>CM066147.1:17645000-20352500 GCA_033617975.1 Populus alba x Populus glandulosa | reverse complement strand
ATAATAGAAGAAGCAATGGAAGCTTTATTTCTAAAAGAAGAGCCAAAGAATTTGTAAAACCTACACCTTGCTGCCTCGATTTAGATTTGGCAAGAAATGAACCCAAGATGTGCCCCAAGCCTTTGCACAAATAACTACTATAGAAAATTCCAACACACAAGAACCACCCATTCTAACTCAGTAAGTCAACAAGAGCTCATCAATAGATGGTGAAACATTGTCACTGCAATGGAAAACATTCAATTTATTCCTTAAATGCATACGAAATTATAATGCTTCTAGAGAACAACTCTCAACATTCACATCACTTATAAAGCAAGTCCAAGAAAAACACAGACAAAAAAAGGACAGAATATCAGTCAGATAAAGTGGTCTAAAAAAACATACTGCTTCTATTTTGCCAAGAGCATTTTGAAACTTCAAATTAAGCTGATAATTTTCTTCCATTAAGGCTTCAACCTACCAATCAAATAACCCAAAAACAGACCGACAAAATAAATTAAGAATAAGTAAGATAAAATAACGAAAGGAAGGATTCTCAGCATGCCACTGCAGAAAGATAACCTTCTTTTGGGAGTCAATATACAAACTTTTATATGTAATATCATCCCCACCACTACAGCTCCCACTAAAGGAGTTCTTGGTTGCCTGATCCAAAGTCAACAAGTGTTACATATGAAGTAAAAAAAATGGCAAAGATATATAGAGCGAGAAAGCTAAGTAGATCACAGGTGATAACTTAATACCTTAAATTTCACATCTGCGGTCTTTCCTTGTGCCTCTAACATTTCCAGAATATAGTCTACTTTTTCTTCCAAGTTTTTTCCCATTGAAGTATGCTCTGACATTTTTGCGTCCGCATGGCCATCCCCTTCCTCGTCTCCAATAAGAGTTATCTCTTCAATGACATGCTCAAGATCTTGGTTGTGAGTGAACACAACTGAATTTTTAAGACGCTCGGATCTCCTAACCTTAGCACAGGTTTGCCTTGCTGTCTTTCTTGAATATGATTTAGCAAAGTGTGATTGCATTTGGAGGTTTGGTTCCACCCCCTCCAAGGTAGAATTTGCAGGCTGTTTTGAGCTTTCAGGCTGCAAGGCGGGATTACTATTATTGGGCTCCAATTGCATGCACGGAACAGAAGGAACTGTACTTTCATCCTTCGATCAAAATCAAACAGCTATCAGTTTAAAACTGAATGCAAGTATTATGAATGTTTAACCCAGGGGACATTTCACAACACATACAATATGGAAGCTAAATCTTCCTACTATGCAAGAATCCTACTACTATAAACGCTAAATGGTAATATTTTCAAAAACATCATTATAAAGGTGGGAATTTAAAGCCTTAAACATCTACAATGAGGCTAGAATTTGAAATTTCCTCGATACCACACACGCTTTTTTTTTTTTTTTTTTTTATTACCACATTTGTGTTTTTGAAATTTCCAACACAGGTGGCTATGCTGTCAAATACTACCGATCCCACCGTGGCTGGACTTCGAATTCAAAACCACAAACATTAATAAAAGAGAATCATAGAATAAACAAGCACGAGCCATTGTAAGCTAAACTAAGCCATAACAACCACCCTTCTGATTTGTGACTTTGTAACCCTTAATCATGATTACCAAGCAATTGCAAAATGCTAAAAAAAAATAAAAATACGAAGGGCCGCCATTGCACATCAACAGATTTTGTTATTTCGCAATATCCAAAGATGAGCACTTTAACCAAAAACAAAGGCTACAGAGAAAAACCGACTTCAACAAAAATATTCCTCTCCTGCCAACCCCAGCACTGTCCTTTTTTTTTTTTCATTTTCTTTTTTAAAACAGAGGTAAAGAATGCCCCTCAGGGAATAGTAAGGTAAACCAGAGCATATGCAATACATTCTGAAAACAAGCAGAAAACAAGCAAATAAAAACATGGAATCACTTGATAAGAGAGAGAGAGAGAGAGAGAGAGAGAGAGAGAACAGTCTTTGGAAATTAATAAGAAAGAGAATAGATGAAAAACAGTACGGACAGACTGAATAAATAAATAAATAAAAAGAAAAAAACATAGAATCACTTGGTCTAAACGGGGCAAAAAGAAAGAAAAGAAAAGAAGCAAGCTTGTGGTTAAACTTACCACATTAGCCCTTTCTATGAGCTTCAGAAGAGCTTTAGGTTTCCTTCCCATTGTGTTTCTCTCACATGCAAAAATGCTTTGGAGGCAGAGTGGGGAGCAGGGGTTGGATGCCTGTAAAATAAGGTCCTGCCTGCGTTCTTGTCACTTCTCTTCTTTTATTATTTGTTTACTTATTATTGTTTATTATTATTATTATTATTATTACGTCCTGCCTGGGTTCCTGTCACTTCTCTTCTTTTATTATTTGTTTACTTATTATTGTTTATTATTATTATTATTATTATTTCGAGTTCTTGTCCTTTTTAATTCTGAAATTGAAAACGTTAATAAGGAAATAAATCAAAATATTTTTTATTTTATTTTATTTATTTTATTTCTAATAACATGATATTAAAATAATTTTAAAAAATATAAAAATATATTATAACTATAAAAATTCAAAAAAATTTAAAAACACAATTTGACCATAGCACCAAATGAAGCCTTAATATTATTATTAAATCTATTTTACCATATTAGCCCTAAAACCTTGATTAGCCCATCAACGTTTTCACTTTTGTTCATATTATTAAAAAAAATTATAATTCTTGAAAAGTAATTAGTGATATTTTATTAGTTATTTTTAAATTTTTTTTTAAAAAATAAATATAAATAAAAAAAATTAAATTTTATATAAAAATATTCGAGTCATATGAGTCATGAGTTTTATTTTTTATCTAGTATTTGTGTCTATCTCTTTCTTCAAGATAAGATGAGTATAGAGAGTAAACTGGAGTCTCGGAGGCCACAGAGCTGCGATCCCCTTTGCCATGCTTTAGAAACCCCATCAGGAATCGAGTGTTGATCATAGTCAACCACTGCAAGAACAACTTCGAGGAGAAATAAACTCAAAAAGCATTTGTTTACTGTCATCTTCATGGCAAAACTGAAAAAAGCAGCCCCTTGTAACTATTAAATAAACTTCTAATCTTGAAATTTCCAACAACTAGTCTCTCTCTGTTAGATTATCCTAGGATGATCTCAAAAAAATTAAAACTACAACAGCAATGGATTAAAATATAAAAATATTATTTGTAAAAAAAAAGAAATGATTCATGAATTAAGAGAAAAATACTCAAGATTATTTATTCAATTCATTTCTACACGTATGTAGCTGGCGGGTATGATAAGAAAATTAGCTCATGGGTAAAATTGTTGAAGTTAGAACATAATAAAAGAGTAAATGTTTTTTATTTTACAACAATGAAAGTGTAAATTAGAAGATATAAATGATAAAAAGGAGTAAATTAAAACATCGTAATTGGAGAAAACATAACGACTAGGCCCTGATTGTTTGCCAAAAAATAATTTTATTTTAGAAAGTGGTTTTCATGGAAATTAATTATTGAAAAGTGAAATTTTTTTATGTTTGATAATCTTATAAAAATTAAGTTGAAAAATAATTTTTCGTGTTTGATCATGTCATGAAAAATTAGTTGAAAAATAAATTATTAATATTTTAATTTATTTTTCAAGTTCATTAAAAAATAAAAACCAAATCTAATAGATAAAAAAATTAAAGGAGAATGAAATAAAAAGAATCCAATATCATAATAATTTCAAATAAAATAATTAATAATAAAAAGAATTAAGATCAAGTTCACAAGTAAAAAAATTGACATAGGATGAAATTGAAAAAAGATTTTAATTTTATAAATTATTTAAAATAAAATAAATAACAATAAAATGAATATAAACAAAATTTGATAAATAAAAAGGTTGAAAGTAAATGAAATAAAAATAATAATAATTTAACTTTATAAATTATTTTAAATAAAATAAATAATAATAAAAAGAATGGTGATAACTGAATTTTATATATTAAAAAAACCTTTAATAAAAAAAAAATAGAAAATAATCAAAATAATAAGAATCAAATTATTATAAAAATCATATTAAATTAAATTTTACGGAAAAAAATTAAAAATAAATAATTAAATAAATATTTTAAAAAATATATAATAATTAAAAAATTAAAGATTGAATTTGATATAATCAACAAATAATTATATATTTTTATTTTTTTTATAACTTTTAAAAATTTATATAATGAAAAATATTTTATTAAAAACCAACCCTAGTTTGTTTTTTAATTTTTAAAAAATGTTTTTTTATTGATAAAGTTTTAACAAAAACGAGAAAGTTTACAGAGAATCCACATGAAAAATGGGGTTAGGACTTAGGACAGTAGGATTGAGGTGGTTGAAGCCTTTGTCACTCATTTCCTTGCACACAAGACCAAGCAGATAAGATACAGAAAACCATAGCAAGAGATAAGCCTCTTCCTCTTTCTCCTTCCAGTCTCACACAATCTCACTCTCTCCATCACCTTCTTCCACCTCCATGATACCTCTCCTCTCCCTCCACTCCCCAAAGCCTTCCCTTTTCCTCACCCATTTCCTTCCTCACCTCCCCACTCCTCTCCCTCGCTTCAAACCCCCTCCTCACCGAACCCACCATTTCCCAATCCACTCCTTCCCGAACAACCAACAACAACAACAGCCCGCCAATCAAAACTTGTCAAATCAACAACCAAGAACCCTTTTCCCTGGAGGTTACAAACGCCCTGAAATTAAAGTCCCCAACATCGTCCTCCAGCTGGACCCGGAGGATGTCATTCGTGGCGGAAGTGAGGCGTTGGATTTGATTGATAAGGCCGTGTCTAAGTCGGTTGGGATTGTTATTCTCAATGGCAGCATCGGGGGTGGAGGCAGTGGGAAGAGCCTTTACGAGGCGGCCTGTTTGGTGAATTCAGTGGTCAGAGATCGTGCTTATTTGTTGATCGGAGAACGTGTTGATATAGCCACTGCTGTTAATGCCAGTGGTGTTGTGCTGTCTGATCAAGGTCTGTCTTGCTTCATTTATCCACTTTTTAAGTCTAGTTTCTATAATTTTCCTCTCTTTGTCGTTGCCTCTCCAAATTAACTTTGTGATTATCAGACATAATTTCGTTAATTGCATTTGTTTTAAGTAGTATTAAAACTCGAATTAATTTTCGAAATGGATTTTGTACAGAATTGTGTTCATTCTGGTTTAATACATGCATGAGCACTTGAAATAATCCAGGTATGGAAGGGTAATGTGTTTCTTTGTTATTTTACAGGGCTTCCTGCCATTGTGGCAAGAAATATGATGATGGGTTCTCGAACTGAATCAGTTGTTCTACCTTTGGTAGCCAGGATTGTGCAGACACCAAATGCTGCATTAAAGGCGTCTAATTCTGAAGGTGCTGATTTTCTTATATATGTTCATGGCCCAGAGGAAGATTTTGATGCAGAAATGAGCCCTGGATTCGGGAATGTGAAGATACCAATCTTTGTCCTCAATGCTTCACGTGGGGAGGCCACATTGTCGGTGGGGGCATCAAAATTTCGGAAAACCGGTGCTAGTGGTTTAGTTCTGTCATTGGAAGATTTGAGGTTATTTAGCGACGATGCTTTGAGTCAGATTTTTGACACTGTGAGTGCAACCGGTAAAAAATTTCAGGATGACCTTGAAAGCTTCAGTAAGCTCAAATCTTTGGATATGGAAAATGATGTTCATAAAAAAACAACGGTGGCAGGCTTTGTTAAACTGGAGGATAGAGAAAAACAGCTCATAGAAAAAGAGAGATCAATATTGCTTGAAGCTATTGATGTTATCCAGAAAGCTAGTCCTCTGGTGATCTTTCATTTAAAAATTTGATATTTGGATTTTGTTCATGTTGATTCTCTTTCTTTCTTTTTAAGCCTGAACAAGGGCATTGGCTTTGCATGGCAGACGGGGGAGCTTTCACTTTTCATTGACGCGGTTTCTCAGATTGACGAGCCATTTTTACTGGCTATAGTGGTAATTGTGTGCTGAACTTCAACAAATTCTGGTTCCAGGGATATACATTGGTATTAGCTCTACATTTCAAATAAATCCCTCCTCTTTACTTGAAAGGATTTAAAATCAATGGCCTTCAATAATTTTTTGTAGTTTTTGTTTTACTTCTAATTGAAGAAAACAATCGTTTCAAGTCTATGCCATGACTTTCGTTTCTATGTTGCATGAGATCGAACATGGTTTCATGTTTCAAGGTTTCCATTTTTATTCAAACAATTTCACGAACAAGCTGACTAAACAGTTTCATTTTGACCTTTAGGTGTTAGCTTCATTATTTTTCCATACCTTGTTCAATAAAATTATGGGCCACCATGATTTTCTTACTTTCTAAGGATCCACTTCTTGTTCTTATTTCTCATCTATCCTTTCTCCCAAGTCCTATCATGGTTGGACTTAGCATTAGTAAGTGCAAATGATGCACTAATACCCTTCCAGAGAAAGGCATTGATACTGACATTCTTCACTTTTGCTTCCCTTAATTTTTCTGTTTTTTTTTTGAAATCTTTTTCTGCAACAAAGGATAAGTTTGTTATCATGAAAAGAACACTGAGACTCGTATTGAGATTGGTTGGTTGTTTGTGCCATTATCTGTATGAACATGTTGCCAAAGGCTTTTGTTCTTCCTTGACTGTTTGTCTTTATTGGTATCATCCAGGGTGAGTTTAACTCTGGGAAATCAACTGTTATTAATGCACTTCTTGGAAAAAGATACCTTAACGAGGGTGTTGTTCCTACAACAAATGAGATCACTTTCTTACGCTACTCTAAGAGTGATTCTGAAGAGCAACAACGTTGTGAAAGGCATCCAGATGGTCAATATATATGCTACCTTCCAGCTCCAATTCTTAAAGAAGTAGGTCTTTTCATCTCTCATCTCATGTGTACTCTTGAATTCAGTTCTGAGATGTTCTATATAAATGTCTACTTGGATCATCTTGTTTATATCAGATTGCAAGGTTCCAAGGTATTTTCTGCATATGAAATGTTTGTGTTTGTAGTCAGTTTAGCTAACATTCAGCTGCAATACACTTTTTAATGCAACTTTTTTGGATGTGCTAAATCTCATAAGAAGTCTACATAGTGGAATTTCTGCCACTTGCGTATGTAGGTTTCTTTCTACAACATGATATTTTGTTTTATGCCTAATTGCACTTTCCATAACAATTTGACTTGGAGTAATGCTAAAAGCCCCAAAAGTTGGAACCCAAATGTTGTCCCTGAATCACTCCCACCATTGATTGGTGGGCTCCATGCACCAATTAAACAGTGGGAGTGATTCAGGGAACCCATTCAGGCTCATCGTACTTTTAGGTTTGATTAATATGCAATTCACATTTCCTCCCCTTAATGTGAGTCAAAGTTAATGGTTAGTTTTCCCTGGTAAGGATGCCACACCACTGTATTTTTCCTAAATGGGACTGAATAAGTTACAAATTCTTGAAATGTTAAAAGCCATAAAAAAGAAGCTTAATAATCTTCAAAATGTAGGTATTAGAGTCACAGGAGAATTTTGGAGACAGGGAACGTCATATGATCTAGTCCATTTGCTGAATGTGCCATAAGAAATAACCACATTCTGCATGGAAGAATAAACCCGGATGCATTTAACATTGATAGAGGAAGGAAAAGTTCATGCACTGTACAGTAAGAGGGAACCTAGAGAAGTCAAAAGCATTCAATCCTACATCTTTGTTAGTTCACTCTGTTTTATAAAGTGTGTGATTTCTTAAAATAGTATAATATTCCAATCTAGAGTAGTTACATCATAATAATAATATTCCATTTCATGAGTTGCTTTATAAAAATCCACTTCATGCTATAGCCTATAGCTCCTTTGGATGCTGTAACTAATGCATTTTATTATTCTTTTCTTTCTTAAACAGATGAATATTGTTGACACACCAGGGACTAATGTCATTCTCCAAAGGCAACAGCGTCTTACTGAAGAATTTGTGCCTCGTGCAGATTTGCTTCTTTTTGTTATTTCCGCTGACAGGCCATTAACTGAAAGTGAGGTATGCATGATTGTGAATGTGACATAGCAATCTATAATGTTTCATTGTTCTGAAACACAGTGGATTTGAATGCCCTGGCCCATGGATTTTAGCCTTCACTGTTACATTTTATACTTAACTATCTAGGGAAATGCGAGTAAGAAATGCGTTAAAGCTTCTTTGACTTCATGATGCCATCGAAATAAGATTGAGGTTTAGTTGAAGGTACCTCCATTGATTTTGAAAGTGAATTTTGCAGAGAAAATTCCTAGCATAGATGTGACCTGGAGCAATATAAATCCAAAGAAATTGCTCCACCATTGGCACATGCATATGATGATATGACTATAAGATATGGTTTTGGGAGGCCCTCACTTTGGACTAGAAGAATTCCAGCATTATATCAAATTCATTTTCTAGTGGTTAAAGTATCTCAGCCAGTGATTTGCTGTTTCCTGAAGTAATTTTGATTTCACTCCTGATATTATTTCCAGGTTTCTTTTCTTCGTTATACTCAACAGTGGAAGAAGAAAGTTGTATTCGTGTTAAATAAATCTGACCTCTACAGGAATTCCAGTGAGGTAAGTTTTAAACTTTTTTTCCATATTATTTATTGGTGTCTCCTAGCTTGCAAAATCCAAGCTACTTACAAGAGTCTACTTTTGTTTCTGTGATTTTATGTAGCTTGAGGAAGCTATGTTGTTCATTAAGGAGAATACAATGAAATTGCTGAAAACCAATGATGTAATATTATATCCTATCTCTGCTCGGTCTGCTCTTGAAGCAAAACTGTCAGCTTCTTCTGACCTTGGCAAAGATTACACAGAATTATCAGTTTCAAAATCTCATTTGAAAATCTCTAGATTCTATGAACTTGAACAGTTCTTGTATAGTTTTTTAGATGCCTCAACAACCACAGGAATGGAAAGAATAAGGCTTAAACTTGAAACTCCAATTGCAATTGCTGAACGTCTACTTTCTGCCTGTGAAACTCTTGTGAAACAAGATAGCCAATTAGCCAAGCAGGATCTAACCTCCGCAACAGAACTGATTGATAGTGTGAAAGAGTATGCAATAAAGATGGAAAATGAGAGCATCTCTTGGAGAAGAAAAACTATGTCACTGGTAAGTTTTCCAGAGAAGATGTGTACAACCACTCACAGACCAGCTCACAGTAATGAATTTGATGTAAATTAGTGGTAATTTTTCACGAATGATGTCAGTTTATGTGCTGTGCTGATGGATGAAATTGCAGATTGATGCCACAAAATCTCGTGTTTTGGAGCTCATAGAATCGACCCTACAATTATCAAATCTTGATCTTGTAGCTTCATATATATTCAGAGGGGAAAAGTCTGCTACAATGCCAGCCACTATAAAGATTCAAAATGATATAATTGGTCCTGCGCTTACAGATGCACAAGTGAGTTAATGGCTCTTACCTTTTTTAGGAACTGTGTTGATGATGGTTTATACTTGTGCTATGCTGTATATTGTCAAGTGTGTAATTTGCACATCTTAGTGTTTTTTTTTTTAAGATCCACTAAAACCTTTCTTTCCACTAATATTTCCTCGGTACCTTGGTGACTGCATATCTTTAGAGTTCTTTGGCTTTGGTCGCTCATTTGCTGTTTCTTGTTATTTTTATTTTGGCATATACAGAAATTGCTTAGAGAATACCTGAAATGGTTACAATCAAATAGTGCTCATGGAGGAAAACTATACAAAGAACAATTTGAAAAACGATGGACTTCAATTACCTATCCAACCTCCCAGATACATTTGGAGACCCATGATATGGTGAAAAAAGTTGACCTCAGCATTAGAGTGATAGAGAACCTCAGTGCCGGTGCCACTTCCAAGCTACTTGAAAAGCAAATACGTGAAGCGGTTAGTTCTAATTTTCTTTGGCCATGTGCCAAATTCTCATAAAATTGTTGTCAGAAAATTTTGTAACCTTGTTTGAGCAAAAGCTGGCATCAATAACAGTTAACCAGTCTGATATAGTCTTTGTCAAGACATATATACAGTAGAATGCTTATGAAGATTCATGATCATATTGGTTTAAATATATATTTTGTTTAACCATAAACAAATTTCCCACTAACAAACATAGTGTTATGAGAGATTGATAACACATGATTTTTTCCATTCTCTAACTTATTTTGCATGAGTGCAGAATCTGGTGTGCACTGGTGTATTTTTAGATTTTAACGAAGGTGGGAGTATTGCACAAAATAACAAAATTGTCTGCAAGGAATTTATGAATGAGACATTGTAACCTGAATAATTTCTGGTGGCATCAGTGGAACCTTGGACAAAACAACAAAATTATCTGGAAGCAATTTCATAATGACACCTTATAGCCATAGTTAATTTCTGGTGGCATTATGTGTATTGTGTTATAATATAAAAGTCTGAGGCATGTAATCGAAAACGAAAAAATAAATAGAAGGTAAAAAGGCATAGAGAAAGTGGTTCTGCCTTTAATTCTTTTGTAAACTGAAGTATCAGCACTTTTATGCTATTTCAACGAGATTCCTCATAACTTTCGTCTTAGGTGCAGTGAGACTTTTTGCCCAATCAGTTCCGTTTTCATTTTAGTCAATTTGTGAGTGATTGTGCCTGAAGTCAAATGTTTTCTCTTTGGTCATAGTTCTTGGGGACTTTTGGCGGATTAGGAGCTGCTGGTTTATCTGCCTCACTTCTGACATCAGTACTGCCTACTACTTTAGAAGATCTTCTTGCTCTCGGCCTTTGTTCTGCTGGAGGGTAATTTTTCTGCCTGCATTTCGTTCCGTTTTGTTGTTTTATTGCAGAAGTGTATTTGCAAATATTTTTCAGTTTGTGCAGTATTTGCATGATTGATATCCTAAAATTCTATGAAGACATCATTCCAACATGACATATTTTCTGGGTTATTCCCCAAAATTTTGAAATGGCTAGTTGCTCATATTTTCACTCTGCACTTGTCTGCATGCTCTTGTATTCTGATCCGTATCAAGTTATCAGCATGCAGTTCTTGTTTCCTCTAATGGTATTTTTTAATATCGTTCCACATTTCAAACATGCAATAAGGTATTCAATATCTGATTGAATCTTTGCTTTATAATAGGTTCATAGCAATTTCCACTTTCCCCGTCCGTAGGCAAGCGATTGTAGACAAGGTAAATAAGATTGCAGATGGCCTTGCACGTGAAGTTGAAGAGGCTATGCAGAATGATCTCATGGAAACTGTTGGAAATTTGGAAAACTTTGTAAAAACTATTGGCAAGCCTTATCAAGATGCAGCACAAGAAAGACTGGACAAACTTTTAGATCTTCAAGAAGAACTATCAAATGTTGATAAAAAACTTAGAACACTTCGCATTGAAATACAGAATGTTCATTTATCATGAAAACCATGGTAAAATCTTAAGTTTCATCATTTACCAGTTTTCCCTCTGATTCTTTTTGTGAAGCAAGTGTGAAGTTTTGATATGTATGAATAAGAACACCGTTTGGTAATTCCATGTTAGTAATCACTTCTGTTTACGGATTGTTAATTGAAAATTGCTGTGGAATGTTGTGAAATAGTGGAATCTAAATTGTTCTGATCATCTACCTGATGCAATGCATCGAGAATGGGTGTTACCATGTGAATTCAGATCAGAAGCTAGTTACTCTTAACCTGATTCGTTGAACACAGAAAACAACTGGCAGATCCTTTCGTTCCTTCCTCATCACATTGTTTGAGACGAGGTGCATTAACCATCCCCGACGGTATTTTTTCAGGGATGAAAAGAATCACCATATTTTCGATGTATAGCAACGGGAATTTATCATAGTTTGTTCTATCTTGTTTATTTTTGATGCTCGACCATAATTTTCCTCAAGAGCTTGGCTAGCTTAAGATTATGACCCTTTCGTTAAATGTCAAAAAGCACTGGTTGCTGCTTGCCTGGGTTGAGAAACCTCGACATCTTCTCATCACAAGTCGGAAAAATAGACGGTGAGTTGTATGTTCATGGAAATGTTAAATCAGGTAGGACAATAGCGTGTCAACAACAATATCTACTTACCGACCGACCATCCATAAAGTTTGATGTCGGTTTCTCATATCGATTTTCGTGATTAACAAATATATCACCCATTGATTTCATGACATCTCTGCAGACTTTGCGTGTGATTCTTCCGAGATTTTTCAAGGGACACTAGCATGATCACTGGGAGGAAGAAAAGGCAATAATACTCCTACAATGGTCAAAAGGGATGAGAGTGCGCATCTTTGTTGTCAAGCATGTTTTATAAATAAGCCATGAATTGGATTCCTCGTCGTCTTTTGTCTGTAAATATATAGTTGAAGTAGAAATGGACAAATAGAAATGCGCGTTTAAAAATGTTAAATAAACAATCAGAGGCACACTGGGCCTTCGTGCACCTGGGACCAAGGCGACAGGCTCTTTTGCCTTTCGTTTATGAGAGTCGACTCTTTACTTTCCCCCTCCAAAATAAAAAGAAGATCGCGAAAGCAAATTTGATGGTTGGAAGAGAGTATGTAAAGGGCACATATTCTTCTGTCAAGCTCACTGCTAGCTAGACCTAGAGCAGAGTGGACACCTTTCTTGGATTTCAGAGAATGAAAAGGGCTTTGTTAAGGACCACCATTAAATACTACTCCTAAGCTTATCTCCTTCATGTTACTAGCTGGGTTTGGTATCTAGCCTTGCTCAACAGGAAACTGCTTTTAATTTCTCGATAAAAAAAAAAAAAAAAATGCTTGCATAGTTCGATATCTCAACATGGTACCGATGGTTGCAACAATGATATCATATAATAATTTTGATACTAACCCTTGAAGGGCATTTCATTAACAAAGTATTCATGCGCCATGCATGACATTTGATCCTTTTGCTAGCTAGATTAGGGTGACAAGACCTAGCATGGGATCATTTCTATATGTCAATTACATGTCTCTTTGCAACAAGTACATAAATTCTAATCTATGGAGCGCATCACTTTCACCTTTAAATTATCGATTCTCTTAACTGGGAAAAAGAATAGCCATAGTGCATGCTGCAACGACTGTAGGTTTTGGCTTTTCAAGGGAAACAATATACACAAAGACCAAACACCAAAGATAGGAGCTCTTCAAAAAAATTCCTTTATTAGAAAAAGTAGAAGCCACTCCTTGATGCATTAGGCTTTTGTCTCTCGCTTGACGACGGGTTTTGAATTCCTCCATTGACTGTCATGTCCGTTTGCCTCGTGCTTCTGTTAGTGGGGAAACTAGACGCAATCTATCTGATCTCTTCCGTCTGCAATGCCTATCTTCTGCTAATGCAACAAGGAATATATGCTGGACAGGGCTTCACGATTCATCTAAGCTGCATTTCATGTTAGACGCCTTTTAGTGGCAGGCAAGTGGACTAGTACTGTCTTAATTATGGTTTTAAATCCTGAGGCGTTGTTGAAATGTCTAGAAACACTACCATAAGAATAATTTTCTTCACTACCCCCGTCTTTTTTTATTCTAACCAAACACTACCATAAGAATAATTTTCTTCACTACCCCCGTCTTTTTTTATTCTAACCAAACACTACCATAAGAATAATTTTCTTCACTATCCCCGTCTTTTTTTATTCTAACCAAACACTACCATAAGAATAAAAGTGTTCTAACTAGAAAATCTAAGAAATTAAGGCTGTCAGAGGAAAGCTAGATTAAGTTAGTTTGACAATGGTATGCCCTGTAGTTGACTGTCCTCGCATTTGAGAGGACAGAAACCTCCTATGATGTTTATCATTGATACTGTTGCTTATGGTAAGTAATAATTAACGACTGAAACAATAATAATTTATGAACCATAAAGGCTAAAGGGCAGAGGGAACAAATTAGTGCATGGGAGATTATTTGCTTTGAAAACAGAAACTTGAATTGTTTAAAAGTCCGTACAGTCTTCAGCATATGCTTAAACAGGAAAGTAATTGGCCGACGCATAGAAAAGTCCTACATTTGCAGCTTAATTTGTCTAATGCTACATGACAGAATTGTTATTATCGAGGCTTGCATTTTAAGCAAGCACCATGATTAATTGTAATTATTGAAAGAAAAGTTGGGGGACCGCTTGCCTTACAAGACATTTGAAGGTAGGTTTAGTTCAGTGTTTAATTTCCACCAATTGGTTCTTCTCACTGGAAAAGCGAATCCTACACTTCTTAAATTTAAAGGGTTAGTTCATGACTTTTAACTTGGAATTAATGTCAAAAACATAACCTGCAAATCAAGCTCTCTCCAAATCTAGAGAGCCCTGTAATGCTTAAGTCAGCTTAAAGAAGTTAATGGGAAGAACTTTCATGAAGAGAACAGTTGAGTCTTTGTTTTCAAGAGTGAATGCAAGGAAAGCGTTTTTGATGCCCTGATGACAGAGGACATAAGAGTTATTGTGTACCTCTGTTTTGGTAGTAGTTTCATTTATTAACAATTAAAAATAAAAAACTAATAACTGTGGTGATTATTTCACTGTATACATAAACTCATTTTACCGGATTATAATAGTATTTTGACATTTTTGCGCTTACAAGGCTAGCTTTGGGTGTGGACATGGCTGCTCTGCCACCATATTTACTTTATTTCTTTCTTCTTTTATTGAAGAGAAGGGTGGAGAGGACCAAAGAAGAAGCTCGAAGAAGGGGTCAGAAGCCTTGTAAATCATGAAAAGAGATGAAGAGAGAAAAAGAGAGAGAGGGTCGATGATTTTCAATCCCTTTTGCAAGCCTGAGAGTAAGGGTTAGATGGAAGGGAGGGGAGGGGAGTAGCGACGAAAAACAACCTTGATCGGCCTTGGTCAACGCTCTAAGACTCTCTTTTTTCCCGCTTCATTTGACTTTCAGGTTTACGTTTTCTAGGATCTTTGCTTATTTTTATAATATTTGGTTTGTTTTCAGGAAAATTTTATTGCTCAAGTTGTCTTTTGATTTCTCTCTTTTCCTTTCATTTTATGTTTTTTTTCCAAGCAATATGATGGGGAGAAAGTGGCTCCCATATGTATGTTTAATATGTAACTCTTTTGCATTTGTCTATTTTGCTTCCATGGACTTTACTCTTCTTGTTCTAGGTTTTTTTCAGGCCTTCTTGCAGCGGCTTGGTCACCCACCTAAGCTTTTTTGAGGTTTGATCATTTTCCTTTTTATTTGTTCTTTTTTATGTTTTTCTATTTTTCTCTCTTTTTTCTTTCTCTTGCATGCCTTTTTCTAGCCTTATACTGGCCTATGTCTTGCCTTTTCTTTGCGCATAGAAAGAAAGTAGGATGCTTAACATTAGACAAGTTAATTATTATTTAAAGATGTTTTAGTTCTTTTATTTCTTAACTTCGACCTCTGTTTTCTTGATCCAATCATCCTAGTCATGATCCATATCAACCATATTTCAGTAATTTTAATTCCTCCTATAAGACATATAATCAATTATATAATACATTAATTATAAAGTATGAGAATTTATATAAAATCTAATATACATGAAGAAAATGCAAATAAACATTAAAAGATATATATATATATATATATATATATATATATATATCTGTGTGTGTGTATTCATATATCTACAATAAAAAATCAAGTATTGACAAAATACATTACAATTCAAAATGAACTTTATTATACCTATTCTATTCTACGTAAACAAAAGTGATAAATAAGTTTACTCCTGGCATGTATAAGATGACACTAAAAAATACAATATATAAACATAAACAACTTGCATAATTTAACTAATAATAAATATCAAGTCAGATAAAATGTAGCTAGGATTTCTTTTCTTTATACCGTGTTGATAAATAAAATCTTTTTATCATGTTTACTTATCATTCATTTATCTTTTATTTCAATTTCTACTATTTTACATCATGTTATCTTTTGTCACCCACAACTGGATAAACTAATATGCGCTATATCAATTCTAAATTGATGTTATTAGTCATCATCTTGAGAGTGACAAAACAAAGATATATCAATACCATACCATTCCACCTAGTTTCATTAGCTTCCTTTTAATTGGAAAGCTAATCAATTTTTCATGTTCATGCCAATGCCAATGAACCCATTGATATAATTAGCCTTTCTATTTTCCTAGAACAACTAATAACATCCAATTCTATATATTCCTTTCATGTTCATGCTATTATAAATGAACCCGGTGACATCATTAACCTTTTTATTTTCTGAAAACAGCTAATCAAGTCCAATTCTATTTATTCCTTTCATGTTCATATTGATGTTAATGAAACAATTGATATCATTAGCCTTTTTATTTTTCAGGAACAACTAATTAAGTCCATATATCAAGTCTATTTTTATATATTACTTTCATGTTTATGTCAACGTAAATAAATCCATTGACATAATTAATTTTTTTATTTTTTAGGAAAAACTAATCAAGTCTAATTTCATTTATTCTTTTTATGTTTATACTTATATCAATAAACTCATTGGCATTATTAACCTTCTTATTTTTTAGAAACAACTAATTAAGTCTAATTCTATCTATTCCTTTCATGCCGATGTCAATGAATCCATTGACATCATTAGCCTTTCTATATCCCAAGAACAACTAATCAATTCCAATTCCATTTCTTTCACTCTTAATTCTTTCATTTATCAATCATTAATTGTACATTTAAAAAAAATTATAGTTAAACAATTCAAGTTATACAAATATTAAAAAATTGACCACGATCACGAGTTTCAATGGTTCACACAAGTTGATAATTTTTATTTTTCTTTTTCATCACTTAAGAATTTTTTATTAATAATTTTTCTTTGTTGTTTTTTGAGTTTACCTTTTATGCAAGTGCTCCTAGTCTCATGACCACAGTCACAAGTTTCAATGGTTCACACAAGTTGACTTTGTTTTTTATGTATTTTTTTAAAAAATAATTTTTATTTTTAATTTCATTATTTAACATTTATTTTCTTGGATATTGATTTTTATGATTTTTTCCGCTTCACATATAATTTTTTGTGAAATCAAGTGTTTTAATCTTAGCTAGATCTTCATCAAATATCTATTTATTTAATTAGGTGTATATATAAGCATTTTAACTTATAACTGAGAATTTTTTTATGTTCCAAATATGCGGTGCAAAAGCCTATTTACTTATTTTTTTATTAAAAAAAATATCTGACCCGCAGCGAAACACGAGCCACATGACTAGTAATGATTTATAGCTCGCCACATGTGTCAAAGAAAATTTCATAAATATAATTGGAGAGATAATATAATCCATAATCTAATAATAATAATAATAATATCTCCATGTAATATACTTTTTTATTTGTACCCATCTATTTATATAAAATAAATTCTATTAAATAACTAATATAATGTTACTAATTATACATAATCATACAATGAGCACTGTAAAATTTGTCAGTGTGAGGAATAAACATTGCATTGGGTATAATCGTCATTTGCACCGTCGCTTTCACATGAAGTGAATAACGCGGGAGTGACAGGCGTCTTTTACAAATTGTAAGTAACGTGTTAAAACCAGTTACATGCTACGAGGGCCTATAGAATGCTTGTAGTTGAAGTTATAGATGATTATTTTTTGTTTAATTAAAATTTTTTGGTTTGATTTATTTTTTATTAAAAAAATAATTAAATTAAATTTTTTTTTAAAAAAGAATTGAAACTAGTTTAAATTGATTTGACTTGGTTTTAACTCGATTTTTTTAGTTTGAGCTTGTTTTGGCTATGTTTTTTTTTTTTATTAACTCTGTTTTTTCTAGTGTGGTTCAGTTTTTTTCTGGTTTGGGATAAGTTTGGTATGGTTTTTTTTTTTATTTCAAGCTTATAAAAACCGATATAAACAAGTTTAATTAAATTTTTTTATAGAGTTTAATTTTTTCAGTTTTTTTTTCTAAACTGTTTTGATTTAATTAATTTTTCAATTTCTTTACTCCTTAATATTTTCAGCTAACCGGAAAAGGGAAATCTTTTGATTCGGCTAGCCCACGCACTTATTATTGATGATGTGCCCTGTACAGGGCTCGTTTCATGATGCCCGCATGGCCATGTGCGTGATATCCCTTGTCCTTTCATTTTTTTTTTTCTTTGTAAAGTAGCTGAGTACTCTGTTTCGATATTTTCTTGTATCAGTGCATGAAACTAATCCCTAAAACGCGTTGACGTGGAAACGACCTCAAACTTAAAATATGATATTCATGGTGATTGTTTTTTTATATTTTGTTTTTAAATTAGAAATCAAAATTTAAATATTACTGTGGATCGATCTTGCAAGATAGAGCTATGATTGATTTGTTTTCGAGTTTAAAAAATTACAGTACAGAAGTGAGTGGTTTGGTTTTTGGTTGCCAAGAATATCATCCCCTCCGTACTTCCCAAAATCATCTCATACACGTACGCTTATCAATTGAAGCAAGTAAACTGTTACCTTCCTCGTGCAGCCTAGCCTCCACCTCTTATCATTCTCATCCTCTCCTTCACCGTCCTATATTATGGTTGAGTGTGCAAAGTTGAAATGTTATTTCTTGTGTTTGCGGTTCACGAAGATTTTTAATTTTTTAAAACAATTTAAATATTATTTATATAAAAAAACACTTTAAAAAACATTTATCGTATTTTTAAACGTGTTAGAGAATAATATAAATCATATATTGAGAATTCACCCAACAGCTTAAGCTATTGAGTTGAGATGATTCTTTGACATGGTATCAGAGCCTTGATAACCAAGCGGTTACAAGTTTGAATCTTACCGCCCCTATTTATTTGATAAAAATTAAACATATAGTAATGTGAACTTGTACAAGTTTCAAGGTTTTCACTTGAGGGGGTCTATTAGAAAATAATATAAATCATATCTTGAGATTGCACAAGTTTAAACTATTGAGTTGAGATGATTCCTTGACATGGTATCAAAGTCTTGATGACCAATCGGTCACGAATTCGAATCTTACTATACCCATTTATTTTTTAAAAAAATAAGTATAAAGTAATCTGGGTATGTGCAAATTTCAAGCTCAAATGATTTTTATTTGAAGAGGTATGTTAGAGAATAATATAAATTATATTTTGAGATTTCACCTATTAATCTAAGTTATTGGATTAAGATATTTCTTTAACAGAATATACCCGAAATCAAGATAAGGTTACGGTGGCAAAGGAAGGATCATAGTATAACAGTACTTTACAGCAATTTCATAACTTCTATCCTTATCTCCCCGTGCTTAACCAGAACCTGGCCTCTTGGGCAAAATGATACAAGTGTGGATTCTGCCTTTTAGAGGGGTGGAAAAAACGAAAAACCTTTTAACCACAACCGTTGAGAATGTGGGCGCAGCGACAGCGACGCCCCTACCCTTCTTGACTCAATGCTAAGTTTCCAATATTTTCTCTGTACAAGAGTTCTCTGTGTGTTCTGCATGTGGTTCTCTCTTCCAAAAACATGTTATATGATTGTTTTGAAATTTCATTTTCATTTACACAAGTGAATTGACAAGAGCAAAGAAAAACCCGTGTTAAATTTGACAGTCTTGCTTTCCCACTTCTCAAGCAAATTATTTCAAGCAAGGTTTTTGTCCAAGAAAAGAAAGAGAGGTAAAGAGAAGTGGCATAGCTTTTAATAAATAAATATTTATATTTTTTACTTGGAATTAAAATTTGAGAGTCGATCTCTAGTCTGATTTGCTGTAAATTTTTTATGATTTAAATTCTATTTGGAATTTATATATATCAATACACTTAAAATAATTTCAAATTTCAAATTTAATTCAATTCCAAGAATTATAAAAAGTAATATTAATTAACCAATCTCTGTATTTTGTAGTGTTGAAAATACTTGAAAAAAAACCCTTGACTAACAATAACTATCCTCGATTTTTTTGTTTTTTTTTCCAAAGCACCCTTTTCCCTAATCAAATTTCTCTCCCTTGCCCCCTTTCTCCTTTTTTTCTATTTTTTAAAATAACATTATAAAACAAATTAATTTCTACCTGTTTCTTAAGTGGAGTGAAGTTCAATTCGGGGTTTCTTCAAGAAGAGTTGGTTGGACGCCCCTTAACTTTTTATAATAACAATTTTCATCTCTTTAGTTTTCATTTTCCAGTGCAGGTCCCTCAAGTATTTTTTTTTTTTACAAAAACTAAGTCAATCTAGCAGTTGCTATCAGGAATCCATGATTGTATGATCATGTGATTCAGCAACAAATTATTCAAAAAAATTAAAATAAGGTATGTTATCATATATTTAGAATTATTTTTTTATATAAAAAAATAGTTTTCAAGCTAAAACAAAAGAGAATTTAACAAATATTCAAATATACTCACATGAAGTCATTAAAAATCCCAACATCCCACGGTCAAAATATCAACTAAAATGCTAAATGAAATAATTTGCCAAGGGGATAAAATTGTGATAATGATGACAATTTTAAATTAAATAAAAGTTAAAAAGAATATAATAACAGTGAAATCAGTCGATCACGTCATTTTGAATATTTTCTTTAACTATTTTTTATTTAGTTAATTTACTTTTTCTAAATCATATATACATATATACACACACATTTAACCAACATTTCACCGTGAGACAGATAAACTTTTTTGTAGAAAAAAACTGAATATGCAAGATTTTTCAATGTATTTTTTTACAAAACAAATCACAATTATAAATTAAAAAGTCTATATATATGCTTAGTTAAATAAATAAAAAATCATATATGTGTCAAAAAATATAAAAACAAATATTAATGTGTCTATTTGACTTGCCTCACTGCAAGTCTCTTGCAGATAATTTTTTCTAACATAAAAAAATAAATGTATAGGTGTTTTTAATATTTTTGATATTGAGTAAAATATATAATTGTAAATAAAAAAACTAATACTTATATAAAATAAAATAAAATAAAAATCATATGTATTAATAAAAATATGTATCAACTCAAGTTAATTTTTAACATTGTAAAAAAATAAGGTAGTGTTGCAATTACTATATATAGTAAAACATAATTTCCTTTTTATCTTAGTATAATAATTTTAAAAAATATAAAGAAAAGAAGAAAAACATTACAAATACAAATTATAGATAAGAACAAAAAGAATGGTATAGATAATCAAATGTAGAGTAGAGTGATAAATATCCTAAGTATAAAGAATAAAAAATAATATATTTTTTAATAAAACATGTAAAGAAAAAAAAAGGGACAAACCACAAAAAATTATAGAAGAAAGAAGATAAGGAAAAAAAAATAGTTGTAATAAGTATAAAGTGATAAATATACCAAATAAAAAATTCTAAACAATTTTTTACATAAAATCTAAAAAATTACAAATTTATCACGAATATAAGATAAGAATTACAAAAATTTATAATATGTTACTTTTAGTGTCAACAACGTTTCTTTTTAGTACATATAATAATAATAATAATGTATACGATAAATTTTAGATAGAAAATGACATAAAGTAAAAAAAGTGACCGATGATTTGATGCATGTTTGTTTTTGTATTTTAAAAATATTTTTTAAAAAAATTAAATATTTTTATTGTTTTATTAACTTTAAATTAATATGTTTTTAAATCATTTTGATGTGCTGATGTTAAAAATAATTTTTAAAAAATAAAAAAAATATCATTAACATATATTTTGACATAAAAAATGATTTCAAAAGCAACCACGATAATACTGTCAAACAAGCTCTAAAAATCTTGCAACCATAACAATAAATTTATTAAAATCTAACTATTTAGTAGGTGATCAGTAATAAAAATTTGGGATCAAAGAATTTTTTTTTTGTGATTTTAGATTCGAGCCCTGTGGTTACTAATATGATGGACACTAAAGACTTACATGGTTATTAACTTTAAAATCTATAAAATTAATCGAGGTACATACAAATTGATCATAATACCTACATCAATAAATTGTTTTTCTTATTAAAACCTTCTCAGCCACCATCACGCGCGTGGTTTAACTTCTAACTTTAGAATTCATGATTTTCTTTATGTAAATTGTTTTACTCAACTAATTGTTAAATCAATTGCATTTTTTTAAAAATTAAACCATTTCAATTGTATCAGATAGTGGTTTCGGGAATGTTATCATTTTTTAAAGTTCAGTTTTCAAATAGCCTAAGCTACTCTCAA
Source organism: Populus alba x Populus glandulosa (assembly GCA_033617975.1). Lineage (NCBI taxonomy): Eukaryota > Viridiplantae > Streptophyta > Magnoliopsida > Malpighiales > Salicaceae > Populus > Populus alba x Populus glandulosa. The sequence continues at coordinate 20,330,317 of CM066147.1, read as the reverse complement.
TGAAATCAATCAAATAAATATGATTTTGAAAAAACAATTGTTCGAGGGACCTACATAAATAAAATAAAAACTAAAGTAACCGAGTTTCGGCAAACCAAAAGTCAGGGGAAAGTATAGAAAAATGCCTTATGCTACGTTGCAAGACAAATTAAATTTTTCTAATATAAAAAAATTTAAGGGATAATAATTTGAATTAACTCAGGTTAATTTGATTAATACATAAATCGAGATATGAAATTGAAATAACTTCACAACAAAATAAAAAAACTTATAAAATTTAAGATCCAATAATTTAATGTCAAATGATGAAACATATCAAAAGAAAAACTATTGAATAAAAAATCAGAGTTAACTCTGATTAACTTGACTAAACGAGTCAACTTAAGTTGACTTAACTTACCCCCTTCGGGGATAATATCACATAAACAAATTTTAAAAAAATCATAAAGTTCAAGGGTTTATAATTTAATGTAAAATGATAAAATTAAAAAAAATATATCAAGAAAAAAAATTGAAATCAACCTGGGTTAACATGACTTATATTTTATATGGAATGTGAGATGATGATAGCTCTATATAAAATAAAAAAAAAACTAACAAAGTTAAAAGTCTAATAATTCAATCTTAAATAATAAAATCAAAAAACAATTAATTTTTTTTTTAAATTAAATTTAAATTGTTCTAATATTCCAAACTAGTGATCAAGGTCATAAGATAGAGATTACCTTATAAAAGATAGAGACAATAAAATCACAAAACAAAATTTTCCATTATAACAAATTACAAAAAATAAAATAAATAACAATATGAAGATTAAATAAAAAAGAAATAAAAAAGTAATTGAAAGAGAATAATTAGAAACTAAATTAAAAAGCAAAATAAGAACACTAGGTTTTGACCTAAGATAAGACCAAAGTATTTTACTTAATAATAATTATTATTATTATAATTGTACGGGTACCCCACGTACTCACACTAGGTTTTGACCCTAAAATATCAACTCACCATATAAAATAAGAAGAGGTAGGGGAAAGGAATCCCATATCAAAGAGAATCTTGCATTTTTGTTTCGGTCGCTCTATTGTTTTCTCATGTCAGGAAAGCCTGATATTTCCTCTCTAATCCAGGAATTTCTTTGAGCAGTTACCATTTAGAATTCCACTGATTCCTTCTTCTTTTTGTAGTCAAATAGTTTTTAAGATACATGTATACTGTGGATGCATGTTCTGTCCTGTTCTTCCTTTACTTCAAATACCCCCCCCCCCGGAATTTACCCTTTTATTTACAACAATATTAAAAAAAAAACTACAAATATATTAATGAATTCGAATTTCTTACCCCTAGCGGACAGTTTTATACTTCTATATGTTTTCACCGCTCTTGAAAGTTTTTCTGCTTTTTTTTTTTGCTGACGGAGAGACCCATGAAATAACTTCACATAGAAATTGGGCTCCTGAACATGAGTTTACAACATAGACTTTTAATCCGAACCTAATCGTTGAGCTTGACCGGTGGTTACAACTTACAAGTTTATCCGAAAAAACAAGCCTCTCATAGAATAAAAAACCCTTCTATGCTCAAGCCATTCAATTTACGAGAGAAAATATGGGAAAATATATGTATGAGCTTGAGATTTTTTCTTGTTTACTTGATCATATAAAGTGTTTATAGACATCAATTTATGTCAGAACATAAGAGAGTTGTACAATAATTAAGCGGTGAAAAGGTTGGTTTACTCCGTCGATCATAGTATCTGTGCTCTGTTACTGGTGAGGATTCTGGTGATTATTAATGTCGTGCTGGCAAGACATGACCTTTGCGAGGAAGGAGACACCTGTTTCCCATGAAATATGGTGCTGCAAATACGTTGGTATTTACGGTGTGCTACTGGTTATTGATATTTGTTAAAAAATAATATAAATTATATTTTAAAATTTTATTTAAATTATTAGATTGAAATGATATTTTGATTATGTATCAAAATTTTGATGGTTAAACGGTTATTAGTTTGAAGCTTACTATTTTTATTTACTTGATAAAAAAATTAAATATAAAGTAACGTGGATCTATATAAATTTCAAGCCTAAAGTGCTTTCACTTTAGGGAAAGTGTTAGAGAATAATATAAATTATATTCTAATATCTTATCTAAAAATTTAAGCTATTGAGTTGAGATAATTTTTTTGACAATACTAACCCTATACTATACTGTGTAAAAAGTGTGGACTTGCAAAGAGTTTGCATTGGAAACTTTGTGTATGGAAGCGGTGCACGGCACTGCATCCTGACATTTCAATCTAAAATATATTGCTGTGTGTTCAAATATGGTTTACAGAGCCCGTGAGGCGAGAAGAAATGGAAAAAAGATATGGAAGGAGGAGAGAGAATCTGGATAGGCAAGTCTAGCTGTTAGGGACTAGAATCTCTCTGGGTCTCTGGGCTACACCTAAGCCGCTACATAGAATTATGTAGCCATGAATGCCTATATGTTTTTTTTTCTATACCATCACCGAACTACCTCTACCATTTTTCAGGTTAAGTTTCTTTTTTCAACGCGTATAAGATTGGAAAGTTGAATAATTAAAGGGTATAAAAGGTTTTTTTTTTTTTTAAATATATTTTTTATTTTAAGGTAATATTTTTTTAAATATTTTGATATCAAAAATAATTTTAAAAAATAAAAAAAATATTATTTTAATACTAAAAATATTTTAAAAATTAACAATAACCATATTTTTAATTACCCTCAAAAAGCTACTGATGCATTTATAAAAACACACTACTGCCAATGTATTTTTTTAACTAATAAATTCTCCCTCTTGTTTTCCTTACAAATCATATCCTTAGCAAATAGCAACTTAGCTGACTCAATATGATTCTCACTTTATTCGTTGATCTATTCACATGGATTATAATGAATTTATAATGAATAGTATAATAAGTCTGACTCACATGATAATTCTCATTGCTAGTCCATAAAAAAAAAATAAAAAAAAAAAAGAGGAGAGAGGATTATTTATATTGTAAAAAAAGTTTAAACTATCGTCATGACCTCAATTCTTTCCAACAACTTTTAATTAGTGGTGCCGCCCTTGCCGCTTTCTATCCTTCTATAAATTCATGCGCAGCTCCTTACATTTCCCTTTCATCTTAACTCCTAATTTCTTTCTCTCTTGTAATCTCTCCTCGAGACCCATAGATCATCTCCAATCTCACCAAAACCGAAACGAGGGTTCTGTTTGAAAACACCTCTTCGATCTCAAATTCACTCCTTTTATCCCATAAACCTCCCAAATCCTACAATTTCAATAAGAAAACAAAAGCCTCCCCTGTTTCAGATCATTCATTTCCTCTGTTTTTTACCTTCCACATTTCTATTGTGAAAAATGTCCTCCTCAAGCTCCTGTCCAGGTCTCCAATCATGCCTAGAGCCGGTCTCCCTCGTAGAACCACGTGTTTTGAGGATCAAATTGGCTCCATCCAAATCCAATGATTCTCGCTCCTCAACAAGTGGCAAGCCTTTTGTCACTGACTCGGACAAAAATGCTGACATGGGCGGCTGGAGTTTCCTCCAGTCTATTGCTAACAATACCTCTCAGATCACCAAAGAGAACGACAAAGTCTACGTACCTCCGAATTTTAAGCGCTCTTCTTCTATGCTCAACGAAAAGAGCCTTGAAATGTGTACCGAAAGCTTGGGGAGTGAAACTGGCAGCGAGATGAGTGAAAGCAGCGACGATATGGCTGTCCTTCCATTAGAAAATGTGAATTATGAGACTAGAGAAACACCAAAATCGCGTGAAGCAAGAAGAACGAGTCGAAGTGTTAGCTTCCCACCTCCTTTGAGCTCGATTAGTGGCTCCAACAATGTCCGAGTGATGCCTCACCGAGAAGGTGGAAGGCTAGTCCTGGAAGCAGTGACCATCTCTTCTTGCCATGCTTATTTACACGCAGAGAGAACCGATGGCCGGCTCCGGCTACATTTGATGAATCACTGCTCTTCTAATAACTTTGACAGTGAAGAGGAAGAAGCAGAAGCAGAGTCTGGTGAGGAAATTGTAGTTGAAGAAGACGGTGATGATGATCAAAGTGGAGATAATGAAGCTGAGGGTGGTGATGGTATTTGGGGAGAGGAGTTGGAGGGAAGTAGTGTAAATACTGGGGGTGAAATGGGGATGGGGAGCTTGGCTAGACCACGAAGGTGCAAGGAAGGTGGGAGCAGCAGCAAAAGCTTGCTTAACTGGGAGCCATTTTGGGTGGCTACTTGAAGCCTTTGTGCCTGTCTCTCTATTACTTTCTTTCATTATAAGTTTACTACATATCCTACCTCGTATTTAATTAACTTTCATCAGTGATTAATTACAAGTTTAGTCATCGAACTCCTTGGATTTTGTAAAATATGCTAATGGTAGTTATTGGAATTTATTAGTCTCTCTCCCCGGTCTCTTTATTTACCACCGTGGATCATTGATTCTCTTGTATTACGTATATATATATATATGCCCACTCTGTCTAAAACTACCCTTAAGAAGAGAAGTTCAGCATTTAAGATTTGTCAACTGCCATAACCTTAAAAGCATAATCATCACCTTCCATGGCTCCAAAGCATAACCAGCTGGGTCCAACATAAATCTTGATCAGGACGTATGGCAGGGAAGCAATATTTCTGGACCATCTTGGGCGGGGAAGGATAAATTTATGCTTCGAAAGGGTGGAGCATCGAGGCAATAAATTAAATGAACTTACCACGTCATGCACGTAGGGATGATGGTCACTTTGCAATACACGCGGAGGAGAATCAAAAGATAAAAAGTTGTGTTAAAAAAAGAAGAGGGCTTCTTGATGATTTACATAAATCAATCTTTACTCGTTTATCATTAGTTTTTTCAATTTAAGTTTTTTCTCTCTTCCTACTATGAAATGTTAATGTTGATAGTGGCATTCTGGTAGTTTGGATGCTCCAACGGTAAACAGATTGCAAGTTGAGGTGTACGGATAGAGTACGAATGCCCAGTAACTTTCAACAAGACCTAGGTCCCAGTGAAGATAGCAACTTGGACCTCACCTCAGCACGCACATGATCATCCATGTGCTCTTTTTTCGATTTGCTCAGATCCTAACATGCATGGATTGCTGTTTGCATCATCGATTTACACACTGGTTTCATGACTTTCCCCATATTTACAGCAACTTCTCTCCAAAATCAGAAGTGCAGATAAGGCTAGAACGGTCAATTCACAAGCGCATGGGGGTAACCTAACAAGAGCCGAAACTTTTTGAAGTTTCAAATGGATGGTTACATGGGCCAGGCGATTGAGAGAGAGGGTAGGATTCCTTAAAGGAGGAGGGCTAGAGGCTAGAGGGCAGGAGCACTGTCCAGTCGTGGAGTTTGGGCATCCATACGTTAAGGTTCTTTCATGGGGTGTTGGGGTTAGTTCGGGGAATGGATAGCACATGCATCATATTGCGTCTCAAACATCATGTGCTTTGAGAATCTTATAGATTTTGTGTGTTTAAGCACATATTCTCCCACCGTATTATGTCTTAGAAAGAGAAAAAAATAAACAAATATCCCAAGCATCTTCTGTTCGAACAGCATGCCGCCCCTTTTTTATGATCACATGAAGTATTTTGTCTAAAGAGATGCTCGTATATGAGAAAATTAAATTAGAGTTTAAATTACCCTCACGTAGTTATACTTTGCATCTTTATTGTTCTTTTCTTACCACCAAACTTAACCATTCTCGTTTTAAGAGACGAAGAAATATCAATGTACTTATGAAAATTATGTTTGTGTTAGAAACAAATGTATGATAAAAATCCAGATGAAACAAAACAGCACTGAAATGAGTGGTGGTGCGTCTTGGCTGATATTCTCGATATCGACCGCGATGCAAAGCGACATGGAATGATTTTTTTTTTTTTTTTGTATTTTAATTTGTATTGGTAAGTTAGTAAGTTTGCCATTTCTTACAGTTCCATATATATATAGAGCACGCATATATATATATATATATATATATATATATATATAGAATGCGTGTAAAATGAATACTCACGGTGCCTGACATGCAACTTTGGAGGTGGATTGCAAGTTGCGTTGATGGGTTCAGGAGAGTCCTTTAGCATGACATGTGACAGAAAAGAGAGAGAGAGAGATGGACAATCATATCAAGGAAGATTGAAAGAGGTTCAGCTTCCATATAATTTGTTCAAAGAAAAAGAAGCATATGCATAATTAATAGTGTATATATGCCCTAGAATTATTAATATAACATGATCAGTTCTTGGTATTGAAGATCAGTTGAGTTAGATTCTCTTGAAAAGATTATGGAATTTTGTGGGAGGTGAAGTAACTTCATAATTCTTATTGGATTGTTACATCTTAATGGCTCAATTAATATATTAAATCCAGATTCTGTTCGAAATACTTAATTAAATTATAGATAATCAATCCTTTATTTTTATTTGTTTATCTATTCCACAAATGATATATATATTCATTATTATTATTATAAAATATACTAAAGAGCTACATAATTTACTCTTTTCTTACACCCAGAGACCCTATATTATGATTCCATTACAATATTTAAACTGACTTTTTTCTTAGATAGCCTTTCATTTTCTTTTCTTTTTTTCATTTATTTTTTTAAATATAATTATAAAGTTATCTCTAAAGAATAAAATGATATGTTAAAAAATGTCCACTTATGCCATACATTTTTTTCACCCATTCATAATTTTTTTTACTCTGTGTATAATTTAAGTCATTAAAATTATTTTAAATGATTGAATTAATATGAGTTGATATTAGTTATCGTGAGCTGATAAAATCGAGTTATGAAAAAAATTAATTTTTTTTTAAAATTAATATATTATTTTATATTTTTAGATAATTTTGATGCGTTGATATCAAAAATAATTTTTAAAAAATAAAAAAAATCATTTTGATTTATTTTCGAGAAAAAAAACACTTTAAAAAACAACCACAATCACAATCCCAAACATACTCAAAACCTAAATTTGTCTGCCTCAATGGAATTATTATACAATCGAATTAATTCTAGATTCTCCCAGCAGATATACAGGCAAGACTTCTAACAAGCAAATCCCTCGATCGATTTTGTTCTCATTATTCGATCTTATAATCTTGTTTGCACCTTTTGTTTTCCTTGCATGCCAAGATTTCTCCAACAGTACCAGTAAGGATGTGTGGATTAATGCAAGTATTAGCCTCTCCACTACGGTACTACCCATAATTTTCCGTGGTCGATATATATAATGATCGATACACATGCAACTTGGTATATATACGAGAAACCCAATTATAATTGTTTTCTCTGTTGATTACAACGGTATAACTATAGAGTTAAACTCAAGTAATGAAATGCACGTATGCTTTGTGATTAGCTTACATAAAAATGAAATGGAAAGCTAGTCATCGATCGATCCACCAACAAACAAGAGAAATTAGTAGTATTTTCAATAGAATTCAAACCCCACCACTCTGCCCACCCAACCATGCACGGACACAATAAGTACCACAAACCCTACCAAGCGAAGATACAAAACTTGCCATCCTGTTCTCCATTTTCTGTGATTTAAGCTCCAAGCTCCAAGCTCTTCAACGTGCTGACTCATTCTTCGTTAAATCCAATCTGCAAAGCTAAGTTCTGGCTGTCCTTGTCCATATAATATATGGGCATGGCATGCCATTAGCTACACCACATAAATATATATCATTTATACACGACAAATAGTATTGAGGAGGGCCGCACCTATTCGAACCTCATAACTGGTGGTCGACGACCTTGTCATATGCCAACCAGGAAGGTTGGATTTATCTTCTTCTTTTTTTTTTTTTTTTTTTTTGTGGCATTCAAATCGTGCATGCTACCCATTTCGAACAAGTCCTACGTGTTCAAGTGGATTGTTCTCCACACATGCATATATGTATCTGATTCTGAGTGGAACTTTCCTTTTCATTCCATTTATCAGTATGCAATGCTTTATATATAGTTGTTGGACATCCACGCCATCAATCTATCCAGTCTCTGATCATCTTTCATGAACCGGCCAATCAATCTTGATTTTCATAGGGCAATTAACAAATCATGATTTTGATTGAGAACTTGACTGCCTCAGCAAATTCGAATATGTTTAAGATATGTTTGGCCCAAAAGAAAATGCGAAATACAATACTGTTCCTCGTTAAAAAAAAAAAGGAGACCAATTAATAAATAAGTTAAAATAAGATGAGGTTACATTGTTCAATTTCCCAAAAGAAAAAGGAAAAAAAAGCATCCAATCTCTAATTATATACAATGAAAGAAGCTAGTCTTAAATTTTAAAATTAATTTTTTATATTTTTAGTTCATTTTGATTTTGTTGTGCTGATATTAAAAATTAGTTTTTTAAAATTAAAATTATATTATTTTAATATATTTTTAAGTAAAAAAACATTACCATACTATAACTATGTATTTGGACTTTATCATATATAGTAATTAATTTTTAATTAAATAAATGGAATAATTAAGAAAAGAAGGGAACATTTGCAATCGATGATCTTTCAGAAAAAGAAGTAATAAAGGAAGGGAAAAAAATTGAAGAAAACAGGGACCATAAACCAGACAAAACACATTAACATGGCCCATGGACACGCTTGGTTTTCGACCAAAACCTATGCAGAGTTCATTGGTGCTTATCTTTTCAACGTCACGTTTTGGTGTTGGCGGTTTTGAAGACGTTGCCAAACAGGACCGATCAAATCTTAACTTGTTGACCTTCCACGGTGAAGCCCAAATATATCAAATTTAGAACACCAAAACTTGTTCATAATTGTCAGACTTATCCAGGATTTATTTTTTTTAAAAAAAAACTTGAATAGCTGAGTTGTTGGGTAAACGTGCGGATCACTGGGTTAATTAATATCAATTATTTTTATTAAAATAATAATAATAATCTATTTTTTTTATAAAATATTGACCCAAATGTATTTCATCTAGAATAATTAAATCATTAAAAATTGAATCGGTTGGATTCATTTGAGATATTAGATATTTAGTCTGATTTAGTTAAGAATTTGGCCTAGACAAGCTCTAATATGAATGCATTACTAATCATTATCCAATATGAGTTGTCTCCAAGAAAATGTTTGGAATCTTTATTCCGCAATTTCAAGTTTTTTATTTTTATAATTGCACCTTGGAAGATCTATTGAATCTTTAATAGGGTGTTTGTTTTTTCATTTCAATAATTTTTTGTTATTTCAAATTAATTTTTTTATTATGATTTTAGATTATTTTAATGAGGTGGTGTCAAGAATAATTTTTAAAAATTTAAAAAATATATTTTTTATGCATTTTCAAACCAAAAAAATACTTTAAAAAACAATCGACACCATAATCTCAAACACTACCTTAAAAAACACAATATTTTGAGTTGATTAACTCATTATAGAGCTTATTTGTTTTTACGTTTCAAAAGCGCTTTTAAAAAAATTATTTTTTTTAATTTTTGTGTTTTTATATTATTTTGATATACTGATATTAAAAATAAATTTTAAAAAATAAAAATATATTTTAATACATCTTTAAATAATTTTTTTTTTAAAGTAACCATTAAACCAATACCAAACATATTTATATAAAACATGTCTGGCTAACTTCCAACCTGTTTGAGAGTGTGGTTGCGGTTGCTTTTCAAAGTGCTTTTCATGCTAAAATCCATATCAAAATGATATTTTTTTTATTTTTTAAAAATTATTTTTGATATCAGCGGATCAAAACGTTCCAAAACAAATAAAAAAATTAATTTTTAATAAAAATATTAATTTTTTTAAAAACACATATCAGCCAGCATTCGCAAACTACCTTTATCCATCGTCCACCATGAATTTCCCGTAGAAATAAAGTTTGCTTAAAATATTAAAAATAGAAAAAAAGAAACAGAAGCTCAATCAAAATCGAGGAATTACTGGAAACCCTGGGAATCCATGTGGACAAGGCTTACCTGGGTGTGTGATACAGTCTCCCAGAGGCGCGTGTAGATAACTAGCAACATTTCATTTCATTTCATGGAAAATAATTGAGGGAAAATTAAAAGTCATGCTATGAGGTAGGGGTGGACCAAATTCTGGGCTTTTTTCCTGTGATGGCTGACAAATTAGAGATCACAGAGGATCCATGAAAGTATCCAATCAGGGCCCACAACTCACAAACCTTGAGAGATTCTGTAATCTAGTCTCCCTGTTCGGTATCTTCAGATTTCTTGTCATCTCTCGTTTTCCCTTTCCGTTTTCTTTTTTCTTTTTTTTCTTTTTGGGAACTGGTCCTCTCTCAATCATACATGACCCCTAAGTCTCGGTTCGCTGAGGCCTGAAGAAATCCAGAAAGACATGCTTCTTCATATGAGGATGTCGTCTTCACCTGCCGTTCCAAGAAGAAAAAAGGAAAAAGAAAAAAGGAAAAAGAGGATGTCTTCATTGGCTGTGGGCCACTAGCAAGACTTGGGTAGAGTGGGGCCAGGTATCAATCATGGTGGGGGATTCCCAGCCGTCCATGTTTCCCACCTGCTTAGCAAGCTACAGGTTATCCTTTGGTAGATGGTTAAAGCATTTGGAAACATGCACTCCATGTTCATGGTTGGCTAACATAAGCACTCATTATCGTTGATATGAACTAAAACCATTTGATTTATTGGATCATGCAAATACAATTTATTTATCTCAAGTAAAAAATAAGAAATTTTGATGCTCACTTTTATAATTAGTCTCCGCCCATTTTTATAACAAATACTTATTTTTATAACTATTCTCCGTCCACACGACTAACAATATTTAATATAATTAGTCTTCGTTCAAACAATATACTATATTCTATGTAGTTAGTTTCTGTCCAATCAACCGTCTATATTTAATATAATTAGTCTTCATCCAAACAACTAATTGTATTTTATATAACTTTTCATAATTCATTTTAAAACCTGTTGAACATATATAAAGAGATCTTTCACAAAAATATTTCTCAAAATAAAATTTAATGTGATGGACATTTACCTAACAGTCTATATATGCTCCCTCAACTACTAATTCAACCTTTCATGTCTTTCCTAATATTCAAGGAAACATCTAGAATTAGTACCCAAATCAATCATATTATTCATACTTATCAAAATGTATCATCATTTTTTTTAATAAATACATCAATCAAGACCCCAAACACGAAATCATTCAAGTTACAAACTTATCATCAAATTCAGGCATACAACATCATTTAACCACCCAAGACTTACACAAGTGCAAAATTTTATATTTATATTTTTCTATATTTAACCAACATAGCCAAATCAACCGCTTCATTCTATATAGATTATCATCAAAATTGAACACATCATCATCATAATCATTATCATACTAATCAATCTAAGCATAATAAAATTATCTAGTTACATAATTCCATAACTTCTTATATTTTTATTTTCCATGTTTAACCCACAAAACCAATATCAACTGAATTATTCCACATTAATTACCATAAAAATTAAACTCATTATCATAATCCTATCAATCATTTCAAGCATAATAACATTATCTAAAACACCAAACTAACACAATCCACCACTCTATATTTAACCAACATAATCAATTTTAACCAATTTATTTCACATTAATTACAATCAAAATCAAACACATTATCATCATTATTCCATTCAATTTAAGCATACTACATTATGTAGAACACCAATCTTACACAATTTATTCAAATTCCCAAATTCCCCTAAAATATCAAATCATGGCCGGCTATTTAGGTTTTAATTTTCTAAAATTAGTTTTCAATCTCTCCCTTTTGATCTATACTCGTGTCTTCACAATCCCTAATTGCTATAAATTTATACAATTTAACATTTCCATTAAAATCTACATAAAACCTAACAATTCAAAATTAGGAATTTTCATCCCCCATCCAAAACCGATAAAACAAGTGTATTTATTTTAAAAAAACCCTCTTGCCACAACTAACTGATCTAATTTTGTGGGCCCATTTCAACGATTCCAAGAATTCTCCTATTTCTCCTTCAATTTGCATTCTCTTACATATATATATATATATATATTTCCACACAATGTGGTCTCAAGGGCATAATTAGGTTTTGCTTTGCAGGGGCACGGCGGCATCCACAAAATTTAGAAAAAAATCTAAATTTTGACCATTAAATGTTTCAATTTGCCCAGCACTTGCCTAAATTGCAGGAAGTGAAGAGCATATTATCATATATCTATCAAGTCATGGTCAGATTCTGTCTCTTACGAATATACAATGGAAATGTGTGTAATGTGAAGACAAATATATTTGATATGATGCACGCATGGAGTAAACAGTCAAAAGCACGCCATGCCCATATATCAAGCAAAACATAAGGCTGAGACAAAGGTGCAGATAGCGGGATCGATGTTGTTTTTTTTTGGATCAATGTTGTTCTTGGGAGTGATGGATCGCATCAGTGAAATGAGAGATCTTCTTTAGCTCTTTCTTTGTCAAGTTGATTTACCAGAATCCAACCCTTTCACATCATCCGCTTCTCATTTTCACGAGATGCTCAGTCGATTTCACGCATCTCTTAATTAAAGGAGATCTTCCCTTTGCCCTAGCTGATACCTCTGCTCTCTTTCACTCATCAAAACCTGACTTTCCCTACCAGCATTGATCATATTATTGAAGACGAACACGTTTTAAAGATCCGTATCAGCTGCATGAATCTGCACCATGTCTCCAAAGTGACTGCGCTATGCTGCTAACATGAATGGTGCTCATGAAGTGTTCAATCAATGAACACAACCAAACACTGTGCGCCAAGAAAAGCAGGTCTATGGTGACAACTGGAATAATTATTGTTGTCAAATAGCTAGCCGCATGGTTGATAAGCTCGTTTGGTAGGTTCACCGAAAATTTCTAAGATTTAAAGATCTTATGGGGTTGAGTTTTTAGTTGAAATAAACAAGTTCTAAAAATGGATGAATCGACACTGGAGAAGAAAAACATGCTAGCGTTTTAATAAAATAATTCATCTAGATTTAGTAACCTACATTTTTTTTTTGGGCAGTCTTCGAGTCGAGTATGAAAACTATTTCTAGGTGTTGTTGACAGCCATTTTACCTACTCTATGAAACAACCATCTACAGGGTTTTTTTTTCCCTGCGCAGAAGAGAAGATGCCATTAGTTAGTGAAGAGGCCCATCTCTATCTATATTAAAACTCATTAACTTATTAAGAGGGCTATTAAAAACAGAATAATACTTCAATTTTCTGAAAAATTGGAAAAACTGGAACTTTCTATTTACATGCAGTATTTCTCCCTCTGGAAAACTGAAGAACTACTTTTCTAGTTTTCAAATTTATATTGAGTTTGGGAAACACACTTTAGAGGTTTTTCATAGTTTTTCAACACAAGTTTTTCTATTTAAACTTGTAAATATTTGTCATAAATTTAATATTTATTATAAATCTAATTATTATTTTGTGAGTTAATAGTATAACTTTTTTATGATAATTTTTAATTTAAATGAAATAAAATTATATTCTAAAATCGGCCCCTGTTTTCATGCTTCAGCCAATACCAAATATAATTTCAATTCAAATGAATGTCTATAAAATAGCCCCATAAAATTATAAAATGAAGAGTTATTCCTACAAATTGTGATTTCAAGTTCATATTTGGATGCAATTTATTTAATTTTAATAGCAATGACTAACATTTAATCTGTAATTTTTTATTTTTATTTTTATTTTTATTATTATTATTATGATGCTATTACCTTAAAATTGTAAGGTTGTTAGATGATGGAATGATAGAAAATTACGGTGAACAAGTCCCATCAAGGAAACAAATATGGAAAACAACAAGTGGCGAGCAAAGGGACTGTCTCCTACAAAAATAGCCCGAGGAGGATTCAAGAGTCCTTGCCCCCTAAGTACCCATCCGTGATCATCGCTATATCACTTTGTCCAATCAAGTTTCTTTTTCCATGGAGAGGAAAAAAAATAGTTCTTTGATTATGATTTATGGCAAGAAATTAAGTGCTCGAAAGTGCTGGCAGAGCTCCATTATAGCCATTTATGCACATGACGAAAAATTTAAATGGATTTCATGGTGAAAGTTGCCTTCGCCATGCTCAAGAACACGATTCGCTGGAGAAATGAGTTTGGCGTTGATGAATCGCTTGAACAATGGTGGTCTTAACAAAGACAGTTCCAAAATGAGGAGCTTTATAAGAATTCATTTTCTATGGAGAGAGGAGACATAGATTCATATGAGTTATGAGATGGAGAATTCAATTCCCAAAAGTGAGTATTAGGACATTGGATTTCAGTTCATTTATAATAATTTTACTTAGAAAGACTATGTAATTATTAAATAAAATATATAGATAATCTTATAAATAATCCAAATTTTGTTATGGGGGTAATGACTTCCATATGCTAAATAATACAAAGTAATTTCTTTCTTAAAATGTGAAAGAGACATATATCAAAAGACATTAAAATCATCTCAAAATATCTATATTGAATTTTTTTTGGAAAGATTCAAAAAGTCAAATTACACATCTTTAATAGCACTCATTGTCAAAGGTAACAAATTCAATCAAAATCAATGCCTACAAACATCATTGAAAAAAGAGAGAAGTAACATTCTCTATGCATCTACAATTGACAAATTGATATATACACAAGTCTGGATAAGATTTAACTTGGTATTTACAATAAAAATATTAGAAAGATACAAAATAATCCAAGAATGGACCATTAAAAAACTGTTAAGAAAGTTATTAGATATACTGATCATTTATAGGCATATTGATCACCTTGAGGTGATTAGTTTTTCATATTTGGATTTTGTTGATTATATACACATAAAAGTCTACTTCAAGATACATTTTTCAAATTTACTTAATGATACTTTTTTCTTTCAATCAACAAAATTATAACTGCATAGCATTGAAATATTAGACTTATCAATAAAAACAATAAGAAAAGTTTCAATAACCAAGAAAATACTTTAATACCATATCTAAATTAATCAATGTCAATTTAATAGTAAATTCTACCTTTTCTATGAGCAAATGTTACATTATGCATAGAACTTATCAATTCTTTTATAATAAAACTAATAAATAAAATATCAATAATAAAATTTATTCACTTGAGAGCCTAAAATAAAATTCACCTTTAATATTTATTTATTGTTTTATTCCAATTAAATCATTAAAAAAATATAACTGTAGACCCAAGTCATTACTTTTATAAAATAATTACAATTTAATTAGTAAGAATATAAAGTATTTACGACCACCACAGTAATAATTACAACCAAACTACTTTCATTTCAGATTTTAATTATTTTATACTATTTTAAGCAATTCATTTCAACCCTCCCCACTGAATCAGTAACCTGGTGGCTGGCTGGGCAAGGCCCGCCATATCAGGTCCGGTTTAGACAACCGTGCTCTTAACACAACCATACGGGAGACGGAAGGTGTGCCTGAACAAGGTGATTTTCTTATATGCAAATACACAACTGAGACGCGCGCGCATAGATACAATTATAAAGAGAGACGTTTGATAGCACCACGGCAAAAGGAGAAGGTCCACAATCTGTAGCACTTCAACAATGCCAAAGGCATAAATCCAAGCAAACTAGAAAAAATGATAGAGGCTTAGCAAAGTTATAGATAGAAAAAAAATCAGAACATGAATTAGAAGGTTATTGCAGTGTGGTTGAAAGAATTGTAGATGTTTTATATACACGGGTTCTACCATGAGCTTCAATTGCAAAAGCTTGGAAAAGCCTTCCTTCAAGTTTCAAAGCCAGCAAATAGCAGGAGTTGATGATTGGTCAAATCATATAGAAGCTACCTAGGAGAATTTCTCCTTCCACTGTAGGCACGTAAAGCTCCCATTCCAGCAACAGCAAAAGCAGCGCCAACTGCACATGTAAAACACAGTTGAGACAATTCATGCAGACATGTATAGCATGATATGAGTGTCGTTTGTGTTCATGCATCGGTGAAGTGAGTTTTCTTTCTCCCCAGTGGGGGTGGGAAGCATAACCTGACATAAACAGGAGAGAGTGATTGACAAGCTGGTGGAACTGCTTGCGTTTCCTCCCGGCCACAGTTTCAGGAATGTTCAAATGAGGGTGTTCGGCGGCACTTAAGATCCTGCAGAAAACATTATTCATATCTCCGAGCTTTGAGCTGATAGGAATAGAAGCCCCTATTCCCAGCTCTTGGCAAACCTGAAGACGAATTTGAAACTATCACCACAAGCATAGCTTAAAAATAATTCAAGTGACGGGCAATGTGTATGTGAAGTTGCAAGATTTTACTTTTGGCACCAAATTTCGGAAATTGGGCATGCACAGATGAGGTTTCAATGACAAAATGTATACCCTTACTGATTTTTGCACACTCATTGGATGTGGATCCAAGTCATCCTTAGCAGCAATAATGAGACTAGGCACCCCATAACCACTAGCAACCTCTACAAGAAGTTCATTTGACCTTCTCCATGAATATTCATCCGAACTGGCAATAAGAATTATATGTCATGCCATGATATCTATATATTTAAAGAGAAGAAATTAACAAGTATAAAGAATAAACTAATTCCAATAGTATATTTCTTCCCCTTCCAAGAGAATCAATGCCATTCATACACTTTAAAGGTATGCGCACTTGAAACTCACATGGCACATGCATTTGTGGAGGATGGAGCAGAGCCAATAGTTGAAGAATTTGGAAAAATGAAGATAACATGCACCAATCACAGTCATATTATTGAGACAGACACAATACATGGTCATAAAAGAGATCATCTACCAGCTAATGGACCACCAATAAATACAAGGGAGTCAAACTTGCCTTGCTAAAAATCACCAGTCAGATTTACCTGTCATAAACAAATACAGCAACATCAGAGGATGACAGAGATTCTTTATTGGATAGAAATTTTTTCACTCCGTCTTCTGGTATCTCTCGTAAAATAAGAGTCTTCTTATTCCCCTGCAAGGACAACTGCATGACCATATAGCTTATGTCTATGATACTTCGATGAAGATGACCCGGTACACTCTCCTTAATATCAGATCATAAATACACATTGAAACATAATATGCATTCATGTTTTGAAAAAGACCTGTTTAGAATGCTATTCTATAGAACTACCACCCAACAGAGTGGCTACCATACGTACCCCAAGCTGGTCAACAACATTCACTGCACAGCGCTCACCAGCTGTCAGTTCATGACTTTCTGAGAATGGCCTGTGTTGGAATTGGCAGCAGAAAATTACTATTGCTTAGTAGAAAGCAGAACTAAAAAAATAAAACAACTGGAAACAAAACTAGGTTCTCCTTGAATGACTCAGAGAAGTTAACAGATGAAATTATCTGGAGCATATTGGCTGCAATGGACATGACATAGGTTCGAGACAATACCTTCCTAAGAATGAATTCAACAGAGTGGACTTTCCAGCATTTTTAGGGCCAAAAACTAAGCAGTGGAAAACATTTCTTTCTGTTTGTTGCTTCTTACGATCAACGGATCTTCTCTGAGTAACATGAAGTGCTGAAGCAGGATTTCCTCCATATCCAATGTATAGCAAATTAGCCAAACTACCTCGTGGATCCAGCATGGTCATAAGAGCCCACTGCAAACAAATGTTCAATATAAATAAATTTGACAGGTAGCACAAGAAGATTAAAAGTAATGAACTTAAAAGTGACGAGATAAAAAATGGATGTAGACAAATATTTATAAAGAAGTCTTCCATTTCGTAGAGAAAATGAGGATATTCTTCCCCAAAAACACAGAAAAGAGAAAGAAAAGTAGAAAAGACACAGAAAGAGATAAACAGTAACCACATGTCAATTTTTTAGTTCGAGGAAACAATATAGAAGATAAGCAATTATAGCAAAACAACTCCGAAGCAGTATTTAAAGATAGGCCTCTCCCAGACAAATTGGAGAAGCACCAACCAAGCTTCCATCATAATAAGATAGCCAGAGTAGAAGATTCCTCTGAATAAGGACTTCATAACTTTCACAGAATACTGGCACCAAGTGTTTTACCAAGTTATAAGCATATCATCACCATGGGTTCATTTAATAGTATCTTTTGTAAGCCTCCAAAAACATCCATTATTTTTTCATGTTTAAGAGGACTTTTCATAAGGCTGATGTCAGATGTTTCCACGCATCATGCCTTCACCACCATCAAACAACAAAAGGAATAGAAACGGGGCATGTGCAAGAAAGTAAATTGTTTAAGGTGGCCAAGAGAAAGCTGTTGTCACCTAGTATAACATGTTGGAATGCGTTAAAGCCACCAAGAATGAGCAGGAACTAGATAAAGAGTAGTTAGCACTGCAAACCTCAGATAGAAAACCCTTAAGAGTTAAATTTCCCTGTGTGGTTCTCTCTGCAGCATCCTTGTAAGGAGCCTCACCCCAAGGACTGAAATATAGAAATGAATAGCACATTTACAAGTATTATGTAAACAGAAGAAACCCCATTACAGCAATTTGCAAGACCCTAGGGAACTTGAAAAAAAAGCAGATTGGAAAAGGGATAATATTTAGTCCTTGCTTCCAATGCAGATGCAGTCAAAAGAAAATAACTTCAACAGAAACTGAGAGGAAATGTAGCTATGCCTAATACCCTCAATGCTATATCCTAGATGATTGTTGGCAATGCTGTGAAGCGATACAAAGAAAAAACAATGTTCTTCTTGTATTTGAAGTTGTCATTCAAAAACAAATTACTGTATTTGCAATCAAAGCTTCCCTTTGACAGAAAAAACAACAAATTTGAGGTCTTGCAGTAGCAGCTGCAACAGGAAAGAGATGACAAGCCAATTTTTCATATCTTCATGCTTGCTTCTCATCATCCTAATATCATAGTTTCCTCCTCATAATTAACAAGATACAAAGTCCTCCAGAGATTGGACAATCAAGAAGCAGCCCTTATGCAGCATTGCAAAACTACCTTTAAAGAAACAAGAAATGGACGTGCCAAACCTGCTTTGCTTGTTACCAGTTTTCAACCATTGATCAATAGAATTTTGTTTCAATATTCTATCTGCAGAAAGCATACCTTAAAAAATATTTTTTGACATAACAATGAAATATTCCCAAACTTTTAGGAAGGAGGAAAAATACATGCCTAGAAAAATATCCTATATTTTGTTTTATTTTGTAGAATTTAGAATTGGATCAAACATCTAGCTCATTAACCGAATCCAGCAATAGAAGGAAAACTGCAGATGTAGTAAATCTGCAGCTATGCTTGTTCATTTTATGATTTTGTTCTGAGATATAAATGTTTATTGCTCTTTGCATTGAAGTGGCATTTTCATGAGCTTTCTATTTTGTAACATTTAGATAAATTTAAATACGAAAAATTTGGCTCTTTCATTCCAATCCTTGAACATATGGTTTTATCATGGAGAGTTTATAAGGAGTTCAGCTTTGCATGATTTTTCGCGTTAAAGGCAAAAAATAGTTGAAATAAGCTAACTAGTGTACAAATGTATAGTACTTGCAGAGATAGGTGGGGCCACTCTATTGTTTTAGTGTTTTGCTCATGCATAGTACAGGACAATATGTGAATTTCTGCCCCACCTCCAACTATCACCTTGTCCAATCCCTTGGACAAGCATCAGAAGTATTTTTTTTCCATACCATCCCTCCCTTTTATACTTAGAGCCAAAAACACCCTAGTCCTATTCTGTCTGATAAAGTCCAGTCCTATCTTGAATAAAACTAGGCCTGCATACTGTTTCGAAGCAGGGTCAAATTGTCTAAATTTAGACCCACATGAAGCATGGGGATGCAAGGTTGTATTTTGTTCAAACTCCCGTTATAAACTGATGACATGTAAGTTTAAAATGAGAAACATGTATTCTTTCATCATCACATATGATGTGTAAGCAGTAGAATTAGATGCATGCAATTTGTGGATTTATTACTCGTATCATTTTTTACCCCACAGATACCAATGCACCCAAGAAAATATACAGTGAACAAACACTGGCAAATTATAGAAAAGAAAATCAAGGAACAAAAGCAAATAACCAGACTTACTTTTCTGGAGCAGTTGAAAATAGCTCATCAAGCTGAGTAGGCCGTAAGGCTCCATACTATTAATTGTAAAGATTGAAACATTAGAAATTCTTTTGGAGGTAAATTACATATGAACGGAAAAAGAAAACAAACTTCCAGGAAGTGACGATCAATAATCTGGTAACAGTTTATACATACATTATTGGTATCAAACAATCGGAACACCCGACGAACAAACTCTACAGCTTCAATTGTCAACTCTACACTCTGCATGATGACAGAACAAACTCTACAAGAATTAATAAGAACCAACACCAGACGAGCAGTCCAATAATGCATATCAGTCACACACACCTGATCAGGAGCATGCTTTGATGGAGCTGGAAGAAAATCATCTCTGAGTTTTAAATCATTGCCGTAGCCAAATTTTCTCAAAACAGCCCAAGTAGTTTCAAGGCGCCCTTTATCTATGAAAAGAGAATGGAGAAACAGGAACCCTTCAAGGGTAAGCCCCAGGTCGTTGACCCCTTCTTTCTTCTTTTCTTGCACAATTCTTCTCACACCCACTATTTCAGCAGGCTGCAGTGGAGCGTCAAAACATTTAACCTGGTTACCATTATTGCACATGTCAGAATTCCCAGCAACAGAATTGAAAAGTAGTTTTGGGCTTCTTAAGGGGTACCCAGCCTAGCATTAGAGGGGTTTTCAAAGAAGTTACTCTAACTGATATTCAGTGGATTGGGGTCCCTCAATTTCTTAATTTCTGGTTCCTTTTTACTAGAAGGAAATCGTATTCTCTGTTTTGGATTATCATTCTCATTATTTTAATAATATAGTTTGCCATTATTGAGAAAGTGAATATTTAATCATTTTTATTGTTTGTTGTAATATTCAATCTGTCCATGAAGAAATGTAAAAGAGTAGAAAAGGGAAAGGAAACCTGAAAATCATTCAACTCTTCATCATTGAGTGCACCATCCATGTCACTATCACATAGAATAAATATCCTTCTCAATGCCCTTATACATCGGGGTTGCAAAGCTTGAGTGTCTTGATCAAACAAAGGAGCTGTTGGATGAAGTACAGCTTTTTGAGCATAATAGAAAACGTCAGGGACCTACATATAGTTAGCTTTGGTTCTTAAGTTCTAACCTTTTATACTGCTACCATGTGAGTTTCAACGCAGAAAATAATAAGGTTAATGTTCTAATAAAGCATGACAACACCTCTATATGAACCAAAAAGTTCTGCCTTCCAACACAAAAGGCTCAAAAATTTGGAAGCCTGGTCATCAAAACAGAACTAGTTGCAGGAAAAAATCCCTTAGTTCTTTATCCTTTTCTCCTTTTCTACTTTTATAGCTCTCGACATCACTACCAACTTTCCGTTCTCTTACAACATTTTACAATTCATCATAACATAACGAAACAAAACAGAAGAGCGCTCTATGCATGTCTCAATAAATTCTTAGATGTAATTGTTTGCTATGAAATTCAATTGCCTCTATCCAGAGAATAAATACCTGCATAAGGGTAACAGCAGAGCACTCTATACAGGTCTCAATCTCCCTATACCGTTGCATGATTGGTCCCATAACCGGCTCTAGGCTAATCGGCTGGTTCTCATCTCTCAAATCTACTTTGCAACCCACCACTATCACCGGTACCTTCACCTAACAAAAAAAAAAAAAAAACAAAGTAACATTACATTCACCAGCTAATAACCTACATTATAATTACAAAATTTGTAAATAAGAAAACAGAAAAAGAAAAGAAAAAAAAACCTCTAATCGACGAAATTCCTGAAGCCAAAAACTACTCAAACGAGTAAGCGTCAACGGAAAATCACACGCGTAAGTTAATATAATCACATCAGCTCGCTTCAATTCTTCATTTAGCTTTCCTCTACTCTCCAAGCTTTAACAAATTCAAGCAAACTAACTTTTAACTAACATTAAAAATACGTATACAATGCGTATGTGTGTATAAAATACAGAAATGCTTACCTTGCAGAAGTGTCGATGATAGTGATAGGAACGCGATCGGGGAAGAAATCGGCAGGGAGCCGAGTGGGTGGAAGCACGGGAGATAGGTTTTCCGGGAAAGATTCGGTGGCTGCCGCCGCAATCAAACTCGATTTTCCTGTTCCACGGTCTCCGACGACTACGATTCTCACGCCGGTCTTTCCGCCGGCGGCAGCAGAATTCCCGTCTGGCATTGAATCTTTTTAAGAATAAAAAAATAGAGAGCGCGACTGCAAAACGAGGGAATCAAGAAATTAAAAAAGAGTAACACGATGGGAGAGTCTGCTATTTATATTTAGTAATTTATTTTTTAATTCATTTTGTGAGTGGGCACCAAGCTTGGCCACCGAGTTCGTTGGAGATTTGAGATTTTCAAAGTTATCTCGCGCGTCTAGTGAAGCTAGAACTAGCTTTGTTTTCTTTCTTGGGCTTTATTGTTTAGGGCTCAATCAATTAAAGCCTCATATACGCCCATGCATTTTGTTTAAATATCCAGCCCAATGTAAAACCTCGGCCTGCATTTTGGAAATGTTGGTGCGGAACGTGCGGAGAACCCTTGCAGCCGCCGCGCGGCAGTTCTCGGCTGCAGCAGTGACGGAGAAGGGTATTGTTAGCGGAGGAGAAGGGAAGAAGAGTGGTGGTGGAGACACGCTTGGAAGGAGGCTGTTTAGTTTGGTGTATGGAAAACGGAGTGCAGTAATAACAATAAGGAAATGGAAGGAAGAGGGACACAATGTCCGAAAGTACGAGCTGAACCGGATTGTTAGAGAGCTCCGTAAGCTGAAGCGGTACAAGCACGCCCTCGAGGTCAGAATCAGATTGATTGTCTTTGCTTTATTTTTTAGAACTGTTTGTTTTAATTTAGGAGGCTGCTGTTAATCTTAGAGTGCTTTTGTTGTGATTTTTACCTGATTAGTTATTAGATATGTAGGTATGTGAATGGATGACAAAGCAGTCTGATATAAAGCTTGTACCGGGTGATTATGCTGTTCATTTGGACTTGATTGCGAAAATTCGTGGTCTAAATAGTGCAGAGAAGTTCTTTGAGGATATTCCTGATAAAATGAGGGATTATCAAGCATGTTCAGCTCTTCTCCATGTTTATGTCCAGAACAAGTCGATCTCCAAAGCGGAGGCTTTGATGGAGAAAATGTCTGAATGTGGGTTCTTGAAGAATGCTCTTCCTTACAACCATATGCTATCAGTGTATGTTGCAAATGGGCAGTTGGAAAAGGTCGCGGAGATCATTCAAGAGTTGAAGAAAAAGACTTCACCCGATGTTGTTACTTATAATATGTGGTTAACTGCGTGTGCCTCGCAAAACGATGTGGAAACAGCAGAGAAAGTCTTTATGGAGCTGAAGAAGTCAAAATTAGATCCAGATTGGGTAACGTATAGTACGTTAACCAACTTGTATATCAAAAAGGAATGCCTTGAAAAAGCAGCATATACTCTGAAGGAAGTGGAGAAGAGAGCTTCAAAGAAAAATCGAGTTACCTACTCCTCTCTTCTCAGTTTGCATGCGAACATGAAGGATAAGGACGGGCTACATCGAACCTGGAATAAGATGAAGTCGGTGTTTAATAAAATGAATGATGCTGAATATAATTGTATGATATCTTCACTTGTTAAACTTGGGGAGTTTGGAGGAGCAGAGAATCTCTACAATGAGTGGGAATCAGTTTCTGCAACTCGAGATTCTAGGGTTTCAAACATAGTTCT
Source organism: Populus alba x Populus glandulosa (assembly GCA_033617975.1). Taxonomy (NCBI): domain Eukaryota; kingdom Viridiplantae; phylum Streptophyta; class Magnoliopsida; order Malpighiales; family Salicaceae; genus Populus; species Populus alba x Populus glandulosa. Next base: position 20,306,450 of record CM066147.1, on the reverse strand, counting down.
TGCTAGTTATATCAATAGAAATCAGATGGAAGACGCTGAAAATTTTTGCCAGCGCATGGTGCAAAAGGGCATCACTCCCTGCTATACTACCTGGGAGCTTCTTACTTGTGGTCATCTGAAAACGGAGCAGATGGAAAAGGTTTTAGAGAATTTTAAGAAAGCCTTGTGTAGTGTAAGGAAATGGACTCCCGATAAAAGGTTGATTGGAGATATATTCAAGAATCTGGAGGAGCGGGGCGACATTGAAGGAGCAGAGAAACTACTGGTTATACTTCGGGATGCTGGCCATGTGAGTACCATGATATATAATTCTCTTCTACGAACCTATGCGAAAGCAAGTAAGATGCCAGTTATAATTGAGGAGCGTATGAAGAAGGATAATGTGGAGTTAGATGACGAAACACATAAGCTCATACAGACAACTAGCACCATGTGTGTGAGTGAAGTTTCAAGTTTGCCTATTCTGAAATAAACGGTATGCTCTGTCACCTAAATTCAGCATTAGTAACTTGTGATATTCTGCTATTCAGTTTGGGCTCCTGATAATTTGCATTTGAATTTAATTTTGATAGTCCGCATTTCCCATGGTGCATCAGAGTTCCTTGAAATCCTTTTGGATGGAATAAAAGGCCATGGTTGGTCATCTCCTCCACTCTTGTATCCTGGTCTTCCCCCCACCGCCTTATTCATTAGGGTTCTACCAATAGATAGTTATTATTCAAGTGGACAATTACTGAATACATCACTAGGCACTAGTAATGACTCTGTTTAAGCGTTAATCATATTCTGTGTTTTTCTTCCATTTTTTTATATCTGTGTCCCTGTAATGGAATTTTTCATGGTTATGCCCTTTATTGACCGCCTTATTCAATAAGGTCTGTCCAATAGGCAGTTGGTCGGAGTTGATGGGAGTATTCTTATATTCAACCAGATTAAAACAGAGTTAGTGAACTTTTGAACTGAATTAAGGGCAGAGAGGATCGGGTTGTGCATGGCCGTGGATCCTTGCAGGTTGTTTTATAAACAATGACATTGATGAATAGGGAGAGAGAGTGGGGTTGAATAGCCATTTGAAGTGGATTAGTTCCGGTTTAGTTTAGCGTAACATCATAGCAAGTGGTTGGATAATCGAAACATTCGTTCAGTGGTTGGGAAAATATCCCAATAGGAAGCCATAATTCTCTTCAGAAAATACAGTTTCCAGTAAAAAAGTTGCCCCACTACTTCAAACTATAAACTATACGGAGAAAGATATTTTTCATGCGTGCTGTTTGTGTTCGATAATGTGGTGTATATCTAGCTTTTAAAAATTTTGAATTTTTTTTATATTTGTTTAAAATAAAAAGAATTTATATTTTTAAATTGTTTTAATGTATTGATATCAAAAATAATTTTTTTTTTTAAAAATATTTTAATATATTTTAAAATAAAAAATATTTTTAACTGTCATCGTTAGCAGATCCTAATAAATACTAGATTTTTTTTTCCCACGCAACCTGCAAGGCCGGTCACTTTGTTTTTTAAAAAATAATGGTAATGAGTGAACTTGAATTTACTTGATTAATTCATGATTTGGGATAAAAGATTGAAAAAAAAAATCTAAGGTTTAATAGCTTAAAGTTAAAAAATGAAATAAAAATAATTTAAAGTTAAATCGGTTAATTTTTAAAACCAATAATTTTGATTATGAAACCAAGATGATTATTTAGAAGATTAAAAAAAATTTGAACAAATTTTTTAAATTTAAAAGAAAAATAAATATTAATTAAAATAATAAGAATAAAATAATGAGGATCAAATTTAGCATTAAAACTAATGAAAGAAAATAATGAGGGATTTAATAATAATAAAAAAAAAGATAAAAAAAGAGCAATTAAAAAAATGATAACCAAAATTAGAAAAAAAAATGAAATAAAATGTTGAAGGATAATATTGAGAAGAAAAAAAACCAAATTAAGAAAATGATAACAAAATCTGAAAAAAAAAGAAAAAAATGAAATAAAATACCATGAAAATGATATAAAAAAAATCAAAAATCAAGAGAATGAGTAATTATACTATGCAATAAATATGTAAAATAAAATTATATCCTTAATTGTGTTCATTTTTTTGGATATTAAATGGCTTATTAGTTGTTTTTTTATGAATTGTACTGTGCACAATCCACAATAAAACATTGTTGAGTTTTAGTTTTATTTATAATGCTAAAAGTTGTTAACTAGTTTAACCCAATATTTTTTTTAATTATATGTTTAATTTTTGGATATTAAGTAAGGTTTAAGAAAAAATAAAAGGTGTAACTAAAGTTCTGTTCACAAACATCCATGCTACGGTGGATTACAACACAACAACATAACACCTTTTTTTTTTTTTCTATTCTGGTTCTTTTGTTTTCTTTAATTTGATTCCTTATTTTTTTTATTTGCTCCTTTAAAGTTGTATTTATTTGGAATTTGACTTTGCTATTTGTTTTGGATGCCTAGCTTACAAAGTCTCAGGGTATCAAATAAAAGAAGAAGAAAATCACTCCATGGATTCTCAGTTTGGATCTAATAAATGAAATTTTGTTGATTAAAATGATTGGAGCTACGGGGATTGAATGTGAAATATAGACAAATATACAACCTTTTTTTATTTAAATAATCAAGGCTGAATTGCATGGTCATGTAAAAGTTCAACCTTGATTTTTTCTGATCACTCAATTTCTTTTTTTTTTTTTTCAATTCAATCTTTTTAAATTTAGTTTATTTAGGATTCGACTTAATTTTTTTTTGTAAGTGCTTATAAAGGGAGATCTTGTGGCGTCAAGGAAAAATTCAAACATGCGTTCAATGCTTGGTTTTGTAAAATTATGTTCAAATGTATTGGTCAAAACAATTAAGGCTTGAGGAACCAAGTTTAAAAATAAAATAAAAAATAAAATAAGGAGTATGGTAAAAGATCAAAGACAAAGGCACACACACGTATTAGCGTGTGGAGGAAGTCGTTACGCTCTAGTGGCGTATACGACTTCCTCCAGTATCGAACCATCACCTTCCTTGGTGTCTCTAGACATGTCTCAACAAACACATTTTGATGATGTTGCGTGTGTTGGTGTTGTAGGTGCGTGGCGGTAGATTTTTCTTTTTTTATCCTTTCCTCCATTTTTGCGTCATTCTAGGGGTTTTGTTATTTTATTTTCATGTCAAATATGGTCCTTTTTTTGTTATTTGTTTTGTTTTAAATCTTTTTTTATTGATTTTTGGTTTTCAATTCCATCCCTTATTGTTGGGTTGATTGAGAATAAAACTTCGTGATTATTTTTCAACTTGTCTTCTATAAGGTGATCCCAGCCTCATCACCATAGTTATGGGTTCAGAAAGTTAGCTTGTGTTGACTTTAGTTTTTGTTTAGATCATTTTCTAAAATTGATTTTTTTTTAATCTCATCCTTTAATATATAATTAGTTGGGGATAGGGCTTCATTATTTTTTTTTCTCTTTCTTTTTTATAGGTTGTCTCGATTTCAAGACCTTATCCACAAGTTTGTGAGTTAATATAAGTTGGCCTGGGTTTTTTTTTAATTGAATTTTTTTAGTTTCGCCTTTCAGCATTGAGTGAGTTTGGGCATTGAATAACTTCATAATTCTTTTCAATATGCTTTTTATAATGTTATTTTGATCTCGCGATCCAAGTTGCTAGTTAGAAAAGTTAGCTCGGGTTGACTCTAGTTATTTTTTATTGTTTTTTTAATTATTTTTCTTTTAAATTTCAGTGTTTAACGTTTGGTAGATTAAGAATTGAGTTTCATGATTTATTTATTTTTTTAATTTGCCTTCTATTAAGTTTTCATGTTCTCATGAATTGGACTACAAATTTGCAAAGCTAACTCGTTTTTTTTTTTTAATTATTTCATCTTTCAATGATGGGTTGGGTGAGAGATGGGCTTTATAATTGTTTTTTGTTTTTTTTTTATAAGATATTCTCGTTCTCATAACTCGAGTCATAAATTTAGTTGGTTGGTAATTAAGCTTTGTGATTTTTTTTTATTTGTTTTCTATTAGATAATTCTTGTTTCATAGTTTATTGGCTTAACTTGAATTAACTTAGATTGTTTTTTTTTTCATTTTTCTTTTGAAATTGTTTCCTTTTTATTTTGTCATTCAGCAATGGGTTGCTTGGGAGTTGGACTTCAATTTTTTATTATTATTATTATTTTGCTTTCTTTGGGGTATTCTCATTCTCCTAACTGAGGTCGAGTGTTTAGTTAGTTGAGAATTAGGCTTTATTATGTTTTTATTTGCTTTCGGTCTTATGACCCGAGTGAAGGGTTTGCAGGGTGACTCAGATTTGTTTTATTTTAAAATTATTTCTTTTATGATTTCATCCTTCAACAATAGTTTGGTTGAGACCTACACTTCATTGTTTTTCTCGATTTGATTTCTATAAGGTGACATAATTTTCATGACTTAAATTGTAGATTTATTCGAGTTACTTTTTTATATATATAATTGGCCTTCCTAATTGTTTGACTTGCATTCTATGACATTATCATTTTCTTATGATCTTATTTGCAATATTTTTAAGTTAACTGGTGTTGGTATAGATTTATTTAATATGTCATTAATGTCTTAATATTTTTTTAAAAATTTTTGTTTGATATGTTATTATTTCATTATTTCAAAAGAGTGTTGTCCTATACAAAATTGATTTTTATTTTATAATTGATTGCTAACAAACATGTTAGCTATATCTTTATTTATTTTTTAAATAATTTAACCCGTTACACGGGATAAATATCTAGTTTATAAGTATCTAGTTATAGTCTAAGTGGCAAACCCTCGCCCTCTATTAGGAAAAATAATGGTTTTGACGTCTAATTATATATATCATATGCAGCTGAAAACTGAGTAGGAATGCAAATCCGACCATGAAAAAATTAGTCAACGAAAAAAATCCACTTCCGCCAAAGACGGCAGACAAATCTCCAAACAACTCGAGAAGAAGAACAAGTAGTTCACCAGTATCGTATGCTTTAGATTATCAAAGTAGATCAGAATAGAAGCCCAAATTTTACAAGTCAAAACATGGAAAATAAAAAGAGTCATCTATAGATTGATTCTGTACTCCTTTAGGCTTTTGACACGTGTATATATGATATCCTCTGTGGGGCACTCTTACCTAAACCAAACAAAACATTTCATGACGCTGGAGTTTCGTGTGATGGTATTGGTTGTTAAGAAGAACAGCCACCAGCTCCAACATGCAAGCTACTCTTTTGGGATAATTTGTCACCATGTAATAATCTGTTCAACTGATCACCGAATTATATATGTATAGAGTATTTAGCTACTAGTACCACGTTACGTGTGGAGATGTCGTGTAATCACCAACCAATCACTGTATCCAAACCAAAATGATCATAAATTGAAAAACAGGTTTGTCTCTATTTGGGAATACAGTCGCGTTACCTCAAATTTCAAAAAACACATTTAGTTATAAAAAAATTTTATATAATATTTTTAAATTATTTTGATGTGTTGATATTAAAAATAATTTTAAAAAAATAAAAAATATTATTTTTATACATTTCTAAGTTAAAAATACTTTGAATTGCAATCACTACTACAATCCCAAACAAACCTTTTAATGATCATGGGGTAGTGAGTTTTACAACAGGTGTACTTATGAGTGTGTTTGAACCATGTTTCTAAAAAAGTTGATTTTTTTTTATTTGAAGTTAATTATTTTTGTTTTTGGATTGTTTGGATGCCTAGATATCAAAAATAAAATTTAAAAAATAAAAAATATATTAATTTGATGTATTCATAATTAAAAAAAAACTTTAAAAATTAATTTTTACTGCACTTCTAAACTAACCCTAACTGTAACATTGTTTTAGAGACAAAAGAGGGGTTAACCCAACCCAATCTACGGTCCACTTCTTATTGCTTTTGGCTTCTTTATCGGTTTAGTGATTGAAATATATACCCTTCAATATATATTATCTCAAAATTATATACCAGTAATTAACTACACCATACCAGTACTCGATCTTCAATTTTACCTCTTAGATTCTGAAAAGAAGTACTTTTTAGAGAAGTTAGAAAATATACATACAACATGCATGCAAACGTATATATAATTCTTTGGGTTTTTTTTTTCTTATTCTGAGCAATAAAGTTTTTTTTATTGGGACTTGCCTTAGGAATTTTTTCGGGCATTCAGCGTTTTGAAATGTACAAAATCAGATAATTAAGAGTGATCTAATTTTTGTTTTTGACTAAAATTTGATGAAATTTCAGATCAAGTAAAGACGTCACAATAACTAATAAAACCATCTTATTTTCCAATCAATTAGTATACTATTTTCTGGAAAAAAATATAAGACATCAAAAATATAGTTTAATAATGTTAAAAGTATCTCCTGGTGATTTTATGTTGGAGTCCTATAATTATTAATATTGATAGTCATTAAAAATTTAATTGGTTATTAGTTTCAGAACTTATAAAAATTAATCGAGATGTGTATAAATTAGTGCAGATATCTCATATAAATAAATAAAAATAATGTAAAAGCAGTTTCATGAATTCAACTAACATATTTATAAAACACATCAGGAGAACACAAAACGTCATGGATATATTAAAAGATCAAAGAAGGTTTATTATTTGTTTACCCACACATGATCATATATTTACTAGTATGAACTATGCAAGATTTGATACCATAAATCTATACGACATTGTGTGTGTGTGAGATGTATTTAAGACGCTTGTTATTCATGCGAAGATCATAAGAAAAAAAAAAAGTATTTAAAGATGATGATTTGTTTAAAACACGAATGAAAAAAATACAAACCCAAACAATAAAAATAAAACTATTAGGCTAAGTAATTTCTTTAATTATTATCAATAAAAGCGTTGTTGTTAAACTTAATCCGAGAGATTTAGTCGGCATAAAACACATTACAAAATTAACTAATATTTTTATAAAAAATAATCAAAACAAAATATTTTTGAATAATTTTTAAAGTCAGCAAGTTTTTGCTTAAATCGTGAACTAATTCAAATTTTTAATCAAGTTATATTAAATTAATTTTTATCTATTTTTATATTAAATTTAGTCTAAATCAGGTCTAAATTGATTCATCGAACTATTCCAGTTTTTTTTAACTATAATAAAAAGGCTGTAGGTGGTCAGATTAGTAAATTTAAGTCCAAAGCACCAAATAAGTAGGGTAAATGTCTTAAAAGGTAAGGTGGTTTTATGCTTAGATCTAGTCCGAAATTAAGGGTCAGTTAAAGCAATTGAAGGACGCAAATCAGACGCTTACAGGAACAGCAACCATTAGGCAACTAAAAATCGTCATCATTTCGTCCATATCTCTTGGAAAACATTGTGCACGCGCTGAAGAAGAGAGTGATTAATATCTTGTTAAAAAGGTCCCACCATCTATCATTTATCGCCCCCTCTTTCCACGTAACTATTTAGTTAGGTTGCAGGTCAGAAGTTGGAGCTTAAAAGCCTCCATCTCTCTACTCCAGAACAAGAAAGGAACTAAAATTATAATCCAAGCCTGAAGAGTGAAGCCGGAAACCTCCCTTTGCTTTTCTCTCCTTTTGTCCTTCTCTCTGCGTTCAATGGCCGGTATTGACGACGGAGAAGTTGGATTTGAAGAAGCAATTTCATGCCTACCTTCTCATGTTCTAGATGAGGCTGTATGGGACTCCAAGGTACGTATAATATATACACGTACACATGATACACAAATATTATCATTCAAATGAATCACAGTTCAAGTTTTTGTCTGTCTTTACTCTTTAGGTTCCTAAGTTTTTGTTTTTGAAGTTTCGGGGCCATGTTTTGTTTTAGGAATATGTGAAGCAACACCACCACCACCACCACCACCATCAATATCGCAGTCTTCCCAAATTGCCTCAAGACCCACATCCACAGGTATGCGCTTCTTTCCTTCTTGTTGCTTCCACTTCCAGAAAGTGTTTATATATATATATATATATATATTCAGTTCAAACGTTTGTTTTCGTTTATTGAATATTGAGGAAAATTATATTTTGTTATAATATGATTAATTAATGCTACTGAAGTCAGGGTTTCACTTAAGCGAATGCTAGCTGCTGGTTGCTTAAACGCCCATAACCCAATAACTAGGAAATGAAAGTGAATGTATGATTGATTTTGAAGCCTAATGGCCACTCGATCGGTTTTCAACCATTTATGGCCTTGATTTAGTGCCCCCAGCAAATAGTCTCGATGATGATGTTATCGCTTCAAAGGGTCCTTTGCACGCTTCTACATTTTGGTGTAATTAAGGTGGAAGGAAGAGGCGTTAGATGGAATAGAGACATGAATGTTGATGGCGTGTCATTTCTTACACGCATGCATGAAATCTGAAAGACAGGACATGCAATTAATAGAAAGATGGCTACTAGACTGCAGGTAAAACGTGATAGGAATGCTTATCGATGAGTGGGTTGCGATAATGTCATTAGCCTCTTGTCCTCGCAAATAAATGGTATTAATTTTCAACAGTTACAAACCAGAACGACATGCATTATTATGTTTTTTTTTCCTCTGCCACTCGGGATAGATATATATGGATAAATTCTTGTGGTTGATGGTGAGATAAGCATGAGAATTTGGGATGTGTCAAAAGCGGCTTTCCGAGAAGCGGCTTGCCGTTGGTATCGGAATTCAATTCTTCCTATTAGTCATCGATCATACGTGATATATAGAAAGTTTTCTCAAAGAACCAAATCACATAGGCCTATGTACCCTACTCGATCCCACGGATGGTGAGTAAGATAAAGATGGAAGACAATTTTACACAAAACATCACACAAATTAATGTAAACACACTGGATCATATTTTTTAAAAAAAAAAATTCTGAGGGAGTTGAGTAGCCGACCGTATACGTTTTTAACCACGAAAAAAAGGAGAAAACCAAGATGCTCACTGATAACATAGAATAATATCCTGCAGAGAGCAAGACCTTCTAAATGATTTTACTGCACTAATTCGGGTGAAATACTGTGGGTTTACAGTAAAATGTTTTTGAGTGTTTTCATAGTGGTTCTTTCTTTCTGTTAACGACCGAGGTCGTAAATCTCTTCTCTGAAACCAATTTTGCTAAATAATAGAAGTATAGAAGATATCATCATTTAAAAATATTCCTTTAAAAATCTCTGTGGACTCCAGTAATGAAACTTTATAACCCCACCTGCTTGTGTTCTATCAGCGCCCAAAATGCAGCCCAAGACCCGGTTGTAGAACAAAATACGCCACTAACTGGGCATCAGGGGGCCCTGGAATGCAAGCTGTTTTTCTAGATTCTGGTAAGAAATCATCAGGGACTGGAGTTTTTCTTCCACAAAGGGCAGGAACCAACATGCAATCTAGCAAGAAGCCAGGTACTGCATCTTTGATGGAATGATGCGAACGTCTGATACCACAACTGTGATCCTGCTAAAATGACCAGGCACTGAAAACATTATAACTGATGTCCTGTCTTTCATGATTGTGCAGCTTGCGCTCCTGTTCTCCTCCCCGCACGTGTTGTTCAAGCTCTAAATATCAATGTGCATGAAATAGGCTTGCACATATCACCCCGGCAAGGTTAGGCTAGCCTAGCCTTTTTGCTCTTCCCTTCTATGCGTATAGCTTTTCTTGGCTTTATGATTAATTTGTTGCCAGCTATTGTCTTATTGCAGATGCCAAAAATAAATCAAAAGGCAGAGACTGCAATTCTTTCAAGAATAAAAAGAGCAAGGACGTGTCAGCACAATGCGCTGTTGCATTAAATAATGAGAATTCTTCACCAGAGATATTTCTTCCCAAAGAGTGGACTTATTAATCCCCAAAGGGACTGCCATGTCACAGTGCATAAAAGCAAGAGCTCTCATTATGTTGTGCTGTTAAATATCTTGTACAATGTAAATTGAATAATAATAACAGCACGCTATCTCCTTTATTGTTTATCCAAAGCTTCAGTGGCATGGTACTTCTTTTATAGCTTGCATGCAAGTAAGATATTGGTAGGACAGCACTGGTTTTAATCTTGAAAAAATTTCCAATGATAGGATTGAAGTCTCTGGTGGGTATTATATTAACAAGCTATATTTTGATCGTCTGATTGATGATCTTGTAAACTAAAAGGTCAAGCAAATAGCATGTCAAGCAAATAGCATAAGGATAACATACAAATTTCTAGTCGAGTAAGAATACCAAGGGAAGCTACCAAACATCAAATTTCTAGTCGAGTAGTAATGCATCACAGATCTACAGAATTTTTTACCGTCAAGGCTGGTGAACAAATTTGACTGCAGATAAGATAAGGACAGTTACTTACAAACGCTGCTGCATAGGTGTATTGTATTTCAAGGAAGCATGATCAGAAGAGGCACAAGAAAAGCTGCTCTACAATGATGAAAACACTGTCATTCTTCTGTTGGGATCTTGAATGCAAGGCCCTTGACTACATGGCGACATTGAAACCTGCGAGAGAAACTCACGTTACTTTATGATGTGGAATTATCTCGTGACCCATACAATCTCATACAGCATCAAGAAGCCGGTGTCAGAAATTGCTTCAATTCTCCTCAGTTTCTAGATTATGAAACTTGTAAAGTTAAGACATTTTATTACATAAAAAGAAAGGGGCCTTTTCTTTTCTGGAATTGCAAGAGGCACAGACGTCCAAACGATGCTGGATTGTATTTTCCCTACCTTACTCATTTCTGACCATGAAGCTGACAAAACTAATCTATCCACTAAATCATTTTGGGGTGTTTCACTCATTATTAATGTTAATTTTCTGCTCTTCAAATTATTCAACTGATATGGGTTCTCAATCTTCTACTATAGAATTGAAGCTCTCAAGTTCAGATAATAGAAAACCTATTGATGATATCAAAACAGCAGTCATTGTCCCATACCAGATTAAATCATTTGAAGCAGATTCTCTTGAATTTCTGGAGCTGCTGGTTTGAGAACCACATTCAGGAGCATCCATTTCCAGAACTTTTCTACACTTAATTTGCAGCCTGGAAGGCACAATCTGCCCAAAAATGCAATCAAATAAAACAATCATATGATATTAATGCAAGATTGCCCTTGATCTAAAAAAACAGATTAAGAATATGATAGGCGGCCTTCCAATAATGACAACGGCTGAGAAGCACTGATTCTATGTTCTCAGAGATATTTCATTTTGGTGACAATCAGAAACTGCTCTGAAGACAGTTAAAACATGTAAGATGTGCCTCATACAAGGACGGAACATGCATGCAAAAAAGAGAATGCAGCCAAAATTAACGTCATTGTATGAAATTCGTTGTTTCATCAACATGATTGTTCCATTAGAGTATTGTAAAGATCAAAACATTGCTAGCCAATTCAGCAGTAAAAACAAATGGATTTGTTTCTTAAAGTGATATATAATATCTCAGAAAGTAAAACTCATGCAACTAAAAGCACAACAAAGCTTTTTGGTATGTGTAGCTCGATCTATACCTTTTTACTGTATCTGAAGTCACGTTTTGGAAGAAAATGCAGGGGCAAGTTGAAAGAAGATGGAGCTTTAATCAACAGAAACAATTTAGTAGGACCTATGGAAAGAAAGAAACACGGAAACATCAGAGTTTCCTCCCAGCAGATTAACTAATAATGACAGGACAAGCTTTACCAGATACCTGGATACGAACTAGATCCAGCACCCTTCGAGATCAACGCACGAACAGCCTGTCAAAAGACATTTGACCTATCAAAATTTTATAAAATTTTGTCAAATTTGCAACTTAATATGAAATTACAAACAACATAGATAGAAATATGGCAAACCTTTCTTGAAAGCCCTTCTGCAACTTTGCTTTTAGCAAAACCACCATCATCTCTTGGGACAGCATTTCCACGCGAAAAGCACAATTCATAGACATGCTGGGGCCGTATTGGACTAGCCCCAAGTACTAAAATCACTTCCTCGATGCAAAGAGCCTCACTAATTATGAGTTGCAACGCACTCTCGAGCCCACCAACTGTATTCACCAATTTCTCCAGTCTCTTAATCCCATGTTTCACCTCTCTCATTCTACTAATGTGATTTCTTCGAACAGATGCCTTTATTTCAGTTTTTGTAATTGTCGTCTCCTATACAAAACAATTCTTTGGCTTCTAACAACAACAACAACAACAACAAAAACAATAATAATATGTAGTTGATAACATACCAGCTCTTTATACTCTGTTTGCAAGGAATCAAATTCAAGACTAATATCCTGAAAAATCCTGCATTATCAAGAAATAAAAGATTTCTTAGAGCATTTTCTAATTCCCTTCTCTTGATCAATAATTACCTTCATATTAACAGTATAATTTGGAAAATTTACTAAGAAAAATTATTTCATAAAAACCTGATCGGCGTCTGCAATATCAGTTATCGTTCTTGAGAAGAATTAAAATTGAAATTAGAGGAAGCAGAAGAGAGAAGTTACTTACGAAGGGATTTGCTGGTGCATATAGAGAACAAAACCGAAAACGCTTTTGATAACATGGAATATGACTGAGTTGTCGATCGAGTCAGCGTTGGTCTCGATCTCTGTGAACTCCATATCCGATGAGCTTCCTTCCATCGTCGTTTGCTTTAGTTGAGAGATGCTTTCGCCTTTCGGCTTATTTGAATAGATGTTTGGGAGGGACGGGAGCGCCCACGAGAAATGGGCTTTTATTACTGGGCTTGGCCTAATTCTATAAATTCTGCCGCTAAAATTCTACTTTATAATTATATATTCGGTTATTTTTAAAATATTTTTTAAAAAAATATATATATAATTTTTTTTATATTAACACATAAAAAAATTAACTTGAAATAAAAATATTCAAAATATAAAACATGATTTAGCGTAAAAACAAATAGCTAAATGTACGGTTTGGCAAATCAGCTTTTGGGTATTTCTCTATAGGACAAATGATGAAAAACTATTTTGAATGTCTTTCCAACAGCCCGAAGCCAAAAATTAAACCTGGCAATTCGTTCTGGGCATCTGGGATTTACTTTATACAAAAATACTTTAGCAGCATAAATTATACAACTAGTCATTTTGCTCTGCAGTAACAAATTTTAATCATTCATTATTGTTTGATGATTTGATCATATTATAATAATTTTATTTATGTGTGATTTAATTATGAAAAATTATATTTTATATCATATAATTTAATTATTTTTTCATTTTATTTAAATCCTGCATTTTATAAGCCTTAATTACATCCTCACTCTACTCTAGGGCATAAAAAAAATCAAATTATTTATAAAATTATTATTATATTTCAGCTAATATGAAAAAAAAAATTTATATGAAATATTATAATTTTATAGTCAAATTAAAAAATAAAAATAAGAAAGCCTTTCACCCTTACCGTTTTACCCTTCCTTTTCTCTAGAATTACCTAAGAAACCCATAACCAAGAAATTTACAATCAACAACTGGTACACCAAAATTTATTAACTCTCTTTCTCTATTTATTAAAAAAAAAAAAAAAACACAACAACAGCCAAGCAGTAGCCCAGCCGGACTGGCTGAGCAAATCAAAAATCAAATTTTAAGATGTTTGAAAGGTCTAAGATGTTTTTTTTTTAATATTTTTTATTTAAAAATATATTAAAATATTTTTTTTATTTTAAAAATTACTTTTAATATTAAAATAACAAAAATATATAAAAAATTAATTTTAAATAAAAAAATTAAAATTTTAACTTTGTCCATTTGAACTGCAATCTCAAACGGATTCTGGAATTTCCCAGAACCAGTAAAACCATCTATTTTGCACCCAACTTAACTCTGCTAATCCTTCACTGCACGAACTTATCGTAAAAGGAATCTATGTCTTTTTCTTCACAGAGAGAGAGAGAGAGAGAGAGACCCCAGCAAGGCTAAATTCTTAATACCCAATATCTGCATAGACATGAAGAGTTGATTCTTGGAATTTACTTGCTAATCTCGTATTCTGTTAATCACTTTGATCAAGTGGTCTTAAGAGGTTTCTTTGACGGTGGAATTAGGGTTTGGAGATGGGTTAAGACTTATGGTTCTTGTATAAGAGAAATTTATCCTCTGTTTTGCTTTTTTAGTCTTTAAGAGGCGTGGGCGATTCGATTTAGAAGAAGAAAAAAAGGGGTGTCGGGGCTATTATAATTGTTCTTAGAAATTTCTGCTTGAGGCTGCCTCCAAAAGCTAAAAGGATAAAGACCTTAAACAGTTCGCGCCCTGTGCTAAATGCTGCAAACTGGCATAAAATGTCGGCTTTTCTCGTAATCTGCTGAATATCATACAAGCTTTGTTACTTATATTACATTTCAGGGATAGCCACTTGATCATAACGAGGGTCAGAACAATATACTAAGCTATGCACAACTAATTAGCAGAATTTATCAGAAAGAAAAGAGTCAGCTCGTTGGGTTTTCTCCTTGATATATGTAGTAAGAGTCTCTCTACTCAATCATGGGGTATTATTTTATGTATTGCTCTCTTCACCTCCACAATGCTCACCTTCTTTCCATTAACATTCTCCTTCACCTGCCAGCATAAACTCATGGAGTCAGTCAAGGCAGATAGCTCTCATATTTCTATTTACAGACAAAAGAAAAGGAAGAAGATAATGATGAAGGTGTTTTGTATGGGAGAAATTAAAGGCATACCTTGGCCCTCAATTCCCCTGCAAAGATCCCATTGTTCAAAGAAGACTGCACCGCAGTAGTTTCTATCCTGAGCTCCCTTAGCATTTGCATTATGTCTAATAAAAGCCCCTCTCTAAAACTACATTCCAACTCTAACAATGCGTCACTCTCTATTATCGACACCTCTACGCTGGTCTCCGGCTCCTTATGGACCACCGGCTCTGGCTGTGGCAAGGCACCCACCGTTTTGGGCTTGGCACCACCACCAGCACTATCCTCTACGACCCTCATCTTCCTCTTATCTGGCACAGGCCCAAGACTCCTCGCCCGATCCACCACTGTGACCCCACTCTTTTGCTTTTTCGAACTATCGGAAGTAGAAGTCCTCTGTGGACGGTCCACCGATCTTGGGCGGTGCTCACTCTCCATCTCTTTATTACGCGTCTCCAAATCCTGGATTTTTTGACGGAGTTGCTTCACGTATTCAATTGTGTCCCCTAATATTGATGCTTTGTCCATTTTGGTCACGAAGGGCACCAGCGACCTTAGCATTATAAACCTCTCGTTTAACTTCTCTCTCCGGCGTCGTTCTGCTAGCACGTGATTGGCACTGAGCTCATCCTGTGGGGTCCCCTTGCGGAACCGACTGGCTGCTTCACCGTCACGTGACTTTGGGGAATTGACTTCGCGGGTTTTGCTGTGGAGGTGTGGTACGCTAAAGAGAATGCATTTTAGGAGCCACTGAGAGGTGGTCTCAACTGACACGTGGTAGAGGTGATCAGAGCGATTTGTCCACCTGGAAAAGGCTGATTGGTGGTAGCGTGCCTCGTATGCAATGGACGATGGCTCTGCTGCCAGCCATTCCGGTTGGCTTTGGAGGATGGTCGATATGGTTTGGGAGTAGTGCGTGTCCTCTTGCGCCAAGTCTTCTAGTGGAGGTGGTCCTGCAAAAATAAAGCTAATTATTTCAAGTACAGTAGCACTTTTGTTGGATTACGCTGATGATATGGGTCAATGAAGTGTCAATACACCGTGAATTTCGGTTTTGCATTGGTTACTTGAAACTTCGCTGGCGGCGCCACCCAAGAATATGTTCCAAATTTAAAGAAACGGCAGTCAAGCAGACGTAAGCAGCTTACTCAAAGCACACGGAAACAACAACACAACTAAAAAAAAAGTACAAACAATATATAATTTTGTTATATAATATCATCACATAAAAAATTTATAACTGATTTTTTTTCTCAAATACAATCTAAATAATTCTATATATAGTCTATCTCAAAGAGAAACAAACTCTAATAAATAATAATGGGTTTATTCAAGGGATTTTTGAATTAAATAAATAAAATAAAATTACAGAGCACAATAAAACTAAGAAAACCAATAATTTATCAGAAAAATCCTATTACACTAGCTTCCCCGGGTGGAAGACAACTCATCATCGAATTTAAAAAACTTTTATCTTGATAATGTGATAGTCCAATCAAAAATGGTTAACCCTTCACATAATCAACCTTTCTATTAAAAATATCATACCTTCTAGCAATATACTTAATCTTTCTAATAACTGAACCAATCTTATTTTTATGGTGAAAATCATGTGTAACAACTTTTATAGCAACCTTCTCAAACTCTAACTTAACCAGCGCACTATTAAGGACCAGACAATCTCTTCCATTAATCTTTAATATTGATCATAACTAGCAAGAAATATGATAGTTTTTCCACCATAAAAATATTTTAATATCTGCTTCACATATTTTAATTGAGTATAAACAAATCAACTTTGATCCTATAAATTCTAGAATTGTCCTAAAATACTGTAAGGTAGAGCTTTCACAATATATTTCATAAAAAATATCATCTAAAAACCACATCGAATTTGATTCCCTTCTTATGGGTGGTTTAACTATTAAGATCATATTCTATTTGCTCATTATTTTATTAGTGTTGTGGTAGTGGTGCTACTCAAAAGACGTAACATGAATATATTTTGCATACTTAGGGTCATCACATACTAGATTTATGCATTTAAATCTTCTCTTTTAGTGTCATCTTCCTTATTCTCTTTGAATTTTGTTAGTTGATTCCAATACAAGAATGAAATAGCATTATAAAAAATTCAATTTCAACATTAGATTCTTCATGATATTTCTCTTGTAGACCTCAATTAAGAGACCATCTCTTCTACTTACATCTCTTCTACTTACATCTCTTAAACAAGTTCTTAAAATTAGATATGGATTTTTGATCACTTTTCTCATTATATTTTTTTTTCTTTTTCATCTTTGCCAATCGACAAGATAATTTTTCAACTTGCATCTACAAGTTTATCATTATCAATCAACAAGTTAGTTTTACAATCTATCTCTACACGCATGTCTTCTATTATCAGTTCCCAAACGTCTATTTTATAAAGGGAAGCCTTGTTATCCCCTTTTACACAAGAACATCCCATTACACAATCTCTTCAAGCCATCAGTAACTAACCATCATTAATCATTAGGCTAATTCTGAAACAAGCGCTTAAAATTACTTATGGATTCATGATCACTCTTCTTCAGCTTTCCTTTTTTCATCTCAGCCAATTGACAATATAATTCTCTTGCCTCAACAAGTTTATCTCATAAATTGATGGGTTAATTTTGCAATTTGTCTTCATTTATTTTTTATCACTAGTTCCTAAACACCTCTTTCTCGAGGGGAAACCTTCCCATCCCTTTCTATATGAGAATGCCCTATTATACAACCTCTTCTGCCCATGGTTATTTAACGGCACTTAGCAATAAACCACCAAGAATTATTGGGTTAATTCTAAATTGGATCTTGAAATTGATTTTGGATTTATTCAATTTTCTTTTATGTGGGGTTATCTTGACTTTATAATCGGGTCATGAATTCAGCATACTAGCTTAAGTTAAGTTTTTTGTCTTTTTTTAATTTAATTTTTTTCAATTTGTTTTTCAACATTTGATTCGTTAATAATTGAGCTTTTGATTTTTTATAACTTTATAAGGATATCTCATTTCCATTCAATTTTTACTTTGTTATTAAATGAGATCTTCAAGAATTTTTAAGGATAGTTAGAGGATGTCTTTTTATAATATTAACAAATATTTATTTTTCTATTAGTTATTGTCATTTTTTTTTAGTTTTCTTTTTTTTATTGTCAATGGCTTTTTTTTATATAATCATATTATTAAAATAACTGGGCTTCTTGAACCCATTTGAATCAATGATCCAAGTTTCAAATTGTTTTAGCTCTTTTAAAAACGCTTTTATTATCCGAGTATTTTTTTTTTTGCGCTAAAAAAAATTTAACCCAGCCAACAACATACTGCAAAACACATATCTATTATAGATGAAAGTAGATTTCATTTGCGAGCTTCAGTTTTATTTGTTAATTCTCTGAAAAAAATTTGTTCTTACTTTAGCTAAATGGACACCATGACCCATTTCATTTTCATTGTGCTCTGCATTCTCCATCATTGATGCTGGATGATTTTTAGAGCAAACTATTTAACTAGCCTGCTCTTTAATTTGGACTTGAAAAAAAATATGTTGAATGTTAAAAAAGAAATGTATAGGCATTACTATATCCTTTTCATCTGCATGTAAAATTTTGTTTAGGAACTCAAAGTTCATTGCATATAAAGTAAAAAACATAAAAATAAAGCATTAACATGAAGATATTTTTGAAAGATCTATGTTAACCCCAGCTAATTTACAATTCAAATTATAAAATTGATTAGCTCAATAACATTGTTTTTTTAAAATAATTTTTATTTAATAATATGATAAAAAAATATACGCCGTAAATAAACAAGTTAAATAAATAATGGTGGACTTCCAAAAAAAACTTACTAATATTGTAATTTTATTGGAGAACAAACTAAAAAAAATGAATGGTATTTAATAAAATAACATCTAAAATATTTTTTTAAATAAAGATTTTAACAATTTACTATATTTATAATATTTTAGATTAAATCTTTTTTTTAATAAATTTAAATCAAAGAAAACCTAAGTTATTAGACCCATCATCAGGAGATATTGTAAATGAGCAGTGAGTGGCCCATGACTACTGGTCCACAACCCTTGGAACCCAATTTATGATCATCTCTCCTAGCAAGAATATTTGACGTATGCATGCACTATCATTCATTTTTTTTCCTCTTATTTGAAATTAAGAAGAGGGGAGAAGGAAAAAAAAATACTAGTACCATTTTTTTACCTGAAGCTGATGGCTGAAGGTTGCCACTGAAAGGGTTGTCTTGCAACATTGTCCACCTCCGAGCGGACTCCGCTTTATACGAATCAGCTCGGCTCCGGTGATCCATCAAGTTGTCTGGACCAGTCAAAGGAAAATCCGAGTCCAAGTTATTAGACCCATCATCAGGAGAACCAAGCCTGATATCCTCAGACATCTCAAGTTGCATCAACTCGCTCGGCTCAGCTGCTGCAACTTGATGAGGGTTTTGAGCTTGTCTCGGTTCCAAGTGATCAATATCGCGACTGGTTTCGGCTTCTGAGTCTGAATCATGTTCCTCCTCCTCCTCCTCATCTTCTTCGTCATCCTCATCAATTTGTTCGGCATTGGCTGATGGCTCTGCAGCCACATAGAAGGGAGGAATGGGTGGAGGGTGGAAACGAGGGTGGTCATGAGAGGAGGTGGCAGGGCTGGAAGTGGAGTGCTCGGATAAAGCTGGTTTTGGGGGAGTAAGGTGGCGGTGGTGGTGGTCACTAAAGAAGGTTTTTACGTGTTGGATAAGCCCAGGATCCTCTTGAACCTACAATTACATATTACGATCACCAATTGATATATACAATTTGAAGTCCTTAAACAAAAAAAAATACATTGAGGAAAAATATAGTAGCAGAATTTGTTCACCTTGTCTGTTGTGCCAAATTCAACAACACCATCGAGAAGAGGGATGCACACCACAGTCTGCATGAATATATTTATTTATATAAGTTAAAAATATGAAAAAATCGTGTGTGAAAGTTATAACATGGAAGAAGAAATTAAGAAAAGAAAGAACATGACAAGTATATACTTAGAACAGGATGTAATAGCATTGGCAAATAGATTTACCTGTACACGAGCACTCTAGTACAACATTATGATCGATCGGCAAGAGGTTCATGATCAGAAACGAGAGAGAAGATGGTTAGCATTTGTTTTCTAGTGAAAAAAATAAACAGTTTGAAAATTGAAATTGAGAATGAAACGATGAAAAGAATAACATGCGAGCCATTAAATTTATTTAAAATCTTGTTTTAGTTTTTTTGGTATTTATTTTCTAGTTTAGCTTTTAATCGAGTTAATCTATTTCTTCTGTTTTTTCCTTACACATGATCGATCGGTAAGAGGTTCATGCATCTTGCTGAGTGTGGAGACAATATAGACGCATATATCAAGTTACAAATCTAGCTGGAAAGGAAGGAAAGAATTCAGAGCTACTAATTAGACTGGAATATTTCATAATTGTAAATCATAGAAAGATTTTTGGTGATTCTTTTGAGAGAATCGTAGCTGAAAATGGGATGTGTGTTCCCCCATTTTCAGTATAAATAAAGGCCATGAGAGTAGCTAGAGCAAGCAACAGGAAGCAGCTTTGGGCAGCAGCTGCAGTATCAGCATAGAGATAAAGCGAAGTGTGAGGCAAGAGTTAAGGTATTTCTCCTCCTCCATTACCGTAAATTGTATTTTTATTTTTATCTAATTCACTAATATGAAAATAAAAATGTGTGTGGTCTAAAAAATAAAAATAAAAACACAGAATAAATCTATTATAGGATATTTTTGAAATCAAATTTATATATATACTTTCAAAATAGAAAATACATGGAGATATATCTTTTTTATTCCACTGTCTCTATTTCTTCTGTCACGAAATATTAACCAAATATTACCTGAAGTTCCATTGATTATAATATGTTTATAATCATAATAATATTTCTAGCTAATTCAATAAATATTGGATATTCAAACGCCATCCCAATATTGAACTATATGTCGGAGTATAGCGTGTAGGATATACATAATTAAAAGGCAGGTCTCCATGCACATTCAATTTAATTAGTTAGGCTAGCTAGCAGGTTATATAATACCATAAGTTTAAGCCATTAATTTAACTTGGAGAGTCAAAATGAAGGCAGAAGCAAATAATACGTACCTTGGCAAGGATTGCTCTAGAGAAAGTTTTGCTATCAATCTCGTTTGCACCAGTAAGCCATACGTGTTTTCTCCTTGCGTAGGCCTTTCCTGGTAACCTGCACGTACGTAAAATCCATACACATGATATGCCATTAAGTCTTCTTTACACGCATGAACAAATTACATATTTGCCAGAAAGGGCATATATATTTCTTAGAGACGAAGAAATATATATATATATATATATATGACCTGGCTCAACACTTTATGGACAGCAATCGATCGATTATTTGATAACCTAGGTCCTACAAGTTGTTACATTAATGGAGTTCATAATCAAGAGGAGACATGGAAGTATGGGGTGAAATCATGCATGGAGCTAGCAAGCTCAAGTGAGAAGGAGAGTTGCCAAATATATATCCCATTTTATAAGGGCACTGGCTTAATTTGTGCCTTATCAAAATAAATGGCATCTATGGTTAGTACTAATTATGAAGTTACTAACGACCCAATTTTGAAACTTTTAATTTATCAAAGTTTGAAAGTGTATTTGTTTAAGAGATATATTGCATTACCTTATAAAAAAAAAACATGTATTACAGGTTTTCAATAAGATTAACTGTATGACACATCCTGGAAACAAAAACCTCTATAACCATCACCAATAAAAAAAAGCAATAATTTTGCTGTTAGAGAGTATTTGAAAATATACTAGCGATTACTTTTCATTCCAAAACATATTAAAATAATATTTTTTAAAAAATATATTTTTAAACACATTAAAATGATCTAAAAAATATTAAAAAATATTAATTTAAAACAAACAATAATATTTTTTTTATTTTTTTAAAAAATATTTTCAAACACTTTCTCAAATCTCTACCGTAGCCTTCGACCATAACTTGTTGCACTTTCTGGAACCTTTTTAACAAAAATCCAAGATGTTCTTCCTAGGAAATTAAGAAGACGACATTAAAGCCCACTCACCTAATCCCCATGTTGCAAACTGAAAAAGTAATATCTACACTTCCAAAAGTGATATGCTTACCAACGATCATAAGTCAGCTTCTTCTCAGGAACTATTAAATCGAAAACAGTTTTTTCTTATCATTATTTTTATCTGTCTGGCAAGCTATCATAAGGATCCTACGCCCTATCTTAATTACTCCCCTACAATGTACTCTCCAGCCTTTTCGTCATTTACACCCATCAAACGGCCACCATTTCTTATTATGAGGGGAAGGTTTTGGTGTCTATACATTATTTCTTCACATTGGCAAAAAAAAAAAATATTGAATTCAATGCCACTAAATTAAATATTAAGTTTCTTGGATTGGAAACATATGAATTCTATTGTGCCAAAAGTTTCAGAGAGGTTGAGAAAGAGTATGTTCTACAAGTATAACTAGGCGTTAATTACTTCATAATAACTAGCATAATACAACAAACGAACTCAATATCACCCACATATATATATATATATATATATATATATATATATATATATATTCTACTTCTACTTACAGACTGATTCACTGGGTTTCACTTCAATATCAGGAAATTTACATTGAAGTAAATCAAATAACTGGAAATTAAGAAAAAAGATGGAAAAGAAACAGAAACACAAACTTACCCAACACCAGGAGGGAAAGAGAAGGAAACACACATCAGATAAAACCACTCAGTCTCCGTCAAGTCCTCCGGTGACAAGGCGGCGCAAGGTCGACGTGCTGGCTGGCTGGTCTCTCCTATAGATAATGAATCATAGAGCTCTCTAAGCTGCTGACTCCTTTGCAAGGAGGCTTCTTCAGTCGTAACCTCCATTGGTTGCACTGTTTTTCTAGTCTTGATTGGCCCATTGTAATACCCATCTCCCCACACTAAGATCCTGAACAACAGTACGCAGTTCTCAATAACACAAACTTATAAATTCATTGAGATTGACATTATAATTCTCCAAAACCCAGATTGTATTTGATACATGTGAACATGGTGGAATATTTCGAAGTTTTACTTATCAATCTATCATCATACATAAAACATATAAAGGATGCATCATTTCTGGAAGAAAAATATTACCCTTGTTGTGGACACATTTGCCAAAAGAGACTGTATGTCCATTGAACCGATTGCACTGCAGCCTGTAACATAGTCTGCAAGCGGCTACTAGGCGGGGTAGCCATTCTTGCAACTGTATGTTGATCACCACCAGAGAGATACCTCTTCTCCTTCTAATACTCCAGCTCCTGCTCTCTACTCTAACAAAATCAGTCGAATAAAATAGGTCAAAAATGGGAAAAAAAAAAAAAAAACACTTCGGTCTTCTTTCTTATACAAGGACTAAAGACACATAGGAAAGGAACTCAATTAATCAGGATCTGAACTAAGATCAGACCCTTGAATACCAACCAAGCAAGGGAGAAAGAATTGGAAAGTACTTTTTAAAGAAACAGAAAGAAGAAGAGAAGAAGGTGCAGTGGTAGAGCGCAGACTTGTAGGTAATTAAGACAAGAGAGACAAACAAAAGAAAGAAGGGCAGATGTGTGCATGATTTTGAGGAGATTCTAGCTCCAACTACTATTCCTACGATGATCACTTGCCCAACATAGATTGCCCCGCCCACCAGACCTTGTCAGATGATGATGAATCCATAAAAGGGTTATGAGTGGCCTTTAGCTACCTTGCTCTGTATGTATGTATTGTTGAAGATAAAGATTCTTTGGGCAGAAATATATATGTATATAAACGCAATAAGAGAAGAGATTGGAAGAAGGAAAGAGAAACAATGTCACTGTTCTTCGATACAAGAGAGAAAATTAGACATACTTTGAGGTTTTGACTGGTTGTTCTACCAGACAGTTTGATATTACTCTTTTCTACTGTTTTATATCTGCCATGATAAGGTGTAAGCGCTGGGTTTGTTAGTTGGTGTGCTCGCGAGCGCGTGCTCGTTTGGTGAGGGATCATGTTTGTTTAGGTGGCAAAGACTGGGCGTTGGGATCAGTGGTAAAAGGAATTGGAGTTTCTGGAGGAGAGAACGCGGATTGGATGGAAACATTTGCCCCTTCTTTTATACTAATACATAATCAATTATTAATTCTATGATTTCTTAAAGAAGTGTCTATGTCCTTGTGCCGTGTTTCTCGAGTATCGTAACATTAAGGATTTTAGAATATTTGACTAGTCATAGTAATTATATCAATTATTAATCTATTTTTATTTAATTATGTAGCAATTAAAATGTAGTTTGCTTTTTCAAAAAAAAAAATTAAGATGACAATTTTTAAATTTTTTTTTTTGAGAAAATGATGTAATAGATCGATCTAAATTAACTTGAGTTAACTCATCAAATCCATAACCTAAATAATGAGTTCTAATGAGTTCAATTATAGTTTTTTTATTTAATTAATGATAAAAATTAAAAATTAAAAATTAAATCAAAATAAATAAAATATTAAAAGATAAAATTAAAAAAATTAAAAAATTTAATGTTAAATGATAAAATTAAAAAACAAAAAAGGCTATAAAAAATATGGGCTTGGGCATGGGCATTGACAACCCTCCTAGGCAATATTTTTTCTTATATAAGGTTCCTCCTCCCTTTATTTTTTATATATATAAAAAAACAAGTGATGCGTTACATGTTTTTGCTACTCAGCCTCTAATCCAACCACCATTGAGGTGGATAAAAAATTAGAGGTGGAGTTTTTTGGAATAAAAAAAATCTATTTTTATCCAAAAACAACTACTAAACACCATAAAAATCTTCCTAAATCACATGTCAACCTTAAAAATATTCATGTATATGCTATGTAGCCCTCGGTTCATGCAATTTAAACCCTCATTAACCATTAAATTTTCAATTTCATCCTCGGTTTTTTATCAATTAGGCCCTCATATTATTGCACTTTTTACAAATTGGTCACTGGCTGTGAATTTTTTTAATTTGTACCTTAATTGACCCAAAACTTTGATTTTCTTACGATTTTACTCCTGATTTCAATCAATTAACTTGGTAAAAATTAAATTTGATCTCTTAAAATTTTAATATTCTCAATTAAGCCCAAATTGGCCCTCCAAACTTAATGTTTTTTTACCAATTAAGCCTCACATAAAATTAATTTGATCTATTTAAAGTATAATTATGTCATTGCACTTGATTAAATCCTTCAATTGGACCTAAATTAATTCTTAAACAAAACTAAAATTCAATTTGGCCCATGATTAAATCATATTGGCCTATTAAAAAATTAATTGTCATTGAACTTAATTTTTAAGCAATTTCATCTAATAATCATTTAATCTAACCTTAAATTTGCATTGTTTCTCCATTTTTTGGCATAATAAGGTACAATGAGGCATTGAATTTCTTCCAAAATTGCAATTATATTTCCTAGCTTGCTTTCTCCATGTTGTCAACCTTTATTTTTATTTTGAAAACAAGTGAATTTTGGAGAATAACCTAGAATTGACTTATGACAGTCATCATAGTTGAATTAGAGAAAATATTCTACTTGTTCTCAAATGGTATTAATTGTGAAATCTTTTTGTAAGGCAAAACGATATTTGGAAAGAGTTTCAAATCTTATTCAAAAAATCAATAACTACAGTGCTGAGAACAAAAATGATTGACAAAGCAAACATTCTACATGATATAATGTTTAAATTAAGTACTAGAACTTATCACTAAAAAGTTAAGTCAAACCATTTATGATTTTTTTAATATTTTAGGAATCATGACACGTTGTTATAAGGTGTATTTGATCTTCAAATATAGATCAATCTTCAAATATAGATCAATCAATTGTTGAATTGGTAACAAATTAATTTTTTAAATTTGTTTAGTCCTAATTTATGTAGGATTATGATTTATATTTGGATCAACTTATTAGAAACTTAATGAGTCACACACAATAAGAACCATTTGTAAAACATTAAACAAGGATAATATTTAATGGGAGAAAATTTATAAAATTAAGTAGGGATCTAACAAAATAAATTTCTAAAATTATCTTGAAATAATATAAGTGATAATAGTTAGAAAGTAATGTGATATTTTGCTATTTTTAGGGTTATTAAGTTTCCTATATATATTGAATGTTGTATCTTATATTTTCTTAGCAGAGAAAGATTACATAAGCTACAAAACATATAAAGCACTCATAGACATAGCAATCTCCCTTTCTTGAAAGGGTTTCATTAGACTTTTTATAGGTGGTTCATCAAGGTCGAAAACTTGGACAACTTATAGGCTGCAAGAACATAACCTTGAAGAAGTTGATCAAACCTCAAAACAAGATATGATCTTCAAGTAAACTTTGCTCAAATCCTATAAAAACTCTAGATTGTCCAACAAGATTGTGAGACTTTTAAAAAAAAAATTAAATTTACCCTTTCCACTACATTGGGTGTTTATGCTTAAAAAAACCCAACAAAAAACCCCTAAAATCACACCTAAAAAAATCAACATGGAACTCAATTTTTTTTTTCAAGCATGTTTATAGAAAAATTTTATCATTATCAACTTTTTTGCTGAACTCATTAACACCAAAAATAATGAATTTTGTCATCGAAAAGTGATCATACCAATAATTTTGTCTCTTCTTTTTCAAAGCCAAAGACCCAAAAATGAAGAAAACAAACTTCTGAACAAAACTGAAAATTATCGAGTGACCATATAATTTTTTTTTTGTATTTTACATTTTAGTTATATTTCTTTTAATTCAATAGTGTTATAAAGGAAAATGTTGTACGTGATGGGTGTTAGCATTTCCATGCACGTGAGGTGGTAGAAATGATACAAGTCTCCTCTTTTCTTTTGCTTTTTAGTCCTCCAATGTCTTTTCCCATTTGCTTCAGAGTGCCCAAAAATGACAATTCATAGTTTTTTCAGCTAAACCTTCTGGCTTCCTTAGGGCACAACCCTCACTCACTTGTGGGCAAAGCATTAATGTGGTTAGTAACTTAGTAATTAATTTCTGTTTTCAACAATATGAGCAAAGCAGTTATTGATGTTGCGAATTATTTAGCAAAACTAGGAGTTTGAGCAAGTTGATTTTATTATATAGTTTTCATCTAAGTTTATTTTATTATGAATTTGTTTTGAGGTTATGTTCTTATTGGCTTTAATTGTTATTAATAAAACTCTTGTTTTTTCATGAAACAAGAAAGATATAGTTAAATATTAAGGATAAGACTCAATATATCTGTGAGAGAACCATCACATAATTACGAGTAATTGTGCATTAATGTAATTGTAAAAAGTTATTTATCAGGAATAAAAAATAATTTTAATACTATACAAGGACCACAGAAATTTCAAAAAATGATTAATTGGCAAGTAAAATTAAAATATAAAGACAAATATAAAAACTAAAATTAAACTTTATAAAAAACTTCATTGTATTACCAAAATTAATCGGTATTGATTGAAAATGTAGTGGGGTTGTGTTTTAAATTGTTTTTTACTTGAAATTATATTAAATTATTATATATATATATATATTAATTTTTTAACATAATACATTAAAACAATTTAAAAGTTTTAAAAAATAAAACAAAAAAATTCAAATCCTAAACAAAATAGTATTTTGTACTGCTACCCATAAAAGGCCCGCGGTCTAACTTTGTAGGCAAGGGACTTTTTCTTTATTTGATAAACGAACAATAAAGAACACCACGTTAGTTTTGTCAGAAGGGTACTTTTTTTTTATTTTTTTTTATGAGCATTTATTAATTGATTTATCTGTGCTTGTGCATAAGGAGCAGAAACCAATTTGCATCGGACCCGAGTCCAATTTACCGAATTCATTCGCACCTATATAAAGCAACCTCATGGCTAGGGCTCCATTCAAACTATTCGAGATCGACAGTTTGGGCTTCGTTTTTCTTAATCATCTTAGCAACAATGGAGGGGGAGGGCCTCGGCCTCTCTCCATTCAAACAAGAAAAAATTGCTTCGAAAAACACACAAGCTCAAAACAAGAATACAAAAAATATAAAAAGAAATCATATGCTGCAACAATAAAAAAGAAAAAAAAGAAAGAAGAAAAGAACAAGGAAATCGCCCCGTTTTCTATAAAAAAAACTACATGGAATTTCCTTAATTTTGGATGAAAAGCATTACCACCTCTCTTCTTTAAAAATAATAATAAAAAAAAAAACAACAACAACATGATCGCGATCTGCACAAGAAAAGATCAGATGTTTTGATAAGACATGGAAGTACCAAATACAGAGACATTCATTAGTGATGAAGAATAAGATCTGAGTTCCTTTACAGTATTCGTTAGAGTGGATCTGAAATGTCTACAAGGATTAACAAAGACAACTTCCCCGAATTAGCCATGCGTTCCTTCAAACTGACAGTGCTAGTTTTTTTTTGGTGATATCAATGATCATTAATTTTTTTTCATTTAATTCAAAAAAACTAACTTTAAATAAGATATTTTTTAGCTTAAAAAAGAAACCATTTAGGTTTTGAAGAAACTATTATGCAAAATACAGATCAAATTCTTATATTCATGGGCGGGCTGGACAAACTAATCAGTTAAAAGAAATAATTTTTAATGTAACAAATCCAAGCTTACATTTAACTCGACAAAAAAATAATATTTTGAAGTCCAAAAATTTATTTTACAGGAAACTCAAACATGTGTGTAAATTAACCCCTGGCCTGAATTTCTAGTATTAATAAAAATTTAAATTTAATCCGGGAATATAATGGGTTAATTAGAAAATAAAATAAGGATATATGTGATTATTTTATAATGGGTTAATTAGAAAATAAAAATCTAAATTTTTTTATATTTCTCAAGTAATATTTTGCAATTCCATCATTTGTTTCTACCGAATTTAAGCTATGCTATTTTGAATTTCAATTAATTATATCCCAGTACTTTTCTTTTTTCTTGTATAATTTCTATTTAATTTTTATTTTTATTTCTGTCTTTTTTTATTATTTTTCTTGTTTTTTTATATATTTATTTATGTATATTTTAATCTTTCAAACTCATTTCAATTTATTTAGTATCTCCTTATTTTATTTTGTAATTATGCATGTGTGCTACCAGCCTTGAGAAAAGAGAGAGAGAGAGAGAGGGTAAATTAATTCTTAATTCCCTTAAGCTTAATCTTGTGAAAACCTAGGGAAAACTAAATATTTATATAATGTAATAAGTTAAGTCGATAACTTAGATGTTACTATTATAGAAGAAACTCTGCTGATATTTTAACAGAAAATAAAATAAAAAATATATAAGAAAATTTCCATTATTTTCTTTAAGAAGATATGTGCTTTGTCTTAGAAAAACTAGGATTGATACAATGTGTATAGGTTGAAGCCCAAAGCCTTTTATTTAGGTCCTCTTTCATCTAAAAACATGGGTTCTATTTGGATCCAATTTTAACTAAATAAAACACTACGATAGCTTGTTTCTTTTTCATGTGAGATAAAACTTTTAGATAGTTATGAGTTTTTCTAAAATTGTGTTAATTAAGGTTTCTTTGAAATCAATTCCTCCTTTACCTACACACACGAAAAAATAAGAATTGGGCTCCCCTATAAAGCTCATTAGATTGGACCCGGAGTGTTATACAAGGACCAATCAAGAAAACATCTTTAGATTGCTCTTACATCCTTTTTGGACTCATTGTGCATCCTCTTATACAGAATCGAGGAGCATCTCTCTGATCTTATTATATGTCCTTCACAATAAAAATTAACTGCGTCTTCCCTAACAGGGCTTATACCCATGTTTCCAATACTACACCTTGAGTTAATTACCCTTGGTACTTGACACCAACTATGGAAAGGAAACGAAACAAATATATATTAAATGCCCACACATCATCTTCCTATGATAAAGCTCACATAATAAAGCTATGACATGTCCACACCCTCAAGGAATGACACTTATGAATCATGATCTCATTATTTTCACTAAATAGTGAACTCCTAACCTTATCTTCATCTTCATGCAAATTAGTGTGAGTTATAGATATAAGAACATCCATGAGCCAACAGGTAAAGGGTTTAGAGGTTCAACTCATATTCTTTTCTTCATCCTCTCTAACACCATCTCTTTCCTTACATATTATTCGCAAACAAACACAACACAGTCTTGAAGATTTATTTTGCAGGTGTTCATAAAATCCAAGTCCAACCATCTCAATCTTACAGTCCATCCATCAGCCTTAAAAAAACCCTAATACATTAGGGTTTTTCCTCAAGCTCGTAAAGTAATTTAGCTCAAAAGTAAGGGACTAGCTAGAACTAGAAGTCTAGAACTCCACGTTTTATTAAAACCTCGCTAGAACGATACTGTCGTACTATCAACGAGGACAAGGAGCAGCAGCATCATATCAATCTCATTAGCTTTATGAACTAGCTAGCTAGAAGTGCATGGTTTTGATGAATTTGCAATAGCAGGATGCCTCTTTTGCTTGTAGAAGCAGAGAAAGAATGAAAAGAATAGGATTTCCTATGAGAGAAAAGAAAAAGGAAGGAAGATATGTTTAGAAAGTCTCCAATTAAGAAAACCGCA
Organism: Populus alba x Populus glandulosa; assembly: GCA_033617975.1. Lineage (NCBI taxonomy): Eukaryota > Viridiplantae > Streptophyta > Magnoliopsida > Malpighiales > Salicaceae > Populus > Populus alba x Populus glandulosa. The sequence goes on along the minus strand of CM066147.1, from coordinate 20,276,067 downwards.
GCATAAGCTTCTCTGTATTTCTTATTTTTGTTTACAGTGGATATCAATACATATATATATACAATTTCTAACTAACGTCTGTTAACAAACGTCTAACTAATTGTAACAGAATATAACTAACTATATTATATCCATAATATTACAATGTGTTTATGATATTATGGCCAGTCTTCAAGAGGCTGCTGGTGTAGGAGAGTCGGTTGCAGGAGTGGCTTGCTCTGCAAGTATTGAAGATGTGTTTGCAGCGTCAGCTTCTGTGGGAGCATGTGCTATGTTCCAATATCCCCCCACAAGATGAGAATGGATATTTATCATTCCCATCTTGTCAAGTAGAGGATTAAGCATATGAGAACCAAGTGGTTTAGTGAGGGCATCAGCTAATTGAAACTTGGAAGGAATGTGAATGATGGTAAGGAGTCCTGCTTGTAGTTTTTCACGAACAAGATGACAGTCAATTTGGATGTGTTTGGTGCGTTCATGATGAACAGGATTGTAAGCTATTTCGGAGGCTGGTTTGCTGTCGGTGTAGAGCAAGGCAGGTTGAGAGTGAGGGATGTGGAAATCAGCCAGTAAGTAAGAAAGCCATTGTAGTTCACAGGAAGTCGTTGCCAATGCCCGATATTCTGCTTCTGTAGAGGACCTACTTACAGTAGGTTGTTTCTTTGATTTCCAAGAGATTAAGGAATCGCCAAGGAAAACTAGATAGCCAGCAACACTTCGACGAGTGTCAATGCAACCTCCCTAATCACTGTCAGAATAAGCTTTTAAATGAAGGGGGGAAGCAGCTTTGAGTAGTAAACCTTTTCCTGGTGTGGCTTTAAGATACCGAAGGACTCTCTCTGCTGCTTGCATATGGAAGGTGTGAGGTTTTGACATGAATTGGCTGAGGGTTTGGATGGCATAGGATAAGTCAGGTCTTGTGAGTGTAAGGTAGAGAAGCCTACCAATAAGTCTACAATAAGGTGCAGGATTAGACAAGGGAGGGCTAGTATCATGTGTGCTGAGTTTGAGTGTGGATTCCATTGGAAAAGTGACAGGTTTAGCACCAGAAAAACCACTGTCCATGAGGATGTCCAAGGCATATTTTCTTTGGCAAAGAACAATGCCTTTGGTAGATCGAGCTACCTCAATGCCGAGAAAGTATTTGAGATGTCCCAAATCTTTGATGGGGAAAATTCTGCGAAGATAGTTTTTGACTATAGTCAGTGCTGGAAGATCATTTGATGCGATGAGAACATCATCAACATAGATTAAAATGGCAATGATGGTGGTGTTAGATTGTTTGATGAAGAGGCTGGAATCTGAATTTGCTTGTAGAAAACCAAATTGAATAAGAGATGCAGAAAGTTTGGAAAACCATTGTCTTGAAGCCTGTTTAAGGCCATAGATACTCTTTTTGAGTTTGCATACGCGAGGGTCATTGTGATTGGAGTAGCCAGGTGGTAAATGCATATATACTTCTTCATGTAAGTCCCCATGTAGGAAGGCATTGTCTACATCAAGTTGATGTAAATGCCAATTGTTTGCAGCAGTAATGGTGAGAAGAACACGCACTGTAGTGATTTTTGCAACAGGAGAGAAGGTGTCAAAAAAATCAATTCCCTCTTGTTGTGTGTATCCTTTTGCTACCAAACGTGCTTTATATCTCTCAACCTGTCCATCAGCCTGAAATTTAACTTTGTAGACCCATTTACATCCAATGACAGTTTTATTAGGGGGCAGAATGACCAGGTCCCAAGTTTGGTTTTTCTCAAGGGCTGTTATTTCATTGGTCATAGCATGCTGCCAATGAGGGATAGAGCTGGCTTGTTTGTAAGTTTTTGGTTCATAAATGGATGAAACAGAAGAAGTGAAAGCATAGTGGGGTAAAGATAAATGGGATGTAGATAAGTAAGGAAGGATAGAGTAGGGCTTACCAGGTAGGAAGCAAGGGGAAGAGTCTGGTGTTGCTGAAGCAATCTGAGCCATATGTCCACAATAATACTGTGTTAAGTAAGTAGGTGGATGTTTAGTTCTTTCAGATTTTCTAAGTTGAGTAAGAGGAGGGGGCAGGGTAGAAATGTGAGGAACAGAAGGTTGGATAGGAAGTGTGGGCTGTGTGGCAGGAACAACAGAATCATGTAGAATTGTGTTTGATGGTTGACAAGGAAAAGAGTCAAAGTGTTGAGGATAGTCAGGGAATACAAGAGGTGTATGAACCTTATTTGGAATAGATGGAAAGTTGGATTCATGAAAAACTACATTGCGGGAGACAAAAGTTTTGCAAGTGTTTAAGTCAAGAACTTTGTATCCTTTAATGTATGGAGGGTATCCAAGAAAAATACATTTCGTGGCTCTTGGATGAAATTTACCTCTATTATGAGTGATTGTGCTAGCAAAGCATAGACAGCCGAAAACTTTTAAGTAGTTGTAATGTGGTGGTTTTTGATAAAGAAGTTGGTAAGGTGTCTGGTTTTGGAGAATGAGGGAGGGGGTACGATTAATGAGGTGTGTGGCTGTTAATATGCAATCTGTCCAATAAGATAAAGGTAGTTGTGTTTGAAACAGAAGAAATCGAGCTACATTGAGCAGGTGTTGATGTTTTCTTTCAACCCTTCCATTCTGTTCAGGTGTTTCAACACATGTTTGTTGATGTATGATGCCATGTGTTTGGTAGAAGATAGGCATATTAAATTCTTGGCCATTGTCGGATCTGAGTGTTTGAATATTTGTGTTAAATTGAGTATGAACATATGCTATAAAATTGCTGAGAAGATGTCTTGTTTCAGATTTGGATTTCATTAAGAACAACCAAGTAAATCTACTGTAATCATCTACAATAGTAAGAAAGAATTGATAACCAGAATAAGAGGTGACAGAGAAGGGTCCCCAAATGTCAATATGAACTAATTGAAAGATTTTTGTGGATTGATGAACAGATAAAGAAAAAGGCAAACGTTTTTGTTTAGCTAAGGGGCAAATATCACAAAAACTATTGTTGCTGATAGTGACTGAGGAATCAGTTTTGTTCAAAAGGGCGATTTTGGATGGAGGTATGTGGCCTAAACGTAAATGCCAGATATTTGTGGCAACAGCATAGGATTTGATGTTTGTTATAGGAGGTGAATTTGTAGCATTTGGAGCAGGGGGTTTGTGAAGTTTGTATAGACCAGACTCAGCTTCAGCAAGACCAATCATCTTCCATTTGCTTAGGTCCTGTAGAATACATTTGGTGTGAAGAAAAAATAAACCAACAGTGCTAGCAGCAGTTAATCTAGAAACAGAAATAAGGTTGATATTAAAAGCTGGAACATAGAGTGCATTGTATAAAATGATGTCAGGGGAAAATCTAATTGTTCCAGTGAAGAGAATTGGTACATGTTGACCATTAGGCAGATGAACGTTATTATGATTTTTAGGAAGAATGATGGATTCAAAAAGAAGAGGACTACAGATCATGTGATCTGTGGCTCCAGTATCAAGAATCCAAGAAAAACTGTTATGAAGTGAAGATGTTGTATGACATGAAAAAGATATACCTGATGTAGATACTTCTGTAGCAGTGTTATTTAGTTTTGAGCTGGAAATGCTATTTGCTAGAGTAAGTAGATTCTTCATCTGTTCTTGAGAGAAAACAATGTTAGGGGTATCAAGATGTGGTTGCAAGGTAGTAGTATGATGTGCAGTAGGTAATCGTTGAAAGTTCTTGCTGGTATGTTGCATGGTAGCCAATCTTTTTCCTCTTGGTCCTTTCCATCCAGGAGGGTATCCAATGAGTTGGAAACATTTATCAACAATATGTCCAGGATATCCACAGTGGGTGCAGGTTGCCTCAGTTTTACCTTTGTATTTAGTAAATCGTGTAGTATAGTTGGAACCTGATTTGGAATTTGGATTGTGGTAGTGTTCAGCAATCATTGCTTGGCAATCAATTGGAATGCCTGCTGTATTTGTTAAGGATCTCTGACTCTCTTCTTGAAGAAGCAGGGAGAAGACTCTGTCCATAGATGGCAAAGGAGTTTGCAGCAATAGTTGGCTTCTAACTGATGAGTAAGAATCATGAAGGCCAACCAGAAATTTCATGACAAAGTCGGATTGTTGTCGATCAGTTAGATGTTTAAAAATATTGCATGAGCAGGAATCAAGATGTCCACATTTGCAACTTGGGATTGGGCGATAACTGCTGTATTCATCCCATAGTGCCTTGAATTCACTGAAATATTCAGTGATAGATTTTGAGTTTTGTGCAATAGAACTCAAAGATTTTTCTAAACTAAAAACCCTTGGTCCATCACTTCTAAGATATCTGGTTCGTATTTCTTCCCAGATATCAAAAGTTGTTGTGAAGTAAAGAAGGCTGCTACGAATTTCTTTAGAAATTGAATTCATCAGCCATGATAGGACCAAGTTGTTTGATCTCAGCCAAGCCATACGAAGTGATTGATTGGTTGTATTTGGTTGAACTAAAGATCCATCAATGAAGGCAATCTTGTTCTTCACTGTTAAGGCAATTGTCATGGATTTGCTCCATGCAATATAATTTTCGCCAGTGAAGATTTTTGAAACCAGAAGAGCGCCAGGATTATCAGAAGGATGGAGATAGTAGCAGCTGGAAGAATCATCAGAAAGATTCAGAGTAACGATATTGGATGAATCTTTATGTGCCGTAGAAGCACTTTCTTCAAAATGATCCGACATTTTGAAAAAAAATCAAGAAGTTGATGATAGAAAGAAAATATCCAACTATAAAGATCGTGAATCTTTAAAATTTATAAGAAGTGTATATGTTTTCAGAGTTTTAGAATATAGCACAGATATTATAAATTCTTGATTTCTTCTATAGCTCTGATACCATGATGAATTTGCAATAGCAGGATGCCTCTTTTGCTTGTAGAAGCAGAGAAAGAATGAAAAGAATAGGATTTCCTATGAGAGAAAAGAAAAAGGAAGGAAGATATGTTTAGAAAGTCTCCAATTAAGAAAACCGCAGCATAAGCTTCTCTGTATTTCTTATTTTTGTTTACAGTGGATATCAATACATATATATATACAATTTCTAACTAACTTCTGTTAACAAACGTCTAACTAATTGTAACAGAATATAACTAACTATATTATATCCATAATATTACAATGTGTTTATGATATTATGGCCAGTCTTCAAGAGGCTGCTGGTGTAGGAGAGTCGGTTGCAGGAGTGGCTTGCTCTGCAAGTATTGAAGATGTGTTTGCAGCGTCAGCTTCTATGGGAGCATGTGCTATGTTCCAATAGGTTTGGTGGACTCTCCACTTGGGATTTCTTATCTTTTACCAACTCGTTTCCTTGTTCAGTATTTTGCCTGGATTGACACATTGAAGACAACTGCAAGCGCTTTTTGCTGTCGCCCGCACTCCCCGGCCTGGGAAAGTGAAGCTTCACATGGCCAAGGATTTTCTGCCATTCACTAATGGTCGACAGTTGATCTCCGGTGAAAAGAAATCTCCCACCATATGACTGAACCTGGTACTCTCTTGGTTGCCGAGTAAATGACTTTGCTTTAAGTCATTCGATAGTCTTGCCGTTAACTGAGGACTCCCTGAACTTTTCTTGCAAAATTTCTATTTTATCATCGAGTTTATTACTACATCAGTTTACAGTTTTTAATGGAGTTTAGCTGACGTTATTAGTAGAGGTGGGTGAAAAAAATAAAAAATTAATTAAAAAAATTAAATCGCCGATTAAATTTTTAAAAAATTAATCCATTTGGTTTAATTTTGGTTTTATAAATCTAAAATAAAAAAAAATAAACTAAAAAAAACCAAATCAAACCGGAAAAATTCAATCTAAATTAATTTAAATAAATTTTTGTTATAAAACACCGAATAAACCGGTTGATATAAATCAATTTTAGTTTTTTTTATTAAAAAATCTGATTTAGTTAATATATTTTTAAAAAACTAAAACTAACTGAAAATTATCCTCTAGTTATTCCCATATTTTTTTAGACCAATCCCCGCTTGCTTCGACATGCATTGAAAGAAATTTCAACTAATGATGATACCATTAATTAGATTTGACGCAGGTGGTGGTCGAGTCAGAGTAATATCTGATGATTTTGTCTCAGAATGAATATTAACATTTCGAATTCATGGTTGTCTAAGAAAATCAAAATAAAAAATATTATTCCATTATTATATTTATTTGTTATTGATCCCAGGAGTATATACGAAACTTTATATTTTTGTTAAGAATATACACGAAACTAAATGTTATATATTAAGAAATAATATAAATTATATTTAAAATTTTTATTTAAAATATAAATTATATTATTTTTTAATATATTTTTTTAAATAAAAAAATTTAGATCTGAAATTTCTATAGATTTATATTATTACATGTTTAATTTTTATCAAATAAATAAAAATAATAAGATTTAAACTCATGATCACTTAATTATAAAAGTTCTAATAATATATTAAAAAATCAATTTAATTTAAAAATTTAAATTATTAAATAAAAATTTAGAATATAATTTATTTATATTATTCATAGTTATCCTAAAAGTTTGTTGATTTTACTGATGTTACAGTTTTAATGTACAATTTTAAACTTTCACTGAATTTATTCAACTAGTGTCTCCTCTGCACTATACATGAAAAGAAAGATGTTACAGCTATCTTATTCCAGAAGGTTTTGAGGTGCAAGTGGACAACAACTTTAACGAGGGCATGTGAAAGGTCAAGTGATAGCAGAAATGTTCTTGCAATTTGCAGACATCGTCAGTGCAGACAGCACCATCGCCATCCAAGAAATTGTACTGAACAATTTACAGATTAGACAGACCATTCCACCATCCCACTTCTTTTTATCGTTGGGATAAAGGATGAGACGTGATCTGGGCTACCTGCAGGGAAAGCTCATTGTCTTCCATTTTCATTTCTCACAGACAAAAATAAATTCCAAAGGAAGAACTCAACTGCAGTCCTCTGTGACCCATTTTGCAAAAGAAGAGTGCTGCTGAACTAGTTAATTATTATTGGTAATATATATATATATATATATATATATATAAAGCCAAAAATTAGGTCCTAATTAATAGACTGTGCGAAGTGCCTGATATCACCAGCAGCCCAGTGATAAGTGCTCATGTTTGGCCAGCGCGGAACAGTGAAAAAATGATGAAGTGCTCTGGGACTGTATCACATTGTGGCGATTCTACTTGACACGATAACGATTAGGTAGATAGAGCGGCACTATATATTTACACTACTCAGTTCAAGATGCACTGCATGGCTGCTCGACCATCCTCTTGTTAGAATGATTATAGTTGTTTTTTAAAGTATTTTTTATTTAAAGATATATTAAAATAATTTTTTTATTTTTAAAAAATTATTTTTAATATTAAAACATCAAAATATTTGAAAACATTAAAAAATATTAATTTAAAATAAATAAATAAAATTAATTTTTTAAAAAAATATTTTTAAAACACGAAAACAAACAAGTAAATTATATTTTACATCGATGTTTAATTAAGCTAAGAGTTAATTAGGTAATGTGGCCTCAAAAAGGTTTCACCTTTTTTTTATTTTATTTTTTTCATTTTTGGTTTTTGAGAGATTTAATGGATCTTAAACTACAAAATAGAACAACTCTCGTTACAATTAAATGGAAAAAAAAAAAAACTAGAGTTTTTAGAAGTCCAATCTAGCAATCACAACTTTCTCCACTCCTCAACACAAACCAAGAAAAATTAGTGAATCGCATTAATCAACGAGAATAATCTTTAACTAATATTTGTGTATTGGCCAGACAAAAGCAGGTTGCAAGCAATATGGGTTAAATTCATTGAGGAGTGAAAAAAGGTCGGCGATGCTCTCCTCCTGTACTGTGGGATCAGGTCGATGCTGGTGTATCGAATATCTATAATTTTATGATATATATATATATATATATATATATATATATATATATTATATCAGGTGGGTTACCTCTCTTTTTTTTTAAAAAATGATTTTTAATTAAATTAATTATTTAAATATAAACATGATATTCACTTTATAATATTTAATTTAATTTTCTTTCATGGTTGTTGCTTGGTGCCACCTGTTTTGTTGTTGTTATACAAGCTTTTAAAGTGGCGTTGCAGTTGTTTAGTAGCGTTGCAGTTGTTTTGATAAACTCTTTCTAGTGATAGGCTTCTTTGCATGATGGAGCAAATATGAATTTCTAATTATTATTTTTTGAATATAATATTGGTGATTTAATATTTTTGAAGTATTTTTTCTAGTGTACAAAAAAAAATTATGTCTTAATATCTTTATTTTTTAAAAAGATTAAAAAAAAATATCTTACCCATGATAGCTACGTTCAAGAATCTAGTAATTTCTAAGCTATATACATGCCATAGAGGCAAACATGCACTCACACTTTGCAAGATAATATCTTATAAGAGCCAGATATGCCTTTTTATTTTTTTAAAATAAAACAATTATGCTCATACAAGAATATTATTAACACTCAAATCCGCACCGTGGCAAAATGGGAGCAATGAAACTATTATTTAACTAATATTTTTGTATTGGCCAGACAAAAGCAGGTTGCAAGCAATATATCGTATTTTCTATTATTCTTGATGGGATTGAGGAGGATAAAAAAGGTTGGAAATGCACTCCTTCTGTACTGTGGGATCAGGTGGATCGACTTTACATATACTATGATATAATATTCCTTATTTATAAGATGCTCGACTCATCATATTTTAAGTTTATTTTTTTATAATAATAAATTTAATAATTTAAAGTTTATTTATTTATTAATTTTAAACATATAAAATTAATCAAGATATGTATTAATTAAAAATAAAATATTCTTGATTTCTTACCCTTCACACACAACAAACACAACATCTTTAAATATATTTTAGCATTATGGGTGTTTATAAATATGATAACAATTGTTTTTTAATACATTTATTTATTTTTTATTTTATTTTTAAAAAATTATTTTTAATATCAATCCATTAAAATAATTTTAAAATATTTAAAAATTAATTTAAAATAAAAATATTCTTAAAACTCAGTCGTGGTCTACCTGACTTGTTATCAGTGTACGGATGATTTCCGTGGCACGGACTTAGAAAGTTTATAATTGGTTGTTGATTACACGGACCATACACGGTATGCGAAGAAAAATAAATTTCAGCTGATTCACATTGCAATTCAAGTACATTGCTTACAACGGCTCACGTCAGGGACTATAATTTGGAGTTTGGACAATTATCAGATTGGAATTGGAGGTGGCAGGCATTACCTAACTAGGTGGCCAATCAGAGAGTTTATATATATATATATATATATATATATATATTGTAAATAACCAACATCCTTAGTTTAACACTTCCATAACATTCAATAATAAATTCATTTTTCAAATTTATATGATAACTTTAATTCACGTTTGAGTTTTGAGAGGAAAACGTAATTATCCACTTGAATAAAAGGTTTTTATCTAATTCCAAACATTTGCATTCTTGGTGTAAGAAAAATATTTTTTTATTAATAAAAAAAATATTTTTTATTCGATTTGAGGTGAAATGAAATTAAGTCTTTCTTTAAATGATTCTAGGAACATATTTTTCATATTGCTATGTTATATTTTAAAAAAATTAATAATTGTTTTATATACCGATCTCAAGATTTAAATTAAAAAATCAAAGAAAATAACAGGTATTTTTTTCTGATCAAACTAACTGGTGAATCAATATTTTATATATTCTTTAAAAACACCTAAAACCATGTCTAAAAAGGTTCGATAACATGGCAATAACCTACTAACAAGTGAGTCTAGCGAGTTGTTAGACCCAATACACTTGAGTTCACCCACATGTTAAGCATAAGTAAATATGGGCAGGAAACATATCAGACCCAACATACTTGGGTTTTACCACGTGCTAAGTCCAAGTAAACATGAGTCTGGCGAACCACCATTTCCAATATATTTGGGTTCAAACCACGTGCTAAGTCCAAATAAGTGTGGTTTTGGCGAACTGTCACACCCAACATATTTGGGTTCAAACCACGTGCCAAGCCCAAATAAGTGTGGTTTTGGCGAGCTGTCACATCTAATATATTTGAGTTCGAACACGTGTTTAGCCCAAGTAAATATGGGTCTAACGACTTGCCAGACCCAACAAACTTGGATTCAGCCACATGATGAGCTCAAGATATTAGACTCAACGCTATAAGGCTTGATCAAATACTGAGTTTAAGAGAACATGGGTCTGACGAGCTGTCAGACCCGCCATACCTAGACTGGGCTATGCTCTAAGCCTAATTAGTCTATAGGTAGTTATAGACCTGTCTTACAGTCATAAGACTTTGCTTATTTATTCTTAAGACTTTTAACATGAACTATTCATATCAAGAATATTTGTCTATATCTATAAGCGTAAACGGTCTCCCAATTGCCAACCATGTTTTCATCATATTAATTAAGTGTAAGGGTTATTTGTCCCCTAATAATGATGTGTAAATGATTTTTATCCCTTATAAATTTTATCAGAAAAAAATAATTATCTAGCCCCTTCACTCCATCTAAACAACAAGGTTCATAAATTATAAATATCCCTTGAACCATCCAGGTAAAGAATTCACAATTTCTATTCTCCAAGCATTTATATTTTATTTTTTAAAGCATTTATCATACTAAAACAAGAACAAAAATATATGTTCTTAGAATTTAAAGCTCATTTTAGCATTTATTAAAATCTCTTACTAAAAATCATTGATTTTATCATCGAAAGATGTCTAAAACTTAATAAATAGATTGTTTTGCAAGTATTAGATCTTTTACAACCTATCATCTATTTCTTTAGTTTTAAATAAAAGAATATTAACCTGAACGTGAGATTAACTATTATTTGGACATCAATTAACTTCATTCTTGAGTATATTGGATTTTAAAACATCATCACTAACGTCTCAAGATTCTTTTAAAAAAAGATATGCACAAAAGTGATTGAATTAAAGTCCATTGATGCATATAATTTATAATTTGAGATTATATTCGGATTGAGTTGAGTATAATTATTGTTCAAAATCTAATTAAATTTGGATAATAAACTGTAAAATATTTTTCTTAGGTTTGAAAGTTCTGTCTTCTCTCTCCATGGATTACAAAATTTTCTAATTACCCTCTTGAGATTTCGATTTTATTCTCATTTTATTCCTCTATTCTTCTTCGTTAATTTTATTTTTTCATTATTCAGCGTTGATGTAACATAATAAGTAAATTCTCAACTTCTATAATATTCCCCAGCCAAGGTTGATGGAGGGCTCGGAGACGAGAACACGAGAAACCAGAAGCTCGAAGAAGTATTTAAGAAAACTAATTATAAACATAGGAGAAATTAGCAGATCTCCAACGACACAACAGGAAAGTTTTTCGTTTTGCTCTTCAAATTGAAGCCATGTATACACATACAAGGTTGAAATTCTTCTAGCATTCGATGATCAAACTAGTAGCAGGAAAACTCGTTTGAAGCTTTCAGAACACGGAAGAGTTTGCTTGTTGCTTTAGTTAAAAGTCAAAAAAGGAAGGCGTATTTGTCGTTTTATTGCAAATTCACCAGCTCTTTCCTTGAAAATGTGGTAGCAGATGTTCCAGAGAGTCTCGAGAAACCTCGCAATCAATTTGTATTTTTAAAAATATTAATTTTTAAAAAAAAGTTTAATTTTTTTTATATTTTTTGAATTATTTTAATAAATTAATTTTAAAAATAATTTTTTTAAAATAAAAAAATATTATTTTAATACATTTTAAAATAAAAAACAATTTCACATATAACCACAACTATACCTTAAAAAAAACCTTCAGCGGTTTTAGTTGGTTGTTTTGCAGGAATTTTAACTTTAGGGTATAATTAAGCTCTAGACCATAGCCATAATATAATATGGGCAGGGCAGGTTTGTGTCAATGTCAGCTGGATCTGTGCTGCTCCTAATTAATATACTAGCAACGGTACATATATAATGGCAAGCACTCAAAATAAAAAACAAATGTCAAGAGCACTAGTGAAGTGTCGTCTTTCCCGGATTAATTGCAATTGGACCGGTTGCCATTGGTGACAGATAAAGCATAAAAATCCAGAGCACTGTTCCTTTGAAAAGTGGTCATTTTCTTGATCTCTTCCGCTCCATTAAAGTTAATGCCGTGCCACCATCCCAAACGCGTGGAAATGGAAAGGTACGATCTTCGTACACAAAAAGAAGTAGTAGGAAAATGATGCAATTATTACAGTCCTATAAATAAATAAATAAATAGATTTATAGCTTGAAAAGCAGAGGACGATGTGCCTTCCAGGTGTCTTCTGAGAAATTATCACAAGCTTTTTTTGTCAGCCTCGAATAAAATAAGACCAATCTTTTTAATTTTGGGTGAGCAAAAAATTACAAACGTAAAAGGTGCCATTTGTAAAAAATTTTGGGTGAGAAATTATCTGAGGGCACCAGCGAATACCATCCTATCCTTTCATTAGCACGCAAGGGGGGAGGTGTGTAAAACACTAGATTTCTATGGATAGAAATCGGAAGTTGAAGTTGTCAAATCGGAAGCCAACGGAAGCTAGCGGCGGAGAAGACTCGCTAGGCAAAAATTACAAGTAGTGCCATTAATGATGCGCCGTAGAAGGAATCTTAGCTCTTTTACTCGTTTTTTTTTTGTCGCTCGATAAATTTTTTTAATAAAAAAATAAATATATAGAATGTTCTAACATTTTTTATATAAAAAACTTTTAATTATATATTCAAATTTAAAAAAAATTGATAGAAAAATAATTAAAATTAAAATATTTAGTTTCATAACATAAATCATATACTCGTATTTAATAAATCTATTTTGTATTATAATTTCTTTTATTAATAACTCTATTTTATAAAAACATATTGAATAAAATTATGAAACTCAACTATAAAGTTATCTAATATTAAATTATAAAATTTAAAATAAAATAAAATAATTTAAAATTAATCTAATGTTATAGAATGAAATCGAAAAAAATATCAATTAAAAAAAAATTTCAAAGTAAACTCAATAAAGAATAACGAATAAAAAGAAATAAGATAACTAGAGTCATTTTTAGAATTAGTAAAAATATACATATATATATATAATATATAAAAAACATAATAGAGTTCAATCTCAAATTGAATAAATATTGAAATATAAAATTAAAAAGAAAACATGAGATTAAAAAAAATATTAAAAAAAGACAACCCAAGCGAACAACCTAAACTTGAGTTAATCTTTAAAACTCTCAACTCGTGAAATTCTAGACTTAAACTCAATCAAAAAGTTTAATTTCGAACCAATTTAATATTAAATGATGAAACCGATAAAGAAAAGTCAATTTAGAAAATTACCAAAATTAAAAAAAAACAATCAAGAGAATGGAGAAAACGTTTGATAGGGAAAAAACTAAAGATGATGAAATTGTAAAAAACAAATTATTTTTAAAAAATACATCAAACAAAACAAATAACAATCAAAACAATGAGGACTAAATTGAAGGGGGTAAAATTAAAAAATAATTCTAATTTTATAAATTATTTCAAATAAAATAAATAGTAATTAAAAAAATAAGTACCAAATATGAAGGAATAACATATTGAAGGGTTTCTTTAAAATTTTAAAGGGGCAAGCATGGAAATCGAGTACATTAAAGAAATAAAAAAATAAGGATAACCTCATAGAAAGCAAACTAAAATAAATAATGAAGTTTAATTCATAATCAACTAAATATTAAATGATAAAATTGAAAAAAAAAATACCAATTAAAAAAAAAACTTCAGTCAACTAGATTACCAAACCCACAACACGAGTCATAAGGCTAAGATAACAACAGAGAAAGAAGACCACAATAAATCATAAAGCTCAAGCTCAATTTTATGAGGTGGTACACATAATAAACACCACCTCTTTTAGTGATGGCTTGATTGTCAAAAATATTCAAACTCAAAACCTCAATCCAAAGATTGTAAAGAAAAAAATGTGGTTTATAGTGATGGCTTGAGAAGTTAAAACTGGATCTATATAACACCAAAATGAGAGAGGCCCTAGACTATATAGGCTTCAGGCTTGAACCACACATCCTTAGCTTGGGCTTGGACTCAAGCTTGGATTAATTATAACTAATTTTTTTTATTAGCCCACTAATTTTTATTTGTGTAATACCTGATCGTAACAATTTTTATTTTTTTTGGTTAAAAGATTTGGTATTTTTATCCTAGAAACTTTTGTAATTGTTACAGGTTTTAAGGTACTTAATAAATTTCGACAAGTTCAGAACTTTTATAGAGTTTATGAAATTTGCTTGTCGAAATAATTCATTGATACTCGAAAGAGATTAATGTTTAAATTATAAAAACTTGATTATCAATGTTAGGAGTAATTAATTCAATGGAGAAAATTCACATAGGAATAGTTACAATAAGTTAGAAATCCTAGAACTAGTACAATTGAATTCTTTAATATTTAATCATTTAGTTATTTGTTTTTATCATTAATTTTTGTTTCATAAACTATCTCATTCAATTACTCAAATAGATCATAATTTAAAAGACTTTAGTAATTAGTAGTAATTTTTACAAATCCTCGTGGGACAGTACTCTACTCATCACTTTATTACTTGTTATGATTTGTGCACTTGCAAAATTAAGCAACAGTAATAAGATCAAGATAACTCCATAGAAAGTAAACTAAAAAATAACCTGAGTCAACCGGGTTAAATAGCCAAACTTATTACCTGAGTCATTAGACTATAATAACCCTATAAAAAGCAAATCGAAACAAATTATGAAGTTTAATTCTCAATCAATTCATTGTTAAATAATTAAATTGAAAAATAAATTAATATAATAAAAAAAATTATAAAAGGACTTGATTCTGCCAAATGTTAAAGGATGAGATTAGTGAGGAAAAACAATATAGATTAAAAAAAAATAGATAAAAAAATATTGTAATGATCAATATTTTACGAGGTGGTACACAATAAAAGCTCCACCACTTTTAGTTTTTGTTAATATGATTGATAGATATATTTAAGAATAAATTAAATATGTTATTTGCTCATATTTTGGATTGAGATTTTGTTGAAAATTGTTCTTTAACACAAGTATTTTATTATAAAAATTAATATTTTTAAAACCAATTATGGATTATTGAGAACTTGATTTCAAAAATCCTTTATTATTAGAATTTTTTAAATTCATAACCTCAATCCAAACATTATAATATATATATATATATATATATGGCTTATATACCTTTAATTTAATTAATTATACACAGTTTATTGTTTGATGCTTAAAGCATTCTGCTAAGTTATTATTAGTTTATTGTTTTATGCTTAAAGCATTCTGCTACGTTATTATTTGACTCATTAATTAGAGATTTTATGTTCATGCAAAATTTCTAAATCACATCGAATTAAACTAAACGGTAGCATTTTACACAACTAAATATAAATATATAAAAAAATAAAGAAATAACTACAGTGAGTCTTGTGAAAAATCATTTGAGTATTTCCACCTAGCTAGGCTTTGATATAATCTTTTTATTAATTCAATTTTAAATGAAATTTGAATTTGAATTTGTATTTTTAATATATATTTTATGATTTCATTAAAAATATTTTTGTGAATTCGATCCAAATTTATATTTTTTATTGAATTATATTTTTTTGACTAAATTTGCTTTTTAATTAGTTTTATTAACGGAAACAAATAAAAAGAACTTGTTGTGTGAATCTCTTATTCATAAAAATCAAATTAAAGAAGATAGAGCTCATATACTTAATTTTTTTACGATTGTAAAATGAAATTAATATTTTAATTTAAAAAAGAAACGCTATCTTGTGATGATTTACCCTAATATCCTCAAGTTGATACATCAGAAGGGCTGGCTCTACATCAATACCTAATTTCTTAGCGATTGTGACACTAACTTAAGTGATTTGTGCAATCAAATAAAGCATTGGATTTTTCTTCAAACAAGAGAAAACAAGACAGGCCATTCAATCCCAATTTTGAAGAGCTACTCAATACGATCACGTAAGAGACAATGGAAAGTGGTGTGTGTTCAATATAATAGGAAAAATCCCACTATGGCATGTATGTGGTGTCACTTTCTACTTAATGATCACTAAAGTATAAATTTATTTATTTATCTGCTTTACTCAGTGTCTCCTGCGTTGACTCGTCGTCAAACCATCCCTAGTTTCTCTCTAGGGCTTCAATATTCAAACCACCCTACGTTTCTGAAGGACATTAACGATATATATTTCACCGAGACTGTGAAGATAAAATCTTGGCCACTTGGATTAAAAATTAAGGCCTTGTTTGTTTCCCGGAAAGTAGTTTCCGGGAAACCATTTTCCAAACTTTCCTGTGTTTGTTTGTCATTAGGAAAGTTGGTCAACGGAAAACAATTTCCGGTCAGCGGAAAACAATTTCCGGTCAGCGGAAAACACTTTCTAGTCAACGGAAAACATTTTCCGGTCAACGGAAAACACTTTCCAGTCAATTTTAGTAAAAAAAAAAATTGACTTGGTTTTCAGGAAAGTGTTTTCCTTTTAGCTGTGTTTGTTTTCCGGAAAGTGGTTTCCGGGAAAGTACTTTCCAAACTTTCTTGTGTTTGTTTGTCAGTAGGAAAGTTGATCAATGGAAAACACTTTCCAGTAAAAAGAAAATTTGGCTTGGTTTTCAGGAAAGTGTTTTCCTGAAAAATTTGAGGGGAAAACACTTTCCGGAAGTTGTGAAAAATTTAGAAATGTTATTATTTGCTAATTATATCAAATTTGATCCTCAAACTTTTGATTGCTATATATATTTTGTTTTGAATATTTATTTTTCAATTTCATCTCTTAAAATTTTATTTTTATATTAACTTTGGTCCTTATTTTTATAATTGCTATTTGCTTTTTTCTTATCATTTTTTTATTTATCAAATTTGATCCTCATTCTTTTGATTGCTACTTATTTTATTTGAAATAATTTATGAAATGTTGATTATTATTATTTTAATTTCTTCATTTTTAATTTTTTTTAATTTTTTAGATTTGATCCTTATTATTTTGATTATTATTTGTTTTATTTGAGATCATTTATGAAATTATATTTTTTTTTTCAATTTCATTCTCATTTAACTTTTTAATTTGTAAGATTTGTTCCTCATTATTTTAATAAACTTGAGAAAAATAAAATATTAATAAGTTATTTTCCAGCTCATTTTCCATGACATAACCAAACACTGGAAAGTGTTTTCCAGTTCATTTTCCATAACACTACCAAACATCGGAAAATACTTTCCCGGAATTCACTTTACAGGAATTCACTTTTCCCGGAATTCACTTTCCAAAAGAAATTCACTTTCCTGCAAACAAACGGAGCCTAAGAAATTGTCAATGAGTGAATTGCTCTATCGTGCATTATCTAGACGTACACACACGAGTAAAAATTTTGGGACACTTGAGACGGTCTTAAAGGAATCATGATCACTTATCAAGTACGACAATGCTAGTTCCACCCGTTCTTGCAACCATTTGCGTGACATAGTAATCGAAAATGCTTGACTAGATTTAATGAACTAGTACTGTCGGCCTTTGGTTTCCCTATTGGCGATAGCAAGTTGCAACCGGTGATTTTTTATTAATCATCCAGCAGCATATCTCTATACTAGTTTTATACGATTTTCAAGAATTTAAATTGATGTACTTGAAAACCTTCAAGGTATAATTTTATGTTATTTTTTTAATAAATTTTGATGTGATGGTTTTTCTCTCTCTCTCTAGTTTAAATCCCAGCTATTCTTCTTGACTTGAGTTTAGATGAACAGGCTACCTATAATTAACATCAAGTAAATTGTGTTTTCAACTTAAGACAAAGGTTTATACGTATAGACATATCAAGGTGATGCGAGAAGACGATCCCCCACATTACTACTGTAGCAGAAGATACACTTGTGTTGTTCAAGGTGTTCCACTAGATCACGCTAAGTTCACTAAAACGAAGCCAACGTTAAGATAAATATCGCAGGCTTGCATGTTTCAGTGCATTACCCCATGGCCATGTAAGTGTGTGTGATTTGAAATGTGAAACCGTGTGTGTCCACTTTGAAGCTTCGGCGCAATTACTGTTTTTTTCACTTTTTTTATATCTCGAGCGATCGATCCTTGTTGTTATAAATACATGCACCCTCTCCACCTCAACCATCAACAAACCAAGTCGTAACTTTTTCGAGGAAAAAAATAATAGCAGAGAGTGCCACCAACCAAGTAATATCATGGGCTCAGTCGTTATCCCTATCCCCGATGGAGATCAGGGATTTACTCATGATCTCAAACAGGAAAAGAAATTCCAAGTTTCTCTAAGTCCTGTTATTTCTTTTGTCCAGAAAAATAGGGATACCGTAAGAAAAGCTATTCACGCCATCAAAGTTGGAATTGCTCTGGTTTTGGTTTCTCTTGTCTACTTCGTTGACACTCTCTATGATGAAGTTGGAGACGATAATGCGATGTGGGCTATAATGACCGTTGTGGTCATCTTTGAGTTTCATGCAGGTTGATAGATATACTATATAGTATTGATTTGTTTAAACTGCCGTAATAAATATTGTTTTTGCATGCGATGCTATGTTTTCCAAACTTTTTGTTGATTTGATATCACATGCATTTCAGGAGCTACCCTTAGCAAGGGCTTGAGTCGTGGAATTGGGACTATTTTAGGAGGCGGATTGGGATATTTAGCAGCCGTTTTAGGTCAGCAAGTTGGTGGTATCGGCAACCCTTTTGTCGTTGGTGTTTCTGTCTTTATTTTTGGTAAGGTTTTCATCCTTCCCAGGATTCAAGATCAATAAAAAATTCCAAAACAACAAAAAAAATGATGAATATTGCTACAACAATGAACATTGCTTTTCTTCTTTAACCATAAAGTTTTCGAGGCCAATACAATTATAAACTTTCCTCGCCATTCTTCAGCAACATCCCAGTTTCTCTGTGCTCCTTAGTCAAATACGTTGTTCATTGCTTCTAGAATGAAAATATTTTATTGTGATCTCTTAATTAGTTAATGAATATTCCTTGTGTGTGCATTCCTCAATTTCCATTTGACAGCGAACAGTAAAGTGATTTGCTATCATACACACAATGCCTAAGCCCCCTGTGACAGCTTTGTTCTTTATTAATTTCCTCAAATTAATCTTGCTTTTAATTACTATCTTAAGAACAGAAAATACAATGATATATTTTGCATATATGCATATGTCCATAGCTAATATTAATTGTGGATCAGGTGGGGCAGCAACATACGCTAGACTAAATCCGAACATTAAGAAGAGATATGACTATGGAGTGATGATATTCATCCTCACATTCAGTCTGGTTTCAGTATCCGGTTTACGTGAAGAGAATGTCATTGAAATAGCCCGCGAACGTCTCGTGATGATTGTTTTGGGCTTCGCAATCTGCATTTGCACAAGCTTGTTTGTGTTTCCCATGTGGGCTAGCGATGAGCTTCATGATTCTATGGTGTCCACATTTGAAGGCCTTGCAAGCTCCATAGAAGGTAGGCAATATATATTAAAAAAAAAACAAAAAGCAATTAAGAATTGAATCGAATCCGTAGCCTTTTTTTTCAGCTCTGATTATTTGAACCACACTGATAAAATTAACGGTTTGTGAAAAATATAAATTTTCAGAATGTATTTTCTATATTTTATCCTTGTTGACAGTGAGACCTAGAAAGGAGTTTGAATTTAAGTCGTTTTGCAGGATGCATAGAGGAGTATTTCAGATTAGTCAATGAAAAGGAAAACCAGTCAGTTCAGCGGACTGCTAGTTTCAGTGATTGCATATCAGTGCTAAACTCCAAGGCAAAGGATGAATCCTTGGTATAATATTTCTTCTCTTTTTGTCTCCCAATAACTTGACAACAGCACAAGTATGTCACCGTCAAAACATGGAGTCTCTGGTTATTAAAAGTTTGTGTACTCTCTTCTTAGGTATATTTTGCAAAATGGGAGCCGTGGCATGGCAGATTTAGGCTATCCCACCCTTGGGAGAAATACCAAAAGATTGGAGAGGTTCTTAGAGAATTGGCTGCGGTCATTCTTTCACTTAAGGGTTCTCTTAATTCTCCCGAAGAGGTAACTAATATGTACTAAACTTTCTCTTTGAACATTTCTATTCAAGTTTCCGAAGTTTTTTGACCTAAACCATTCAAACTGTGTTATAATAGCCATTGCAAGCTTTGAGAGAGTCAATAAAAGAACCTTGTGAAGCAGCTGGGTCATCACTTGCTTGGACTCTGAGAGAGCTTGGAGAGAGCATCATGAAAATGAGAAGGTGCCAGCCAGGGGCTTTCATAGTACCCAAGTTAAAATTGGTGAGACAAGAGCTTAGTCAGGTCATGTGTCCCTTCAAATTAGGGAAACTTGATAATGCTGAGGGATTTGCAGTAGCAAGCTTTGTGTTCACACTAATGGGGGTGGCAGAGAAGCTGGAAGATTTATCCAAGGAGGTGGAAGAGCTTGGAGAACTTGCTGGTTTCCTTCAAGGCTAAATTTCTAAATTACGCTCAACTATTCGCCATTTTTTTGGCTTGGCTGATAAACTATTCAGAGAAAGGCACGCACTGATCACTGCTTGGCAATGTCAGCAGAGCGCATATATCTTGTTTTAACCTGTAAATTTACTGATAAATATTATGGAAATATTAATAGCGATGGTAATGTTATATTATTTTTTATCTTATAAAAGAAAATAATGTGTGTGTGTGTGTGTGTGTGTATATACAGTGTACTCGTGCTATGCAATCGTGCCCGCAAAGCTAATCAATAAATTATAATTACTCAAACCTAAACCGGCAATTTGGATGAAATCTTACTCAGCCATCGAAGGAACAAAGTCTCAGCGTAAACCACCAAACTACAAGGGGGCAAATGTGGACTGCAAAAATTGTCGTTTAAGGTTGTCACATGTGTAAAAAGCAAGGTCCAAAAACTGCCCTCTAAAGTGAACAAAGATGCATGCGCTCTTTGAAAATACAGCCCAAACAATTTTTTATATTTTAAAATTATAATATGTTAATATTAAAAAATATACTATTTCAATATATTAAAAAAATATACTTTGAATAAATAACATGGACACTCCAATGTAACATGGGTAGAGGCGTCATGCCCTTTCAATTGTGAATCGCCTGGCCCACGATCCACCTTGAAACCAGAGGCCGTAAATCTTGGCCGAAAACCACTTGCAGTTGAATTTGAAGTAGGTGTATGGAACAGTAATAAAAATTGTTTTTTTTTTTGAAATATTTTAAAATAATAATTTTTTATTTTTAATATCAATAAATTCAAATAATTTAAAAATATATAAAATAAATAAGAAGTTACTTTATTTGAGGGTTTCAGACCTGCGTGGCAAACATCATTAGCTTTGGGGGTTGGTTAGTATTCGTCATTAGGCCTCGTTTGTTTTTTGGAAACTGGTTTCTAAAAAACTATTTTTCAAATTTTCCTGTGTTTGTTTGTTATTATAAAAGTTGATCAACTAAAAACACTTTCCGGTTAACAGAAAATACTTTCTAGTCAACGGAAAACACTTTCCGGTCAACGAAAAATACTTGCCAGTTAATTTTAGTCAATAAAAAATTTGGTTTGGTTTTTAGGAAAATGTTTTCTCTTTAGCTGTGTTTGTTTTCCGGAAAGTGGTTTCCGGAAAATCGCTTTCCAAACTTTTTTATGTTTGTTTGCCTTTAGGAAAGTTGGTCAATGGAAAACACTTTCCAGTAAAAGAAAAATTTGTCTTGGTTTTCAGAAAAGTGTTTTCCTAAAAAATTTGGGGGAAAACACTTTTCGGAAGTTGTGAAAAATTTAAAAATATCATTATTTGCTGATTATATGAAATTTGATCCTCAAACTTTTGATCGCTATATATATTTTGTTTTTAATATTTATTTTTAATTTCATCTCTTAAAATTTTATTTTTATATTAACTTTGGTACTTATTTTTATAATTGTTATTTACTTTTTTCTTATCATTTTTTTATTGAAAATTTTTATCTATCAGATTTGATCCTCATTCTTTTGATTATTATTTATTTTATTTGAAATAATTTATAAAATGTTGATTATTATTATTTTAATTTCTTCATCTTTTTTTTAATTTTTTAGATTTGATCTCTATTATTTTGATTATTATTTATTTTATTTGAGATAATTTATAAAATTATATATTTTTTTCAATTTCATTCTCATTCAACTTTTTAATTTGTAAGATTTGTTTCTTATTATTTTAATAAACTTGAAAAAAATAAAATGTTAATAAGTTATTTTCCAGCTTATTTTTCATGACATAATCAAATACTAGAAATTGTTTTCTAATTTATTTTTTTATTATATTACTAAATATCAAAAAATACTTTTTCAGAATTTACTTTTTCAGAATTCAATTTTTTTAAAATTTATTTTTTAAAAAAGATACTTTTCAACAAATAAATGGAGTGTTAGCGTTGTCCTGAGCAGAAATGGGTGAGAGACAAAGGCTGCGGTCCCCAACAGAACTAATGAATATTGTCGGCAATCATCTCAACCTTTTTTCTCCCAGGACAATTCTCGCTTCACTTGTTTCACCTTTAATATATGATAAGATTGATATCCTTCTATATTTTTAAAATTTAAATTATTAAATTCGAAAACAATTGTTTAATTATTAATTATTAAAACAAACCCATAAAAACACTAAAGTTAAATAAATAAAATATTAAAAAAACTCACTCAACCCTGATTTAGTATATTTTTTTATAATTGGTTTGCAAGCAAGCGCTAAAATGGTGAGGACCAAAAAATATTTTACATAAATTTTTTTTTTTAAGTTAATATATGTTGTGCTAATAAATAATAATAAGTTTATTAATGTAAACTAAAAATTGAATAAGAAAACTAAAATAAAGATAAATATTAAGATATCTAATCTCATATATATTTTCAAATTGTATATCTAATTATAGAACATGGTTTTTTTTAAAAGAAGATATTTAATTTTATATATTTCTCAAGTCTAAAATCAATTTTTTATTGATATTTTTTGTGTTTATCTCAGTGAATACAATGTTTTAAATTATAATCATTGTATAATATGATTGTTAAAGCAAATTTTTTTAAAAAAATGATGTTTATTATTAATGTTATATCTTATTAATGATGTTAATTTAAATGTGATTTAAATGAAATTAATGTTATATCTTATTAATGTTATATCATATTTTATCTTTATTTCAATGTGATGTTAGATATTAATGTTATATCTTATTAATGATGTTAATTTAAATGTGATGTTAGATATTAGTGTTTATATTATCATTCAAGAAACACATCATATTTAACTAGTATACATTCAATTAGATGCTTTACTGCATAAAATAAAATCTAAATCCTATTTAAATAAAATTAAATATCAAACACTAAGTTTCAGCACTCAGAATCAAATGATCCCAACCAAATATCAAGAACCCACTTTTTCATTCAAGATGGTCGGAAAAAATGTCAGCTCAAAGAAAAAAAAAAAAGCCCAGTTCCACGTTTAAGCCACTAAAATCATATGAATTAACTCTCCAAAATTCGAAGATAAAAAAAGACATTAATCAAATTCCAATTAAAGGACCCAAAGAACTATTAATGGAGCAAATTGAACACTGTTTTTGACCGAGTCGGAATCAATCCTCCTTATTCAAGGACTTCTAATCCATCTTCTTCCCCAAAGAACTATTAATGGAGGAGACAGACGTTTTTTATTATTTTTTTTATATATAATTGAGAGAGAAGCTCTCATATGAGAAAAAAAAATGGAAGAGATGGAGAGATTTCATGGGTTGGGGACCGAACTGTGAAACACGTCATAGGTTTCGGAGCTTGTTTGTATTTATTCTTATAAGATATAAGACACATTAAAAGGACAAAAATCACTCCTTTAATTGTGAAAAATGATGTAGTAACCAGTGAAAGCTTGACATAAGAAGTCAAGGAGAAGCTGCATTTCTGATCAAAATCAAGAGAACAAGAAACATGGGCTTTCCTCCAAAGCTGGCCCTGGTTTTCATCGGATTCTTTGGATGGTGCGTCATTGCTTCAAGTGTTCCTGATACCAACGTGACAACTGTTCTCTGCAACTCGGGGGTGTACTCAAAGGGTGATCCTTTTGGTACTAGTCTAGCTTATGTCCTTGCAGAAATTGAGGCTGTAACCCCAACGAGCAAGAATTATGACTACTTCAACATCTCTCCTTATCCTAATGCTTTTGCCTATGGTCATGCTGCTTGTAATCAGAACCTCACCAGCTCCGACTGCTCAACATGTCTTGGTGCGGCTAAAACAGCCATGTTTGCGAGTTGTCAAAGCCGAATAGGGGCTCGTTCGGTGCTCCATGATTGTACGATTAGGTATGAGCAATACCCATTTTCTGATTAAACAATTGGGCTCTCGACAAGATAGGATTTTTCTTCGGCTACCATGTTATCTATGCACACCATGGACAGTGCGTCCAAACTTATCCGTTTCAATGTTCTCGTACTTAGTTTGGCTGATCATGTTTTCGTTCTTATTTAGTTATTTTGGCTTATTAGTTTTCTGGTTTGTTCTTGAACTTGCCCATCCAATTTTGGATTCTTGTGGACTCTCAAGCATGCCTGTTTGTGCGTGAATGTCTCCCCGATTTTATCTTTGAAAGTTATGCGATCATGATTGACCAAAAATTGTCAATGGCATCCACTGCTGTCAAAAGCAGGGGAGCATGGAGTGGCCTTTCCTTTCATCAAGATTAAAGGGAAGTAAGCTAGTGGATAACTTCAAAGGAGGGGATAAGACAGGCATTGTCCTCTTGAATGCTTAATCTCTAAAAACCTCAATCTCCTTTGCAAGATCCATTTTGCTCACCACGCTGCAAATTGCGCATAATAAATTCACAGGGAGCACCTGATAGGGAAGTGGTAATGCCCCATGCTTTCGATTTCCATCAAGGCATGGAAGTCCGTATTTTTGGCCAACCAAATCCTTAATACATAAAATTTCTGGTTTAAGTTTCGAGTTTTTCCATGCTTGTGTCAAGAAACCAACACAAATTCAAGAGCACTGTAGGGAAATAAGGGCCCCCAAAACTAGCATAGTATGTACTTTGAAAATTTCCATGCCCTGGATTCTTTGCATTCTTTAACAATGACTAAAGCTGAAAAGTCCTGCTCCCAGTGGTAAGTAAATCAAACAGAGGAGGATAAATCGTACCGTTAAATTTACAGTATTTGCTTTGCATATACAGTGTAAAAGTGGCGTTATCAGAATCTTTCTATGGTTGTTCTGTCCCAATGAATGCACTTTGTATAACAAAAAGAAAAGCATGCCTTTGTGTATCTCTTCTCAACCATCAATTTTGCTTTGTCCACGATGCCTGTGAAATGTCCCCAATCATTCTGGGAACAAAATTCATCAAAAAACAGTGTAACTTAAATTTTGCCAAAGATTGTCGATGGAAACTGTGAATGATCAAGTGGATGACCTGGAAGCGAACGCATCACAGCCAACTCAGCAAATGATGATTTTGTTGATTGGTTTGAGGAAACAGCAACCTTTGATCTATGAACTGCTGTTCTTTAATCACGCTAGTCAAAACAGATAACTTCCTGTGCAGCCAGAGGAGCTTGAGAAGATTCTGTTAGATTTTGTGCATGAACAGACTCCCACTTGAGAAGAAGCGTATAAAGAAGCTCTCTCAGTTCAAGTCAGGGCATGCATCTCTTGTAAAAGCCTAGAACAGCCGGGATTTTACTCACTCACCTGGGCCCACAAAATACACTTTCCGGGAGATGGAGTTTCCTCGAATCCAAAATATATATATATATATATATATATATATATATATATAAAGAAGCTCATTCCAGGTGTCAGGTACACCAGGCAGGCACCAATGGCTGCAGTCTTGACGGTGTAGGGAGGGTGGATCTCCACTTGGTCCTTAGATAGTGCACGGATGGGTGGCCATACATTCTCCGTGCTGGCATGCTTGTCACATTCAACAAATGCAAGTTCATGGCTTGTGATTCATTTGAATGTTTCGATCACACATCAAAGAATATTTTGAAATGGATGTCCGGTGAATCCAGCACTGAGCTTGAGTCAGGAAGCTTTTCCAAATGACAGCTACCATGAGACTTCCGGTCACCACCTCTGTTTCATAAGGAAATTTATGAGATAACACACTCACATGCGCACGCACAATTTTGTTAGCTAGAATGTGAAGGATGCAGTATTTGAGACCAAAGGAATCATCTCAAGTAACTCATGAGTTGAAAAGAGCTTGTTGACAGTCTAGCGAGGAAAGAATTCAGGTTAGCATGAACAGATAATAGCTTCACTAGCAGCTCCGAGACAATTAATTCCTCGAACAACTCATATTCTGATTTCTGACCTTGCCTCTTCCTACATGAAGTGTGCATGAGCGAGGATGCAACATCTTGACAGTGTAAAATGACAACTAGAACTGATAAAAGCATGCAACAAGAAGATTGTTACTCTGATGGTATAATGAAATGAAATGCCAGAAGCAACAAGAAGATTGTGGTTTTATTGCAAGGCAAACGTACTAGCTGTGGGTGATTTTATATGCGGTAATGAAAAAGAAATAGATAAAAACCCTTTCATATTTTCTCCATTGTGTCCATAAATCAAGTTTAATCATTGGTTTGAATGCCATACTCCAGTTGAAGACCGCAAACCCATCTTAACCCACACCTTTGGACTTTGGTTTAAAAGTGGTAAAGAGGATTCATACCAGGGAAACCTGATAGGTTATCATGCTTAGGATGTTGGGAATAATCCTCAAATTCATATTCTGCCTTTACTTTATCCCTTCTCGTGCGCTCAACTTTCATAATATTCTGTTTACATCTACAATGGCACACGCCATCTCATATGCAACTGAACAAACACCAAAGAACTTCCTCCATATGTTGGTGCATTCAAGCTCAATAGAAAGATGCAAGTTTCAGCAGACTCTGCAGTAAATCTATGGCATTCAAAAGATCTATAATCTCACCATGAATAATTTCTTTACCATATTCATGGCTAACAGAAACACATTTTCTTCTACTCAGCAAATACAATGCATGTATGTTTTCAGCTCTGCCCCTAGGATTGAAACTCTTTTGTGAACGAACAAACTGTATATACCTTTCTCCTTCTAAACTTGTCACCTTAGGGCCTAAATTTCCATAATGTTGCAGATGTGTTTGCCACACGAAACATGCTTTCATCTCCAAGTTATTCTGTGTATTCACAAGGATTTTCCCCCCCACTAAATCCCCGAGTTGCTGAGCTGAGAAAAAACATATTGCACATATACACCAGCAACAGAAAAGGTTATATAAAGACTATCTTTGCACTCATATGGCCTTTTCCTAGTTCTATAGTGCCACAGGCCCACAAGTAAAAAAAAAAAGAAAAAACACGATAGTTTACGCTCTCGCACACTTACACACAAAAGAACCAGGTCATTTTTAAGTGATCAGATAACATGTCTTACTCTCTGCCACTCAGATTGAGACTACATGAACAAACAAGATGTGTGTATCTTCACGGATCTAAACTAGCCATCTTGAGGCCTAAATTTCTATAATCTGGCAGATGCATTTTCCAACTTAAACACGCATTTTAAGCAGACCAGCTACAGTAACCTTATGGTCTTATCCTAATTCCATGGGGCAAATCCAAAAACCAGAAAGCGTATGCTTGAGCACGTGCGCGTACACACACACACACAAGAGCCAGCTCATGGAGGTAAAGCGATTGAATAGGCCGGCTTTAACCTCAAATGGTCTTAATTATGCATATATGCAGACCAGTTGTGCTAAAAAGCTATAGATAGTTATTGTGCCCCAGTGGTATTCTCCAGATTCAGCGATGCCAAAAGTTGAAAATAGCTACATATAAAGACACAAAGACTAGCACTTAGAAAAAGATAGAAACATATTTTGAAGATAAAGAGACAAAATAAATCTTCTCTAGATTGTTTTGAAGTAAATTTATGTAGTTTTAAAACATAAAGCAAATGATTAAAGGCTACCTTAGGAACCCGTAACTGGATGTGTTAAACTTACCCTCTTATGGTCTTCCCATAGTTCCACCAATGGCCAGAGTTAATAATTCGCACATCCGCATCTTTCCACTTGGGGGAAGTCCAGTCCAATGTATGCACTCTTACAGTCATCCTCACCTCATTCGGAGCTCCGGCAGGGGGCCGACCTTGTACCATTAGAAATGGAGCCCTAAATATTCAACGGT
Organism: Populus alba x Populus glandulosa; assembly: GCA_033617975.1. NCBI lineage: Eukaryota > Viridiplantae > Streptophyta > Magnoliopsida > Malpighiales > Salicaceae > Populus > Populus alba x Populus glandulosa. The sequence goes on along the minus strand of CM066147.1, from coordinate 20,247,722 downwards.
GCAATTTAAGTCCTTGAACATGAACGCCAGGAACCCTTTGTGCTTGGTGATTGGACTCCCATTCACCTTATATATAGAAGAATTGTCAGGAACAGCAGTGGCAAGCATACAGAGGAGGGACTCCCGTTGGTTCCTTCCAATGGAGTCTCCAACAAATACAAGCCTCCGCTTCCTCAGCTTTTGCAACATCAACCTTGCATCAAATGTGATCTCAAGAAAAGAGAGAGACAGAGAACCCCAGGTATGCTTCGCATTCTTTGGATTACTGTGATCGCAGTATTAATCAAATTCTAGTATTATTTTTTAAAATTTTTATATTTTTTTTAATATTTAACATGATATCAGAACATAAAAATAAAAGTAAAATACCACAAATATTTTCTCAAAATTATATAATCACTCCAAAAAAAAATTGGATTCACAAAAAATATATTCGAGACTCTTATTTCATGAAACTATACTATGATACCTTGGGCTTGTTCAATTTATCCTTGTTCTTGGGGTTTCCTTCATCATCTTCACGGTTTTCTTTATAGAGGCTTCAATTGAGATGTAGCTAACTGCTAAGGTTCAGCAGGGCAGGGAAGTGAGGAGAGCTGGGGTTCATGTAAAGACAATGGTTGCTGTTCCTGCGAAAAAACAATCTTAACCATCTATTGATGTTACTGGAAACTCGAAGGTGCTGTTTGTATTGCGCACTAGTTTGCGAATCTATTAGGTTTGTTTGATGAAAATTATGAAATTAATGTAGATTTTGTGCTCCACATAAAGTGTTTAATGAAATATCAAAATTTAGTTATTTTTTATTTTTTTTGGTAAAGATTTAATATTAATATTACAAGAGTTTGTTAATCAATAAATAAAAAATAATAGTAAATAATTGAACTTTTTTTTATTGATTTTTTTTAATATTAACACATGTATAAAGTTAAATATATACATTTTTAAGTTAAGGGTAATTTTTTCTTTCTTATTTAAGGAACCCCTAATGCATTAGAGCATTATAGGTGGTGATTATGATTATTTATAAAATGTTTTTTATTTATAAATATATTAAAATAATTTTTTTTATTTTTTTAAAATTATTTTTAACATCAACGTATCAAAATAATTTAAAAATATTAAAAAATATTAATTTAAAATTAAAAAATAAATAAATATATATATATATATATATTTAAAAATATACAGGAATTAAATAGAACTTAAATCCTAACATGTCAAATGTCATGGAAATTAAAAAAGAGTACCCAACTATTTAGCATCATAGTTCAATTATCTTTAAAAAAAATTAATCTTTTTAATTTTAAATTAATTAATTATATATATATAGCTTTAATGTCTCATGTTAAAAATAAAATTTAAAAAATATAAATATAAATTATTAAAATATATTTTAAAATAAAAAATATTTTAAAAAACAAGTAAAGAAGATAATTGGGCAGGATGATGTGTGCTCTAGCTAAACTATCACGTACTGTGATTCTTTAATCCGCGATAATCCTTCAAAGAACAGAGCATCCATTGACCGGTAGAGGAACATCCGTGGAATGTGCTATGATCCTCACCAGTTCACTACTTCTTGATAGTTGTTAAAAAAAAATGAAAAAGAATTTAGACCTAGGACAAAAAAATAATAACTCAGGCATGTCGGCAAATGGGTTGATATCAATAAATTTCATCTCCATTTATTAAGTACGTATTTAGAAGTGTTTTTTAAAAAAAAATTTAATAATACCATGTTAAAATTATAAAACAGATCTTTTTTTCAAGTAAAATATATTCTTAAAAAATAATTGAAAACAAAGTTATCCCACTTCAAACACTCTCTAAAGCGCAAACTATAAAATGTGCAAGTATACACCGATCACAAAGAAACAGCAACGCTATTGGATCCTTTTAGCCGTCTCCACATGAAACGAGGCCAGATCCATAGCCATGGGCCAGCATCTGGTATACCTATTGGATCGCTGAGCATTTTCTCGATCTGGGACCTATCCAGGACCTTAGTAAGAAATGAAATGATTTCTTGTGAGAAATCAGAGATGTCATGGAAAACAGGATCGTTGTAACCTGGCTTTGTTTGGTATCATCTGCTGCTTTTGGTTTATGTTTTTGTTTCCAAATATTTGAGATAGAAACAGAAAACTTGTTTGTTTTGGATTTTCAAACCACCCCCTGAGTTATGAAGGGCCTGTTTGTTTCTGCGTTTCAAAAGCGCTTTTGAAAAAATTTGAAAATTTTTTATTTTTTTATTAACTTCAAATTAATATGTTTTTAGTGTTTTCAAATCATTTTGATGTGCTGATGTCAAAAATGATTTTTAAAAAATCAAAAAATATCATTGGCATGTATTTTGGCACGAAAAGCTATTTGAAAAGCAACCGCAACCACATTGCCAAACAAACTCGAAAGGGAGTTATATGAAACGCATCGAATCCTTTCTCAATAAGCTGTGTCCAAGGATCATCCATTGCCTGTTGGAAATACCATAACAAGGAGCATAGCTAGAGGGGCATTTTCTTTGGCAACAGGTTTGCTTTTGTTTAAAGCAACCTCCATAGAAAACAAGTTGATTGTTGCTGGAGCTTGGAAAGGATTTACTCAGCAATATTCATTTAGAAAACTTGAGTGCAGGTCAACTGATACCATGCTGATATCACATTTTGCAACGCTCAGCAAATGTTTATCGATTCAGATTTACTCGAGAAGCGTGAACTAAATAGGCCAAAAAGTTGGGACAATAAAGTAAGACGATTGCTCACAGGATAGTTATGAAGACCAGAGTGCAGACAGTGCCAACAAAACAAAAGAGGTGATGGGCTGAGCTACGTGCTAAGAAAATATATTTAATCAAGCTAGAGAATACTGTAATAAATCCGTGCTCTTACCTTGATGATCGGTTCATTCTCAGTGACCAAGAACGAGAAACGCCATGGCGAGGTATGCTTCTTCCGGTACTGCCTTCGTGATACAGATTTATATAGAGAAGATAGTGTTCTCAAACCAACCAGGATAATGAAATCAGTAGTTTTATTACCAGGAGCAAAATTGATTTTTACACAAGGAAAGGTACACATCTGGAAAGTTTGTTAGAGCTCTGGCTAACAGTGATTACAGTAACAGATGCATTTCAGTTCTCACAAAATGTAGTACCAGAATGTGAGGAAAGCAGCAATGCCAGTTACGATACAAAGCCTATCTAACCTGCTTTCGATTTTCATCTTCTCCTCTCTTAACTCGCTCTGCGCTTTTGAGTACAAATGACAAGACTCGAGAACTTCACTGTGGTTTTTGCTCCTGCGGCAGCTCAATGCTTCCTTGAGAATAAGCAAACTATTTCTTCCATTGACATGAGCGCCTTCCATGTCTTCCAACTGCATGCTCAGCTCTGTTAATTTGAGAGTTGTCTGAACGCCCTCTCCTTCAGTGTGGATCACTCTAAACTTCATGATAAGGATGCATTCTACTACCTGACATGGAAGAATGTCTTTCGCAGAAAGTACAGATCCAAAGCGTATCACAAAATCCTTGTCTGTAGGCCAATGCCTTTGCCCACCGAGAGGGCTCCAGCTAGCAAGATTGGCAGCTTGCTTGATTTTTTTGTTAACAACAATCCAACTAAGTCGAAGCCCATCACGAAGCTCCATCCATAGTTTTCCATCCTTCCTTTCTTTCTCCATAGATAAAATTGGGGGCAGACCATCAGAAACCGAAAGGAAAACTTTCCCTTCATTATCATCATCCCTAGCTGCATAGGTAAGAAGATCAATACGAAATGGACAGTTGTAAAACCAACCATTGAACTCATTGGCATTAGGGATGCCCCACAGTACTTTCGAACAGATTGTTTTATCCTTGTACCTGATATCAACAATGGACACAAAATCCGACGGTGCAACACTCTCAAATTCATCTACATCACCATAGTATTCAGCCTCAGTCCATTCTTCAGGGTACTCTAAGTAATCGTTCCATTGATACTCAGTTACTTCCTTGTTAACAATAAGCGGAAAACAGTCTGCATAAAACTTTCTGAATCCACCAATTGACGATATTAAACTTCTAACATCTTCCCTGTTCGTGGAAGGCCACATAGAAGAACAAACATTATCCCACAATTTCTCTTCTTTTGAAATGGAACAGAACGCAGCACAAGCACAAGCTGCACTGGCCAATGTGGGGCCATCAAGACGCCTCAATATATCATAGAAGAGATCACTACTTAACGATGCTTCATTCTCAACCGGTCCAACCGACATAGCCATAGACAGGAACTCTGAACATAGCAGAAACACAAAAGATAAAATTACTGCATGCATATAAAGATAGTAATTCAACATAAGTTATCTTGGTAATCACAGAAAATTAGCAATCCATGATGAAGTTTTGAGGAAACGGTTTTCGAATCATTCAACTTATCCTGCAAGAATCACTAATATGAGAAAAATCACGGTTCAGTGAGATTTGTAGAGGAAAAAAAAAGGACCATCTTAAGTTTTCCCGATTATAATAACAAACAACATAAAAGAGACTACAAACAACCCCCCCCCCCCCCCCCGGTCACTTACAAACATCATCAAAAATCCACTCAAAGGCATGATTAAGCAATGATAAAACGATAGCCGTGATCAATTAAATACCAAATCAAAACCAGCACTTCAATGAGAAAGAAGAGATAGAGAGGACGAGGACGCTGAGTTAACAACGCACCTTGTAGATTAACAAGCAGGCATCACAAGTGAAACAAAGATAAAGAGAACAAAACGTGAGCTCAGAGAAAAAGAAGCATTCAGGAATCAGAAAAGAACAGACGAGAGAGAGGTTCTCTGCGGGTTTAGATGAACCTAAGGTTTTGTTGGGATTTAAGGGTTCCTGTCTACTTTCTTGCTGCTGATTTTCTCGGTCTGATAAACATGAGGAGGAGCATAGGGGGTTTTGTTTCTGCTCGGTCTGGTTTGGTCTGGTCTGGTCTGGTTCTGATCTCTGATCCGTTTCCTTGTGGACTTGGTGATTTTCAATGAATATTTGCCACGTCATTCAAATGTTTGTGTTGATTGATGTAGACCACCCCATCGTGTCTAGTCTACTTGTAAGTCTTATCTCTTCAGCTTTCCCCTCTCGGGATTTTGTCCCTTGCTTCATCTCTTTTATTTTACAGACAAAATCATAATTAATGTAATTTAAATTTAAATCATTCTCTTTTGCTTATGCGCCTGCAAATTGCTGGTCCAGCTAGGAAATTAGGTGTTTGGAAATACGGATTAATTTATATTTTTAAAAATTTTAATTTTATTAAAAATTAATATTATTTTAATGTTTTGTATCGTTTTAATAAATTAATTTTAAAAATAATTTTTAAAAAATAAAAAATATTATTTTAATTTATTTTAATATTAAAAATAATTATAATCATCCTTCCAAATAGAGATATACACTGCTTAATTTCTTGCATCTTGTTATACTAATTTTTCACTTCTTTTGATCGAGTACGAGGATTCAACTATTTTATTGTAATATATTTATAAATAAAAAAATTAATTGTTCCAATAAAATATATATCGTAAGTTATTCCTTAACTTTTTCAATTTTTTTTAGTTTATTTGACAAACTAACATTGAATTTTGAACTCTTTAATAATAAAAAATCCATCCAAACCTCATTGTATTTTGTAAATAAAGATATTTCTAAGTATAAAGTAAAAACTTGTGATTTCTTTACTGTTAGTTAAATTATTGTTAATTCTCTCATATTTCATTGGGGATTAGAGCGCTCAAAATTTTTTTAAAAAAAATTGATCTTTAAATTTTTTTTTACTCAGTTAAGTTATTTTGAATATAAATTAGAGACCAGCTACATGTTTTATTTGGGGTTAAAAGTTAAATTGAAAGAAAAAATAAACTAAAGTGACAAAAATAGATAAAATTGATGGTAAATGTGTAATTTATTTAAAATATTTTATTTTTGACACTTATTTTTTTAAGCAATTAAATATCTAGTTCCTATAATTTTTTAAAAAAATATTTTAATACTAAATTTTATTTTCTTTTTAATGTATTTTGTTTATATTAAATATTTATTTTTATAATTATTTGAATAAGTACAACTTTGTGTAGTGTTTTTTTATTAAATAAATTTTACATGCAAGTTGATCTCTATTATAATTTATTAAATACAATCAGTTAAATAATTTATATTATAATATTAAATATTTTGAATATATAACTCAATTAATTAAGTATTATATTTACTTTCTAGAGTTTATTAATTCGAGTGAAAAAATCTCGTAACTATTAATATTTTGAATTAATTAGGATGTATATAAATGAGTATAAATATTCATATTAATAAATAAATAAAGCAAAAAATTATATCTTCCGAGCACTCTGTCACGCGGTGGTGGCCAGGAGGCACATGACTTCATTAAATGTCATGTCATATACTTATAGCTAGTGAAGAAGACAATAAACAGGAAACTCTAAATTGATTCAGGAGTTGCTCGTGACCACAAAAACAAGGAGCGCTCAGATATTTATTCGAAGGGTCATCTCTCTAGAAGGTGAACACTGCGAATTAGATATTTTTGTATTCATGGAGAATGCCTTGATATTATTTTTTAAAATTATTTTTAAAATTTTTAATGTTAATATTTCAAAATAATTAGAGAATTTCACTCTTGTTTTCATCTTTTTGGACGGCATGAACAAGGAACCAAATCAAGCTTAAAACCTTTGAGATGCATGTCGTCTGGAAGGCTTTCAGCTTTGACATTTAAAAAAAAAAAAAGATGAGGGAAGAGATTTTAGCTTTAATTTTTTAGATTTTTTAGATACTTTCTCACCTCATTTTTAGTTTTCATTTTATTTTATGATTTAGTTTTTCTTTTAAATCTAGAGCTTGAGTTTATGTTTTGTCTAGAGATATTTAAGTTTTTTTTTTCAAATTAAAAAAATTATATTTAGAAATGCATCTAATCTAAAATTATGTTGTTAGAAGTTTGAGAAATGTGTTGTAAATAACCTATCCTTGTAGACAAAGGATTCATAATTAAGTATAATAAAAGTTTAATTTATTTGAAATGCTTCAACAACTTAAATATTATTTTTTATTTTAATTTAAAAAAATTTATTTTTATTATTATACGAGTTAGGACTTCGATATTATATGTACTAATAGAATCCTTGGTGCGTTTGAAAGTTTGAAAGTTGGTGCGTTTGAAAGATAATAGATAATAGAATCACTTGGTGCGTTTGAAAGTTTCACGCCACTAAACATACCCTTGCACTTTTCATCATCATTCATCTAATTACAATCCCTTCCTTCTCCTTTTATTTTATTTAAAAAATAATAATAAAAGAGTGAATAAATTCTAATGAATTGGTCTTGTAACCAAAGGAGTGATATATTTATACGTGCATATAGCGACGTTTGGAATTCCAGACAGGTTTGTATTGCTTGCTTGTTTAAATGGATCGACCGGCGGATGTGATGTGAGCGACAGATACCAGTCAATGTCGTGATCGAAGCTTTTACTCCATCACCCACAGGCCACAGGACCCGGCTCGATTGTTAAATCAAAAATGGCTCCTGAATCTACGTCCCGATATGGCTGTTCTTCTTCTTTTTTTAACCCTCGATGAGGGAGCAAGGTGTACCAGAAAAAAAGTGAGGTAGCAAGGCCGTCCAGAAAATGACTCAAGAACAATCACTCGTCAGATCGACTCGTGTGTTTCGCTTTCGAGGATGAACTTTTGGAGCGAGAGAAAGCTTTAGGTTGACCAAACGAGAGGAAGGAACACTAAAATAATGGATGGTCTCCAAGAGAGGTAAAAATTGACATTACACCTACATATTCCATGCACCGACGGGTTTACCATAGTTTTCAATTTTTCATGGCGTATGGTTCTTGCTGATGTTAAAGGTGTGGAGATGGAGGTGTGCCAGCTGGCCAGCGCACCGGGTGGTGCTTAATTATTACTTGTGATTCTACTACCAGTCCGCCACCACCTTAGCATTAGTTGCACCCGTCACCATAAATGAACTCGATCATATTCATGGCGTAACCTGCAAGGAACGTTCCTGTGAAAGTTCAAAGAAGACGCGGCCTTTCGGACAACACAGCCTCGGTAGGAAATTACGCAAGCCGGGTTCCGAATGTGGATTCCAGCTATCATTGACCGCAACGTTTCTCTACTTGTTTGTGTTTTGCACTTGTTTTTTTCTCTTTTTTTTCCAGCTATCATTGAGTTTTTATTAAATTTTATTATTTAACAACATGCTGTTGATAAATTATTATTTTTTATGTAATAAAATAAAAAAAATTAAATCAACTCAAAAGAATTTATAATTCATTTTGCAAGTTTAGCGGACTAGCTATAATTAACTTAAACTTTTTTTCTTATAAAAATATATAATTAACAATTTAATATAAAACCCAGGATAAGCAAACAATCAGGTTAGAAGTTTGCAATTTTGAAATGTAATAACGAGTCTAGTGACAATTCAAAAATTTTCCAGCGATATCCAAGCATTATTTTTTTATGTTATAAAAAGAAATTAAGTTTACGCGGCAACGATAATGTGAGAAATAAACAAGTATAATTTATTATATAGGACTTACTAATTTATTACTATGATTTAAATATTAAAATCGTTTATATTATTTAAAATATAATGAAATTATTTATTTTTTTATTTAGATGATAATAACATGAACAAAAGTTGAAGAAAAATGTGAGCAAGTAATATATATTAAATTGAAATCAATCACTTTAATTAATAACTTAAATAAGTCTCATATTTGCAACTAATAAATAAATCTAAAATAGTAATTATATACTGACACTTTGACTTGTTTTTCTGACTTTAAATTTAAGAAAATAAAAAACTATAGGCAACACGAAGAAAAGAAACCTCTGTCTCTATCTCGGTCGCCTTGGATTCGTGTCTTCTCTCATAAACCAATTCTCTTGATTTGGCTACATTGAAAAACCCTAGATTCGTCGCCCATTATCAACAGGTACTAAGAAACAACGTCTCTCTCTCTCTCTCTCTCTCTATCCTTTCCTTTTGCTTTCGAATTTTGGTTTCGAGTGTTTGTTGCCTCAGATCCGTTACTGTTCTTTTGTTTTCTCAAAATTAAGTGTTGATTTTTCCCGACTGAAAATTATTTAACTTTTTTTCTATTTTCCTAAAATTTAGGATAATGTACGGACATCTACACAATATTTACTCTTTAATTTAATTGATAGGTTACCTGACCATAATTTTTTATTTAAAAAAAACAAAATGGAATTGTTTTTGTTATAAAAATAATTAATTAATAGATTGTAACTGAGATTTTAATGGGGTAGGTATAATTATTGGGTCGACCCGGATTTTTACTTTTCTTTATTTCTTTTAAACCTTGCTTGATTCCAGCTCTAACCGGGTTTTTAATATCATCATTTTTTTCAGCACAAAATAATACATGTAGTGATATACAATTACATGATATATTTTTTTAAAAAATTGATACATAATTTCGATTTTGAATTTAAAAATAACTTGTATCCTAAGATTTAAAATTTTAAAAATTAAGGACCGTCTTCCTGGCCAATAGACAAACCATTCTGGGTTCGTAGACTAGTTAATAGTTAGCCACAAAAGTAGCTGAAAGATGCCCATGGTTATTGTTGTTATTATTATTATTTTTCCTGATCATGCCCATGATTCATGCTTTATATGATCAAGAAATTTAATCAAACGTGCCACCAAACATCAGCTTACCGCAATCTACCTTAGAACACCGTATCTTAGATATATAATAATCAGATTGTAAATTAACAAACTGCAGAGAAAAAAAGAGAAGAGCAAACCCCTAAATCTTGCCGTCGATTGATTTCAAGAGGAGGTTAAAAACTCCAACATGGTAGAAGCAAAAACCCATTCAAATCCCTGGCAGGCTGGCACCTAAACTCCCATAAGACTATTACTAACACCACTGAGTACTGATCTCCGACTTCTACCCCCAACCCTTTTTTTTATATAAATTTAACCAAACAACTAGCATTCAAAAATCATAACCATCATCATCAAGCAACTGCTGGGTCAGAGAAAAAAGCATCAAAATCAGAGAGGGAGGCCTTCTCCTTGCGATCAGCAGAATCATCATCACCATCGGGATCCCGAGCAGGATCAGACTTGTCCATGGCGGAACGAGCCTTGTCGAGGAAGGGTTTGAAAGCCATCTCAATAGCTAGCCACCCAAACGCAAGAGCCCCAAATACAACCACCGCCTGTTTCGCTGGCTTCATCCCCATCTTCTTCTTCCTTTCTTTCCTCAGCCGCTGATCTCTGTGCTGATTAGGTACTGTTTTAAGCTTTCTTTGCAAGCTAAGCTTGATTCCCTTAGGTGGATGTATTTATATGTGATGGGAGAGGGAAAGGAAGAAATGGTTCTTTTTGTTTTTTATATCGATTGACGGTCAGGATTGGGTTTGAGCTAGGGCTATCTGGGGAAGGAAATTTGTCTGACTGTTGTTAGGTTACCAAATTCAAATTTTGAAACAAATACCCTCCTTAGTACACCATTTGTTAAAACAAAATTAATTTCATAAATTATTTTAAATAAAATAAAAAAATAATAAAAGATAAGAATCAAATATAATAATAAAAAATATAAAAAACCAAATAACAGAAAAAAATAAAAACTAAATTGAATATAAAAATTAAATAAAAAATAAAAAAGATTACAAAAGGTATATAACAATTAAAAAATTAATAACAATATTTTATATTTAATTTTTTTATAACTTGAAAGTATTTTCTTGTAATAATAAAAAATATATTTTTCTAAAAATTAAATTAAATTTTTTTATTGACCAAATTTTATAATAATAAATAAATAAATAAATAATTTTTCATGAATCTAATACACTTTAGAAAATTGTTCTCCTCCTTTTTTTGTCTTGACTATATTTTTGCTTGAGGCTATCGGTATAAACAAGGGGTATACCCCTCCTTTCAAAATCGAGACACGGTTACTGATAAATGGGAAGAAAAAACAACATGCTGGGATTTAATACGAAAGAACTAGCAGTTGCAATAATAATCGGAAACAATTCTCAGGGTTAACCTTGCCAGCAGCTGGAAAGCATGCGCAGATGGGTTCTAGGCGATCATCTGATCAGCCAGCCATCTTTGCTATGAATCAGCAGCACAGCTAAGCAATTAAAAGAGACATTCAGACGGTTCGAGCCATCAATTAGGCCAACGGAAGTGGATTTTTTAACCACTTGCTCCAGTTGCGCAGTACTAGTATCCGCTACATGCAGGTAACTCAAATCAGAATGTTCCATGAATGATAGCATTCCAGCATGATTAATGAACGAGGATACAGGAGAGTAACATGACATAAGCTCATCACTTTTGATCTTCTGGTTGAATTTGAAAAGAATTAACCGACAGACAAACTTGAGTCCTGCAATTTGCCTCCATAAGGCAAACAGCGAAATAATGCAGTAGCATTCTCTTACTGTTCCTAACTTTACCAGCAGATTCTTGCTACAACATAGGTGTTTACATATCCAGACGCTGCAAAAATTTATGCAAGCAAGACATGATTAGCGGCCGCGGCCACGTCCACGGCCTCGGCCTCTACCACGACCCAGAGGCCTCCCTGAAATTTTTAGAAGAAATAAAATTATTAGCAATCCGTTATAAGTAGGAAAAGAAATATTATGTAACATTTAAATGTAGTTGAAGCCAAAAAGAAGTTAGCAATACCAGCTGTTGGCTTCTTAGGTTTGACCTTAGGTGTCTCCTCGATCAGCAAAGTCTCAAGATTCAAGCTGTCAGGAAGGATGTAATAACGAATGTTGTTGCCCCTCACACTAAGATGATCCAAAGTTACTGGATTTTTCCCTTTCACTGTTAGTTTCACTGTTTTCAGATGAGTGTTCATACTGATATCAACACCTACAATTGGCAAATCAACCAGTTAGAATTGTCATTGCTTCACCTGTTCCACCATGTGCACAGGAAAGGAAATTGGAATATCACCTAATAACACTCCTCTAAAACCCCTAAAGTTGAAATTCATAAAGGATCAGAAAGAAGTTCAATCCCAGAACAAATTACCTTGTAAGAGAAACTCGTAAAATATTTCAAATTCTCCTCCACCATCATATAACTACAAAGACAACAGGGCTCCGGAAAGTCTCACAATCTGTCCTCTCCCTCCTCTGGCCTCTAGGATACATCATTTTTGCGTCCACATGTCTCATGGCCATCCAAGTGGTAGATAAATATTACAAAGTTGAACTCACAATCAATAGACAAAGTTGCCACACTTTAGAAAGCACTATACTCGAACATGTGTTGTTAGTATCACATATTTGGATGACTCATCAATTCATGGGGCCAGCCTAGGTCAGGGGCGCTATAGTTAGCAATTAGCATACCCAATCTCTAGGGGTAAAAAAGTTTATCACGAATATCGTAGAGAAGACAAGATTCGTGGAAAAGGATGTTGCTCCAAGAAATATAGCAGCTAGCATTTATTCTCCATCACCTAAACTCTGCTTTGTCACTCAAAAGTCAGATGGCTCGACAATGACAAACGCACTGCGAATCATGTTCAGAAATATACACAAAATTATATCTATCCCCACTCCTCATCAAAGCTTCAGAGACCAGAAGCTTCATCAATCTCCTGCAATGGAAGTGCCCTAGCAGAGTTTACTGCACGCTATTCTACAAAGTACAAACAGAGTCCCACATCATAATAATTCTTAGTTATTGTACAAGTGCTGAGACCTTGGAAAAGAGGATGAATAGAAGTAAAGCTGCTACCATCCCCCCAAAAAACTCCAAACTCTGCCTTAGGTAAGAGATTAACCTCTGGATTTGAAAATTCAACTGCTAGTTCAAGCTATTAAATTCCATGAAAGAAAATTCCATTACCATAGATTGAATTGCCCATCAGTCCAAATGAGAAGCAAACTATCTTCTTTTCCTCAATCAATATTCATTTAAATTGAATTAATTTACTGTATACTCTAACCACAAGACAATAATCTCCATTATGAAAATTACAATCCACCCAGTAGTTCATAAGCAATTTATCGGAACATGAGGCATTCTACTTTATGGTCTATTTAGTCCAGAATTCTCCAGCCATCAAACACAACTTCATTCGTTTACTTTTTGTCAACTGACTCCACCCCGGATATTTTTCATTCAACGAATCTACCAAAATCTTTTTGCACAAGAAGAAAAGGAAGATTCCAATGCGGAAGAACAATCTGCAGCAGAATAGACATAGCAACCCTCACTTCGGAGTTGTCAATGATCCCATATCACAAATCTATCTTTTGCACGACACAGCAAAAACTCCCAAAATATACCATAACAAAGTGAGTAAATTGTCCATAATATTGCGCATCTTCATCCATAGATCAGCTCCCCTAAGAATCTACGGGAATAAAATAGCTGACGAACTTCTTAAATCTGGAGGTGGACAATAGCCCAGATAAATACAAGGGTTTAACAAAACCCCAGGTAGATAAAACTAAAAGAATGAAGGCAATAGACAGAGAAATAGAAACCTGTGATGGTGCCGTGAACAACAGTTCCGTTCTTCAGTTCAATTGAGACGGTCTCATTGTTCAGCTTCATCAAAAACCTAGAGACGAAAAGGATTGATAAAATAACACAACGATCAGATTATTAATTAACAACAGAGAAGGGAGACAGAGATAAGTGAGTAAAAACTAACCTGACGAGCTTCATTGTGGAGTTGGAAGGGAAGAGAACGCTAGCGTGCTAGCTAGGGTTTGAAGAAGCAAGAGCAAAGGCCAGTGTTGGAAGCGAGAGAGATGAACGGGGGACCTCTTGCACAGATGGATCTGCTGCTATGAGGGCTCTCTCTTGCTTCTTTCTACTTGGAAATTTGAAAGGTTTAGACTTTAGAGCTTGCTCTAAACGGTGGCGTTCGGTAGTTTAAAAAAATGACGATGATATTAATAATTAATAGAAAGCACTATAATTTTTCTTTTTCTCACGACGCCGTTTGGCTAAAAGCGGTGCAAAATAGAAACCTGCAAATTGCGAAAAGGCTCCCTCCTGGCAGGTCCTCTGCTCTTTTAGCCTGTAATATAGTTTTGCTTCTCCATCCTAAAACAATACAGCGAAATTAAATAAATGATGGGTCATAGATAAAAATACAAATTATATTTTGAAATTTTATTCAAGCTGAAATAATTCTATAAAATAAAATAATATAAATCATATTTTAAATTCGTAATTCTTTTAAAATTGTATCAAGGCCTTTCATATATTTTGGTTTTCTGCGTTTCTTGATTTCATTTTAAGTGCAAAGTGCTTGCTCTGCTATAACACAAGTTGATGATAGTATGAGTAGTAATGAAGATCTGGGCAGCAAGTGAGGAGCTGTGTCACCGACTATCTTAATCACTTACATTTTCTTTCATGGTTGATGCAACATAAATATAACAAATTGAATCTTAACAGAGATTAATTACTTCATGTGAAATTTAATAATAGAATTTCTCGGCACTGAAAAGTTTGCTCTTTTTTATGTGAAGAAGATGAGATCAACTGTCCCCTTTTTCTTTCCTTGTTCTTTTAGTCTTTATGCTACATCGGCCAAGCATTTTGTCAGAAATAAGAAACGGAATGGTTCTTTTATTTCCTTTATGATATGATACTGTTTTGCTCTCTTCAGATGACTAGGATCGTCGTATCTGGAGAATCCATTCACTCCTTTTCCAGTTTTCTTTAATTTTTATGTCTCGTTATAAGAGTGTCCATATTTTAATGTATGATCTAGGGATAATTACTTGCAGCTCTTAATGTAGATCTATTACTGTGCCACATGGAAGCTGACGGAACCAGATATATGATGCTAGTAACCTGGGATGGATGTAACTTGATAGATAGGAATTTTCAATTCGGAAGAGTTGAGGTGTGGTTTCTCTGAAAACAAGGGAGTAAGGTGTGCATGCTTGCCTTTAGACATGGAAAGGTTGTGGTTTTGTAATTGTCTAATTCAGAATGTTTTCATGAGAACAACATTCTGTGTTCTTTTCTTCGGGGTGTGCCTGAGATGACTCGCAACTATATGTTACTGGATGGAGAGATGATCATAGATACCGATGAAAATACACAAAAGCAAGAGAGAAGATACCTCATATGTGATATAATGACAATTATAAAAAAGATTGTTTCAAGAGTTTTATTTTGAATATTTTCAGCTTTATCTGCTGCTTAGAAGATACCTTTCGACAGAAGATAGTATAATTGATCCTCGAGATATGAAGCGTGGGGCTCTTTCCAAAAGCTTGAATCCCTATTATAGACGTCATGACCCTGGAACCATATTCAGTGTATGTATTACCAGAAGCACTGGAGATTAGCTACCATCCATGTTAGTTTTAGAAGATTTGAGGTTGTGTATTTGTTGAAAAACTGATTTCTAGGTTTATTCTGTCAGGAAAGGAGGAATTGGTTTTAGTTTCTTTCTACTGTTACCAAGCTTTTGTAGAAATTCGAAGCAGATGGTCTTATATCCAAACCGAAACTTTATTTGATTTACAGAATTGCCAAACCTGACAGGATTTTCGGAAGTTTATTTGTTTAGTTTTAACATTACATTTCATAAATAAAAAGTAAAGGAAAAAAGAAAAGAACTAACGTACTGTAGAATACTAAATACATATCATTAATTGAAGTTGGCAAATTAAAGAAGACATTCTCGTTCGTCTAGTTTTCTCAAGTTTCAAAGCTATGAACGGGTTCTGGGTTCGGTCATGGCATAAATGGGATGATCTTTATGTCCGCGCACACAACAACCTTCTAAAGTGGAAATATGCTCATATGAACTCAGATGCCCTAAGACCCGTACTCTTCTCTTCCCTTTCCTTTCTCTTTCTATGTGCATGGAAGGAGAGGAAGGGGTAGGGAGCTTGGAAAAAGTGGGGTTTTCTTAGAGAGGAGAAGAGAGGGTGGCTGGTTTCGGGAACATTGTAGCCTCTCTCCTACTGATCATCAGTTGCTAGGTTTCTAGGGTTTGGACCATGAGGTTTGTCGTCTGAATCGGTACAGGACTGTTACCGATGGGTTGAACTGGGAACGGGTAGAAAAGGAGGTTGGTTGCTTAACATATAGATGGTTTCTACCGAGCATAGAAGAAAAGGAAGCAGACGCAGAAGAAGCTTGGAAAAAAGAGTACTTTTTTAATCGAGGATTACAGGTACTGTTCTTGTAATTGGTTAAATCATTGAAATTCAATTCTTTAATGTGATTTTGTGTGTTAATTATTTGTTTTATGAACTAAAGCTACTTTGTTTTTTTATGGGTTTTGAGCTTCTGAATTTTTCTCAAGTTTTCACTTGGAAAGGCACTGTTTTTTTATCTCAATCATCGTCTAAGGCGTTGCATTTGAGAAATTTATCGTGGGAGTGTTCCGTTGAGCTTGGGAATTCGTTTAGTAAAGTTGATAATATTAAAAATATATTTATTTTTTTATTTTAAAAATACTTTTGCAAAAATTTAAAAATTTTAATTTTAAATTAATATATTTTAATATGTTGATGTTAAAAATATTTTAATATCTTAAATATTACCTTCCAATTCCATAACACTGAAGGCTATCGTTATTCGCATAAAAAAAAATAGAGTCCTTTGTGCTCACCCGTTCACATTGACATAATTGAGAAAATTGTTTGGTCAGGTGCAAAAAAAAGAAGAGAATGAATAATAGCACAGGTGCTGCGTTCAGCTTTAACAAAAATTTGTTGCCTCCTAAACCATTTATGTTATCATCATTTTAATTGTTCATCCTTCAACAAAATATTGTTTCTATTATTGCTAAAATAAATTTTAAAAAAAATATTTTGATATATTTTCAAACAAAAAATATTTTAAAAATAATTTTAATTATTATTCTAAATACCCAAAAAAACATTTAAGAAGGATTCAAAACAACTTCGGTGGATACCCGTTACTCGCAATGTAGTCAGCTAATGATGCATTCAAAGATGTGTTTAGGACTTTGATACAATAAGTTTTTTAATATAGTTTTTCATTTAAAAATAAATTAAAATAATTTTTTTTATTTTTAACATTAGTACATCAAAGTTATTATAAAACACTAAAAAACATTAATTTAATGTTTTTAAAATTAAAATACTTTTAAAAAACATCTAAAAACAAAAATAAAAGGCGCGCTCATTTAAATCCAAGACATCACATTCAAATAATAAATATTTTTAGTAAAAAAATTGCTAGAATTAGAATTTATCTATAAATGAGGTTTTTTTTCCAGTTTCCTTCTCCTTTTCTTTTCAATTTCAACTTTAAAATATTATCAAACTAGGTTACATGTAATGAATTCAGATTTTTGATGATGTATTTAGAATTAAGAGGGATGGAGCAAAAGAGAAACTCTTTCATTCACATTGTCATGTCTCACCATAAATTTGGGCCTAGCTTTAATAGATTTGGATCATGTAAGTAGTGTCCTAGGCCCAAGAACATGGCTTCTCACGACCCTGTAGACCATTTAAAGGCTAGTGGATTAGAGTTAAATCAAATCAATTAAAGCTTCACAGATGCTTTTGTGATGCACAAATCAACTATGTGTGTGCAAAACTTGTCCACTACACTAAAGCTTCTGGTAAAGTCGGTGAAATAGACGTGCAGATTACATGTAAATTCCCGCACTTTACATTATTTGTAAGCACACTTAGGATCATATACGCTAATATTAAAGAAAAATAAAAATCCAGGTGGGAATAGCTTTTCTAAAAGAGCAAGAGAAATTTGGAATTCATATCATTGATATAAATGGATTCAATAATCTTGATTTCATTTAATAACATGATTAAAAAAACAACAATAAAAAAAATGACAATGATTAATAAAAAAAATATATTAGATATAAAAACAAAAAATATTAATAAAAAAAATAATGACAAAATTAAATAAAAAATACTAAATGAAATAAAATATTAAAAAATGAAAAAAAAATCAACTTTAAAAAGCATCGAAAGCAAAACAAATAAAATTGAAAGAGCAATGACAATTTAATTCAGATAAACTATAAGGATACACTTGATTTTTTTAAGTGCTAGTACAGAATCCAATATGAGAAGAGAGAAAAAAAATCATTGGAATCCAACTACAACTTCATCATGCACACATGTCTAACCATTAGAAAGAAAATGATGTGATACTTCCAAAGCTATTATTGAATGAGTTATTTGATTATTGGAAGATGTTACACAGTCGTTTAAAGAATGCAGACGCCTCCAATTTTCTAGCATGTGCATAGGCGCAGCAACCAATTTATATCAAGTGAAAAACTGAATTGCCTATAATTGAAATCGACAATAACTAATGAAATGATAAAAATGCCCTTGAGTGCCCCTTTTAATTTGTTTGCTTTTTAAGTGCAATGTATTTATTTTACTGTGCAATCGAAAGTGTTCAGAAACCAAAAAGTTTTCTTTCCCTTTTTTATTTTTGTTTTTAATGTCCCTCTTCAATTCCATAATGATAAATAGACTCGATGAAAAAGACTGTTCTGGCTATGATAGCAAGTTAGATGGTTTTATTTGAGGGTAGTAAATTAGTGAAATATGAATACGTGGGAAATAGGAGTATGAGCCGTTTTAACTTTTATTTCAATTATAATATCCACTCGTTGATTGATCTGTCGTTTTCAAAACATTCTAAACGTCCTGTAAGTTGCAAACCCAGCTCATTGATGATTTAATTAAAAAAAAATACATTTAGGTGTTATTAATTGTGATCTGAATAGGATAACAAGAACCGAATATTTAACCTCCAGTTCTAATGTTTTTGTTCATCAGCATCCTTCATGATGGGATGTTTGGTTGGTGGTTAATTACTATTTATTTTTGTATTTTAATAATATTTTTTTAAAAATTTAATTTTTTTTATTTTTTTATTTTAAATTAATATTTATTTTTTCAAATTATTTTGATGCGTTGATATTAAAAATATTTTTTAAAAAATAAAAAAAATATTTTAAGTTAAAAATATTTTTTTAAAAAAACACAACTATATTTTTAAACAATTGTATCATTAAAGTATACAATAAAGGTATCATCTTCAAGGAACGTTTGCGTCTTGGATCATAAAAACAATGTAAGATCTCTTTTGGCAATATGTTATATTTCGTGGCTTCTTTTTGAATTCTTGGAATTTCATCACGGAAGCTCTTGAAAAAAATGCTTTGCGGTGTTCAAAAACTACTTGAACTTTCAAATACACTGTGCCTCGACAGGATGGGTGGCACGGGCTGATTTTTTTTTTCTCCAACAGGTTAAGGCGATGTAGGTATTAAAACAAAAATAAAGATTCTAGATATTTACGTCATAAATATCGACTAATAAGATAAAAAATAAAATAATTTTTTAAAATAAAAAATAAATTGACTCGAGTATATCTAAACTAACAAATTAAATATAAAATTTAATCATGAGACTTAGATAATTATGTGGGAGAAATTGAAAAAAAAAAAGGTTTAAGATTTTCTCAAAAGCATGGCAAGAAAAGGACCAAATCAACCCCCACAAACCTACTAAATCCATAATCCAGGGCACTAGATCAAAGAAAAGTAAGAAAACAAAAATAAATGATAATTTTTTACCAATCCAATATTAAATGATGAATTTCAAAAAATAACTTAAAAAAACCAAAGTCAACATTATATAATCTTTCAAACTCATTACATGGGTCATGAGGCCGGGTTACACCATAAAACAAATCAACAAGAAAAAAGGATAAAAAGTAAAATTAAAAAGAACGAGAACTAAATTTGATAGAAAAAAAAGATGAAATCAAACCACGAATAATGAAATTAAAAATCAATTTTAATAAAGAAAAAAAATGAAAAAGGAATAAGAATCAAGATAACGAGGGTTAAATTTAATATAAAAATCAAATGTCAATTAATGATATTGAAAAATAAAATAAATTCAATAAAAAATTCAAAACTAAGTATATTACAATGAAAGAAACGAGGACATAATTTGATTCAATGAACAAGTGATCAGATATTTTGCAATTCCAAAGCGCTTTTTGAGCAGGGAAAGAGAAAAAAAAGGGACAATAACATGCTACCGGAGCTCAATCATCTCATTCAGAGGCATGGATCGCACCTTCGTGATGGAGTGGCGAGACACATCTAACGCCTTCTAGAGCAACAATGTTGGAGGGTTAGATGGCGCCACACATATCATCAAAAAAGACATAGACAACTCCCATTTATTGACTCGTGCACACTCTAATATTTTTTATTTAAATTAAATTATATATATATATTAAATTACCGAATTAACTTGTGCTCATGAAAATTACTGAAAAACCAGAATAAAATAACAAAAAAAACCCCTGCGAGGATAAAATGACAGTGCAAATCCATATTACCAAGACGTGACTGTATACACAATAAAACATTCATTTTTTTTAGCTCAGTAAATATAAATTACCAAATTTGTTTTACAACCTCAGCTAAAAAAACCTAAAAAAAAAAAAGACAATAGAAAAGAAAGTTTTTTTTCTCTCCAAACATTCTAGTACAGTACTCTTTTAGGATGGGAACTGTAGGAACAGAACCTCCAAAATAATGGCTGTCCTTGTACCGCCACACTGACAGATCTCATTCATTCAAAGGTCCTTTGAATGCTAGAAAGGATGGGTGAGGTGTGGGGGAGTGTTTGGACAATCCCCCTTCAACTACCGTCTTCTTTTTTCAATCCTATCCCAGATCCATGCAAAGATTGTTCGAGGTTTGGATAATCTTGTAAGAAAGACCCCACCTCAATATCTCCCATATCTCAAGGGCCCCACAAATTCTCAAACGATAACGACCGTCAAATATTTCCAACTCAGATCTAGGAGCGAAAGGGATGGATGGCCAAGACTTGCATGATTCCAATATTTATTGCCTAAATGCCCCCCACCTCTCTCTTTTTTTTGCAGTGCCAGGACAGGACTCCGCTATTCACGTTTAAAAAACAAACAAGGTGCGTGCTTGCTTCATTTTTATTATTTAGATATTTAATAATGAAATTTATTATTATTTCTTAAGTACATCAGAAGTGTTTTTAAAATCATTAGAAAGAAAAAGACAATTTTATCTTAATCAATGCACACAGCGATTTTTGCCGAATAAAAAAACAAAAATCAACAATCGTGAAGATCTGCTACCGTAGACCGGAGAGTACTAGATTCTACCTGGATTGTTCAATGAATAAAAAGAGAGAGAGATGGACCCCATCAAGCGATAACAATGACCACTGTATTAAATTGATTGATCTCTCTCTCTCTCTCTCTGAGTTTGAAGAGGTGACCAAGCCCTTTTCAAGATAGGGGGATTAAAAAAAAAGCTCTCTCTGCTGTACTATACACGACTATACTGCTCCCTTTCTCTCTCTCAGCTTCATCCCTCTCTCTCTCTCTCTCTCTCTCTCCCTCCCTTAAAAAAGAAAAAGAAAAAGAAAAAACGCAAACCCTCACAAAAACAAAAAGAAGTCCTTTTCAGTAGTGAGGTTCACTTGACTTGTCTCATTCATTTCTCTCCAACGAAAGATTTTCATTTACCAAGAGTGGGAGAGTTAAGTTATTCTTGTTCTTGAGATCTGAAAGGAAAGTTAGGGTTTTTATTTTGTGTGGAGAGAGAAATGTGGGAGGAAAAGGAGAAGATCTGAGAAGTACATGAAGCTAGTAAGGAGGGTTTTGTATTGTGGTTGTGGAACTGGAAGTGGTTTTAGATGATAGTTGTTTCCAAGTTGAACAAGTATATTTTTGGTTTTACTGGCAGTGGTGATGGTGGGACTCGTGGGAAGGGGGGGTGGGTGGGTGGGTCTTCTCTTCTCTGGTTAAATAATATTTGAGAGATATTATTATTAGTGCTTGGTTTCTGAGGCTGATAATTAAAGACTGTATTTTTTTTTTAAATTTTTGAAGAATGAGGCTTTCTTCTTCTTCTTCTTCTTCTACTGGGTTTAATCAGCAGACTCCAGAAGGTAAAAAAGATTCAATAGTTGGTGTGTTATTGATATTTTTTCACTGCTTTTCCCAACACTTGCATGCCGATTTTTACATGGGGCGCTTGCATCTTGTGCTTTAAATGCATTTTTTTGTGAAAATTTCAAGTTTTTTACTCAACATTAAAATTTGCTCCATATTTGTATGTGTATGCCCTGATTTCTTGCTATAATTGTTGATGTGCCATGCAAATTCATGCAATTGTGCGAAAATACTTGTTTCTTTTGTAGGGGATAAAAAATGTTTGAATTCTGAGCTATGGCATGCATGCGCGGGGCCTCTTGTGTCTCTGCCTCACGTTGGAAGTCGAGTTGTGTACTTTCCACAGGGTCATAGTGAACAGGTCAGTGAAATAACTTTGTTTAATTATAGCCTTGCTGTTGAAATGTAGCATTAGGAGAACACATATGCTATGTTTGACCACCTATCATTGATATTACCTTATTCATCACTAAACATATCGGTTCTGGATAATATGTGGTTGTTTACGAGTTATTTCATATGGATAATTGTTGTAAAAGGAAAAAATATCTTGTATTTCGCAGACTAGCAACTTGCTTCATATGTAATTTTACTTTTGTAATGTTAAATAGATGCTTGGGCTCGTTTTTTGAAAATTGCTTTGTTCATGTACTTCTCATTGTATGTATTAAGGTGCATACTTTCTCTCTTTTTTAACTGGAGAAATTGTCTTTTAACCTCATGTGCATGTAAACATGTAATTTTTGTTTTTCACCATTCTGTAGCAGTTCAAGAGTCTTCCATTTTCTTTGTAGGTTGCTGCTTCAACCAACAAGGAAGTTGATGCTCACATCCCTAATTACCCAAGCTTGCCACCACAACTAATCTGCCAGCTTCACAATGTTACCATGCATGTAAGCAATTTTGTTCTTAATCTACTCTGATGGGAACAATGTGCTGGCTGCCGTTGAACTCAAATGTTTTAACTACAGGCTGATGTCGAGACAGACGAAGTTTATGCTCAAATGACCTTGCAGCCATTAAGTCAGGTATCTTAAATGCCTATCTTGGATTTTGATTTTCCTTGTCTTGTGCTGTTTTTTGTGCCTTGACGTACTTCTTTTTCAGGATGATCAAAAGGATGCTTACCTATTGCCAGCAGAGCTAGGTACTGCCAGCAAACAGCCGACTAACTATTTCTGTAAAACATTGACTGCAAGTGATACTAGCACTCACGGAGGATTTTCTGTTCCTCGACGAGCAGCTGAAAAAGTCTTTCCTACTCTTGTAGGTCCAACTATCTTTTCACCCGTTTTCAATTTGTATGACGTATCTGCAGGTTTTGAACTAATTGTTATCATTCTTCTTTAATTTAATTTAGTTTGTTCTATTTTGTTGTACTTTTAGGATTACTCCCAGACGCCTCCAGCTCAAGAACTAATTGCAAGAGATCTTCATGATAATGAGTGGAAATTTAGACATATATTTCGAGGTGAGTTTTGTGTTATGTAACTGCTCAAGATTGCGTGTTGACATATTTGGGATGATCATTTTTCGGTATTGTTTGCCTGCTGATCTGTGTTTGTTTGTTTTTAATTTTATTTGCCCATTCTGCTTTAGCTTGGCTGTTCCCATATATGTTTAATGTGACAAGGTTTGAATCAGAAATTGCTTTCCTACCTCTAGATGCAAGTAATCAGTGACACCTTTGATATTGTTGATTGTGCTTTTGTGAGGACCAGACTCCAAACTGGTTATAAAATCTTAAATAAAGTAGCAATACAAACAAATTCCTGGATAGGAAACTAGAGTCAAATGCTACTAAATGGAGAAATAGATTGGATTCTGAAATAAGACATTTAATAAGAATCAAAACAAAACTAAAACTCCTAATGTCAACCTAAAATCTCAACTAATCAAATAAAAATAGTTTCAGATATCAATCTTTGAAGTCTTTCTTGGTTACCGATCACAGATTTATTAGAGATGACAAGTTCATATAGGTGTTCTCATTCACCAAGTAAAACTAAAGTATTTTTAGATAGATTATAATTTCATAATATATTAAATAGAAAAAGGAAAAGTGTGCTTGGCAATTCTAAAGTTTATTGTTTTATAATCATTGAATATGAAGATTGAAAAGTCTCACTAATGAAATTGAAGAAAAATACATACATAGAAATGATCCCGAGATGGGGTGGAAGTTGAGTTTCTCTCAGAATTTTTTTGGTCAATATTGTTCCTTTTTCTTATGGAATTGGAAATTGAATAAGAACTTGAACTCTGGCAGCAAAATAAAGTAGCATGCTTGCATTTAGTACCAGCTTACGTGACAATGGTGATAACATTGGTAAAAAGTAATATGAGGGTAGTGGATATTCTTGCCAAAGTGATGAGAAGAAACTGACAGGATGTTCCAAGAGTCAAATTCCTGCTTATAATGACTTTTCTCACTGAATTTTCAGGACAACCCAAGAGGCATCTTCTTACAACAGGATGGAGTGTCTTCGTTAGTGCAAAGAGGCTTGTTGCTGGTGATTCTGTCCTTTTCATCTGGTAGGATATTTCTCAACCCTGATTGGATTATTTAACTTGCTTTTACAAAATCTCTACATGGATGGGCATGTTGAGAGTCAATCCTTCTAAGATAGGGATGAATCTATCCTGATGGTAGCTTAAAAAACCCAAGAAAATTCTCCTCATTCTTTGCTCTATATTTCTGACGGTGAACTATAGAGATTTAAACTAGAAGCATTCCAAATGTACCTATATTTTTTGTTAAGAGGGGTTTAGCCAAGCTGTCTAATGCCTGTTTGCACACTGCGCAATGTAGCTTTGTGGCAAGCATCTTCCTTTTGGCTGATCTCAAATCTATTGATGCTGAAAGTTGAATGGCCCTCAATTCTATCGATAATCACATTTTAATAAGCATTTTATATTTCATCAGGAATGAGAAGAACCAATTACTCTTGGGTATTCGGCGAGCGAATCGTCCTCAAACTTTCATGCCTTCGTCAGTTTTATCAAGTGATAGCATGCATATAGGTCTTCTTGCTGCTGCAGCTCATGCAGCAGCCACTAATAGCCGTTTTACAATATTTTATAACCCCAGGTGAAATATCTTCTAGTGCAACTTTGAAAGTATTTTAATATTATAATGCACACATTGTTTATTTATGTTTTTTGATTTCAGGGCTAGTCCTTCAGAATTTGTCATCCCCCTGGTCAAGTATATTAAAGCAGTATACCATACAAGGGTTTCTGTGGGCATGAGATTTAGGATGCTATTTGAGACAGAAGAGTCAAGTGTCCGCCGGTAAGTCTCTTAGTAGTTTTACATGGAATTGATTCTTTTAGACAAAATCTTGTTTTGTAATTTTGTTGCTGGTAATTTGTTATGCTGTTGCAAGTGACTAATTTTGATTAAAATATTGCGTAGTCAGCAACTTTTTAGAGAGCTATGTACTCAGCTGCCCCTTTAATGTGTTAAACCGATGGTGCTTGGGAGAACTTGGTCTTAAAGTACCCTTGTTGCTTACTCATTGGCTTAAAGGTGCCTCAGTTGCACTCTCTTCACACTTATAACCAGTTCTGCAATTTGTTCTTTTGAAGAGAAGGATTTGACAGGCAATTTTTGGCCTGTGCACTCTCTTCACACTTATAACCAGTTCTGCAATTTGTTCTTTTGAAGAGAAGGATTTGACAGGCAATTTTTGGCCTGTAGTGCTTTGTTTATAATGGGATGCCTTTTGGATTGGATGTGTGGTCCATCCTTCACTTTTGTGTGACATCTAAGAATTCCTACTGAGTGATGCCTTGTAGTTCGATTGCAATCCATGCCTTTCTAACCATGGTCTATTTGCTACCATTTTTCTATTCCATCTTTGTTAAGATATGATGCCTATATTTGGCCTTCACCTGGGAGTTTATAGTTTTCATTTGAGTAGCCATTTAAGATGATGTTAGAGCCTAACATCGTGTTCAGGAGTTCATATTGTGGTAACCAAGGCTGTCAAAAATGTTTTTTTGACACGACACGAAAAATAGAATACAAACTCGGATCGTAAAATCGTAAGTAATTTGTTTTGAACTAATTTTATATTGACAATTTCAACCAAGAAATTAAATTACATTAAAATTTGATAAAGCGAGTCAACAATATTATAATCAATGAGTGATCTAAATAAAATGAGAGATATATATAGTATGAATCAATAAATTAATGACATGGTGAAATAAAAAGTCTTGGAACAAAACTTCTCAATACATGGGAATCACTGAATGGTAGGAACTAGGAAGTACACATGAACCTGGTGACAACTTGGTTGTTCCCATAACAATAAGTCCTAATGGACCCCTTATGGGTTGGAAGCTAATGAGCCTAAACTAGTAATTAACTAACATAAATTAAAAAATGAAACAAGCCCCTAAACAATGTTTAATGCGCGAGAAGAAATTCAAATTAAAAATAATTATTCAAAAATAAATAAATAAATAAAATAGAATAATAAAAAAATCATGTCAAAATTCCTCCATGTAGCCCAAATCTTCAATTTTGGCATGTTCTTGGCAGATTTGAGTCCTAATTTTAAACATGTCGTTCTCTCTCATCTGGATGAATTACTGGGCTTACGATATATGGTTGGAAAGCTTTAGATGTCTAGTTTCTAGCCCAACTTTAATCGCAAAAAAATTCCACCGGTAGCTCTAGATATATCCCAAACAGTACACGAAGGTCTAGTTTGATATAATTGACAAGATTCGTCTACTAACTTTGACCCTTTGAAATGTTATGTTCCCGAACTCCATTTGACTTGAAAATTTACCACAATATATTTTCATGTGTCAAATATTTTCCTGTAAAATGTCAGCTCTATCCAATATATGGTTTTAAAGATATGTCTAATCTCGCAAAAACGAGTCGGCAGATATTTTAAGGCCAAACTTAGACTTGACTTGGTTTCTATCACAAATTTAGTAAACTCATAAAATCAAACCGAGTATATCGATTTTGTACGAGTTAAGTATGATTTTACTGGTTTTCGAGTTTTTAGTTTGATTTTGCACGTTAGAAGCATGTTGACTCGGTATGATTTTACAAATTAACTCGTGATTTTAACATTTAACAACAATGGTGGTAACGTTTGTAATTTATAAACTAATCCATGTTTCAAGTCTGATAGGGTTTCACATGAAGGTGCTTACTAATAAATACAGCCTGTCTTTGGTTTTCATTTAATAGTTTAAGGTTTTGGGTTGAGTGGTTGTTGATAAGTTTTGAGCTATTTCCTTGCAATCATGCATTTTTGTATCTTTTTTTGATTGCCAAGTCACCTAAACCATATTTAATCAGCCTTTTCGTTGTCTAGCAACTGCCCAGATTGCTCATACATCATATTAGGCATCAGTTTCCAATTTTACCCCTAATTTCATTCTCTTTCATTCAACTAAATTCAACTTGCTCATTTTATTTTATTTTATGCATTTTACACTTCTTATTCAAGTTTAATGCTGGCTCAATACTTATCCTTTGGAGTGCATAAACATGAAAGCATAAGAAGCATGTGATTATTGCTACATGGAATGCTATTTTATGGTGAAAAGCACAAAATGTATTGCCAGAACACTGCCTTCCTGGTTGGCCTAGAGGTGGCAATCAAGGAAGGGGATTGGATTCAGTTCATATAAATTTTTGGTGCTGATGTGCTAAAACCAAAATTTTCAACAGCGATGCAAATTATCTTTCACATTAAATCGAGGTGATAGATTGATGCAGGCTGTAAGATGGATCAAAATGATGAGTGCATCATCTATAGTGATGGACAGCTACCAAAAAAATAAGGAATAGCTATTTGTAGTCTCTCCAATGTTATAGCTGTTGGAAACAACTGGGACATGACCACCCTTTTCCAACTCTTAAACTATACCTGTTTTTTGTTTCTCCTTCCTCACGCCTGGTATTGATTTATCATCAGTTTGTGGAGTTAGTACTCTTTTGTCTGATTTCGTTTACTTTTTTTTTTTGCTTGCTTTGGTCCCATTCTCCAGAAAATATCTTCAACTTTTCATTTGTCTGAATGTATCTTCTGTTGTCTCATCTGAAATAACTAGTATAGTTATTTTTATGCTCTGTAGCAGTTTGGTATTTGGAATCTTTGATTTGATGGATTCACAAGCTCATAGCATTATCTTTTATTTTCCATGCCTCTTGGCTATCTCATTTTTAAAATTTTCATTTTTCCAGATGCATTTTTCTTTCCTGTCACTCTAAAAGATTCCTGTGATGTCTTACCTGTAAACGTACCCAGTAGATATCTTCACTGACTCTAGCATGTTTTATTCCAGATACATGGGTACTATAACTGGTATTAGTGATTTAGATCCTGTTCGCTGGCCAAATTCACATTGGCGCTCTGTCAAGGTTTGTTGGAACTTCATTGTTTTTTGTATTTGTATCTGTGAAGCCCTTTCATTAATGATTTATTCATAGTTTTTCTTTATTGTGCAATTTTAAATAACTTTTTTACTGCTAATTTAGGTTGGCTGGGATGAATCCACTGCAGGGGAGAGGCAACCAAGAGTATCTTTGTGGGAGATTGAGCCGTTAACAACATTCCCAATGTATCCATCTGCCTTCCCTATGAGACTGAAAAGGCCATGGCCATCTGGGCTACCGTCTTTCCATGGTATGTGTCATTTTTGCTCAAGATTAGGAAGAATGGTTTTGTTGTGATAAATCAAATATCAAGTTTGACACTTAAATGATCCCCCCTCCTCCTGAATCTGCTAAAACCAGGTCTGAAAGATGGTGATTTGAACATTAATTCACCAATGATGTGGCTTCAAGGAGGGGTTGGAGATCTGGGAGTTCAATCTTTGAACTTCCAGAGCTTTGGTGTTGCTCCTTGGATCCAGCCAAGGTTTGATACTTCTATGCCAGCTCTACAACCTGAAATGTACCAAACAATGGCAGCTGCTGCACTTCAGGAAATGCGAACTGTGGAATCTTCCAAACTAGCTTCTCAATCTCATTTGCAGTTCCAACAATCTCAAAATGTATCTAATGGGCCTACTGCTTTGATTCAGAGGCAGATGTTGCAGCAGTCCAATCTTCAGCATGCACTTCTTCAAAACTTTCAAGAAAACCAGGCTTCAACACAGGCCCAGTTTCTACAACAACATTTACAGCATCGCAATCAGTATACTGGTCAGCAGCTGCAACAGCATCAACCACAGCTGCAGCAAGTTCAACAGCCTAAACAACTGAATGAATTGTCTGCCCCACAGCAGATCCCGAATGTAATATCAGCTCTGCCTCATCTTACTTCAGTCGCCCCATCCCAGTCTCCATCTTTGCAGCCAATTTCTTCCCAGTGCCAGCAGCAGGCCTTTTCAGAACCACTTGGAAACTCAATTGCTGCATCTGATGTTTCTTCAATGCACAGTGTCATTGGTTCATTATCCCAGGATGGAGGATCCCACTTGCTTAATTCTAATGGATCCAACCTTCTCATCTCCCCTGCTTCATTATCAAAGCGAGCAGCAATTGATCCTCAGCTTTCTTCTGGTGCTGCTCATTGTGCGCTACCCCAGGTTGAACAGTTGAGAACTACACAATCAACTGTGTCTGATCTTGCTACCTTGTTAGCTCCATTCTCTGGAAGAGAGTATTCTACCTATCAAGGTGCTAATGATCCACAAAACAATCTGCTGTTTGGAGTTAACATTGATTCTTCAACCTTCATGCTTCAGCATGGGATACCAAACCTGAGAAATATTGGCACTGAAAATGATCCATTGTCCATGCCATTCGCTGCTTCAACTTTTACAAGTGCTACTGGAAGTGATATTCCACTCAATTCAGACATGACAGCTTCAAGTTGTGTAGATGAATCAGGTTTCTTACAGTCCTCTGAAAATGTGGATCAAGTAAACCCATCAACAAGAACCTTTGTGAAGGTAAATTGTTAGTCATACATGTCTATGTGCATATGCGTAAATGTATACATAATCTGGCTATAGGTTTTCAACTTGGAAGTGTATCTTTTGTTAACGTACACCCATGCACAGTATGAAAATTCAACCAGGCTGGTGGAACTTGTTTAAATAATTTAGGGCACGCTGAAGTGGTATCATAAACAACCATGATTGCCTTCCAGATAAAAGCACCCATTCATTTTTTTTTTTCACTGCCATTTTGACTGTACTGTTTAAGTAATTTTTCTAAGTGCAGTAGATGCCCATCTCCATGTATCTGAAAGTGCTCTGATTTTGAATGAGCTATATTGCACAAGTATTGGTATTTGGTACAAATCTAATTTGATAAGAGGGTATTTTGTGATTTCTGTGCTTCACAGTTTGCAACAGTTACTTGTAGTTGTAGCTCTTGTGTTTGTGGTTCATGACATGCAATCATTTTTGTTACTTATTCAAAGCACTGCAATTTTAACAGGTTCACAAGTCAGGGTCCTACGGGCGATCGCTAGATATTTCCAAGTTCAGCAGCTATGATGAGCTTCGCAGTGAGCTTGCTCGCTTGTTTTGCCTAGAAGGCCTATTAGAGGACCCACAGAGATCAGGCTGGCAGCTTGTATTTGGTGACCGGGAGAACGATGTGCTTCTCCTTGGTGATGATCCTTGGCAGTAAGTCCTTCAAATTTATTCCTGAATTCTTTTTGTTTTTCTTCTATAATTAGTTTTCCAAAATGAGAATTTAGTACAAAATACTTGAAGCAATTCTAGCATATTACTTGTTACTTGAGAGAACAACCATGACCGAAACCTTTTGAGTGCTGTATTATGTTAAATCGGCTTGCAATTCAATGCTGCTGATGTATCACTTTTTCCAGGGAATTTGTGAACAATGTCTGGTATATCAAGATCCTATCTCCACTTGAAGTGCAGCAAATGGGCAAAGAAGGTCTCAGTCCTGCAGCTTCTGTCCCAAGCCAAAAGCTTTCTAATAGCAACAGCGATGGGCACATGAACAGGCAGGGTTTTAGAAACTCAAGCAATGGGATTGCATCTATGGGGTCTCTTGACTACTAAGGCAGATGCACATAAAAAACCTGAAATCACATGAAAATTAACTGAAAAGCAAGCAACTATATTGTGGTACCTGTTATATCCACCGGACGGTAACGTTATTTGAACCTTTTTCTGGTGGGTAAAGTGTCGTGCATGGTCAGGTTATCTAGCAGGTTACTGTAAATTGTAATTTACTATAGGAGACTGTTTCTCTTATCACTATACTAGTAACGTCATGGAAGTGTTAGGAGAATGCAGCATGGTAGTGGTTTGTTTGTTACCAGATAAGTTTTGAGAAAGTAAATCTCTATTCTCTTCATATTATCTGAGGCCAGAGATTAAACTATATATATAAATACAACCAGTCTTTTATGACAGAGTTTAACTGTAAAGCAGTTAAAGCTAAACAGATACAACAATATAACAGAATCCTAACAATATAAGGTGGGTAATTTCACGTCACAGATTCTTCTAGTTTTAGAATCTCTGAAAGGAAATGCTCCACAGCATAAAAGAAGAACATGCTCTACTCTACTCGTGTAGGTTGACGTTTTCTTCACCAAAAGAGCAAGTGCGTAAAGAGTAACCAAAGACGTTTTAGAATCTCCCTTTCGGAAAACATATAGCAATTGCTCGTCCTTGTGATCTCTTTTTCAAGAGGAAGCAGAATGACGAGAAGGCCTCCATTGATGGGGTCGCCAACTAGTAAAATTTGCCTCGACATGCGAAATGATGCCCAGAAATACAGTTAATTGCTCCTACTTGTATGCTAATTAAATCTAGGACCGTCAGGTGGTGAAGGGTTCGTATATGAGATACTTCTGGCCTTAACAACTTAAGTAGAATGAAGATTAGGTGCACGTGCTTTGACCAACCACGCCGCAGGTCCATGAAAAATCAGGTACCATGCTTGAAATGAGTTAGCCGTAGCTACTCTTCTACAAGCAGGTCTGCCTTCACTGTTAGTATGATCCTTAATTTATCTTCTACCTAATTATATAATTAAACCTGCAAGACATTTATATATGAACTGACAAACCCTTCTTCGACAAGCTCCTAGCTAGTACTGCTCGCAGAAATAACCATGGGCGAAGAATCAGAGTATCAAACACCGCTACTAGAACATGACTCTCATTCACGTATTCGAGATTTGTCTTCTGTTACAATAGAAGAATTCTTGGAGCACGGGCCTGTGGCTGTCCGATGGTGGCCACGCCTTGTTGCATGGGAATCAAGGCTCCTTTGGATCCTATCTGGCTCATCTATTATTGTTTCCGTGGCCACATTCATGCTTAGTTTCGTGACCCAGATGTTTTCAGGGCATTTAGGTGCATTAGAGCTTGCCGGGGCATCCATTGCCAATGTAGGAATTCAGGGTCTTGCTTATGGCATAATGGTACGTCTTTATAATTGCTTTTTTGCCTTGTTTCAGTAGAAGCCATAGCCCCCGAGTTACAAAATGTTGGTAGTCTTATCCAATTTACAGGGTTTCAATTTGAGACCTTCAAATGAAAATCTCAAATCTAATCGTTGAAGTGTCCCTTTGAACCTACTGATTGTTTCTGTCGCTTGGACGTTAGTTTCATATCCTGCTGAATTAACTAAGAGCAAACTAAAAGCTTGATTGCTAATTTAATTTGCTCTACAAGCTGTTATCATGCTTTATAATCTTCTAACTTGGTGATTATTTGATAATAAACAACAGCTGGGCATGGCCAGTGCGGTGCAAACAGTCTGTGGCCAAGCATATGGAGCCAAAAAGTACTCATCAATGGGCATCATTTGCCAAAGAGCAATTATTTTGCACCTGGGAGCAGCTTTCCTCCTCACATTCCTATATTGGTTTTCAGGGCCAGTTCTGCGAGCTATTGGGCAAACAGAGAGCATAGCTGAGCAGGGCGAAATTTTCGCTCGTGGCCTGATACCTCAGCTATATGCATTTGCATTCAGCTGCCCTATGCAGAGGTTTCTCCAAGCTCAGAACATAGTAAACCCTCTAGCATACATGTCTGTTGCGGTGTTCCTAGTCCACATTCTTCTCTCATGGATTGTTGTTTATGTACTGCAATATGGTCTCTTGGGAGCAGCTCTAACACTGAGCTTCTCATGGTGGTTGTTCGTCATCTTAAATGGACTTTACATTGTCCTGAGCCCTTCTTGCAAGGAAACCTGGACTGGCTTATCTGGCAGTGCTTTCACAGGAATTTGGCCTTATTTTAAGCTTACAGTCTCGTCTGCTGTCATGCTTTGGTATGAAAAAGACTTACAACACTTATTAATGGTTTTGTATCAGGTTCTACATTCTGGTTATTATTTAATATTTTATACTTTAATTTAATAATGCAGTTTGGAGATATGGTACAGCCAAGGACTGGTACTTGTATCAGGACTCCTCGCTGATCCAACAGTATCACTAGACTCCATTTCTATATGGTATGCCAAAAGCTAGCATCTCCATTTCCCACTTGCACACTGCCATTGTTTTTTTCCAGGTTCTAACTTGAAATTGAAACATCCTCAGTATGAACTACTTGAACTGGGACATGCAATTCATGCTAGGCCTGAGCGCATCTACCAGGTTTGCCAATAACTCAAACACTTGGATTGACATATAATCAAGGGATATTATCATGCAGCTGAACCTATTTATTTTGTTTTCATTACCTTGAGCTACTTCTCGGCGTTAAATACGAAGAAAATACATGTTATCATATCTAGACCGATGAATCTTTGTGTTGAATCGCAGCGTTCGAGTAGGTAATGAACTAGGGGCAGGTCATCCGAAGGTAGCGAAATTGTCAGTGATGGTGGTGAATGGCACTAGCATTGTAATTAGTATAGTTTTCAGCGCAATAGTTTTGATTTTCCGAGTTGGATTAAGCAAACTCTTTACAACCGATTATGAGGTTATAGAGGCAGTTTCTGATTTGACTCCCCTGCTTGCCATCTCTGTTTTCTTAAATGGTATCCAGCCTATACTGTCAGGTCAGAAAGCTACATTTTACACATCAAGTTCACTTAGAGGCTATAACTACAAGATCTAGCAGAGTAATCATTTCCTTGTTGAGTTTCAGGTGTGGCCATAGGGAGTGGATGGCAAGCTACTGTAGCTTATGTTAACCTGGCCACTTATTATGTAATTGGTCTCCCAATTGGATGTGTCCTTGGGTTCAAAACCAGCTTAGGAGTTGCTGTAAGTTTATCTTCCTTGCGTAGCTTCTTACTGAAACTTTTTTCTTCTCTGTATTGATTTGAGCGTGGGAACTTTTGGTTAAAAGAGAGAGAGGGCAGTGGACTGCCAAGTCCGGTGCTTGATTTTCCTGTAACTTTGCTGATAGAAGAGAATTCAGATGAACCAATATTAACTTTCTTTCAGGGGATCTGGTGGGGGATGATCGCTGGAGTTCTCTTGCAAACAATAACTTTAATTATTCTTACTGCCAGAACAAATTGGGATACTGAGGTAACTTAATCCACCTTGTGTCACTTGCCTTCTTTCTATCTTGGATAGAATTGGGATTCGTTGCCATCATTGTTAAAAAATGCGTTTACAGGTTCAGAATGCAGCTGAACGTTTGAAGAAATCAGCAAATGAAGATTTCTCTGGCTTGGTGGAGGCCATCTAAGGACATTTCAATCGATTCCCACCTTTTCTATTTTGTTTTAGAGTTCTTCTATCTTGTTTTAGAGTTCTTGGAGATGAATTTAATTCCAATAATCAATTTTGTAGCTTTAAATTCTCTAGAGAGGTGTTGATTTTATAGAATTCATTTGTTAGAGTAATTTGACATTAAAAATATCATTAACAACAGTGATTGCGATGTGGATTTTAGCCTGCAAATGCTTCACTGCACAATTTAGCCCCGTATTGCACAAATATAATGTAACTATTGGTTTGCTTGGAGTCTGCATGTTCTCTACTCATTAGGGTTTACTTTTGAGTTCCTCTTTGTTTTTTTTTTCATGGAAATATTCCACTTTTACGGCCTTTTACCACAA
The DNA here is from genome assembly GCA_033617975.1 of Populus alba x Populus glandulosa. Classification (NCBI taxonomy): domain Eukaryota; kingdom Viridiplantae; phylum Streptophyta; class Magnoliopsida; order Malpighiales; family Salicaceae; genus Populus; species Populus alba x Populus glandulosa. Next base: position 20,212,652 of record CM066147.1, on the reverse strand, counting down.
AATAATCTATAAATAGCTCCAATGTTGCTGTTTCCATAACAAAATTTTCTCATGACACATGAAATCATACAGATTTTTTTTTTTTATTTCATCTTCATTCCATGTGTTAACTATGCTGCTGTTTTCATATCAATTTTATTTTTGAATTAAGAGCAAAATAATCCTTATTATTAATTCAATTTATTTGCACATATATTTCAAATAATATAATTGGATTCAATTATGTAATTTAGTATTTTATTTTAAATATAAAAATTATAATAAATTATCAATTTAATAAAAAAACCTAACTTTAGCATGCCAAACTTGTAGCGCATTCTTGAGACTAGAATAACCTTGTACTAAATAAATTGAATAAAACTATGAAAGTTAACTTTTAAGCAAACTAAATTATGAAAAGTAACACTGAAAAAATCAATTAAAAAAAACTCGAGTCAACTCGGGTTAAATTAACAAACTCACGACTCGTGATATGAAATTAGGATAACCCCATATAAAGAAAAAAAATCATGAAGCTTAAGGCCCAATAATCTAATGTTAAAGAATAAAACTGGAAAAAATCATTTTTTTTTTTTTTAAAGATTGAAGTTAAATTGGGCTAATCTTTAAAATCCATGACTCGAGTCAAGAGACTAGAATTACCCTGTTGAAGGTAAATATGAAAAAAATCATAAAACAAAATTCTTAATCATTCAAAGTTAAAAAACAAAACAAATAGCAATCAAGAGAATGGATACCATATCTAGTATAAAAACTAAATGAAATAAAATAATGAGAGACTAAATTAAAAATTAAAATAAATCAAGAAAATAAAAAAATAATAATAAAAATAATATGAATCAAATTTGATAGAAAATTATATGAAATAAAATGCCAAGGAATGAAACTAAAAAAATCAAGAAAATAACAATAATAATAAAAAAAATTTAAAAGAATAAAAACCAAATTGGATACAAAAATTAAATAAAACAAAATATTAAGGGATGAAATTAAAAAAAATCAACTTAAAAAAACATTAAAAGAAAAAAAATAACAAAAACAAAAGAATGAAACCAAATCTTGATTCAAATACAAAATGAGAGGATACATTTAATTTTTTAAAGGGTTAAGGGTGACCCAAGGTGAGGAGAGAGAAGGGAAGGAGGGAGGGGGGAAAAAATTCCAACAAGAACCCAACCACTTCACCACCCTGCACACACGCATGACCACCGGAAAGAGAACATTGTGACTCTTCTAAAACCATTGTGGAAGGTGGTATTTAGCCTTCAAAAGACTCTCACATGCTGTCTAAATATGATAATGACAAATAAACATTAGAGAAAAGATTGTATTACTCATAATAGATAGTTAACCGATTTTATTTTATAATAGTTAAATGATCATTTCTCTGTTCTAATCCACGTTAACGTATGCCCCGATATATAATGAATGACCAATTGCTTTTTTTGAAAAAAAAACAATTAACCACATTGTAAAATCTTTACTATTCTAGCTAGATACATGGATTCCTTAGCCATGGTTAAGGTCTCATCCTTTGAGGCTTCAAAATAAGTCATGAACTAAACCAGCATTGCTTGAGCTCGAATGCGACCACGTCTAACTCTGAGTTGGGTAGGGTATTTCCACGCCCAACCACATGTTGGGCTCGAACACGACCGCATCCAACTCCATGTTGGACCTAAACGCATTCACACCCAGCTCCACGTTGGGCTCGAACGCAACTGAGTCCAACACTACATTGGACCTAGACTGTAATATTTTGAGTTAAAGGGATTGGAAAATACAATAAAGCCCTTGGAGGCTTAAAGAGAGGGTATAAATGATTGAAGGGTAGTGTGGTAATTGACTAATAGTTGATAAATATAAATGTCGCACCCAAAAAAAAAAAATCAAATCAGCGCGCGGCATCGGCTGGCGATTTTTCGTCTCGTTGTTGTTTGCTTGAATTTGGTTCGTTGGAGTCGCCATCTAGTAATTGATTTCGGGCTACTAGGAAACCGGATGTACTAGCCTTGTCAGAGATTCGCGGGTAAGGAACTGGTTGTGGTTAGGGAAGGTATTAGCACCCCTAACGCACCCTACCCGAGGTAAGCTGCTTCGCGACTTTGATGTGTTAAAGAAGTTTTAATAATTGTCTTTTCGTCGGAAATTAGAAATATCACTTACGTATAAGTTAATAATTCTTAATCGTGATCCGATCAAAATATTAAATTCTTCTTTAATATATTTGCAATTTTATCCTAAATATATATATATATATATATATATATATATACACACACACACACAAATAAGAAAAACAAAATACAAACACACACATTCACTATTTTCATTTCTTTTCTTTTTCTTTTCTTTTTCTTTTTCTTTTACATCCACAATACAAATACAAATACAAATACAAATACAAATTCAAAATAAATAAATAAAAATACACCAACACACACATCCCCTTTGTTATTATTATTTTCTTTTTTTTTCTTTTACATTCACATACTACAAATTTAAAATAAATAAACAAAAATTACATTAAAACTTTAAAATTTACAAAATGGTCCCTAAACAATCCATAACAGTATTGGGAAACCCTTCAAGAACAGTTTTGGGCTGCCTGAACAGTAGCGGCGCGTGGACCCCATGCACCGCCGTGACTGGCGGCGCGTGAGCCCACGCGCCGCCCCGAAAATCAGGCAGCGTGAGGGGGGTCTGTAATGCTTCCTCCTCTCTTCGATCTCTTCACCTGCAAATCCAAAAAAACACACAGCAAAGGCAGTCGATTTTAAGTTTTCGGGTCCAGATTCTCATTTTCCTTTTTAGATCCAGCGGCTGTGGGAGATGAGGAACTGGTTCGGTCGGCAGGGAGAAGTTGTTTCTGTGGCGCCGCTGTGTGAGGGCTGTGGTCGGAGGAAGACAACGCTGCTGTACGGGGAGGGGGCGTTGTTGCTGGCAGAAGGAGCTGGGTTTGCCCAAATGATGGGCGGCTGAGACGATGGAGATCGTGACCGAGAGAGAGGGCAGCGGGGCTGCCGCTGTGTTCAGCCAGGTGAGGGAGGAGAAGGACGGCTCTGCTGCTGCTGCTGCTGCTGCTACCACCGGTGGGGGGAACGGCTGGAGCTTGTCCGGTGTGGAGATGGCAGTGGAGAGGGGGAAACAACCGGGAAGAAGACAACGCCTCCGCTGCACAGGGCTGCTGTTTTGGCTGGTTGAGGGCTGGCTTTGGTTGCTCTTTGGCAGGGAAGAGGTGGTCGGCGGAAGGAGATGAAGGGGGTAACAGCGGCTGTGGATGAAGAGGATGAGAGGCTGAAGGAGGAAAAAAAATAATCCGGGTGGATTTGGAAGGGCTGTTTGGCCGGTTTCCAAAGAAAAAAATTCAATTCGGGTGAGGGGCTGTGTGGGGGAGAAAAAATGAATTGGCTCCGGCGGTTGGGAAAAATTAAAACCAGAGGGGGGGGGGCGTCTGCTCTTCAAAAAAAGATTAGGTTTAGGTTTTTTGTATTTTTTTGTGTTTCCAAAATTAACCCCCCCTTATGCAAGTGTTGGAAACCAGTATTTATAGACAAAATTTTTGCTAGGTTTTTCAACTTGGTCCCTCAACTTCTTTTTTTTTGTAAATTTTGATTTTTCTTATTATTTTTTTGTATTTTTTGAAAACGAGCAATATCAACGTCGACTCAAAATACGGAAAATCAATGATTATAAAAATGACGCGTGAAAAGTCGAACGCGTTTGAAAATCTTTAAACAATTCAAATTCTTTTTTTTCTTTTTTTTAGGCGACGTTGAAAATGCTAAAATGACGAAAATATATTAAAAAAACATATTTTTTGGATTTTCATTGTTTTTCTCTATTTTTGAAAATATATCGAAAACATGGGTTAAAAATTGGGTAGCAACAGATGCCCTCTCTTTACAATGCTTACGAAGCAAAACTCCTCAAAATTTTGCATAGTAAGCTTTGTAAAGAAAACAAAAGGAAAATGATTTCATTATCTTGGGCGACCTGCCCCCACACTCACACTGATCTATTTTCACGGGCGACCTGCCCACACATACTCCCTCTAGTCTATTTTCACGGGCGACCGACCCACACTCTCCCAATAGTCTATTTTCACGGGCGACCTGCCCACACATTGGGTTTAAATATGCGTAACTCGATTAACCTGAAATCCCATCTGGCGATTCCCTTTAACCAAAGCTACATGAGATCCCATCTGGCGACCTCATTTGACTGGAACGAAAATATTGTGTAACTCGGTTAACCTGAAATCCCATCTGGCGATTCCCTTTAACCAAAGCTACATGAGATCCCATCTGGCGACCTCATTCAACTGGAACGAAATATGCGTAACTCGGTTAACCTGAAATCCCATCTGACGATTCCCTTTAACCAAAGCTACATGAGATCCCATCTGGCGACCTCATTCAACTGGAACGAAATATGCGTAACTCGATTAACCTGAAATCCCATCTGGCGATTCCCTTTAACCAAAGCTACATGAGATCCCATCTGGCGACCTCATTTGACTTGAACGAAAATATTGTGTAACTCGGTTAACCTGAAATCCCATCTGGCGATTCCCTTTAACCAAAGCTACATGAGATCCCATCTGGCGACCTCATTCAACTGGAACGAAATATGCGTAACTCGGTTAACCTGAAATCCCATCTGGCGATTCCCTTTAACCAAAGCTACATGAGATCCCATCTGGCGACCTCATTCAACTGGAACGAAATATGCGTAACTCGATTAACCTGAAATCCCATATGGCGATTCCCTTTAACCAAAGCTACATGAGATCCCATCTGGCGACCTCATTCAATTGGAACGAAATATGCGTAACTCGGTTAACCTGAAATCCCATCTGGCGATTCCCTTTAACCAAAGCTACATGAGATCCCATCTGGCGACCTCATTCAACTGGAACGAAATATGCGTAACTCGATTAACCTGAAATCCCATCTGGCGATTCCCTTTAACCAAAGCTACATGAGATCCCATCTGGCGACCTCATTCAACTGGAACGAAATATGCGTAACTCGATTAACCTGAAATCCCATCTGGCGATTCCCTTTAACCAAAGCTACATGAGATCCCATCTGGCGACCTCATTCGACTGGAACTAAACTGTGTGTAACTCGGTTAACCTGAAATCCCATCTGGCGATTCCCTTTAACCAAAGCAACTTGAGATCCCATCTGGCGACCTCATTCAACTGGAACGAAAATATGTGTAAAAAATGGTCTCATTGTATGGGTGACAAACCCCAGAAAAATGATGGTCTCATTGTATGGGTGACGAACCCCAGAAATATGATGGTCTCATTGTATGGGTGACGAACCCCAGAAAAATGATGGTCTCATTGTATGGGTGACGACCCCCAGAAAAATGATGTGAAGTGCGGTCTCATTGTAATGGGTGACCTACCCACGTGGAAAGAATATGAAAAAGTGATCTCGTTGTGATGGGCGACCTACCCAAATAGAAAGAATGTGAAGTGCGGTCTCATTGTAATGGGTGACCTACCCAGAAATGGAAAAAATATGAAATGTGGTCTCATTATAATGGGTGACCTACCCAGATGAAAATAATATGATGAAGTGCGGTCTCATTGTCATGGGCGACCTACCCAGATGGAAAAAATGTGATATGACAAGTGTGAAAAATAGGACTTACCTGGTGAAGTTCTGAAGGGATGACAGAAGAAAGGGCTGAAAGACTTGGTGCTTCCTGATAATTCCCGATCATGGGGTTTGAAAACTCAGTGTTTCCTGACTGTAAGGGTTGAAAACTCGAGGCTTCCCGGTTGCAAGGTTGATCTATTCATTTCTTTGGGATTTTCCTAATGGTAGGGTTCATCTCATCGTCCTTTTATTCTATGATCAAAACCGATTCTTTATTATCATCACCACAATGCTTCTTTCTCTTTCCACCATCTTGCTGGACCTCATTAAGGATTTTCCTGTAACAATTCAAAAATATGTGCAAATGGTTTTTTTTTTTTTTGAGGTTAGATGATATGCATGCATCCTTACCTGATTTGAAATAATAGGTCCCCCCTCTTTGATGCTCCATCGTCATAGGGTGCCCTTGTTTGTATCCCAAAGCTTTCTTTGTTCTTCCGATGTATTAGCTCATTCAGGTGTTAGCCATCCACTCAGCTGTAAATGCGGTGCTCATCCCGGGCTGTCTTCGACAATTACTGCTTGCATCGTTCATGAAGCTTGACCCTGCCCCCAAGTGTAGTACTGCTTGATTCATCATGAGAGATTTTCTCTCTGGCTTCTTCTGAGAAATTATCCTCTGATTGATTGTGTGCATCATGCCAACACCCATCACGTTTGTTAATCAATCATGAACTTGCTTTCGGTTGAAACATCATTCAAGTATGTATGGTCACCAGCCTTCATGGAACTGCCAAGTCATCCAGACATGTATCTCATGCTTTGCAGTAAACAGCTCATCATTGTAAGCGCGATGTATTTCTCTATGGATTCCTCTTAGCTTGTCAAATCAGATCATGAAAATACCTGCTTTGGCATCATCAATGATGTTCATGTTATCACCCATATTCATGCGGTGAAGTGCGCATTTGAGCTTCAGAATAGATGTCCCACAATCAGTCTTCGAGGTGGGTGCCTTTCCCACATTCATTCAGTGCAGTTGTGTGATAACCTCTGTCTATAACCATGTTTCAAAGAATGACAATATGAGATAGTCCTTTAAGTGCAGCATTGTTCCACAGTCAGTCTTGGTGGTGTGCATCTTTTCACCATTCAATTACATTCATCTGTGTATCTTTATCGATTGCTAGCCATGTTTCAAAAGATGATGATATGAAAGTGTCCTTCAAGTACATCCTTGTTTCTCCATTGCCGACAGGGTTCATTGGAGCATGGGCCATTTTGGAATGACAATGCCCCCGGCATGATCTGAATGTGCTCGTTCATTGATTATCTTTCTTTGAACATCATTGTCTTCAGTTCACTGATTCATCATTTAATCATTGCCTCATAGCTGATCTGAGCACTGCTTGTTTTTCCTTTTCAAGGTGTACTGTATTGCCCCCAGCTGCTCGACTTTTCAAGGAGTGTCGAGGACTTCAATGTCATTTCTATCAACGATTTTGCATACTCAATCAATGTTCTTCTGTGTTTGATAATCTTCCTTGTTCTGGAATCAACTCTCATATTTCAAAGATCATGTCTATTCAAAGTCTAGTTTGTTGAAATGAAATCAGAGATGTCCTTTTTGAAAATCTTTTGAAAATCAAGCTTTTTGATCAAAGACCCAACACACGTTATTCGAATATATAGTCCTTTGATTGTCATGCAATTTTGAAAACAAAAATTGACCCAATGTAGGATTAAAAATGGCTTTTTCCATGGTTCTTTGTATAATTTGAATCCTTGATATTGGGTATATCATTTGATAGTTTATGGTGAGGTGACCTTCTGTGAATTTCAAGGAAAACAACAGGCTCAAGTCAAAACTTGAGGATTCATGAAGGAAAAATGTTTTGTTTTTAGCAATAATTTTATCAACATGCATAACGACCGGTAACTTAATTCATGAAGTCACGACTCTTATGGAAAAACTCTTCAAGTTTTGAGAGCGCCATTTATCGGTTCAAGTTGCTTGCTTGATTAAAAAGGGCTTTTAAAAATCATGTAATGCAGGCTATGGTTCATGGCTATGAAAGAAAGGAATTTCACAGGCTCAAAAGGTGTTTGAGGGTTTCAAAGACCTAGGATCAACATCAACTATTCATCAACTTGTTTTCTATTGTTGTCTTTATAGAGGAAACGACATATAACCTTATTAACCTCAAAGTTCAGACTTTTCTTAACATAAGTCATAATGCAAATCCAACTTTCTTTGAGGAATAACCAACCTTAATCATCTGATAACATCATAGGTTTTATAACGGATACCAAAAGTCAACGCTTATAGCTTAGTCTTTTTCTGGTATTGACTTTTGTTGTGCCTTTCCTTGATTGAAATTTCTTTTGCTCTTTATAGACTTGATAGGCGTTCTCCTTTCTTTATCTTTGACTTGTATTTAAGTGAAGGCAATTTCAACTTCCTTTTTTCATTCTTTTTTTTTTCTTAGCCTTCCTCAAAATTTTCTTATATGCCCCCAGTCTATGTGCTTTCTTTTAGCTCTCTCTCAATCATTGGACATTTGTTCTAAGCCTTCCCCTTTATCCATTAATTATATCAATGTCTCCAAAATATCTCTCATTTGCCCCCAGTGTGGGGTGTGATCCTAGTCAGGGTTTTTTTTTTAAAAGAAAATATTTTACCAGGCTCAAAATGGGACTGCAAGGGATATAATCTTTAGAAAGTGAAGGGATATCAAAGATGGCCTTTTCTCATTTCAAGCAAGGTCGGTTAGAACCGATAAATTTTGACCTCATCCAGTGTAATGATTGGGACTTGTAAGAATCATGATTCACGAGTCCATAGCTATTGAATCCACTACATGTCATTATGCATACTGCTAAAACTTAGTTATATGATGTGTGGTTCAGTTTCAAAAGGTATGAGTTAAAAATTGTTTGGCCACCCCATGTCATTTTCAAGCATATAGTCATTTATGTAATCAAAACACTTCTAATCTTCCTTTATCGCATGTTGGAGTTTGATCAAAATATTTTGTCAGAATAAAATGCTAAACATCTGTTGATTTCAAAACAACAAAGAGACAAAAGCAAGGCATGTTTCGTTGAAGGATGAGATGTGATCCCAAAACAAAATGCAGAATTCCATAACAATATGATTGACTGTTCATCACCATTTTCGAATCAGCTTTTCTGGCAATATCTATGTTTAGCAAAGCATTTTCGATCACATGTGATTCTGAAGTTGTTCGGGGAACAATATAGCGAGTGACACCCTTCTTCAACGACTTCACCTGTCTCTTGCTCACCAACTTTCAGACTCCATTCTTGCAATTCTTGAAACTGTTCACTTGAAATGGTTGAGGACCCTACCATGACATCACATATCTTATCTGGATTATACCACTGAGAAATTGGTGGTTGCATGGAAATTTGTCGGAGTCAAGCAAAATTCTAGAATCTTGCGGATGCTGGTCAACAACTTAAATGGCAGAGGAATGTCCCATCTTGGCAAAGATATTTGAGCAATTGATGCTACCGTGAGACCTGGCTATACCACATAATTAAGGGCTCACACCGTCAAAGTCATCTTCTGATTCAACTCTCATCATTGTTCTAGAATCCATGGCAGATCTTTCAATCTTTCTTCTCTTCATAGCTTGTTCAATTCTTTGGCAAATCCTCACAACATTATTTCAATCTTCCAATGTTGCTATGGTTGGTTGAGGATTGTTAGAAACTTTCTAACAGCTTGGTAATCTTGGTAGCGCCTAGAAACTTGTAGTATCACCACTACCGACGTGTGGAATCACATATTGTCTCTATTGGAAGAGCACTTGATGAATCTAAAACTCCTTTGTCCCCTCTTCGATTTCTCACTGACAGTGCAGCAAACAAACACCTATAGAGGAAGTCCTGCTCTGTTGAAGTTTCAGTATTCTTCATGTTTTTCAGTCTAGGCATGTATCTTCTCTCTATTTTTGCATTTTAATACTGACACTGTTGGAGAAAAATCATAAATGATCTAAAACTACTGTATTCCTTCTTGGATTTCCCACTTGCGGATCCACAAACAGATTCCTGTCGGGAGAGCTCTGCTACGTTGAAGTTTGATGTCTGCTCATATTTTTCAAGCCAAGTCTGGCTCTTCAACCTGCTATAGTTTCTTCGTGCTGAAACCGATGAGAAAAATATTTGTAGCATATGCAATTAGTAAATCCCCTCTTGCATTCCCAATTTGCAGAGCCATAAATGGATTTTTGTAGAGAGAGCTCTGCCACATTGAAGTTTGACAACTGCTAATATTATCAGACCAGGTCTGACTCTTCTACCTACTACAATGTTTTGCTGGTGCCACTGGTGGGAAAAAGTTTCAAAGCATATGAAATTAATACATTCCCTTTTGCATTTGCCATTGACAGATCCACAAATAAATCTCTACAGAGAGAGCTCTACCGCGTTGAAATTCAATGTCTGATCATGGTTTTTTCAGACCAACATCTTGTGCTGCTGAACTGGAATTGAGCTCATAATTAGGGCAGCTTCCAAGAAGACTAATGCGCCATGTACAGGAGACCGGTAGTTGTTTGGTTCCATTAGATGATGTGGAGGCGATGAACATTTAACAATGCAACCAGAGTTGTCATTAGTTGATGACTGAAGGCGTTGTTGCTTTTGTTCATGACGAAAAAGGAGAAATACAGCTTCAATTAGATGCGAACAAGCAGTGTTCCCACAGAAGACTGTGCAGATATTCTATTTCCATTTGATGCTCAACACTTGTTCGAGCAGATCTGAGTCTGGCTACTTCACATTTAATGCTCTCAACCTTAATCTGATAATGAGCCTTTATCTGACACCTTTCTTCACCTCCAATCACGTGCAGCACAGCTTGTGTGAGGGACCTACCTTTCAGCCCGGTACATGCATGATAAATGTATGAACACGTAATCTATATGATGAACGCACCCTTCGAGAGGTGACAATATGGTCGTAACTCTTGTATGATGGACAAGAATCGTGATTTTTGCCCAAACTCTACAATGAAAATTTTCGGAGCAACGGCCAACGTGTCACCCACAAGTCTTGAGTTCAAGATGCTTCAAGAAGAATTTGCCCTTATGCAAAAAACGATAGCACATACAACCTCAGGACAGGTTCTATTCATTATGTGAACATGGATAGGTTTTCTATCTGGTCTCAAAAGGTCTCATATCTGCCCAGTGACGTTCTTCGTAAAGACAGTATGGGGGCGTTGCAAGGAATGGTTAAGGCACGTATGCCCACCATTACCAAGCAAGCACTCAGATATGAGTTGGGTTTTTCACGCATCTGAACCCTGACCAATAGTCTTAGGGCAGATCGTTAATTCCCCACCTAACCTAGAAGCTTGTGTGTGCTTTCAAAAATAAATACAGGTGATGCATGAGATAATTCTATAAAATGCATAGAAATAAATATTAACAAAAAGATAAAAATGCAAAAACTTAAACACATCAAATACACAAAGCTTAGTCCAATAATCGAAAAAATACCTTCCCTAGTGGAGTCGCCATTCTGTCGCACCCCAAAAAAAAAATCAAATCAGCGCGCGGCATCGGCTGGCGATTTTTCGTCTCGTTGTTGTTTGCTTGAATTTGGTTCGTTGAAGTCGCCACCTAGTAATTGATTTCGGGCTACTAGGAAACCGGATGTACTGGCCTTGTCAGAGATTCGCGGGTAAGGAACTGGTTGTGGTTAGGGAAGGTATTAGCACCCCTAACGCACCCTACCTGAGGTAAGCTGCTTCGCGACTTTGATGTGTTAAAGAAGTTTTAATAATTGTCTTTTCGTCGGAAATTAGAAATATCACTTACGTATAAGTTAATAATTCTTAACCGTGATCCGATCAAAATATTAAATTCTTCTTTAATATATTTGCAATTTTATCCTAAATATATATATATATATATATATATATATATATATATATATATACACACACACACACACAAATAAAAAAAACAAAATACAAACACACACATTCACTATTTTCATTTCTTTTCTTTTTCTTTTTCTTTTACATCCACAATACAAATACAAATACAAATACAAATTCAAAATAAATAAATAAAAATACACCAACACACACATCCCCTTTGTTATTATTATTTTCTTTTTTTTTTCTTTTACATTCACATACTACAAATTTAAAATAAATAAACAAAAATTACATTAAAACTTTAAAATTTACAAAATGGTCCCTAAACAATCCATAACAGTACTGGGAAACCCTTCAAGAACAGTTTTGGGCTGCCTGAACAGTAGCGGCGCGTGGACCCCATGCACCGCCGTGACTGGCGGCGCGTGAGCCCACGCGCCGCCCCGAAAATCAGGCAGCGTGAGGGGGGTCTGTAATGCTTCCTCCTCTCTTCGATCTCTTCACCTGCAAATCCAAAAAAACACACAGCAAAGGCAGTCGATTTTAAGTTTTCGGGTCCAGATTCTCATTTTCCTTTTTAGATCCAGCGGCTGTGGGAGATGAGGAACTGGTTCGGTCGGCAGGGAGAAGTTGTTTCTGTGGCGCCGCTGTGTGAGGGCTGTGGTCGGAGGAAGACGACGCTGCTGTACGGGGAGGGGGCGTTGTTGCTGGCAGAAGGAGCTGGGTTTGCCCAAATGATGGGCGGCTGAGACGATGGAGATCGTGACCGAGAGAGAGGGCAGCGGGGCTGCCGCTGTGTTCAGCCAGGTGAGGGAGGAGAAGGACGGCTCTGCTGCTGCTGCTGCTACCACCGGTGGGGGGAACGGCTGGAGCTTGTCCGGTGTGGAGATGGCAGTGGAGAGGGGGAAACAACCGGGAAGAAGACAACGCCTCCGCTGCACAGGGCTGCTGTTTTTGCCGGTTGAGGGCTGGCTTCGGTTGCTCTTTGGCAGGGAAGAGGTGGTCGGCGGGAGGAGATGAAGGGGGTAACAGCGGCTGTGGATGAAGAGGGTGAGAGGCTGAAGGAGGAAAATAAATAATCCGGGTGGATTTGGAAGGGCTGTTTGGCCGGTTTCCAAAGAAAAAAATTCAATTCGGGTGAGGGGCTGTGTGGGGGAGAAAAAATGAATTGGCTCCGGCGGCTGGGAAAAATTAAAACCAGAGGGGGGGGCGGCTGCTCTTCAAAAAAAGATTAGGTTTAGGTTTTTTGTATTTTTTTGTGTTTCCAAAATTAACCCCCCCCCTTATGCAAGTGTTGGAAACCAGTATTTATAGACAAAATTTTTGCTAGGTTTTTCAACTTGGTCCCTCAACTTCTTTCTTTTTGTAAATTTTGATTTTTCTTATTATTTTTTTGTATTTTTTGAAAACGAGCAATATCAACGTCGACTCAAAATACGGAAAATCAATGATTATAAAAATGACGCGTGAAAAGTCGAACGCGTTTGAAAATCTTTAAACAATTCAAATTCTTTTTTTTCTTTTTTTTTAGGCGACGTTGAAAATGCTAAAATGACAAAAATATATTAAAAAAACATATTTTTTGGATTTTCATTGTTTTTCTCTATTTTTGAAAATATATCGAAAACATGGGTCAAAAATTGGGTAGCAACAATAAATCAGAAAAAAAAAAAAGAATGATCTGATTTTGAGAGAAAGAGAGCTACGGGAGAGAAAGGGAAAGAGGAAGAAGAAGAAAAGAAAGGAGAGAAGGAAAGGAAGGAGAAGAGAAGTAGAGGAAATAAGTAAAAAGGTAAGATTTATAGTTTTAAGTGTATAATATGTTAAATTTCGGTTTTGATTAATTTTGAGATTTTTGAAGTTTGTATTTTGAGTTAATTGATGAATTAATTTGAAGGTTAGGAGTTGATTATTGTGGGTATTTGATTAATTAGTTGATTTTGAGAGATTGAATTGAAGGATAATGATTTTGAGTTATGATTTTGTTTAAATGGTGAAATTATGTTAGAAATCAGGGGATAACAGTAGGTGATCTGTTGAAATTTTGAGTTTGAGGTTGAAGATGACGAAAATTCAGTTTGGTCCCTCAATTTGTGAAAGCTGCAGTTTAGTCCCCGAACTTTGGAAATTTTACAGATTGGTCCCTGGGGCATAAATTGAGATTCTGAACAGAACTGAGGATGATTTAAAGGCAAAATTCCAGTATAATTAGGAATATATGATATTTTCAGTTTGGTCCTCCAATTTGACAAATTACGATTTGACCCCTAATATTTTGATAAAATCACATTTTGGACCTTGGGGCATAATTCAAGATTCTGGACAAAGATAAGGACGAATTATGGATAAATTTCAGTATGGTTATATATTTACATTCGGTCCTCAAATTTTGGTAAAATTACGTTTTGGTCCCTGTTTTGGAAAATTCTCGTTTTAGTCCCTAAACTTGGGAGATTAAGCCCGGTTTATTTTATGCATTGGGATCTTTTGTTTGATCTGTTTTTGAGTATATTTTATATATTTATTGTAGGTTCTCCTAACGATCCTTAATAGGATTTTCGGGTCTTTCGTCCGACATTCCTTTTAGTTCTATATTTTCTGGGTGAGTGGAATAATCTTTAATATGCATATAATATAAATAAATATGGATGTTGATTATACAATGAGTACAACTAGTAAATTTCTTGAATATTTATATATGTTGCTTTATTTTCCGAGTACTCATTTATTCTTGAATTTGCACTCGCAATCTGTTAAAGTAAATTCTATTTGATATGATATACGTTTCTTTGATGATTATGCGAATATCTGTTATGCCTTGATATGGGACTTGTCAGTACTCCATGCTAACGGAGAATAGTTAGCCTGTGTGCACATAGTATTATGTATACCTAGCTAGTTAGAGAGGCATCAGCCTGTGGCGATTGATCATCCCACAGTGGTCACTGACGAGTGTCATCTGGTCACCTTCAGGTGTCATCTGTTCTCTGACATGTAATCCACTACGTTATGATAATATGCTATGTTATGATAATATGTTTAGTAAGTATATGTATATGTATATGTATATCAAGATAAATCATCTTGCAAATAATATCTGAAATATATAAAATGTATATTAAATGTTATTCCCCTCACTGAGTAGGTTGAACTCACCTCTCATTTTTAATATTATTTCAGGTTCTTAGTTTCTGGGACTTTGTTGAGTGTTTCCGCTTTTTCAGTTCTGGTCGGTATGCCTTGCTTGTTCGCAAGGCTTTCCTTTCAGTTTTGATTTGATGTCTTAGACGCTCCACTGTTACCTTGGTTTAATTAAATTTGGATTTTGACAATATAATGAGTATTATGAATTTTTTTTTTTTTAATAACTATCTTTCGGTTTTATTAGTATTTGAATAATATAATATTTCTGAATATTATGAGCCGCTGCGTATTTTTGAACAAATTGTTCTTTTGATATGTTCGTTCTGAGGCTTAGCGTAGGTGAGGTGTCCTTTCGACACCGCTCCTACGTTGCCGGTCACGGATCTGGGATTCGGGTCGTGACATAAACGCATCCCCACCCAGCCCCATGTTGTACTTGAAAACGTCCGCGCCCCGTTTTTTCTTGGATTTTAGGCGTGAATTCAGCCCAACATTCCTCAGATCAGGTGTAAAACTGAAGGGTCACTTTACACTAAACCTTCCATACCCTGAGCCTGAATTAATAATAATGATGCCCATCATAATCCTATTAAATACGAACAAGTCATCCATGCTTACATTAATTAGACGTGATGGTACAATCACTAAGATAATAATATCTTACTCATACAAAATTACTTTTCTACCTCTCCCACATTGCATAAGACAGTGAAAATCAGGTGATATAAAATAGAGAGAAAAAAGAAGGAGAATCCTCACCTTTATATCTTCTTCTCCAACCCTTTCTATATATTCATGAAAACTCTTTATTATCTCCATTAATATTGTTATTTACACAAATATTATTGGTACTGACTTGATCTTCGAAGGGTTCCCCATCAACACTCCCGGGAGACTTTATGCAAGCATTTATTTAAAAATAGTTGATATTCCATAAAGAAAAATTTGCCCAAGAAAAAGCCTACATGAAGTGAAGATCATTGAATTCATCATAAATGATGTAAAGGGATTTCTAGAAATAGTTTATCCCATAACATTCGTTGTGATTTTTATAACCTTATCAACTTCTATATATATATATAAAATGCAGCACTACATTTAACGTTTGTTTCCTTCACAGAAAAAATAACAGAACAGCACGTGGTTTCTTGAGTAGGACATTTACAGAGAGTTTATCCCGTGAAACAAGCCCATGATAATACACCTCATGCTCCTTGGTATTAACTATATAGCTAGCCCAAGTTACGGTCGGACTAAATTTTTTTGACATAAAAAAAGGAATATTTAGCTCAGGATTTATTTATTTTTTGAGTTGTTATTAAATTTGGCACAGTGGATCAAACAAAAAATCTGCTACATCAATGAGAAATTAAGCTAATTAAAGACACCCCCAGATGATTACAGGCAAGCATCCAAGATTGTTCTTCAAAAGTAGAGTTAATTTAACTGGTCCACAAAAACCAGATTTCATGAATTGCAAGTAGCAAATACATCCAACTGAGGAGCCAAAAAATGATGGGAAATTAATGAAGTACCTTACTTGTCTGAGCAAAAGCTTAAAGTGCAGAGCTACGAAGATATATGAAACCCCCAAACGCAGCAGGATTGGAATCCTAAGAAGCACATAGCCCTACAAAGCGCACAAACCCTTTCTTATACGGGGGCGATATGATAGATGATTATGTGAAAAAAAGAGAAGAAAAACAACCCCAACACCCACTCAACAACGCAAACAAAAAGGCAAATGATGATAATTTAGTTAAGTGATGGAGTCAAAACCTGAAACCCGGATATTAAACGGCACACCAAGCCAGTTCTAAAATATATGTTATTTACTCGATACTCTTTTTTAAGAAGAAAAATCTCGCAGGATGACATAAATTAATCTTGGCATGCATGTGGTATTAACCTATTAGGCAAGTCTTCCACCCACCTGAATCTGACTCCGTTGAAAAGCTTGAGATCATGCTACTGGATAGGGTTTCTTAAATGCTTATGTGCAAATTTTGCTCGTCTTTTCTTTCTAGCGTGGAGGCTTAAATGTGCTTGTATGCTTCAACGAAAGGGAACGGGCCACACCATTCGTGGAAGAAAATCTCTCTCCAATTAACTAAATGGGAAGTTTAGGGTTGTTTCTACCTTGTAAATTGTTAATTACTAGTTTTAGTAGGAATCGAGGGTGGTGTAGAGAGTCACCCAAGTCCATTAAAATGAGGAAGAGAAACGCTGAGAGGAAATGCTCCACAAAATAAAAGAGGAAGAACATGCTCGACTCTACTTCGTGTAGGTTGACGTGTTCTTCACCAAAAGAGCAAGTGCATAAAGAGTGACCAAAGACGTTTTAGAATCTCCATTTCGGAAAACATATAGCAATTGCTCGTCCTTGTTATCTCTTTTTCAAGACGAAGTAGAATGACGAGAAGGCCTCCGTTGATGGGGTCGCCAACTAGTAAAATTTACCTTGACATGCGAAATGATGCCCAGAAATACAGTTAATTGCTCCTACTTGTATGCTAATTAAATCTAGGACCGTCAGGTGGTGAAGGGTTCATATATGAGATACTTCTGGCCTTAACAACTTATGTAGAATGAAGATTAGGGGCACGTGCTTCGACCAACCACGCCGCAGGTCCATGAAAAATCAGGTACCATGCTTGAAATGAGTTAGCCTTAGCTACTCTTCTACAAGCACCTAATTAAACCTGCTACAATGATCCTTAATTTATCTTCTACCTAATCATATAATTAAACCTGCTAGACATTTCAAACAAGCACCTAGCTAGTAGAAGAGTAGCTACGGCTTGAACTGACGAACCCTTCTTCGACAAGCACCTAGCTAGTAGTGCTCGCAGAAATAACCATGGGCGAAGAATCAGAGGATCAAACACCGCTACTAGAACTTGACTCTCATTCACGTATTCGAGATTTGTCTTCTGTTACAATAGAAGAATTCTTGGAGAACGGGCCTGTGGCTGCCCGATGGTGGCCACGCCTTGTTGCATGGGAATCAAGGCTCCTTTGGATCCTATCTGGCTCATCTGTTATTGTTTCCGTGACCACCTTCATGCTTACTTTCGTGACCCTGATGTTTGCAGGGCATTTGGGTACATTAGAGCTTGCCGGGGCATCTGCCAATGTAGGAATTCAGGGTCTTGCTTATGGCATAATGGTAAGTCTTTATAATTTCTTTCCGGCAATTGCTTTTTTTCCTTGTTTCAGTAGGAGCCATAGCCACCAAGTTACCAAATGTTGTAGTCTTATCCGATCTACAGGGTTTCAATTTGAGACCTTCAAATGATAATCTCAAATCTAATCGTTGAACCCCTTTGAACCTACTGATTGTTTCTGTCGCTTGGACGTTAGTTTCTTATCCTGCTGAATTAACTAAGAACAAACTAAAAGCTTGATTGCAACTTTTAATTTGTTCTACAAGCTGTTATCATACTTTATAATCTTCTAACCTTGTGATTATTTGATAATAAACAACAGCTGGGCATGGCCAGTGCGGTGCAAACTGTCTGTGGCCAAGCATATGGAGCCAAAAAGTACTCATCAATGGGCATCATTTGCCAAAGAGCAATTATTTTGCAACTAGGAGCAGCTTTCCTCCTCACATTCCTATATTGGTTTTCAGGGTCAGTTCTGCGAGCTATTGGGCAAACAGAGAGCATAGCTGAGCAGGGCGAAATTTTCGCTCGTTGCCTGATACCTCAGCTATATGCACTTGCATTAAGCTGCCCTATGCAGAGGTTTCTCCAAGCTCAGAACATAGTAAACCCTCTAGCATACATGTCTGTTGCGGTGTTCCTAGTCCACATTCTTCTCTCATGGATTGTTGTTTATGTACTGCAATATGGTCTCTTGGGAGCAGCTCTAACACTGAGCTTCTCTTGGTGGTTGTTCGTCATCTTCAATGGACTTTACATTGTCCTGAGCCCTTCTTGCAAGGAAACCTGGACTGGCTTATCTGCCAGTGCTTTCACAGGAATTTGGCCTTATTTTAAGCTTACAGTCTCGTCTGCTGTCATGCTTTGGTATGAAAAAGACTTACAACACTTATTAATGGTTTTGTACCAAGTTCTACATTCTGATTATTATTTAATATTTTATACTTTAAATTAATAATGCAGTTTGGAGATATGGTACAGCCAAGGACTGGTACTTGTATCAGGACTCCTCGCTGATCCAACAGTATCACTAGACTCCTTTTCTATATGGTACGCCAAAAGCTAGCATCTCCATTTCCCACTTGCACAATGCCATTGTTTTTTTCCAGGTTCTAACTTGAAATTGAAACATCCCCAGCATGAACTACTTGAACTGGGACATGCAATTCATGCTAGGCCTGAGCGCATCTACCAGGTTTGCCAAGAACTTAAACACTTGGATTGACATATAATCAAGGGATATTATCATGCAGCTGAACCTATTTATTTTGTTTTCATTACCTTGAGCTACTTCTCGGCGTTAAATACGAAGAAAATACATATTATCATATCTATACCGATGAATCTGTGTGTTGAATCGCAGCGTTCGAGTAGGTAATGAACTAGGGGCAGGTCATCCGAAGGTAGCGAAATTGTCAGTGATGGTGGTGAATGGCACTAGCATTGTAATTAGTATAGTTTTCAGCGCAATAGTTTTTATTTTCCGAGTTGGATTAAGCAAACTCTTCACAACCGATTATGAGGTTATAGAGGCAGTTTCTGATTTGACTCCCCTGCTTGCCATCTCTGTTTTCTTAAATGGTATTCAGCCTATACTGTCAGGTCAGAAAGCTACATTTTACACTTCAAGTTCACTTATAGGCTATAACTACAAGATCTAGCAGAATAATCGTTTCCTTGTTGAGTTTCAGGTGTGGCCGTTGGGAGTGGATGGCAAGCTACTGTAGCTTATGTTAACGTGGTCACTTATTATGTAATTGGTCTCCCAATTGGATGTGTCCTTGGGTTCAAAACCAGCTTAGGAGTTGCTGTAAGTTTATCTTCCACGCGTAGCTTCTTACTGCAACTTTTTTCTTCTCTGTATTGATTTGAGCGAGAGGGCAGTGGACTGCCAAGTCCGGTGCTTGATTTTCCTGTAACTTTGCTGATAGAAGAGAATTCAGATGAACCAATATTAACTTTCTTTCAGGGGATCTGGTGGGGGATGATCGCTGGAGTTCTCTTGCAAACAATAACTTTAATTATTCTTACTGCAAGAACAAATTGGGATACTGAGGTAACTTAATCCACCTTGTGTCACTTGCCTTCTTTCTATCTTGGATAGAATTGGGATTCGTTGCCATCATTGTTAAAAAATGCGTTTACAGGTTCAGAATGCAGCTGAACGTTTGAAGAAATCAGCAAATGAAGATTTCTCTGGCTTGGTGGAGGCCATCTAAGGACATTTCAATCGATTCCCACCTTTTCTTCTTGGAGATGAATTTAATTCCAATAATCAATTTTGTAGCTTTAATTCCATTTTATTTTTCATGGAAATATTCCACTTTTACGGCCTTTTACCACAAAATAATCTTTAAATAGCTCCAATGTTGCTGTTTCTGTAACACAATTTTCTCATGACACATGAAATCATACAGAATTATTATTATTTTTATTTCAACTTCACTCCATGTGTTATCTATGCTGCTGTTTTCATATCAATTTTATTTTTGATTTAAGAGCAAAATAATAAATATTATTAATTCAATTTATTTCTACATGTATTTTAATAATATAATTGGATTCAATTATGTGATTTTATATTTTATTTCAAATATAAAAGTTATGATAAATTATCAATTTAATTCAAATCACATATGAAACTATATTCAATTTTACGTATGAATGGTTTCCAAAAGTACTATAATTTTCTAGTTTTTCAGAATTTGAGTTATTTTAAAGCATTATGAGCCCAACCCATTGACGGATATAGACTTAACCAAGAATATAGTTTGATAAACCTCTTTTGTTTTGTGGAATGAGTTAAATCTTTTCTGATATAAAAAAGATGTCCACATGATTATAGTGTTTTTAAAGGAGCAGGAAAAATTTAGGACATGGATTATTTGATTTGAAATGAATACAATAATCTAGTTTAATTTAATAATATGATTAAAAGAAAAAATGATAATAAAAAAAGCTAATGACTAATCGAAAAAAATAAATGATTGCCAATACTATTAAAAAATAACCTCTAAATATTCTTAAAAAATCTAAAATTATTTTATTTGATAACAAAACAAAAATCAAATTGTAATATTTTGGTTGGAAAATACAATAAAGCCCTTGGTGGCTTAAAGAGTAAGTATAAATGATTGAAGGGTAGTGTGGTAATTGACCAATAGTTGATAAATATAAATAAGAAAAAAAAAAAAAAGAGGGATCTGAATATTGGAAGAACAAACCGTAAGAGAGAAGGGAGGAAGAAGAAGAAGAAGAGAAAAGAAGGGAAAATAAGGGGAAAAGGAGAAAAGAAGTAGAGGAAATAAGTAAAAAGGTAAGATTTATGGTTTTAAGTGTATAATATGTTAAATTTCGGTTTTGATTAATTTTGAGAGTTTTGAAGTTTGTATTTTGAGTTAATTGATGAATTAATTTGAAGGTTAGGAGTTGATTATTGTGGGTATTTGATTAATTAGTTGATTTTGAGAGATTGAATTGAATGATAATGATTTTGAGTTATGATTTTGTTTAAATGGTGAAATTGTGTTAGAAATCAGGGGATAACAGTAGGTAATCTGTTGAAATTCTGGGTTTGAGGTTGAAGATGATGAAAATTCAGTTTGGTCCCTCAAATTACGGAAATTGCAGTTTAGTCCCCGAACTTTGGAAATTTTACAGATTGGTCCCTGGGGCATAAATTGAGGTTCTGAACAGAACTGAGGATGATTTAAGGACAAAATTCCAGTATAATTAATATTTTCAGTTTGGTCCTCCAATTTGACAAAAAGTATAATTTGACCCTAAAAATTTGGTAAAGTTCCAGAATGGTCCTTGGAGCATAATGATATATCCTGGACAGAATTGAGGATTAATTATGGTCAGAATTTCAGTATGGTTATATATTTACAGTTCGGTCCTCAAAATTTGGTAAAATTACGTTTTGGTCCCTGTTTTGGAAAATTGTCGTTTTAGTCCCTAAACTTGGGAGATTAAGCCCGGTTTATTTTATGCTTTGGGATCTTTTGTTTTATCTGTTTTTGAGTATATTTCATATATTTATTGTAGGTTCTCCTAACGATCTTTAATCGGATTTTCAGGTCTTTTGTCTGACATTCCTTTAGTTCAGTATTTTCCGGGTGAGTGGAATAATCTTTAATATGCATATAATATAAATAAATATGTATGTTGATTATACAATGAGTACGACTAGTAAATTTCTTGAATATTTATATATGTTGCTTTATTTTTCGAGTACTCATTTATTCTTGAATTTGCTTTCGCAATCTGATAAAGTAAATTCTATTTGATATGATATACGTTTCTTTGATGATTCTGTGAATATCTATTATGCCTTGATATGGGACTTGTCAGTAACTCCATGCTAACGGAGAGTAGTTAGCCTGTGTGCATATAGTATTCTATATGCCTAGCTGATGAGAGAGGCATCAGCCTGTGGCGATTGATCATCCCACAGTGGTCACCGACGGGTGTCATCTGGTCACCTTCGGGTGTCATCTGATCTCTGACATGTAATCCACTACGTTATGATAATATGTTACGTTATGATATTATGTTTAGTAAGTATATGTATATCAAGATAAATCATCTTGCAAATAATATCTGATATATATGAAATGTATATTAAATGTTATTCCCTCACTGAGTTGGTTGAACTCACCTCTCATTTTTAATATTATTTCAGGTTCTTAATTTCTGAGACTTTGTTGAGTGTTTCCGCTTCTTCAGTTCTGGTCGGTATGCCTTGCTTGTTCGCGAGGCTTTCCTTTCAGTTTTGTTTTGATGTCTTAGACGCTCCACTGTTACCTTGGTTTAATTAAATTTGGATTTTGACAATGTAAATGTATTATGAATTATTATTTTTGTTTTAATAATTATCTTTCGGTTTTATCAGTATTTGAATAATACGATATTTCTGAATATTATGAGCCGCTGCGTATTTTAGAACAAATTGTTCTTTTGATATGTCCGTTCTGAGGCTTAGCGTAGGTGAGGTGTCCTTTCGACACCGCTCCTACGTTGCCGGTCATGGACCCGGGATTCGGGTCGTGACACAAATAATATCATAAGAAGAAAAATAAAGAAAAAAAATATTAAACTCAATCTCCAACAAATCAAATGTTGAAGGAAGAATTATAAAAAAATCAATTTTAAAAAAGGATAAAAAACCTAACTTGAGCATGCCAAACTTGTGGTTCATTCATGAGACCGGAATAACCTCGTATAAAAAAAAACATTGAATAAAACAATGAAAGTTAACTTTTAAGCAAACTAAATGATGAAAGGTGAAACTGAAAAAATCAATTAAAATATATAAAAAAGAACTTGAGTCAATACGGGTTAAATTAACAAACCCATGACTCGTGATATGAGATTAGGATAACCCACATAAAGATAAAAATCATGAAGCTTAAGGCCCAATAACCTAATGTTGAAAAATAAAATTGAAAAAAGTCAATTTAAAAAAAAATTAAAAAAATTGAAGTTAAATTGGGATAATCTTTAAAATCCATAACTCGAGTCATAAGACTAGAATTACCATGTTAAAGGTAAATATGAAAAAAATCATAAAGCAAAATTTCTAATCATAAAAAATTGAAAAACAAAACAAATAGCAATTAAGAGAACAAGTATCAAATCTGGTACAAAAACTAAATCAAATAAAATAATGAGAGACTAAATTGAAAATTAAAATAATTCAAGAAAATAATAATAATAATAAAAAAAAACAATCAAAATAATGAGAATCAAATTTGATAAAAAAAAATTAAATGAAATAAAATGTCGAGAAATGAAACTAAAAAAAAATCAAGAAAGTGATAAAAAGAACAAGAATTTAAAGAATAAAGACCAAATTGGATAAAAAAAATTAAATGAAACAAAATATCGAGAAATGATTTTTTTTTTAAAATCAACTTCAAAAAGCATTAAAAGAAAAAAAATAAAAAAAACAAAAGAATAAAACCAAAATTGATTCAAATACAAATACAAATTGAGAGGACACATTTAATTTTTTAAAGGGTTAAGAGTGACCTGAGGTGAGAAGAGAGAAATAAGGGAGGGAAAGAAAAAAAATCCAACATGAGCCCAACCACTTCGCCACCATGCACACACGCATGACCATCGGAAAGTGAAGATTGTGATGCTTCTAAAGCCATTATGGAAGGTGGTGTTTAACTTTCAAAAAGCCCCCACAAGCTATCTAAATATAATAATAATAATGAATAATATAGAAAAGATTGTATGGCTCTTATTGCTAGATAGTTAACCAATTTTATTTTATAATGGTAAAATGATTATTTCTCTATTCTAATCAACGTTAACATATTCCTTGGTATATAATGAATGACCAATTATTATTATTTTTTTAAAAAAAAATTAACCACATTCTGAATCTTTAATATTCTAGCTAGATACATAAATTTATCAGCCCTGGTTAAGGTCGCAGCCTCTGAGGCTTCAAAATAAGAGTCATGAATTGGACCAGCATTGCCAATTTATTATTGACCATTTGATTGTGTGATGATCGCTTCATGAACCTTTATATTATTTAAGAAGCGTTAGGTTACTATCTCTATTGTAAGACCCAAATTTTTTGCCCCAACCTAAGCCCAAGTCAGTCCAAACCCAACCTAAGTTAGCCTAGGTATATAAGGAAAAGTTGCATGAGAATTAATTTTCTCTCGTCTAATTCTTATTGCCGTCATAACTCTCTACTCATCAAGCCACGGATTTTAGTTTATGATCTTAAGTTTTTCGGGTTCAAGAAAAGTGGAATTAACAAGTAAGTGATTCTCTCTCTTGTATTACTTTTGATTATTATTTATTTATGGAAGGATAAAAAAAAAGATTAGGGTTTATAAGGATTTGAAGTTTATGTTGTTAAGATTAATTTATGATTATTAGGGGTTTAATGTTAAGTGATTGATTTTGAGTATTTTGTTAAAATTAAGAATTTATGAGTTGATTTCTTTAAATTGATTTTTATGGGTTAATAAATTCATTTCACCCTTGCTGGAAAATCTGGACAGAATGGTCTTGTGGATGAAGATGATGAAATTTCATTTTGGTCTTTGATTTATGAAAAAATTACAGTTTAGTCCCTAAACTTTGATAAAATTATAATTCGACCACTAAATATATTTTGAGGTTCTAGATAGTGTTATTATGAGGTTAAGGATGAGTAATCTTATTTTGATAATTGAGTTGGAATCTTTTTAGTTTGGTCCCTCAATTTTAGGGATTTACATTTTAGTCCCTGAACTTTTTTATATAAAAAAATTACATTTTGGTCCCTGTGTCGTTCTGGACAGAATTGAGGATGGTTTATGGGTGAAATTTTGGTATGGTTATGTATTTATAGTTTGGTCTAATTTTGGTCCCTATTTTGAAAAATTATCGTTTTAGTCCCTAAACTTAGGAGACTAAACCTGGTTTTATTTTATGCTTTGGGATCTTTTATTTGTGTTTCTTTGGGTTGTTTTTTTTAGTATATTTTGTATATTTTTGTAGGTTCTCCTAACGATTCTCAATAAGATTTTCGGGTCTTTCATCTGATATTCCTTTTAGTTATATATTTTCCGGTTGAATGAGATAATTTATAATATAAATATAATATAAATAAATATATATATTGATTATACGATGAGTACAACTAGTTAATTTTTTGAATATTTATATATATTGCTTTATTTTCTGAGTACTCATTTATTCTTGAATTTGCACTTGCAATCTGTCGAACTAAATTCTATTTGATATGATATACTTTTCTTTGTTGATTCTTTGAATATTTATTATGCCTGATATAGGACTTGTCAGTAACTCCATGCTAACGGAGAGTAGTTAGCTTATATGCATATAGTATTCTGTATACCTAGCTGGCGAGAAAGACATCAGCTTATGGCGACTGATCATCCCATAGTGGTCAGCTCTGGGTATCATCTAATCACATTCGGGTGTCATCTGGTCACTTTTGAGTGTCATCTGGTCATCTTCACGTGTCATATGATATCTGACATGTATTCCATTACTTTATGATAATATATTTACTATGTATATGTATATCAAGATAAATCGACTTGCAAACTGTTAATATCTAAAATGTATATTAAATGTTATTTCCTCACTGAGTTGATTGAACTCACCCCTCATTCGTAATATTATTTCGGGTTCTTAATTTTTAATAGCAGGTGGACTTTGTTGAGTGTTCTTGCTTCTTCAGTTTTAGTCGGTATGCCTTGCTTATTTTGCAAGGCTATCATTTTAGTTTTGATTCGATGTCTTAGATGCTCTACCATTACCTTGTTTTAATTAAGTTTGGATTTTTGAGAATCGAATGAGTATTATGGATTATTGTTTTTGTTTTAATTATTGATGAGAAATTTTAAACTATCATTTGGTTTCATTAGTTTTGAATAATATAATATTTCTGAAGATTATGAAATGCTACGTATTTTTAAATAACTTGTTATTTTGATATGTCCGTTATGAGGCTTAGCGTATGTGGGGGTGTCCTTTCAACACTGTTCCTGCGTTGCCGATCATGGACTTAGGATTCGGGTCGTGACATCTATTTTATCTTATCTCTCTCTCTCTCTCTCTCTCTCTCTCTCTCTCACACACACACACACACACGCAATGCAGCACTACATTTAAGCTTATTTTTGAAACTCAGCTCGGCGGGTCGACCTGGAACTCAGTTGATATGAGACTAGAACCGGATCGGGTTTAATAAAAAATAAAAAAAGTAAAAAACCCTACTAATCTGGTGGGTTGACCCGATTGACACGACAAGACCATGTTCTAATCCGTTGATTATTTATTTTTTTAACCAAAATAACATCATTTTAATTTCTAAAAAATAATAGGGTCAACCCCATTAAAACCCATGATCTAGATCTTGAACTGGATTGAACACCAAACCGAGTTTAAAAACTCTGTATCTAAGTCGATTTATTTACTTCCTATAAAAAATAATAGAACAGCACGTAGTTTCTTTAGTAGGACATTTAGAGAGAGTTTATCCCGTGAAACAAGTGCATGATAAACATCTCATGCTCCTTAGTATTAACTATATAGCTGGCCCAAGTTACGGTCGGACTAAATTTTTTAACATAAAAAAAAGGAAATATTTAGCTCATGATTTATTTATTTATTGCGTTGTACGTTATTAAATTTGGCACAGTGGATCAAACAAAAAATCTGCAACATCAATGAGAAATTAAGCTAATTAACGATACCCGGATGATTACATGCAAGCATCCAAGATTGTTCTTCAAAGGTAGAGTTAATTTAACCTGTCCACAAAAACCAGATTTCATGAATTGCATGCAGCAAATACATCCAACTGAGGAGCCAAAAAATGATGGGAAATTATTGAAGTACCTTACTTGTTTGAGCAAAAGCATAAAGTGCAGAGCTACGAAGATATATGAAACCCCCAAACACAGCAGGATTGGAATCCTAAGAAGCACATAGCCCTACAAAGCGCACAAACCCTTTCTTATACGGGGGCGATATGATAGATGATTATGTGAAAAAAAGAGAAGAAAAACAACCCCAACACCCACTCAACAACGCAAACAAAAAGGCAAATGATGATACCTGAAAAGACAACAATTGAAAGAGTTCCATTACCAAAAAAAAATAAAAAAATGATGAACAAGGCAAATTAACTTATCTAGTTATAGGTCATTAATCGTGAATGATCGAAAGCCAGAGAGGAAGAGAGATTGATAGGACGCAGGATTGGCTAGAAAATTTATCAAATGTGGTCGAAGACAGATCCAAATGAATACGAAATTAATAGCAAAGCAAAAGAAACAACCCTTAAAAATTGAAGAGGCAATTAAGAAAAAATACAATGGACAATGCATCAGATGCTTAATCGTGCATGCGTGTGGTAGTAACCTCTTATGCAAGTCTTCCACCCACCTGAATCTGACTCCGTTGAAAAGCTTGAGATCACGCTACTGGATAGGGTTTCTTAAATGATTGTGTGCAAATTTTGCTCTGGTGTGGTGGGTTTAATGCTTGTATTCTTCAACGAAAGGGAACGGGCCACACCTTTCGTGGAAGTAATTATCTCTCTCCAATTAACTAAAGGGGAAGTTTAGGGTTGTTCTACCTTGTAAATTGTTACTAGTTTTAGTAGGAATCGAGGGTGATGTAGATAGTCACCCAAGTCCATTAAAATGGGGAAGAGAAACGCTGAGAGGAAATGCTCCACAACATAAAAGAGGAAGAACATGCTCGACTCTACTTCGTGTAGGTTGACGTGTTCTTCACCAAAAGAGCAAGTGCATAAAGAGAGACCAAAGACGTTTTAGAATCTCCATTTCGGAAAACATATAGCAATTGCTCGTCCTTGTTATCTCTTTTTCAAGAGGAAGTAGAATGACGAGAAGGCCTCCATTGATGGGGTCGCCAACTAGTAAAATTTGCCTTGACATGCGACATGATGCCCAGAAATACAGTTAATTGCTCCTACTTGTATGCTAATTAAATCTAGGACCGTCAGGAGGTGAAGGGTTCATATATGAGATACTTCTGGCCTTCACAACTTATGTAGAATGAAGATTAGGTGCACGTGCTTTGACCAACCACGCCGCAGGTACCATGCCTGAAATGAGTTAGCCGTAGCTACTCTTGTACAAGCATGTCTGCCTTCACTCTTAGAATGATCCTTGATTTATTTTCTACCTAATTATATAATTAAACCTGCTAGACATTTCACACAAGCACCTAGCTACTAGAAGAGTAGCTACGGCTTTAACTGACAAACCCTTCTTCGACAAGCACCTAGTTAATAGTGCTCGCCGAAATAACTTTGTGGTTCGACGCCGATCTTGCCGGATTATTTATTACTTCGATATTTTTACACTTGAAAAAAAACATCAATATTTTAATCGTGTCACTTGAGCAAGCATTAAGAACAAGGTCTATAGAAGCTCTAATTACTCAAAGAATAATAACTCCTAATCCAACATCTATAGCTTTCCCTTAGTAATATAAGTAATGCCCTAGTGAAACATCTTTAGAAAACCATTTCATAAGCCTCCCATACATCCCACTTGTTTGTTCTATACAGCCACCTCATATGGTAGGTTTAACTAGAGAAAAAGATCTAAAGGAGAATCTTGCGGATAAAGCATATGACAAATAGACAGAATTAGAAGAAAGAATGAAGGTAATTAAGAGGTCTAATCTATATGACCTGGTGAAAGCAGTCGAAATGTGATTAGCGTGTTGTAATTCCAAAAGACTTTCGAGTGCATGAATTTATCAAATACAAGGGAACACAATGCTCACCAAGAAGGCATACTATAATAAAATGGTTCAAGTTGTTCATGATAAGAAACTACTTATCCATTTTTTCCAAGATAGATTAATAATGTTGCACTGGCATAGTATATGAGGCTCAAAAATCAGGTACCATGCTTGAAATGAGTGCTACTCTTCTACCTAATTAATTTATCTTCTACCTAATTATATAATTAAACCTGCTAGACATTTATATATGAGCTGACAAACCCTTCTTCGACATGCACCGAGCTCTCGCAGAAATAACCATGGGCGAAGAATCAGAGCATCAAACACCGCTACTAGAACATGACTCTCATTCACGAATTCGAGATTTGTCTTCTGTTACAATAGAAGAATTCTTGGAGCACGGGCCTGTGGCTGTCCGATGGTGGCCACGCCTTGTTGCATGGGAATCAAGGCTCCTTTGGATCCTATCTGGCTCATCTATTATTGTTTCCGTGACCACTTTCATGCTTAGTTTCGTGACCCAGATGTTTTCAGGGCATTTGGGTGCATTAGAGCTTGCCGGGGCATCTATTGCCAACGTAGGAATTCAGGGTCTTGCTTATGGCATAATGGTACGTCTTTATAATTGCTTTTTTGCCTTGTTTCAGTAGAAGCCATAGCCACCGAGTTACAAAATGTTGGCAGTCTTATCCAATTTACAGGGTTTCAATTTGAGACCTTCAAATGAAAATCTCAAATCTAATCGTTGAAGTGTCCCTTTGAACCTACGGATTGTTTCTGTCGCTTGGACGTTAGTTTCATATCCTGCTGAATTAACTAAGAGCAAACTAAAAGCTTGATTGCTAATTTAATTTGCTCTACAAGCTGTTATCATGCTTTATAATCTTCTAACTTGGTGATTATTTGATAATAAACAACAGCTGGGCATGGCCAGTGCGGTGCAAACTGTCTGCGGCCAAGCATATGGAGCCAAAAAGTACTCATCAATGGGCATCATTTGCCAAAGAGCAATTATTTTGCACCTGGGAGCAGCTTTCCTCCTCACATTCCTATATTGGTTTTCAGGGCCAGCTCTGCGAGCTATTGGGCAAACAGAGAGCATAGCTGAGCAGGGAGAAATTTTCGCTCGTGGCCTGATACCTCAGTTATATGCATTTGCATTAAGCTGCCCTATGCAGAGGTTTCTCCAAGCTCAGAACATAGTAAACCCTCTAGCATACATGTCTGTTGCGGTGTTCCTAGTCCACATTCTTCTCTCATGGATTGTTGTTTATGTACTGCAATATGGTCTCTTGGGAGCAGCTCTAACACTGAGCTTCTCATGGTGGTTGTTCGTCATCTTAAATGGACTTTACATTGTCCTGAGCCCTTCTTGCAAGGAAACCTGGACTGGCTTATCTGCCAGTGCTTTCACAGGAATTTGGCCTTATTTTAAGCTTACAGTCTCGTCTGCTGTCATGCTTTGGTATAAAAAAGACTTACAACACTTATTAATGGTTTTGTACCAAGTTCTACATTCTGATTATTATTTAATATTTTATACTTTAAATTAATAATGCAGTTTGGAGATATGGTACAGCCAAGGACTGGTACTTGTATCAGGACTCCTCGCTGATCCAACAGTATCACTAGACTCGATTTCTATATGGTACGCCAAAAGCTAGCATCTCCATTTCCCACTTGCACAGTGCCATTGTTTTTTTCCAGGTTCTAACTTGAAATTGAAACATCCTCAGTATGAACTACTTGAACTGGGACATGGAATTCATGTTAGGCCTGAGCGCATCTACCAGGTTTGCAAAGAACTTAAACACTTGGATTGACATATAATCAAGGGATATTATCATGCAGCTGAACCTATTTATTTTGTTTTCATTACCTTGAGCTACTTCTCGGCGTTAAATACGAAGAAAATACATGTTATCATATCTAGACCAATGAATCTTTGTGTTGAATCGCAGCGTTCGAGTAAGTAATGAACTAGGGGCAGGTCATCCGAACGTAGCGAAATTGTCAGTGATGGTGGTGAATGGCACTAGCATTGTAATTAGTATAGTTTTCAGCGCAATAGTTTTGATTTTCCGAGTTGGATTAAGCAAACTCTTCACAACCGATTATGAGGTTATAGAGGCAGTTTCTGATTTGACTCCCCTGCTTGCCATCTCTGTTTTCTTAAATGGTATTCAGCCTATACTGTCAGGTCAGAAAGCTACATTTTACACATCAAGTTCACTTAGAGGCTATAACTACAAGATCTAGCAGAATAATCATTTCCTTGTTGAGTTTCAGGTGTGGCCATTGGGAGTGGATGGCAAGCTATTGTAGCTTATGTTAACCTGGCCACTTATTATGTAATTGGTCTCCCGATTGGATGTGTCCTTGGGTTCAAAACCAGCTTAGGAGTTGCTGTAAGTTTATCTTCCATGCGTAGCTTCTTACTGCAACTTTTTTCTTCTCTGTATTGATTTGAGAGTGGGAACTTTTGGTTAAAAGAGAGAGAGGGCAGTGGACTGCCAAGTCCGGTGCTTGATTTTCCTGTAACTTTGCTGATAGAAGAGAATTCAGATGAACCAATATTAACTTTCTTTCAGGGGATCTGGTGGGGGATGATCGCTGGAGTTCTCTTGCAAACAATAACTTTAATTATTCTTACTGCAAGAACAAATTGGGATACTGAGGTAACTTAATCCACCTTGTGACACTTGCCTTCTTTCTATCTTGGATAGAATTGGGATTCGTTGCCATCATTGTTAAAAAATGCGTTTGCAGGTTCAGAAAGCAGCTGAACGTTTGCAGAAATCAGCAAATGAAGATTTCTCTGGCTTGGTCGAGCCCATCTAAGGACATTTCAATCGATTCCCACCTTTTCTATTTTGTTTTAGAGTTCTTCTATTTTGTTTAGAGTTCCTCCTGGAGATGAATTTAATTCCAATAATCAATTGTGTAGCTTTAAATTCCCTAGAGAGTTGTTGATTTGAATTCTAAATAGAATTCATTTGTTAGAGTAATTTGACATTAAAAATATCCTTAACAACAATGATTGCGATGTGGATTTTATCCTGCAATACTTCACTGCACAATTTAGCCCCGAATTGCACAAATATAATGTAACTATTGGTTTGCTTGGAATCTGCATGATCTCTACTCATTAGGGTTTACTTTTGAGTTCCTTGTGGAAGATGGATACTGGAATCAAATCCATGGGCTCCTTTCATTTTGTAGTTATCATGCTAGAGGTCGGCTTGTTTTTTTGTTCAAGAGGTTTTTTTTTTTCATGGAAATACTCCACTTTTACGGCCTTTTATCACAAAATAATCTATAAATAGCTCCAATGTTGCTGTTTCCATAACAAAATTTTCTCATGACACATGAAATCATACAGTATTATTTTTTTTTTCCTCAACTTATCTAGTTATAGGTCAATCGTGAATGATCGAAAGCCATAGAGGAAGAGAGATTGATAGGACGCAGGATTGGCAGGAAAATTTATCAAATATGGTCGGAGACAGATCCAAATGAATAGGAAATCAATAGCAAAGCAAAAGAAACAGCCCTTAAAAATTGAAGAGGCAACTAAGAAAAAATACATTGGATAATGCATCAGATGCTTAATCATGGAACAAAATTGAAGAAGCAACTAAGAAACTTTCTCTGAAACACTAAAATCAGTAATCAAAAAACGGAATCAAAATGGAAATTTGAAAAATTCACCTAGCTAGTGATCTTGTTTGCAAGTCTCGTTAACTGAACACCGCCTCTATCTAAACTCTATACAGAATTTCCACTATTAATTTACCACTTCGACTGTTTGAGCTAGTTAGCTAGGAAGCGAAGTTTCTTCTTGTTTAAACGGCGCGCGCATCCAGAACTTGTGTTTTTTACGGGAAAGAGAGACTTTGAGATGAAGGGGATGACTGGTTATGTGGTAGCTGTAGATCGATCATCAGGAAGAGAGAGAGAGATTGTCGCTGAAGTGGACTGTAGAAAAATAGATAGAAACACCGCAATGGTTGCTGTCAGCAGGAGAGATAGGGGCAAAAAGGGAAACAAAATATGGTTTCCATTCTTCCACGTCGTCAAGCAACAAACGCAAAGAAAAAACATTGTAGAACATTTTCTGAAGGTTAAAAAAAGAAGGACGTACCTCTACGTAAATGAGGGCGATTACTCTTGCCTTTTAAATTGGTCGGCAGAGAAAGAACATGTCCCTTGCCATTCTCTCTCTGTTTTCCATTTACTGTCTGTGCGTAGAAATGATTTTTTCTAACTAAATTCTTTACATCTTAACATTGAATTTCCATCATCCTCAAGTGGAACCAAATCCATTATTGTTTTCCACGTCAAAAGGGAGCCCGGATTTCTATAAAAGCACATCACTTTTCAAGAAAGTTTTGGTGGATTGACTAGAATCATTGTCTCGAGCACGATTCCTCGTCTTCAAGTATTTTTCCTTAATAATATATTTGCCCAAAACATTTTTTATACAACTAAATCGTTCGAGAATATAGCGACTCTTTCATGAATAGCCAAAAAGACCTTAGAAAATGGATTGTTAAGTGAGCAACGCCGAGTTGGCCACTCACTCTGATGCAAGCAAAACACCTTTTGTTTTTGGCAACATGCATCCTCTTCGATTACATGCCTTCAAGTCAGTGCTTGTTTAAAATCAAAATTGCACATATAATAAAGGTTATTGGACACGGTTGTTAAGGAATAATTAGGTACGATTGACGTTATTGTCCACGAGGAGTGCAATCTCATGATATTGCTTTCCCTGTCCTCTTTACACCATAGCCACGTCCGCCACTCAAAGAGCTCACGGCAGTATCTGTCTTCCCCTCACCAGGGACTTCGAAAGAACGAAGACACAATCTATACATGACATTATCTTGTAAATAACAACAAATGGAGGATTAAAAACAGGTGAAAAGAGTTACGAACCTACAAGTGGACAGACATCCATGGAACGAGGGAGGGAGGGAGATAGAGATAAAGCCAACTCTTTTATTTAAATAATTATGCGAACTTA
This sequence comes from Populus alba x Populus glandulosa, assembly GCA_033617975.1. Taxonomy (NCBI): domain Eukaryota; kingdom Viridiplantae; phylum Streptophyta; class Magnoliopsida; order Malpighiales; family Salicaceae; genus Populus; species Populus alba x Populus glandulosa. The sequence goes on along the minus strand of CM066147.1, from coordinate 20,178,503 downwards.
GTGCCTTCCCACCAAGAAAGTGGGAAGAACATGGTACAGCATTCTCGTACAGATAACTTACACAAGGCAGGTGCCACTCAACAACAGGGCTAGACTAGACTCTTATTTTTTTGTGCCTGCCCAATAACAGTATGTATACATCGAAGGGGGCGACACGCCAATCAAACCAATCAAGGATGACAGATTAATTTTCCACGACATTTCTCGAACAGCTCAATCGAAACAGCGATGATATGTTAGCCAGTTCCCGTGTTAACACATCTACATCTGAATTATTGCATCCACAAAAGCGGGCAGCAAAAGAGTTACATTCGTGAGATCAAGAGCGGGACAGACACTGGCGCCTCCTCGGTACCCATGACTGGCTGAAACAAGTCCAACTCTCCATAACGCTCCAGAACACGCATCCTGCAATCTTCTGCGGCCATCAATCCAGTTGAGAATGCACCATGCACTGACCCTGGGTAGCTCACACTTGTTGCCTCACCTGCAAAGAATAGGTTATCTACAGGGATCCTCAGCCTCTCATACAGTTCATGGGGTTTGCCTACTGTATCATAGCTATAGGAACCAAGTGAGTTGATATCTGAGCCCCACCGAGAAACAAGATACTGAATCTGCATAATTTTTGAAAAATTAGCATCATGTCATGAGTTCCATAGCAAGCCCAAGGAAGCTAGTTCAAATGCTCAAGAAAATTTCATGACTTCAATGAACAATAAGCGCAAGTTCATGGAACTCAGATTACCGGTGCAGAAGCATCAGGAAGGATCTTCTTGAGTTGCATAAAAGCAAAATTAGCAGCAGCTTCATCAGACATTTTCTCAATGTCTCTGGCAAGCTTCCCAGCAGGCATATAAACAAGGACAGGGTGGCCAGTTGCCTTGTGAAGATTCAGGAAGTAGCTGCATCCATAAGATGTCTCTGCAACCACACCCAAGAACTCTACTTTTGGCCAGAACACCTGTTCGAAGTTCAACACAATCTTATTCTCAATTCCCACTCCAAGGTCCTTGATGGCTTCTTCCTTCCAGTCTGGAAGTTTTGGTTCAAACATTATGGTCTTAGATTTCAACACGCCAAGAGGAATGGCAACAACAGCAGCATCGGCCATAAATGTTCTTCCATCTTCCACTGTTACCTTTACTCCATTATAATGCCTCACTATTTTTGTCACCCTAAAAAATAACAGCGATGAATTGTAATTGCTAGACATAAACAAGTGGGTGTGTTGAACTCGTATGCGTGTACAAGCTCAAGCATAACATAGGAAAAGCAAGAAATAACATACCTGTGGCCCAAGCGGATGTCAAGGCCTTTGGCAAGAGTGTTAATGACAGGAAGGTAGCCCCTGACCATAAGCCCATGCCCACCAGGGAGCAGTTCTTCCTACAAAAGATGATGCAAATACTAGTGTGTCAAGACATGATAAGGGTAAACTCTACTACCAGCAAATAAAAGATCATTTCTAATTCTAGCCTGGAAAGCAAATGCTAGTGAAGATGCTTGGGATTCTGAATAATGACATTGTCAATAAGTGAAAACTTACCTGATCCCAGCCTTTAAGTGATATTGTCTCTGAATCAGCAGCAAACCATCCTTCCATTCTGCATAAATACCACTGAAGCACCTTGTGGGCAAGACCCTCCAACCTGTACATCAAAATCAACTTTATTAAACCAAAATTTTTTGTTCAGCAAACATGCAATTTACTATTCCAATATGTTATTATGAGAATATGACCTTAAATCTGGTCGTCTTTCAAAAACAATTGAGAAAGCACGGAGTATAGACATGTCTTCATTGTTTTCAAGTCTTACTTTATCTGTCTGCATTCAAGAAGAGGAACAGCAACTCAGAAACGCCCATGAAACAAACAGAACGGGCTTGTGTTGAAGCGACGGAAATATTTTCACAGTCGCAAAGAAAACCATCCTCTTCAAGGTTTCTATGCTAGAAAAACCTCCAAAGATCAATTAAGAAAACTCAAGATACAATAGGCTTCAGTCAGAGAAAAAGATTGATTAAGCTAACAAAATCTTGTGATGTTATAATACTAGGAAGTGTAAAAAAAAAGAGGTATACAGAAAAAGAAAAGAAAGAATGCGTGCCTCCTTTAAAATGTTCTCAAATGCTTCGCCAACTTTGGTGACCAATTCTTGTGGAACTTGGTTCCCATCCATATCATAGAGTGCATAGCTGCACAGAAAAGATAAAACTTAGAAGGGAAAAAAAAAATCAACACGGTATTCAAAGTAGTGGCAAAGAGAAAACTTGAGGAAAATGTTACTATAAATTGAGAAAATGCCCAAAAAGAAAAAAACAATACAAACAAAGTTTGAAACTCAACCCAACCATTGACTGCTATTAATAGGACACAGCCACGCACAAAAACCTCTACTAGCAGATGGCAACTTGGGAGATACATAACATCTAAATTATCTTTCTGCATCACAAACTTTAAAGAGAAAAAGAAATCATGATTCAAGACTAAATGATGCTCTAGAATCGGGATCATGCATGCTGTTTTAATTCATGAAAGGAACTTTAGAAACATCCTTCACAACAAATGCAAAATAAAAGCAACAAATACATGTTTAAATCAGTCAATCAATCGATTACCTTTCAAGATCATGGTCATACAAGACGGAATTATCACCACTCGTACGGTACAAGGGCAGTCCTAACCTCCCAATCAATGGTGCCAAAGGATTCTCTTTGCACACCCCATGCAACCTGGAACCACAATCATTCCCATTATTTAATTTCTGAATAATAAAATTAATAAAAATTCTCAAAAAAAATTATTACCATGATGCACCAAGGTCGACAGGAAAACCAAAAGAGAAATCAGTATGAACACGACCACCAAGCCTGTCTCTTGATTCTAACAAGACAACCTCGATTGAAGCATCATGCAAAGCACGTGCTGCAGCCACTCCGGCAATTCCACCGCCTATCACTATAACTGACGGTGATCTTGTTGCTTGCCCCGTCCCCTCATTCGAATAACATAGACCTGTTCCCATTACATTACATTAATCCCAAAAAGACAAAAATTAGTCACTAATTAATCATTCCTCCCATCTTAATAGTACTTACACATTGCTACAGTAATAGGTAAAGCTAATTAATTAGCAAGGAAAGGGTAAAGATTAATTTTAAAAAAAAAATTAAAACAATTCATTAAAATAACATTTTAAAAAAAATTATTTCTAACGTAAACACAATTAAAAAAAGAACACTGTATAAAAACAGTACCAGCACCAAACAACACTTGAGTGATGGAAATGTGGTGAAATTAGTTTTGAAAGTTTTTTTTATTTATAAATTTATTAAAATAATATATTTTTATGTTTTAAATTATAACATCAAAATAATTTAAATAAAATTTTTAAAAAATAATTGAACAAATTAAATTTTAATGAAAAATAGATTAACGTTTCATAACAAACAGCCCTAAATCATTCATCCCAAAACACATGCAAATGCAGAACAAAACACGTGCACTGCTATAAATGTGGGACCCAGAGGGTTACTGTGCTGTCACTTTCGAAAATTAGGGCCACAGAAAAAAATATTGAAAAGGATGAGAAAAATACTGGCACCGACAAATTTTTAGCTAACCATAATAAAAAAAAGAAAAGAAAAGAAAAGAAAGAAAGAATAGAATTATGAAGGTTAAAACAGGAAGGACGAACCTCTACGTAACTGAGGGCGATTACTCTTCAATCCCGAAACCATGATCGTTAAAAGATGATGATGATGATGGGGGAGTGGAATTAAAATCAGAATTAATGGGATTCAAAATGAAAAAAATAAGATTATTACTTATAAGGGGCTGTGATAATAAAGGTTCAGTGGATTTGTTTTGGAATTTAAAAAGAGAAGGAGATGATTGAGGTGAATAATGGAGAATAAATATCAAAAGACACGTTATGAAATGGTTGGAATTGGTCGACGCGAAATAATAACCCAGCTTTCCCAACCAGCTCATGCAGAATCCCTTTGCCGATTATACCACTCTTCCGATTCTCTGCCTTTCTTGCAGAACTTCGATCGACAGAAATTGAGGGAGATTTTCGAAACCTAATCTTATTATTCTGTCATGAACAGATCGAGAAAGCCAAAGGGGAAGATGATTAGAGAGAGAAGGTGAAACTTCTAGAGAGAGGGGGGGGAGATGCTTTCTAGAGAGAGGAGAGGGGTTTGTTTGGTTTGTGTTATGGTTGAGATTCGGGGGGTTAGGATTCCAGACTTTATAGACTTGTGTATGCCAGCTACCCCAGGCCTTGATACGCGCTAGTGTATAAGAAGAAAGCTAATCGCTAATAATATAGCGACACGTGTTTTTAATTGATCAAATCGGGCAGTTATGCTCTGCAGTTGCCATATTGGAAGGGTTAAAACGAGAAAGGAGTGATTGCTTTACTGTGCAGTAAAAAAGGCAAACAGAGGAATTATTATTATTAGGTTTGATGACGTGTGACGTGTCACTTCAATTTTGGAAAAAGGAAAACATCTTTTATTGCTTTTCTGTCACTGTATACTCTTTTTTTCTTCGGTTTGAAAAATGAAATGGAACGTTACGTATCGGATAAGCACACCTGTTGCTCGTTTCGTTGTAGCGCACGATAGTGACCGTCTTTCTTACATTTATAAATTTGGGCCAAACCTTACTGTTTTTTTAATGTAGTGTAGGATGTTTTTAAAAAAAATATTTTTTAATTAATAATTTATTAAAATATTTTTTAGTTTTCTTTTTATTTTTTAACATCAATGCATTTAAATTATTAAAAAATATATAAGATTTTCTAATTTAATATTTTTTAAAATAAAAAATAGTTTAAAAACAAGTTCAAATAAATAAACACTTAAATGCAAAGTATGATATATTACCGCAAGCATTGCAGCTATGGAATTAAAAATCTACTTTACAGGTTCAAGCTAATTATTCAAGTTGAAAATCTTTTTTAAAAAAAGATTTTTCCTACTAATTATTTAATTTGTGGTTTGAATCTTAATTAGAGTTTGGAAATACCAACCAAACAGGTGTTTGATAAAACAAAAATTAATTATTTTAACTCCTATTTTGTATTATCTTGAAATTTAAAGGATATTTTTTAATGTAATAGCAATTGTTTTTTTAAATAATTTTAAATTACTAATACATTAAAATAATATTTTTTATTTAAAAAAAATATTTTTAATATTAACATATTAAAATAATTTAAAATACTAAAAAAATATTAATTTAAAATACTAAAAAAATATTAATTTAAAAAACTAAAAATATATATATTTTTAGAAAACAAATACAGCATTTATTACCGGTTAGTTGCGATAGGTCTTTATGATTGATCGATTTGTGATCTGTGAACCGGAGCCACTCTTTTTTATTATCATAATTTTTATATATTTACTTGGATTAGTCCGGAATTTAAGTTTTGCTCTTGGTTGACCTTCATGTTGTATTTTAAATTGTGATAGTAATTTTTAACATATTTATGCTAATCCGATGAACCTAACTTAGACATTGTCTTTTATTTAATTAAAATTTTAAATTATAATAATTATTATTTGTATTGTTATGTTGATATAGGTTAATAATTAATCTGACTTATGTTCTTATTTTTGTTTTGAGAAGGCCTTAGAGTTAGGTTTTAAAACTATAATACTAATTATTTTTATTCTTGTGCTAACATGGGTTAATCTGAGTTGGCTTTTTATACTCATAATCAAGGTCTTGTCTTGAATCGATTATTAATTTGGATTTTAAAACTATGATAATAAACTTTATTTATTTTAGTTTTACAATTATTTTAAAATTAAAAAAAATTTACAATGATATTATTTATCAGCCAAGTATTCTTCTTACGGCTAGATCCAATCTCCTGGTCCCTGCGGAAAGGAAAAAGAATTTCACGTTCTTATAAGTAAAAAACAATAAATATTGTTTTTGAAGACACATTTTCTATGCATATTATGTTTCTTACATAAATTCACTTTAAAATTATTTTAACAACATATATTTTTTATGTTTTTATCTATTCAGCCAAATATATTTTTATTTTTATTATTTTTATCTTTTCTGTCCTGTGACAATTACAAAACACTACACAAAAATTGTTACATATTATAATTCATGTATTGAAAAACAAAATCTCAACAAAAAATTCTTCCAATTTTTTTTTCATGAACTCATTAATATTATAATAATAATTATAATAAAAAATTAAATCATATTAATGTTTTACTATAGAGTAGCACTCGGTGACTTGTATCCAAGATTACTTTGGATTTTAATAATATTTTTTTTTATCTAATTTTCGGTGATATGACTTTTTTTCAATCATATCATCCCATTTCGTGATTGTTGGAAAGTTAACTTATTTTGATTTTTTTAATTAAATATTCACGTTGTAGAATAACATTTTTGCCCTTTTTAAAACATGTTAATTGAGCCTGTAAATTTTTGAACGTTTGAATTATTTCTGATCCGGCCCACAACGGGCCCCTATCCAGTGCTGGACCACGGATCGGTTAAAAATACTCACCGAGGCCCTTACGAGTTGGACCATAGTTTTCCAAAAGTACCGAACATAAGTTACATATTATAATTCATGTATTGAAAAAAACATTCTCAACAAAAAATTCTTCCAAATTTTTTTTCATGAACTCATTAATATTATAATAATAATTATAATAAAAAATTAAATCATATTAATGTTTTACTATAGAGTAGCACTCGGCGACTTGTATCCAAGATTACTTTGGATTTTAATAATATTTTTTTTTATCTAATTTTCGGTGATATGACTTTTTTTCAATCATATCATCCCATTTCGTGATTGTTGGAAAGTTAACTTATTTTGATTTTTTTTAATTAAATATTCACGTTGTAGAATAACATTTTTGCCATTTTTAAAACATGTTAATTGAGCCTGTAAATTTTTGAACGTTTGAATTATTTCTGATCCGGCCCACAACGGGCCCCTATCCAGTGCTGGACCACGGATCGGTTAAAAATACTCACCGAGGCCCTTACGAGTTGGACCATAGTTTTCCAAAAGTACCGAACATAAGTTACATATTATAATTCATGTATTGAAAAAAACATTCTCAACAAAAAATTCTTCCAAATTTTTTTTCATGAACTCATTAATATTATAATAATAATTATAATAAAAAATTAAATCATATTAATGTTTTACTATAGAGTAGCACTCGGCGACTTGTATCCAAGATTACTTTGGATTTTAATAATATTGTTTTTATCTAATTTTTGGTGATATGACTTTTTTTCAATCATATCATCCCATTTCGTGGTTGTTGGAAAGTTAACTTATTTTGATTTATTTTTGATTAAATATTGACGTTGTAGAATAACATTTTTGCCATTTTTAAAACATGTTAATTGAGCCTGTAAATTTTTGAACGTTTGAATTATTTCTGATCCGGCCCACAACAGGCCCCTATCCAGTGCTGGACCAAGGATCGGTTAAAAATACACACCGAGGCCCTTACGAGTTGGACCAGTTTTCCAAAAGTATCGAGCATAAGCACACGTGTGTGTCCATATAGACCTATCCAAATTCATGCTCAATTGGGCTCAAGCGTAAATTTGAAGATGGCCGAAGTCCGAGACCAAATATAGAATATTTGTCTCACCAGGATGATAAGTGAGTCGCTCTCCTCTCTACCCCGGAGGAGAAACGTTAGTTTGGACTCTAGGCTCAGGATCTTGAATGCGTCCATGCTACAGTCATATGAAACTTCATAGATTTTAGTTTATTGTAAATTTGTAGCTGTGAATCTCACTCTTGCTGACTGTTAAAAGTAGCTCAGTGCTAGAAAATTAATAAATACAAATAAAAGTATTGATGAAATATTTTTATTGGTAAATTGTCGATGGATTTTACCGATAAAAATATTTACTCGGTATTTAATGAGGAAATTATAGCGGGAAAAAAATAATTAAAATAATAAAAAAAACGATGACGTGCCATTTTTACCAACGGAATAAATTCCGTTGATAAATTCATTGGTAAACTATGAACAATGTTTATCATGTCAATTACAAAGGGAATCACCAATAGAAAATTTCATCGATATTTTTCAGAGAGCTCTAGAACTGTTCACTTTCCAATTGCACTGTTAATTATTGTTTTTTACTAACAAAATCACCGACGAAATGATTAAAAATAATAAAAATATTTGGTGATTTCTGTAAATTTTTTGATTAAATTAAATATTTTAGACGGAATTATTAAAAATATTAATATTTAATTATTCATCAGTAAAACTATTGATAAAACACCCTAATAAAAAACCTAGACTCCATAATTTCACAATAAACGGGGCTCATTTCTTCTTCTTCTTCTTCCCCGTATGTAAAAAACATCAATATCATTTCTTTATTTTCTCTTCTCTCCTCAACTCCTTCTCTTCTCCTTCATGCTCAGGTATCTATTCTTCTTCTCTATTTTTTTTTCTTCTCATTTTTTTTAATTAATATACTTTATGAATATTTTGTTTCTCTTCTTAGCTTCACTTGCAACCACATTAAAATAATATATATTTTTTTTCCGTGTTTTTTTTCACTACATTTGTTTTTTTTGTTCTTAATAATTGTATGAATTTTGTTGTAGGATTTTTTTCATATGATTTTTTTATTCTTTTTTCCAAGTGTTTTGAGTATTATAGAGTGTTGATTTATATTAATTTAATTATTTTATAATTTTGTAAAAAATATTAAATAATTACCGACGGAATTACATACGGTATTTTTTCAAGAAAAATACTGACGAAATGAAGAGGATAATTTTTTTTGCGTGCTTTTTCTGTTAATAAATCCATCAGTAATAATATTATTTTTATTACTAACAAACTTATTGAAGAAAAATAAATTATCAATAAAAGATTCATTGAAGGAATATTTTCATCAATGATTTTATTGATAAATTAATTATCAATAAAATAATAATACAAAAAATTTCATATAGGAGGGTGTGCTGGATAATCAAGCTTATAGAACGATCAGTGGAATCAAGCGTCAAGTCAAGACTAAAGTCCACTCTTAACAGGGGACAAAGGCCCAGCACACAAAGACTTCTTAGTGCAAACTCTTGGCCAGCCACTTCCCACTAAAATCAACCCCCAGGCTGTCCTCTTCAGGAGGGGTGGAACTATAGACCACACCACGCTGCAAGTCAGCTGTTGTCGGGTGATCTTGATTGTATCTTTCTCACGGGAGTTTGGTGGTTATGGAGACAATTAATTGTATACGATGACAACTGTAAGGGTCATCACTGGCTGTTGAGACAAATCTTTCAGCAAGACAAGGATTGTCGCGTTGCTTGGAATGATATAGAGGTTAATTGCATGCAAAGAAATAACTTCAATATCATGGCAGCGACCAGATCTGGGCTTTGTTAAACTGGATGTGGACGACGACAACTCCTTGGGAAATCCCGGTCAAATAGGTTTCAGGGGACTTATCAGGGACTGTGATGGAAACTAGGTGGCTGCGTTTACAGGGTTTTCAAGTTATGGCCCTAACTGTGCGTTTGGTTCTTGAAGGCAACATTGAGTTTCATCATTTTGGAGCAATTTTCATGGACATTAAAGATCTTCTGGCTAGGGAATGGGAGGTTCCACTTTGTCATACTCTGCGAGAAGGCAATTCCTGTGCGGTTTTCTAGTCGAGCTAGGAGCAGTATAGTTTTAAGACCCGGCCCGGTCCAAGGCTGGGTTTTGACCGGGTCACCGGGTTGGTCGAGTCAATTTTTTTAAAAAAATCAAAACGACGTCGTTTTAGTAAAAAAACAAAAGTCAACGGATTTGCGGCTGGGTTTTACCGGGTCGCCGAGTCAGCCTGGTCATACCAGGTTTTTTCTTTTTTTTTCAATCCAGCCCGATTCCAACTCTGGATCGGCCGAGTCCCGGATCAACCTGCCGGGTCAAACCAGGTTTCAAAGAGGAGCGGAGAAGAGCAGATCTGAGTTTCATATCTGGGATTATCCCTCTCCGAGGATTGTCCCCCTTCTTCTCGCAAGCTCTATGCGCATCAATCACCGCATAGGCGATTAGTTTGTTCTTTTTCTTTCCATTGTACTGAAAAAACACGCTGGTAATCAAAATAATAATTGAGTGTATGTTTTTGGTATTGATTAATATACTTTTAAATACAATTCTTTTCTTTTTTTTTTTAATGTTTTTCTCGGTTAATTATATGCCTTTTCCTTTACCTTTTTTGGATTTTTTACATTTTAACAATGGGCCCTTAAGCATGGACTTTATTGTAATAGGCCCCTTAAGTTTACGGTAGAGTTTTGATTTAGACTTTTTTGATTTATTATAAATAAATTTTAAATGTATCTTTTTAAAAAATTCAACATATTCACATACAAATTTTAAATTTTATTGCAAGATCTCTGATCAATATATTTGTAAATTAAATAAATACATTTTATTGTTATCAAAAGATATAAAAATAGATTTGGACCTAAGCCAAATACTTGGGCCCAACTCCAGGTGTTCTTTAGGCTTAAACAACACACCTAGGCCAAGTGTCAAATAGTGCACTTGACACTTTTTAGGCCATGTTGTGTGGCTTGAGTCTAGTCTTTTGAGTCGAGGTATGTGGTTTTGACCTAACAATTGATCCCCTTGAATTTTTTTATTTGCCTAGATTATTTAGCCTTGATCCTATTTCATTTATATCCCTATGTGTATAAGAGTCTTTCATGACTTACTATATTTTTTTATTATTAATACAAGTGTTAGGGATATTTGTCATTCATTAATATTTGTGTAAGAAATATTTATCCATCATTAATGTATGTATAATGCATATTTATGCATCATTAATGTTACCAGAACGAAATGACTTTTCAATCTCTATATTCAAGCAAAAAGACAAAACCCAGGAGGCATAAATATCATCTGAACCACTTAGATAAATGGTTCATAATTTTTTTATTTTCACCATATACACATAACACCATGTTCTTAAAGAGCATTTATTTTATATCAAAACAAAAACAAACAACCTTTTCTATATTTATTGCACTCTCTTTATAAAGATACCGATTTAAGCATTCAAGAGTCCCAAAATTCACCAAATGAGTATTGTTTTGCAAGTATTAAGATTCCTACATCAAGCTACCACCTTTCTTAACTATGGAGAATGGATCAAATAGCAAGAAAACTTGTTTAAGCTCATTAACCAACCATAAAAAAACCCTATTCCTAAGCTTTTTTTATTCTAAAACATCATCAATTGACACTGTCTATGAAAAATTAATTAAAAAAAGCCATCATTTCTTTAGAATTATTTTTTTACATTTCTAAAACATTCCATAACAGACAATCAAGATACACCTAAATTTACCACTATTCACTAAGACACATGTTACTGTTGATTGAAATAATAAAATAACTATTTAAAAAAAAACAAAATCATTTAACTAGCTATTGGATGAACTTCGCAAAAGGATCCATTTATCATTATCATATTAACCGATAACATATCGGTCTTTTTACATTTTAGATACATAGTGAAATGATTTAAATACCCTTAAAAGTTAAAAAAAAAAATAGAATCCATGGGCCTTTCAATCTTTTTTTGCTTTGATTGCATAGTGAAATGACTATCCTTAAAAGCAAAAAATTAAAATTAACATCCATAGATTTTTTGTATTTTCAGCATAGTTTTTTATTTATATTCTTTTAACAAATATAAATATAATTAAAAAAAAATATAAGTTGCAAGTGCTAATGAATGGGAGACGCCTTTTTTCTTCGGGTGGAGCGTGCGGTGCCTCTCAAAGATCAAACACCTCTTACTGCAACAACATTGGAAACATCGCGTCGTTCTCTTTTAATGACTAGGTGCGTGTGCATTACGGAGTAGTAGTTGAGCTCCAATTAAATTTTTTTTTCTTTTATGTTTTCTCTCTCTTTACTTTGGATTTCACGTCAACCCTTTCAAAAATAAAATGTGTCATGTCAATTTATACTTGTATTAATTTTGATCATCATTCTTTTTATTGATATTTGTTTCGTTTAAATGCCTTTTGAAGTTGATTTTTCATCAATCTTGTCCATTAATATTTTATTTCATTATTTTTTGTATCTAATTTGGTCCTTATTCTTTTGATTTCTATTTTTTTTATCCTTTTCTTGATTTATTTTAATTTTATCCCTCATTATTTTATTTTATATCCATTTTTGTCTTCTTTTTTTATTGTTATTTTTTAATCATTTTCTTGACTTGTTTTACTTTTCAATTTAGTCACTTATTATTTTTTTTTCATTTAGTTTTTATACTAGATTTAATCTTTATTAATTTGATTGTTATTTGTTTTATTTTGGATGACTAAGAATTTTGGTTCATGATTTTTTCATATTTGCTTTATATGAGGCAATCTTAGCCTCATGATTTAGGCCACGAGTTTCAAAAATTAACTCGATTTAATATTGGGTTTTTTAGGTTCTTTTTAATTTTTTTTTTAATTTCATCATCTGATATTAGGTTATTGGGCCTTGAATTTCATGATTTTTTCATTTTTTTTATGAGGTTATCTTAAACTCATATCCCAGGTCGTGGGTTAATCAAGTTAATCCGAGTTAACTTAAGTTTTTTTTTATATATATATTTTAATTTCTCCATTCATCATATAGTTTGGTTGAGAGTTGGTCTCTATTATTTTATTTAATTTCTTATGTATAGGGTTATTTCAGTCTTACAACGGGGCCGTGATTTTAACATGCTGACTCAAGTTAGATTTTTTTTTTATTTTTTATTTTGCCTTTTAATATTTGCTTTGCTGATAATTGAGTTTCAGATCTATTTTATTTTTCTTTTTATAAAAGTATTCTATTTTCATTGAATTTTTATTTTGTTATTAAATAAGATAATTAAAATATTTTTAAAATATTCAAAGAGTATTTTTCATCATATTTACGATAGTTTTATCAATTTATTATGCAAAGAAAAAATCGATAGTATCTACGAATGAGTGCTGAACACCTACATCGTCCGTACTTATTCTTCAAAAGTCAGAACTTTTCACCATGTCGGGATTATTACTACACACGTGCTTTTAATTCGGCTTCTACTTTCTTTCAAGTAGAGTGACATTGCTTAAAGCAATCACAAAAGTTTAACAACATCTTTGAAGTTTGAACATGACCAAAAATAGTGTGCAACTAGATCATTTACCAACTATGCTATAGGTAAGATAATTTTTTTAATTAAAAAAATATTAATGCAATGTTAATGTATTTTTAAAAAGAAAAAAATATAAATTATGTAGAGATTGATTCAATATGATCTTGTTAACTTAATAAGTTTAAAAACAACATGGATAGGAGAAAAAAAAACATAGTTTGACTAAATTTGTTTTCAAGATAAACACATATTAACATATATTAGATAGACCCGGATAAACCTATATTAACATATAAAATTCATGATCCTGGTCATGAGACTGTAATAACTTTATATAAAGAAAATACATATTGAAACTCAATTCTAAATCAACTCAATGTTAAATGATAAAATTAAAAAAAAAATTGGGTTAACTTGTTAAACTTGCATCATAAAATCGATATCACATAATAGAAAGAAAATTAAAATAAATCATGAAGCTTCATTCCCAATAAATCTAACATTAAAGGATTAAATTAAAAAAAAAACTTGAGCTAACCCAATTTACCCAGTCAAATTTTTTACTCAAAAACTCAGAAAGCAAACAAAAAATTTTAAAAACTTGTTTCCCAATAAAACCAAATGATGAAGAATACAATAAAAAAACAATTATGATAAAGAATTTTATAAAAATTGATTCAATTGAATTAACCCGCACCAACTTATAAATTGGATTATAAAATTAAAATAATTTTATAAAAAATAAAATAAAATAAATTATAAAATTTAACTTTTAATAAATCTAATATTAAATAATAAAATAATAATAATAATAAAACAAATTAGAGTTGGGCGAAGAGGGGAATAGCGGCTTCCCCTCCTCAATAATTCCCTGTTAATTCCGACTTGTATTTTTTAAAAAACTCGGCTGCAAAACACTAGGCAAGTTTTCAAAGGCCGGTACATCAATCATTTTCTACCTTTCAACATCGAGAAGAAGATAGGGAGCAGATATATAAAATAAAATAAAGGAGTCCACACCATCATCTTTGAATGGCTTCCATATATTAACGCCTTGTATGGTTACATCTTCTGGTGGATCCCACTAGCTCCCCGCCCCACCCTCCCTCTCCCTCTCCCTCTCTAAGCGTATGGACTCACAACTTGCATGGGGGAAATTATTTGATTTCAAAAGCATGTTTGGACCCAGAAATCCAGTATATTTTGCAACACCAAGAAAGAACAGTTGAAAAGGTTGTAAGAAGGTAGGATGATGCTGAGTGAGAATCTCCATGGAAAAGGATTGCAGTGGTGATGATCGATGCTGGGTCTCCGAGTGCACGTCCAGCTCGGAGAAAGTGAAGAGAACATCTTCGTATATGCAGTGACATCCTTTTTGTTAAAAGAAACAAACTTAATATTATAAAGACAAACCATGTAACCCTATTTTGATATGATGAAAAATAAAAGTTCATTATTCATGTGGATGTTAGTACATAATCGAACCACATGTTCTTCCTGGATTTTTTTTATTGAAATATTCATCAATAACCGCTGTAAGTTTTTTTTGCAACAAATTGCATAGATTGCATCCATTTTCAATCTTTTTTTTCTTTCTTTCCCTAACTTAATTTTCTTCAAATTCTAAAACCCATCACACAATACGTCCTTCTCCACACTCTATGTGCATCACATGCGTCCAATAAGATTGACAAGAAAAAAGAGGCGTAAAATTCTTGTAATAAAGACGAGTCCCCACAAGTATGTCTAAACTCGAGGGACCATTGGCAATGCAACAAGGTGATATAGATACGTGGTGTTCAACATCAAATAGTAGTTGGCTATCTTTAATTTTGATACTTCCCCCACTACTCCTTCAGTCAATTTGCAGGTTGACCCGCTAGTTTTAGAGCGAGATAAAAGCATTTTACCATGTTGATTGTTGAATGCTATCTGCAAAGAATTCCTCCAGTTGCCAGATTTCGATATTAACAGCGAAGTATAGCTAACAAAATAGATGGAGAGAATGTTGATTGTAGATTTATCTCGAAATTAGATTTTTTTTTACACCAATCGCCGAATGAGCCTTTAATAGCTTCCAGTCCCACCTAGCTAAATAATTTAATTTAAATTTGTATCCTGCCATGATGTAGTTACTGTTCGTGTCTGCACGCATGCTCCTCCGTTCAAAAACGATATCCGTGGCGTCGTTACAGCTTATGAAACAGCATAAATATGAAGCAGGGCCTTGCTGTAGAAAATTTGGAGGCAGTCGGCATGGAAGACTGCTCCTTGCAGGAGCAGGACTCAACTAGCATCCTTGAGATAGCAAATCTTGTTATATATGTGTGTGTGTGTTAGCAGAAAGGAACAAAAATGGTAGCTGTCTCAATCCTCTGTTAGCAGCAACACGCGAACAAAACTATTACATTCAATAAAAAATGGTTACGGACCAAGTTCTGTGGGGATATTGAATCCTTGTAACAACTATTTCAGGATATGAACAAAGAAAATATGATTGCGTCTATTTCAGTAGGCAGATGATTGGTAAGAGATTAAATGCTTCGCATATCCACTAGGAAGTTGCTTCCACCACCCTGCAATGGTCCTGATTTATGCATCCAGGGGGGCCATAAACACCTGATCAGAATGCATTCACCAATTAACCTGTTCACATCAGAAAAATGCTGTCAGATCAATTTTAAACGAGGTGACATCAGATTTTTTTCCCCCTTTCAGCTACATGGGAAGCCTTTTGGACCTTGAGCTCCTGAGGATGGCTCTTCCTCATCTCCGGTGAGAGAAAGATTTTGGAGGCAGATCACTTGGAAGACGCCAAATGAAATGACTTAACTAGCTAAGCTAAGCACTAAACAGTATCTACTCGCGGCAACAAGTTATACAAGAAAACATGCAAAAAAAAGAAAGAGGAACGTGAAAAGGGAACGTGCTGTATAAAGCGAACAGTTTTGTCCTGGGGCCATGGACGGCTAGAAAGGGAAATTAGTGGAGGCCATGGATAATGATACCAAATACAGTTCATATTTAGCCTGACATATGGCTGTAAGTAGGGCAGAATGACAGGAAAAGATTTTTGTGGTTAACCACAACAAGTTGGTTTGGGAGTTGGGACCATTCGTTGCTTGAAAGGATGACAGCATTTGCTTCTTTCGGATCTAATAAATGCCCTCAAGTTGGATCACTATCAGCCACTTGGGAAGACAAATATGCCCAAACAATTAAGACACTGATTGTGTTTGGGGTTGGTTTGCCCTGTAGTTTCAATAAAAATCGAGTTTTTTTTATATTTTTGTATCGTTTTAATATAGTGATGTTCAAGAATAATTTTTTTAAAATAAAAAATATTATTTTAATATATTTCCAAATAAAAACACATTTTAAAAAAGGACCATTATCACTTTCAGACAACTCCTAAACTATACTGGGTTGGGTGGTGTCGAGGGAGTTCTTCATCTAGAAATTCAACAGTTTGGGATGTTCTAGCAGATAGAACTGTATTTTCCGTGAAGGTAGAGAGAATAGAAAGACTTACCCATCTTGTCACTTGTAGGTGCGTCACTGACTGCAGTTCCAGCACTCGGGGGTCCGCCAACACTGCTTGTTGGTGCCATCATTTGATTCTGCTGTACTGTTTGCGAGCCAAACCGGAACATATTCAAGGGCTGCAAGAACAAACCAATGCAGCAGCAACATTATCACCAAATTATTTTCTGATCAAGATATCAGAAAGCAATTTACATTACTTTAAAAGTCATACAACAAAAATTATTATCTCATGAATCGAGGAGTAACTTAGAACCTGAGAAGCGGCTTGCATATTAAAGCCCATGAAACGCGCATACTGGTCAGCGAAAGCTGGATTTTGCATCTGACTCTGAAAATTAACTGGATTCAACACTGGAGTTTGGCACATTACTCCCTGGTTCTGTGTCGGAGCCATAGAAATGGATTGATCAATGAGTTGGACCCTAGGCAAATGCATTGAATTTTGCATAGAAGGCAGAGGGGGACCCATTCCCATGCGAGACATGAAATGCTGCACTCCTGGAAACAGCATAGGGGCCATCCCACCACCCATCCACATTACCTGAAACACCTAGAAAAAATTGTCAGTCGCCTTGAATTGAGTTAATGGAGAACGATAAGCCCAAGCTATGGTTTTACAAGATTCGATACCACACCTGAAGTTGTAACTGAAGTGACTTCAAGTACTCAATTGCCTCATCCAGCATTGATGCTTTATCTGTCTGCAACATTAGGACTAGCTTAACTTCATAGAAGGAGGGACATTTTGGAAGTAAGAGAATAAAAGTCTGGAGCAAAATGAGCTCTTTGTTATACTCCTGTTATGTAATAATTCAACTAAAAGTGCTCGATTCAACTCCACTATTATTTAGGCTAAACCCCAAGGAAATTTTGGACAATTCTTAGGCCACTATCTTTGGTCATATATTCTCAAAAGGCCAAGGTGATCATTCCCTTTTTTTCACATCGTGGACTTGCTCTCATCTACACCTACTTTTCCCACAGATGCTCATTTCCAAATCTATCCTTTAATCACTTGCCACAAATACATCTTAACTTCGTTATCATTATTTCATAAATATATTAAGCTTTTCTTTCGAACACTGCATACCGTGGTAAAGATTTTGGGATAACCACAGGTGATTAGATAGAAAACTGTCTTAGGCATGCAAAGACAAGAGTAGCAGAGATATATAGTTAAACTTGAACTGAAAAGTTCTGAAAAGAAGACCTTGTAGCAGTGAGGTATGAGCTCTTGCAATGCTCTCATCTTCTCATTAATCCTATCCCTCCGTCTCTGCATACAAGTGGACAATAGTTGAGTAACTAATAATACAATCTTGAATCTTGAAACGTGATGAAATCAAATATGCCTACCCTTTCTGAGAGGTTGTGCACTTCAGCTGCACGACTCCTGCGGGTAGATCCTGATCGTTTGGTTGGATTGTTTCCTGCCATTGAATCGAGTTCGGCAGCCTGTATCATTCACAACCCATGTTTATCATACAATGTTTAACAAATTTACAAGCAGATGAAGGGAGAGTTTGTGTTTCCACCTCACTTTGGTACTCAGAATCCTCTGTGTCTATAGTTTTTCTTTTATGGTTGCTACTAGGTCCTGCAGATTGCTTACATGTTCTACCAAAACTACTACCTGATCCACCTGAGGATGAGGTAAGAGTAGCCTCAAGTGTCTCCGTTTTGCCTCTCTCACTCTGGGAGACTATTTTTCGTGGATCATCCATGGATGGTCCAGTAGAAAAGGCAGTACTAGTCCCCAAAGCATTACTAGAAGCACGGCTCGTATCACGATCATGTGGAATTTGATTGCTTGACCCTACTGTTACCACCGAACACTCCCTGACCTCCCCTTGTGGAGAGTTTCCAGACCCCTGTCCTCCGAATTGTCCACTTGAAGTTCTAAAATCACCTCCTTTAAAGGGGGCGGAGAACTGAGAAAAGTTAGCATTAACAGCTTCACCAAATCCTCGTACACCAGCATGATTTTTCTCCGGGACTTGAATTCTTGGAGGGGGCATTGGATTTCCCGAAAATTCAGAAACCACATGAGGTTTATTGTTGTTGAGTTGTCGCTGATGCTGATGCTGTTGCCGTTGCTGTTGCTGTGAAGGTGCCGAGGCATCAAATTTAGCCGACTTTTCTTCCAAAATTTGATCAGAAAGTGGTGGTGGCAATTCCGAGAAAAAATTGGAACAGAACTCCTTTTCAAAGATATCTTCAAGAGGGTATTGAATCCAAGACACAGCGTCATCATCTTGAATCAAATGACTTGAATTCAGAATTGACCCACTGCCCTTTACTGATGGTGAATCATGTTTTTGAACATGAGGGCTTGGTTTTCTGTGTGCTTGGCTATGCAAAACTACCTGCCCATTTCGCCATAGCAGCTCTACTAGGTCATTGCCTGGCCTGCAAAAGGTAAAAGATGGGGCAACCAAAATCAACAATCTGTACAAAGATAGATGCTTTAAAGATCAAGTAATCAAATTTTAGAGAAAGTACAGACTCTATGGGTTTCTTCTGATTGGAGACAGGAAGATCACCCTCAAAATTCCAATCAGGAATACAATGATTCATGGCTGAGAAGACGCAGATATCCTGTTAAACACAATACAGAAGGGAAGTTTAAAATAGTTGAGAAAAAGCATTAACAACTAGTATCAGTCAAAACAAAGATAACACTTTGTGTCATTATCTGTCTCTTATAAAATAGTCAGATACGGGTACTTGAGAGTAAGCCTGTTTTATTTTAATTTTTTTTTAAAGTATTATTTTACTGTTTTTCTGTGTAAAAAACGCATTTAAAAACAAGCTTAAATACCCTTGAAAACACACGAGGATAAACCATTTAACACATAATTAGTAAATTAATTGACTTGTTAATAAAATAACCATGAAATGGAATTAAATAACATCAAAACCGTGTCTCATAAAACAGACTATAAGGAAAGTAAAGGCAACAAAATGAAGCACCCTACTTGAAAGAGGAGGAGGAGGAGGAGGAAAACAAGATCAGCACCAATTAAAGACAGAAGATTTCGAAAACAAAACTCATTGGAAAAACCTCAAGAAAACAGAAAAGGTGCAGTCTTTAGAAGAGGTTTCCAGGAAACCTAATTACTCACTCAAGAACTAAAAAACCCCCCACAAAGGTTTTGTAAAGAAAAAGAACCTTGACAGAGAAGAAGATAAGGAAAAAGGAAAAGAAAAAAAAAACATTCTTCTGGCCTGCAAAAAAGAATCGAACAAAGCGGACTTCAGAAAGTACTCCTATCCAACAAGTGGGAGATGAAATCAAAGCACTCCTGACCTTACCAAACTTCCCTTGTACAACACACTGAACTTCTTCGACTACTTCCAATATGACCCCTCCCTCTCGCTCTCTCTCTCTCTGAAACGCTGTGGAAATGGGTGTTATGAGAGATTTGAGAATGGACTGGACCCAGAGAGAGGAGATAAATGAAGCGTGTCTGTTTTCAACTCTCAGTTACAAAGACAAGGACACGACACAGACTCTCAAGGGTGTCTGAGACCAGAGGGAAAGATTCTG
Source organism: Populus alba x Populus glandulosa (assembly GCA_033617975.1). Taxonomy (NCBI): domain Eukaryota; kingdom Viridiplantae; phylum Streptophyta; class Magnoliopsida; order Malpighiales; family Salicaceae; genus Populus; species Populus alba x Populus glandulosa. Next base: position 20,158,230 of record CM066147.1, on the reverse strand, counting down.
TAGTCACACCACTCGTTTTTTTAATCTGCAGTTACTTACATGTTGTCCACCTGTCATATGATCAGTGAGTTAGTTTCTTCTGCGTGGGCCAGTTTGGTGAAATAAATTTGGGGTTACTGGAAATTTGATTTTATGGTTCCTAAAATTGGAGAGGGTTTAGGAGATCAATAACCAGGAAGGTGGAGAGGGTGTAATCTGAAATGTGGAGAAGAGGACGTTCATTTTTGTGTTTTAAAATTATCTTTTTATTGTTTTAAAATTATTTTCATGTCCTATATCAACAATAAATTTTAAAAAATGCTGGAAATTTGGATTGATTTATTTATTTAGGAGGGACCAATTCTGTCAGAAGCACTGTTTATTGCATCTCATCCATAAGGTGGTTGGTTTGGGTTTGGATTAGATATGCTTTCAAATTGGCCCAGTTGGATTTTATCAGCTCTCTCTTCTTCTTCTTCTTCTTCTTAAATTTGGAATTAGATTCTTTTTATATATATATATATATATATATATATATATATATATATATATATATCACTGTCAAGCTCTTTTAATTTGCTAGTTGAGTGGCCCCCTCCATCCACCTTTGAATTTAACAAGACTGTAATTCTTCAAGAAAGTTTAAAGCGATTGAATTTATCAGGATGAAACATCTTCAACCCTAGAGAGGGAGGGAGTTATGGTTTATAAATCATGATGTTATATGGTTTCTGGGCTATACAATTACCAGTGGGGTTAGCTTTGAAGTCAACAAGACTTGTTATGTTTGTTTCTGCGTATCACAGAAAGAAGAACAAATCATATCAAGATTTCACGAATGGCATCATGGCCCAAAAGCCTCTTCATTTAGTGAGTTTTCTCCGTGTCCAGGTAGATTTCATATGAAAACAAGATATGGAAACGCCGATAAATTGAGTAAAGAGTGCCTCTAAAGATACCCATCAAGAATCTTCCTTTTTTTTTTCTTTTTTTTAAAGTAGACTAGATTATTATCTGCACTATATTATTACTGGTTGAACTATTATTTTTTTATATAAAAAATTTATTTAGGGATTATTAATATGTTTATTATCTAATTGATTTGATATGTCTAAAAATAATATAAATAACCAATACAAAATCAACTCGATTCTAAAAGCTTTTCAAGTCTTAATTTACTTTTTTAACCAAGTTAAAGGTTAAAAAAACATCTTAACAGAACTTTTTTTGTGGAAAGAAATCATTAATACCAAGAACTACTTTTTTCATGATTGAAATCTTGGCTAAAGAATAATTTTCACTTTTTTTATTCATTTTCAACAACTTTCTCTCTGTCTCTCAAACCAAACCAAGAAATGAAATAAAGATTTGGTCTAAAATGTTTGATCCTCAAACTTAAGGGGCTAAAAAGAAACTTTGAAAAAAAACCCAAAGTAAAATTTAGCAAAAAATCGGAGGTGCCTTTCATATATATATATATATATATAGCAGGGCTGCCTTTTTCCTTATCTTTTAATTTTAGCGCTCTAACTTTCAATCACATCCAAACAATAAAATCAAATAAATCAAATAACTCTTAATAATATCTCTTCAATTCGATCAAAACAAAAGAGTTGCAAGTTGCAACTCATTTCGACAAATCAATCTCCTCTCGATTTTCAAGCATTGATGACCAGAAAAAAATATTATTATTGCGAATAAAATTTGAATTTGAACTTCTATTTGCGTTTGAAACTTAAATATAAATGGTCCATGATAATTCTGATCCACATAGCAACAGTCGGCAAAAGGTTGTTTTTGCAATTACAATCCAACAAAAAGGCTTATCCTCGAGCTCAAAATGTTCGAGGTCGTAAAAAATAGATTTTTTTTTAGCCCCCACCCCCCAATTCAAACCCCCCCCCTCACATTCAAATTAATTTCTTAAATTCAATCATGGGTACATGTTGTTTAATTAATTAGATTTTATGTTTTTTTTTAAAAAAATCACTGGTTCAAGTTTAATAAACTTTAAAACCACTGTAAATTTATATGGTTGTTAATTTTAGGGTTTATGAAATTAGTCGGAGGACGTATAAGCTGGTATAAATATCCACGTTAATAAAAAAATTAATTTTTTAAATTCCTATTATTTGTTAATTTAAAGTCAAAACTGTTTCAAATGAAACTATAATCATACACAATTATTATTTAATTTCAACTCAATGAATTAATTTATTTGATTTGAATGAATACACAGTTATTATTTAATTTAACTCAATGAATTAATTTATTTGATTTGAATGAATATATTTTTTGAGAAGTTATATTTTATAATGAGATATAATATGAATATTTTCAAAATCAATTAAAAATAAACTAAAATACTATTTAATATTTTTTAGATAGTTATATAAAAAGAACATTTATATTATTTAATACAATATAATATATACAAATATTTACATAATACACGTGTGTGTAACATTTATGTTTTCATAATTTAATATACAAACACACTTCTAATATATATCTTACTATTTTATTTTATATTAAATAATAAATAGGCAATAAACACTCGAATCCCAAAAGAAAAATGAATATCTAATTTTTTTTTTAGTAGAAACTCGATTTATGGGTTTCAAATTGCCCCTAGGGCTCTTCCATGATTACCTTGTCTAATTTTCCTAATGCAATATCTCTCTGAGCTCTAGCTGTTGATTACTCTCATGCCTGCACCTAGGAGCAATTTGATTAATCTCACGCCTGCCTAGAAAACAATAAGATCATTTTTGCTTGATCGCTGTTAATTTCTCTTTCTTTGAAATGGACTCCATGGCTAATCATTATCTGTAGCAGTGCCATATATTTATTGCTTCAAACATATTGCTGGATTAATCTTGGATTTGAACATGCAGTTAAGTTTATCCTGAAGATTACAATATGCAGATGACAACAGTGACAGAGAAGTCTCCTTCTACAGCTAACTGGGTAGCTTCTGAGACGTAATCTTATTTCCCTATTGTTTGAGCAAACCCTAGAGGAATTATATCCTGTGCCAGGGAGCGCAGCTCATTGATCTCTTCACCTGTGAGTCTCCAACCAAGCGCACCGGAAAATTCCTCGGCCTGTTGGGCATTTTTGGCTCCTGGGATTGGAAGGACATTTTCTTGTGCAAGCAACCAGTTCAAGATTACCTATTCAGATCAAAACCTCGCTTAAATTAAAGCGTTCTAATTTGGAGGTGGTCATGCTTCTTCAGGAAAAAGCTCAGAAAAAGAGTTAGGGAACCAGGATGAACCTGCGTGTTAGTTTTACTGTAGCTCTGTCCTATTTCTTTGATTCTTTTTAGCAGAGGTTGAAGCTGCAGAACGCAAGAATGCTTCAGCTTTATGGATGGGGATTTGATGATCATAGTAAATTTTATAAATTTTAAGTTCTTAATTCCTACCTTTGTTAGAAACTCGGGAGTGTAAATCTTGCCTCGAGGACCAGACGGAGGATTTTCTGGTGTGTACTTTCCTGTAAGAACACCTGCATAAATCCCAAAAAGATAACTTATCGCTCCTCACTAAAAACAACAAACAACGGTGGTTAGATACAATATTTTCTAAGAAAACTGAGAATCAAGTGGCTTCATTGCTCCATTGACTAGAACTTGAAAGGCCAAATAGATCTTTTCAACTGTATGAGATATGGGGCACCGAAGTGAAAACCATAGAACATGGAACAAGCACCATACGAAGCTAGCTCACCTTGAGCCATAGGGGAATAGGCAATCAAAGTGACCCCAAGTTCGTCACAGGCAGCCTTGACACCGTTTTCCTCAGGCTGCCTGTATATAAGGCTATAGTTTACTTGGTTTGCAGCCAGTGGAACACCTCTTTCCTTGAGCTTCTTGTAAGCATTACGGAGTTTGCTCTCTGAATTTAGGAATTAAAAACATCTCATCACATCTAAAAGTTAAAAGAGGAAAAACCCAAAACTCTTCCATGTCATGTTCAATTAGAATTGACGACTGCATGTTGTCTGCTCGTTATCTTTTTTGTAGTTTGAACTGCTGGAAGTAGAAAATTACCATCGTAGTTTGAAACACCTACAGCCTTCACTAGTCCCTGCTCGACAGCATCTCCAAGACCGTCAATATACCCTGAAAACGAACTGATTTCATTGAGCTAAGCTTCTTCCGAGTCCAAATAATTAAGATTTGAGTTCTATAAGAATTCAATTCTACTGTATCTATATGCACTCAGGAACAAGGTTAGATAAACGCAGTCATTTGCTCAATGAACAATGGTGCAACAAATGAGCCACCTTCATTTCCCCATACTCCAGGCCTGAAGACCAGCACAAAAAACTTGATCAGCAACATGTCTTGCCAAAGAGCTGCAGACTCAAATTTTAACAAATAACCAGGTTAAAAACTGCATACCAGTGTAGCTGGTAGAGTTCTACCGAAGAAAGTCCAAGGCGAGAGAGGGAATCCTTAAGCGCCTTTACTACACTCTGACGTCCCAGCCTCCAAGGCAAAGCTGCGAACTTGGTCGCAACAGCTACCTCCACTTCAGGATCTTTTTGTTTCCTTTCCTTGATGAAACTACAACAAACCATTGAAGTCGGATCATAAAAACAATAAGCTGAAAACCATTTGCAATGAAAGGTTATAATTAGAACTCAGCTGTGTACCTTCCTAGAAGAGTTTCAGAGTTTACAGCACCATTTAAGAGCTGCATGTACAGTAACGATAACATTTTCAGATCCACAAGTTTTTTTTAATATCAGTCCATGGAGAAACAGTAAAACTGAATAACATTGACGCCTCACCCAAGAGCCATAAACTTCAGCCGTATCAAACAAAGTTATACCTCCATCAATACTGACATCAAAAGCCGACTTAGCAGCCTTCGTTTTCGCATCTGCCATTGTTGCAAAGCGGAAGAGAACTCTTAACGTTGTTCAGCAAGAGGAAAGAAAAGGAGAACAAAATTGATTTTGTGAAGTTATAAATAAAAGTAGGCGTCATGTATAAGATATCAAACTGGGATCATCAGTTTGAAATCGGAAAATAAATGAAAACAAAGAATTTCTTTATGTTCCTATAGCTTGATTGAACACAATGCCATCAATTTGCTAACAAAAACCAGCACAATACTTCCATAATTGTTTCTACAAGGACAGAATTTGCTATTAGATATAGTAATCAGTAATTATCTCAAAAAAAGTACCGTAATTCTGTCTACAAGCCAATAAAATACATAAATTTATAAGTACCAGACTGAATTTCTTATTTCATCTAGTTTGATCTAAAATCTTGATTCATAATAATTACCATCCCACTCGGAGTTGTTCCAGTAGCCGGTGTCACCCCAAGACCAAGCACCAAGTCCAAGCCTTGACACCTTCAAATCAGACGCACCCAACTTCACCTTGTCTTCCTCTGTTTTTGAAACGGAAAAATTCTTAGAAGCAACAACCCTCACACTATGAACTGATCTCCAATTACTTTCAAGATAGAAACATGCACTGGTCACATTCATAGCCGTAGCCATAATTGTGGGTTTTCTCCAATATTGAAGCCACTAGAACTTGAAGTTAATTAGTATTGAAAATTTCAGACCAGGTAAGTAATAGCACAAGTTTGGTAGAACCAAAAAGCCTTGCAGATGTCCGTCGTTAATTGAGAGCTAGCCCGGTAGAAGACAAGCGAAAACTACATGACGTGACTGCACGTGTTTGATATTTTCGTGGCCTGGCTAACAATTTCGCGGAGGTGAACATCGTAATTTGTTTATTGAAAGGTGATGGAGAATGCGATAGAAATTCTATTTTTAAAAAAATTTAATTTTTTTTTAAATTAAATTTTATATTTTTTAATGTATTGATGTCAAAAATAATTTTTTAAAAATAAAAAAAATTATTTTAATATATTCATGAACGAAAAACACTTTAAATTACAATTATTATTATATTTTTAAATACTCTTTTAAACAAATAGTCTTAAAAATATTTTAAAAAAACATGAAATTATTTTATTTTATTTTTTTTAAAATATTTTTTTATATTTTTAAATAATTTTAATATATTAATATCAAAAATAAAATTTTAAAAATAATTATTACTAAATAGCAAAGTTACAATAATTATTTGGCATCAGGAAATCGTTCCAAATGGTTTGATTGGCTGGTGTTGGATTTTGAAGGAGGGTACCTTATCTGCACATACTCTCTCTCTCTCTCTCTCTCTCTCTCTCCCCCCGTGTGTTCTTAAACTTGGGACTAACCTATCTCTCACTTTCCCTGTACCTTGCTCCTTTAGCTTTAGAGGAAGAAAGAAAAACAAATTGTTGTCCAAAATATTACTAGATTGATATTAGACAAATCATCATATATGTTTAATTTATAATTATACAATATATAAAATCATGATAAATTTGTAATTATAATAAAAATTTATCATACTTACTAAGCAAATATATAAACTTGTATAAAAAATTAAAAAACATGCATATTAAAAATTATGCATAAGTGAATGAAACCAACTCCTAGTGTGAATTCTAAGTATATATTAAAAATATATTCAAATAAAAACAATAAAAAATACTTGCTGAAATACTCAATACATAACTTGTTGGATTTGTATTAATTATGGGTCCAAATGAAAAAAAATACCTATGTACTTAATTAATATAAAAACCTAAAGTTATCATATTTTAGAATAAAGTTTACTTGTGACTTGTGAGTGCTTTTATTCTTTACACTTTGATAGCTAGAGAAAAGAAAGAAAAAAGTTTTGAGTTACTTTGAGAATTCAGGTGAAAAAGCAATTACGTGGGACACTTTATAATTGTATATTTTTCCATGGTATATTTCTCTAATCATTTTACTTTTGAAGTAGGTTTAAGTTACCAAACCACATAAAATTTATATGTGTTTTGTGAAATTAATTATGCTTGCCTTTTTATATTTTTCTACTTACTAATTAATTTGAGATTTTAGTGTTGTTTCCATAATAAACTAGTATCAGAGCTTGCTTGGTTATTAGGTGACTTTTGCAATTGCACAAAAAGTAACGTTGGTGGTAAAGTTTGACGTGGAGAAATTTAATGGTAAAACAACTTTAAATTTTCAATTGTTTTATCAAATGTTTAGTTGTTTTTTAAAACGGTTGCGAATCATAACATTTCAATAATATCGAGGTTAAAAAACATGACATTTCATTAATCACAACCGCGTCATTAATTGTTGCAGTTTTAAAACGTGACATGTATCAGATGTTTTATTTTTGAATCTCGACAATATTGAAATGTGGTGTTTTTTTATCAATAATATCTTCAAACTATACTATGTTGCTAAAAAACAATTCTTTCTATGCTATTTCAGTATTTAAATTATATTTTGAGTGCTAGATGCTCAATTTATATATAAAAAAAATATATCATGTCAGCTTATATGGTAAGGCAACCAAGACAAAAATTTTAAAAATTAGAAAAACCTTAAAGACACATTCCTCACATCTACGTGAACGTGATACATTAAAAAAATACCCTTATCATCAAACAAGTAAAGAAAAGAAAAACATCACATCATCAATTATCTTAACCACTTTACTAATTTCACCCGTGAAGGCTTAGCATGTTTGGTAAGTGAACTCACTAGTCATGTTATTTTTCATAAATTCAATTTCTAAGAACCTATACATATTTCTTGCTAATCCTTATCACAAAAAAAAAAAAAAAGGAATCTTAGGACATTTATGGTAAAAGACGAAATAAATAAACAAAATTAGGAGTGGGAATAAAAATAAAATTGACTTCTTCTGCAATGGTACAAAAAATATGAAACACGACCCAGCATCACCACCCGTTTTTTTTGTTTTTTTTTCTCTCCTTCCCTCTAGCCTGACAAGATGTATAGTTTAGGACCCAAAAGCTAGGGGATTGCAGCTACGGCCTACAAGGTCAGTAGCCAAAGACGAGGACAGAATCTGGGGACCAACCATCAATGATCAATAAGAAAATCGGTGACAAATCAAGGCATGAAGAACAACGTCCGAACACCATGAAAAGGACATCACACATGGAAATCAGAGAAAGGAACGCAGAGCTGATATCCACAGCAGATCCCTTATAAGCATTTTCTCAACAATTGGAAGGTGTCCCTGTATTCGGCCGTCGGAATCCTTTGTTTTTGCGGTCACATTTTTTATTATTTTAAATTAATTATTTTTGTATATTTTTATATTGATATCAAAAATAAAATTTTAAAAATAATTACTATCAAAATACCAAAATCCAAAATAGACACCAAAATGGACGAGTACCCTCGTTTCCAGGGTAATCAGCAGGGACCATCAGCTCATTTATTTTGAAAATTATGGTACTAGCACCAGAAAAGTCTATTTCTTCATTATTGTAACTTGTTGTATATGATCTGATTTTACTTTTCCTTGTGCAAATTTACAACTTTTCAACGGGGAAACCGGTTACAGGTTTTATCTCCATCGCCAAGGAGCGCAGCTCATCGATCTCTTCACTGGTAAGTCTCCAACCAAGTGCACCAGCGAATTCCTCAGCCTGTTGAGCATTCTTCGCCCCTGGGATCGGAATGACATTCTCCTGGGCTACTAGCCAGTTCAATACCACCTATACAGACCGAAACCTTACTTAAAAATTTAAGCACTGATCAGTTATGACTAAACAAGAATCAAGTAGCTTCTACTGAACAAGATTGAAAGAAAAAGGAACCGGTTAAAAGATTCAAAGAACAAGGGTGGACCTGTGTGTTAGTTTTACTGTAGTTCTCTCCCATTTCTTTGATTCTGTTCAACAGAGGTTGGAGCTGCAGAACGCAAGGAGATTCAGCCATAGGGTAGGGTTTAGTGATGATATATATATTCTTAACTTTAAGTCTCTACCTTTGTTAGAAACTCGGGAGTGTAAATCTGGCCTCGAGGACCAGTTGGTGGATTTTCTGGTGTATACTTTCCTGTAAGAACGCCTGCATGGATTCCAAAGGTTTATTACCTCTCAGTGAAAACAAATATAACAGAGATAATGTCACCTTTGAGCCTTTCATGCCCACCATGTAGTTTGACTTTTCTTAGGTCTTGAACCTGCAACTTTTTAGTCCTGGCCAGATGCCCCGAAAATTCTCACAATTGTATACATAGCACCCAAACGAAAATTATAGAGCATGAAACAGCTATAAGAACCTCACCTTGAGCAATAGGAGAATATGCAATCAAAGTGACCCCAAGCTCATCACAGGCTGCCTTCACACCATTCTCCTCAGGTGCCCTGTATATGAGGCTGTAATTCACTTGATTTGAAGCCAGTGGAATACCTCTTTTCTTAAGCTTCTCGTAAGCATCACGAAGTCGGCTCGCTGAATTAAGGAATTAAAATCTCATCTTATACAAGTTAAGGAGGAGTAATCTAAGACTGCAGGCCATGATGTTCAATTAAAGATGGGCTGTATAGTAAGTGCCTTCAATACTTTTTGCAAAAGGAGTTATGAGGAGAGGGTGGAGGAAAAAAAAGACAATAGTATATAGTCAAACCTATCAAACTCTAAAATTCCTTTCCGCAGTTCAAACTGATGGAATTAGGAACTTACCGCTGTAATTTGAAACACCAACAGCCTTCACAAGACCCTGCTCAACAGCATCCCCAAGACCATCAATGTATCCTGAAAATGAACTTCCATTGAACTAAGTTTCTTCTGAAACAGAATGCGATCAAGTTCCATAAAATTCAGTTATACTAGCTATATGCAGTCAAGAATGAGGCCTAGTTGAGTTGAATTCGAGTGTGATTAACTAAATGCAGTCAAGTGCTCAATGAAACAATGGTGTAACAGATGAGCCACCTTCATTTCCCCATATTCCAGGCCTGGAAACCAGCACAAAAACTTTATGAGTGGCGTTGTTTTGTCAAAAGAAGTTGCACAATGAAATCACATAGCCTGTTAAAGTGCCTACCAATGGAGTTGATATAGCTCTACCGAAGAAAGTCCAAGGCGATTGAGGGAATCCTTAAGGGCAGTTAGAACACTCTGACGTCCCAGCCTCCATGGCAATGCTGCATATTTGGTTGCAACAGCTACCTCCACTTCAGGATCTTTTACTTTCCTTTCCTTGATAAATCTTTAAGCAACCAATGAAATTCAGATGATAAGATAAACTAAGCTGCAAATCATTGATACTGATCTTATAGCAGATGCACATCATAGCTCAATTTTAATAATGTACCTTCCTAGAAGAGTTTCGGAATTTATGGCTCCAAATGAGAACTGCCAAATACACACTGATGTCTGTAAGTTTCCCATTGCTGTTTAGTGAGAAGAAATTGAAAATAATATCCACTTCTCACCCTAGATCCATAAACTTCAGCAGTATCAAAGAAAGTTATACCGCAATCAACACTTGTATCAAAAGCTGCTTTAGCAGCCTTCATTTTCCTATCTGCCGTCATTGCAAAGCAGAGAAGAAATTCAGACAGCATTTAGTTACAAAGACAAACATGTGAAGTTGGGGAAATCAGCAAATGTAAACAGATGGGAGTTCTGAATGCATCCATAAGTTCAATGAACAATAAATAATGCCATCATTTCATTAACAAAATCCAGCATAAAACCTGCACAATTTCTTAGTAAAATGAACATGGCAATTCTCAGCGACAACATATATTATTGTATCACACATCAGAATTGGAGTCTAATGCAAAACCAATATGCATTAAAAAAAAATTTCAAAAAAAAAAACATGTGAGGATACAAAACTGAATAAAGCAATTCATAAAAAGAAGAAGAAGAAGAAGAAGAAGAAGAACAACAACAACAACAACAACAAAAGCATAATCCAAAATTAGTCATGATTAATTCTACCATATCATCTTCTTTAAAAAGAATTGATCGGTGATTTAAAATTTTGCAGCAGAAGCATATACGTACGTACCATCCCATTCAAAGTTGTTCCAGTAGCTGGTATCACCCCAAGACCAAGCACCAATTCCAAGCCTTGTAACCTCCAAATCAGACCCACCTAACTTCACCTTATCATCCTTTATCTTCGAAAAAACAAGATCCTCAGAGGCAACAGCTCTCACTCTATTACCTGATCTCCTATTACTTGCAACACAAAAACATGGACTAACATTCATAGCCATAGCCATGATGATGGCTTCCCTTTGACTCAAGAACTCGTATAGCCTTTTTCTCTCCTCTCCTTTCTTTCACTTCTGAACTTGGACAGAACTGTATCTGCGAAGATTACATAACAGTATCTAGGTCCTAAAACTTTCCACGTTCGACAGGTATGTGCCACCAACCAATAGGCAAGTGGCGGGCCTTTCCAAATTTGTAATTTGGCATTTATGAAAAGGGTCCTAATATGAAATATCGTAGTTTATGGGCTGGGTTTCTCTTGAGTAGGGTTGGACTGCTTCGGTTAAAGTTCTTACAAGCCTGAGCCCAGATCATATACTCCTTCTAAGACTTGGTTTTGTTGTATTGAGTGTTTTTTAAAAGTAAATTTTATTTGAAATTAATTTTTTTTATTTTTTATATTAACATATTAAAAATATTAAAAAAACATTAAAAATTATCAATTTAATATTTTTTAAATAAAAAAGTGTTGTAGCTTTTGTTTTTTAATATTTTTTTAAAATAAAATTTATTTTAAAAAAATATTAAAAACACAAAAGCTAGAACGCTCTCTCTCAAATACTCATTTTATTTTGAGAATCAATACCTCAAATTTGTTTTTGAATATATAGTATATGCCCATATTTGATATTTTTTTCTCTATTTAATTTGATAGTAGTAATAATAATAATAATTTATATTTGTTTTATAAGTGAGTTTTATTTTATTTTATAGTCAGAGTAATTTCAATCTTTATCTTTTTATTATTATTATTATTATTATTATTATTATAGAGTTCACATATTTGAAAATTAAGAGTAACAAGTTATGGACTAGGACATCGATCTTGAGAATTTTGCTTTCATAGTTTGATATAAAGTTTGAATTTTGATGGTTAATATGGAAGAACACCTTCTTAATTAGTTGCTGGGTCAATATCCTTCCAAGTTAAAGTGTGTGTGTCTATATATATATATATATATATATATATATATATCAACATTAATTAGTTTTATTTTATTTTTTATGAATATTCATGGTATATTTTCTTGTTGAGAAAAGAAGTTTCTTTACATAGTTTTTAGAAAGAACAACTCTGATTTTCTTGGGTGACCACTAGATAGTAGATACCATTGCCATTTCCCATAGGGCTAAATTAATTGCTATGAATAAACATTCATTTGAGACTATAATAAGCCTATAGAACAATGCAATTTATTTTCTAATCAATTTGATATTAAAAAACAAAACAATAAAAAAAAATTAAAAAAAAAAATTAACCCAGTTGGTGGATAAACCTGTGAATCAAATAACTTGGGTTAGCATATCAAACCTGTAAAACGGGTTATGAACTCTACTGAAATTATAATTTGATTTTTTAAAACTATATAATAACAAAAATAAAAATCATGAAATTAAACACTAATCCAATATTGAAATATTTTTTTGAAACTGTAATGACTTTATAAAAAAAAATGAAACTAATTCTAAAAATAAATTCTCAATTACCACAATATCCATAAATGAAATTAAAAAGAAAAGAAAAGAAAAAGTTCAACTCGTCAAAACAAACCATGTCAACCAATTAAACTTTATAAAATTTAATAACATGATTTTGTGGATTTTATAAAATTTAATAATGGAGATAAAAAACAAATAATAACAAAATCAAGTTAAATTAAAAAATAAAATAACATTCTATTATACCCACAAACCACAGTTACCGTGTCAAAATTTTTTTTACTAAACTCATTCTTCACTATACTAATATTAAAAAATAAAATAAATAAAAGTAATTTTTTTAAGAAAAAACAATGAAGATTACTGCATGTGGGGGGACAGTAGTTTCCCCCAGTCTTTTGCTTTTCTGTCAACGTTAATATCGCAATCTTTTCTATCTTGGGAGAAGCACACAAGAATCCAATCTATCCATGGAGTGCATTTGTTTAATTAGACACCCCTACCTAAGTAGCTATACCTACCCCCAGCAAAAGAAAAATGCCACTTTACAATATCAACAGTACACAGATGTTTAACAAAGGAAAAGCTTGTGCTTGTGTTTTATTTTGTTTTTTCCTTTTTTTTTCTGTTTAATTAGAGGAGATCGAGAAGGCAAAAACCAGAATAAACAACAAAAAAACGAAGGAAACTACGAACTCCTTAAATATCCTACCAGAAGAAACTCAGGCAGGCAGCACTGAGGAACATCAGAACATGAGCAAGCGAAATTCACCGCCTCCCCTTCAATCGCCGCCTCCCAAGGTATGATCATGTCCTCTGCAAATTTTAATTGCTTCAGTTGTAACATCGTACGTGAAGAGGTAAGCCATAATTCACACTGCTCTCTCTGCTTTCTTATATACTAGGCCTGCTTCAAACAATATTTCGACTTCTTCGGATGATTTCCAGCCTTCCCGCAAACAATTTGCTCTAGTAACCCTTATTTGGAGCAGAAACCCTAAATTAACCTTTTGTTAACCCGAACCTCGAGAGGATGAAGAAGATATCTCGTGAATGAACATTCAAAGTGTTGAATGCTCAACATATATAAAGTTGAGCGTCGCCCAGCCTAGCTCGCCTGGGCCTCGCCAGGTGAGCAACAACACCTCGCCTGGGCCAGGCAATGCCAGCAGCACCTCGCCTGGCTCACCTCGCAAGCCAGGCAGCTCGCCTGGGTCAGCCGGTGCAATTCACCGGAACTAACTCGGTATTTTTTCCTTTAGCCCAATCTTTCTCTTCATTGTTTTACACAAATTCTTTTATAAAAATATTCATCCTGTGATAATATTTTTTAAATGGATCGACAAATATTATACGTGGAAGTGATCGATGAAAAACGGCTTTCGAGCTATGAAAATAAAGTGTCATTATCACCTGAGTCAACATACTTAAGCTAATGCATGCCACCAACAAATAAAATGATATATATATATATATATATATATATATATTTTTTTTTTTTTTTTTTTTTTTTTTTTATGGTTAATGGAAGACAAAATACAACCCTAAAGTTATATTAGCGTCATTTATACCAGATAAAGCGCCACACTAGTGGGCGACCACCTAGCTATCAATTATCATAATTAACATCCATTAGTGTAAGTTTTAATAAGAGATCCTTCCATTAACACCATACATTATCTAGAACAAGTGAAAGGGACATTCATTGTCTTCTCAAATATATATATTTTATTTTTATTTTTTTACCTGCTTAACACTCGAACTAAGAAACTCAAATTGATAATTTAAATATCAATGAGTTTATTTTACATGTAATACCTACCATAAAAATACAGTCTAATCTATTATTACCCATGAAAATGCACAGGGAATTATTTGAAGTTTTTCCCAACTTCATCAGTAGCGTCGTTTGTGGAAGACTAAATAAAAGCATTGTTTGTTTCTTATCAAAACCTTTCTCATCCCTCACTGGTACCTAATTTGAAATTTTCATGTTTGACAACATGGAAACTCCAAGACAGGAGAGAGTTATTAACCTTGCAGGAACCCTATTTCTCTTGGGTCTTCAACAATTATCTTAGCAAATATAGATGTTAAATGATGTTGTTAACACTAGCATATTTGAACCCTTTAATCTCCACAACATCAAACTACCTTGCAAGCATCATTAGGTGCACAAAAAAATTTATAATGACAAAAAAAAAAAAAAAACAAATAGACACTATATTCCAACTCTCTAAATGAAACATCACTTTGCAACAAGCCACAAGCATGACTATCTCTATCAATCTTCTTAATTTGAGTATTCTCATTCACATGTTTTTCATCATAAAAAACCTAAATACGATGTACACAAGACTACACCAACTGCAACTTTTGCACACCATTCTCATCAAGTGGAAGAGTATCTATTTTGTCAACGAGTTCTACACACTCACCTCTTCAAAGAATTTGTCTTCATTAAGGCCAATCTAGATAACTATGATGAACTTATGAATCCCATAGAGCACATATAGAATGTAAGAAGCACCCTGGATTTGTTATAAAAAAAATGATGTCATTTGTGAAGTATTTTCCACGATACTTCATAGATCTGCTTTGGTATGGTACCACAACCTTGAGCCTAGTTTTATTTTGGGTTTTTATGATATATGTTTCATGCTTTGTCTCATGTTTCATCACCAATATACTAGCTTAAAAAGGCACAACTGAGCTATTTTCTATCACACAATGTGAACATGAAAGCATCAGAGCCTATCCCTGGAGATTCAATGAGAAGATGTTCAACATGAAGGATCATCTCAAACGCATTACCACTGAAGCATTGATAAAAAGAGTTTATAATTATTCCTTACAGAAACATGTTCGTCTGGCATACCCAGAACTTTTGACTACAACTCTAGTTACCACATGTACTAAGGTCCTTGTTATTATCAAGGGAAAAGATTTTGTGCAATATCTTTATTCTATAAAAAGTGACTCGAACAATAGAAAACCCAATAAATTCTGTTTTTTTTTCCTCACCATGATCATGGGTATGATACTGAAGATTATCATGCACTCTAAAAAGAGATAGAAAGACTAGTCACCAATAGTTATCTGTAATAGTTTATAAAAAAAACTAAATCAGAAGAAGAAAGGATGGAAGTTGGTACACACCACAAAAACCTACCTGAAATCATGTAATTTATGTTTTCATTTCCATGGCCTTTCAATAAAAGTAATGATATTTTTTTTATCTTCAACATAGTTCAAAGTGAGCTCTACGTCTCATGGGTGGTCTCGTCATGGTCTCTATCATAACTTCACATGAGCTTCATACCTCAAACGTCGTTCTATGTTCTTTAACATAACTCCATATCATCTCTACATCCAATGATCTTCAATATAACTTTAATATAACCTCACATGAGCTTCACGTCTCCAATATCTCCAACACAACTCCATGTCTTCATATAAAAAAAATCACATGACTTCATAAATAATTCAAATCGTTAAAATTACAAGTGCTAAGGTTTTTATATGATGAAAATTATCATTTTATTTCATGTATGTGAAAAAGTTATCACCTGCACTTGCACTCGCAATACCTTTATAGTTGTCACGGTGTGACAAAGTATATCTCTCTCATGAGCACAATGCATTTATTTTTATTTTTCACCTAATTTGTTGCTCACTTTTGAAATTTGAAGTCAGCAACACCTTGTTTGGGCCTTTAGGCGAGGTGAACATCATCTTGTTAGGGTCAATCAGAAGAGCAACTTGGGGTTAGCTCGAGCAATTCAGTTGAACCAACTTGATATTTTTTCCTTTAGCCTAATTTTTCTCTTTATTATTTTACATGAATTCTTCTATAAAAATATGCATCCTATGATAATATATTTTTTTAAACGGGCCGACATTTATTCATAGAAGTGGAAGACAAAGAACCAATACACGAGCTATGAAAACAAAGTGTCGTTATCACCTACGAGTCACCATAATTAAGCTTGTGCTATTAACAAAAAAACATGGTACCTTTTTTTATGGTCAATAGAAGATAAAACATCACCCTACAATTATATCAGTGCCATTTACATTAGATAAATCACTACCTCCCCCGAGCTAGGAGATAAAAAGCCACAATAATGGATGATCACCTTTCAACTACCCTATTAATTTACATCCATTATTGTGAGTTTTAATAAAAGGTCTTTCCCTCGAGATCAGACAATATCTAGAACAAGAGAAATGGACATTCATTTTTCTTCTTTAAATATCTTTTACCTGCTTGACACTTGAACAAACAAACTCAAATTAACTTAAGCATCAGAGAGTTTGCTTTATAGGTAACACCCACCATAAAAATACAGCCCAATCCATTATTAGTTGTGGAAAAGCCCAGTGAATTATTTAAGGTTTTTTCTAACTTCATCACAAGGTAAAAAAAATGTATACATCCAATGAAATAAATATTAAGTATTCAATTACAACATATCAAACATGACTGAATTTGAGCCCGATCCAATGGTCAAATTAAAAGTTATGATTGTTGTTATTAGACTATATATATGGCATGTTTAGTTTTCATCGTGGGCTTAACCTTGTCTATTTGGTCCATAAACGCATCCACAAGATATTTCACATCACTATATGTTTTGTAAAGAAGATATAAAAAAGAGATTATTAGAATTTGAAAAAGAAAAGAATATGAATTGAAAGATTGGAACCCTTGACCCAATAACTCATGAACATTAATGTACATAGCTATGAGTCACACCAGCTTCCATAGAAATAAGACAAGGAGGTAAACGTTGTAGCACATATCTTAGAGGTCATTATTTAGGATAATAGCCTTTAAAAATAAATGGTTCACTATTAAGCGGAAAATGATGATGTCATGAGGCATCCAATAGGTATGAATATGTCATAACATCATTTTATGGGTATAATAATGCTAGAGAATGTGTGAGCATTCAATGCTTAGTACAAACTATACAAAAGGCAAATAGAGTGGTTAGATGCTACTTGGGTTGAACTATCTATGTTGAAATATGTTTTTTTGGTCCGAACTTATGAATTTAAGAAATCAGAATTATCGTTCTATACTAAATGTTGTTATGTTGAACTTTGTAGATGTCCTAAATTCTATTTAGAGATGGATGTTGTGGACATATTAGATTAACCAGAGCTTTTAGAGAGTTGACACTTCCCTTATAAGTTCAATAAAGAAATGAATTGCATGATATGCTTGGCAAAACAAAGATGATTTGCCCTTCGACTCTAAATACTCGTAGGAACTTCATGACTTATTCGAGCATTAGGTTTGAATGTTTTGCGAGCCTTGCATCATGTTATGCCTCATGAGTGTAAATCCTGACCAATGCATCATCATGTAACCATATATCCATTTGATTGATTTCATGTTGGCAAATGAGTAGGCCATACATCAACAACATACACAAACATATATATCGTCCATTATCATATATATATATATGTATATATATATATATATATATATATATATATATATATATATATATAGCGCAAAAATAATCAGTGAGCCAGAATGCCTCATTATTAGATAACATCAATCATTCACAATATAGCAACCATGAGAAGTATTTGCTGCTGCAAAAATAATGAAGCCAAGAAAATGTAAAGCTGTCTTTTCTCGCAACAACGTGTGCTCATCAACATAAAATTTACTTTGGAGATAATGGTGGAGTAGAAGTTTAGGCTTCCTCCAGTAGCCATGTTTAGGTCTCCAGTCTCCCACCATTAATTCCAAAAGAACCCTCTAATTTTCCAATTTTCACAGGGTGTATTTTCTTGCTTGAAAAACAAAGCCCTAGTTTTTAGGACAATGGAAGAACACAAATATATGATCAGTAGTTCATCCCCTGGGCAAGCAAGCTATATAAGGAAACATCTTCATGGATTCTATGCTGATCACAGTGTGCGTGTGAGAGAGAGAGACGGGGAGAGAGAGGGAGTGGAGGGGGAGATAACATAGTAAAATATATAATAATATAAAGCTGATTATAATGTTATTAATTTCCTTAACATAATTAGTACAGCAATGTTACTATTCTGCATTTGATACCAATACAAAGCTAAACTCAGCATGTTCATATACATATATAACATGCACATCCTAAAATACCTCAGATTTTCCTCACCAATGAGCTCAAAAAGCCTCTCATATCCATGATCCCAGTTAAATAGGTAGGTAATTATGCAGCAGGTGCCACATCCACGCCATCATCGTCATCGTCGTCATCCCCCTCACGTTGTTCACAAGCATAGGGGCTGATAACAAACTGGTTCAGGGGGCTAACCAGTTTGAAAACCCCAGGTTTCTTGCCATCAACAATCACCATGGGAGAGATATTGAAGAAAGAACCAAAGGCAATTTGGTAATGCTAGGAAAAAGAAAAAGGAAGAAGAAATTTTGCGACCTGTAAAGCTAGTGCACAGGTACTGTCCTACTTATAGCTTGGAATGGTGCCACCATCATCAAGAAATGCACTCGTTATCTCGTCGTCCTTTTCTTTGCCCTTTCCCTTTCATATCCTGCAAAGCGAAAAAGGAGTGACTTGGTTAACTTGGATTCCATTCATTTTGCCTAAATGGCATCTAGGACCCTATTACCTGAGTTGGACTCATGTCTTTCACGATCGGCACGTGGTTGACAACAGTCATGGCACGCTCTGAAGTTCCATGGTCTCGTGTTTTCATCTGCCAAGCTGGCTAGGAATATCAGAACTCTTGGCCCCAGAGGAGCTTGGACTGTTCACGCTCAAAAGTCCTCGTATCTACTGATCGATCAACGGAGTCCGTTAGCAGCTAGTGACGACTATTCACCAAAATGTTTGATCTTTATTCCATATTTTCCGGCAGGGCCGGGCTGAAATTCTTACTTCTGCGATCATCAGCTATATTTTGATTTGAACCCCGTGTGTGTGTGTGTGTGATATATATATTTGATAAGCCAATAGATCATCGTAAATAAAACAACAATTCGGAAGCCAAACTGGCGAAAAAGAGTATGTGAATTGAAGTTACCACAGCAAAAGCGGCAGCAGCAGAGACAACAAAACCATGTGAGCCAAAAGAGGAGCATGAGCAAATCCATGGAAAGAAAAAGGGGAGGGCGTACTGCCTAAGAAAACATCGAAGGAACTGGATATAGCACATACGGGAAGCAAGAGTCACCGGGATCGATAGGCGAGAAAAACCAGACAGAAGACTGAAGCTCCTTTGCCATCCCATGTATGATATTATTTGCGCCTTGCTTGTGAGTATGTATGTCGAAATACTAAAATAGGAAGATTTTTAAATGCAAGTGTTTGACTAATCACCAATGAGTTCCAAGCCAAACCACTAATTTAATCAAAGATTCCATTCAGATTAATGGGAATGTTTTTTTTTTTTTTTTATGTAGATCATTTAGTTATAAAAATTTCCTTGCTTGTTATCTTTGAATTCGAACCTAAAATATTAATCTAAGAAATAAATTCATTTATCATCAAAGTCAACAACTTAAAGATATCTAAATATTGTTCCATGAGTCTCAAAATTTTTATTAATCTATAGTATTAGAAAGTGGAATTATAAGTTCTATTATTGTTTTTATACTAGAATGAGTATTTCTCGTTCCTACTTGGGCACTTCGTGCAGCTGTTTTTGGGGATACTAACTAATAGGGAGTGTTTTTTTATTAATTAAGGTCCTAATTGCATATTTGTAAGTATAAGGACCAAATTGTATTTAAAGCTTACGTGAATATCTGAAGACGGCAAGGGCAAAACTGCAATAAAAGATGGTGTGCTGGCGCAACCAAGTTACATAGAATAAAGGGTGATGAAACCTAAACACAGGGGTTTCCGAATAATTTACTCTCGATTTTATGAGATATCGAGGAAAAAATGGTATAATTAAGTACTTTTTTGACATGTAACTTCAAAAATGCTGCGCCACTAAATGCATCCTTTTATATAGGATACATAACTATAGCTACACAATCTTACAAGTACATGATTTAAATTATAGCTATTGAACCTAATTTATATATGATTTACATATCTTGAGTTATGACTTAGTGTTAATTTGAGTTAAATTAAAAAAAATCAAAACATTGTTTTTTTAAAAAAAAAAATCAATATATTTTAACCCGTATAATTTTTAAACCCGGCTCAATCCAAGGTCCAGGTTCCGGGTTTTGACCGGATCACTTGTCGCCCTGGTCAATTTTATTTTTTTTTAAAAAAAAATAAAACATCATTATTTTAGTAAAAAAAAAAAATTCAACAAGTTACAACTAGGTTTTTGACCTAATCATTCCGGGTTTTGTCTTTTTCTATTTGTTTTAAACTCAGTCTAATTTAAGTTCTTGATTAATCTATCGGGTTGGATTTCAAAACCATGGGATAACATGATCATGAATTAATTTTTTTTACAGGATCACAAGATTAATTCCTTTTATTTTTAAGAAAAAAACCCAACATTTCAAATTTACTTACCGGGTAGACGCTAGACTGGTACAGGTTTCATAACAGTGATTTGAATTAATTTCCTGCATTTTCTTAAATAAATTTAAATTTAGCTGGAATATAGAACGTCACACATTTTTGTATTTGCATCCACCAAAATAGTGTCATGAAGCCCCTATTTTCCGCAAGTTCTTTGCTTTCAGTGCCTTTGACTTTATATTTAATTTTTCCCAAAAAAAAAAAACTTTCTTTCTAAGCTTGGGTGCTTCTGGTATCAGCTTGGCCAAATTATACTCCTTCAGAACATCATGAATTCACAGGCTGACCATATCAACATTCTCTGGCAGATTTAAGCTACATGAATGATTTGCTCGATATCCAGCACTTAAATTTACCAGGACAGCTACCAAATTCACTGATACATCACTAAGTGAATCTATTCATACTTCTTTCCCTTGAACTTTCCTTTGGGGATCTTGCTGAGGAATCCGGCATCAAGCTTCCGGTAGTTGTATTGGAGCTGATCCACCGCCATGTGCACAAAGTCGTCAACTTCATCATCATATCTCTCATACAGGACTGGCAATGTATGGGCAGCGACAAAACCTTGCAAAGAACAACAGAGTTTTCAAAATCATACATGTCACAAAACTTTTTCATCATCTGCTATTTGTGAAGGAAAGAAAGTAAAATACACAAGATAAACTGAAAAGGGGAAACCGAAATCAGATTAAGCTTGTTATGGACAAAAGCATGCGAAAGTTATCAAACAGCTTTCTTTCTTTATTCCCCCAGTGAAGTTAAAGAAATATTTGTCCTGGGCAGCAGAGATGATTATATAGTTTGTCTTGTACCCTTTTTATTTAAGGAATATAAACATTTAAATGAAAAATGACACAAAATTCATCATTGATCACAACTGCAGAGCTTGGAATCGTCATCAGTAGATGGCAATTGGAAACTCACCAATATATATAACAGTTAGAAAGTTGCACCAGCTCCCAATAATTGCAGCAACCAACAAGCTTGCTACAACCTGCAAGAATTTTGCGTGAACCAATAAATCCGCTTATTAGAATGGCAGATGCATAATAAAATTATTATTCAATCATCATTGATCTATCGCAACTTAGTAAACCATATCCTTCGGATCACACAGTTCCATGTCCTTTCCATGATTTGAGCAGAATTTTTGCCAAAAAAAGCATTTTTTTTCCCACTTGAAGACATAATGCTGGTAGAGTACTATTTTAATCACAAAGAATATCTTCAAATAAGGATCTCCAGAACTAATCTAAAGAACTGGCAACTACAAAATATAAATTGAAAAAAGACTATATATTTTGTTAAATGCATCATCACACAAGGGAGTATCACCTAAAATAAAGAATGGAGAATGTGATTGAAAAAAAAAGGTGTTAAGTAAAGCAATCAAAACCTTTACTAATCCTCTGTTTTGGAATTTCTGGCAAACATGTGATGGGATGGTTATATAAATAATTTGGAGGGAAAATGCTGGCTTGATGGAAAATGTTGACAAAATATTCCAAATGATGATCAGCATAACAGCTTGTTTGGATTTGAAAAACCACTGAAATTATACCACATACTTCCAGGTTCACATCACCATCTGCATTAAGATTTTAATTTCCTCGTTCCTTGCAAGAAGGTTCACAGTGAGAACATTCCCAAACTTTCCTAGGAATGTTCTTTGATTTACCTAGCAAATGAATAAAGTGACATTAATTACTGACAGCCATTCAGTTTACAGCATATAAGGAACCGGATGAAGATTCTCATTGAATTTAAAATCCAAAAGGCAATTGCAGAAAAGCTTTTAAGCCATGTTCTAGAGTTCATAACAGTTAGAACACATCTCCTGGTTATTGATTGACATCCCAAATCCCTGACAGTGTTATGAAACAGTGGAGCCACAGAATCCATCTCTATGTATTTGTATCGCATGGATTTGTAATGAATATTTTAACAATATGTGCTAGAAAAGTTTAGATGGTTGAAGAATCAAGAAAGAACTGTTGTTTGGTTTGCAATATGCGCTGAAGGAAACATTATCACAAAAAAAACACAGTTAAGACCTACCACAAGAAACTTTTTCAAGTTTCCTCCACATGACACATCCTGAAGAAACTGCAAATCACGGTTAACCTCAGAACCAATTGATTTGCCAATGCTGACAAATATATCTTTAGGTAGTACAAGGCGGGGGACCTGAGATGGAGCCCTGTGACAAAGAAAAATCATTATGAAACAGAAAATATAATCACATATTACTGGCATGAACACAACAAGCAGCAAGATGAGAAAACACTTAACTTACCTGTTGATTAGGCCTGAAGCATTTGTCCAAACAAATTGAGCAAGCATACCGAGAACCACAGCATAGCATACAAGAGACAAGAAATTGTAATTAAGCCATTCAAAGAGCACCCAGATGGCTGTTGCCCCAATTAAAACACCAGCTGAGATCTTCTTGTTCCTCCATAAGAGAACATCAGCAGCTGCATGATTCATGGTGAAAGTGAGAAATCGAGCACCAAAGCAATAAGGATTTATTGAACACAAATGCAGAGAAACAGGGAGAGCCGGCCCTACATTTTCCACCTCCCAAAAGATGGTGGATAGGCTTCTGTCGCCCAAATAGACGATTGATACGAGAAGTGACAGATTTGTTTTCTTCCTCAAAAAATGACACAGATTTCTTCTTTGGAACAGTATCAGCAAAAGTTTCTACTAGATTGTTGATAAATTTTTCCGCTGTTATTTTCTCAGGCATGATTGCAATCTTCAAGAGAAATACAAATTATAGTAAGAAAAAAAAATTAGCGAAAAGGATACTTCAAAACAAATTCAACTAGCACGTAATAACAAAAAACAAAGCCACAATAATTCAGTTACAAGTAAGAGCATCATAAAGACTTGTGGATAAATTGTTCGAAAGGGGAGGCGACTACTTGTCACAAAACAAGCACATCCCTCCTAAAAAGGAATAAAGTTGAGTCTTATTCCAAGTTCAGGAGCAACAATCCAAGCACAAGAACAAAAATGAAAGAAGCATATGACTGTAAGAAAAAGAAAAAGAAAGAACTCAACCCAGTTGATAGAAGATCAGTAGTAAAGTCAGCTAAGAATCTGTATCATCCAAAAAATGGCATCTCTCACAGTATCAGCCATGGATCCTCAATTTTCTTTCAGGTAAATGCCATTAAAATTCATTTCTCAAACTTGAGTACACCCGGTTAACATATATTTAGAGATAAACACAAATCTACCAAACAAGCATTCAACAAAAGGAGCAGTAATTACAAGTCAAAGAGCAGCCCACTTGAAAAGAAAGAAATCTAATACCACTACTAGTTAGCAAAAACTTCAACAGGCAGTAAAGCCATAAAAGAAGTGATCAAATTGAGAGAAGCTAGGAAATAAAGAACACTAACCAGAGTCTGGATTTCTTGTTGAGGTTAGACAAGATAGATAGCAGTAGCACTCAACAACGAATGGGTTTTTTACTTTTTATTTATTTAATTGTTGCTGCGTACGGGAGATTGGAATTAATAACAGGTCAACCTCACTAGCGTTTTGCTTGTTTAGTTTAGAGAAAACGGGAGTGGGGAGGGTGAGGGAGAGATAATACTGGCGCGCGCCTGCCCGACAGCCATCTAGCTTGAGGTTTATTTTAACACTTCAGTGGAACCATGTTTTTAAATAATTTTAAATTTTAAATTTTAAATTAATTTTTTATATCTATTAATATATATATATAATATTATTCTAATATATTTTTAAATAAAAAATATTTTAAAAAATAACTCGTAATGCACTCCCGAACAAATTATTAACGACATGGTAAGGACTTGTCTTTTTCTTACTTCCTGTTTTGGTTTTTATTTTATTTTAATAGACATTTTACATTGGTTGGTTGGTAGCTAGACACCAAAATCTCTCTCCCACCACCCCAAAATAATAATAAAAAAAACACGTAGAGTATCCTAGGAAGCTTTTCTTTATATATATATATATATATATATATATATATAAAATGATAATTGCATTAATAAAACTCAATTAGAAGAGGACACTCCAGCATTAAAGTTTTGTTTGGTAATATGATAATAATGATTTAAAGTATTTTTTATTTAAAAATATATTAAGATAATATTGTTTTAAAAAAAATTTATTTTTGATATTAGCATATCAAAACAATTTAAAAACACTAAAAAAATATATTAATTTTAAATTAAAAAAATATTTTTTTTTAAAAACACAAGTTATACTGCATTTTCAAACAAATCCTAAATAAATAAACGTAAATAGAATTGGGTGAACTAAAAAAAATACAATAGCTAATAAAAAATTGTGATTAACTGATAAGCTAGCACAAAAGCTAAGAATTAGGTGGTTTTTTAGAGTAATTTTTTTTTTCTTAATCTCTTTTTTATCCCAAAAGTATTCACTTATTACGTGAGCTTTGCAGTAGCTCTTTTGCATTCTTCTTTTTCTTTGCGGCTTTCTTGACTCATTTATTACGTGAGCTTTGCAGTAGCTCTTTTGCATTCTTACTTTTCTTGCGGCTTTCTTTACCTCTATTTCTCTTTTATTCTAGAGTATGATTTCTAGTATTTTATAGAAAGATATTAATTCTTTCTTTTTTTCAAGTTTGTTAATCTTGATTATAAGTGGTGAGATTACTTAAAATTATAAGTGATTTATTGCATTTATTTTGTTTATATCAAGTGATAAGTAATAAAGTATTAAAAATAAATATTGATAACACTGCCATTAAATCGGCGAAAACTAACGGAGTTACTGACAGAATTCTTTTGTCGGTAATTTTTACTGACGTATATAATTTTTTCTTTATTTTTGTCGATCTATACTAACAGACCTTTATCGTTGGCGATATATACCAATCGAGTCGCCAATGAAATACATAGAATTTTGAAAAGAAGAAACAACGTAATGACATGGAATTTTTTCAAACAATAACGGTCTAGAAAGCTGGAAAGATGGCGGTTTGGCAGGAATTCAAACCGTCATTTATATATGGGGATATATAGACACAATATATTGAGCACGTGACATCTAAGCGATTCACACAATGCTCACAGTTCAATGCCGACAATCGAAACTGGCAGATTCATGATTTCGGTGACCATGCACACCAACAGCTCCGTCCCGTTTAGCGTACAAATAAAATATATCATTAATTAATTTGTTGGTACTTCTAAATATATTTAACTTAGAACCTTTATTTTTTCTTACATGTTCATGCAAATCAGTGCTAGTTAAATTAAACATCATCAACCAAAGTTTGTGAAGAAATATTAATTTTTTAAATGGGTGAAAAAAAGGAAGGTGGGTTTCTTTCTTTCAAGCTTTCAATTTCAATCTACCTTCATTCTGAAAAAAAAAAAATCCCCTGGCAGAATTATAAGAGTTAGCACACAGATGTTTACTAATTACTTCCTGATTTATTTCAACAATATTTAATAATTTAAACCAATCCCAGACTCTATGCAAAGATAAGATTTTCCCTGTTAACGCCTTTTTTCTCCTCTTTATACAAAAACAAAAGTGCAATTCTCTATCTTCTTATCTAGTTTCATTCTCTATTATCCTTTCTCTGCTTTATTGCTTTCAAGAAAAGGAAGTGCGAGTGATATTCTTTTTTTTTTTTCCATGGAAAGTTTATTTTAGTATATTTTATCATTATCAGTTTACTTAAAGGAAAAAAAAAAGTCTTATAAGTCGGTTACCAACAGGTCTTTGTAAAAGTTGGGTCGAGCAAAATGCCAAAATAAATGCTAAAAAAAATCTAAAAAAGTATTAATTTAATATTTTTTAAAATAAAAAATAGATATTTATTATTTTTTAAAAATAAAAAAATAGAAGTTTATTGTGTGTGTGTGTGTGTGTGTGTGTTGTGTGTGTGATAGAGAGAGAGATCTTGACCCTGTCTACATCTTATCCCTGTCTCCGAGTCAATTGATACAGGAATCAATAAAATAGGTCAATTGGTCACGGTCAACAATTATCATCAAATAAGCGGTTAGAGAAGTGCTAAATCTGAACCTTCTAAAAATATGAGTACCGAGTTGAACTATTTTGAGAAATTCTGTCTCCATGCATTGGCTTTTTAATCACTCGTTCGCCGTGATTCCTGCCCCCAAATCACCTTGATGGTGACCGAACGGCGAGAATCCCGACAATGAGGTTGCTTGAGATTTATAGAAAAGTTCAATTCGGTCCCTATTTTATTCAAAAATGCAAATCGATCCATTTCCAACGACCTAAATCATGGAAGTTGCTACTGGGACCAACTGACATTTTATTTAGGGTATCGCTCTCGAGATGCTTTTGGAGTCTTAGCTTTTCATACTTTAAATCATGGGGGCATTGCTTGATTTGGAAGAAAAGCAAAGAGGACATGGACAAAATACGAGTGAAAGGCACTTTGTTTTTATCCACGTGTGTTGTCTCTGACGCCGGTCGTGAGGACCGCCACCGTACACGGTTAAAATAAACAAGTTAGAACTGACGGTCCCAGCCACCAAGCCGAGCAAGGGAGAGGGGTGGCATATCCATGTGTTTATGCTTCAAAAGGGTTCAAAGGCAATTTACACAATGTTTAAATATAGTTTGATTAAATTTTTTTTAAAATTACATGTTTTAAGAAAATACATTGTGGTAAAAATTTATTGAATCGATTCGGATCAACCTGAATTAACCTACTAAATCAAAAACTCAAATCATGAAATCAAAATAATCTCATAAAAAGCAAATCAAAACCAAATATAAAACTCAATTCTCAATTAAATCAATGTTAAATGATGAAATTAAAAAAAATCAATTAAAAAAATAGAGAAAAAAATAAACAACTCAAGTCAACTCAGGCTAATTTATCAAAGCTGCAACCCGAATTATGTGACCGAGATAACTCCATGAAAAATAAATCAAAATAGACTATGAAGCTCAATTTCCAATGATTTTAATGTTAAATGATAAAATAAAAAAAAAACAACTTAAGTGAACCTGTGAAACTTATGACTAAGGTAATGAAATAACGATAACCTTATAAAAAACAAAACATAAATAAAAACACAAAATCTAATTCCAAATCAACTAAATATTGAATGTTATAATTGAAAAAAAACCAAAAAAAAAACCTGAGTTAACTAGCGACTCGGAATAAGAAAATCTAATACTAAATGATGAAATTAAAAAAATAAATAAATAATAACCCGAGTCAATTTGGTTTAATTCTCCAAACTCATACTCGAGTAATATGACCGAGTTACTTCATAGAAAGCAAAAATAAAATAAAATTATGAAGCCTAGATCCGAATCAACCAAATATTTAATGATAAAATTTAAAAAAAATAACTAAAAAAAACATAAAAAAATCCAAGCTAACTCTCTATATCTATGACTCGAATCACGAGACCGGGATTAACAAACCTAATGTTAAAAGAAAAAAATATTAAATTTTTTTAAAAAATAAAACAAAACATTATTCAAGTGAAGAATGTTATACATGGAAGACAATAATGAATTTTCCTTCTCAATTAGTTTATGTTAGCGTGTTATATCACAAGTTGAATCAACTTTTTTATTAATATAAAAAAAACCATTTAGATATAGTTTATATTTTTATAATAAAAAAATTAAATTGTGTAAAATAGACCCAAAATGACTTTATCTACTTAATATATTTAAAGACAACCTGGGATCCTGGTTTGGACTTAGATTCAAGGCATGTCTGTGAGTCTGATAAATAATAAGTCAGGTCCAAACTTAGGTATAAAGATCTGGCTAAAATTTCCAATAGCTTAGCAATTTTTGGGGCAACGACACATTGTTTTTTTTGCACAGACCACTTCTACCATGGATCCTTTTGTTTCTGGGCCTTTGGCCCCTCGTTTAAACATTACTTGTATGTTAGAATTGTTCGATGAAAAGGTATAAAGTCCGCTATCTTGATGGGCTTAGCCCAGTCTTAGAAAAGAGCCGAAATATCATGGGCTCATTCCAGGCCTGGTTGTGACAGGCCGAAGGTAGAAAATAGAAACGGATCGGATCCCTTCGAAAATTACCTGTAGTGAAGAACCTATCTATATTCCGACGACGAAGCACGATGGACCCCAAAGCCAGAAGGAGTTAAAGTTGGAGTGTTGATTCCAGGTGGCACCAGTCAGAACCACTACAACCTTATCCCACATCGAAAATCTGATCTCTTCTCATCATACAATATCCAAAACCGTCCAATAGCCTTCATTTAACGCAAGCACAAGCATCCAAACCCGTTTTCCTGACACCACAAAGCCCACCAAACGGAGGTTGATACACGGAACAAACAACCCCCAAGGTTTTCAGGGAGTGAAAAGCAAAAAAGACCATGGCCTCCACTTCATGCTTCTTGCACCACCATGCACTAACCACTCCCGCTAGATCAACTCCATCATCACAACGCCAAGTGGCTAACCTCAAGCCCACCCAGCTGGCTTGCAGAGCCCAAAAGCAGGCAGTACAGGAGGAGGATAATGGTGTCGTGTCTCGCAGATTGGCTCTCACAGTGCTCATTGGTGCTGCTGCCCTCGGCTCCAAGGTAGCTCCTGCTGATGCTGCCTATGGTGAATCTGGTAATACATAACTCTGCTTGTCTTAATTGCTAGTCGTCTTAATTGAAGCAGGACTCTAAGGGGTTCCTGCTTAAATTGTTGACATCATATATACGCCATGATTCCTCTCTTTTTTCTTTGGGGAGCTATGGTTTCTTCCAATACACTTAAAGAAGTATCCAAGAGAAAGGATCAGATTTTGTCTAACTGGTAAGTTGATATGGTCATTTGCAGCCAATATTTTCGGGAAGCCAAAGACAGACACAGATTTCTTGCCCTACAATGGAGATGGATTCCAGTTGTCAATTCCATCAAAATGGAATCCAAGCAAGGAGAGAGAGTTCCCTGGTCAGGTTCTTAGATACGAGGACAACTTCGATGCCACCAGCAACGTTTCTGTCATGGTCATCCCAACCGATAAGAAATCCATCACCGACTACGGTTCCCCTGAGGAATTCCTCTCCAAGGTATTGCATAACCCCATTTCCTAATCTTAATCCAGTAGATTAATATAGGAGTTCAAATCTACGTTGAAGATTTTTTAAATTAATATCAAGCTTTCTTTCAAAACCTGAATTATTTTGGAAAGATGGTAGAATATTACTGACAAATATTTTGCTCTGGTCACTGCAGGTGGATTTCTTACTTGGAAAACAATCCTCCTTGTTTGCAACCGCATCTGAGGTACTGTCGAAACAACCGAGAGAGAGAGAGAGAGAGCATTTCTTGATAACGTTGCAGTATAATTCATTTGATTTCTCATGTTGTTTGTTTGAAACGCTAAACAACTTCTCTAGCAGGGCAACAACGGATGCAATTGTCACACGTCGAGCTATTTTCTGTTTTTAATCAACCCACAGTGGCAGTGTATATGCATTCTTATTTGATGCAAATCTGAACTGATCATGCAGGGTGGTTTCGACCCCAATACCGTGGCAACAGCTAACATATTGGAGACATCAACTCCAGTGATTGGTGGGAAGCAATATTTCTTCTTGTCAGTACTGACAAGGACTGCTGATGGAGATGAAGGTGGCAAGCACCAACTGATCACAGCCACTGTGAAAGATGGCAAGCTTTACATTTGCAAGGCACAAGCTGGAGACAAGAGGTGGTTCAAGGGAGCAAGAAAGTTCGTGGAGAGCACTGCAAGTTCTTTCAGTGTTGCTTAAGAAACTTAACTAAGGAATTGTATGTAAATCATATTTAAATCTATGATGTTTGTTTTGAATTGTTGTCTAGCTCTCCTTTTCGCTAAGATTTTAAAGAGTGCTGATTAAGGGAGTTGGGTGGAGTGTGGTTATGGATATTTGAATTTAAAGGACCATGGGTTCAAGAAACTTTATCATGCAAGGTTACGGGTTACCTTTTGTGTTTAAAGCATAGAAATTACTGCCCCAAGACGCTTCACAAAATGCTTCTTGATGGAGAACAAAAACATCAAAAAGTTTTTTCTAACAAAACACATCGAATCATTTCTTGGGGGGGAAAACACCCTCACACCAATTTACAGGTTCTGTCCAAATGTTTTCTTTATCAACCAGGGCAAATTAAGACCAGCTATCTAATGCACAAGAACGCCAGGTCGGTTTGATGGATGCCCTTAATAGCCAAAATCTACATTCCTTTACGGTGGCCTTCTACACCATAAAGGCCTTAAAACATCAGAGGCATGGTGACATTAGATATCAATCCCAGATGACTTGAAAACCAATGCAATGAGCTTGAAAACCATTGCAAATTTCTTGCAAAAATTTCAGCCAAGGAGAATTACAGATGCAAGAGAAATTATATGGCATACAGGTGAATGGAATCAATACTCCGTCTAATCTGTAACTATAATAACACCACCCCATCATATAAATAAATGCGTCAACATTATTGTTATTTTCTTAGCCTTTTAATAATTAAGGAAAGAAATCATCCAGGGTTAAAAATGATAGGGAATTTATTATCAGAAAGTCGCTGCACAGTTCACATGTTTGTTTGATATGAATGTCTGCTGGAAACAAATTAAAGTATATACATGAAAGCAATGGTCAAGGAAAATGAGTATTTATCTGAAAATATCAAGCTTGGGTATCTTTCAACTCCCTCCATTGCAGTAGTGGATGCCATTGCAGTGAGCACTCTTGTGCTTCACCTGCAAGGCATTTACACCCCATATTCGAATGGTACGATCATCACTAGCAGATGCTAACATGTGTGGATTTGCTGGATTCCAGCTCACGCAGTTAACTGCTCCCGAATGACCTGGCAATGCCTCTACAAGCTCTCTTGAGGCTCTATGCCACAAATATATCTGCAGTTATAGATAATTTGCACTTCAAAAAGAAATGATAACAGCACTTCAGAATGTCACTAGAATATAAAATTAAATATCCAAAACCAAAGAGTTTCATCTACCCTTGTAATAAACATTCACGTTTCAAACACAGCAAGCCCAAATTCATCAAAATCCGCTGAACTTAGTTACCTGCATCCCCTATTTATAAACCAATTGCCCAAAATGACAATAGCATGACAAGCAAAGGCTCTTTTACGAGATGAGATTCCAGAATGTTCCAACAGCTTCTTCTTCCATGTGTAATTATTATACCATACAATGAACACAGCACAAACTATGTGGAAACAAATTTCACAATACAGCAGAGAACACGGGCCAGAAATTTCCAAGATTCCTAGGATTTATATTGTGGCATGTTAACACTCCACATATGTGGCTAAATATTTTAAGACTCTTGATTTCTTACTCTAATTTCCATAGAACAATTACCAATCAAATAATAAGTACTATTAAAAGTATAGTAACAAGAACACATGCAAAAAGAGACAGGCCTAATGTCCTTATCGACAAGTCTAACAATTCCCGGAGTGTTTTTCCCTCGGTTATTCATATGAGAGGCTGTTTATGGTAGGATCTTAACTATAAATATTAATATCCTAAAAAAGGCGTAACCCTGATAAATCAGTGTTCTCTGTGCAAGAAAAAAAAACAGCAAAATCCACCAATGGCCTTCTGTTACACATTTATATTATAAAATAAAACTGAAATGCAAGACATTTTTCCATTCATTCAGATTTTATTTTATTTTATTATATTTTGATAATGGATGATTTCTTAATCTTGGCTGGTTACTCATTTTGTTTGTGATTTAGTTTTTAGTGTAGAAAAAACTTTTTCGCAAGTATGTTTTAATCCATATAAAGGAATGTTATTCCTCTATGAAAAAAAAGATGATAGGGACATATGATAAATTTATAAAAATGCATATGAGTATATACAAATACCTGTAACTCTCCATGTGCATCTGAGCTATTTCTAAAGGTTTTTGGTCACAAAACTGTCAATGTAATTTCCATTTTTTCCCTCCAAAACGAACAGGATGGAATACCATACAGGTATGGCAAATTGTTGATATAATAATATGCAGAAACATCACAGGACATGTACACCAAAACAAAAGCCTTATAAGCTTTTTCTGGGGTTGAAGGTGTTGTTTATGAAAAGTAGATTTCTCTAAATTATTCTCTAGGTTATCAATTAGAACTAGTCGGTATCCATTATGATTTTTATGCATGGTAAGGGGGCAGGATAAATAATTTCAGTGCCAAACAAATTTAAAAGAAACTACAGTATGGGCAATCCTATGGCTGTGATCTACATGAGATCTCAACTGCTTAGGAACAAACTACACGATCAGTTACCTAAGAAATGTACAAAATACTTGACCTTCTTAAAAAAGGCAAGAACTAACATGCAATATTTGATTCAAATAATGCCCTTCTCTTGATTGACCTAACCAGATCATTACCAAACACCTTTCGAGATAAAATGGGTTAAAGAAGAATAGAAAGGTAAATATTCCCACACAAAAGTTTATGGTTTACGCACAAATAGATGAACAAAACATCTGAATTTCTTGTATACCTTTAGAACTTAAAGAAAAAGATGCACAAGGAAAAGTAATCAAATAGATGAACAAAACCTCTGAATTTCTTGTATACCTTTGAACTTAGAGAAAAAGAAAGCTACCAAAAAATCCATACCTGAGAGTCCTCACTACCACTGGCAATAAAAGCTTGTTCATGTCCCCCAAAACACGATCTAATAACAAACCGGGTACGCTTATGGCCCTTGTATGTGGCAACAAGCCTGATATCACCATCTATATTCCAAAGATGAATTTCCTGGTTCAGAAGATTAACCAGCAAGAACCTATTATCTCTTGATAATGAGAATGAAGTTATTGCTTGATCCTCTTCAATCACTCTCTCAACTCTAGCTTCTCTATCAAGTAATAGTAGTGCAGTTCCTCTACACATACTTATAATCTGCTTCCCATCACTCGTTATCTCTAAATCAGAAATCTTCAGAGTTCGCTGCCCTTTCCAACATTCTACCTCTTTCCCATCCAATTCCCACATGCAGATGCTCTTATCATTGATGCCAGAAAATATCCATTTTCCATCTGGAAACCATCCACATGACACCAGGCCACGACCCACTTTCTCGTAAACCTGAAGGCATTCACCAGAAGAAACATCCCAGCGCCTCACAACCTCCTCCACCCCACAAGTGAGAAGCTGATGGTCATCAGGACTCCAAGAAACAGAGGAGACAGGTTTTTGGTGACCAGATAATCTATGCTTCAAAGAAACTCCACCATTTACATCAATCTGGAAAGCATGACAAATTAATTGGCACATATAAAATTGTTTCATAAGCAGAATGACATGGATGCATATGGGCCTTTAGCAGTCCCTTGTTCTTTGGATAAATCAATGGTTGTTGAGAGAGTTGCACATAGTATACAAGGCATACCCTGTGAAGCTTAGAAATAGTAATGGGAATTAATATTTGATTATTTAAGAATTTTAATAGTGTATGATTACTATGGATGCATAAACAGAGAGATTAGTTTTTTTTTCTGACATCATATGAAAAACCTATTACTGAACATCCCAGGCAGCATGTTGCAAACAAAACCAAATAAAATATGGGAGAAGGGACATGAAAATACAATTGAATAACAGCATAAAATACTAAAAATAAATGATTATACCTCCCATATGATTGCTGATTGATCATTAGAGGATGAAGCTAAGTATTTCCCATTATGTGAAAATTGTAAGAACCAGACTTCATCTGAATGTGCTTCTAATATCTGTTCCAGTGGGAATAAAAGAAAGACTCAATCTAGTGCTGCCAGTAATACATAGAAAGCAAATTGAAAGCAACTGAAAATGAAAAGGAGTGGTCTGCCCATCGAAATAAAATCCAAAGCAAAAGCAAAACAGGAGGAATATAGAATAAAAGAAAATCATCAGTTCACAATCCTTATGAGCAGACAAGCATGCTCTTCATTCACAAAAGAAATAGCCATTAGGCTAACATTTTAATGCTATTAAGACTAGTATAGGGTACACCAGCCTCTACATACCGAGTATACCACATATATTATGCCATCAAAACCCAGAAGTAAAATAAAATAAATTAAATGGGAAGAAAAAGGTGAAGAACAAAAGAACTAACAAAGAAGAATCAGGCAGGTGTAAGGACAAAGGCATTAAGAGTAGACCAAGGACAAATGCATTCAAAAAATCTAACATGGGGACTGAATCAAGAAATACCTACACAATGTAGTTATGTTATGAAATCCTTGTAGAACTCAAAGAAGAAAGGGGTCATAAAATGAACTTCATGGAAGATACAAGTTCAAGCATCTTCCTAGCAGAATTCCCCTCAAAATAACTTCTAAAACTTGCTACGAAGCACTTTTCTCTAAGCTAAACAGGGATTAGTAAGTTCGATGAACAAATTATTACAAATTCAGGCACTTTTCTCTATTAAGACATTGAACTTTCAGGATTTTCAGTTCCACAAAAATATATATATTTTTTAAGAATGTCACTAAAAATAAGTTATAAATCTAACCAATAAGCACTTGTTTCAAACTTGAATAGGATTACTAAAAACATACAATTTAATCGCATTAATCAAACTATCCCTCTTTACTTCCCAATAAAAAGATGACGTGACAGATTTATTCAACTTTGATTACTCTTCTGACCCCACAACTTTTTTACAGTTTGGCATTAAGAAGATAATAGCTCTGCATAACTAAAATTTGGTCAAACCACACAAAAACTAACATTTAACAAAGAAAAACTCTGGAGCATGGAATACAATCTTAAGCCAAAGAATGAAATAGCAAAAGACCTCCATATAAAGCTACTGTTCCCAATCATGAAAATATGCCTTAACCTGCAAAGTTCGAGAAGGAATCTGAT
Source organism: Populus alba x Populus glandulosa (assembly GCA_033617975.1). Taxonomy (NCBI): domain Eukaryota; kingdom Viridiplantae; phylum Streptophyta; class Magnoliopsida; order Malpighiales; family Salicaceae; genus Populus; species Populus alba x Populus glandulosa. The sequence continues at coordinate 20,122,263 of CM066147.1, read as the reverse complement.
CTCTTCCACACTGATGATCAGAGTATAAAGACATTTCTTTATCCAATAAGTTGTGAAAGATGCAAGCATCTTTTTGTAAGGTAAGAGCCTGTTCAACTAAATGTTCCAATCTGTTTTCAGGTATTATAACTCTTGGGGGAAGCAGTTTTTGCAGTTCCTCCAGCAGCTTAGTCCGAGACTTTGTCCTTCCATAGCCCTGATTCGAAGACCCATCTGAATCACAATGTGTAGGAAATACAATGCAGGAGGAAAGCTCTCGAACTCGACAATTGTTAATGGAGAGAGGAGTAATCTCAGTCCTCAAGGTCTTCAAAGCTTCCATAATTTTGTCCCCATCCAAAAGTTCAAAAAACTTCTGCTCCAATATCAGAAAAGATGCTGATTTGACAATGCTTTCATCCTTTAGACCAATTTTATGTAATGTGGCTACACTTTCATCCCAACTGCCATCGAGAATTTGCTGTGTAAATACATCTACTGAAGATGAATACAATGGTATCCCTGACTCTTCCTCTAAACGTGCATAACTCTTCTTATATCCAAGAGAATATAATGCCTTGGCTATTATTCTGACAAATTCAACTCTTTTAATAACTCCTTTCGAACCAAGAACCTCTTCATCCCCTTCAGATTGTAGGGGACGAGCCATCAAATCCCTAGAAGATCCAACTCTGGGCTCTGTTAAAGATGAACCGTTGGAAAGACCTGTCAACCTTCCGGAGGCTAATTTCAGGCGTTTTAAGGCTGGTTCATCATCGTCTACACCTCCCATGAAATGTGCACCTCAGCCCATATATTACAGCAAATGTAGCTAGACAACTAAGGAATATAATTTAAAATGCCTCCAATGTATCACAATAAATATTTTCCTGCATAACATAGACAAGTAAAATTTGTTAAATTGGGAGCAAGGATGACACATAGTCATAAAAAAGTTCTCCCCTTGAGTATCTGATCTTATGGACAATCAACAACAATCTCACTTATATGAGTCATTCTATGGGTCAACTTTTCTCAAAGATGTCTTTGTCAACTCATCTCTTGGTTTCTTTGCACAAGCTTCCGTAATTATCACTCCTACTGTCACTGCTATGAGATTAAGAAACTTAAAATTTCACTATTCAGATAAAATTTAAAATGCTTCTGTTCAAGAGATAAATTGGTGAATCAAGTATAACTTCAGCAGAGCATCCATCAGTAAACCTAACTGCGTTTAAGAATAAGAATGACAGAATTTGTAAATGATTGGTAACTTCTGCTGGTTCACAGTTTTAAATAGGCAAGAGAACTGATTTCTAAACCATTTTGGAGGGAAAAACTAAAGTGCAGAGATAAAGAAGCAGACCTTGAGAATAAGTTTAGAATAACTGTGAAGCTTGAAGGAAGAAATAACACCTCAAATGAACTCCACTGATGTTTCACTTTTCATTATCTGAATCAAGCCAAAAGTGAAGGAATAAGAATTTCCCACGTAACAAATATTGAAGATGGACTTAATAGTTTCATTTTTCTTGCAACTTGAGGTTTAATATATTATAATTTTCACTTCCTAGCATCAATAGCAAGCCCTGCTGATTTGAGTTCTGCAAAAAACGAACTTGGAAATATGTTGTTATGATGGTTTTGAATGTAGACAGCTACATCAATTAGAGAATATGTTATCATCTAAACATGGGATGCAATGGAAGACTAGTTAATAGCTGGCTTTAAGAGCATGGCCATCTATTTGAATCAGATAGTGTAGGCAGATAGCTGCACATTACAGATTACTATTCTTTATCTCTATCAAGTTACACTCTGATATGTCATGGTGCAGAATATGATAATACATCGACTCCAAAGTAATAGAAATTCAATAGCTCATCATGCTGCACTTGTATCAGTTGTTTGAGTCAAATAAAACAGCACCCCACCCCACCCCCACTTGAAGAACTGGGTCCTTGAATTACATTTGATTTTAAACTTTTGAAAAGTGATTATTTTCTTAAAACTCGTCAATCTTTTCCTACATAAATTTTGAGGGAATAATTACTCACACTTCCATTAACTTCAAAAATCCAATCCACACACCACATTTAAAGACAGACATTTGATGTGTGGATAGCTTAAACTTCTACCCGATATTGTAAACTCTTAAGAGACTAGGAAATCTAAAACCTGGAACTTGCATCTTCATTGAGGCAAACCAAATGCCAAGGAACAATATTTATCCTGGACAAAAGTTTTGATTCGGTCATGGAACATGTTAAGCAATCTCCAAGGATAACTAATTTAAGTCCTAAAGTACCACCGAGACCACAGACATCTAGTGCCCAAGCATTGTCTTTATCTGCATTAATTCTTGACAATGTATGCTCAAAAAGCATAGATTTCAGCAAGTCAAATTGACATGTTCATCAATTAGAACCAGAAAAACTCATTTGGTTCCTTAACAAGGAACCAAACTGAAAAATCCGAAACTTTCATGATCAACAAAGGCCATGAAACAAAAATGTTAACGAGTAACCACACTAATTGCACAAGAAACACAAAATAATAATTGAACCAACACATTAAGTAATGACATACAACAAATACTCAAAACCCGTAAAACCATATGAAAAAGCAATTATCTTTCCAGGAAAAAATAACAAAATCATTTTAATCTCAGTTCATATGCAAAAAATAACTTAAAACCCAGATCAGAAACAACCATTAACGCAATAATACATCATCACCAATCACTTAATAACACAAAACACCAAATCTACTCCAAAAACCAAGCACCCAAATCACAAGCCATCACAAACAACAAGAGATGAAAGCAAACAAAAAATATAACACAATCAGGCAAAAAATAAGTGCAAATTAGGATTTAAAAGAGTAAAATCTGAAATACCCAGAAATGGAAATCAAGTTTGGTAGCCGATTCGGATCATGAGGAAAAGAAACCGATTGAGAGGACCCAATATACAATAATCAGAAATGGATAGAGGTAAAAGAGAGTCTCCTGTTTGTTTCTCTGTCGGTTACATTAAAAGTAGGATATAAAAGCACGCACTGGATTAAACCCAATTTTTTTTTTTTTTTTTTAAAAACTTGGAAATACTTGCTAGTGATTATAAGCAGGAAATAGTGATATTATTGTTTATTTTATGAAAAAAATAGAAAAAGTGAAATGGGCTGGTACCTTTGCTTTGTATATTATAGAAAGAAGAGAAGGATAAAGAGAAGGGAAGGAAGAGAAAGAGAGAGGAGGGGGTTTGGTTTACTCTTTGCGTGGGGGAAACAAACTGAACGGGGTTATGTAGAGACGTAGATTAGATATAGAGAGAGGGCGTGTATGAGAGAGAGAGAGAGAGAGAGAGAGAGAGGTCTGCAAATCCTGCTTTCACATGGACTCTTAGCCCTTTTGTGGCCCTGCTACGAAATTGGCATGGCATTGTTTGTGAGAGTGGCCCATTTTCTTATCTTGGCTGGACTGGACTAGGATTATGTTTAGGTTTGGGTAAAACTAACTAGTAACTAGGCTTCGTTTCTTAAGCCTAAAGCATGTTTTCCATGTCAAAACCTAATTACTGAATTTCGAAAAGCTAATCTAGAGAAGAAAACAGAACTCAGCCTTCCTGTATTAATAAGAGGTGGAGGGAAAACCCCAAAGCAAGAAGAAGGTACCCTAAAAACGAAGAGGCGTGCAGCCCTATAAACAAGAACGTAATAAAAGAATCGACAGGGAACCCTCAAAAAGTATACCCCTGTTCCGTCCCTCTTCTTTTCGACACTGTGTGTACGTGCATAAGAAAGACTGTTGTCACACTGAGTCTTACCTTATTTTGACAGCAGACAAAAACATAAAACATGAACAATCAAGAAACCAAATCACAGAAAGGAAAAATGGGTAGGAAGAACCAGAAGAAAGCAGCGCAGCAGCAAAACCCTAGAGTTGCAGAAGCTACTCTTATTCGAATCTCGAAAATTCTTGAAAGTTTCCGTGCTGCCCCAGATCAAGGTATTATTGACTTTACCACAAACCTCCTGAACATGTCTCGGTCTCTCCCTTGTTTTGTTTTCTCTCCTTCAACTATTTAATCTGGGTGTTTCTCATAGTGGGAATTGTTTAAAACTGAAATTTTTTATATGGGTTTTGCTTTGTTTTATAGTTGTAGTAATGAAAATGGTGGAATTCTTTTTTTTGTGTTTTTTTAGATTGTGGTCTTTCACTTTTTTTAAAGAAAACATTAGAAGTAATTCACTTGCGCTTTTGTGATGAATGTTGTTCTTTAATTCTAGAAAGAAAAACAAATACCGTTTACTTGGTTGCTATATATTGGCTAGGTGTGTTCTGTTTTTTTCCTGTTTCCTTGTAAATATGCTGTTTAATTTGAGGAAGCTAATATAATTAAACCTGGTAGTATTTGTTCATTAAGTATGCCTATTGATCATGAAGCTAATATAATTAAATTTCGTAGTGTTTGTGTGATGAAATAAAAACAATTTTTCTTTTTTCAATCTGCTGTGAAGGTTTCTTTTTCTTTTTTTTCACTATCGGTTTAGAACAAAGAAATTATCATGCAGGCTTTGTCTAGTTCTATATGTTTCAATTTAATCCTGATTAATTAGAAGAACATTAACTTTATCATTACGAGGAAGAACATAGTGAATGGTCTTTACTATCCTTATATTACAAAATGCGCTTATTTGATATTGCCCACTTGAGAATTTATTTTGGAAGATCAGTATATTGATGTTTGGATGCTGCATGCAGTTTACACATTCGAAGCTAACCTATCAAACTATGACCGTGCTGTGGTACATGAGGTGTGCAAGAAAATGGGTATGAAGTCCAAGAGTTCTGGGTGAGTGCTTATTTATGTGTATATGCTTTATCTGACGTTGAATAGTGTAAATACATGCCTGTAGAAATTCTTATCTTTAACTTGGTCGTAGTGATTTCTTCTGATTCCAATATAGTTTCTAACAAACCTGAAATATGTATAGGCGCGGGGGCCAGCGACGTGTTTCTGTTTACAAGAATACAAAGAAGTTAGATGATGTAAAGGGGAAGGAAAACCTCGCTCATTTGACATTTTCAGGAGAATCAAAAATTGTTTTGGGAGAACTATTTTCAAACTACCCTCCTGAAGAAGGAGGCTGCGGAGCAGAGCTAGAAGGAAAACATAGTGGAACTGCTGGTAAAACACGAGAGAAAAAAGATGATATCTTCTCTAAACCTTCCAGAAAAAAAGCAGAAATTGCAAAGAAGGTTGAATCATTTGCTTCTAGAATAGAAAAGGATGTAAAGTTAAAACAGGTTATACAACTTAACTCACTAATTTAGAATTTCGATGCTGTATCTTTATTACTGTCCTCCTACTAGTAGAGCTTAAAGATTTATGAATTCTAGTGATGGCTATTGGTGAAGCTCTATTGTCCTTTCCCGTTTAAAGATCTTATAAATTCGGCGAAGAAGTTGCCTGACAGTAAATGATTTCTGAGATTCCATCATATGTGTGCAGATTGTTGAAGGGAGGTCTAAGCTTCCGATTGCATCCTTTATGGATGTCATTACATCCACTATAGAATCTCACCAGGTAATGCCTAAAGTTTTAGAATTGATGATTTGTCTACTTGGCTCCTCAATTGAAATTGCATTAGACATAACTTTATTATTGACAATTCTTTATGTCTATCAAATATGTATTGAATGTGGATTTAGTTGGAGGAAGGAATTGTTTCTAAAAACTGATTTCTTGTTTGCTTGTTTGAGCGACATTTGATGATTGGATTTAGCTTATTTTCCAAAACTTAATGGTCGCTCAATTTGTTTATGCAGGTTGTTCTCATTTCTGGTGCGACTGGGTGTGGAAAGACCACACAGGTTACCAATTCTCTGCCCTGTCTTCTTTATGGTACATCTAATATGGCTTGTAGAAACTGTGTTTCAGAAGTAGCTTTTCTTGCTTTTTATTGTTGTCATAGTGAACATGATATGCAATCATGTTTCCTTTGGGTATGCTCTGCTAGTAGTCTTTTGGATGTCCAAGTCCCATTTGGTTTTAATGGTCGAATGGCAATTTTTTTCCTTAATGTTACATCTATGTTTGATTGCATCATTCAACTTTAGAAACTATCCACCTTGGGCTTCAGAACTTTGGTTTTTGCTCTGCATCAGTCCATCTTAAAAATATTGCACAAAATTTAATAAGAATTGAGATTGACAAACGCATATTAGCTCAAGGGGAAAAAATCTCTTTCCCTCTACACACACACACACACACAATATTCAAAGGTGCCCCGAGAGAGATACAACATTTTAGAAAAATGTTGAAGCTCTTAGAGAGACACTCTTTGAAAATAGGTGATACAACATTTTAAAAATATTGCACATGTGATGAGGCATTCATTCCCTTGAATAAACCTATGATTATTTTCACTATCATTGAGTTCTGTACTTTTTAAACATTACGCAGGTGCCACAATATCTTTTGGACCACATGTGGGGAAAGGGTGAAGCATGTAAAATAGTTTGTACACAACCTCGACGTATCTCTGCAATATCAGGTTTGGGTGAAGTTCTAGCTGTTGATATATTTCCAACATATTTGCTTCCCTCACTTTGTGCCAAAATTTTATGCTCTTGATTATTCTTTTGTCTAGTTGCTGAGAGAATTTCTTATGAAAGAGGAGAAAATGTTGGAGATAGCGTTGGATACAAGGTACTTCTCACAAATTCTTGATGACTGTCACAACCCTGAACTAAGTGATTTGAATAATTAGACGAGTAAAAAAAATTCTCTTAATTACTAGTACTTCATAAAAGAGACAACAAGGAAAGTGACAACAAGGTTGGAAATCATTAGGAGACAACGTCTCTAATGGACTTTTGTTGATAGATACCCGAGAGACCACGTCCTTTCCTTATCCTTAGGGACATTCTTGGTTTCAGGGAATGGAAATGAAGTTTTCATTCCAACTTTAGGTGTTTGGTAGTCAATACTGATAGATAGGGAATGCAAATGTGTATGTTAGGGAATGAAATTTTAATATATTTTTCATTCTTGTTGGGGAGGGGTTGTGGGTGTGTAGGAGGATAGGAATGAAAGCCACCCCACATGACCATACCATTGCTAACATAGCAGCCCACACAAAACCTCTACTAGCCACCACCACTATGATAGTCTCCCCTACCACCACACCAAACACGCTTTCCATACCATACCACCACCACTAAAACCACACCACCATCCTGCTACATTGTCCACACCATGTCCCATTCCTCCCTAGCACTACCATCTACTCCACTTGGTCACACCACTAGCACAAGCACTCTTTCTTTATTGCCTATCTTTACCTGTACCACCATGGTTTTGTTATGAAGTCTTTTATGGTTTCGAGCTACATGTACCAAATGCAGTAATGAGACTTAATTTGTTATTTCTATTCCCTGTTTTTTCTGTTTTTTATTCCTGGCAACAAAATGGCCATCAGGAGCTCACTGGGGTTGGTACTGGGTAGCTCAAGCTATTTGATCCAAGTTAAACTATGTCAATAGTTAAAATTTTAGATTTCCCACTGTTAGGTATTTCTTGGATTGGTTATTTTCATTTCTCACCAGAATTACCCTTGGTATTGTTTCTCAACATGAACTATTAATTTATCTTGGGGTTTGTGGATGTCTCACCATGAACTATTAATTTATCTTGGGGTTTGTGCAACACTAAATCTGGAAAATAGAATATTGTATCCATTAAATCTTGCCCGCATGTTCATGCATAGCAACCATTAACAAACTTCACCTTGGATCCTAAATTCTTCATTTGCCATCTTATTTTATGTATGGAATTGGTTCTACATTCATATACTGTACTGCTGCTGACTCAATTTTTAAATATTAGATTCGTTTGGAAAGTAAAGGTGGGAAGCACTCGTCAATTGTGTTCTGTACAAATGGGGTTCTATTGAGGATTCTGGTTTCCAAGGGCATCACTGGGTCGCAGAATGAAGCTAATACAGTGGCCAAGGAAAATGTTTCCGACTTAACTCATATTATTGTGGTATTTAGCTACAGTCTTCCTAATCTTCCTTTTCAATATCATTGTCTCTTACTTGATTAGGATCATGTTATATTTGTTTGGGGTGACATTGTTTGATTAGCATTTTCTGTTTGACGGTTTTATATCTTGGAAATAGTTAATTGTTGTAGTCTAGTGTGTGTGTGTAAATAATAAACAGAACAATGAAACAGCACTCAGCAGACTCTGATTTAGCATTGCCTTTTCCAGAATAATTCCATGAACTCAGATGATTCTTTCAATCCCCATTATTTCAACTTTCTTCATAAATACATCTCTATGCAATAGGTTGCTCACCAATGACCCAATTTTTGCTGTACAGGATGAAATTCATGAAAGGGATCGCTTCTCTGATTTCATGTTGGCAATTATTAGGTACTAAATACATGATTTTAAAATTTTCAAGCAGTTTTATCTTGCTTTAATTTAATAGCTATGACAATAATTGAGCCTTAACTCGAATCTTTTCAATTGAGGAAAATTTGTTACATTGGATATAACTCTGAGATACTTAGAATCAATACTGTATGTTTGATTACTTTGTGTGTAATTCTTGTATACTTTCCATTATTGGATTATTTTCTCTGAAATTTCTTCCTTATGTGCAGGGACATACTTCCTTCACATTCTCATCTTCGGCTGGTTAGTTTAAATTTTTATGTTCTAATTTAAAAGGATCCATCAATGCTTTTAGGATTGTTTCCTTATCTTCAACAATTTGGATTAGCAATTAATTATTGTATTCTTATAATCTAACATACAGATATTGATGAGTGCCACTCTTGATGCTGAACGATTTTCACAATATTTTGGTGGCTGCCCAATTATCCGTGTTCCTGGGTTCACTTATCCTGTAAAAATTATTTCCAAGAGTGTGAGTTAAAATTGTTTATCCTTAATAATCTTATCATTTATTGTTGTTTTTTTTTAATATTATTCAGGTCAAAGCTTTCCATTTGGAGGATGTGCTTTCTATCTTAAATTCCAGAGATGATAATCATCTTGATTCTGCTATGCCAAATGTCCTGGATGAAGGTCATGAATTAACAGAGGAAGATAAAGCTGCTTTAGATGAAGCTATTAACTTGGCTTGGTCAAATGATGAATTTGATTCCCTCCTAGATTTGGTTTCTTCTGAAGGAACCCCAAAGGTGTATGATTATCAGCATTCTGCGAGTGGACTGACACCACTGATGGTCTTTGCTGGAAAGGGTAGGGTCGGTGATGTTTGCATGCTCCTCTCTTTGGGCGCAAACTGCAATTTACAGTCCAAGTGTGGATTAACAGCACTGAAATGGGCTGAACAAGAAAACCAGGAAGAAGCTGCTGAAGTAATAAGAAAACATGCTCAGAATGCCTTGGCTGATTCTTTGGAACAACAGCAACTTCTTGATAAATATATGGCAACAATTAATCCTGAACTTGTTGATGTGGTTCTTATAGAGCAGTTATTAAAGAAAATATGTGTTGGTTCCAAAGATGGTGCTATCCTTGTTTTTCTTCCAGGGTGGGATGATATAAATAGAACGCGGGAGAGATTACTTGCGAACCTGTTTTTTAAAGATTGTTCCAAGTTTATTATAATCTCTCTCCATTCTATGGTTCCATCTGTGGAGCAAAAGAAGGTATTCAAACGCCCACCTCAGGGTTGCCGAAAAATCATTCTTTCAACTAATATTTCTGAAAGTGCCATTACTATTGATGATGTGGTATATGTTATAGATAGTGGACGCATGAAAGAAAAAAGTTACGATCCTTATAACAATGTATCAACTCTTCAATCATCCTGGGTATCTAAAGCAAGTGCAAAGCAACGAGAGGGACGTGCAGGGCGCTGTCAGCCTGGAATATGCTATCATCTATATTCAAAACTCAGAGAATCTTCTTTGCCAGATTTCCAAGTTCCTGAAATCAAGAGAATGCCAATTGAGGAACTCTGTTTACAGGTAATTTTTCTATAAATTCTCTCTTTAAATGCAGGCATGGGTTGTGAAAGCTTTTATGATTGCTTGTTTTCTCTTTCCTGTAACTCTTGTCCTCATTACAGGTGAAGTTGCTTGATCCCTATTGCAAGATAGAAGATTTCTTGCAAAAGACATTGGACCCTCCGGTTCCAGAAACCATACGCAATGCTGTTGCTGTTCTTCTAGATATTGGGGCTTTATCAGTGGATGAAAAATTGACAGAACTAGGAGAGAAGATCGGTTGCCTACCTGTTCATCCATTGACGAGCAAGATGATTTTCTTTGCCATATTGATGAATTGCCTTGACCCAGCTTTGACACTGGCATGTGCATCTGATTATAGAGATCCATTTACCCTTCCTATGCTGCCTAATGAAAAGAAGAGAGCTGCTGCTGCTAAGTTTGAGCTTGCTTCATTGTATGGTGGGCACAGTGATCAGCTAGCAGTTTTAGCAGCTTTTGAGTGCTGGAACAATGCGAAGAATAGGGGTCAGGAAGCATCGTTTTGTTCACAATACTTCATCTCTTCAAGCACCATGAATATGCTGCAAGCCATGCGTAAACAGCTCCAGAGAGAACTAATACGCAAGGGGTTTATTCCAGAAGATGTCTCTAGTTGTAATACAAATGCGCATGTTCCAGGTATAGTCCATGCTGTCCTTGTGGCTGGTTTGTATCCAATGGTGGGGAGGTTCCTTCCACCTAAAAATGGAAAGCGTGTTGTGGAGACTACTAGCGGTGCTAAAGTTCGGTTGCACCCTCAGTCCCTTAATTTTAAATTATCATTTTGGAAATCTAATGACTACCCATTGGTTATATATGATGAGATAACTCGTGGAGATGGGGGTATGCACATAAGGAACTGTACTGTCATTGGTCCACTGCCATTATTGCTACTCGCAACAGAGATTGTAGTTGCTCCTGCAGAGAATGATGATGAGGATGACGACGACGACGACGACGACTATGATAGTGCAGATGGAGCTGAAAGTGATGAAGATGGAATGGAAATACATGACAAATTAGGCACTCAACAGGGTGAGAGGATCATGTCCTCTCCTGATAATTCAGTTATGGTTGTTGTGGATCGGTGGCTTTATTTTGGAGCAACAGCTCTTGATGTAGCTCAAATTTACTGCTTGAGAGAGCAATTATCTGCAGCAATCTTATTCAAAGTACGTGATTCAGTTTCCTTCTCCTTCTTGTCTTTTCTGAGTGCATAGGATTCGTTTCAATACACACTGATATACTAGGTCTTCTCCTTCATCAAACCTTATTGTTTAACCTTGATTTGACGATGTCATCCATTTTCTTTTAAGGTGACACATCCTCACAAAGAACTTCCTCCTGCTCTTGGGGCCTATACATATGCCACGGCTTGTATTCTGTCCAATGATGGGCTATCTGGGATTTCATTATCGGGAGAATCCGTGGAGTCACTGACTTCAATGGTCCATGCAACCGAGATTGACGAGTCCTGTTCAGGAAGGAGAGGGATCAGTCAGAATCCAAATAGCTTCCTTAGCTCGCTGAAGAACAACACACAGCAGACCGCTCCTCGTTATCACAATGCTAGGAGTCCTAATCAAAGGCCTCCATTGCAAGGCTCCTCATCAGCTGGGCACAGTATGCAAGGGCCATCGGGTCCAAGGGGAGATTCCTTTAAGCGGCAGCGTGGAAATGCAACCAGACAGCACGTACGCTATTTGTAGGGATTCAGCTTGTTTTATAGAAAGTTCATGACAGTGATATGGGCTTGTTCACTAGGCGTTGTCCCGGCAATATTCTAGGGTAACAGTCCCTTGTTTTTTTTGGTTGGGCTAATTCACAAGTTGCCGAGTTGTTGCTCAATATTGTTAGTGTTGTTCCTTCCTTTCATTTCGGTCGATTAAATTCCTCTACTCTTCAAGTGTGTTTCTTTTTTTTTTGGGTACCGAACTTATAAATTTCCTTCCATAGTCGAGCTTGATCCACTTTGGAAATCATGTTATCGAGAAGCCGCGTATACAAAAAGCTTAAAAAGATACGAAGTGTTCTACTAACAAAACAAAACGGAGTCCGTTTGTAAATTAAATATTTCCCTTCAATCATTTTATCATCTGGCCATTTGGGGCACCTACTCTGCTTGGTTGAAAGTACAGAGGAATCTGTTCAGAGAAACCAATGGCTTTGTGTTCTGAACAAAGTTTTTTTAAAAAAAAAAATAAAGAAAAAAAGAAACCAGAAACCCATCTGTAACGATGGCCTCTACCTCAAAAGGGCTCTATCTTGAGTTCTAGAGGCGCTGACACAAGGAAAAGGTTCAATTTTCTGCTTTAGTTCTCTTCTCCATTGTCATCCTCTCAAAAGGCTATGCATCCCTCTATAAGGTACATGCAAGGTCTTCCTTTTCCTTTTCTTTTTCTTTTTCTTTTTTTACGTAGAGAATGGTTTACAGAACATACAACCTGAAAGGCAGCAAAAGCCAATAAAGGAAAGTAACATCGCGACGTCACTCAACGAACACGATAGAATCAGAACCTAGAAAATGAAGTCCAAAAGCAGAGTGGCGTGGTGGATAGGCAACAAATTGAATCACATCGCCACGGAGGACGACGACGACGACAAGCATTTAGTTACTTTAACTAATCGGTGAATTTATTTTAAGCTACCCCTTTTTACCATCACCGACAACTTTGTCACCCCTGGTCATGCGAGCAAGCGTGGTGGTGCCTGTTGTATGTAATAAATCCGTAAAGAAGTACATTGGCCATCTCAAAAACCTGATACCTGGCCTGACAAGTAAACGCCCTAGGGCAGATTGCGGAAGAGCTTAAACCTAAAAGCAAGCTCAACAAAGAAAGCACAAACCCATCTCCACCGATGGCTTCCTCCAACTCCAACTCATCAAAATGGGATTATGATGTGTTCTTGAGTTTTAAGGGTGCAGACACAGGGAAAGGTTTCACAGACCATTTATATTCTGCTTTGGTTCGAGATGGAATCCACACATTTAGAGATGCTAATGAGATCAATAGTGGTGAAGAAATTGGACCCGAGTATCTTCAAGCAATTGGGAAGTCAAGGTTTTCTGTTGTCATTCTCTCAAAAGGCTATGCATCCTCCACTTGGTGTCTTGATGAGCTTGTGCACATCCTCGAATGTAGAAAAGAAGGAGGTCATGCTGTTTGGCCTGTCTTTTATGACATAGATCCATCTGACGTTGAAGAGCTGAAAGGGAGTTTTGAAGAAGCTTTTGCTGAACATGAAAAGAGTTTCAAGAATGACATGGATAAAGTGGAGAAATGGAAGGATGCTCTCAGAGAAGTTGCTTACCTCAAGGGCCTGGATCTACAAAAACAGTGGGATGGGTAAGTAGCTATCAACAATAAGATGCCATCGCTGATCTCTTGCAAAAATGAAAACATTGACTTGCACTAATCACTTGAGATTTCATGCAATTACATTGATCAATCATTCTGTTTTGAAATTACAGCAAGTACTTTTATTTTGTGTTGGAAAAAACCCATTGAATTTAAACTTTAGGAATTAATTACATAATATATATTTATTACAACAAAATTATATTCCTGCTGCTCACTATTCGTATTTCACCCATCATTTTTCTTTCTTGTTCCTTCGTGCATGCTTAAACAAAAAAGGGGTTCATCAAACTTCTACCTCTTCTCACTCTCTCCTTCCCATGCCGTCTCTCCCCTTCTGTTGCCGATTTTCTCCAGGTTCTATGCCCCTCCCCCCGCCCAAATCTATTAACAAAGAAGCTTAGCAATAGCATGTTAGTTCTTGCGAGTTGAGAAGTCCACGTGTCCAGCATGCACAAAGGGTGAGGATCGAAGCAACCAATCTGCTGCAGAATGGTGTTCTGGTTTTAATGTGTTATATAATATAATATAATATAATATACTTCTGTCACATAGCGAAATGTAGTGATATATTATAGTTAAGCTTATTGGTTTATGCTGCTATGTCGTGTCATGTGTGTATTATGCTTTGGATTTATCGCCTTGCTAGTTGCTCCTGCTCGCAGAACGTGTTCATGTGCTTTTGTTATTCGTACTGTTTCTATGGACACTTTGGATGCACGTGCATTATATCCTCTACTTTTGGTATTCACTTCATTCATAAAATTGCAGGCATGAAGCAAAAAATATTGACTATATTGTTAAGGAGATTTCAGACAGACTTGACCGAACAATCTTGAGTGTCACTACACACCCAGTTGGTTTGCTTTCTCGTGCAAAAGAGGTGATTTCATTGCTAGGTGAAAAGCTAGTAGATGTCCGTATAGTTGGGATATATGGGATGGGGGGTATAGGCAAAACGACTGTTGCCAAGGAGGTTTACAATTTAGTCTTCCTTGAAAATGTTAGAAAAGAATCAATTTCCAAGGGCATAGCCTACTTACAGAGGCAACTTCTCTCGGAGACCTTGAAAAGAAAACATGAAAAGATAGACAACATTAGTAGAGGATTGAACGTGATAAGAGACAGGCTGCATCGGAAGCGCATTTTCATTGTTCTGGATGACATTGATGAACTGGAACAGCTGAATAAGATTCTTGGAAATTTCGACTGGCTTTTTCCAGGAAGCAGGGTGATAATAACAACTGGAATCAAGGATCTGCTACAACCATCAGAGTTGTATCTACAATACGAGGTTAAGGAATTGAATGACGATGACTCTCTTCAGCTCCTACGTTTACATGCCTTTAATGAACACCATCCCGTTGCTAATTACATGGATTGCATGAGAAGAATTGTATCTTATGTTAGAGGAATTCCTCTAGCTCTTGAAGTCTTGGGCTCTTCTTTGTGCGGCCAAACCATCGATGTATGGAATAGCAAGTTGGAAAAGCTGAAAGTGATTGGCAACGGAGACATCCACAACAAACTTAAAATAAGTTATGATTCCCTTGATGATACTGAGAAATTTATATTTCTAGATATTGCATGTTTCTTCATTGGATATAACAAGGATTACATCATGAGCATACTTGAAGATTGTGGTTTCTTTCCTGCTGATGGAATTAATACTCTCATGAGGAGGTGCCTTGTAAAAGTTGAACCTGATAATAAATTATCGATGCATGATTTGCTTAGGGACATGGGAAGAGAGATCGTTCGCCAAGAGTCTTCTACAGATCCCGGGGAACGTAGCAGACTGTGGCGCCAAGAAGATGTCATCGATGTAATAACCGACCGAATGGTAAGAGAATCATTGGTAAAGGTTTTCACATCTATAAAATAAATCCATGAATGCATTAGTTTCTTGTTTTACTAACCAATATTTTTCTTCAATCAGGGTACAAAAGCAGTTGAAGGCCTCATTCTAAACCTGTCAGGATTAAAGCAGTCGTTTAGTACCAAGGCATTCAAAAAGATGAAAAAGCTACGACTGCTGCAACTCAATTTTATATGCCTTGAAGGAAGCTATGAATATATTTCCACTAAATTAAGGTGGCTGTGCTGGCTTGAATTCCCTTTGAAATCAATACCACCTGATCTTTGTTTGGAAACTTTGATTGCTCTAGATATGCGCTATAGCAGTCTACACCAGTTTTCCGAGGAAACAAAGGTGGCTTATGATATCTTTTCAATTTTCCTACAAGCATATTATTTAGTTCAAAGGGGTAAACATTTAACATCTTACACATCTTATTATGTTTTATTATCGCAGTCTCTTAAAAAGCTGAAATTCCTCGACCTTAGCCACTCCCATGAGCTCACCAAGACTCCTAACTTCGAAGGCTTACCTTGTCTTGAAAAATTGATACTTAAAGATTGCGTTAGTTTGGTAGAGGTTCATGATTCCATTGGAATTCTTGGCCGTCTTCTTTTTCTGAGTTTCAAAAATTGCAAGAGCCTTATAACTCTTCCAGGGAGCATCTGTGCTCTAAGCTCACTTAAGAAGCTAAATGTGTCAGGTTGCTTGAAACTTGAAGGATTGCCTGAAGATTTGGGGAGTTTGAAATCCTTGGTTGTTCTTCTTGCTGATGGAACTGCAATAAGTACTATTCCAGAAACCATTAGAAATCTAGAAAAACTTAAAATATTGTCTTTTCATGATTGTCATCTTATCTTTTCCCCAAGAAACTTTCCACAAACAATGAACATCTTCCCAGCTTCTTTACAAGAACTAGATCTCAGACACTGCAACTTATCTGATTCCATGATTCCGCTTGATTTTCGAGGCTTATTCCTTCTGCAAACTTTGAAATTATGCGGGAACAACTTTACAAGCTTACCAGCTAGCATTGGAAACCTTCCTAAGCTTACAAAACTTTGGCTAAACAACTGCAAAAGACTGGAGTGCATCCCAGAGCTTCAGTCAAGCTTGGAAACATTCCATGCAAATGATTGCCCCAGGCTGCAGTTTATTAACATGAACTTCTGGCGAGGAGGAGAGCTGAAATTGCATGGTTGCCGAAACTTAAAATGCTTGCAGGGATTTTTCAACTTGGAACCCTTAGGAGTGGACGTTGTGGAAAAAATTCTTGGAACTTGTGGCTTGGTCACGGAAAAACCTTTCTCAGCTGTTGAAGTGCATATAATTAATAATCTGACAAGAACTGCTATAATTAGCCCTCTACAGGTTTCTTATCTCTCCCTCTGATGTGACTGCGTGCTCACATGCTGATGCTAGCACACACAGATATGTTTGTTTGGCTTGTTTATGTACTGATCCTATGGTTCTAATGCAACAGGCTCTTTGTGAAAAATCTATTTACAGCATCTTTTTACCAGTGAAGGATATTCCAACATGGTTCAGCCATCAGAATGAAGGAGACACAATATCCTTGCAAGTGCCCGCACTTGACCGTGATTGTAAAGTAACAGGGTTTCTTATATCGGTAGTTTATGCATGGGAAGATTCCCTTGAATCCTGCTTATTATCCCCTAACATTACAGTTGTTAACAGAACAAGAAATTTTGACTGGATGTATGACCCACGAGTCACCTTCTTTCCATGTGAAGTCCAACAGGATATGATGTGGCTGAGCTGCTGGTTGTTTGAGAATGAAATAAACCAGAAAGGCGTAGTAGATAGGAGCTGGAGATTTCAGGATGAGGTGGAAGAAGGGGATCAACTGGATGTCTTGATTGACATGGGTTTTGGAATTGTCGTGAAAAGGTGTGGCATCCACTTGCTTTACCATCACAACGATTTGCAGGGTTCCCAGTCAAATGATATACTAGCTGCTATTTCACATGCTTGCTTTTCAAGACACCATGGGAGGTTCATGATGTCAAGTCGTCTGTGGTTGACATTCAATCGCAACTGCCATGAAGTAACACTTACTCGAAGGTGGTATGATGTACAAAGTTTCAAGAGGTAAGCATGGATCCAATCAATAGGTATAACAGATTACAAGTTCATTACATTATTTTGAGATTTTCTTTTCCTCGCTATACCAAAGCGGTTCATTATTACTTGCCCCCAAAAAATAACATTAGAAAGAGTATCCTAATAGACTTCAATAGTTTCCAGAGTCTCCAAAAGTTTGAGTATAGTTTTAATTGCTTCTCTCTATTTGCTTGGCAGATGGTCAGATAAAAGGGAGCAAAGGGTGAACGAGCTACCTGGTTTTTATCAATGAAAGAATTTAAACAAGTAAGCTTTACAGAAGTTCCGAAGATCACAAAATCTTGTTATCTTTGGATTATTAATCGCTTCCTAGAAATTTGATTATTACAGCTGTAGCCTTAATTGGACAGCTTGAACCATATTCTTAACAGTACTGCTTTCATTTGATGAGCCAGAATGATGAGCCCTCTGAATTGCCCTACAAGATTCAAGATTCTGAACTCCAACCAGAAGCCGTGTTCTATCACTTCGACAAAACTGAAGAATTTGCAGCCATACTCTTTTAGAAAAATATACACGTGAAAAAGAGGTGACTCCTATCTTCATCATCTACTTTACACGGGACACAAATAGGATTGACGACCCTTCCCATTTTAATCTTCCTTTCTCTTCCCAGTTATTAATCTGTTCAATATAGCTGGCAAAAACATGATGCTGTGTTTTGGAATATGTAAATTATTTTTGGTTGTGGCTGGTTTGATATTTATATATGTTTGGTTAAAATTATGAAATAATTTTAACCAGAAATTAAATAAAAAATAGTTTAATGTATTTGGCTAAGAATACTTTTTAAAATGAAGTTATAAAATAATTTAAAAATATATTTATTAATATTGATGGTTTTTAATTTAAATATTATAGATTTAACTATTGCTATTATATTATGAAATAAATAATATTTTATATAAAATATTTTTTATTGTTTCATTAAACCATTTACAATTCCATCACGTATGAAATACATATGATAAAGACTACATTTTTCTTGGTTTCTTAAGCGCACAACATTAGATAAAATATAATCAGGAACAAATTAGAGTTGCGATCAAATTCTATAAATGCTACATCATCAAGTAATTTTCATCTAATTTATGGAGTGTCTTTGAATAACTAGTTTTTTGAATAAAACACAATTAAAAATAAAAATAAATTTAATTTAATTTTTTTTTATTTTACTAGGTTATATCAGTTTAATATATTTAGCTTTAAATTAAATTCGATCGGACCAGAATACCAGAGACACTCTTCAATAAACAGTGGAGAGTGATTCACATTCCACAGCAAAAAAACAACATTGTGCTGATTTCAGTGATCTAGCATTTTCAACGCAAAAAATGATGGAGCCATGAACAGTGAATAGAGTTTTATTTGTTACCAATAGTTTGTTTCCGTTGTGCTATGTTGCAACTGTTGTGCTATGTTGCGTTACATTAGAGGTGAGAGTATAACCCAAGTTGGAAGTCGATCCAAATAAGCTGTTGCTCTCTACGCTGTGCGAAGGAATTCATTCGTTGGTTCAAAGCAGATTAGTTCGGTTCTTAAAAAAAGGAGTTGTGCTTTGCTTGTAAAGAGAATCAAATCTCATTTAGTTTCTAGTTTTTTAGGACATATTATTTTGTTGATTTCTTGAGCTGTTTGTCTTGCTTAACCATACTCAGATCCGTAGATGCAGTTGCAATCTACTTCAGCTACTCCTTCCTTCTCATTGATGCCGCTCTATATTTGCTATCTATGTTAATCCTCCGACAGCAAAAACCTGAGGTTATCTACCGTCTGCACAAACATCAGTATCAACGCCAAAAATGTTACAAGGATAGAAAGACATGCATTCCACATAGCAATACAAGTTTCATTTATAAATAACGTCATCCACTGA
Source organism: Populus alba x Populus glandulosa (assembly GCA_033617975.1). Taxonomy (NCBI): domain Eukaryota; kingdom Viridiplantae; phylum Streptophyta; class Magnoliopsida; order Malpighiales; family Salicaceae; genus Populus; species Populus alba x Populus glandulosa. The sequence goes on along the minus strand of CM066147.1, from coordinate 20,103,007 downwards.
AATCAAACAACCCCGCCTGAGCAAAACAATGTTCCATTGGATATAACAGCATCAAGCTGGAGGTTGACCATCAGGGGGAGCAGAACCTGACAAGCTTCCAGCAAGAACTCGAGAATCTTATCATCTTTAACTCTGTTCACATTTTGTAGAAACTCAGCCCTTTACTGACACGGTGCCTAGTTCAAGGCTCCTTGTACACTGGGTTTTGCCCCCCTTTTCTCCCACACTGGAGCCATTTTTAATGAACTCGGATTAAAACAAAAACAAAGACATTAATGACACATTTGTTTTATATTTATCCTCTTTTCACCTCTTCCAAGTGACAACTCAAGTTCCATCTAGTTAAAATCTGAATTCAACTAGTCAAAACTAACATTAACAATAAATACAATTCACAGGTAATATGTTAAAATAAGCATGGAAACCAGAGGCGGACAATTCACAGGATGTCTTAGGTTAGAAAATCCTGGGCGTAAACATTGCCTATTGAAATCAATAAGGACAATTAATATCACACTACAGTATCATTTAGAAAAATGAACGACGAAGTGCTCTAATTCTGACATTTAGCATCCCATTCTAAGTAAAAACTTGGCCTCTCTAGTATAATTCACACTTAACCAAGTAGAGGCTGAAAATATTGCGATGGAGAAAAACATCATAATATTTTTTGATATACTGCAAATAGATGATGTTTCAACTACAACAATAAAGAAAAACAAAATACACTCAAAATTCCTTAAAAGACTCCGGGAAAATCCAAAAGGATCAAATCCATAATGACTTAGTTAGCTTTGATATGCTGTTGGACAACATTAAGAGCTTCACTGTCCTCTCCAAAATCCTGCAAACCAGTCAGCAAAAGAATATGATGAATCCCTTTTGAAAGACAATCAATTAAATAAAAATGAGATGCAGCACTCCAAAACTGATTTTTACTACCTTCACAACAACGCAAGAGCAACCAACTACTTTCCTGGCCTTCCCCTCTGAATCAATCTTGCACAACTGGATACCAAGAGCCCATATTAGATAAATCAGTAACTACTATACAAGGAGAAACATTGCAAATTTTCACAAGAGAAAGCAAAATGACCCATCAATCCAAATGACATTTAACCTATCAGACCATGGCACAATTTTTATTGAGTTGAAACCTAAGGGGATCTACAATTTGAATACCGATATCAACAAATCTAGAAACAAGTTTGAGGTATTAAAGAACATTCTACAGAGCATTACAATAATATGGACTTCACCGCATTAAAATTAAACAAACCAACAGAGCAAATACTGTTTCTTTTGAGCTCCAAATGAAGCTAATTTAATAAACATAAAAGAGCACACAAAAGAGCTTGTACAATCTACCATCTGACCATTTAATTTCAGACAGTAATCACACATGCCATTAATGTTTCCCTTTCCTCGATTTTAACCCCCTCTTTGTAAGAAAATTACATTTTCATCTCTAACGTTTCAGATAGTGATTTCTATTCTCGAGTTGAACTATTACAACTATGACTTCAAGTAGGCAAAACTAACATTAAGAACAGTAATCTCAATACAGAGTTTGCAGACATGTTAGTTAATCAGAAGAGATGTAAGATTACAAACAGAAAGCGGAAGAGTTACTCACACCAGCCCACTCTCCTAGGGTCTTTGCACTTGGAACAGATAGCAAGTTCACTTGGTGGTCAGCACAAAGTGCCTTAACAAGTTTGACGTAGTCAGGTTGGTTACAATCCTCGGCCAAGACACAAAGTTGAGCAGTATGCTTCTCGATCATTTTGGCCCCTTCATGAAGCCCTCGAGAAAGCCCACCATGAGCAAGTGATTTTCTCAGAACAAGCTGCAATGCTGTCATCAAGTCCATTGGCTCACCGAGGGGAGGTGCATCAGCAACAGCAACAGCTGGAGTCTCATTCTGAGGAACAGCACCTTCTTCACTGAAAATAAATGCAACAGATTGAAAAATAGTGATTCGGATTCTATAAAGACTCTAATATGGCAAAAACCCAAAACCTTTTATATCATTGAACTTTCTTTAAAAAAAATCATAGAAAAAGCATACCCTGACATGATGATGATTCTTTTTAAATCTGGAGACTTAAATTAGTCTTAAGCTGTATAAGAAAAACAAAGAAAATTCAGATCCCAAAATAATGAGAAAACATGTTCAGATATTGAAAAACAATGTTTCAAAGAGAAAGCTAGTGTCAGAGAGAGAGGTACCTTGCCGGCGAGCTGCGAAGGAGGCTCCGTGAGAAGGGAAATAAATGAAGTCGGGGCAGTAACAAAATACGTTTTTATATTAGGGCGTTATGCCCTATTTCTTGTTCTGAATTACAATATTGTCCCTTACCCTGGACTTTTTTTCAGAGTAATGAAACCAGTCCGGCCCATTCCTGGCCCAAAGTTCTAGTATCGAATTGGTAAGGTTCCCCCTTATCAATCAAAACGATATGATGTGAAGTAAATCAATATCCCAGCCTACAAACAACGTTCAAGAGATGCAGATTCTTAATTTCATGTTAATGTTAGAGAGACAGGGAGTTTACAGAAATTATCACTTTCCAGGATTCCACTTTGAAAGTCAAGCAATCGTGGCTTCTTCTGGGACTCTGTGTCCTTTAGCGATTATCTACCTTCTTCTTTAAATTAAATTAAATTATTTATTTTATTTAAATTAATTTATAAAATTAAAATTTTAAATTTTATTCACTCCTTTTATTTTAATCATGATTTTTTTGATAAATTTTTTAAAAAATTATTTTTAATTTATTTTTCATGGTAAAAAATATTTTTTAAATTAGTTTTTATAACACTGTTAAATATATATATATATAACTAAATTTTCAGGAATTAATATTTTATAAAAGCTAATTTTTAAAAAAATTATTTTCCAATAAATAAAAAATACATAAAAAATGAATATTACAAGCTGCATCTATAAATAAGTTAAATTTAAACGGTAATGATTTGAAAATGAGATCAGCTTTGACCAGCTCATCATCATCCAGCCCATTACCAGTTTTTCACCCTATGGGAAACCCGATCATTATGCCACACATTTCAAACACACCTCTTGTCTTCTTCCCGGCTACTTTTAATTCGATTATTTTAGAATAAGAAAATAGTCAAATTAAATATATTAAAGTAATTTTTTTTATTTTTAATATTATCACATCAAAATTTTTTAATATGCTATTTTTTAAAATAAAAATAATTTCCGAGAAAAATTAACAAACTCCTATTTTAAAAGATAAAATGAAATTAATCTACAGTTTGTGAAACTCTATGGTGAGCAGTAATTATCAGTGAGTGCATCTGTTAAGAAAAACGATTGAAGAGAAGAAGAAGATCACGAATCTTTGCTCTCGTTATGCGATCTCAAACAAATATAAAGTAATTAAAATTCAGATAGAAGTTAAATAAAAACCCAAAAAGCAAAATCTAAATTAATCTATCTGCCCCTTGACAATGCTTTCTCTGCAGTGTCCATCTCTTCGAGAATTCTGGCCTTTCTCTTAGATGGGATGGGAGCTGTCGGCCCAAAGCTGATGTAATGCCCGGTAACAGCATTCAAAGCCGAGTAAATATCACGAAAAGAAGCACGGCCGAGTAAGGCTTTCTCTCTTCTATACTTAGCCACCCAAGAGTTGGAAGTTTCTCTTAGAACAGCAACTGCGTCGGCCACGTTAGGATCGCTCTTGTCCATGTTCATGGTGGTCCTGACCTTGTCGATCACTTCTTCTGTGTCTTTCACGTACTCTTCATCCGATGCTGCAAAAGCTGGAGTGACTGGGAGGATCAGTGGGGAAGTCAGAATGGCGGTTGCCAGGGACAAGAAGTGGCGGCGGAGAAGGTGGTTTCGGATTTGTTGCTGTGGTGGCGTCGGCGGTGGGAGTGCGGTGGTGGGAGTGGGTTTGGGTTTGATGGGAGAGAGGGGTTTGAGTCTGGAGGTTGGGGTTAGGAGTGTTGGTGAAGCCATGGATTTTTTTGGTGGAAGGGAGGGAAGACGAGCGAGCATAGAGAGACTCTGTTTTCTACCGAGGAGTTGTGAGGAGGGGACTGGGTTTTTGCCACGTAGGCTTATCACCTTATCCATATTCTTGGTTCTATGGATGAGACCATACCCAATCACAGTGCATTAGCAGGCCACCCAATATGATGCGCAAGTACTTGCCCAGAAAATTTGGGAGAAAAAGAAAAGAAATCTTACAACTGTTCATAAACAAGGTAATATTTTATTAAAAAAATAAAATTCAAGAAACCAAAACAAATTTTTTAGTTTTTCAAATTTATACCGAGTTTGAAAAATAAAATTAAAAATTCTTCAAAATATATGTTTCAATGTTTTCCGAATAAAAAAACTTAAACATTATAATTTTCTATTTTATACACAAACACTTTTTAGTAATTTAGAAAAAGCACACTTACCCTCCAATGTACACTTAACCTCATTCCTAACGCCCCCTCCTTTTTCCTAAACGAGGAGAAGATCCGTTTTATTGAGGTCTTCATAAACAAGAAGAAAAAGTACACTTATCTTCATAAACAAGAAGAAGATCCGTTTTATTTAAAGCCACCCCTTTATCTATTAACCTTAGTGGCCCTCCAATGTACACTTATCCTCTTTGCGACCAATTATTCATTCATATATATATTATTTCAAATAGTTGCTAATTATAGTTTAAATTAATTCATCTACATTGTTTAAAAGTCATCATATCATATCATATTATGTAAGGATGATTGAAAATATAATATTAAAAATAATTTTTATTTAGAAATATATTAAAAATATATTAAAAAATTATAAATTATTTTAAATTAAAAATTTATGAAACATTGCATGGACCTCATTCCTAACGCCCCCTCCTTTTTCCTGTGATAAAAGTTTCCAAGTTATATAAAAAGAAAAAGGGTTCCAAAGATAATGTTGAGACTAGATAAGTAGATTCTACACGCAATGTTGTGTAGTTTTAATAACTAAAACAAAATTAAAAAAATATATAAAAAAATATAAATCAAAGATATTTAATCTAATAAAATGAAATATTTATCCAATTGTGTTTATTGAATTTTTTTATTTAATAAAATAGTATTAAAAATAAACATATATATTGAATTAATTAAATAAAAAAAATATTATATAAGACTACACAAATAAAAAATATTATCTAAAAATATTTTTGATATGCCTTCAATTTTGTTCCATGACTAAATATCCCTTGTGACATTATTATTACAACTTTGCCATTTAACCGAAAAAAACCAGAGCCACCACAGCTATCTTCTTCTTCATTGCAATTTGTTGTATCTTCTCTGTCACCTTTTTATCTTTTTCATTCAAATCATTCTTTGCAACATTATATTCAATATAGAAAAAAAGAAAAAGAAAAAAGACCCATTCAATTAGAACACCTAGGGAGCACACCCTTAATTTAGCAAACCAATTAATATAGCAATTCTTCACCAAACCCATAAACCTAACTTGCTGCAAATTAGTTATACCTGAAATTAACAAGACAAATTTGTTATACCCAAGTGAAGGATATGGTTCTAGTTCTCTTCTGTCCGTCCGCTTCTTCAATCAAAGAAGATGACATGCCCATTAAAGAATGAATGATAATTGATCTGACAATTAATGGGCACAATCCATGGGTGAGTTGAGGTTGAGATTGGGATTGATGGTGGCCGGTGAGGGATCAAAGATGCATCAATTTGCATCGGTTTATCTTTATACAATAAAGAGAGAAAAAGAGGGAAAAGGTGGTGGCTAGTGTTGACGGAAAATGGGAAAAAAATTATGGTATTTATGATATATTATGTATGGTGGTGATTTAATCATTTTGTCTGATTTAAAGATTTGAATTAATTTGTAATTCCAAAAATTATAAGGAAAAAGTGAGAATACGATCTGCTATAAAAAGTATTTTATGATTATTCTAAAATTAATATTTTGTGTTAAAAAAAAAGAGAGAGCCTGAAGAGTGATGTCCCGTCATATCTTTATGAAGGTCCATGTACATAGCCAACAATCCGATACAAATCTGCTGTTCCATAAGTTCATTCACTGAAATGTGATTGATATAGAAAAATGCTCATTTTTAAATCAACTTTATATTTTTTTAGATAATGGAAGAAAGAAAGCGAAGGCAGCGAGGAATTTTCTCGGCAGTGGAGCATAAAGTATTTTCCTTAGCAGGCTCTTGCGTGCTGGGGTAGTCGCAAAAAAAAGAAAGAAAAAGAAATTCAACATTGCAAGTCAAACGTCGTACATTTGTTCTTTTTTTTGATACGTGTGTATAGCTTCCAACTTTAGATTTCATGAAATATATGGATCCATAGCTGATAATATTTGCAAACACCTATACGAATCACAATCACAGTAATCTTGTCTAAACTCGCCTCTTAAGTATTTTTTTACCCAAAATTTACTCAATCAACTGCAAGCAAATTGGAAATTCAGCTACCAGGTCTCCGATGACCTCTGTTGTCCGCAGTTCTTCATCCCGAGCTGTTTTTTCATCGCTTTCTAAGTGAATCAAAGTTTGTTTTCTTCTCTTTTTGCGTTTTGATTTTTCCTTCGAGTATCTGCTCTTTCAGGGTTTGGCTTCATCTGGGTTTTTGCGCAAGTTTTGAGTTTTTCTCGAGTGAAGTGACTTTGTGTAGTTAGTTTCTTTGGTCGTTGTCCCTTTTTTTTTTTCCTTCTGTTTTTGTTTTTTTTTGTCACAGCTCTTGACCATATCTGTTCTGTTTTGTTATCCTGATTCCTGTCTGATTAAAGATAGCTATTTATTTATGGCTATTTTTAGTGAGCAATATTCTTGTGTGGCCATTCGTTCGAATTTGATACTCTCATACTGTCAATTCCATGTTTCTTGATAAATTGAAGTGCTTGCTCGGCTTAACTAGGGGCGTTTTGATCCAATATCATGGAAAATGCCATTGAAACGACATCTTCTTTTAGTTTTGATTCATCTTCTTATTTATCAAATGAGCCTAGCAGCCACCGTGTACCAATCCCAGATGTTCCCGAGCCTGGTGTAAACCTCGAAAACTTGAGCTTAAGCAAGCTTAGTGGTAATCTGGAAAGGCTATTACTTGATGGGGAATATGGTTACAGCGATGCAGAAATTGTTGTTGAGGGCATCCCTGTAGGTGTCCATAGGTGTATATTGGCTGCTCGTAGTCAGTTCTTTCATGAGCTTTTTAAGAAGGCAGACGGTAATTCGACAGGTGGAGATAAACCAAGGTACCTCATGTCTGATTTGGTGCCTTATGGTGGGGTTGGATATGAAGCCTTTAATGTTTTTTTGCGTTATTTGTATACCGGAAAGCATAAGCCGTCGCCGCCAGAAGTGTCCCAATGTGTTTACGACGCTTGTGCCCATGATGCTTGCCGCCCTGCTATTAATTATGCAGTGGAATTGATGTATGCCTCTGCCACTTTTCAGATGAAAGAGCTTGTTTTGCTTTTTCAGGTAAGCTGTGGTTCCGATTGTTGCTAAGGTTATTTTTCATGGATAAAATGTTAGGTTTTTCCTATGTATCCTAACTTGCAGTGATTCATAAATAGGGAATAAGTGACAACTCTCTGAATTGCTAGATCAAATGTGTGTTTCCTTTTCTTTTCATGGATATTCAGGATAATCTTATTTTAATTAGTAATATTACTCAACACATAAATTACCCTTGCAGCGGCGTCTCCTGAGTTTTATGGACAAGGCTCTTGATGAAGATGTAATCCCAATTGTTATGGCTGCCTTCCACTGCCAGCTAGACCAGCTTCTCTCTCGCTGCATCGAACGACTTGTAAGGTCAGATCTTGATAGTGTATGCATCGACAAGGAGCTCCCTCATGAAATTTCAAGTAAGGTTAAATTACTGCGCAAAAAATCTCTGGAAGAAGCTGAAAGTAGCGTTGAAGAGGTAGACCCCGTGCGTGAAAAGAGAATAAGTAGAATCCACAAGGCTTTGGAGTCAGATGATGTTGAACTGGTGCAGCTTCTCTTGAGTGAATCTAATTTTACCCTGGATGATGCTCATGCTCTCCATTACGCTGTTTCCTACTGCGATCCTAAGGTTGTCAAGGAAGTTCTTGCTTTAGGCTTGGCTGATCTCAATCTTAGGAACTCCAGGGGATATACAGTACTTCATGTGGCTGCAAGGCGCAAGGAGTCATCAATCCTTGTGGCACTACTAGCTAAGGGTGCCCGTGCATCAGAAACTACAATGGATGGACGAAATGCAGTTTCAATCTGGCGTAGTTTGACTAGGCCAAAGGATTATAATGCAAGCTGCCAGGAATCTAACAAAGACAGGATATGCATTGAATTCTTGGAGAGAGAGATGCGCTGGACTTCAATATCTGCAAACATGTCGATGATATCGCCAGATTTGAACATGAAGCCGGACGACCTGGAAGATAGAGGTGATAAATCTTAATCTGTATCATCTAATTTCCTGTTGCCAGTGCTGAAGATATCATACATTCACTTTTTTGCACGACAAATTTGGGTAATTAGTACTCGATACTTTGCATCTTCGAAATAGTTTGAAAAGAATTTCTGCAGTAGCATGTTTTTATAATTTGTTGAACATTTTTCAGCCAAACCATAGTTTTAGTATCAATTGTCAAGATATTTTCTACTTTACTCTTTATTCATTCTTTTACGTACGTTCCACCATCCTATAATTTTTTTTGTTCAATTTACTGCTCAAAAGTACAAGTTCACTTCCAATCAAGAAAGAACACAAATGTGGACATTTGTAAGGATACCACAAGGCTCTGTCATCTGTAACTTCTTGAGAACAATGCACTTTAAGTCTTTGGTTGATGTCGTCAAAGTAAGTGCTAAATGCCAATCTACTGTGTGGCAGTGGCGTTTGCACGATTGTTTTTCCCTGCTGAGGCCCGGCTAGCTAAGGACATGGCAAATGCAGATTCAACCTCAATGTACACTGGCCTTCCAGCGTCAAAATCAAAAGGCTCAAGTGTTGATTTGAACGAGACACCTTCTGCTCAAGACAAAAGACTCCAGTTGAGACTACAAGAACTGCGTAAAACAGGTATAATTTACTGCCATTGTCAGAAACTCCAATTTTGTTTTCCAGTAAAGTCTACAGTACGTGACTCCCAGTTTAGAAGTCAAGCTATAAGATTTTCCTTGTGCATTGTTTTCTTACCGTAAATGTCTTCAGACGAGTATTTCAGAGAAATCGGTTACGGATCCTGCCATATTCACCTGAATTTGCGGATCCATCTTTCTAGTTAGAGTCTTCAGGTATCACATCGGCAGTGCTGAGGTTCTAAAATAATCCTAAAAACGATCCATGAAGTGGATGAGTGCCGGGTCTAAACATGGGGCATAATAAAGAGTCGCCTTTGCGAATAAGAAAAAAGGTTTCAAATATGCTCTCATGAAGCCAACATGAATGGGAATATTATAGCTTTTTGGGAAATTTTAGTTCCCAGAACGTTCTCTTTGACAGCTCACAAGACAATTGTGAAATCGAAACTTAGGGGGATTACTGAAAAAAGCTATTTTAAGGGCAGTGATTATGGATTAAATCCTTAAAATCGGTCGAGATGAACACTAAGACCCTAATAATCAAATGCAACTTGCAGTAGATAGGCCCAAGTTAGTACATATGTATAAACAGGAGTTGCATGATGCGTTCTCTGATTTTTCTTTGATGGCAGTGGAGATGGGACGGCGCTATTTCCCGCATTGCTCAGAAGTTCTTGACAAGTTTCTGGATGACGGTGTGCCTGATGCTCTCTACCTAGATAAGGGTACTCCTGCAGAGCAGAAAACCAAGAAGATGCGCTTCCTGGAACTTAAAGAGGATGTACAGATGGCATTTAACAAGGACATGGAGAAAAATAGATCAGTCCTCTCATCATCTTCTTCGTTCTCATCTTCTCCAAAAAGGGGTGTAACACGCAAGGCTAGGAGGAGGTGCTAAAACTTGCGTTCGCCATTGTTTTTTTCCCTTCCAAGGAACCCCACGAGACTTCTTTGAGGTGTTTTTTTTTAAAACGGCGTTCAACAACAAATTTTCTAGGTTTTCTGTGTATAGTAGCGTGAACTTTGTAATATATCTCGTAGTGGCTTGAAAAATCAAAGTAGAAACTTAAGATCTTTGTGAACAATAGCTCTTTTAATTTCTTACTTTCTTCATCTTTTTAACTAACAGGCCAGTTTTGAAGGTTTGTTTCGGAATCAAAAGGCCCTAGAAATACATTTAATTCGGTAACCCTTGCACAAAAAAATTATTATTTGTAAGATATAAATTTCTTTCAATAAAAAATGAAAAAAATATTTTTACATCTAGATTTAAACTAATCAGTGTACAAAATTAGTTTCTAAATAAATATAAAAATGAAACGTGCTTAGATAACATATTTTTCTCTCGATAATTCAGTACTGATAATATTTACGTTTACTTGATCTTGCATTTGATATCTTCTTTTAATTAGGATTTGAAAACTGATTTATCATATTTTGATCCTCTTTTCTATCATATTTTTAAAAAAAAAAAAAAATAGATAGTGAAGTGGCAAAGAAAAAGAGGAATCAAAATAAATATGAGACTTTAAGTACAGATCCACTATAATTGTAGAATAAAAAAAGAGAAGATCATGAGATTGAAAGATAAAAATAAAGGAGATAGGAGATAAGGGATAGGAAGAAAGAGAAAGATAGGCAAAAAAAGTAGCTATAAGTAGACTAGATATACAAAGAGAGATGAGAGAAACCTGACAGGAGGAGAGAAAATGCTATTTCAAGAGGTTACAGCTAAGAAAAAACTATCCTAAAAAAGAAAGAGAAAACCTAGAAAGAGTTGCATTTGTTTTTGTTGAATAATTAATAAAGACCTCTTCCCTGTGATTTAAAGGAAAAAAGAGACCTGTAAATTAGTCAATCTCCGCTAGGCATTAGTCATAACTACAGATTGATTGTATTCATTTAATTTATTGTAGGCTTTCCTTGTATAAATTCACTGTGTTTCCATATAAACAGATCAGCTCCACCTCTTTTAAAGTAATTAAGGTGGTTTCCTAGCACTGTTAGTTACTTGCAGCAACATTATCATGGTATCAAAGCTGCCATAGATTAAGATCTTTCGATCTGTCATCTTTTTTTCTTTTCTTTTTTTCATTCTTGGCAATGGCAGAAACCTTCTCTTTCAATACCATGGTCCATGTGATCACCATCAAACTTTCAGCTACTAATATTTGCTTTGGAAGAGCCGGCTCATTCCCCTTCTTGATTATCAAAACCTTCAAAGTTTTGTTGATGGATCCCTGTCACAGCCGACTGCTTCCAGTGAGAATTCTTCATCAACAAATCCAAAATTCCTGGAATGGAAAGCCAAGGACCAACAAATTCTCAGCCTACTTCTTTCCTCCCTCTCAGAAGAAGCCATGGCTGTCACGGTTGGACTTACCACGTCCCGTGATGTTTGGCTGGCTCTTGAACGTGTTTCCAGTCATGGATCAAAAACACGTGAGATAAGATTGAAGGTTGAGCTGCAACTTATGAAGAAGGGCTCACGAACAGTAGCTGAATTTTCTAGAGACTTCAAAAACTTGTGTGGTCAGCTGCTGGCCATTGGGCGTCCAGTGGATGAACTGACAATTCTCAATGGTTCCTTCGTGGACTTGGTACAGATTTTTCTGGTTTCTCTTCAACACAATTGGCATTATCATCGCGACCTCGCCTCCATGATCTTGTTCCGCGCGCTGGCAGAAAGCTATGACCTTTTTCAGAAGTCATTGGAATCTAACTCTTTCGCCCCTGCAGCTTTCACAGCCACACGAAACTTCTCAGGCCGTGGTTATCAATTTAGAAATCATCGATCTCGAGGGTCTCCAGGACATAATCCTGCTGGTAGCAACAATCGCCATCCCCCTCGCTATAAATCACAATCGGTGTGCCTACAATTCCCGTTGCCAAATTTGCAAGTCTGACGGTTGTACTGCTGCTCTATGCAAAAATATTTATGACCGGTCAGATTCTTCAGCACATCTGGCTGAAGCCTTCTAAGGTTCTTGTTCTTCAACCACTGGCTCTTCTGCATCTGATTGATACCTCGATACTGGTGCCCCTGCTCACATGACACCAGATGTGACATCGCTGGATTCTTCTGAACAATATGATGGCAAAGACACTGTTATTGTAGGTGATGGGCCCCCCTTACCAATCACTCGTACGTATTGGTTCTTCTCATTCCTTCCCAGATCCACCTCTACTCGATGTTTTGGTTGTTCCTCGGTCAACCAAAAAATTATTATCCATCAGCAAGCTTACTTCTGATCTTCCTTTCAAAGTTATTTTTATTGACTCTTCTTTTGTTGTTGTTCAGAATCGCGTCACGAATCAGGTGGTGGCGACTGGAAGGCGTGATGATGGTCTTTATGTATTGGAGCGTGGTCAAGCTGCTTTTATATCTATATATCCTTAATAAATCTGCCATTTAGGGCATCCTATGAATTGAGGAATGCACGTCATGTGGACATGTTCATTATTCCATTATATCTTTATTAAATAAAAAAGAACAGCTTCATCCCCACTTCTTATTGGCGAGGCGTTTTCAGTACTGCGACTTAAATCATCAGGCGGTTGCCAACACCATTTCTGGGGAATATTTCCGCTTTCGAAGTTCTCTACGGTAAGGTTCCTCAATATATATCTTTCTATCTTTTAGGTTGTCGAGTGTTTCCTTGTTTGCGTGACTACACCTCTCATAAATATTCTCCCCGCAGTATTCCTTGCATTTTCATAGGTTATAGCCCATCTCATAATGGTTTTCGTTGTCTTGATCCTATAATTACCTCTAAGGCTTGCACCATACATCATGCACGGATTGATGAAATCAATTTCCCTATGCTTCCTAGTTCCCCTTCGCGGCCCCTCCATTCTCTAGATTATTCATCATTTCAATCACCGATCCCTCCTCCAGACCCGTCACTGGCTACTGCCCCCATATTTCCTCAACAAATACCTTACCTCAATCCATTGTTCAGTCTACTCTTTGTCATGTATGTGCCAACACCTTTGCTGAGCCATTGCAGGTTTCGCAGGATGCATCTTCAACTGCTCCTGCTTCGTCAGACCAAATTCAGCAGCCCCCGGACTCAAGACTTTTCCCTGCATTGCTCTCATCCTCCACCCCTCGCGGATTCAAGTCTGCTGCAAAGCATCCAGAATGGTTGACTGCTATGTATGATGATCAGATCAAATCCCTCAATGATAACAACACTTGGGATTTAGTCCCCCGACCTCTCAAGTCCAATGTTGTTGGCTGCAAGCGGGTCTCCAGAACAAAATACAAGTTTGATGGTTCTGTGGAACGTCTGAAAGCCAGACTCGTTGCAAAGTGATTCAATCAACTTCCTGGCCTCAATTACAATGACATATTCAGTCCAGTGGTCAAGGCGTCCACTGTTTGTGTACTCCTCTCTCTATTGCACTCACTCATGGCTGGCACCCGATATCACCCATGCTGTAAACACTGCGAGCTAATTCTAGCATTCTCCTACAGAGGTGCGCTTCTAAGCTCTCAAACAAATCCTGCGGTATGTCAAGGGACGCTTCAATTTGGTCTTGCCTTAAATCATTCCTCTTCCTTTGACATTACTGCATACTCCGATTCGGATTGGGCTGGTTGTTAATTTAGAGACTCGTTGCTCCACTAGCGGTTACTCAATCTATCTTGGTTCCAGTCTTGTTTCCTGGAGTTCTAAGAAGCTAGCAGCCTATAGTCTCTAGGTCCAGCTGCGAATCTGAGTATCGCACCCTTGCATCCACTGCCGCTGCGGTCATTTGGATACAGCATCTCCTTCGCGATCTTCGTATTTCTCTCTCCAGTCCACCAAGTCTCCTTTGTGATAACAGAAGTGCTCTCTTCATCAGTTCCAATCCAGTGTCTCACAAACTTCAAAGCATATTCACTTAGACTATCATTTTTTTATAGTTTTTATGTTTTCTATAATATATGTATTTTAAAAGTTTTATCTACTTTCAACAGTTGCAACCTAATTCTTTTTTTTAGAATTGTTGAAGAACAAAAAATTAACATGCCCAACCTGTAGATTTTTATAATATTCACAAAAAAATTTATTCAACCTAATATATCTAACCCACCAAATCCAAAAAAATTAACTAAATCAAGTTTATATTTATAAAATATCCAAAATTAAATTAAATATAATTATGAATCAAAATTCGACTCATTATATCCACAAAACCCCCTGCTTCTCGTGCGTGATTGAGAAATCTTCTTATGCATCATCATCTCAAGGTTGCTTTTTGGATAGTTATATGTGTGTCTGTGGACATATGGATATATATATTATTGTCTCTTGTCTCTTTTTTTTTTAAAAAAAAGAAAAAGACAAAAAAGAAATGAAGATAGATGAGGGTGGTCTGGTAGAACCAAAATAATGTGACGTGTCCAACTATAGCAGGAGGGTTTGTTGGCATTTGATGTTCGAGCCACAAAAATGGAAGAAAAAACAAAAGGTGGAAAAATTGAACGTGGACCCTGAACAGACAAGTGTAACCATGGCTTTATGATATATAGATAACAAATGAACGCCGCTTTCTTATAACAGTGACTTGTTGAACGTTTAATGCCTTATTGTGTTGTGTTGGCTTTTCACTAGTATGTTAAAAGAATATTTTGTATTATGGTAATTATGATTATTTAAAGTATTTTTTATTTAGAAATATATTATAATAATTTTTTTTTAAAAAAATTATTTTTAGTATCAATACATCTAAATAATCTAAAAATAAAAAAAATTTTATTTTATATAATTTTTTATTTTAAATTTTAAAGAAATATGTGATTTTATTGTATTACTAACCACTTATAGCATGAATTCTTTGATTTTAAGTTATTTTTTAATGTGAAAAATATTATTTTTTAGATATCATTGTTTTTTATTACAAAATCAAAATAATTATTTTTAATCCTGTTGTGTTTATATATATATATATATATATATATATATATATTTTTATTTTTTTTTACTTCCTTTATCTTAGAAGCTAACTTGAGCTATTAAGATTGCATAATTTGTTTACATAAAATATAAAAAATCTAAGCAATTCTTTTGAAGCATTAAAAATTAATTGCTATTTAAATAAAAGAACTAGATTATTTTTAAAAAAAAAGAGAGAGAGAAAAGAAATTAATTAAAATATAAATTAAAAATCAATGAAAAGTAAGAAGAAAGAGAGAGTATTAATTAAAATCAATGAAAAGGAGAGAACAGAACGGACAATTCGAAGTCCACTGTAGGAAGCTTATTAAAGTAAGTTAGCGTAACGCGCAAGCAGGGGTTAACTCCGATTGGTCCTTTCCCTGGTTTCTCTGCACACGGTATCCTTCCCCGAACCTTCCAACCCTTCTTAATTAAGGCATCGCTTGGGAGTCAATTTTAATATGTTTTTTTTTTTTTAAATAAAAATTTATTTATTTTTATTTTAAATTTATTTTTAAAAATATTTAAATATATTAATATCAAAAATAATTTTTTAAAAATAAAAAATATTATTTTAATATTTTTTCAATTAAAAAAAACTTTAAAAATTAATCATACTTTCAAAACTGACGACTACCACACTACACCCACATCCTTCAAATAATAATTAATTTACTCTTCTAAACAACACAATAATTAGTTATTGAATTCCATCGGAAAACAAAACATAATAATAAAGAGAAACTTAAGACTCTCCCCCTCTTTGTTACCCAAACGCTTACACAGAAAACGGTTCGACAAAAGTTCGCCCGCAACATCCGGCGAGATTTCCGATTCAGGTAAAAACATCAACAACACAAAGGAAAGTCATCCTTCCTTGTTATTCTCTTCTCTTCTCTTTATATTCACAAACACCTGTCCTTTTCTGTTTCTTTTTTTATGTCTACTTCCTTGTTCATCACACTCGTAACTGCGCGACAATCTTCTTACGTGCTGTGTTTGGAGTGATTGAGGATGTTCTTATTTTCTCTTTTTAACTATTATTTTCTGGAAAAAAAATTAAGCACAAGTGATCAATGAGAAGCAGTAGTAGTAGTAGTGAGGCAACAATAGGATTACTCTGTTTTGTTTTGTTTTGTTTGTTTTTTTTAATCATTATTAATTAGGCTGAACAAGAAAATTGCCTGCTGATATATGATTTATTGAATCTTTTACGTGTCTCAAGTGTATGATTGACCCGTTTAATTAGGCTGAACAATAAAATTGCCTTCTGATATATGATTTATCGACTCTTTTTACTAGTCTCAAGTATATGATTGACACGTTCTCACGAGTTTCGTGAATTTTCTGTTTGCATAATGTAATTTGTGTTTTTTTTAATCAATTTCTAATGTTAATCGGTGTTTTAGGCGGAGGAAGTGGAATTGCATTAAGGATTTTGCTTGACTCTTGGTGCTGGGATAATTTGATTGTCATGTCGATGAAATCATACCAAATTAATGCGGAGCTGCTGCTGAAGGAATATTTACTAGCTGATCCTTTGATTCCGTACACTTCTATCACAGGTGGCATTTTTGCTTGCAAGATGGTATGTTAGAATTAATCATGAATTCCTTTCCTCTATCAAAAATTACTTTTTCCTAGAATTGGTCTTGTTCCCGTCAGTTTGTATCTTTAATTGTGTGCCGTTTGCTCCTTTTTAGGTCTATGATCTTACCAGCTTGTTCAGTGCTGTTTATTTTAAGAGCTATTCCAACCTCACCAATTTGCAACGTATTGAATGGAACAACCGGTGATTGAATCTTTTCGATTAATGTTAACGTTCTTATTGCCCTATGTTTTGAATTTTTTTAATTTGGTTTCAACCATCAATGCAGTGCTATATCCACTTTCCATGCTGTTTTCATTACAACGATGTCATTATACTTTGTATTTTGCTCTGATCTCTTCTCTGATCAACCTCACGCTGGCCTTGTTACATTTCGGAGTTCTGCACTGTCTACATTTGCTTTGGGGGTAAGGATGCTCCAGATTGCTTTTATTTATCCTTGGCACCTAGTTTATTAGCACGTTTATGCTTTACACTGCGTTGATTTTTGGACATGTTGAGGGATGTTAGTGATGTGTCATCTCTGCAATGGTAGGCAGAATCAACATACGATTTACTTCACGCGCATCAGGGCCAAATTTTCCTTAATAGAGACCTAATAGTTCAGACATGTTAAAATATCTCAGTTACCATTGAAAATAACAGAGCAATGTCTTGTGGGAAACCACAAATAGATGGGAAAGACTGGTATCTTTTTATTACAATACAAATGAGCTGCAGTGTCTTGAGGGTGATATTATATAATTTGTGTCGATGGCACTGCAATCGAGTGACAGAAAAGAGTTGATTTAACACACTATAGCCTGAACAACTTTTTCAAATTGTTGGGGAATTGTTCTGTGGATACTGTTTGATGTTGCAAAATGATGAAAGTGATGGTTATATTGATGCGCTTTTTGAAAGATTACAAAACACTCTTTTCTACCTCAGATCCTTATTTGACCACATAGTTCTCCAGAATACCCAGTTGTCCCCCGGTATGCTTTGATTTAAGACAATTGTTCTGCTTTGGAAAAGTTTGATAGCTCCTGCACTTGTATACTTAACAACAGGAAATATCCAGTCCCTTTTAGCTAATTAGCTTCTGAATGTAAAACAAAGCAAATGTTTATTAATTACTGCAAATCTTTACAGCATAGATTATCTTTCAACTTTTAAACACATAAATTGGATTCAAAAGGTCAACCAGGCTATTTGGTTTATTGCACAAGTAGAAGTCTTCAAGCATCTCTCTAACTTCTTTCATCTGCATTATGGTACACGTGCAAGGAAGTGATGGCATAGTTCTGAATCTTAAATTACCTTCTTTATACATTTATATTGTTGATGGAGGAATTTCATGGTTGCAAATAACCTCTTGACGGCCATTCCTGTGGCTTTAAGCAAAACCTATTTGCTATATGTGGGTGGGGCTGTTTTTACCCAATAGATTAGTCTAGCCAAAAGTCTGGATGCGCATGTCTAGACTTGCTTTTTGTTTGCCTAATAATATCATTTTCTGCTGTGTCCTGTTTCCTTCATCTCATTCTCTGATGTGATATTGACAGGTTTCTGCTGGTTATTTCATTGCTGACCTTGGGATGATTATTTGGTTTTATCCTTCTCTGGGTGGGATGGAATATGTAAGTGATTATTTTGTGCAAAGATTAATTGTGCCCAATACTTTATGTTTCCTCTCTCCTCAAGCTTTGTTTAATTATTCCTTTGCAAGCACAACCTAGTTGAAAAGACATGTCAGCTAGGAAGTTGTTACTAAACTTGGAATTGATCATGGATACGATGATAACATCATCATGTCAGGTGATTCATCATTTTCTTTCCCTGATTGCTGTGGCATATTCGATGTTGACTGGGGAGGGGCAACTTTACACCTACATGGTTCTTATCTCTGAGACAACTACTCCTGGAATCAATTTGAGATGGTAATTTTGTATTTTATAATGATTCAATGACCAACCATTGTGATTTTGTTATGGATTGTGATATTCAGCTTGGTTTTGTGAAGGTATCTTGACACAGCTGGAATGAAGAAGTCTAAAGCATATCTCTTAAACGGGGTTGTGATATTCTTCGCTTGGTTTGTAAGTGAATTGTGAATTGAAATAAACACCCATTTCGCATTACTAATTCCTAAACATGCTTGTTTAACAATAAAACTATGTGCAGGTTGCTAGGATACTCTTGTTTATCTACCTGTTTTACCATGTCTTCCTGCACCAATATCAGGTAATAACTATACCTGCAAAACTTCTCCATGTTATGATTCTGACTGTGATGCAGAATTGGGAAGCATAACTGATAAGAATTTAAATTCTCAGATTTAAAACATAACTAGTTGAATTTAATTTTGAATATAAGATCAGAACTCAAAAGATTGATCATATGCAAGGCGCAGTCGAGTTGATGAATGCAACTCATATGCATCATATTGCAAGCAACCTTTTTTTCATTAGAACATAGAAGTGGTCATTTTGTGCCCTCTAAAATGGGAAGGACCTGGTTTGTGTTGCTGTCAGATCTAAGGGCGTGCTTCATCATGCCATATTCCAAACAGCTTAATAACAACGTAGAGAATCTTGTCGAAAAGAACACGAAAGAGAAAGCATGACTGCATTTTACTAGTATAGTAATTTCTCACAAATCGACATGATCAACAAATTTAAGATGAATGTTTGATGATTTGTGTTGGAAAGATGAACCTTGACGACTAAAATTTGCACGGGAATTGCTATTTTTGTTCCCTCCCCACAGGTCAAGCAAATGCACTCCTTTGGACGACTCCTGGCACTGGTAGTGCCAGTAGTGCTATCTGTCATGAATCTGATGTGGTTTTGGAAGATTTTCAAAGGAATGAAGAAAACATTAGCAAAGCGGCACTGAATAACATATCTAAACTGTAGTTGTGCAAACAAGGAAGTAGGCTGCTGCATGCTCATCTGGTGTGTTTATTTTGTGCGTTCTCTCCCCCGTTACTGTGCACATGCACACTTGTAAATGGTTTTTCCACAATAGGAAGCGTTATTTAAAAAGTATATATATTCTTTTTTCTTTTTGTTTACCGTTGAATGTAGATCCAATTCTATAGAAGAAATTGAATAAAAAACTTTACTGCTAGAAGCCGTGAGTGTACAGAAACGATGAGACATGAGGACGGCAAATTTGTTCATGTATTATTGGCTGGACTTTGGCGATAAAATATTAAATATTAAGGCATGTGTGAGATTATGAGCGAGCAACCCTTGATGCTATGAAATTTAAGGGAATGGTTCCTCCCTAGGCCAGAGCTTCACAGCAGCTAGCGGTCTCATCAGCAGCAAGGCTCTGCTCTTACTTGCATGTCTTGCCAAACAATAATTAGCAGGTGGTTTGACATACTCGAAGGAAATAAAATCTAGTTTAGGAGCACTTGTATGAGAATTATTATTTTCTTTTTAATCCCATTACTAATAAATTAAAAGAGGTGACTGTTTTGTCGTACACCCACTTTCTATTAACCTAGAGAGAGCACCTTGCATTCACAATGTTGGTGTGTTTTGATGCGGAAAAATACGTTTTGGTTCTTATAGTTTTCTTTTTTGTTCATATTTGATCCTTGTAGTTTTAATTGTTTATATTTCAATTACAAGAACTTTATTTTTTTTACGTTTTAATCTCTAAATATTGATTTTTTTGGATTAACACCAAGTATTTGGGTCAAGGCCTGACTAAGAGGTACACAAGCCCTCGATAAGAAATTTCCAGCAAGTACACCAGTGTTAATTCATGGGCTTTGCCCATTTCAGGTGGCCCATGAAAATATTTGCACCTGACAAAAGTCGAACATGTGATCTTTGAACATGAACACAATATCAAGTCTTAACTCTTCTATGCTAGACTAACTACATGGGGTTTCCCTGAATATTGAGATAAGAGAGAAAGTCTTAGGAAAGGTAGAGGATAAAAAGATTTTGCTCCGCTGTAAAACAAAAAGGATCTTGGTATCAATTGGTTTGCCTTAAAAAAAGAAATTTATTTAAGGGGTTTGGACTGATGGAGTAGATTAGAATCCCTAGAATTTGTTTGGTTTAATTTGATTTCAAGAATTGAGATTGATTATAGAGTGTTTTGGAATTGAAAATAGGTTAATGGGGTTCATGTGATGTTAATTTTTTATTATTTTATGTATTTAGGTGATAATAGGTTAAAATTTGGGTTTTGGATCTAAATTATTTAGACTATAATTTTTTGTGGTTAAAATATTTTATAGGTATATGACACTTTATATGCCTAGATGGATGTCGTGTTGTCTATAAAACAAGCATATTAGTTTGGACTTGGTTCTTTTGGCCCTTCACCTTTTATTTATTTATATTTTATATTAAAATTATTTTTAAACAAAATTACTAAAATAATATTTAAAAAAACAGTTTGGTTTTGTTATAATTTAATTTCAAATAAGATTAGAGCTTTTAATTTATGGTAATATTAACAATTATTTTATATTTAATAAATATGAATCTAGTGTCCTTATTTTTTAAAAAGTGCTCATGAATATTCAATAAAAATAATTTTGTTCTTATCGTTAATTTTTATATAGTTTTCTCAAATTAATTATTCTTTTATGTTTTATACAATCATGTTAAACTTATAAAGACATTTCTTTTTTGAAACCTGCTTTTAAATCATGATAAATTTTTATATAAAAAACCATGCTTCTAATAAAAAAGATGTTTATGTTAAAATAAAAAGAAATACATGAATAAGGAAAGAAAGTTTTGAGTAAAGGTTTTTTTTCCTCTTCATTTAAGTCATTAGAATTCTCATGAAATATTTATTTTAATTGCCTTGAATTTTTATTCAAAGAAATGATTGATAAAAAAATTCTTATGAAAAACATGAATAAAAAAGAAGAAATTAAATTAAAGAAATATATATTTTTTTAGAATTTAAATTGTTGAATTTATTTTTAATATTTATTTCAATTATAGAGAATTCAATAATTATTTTTAAAAAAGGATCATGTGACATCCAAAATCACTAGTTTATTCCTTAAAATATGTTTGAATCATGGGTTTGCACTTGATACATGCACTCTCTTACATTTAGAATTTTATACCATTATTTTTATTTTCTTTGCAACTTATTTTCTTTAGGACCATAGTCAAATACTGGATTTGTTACCTGTGCTTTATTTTAGATAGAGCAATTTTTTTATTCTATGTAAAAAAAGTATTTGAATAAAAAATTTCAAATCCTGAGTCATTGGTTCAAGTGGTAATCTAAACAATACGAAAAGAAAATGCAACAACAATAAATAAACTAATTAAAAATAATAAAAAACAATAAACTTGAACCTATTCGGATTATCAAATAACCTAATCTTAACTTAATAAAAGACAAACCATAAAAAATAACAAAGAAAAACTAAAAAGAAAACATAAGCTTTTTTTTTTTTAAAAAAAAACCTAAGTTAATCTCTCAAATCTGGTCTAATATCTAAAACTTGCAACTTATTAAATTCTAGACCCGAATTTAATTAAGAAGCTTAACTCTCAACCACTTTAATTTTGAATGATGAATTGTGGAAATATATTAATAAAAAAGACTTGTAAAAGTAAAAAAAAAAATAACAATTGAAAGAATGAGAATACAATTTGAAAGATTAAAAAATCACAAGGGATAAAAATGCAAAACATATGTAATTTGATAGATTATTTATAGAACAAAAAATTATAGCGATGAAATTGAAACAATCATAGAGGGTTAACCCAATAGAATCAAACCCAATAAATAAGAAAACAAAACTCAAAAAATAAAAAGATAAAAAATAAGAAAACATAAGCTAAAAAAAAATAGAAAACCAAGCAAACTCAAGCAAACCTCCTAAACCTAGTCTAATATCTAAGATCTACAACTTGTGAAATCTTAGAATTGAATTCAATCAAGAAACTTAACTCTCAGTAAATTTAATTTTAAAGGATGAGATCAAGAAAAATAATATTAATAAAAAAAAACTTGCAAAAAAAAATAGTAACAAAAAATATAAGGATAAAATTTGATAGGAAAAAACCCAATAAGGATGAAAATTAAAAAAATAAATAAATATGATCCCATACAAAATAATTTGCAATTAAAAAAAAATAGAACCAAACTTGAAAGATTAAAAAATCATAGGGGGTGAAATTAAAAATCATTTGTAATATGATAAATTATTTACAGATTAAAAAATAATAGGTGGTGAAATAGAAAAAAAAAATATAAAAGGCTAACCCAATAGAATCAAACTGGAAAAATAATAGAACAAAATTTAAAAATAAAGGATAAGAAATGAGAAAACATTAATTTAGAAAAACAAGAAAAAAAACCAATGAAACTCAGCAAACCTCTTACCTGGTCTACTATCTAAAAGTCGTATCTCATGAAATACTTGACTCAAATTCAATCAAGAAACCTAGTTCTCAACTAATTTAATTTTGAAGGATGAGATAAAAAAATATATATTAATAAAAAAAACTTGCAAAAGCTACAAAAATAATAAGGATAAAATTTGATTGAAAAAACTCAAGGAGGATACAATTTAATGAAAAAAATTAAAAACAAATCTCAAATAAAATAAATAGTAATTAAAAGAATATGGACCAGATTTTAAAGACTTAAAAAGCATCATAAGCAAACTCGGACAAATATCATAAACCTTGACAAATCTTAAAATCTTTCAATTTGTGAAACCCTGGATGCATATTCAATCAATAAGTTTGTTATGAGTCAATTTAAAAATATCAATTTTAAAAAACTATCAAAGCAAAAAAAAAATTACAATCCAAAAAACATGGAGTAAATTTGATGGAAAAAAGAGGTGAAATATTTAAACAAAATTATTTTATAAAATGATCCCAAATAAAAACTTGTCAAGGCCAACAAATTAACAATCAAAAGAACATGAATTGAATTTGATAGAAGAAAAAAAAAAAGCAAAGGAGGGTGAAATCACAAAACAAAATCAATTTAAAAATGACTAAAAAATAACAATCAAAAGAATAAAAACCAAATTTGAAAGATAAAACAACAAAGAGGGGTGAAATTGAAAAGGTTCACTAATTTTATAGATCATTCAAGATCAAAACAAAACCATAATAAAAAGAAAAGAGACCAAATCTAAAGAACCAAGAAATTAAAGGACTATTCTTGAAATTTTAATGGATCAATGTGAAAATCTAGGTTGGGAGAGAGAGAATAAGGGGGGAAGAAATGGTCTCTGACGCTAAACTATCGTAAATGGTGTAACATTTGTTGTCATATCAGGTCGGAGACGCCAAGACCTTTCAAATGCCACCTCGAAATATAGTGTTTGGTGGTTGTACAACCTCTCACTCGTTGCCCAAATTGCACGAGAGTTATCCGCACGAGCTAGCAAATTTTTTTCCAGTAATATTTAATAAATATAATTTACAAAAATATCCCTTAGTATCCTTGAAATATACAATAAAAATAAAATAAAATGACAAAAAAAAATCATTGGGTGAGAGTTTAACTAGTTGTGTCCTTAAGGATATCAAAGTAATTACAATATTTCTATAAAAAATAAAAATACAAAAATGTCCTTGAGTAGTAAACGTTGAATTATTTTATTCAAGAATTAAATAAATAATTTTATTGTGCATTGAAAAATGCAATTATCAACATAACCTCACACAATTCTCAAAAGACATTAATGTTATGGTTAAATAAAAGATAGTTTTTTATTTTATTTCTTGATTTTTTTATAAATTATTTTTTAATTTTATCATTGAACATATGGTTAATTTTATTTTTTAATTTCATTTATTGATTTTATGAATTTTTGAATTTTTGTTTTTCAATTTTCTCATTCACATTTGATTGATTTTTATAGTGGTCTCGAATTAATAAACATCATGATATTTGGTTGGCGCTTAATTTTACGAGTTTTTTTTTCATAGAATTAAATAAAAAATAATTTCAAAAAAAAAGTTATTAAACCTAGTAGGATGTATGATCCGAATCGCGAGTTTGATAGGTTGACCCATATTTACTTGAATATATTTTTTTCTTTTTAAATTAATTTTTTTTAAAAAAAAATTTCCCTTCAATATTGTGTTGATTAGAAATTGAGTTTCATATTTGTTTTTCAATTTATTTATTTTGACTTTATCATGGTCTTATAAACAAGTCATGTATTTGGTATGTAATTCAAGTTAACCAAGGCCGGTCTAATAAGCTATTATATGTTTTAATATTTTTAAAAATAATATCTAATATAAACATCAGATTTTGAATTTATAATTAATTTTTTTTACTAGAAGATACGATAGCAAAGTATAAATATTTTTTTTATGTTTAAAAAATTGATTTAACATGTGAGTACTTAGAGCCGATGAACTATCTAGTGTAGTCTTATATTGTTTGGTTTGTTATGAAATATAATTGATACATTGAAGAGCAGAAAACCACAGTACCAAACACCCTTACATATTAATAAGATAGCAGCATTAATTTAACCCTAAAACAAGAAAGGAGAAAACAGCTTTTACATGAAAAGAAGAGTATGAAGAGGATATTCAAACAAAAAGATCGATCAGACAAGCCATCGACTAAATAAACAAATAACAACTGAACATTTACTTGAAAAGAAATGAAAAATCTTCTTTCATACATAAGCAATCAGTCGCTGACCAGCGTTCGATCGCTTCTTTTGATGTTCAGCTTACTAACACAATAGTATCTGATCTATACCATGCAGTACTCGCTTTGAAATAAAAACTAATTAATCTATTAATTAATTAATTAATATATAACGGGGGATCATGTTCAGATGGTTAGGTCTAAGTTTATGTGCTTACTCCCACAGTCGAACTCTGGTATGCTTATGAAACTAGTTGTTGAATTATACTCACGTTGCTGATCGTTAATTAATGGCCATAACTCTCTTTCTTCAGCAGTACAGCACGACATTGATGGGGTGAAAGAAAGTGAGAGCTCACAGGTTTCAGCTGGTAGCCTGTCAATATTTTCTTCCATGGACATTCTACCAACAAAGCTTGTGCCTGAATCCTGCAAAGATGACACCAACTTCATAATTATTCAATAATGTAATACAGTAGGAATATATATTTTTGTATGTACCTGTTGCTCCGGGTCACCACCGTCTTCTTTTGTTTGCCGGAGTCCATTGCTTTCATCAGAAAATATATCATGTTTAGAATCAGACTTCTCACATTCCATTTGCATCAAGAACTCACCTTGTAGTAGCCTGCCATTTATAAACAAACAGCATGAGCAGGTGTTTGAACATAACCCAATCAATCCAAATAAAAAAAAAATCAAAATGATGATAAACACTCCTTGATGAAGATACTGAGAAGTTTCGTTGTTTAAAGTTCTATTGCATCTCATTTGTCACGACCTCCAGTGCCACAGAATATGTTATAATTACTACAAAAAATCGAATTTTACTGGCAATTTATTTGAGATATAAGGGCATTTTGATAGATGTAAGGTTATTATTCGACTGCGGTTGAAACATTTTAAAAAAAAAAAAATTAATGCGATTAGAATTTAATAGATATAAGTAGCATTTGATGGATATATTCGATTATCTAGAGGAAATTACTCTTATAATTTAACAATAAGGAACTTTTTGGAAAACCATTAATTATGAAATAGAATTATAATAGAATTTTTTAAGTAATGCCACGAATTTAGTGAAACTTTGAAACTACGCGTTGTCATCAAATACATTAATTGTAAGTATTGAAGAGATGTTAAGCTTCTTTCCAATATCAACTCTGAAAAATATCCAGAGAGGGTTGCTGATAATTATGTATTTGATTGCCGTGTTATTAAGCTTGTTATACATGATTAATTCACTAAAAAAAGTTTGTAAATTAAGGATTTTCGCATGGGATTCTTGAAGAGGGATTTTATTCATGAAGAAGAAGAAGAAGAAGAATGTTGTGTATCTCACAATTAAGGCTTTACATGTCAAACTTGGGCTCAATTTGTTTTTTTTTTTTTATTATTATTATTACTACTTTTTAGCAATCAAGAACACAATAAATTAAGCATATATTTACCTCTGAGAGGAGAAAATTAAGGAGATTCCCATGTCATCAAGCTGTGTTCTTTCTGCTTGCAGATGCTTCTTCATGGGTATTAAGACATTGATGTTTTTGGGACCCTTCATGGTTCTGTACATCTGTCAAAACCAGAGTTCAAAGATCAAGGGAAGTGCAGTTATATTCACAATCAGTATGCGGTTTAGTTTGCATTTCCTCTTGTCCTAATCTGTTCAGTGTCTAATCATGTTCACCTTTCCCCCCTTGTATTACTTATTTAAGATTATCCACACAGAAAGAACAAAAAATCTATCATGCTATCACATGCATTTACTATAAACTAGGTCGGCTTGAATGCACATGCATGTGAATTTTATATATATATATTTAGTTCAGAAAAATAATGGGTCACAGATTTCTTTTTTTTTTTAAGTCCCTGTTATTGCAGTAAAATTCGGTAGATGAAGTGATAAAGCAGATCATATACGTCATTTCATGTACATTAAAGATGTGTGCGTGAACTATTTTGAATTGAGTACCTCCTTTTGCTTTAGAGATGGCAATACAGCCAGTCCAATCTCCAAAAATGAACTCTTTTTGTGTAGATTTCAGACTTGAGATATGGGAATATCATATCTATAGCATTAACATTTAGCTACCAATCCGCACTAATAATTTGTTTTGAATGGACCGACTCATCACTGATGAGCCACTAGTTTTAACTAGCTAATTAGAGGGAAGACCTTCTTCAGGTTTAGGGTTCTCATGTTCATCAATATCATGTGTGTCTCCATTAATTTGAATTAGATTCCTAGGAGTTTTACCTTGCCCAGTTCCTGTGTCTGAACATGGAACAGGCGTGAGGAGTATAGATTCCCTAGATCTTCTTCAATGATATAAAAACCTAGCTAGCTTTATATATACACGTACTATATAAATATTCCATATGCGGTATATAATTAAGCTTAATTAATTCATCTTAATTCTAAAATTAAGTTAAACATTCTTCTATGGGACCAATGTCCAAAAAAAAAAAAAAACAGAGAGAGAATTATGATTACTTTATTCAAATTAAAGAAATAGTTAGCTAGGTTAGCCTATATGATAGCAGAAGGACCACCCTTGATTTTAATCATGTCGCTGGGATGTGGACCTCAATTATAGCTAGCATCGCAAGCCACCATGTGCAATATTGCAAACACGTAGAAACATCTATAAAATGTCTACATTAATTCCAAATCTTATGTGATGAATCCATGATGTTTTAATTCCTGTAATTCTTCCACTTAGAAGGTCTTCCTGTTTAATGATCTGCAAGTGATTTTGTTCCTTTTAGCTGAAATGAGAGAGTCATACGTACCTGAAGATGGCTTTTGACATGAGAAATCTTCAGTTCTTTCACGCCCATCATCTGCAGAATTCGCCTAGGTGTTGCTTCTGTGCAAAATCATCAATAAACTTATCAGCATAAACTGGAGAAAAAGTACAGATCGATGCTTAACTGTATATGCATGATTGTGCCAGATTCAGTTTTCTCAGCTTTTAGGGCACCATAAAAAAGGGTTGACCATAATTTAAATGGTCTTTACATGAACTGTTTAGAATCAAAATGGTGCAAAGTACCCTTTGATCTTCCCTTGCAATTGTATTTTAAGAAGATTAAGCAGTGTCTTCTTCATCGCTTTAAGAAGCCTTAGAGACACTGCGTGCAGACCAGAAGAACTTACTGTATTTTCCACCGAGGCGTTCAACAGCTTCAACAAAATGTTCATGGAGCTCAGGAGTCCACCGGAGACGTGGATGTTCAGATTTGTTGTATTGCCTTACTCCATTTTTCCGTGATGTTTTCATGGCTGGCTATAGCTTCTATATGGTAGATCAGAATGTCTCTTTTTTTCAGAAGACTATCTGATATATACAATTATGCAGGCGGATAACGTCTACCCTTGAAATGTGAACGCATATATCTGCCTTGCAACCACACAAAATTTTAAAACAAAAAAACATATGTTTGTCAGTCTAAGACCAAAGACTTTTTTGAGCATATAATTAAGTTCCTGTTCAAACATGTTTTCTCTTTATTTATTAGTAGCAGTGAACTCAAGATAATTTGGTACGCTGAGCCCCCACACCCCTCGCCAAGATTCTTTTTTTTTTTTGGTTATATAAAAAGATTGAACTAATTAATTACTACCAGATTTAAGAACCGGAAAAAAAAACACGTATACTATATATCATATATAATTTCTTCTTATACAAGTAAACAAAACCATCCTTTTCCTTCCAGATTTCAAAGCTTAATTTCTTTTATATATATATATGTATATTTTTGGAATCCAGGAGAAACAGTCGTAGATAACCTTAAATGAATCATAGTAATTGCAGTGTTCTGCTTTTTAGCAACTAATTTATCAAATGATCCACATTGTGTTCCACCAATTGGAGTCGGCTGTTCATTCTGTGATCAGGATGCGGGATTTTTTTAAGAGTCCCAGTCCATGAAACTACACTGGATGAATAAGTCAACAAAAAATAAAAGTCATCCTCCCTAAATGATTTGCTAAGGCCAATGACTTTAGTTTCTCTAATTCTCCTTTGATAAATTAATAAATCAAAACCTTATAGAAAGTAAAAATAATGAAGAAAAGAGTGGCAAGAGAGCTGACAAAAATGGAGTCCAGTCCACTTTGAGCTAATACCCAAATTATGTTAAAACTCAATTCCCAACCTAAATACAAAATTAATTTAAGCCTAAAGTCACGTACAAGCTTCAAAATACAAAATCCCCAACCTAAATTAAGTTAAACTCCCAAGCACAACCTACATTAATTCCCGTACCACAAAATTCAAAGAAGTTCCTTCACCGGTAAAAATCTAAAGAAAAAAAATATTAATTCAAAGAAAATATAAAGAAAGAAAAGAAAATTGACAAGGCATACAAATGATCTCAGAATTCTTTGAAATGCCACACGTTTTTTTTGTTAGAAGATATTAAGAAAGAAAGTGAATATATATATATATATTCAATGATTAGTTTTTTTTTATTATCACAAGCTCATGCATGTGGTCATAACCTAGGACATGCTCTCGGAATTTTCCTCCTTTCTTTTCACTTTGAGGACATGGTGCCTTTTGGATATAAAAAAAGAAAGAAAGAAAGAACGGAACCCTCAATATGGGCAGAGCAGCAAGCAAAGTCAAGGGCATGACCTTAACCTATCAACTTCATGTGTCAATAAAAGACGGTGCCTACTTTTGGACCCATCTGATTCCTCTCATGGCTGCCGTGTTCAACACCACTCTCTCTCCAATTTCAATATGCAAGAAAAAAAGGAGCAGCTAGGTAACCCCTAGAATTAATTTCTTGAAAGCTGGTTCTTCATGTGGTTGTAAATATTCCAGTGTACTAAAGATCCATGGCATGCAATGAACCGTCCTTGTAATCCACATGTGGGCTCTCTTGTTGCAAGACTTTGACCGCTTGATTTATAGATGTGGGTGGGTGCAGCTCCCATGCACGTAAATCACACCAAAATGGATCTAAATCTGCAAACAGAGAGGAAACAACATCTGTCACGTTTTCCTGCCTTTATATTAATATTCTATGGCTACAAATTGTGTGTGTGTGTGTGCGCTTTGGAAGATTGCTTTAACTTTTGGCCAAATGACCAATTATGCACATAAAGACATTCAAGAAGTGGAAAATTCTCATTCCTTGAAAGTGACGGAGGTAAATTTTATTTCAACAATTCACTCGATAACATTGTTAAATACTGTAGATAAATGCAGCCACCATTGCTGATGCAGATACCACTGTTACGTATCATAATTTAGCTAATTCACTTATTTTTAGTCTATTAATGGAATCTTTGAAAGCTCCTCTCTCTCTTGAATTCTTCGTCTCTCTGCTCCTTATCCAGTTATCCCTTTAGGATACACGACTTCTTTTTTGGGTAATATTAGGATACACAACTTGGTACGAGCCCCTGTATTGTATATTTATATATAGTAGTAGATATTTTAATTTTTTTATCCTACTTAATTTGAAACATTCAACAGAAGATGCTAGCAAGAAATCCTGCTTAATCTGCTCCTTATCCAGTTATCCCTTTAACTCCACAACGTGGTTGCTTCATTTGTGTTTTATCCTCAGATTTGAAAGAAGATCTGTATGTGAAATCTTTCACAGTAGATAGCCTCCAAGGGCAACATGCATGGTAGAGGGGGGTGCTGTTGAGACCTTCTGTCTCGCTGCTGCTTTACCAGTACATATAATTGAGGCTGTGCAAGGGAAAATATAACGGGAAAACAAAAGAAATTAGGGGGGCAGTACTGTTTTACTTACATTTATATATATATATTTAGGTGATCATCAATGGATGATTGTGGTTAATTAATATGTAAGTGTTTTGAGTCTTCCTTTTTCTTTTCCTCTCATGGTTTGATCAAATTCACTTGGAATTTGAAACCATTTTGGCATAAGGTGCAGGTCTTGTAATTAATAAACATCGATCACGAGACATCATGATGATGAGAATTCACATTTCTTTCCTCGTCGATCATTGTTGAACGAGAATGTTTTCATTCTTCAAATGATGCGCCTCCTCATTTCTTGATCGTGCATTTCTGTGTGCCACAATTTATCCTTGAAAAGATGCCACCCTCAGGCGTGCAGTGAGACAAATTTAGTTATCATAATCTTTTGAAAAAGCATATTTCTACCACTCAATCAACGCCAGCCTGAATTTCTAAAGCTTCGACTTGGAAGCTTTTGTAGGCCAGAGAAAAATTATATGAACAAAAGAAAATAAAGCACGATTTATACACACGTGTAAAGTTTGATGAGGTAATTGGAGGAACTTGTTTTTCAAGTGAGGTGGGTGGGTTTCCATCATCTACAATAATTTATGTTAGTTTTGTTTTAATTTTTTTTAATTAAAATATTATTTTGTTGTTCATTATTCATTTAATACTTATATAATAGATTCTCACATTAGTTTTTTTTTCTTCTTTCTGAAAGGTTAAATTAATGTTCATCAGACGTTATATAAAAACTTTTCTTTTGATGAGAAAGAAGTTTTTAGAAAGTAGGATACATGAATTTTTTTTTAATACAGAAAAAAAATGGTCTTTGATCCAATAAAGTCTATGATTTCTTCATCAATAAGGTCTTAAAGATTTATCGAAAAAAAACAAATCCACAGTATATTATTCATGCTTTCTTGGAACGTGATTGCTAAGGTTGGATGTATGTGTTCTTGGGATTCTACTTATAATTTATTGAAACTTAATGATGAGACTATAAACAGTTTACAACTTAATATTATTGGGATGCGATGATGCAGTCATTTAAAAACAATTTCTAGGCCCAAATTAACGGCTAGGAGTCTTACCCGTTTGTGCTGCATTTCTATCTACATTTCAGTGTGTGTGTGTAGGAAAAGGGGAGAATAAAAAACAAATAAAGAAATGAGTGGCACAAAAGACGAGGAAGAAGAAAAAAAAGAAAAGATAAAAAAGATTACACCGGAGCACTGATAATGATACTTTGGCATTATTGAAAAAATCTAAACAAAATAAATTTATAAACATTATAAAAAATCACTGGAAATTATCATATTGAGCTACACACCGCTCAAAGATGATAATGCTCAACTTTACCAGAACGTGCAACACACGCGTAAGTAATTTGGTCATTTAGGGTATAAATAACCTAAATGACTAAAATTTCTAGCCATTTAGGATTATAGCTATTTAAGCTCTTAAAAAACCAGACATTTTTTATCCAGCTCAAATGGCTCTTTCTCTCCCCCCACCCTCATCTTTATACTTTCTCTCTCACACACATTTTATTCCCTTTTCTCTCTCTTATTTTTTTCCTGCAGACTCCTCTATATATTTTTTCATTTTCCATGATCAACACACAAATTCTCTATGCACACTCAAATTTTTTTGCACCTCCAATGGCATTACCCATATGTGCTTTCAATATCATACATGGCACAATAAACAACAATTTTCTATGAAGATATTGCCACTAACATTGTTAATAGAAAACGTGGCACATCACCTAATGACTTCAACTTTCTAGAAATATTTCCTAAATTAGGTTTTCTAGCCATTTAGGATTTTGCACCTCTAATGGCATTACCTATATGTGCTTCTGATATTATACATGGCACAATGAACAACAATTTTCTATGAAGATATTGCCACTAATATTGTTAATAGAAAGCGCGGCACATCACCTATTAACTCTCAACTTTCTAGGAATATTTTACTTCTCAATGAGGTAAATTAGGTGTGTAAGCACACCCGGTCACCAAGTAAGTAGAGGTAGGCCATTCCAAGTCATAAACAAGCTATGCACAAATACACATTTCACTATAACTTCATTTTATTTTTATTTTCCTAAACATTATTCCCTCCTTCTATATTCAATAACTTAAGCATTGGAAGGTCCCATGTTCCAACAAGGGATTGGTTTTTCCGGAACATCCCCAAGTTAGGACCAGTTACAACCCAACCCATTGATGTATTTATAGAAAATATAGTTCTTGTTTGAAGTTTTTTCATGATTTCATTAATGGCATGGTATTTGAAAAAATAAATAAAAACTAGTTCATTCTCATTTTAGTTCCTGCCAAAATACTTTCAATGACTACCAAAACTCCAGGACAGGGAATAGTTTATCTTTATCAATCTTCATATTCTAAATCTCGCTCCCATGCTCTTTATCATATTCTAAATCTTTATCAATCTTTCTATCTAATCTCATTGGTTTCATTAATGGGACTGCACCAACTCCTAAGAAAAAGAAAGTAGATCATTTCCACTAGGTGAAAGATTCTTCACTTTGTCATAGAGTGTTACACACTCACCTTTATAAGGAATGTGTCTCCATAAAGACCAATCTAGACAACTACGATGGTCTTATAGATCCCAAAAATCACATTTGAAATGTCAGAAACATCCTAGAGCTTGTGATATAAAAAAGTGATGTCATGTGCAATAGTCTCCCAACAATCTTCTATGGGATTGCTAGGGTATGGTATTATAATCTCAAGCCTGATTTCATCATTAGTCTTCACAATCTTTATGTTATGCTCATCTTTCTATCTAATTAATGAGAATATTTTCGTCGGGATATTCACATACCATCGATCTAATTATGTCGATAACTGTCTATAAAAACTTACACATCATTGCATTGTTTGGCTTTTTTATCCTATTTATTCCCACAACAATTCTCTTGGTTAATACTGACAATATATTCTCATTGATGGTTATTGACAGATTTAGTGATGGAAAAATTTGGTTAGTAAATGTCATCGTAATATATCAAAAGAAAAATACATTGTTGTTTTCATTTGTATTTATTAATTTTCTGGTAGTGTATAGAGAAAAAAAATTCCATTCGTATTGCCACATAATTGATGAGCTAAACAGCTCAATTGATTTACTGATCGTCAAAACGGGATTGATAGAGAAAAATTTGGCAGCATCATGGATGAAGATGGCGAGAAAACTCCATCATAATTAGGTACAACTCACAGTACACAATTGATAGCTGGAGAGTGAGTTGTTGACTTGGAAGCCAGTGATGGGTATTATCTTGTAGCACGACATATTGGTAGCTGTGGTGCCCGAATTCGCAAGTTAAGATGGCTGAGAAATGACACCAAAAGCATGCTCAAGAAAGGAAATGATACAAATGGGTTTAAGGGACGGTTGCAGCTCACAAAACTTTTCAAAGAGGAATAATTAACCTAAATTCCTTAACACCACAGAAAGAGAGAAAAGAAATCCGCATCCAAGTTGCAAAAGTAGTTTTCCATCATTTAGAGCCGGCATTTTTTGCATCCTTCAAAGTTAATGGCTGAAAGCAACTAGTCTTTGCTCAACAAGCAACCAAAGTTAGTAGTGCCCAGCATTAATGGTCCTTACACAAATTTCGTTGAATTTTTTTGGATAGACTAAGCAGGCTTTTTCAATGTTGAAAGCAAATCAAGAAAAGAGATCATGAGGAAATATGATTCATGCAAGGGAATATGAAGTCAAATTTTAATCAATGTCACAAGGAGATGTAGACATGTATAGTTTGACCACGAAATCGAATAATCACATCAAGAATTAATGAAACGTACGGAATCTACATGCTTGTGGCTGTGGGAGAAACGAATGAGGACCTAGCTGAAGGTTACTCCTCCTCCTGTGCAGCAACGGAAGGCCATGGGGGTAGAGTAGAAGATTTCAAAAACGTAAAAAAATTTCATCGTCGGTTTGTTCTCCAATCATTTTCCCTCAGTGGGTATAATATATAAGAAAGTGAAGTGTTATATACGAGAGTGAAAAGGGATTGTAACATAAAATTTGCAGGTTCGCATGGTGTTTGCCCCCTAATGGCCACTAATTCATCCAGAACGATGAAACAAAAAGATAACGGGTCCAAGTCAAAATATGATATGGGCTATATAGGTGGCTGTGCTACATCGCAGGTTAGGTTAGGCTAAATTCTTTTTAATATTAAAAAAATATATTCAAGGGATGATAATTCAAAATAATCTTGATTAAATTAACTAAAATTACGACTCGGGATATGCAGTGAAAAAACTTGCCATAAAAATAAAAAGAAATTCCTAAGTTTAATGTGTAATAACCTAATGCTAAAAATAATTAAAAAAAAAACTTCAAAAAATATAATATCAAAGAAGAAAATCCATGTCAATTTGGGGTAATTTAACAAATCACCAACTCGTAATATAGAATCAGGATAAAAAAATATATCAAAAGATGACTCGGTAAAAAGAAATTCACGTACTATTTTTCCCTCAATCAAATATGTAATGCTGAATGTATTTCATAGAGAAAACATCTTTACACCCAACTGCATGCCTAATCAGTTTTTTTTGTTTGGTAAGGAAAAATTGTTTCACGGTAATATGTTTCTTAATAAATAGTGAAAGATTTTTTTTTTTTTTTAATGAGATGGTACATGAAGGCCTATCGATGGCCTGCACCCCCTCTGGATCCAAACTCTGATCAAATTGCTTCAGTGTTCAAAGTTCAAACATGAACCCTGTTAAGTGGAGACGAAAAAAATGATCTAGGGCCTGACGTGAAGTCAGGATTAGATCAAGAATCTGGAGTGAATTATCACAAAGCCTGTTTAAATTTGGTACGGACTGTTGGACTGCAATACGCATCCTAGCCCATTAAAATAGCAACAAGATGAAACCCAATTCAAATTAATAGAAATTATGCATGTACACATGTACACAAATTGTGTTCTTGACATGGATATGAGCGGTTGTTGGTAGTGATAGAGCAGTAAGAGGCAACTAGTTTGATCTGAGGTGGAAATTTTGCGATTTCAGGGGACATTGGTCTTGCTCTTGCTCTTGCTCTTGCTCTTGTGATATATATATATATTGACAACCACTTATGAATTTTTATTAATTTCACTTTTGAAATAAGCTGGGAATTTACAGACTTTGAGACTCTTAAATATATATATTTTTTTTGGGTTGGAGGGGGTTGGTATACCATGTAAATTCCAAGGCAAAAAATTGAAATGATCAACTCCTTGCTGGCTCGGCGAATTTAGAAGAACCAAGCATGAGCGCTCTACCATAGGCTATAGGCAACGATGCAAATTTCTTTGCTTTTCCCACATAAGCTCTCTTTGTAAAGTTATCGTAGTCGTTTACTTCAATAGCATCCAATATCTGCTTATACAGCAACAACGATGCCCACACCGGCCATCTGCTAGCTGCATTGAGCTCTGCGACACCCTTCTCAGCCTCGTCGAAGAACATTCTTGCACGCTTTATTTGTCCCCTCATGAAACTCCTCCATTTGTCTGTCACTTTCCCTTCAAATATGTCTTCATCAGACAAGCCAGCTTGAGCGAGCTCATCTTGCGGGAGATATATTCTTCCCCTCCTGGCACTGACAACAACCAACCAGCCACCATTTCTATAAGATGTTCACTCTTTTATTAATAAGAAATCAACTTAGTCATTTGAATCCAGATTATAATTGAGCTTACTCTTCTCCAACATCTCTGAGTATGTTGGTGAGTTGATTAGCTATCCCAAGGGCTAAAGCTGCGTTGTATACACTCTCTGTTGAAGCCTTTGAGTCCGGTGCTATTCCCATTACTGGAACGCTCATGAGCCCTACTGTCCCAGCAACGTAGTAGCAGTACAGGTAGAGCTCATCAAAGTCCTTATATCTCGACTTTTTCAAGTCCATTCTCATCCCGTTTATCATGTCCTTGAAGGGCTGTCCAAGGAGAGAAACCTCGATCAATTGGCTAATGATTTCTTGAACAAATAGATAGTTCAAGTGAAGCATGCTGGGTATTTACTAGAGTATTTAGCATTGCGATTTAAGTATTACCTGTATATCAACAGGGTACTTGGAGACAGTAATAGATAGAGCTGCGTCATACATATCATATGGGCGACCTTCAAAAAGGTCATTCAACCTCTGCTCCCATCTGTCAAGAGCTTTGGGTGTGATGTGTGAAGCATTCGGTCCATCCACAAGCTCATCAGTCCTCCTGCACCACACTTCAGAGCAGATACAAAAAAGTAAACAGACTAGTTTTTTCAGCATTTTCCAGGATTTTTACATCAAAGTGTTTTGCAGCCAATATGGTTGCAAGCCAAGAATTCTGCAATGACTCCTACACATGGTGATGGAATAAGAATGGGAGAAACATCACTTTCTTTTTTCTTTTTTCTTTTGCAAATGTATATATTTCTTGATAGTGATATGAAAAACACAATTGGGGTCATCTACAGGCAGGGCTCATCAACATCCTGGAATGTCCAAGTGATCCATGATGTATGCAGGTCATACCCATCTCAAATACAGAAAGACAAAATGAACTGGTCTGCAGGGAGCATAAATGCAATGGAACAAATTGAACTGGCAAGTTGAAAGAAAGCCAAAGCATACACACCATAAATTGCCCAGACAGCTCTTCGCCGCTCTGGAGTCATAAGTAATGTGCCTGAAATTGGATATTACAGGGAAGAAGTTTGATTATAATAATCAACATAAAAATAAAAGCTTATACAATTTGACTTTTCCCAGGATTAATTCATTCGGAACCATTATAAACATTCACTAAATACAATTCAAACCATGTCTAAATTAGAAAATTTAATCCCATATTTGACATCATCTCTTTTTTTATATGACATATTTCACAGTACTTTAGATTTAAGAACCATGACAAAACATGATAAAAGTGAATATGTGATGATACAAATTCATTTTAAAAAATATATGACAGGACATAACATAAACATGATAGAAAAAAGCGAAGAAGTTACTAAAGTTGTAGCTGATATGAGTTGAGCATTATCACAGATTTACAGTGACAATGCTCACTTTTAGTTGCATATATGTAGTAGAATCCTGTGTGTTAAAACTTGAAATCACTATCTCTAGTATAATACCGCAACAATTTGGTCACTCTATCTAGCCTTTTTTCAATCTTGTTTATTTTATGTCATTAGCCTTTTCAATAGTTTCCACAGTAGTAGAAAGGGACACAGAAGAAAACAAAAGCAATTTATCTTTTCTTTCTTTTCCTTCCATTATCTCTTAGCAAGTAGTGGCTACAAGGAGATAGAAAGTTCAATGTAAGAAAAAGGATCTGGAAGATAAGTAATTAAATAAATAAAAACGGTGATATTATAATCGTTAATTGATTCCTCGCTCATGTGCTAACTTCAAAGTTTTGAGAAGCTCGGGTTCTAACTGTAGACAGCAACTTCAAAGTTTAACAAGAACATTTATATTCCTAGGACAAGTTAACTTCATCTTTAAGACCACAACTTAATAGTAAAGCAATAAGCAAATCCTCTGATAACTATGAAGTGTTGTAGTAAACACAAACAAGAAGAAGAGAGAGAGCAAATACCCAGGTAAAAGGTCTTGGCATACTCAGAACAGACATCACCACACCTGTTATATGCCTCATTTAGCAGATCCCCACGAGTCATACTCTCAGCTTTATCATTTCCTGCTATAACATCCGAGATTCTCTCTTTTTTCTGCTCTTTCACCAAAGCAGCTTGCTTTAGAACCACCTCGTACACCCTCTCCTCTGAAGATTTTGGTGGGTTTGCCACTACGCTTGAAAGGGAGGCAGTAGCGAAAACCCCTGTCGAGAATTTGAGTCTTGAACACACTTTCGAGTACCTTCTTTCTTGTGAGCAACTTTTGGGGACTAAACTTAACAGGCTTGATGTAGCAAAACTAGCATTCTCTGTTGGACAAATCACCCAAAGCAGAACACCAGCCATCTCAATATATAACGCTATACACAGTGGTTTACAATTCACTTGTTAGGTTT
This sequence comes from Populus alba x Populus glandulosa, assembly GCA_033617975.1. Lineage (NCBI taxonomy): Eukaryota > Viridiplantae > Streptophyta > Magnoliopsida > Malpighiales > Salicaceae > Populus > Populus alba x Populus glandulosa. The sequence continues at coordinate 20,063,963 of CM066147.1, read as the reverse complement.
CTTTTATCTTCTTTTCTTTTTCTGGGTTGTGGTTATGTTTTTGTTGAACTGGTTTTTCAAGGCCTGTTGGCTGCTGTTCTGTAATGAGAGCTTTCTTCGAGGGAGGAGTACAAGGACGAGTGGAAGAGGTTTTATTTCTTTGCTTTCATGGGTTGGCTGACGGGTGACCAGTAGTTTTTTGAGTTTCTTACATGGCTTTCCACTTGTTATCGTGAGGTGATGCAAGGATCTTCATCTACTTGTTACCAGAAGAGATACGACACTCTACCACAAAGCCAATCCCTAGGAATATGCGAACCCCCCACCTCCATCTCACACATGGGATTGTGTGGACATCATTTATTTAACTCTTGCACTGGACTTTCCAAGATTTGAACCAATTAGAAGTCATCTATTTACTTGGGACTTTAATGTTTTTGGTAATAAATCATAACGCTTGTTGAACAATTGCTAGATTAAAAAAAAAACTTTGTATAACCCTATAAGAGAATTGGTCTAAGTTAGCAGGTGGATTCGATTAATAAGCTTGGATTTATTGGAGAGATTTTTAAAAAATAAATTTTTATGGATACCCTATTCAAAAGTAAAAAATATGCAAGACCCGATTCAAGAATATCTAATTTTTTTCTTCTTTTTTTATTATAAAAATATCTATATTGTTTTAATATTGATGAAAGAATTATCATCTTCGAGTCGTATTCTCAATAATATATTGAAAATAAGATCTGAGTTTTGATGAGATTTAAAACAAGTTTAGAAAGATTACAATCTTTTTCACAAAAGTGGTAATGTAGTGAGATGCTGAAGATCATAGTCATTTGCAAAACAAGTTTTTAAAATAAAAGACTTGGAAAATAGAGGTATGTTCTTCTCCTTCAAGCATGTATTTTTTTTTATTAATATGGGTGTCCGGATCAAATTGCGTGCATTTCGACTAATTTCACAGGCCTTAAAGTTAACAACTATATAGGTCTTCAGTGGTCATCATATTAGCAACTACAAGGTTCAAACCTGAGATCACAGAAAGAACAAATCCCTTGATCATAAGACCTTCAAGCATGTTTTTCATAAGAATAATGTTTATATTGAATTTTTCTTGTTAGAAAAGTATTTTTAGCCCCAACTCTTTATTCTTTGATGGTATTTATTTTGAGCGGATGATTGGGATGTTGGAAAAAGATTGAATTTTAATATTTGTCCATGGTAGATGTAGGAGGAAATCTCGAGTAAGAAATTAAGCCGTATAGAAATAACATGTGAGAATATTCAAGTGGCATGTGATCACAACGTACCAGAATTGAATAATTGCAAGCTGCTTAATTGTCAAAGATTTAATGTTGAATCACGTAGCCCTTCTGATAAAGTTAGGCATCCTCATCGCTGGGAAATTTCCCTTCCATTTTAGGTTTGAAAAGTAGTAGGGAATTCTAACATTCCTGTAATCTCCCTTTCACGTTGATTGACCGCTGCTCTATCCTCTCTTTTTTCTTCTTTTTTTTTTTTATCAATTGTTTTACCTCCTCTCTTTGCGGTCTTCTTTGGGATCCTAGAATGTAAACTCTAATATAAGCAACTGGAGCAAAATCAGACAGCTTTTTTTTCTTCTTCTTATATCCAGTCATGAGTCCACTAAATCTCAATTAACAATGGGGTATTATGAGAGTCTCCTCCCATTTGTCGTAAGGACTCGGCTCTTGGTCACCAAGATATTTGCTTTTTTTGTGGTCTGAAGTTCGATCCCTGGATTGTTTATATGATGGTCACTAGAGACTTACATAATCATTAACTTCAAGACCCGTGGGATTAGTCGAGGTGCGCGCAAGCTGGTCCGGACACCCATATTAAACTAAAAAAAAAAAAAGGCTTTCACAAGGATGTAGCTTAATTGATAGGTCTTGAATTTATTCTTTAATAATTATAAATTTAAGTTTTTTTATAATTATTAAAGGCTTATATAATTATTAATTTTAAAATTTATAAAATTAGTTGAATTAAACACAAGTGAGCTGAATAATCATATTAATAATAAAAAAAAAAATGTTTTCACAAGCGACCCGCAGCTTCATTTACATTTTTCTGAAGGATTGTGGTTGGCTGGAAGAAAAACTTGTGCCTACCATCAAGGACTTCTTCTTGTTGTGCCAGTCGCTGACGTGGCCATTGCTCCACGTGCTTGGTCAATTATAGTGGAAAATAGTATGAGGCTCAACGCGTTATGGGCACTAGCTCACCTGGGCCCGGGAACTCCCCACTTTCTTTCTCGAGTGTTATAAACAGAAAGCCTTATTGAGATTGAGATGCTCGCCACCCAGTCAATTGATGATGTTATTGATATACCTTGAGATACACACGCGTACCCTTCAAAGCACACAATATTATAGTAGCCCGCCACGTGTAACATACAAGAGATCTCTACGGCGTATCACAATTTTTAATTTTAATATCATCCCATTAAAATAATTTAAAAATATTAAAAATTTTAAAAACACAAATAGACTACAATGTAAACAGGACCATAATCTTCAACAAAGCTTTATTATTCAACTATAGAAAGATGGATAGGATATTCATTAAATATATACATGTTTTCATAATTTTTTAGTCCAAATAATAACTATTGTAATGTCATCGTGTTCACAAAGCAAATCCATTATGGTTAACACACTGATCTTCTAATTAGCCTATAAAATAATTAAAGACAGAAATAGATCAAATTACCCTTCTTCCCTTGCATCTTATCAGGTCTTGTGCATGCATGCATGGCTCTAAAAAAAAGGTTATAAATAAACCTTAATTTATTTAGTTATGTAAAAGGCTACATTTGATAGCATCAGGTGATGTTATGCACGTCACTGAACAAATTAAAGGCTAATCAACAATCTAATGATGTTATTTCTAGATTAAGAATGCAAGATTTGCATAGAACAGACTGCTTAACAGGTAAGATAGCCAAGCAAGATTGGGACTATGTGCGTGCCATTATCATGTCAACTACTGTAGCCACATATTTGAAGAAGGAGGGGGCAAGTGATCATGTGGGTCTGATATATATATATATATATATATCCCGCCGAGTTTGACTTGGACCTCTATGTATAGCATCAGTACGCCAGCGTTTGAAGTGACTCTTCTTATTTCTTCTCTCTTTTATTTTTTTTAATTACAGAATTCTTGGACTGAGCTTTGTAACAGGAAGAGGCCTTGCCCATTCAAATCCGAAATATTATTATCTCTCTTCCTATGTTTTTTTATGCTATTTCAACTCACTTTTTTAAAAAAAAATTAATTGGAAGATCCGTGAGTACTCAAATTATATGATAGAGAAATAAATGCCCTCTGTATTCCTGAACTCTTTTTCACCTTATTTTATTAGTTAAAACATGAAAACTCCAGATTTTGAATCCTAACTTAAAATTGAGTATTCCCTCCATACCATTATATGTGCCACCTTATGATTTTTAATTTTCAAACAAAACATTATTTATTATTTTTTCTGCTGTGAATGATCACATAAATATCTTGGAAACTATAGAAACACTTAATTTTAAAATAATATTTGTTGTTACTTATTTTTAGAGCCCCACATAAAAAAAACAAGAAATAAAAAAATTGGAAGAAAATAAAACATATATATCAATAAGAAAAGTATACCAGAACGTTAGCATATTACAAAAAACTAGTTAAAAAAGATCAAAATATATAAATGAAAAAAATGACAACATATTTTCGACTACTGAAAGCCTTATTGGAAAAGAAAATCCAATTTATAAGGAGGAAAACTCAATATTGGATATTTAAGAACTCAGTTTGAATTTTTCAAGGTTTAATTGAATTTATCAAGGGCTTAAATGCAATAAAATTTGATTTTTAAGGTCAATTTAGGCTTTAATTGAAAGAAATTAAAGTTTGGGGGTCGAATTTCAATTCTCAAGAGTTAATTTGGTCAAATCAAAGGCTTAATTGCATAAATATTGAAGTTTGATAGGTGATTAGGGACTTGATTTAAAAAATCCAAAACCAGAGATGAAACTGGAAAAGACACATGAATGTAAGAGCTGAAATTAACCAAATTATGAAACAAATTGAAGAAATTGAAAGTTTGTTGGTCAATTGAGGGTTAAAACGTACAAATTCAGAACCACGGACAAAAATGAAAAAGATGGCCAACATAGGTGCTGATAATTAAGTTTAGTATGGATGAAATTGTATGAAATTAAAAGTTTTTGTGTCAATTAAAAGTGCATGTGCCACAATTGAAAGAATAGAGATTAAATTAAAACTTTGTTAAATCTCAAATTAAAAAACCTTAATTTATGGGGCTTAACCCATACGAAACATCATTCAACCTCTACTCATTTTCTTTCTTAGTAGTGCACAATGATTAAGTTGCCACCTTCCAAGAGCTCATTGTGAAATTATAGACCTCTAAATGACATGAGGTTTTTTCGCAAATGAAAAAGTAGCATCACCTCCACAACCCTATTTTCATAAAACTAGACTTTTACATCCTAATTTGTTCATAGAAGTCCCTAATATCTTATCCTTAATCAACCATCACTTAATTTTTAGATTTCAGGTTGATTATGTTGGCAACTTCAAACACATGAATGTGGACATACAAACCTCCAAATTGAGCAAGGTTGGATCCAAATAAAAGGTGTACACCCCTTCTACCAACTTCGAGTGGTCTTAGATGACGATGCAAAAATAGATTAAAATTAAAATTTGGTATGAATTTGAGTTCACGTTGTTGGGTTCATTTTCATGTTCTTTATTTATTTTTTTGTTTTTGACCCATTTTGTTCAAGAATTTTTTATTTTTTATGTTTTGTGAGTGTTTAATCTATTTTTTGCCTTGGTTTTGTTTTTGGGTTGTTTTTTAGGTCAAACTAAAATTTTTGGTTTGGTTTATGGTCGAACCAAAAATTTTAGGTTAACTCGGTCGGGTCGGGTAAAAATAATGAGTGGGTCAGAGGGCTTAATAACCTGTTTGGTTTGCCATAATTTTTGTTAAAGGGTTTTTGGGTTTAAGGATGTGTTTGACAAACACCCTTTAAGCCTATTTTTTGTAGTTTTATTACTAAGAAAAATAAGTTTTTTCCAAACAAAGCTTAATATATATATATATATATATATATAATTTTTTTTTCTTGCATATGGCTAAAAATTCTAAAGTTATTTTAGCATTTTTAAAAAAATATATAAAATACTTTGACATGTTTTTTTTTAAAAAAATATTGTATGAATTTTACAACAAGTTTGTAAATTTTCAAAGGATTTTGGTCTACATTTCAAAAATACTAAAAAAATTATATTATTTCTTTTAATATATGAGATTATAAACTTATAAGTAAAACATATTCTTGATATTAAATAGAAATATAATTTATTTTTTGTTGGCATTAGAACGGTTAGGTTGTTAATCTCATAAGATAAGAACCTCCTTACTAAGAATGATTTTTTTAAAACTTTAGATTGACTAACGCTTAGAAAACACAACTTTTTCTTAGTTTATATCATATAAATAAATAATATAGTTTATATTAGGTAAGATATTTTAGGGGTGTTAATATCTTCTCTTTATACAATCAGTTTCATTTCCTAAACTCTAAGATCTGCTAATGTTTATAGTGACTAAAATACGAGGTAACAACTCTTTTTTTTTTTTCTTCTATCGATAAAAAACAAGACTAATTATCCTAATACAAGAAGATGATCGCCATGACGCTCTATCTATTTGATAAAAAAATTAAATATTATTTTAATAATTTTTCAGATAAAAAAACAAATTAAAAAATACTTTAAATAAACAATTTAACCACGAAAACAAACACATGAAATGTCTTATAAAATGCATCTCTTTGGTATAGATGAGACTTTTTGAGTGATGACTTGATACCCTTTTATAGTCTAATACAGTAATATCAAGAAATCGCAATCTTTAATCAGTTTTCAGTAACATAAATACCGTAGTGATTGATGAGATAGATCGGGAATCTATTTTGCAATGCCAGTACAGTCCATGAGGTAGATCCTTTCACGTGCTTTTTGTCAGGATGCAGGCAACCTGCGTGTACGTGGTCGTTTAAGGTTAGAATGTACCCAGTGATTTTGTGGCTTTTCTCACATACACATCAGTGAAGACTGACGATGCATGGTTGGCTATAGGGGTGAGCAAAAAAACCGAAAAACCGAAAAAACCGAGAAAACAAAAAAAAAATAACCGAAAAAACCAAACCGAAAAAAAAAACCGATTAAACCGATTAAAATTTTGAAAAAACCGACCGGTTCGGTTCGGTATCGGTTTTAGGCTTATAAAACCGAAAAAACCGAACCGAACCGAACCGAAAAAATAACCGGAAAAAACCGAGCCAAACCGAAAAAAAACCGAGCCAAACCGAAAAAACCGAGCCAAAACCGGGAAAAACCGAGCCAAAACCGGAAAAAAATGAGCCAAAACTGAAAAACCGAGCCGAATCGGAAAAAACCGAGCCAAGCCGGTTTTTCTCCTAAAAAAACCGAACCGAACCGAACCGAAACCGGCCGGTTCGAACCGGTTTCGGTTTTTTTTTCTCAAAAAAAAAAAAATTCGGTTTGGTTACTTTTTTTGATAAAAACCGAACCGAACCGGTTTTGCTCACCCCTAGTTGGCTAGCTACTGTTTCATAGGAATGAAAATTGACTTCAACTTCTTAAACATTTCCCTTGCCACATATCTAATTGGGATTTTCATTCTACAAATGGCTGTACTTTTTCATAACTTTCCATTAAAGTCCTATATATATTGGGTTTTTACACATTTATATATATATATATATATATAATAATAATAAAAAAAAATATCCATCCATTATATTTATGCCAAATATTTTATTTGCAGGGAAGTTGCAATTTCGAGCTGTTTCGCAATTTAGTTGTCGTTATTTTTTAAATAATTTTTTTATGTCAAAATAAATATTAATAATATTTTTTTTATTTTTTAAAAATTATTTTTAATATTAGCACACTAAAATAATTTAAAAATACTAAAAATATATTAATTTAAAATTAATAAAAAAAATTAAAATTTTTTTAAAATACTTTTTAAATACATAAAGAAATAAACCCGATCAAAATAATAAAATAATATCATTTGGAATACTATTTTTGGAATGATTGTACTTCTTGATTGATTTTAAAACAATGTGAGTGCGGGTTGTGTTGTTATAAGCTCAGCCGTTGATGGGGCTTTCATTGCTTTTCTCTGTCACCACAATTCCCAACCGCATTTTTTGTTTTATAAGCAAAATAATAACATCTGCCCTAGCCAACATAACGGCACTGTAACTCGTCGATTTGAAAGGCTACCTTCAGCTATAAGGTTAGGAAATAATTAATTATATTTCCTCAACACGTGGGTACTAATTATTATAATTATTCAGAGTTAGAGGCCAATCAGTTGGAAACGTGTTGGAGTTTTGTTTCCAAAACATTTATTTAAAATTAAATTTTTATAAGTTTTTAAATTATTTTAATATGCTAATATTAAAAATAATTTAATATATTTTTAATAAAAATACTAGCAAATAGTGGACTCGTCAACACCTTGCTAATAATTCACGCTACACATTCATTGTCGTGCATCGAAGCCAGCCTCGAATGTAATAATCTTCTTCGAGAATACTTTTTCTTGCTGTCCGTTTTGTAGCCCTGGAACGGAATCTGCTAGACGACACTCTTGCTGTCGTGGAGCATGATCGATTGAGGGTTTTGGATCCTTTTGTTCACGTACGCCTCCGTCCAAAAAAAAATCATGAAAATACACTTTACACGTGATAACGCCGCATGTCTTATAATAATATTAATATAAGACATCTTATCTCCGAACTAAGAAATTATACTCGATATAATATTATCTTAAAAAAATATTTTAAATTTTAAATTAATTAAATTCAATATAGATTATACTAGATTAAATAACCTAACTTATTTGTCAAATAAAAAAAAATTCGCTACCATTCTAAGATCATAAATTAATCTAAGTACTAAAGTATTAAAATCAATTATAAACTCACTTGACATTTTAAACATCTTCCACACTATCTGAAAAAATAACAATTTATTTTCCTAACTAGAACAATATGTCAAAATTTACTAATACATATAATATAAAATTAGTTCATTTATTATACCCAGATATTAGTACTTTCAAATATTTAAAAGTCAAAAAGCATATTTATAAATCATTCACAAACTTAAATAATTCAAACTAATCATATTAAACTCAAACATGATTTGCACACTCATATTCAAAGTTTGATTTATAGACAGATGATTATAATTACTCTAACTATAGTAACAATGATTCATATTTCACCTTATTTTTAAAGTGGAGGTGTCAAAAATTATTAGCTACAATTATTTTTAGAAAACCATTTTTAAGTAAGTAAATAAATTCATATAACAATCAAGTTCTTTATGAAACACCTTCGACTTATTCAAATTCTACATAAAAATAAATTGATTTTAGTATTTTGAAATGTCTAAAACATAACTATAAAAGATGTTCACTCTTCAAAATAAATTTTAATTATTAACTATTAAATTTCACTGATTAGAGACATTTTTTTATAAATTTATAAAGATTCTAGAAAATATATTAAAAACACCTTAAAACTATTTAGTACTATATTAAATAGAAACGTGGTTAATATAATTCAATTTAAACCATTTAGTACCATATTAAATAGAAACATCATATTAAATGTAATTTAATTTTGCACATAATCATTTTATTTTTTGACATAACATAATTAAACACAATATCTCATCACTTTAAACTAACCGTTTATTTCTCTCATTTCCCATAATATAATTCAATTTAATTTACTCACAATTTAATCATCATTTATTATTCAGCTTGTATTGATAATTTTATTTCAATTTCTCATTCAATCCATATTTTTTACTTTATTAACAAGAAAGACTTCTTATAACACACACACACTCACACACACAAATTTTATTTTTATAACTTATATCATTTAAGTCTTATATTAAGAACAATTCTAGATAAGGTAAAAATTAAACTAATTCCATTCAATTTAACCTAATCACTCAAGAACACTATTTAATATTTTAATCATAACTAAAGTTATAGAATTAGATTTTGGGCTTTGCTTGTTTCTTTTGAAAGCTAAGAAATGAAAGCTACAACTTTAATGAATAGAAGAAAACCCAATTTTATCATTAACACACTCAAAATTACCAATTATAGAACTTTATTTAATATGTCCAACAATATTCAGTTCAATCTTTTTTCAATTTTTAATCCATATATGGAGTTTTGTAACTTCAAATTAAGCAAAATCAATTCTATTTGAAAGCTAACATTTCTGGATATTACTTTCATGAAGAAATTTATTTTTAATTTTATCATTTTCAAGTTCTAATCTTATCTGGAAGTTAGGTAATGAAATTGTTCAGTTTTCAATCCATGGGTTTGACAAACAATCAAATATTTTTGTTCATCTCCTTACCATTCAAAACAAACATTTCGATTCCATACCTTATAGCACCATTAAACACAATCCTCCTATTAATCAACTAATCCAATTTTATTCAAATTCTTCAACAAATAATAATTTTAACACAACATAATAATTCAACAAATAATAATTTGAAATGATACAATTCATAATTAACTAAGAATTCACCACCATTAAATAAAAATAATTCAACTCTTCAAGATTCATCATTTTCACATTTATAATACATTTCACAAATATCATCATAAATGCATCAACTTCCAAGTCGTTTCCCTTATGGCCAAAACCCACCATAAAGGAGGCATACATTCTTGTTCAAATTTTTCTATAATTAACACATGACCTATTAATTTTTCATATTCAATAACACAATTCTAAAAACTAAGCATTTTAACAAGCAAACTAATCTAAAACTCAATATTCCATATTACATAGCTTACTAACTAAGTCTCAATTTATGCCACAATCATAATCAATCATGATGAAAAATATTCTTACCTTCCAATCACAAGATATCAAGGAGAAAGTGTAAAAGAAATCAAGCTTTCTTCACCTTTTCTTCCCTCTCCTTCAACTTTTCAAAACCTTCCCTTTTAAGCTTTTAAAACTCAAGAAAGTTTCTAGATTTCTAGCTTAGATACTTTAAACCCCCTTTTGGTCTCTTAATCTAACTTTTTTAATGTGTTTTATAAAGAATTTTAGAGGAAACAATCAAAACCCTAACTCCTTTTCTCTTAACCTTGAGGTCGGCCAAAATAGAGAGAGGGTACAAATAATTTGTTTTCTTGTTAATTGTACATTAACCGTCCCCATAATTTTCTAATTGGTTTTTCTCCCTTTTTAATTTAGTGCTATACATATTCTCACTTCATTCAATTCCACCCTTCTCATTTAATTTAATTATGTAAATTTAATTTAACTCATTTTATCTCTGAGTTAAAATTTTAATATTTTTTAAAATTCTAACCGGAAGTTTACCGAGCAGATGAGCATGACAAGGGAGGTTATAAACAGGGATCCTATTTGGAGCTTGATATGATTTTGGAATGGACCGGAAAGAATCAGTGCTTTTCTTTGGGTGATAGCTCATGATAATTGATGACAGAAGAGAATAAATGGTGTAGGGATTCAACTGAAGATCCACACTGTCACCATTGTCCTTTGGAAGAGGAATCTATGCTTCATGTGTTAAATCAAGGACTGCAGTTTAGCTCAGGTTGTGCGGAAGGTTTTGCTCAATTCGAGGGAGAAGAGGAGTTTCTTCGATGCTGGGTCGGGTCCCGTGGTTAATTAATAACCTCTCCGACAAGGTTGGGGGATGTCGGTCTGAACCTGAACAAGGTTGGGGGCATGGTCTGTTGGAAGTACCCTTTGCTGCAATGGCTGAAGCTAAATGTGGATGTGGTTGTAGTAAAGGAAATTCAGGATTAGCTGAAGCAGGAGGGTTGATTAGGGATGGTCTCAGGTCTTGGATTAAGAGATTCACCATCTACACTAGTATCTCCTCCTTTGTTAGAGTAGAACTGAGTAGAGTATTTATTATAGAATAATATAAATTATATTTTAAAATTTTATTTAATAATTTAAATTTTTGGATTGAATTAGTTTTTTGATATGAAATCAGAATTTTGATAATCAAATAGTTATGAGTTCAAATTTCATCATTCCTATTTATTTGATAAAAATAAGTACAAAGTAGTGTTGATCTATATAAGTTTTAAATTCAGAAGGTTTTAATTTAAAAAAAGTATTAAAAAATAATATAAATTATATTTTAAAATTTTATCTAATAATTTAAACTTTTGAATTGACTAGCATCAAACAAGCTTCGTTGTTGGGAATAAGCTTGGTTGTTGGGAATTAGAAGGCTTCTTCTAGAACTGGATTCCTTACCGGGTTAATTTTTTAGAAAAAGACAATGTGGAAGGTGATGAAACTATGCCTCGAACACCATCGATCACCAGAGCAGGTGAATTGTTGGCAAGAGAGTGGGGGGTTAAAGTTTCTTTTCTTCTTCTTCTTCTTTAGTAATAGACTTTTCATGTGCAAGTATCGCAGCATGGTTTGTATGCCTCTAGAGACAGAGATGCATGGTGCTACGTAAAACTTATAACCCGTTAATGGCTTAATCTATTTTATTGTGTGTTGAAAATGATGCTTTAGCCTATCCTTTTGTGGTGGCTTTGGCTGGAGTTTGTTTGACCAGAGACATGGAGGGGGATGGCAACGAGTGGCGGGTTCAAAATATGGAGGCCGGAGGGGGACTGTTGGCTACTTTACACCGGAGACACTCAACTCTCCTAATCCTCGAAGGAGCTTCTTCTCCCTGATTGATTAACTCTCTGCGTTTGATTGCCAGGAGAGTTGCAGAGAGGCAAGTGAAAGGGAATAAGAAATGGTAAAAAGGGAGCTCAAAACCCTCGGGAATCCTCTCAAAAGTTAGGCCAGGACATGGTAAATCTGGGCCTGAGGTCTGATATTTAGCTGTTGCTTTGCTTTCTTGAAAACAATGGGACAACATTTCAAGATGGACTTGACCACAAAAAAAACAATTAAAATTAAAATCTTTGGAAAATGAATCTCATATAATTTAATCAAGACTCTAAAAGAGACGTTATTCCTCAAAAGGAATTAAACCTGCAACAACACACATTGCCATTCATGAAATCATACCCCTTGACTCCACCTTACTGATAAGACTCGCTCTTCTCTCGTAAAAGGAATCCCTTTCAGGGACACCCCCGTAATTGCATCAACCAAAATATCTAAATCCACCAACGTGTCATGATCGAAAAGCGAGTACCGTCATTATTTGCTTACCCCTCAAGTACGGAAGCACTCGAAACGTTTTCATTTTAAGGGTGCAAAATCTTTCCCTCGTTTGATTGGTTTCAAAATTCAAAAACGACCCAGCAACTCTCTCTCTCTCTCACTGATTAAACAGCACAAGAAAGAAAGAACATATAAATAAATAAAACCAAAGGGGTTTTTGCATAAATATAGGAAAAAAGAAGAAGATGATAGATATATAGAGAACAGTGGCATGAGATGTGTGCATTGCTGAAGCGTGTAATTGGATTCGATTTGGAGATCGGTTTTGCGGTTTCTTGATAAATCGTTTTTTATCAAGAGCTATGGGTTGTTTCTTTACCTGCTTGCGTACTAAAGAAGATCGATCCAATCGGTCTCGACCTCACGCCATCTCCTCAGATTCTCTTCGATGCGAACCTACTCTTGTATTCTTTCTTTTCTTCCATTTTCTGTTTGATTGCTCATAATTTTATGTTTTAACAGGAAACGAAACTGAGTTTTAAGAAAGGAAGCGAATCGTGATTTGCACTATTCCTTCTTAGTCTGATTTTTAGGAGTTTCTGCGTTTTCTTAGTTTGATATCTGTTTGGCTGGCTAGAAAATGAAGCAAAGTAACTGAAAAAAAGTAGAAAAGGCTGTTTTAATACATGTTTTTTTAAAAAAAAAAAAAAATTGAAAACGAAAAGTTCCCTTTATCTGTTTCTCGAAACTGAGTTTTTAATATATGTTTTGGTTGGATAGAAAATGATAAATGAAAATAAGTGGAAATGACTGTTTAATTTCTTGGTGTTCATGCTTGTTAAAGATTAAACAGGGGATTATTGGATTATAAGATATTTACTATTTACTGCTTCCTTTTTTTTTCTTTTTTTTTTTTATGGGAAGCAGGAAGCTGGGGTATCTAAAAATCGTTTATCATCTCTATTTTTGGCTGAAGGTAAATGGTTTTTATTTTCTTTAGTTAAGTTTCGCTTTAATTTTTGCAGATTTTTTTTTTTTGGTTTCTATATTGTTTTTAATTGCATTTGTTTCCCTTTGACAGAGAAAGAAGAATCTTTGCGTGGCGACGTTGATAATCCTTGTTTAGGATCTTCACATATCAACAAAGGACTTAGGGATGAGGTATGTATTTAATGTATTTATTAAAGAGTCGCTTGAAAAGGGAAAATCAAGTTTCTTTGCAATTCTCACAGTTTCACGAATTTGCAAACTGTTTGTGGTATTCTTGCTACTTCCAAGCTGTAGCTTGCTTAATTCAAGCTCTAGTTTTCAACATTTATTAGTTTTCCATTGATTTTTGATGGGGGTGCATGCTATTGTGATGTTTGTGTTACTGCATTGCATTTCTTAGACCGAAAGGTTGTTATGAATCGTAGGGGTTTCACCACTAGATAGTAGTTACGAAGAAAAGGATCAGATTATGAATAGGTTTGGAAAACAATACTGTGACGGGCTTTTTGTCTTCTACAGCTGCATGGAATCATTCTCCTTTTCCGATTAGTTAGAATTTTGATAGATTGAACTATCAATCCAAGATACATTCAATTATTAGGATCTGAATTAATTTTTCGAAAGCAATGTAGTTTATGTCATTTGGATTGAATTTGAATTGGGATTTAACAATTGTTGCTTAATCTTCAACCAGAATTTTTTTACCTTTCCTAAAATGCCTCTTTTGTCACTTCCGAATTATCATTCCCAGCATTATACTTCTATTACAAGTTAAATGAACACGTAAGTTAAATGCAAGAATGATTTATGATGTCGTATGGTCGTAGATGGTTGGCCCGCTTAGAAGACTATAGGTGGGCATATGGTTTGACCTTTTAGAGGTGGACATTCTATGGTAGATCCCATGAGAAGATGATGATACAGTTTACATCGATATATATCTTCCTGAAACAGTCATTAATGTTAAAATATCTAAAGGAAGAATTGATCACGTAATATATTGTTTTTTCTGGATTTATCTTTCCCTCTTGCGCACTTCAATTAATTGAATCATCCTTAATCATTCAATTGATCGATTCCATCAGTTAATTTATTTTTTTTGGCTGTTTACTTCTCTCTGTAGGCTAAATTTCTTAAAGCTTGTGGTACATTGACAGAAACTCCAATTGAAATTCGGAAAGCTTGCGAAAAGTTTAATGGTTCACCTGCTCTTGATAAAGATTCAGAACCTTCAAAATTTCATTCATGGCTTCCCAGCACATCGATCAAGAAACTTCAATTGGATAATCAAACAGTTCAGCCTCTTACTCCGGTTAAACTTTGTGAAGGGTGGGGAAAGGATTCAGTTTCTTCTGAGCAGACACCTAGCAGGTTGCACTTCTAACTTCCATGAGTTGTCAAACGACTGACACTCGTTTACATTCTCTGTGGGTACATGTGACCTGGAAAATAATTTTCATCTGTCTCATTTTTCAACCTTTAGAATATCGCTATGCAATTAGTTTGAAAACTGTTAGGCAATCCTATTCTTTGACTCCTTTCTGAAGGTCTTGAGAAGTAACGCTTCTGCCCTGTTAAAGGATCTGAACCTAACGATTGTATTTTATTACCATTTTGTTTCTGGGCACGATGAGATCTATTGGAGGCTCATCAAGTCATGCAATTTGTTCCTTAATTGTTTGCAAAACTTTAGAAGAACTCATCGATGAAAGTTTTAGGCTGGCTAACATTTCATGTCTTCTTTTCAGTAGCTGTATAACAAATGTGCACGCCAGTGAAGATAGTGAGTCAGGGAGTCGCGAAAGAGTGATCAACGTTCAAGCAAATGAGAATGATGATGTTGTTGCTGGTCCTCCTTGGCTTTCAACTTCGATTGTTCAGAACAGGAACAAGTCTGTTCGCTTCGAATGTGATTTTGATACATCTTCCTCCAAAGGGTCTTCATCTGAAAATAGTTGCCAAGTTCCTGGGAAATATGAATCTCCAGGGAATCTAAGTGTTTCAAAGCCTTCTCCTAAACCAACCCCTTTAAAACTTTTGGACGACATGCAAACACCCGGTACTGTTTTCCCTGCAAACCTAGAAACTTCAGGTAATGATGGAAAGACCAGGATCAGGTCCCAACATGTTTATTCAGTCCTGAACCCGGTTGAAAGTGCCTCTCAGTGGAAGTTATCGAAGGAAGATGATTTCAATTCACTTCGACTGTCAGGTGGGCCGAGAGAATCTCTAGAACAGTCTGAAAGTGCAACTCCTAAACCGGAAAGGGGAGTAAAAGAATCTTCCTCTGGGAAAGATTTGAAGGTAGAAGCGAGCTTGTCTTCTTGGTTCAAACCACTACAGTCCACACTTGGTGAAGATAATCCAAATACCGGTACTGCTTCTAGCAAAAAATTTCGTTTTGGTAGAACTCCTGGGGACAGGCCTATCATTGGAATGGTTGCTGCGCACTGGAATGAAAATGAACCTTCTCAAATCTCCCCAAAGTGGTGGGATGGAAATGGGATTCCAAATTCGACAAACAAATATAAGGAGGTACGTCATACAAATGCATTCATTCTCTTTTCATTGCTTGCATTAATGGTAGATGCATTCAAGGAACCATCGTTTTGTATACAGGATCAGAAAGTAAGCTGGCATGCAACACCATTTGAGGAGAGGTTAGAGAAGGCATTGTCTGAAGAGAGTGTCATCTCACAAAGGTAGCTTCCTTCTTTTATGGCCCTGTGGTTCCGATTTACGTTTTTGACTATTTGTTGGTCATGGAGTAACTTTCTGTCTATTCCCAATCTAGAACCTCTTCTTTCTACAAAGGAAGCAAGTTTTATTACGAGCTAACTTTGTTTCCACCCAAAACACTCCCTCCCCAATAGAAAACTGATCTGAATAAGTTCCGCATATGGATTATGGAGTCCCATAATTTGGTTATCTTGCATATTTAGTAAGATTTGCCTTGTACTCCTGCCCCTGCTCCCCCCTCCCATAAGGGAAAAAACCAGAAATCTAATCCACTAATTACTGCTGAGTTCTAATGTTCGTACCTTCCCAATTGGAAACTTAAACAAGGAGAAATTAGGGCCGAAACCAATTTCATCAAGGATGGACTAAAAATCTAGCAGCTTTTAAGGAGTCAGTCAAATGAAGTCATTCTATTTTTTGACCACTTGCAGGCAGCTATAGTTAATAGTTGGTTAAATATGATTCGAGATTTTAGAGCATGTATCCCTTTCATATAAATTCTGATTGGTTGTCTGGTCAACAGGAAGCCAATCAGCGGGAGACCCATTGTTTTTGACGAATGCGAGGAAAGTGATACTGCTCTATCTCGGTTGCAAACTTCAACACAAGCCAAGTCAGTTGTTTCGTTCTGATGCGTGGTGTCTGACTGGTAGTTTTGTCTAGCTGCAATCTGATTTATTGTGAATGCCAAAGTAGTTCTCAAATCTGAGCCACTGTCTACACCATCCTTGGTTTGTATTGCGATGTTGAACAATCCAACTGGTTTGGAAATTACTTGAATCTTGATGGTCTCGTCATCAACTCGAACTGCTTGTAATGTACGTTGGTAATGAATATTAGTATTGGTCTAAGTCTGCGAAGATTTTGGAATCTCTGCCAGCTTTTTTCCTCCTCGTGTGTGGAATCACCATGGTTGTTGTTAAACTGACTTGACTTGGCGGGATTACTTGGAAAACAAGAAGCTTTCAGTCTGACTTGGGTAGAGTTTCTATTTAAATTGAACAAGTTATTGACTGTACAAAGTTTGGTTGATCTTATTAAATTTTAATAATTTAATTGAATCAACAATAATAATAAAAAATAATTTTAATAAAACATAAAAACTCAGTAACTCACAAATTAATATTGAATTTTTAATAATCTAATTTATCTGGTTGGATCAACAATAATTAAAAAAATTAATTTTAATAAAAAATATTAGCATTGTTTTTTTTGTTTGTTTATTATGATCTTGTGATGTTTTTATTTTTATTATGATGAGTTTGCTATGATGAACAAACATTGATTTTTTATATCAAGGACTTGGTCTAGAATAGTGAAATATTTTTAATTATTATTGTGGTTTTTTTTTAGGTGAACTTATAATTTTTTGCTATTGCATTACTCTAAATAATATTTCGGATAAAATTCTTTGTAGTTTTTTTATAAAATCATATGCAATTTTACACACTTGTTGTAAAATCCATGCAATATCTTTTTTTAAAAAAAAAAACATGTCAAAGTAGTTTAAGTTTTTTTTTAAAAAAAAATTCTCAAATAATTTTAAGAATTTGTGGCCAGATGTAAGAAAAAAAAAATATTTTTATTTTTTATTATTTGTTTAGGTTTTGTTTGGTAAAGACTTATTTTTTTTGTAATAAAATTGCCCAAAACAGTCCTAAGAGGTGTTTGCAAGACACATTCCTAAACCAAAAAAAAAATCTTTAGCAAAAACATTGGCCAACACAAGGTCTTAGCCACTTGACCAATTTTGACCCAATCGAGTTAACTTGAAATTCTTGGTTTAACCATAAACCAAACCAAATATTTGAGTTTAACAAGAAAACAAACTAGAAAAAAAAAAAAAAAAAAAATTAAACACCAAAATAAACACAAAAACTCAAAATATTTTGGTCACATCAGATCAAACACAAAAAAAAAAAGAACAAGAAAAACATTTATACAAATTCCAACAACATGAATACTAATCCATACTATATTTCATGAAATCAAAAGCATGGAAACGTTGAAAATCACTAAAGGATCTAGAATTATGAGTTAATTCACTTCGATTAATATTACATCTTCACAATTTGGCCATAAAAAATGTAGGTTTGAAACCAAAACTCTAAGATTAAAATGCTGAATTACACGTTATAAATGCAAGCTAACTCTAAATAATTGGCTAAAAATATGATGAGAAGATGCAAATGGAAATAAATAAAATAAAACAAGTTAAAATCACATAACTAAGACAATATTCTTAGGAGGAACATGAAAAACTCGAAGAAAATTCAAACTCAAACCCAACAACATGAAACCGAATCCATACTAGATACGATTGAACCAAGGCCATATACATATTGGAAATCATGAAATGATCAATAATCAAACATTCATTCACTTCAATTATCGAAGAATCAATAAGATTTTATCAAAATAAGTTTCGATTCAAAACCAAAATTTTAAAATTAAAACCCTCCAAAACTTATTATTGATACAAACAAACTCAATATTTTTAATTAATTAAGTTTTCCGAATGATTTAGTGCAAAGAATTGGACCCAAATTAGTCCAAATCATAGAGTTAAGACAATGCTCTTTCTAAAAACACGAAGAACATTACCCAACAATCCAGAAATAGCCTAGAAACCTAGCACCCTGTCAAGCTTCCAAAACTAGGATTTTTTACTTCTAAAACATGTTTTTTTTTTTAATCTAACAAGTTGCACAATCATAATCAAATATGTTTGAATAAAAAAAACTAACAAATATCATCAAAACACCAAAATCATGAAAGAGGTTCCAAACTTTAAAATTGCCAATTTAAAACAACCTATAAAAACATCAAATTTAAATTCAAAACTAATGCTTTAAATATTTGGAACTCAAACCATGCCCAGGAACTAAGAACACACACTAATGAATAAGAAAAAAACATCAATAACCCTACTGCTAAATTTTTAAATCACTTTTTTTTTTTAATTTAATCTAAACATCTAAGCATAATATAAACATTTAGCAACATTAACAGAAAACTCCAAACATGATCAAATAAAGAAAAAAAAATTATATTTTGTGCAATAATTAAAATCAAAGCTAAAAGTAATATAATGCAATAAATGTTAAAAAAACACTATAAAACAAGAAATAACAGGTAGAGATGTGTCTCATGGACATTATCTACTAGGATGAATGTTTTATTTATTTATTTTTTATTTCCTTTTAAGATCAAACAATAGTTGCTGCCTTTTAGTTCATTCTTGTCAAAGTTTGTTAGTTTCTCTCAAAATTGAGAAAATTCTTGTACTAGACTCTTAAACATTCACACTTTAGAGTTTCGTTATCAATTTGTTCCTCACCTCTTTCTCTCCGTTCTTCCCCCTTACCTTGATATTTTAGTGGGTATTTATAGGGTTTCAAGCTAGGATTTTATGGATTTAATCAAATATTGATCATTTTCCCTTAAAGCTTGGCCTTCGAATCAAAATGAGAGCTTTTTTAGTATGTCCATATCTATGAGCTATGTACCTATGATGGTTTTGTAACAAACTTGGTTTTAAAAACTCCGATGGTTTTCATAAACCTGGAGACCAAGTAGCTTATTTTTGGCTTTTTAATCTTAAGGAAAACATGTTTAATCTTTGAAAAGAACCCACTAAGAATGATTGCACTGTGAACACACAAAAAAGATTAATGATTTTGCAAAATAGGTGTCACAATTATCGATGACTGAGTTACCCACTTTTGAGACTTTGTCTCTCTAATGTCATCATTGTTTAAAACCATTCAAAGGTGGTAAAGAAGGTGCACACCTTTCGTCTAGATCCAACTTTATTTAATTTGATGGTTTGTAACTCCATACTCATTCATTTAAAAATGATTTTATATTTGTTAAACTCAATTATCATATTCAAAGTTCAACACTTTTTTTCATGGCGTTCCTTGTTTTTTGATTTCGGCATTTTGACCAACCATTGACAATCAAACTTTTATCTTAAATTATAAAAGATAACGATGTTATATCTGGAGTTCCTAAAACAAAACAAAATGCAGATATTTAGAAAAAAAAAAAAGAAGAAAGAAGAATGGAATGATTTTGGATAATATTTAATTACAAATATCTGATTTTCATTGTTTTAATCCAACTTTTATCTTAAATTATAATAAAAAAAATGAGTTTGATTTGTAGCTTTTCTCAATTTTTTGTGCGGAGTCTCCCGACAAAATTAATAACTCCACCAAGTACCAACCCCGCCTATGGAGGGGGTAAAAATTAAAAGAAGAGGAGAAACCGAAAATCCCAAAACCCTAAAGATATAAAGAAGACGGGCTCCGTCTTCCTTACCTGATAGATTAGAAAGGGAGCGACGGCAGTGGTGTGCGAGAGAGAGGATATGTAAGAGAAAGACTGGAAGCGGCGAAAAGAGAAACATGTGGAAACGAAAGCCTGAGGGGATAATCATGATGTCCTTTGTTTAAATTATATATTAGTTTTCAATCTGAATCGAATCTCGTTTACTGCTCGTCTTTCATCTCCATACCTCTCTCTGCAGTTACTTGTTATCGACTCCCTTTTGAGCCTTGTGATGATTACACGTCTGAAGGTTTACTAATTCTCTTCTCTTCTTTTTTATCTTCTGTTTTTATGCTCCTCTGTTCATCAATCTTCTAATTTTTAATTGTTTTTTTTTTTTTTAAATTTAATGAACCGATTGTTTTGTTTATCAAAAACAACTCAGTGATGGTATTCTCTCACTGTGATGCAATGCAATTTTGTATCCAATTGTGGGCTGTCCGAAGAAACTAATCAGAGTTCCACATTTTTTCACAAAGCTCAGAAACATGTTCTGTCCTTCGCTTGCTGGAGAATTTAAGTACCTTACCTCAGCTCGACAGACCGAATAATCTCCCCGATGATCCCTTTCTTCTGAATGCTGGTTACACATTTCACAGCCAGCATTGTTCCTCCCCAGTTTTAACAACTGTGGCCGTTGAGTATTTGATATTTCACTAGTATTCTTTTGTTCCTATTCATTTTTCCTCAAACCTTTGCCTGATTTTTTTTCCATTTTTGGTGGTAGCATCTGTTTTGCTTGCTTGTGCACGAGCTCTATTTGGAGCGACTTGAAATTCTAAGTAGCCCGAAGTACAAGCCCAGCTCAATTAGACTGCTACTTACAGCTGAGTCACATATCCATAATTACCATAGAAACATTAAACTGAGATAGGTATCGTGGTCAGAGATGATCTTGCTTGACCATCAAGGTTCAAGCTTCAGGTTTGGCTCCCAGAACTGAAAAGTAAAACTCCCATCCCATGATTTTAGAGGGAAACGGTGATATATCTAATAAGAATTGAGAGAGAGAATGAAAGGAAAGGAAACTAAGGCAACAGGACTGGAACTAGTTTGTCTTGATAGAAACAGAGAAACCCATAAAGAAGCACTATTCGAAGGGTTCGATCTTCCAAGGCGTTCGGAAAACCCCTTTGAGGTCCTAAGATGGTGTCCTCGTAGAATTCGAACTTCAAAAGTCAAATCTGAACAGAGTAATGTGAAATTAACAAGCTGCACTAAATACTGATGTCGCAACTCTTATATGACAAACTAAACCATAACTCCAACTAGCATCATGAATTATTACAAATTTACAGTAAGGGAGAAGACATTCTACTCTGCCACTACAGTTCGGGGAGGCAGAGAACTTTCAACTTCCTTCGCATCAGCACTCCTCTCATTAACAGTCTTTGACATTCCAAACATCTGAAAATAAATTTGTCAGTTGGTACTTGGCAATTAAACATTCAACTCAAAAGTGGGAATAAACCTTCTTGACTGTCTTCGTAAAACAAGACTTGTGCTCATCCAAAGACGCATGAATGAACTCATCGATGTGATCCTTCACATCCTCCAAAAAAGTGGCATCATCCCTCTTCTTTTTACGACATGAAGAGACAGCAGGATCCAGGGATGCAGATGATTGCTGTTTTTCTGGTTGACTTGTCTGTGTCTCCGTTTGAAATATTTCTGTGACGCACGAGATTGGTTTTTAACACCATTAAAAGCAAGCTTAGAAGAAAGTTTAAGAGGTTTCATTTATAAATTTAATTCCTGCCTCAACTTGGAACTCAACAATGCTTAATCATCATAAAGTATCCGATGAACTCCTTCAATTTCCCTTCCTTTACACAGCATATTAATCATCATAAATGAGGAGTTATGTTTGGTTCAAGATGTTTGATAAAACGCTACAGAGGAGAGTGGATTTTAATCTAACTATTGGAGTTTATATATATATATATATATATATATAAAGACTTGAGATGTTTGAGGTATAATCCACAACCATTTTTATTATTTTTTAGTATAAATTGCAGGTGTCGTGCATTTCTAATGAAAAATATCATTTAGGTTCTATTTGTTTACGAAAAGTGATTTTCTAGAAAATATTTTTTAAACTTTCTAGTAATTGTTTGTCATTAGAAAAATTGATTAACAAAAAGCACATTCTAGTTAAAGAAAAATTTAGTTAGTTTTTTTTTTTGAGTGGAAAACACTTTCCAAATTTTTTTTTAGAAATGTCATGTTATTTACTGATTATATCAAATTTAATTCTCAAACTTTTGATTGCTATATATTTTATTTTGATTTTTTTTTTAATTTTATCCCTTAGAATTTGATTTAATTTGATTTTTATATCAACTTTGGTCCTTATTTTTTTTATTGTTATTTGCTTTTCTCTTATCATTTTCTTAACTAAATTTGTTTTTATCAATAAGATTTGGTACTCATTCTTTTAATTGTTATTTATTTTATTTGAAATAATTTATGAAATTATATTTGTTTTTAATTTCATCATCTTTCAATTTTTTTATCTGTTAGATTTGATATCTATTATTTTGATTGTTATTTATTTTATTTGAGATAATTTATGAAATTAGATTATTTTTTCAATTTTATTCTTATCATTCAACTTTTTTAATTTTTAAGATTTATTCTTCATTATTTTAATAAACTTGAAAAAAATACATTAATAACTTATTTTCCAGTTTATTTTTCATGACATAACCAAACACAGAAAAGTTTTTTCCAACTTATTTTCCATGATATTACCAAATATTAAAAAATAATTTACTTTTCAAAAATTTATTTTTTAATAAAATCATTTAAAAAAAAATACTTTCTTAGAAACAAACCTTAAGATAATTAAGATTCTTGATTCGGAGAAGGGTAACTTGATAGGTGGACTATGCAGATAGTCATCTACTAGTAAGCGCACACTCCTTTCTCATTGAAACCGTGAGTGGGAACCATACATTTCACGTTAACATTTTTATGAATCAGAAATGCATCAATATGCAGACCTCATTTTCATTCTTTAGAACTCAAGAAAAGCACTTTAACATTCCACTTTTATTTTCAAAATGCATGGGAACCACATTTGTTTTACAAACCAAATCAAGCAATTTTTGAATCGAGCCCAATTAAAGAAAAAAAGGAAAATAGTGGCAGCACCTACTTTGTCCAGAAATCAATCAAAAAGCAGATTTTAGCTAAAAAATTCTCGAAATCATGAAAACACAAGTGAATCACCTTTTTTTGTATTAAGAAGCAAATCAATAAATGCGTGAACCAGTCTTCAGAGAGATCAATGTCGGCCTTAGATCTTGAGCCTTTGAAAAAACCCATGTTACATCACAAAAACTCTAAAAAAACCATGCAATATCACTAAAGATCAAACCTGAAATTTCTTCTAAAAAGAGATTATATTCAAATCTTAGAACAGTGGGGGGAGATGTGGGATTAGGGAAGGGCTACTTCCACTTCCACTTTATCTAGCAATGTTAAAGATGATTAAAGGGATGTTTCACACAGTGTGATAGTGATTATTTTACAAATTATATTTTACTTAAAAATATATTAATTTTTTTTTAAAAAATATTTTTAATATAAAAATATTAAAATGATTTGAAAATAAAATAAAATAATTTGAAAAAGATAATTTTTTAAAAAAATACTTTTAAAATATAAAAATAAATAACTCCATATCCAACTTATTTTACATCTATGATTTTGCCGTGTACTTTCTTGAGGAAATAAATCTTTGTCATAGTTATTGTGATTTGCAAAACATACTAGTAGATCTTTCCTCTTCCGCTAATTTTTGGGTCCATTTTCATCTAGATTTAGGTGTGTTTGTTTGTGTAATAATAATTATTTTTTAAAGTATTTTTTATTTTAAAATATATTAAAAAAGTTTATTTATTTTTTATTTTTTAAAAATTATTTTTAATATTAAAATATCTAAAAACATAAAAAAATATTACTTTCAAGAAAAAAAATAAAAAAAAATTAAATTTTTTTAATTTTTTTTTTAAATGTTGAAACAGACAGGAACTCCTTCTCCTATGCTTCCGATAAGCTGGTTGGACAGCAATCATCTCAAGTGAACTTTTCCCGATACACATCCTTCCAAATTAAACAAAAAACGTTGAACTTTCTCGTCAAAGTGGAAGAAGATATCATGTAATAGTTTTATCGTACTCGTTTGTGATTGGTTTTTGTCCATTTGAATAATGCACGTTTGGTTAACACAAGTTGAAGATTGTGTGAACATAGAAGCTTCTGTCGCTGAAAATTCATTTTCCCGTCATTTACGATACGAAGAAAAAGCGACCAGTCGGATATTAACTAATTTGACATGGTGAATTTATGTTTTGGTTAAAATTTTATTTGATTAAAAAAAATTTAATATAATGTTATTTTAACTTTAAAAAACTAATTAATTAGGATTAATTTCAGCTAGTATGCTGAATTCATAACCCGAATCTTCTATAAACTCAACTACAAATTGAGTTTAATAATTGTTTGAGAAAAGGAGAGTGGAATTAAACAGGAAAATCGAATATAAATAATTTCATATGTACCCACTTAAACTATTATATACTTTTAAATCCCCTAATCACCGTAGATTGGTTTAATTACATAAACTGGCTATTTTGTTTTCCTCTCTCAAATTTTATTAATGCTCCGCTTAAAGCATACATTTACTTTAGGTATGTTGGTGAATTCTATTTGAAATAGAGACTTTAGATTTGTGCAAGAGATGTATTTTATCTTTTCATTTTATTTAAGTGTAATTGAGCTTACAACTATGAGTACAGTATAACTAAATGTTAAATTTTCATCCATTTTGACATGTTATTGATGATGTTCAACATCTAAGATATATAAATAACAAGTTATTTAATGTTTTAGCAGATGGTGGTTTATAAATATATTCAAGTGCTTAGATTTTATCTTTTTAATTTCAATAATTTCACATTTATGGTAAAAGCTTAAGCACATGCAAAGACAATTCTAATCGGGAGGACTTAAAACCCTCTAATTATAAAATCACTATATATGAAAAATACAATAAATGTTTTAAAAAAGCCTTAAATTCAAGGAACAAGAATTCTTAAGTTTTAAGTGGGTTAAGGCTCTGCTTATGAGATAAAAAGTTATAAACTCTTACCTGGATGGTTCAGGAGGTATTTATCATACCTTCAATACTTTTATTTTAGGGGATCGTCTAGGATCAGGCACATAGTCTTAAAACTTGGTAATGGTTGAATCTAAATGCTTTGGGTCTGACATGTTTTCCAAACCCACACTGCCTTGGGTGTGGCTGATTGTCAAGCCTAAGTTCTTTGAATTTGGCATGTTTGGCAGACACGTACTGTCTTTGATTTGGCTGACTATCAAGTTCAGGCTCTTTGAGTTTGACATGTTTTCCAAACTAGCACTATCTTGGGCTTGGTTGATTACCAAGTCTAGGCTCTTTGAGTCTGTCGTGTTTTCCAAACCCACGCTATATTGAGCATGGCTAGTCCTACCAAGCCCAAGTCCTTTGGATCTGGCTTGTTTGCTAGACCCAGGCTACCTTGAGCTTGGTCGGCCGCTACGCCTAAGTTTTTAGGTTTGATATATTTATCAAACCCATTTTATTTGGTTAAGATTTTTTCTATTTATAAAAATCTTAACCAAATATTTTAACTCATCAGTTGCCCTTCAAGCCTTTAATGTGTAATTTTGTATTAAAGACTTGAGAAATTTTTAGAGAAGTAGCTGGTTAATATATGTATTTTCTTTCTTTGTGAAGATGCATTGTTGATTGATCTAAAAGATTTTCTATGGAAAATGAAGCAAAAATATTTTGGGAAGACCACCCGACGATGCACAATAAATATTGCAGGCTTCTAGACCTTCTATGATTATAGATGAGATGTCATCTGTCATTCATTCATATCTTCTCTCCATTTTATTACTTCTACAAATCATTTTTTTCTAGTATTCCCTAACTTAGAAATTTTCAATTTTTTATAATAAAAGAGCAAATGCACAGCCGAGGGGATTTCTTTGACTAGGTAAACCAGATTTTCTTCTCTTGCATTTATGTAAACCCTCTTTCAATCTCTTCTTTCTTATACCATTATGACTTTTAGAAAAAGGGAAATGAAACATATCTCTTAAAGGTGATTTTAGTTTCAGACCTAAAACTAAAACCGCTCGATGAAGATCTCCAGCCATAAGGAGTGGCCATAGATCTAAGAGTGACTATGCTCAACCTTTTTTTACTAGAAGAAGGGATGGGGATGTTCTTCATAAGGTTTCAAACCTAAGAGGACATCTGAGGTTGCCTAGGACTCTTGTGGATGATGCATAAAATTCAGTGATTTAAGACCAAGTAACCCTAACCAATGTTAGTCAACTAGGAGATTATAAAGTGGTCATCCCTAAAGCTAGTGACCATATTTCTTAGGTCGCCAGCAAATATGGTGGGGGTGATGTTATTATTACTACCCCCTATGCTTATACGAGTTTGGATGCTTATTTTCTTTACAAGTATCTATAAGGGATATTCTTAGGTACTACCACCTTGGTCATGCTCAAATTCATTCTAATGGATAGACCATTTTGTTCTTCTTTGAAAAGTTATTGAGGACTTTTAATGAGGAGCCTACAGTCAGGGTATTTAGGCAGTGTTATACCTTGATTAGTAGCATTGAAGGAAGACCTTCAATCCCTTGCTTTTTTACTTTCATCAATAGACGAAATGGGCCAATAAAGAATATCACTAGGGGAAAGTCCACACGCTATAAAAAATTAAAGGAGCAATGGTTTATAATGAGGTTTGATGGCCTAGCCAGACCTCGGGATGGGTATAATCCAATCTGGAGCTATACCCATTATTAGAGGACACCACTAGTGGGTGTAAATGACAAGCTCCTATTGGTGCTAAAGGAGGAGAGGGTTTGCACCAGGTTGAACAACCTTCATACTAAATATGACATTAGTTGTATGACTAAAAAGTTATATAACATTCAAGTAATTTTTTTTTCATATATTTTTTTTATTTCAATACCTTTCATTCTCTAACTGTTTCTTTGTGCGGGGTCTTTAACTGAGATTGTTGGAATCGAATTCAGTGGGTCTATCCCTTCTATGCCTAGTCACATGTCTACGCTTTCTTCGAGTGACAACTCTTCTTCTGAAGACAATTAATTATTGATGCAAAGACGAAGAGTTAGGTCTTCCATTCAAATGAGGAGATTTCCTTTGTCCAAGATGAGGATGTTCCTGAATACATCCCTATAACTGACCTTCCTACTGATGAGGTATGTCAAGAGGTAGCATAAAGGTCTCTTTATCTCCTATCGGGAGGCCTCAAGGTGCCAACACCAAATTTGGCCATTCTAAAGGCCGTTTTGCCAATGGAAAAGAAGGAGAGTCTCCATCCTATCAGATTCTGATGTGGAGATTATTCCTCCTTTATATAGTGTTTCTGGGTCTTACAATTAAGTTTATTCACCCTTTAGGATAAAGGATATCTTCTCTAATCTCAAGTTAGATCACGTCCATATTCATTTCCCCATTTTGAGTGAGGAAGAGAGGAGGATAATGGAGACTATTCTCTAGGAAAGATCCATGTTGAGACCTGATGGGTTGGATATGATTGAAACATTGAAAAAACTCCTCACTTTTCGTTTTGATATGGAAGGACTAGCTGACCTAAGCTTTCAGTGTCATTTTGCTATTATTGGACACATGGCTTTTTAGGTAAGATAGCAAACTAAATTTTTTTATGCTATTTTAAAAGATAACTTATCTTATCTCTTTTATTGTTTAGACTTTTATAATGTGTGCCCACTTCAAAAGTAAATGGGCTAATGAGAAAAAAGCCATGAAGGAGTTCATTAAGCAATATCGTATTAATAAGTTTGAAGTATGCAGACTTTGAAAAGAAAAAGATTGCTCAAGATATTGAGATGAACTCTCTCAAGACTGCTTACTCCAAGCTATAAGGGCATATAGGAGCCTGGACCTACGCCTTAGAGTCAATTGAGCAAAAGCTGGTAAAGGCATGTATCCATATTGACTTCGTAAAGAGAGGGACGAATAGCTTAAAGAAAGAGGTGGCTGAGCTTAAAGGGACAAGAAAGACCTTAAAAGAGGAGCTGAGGATAGCTAGAGAGGAGGTTCAAAACTTTCATTCAAGAATGGAAAACTTGAAGAATTACTCCCAAGCTTTTTAGTCTAAATATGAGGAGTCTATGTCTCTAATAGAGACAATAGGGGATAAGCTCTTTTTTACCATGTCAAACGTGTATTTCTTTAACCTGTCTAGAGGGATACAAGTTGACTTTAGTGAGAGTTTTCTAAATGGTCAAGTCCCAGATTTCATTGATGTCTTCCTAATTAAAGTTGTTTTAGCCATAAGTTTAGTTTATTTGACCCAGGAACCTGACACGGAGATGTAGGTTCATTTAGGATTTGTTTTTGTTATTTTCTTAAGTGTATTACAATGTATTGAATACTTGGGCTTTTAAGGAGTTGTATTTGTTATATAAGTTATTGAAGGATTGGTTGTGTGGGGACTGGAGTATTTGTTGTGGTAAAGAGATTAATAATTCATCATATTCCAAAGGTATCATGATTATTTGCCATTGATAATGATAATTAGGGAAAAACAATCAAACAATAAAGTTATATATGACTTTTTAAAAATATTTTCACAAACAGCACCATCGTTGATGTTCCAAAATTCAAGATATGTAAATAACAGGTTATTTAGTATTTTGGATAGTTGTGAATTAATATGTTCAAGCACTTGAGCACCTACAAAGACAGTTCCAATATAGTAGTTTAAAGACCCTCCAATGATAAAGTCAATATATATATAAGAAAAAACAATAAATATCTTAAAAGATCCTTAAATTCAAGGAACAAAGATTTTTATTCTTGAATTTTAAGAATCTATAAGAGTTTATCTTATGAGATTAAAACTTATGAACCCTTACCTAGATAGTTCAGGGGGTATTTATACCCCCTGAACCTTGTTGTTTTTAGAGAAAGAAAGGACTGGAAATTCCTCTGCTTTCGGCAGCATTAATGAGAGACAAATATCTCTTACATATATTAATGAGACAGTAAGTATAATAGGTTTCTTAAGAGACTCTGTATTCATTTATAAATAAAGGGAAATCATTATATCAATACAAATAATTATTTTAGATAGAGAGGCATAACGATTTATTATACCTTTAATACATTTATTTTAGAAAATCATCTAGAATCAGGCACATAGCTTTAAAACTTGGTAATTGTTGAATCTAAATGCTTTAGTTATGACATATTTTCCAGACTTACGTTTCATTGGGTTTGGCTGATTATCAAGTTCAAGCTCTTTGGGGCTGATATGTTTGCCAGACCTAGGCTATCTTAGGTTTGACCGACTATTAAATCCAAACTTTTTAGATCTGTCATGTTTGCCATATTCACGCTATTGAACTACCAAGTCCAAGCTTTTTGAATCTAACTTGTATGCCAAACTTAGGCTAACCAAGCCTAAATTTTTTTAATTTAACATGTTTGCTAAACCCATTTTATTAGATTTTTTCTATTTATAAACCAAATATTTTAACTCATAAATTATAAATTTAAAATTGATATAGCTATTGTAAACTTGGTAGCATTGAGAAATTTTGATAATCTCAAATAATGCTAATATAATTTAATTCTTGATAAATATAAATAAATTGTTTTTAACCCATTTAAAAAGTAAATTTAGTTTCGATGATTTGTATGATGGTTTAGGGATATCAATTAACTCACACAGTCACAGTCAGCTTAACAGAAAGGGGGGGGAAAATAAGTTTGGTATTTTATTTATAAGAATTTGGAAGATTTGGGCAAACAATAATAGAAGCCCAATCATGTCAGCTAATGTTTGTAGTGGTGGAGGAAGACTAGACTCTTTTGATTTTTTCCTCTCTTAAATTCAAATCATGGGTTTGACTTTTGCCTCAATTTAAGTTTTTTTAATATCCACGTATATAAATAAAGAAAATTCTCTTCCTTACTTAGTTGACTGGCATTCAAGTTTGGTGGCATCCTCGGGGGTAGTTTGACAGGTAAGTTGGTTGAAAAGTTATTAAACATGATTTGAATTAAAACCCATGAATTAAATGGATTTTCTTTAATTAGTTTAAAATAATATTATTTTATTTTATTTTAAAAAAATTAAATTGAATTTGATATATTTATTGTTCTAAATTAACTCGCTCAATCATTCAGGTTTAATCAAGTCAACTCACATTTAATTTAATTTAAAATTATACTTAAATTAAATCTATATTAATATTTCATCAAATTATGAATCAAATTTAATGGCATATAAATTATTATCTTTGTTTCTTTCTTGCTTAGCATACATTACTATTTCTAAACCATATTAATTTTTACTTTTTAAAAAAAATCCATGCTAGACCGTGTTATTTAAATTGAGAAATTTATTAGTTAATTTTAAAGGATTAGTTTAGTGGTTAAAAAGTTTCATTCTCTTTTTAAAACTTTTTAGATCTTTTTTAAAAATTATTAATTTATTTTAAGTACACCACAACATCAATGTGATAGTTACATCTTTAAATGTTTAAATAAAAAAAGGTTGATAGACATCCAAACTAGCGTGAGGATATTCTTGCCATCAAATAAATAAATAACTTAATTAATTCTTTGCACTCGATTTTCTTCTTCTTTTTTTTTTTTTTTTTTTTTTTGGATAATGGTCACTCACTGTGTGACTCGGTCCGTTCTCATATTTTTTTATTGATCAATTTTAGTACGCTCGTCGTAGTTGACTCACTCCTATTTCAGAGATATTTGGCTTGCTAGCTTTTCTTGAAACTCTAACCACGCTACCAGGTCAACAAATTCAGCTGCCAAAATTAATGAGTTGATGCTTTTCATGACTGAGTTCAATATTCGTGACGAAGCTTTCTTGATTTTTTTTTTATTCTTGTTTACTGTGCAATGCCAAAATACTCTAATCCACTGATGGAAAGCATGACAGACCTCATGATTAAATTGTGTCTGTTTATTTGAGAGATACTGTAAGTTACATCCAAAGTAGTGTTCTTAATTTCTTTTTACATAAATAAATAAATATAATATCTATCATAAAAATTAGAGTAACTAATTATTTTTTAAAAATAGTTTTTTTATGTAAAATTTTCATGAAAGCGTCTGTGGCAACTTTTATCATAAAAAATCAACTATTTAAATTTATTAAATTCACATTTTACAACTTACAAATTGACACATCAGTTTTTATGATAATTTAGTATGAAGAATTAGTTGGTGCATATTTTTAAAAGATTATCCATCGGTTTTATTTTTAGTAAAAGAAGTATAACTTTAAATACAATGAATAATTCCTTTTTAAAAGATCAAAATGCGTAAATGTCTAGCCATCTTTTAGCGCTGCTATAAAAGACAATACTGAAACTATGAAATACATAGTTTATATATTAACTTTTTAAAATTATAAAAATCAATGGAGGAAAATATGAAGATAAATTATAAGATTTATTGAAGTAATTGAAGGGATGATTTATTTTTTTTGTACTAATATATTTAACATATTCTCATTTTTTCATGTATCATTTTTTATAGATATAGATTATTTGTAATATCTTCAATTGATCACTGTAATCTGTAGCTTTTTGTAGTTTTTGTTTTCGTAGCATATATACCTCATTATAGGGTGAGTGAAAAAACTGAAAAACTAATTAAATTAAAAAAATCAGAAAAAAAACTGAAAAAACCAAACTGTAAAAAAAACTCGATTAAAATTAAAAAAAACCAGACAGGTTTGGTTCGATTTCAGTTTTATAAGCCTGAAATCGAAAAAACCGAGCCAAACTGGAAAAATCGAGCAAACCGGTTTGAATCGGTTTTGTCCTAAAAAACCGAACCGAAACCGGTCGGTCTGAATCGGTTCGGTTTTTTTTTTTTAATTCAATTAATTATTATTTTTTTTATAAAAACTAAACCGAACAAAAAATGATCACCCCTAAATTATCATGATCAAAAAAATATATATATACTTTTAGTCTTTTATTATTTCTTCCTTTTTGGCAGCTCGAAATTCTTTATCGAGAGCCTTTGTATCCCCAAGATTAGTCGGGTCTTTGCCTGGACATATATAGAAATACAATGAAAAACAACGTCTTATACTGTGACTTAACAGGCCGAGCATCTAAATTGTGAGCACCCACACAAATACCCACGCCTGGCGTTTCTAATTGTTAAAAAAAAAAAAAAAACAAGTTTCAATTTCAATGAGCGAATATGCATCATAATTATTACAAAAGCTGTACTACGAGTATTTTGATTTTCTAACCATATAGTTGAAATATTTTGGATCCCAGTGGAGAAAATGGTAAGAACATGTAAATGTAAGAGGGTGTACTTGCTTAATTCCATTAAGCAATATTCCATTATGCTGAGGCTAGTTTCATGCATGAACCTACGATGATTTGAAACTTGAAATA
Organism: Populus alba x Populus glandulosa; assembly: GCA_033617975.1. Classification (NCBI taxonomy): domain Eukaryota; kingdom Viridiplantae; phylum Streptophyta; class Magnoliopsida; order Malpighiales; family Salicaceae; genus Populus; species Populus alba x Populus glandulosa. The sequence goes on along the minus strand of CM066147.1, from coordinate 20,031,079 downwards.
TTGATTAATGGGTAAAAAAATTAACCAGCATCCAAAGATTTAAGGTTGAGCAAACGAGATGGCTGGCTAGCTAGCCTCCGTTGATAATTTCTGTTCATTTTCGAACAACGAAATTAAAATACTGACCGCCGTGGGACAACGTTTTCTAGTATTTGAATATATATTGAAGTTTAAAATGTGACAATGTTCTACACAATCCAAAGTAATTTAAAGGTAAAGTTTATATCTTGGATAATCAATTAATTTTTTAAATTTAATAATTTTATTTATTTTTTCTAGTCATAATGGTTAGAAAAGGATGTCTAATGTTTGTAAAAAATTCTTTTTGATGAATTTTAAAACTTTTCGATAATTAAGTTAATAATTTTTTAGAAAAAATACAATAATACTTTATAGACATACTCTGAAATAAATAAATAATAGAAAATAAAGATTCTGAACCTTTTATATAAAGAATTTACAATATAAATCTTTTAATAAAAAATAAATACTTTATAAAAAATAAGTGCTGAAATGTAATACTGCCTTGATAATATTAAAAAGAAAAAATATTATATATATATATATAGAGTAGGTTCTTAAGAAACTTTTACATGGTATTTTTTATATAACATTAATAGTAATGAAAATATAATGAGTTATTAAATTTTTTTATACATTATCTCTTATGTAATATTAATATCAATATAAATATAATAATGGATATTATTTTTATATCCTAATAAGCATGTATAGGGAAAATAAAATTCAAAATATTAACAAAGAAGATGAGTATTTTCTTTGGCGGGCCCAGGAAAAGTTAGCATTCTGCCAATTTTGTATGTTAGGTATTATTTGGATTGTAGTTGAACAGTATTTTTTTAAAATTTTGATTTTTTAGTTTTTTAATTAATATTTTTTTTATCATTTTAATATGTTAAAATTAAAAATAAATATTATATTCATATATTTTTTTTTAAAAAAATAAAAATAATATTTATCATGCTATAAAATATGCTCTCGAAATGACATGGGATTTTATATATATATATTTTTTATCATAATATATATGTTTCGAAGTGTACAATTCGTCTTATATATTGAAGATTTCAAAGTTCTTTCTATTCAAATCTCTTATGAAATCCGAATTGGTCCCCGTACAGATGTACAATTCAAGGGCGGTGTTTGGGATTACATTAGAAGATATTTTCGAAAGATATATTATTTTAGTTTTAAATTATTTTTTAAAAAATTTAAATTATTTTAATATACTAATATTAAAAATAAAAAAAATATTATTTTAATAAATTTTCAAATAAACATATTTTTAAAAACAATTTATAATACTAATCTATTAATCCCACCACATGAAGCTATCATCATTCTTTGATTGAATCAATTATAATGTCATGTTTAAAGTCTGAAAGTCAGCAAGCTATCATTTTCTCGTCCTGTCACTTTTCCCAACCCTATTAATTTTGAAAAGAAAGAGAAGTCAAAGTATTTTTGTCTTTTTGAAACAATGTTTGATGGAGTGTTATTAACTTATTATACTTGTTCGTCTTCTTGTTAATACAGTTATCAGTTCATTAAGGTAGTCCAATTATGTTTTTGATTTTTTTAAATTTTAAATTATTTTAATGTTTTAATTATATTTAAAATAAATTTTAAAAATAAAATATATATCATATTAATTTAATGCAGTTCCAAACAAAAACATTTTTAAAAACAATTTTTATCTTTAGTATTTGATTTAAATTGAATTTTAAATTAAATTAGATGAAAAATAATTTAATTAAATCTAATTGATTTTACTATAACCAAACAAAACATAATATAACTTTTTAATTTTTTAAACAAAACCATATAGTTTTTGTTTATTATTTTTTTTAATATTAAAATATAAAATTTGTTTGTTTTTTCATTTGAAAGCAGCCTTTGAAAGAAATTAAAATTTTTAATTTTTAATATTTTAATATGTTGATGTAAAAAATAAAATTTAAAAATTTAAAAAATATTATTTTAATATATTTTTAAATAAAAAATATTTAAAAACATAATCATTACAACAGTAACGTCCATTCACGGATTCAAAACATGAAAAACGCCGTATACATTTGCTTTTCACATGAAGTGAAAGTGTTAAATACTATTAACAATTCGGAGGCAAGAAAAAGAAAAGGCTGCTAATGATAAATGACATTTATGAGTATTACTGTTGATTGCTTGATTGACGGTATATTTGATATTCGGTTGTTTTTGTGATTGTGATTGAAATTGAGGTTGAATAAAAGATAGTTTAATGTGTTTGGTTAAAAAAATATTTTTTAAATTGAGGTTATAAAATAATTTAAAAATATTTTTAATTAAATATTATAGATTTAACTATTATTATTACATCATGAAATAAATAATATTGATATCAAATATTTTTTATTATTCAATTCAACTATATGCAATGTCATCACATACGAAATATACTCAACAATGACTATATTTTTCATGGTTTCTTAAGCACGCAACAACAAAAACTGACTTTTTTGTTATGTCATCAAGCGATATCCTTCTAATTTTTTGAATAAAACACAATTAAAATAAAAATAAAAACTGAATTTTTTTTAACTGAGTCGGAACCCGGCAAGAACATAATTAGAATTGCGATCAAATTCCACAAATATTACTTCATCATGCGATACCCTTTTAATTTATATAGTGTTATTAAATAATATTAAATACTAGTTTTTCGAGTAAAACTCATTTTTTTAAAAAAAATTACAATTTCATTACGTACAAAATTCATTTGACAAGAACTATAGTTTTCATGATTTTTTGAGCATGCAATAAAATTAGGTAAAATATTATCAGGAATAAAATTGAGATTACAGTACAAGTAAATTTAATTCATCTTAAACTATTTTTTTAACAAACAAAAAAAAATATTATTCATGTTCACGTGAATAGTGTGAGTGAAATTAATTAATTGCACTGATTTAAAAAAAAAAACTCTAAACTTTTCATGTGAACAGTGTAGCACACTATTTAAAAAAAAAAAAATTGTTCACTTTAGTGAACAGCTATGGCTCCACTGTTAGACGAGAAGCAGCAAAATGCTGCTTCTCATGAAACTCCGGTTTCATGTGAGTCCTACCCACCAAAAGTAATTTTTTTTAAGTTACCAAATGTTAATTAACGTGGCTGCAGGTGAACCTCACCCGCAACCACGTTGCCAAACAACCACTTATAAGCAAATTAATGCAACAATACTGATATTGTGAGTATCTCAGTCTGCAATGAAGTATCAATTTTATATTGATAAGTTTGGATAGAGGGATATATTTGATAATTAAGAAAATATTTTTTTTTATTGAAAAATATAACAATTTCAATATAAAATAATTCAAAATACATGGAATTTTCAGAAGATAGTGTGTTTTTTCAGAAATTACAACTTAATATTTAAAATTAAATTAAACATGACAATCTAGGATAAGTGAGAGATATTTTTCTTGGACTATTAGTTTATTTATGTATATCAAAAATTATCTTCCAATCTTTCCTATACAATTAAGAATTCTCAAAATATGATTTTTATTGAAACTTATAAGCATAAAGATCAATGAATATATATATATATATAGACACACGCACACCACATTATTATTTTGTGGTTGTTGAAAAAATTCTAACTTAATCTCCAATGATTTAAATTATCTTTGTGATTGTTGAAAAAAACCAAATTATTAATATAGTTTTTTGAATGATATAAATATGATTTTTTCTTATATGCACTTCAATGGAAAAAAAAATTAATAACTTATTTGTATTTTATCTTTTTATAGATTATTTATAATTTTATCTTTTTTATAAAAGCCAATGAGAAAAAAAATAAATGAAAGAAAGAATATTTAAATAATCTATTGAATATATATATATATATATATATATATATATATATAGAGAGAGAGAGAGAGAGAGAGAGAGAGATGACTTTTCTTTGTCAAAAAAAGATTGTTTGATTTTCTCATTCGAGCTACAAAATCAAGGGACCTACCATAGCTAAAAAAAAATAGTTGTTGTTTTTTTTTTTCCTATTTCTTTTGGTTCTTCTATTGAGATACCCTAAAAATATATATAATGACAAAAAAGGTTTAGGATAGCTAAATTGTGCTTCTTCTTCTTTTTTTTATGTGCACTTCCATGAAAAAAAAAGTTATTTTAACTACCCAATTATACTTTAATATATTTAATATTAATATCTTTGATTTGTTTTTAGAAGAAATATTGAAAAATATTTAATGGATAAAAGAATGAATCTATAAATAAGACTTCTCTAATATATATGAATTTTTTTATTAGAAGAGCATTGAAGCAGCAAAATATTTTAAAAAAATAGTTTTATGTCTAAAGTCATGCTCACATAAGCACTTTCTAGTTACTAGAGTTCGCAATGCTAGTGCAGCTCGATCCATCATGGAATTATACTAATAAATAATATAAATTATATTTTAAAATTGTATATAGTTATATAAGGTAATTTAAATTTATATAAATTTTAATTTTAATAAATTAATTTTTATTTGAAAAAATATGTTCAATAATAATATAAATTATATATTAAAATCTCATCTAATAATTTAACTTTTTGAGTTTAATTGAAAATATATATCTTAATATCCAAATCCAAATGAAAGTGATGAGAAAAATTTTTTAATTTATAAATTAGTCTAATTATAAATGAACGTCTAATTAATAACTATCTACATCACCCAATTTAAGTCTTAAAGAGTTACGATAAGCCCCATTAAATACTTAATTTGGACATCAAAATTGTGATTAGAATTTTTGTATCTCATCCTTTCTTTCTTAATATATAGTCTAAATTTTTCTTAGAACCTCTATTTTAATTATAAAACAATCTCTGGTGTATTTTTTTTTATTAATATGGATATTCGGGTTATTTTGCGCGTATTTTAACTAATTTTATGTATTTTAAAATTAACAATTATATAAATTTTTAATAATCATTATATTAATAACCACAAAACTTGAAGTTTAATCCTAATATATTTTTTATTATTATCGAAAGGGATACCGAGCATTGAACTAACAAGAAAAGACAGCTGCCACTCTTCGATATAAATCCAAGTCCCTTTCCATGATCTTAAAGTTTAATTAAGCAACGCCTTCGATAGTTTTTGATTGATAGAATAAGCGGCTGATTATAAAAGAATTAATTACAACGTGCATGAAATTTGATTAATAATCCAGTGAATTGCGTTATCATAATTACGGGTAGATAGTCAATATATTCTCTTGCAATTGTTTTTACTTAAATGTTAGTATAGCTATGGAACAAATGTTATTAAAATACCATGTTATGATAGTGTAACCAAACCACTAAAGTCTAAAGCCATGATCTTTAACAAAATTAACAAATACTCTAAAAACGTGTAGGAAAAATATCGTAGCTTTCTTCATACATATTTTTTTTGTTTTTTTTTGTTTTATTTATTTATTTTTTGTTTTTTGTGTTTTGTCTTTTTTTTTTTTGTCTTTCCCCACATATTTTTTTGTTTTTTTTCTGGGTTTTATATGTTTTTTTGCTTTTCTTTTCCAAAATTATCTTCTTCTTCTTCTTTTTTTTTTGTTTTTTTTTCAGAATTGTTTTTGTTGATTTTTTTTTTAATATGGAGTTGGTTGAGAATTTAGCTTTGTAATTTTTTTTCTTTGAAATACTATAAATTACAACATTGTTTCTCCACATGTTTTTTTTATGATTTTTTTTCTATAATTATCTTTGTCGATTTTTTTTTTCATATTGAGCTAGTTGAAAATTTAGTTTCATTGTTTTTTTCTTTAAAACATTGTGGATTGCTATAATGTTCCCCACATGATTTTTTTTTGTTATGTATTTTTTTAAAATTATCTTTATCAATTTTATTATTTTTAATATTGAGCTAATTAAGAATTACAACTGTAGATTTTCTCATGAAACATTATAGATTGCTATAGTGTTTCTCTGCATGTTTTTTTTTGTTATGATTTTTTTAAAAATTTTCTTTGTTCATTTTATTGTTTAAATATTCAGTTGGTTAAGAATTTAGCTTTGTAATTTTTTTTCTTGAAAACATTGTAAATTGCAACAATTTTTTTCATAAAATTTTTTTTTCCACAAATATACAACAATACATAAGCATGCTACAAACCCACGGCATCGCATAATCATGGCATCTAGTAATTAACTATTCTATGTTGTCTTCATGAAATACATGGGGGAGTACATATATAGAGCAATGGAAGCAAGAATGAAAAGAATCTTCGAGTATATAATTAGTCAAACCCTAAATATAAAAATAAAAACAAAAATAAAAGAACAAGAGGAATTTTAGTGTCGTGAAGTGAGAAATTACCTGGTCTACAAAGGTGGCTACAAATTTATATCACGATGCATTATTAGATTTCAAGAAAGGAAAAAAAAAAAGACGAAGAAATTTGCCAATCTTACTTCTAGACATTATTGTCTGTGTGTACCTAGGTGGCTTATATATATATAATGAAATTAAATATATGCTTTCCAAATCAATGAGATGGCTTGGTTGAAATTTTCCTAAATACAAAGAGTAAATTAGGAACCCAATTTTCCATAGTCAAAGGGTATGCTCTTTCTGTTAGACTTTTATTGGTTCATCTGCTGAGACTTCAAACTTTCCAAAAATGTCCCATGTCACTTGTTAATTTTTACACCCCAGATTCTCTACAACATTTACCAGTAACATGTTTCTATGGGTCATCATTATCAGCTGACGATTTATTAGCAGACTTCTTCCAAGACTGATCATTTTCCCTTATTAGCTATGTACCCTTAATTTATAGTCAAAGTCATGGCCTTGACCAAACTAAGCACACAACGCAAGCATCCATTAAACACAGTATATGTATATATATATATATTTGGAGATCACCGCGCTAAATATCATTATATATGGTGTAAGAGAGAAGAAATAGATAGATAGATAGTTAGAGAGAGAGAGAGAGAGAGAGATGGAGGCCGTGACAAAGATGAGTGGCTGTATTAGTTCTGATAATTATGATAAGGATGAGGAAGTGATCCTTCCGGGTTTCCGATTTCACCCCACAGATGAAGAGCTTGTTGGGTTCTATCTGCGGCGGAAGGTGGAAAGGAAACGAATTGGTATTGAACTCATCAAACAGATTGATATCTACAAATACGATCCATGGGATCTTCCAAGTAAGATGTGCTCTTTTATACTGTTTATCTAGATATGTTCATCCATCACCTATAAAAGCACAGCTATATACGTAGGTCATCACCTTTTATGACTTTCTCGTTTTAATTAGCTACAGAGAAACCACAGAAGTACTCTTCTTTCATTTTTCACTTGTGAGCAATCACATCTGTGTTTTATGCACAAAACTAGAGCTTTTCTTTGGGTATCCAAAATCAATCTTCTGTTTGGAGGCATATTATGTTATCTTGAGATGACATATATGTATATAAGCAGGGTTACTGTGTAAGAAAACAGCACATACCTAAAATATAGTTCTTCAGGTGTGTCAAGCTGCGAAACTTCAGCATGATCTCAACGGATCTCCGACTGAAAGGAACGATATCTGGTCAAGCAATTAGATATTTTGAAATCATTTTGTTTGTTTATTGAGATATTTATCTGTGGTTAGTACATAGAGAGAAAGGGTGTAAGGTATGCTTTTTGCAAGGCAATCCAACCCTACCTCGAAAGTTTTCTATTTGCTGTCTTTTTAACCTTCCTATGATGTATGGTATGGTATAGAAGGATATCTTATCGAGGGATCATAAAAACCTTGGAGTCACTACAGTTATCTCAAACTGATCCATTATATCTTCCTTTTTTCTAATGTTTAAAACATAAGCTTGTCCAGCTTGACAAGAATAAGAAACTGCAGCATAAAAGGTTCCCATGGTGGATTTGTTGATATCGGATATATGGCAGCAACTCGCTCCTGCCGCTCTACCGGATATCAGTCGATATCCAGCCATGTGGCCGGATATGAATCATTTACTTTTAGTTACGCAAGACACTCATTTGTAATTGCAAAAAATAATTGAGGGACGAGGTGAAAATTTTGCGAAAAAGGACACTAGAAGAGAAGGTGCTAAAATCGCGATATTGCCTTGTTGTTAGCTCATAATTTTAAGACTAATTTCCTCCTGTATTAGCAGGTATATAAAAATGTAATTAAAAAGAAAAAGTATCTAAATCTTGCACTGTTTCCCTCCATGATCAGAGTCTGCTTTCAGATTTTAGTGTAAAGCTTTGATTTAAATTAGCAGATAAATGCATATTTTAACTCACCTACATTCTGATAATATCATTGGCTTGGCCTCTAACTTTCTGTTTTCTTATTCTTGTTAAGTTAGCACTGCAGAGGACAAAGAGTGGTATTTCTTCTGCTTAAGAGGGAGAAAGTACAGGAACAGCGTAAGACCTAACAGGGTGACACGATCTGGATTTTGGAAGGCCACTGGTATTGACAAGCCCATATATTCAGACAAAGAAACACATGAGTGCATCGGTCTCAAGAAATGCTTGGTCTACTACCGGGGAAGTGCTGGAAAAGGCACAAAAACTGATTGGATGATGCATGAATTTCGCCTCCCACCAAACGGGAAGACTACAAATCCCCTCAACGCTAGGAACATTGAGCAAGAAGCTGTAAGTTTTCTAAAATTAATCCACATCCTTCCTCATCAATATAGTTTTTCATTAGTATTCTCACCATTTTTTTATGCTGCCACAGGAAATTCCCCCTAAAGATTAAGGGAGTTCTAATTAATTATTAACCTCGTTATCTGTAGTTAATGTGATGCATTTTAACAGCGTGTGTATATATATACACTAAAACTGATTTAAGAGATCAAATTTTTAGATTAAGATGATTTTTTGGCATAGTATTAGTTAAAGTTTTATTAATTAAATAATTATAAATTTAAATTGCATTATTTTTATTTTAATTAACATATTTGAAGAAGTGTGTTAAAGAGTAATATAAAAATTTTATTTATCAACTTAAGTTTTTTGTTTGAGATTTTGATAGATGAATATACTATTTTCTGCTTTATTTTATATTTTTTATTGCTTTTAATATTTAAATTATAATTTTTGTATGCATAAAAATACTAATTACCTGAAATAAGATTGTTGAATACACAAGTTAAATATAATTTCACGTGTGAGACTCACTCGTTCCCATTGCTGAAATATATAAATCAATGAAATTAATTAATGCGGTGATGGCTAGTGCATTCATGATGATAAATGATAATAGCAGCGTATGGACACCAAAATTTAAGGGTTTTTTTTTGTTTTTCGAATTTCGTGCTCTTCTTTTTTGTAAGTCAAACCGTGGAAGAGACCTTTAAAGGGGACCTGCAGTCAATAGGGAACACATATGTCTTCAATAATTCGAAATGCATGGAGTATTTATTTCAGTTGCCAAAGAAGGAAAATTCAAATTTCTTCAGCTGACTCCTTTCGTGGCCATGCAGGAGGTTTGGACACTCTGTCGAATTCTGAAACGAATCCCACCCTACAAAAAGTACGTAGCTGCAGCACCAGCAACTGAGCAAAAACCCATTAACTGTGATTCAAATTCAAAAACATGCAGCTTTGAATCTGAAACCAGTACAGAGCAGGATGTAAGTTTTGGAGACTCATTTGTTCAAAGAAATGAAAGGAAGCCTGTCGTCACCAGAGACCAAGTTGACCATGAAAGGAATCACCTTTTTATGGGTGGTCAGTATGATTCAGTAACTGAAGCTCCATTTACAGCAGCTTGCCAGGGCTTTTGGAACCCAGGTATTGGAGATGATTTCTTCGTTAATGGAAACTGGGATGACCTAAGAACAGTGGTTGAGCTAGCCATCGATCCAGCTCAAGTTTATGACGAATATTGTAGATGGTAGATATATGTACTTTTCTTTTCTATGATTAGGGATTTAGAAACTCTAATAAGCATACGATGGCTTAGTATTAGATTTTTGACATTTTCTTTTATTCAGATTTCCCTTTCCTTTCCTTTTTTTGTATTTTTTTGGTTGGGTATCAATTTAAAAGCTTTCATGGCTATCTTAAAAAACTACGTGCAATTGGGTGGTAAAATCACTAGACAGACCGAGTTGATGTGGATTGATTTGTGGATGTCTTGATGGCTTATGCAAGGAATCACACTATTATTAATTATTATTATTATTATTATTATTTATTGTTGCTTTAAGTTTTGATAAAGTGAGATAAACGGAACGTATGGTCCAAATCCATGCATTAATTTTTCTCACCTGGCTCATTTTGAGAATTAATATGAAAGGTCAATCTGTCGGACTTTGACGAATACAGTTTTCATTTTCTTATATTTTTTTTTATTTTAAATTAGAATTTCATTTTCATGCATTCCCATGATTTGGTGAATTTTTCAATTGTATTGACCAATTATGGAATATAACTCAACTGAATTCAAATTTTTTTCTTCACATATTTTTCTTCTACTCCTTACATCATTCTTTTGTTTAACATACTCATGTTCTACTACATTTATTAACTTAAGTGTTACTTGAGAGGATTCTGACTTGTTTTTACAATAGAGCTCATGAAAATCATCCTTTCAATTTACTAATAAATAGTTAAGCCCAATTACTCTATCCGTCAAAGGTATGGCCATGAAAAACCCAATCAATTTAAAATTTTCACGACTTAAATTCTATCTCCATTCCGACAAGGTTTAAAACCACGTGTGTTTCGAACTCAATTTTCTCATGCCTTCTTTCCTTTCTCTTGCGCAAATTACACAAAGCCATTCTCCATTAAACAACCATTTGGAATAGCTAATTTATTTTTACATGAGCAAGTAGAGTTGTTTTGTTAGCTCTCTTGGACAGGAATTAATATATCTACATCTAACAAAGAGGCTAGGCTGGCAGCTGGCGTGGAAGAATAGTTACAGGGAGGCAATGGAAATGATATAAATGTTAAAGAACTATACGATCAATCCAATAATTTAAACTGTTAGATAAGGATTCAGAATATAATTTATATTATTTTTTAATGCACCTACTCAAGTAAAATTTCTTTGGACTTGAAACTTGCACATGTCCACATTACCTTGTGTTTAATTATTATCAAATAAATAAGAATTGTGAGATTCAAACTCATGACCGCTTGGTCATCAAGACTCTGATATCATGTTAAAGAATCATCCCAACACAATAACTTAAGCTATTATGTAAAGTTACAGGATATGGTTTATGTTATTTTATAATAATAAAACCTTAATTTGGGAGGCTCAAGATTTTCTCTATCGTAAGTATCAAATTTAATAGCTTAAGAATTGATTTTTTTTATTTTGAAAGGAAATCATATCCATTACTAAACATAAAATCATGAACTCCGTAGTTATATATTGATTACTATATATTTAATATAAAACTAACATTATAATATACTACCAATACTAATAAGTAAATTCACCTCAACTCTAATTAAACAAGATACCAATATTAACAAAATTATTAGTTTTTTAAAAGTAGACTATTTTTAGAACAAAGTTTAAAATATAGGCAAATATTTTTTATCAATAATTTTTCTTATTTATACATCACTTGAAATCCTAGATAAGATAAAATAAGCTGCTTAAATCACTCTAATAGTAATATACTGGTACTTTATTTTTATTATTAATATTTTACAAAAAGACTTAAGAAGTTGATATAAAATATTAAAATATTAGAATAATTAAATTAAATTCAAATTTATCAAATTGTTAAATTGAATCCTTAGTCCATTTCTTATACGTTGTTGTTTTTATTATCTTATGTTATTTTATATTAAGGACAAACAATAATAATATTAAAAAAAATCATTAAAAAAATAGTTCATAATTGTTTTTTATTCGTACATGAATTGTTACTTTAGATTCATGTTATCTATAAGTGAAAACAACTGTCTAAAAATAAAAAGAGTTCCTAAGTGAAAAAATTTTAGTAATTATTATTTTTAATAATTATACATCAAAATCTTAAAGATAATTCAATTCATTTCTCTAATGTTTACTTAATTCCAATTAAAAATAATTTTATATAATTCAAAGAATAAACAAATTAATTTAGTTATAATTATAAAAAAATTGTGTAAGATTATTTGAAGTTAGAAAAACTCAAATTTATTAATTTATAAATTACTCTACACAATGTATTAGTATTATTAGTAGTTAGAAAAGGATACTATACATTAGTTAAATAGTACACGAGCAGCATGTCAAGAAACTAGTAGAGAAAAGGAAGAAGAGAGAGAATTACGCCTTTGATCATGGCATGCAGGCCTTATAGATTGGCTATGGTCCAAGGAGCTAAACGGATTAGTATAAATATAGGCCCTTTATTAATTATACTTTAATACAAGGTGGGGTTAACCCTAATCCTAATGAAAGGGAAAGGTATACACACAAAGTATTTGTGGCAAACGATCAAGACAAGGAGCTATCCATTCACCGATTTTAGAATTGAGATTGAGAGTTCGAAGAGGTTGAGAGAGAGAGAGAGAGAGATTGTTTCTGCAATTTACAATAAATAAATAAATATCTTGTTAGTAATTGTTTTTATTCCTAACACACTCTTTATTTATACAAGTAAATTTTAATATATGATCAAGTGATAAAAACTTGAAATTAAAAAATTTACTTTTCATATGGCTTTTAATTCAAGGCTTGTGATTAATAATATGATTGTTACTGAAAGTTTACATTATTGTTAATTTTAAAACTCGTAACATTAGTTAAGGTATACATAAACTAGTCCAGACATCCATGTTAATAAAAAAAAAAATCTTACTAACTAGTTGAGGTATACATAAACTAACCCAAACATTTATATAAATAATAAAAAAAATGTAATTCTTACTGACTAACTAATTACTGCCTTCTACTTATGTATCATGTGGCTACTTTCTAACTATCTCTGCTGGCTGCATTTCCCGTCACTTTCCTTCTTCTTTTACTTCATTTTTTTCCCTTTTTGCTTGTGTCAACTGCCATACTATCATTTTGGTAACAAATCTTCCCTCCTTGGAAATTATCGTCCTCAAGAATTGATATTGAAATCTGAAAACTCCTTAAGGTCCTCCCAAGTTGAATCTTCATTAAACAAGTTCGACCACTTAATATATCAACCATATTGCAAGAACCCTATTCTTTTTTTTTCTTTTTTTTTCATAATCTTACTTAATTCTAAAATAGCGATAGCATTCACCTTGATTTTTCTTGATTCATCTGTTAGTAGAGAAGTTAAAGATACCATGCCATTGCTTCCAATCTTCTTCTTTAACAAGGAAACATGAAACATTGGGTGGATGTTAGCTATATATTTCTGGTTACAAAAGTTTATATGCCACAACCCTAATCTTTTGAATGACTTTATAGGGACCAAAATACTGCGGATTCGGCTTTATATTCTTTTTAAAACCCACAGTTGCCTGTCTTTATTTCCCTCATTTACTTCTAAAAAATCCTCACCTTTTTCTACACCATTCATCATATTCAAGTTCTTCAAATTACATTGATGGCCTAATACAAATTTCTCCCAATATTTTACAATACTGTCCTAATTTTCTCTTTTGTTCATGTTTCCATGCAATCGTTTTCCTTCTACTGTAAAATCAGTTCTTGAATTATAAGGAGTTTTGAAAGATGAGTTACTTGGTGGTTTTCCATTATTGAAAGGAGGAGATATTTTGGGTAACATAATATTCTTCCTCGCTAGGCATGTTTAGACTCATTTTGCCACGTTGCTTAATCAAATGCTTGTATCAATGTTGCAAGCTTCAATATCTTCAATGTTAGTTTGATACCATCTTCAAGACCATTGATACAGCTTGATATAAAGTATAATTATAGTAGTGAAGGATTCAAGATGCCCGTTAAAGATTTGAGCTCCTCAAACCTTTCAACATACTTTTATATCCCTTTCTCTTGCACCATCTTGTTGAGTTCTTCCATTACATCGTCCTTGCTGCCAAGTCTTGTACAAATGGATCGAACAAACTCCACCCAATTAGTGAGGTCATGATCTCCTATCAAAAAGCCTTCAACTTTGCATTCCAAGTAAAGTGAAGATATTTCAGTCCAGTGGTGAACTGCGGTGAAACATAACTTGAAATATTTTCTACATTTCATAATCCATCCCGTGGATTATCTCCATGAAATTTAGTTAGCTGTATTTTAGGTAAAGCCACATTGTATATACCATTATGGCCTTCATTGATTCTCACATATTCATCTTGATTATGATTCATCTGTAGACAAACCACGACTCTTGTATTAGCATGGTTCCTTCTTTCCTTCTCTGATTCCCTTCCATCCATGAATGTTTGAATGGTAGCCATCAAAGTTTCCATTTGTGCATTGAGTTGCTCATTCCATTTAGCCTGCTCCTGCCATTGCCTCTTATTTTAATTCCATGAATCCTACAATTCTTGATGAAGAACTTGTATTCTCTCATCCAATTGTCTACCGAGCACTTTCCAAAGCTGACTTTGTTGTTTTCCACTATTATTTTTGTTTCCTCCTGCAACATTAGCCTTGAATTCATGGCTCTGATATCAATTTACTAAGGTTTGACCTTAGCAGAAATAGTTGGTGGTCGGGAAATCGAGACTGAGTTAGAGAGAGAGGAGGGAGGGAGATTGTTCTTGCAATTTACAAAAAAAAAAATTATTGTTATTACTTGCCTTCTCATTTACGACACTATCCAGTTTGTAACAAATTGCAGCGCCAACTCTAAGGCTTTTAGTGCATAGTTCAACTAAATCCACATTTTCTTAGCTAAACTAGCAAAGAAAACCGCACCTGGTGCAACTGGATGTGCTTCGTTAAATGATTTCATTTAATGAGGGAAATCTTTGGGTAACAACGCATGTAAAAGCAACAAAAACCCAATCAAGCAACAAAAGAGGTCAACATCTTTAAGAAAAAAATGCATTTAACACTCGGAACTAAAAAGCTCTTTACACAAACATAAAAAAGGGATTATTGTTAGGCCCTCAAATACATTGAAGAATGGCCAGCGGTATTCTAAAGATACAATGTCAATCACAACAATGACGACTAGAAAATTTATGGTTGGGACAAGAAGGTTCACATTTCAGAACTACACTCTGTACACGCGTATCATATATGGACTATTTTGAAGCTCTCAAATACATTCCAGGAAAGCTCTGGATGTATCCTTCATTGAAGATACAGGGTGATATAACAAGCAATGGAGTCCAACCAGCCAGCGGATGAAAGACATACCTCGAGAAGTGTTAGGATTTTACTGTTAATTGACTTCAAATAGCATGCCATTCCCTACCTTTAAAGATTGCTGTTCGCTGTAGAACATGCAAGATTAAACATCAAGGCTGATTATAGGCGTTGGCTCCTTGCTCATGATGATTATTTACAGGTGCCCTAACAACAGGAATATCCAGGCTGCTTCCATCTATCTCCGGTGCAACTTCTCTGACATCAGCTATTGTTGACTCTGTTGCCTGAATATCGCTCCATTCAGCATCTTCAACTGGCCGGGGGTTGCTTTGATCCACTGCCATGTGCACAACATTCTCCCCAGCAGCTGGGACAGCTCTAGAAACGCTAAGACAAGCTTTATCAACATTCTCATCTGATAAGTCTACATGCTTAGTCAGGGGAAGAGTGCTGTCAACAACATTTGGAGTCTCCATTTTCTCCTTGAAAACTTGCTTTGTATCTTTGTGCTGCCTGTTGAGGGAATGGTATATCAATTTTGTCTATCTTAGCAAGTTTCAAGTACAATATTTTTTTTTTAATTTCCCCTTTCATGGGCTGAAAATGCTGATGACAAAATGCAGAAAAGAAACGATCGAGGTACATTAGCAGAAGCAGTACAATGACAAAATCCAAGAGTGAAATATACAGATTTATGTCTCCTAAAGGCTAATATAAGATGATTTCAAAACATCAAAAAAAGAAAAAAGGGGCAGCAATCTTTCTATTGGGTTAGAAGGGATCAGATGTCAAACCTTTGAAGTTGTGCCTGTAACATATTCACGTATGCTAGAAGCTCTTCCTTCTCCTTCACAGCAGCTGCCTCTCTCTGTGCAACCTCCTTTATTCTAGCTTCAGCATCTGCTTCTGCAACTCTTGCCTTCTCCTCTGCTCTAACAACAGCTCCTTCCAATATCAGAGCACGCTCTCTGGCTTTTGCAATCTCAGAACGCCATAAATTTGCCTCCTGGATGGCAGAGTCTCTCTGCCTGATCAATTGATCTCTTTCCTTACTAAGAGTCACAACCTTTTCTTCATACTCTTTTAACTACACACATCCATAAATGAAAGCCCACATAAACAAACTGAAACTGACATCCTAAATTGTACATAGGCATTAGCTCTCATTTGGCAATGATACACACATTAATCAAACTGCATCTCAAAAGAGAGAATATGGTCTTGAAGAGGGATTTGCTTTTGCTAACACATCCCATATGGTTTACATATATATATATATATATATATATAGCCTTTGGACTATAGAATGAACCATTGAAAAAGGCGAGATTACTAGTACCTTCAACATGGATGACTCCAGCTGCTTTTCTGAAGCTTTTGATAACCGCTCAATTTCAGCACAAACAATTCTTCTCTGTTCATCCATAGTATGAGCAGCAGATGCTGCAGCCTCAGCAGCTTCAGCTGTCTCAGATAGTTTATCTGCTATGTCTTTTATTATTGAGTCACGAGCACGAATATCTCGAGCCAGATTCTGTAATTCCTCATCCTTGACTCTCAGCGTCTCCTGTAAAATATTCCGCTTTAGAAACCAAGTCCATGTGGAATGAATAGTAAAAAAAACTTAATGTTTGGCATCAGGAAGCCACAGGTTGGAAACATGCCAACCTAGCCTAGGCAGGTGTTGCACAGCATGTAGTTTATATATAGTGCAAGGATAGTTAGTTGATTCTCAAAAGAAAAGGACGTGTAGTTGGGTTCTAGGCACAAATTTCCATGTAAGACCATAACAAAGCCAGCCACTTTGACTTTTAAAGAAAAATTACTATCTATTATTATTCCTAACATGAAATTTGTGAAACACTCAGTAACATTAGGGTAAAAATGTTCAAGACTTTGACAACAACTTCTTGTTTGCAGGAGTAAGCAAGTGTTAAAACAGTAAGTTGTTTAGCAAGTATGATGAGGACATCAAATCCAAGACATGATTTCACACATTCGTATGATCTATGATGATGGAAGATAGCTCAACTCTTGTATTATTGGATTTTATTTAGGTTTATTTATTGGCTTAATTTAGTTATAGTTTTATTTAGGCTTATTTATTGGATTTAATTTACTTATTCTTGGATATTTTATTTGGTGGGATATAAACCCAATTATTTGTTCTAGTTAGGGTTTTAGTATTTACATCTTATTTTTCTAAATGTTAGACAGTTTTGATTTATTGAATAAAAATTTGTAGAGTTGCAACTTCTAAACCCCTACTCTTTCTCTTCTTTAGCTTTTTTTCTTTAGCTGTTTTTTCTTAGCTTATTACTACATCTTCAAAAGATTTTGTCCCTTGTCAATCTTGGTATCAAAGCACAAGCTTTTAATTGTTATTATAGTTAATCAATCTTTTAGAGCTTCTGAAAATCCTCAAAATTCAACATAGTTCCTAAGCCCTAGAAATTGTGTAGAATCATCAAATATTTGAAGAAAAAAACTAATTTATCTATTTACAACCCAAATCCAAAGAACCTAAAAAGTTACCCTCGCTCAGCTATGTCATCAAACTGCCACGTCTACGCCACGCCGCCACACCACCACATCAATGACATGTCAACGCACTACCACGTCAGTACACGTCAACAACATCACATTGCATTGCCATGTCATCATTTTTTTGCCATGTTAGCAATAGTACCTTCCAACATCTTCCCACCAAGCAATCTAGTCAGTAAATAAGTTTACCTTTTGATACGTTTAATTTTATTGTATTGGTATTACAATTGTTATTCAAATTACCAGTAACCTTCTGTGCCTAAAAAAAACTCTCTCCTTGCATTACACCCTTGTATATTTGCCTACTTTATATAGTCATTCAAATTTTGTCATTGAACTTTTTTATTAATTGTGGAGCTTATCGAAATTAGTGAACAGTTGTGACTTTTATTTGATTAATCATTTACACTTAAATGTCTAACAGTGCATGCTTAAAATTTCTCTGGTGTTTTCTATTCTTGATTAATCTCCATATTAAAAATAAAAATAGAATTAGCTTTATTTTTGTATTGTGATTTCACTTTTAGAAATCATATATGATCTCAATTCCATTTCTAAGTTAATGTTGCATGCATTTATGTCATGATCATCTAGTGTCAAACCTTAAGTCTTACACTTACTGTGGACCCAACCCTTAGTGAAACTCTCAAGGTCATTTGAGGGGAACTCTAAACTCAGATGACCAATATGTCTAAAAGAGTTAACCCCTAGAGAGTTATCGAATAAGGCACCTAAAGACAAGTAAAAATTACAACAATAATCAGTAATAAGAAAGTTCACCATGAGCATCACCAATATAACTATCATTTAGGTTACTCTACATATGATGACCTTGATGAGCAAGTCACGGGCCCTAACAAAATATAAGCTTCCACTTTTGACGATCGTCATGATCCTTTGGTCATTGATATGTGGATTCATAACATGAATCAATTCTTTGCGTGGCATAACTTGTCTGATAATAAGAGAGTTAAATTTGCTAAGATAATGTTCATTGATAGCCCAACTTTATTGGGGAGATGTTGATTGTTTAGAGATGAGAGATAAACCTCTCTTAACTGATTGGACCAAAATAAAACAAGAATTATAGGAGAAAAACCTACCCCGGTCTTATAGAAATAAACTCTTAAACTAATGAAACAATATAAAGTAGGGGAACAAGTTTGTCAATGAAAAATGTCCTTTGAAAACTAGTCATAAATTACAAGTGAGTAGTGAGACTAAACTTTGATATTAGCTCTACTTTTTACATAAAGAACCTCAATATATATAAAACACAATAATCTATCTCTAATGATCCTATTGAGACTCTTGCCTTATTATCATTATTTTTGGCACAAAATGAACATATTAATGTTACCTTGGATGGACAAGTTGTTTTTACTATGAATTATGAACTTCAGTGAATCCTAGTATATGAGATACACGACTAGATTCAGACTATACTTGGATTATCAAAGAGACATCACAACAATTTGATCCTTATCTTCGAAAGTGTTATTGGAGCCGCCATGAACTATACTCGAGGAGGTCGAGTTCTTCCAGCCCTGGAAAAATTGATGGGGACATCATACCCGAGACATGGTTCACACGTTTATATGATCTATGATGATGGAGGATAGGCCAACTCTTCTGTTATTGAATTTTACTTAGATTTATTTATTGGGCTTAATTTAGTTATTGTTGGGTATTTTATTTAATGGGCTATAAACCCAATTATTTGTTCTAATTAGGGTTTTAGTATTTATATCTTATTTTTCTAAATGTTAAACATATTTGATGAATTGAATAAAAATTTGTAGAGTTGCAACTTTCCAACCCCTATTCTTTTTCTTCTTCATCTTTTCTTTCTATTTCTTAGGCTTCTTCTTCTTAACTTATTACTTCATCTTCAAATCTCTTTTGTCCCGCATCAAATTGCTATTTCAATTTCACTGTCAAAGAAAAAAAATCGAGTGCATAATTCTCAGAAGCAAGCTTGTGCACACATGCTCTGCACTGAGAAGTACTTCTTCACGCATTTACACAGGCTCAGAGCACATAGCTCAGAATTTTCAGTCAATAGAGGGTAAAGGGCATGAAATTTGACACGTCTTCTAAGAGTAAACATCAAGTGGTAAACAATGCAATGGGGCACTATAGCTTAAGTTCCAAAAAATAACAAAAGGCAACCAATTTTGAATATCTATAAAGCATACTGAGTATATTTAAAAAATGTGATATAGCAACAAAAGAGCAAGAAAGAGAAATTTTGGAAATTATATACCTTCAGGATTGTCTTGTCATCCATTGGACCATCAGTTGTCCTATTATTCATCATTCCTAAAGCATTTCTCAAAGAAATCTGCATTGCTGCTTCAATTTCTTTAGAGCATTCCAGCGCTGTTGAATTGGCTGCAGCAACTACAGTGGCAACTGTTCCTAGTTTTGCAGAACCATTTCCACTTAAGGAGTCCACAGCCTCTTTATGAGCCTTTAGAACCAACTGAGTAGCACTGGTTATAAGCAAGCCAAAAAAATAATTAAAAAAAAAAGGAAAAAACTACTAGTAATGCAATTTTCAACATCAATCCAAATAAAGTTTTAAAAAAATGATCTCATCTGATCCTTGTAAGATTGGCCAAAGTAAATTAGTTACTGAACATCATTAACAAAAACATAGACCAACTAAAAAAATTTATTACAGGTAGAGAAAGGAACCTAAATGAAGAAAAAGAGGTACTGTTATATTCCCATGCTTTGGAGAAACTTGCCTCTTAGATTCTAAATCTTTCAACTATGTTGCCAGTGTTGGCGGGAAAAGTTTTGAGCTGATTGTTTAACTTTTAGGGCAGCGCTTGAACAGGGAATGACTTCAATATACAGCCTATGTGAAGTACTTTAAAGGAGAAACACAAATTTGAAAGTTACTCCAATGTCACAGAGAACCAAACAAATCATCCACAAGATTATCAATGCTAGCAGGAGTAGTCTACAAGAATTATCCTTATTTCTACCCTATCCAAGACCATATGAGCCATACGATTCTAAAATATTATTTTCTTTCCCTCGCTGCTTGAAGACACACCATATGTTTGCCATTTTTTGCCTCTTCAACCTTGCACTTTTTATTCAATAGATCTACATGGAAACCTCAGACAGATTCACATTATGAAACCATCTTAAATGATTTCTTCATGAACATATATTTGACTGGTGTCACCTTTACTTTCTATTGAACTTGCTCATTTATTATATATATCTTTTCTTAGAAGCTCCAACAAATACAATAATTGGTCATCTCCAAGGTGCTATTCAAACAAATGGTATACTGCTGGGAGGGGAAAAAATGCTTTAAAAAGTGTATACTTAATTCCAAAATCTCTAACCAACATAAGGCTTGTGAAAATTTAGTTCATAATGTAGATCATCTTCATGGAAAAGGCAGAGACTCCTAGAATGCTGCATTCATGTAAACTAGGACATGGACCAACAGGATGTTATTGCTTTCTAGTTTTCTAGAACAATATTTCAAACTTTACATAAATAATCAACAAATCTAAGTAAAAGAATACCATCTATAATCATAGGAAAGTACGGGAACAGAAAAATATTCTTCAGCTCATTGAAAAGTCCATATTCCAAAGACAAAACTTACTGTAAAGTTGCTACCCAAGCTCTAGCTGCACCAGGAGTCTCTGCACAGAGGAAGTAATCTTTTTTCTGGGGAGTACCAATGTCTAAATTATAGTTAAGCATGCAACTTCAACAAATTCAAATTCACCTACACTACAATGCTTTCAACTGAAGAAAAATCAAATAGGTTGGCTAACTAAGGATACAAAAACAGCATCCATCGTACTTTGGGAGCCCACTAAATCACACCAAAAGAAACAAAAGTGTTAATAATCATTCAAATTAATTAATTATGAAACTAATTTCTGAAAATACGTAAAGGAACCTTAATAGATTAAAAAAAACACCAATCTTACTTGAAGTTTACAGGAGAAACTGCGATGGTGCTATTTGCATCGAAGAGAATCGTCCCTTTCACAACTGGCTCACTTCTCCTAGTTCTAAAGCACAAGAAAACCAGCACAAGTTGAAGGATTGAAACATTACAGGCGAAAAGTGAAAAAAAGCGCAACATTTACTCACTTGTATTCCATTTTCCCAGTAGTTGGGTCTAAGATCACCCATCGCTCATTCCATTTCCTCAGCTAATAAGGCAAAATTGAAGCAAACTAATCAATAACTTGGCAACTCCTAAAGACCCAAAAATGTCATAGTTTATTTATAATTCAACAGCCAAAGAATTCAGTCATAGCTATAATAAGGTACTGTTAAAACCAGGCTGCAATTCTTGGGTATAAACTTGAAAAGAAATTTTCCGAAATTAAAACGATTCAAGAAGTGGGAATTGCCGTACAGTTTCAGATCGCTTAAGAAGTGGGCCCTGCAACAAGTTCTTGCCAGAGCCGGACGCTAATTGCCGCTTGATCTTCTCCAAACTATTCTCTGTGCCCACTGCAGGTCTCTGTTGCTGCTGCAATTAATCATAATTAAAGATTACTTGTCACCGTAATCATTGATGAAAACACAGTAAAACAATTGCCGTGAATTTCATTAATTTATTATTAAAAAGAGAGAGCGACTGGACTGACCGTAGAAGCTCCGTTGGAGGCCATGGTGGGAGGAATTATAGATCAACGATTGGCAGTAAGATATGTGAAATTGAAAAAGAAATCGGAGAAATGGGTTTTTGCGATGTTTTAGGATAGAAGACACCTCGGAATATAAGCATAATAACAATAAATGTTTTACGTAGAGGGAGGGCTGTTAGGTTTCTCTACCTGACTCGCAGGTGGCGCTTTTGTTTTTGTTTTGGCCTTTTTATTACCTAGTTTTCCTTATCACATGCGAATTGTTCAAGACTTCTGGTACAAGTATCCTAAACTTTCAACAAACATCAGAATTGTTCAGAGTTATTTAGGAATTATTTTTCTGTTTTAAAAAATATTTTGAAACAAATTTAAATTATTTTTAATTTTTTTATTTCAAATTAATATTATTTTTATATTTTTAAATTATTTTAATATGTTAATATCAAAAATAAATTTTTAAAAAAATTATTTTAATATATTTTTAAATAAAAATTACTTTAAAAAATAACTATTATTACATCATAAAACATTCTCTAAATCCAGTTTGGTCTAGCACGTTAACCCAAAATTTAAGTGACAGGCTATGTCCAGGTTTGCAGCTGTTAAACGCAATTGACTGTCAGTAAATCACCTAACTTACTAGGTTAATTAGTGACCCGGGTGATTTAAAAAAACTTATTAGAGATTATTTTTTATTTTTTCATGGCAGCATTTTCCCAAAAAACTGAAAAATTAATTAATAGGCTGTTGACAACGTTAACTCAACGAAGGCGAAACCTGTTAGTGACCTGGGTTTCTTTTTGGCAATATTTTTCCAACGAACCAAGAAATCAAATCAATTACTAGCCAATTTGAAATGTTAAATCAATGAATAGTTAGGTAAACCTGTATCTTTTGATAGCACGCCCATGAACATATGCAAGGTTTTTCCTAACAAACTAAAAATATGAAATCAATTAATTTCTAACTAGGAGGATCACATTGTCCAGATAGCATTAGCACGTCCATGAGGAGAATAAGACGATTTGTCCAAAAAACATTTATATATATACTTATTTAATTAGAGATTCCACTCTATTATTTGTTTTTTATTTGCTTTCTATTTGAATCCTTATAAGACGATGGTGGATACAGCAGCGGGAGGATATGAATTAAATTACTATATTATATCTGGGTTTAAGCTCTCTCGACCATATCTACAAGAAAAAAACTCCCTTTCACTCTTTTTGTTGACTATCAAACAGATCAATAGATTCAATTATAACTGGAAGTGATACCCAACCAGTTGTGTTCCTGTCTATAGTTTACCTTTTTTTTCTTTTTTGAATTAAAATTAAAGTTAATCAAAAGAGCATATCCCAGAAGGGGGTATGAGTTCCTCCTAAAAGAGAGAGTAGAAGTTAATAATAAAAAATGTCACGGCAAAAAAAAGAAAAAAAACACATCTACACCTCTGCTGTAGCACCTTTTTTTTGTTCTTCTCTGCAGTTACTGCTGCGGTCTTCTTCTTTTTGATAAAGCTGTTGCAGTCATTTTAAGATCTCCTAGAGGGAGCATTTTCTCGATCATGTTGGTTCAATTAATCGGTCCTCTTCATCTTTTGTGTGTATAATTTGTGTGTATCGTGTCATTATTGAGATATTTATATATTATAGTATCTATTAAATATACTACATAAATATTTATATAATACAAATATACATCTTGAGTTTTGGGTTGATTTTGCTTGATAATATTCATACCTTATTTATTACCTATTATATAAGATAATTGTTATAAAAAACTCACTCATTCATGTCAGTTAATATTTATTAAGTTCAGATTAAATTTTCATCTCTACCAAATACACACATCCAAGTTAAAATCTAACATAAAAGAAGAAGCTGTTAACATTATGGATGTGTTTTATGGTATCATTAAATTTGTTAACAAGTAATGTAAAGATTATGTTTATTCTTAACATAATAAATTAAAAATATATTAATCGATAAATTACACATAAAAAAATTGTGAATGTTAATTACAGACTAAGGCCTTGTTTGTTTGCCGAAAAGTAGTTTTCTTTTAGAAAAGTGAATTATTTTTCGATATTTGGTAGTGTAATGAAAAATAAATTGAAACACTTTCCAGTGTTTAGTTATGTTATGAAAAATGAGTTGGAAAATAATTTATTAATGTTTTATTTTTTCATGTTTATTAATATAATAATGAACAAATCTTACAAATTAAAAAATTGAATGAGAATGAAATTGAAAAAAATATATAATTCATAAATGATCTCAAATAAAATAAATAATAATCAAAATCAAATCTAAAAATAAAAAATTGAAGGATGAAGAAATTAAAAGAATAATAATTAATATTTCATAAAGTATTTCAAATAAAATAAGTAATAATCAAAAGAATGAGGACCAAATTAGATAGATAAAAAATTTCAATTAAAAAATGATAAGGAAAAAATAAATAACAATTATAAAAATAAGGACCAAAGTTAATATAAAAATTAAATTCTAAGAGATGAGATTGAAAAACAAATATTCAAAATAAAATATAAATATATATATATATAGCAATCAAAAATTTAAGGATCAAATTTGATATAATTAGCAAATAATATAACATTTTTAATTTTTTCACAACTTCCGGATAGTGTTTTCAGCTTAAAATAAAAGGAAAACACTTTTCTGGAAACCAAGCTAAATTTTCTTTTGATTGTAAAGTGTTTTTCGTTACAAACTTTTCTAATTACAAACAAACATAGAAAAATTTAAAAAATAATTTCTCAAAAACCACTTTTTAAAAAACAAACATACTTTAAATTTAAAAGTTTATCTTTCTAGTAACAAACAAAAAATAAATGTACATGTAACCTTAGCTATCCTTTTTATTTTATACATTTCAATCTATTTATTTAAGAGCTTCATTCTCATTGATAATTACATATGATTTTTATTTTTATAAATATATCATACAAATACAACTAATGTATAAAAAAACCCTTGTCAAAATAAAAATAAAAATAAGTTACAGTAATTTTTTAAAAGTATTATGAAATTATAAAAACCATCCAAAATATTAGTTGCAATCTTAAAAATAGTTAAAGTAAACATTTAAAAAATAAAAGAGAGGATATTAGTTAAAAATTAATTAAATACAAAAAATCAGGTGTTGTTTAGCTTAGAAAGTGTTTGGGAATGCGGTTAAAACTGTTCCCACAAAATTAAAAAAATTTTTGTTAAAATTTAAAACGATTTGTATGTTTTGGATCGTTTTAATATGTTAATATTAAAAATAATTTTTTTAAAAAAATTATAAACACATATTTCGATAAAAAAATTATTTAAAAAACTACGAGTTTACTGAGTAAAAGCTCAGGCATGCTCGGGGTCTCTTTTTTTTTTTTTTTTTTTAAAGCAAATAGTAAGTCATCTACTCGAGAATATATTTTTTTTTTTGTAATATAACAAAGGTGACGTCTGGTCCTCTGGAACATTTTCTAGTCATTTTGATTGTCAGAAAGATGGGGTACGAGTTTTTGTACTCAAAAACTTAAATTTTAATTTGTTTTTATAATAAAAACACATTTTAAAAATCTAAATAAATATATTTTTAGCTTCAAAACATTTTCTAATTAATCTAAAAATAAATAAAATAAAATAATGAAAAAAATTTACTAGCTCCTATTTACTTTTTTTTTTTTTTTTATCATAGTTAAAGATAAAATCCCTTTATGTCTATTTCCCCCAACTTTCTCTTTTTTTTTATCAGTTTTCAAGTAAACATAATAAAAAATAGTTTTAGATCAAAATAATTATTATTTTTATTTATCGATTCATATATTTTTTAATTCATTATATATATTATTTTTTATTCATTAATTAATATATTTTAAGATAACAAAAAACACATCATAACACTAACTCTTTCTTCTCTTACATTAAAAATCAAATTTAAAATCTTACACGCAAGATAATGCGGATACAATATGATGATAAAATAAAATAAAACATATTGTATCACTTCATTTTTCTTTCAAGATACGGACTCTGTAATGATAAGGTGCTGGCCTCGAAATCCGCTTGCAGCCTGTCGTGCATTTCTGAACTCCAGCTCTAGCCGATACGTTCGAGAACGATTGACTTGACACGTCATATAAAATCCACAGTCCTCATGTTTCAGAATTCTCTGACTAGATAGGACATGATCATCTGCAAATACCATTCCAAGCTCCTTTCCGGTTTAGAGTGGTAAACCAGAAAAATTGAGAGCCAAACACAATGAGCAAAGAAAATGAGACATCAGAGACAACAGGTGAGTTCAAGCTAGTCGGTTTCTCCAACTTTGTTAGAACCAACTCACGTTCCGACCTTTTCAAAGTGAACCGTTTCCACCACGTAGAATTCTGGTGCTCGGACGCAATAAACACGGCAAGCCGTTTCTCTTGGGGACTCGGCATGCCGATCGTCTCCAAATCCGACCTCTCTACCGGTAACGCCGCACACGCCTCTTATCTCCTTCGCTCCGGCGACCTAAATTTTCTCTTCACTGCCCCGTATTCTCCCTCTATAGCTTCCATGGACAACCTCTCCCACACCGCTACCGCCTCCATCCCCACCTTCAACCACGAAACCTGCCGCAACTTCTCCGCCAAACACGGCCTCGCAGTCCGCGCTATCGCCATCGAAGTTGACGACGCCGAGCTAGCCTTCACCACCAGCGTGGCACACGGCGCCAAGCCGTCAGCCTCTCCAATCCTCCTTGATAATGGTGCAGTTATCACCGAGGTTCACCTCTACGGGGACGTCGTTTTAAGATACTTAAGCTACAGAAATTCTGAAAACGACGATTCTAGCCCTGACAATTGGTTTTTGCCTAAATTCGAGGCAGTGTCATCGTTTCCTTTGGATTACGGGATCAGGAGATTAGACCATGCGGTTGGAAACGTGCCGGAATTGGCTCGATCCGGGGCTGAATTACGTTAAGTAGTTCACTGGTTTTCATGAGTTTGCGGAGTTCACGGCGGAGGATGTTGGGACGAGCGAGAGTGAGTTGAATGCGGTTGTTTTGGCTAATAACGAAGAGACAGTGCTGCTGCCAATGAACGAGCCGGTTTTTGGGACTAAAAGGAAGAGTCAGATACAGACTTATTTGGAGCACAATGAAGGGGCTGGAGTGCAACATTTGGCGCTTGTGAGTGAGGATATTTTCAGGACATTGAGGGAGATGAGGAAGTGCAGTGCAGTTGGGGGATTTGAGTTTATGCCTTCGCCACCGCCCACTTATTATAAGAACTTGAAGAGTAGAGCTGGGGACGTATTGACCGATGAGCAGATTAGGGAGTGTGAGGAGTTGGGGATTCTTGTGGATAGAGATGATCAGGGGACGTTGCTTCAGATTTTCACCAAGCCTGTTGGTGATAGGTATTTCCAAAACTTCTTTGATAGAGTGATTTTATTATTGCTTTATAGGATGGATAGTTTTGACTTCATTTATTTTATCTTATTAAGTTTTCTCTGATCTTATGGGATCGCTAATTGTTTCCTCTTTTTTTTAAAAGTGCTGGAAACTTAATGTTACGGGGCATCTTTAAAATAAGTTTTGGATCATGAACAAGGTTTAGTTAGGCCTCTGGCTAGGAAGATTCGAGGGGATTTATTTAGTTGTGGTTTTGGCAGGCCAACAATCTTCATAGAGATAATTCAGAGGGTGGGATGCATGCTCAAGGATGAGAAGGGCAGGGAATACCAGAAGGGTGTATGTGGAGGATTCGGGAAAGGAAATTTTTCAGAGCTCTTTAAGTCGATTGAGGAATATGAGAAGACACTTGAAGCCAAAAGAATTTCAGAAACAACTTCAGCTTGAGAACTTGAGAAGCTTCATCTCTTGGCTGGTCTTTCTGGAAAACTTGCCTTTTAATGCTCAATAAGTTTGTTGAACCATCCAATCACAACATAAATTGTGTTGACATGTCGGTGAACTGTGGTAATAACTCATGATCCTTCTGTAAGTTACTGTATGCTAAAAAGAATTCTGAACTTCAAATTTTACATCGCAGTTGTTGTTTATTTATTTATCGCTGAAGCATGTGGAGCAATTAGCCTTGTAGTTGGAAATTGGAATATCTGAGGCTAAATGTGGTCGTGGATTGCATAAATATCAGACAACCTCTGTCTAGTTTTTCTCCTGAAGTACTCATTCCCTTTGATAAGCTCTGTTGAGTCACATTATCTTTAATCCTAAGTAAGAAAACAAATTTAAAAGCAAAACATTCATCGGCTTTGCTTCGTTTTGCAATGAAATTATGACGGAGATGAACTACATGGAAAACTTCTTCCTCTTTAGGCTGCAACAGAATTTGGTGTTTTTCATAGATATGGGAGCGCTCTTAGATCATTATTCCGATGAATTCATAAGAATTGGTTCTCTGTTTTTTAGATTGGATGAATTCTAAAGATCGAGGCTCTATTTGGGAAAATTTTCAACGATCTTGTGTTATAATTATGCTTTCACTTCTGCCATTTTTCAACGATCTTGTGTTATAAAATTGGCAACTGAAGCCAGATTGGTTAGGTTCTCCTTTAACCATGAAAGTGAGACAAATCACGCATGACAATCTTTGCAGATGTTGCTTATAATGGAAAATGAACTTGTTAATGTTCTGTAAGCTATTGAATTATGTTATTACAACGTAAATTGTTGAAAGATATCAGTAGCGGTTCTTTCAACTCAGAGCCAGGCGCCATATTTCGAACTACAAATTTTATCCTGCAGTTTTTATTTTCAAGCCAGAAGTGGTCTTTAACCACAACCACTCTTTTTATTTATAGACTATGTTTTCTGTGAAGCCATTCCTTGAATTTGAAATTTTTGGATATCCTACGAGTTTTATTTTTCAAAGAATAATCTAAATTCAATGACTTAAGTTATTAAATTAGGTTTTAAAATATAATTTATATTATTTTTTAATATATTTCCTAAAAAAAAAGTCATTTGAACTTGAAAATTGCACAAATTTACATTATTTTATTTTTAATTTTTATCAAATAAATAAAATGATGAGATTTAAATTTGTGACCGCTTGGTCAAATAACTATTTCAACCTAATAATTTAAATTGTTAGATGAAGTTTTAAAATATAATTTATATTATTTTTTAATATTTGAATGAATTATGTTAAGGATGAAATTTTATTCCGAATTTGATATATGTGGACTCAAATGGATAGAGTTTTTTTAATAGTTATTTTATCTTAAGAGGTAAATGGATAGTGTATAGATTTTTCTAATATTTATATATATAATACATATATGCATACCATCTACGCTATGAATATCTAATTTTGTAAATCCAGACCCACATTCATTTTCATTGTTCTCTCTAAACAACATAGTCCATACATATGCCACCGTCGTATTCATTCAACACCCATGAATATAGCTTCCTTCCTTTTTCTCCGAAATTCAACCAGACAACCACCAATAATCACACTGCAACTCAAAGAAATTTTGACTTAAGATCCTTGAATAAATATGCCGAAATTATTTGATTTGTTCTGTCAGTGAGATGAAAGGCGTCCCAGAATACATATTTGTCGGCATCTGTGCATGTAAGTGGATGGTCTCGAGTGCACATGATTCCCATCTCAAATGTTCCCGAGCCACAACATCCTACTTCTGCGTTCTCAAATCCTGCAATGAAAACACAGCGTTATTTGACTTTGAACAGATTAGTGTTCCACCGGATGAGGAGGAGGAAGGGAAGAAATCACCGAAATCTCAATTACAAATCACATTGTTTTGTTTTTGTCTGATGTAACAGTTGGTAGTTAACTGATCTACTCCTTAAATCAGTTGAGGGATCAGCTCTTTTTGGTTAGTTTAATGTCATCATCAATAGCAGTGGCAGAGAATAGCAGATGCTGACCAACCAACAAAAACAAAAATCAAACTTACCATACAGTGAGGGTGCTGTGATGATTTGCAACAGTAAGTCGTATGGATTTGAAAACAACACTTTCATCCCAGGAAGTTCACCGTTCAGTTTTGCCACCAATTGATTCAATTTTCCATTAAATTGTGAAGCAAGATCGTTGTATTCCTTCACACAGCTGTTAGGATGCATAAAATTTGTAGCTCTCTCCAGTGGCAAACACCCCATTGGAGAAAGCCCTGTAAGGGATAATTTCCGAGCTCCAAGAGCATAAAGCTTCTTTACAAAGTCCTCAGCAAGTCCGATTAGGAAATCCTGGTATTGCTGGATCGTGAATTGTGAGCTTCGGCCAGGGATGGTGTAGTAGTTTTCCAAGAAGTCATTTGTTCCTAAGCTCATTATATATAAAGCCTCTGTTATTATTTCCTCCGCTTTCTTGGCACCAATATAGGCTTTCATTCTCCTTTGATAGTCCTTGTAGTTCTCCAGCTCTTGCCACAAAGGGATCACTCCCTGCAATGTCAACATTGGCAGCAACAATAGGGCACCACTTAAAAGGAACATTAGCTATAAATGAATGAGGCATGACCAAAGAAATATTTAATTAGTTATAAAAACTACATGTTTCTCTAGAAAATCGACATTTTGTAATGCCAGGAAGAAGGGTAAATGAGCTTATGGAAATTAGCACGTCATAGAAGCAAGAATGTCATGGAACTGGAAGACTTACTAGCACATCAGCAGTGGCATTGTCATAGCCACTTCCAGCAGAAGCAAAGCAAACACCAGTAGCAAAATCTTGTATGTTATACATTGGATCCAAATACGCAGGTATAGCTGGCTTGAGGCCAAAAGCCTGAGAGAGGAAGTCAGGAGGAAGGCGGCCATTGCAGAATCGTCCAGTGGCACTACCCCCTGGAAAATCACGGCCGTAAGGTGCAAAATTGCTCTTCGCAATTGTGGAAATAAAATTGTTGTTCCCTGAATCCACAGATGAGTCCCCGAACACTATGATGGCTGGAACTTTTGCGCTACATTCAGGAACTAGTAGTGTTAGGATTTGTATTAAGAAGAGAGTTAGCCCTGTGATCCACATGTATGCCATGACAGAACGTGTTAGCAGCTTGAAGCGAACCAATACAGTAGAGGGAAATTGGCTTGCTGTATTGGCTCGAGAGAGGAGAACTTAATGTGGGAATCGAAGTTTGGTGGGAGATTAATGGTTAGCTACTCCAGTGGCTACTGGCAACAGCACTACTTATTTCCTCCTGTGTTGCTAGCGGGAGAGAGAGAGAAGAAGAAATGAGTAGTGAGAGCTCGGATGTACCTTATTTCCTCCTGTATATGGTTGGAGAAAAGGAGATTTAATGTAACTGTACCCCTCCCATTTTGAGTAAGGACATACAAAGCAAAGCAAAGCAATTATACAGTTGCCAGTTGCCACAGCAAAGCAAAGGACATACACTCCATGATCGGTCTTAGATCTCCAAATAAATATATAGGGCTTCGGGCTGTTTAATTAGGAGTGTTGTAATAAAATACGATGGATAAGATAAACTTAAGTTGTATCAGATATTATTTTTAAAGATATTTTTTTAATACAAGGTTATTTTTCAGAATTCAACAAGTTTTTTTTTTTCTAAAACAAGATCACATATAAAAACAGATAGACCATAATTAAAAAGAAATATCAACAAGCTTTGGAAACACATGAAAATACAAAGTTTTACAAATACAAATAAATACTATATTCTCAGCACAACTTGATTGTAAAAATATATGGTATATATAGATGGTTAGCATGTAACAGCTAGACAAGAAATAAATTAGATAATTAAAAAGTTGTTACAGCAATTTAAAATATAAAAAAGCTGTAATTCCAAGTGTTTAAAAAATTATAATTCCAGTTTAAGAGCCAAAAATAAATTATTGTCAAAAAAAAAAAGATTTGGAAAGTACATACGTTACCTCGCACCCAAAAAGCAATGAGAGGTTTTCCTCATATTCAGCTCAACCTAACATGTACGTACGAGCCAACTATTATTTCCTTTTTAGTTATTATTTCATATTAAAGTTTAATATATAAACATTAGATAAAGATTTTATTTTTTCAATGTGAAATAAAAAGTTTTATGTATATTTTATATTCATAAGAGAAAAATTGTGTTTATTTTAATATGAGATTTAAAACTTTTTAAAATAATCTTTATTATTTACAACAAGTGTGATGGAATAATTTACATTTTAAAATATGTTTTTGTTTAAAAATATATTAAAATAATATTTTTTTTTAGCATATCATGTTAAAATATTTTAAAATATAAAAAATATTAATTTTTTTTATTAAAAAAAACTCAAATTTTAAACCAATAGTGTTTTGACCTGAGTGAAGCACCCCTTGACTTCACTGGTCTCGTAGAGACATTACTATTTCATGCAGAGTTATGAAGACGTCACCTCCACATGTGGGCGCTCGCTTCCTACTAATTTGCATGTAATATAAATAGTAAATACCACTTCCAGTAAAAAAAAAAAAAAAAAAGGGTTGATGAATCTATATATTACCAAAAAAAATAAATTTTCCAGTGTTCTTAAAGAGAGGTGCCACTTGCATGTGAACGAGAACGACAGCACAAGGAGGTCTCTTGTCATAATTAAGTCCTCCAACATACGTCAACACGCCACAAATTCTTGTTTGTACCCAAGGGATTCACGAATCCTACATCGTTTTTTTAATGTTCATAGGATAGTATTAAACCAACAAATTTTATGATGCTACCAGTATCTTTAAAATCATATTGAATTCAATTTTCAACCTTGAAAAACATACCAAGAAGATAGCTGCAAGAGAGAGCATAGACTAGAGAGTTGCAGGCAGGAGAGATCAAGAGAATTATTTTTTTATCTTTTTTCAATTATTTTTTTCCCGGTTGATTAGTTTTTTTTTAACATCCCTACTTTTATGTGTGTGTATATATATATATGCCATTGTGTTGATTTGAACACTGTTAATTAAGCCCATTACGTTGGCATTAATTTTGAAAAAAATACATAAATTAATCACAATAGAGTTTGTAGGTATTTGAGGGGTCGGGGGGTTAGTCTATAGTTAACATTAGTTCATTGGCATGTAATTTTTC
Source organism: Populus alba x Populus glandulosa (assembly GCA_033617975.1). Taxonomy (NCBI): domain Eukaryota; kingdom Viridiplantae; phylum Streptophyta; class Magnoliopsida; order Malpighiales; family Salicaceae; genus Populus; species Populus alba x Populus glandulosa. Next base: position 19,997,550 of record CM066147.1, on the reverse strand, counting down.
GTGTACCAGACGAATTTTTTTCTAAAAATAAGGTGATTTTTTGACAATGTTATTAATCCTAGATAAAAGATAAATTTTGAAATCTTTCCTTGCCTAGCACGATGATAAAGTGTAAAATTCAGATATATTTATGCAACAAGGTTTTTTGATGGTTAGAATATTAAATTGGTTAAGTATTTATTCAAATAACTTCATTCTCTAATATTAAGAAAAACTCTCTTGAAGAATATCTTTGTGTACCTGCAAATATTTCTTTTTTAGGGTGTTTGAGGATACTCTAATGGTAAAGTCAATAAATTTATAGAGAAAAAAATATAAATATACTTAAAAAGTTTTCAAGTTATGAAATTTAAGGTGTTGTTGTGTTGAAATGATATCTGTTTAATGTAAAAATACCTAAACCTCTAACGTGATCATTCAAAGAGTATTTCTAGCTCTTTATCCATGTATTTTTATAAGATAAAAGGGTTGAAAAGTAGTTTCACCATGATAATTTTTTTAATATAAAAAATTGATTTAAACTATATTTATTATTTTGATTACAAGCTTCTTATCATCACAAATTTAGATTTGTTCATGGCTATTTTTAGGATTATTTAAGAAATTATAAATATTTTAGAGAAACAGGAGAAGAATTTATAATAAAAAAATCGAATAAGAATCTTTGTGTGGTAATACTATTAGATAGATTTATATATTCCTGTATTTATTATTTTTTTTCCATTTACTTTCGCATTCCATTATCTAATTGAATATACTTTTCAAAAAACTCAAATTTCATCTCTCATCAATATACAATTTAAATGGCCTCCAGGGAGCGGAAGCACTCCATCTACAGGCCATATAGAAAGTCAAGGAGAGCCAGGAGCTCAGGAGCATGGCAAAAATGAAAGCTTCCATCTCATCGGCTTCCTGCGTGAGATTAGCCGAGGACAAGATGTAGGAGGAAGAAGAAGAAGCTCAACCGACAAAGGGTATTTTCCAGTTCTAGCAAGAAAAGAGGGGATGATGGAGAAACTTTTGCTCGAAATATCAGCTAAAGAACACAGGCAAGATGGATTACTGAAGATTAATTCCATGTGATGTCAATTGCTTTAAAAAGATTCTCCAGCTCATATCCAAGAAATAGCATACTTCCTTAATTTGGATCTCCATAAGATGGTGTTGTCGTTTCCTTCTTTTCCCTGTCTTTTTCCTTTTCTTTTCCAAACCGGTACGAGTGGTCTTAATTAGCGGTACAGTTATTGCATGAATTATTCATCGAAATAATATTCATTTTACAAAAATATTTTTAATATTAATATATTAAAACAATACAAAATTATATATAAAAAATTAATTTAAAGCATAAAAAAGTTTTAAAAAATCCTTAAAATTGCTTTTTAAACACAAAAACAAACAAAATCTAAATTTTCCCCCTAAAATTTAGTTGCAATAACGTATGAAAGTCTCCACATTTATCTATGCTTACTTACTAGACATCAACTATTAATTATATGAGTTTTTAAAATTACTAGACACTTTAACATAAAAATAACTAAATTATCAACTTATTATACAACTACAACTCCAGAAATCTTAATTCTAAACAAAACAACATGGATTTTGAAAAATACTTGTCGTATTTGATATCGCGATAATCTTAAAAAATTAATATTTGAAAAAAACAAATTTCTTGTATCCTATTCTTTAATAGAAAACTGTCTTGTTTAAAGAATTGACATTTATTATTATGATTATTAAAAATTTTAACTGGTCAACAAAAATTCTATGATTCGAGACTGGTTATCACTCCTTAAACGTTATATTTTAAATGGCTAAACATAGAGCGAGAGGGGGGGCCCATCAGTAGCCTTACTTGTCACCGGACTTTCTGTTGAGGCAACTTGGCATGCAAACGGCACAGTTGCATCCACATATTGAGAATTTTCGACAAGTCACCAGTGATTTAGCCACCTGTAACATGCTGTGGATAAGAAGTAAGAAGGCAACAAAAGTTCCAGCACTCCAGGGATAATATAGCAAGTGATATATATGCGATCCAAAATATTTCCCATCCTTGGACAACTCTCGCTCATCTCTGTAATGTCGTGTAGCAATGGTTTACACAGATTGCTGCTTCTCGTACTCGGATACTGCTGAAAGCCGTGTTATGCTCTGTGGTCCTAGGCTAGCTATTCCAGTCAAAGTGCAACTGGCTGGCTGCTTGATGGGATAGAACAGTACAAAGCTTTCTGTGCGATAGCTAGCCAGCAAGTACAATTTAAATTGAAATTGTGGGCTGCAGATACCGCTATTTTAATTTTTAATTTTTTTATTTAAAATAAAATGTTTTTATAATTTTAAATTATTTTTATATACTGATGTTAAAAATAATTTTTTAAAAATAAAAAAAAAAAAATTTAATGTATTTTTAAATAAAAATATTTTAAACCGTTTACACTACCACTATTTCAAATACACCATAAATCTATTCAGTTTTTAAAATTGAAAATAAGCTGTTGTTTATTTTAATTACTTTATTTTTTTTTATTTTTGCGAACATCCTTCGCTTTTATCAAAATGCATTTGCATTTTATAAACTTGAATGATAAATACTATATAATGCGTGTGCCTATTTTAGCTGAAGAAAAATGTTTTGTGCACTTTTTCTTCTTTTTCTTTATAATAAACTGACACAATTTATAATAAAAAGAGAGGATAAAAAGAAAAATAAGAAAAGAAAAAAAAATCATGGAAACATACCGAGACTTAGATGACAACACAACTAGTATGAATTCAATGACGCTAAGATAAGTCACAAACGGTAATCGAAATGGGTCACATGAGCCGTTTAAATATGTTAGGGCTCATTTGTTTTTGAATGGCTCATGTGACATACTCTGGTCACCATTCATGACCTTTTTTAATGTTGTTGGATTTGTCTCATCGAGATATTTTCAACTGTACCAATTATATCGTCACCGGAGCTTCAATGTGCCTTCATGATTTTTTTTTTATTTTTTTACTTTTCTCTCTCTTCTCTCTTCACAAATTACAAGGAGAAGAGAAAAAAATAAAAAAAAAAAAAAACTTTAAATACACATCGAAACTCTAATAATAACACAATTAGTATTATTGAAAAAATCTCGACGAGACAAATTCAACAACATTAAAAAAGGTCGAGCGATGACTTGAGTATGCCACATGAGCCATTCAAAGGCAGATGAGCCCTGATATATTTGAATGTCTCTTGTGACCCACTCTAATTGTTGTTTGTAACCTTTCTTGGTGTTATTGAACTCGTCTTGTCAAGATTGTTTTCAACAGTATTAATGGTGTTGTCATTGGAGTTTCGATAAGTCTCCAAAATCTTTTTTATTTTTTGTTTTTTGTTTTTTTTTCTCTCCTCTCTCCTCTCTATTTATTAAAAACTGTGTCAGTTTATTTTTAGAATTGAAAAGAATCACATGACATTTGCAATATTATCTGCAAGAAAATTACAGATATCATCTACAAGAGAATCATAAATATGATCTACAACTCTCTAAACATACTATTTTTTTCTAAATAATTTTTGTACTGTATTATTTTATCACTTTTTTTTAAGTGCTAAATTACAAAAAAAAAAAAAAAAAAAACTCACCTTTCTAAGCTTAGCTTTCAAAGGTTAATGTCTTTCATGGTCCCCGTATACACGTGTGTTGTAGTTTGTACTATATTCAGCACGCCAAGTACATCTATCAAATTGTCGAAGAGTATCGAGATATCCATAAGCTATCCACAATCACATGGCTTGGACACTGATTTTTAGTTTCCCCCTTACAGGACTTGACTCCAGGACGTAAAGAGGTGTATATATATATAGCCTTCTATCCTTTATCGAGCCATCTGAGCTTCTTCTTTCTTTCTTTTCTTTCATTTTGCGCCTAAAAACACGTCCATGGATTCTCCAGACAGTTTAAGCAATATTAGAGGTGATTTTGAATTCGAAGAATTGGAAATCACAGAGCATGATGGTGCCCTCCTAAGGGACTTACTCCAAGAGACGAAAATTGAGGTTGGTGGTGATGGAGCAGACATTAAAGAATCCTTGGAGGTGAAGAATGATTCCGAGGTGAGAGTAGATATGCAGGCCTTCTTCGAGCAAAACTCTACTCTCCTCCAGGAAGTTGAGGCTATGATGGAGGTGGATCCAGCATTTCCATATGAAGAAATCACTCCATGGTACGTAGATGACATTGCTGGGATGGTTGAATTCGGTGATATTGGAGACGCTTTACAGCTCTCCGATGAAGAGTTCTTTTATGGGAGCTTGTGGCGGGATTAGCTAAATGCAAGACATTGTACTTATAGCATATTTGCACTTCGCTATAAAATTCGAAACCGAACGCTCCTAAGACTGAGAATTTCGAGTTTAACAAGTAGACTGCACGCATATATGCAAGAGGGAGGTGGGAGGGTAGTCGCTGGTTTTCTACATCCTTCACAGTTGCCTTTGTATTATTATTGAAAAGATAAAAGCAAGGTCTAATTGTGGAGTGTTTTAAAAAAAGTAAGCTAGTAAATACGTTCAACTTGCCTGCTCTTCATTGTTCTTCCAGAATTATACGGTCTCGTGTATTTCTAATCCAAAATTGTCCTACACATAAAAGCAATGCATGAAATAACATCCGTTCCCGACACTCTTCATGACCAACAAATCCTTGCGAGAGAAAAATGATTGCCTCGAGAATTATTTACCGTACATCACGTTTTACACGAAGGACATGTATCTGGGCTTCATTTACCACCAACCAGTAATAAAATGGTGACATCTTTGATAGCTGCAGTGTTTTCTTTAAAACTAGACTGCCCGGTCTGGTCTGTTTTCATCCCGCTGATGTTGCGCTTTTCGCAGAGTCAAACGTCTTTGGAGCCAACAGAAAACTTGGCTATGAAAAAGCCAATTGTATCCAGGGAAGACGATGGATCGAACCTCTGAACAAATTCCTCCTCGCCGGGTCTTAACCACTCCCTGATGTTACAGGCACCACAGACAGTTTATTCATGGGAAACAAAATAACATAGGAATTACATATGTGGCTTTGTATAGAGACTTGCATAGGCACAGAAGGCAACTTAGCATGAACATTTCCTTACCAATAGTGATTTGTGTAGATGCGCCGCAAAGAAGAAAAGGATCGATGCTTCAGAAAAGATTAAAATTCTAAAGGAAAGATTAAAAGAAACGGGATAGAATATTCTTTTGAAGTTTTGGTAGTCAAAATAAGAACCAGCATGGCACACAAACAAGGAGAAAAGGTTGATATAACAATCGAGTTCCACACGGACAAAGGAAGACTTTAATAACAGAATCTAATGGTATAAAATCACATTGACAATGCAGAGACAGATTTGGAGTGCACACTAAAGTTATAGCATCTTAAAACACCTTTAAAGTCTGCAGCGGTTGTTACTTCTAAGTTCAACAATGTCAATGGTCAAACAGAAAGATTATTGCAACTCAATATTGATTAATAAACAAATAAATTGAGAGAGCAAATATGTGCAATAACAGCAGCATTCACAGCCGAGGAAAAACAGTGCTATTTTCACCCAATTCTCCAACAAATAAAATGGCTCTTGTGGTACATCAAAGAAAATTTGTGGTCGATATTTCCTGTCTTTGTAGGAAAATCTAAAGGAATCATTTGTCAACGGAAAAGTCACATGCAGGATAGCAGTACTTACTCTGTGCGTCCATTAGCAGATTCAAAAGAGCCAACAAGGCCAGGTCCTCCAATTCTCGGATTCTGAAATAGATCATAAGAGTATATTCAAGTGCATGTCCAGTCAAACAGCTGCATGAGTATGTGTGTGCATGTGGGTGTTGGGTTTGCATAACATGGGGTCATACTTTAATCTTATTAATCTAGGAAAGCACCACAGGATTTGTTAGTATTTACCATAAAGTATGCAATGACAGCAACCATTAAGAACCATATTTTAATATGTCATCTTGCATGCAAAAATAACTCCATGCTCACACAATTGCGTAAATGAATTACAAACTATACCTCCTCACAAACACATTCAAGCAACACGAAATAGACCAGCTACAATTTAGGGAAATCCAAAGGATACAAAAACAAGAAGATCTGAACTGTGAACTTTGAAAGGTTATCTTAGCAAGAATTACAGGTTTTCAAACAAGCATGTTAATGAAAGACCTCAAGTATCATAAAACACAGGCCAGAAACTTAGTGGTCAATTTATAACCACAATTTCAAGCTTGAGATGTGAAATTTGTTGTTAATGGTAAGAATGAAGAAAAAACCTGTGATGCTAAGGAGAGGAATTTATATGTATCCAAAGCATATCGAACCAAAGCTTCATTCTCACCAGGGTTTATCGTACATCTAGCAAAACAAGGGGAAAAAGGTGTGAAGAGTATACCTCAACAGGTACTGTAAGAGATAATATATCAAAACAGTTATTGAGAGTGAGTTAAGCACGTGATGCCAGAATTCCCAAACATAAATACATACTTTATATTGTTTATACTGATTGTTCTTTTTATTTTCCATTACACCACAAACTTTTAGCACGTCATCAAAAGCATGTTTAGTGATACATGCATTTCCACAAGGTGGATGTGGAGAATTTAGAAAAAAGAGAAACAAACACACTGCTAGTGCTCTCCCCACTCGATTGTATCAACTAATTGGGCAACATTGAAACAACTAATCCTTTAACTGAGTGGATCCATAATTTATGTGGGCATCAAGCATGCACCTTATCATCCTGTAGGCAAACTTCTTTTACATTCCTTTTAAATTATAACAACAAATGCACAACAAAATAAAAAAAGAGGCAATTAATGCATACTAACGTTGAATACACAATCACACCACCAGGGCGAACTAGTTTAACAGCCTGGTCAAACATTCTCCTTTGATACGTTGCGTGTTTTTTTAGAGAGTCTATTGTTACCTGGAAAAAGTGACACACCAAAATCAATTTCTACATAACAATAAACCTCGATAAGTTGATGGAAGAAACAACAATTAGACATGTAGTAAACCAAGGGGGAAATCCCCTCATGAGAGATTAATAAAAATCTATTTCAGGTGTTCTTTTTTTACCAGTAGTCTCAAAATATCAAAACAAGAAAATATTATAGAAAACAAAAGGGCAAATGAGTTGTAGTTTAGATTCTCCTACCTCGCCAGTAAAAAGCCTAGGTCTCAAACCAAGAGCAGAGCAGGGAGCATCGAGGAGAACTCTATCAAAACTATCAGGGTAAAAGCCTTTTGAATTTTCAACTCTGCCACCAACGCACTGATTCCTTCCTGATCCATTCCGCATTCTTCGCTTAGCCTTCCTGATGTCAGCTTTGCTAACATAAGCTCCCCCATTCTCTATTGCATTGCTAACTAAAATATTAAAGATTAAAGAGGAGCTTGTAAATAGAGGGAAAGACATTTTTGTCAATGGAAGTTTTTAAAATGGCCTAAAGTTCCTCAAAAGTTCTGATCATGGATGGAATTTCAAGGTCTTACATTGAGAAGAATTCTTAAAATGACCAAAAGCATTTAATACATGCGACTGTGACTATTTGCAATAAATTGTACCTCAAACTGTCCGGTTAGCAAGCTCCATGAAAAAAAAGCCGTAATTTCAAATAAAGAAGTTCTTGTGTTTCTTAAATAATCAGCAGGGGTGGATATAAAGTTGAGAAATATGGAGTAAAGTTTACCTGGGGCAATTTTGGCATAACTACTGTATATTTATAAGATAATTTCAAGACACTAGAAATACCTAACTTAAATATCTCTCTTTGCTTTTATTTTTCATAAATTTACTGCTTGTTTCAATAAAAAGGTGTATTACATCAATGAAAAAAAGCAGGATTTGCACACCATTATCCTCGCATGTTTTATCCACATTAAACCCTTCAGCAGTAGAAGATGATGCTTTCTCCTCGTGAAACCTCAATGAGTTAGAACTTTGATTTATGTTTATATCATCTGCTTCATTTCTTTGACGAATAGCTTTGAGAACATCCAGTTTATAAGTTGTAATACAAGTCAAGCTCATTTCAGCAGCCAATTTCTGAATATCCTGTACCTATAAAAAAGCAAGAACCTAAAATCCTGAACACAAAGATGAGAAGGAAAATCGAATATTAAATCTTCAAAGGAAAACTTTTATAGCATCAAATGTAATGAGAATCTGAGATTATCATGGCAATGCATTTAAAAGGAGGAACAAGAAATAATGTTGCCATATTTTTTTTCCTGGGATCAGGAAGAGTTTTGTTAGAAAGAAAAGGGGGGGAAATTACAAAAAAGAGAATGTGGTGCACATTCTACAGAAGTAAAAAGTTGCTAAATTATATACTAAATTCAATAAAGCATCAAGACCTAGTTATAGTCGTGCAACAGGGCAAGGGTCCGTGATGCTAGAGCCATGCAATGGGAATGGAATGGGAATGGCATTCTATCATGACATCTATTAAAGTCCCACCTTATTATGAGACCTATCAAGTGCAACCAACTCTCCTTCATCCTTCATAAGGATTGCAATTGCAGTTGTCTTCCCTCCTGGTGCTGCACACATGTCCAATATCCTTTCACCTTTTTGAGGATCTAAGCACGAAAAACAGTAGAGTATCATTAAAATTCTTAATAAAATGCTAAATCAAACATGTTTGCACAAACATTTAGATGCAAATTATTTATTAAACAATCATGTTTGTACAGACATTTAGATAAGAGAAAAACAGGAATTGTACTTCAGAAGTGTGATAATATGTGGGAAATACCTAAGGCATGAGCAGTGACAATGCTTGGCAAGTTCTGAAGAAATATTTCTCCCTCAAGCACATCTGTAACCAAGAAAAGAGAGAAAAGAAGGAAAATTTCATTCGCTCCCATAAAAGTAACAGATATCATTTTCCATGGAAAATCATCTTGTAGTGCAGCAGTTACACTTGCACTAAATTGTCTTGAAAATAAAGTCTGTGTAAGGAGTGAATTGTACCATAAAAAGAAGGCAGTCTAAATACTCGATTATTCATATCCACGGCAATTCCTTCTGAAGCACGGAATAAGCCAGCTCTTGACATTGTTGCTGTTCCTTGGCCAATATACAAGCCATTTCTTTCAAAATAATATGGATCTACAGTGACATAACAATATGTGTCAACCTCCTATCAAGGAGTTGGTAGAGGGATAATTGTACAGAGTTTTAATAGTGAAATAATTTATGAATAAAAGATGTACACTCAAGGAAACACGTCAAGTCTAGCCATTGAACTCAAGCCAACAAGGTTATACATGACAGGGCATCTTTGTTCATTAATTGAATTAAAGGATGCATGAGTGTAGCTGTAAGCCAAGTCTATCTGCATCCAATCATGTAAAACACATTTTTTTGAGTTCTTGATTTTTTTTCCCATGATACATATATTCTAATTCTAAGGCAAGAAGTGATTCAATTTGATCAAGTAAACAACGGTGCAGCAGCGGATGCAAATGATATCAACTATGTATCCTATGCTTCACTAAAAAAAAAAAAACTAGCTGACTGATGTCTTCAACAACCTGTGCATTCTTTTGTTGTTCCATGGACGAATCATATCTAAACTGAAATAATAAATTTTAAATTTCAGGGCATGAGCATCAAAACATTATCCACATGAAAACTGAATAATAATGGCTTCCAGGTAGGCAATTTATAAGATCACAAGAAAAAATTCAAAATTATTTAGAATACAAATTCTAAACTGTTGTTTTATAACATTATATGGCTAAAACAATTTTACATGGTGAGAGAGGCAGACTCATTTCCATCAAATTCTCAAAAGTCAAGATAAAGAAAGAAGCTACCATGAAATTACACCCCCCCCCCCAGGTACTTCTATAGTGTTATTTTGAGCTACACAAGAATTTTTCCCATGCATGTCCAGGAAAGCTCATTATGATCAATTTGGTCATGATCATATATCTTTCATTACAGGTTTAAATCGAGATTCAAACAGACTAAAACAGAGGAAGGTATGACATAAGCATGGAGCTAGCCATTTGCTCATCATCAACATGAGTGTGTATTTCCATAAATGACACCAAACAAGTTGGCTCTTCATTCAATAGCTTATGTTCTTTTAATGCCTCCAATATAAAATTTCACCCAAAACAGAGATTTTTCCCGAAAGACGCCAGACTTGTTTTCAACTACATCTCCTTAAACATTAAATTTCCTACTTTAATTTGCTCTTTGAAGAAATATAGAAGTACCACCAGAGAGCACTAATGTTTAAAATCTTAGCGAAGATTAGTCTTCCTGGTGTAAGAAGAAAGATTTAGCAAAGATGATTGGTGACAACAAAAGACAGCATGTACATTTCAAAGAATACTTATTTCCTAGCAATAAAACAGAAAAACTAACACTGAAACAAATTTTTAAGTGAATATGAAAGAAAAAATGTCTTGCCTGTTTGTAATCCTTGTAGAACAGTCCCGCGTGTTATACCAAAAGCCCATCCACCAGTAGGATTGCGTTGCTCTATAGCAGCTGAAACTGCAACTGTATCACCTTTTTCAACATGAGCGCTACAAGCCATTACACCAGGAACAAATACCTACAAGTAAATCATCAGCAGAAAACAAAAGAAAACGGTTCTGGGAATCACTAAGTCCCCAGTCTACTGCAAATTTTATTAACTTCCACAATATTATTTTTAAAAAGCATTCACAAACAGAATATCTAAAACAAACATTACAGAACACCCTTTACCTGAGCACCTCGGAGAACAGCTTCGGCACATTTTCTACCGACAATTACCTCCTTTGGGGGTGCACCAGGTACATAACCATAATCAATCATGTGCGGTCCGGTGCCCTTAACAAACAAAACATACTCTAAACCTGGTATCTGACATTTAACAATGGGGCCATTTTTCAAGCTTTCCTCCAGTGGACTGCCTACATTTTCATTTGGTCCCGATCCTTCCTTACCGTGACAATCACCATCAAACCCCTTTTCTTTTATAATTTCCAACAACTTCTCAATAACAGCATCACTTGTTGACTTTAGTGTGTTTACACGAACACAAGAATAACTCGACGGACGCCTAATTGAAGTAATATAACATGAAAACACAATCAGATTTAACTATATCACATCAGTGACTCTTGTATTCTCTTTGGCAGCATACTTACTTGGTAAATAGAGAGATAAAAATCAAAAAGGTAGGAGGGAAATAGAGAGTTTACGTTAAGGCTTTAGAAATGATAGAGAAATGATCGGCGCCGTAGGCATTAATAAAGTAGTTCTCGACCTCAGGGTCCCATCGTAAAATCGGACTGAAACTGTAACGGTCCGATGGATCCATCTGTTAAAATGAGCACGACAAGTACCAATTACTCCTACATACTTACTACCAACTAGTATATACATGAAATATACAGAGAGAGAGAGAGAGAGAGAGAGTATAGTGCCTTGGGAGTGGTAGTGGTAGAGCTTCTGCGGATAGTTTTCAGCAGCAAATGCAAATCCCTCGCTTTTTTCATTCAAAGCCGTTGATTAGGGCAAAATGCGAATATTTGAGTTGTTTATTTATAATGGTGCTGATTTAGAATGCTTTAGTCCCTCGATTTGATCCTTATTTTCGATTTAGCTTACATTTTCTATATCGATGCAGAAGTACCCCTCTTATTTTCGATTTAGAATGCCTTAGAATATTGAGTTTATCAGTACTTTAAAAAAAATAAAATTAGTCATGAGATTTTAACAAGTCTAAAACCAGATTGCATTAATGTTACAAGTGGACGTGTTGCAACAATTCATTTTCATCATGTATGGCACTCCATAATCTCACTACAAAGAGTATTTTTAATGCAAATTAAAAATAAGAAAGATAGAATTTTACAAAAACTAAGTAAAACATTCATATAATTAGTAAGATCACGTTTATACCTTTTAAATTATATATAAAAAAAAATTCTTAAAGTGCTTTGGAGGCTCGTGAGTCGTGGCTATATGGATGCAGTCTGTCAAGATTTAATAATGACATGAAATATGTTTTTATAAAAATATTTTTTTTAATTAAAAATATATTAAAATAATATTATTTTAGATTAATTTTTTATATTTTTATATAAAAAATACTTCAAAAATATTATTTTCAATTTTTTTAGTCAAAAAAACATTTTGACCAACAAGTTAAATCGCATCACCAAACAAATCATTTATTGTCGAGGAGAGAAATTTAATTTTCACTAAGTTATACTTCACATGCTACATTGCAGCTTATACAAATTATTTATCTCAATCTTATGATCTGAAACGCATATTTGGTTAGTTAATTTAGGATGGCTCGATCTTTATTATATAGATTACATGTTTATTATGCTAACTCGTGTTAACTCTAGTAATGAATTGACTTATTACTGGCGATGCTTTCTTCTCCTCTCTTTTCTCTGTCATCCCTTTGCAATTCGCAATGGGCATTTAAATTTTAAGAGTTGGCCTTTTATTTATCTATTTTTCTTACTCTGATTTTTGTTCTTTTGATTTTTAATAATTTTTCTTCTTGGTCTTTTTTATAAAATTTTGATTTATTTTAAATTTCATAATTCAATCATAATTTGTGATGTGTTGTTTTTCTCCAATTTGATCCTCTCTTTTTTTTTTTAATTTTACGGGTCTTTTTGTTAAATTAATTTTTCTTTTCAATCTCACCCTTCAAACAAAAATATTTACTTGTCCTCTAATTATTTTTTTATTTCAATTTTCATCTTAATTTTTTTAATTGCTATTTTTTTGTTTTAAATCTTTTTTGTTATTTTTCTTTCAATTTTATCATTTAACATTTGATTGGTTGAGAATCGAGCTTTATGATGTTTTTAGATATAATGTTTTCAATCCAACGACTTAGATCGTGAGTTTGAAAAGTTAAGTTGACATTGTTTTTTATATATATACCTATTTTCTTTTAAGATTTCATCATTCATTTTTAAAAAATAAGATTTGTGATATTTTTTTGTTTCTTTTATCGAGTTATTTTGATCTTATAACCTGCATCGTAGGTTTAGTGGGTGAACACGGGTTAGCTTGGCTCTTATTGCATGAATTACAAGTTTGTCATGCTAACTCAGATTGTTTTTATTTTTTGTTGCCTTATTTTATCATCATATATTTAATTAACTAGGAATTAAGCTACATTTTTTTTTTAAATTTTCTTTTCATTGTAGTGATCTTTTTTTCTTTCTGTTTTAGTCCATTTATGGTTGTTGTTTATTTTTATCATTTAATTAAAATAAATCATCTCATAATATTTATAATCCAAATTATATATTTTTCTTTTTTCTTTCAATTTTTCCCCTCAAAATTTTTGCCCACCCAACCATCTGATTTCGTTCCCCGAAGAAACCAACACATCCAACCAATATCCTTTCACATATATCTTCGAATCGCAGGCCGCAGTCACCTCTTGAATTGATATTTTTATATATATATATATATATACTCGGGTGATCGGACCAGCTTGCAATCAAGACAACTATCTTAAATTGATATTTTTGATATGGCAGGTTGGTAGATTTTTGTTGGTATTTTAATTTAGCCATCATGAGATTTAAGGCATGTATGAAAGTGGAGGTATTAAGCAAAAGGGACAGTTGTGGAGAGGGCGTCTAGGAAAGCAATTAGGCCTTGTCCGCCGCCAGTGGCGGGGGATGACCATTGGATGAGGATCATCTTGGAGTGTTCCACAATTTTGTTCGGAAGACGGCAGTGTAATAGAAGTTGAGGGCGAAAAGCTTTTTCATTAGGTTACCTGGATTGTGTGAAGAATTCATGTCTTGGGTCTGTCTTCGCCTACCAGAGCAAGGAACTTTGTTGATATATACGCTGGGAGTACTGAATTATCAGAGCTGCTTTACTGGTTGCTATTTTTTGGAGTTACGCTGAAAAAGGAATCTGGGTGGTCGGATTCCGATGAGGATAAAAGGAAAAGGGTGTGTACGTGTGTTACCCATTAATTGAAATATAATGTCACTTTTATAAATAATCTAAATTTTTTGTGGTTTTATAGAAAGTGTTATGAATTTATAAACAATTTTTTTTAAAATGAAGATAAAATGAAATAACTACCTAAGTAATTTTTCTTTTTATTTATCTTATTTTAGAGGCCAATCCAGTAAGAACAAACAATTTTTATTTTTATATAAAAAATAAAAGGAAAAAATTAAAAGTAAATTACAATAATTTCTTTGAAATATTATGAATTGAAAAAATAATTAATTAGTATTTTAAAAATTGAACTAATTTTTTTTAAAATTTGAGGGAGGATATTAATTAAAATTTAAATAGAAAAATTAATAAAAAAAAGCTAGCTGTTACTTGGCATTGGGAGCCTGGCCAATTTCTAAATTAAAATAGACTTTGATCTCTCTAAAAAATAAAACATAAATGAATTCTAGAAAAAAAATCAAGGACCTTAATCTACTTTCTTATGTATTATTGAAGGTCAAAATCATCTTTATTGAGTTTTTCTTATAAAGATAAATTTATAAATATCAAAAGTGAAGTTATTGGTAGTAAAAATTCAGCTACTAGGAAGCTTTCTTTTCTAAAATTTTATAATGATTTTTTTTTCTTTCCAGATCTAATAATTGAAATATAAATAAAATAAAATTCAGGACTAAAAAGAAAAAAGCTAAAAGAAGAGAGAACAATTAATAAGAAAAAATAGAACGGGACATTATGTATATGCTTTTTAATATAATGATTTTTAAAGTGAGAAACAAAAAGATTTTGTTAATTATAAATAAAACAAATTAAAAATATATGAATTGATAAATCAGAAAAGAGTTGTTAGTTATAATTAAATATTAAAACAAAAAGTTAATTTTCCTAGTACATGCAAATATTTAACCCTAATTATTTTGTTATTTTACGTTTTTATTTATTTTATCTTAGAGGTTAATTATAGTAGTCAAGAACAAATAATTTTTATTTAAATATAAATTCCAATAATCTCCTAAGAATATTATGAATTATTTTTTTAAAAAAATAATCATTATTTAAAAAGTTAAACAAAGCAATTTTTTTAAAAAATAAGAGCGGGCAGTAAGTATATATTAAATCGAAAAATTAATCAAATGTAAAAAAAAAAAAAAAAATGCAAGCTGCAGCCTGGCCTAGGATAAAAAAGCTTAAGCGCCTGATCAAATGGAAAACATTTTCTATCAATGAACACTTCCTGAAAGGTCTGAATTGAAAAACAAAAACAAATTCAGTGGGCAAAGTGACAACAGCAAAAATTGAAGAGACAAAAATAAAAAAGAGGAAAAAAGGGGCTATGAACAGGGGAGCCAACAGAAAACTGTGAAAAGATAGGCAATGGGCAGAAGACTGCAAGAGATTAAACAGTGGGCGCGGAAAACTGTTTTAGTTGATTAGGTAATATTATTCACCAATTATTGACGTCCCTATCGTCTGCTGACCTCGCAAACCACCATTGATCTGATCGTCAAGCTAATCAATAACAACAGCAAAATCAACAATGCTTCGAACACATACACTTCGACTCCCTCTCTCCAATCTCTCATTATTCTCTTCACAATCCCAAAAACCCAGACTCAACAACAACTATCGCACAATGATGAATTACACAAAGGCAGCGTCGTCTCAGGCCTTCAAGAACAAGAAGCTCTTGTTTCGCCAGCTTTTCGAGAAGGATTCCTCTACTTACACCTATTTGTTGGCTGATGTTGCTCATCCTGATAAACCTGCTCTGGTTAAGTAGATCGACCAGTTACCCCCACTCTCTCTCTTCTAATTATTTAAATTAAAATATTCAAATTGTTTTTTTTTTTTTTATGGTATTGAACTTGAACTAGAATTAAAAGTTATTAATTTATATAACGTGGTTCTCCTCCCTCTGCAGTTAATTGATCCTGTTGATAAGACAGCAGACAGGGACCTTTCCCTTGTAAAAGAGCTGGGGTTGAAGTTAATTTATGCTATAAACACCCATGTTCATGCTGATCATGTGACTGGAACTGGCTTGATTAAGGTCACAACACTCCTCTACTCTGCATATATGATTTCATTTCATGTCATTGACTGCTATTTCCTTATTTTGCAGACTAAGGTTCCTTCTGTGAAATCTATTATTTCGAAAGCAAGCAAATCGAAAGCTGATCTTCTCATTGAAGCAGGCGATAAAATTCATTTTGGGGATCTTTTTCTTGAGGTAATAATGATTTTATTGCTTTTGATTTTGGTGTCCGTCCCAGGCGTTTAGAGCTAGGGTATTTTTTTTAATTAATTAATTATTAGAATAACAGCAATGAAATGTACCCAACAATTTGTAATCTGGTTACAACTAACAATGAATTACTGGCTAGAGTTACCAACTTTAGTTGTTATCTTAACCGCAACAACGGGACTCCATGGATAGTGCCCGTACTTTCAGTTTTTTTTCTTATTGAAATTTGTATGGATGTGGAGAGAAGCTATTTTCTTCATGTGAAACCAGCTAGGCATTATTGTCTAAGTCAATATTGCATACCGTCTTCTAACAGAGAATGGAGAGCCATCAACTTTCCACGAGGCTATAAAAGCACAGATATATCCATGTGGATTTGACAGCAATACAAGAAAAGATTGAAGCTCTACACAAGAATAACACTTGGGATCTTGTTCCACTACCATAAGGAAGAAAAGCCGTTGGTAACAAATAAGAATTACAATTTTTCTCTTCTAATAGGAGAACAATTGAAATATTTGTATTACTAGAAAAATACACCTCACTTACTCTATCACAAATACCTCACAACTTTGTTGGATTACTCTCTCTTCACCTTCTCTCTTCTTGCTTTCTATCTTGGTGTGCTTAAGGCTTGGATGCATTGTCTATTTATAGACAAGCATCCAGCCTTTGTCTTGCAAAAGACAAGAAGCAAGTGACACCAATTAGTGCTGCAAGTGGCACTGAATTGGTGCCCACATTTATTGACTTAGGCAATAATGCCTAGCTGACTTCACATTCAAGTCGTACCACCGGGGAAAATATTTCATTGAAGTCTATTCCTTTTTTCTGAATATATCTTTTTAGCGGTATTGTGCAATATTGGTGGTGAAAGGATATACTTAAAAAGAAGGAATAGACTTTAATGAAATATTTTTCCCGATAGTACGACTTGAATGTGAAGCCAACAACTATGTATTATTGCCTAAGTCAATAAATGTAGGCATCAATTCGGTGTCACTTGCAGCACCAATTGGTGCCACTTGCTTCTTGTCTTTTGCAAGACAAAGGCTGGATGCTTGCCTATAAGTAGGCAATGCATCGAAGCCTTTAAGCACACCAAGATAGAGAGAAGGTGAAGAGAGAGTAATCCCACAAAGTTGTGAGATATTTGTGAGAGAGTAAGTGACGTGTTTTCTCTTAGTAATAGAGAGATTTCAGTTGTTTTTCTATTAGAAGAGAGATTGTAATTCCCACATTACTTAGTAAACTCCTTCTATACTTGCAGATAGACGTAGCCAAATTTGGATGAACCACGTAAATTCTTGTGTCTCATTTCTCATTTTATCCTATCCCTTGCCTTTTATCTTGTTAGGTTTGCATGACAGTTTCCTAACACTTCAAATACTAGACGTATCAGACTTCAATCAAGCATAAAATTTGAATGAATTGAGGCATGAAGAGCGTGATTTATGAGGGAGAGAAGTGCCCTTAGATTGAATGAAAAAAATAAATAACCATCTGATTTTGCTGCTAGTAGTAGAATCATCATATACTTCTTTTCCAATTAAATTATTGGGATGGAAAAAAAAATGCATTGTTTATTATTTTTTCACGCCTCATCCATCTATTTGTTTGTCTTTATCATCATGCATATCTATTCTTCTATATTTCTGTTTTGGCAGGTTCGAGCTACTCCGGGTCATACACTGGGTTGTGTCACATATGTTACTGGAGATGGGTCAGATCAGCCTCAACCAAGGATGGCTTTCACCGGAGATGCATTGCTAATTCGTGGATGTGGAAGAACTGATTTTCAGGTCTGGCCTGTTTTATCTTTTTGAATGTAACTTGCTGGGAATTTGAGGGCATTTTATGGAAATTATTAAGCAGCATTTTCAATCCCATTAATTTTACTTACAGGGCGGAAGTGCACATCAACTCTACCAGTCAGTACATTCACAGGCAAGGACATTAGATGAGGAATAACATATGATTTTCTATTTAAAAAAAGAGAGACAATCAGTAATATTTATTTAACATTTGTCTCATTTTAATGGAACCAGATATTTTCATTGCCCAAGGAAACCTTGATATATCCTGCTCATGATTACCGGGGATTCACTGTATGGAGCCGTCTCTTACTTTTTTTAGATTACTAGATCTGTCATGCAGATGCTTATGCTTAACCTTTGTGTGACGTCCAGGTCAGCACTGTTGGGGAGGAAATGCAATATAATCCCAGACTGACCAAAGACGAGGTGATTCTTCTGTTCCTTTGTGTCATGGCCCGGTCTTTTTAGATTGTATTTTCCTTGTGGAAGTCATTGTTCTTATCCAATTATTAGTTAGTAGGTTGCAACTTACTAGTATTTCATAGTAATATTTAGTCTTTAACATATCAAACAAAATTCAGATCATCATTTAATCTACTGATTTCCTATGAGAAGAGGCTGATTCTTAGTTTACTTGAATATTACCAGAGCCTGCCAAAATTTGAAATTTCCATATTTATTTATTTTTCCTTTGCATGCAGACCTCGTGTCATTCTCTAAGTAATGCAATTCTTGCAATAACCTTTTTCTTCTTTCTGCAGGAAATGTTCAAGAGTATCATGGAAAGTAAGTAACTTCATCTATTTAATATTCTATTCAATACTGCTAGTTTTTCTACATCTTTTGAACATTGAATTTAAAGATAATTCATTGTTTACAGATCTGAATCTTCCTTATCCAAAGATGATTGACATAGCTGTTCCTTCAAATATGGTCTGCGGGCTGCAAGATCTGTCTGTGAAGCCTGTTGATGCGTCGTCAAACTAGATATAATCAGGTGCAGTTTTCTTACAGTATTGTTGGATAAAAGAGTTAACTTTGTCTAGATTATAAATAAGTTATCTGCACTGATTGCTCTGGTGTATTTTACTCCTGCACAATATCATATATATAAAAGGACAGAAAACACCCTGAGATTTTATTAGGGATAAACTTTTCCTTGTAGCTTTGCAACCTTCCAAATCCTTGACCACCAATTAAGAACACATAAGTTGGCTGTTGCAATGACTGCAACATCACCATCTGGTATTGATGTTATTAGAAAATGGACATGGATTACATTACAAAACTTATATAAGCATCTTAAAAAAATAAAAGAACGTGTTTGTTCAAATTAAAAGAATAGGTTGTCCTTAAAAAGAAGAGGCATTAAAAAACTAATAAATGACGTATATTATCCATAGTCTTATTCCATTGCTAAATTCTATAGTAGAATTGTGATTCAATCCCAGACGCCAATATAGGATGAGAGAAATATGTGGCTTCATTCGCAATGCTCACTGTGATTGCTCCAGTGCACCCAATACTAGAACTGGGTATTCAACCTGATCATGGTCCCTTTCGTTCAAGTGGCATATGGGTTCCTTGACATTTGCGTTAAGTCATTGAAATTGGATAAATGCCAGTCCTGTTGTATTCGCTAGTAACTCCTCATTGTTATTACATTTTTTCCCCATTCATAAGGAGGTTAAGCCCTCGCCTTCCCCAATGCGAGCAGGATTTGAACCCAAGTCACTTTATACCATGTCAATTGACTTTACTGGCGAAGCTGGGTAGCTGACACCTGTTGTCATTTATATAAGTGTGGCTGTTTTAACATTCCTCAAAATTTCATATTGTGTCCCTCATAGTGATAAAGCTCAATGGATTTTGGAGATGAATGCTTGTTTTTGTACTTTGTAGAGGGATGAGATGGATGATCTTTATCTAATTGAAATGAACTGGGGACTCGATTGGGCTACCTGGTCTGAAATGAAAGAGAATTGATGTTGGTTGGTGGTTTTCTGGTGGGATTTTGAACAAGGACTTGATGCCTACTCAGTTGTTGACTTGTATAAATGGTTACTCCTCTTCTAGTGATTGCTTATTCTCGTATATAAACTTAAAGGAAAATGGCCTTAAGAAAAAAACTGCTCTCGGCAATTTTAGGTGTAATAGCTACTACATTTTTGAATGATAGCTGTGATCATTACTATTATGTGCAATTAATAAAAGTATCACCAATTACTAAGATTTAGTATATTGATACAAACAATTAAAGCTAAATTCGGAAGAGATATGATTTAAATGTATTCTATGCTTCTATGACTCCAAAGTTATCTAGTCGAAAAGTAAACTTGCATAATTTTAATATTCAATTCTTGCAATAACCTTTTTCTTCTTTCTGCCGGAAATGTTCAAGAGCATCATGAAAAGGAAGTAACTTCATCTATTTTGATATTCTATTCGAATAACACTGCTAGTTTTTTTATATCTTTTGAAGATTGAGTTTAAAGATAATTCATTTTTTTACAGATCTGAATCTTCCATATCCAAAGATGATTGACATAGCTGTTCTTTCAGGCTGCAAGATCTGTCTGTGAAGCATGTTGATGCCTCGTCGAACTAGATATAAACAGGTGCAGTTTTCTTATAATATTGTTGGGTGAAGGGGTTAACTTTATGTAGATTATAAATAAGTTATTCATAAAAAAAGAAGAAGAAGTTATCTGCACTGATTGCTCTGGTGTATTTTACTCGTCCACAACATCATATATAAAAGAATGGAGAACTCCCTGAGATCTTATTAGAGATAAACTTGGGGCCCCTCATTACCCTTTTTTCTCCTTGTAGCTTTGTCCTTGACCACCAATTAGGAAAACATAAGCTGGCTGTTCTGTTACAATGAATGCAGCATCACTATCTGGTATTGATGTTGTTAGAAAACGGACATGGATTACATTAGAAAACTTCTAAAAGCATCTTAAAAAATAAAAGAACGTGTTTGTTCAACCTGATTGTGGTCCCTTTTGTTCAAGCAGCGTATGGGTTCATCGACATTTGCGTTAATGTTTTTGAAATTGGACGCATGCCTGTCGTGTTCTATTTGTTACTAATTCCCCTTTGTGATTTACTTTTTTGTTTCCCGTTCACAAGGAGGTCTATTAATGTTGGGCTACAAAATAGGGGTAGCACTACCCTTCCTTAATGCGAGCAGCATGCTGGATTTTTTTTTTTTTTGAAGCCTAATAGAAAAGAAAAGAAGCTAAAAAGAAATAAAAGAAGAAGAAAAAGAAAAAGGCAAGAAAAGAAGAGCGGGGTTGGAAAAATATGTAAATTTATAAATTTTATTCAATTTATCAAAAAAAATTATCTTAACATCTAGAAAAATATTATATAAATACTAAAATTCTAGTCGAAACAAACAATTGGATTTGGATCTAAATAAAGTCTAATAAAAAATTCTAAATAAAATTCAATAACACAAAGGTTGATGTATTATTCGTCATTATGAATCATATGGACATGTGAATTATGTTTCAAGTCTAATATCCTCATTAACTCTTCTAGGATTAGAAGAACTTGACTCATCAAGTATAGTTTAAGGTGACTTTAATAATGTTCTCAAAGATAAAGGATCAAATTGTTGTGATATCTCTCCAGTATTTCTAGTATAGTATGAATCTGGTCACCTAACTATATACTGGGATTCATTAAACTTCACCATTCCTGGCAAAAATAACTTGTGCATCCAAAATAGAATGTTTTTTTGGATTACAAAAAGAGGCTCGAACATAAGAACTCTTCGGAGGGGGGGCTGCTGCCAGTTGAGCTATATGCTCATTGGCAAAGTAGCATTAATATGTTTTTTTTATGCCAATGAAAAGGATAGTGAGGTTGAGATATCAAAAGGACTTAATGATAGATTGTGTTTTATATATAATAAGGTTCTTTATGTTAAAAGTACAACTAATATTAAAGTTTAATGGTATAACTATTTGATTCAATCATTTGCAACATTTTGAATGGTCAACACTACTCACTTGCAATTTATAACTAGTTTTCGAGGACATCGTTCATGTCTAATCTGTATTATGAAATAATCTCCAACATTAAGTACATAATGATACTTGTGTAAATTATCTTGAAATTTATATTGTTCATTACTTGAATTTGTTCATTGATCTCAACATGTAAATTATGAACTCTACATGCAAAAGACTCAGCTTAATCAAACATCCTAGCACGAGGAGACATGAGAAAAAGATTTATGAGTTTTTTAGGCTTATAACTATAAACACTAAATAACTGAAGGAGTGGAATGAGACAAATATTATTCAAAATTCGAGTAAATATGGTTTGGAGACAACCTAATAACTTAGAATTATCTTTATCTTCCTCATCACGTGTATAAGGTAAAAGATTGGAGAGCTCAACATGTCACTCAAAATCTATTAAATTTTGATTGTCAAGCATATGACATAAGATATTAGGGAGCTCAAGTGGACAAGTATCTAGAATATCTTCTAACACTACGTTTACCTCTTAAGACAATTTCACTAGTGAGTCTCCTAAAATTTCCTTTGCCACCAAAGCAAACTTAATATATTCTTCATTAACCTTATTTTTCAGACTCATTAGAACTAGTTGTGTTAAGTTTCTTTTCTTGTATATCCTCTTCATTTATATCACTAAAGTCCTCAAAATTAAGTTTATACACTTGCATATAATATTTTTTTCTTTTTACTTATCTACATCCTTATGTTATTGGGTGACTGAGGGTTTAAATGAACAATTGACAAAGATATGATAGAAACCTTGACATTTAGCGCACTAAATCTTTGATCTCATCTTAGACATTTCATTGATGACTTGTTTGCCTTTATCTTTTTTATAAATTTAGGCATTACTATGATTAGATCTATGGGGTGGATCACTTAATAAAAACCCATTATTTCTGAACTGAGACTTATAAGAGGTAATACAAGGATCCTGATGTTTTGTCCATTGATTCTTTATAAACAACTCATAATCTTGCACTACAGTATAAGCTTAGCCAAGATTGAAAACACCTACAAGCACGACCTTTTTTCTAAAATCACCATTCAAACTTTTACAAAACCTATATAAAACCATGACTTCATTCTCTTTTATGGCACATCTCTTCGTGTAATCATTAACTTGTGCTATATACTCATTGACAAACCCTTTTCCATTGCCAAGATTATTTCATTGGTCTAAAAGCTTTTCTTTATAAAATTGATGTAGGTGTTTTTCCTGTAATTTTTGTTTCATATTATTCCAATAAGTGATAAGAGGTTCTATGAATAATCTTCAACATATTCCGAATAAAGTTAAGCTCTTTCAATGAGCTTTATCTTGGCAAACTTAATTCTCAAGTTGTAACAATAAAAAAACGTTATCCATATCACTAATCCACCTATTAAAAATTCAAGGCTAATGACGACCATCAAAAGTGGAGGCCTCTATTTTATAAGGGCTCATGACTTGTTCATTAAGGTCATCGTCTCTAGAGTAACCTAGATGATATTCATACTAGTAACGCTCAATGTGAACTTGCTTATAGTGGTTATTGCTGTAATTTTTATTGGTTTTTGAATACTTTATTCAAAAACTCTCTATGGGTTTAACTCTTTTAGACATGTTGGTCATCTTGGTTTGCGTAAGCTTTAATTTCCCTCGAATGACTCTAATTGTATAACTAATCACTAATGGTCGAGTCTATAATAAATGTATACTTAATGTTAGATACTAGATGACCATTATGCAAATTTATATAATACTAACTTAGGGATGAAATTGAGATCACAAATTGCTTGATAATGACGATAAACTACTTGGATCGATGTTGTTGGTGTATGTAGAACTAACTTTTGATACTTGCATTTTTTTCCACTTTTCTCTCAAATTTTTTTCCGTTGTCACTTTTAACTTTTTTTTTTTTTACTTTTTTTCAACTTTTTTCAATAATAAAGAAAAGAAATTACAACTAAAAACAAATACATAAATAAATAAATAAAAATGAATTTTGCGGAGAAGCGAGGTAGTAAGGGACTGCGGTGTTGGCCTTCTTTTTGTCACAACTTTCTGGCTTTCATTTGAAACGCCCAATTGATTAATTTTTGAAGAATTTGAATCTTCTATAACTGTCAATAATGGAGACTGAAAAGGAAAAATTACTTTACAATCACTCGTGTATAACTTCCTACCTAAAGATGACTCCTCCTCATTGTGCTGGGTCTCTTCGATCACCGGCAATGAAGAAAGATTGGTGTTCATGGCAAGCGCTCACATCAAACCAAGAAACAGGCGTCAACACAGGTCATCTTCTGTCAAGTCACATCCACCACCAAACAAGCAATTCTGGACTCCCGGCCGTGATACATTCCACGGGCAATAAACAGTTTCATAAATGCAAATGTTGAAATCGTCAAAACAGGCCGGTGCAAGCTCTGACTTGTTGATGCGGGCTGTTAATGCACTGTTGTGCTGGCCGTGGTTGTGGGTGGCTGAAGTGGTGTTGAATCTTTGACGTGGGGGCTGATGGGTGTGGCCTTTCTTTCTTTTATCAGATCACATTATTGTTGATCTTGATGCACTGCTTTTTCTTCTTCTCCTTTCTAGATTATGCGTCGAAGAGGGTCATTTGTTAATGCCATACAGATAGTATTTTTTAAAATTTTAATTTTTTTTATATATATTCATATTGTTTTAGTGTACTAATTTTAAAAATAATTTTTAAAAATAAAAAAATTATTTTAATACATTTTTAAATAAAAAACACTTGAAACTGTAATGGTTATTATAATCACAAACAGGTCAAAAACTCTCATATATCTAAGTTTTATGCTCTATTTTAAATTTTAAGAATTTAAATTAGTCTATGTATTATGCTCAGTATCTAAGTTGAAGTGAGATAAAAAAAAAATTGAAACCTAATAAAAACAATTAAATGAAAGAAAAAATGGAAAAGAGAGATTGAGTGTTGGAAAAGCCTATAATTTTATAAATTTTATTCAATTCATAAAAAAAATATTATCTAATATTTATTAAATTAACATCTAAATACTAAATTATTAACTAGAACAAATAATTAAATTTATAGACAACTAAATAAATATTTAAAAATAATTAAATTAAATTAAACAAATAACCTAAATAAAATTGAATAAAACAAAATTTAAATTATTCTCTGTCATCATAATCATGCAGTGGGATGTAAACTATATTTCGGGTATGAAGTCCCATCACAAGTCACTCGAAACCATGTCAAGTGACTTTACAGGCTAGCTGCCACGTGGTGTCATTTAAGTAAGCGTGGCTGAGTTAAGAGATTCGTCAAAGTTTCACACTGCCCCTCGTAGTGATGAAGTTCAATGTTATTACTAGTTACGTGCCCCGCGTGATGCCGCGGGTCAATTATTTTTTACATTTTAAAAATAATCAAGATTTAAAAGTATTAGGTTTTTTTATAAAATTATACCCAAAAGTCTCAGATTTTGTTGCAACGACTGACTCAAGAGTAATATTTATAATATTAATAATAACATTAAACTTGGGTTAACCCTTAGCATAAAAGTGTCTGGACTGCAATACCAGACCCAATAGCATTGGACGTGAATCTGATTGCAAGGTCGTGTCACTAAAGTGTGATAATTACATAGATTAGTTAAAAAGAAAAAAAAAACAAAGAAAAAAAACCAACATGAAGAAAAAAAACTAATGAAGAAAAAGAAAAAATAAATTAATTGGGTTAACCCTTCAAATCAGGTTAACCCGTCATACCTTGAATCCGTATCGTGAAAGTTTGATAATTAAAAAGGAAAAAACAAATTAATGGGTTAACCCAGAATTAACTGGGCTAACTCGTTAAACCAGGTTAACCTGTCAAACCCGGAATTCGTGTCATGAAAGTTTGATAACTAAATAGAAAAAAAATTAACATCAACAATTTAAATTAAACAAAAAAAATTAATTTAAAAGAAAAAAAAAATTACAGGTTAACTCGTCAAACCAAGTTAACCCGTTAAATCCTGGATCCGTGTCATGAATGTCTGGTAACTAAATAAAAAAAATAAACATTAACAAACTTAACTAAACGAAAAAAATTAATTAAAAAGAAAAAGAAAAAAAAATTCTGGGTTAACTCGTCAAATCATGTTAACACGTTAAACTCAGAATCTGTGTCATGAAAGTCTAATAACTAAATAAAAAAAATTAACATTAACAAACTAAATTAAAAAAAATTATGAAAATAAAAATAAATAAAAAAAAATTGACTGGTCAACCCAAAATTAACCATGTTCACTCGTGAAACCAGGTTAACCTGTGAAACTCGGGATATCTATCTTGAAAGTCTAATAACTAAATAGAAAGAAATTTAACATTAATAAGCTAAACTAAACGAAAAAAGTTAATTAAAAATAATAAAAAGCAAAAAAAAATTTAGGTTAACCCGTTAAATCCGGAAAACGTATCATGAAAGTCTGATAACTAAATAAAAAAATTTAACATTAATAAACTAAATTAAACAAAAAAAATTTGTTAAAAGAAAAAAAACAAAGAAAGAAGCAAAAAAAAAGTTTCTCAAAAGGCATAAAAAAACAGTAAAAAAAAAGATAACTTAAAAAAAAAAACCCGGAATCCATGTCATGAAAGTTTGATAACTAAATATAAAAAAATTAACATCAACAATTTAAATTAAACGAAAAAAAATTAATTTAAAAGGAAAAAAAAAGCAAAAAAAAAATTACAGGTTAACTCGTCAAATCAAGTTAACCCGTTAAACCCTGGATCCGTGTCATGAATGTCTGGTAACTAAATAAAAAAAAAGTGAACATAAACAAATGAACTAAATGAAAGAAATTAATTAAAAAAAAATCTGGGTTAACTCGTCAAATCATGTTAACACGTTAAACCCAGGATCTGTGTCATGAAAGTCTAATAACTAAATAAAAACAATTTAACATTAACAAAACTAAATTAAACAAAAAAATTTATGAAAATAAAAATAAATAAATAAAATTGACGGGTCAACCCAGAATTAACTGGGTTCACCCGTGAAACCAGGTTAACCCGTGAAACTCGGGATATGTGTCTTGAAAGTCTAATAACTAAATAGAAAGAAATTTAACATTAATAAATTAAACTAAACAAAAAAAATTAATTAAAAAGAATAAAAAACAAAAAAAAAAAATATAGGTTAACTTGTCAAACCAGGTTAACCCGTTAAATCTGAAAAACGTGTGTCATGAAAGTCTAATAACTAAATAGAAAGAAATTTAACATTAACGAATTAAACTAAACAAAAAAAAAATTAAAAAGAAAAAAAAAATTAGGTTAACCCGTTAAATCCGGAAAACATATCATGAAAGTCTGATAACTAAATAAAAAAATTTAACATTAATAAACTAAATTAAATAAAAAAATTTTGTTAAAAAAAAAAAAGCAAAATTTTTTTTTCTCAAAAGGCATAAAAAAAAAAAAAAAAAAAGATTGCTTAACAGGGATATAAAAGAAATCAGTGTTTTGCAGTCCACAGTAAAACACTGATTCGTTTTAGTATATTTTACAATTCTCTAGCTAGGATGGATGTTTTGAAGAGAAGATCAAACTCCAACTCACTGAGTTGGTGTGTGTTTTGTACTCGGCGGGGTATTGGTCTGAAATGAAAGAGGATTGATGTTGGCTGGAGGTTTTTTGAACAAGGACTTATTCTTAAAGGAAAAAAAATAAAAAAATTAAAAAAAACCTGGTCTCAACGATTTTTGGTTTAATTCGCTACTTCATTTCTGAATTATAGCTGCAATCGTTGCTATTATGTGCTAATTAATACAATTATTACTAATTACCAGTTAAATAGTATATTTATACAAATAATTAAAGGTGTGGTTGAAAATGTAATAATAATTATTTTTCAAAATATTTTTTGTTTGGAAATATATTAAAATAAATTTTATACTTTTAAAAAATATTTTTTAATATCAACATATTAAAATGATCCGAAAATATAAAAAAAATAATTTTAAGTAAATAAATAAATGTAATAATTTTATACTTTATTAGCTAAATAAATTTATTTTGAATTTTTTTATATTAATATATTGAATTAATGATTCAAAATTTAAAAAATTAATTTCAATCTAAATTTTTTATATAAAAACTCAATTTATACCATAAAAATAAACATGCACTAACATATTAAACATAGCCTGACCTCTGATGAAGCAACTCCATCGCCCTCCCAGATGCAGCAGCTACTAACGAAGGAGTGGGGACATGCACTTACCATGTACGCCGTAGAATCTGCCTGTAAGATCGAATTATTAAAATGGATGAAATCGAGGGGGAAATTATGTTAAGAAGGAAAAAACACAATTCGATTCTTTACTATTATAGTTATTTTTTAAAAATTAATTAAAATTAATTTTTTAATTATTTTCATTATCATATTAACCAAACAATCATTTTAGTTCTACCCCTTAAATTTGTTAATACTAAACAGTGATTATTAACAATTGTTTTTAAAGTATTTTTTATTTAGAAAAATATTAAAATAATATATATTTTTTATTTTTTATATTAGTTTATCAAAATCATCTAAAAATAAAAAAATAATTTAAAACAAATAAATAAATATATTTTAAAAAAACACAGCCACGCAGCTTCAAGAACAAAAGCAATTAGTACTTGTTTCTAGAATATTAATTAATCTGTACATAGTAGTAATATTAAAGCTATATAAATCCCTTAAATTTGCAGAATTAAATTGTTTTTATCCTAAGTAATACTTGTTTCTCTTCAAATTAATTTGTTTTTATCGTAAGCGAACAAGAATTTAAGGTTTTGAATTTATATATTCGAATGGATAGCCACTGAAAAGAAGAAGAAGAAGAAGCCAGCCAATTAGTCAACGAGTTGAAAAAAACATGGCGAAGTTCCCACTATCAAATCACTCAAGTACGAGCTTTCTTTCTTTCTTTCTTTTTTTAAGTAGCCTACCGTATAAGTCACAACTTCCCCTTCTATTTTTAATTGTATTTTTAGTTTGAAAATATATTAAATTGATTATTTTTTTTATTGTTTTAGGATAATATTAATATAATAATTTTAAATATAAAAAAATCTAAAACTATTTATTTTAACATATTTTCAAATAAAAAATACTTTATACCATAATTTCAAATACTTTCTAAATAAGATGGTATCTCTACTAGAAGCGTAGTTTTCTTTCTTTCTTTGTTCCTTTCAAGGAGCCATCTATGAGATTATATAACTCTCGGCACAACTTTTCTTTTCTTTTCCTTTTTTAATTTCCTTGTTTTTTTAGTTTTTTTTAATTCTTTGTTTCGTATTGTGTTTTTCACATATGTTTTAAAAGAGTGTTTTTCTTGAAAAAACATTAGATTTATATTTTATTTGAGTATTTTATTATTATTTAGATGTATTTATATAAAAAAATAAAAGAAACTATTTTGATGACGACTTTGTGGGGATTTTCGTTTTCGTTACTTCTTTTTGTTAAAGAATCTGGGAGGAAATTAAGAGCGCACCCTCGTGTGACGGGAATTGTCTTCCATCCATAAGCTGAAAAATGAAGTTATTATTAGAACAAGGAAAAAAACCATGCGATATGCACGTAAATGTAAAAAATGCAAGATAACTTTTCAACGGTAGTGATGATGATTTCCCCCATCGCTTGATCCACAAGGTATGCTTGCCTTTTGACCACTTGACAGCTACGTACGTGTAAGGGTTAACCAAACAACTGGCATTTTTTATCTTTTATTTTTCATATAATTTCTGGTAAAAACGCCAAGAACATGGAGCAGACCCTAGAGAGCATCTCTCTTTCAAGGGCGACGACTTTGGAGCAGTTTTTTTTGTTTGACTATCACTTCCGGCCGAAACGTATTGAGAAAAACCGACGAACCAGTAGAAATGTTGATGGGATGGAAAGACGAGGAGATTTGAAATCAAATATTAGAGTTTAATCTTTCCAGACAAAGCATCAAGTCTCTGTGTGTGATTGAATTCCACACCAGATTCTCCAATTTTCAAAATCTTTTGCTTCCACCTCGAAACAAGCACTTCCTCGATCTTTACTTGCATGGATTGAACAATATTTTATTACTTGATCTTTCGATAGGTCTTTGAGCCAAACTTAAACGTGATTGCGTGTTGGGAATCCCACAACACCACCAACCTTTGTGTGTGAATCCAGAAGTCCACAACCTTTCCGTCCTTTTCTTGCTTGCCAGTCGTTCGTAAGGCATCAGTATCATTCATGGAATAATACAATATGGTATATACACTGTATTTTCAATTGCATGACTGGGTCGCGGATCAACTTCAGGTTAAAATTAGTCGTCAGTTCTACTAATTTTAAACACCTTTTCTCTGTAATGATGGCCATGTTCTAAAATCGCAGCCCTCTTGAATTGTTAAATGATTATTTACTGGATATATAGACCGTAGGTTTTTCTTCGTGCTGTGTCAGGAATAACCAAGGGATTCCGTAAAAAAAACCTAATTCCACGTGTACAATGGAAGACACAACCCTGCAAAAACTTCCACTCCTTCGGAATGGCGTGCCGGAGTTCTTTTCTTTTTCCGTCCACTTTCTCACCCGGCGGTAAGAATCCGACATCTTATTCTTGATCACAAGCCGGGAATAAAACTGTAGCCTTGCACTTATCCACGCAACTAGTAGTGGGGAGTCCTGATCCTGGCTAAAATCCCAAGAAATTGATTTATGATTTTCACAGCAAACTTCACGACTCATGAAAACGATGGTCATTAGCGTGCGTATTTATTTCACTTTGACAATTCATAGACTCCCCTGATGTTTACTCATGGAAGGGAGCAAGAACAAGAAACACGCCCAGCTAGCAGTCTAGTCTACATTCATTATCAACGCAAGTGGGTTTCCAGCTCATGTTGAAATACAAAGTCCATCACGGTATATTAGAATCAAATAACTTAATCTTCAAATTCTTAATTAATAATATTCCACACTAACGGCAGAACAAACAGAATAAGACGTGTATATTTCAGGAGTCATGTATCGATATTATATAATATACTAAAAAAATCAGGATTTTTTCTCAACTACTTCACTGTTTACATGGAGAGATAAGATTCGGGACGTTCAATATCATTTGCAATTTTCATTTCTAGATTATTTCCTGAGCGTCATAGAATTTCCCAGCACAAAACTAATATGATATCAAATAATTCTTTTTTTTTTAATATAAGAAAGAAAAAAAAGAAAGAAGCAGTCATGAAAAACAAGGGGTGAAGGAGACAAAACCCATGTACCAATGCCACACGACCTAGGGGTACTTCGGTGCCATCTATTTCCCCTTTCGATGCACACACAACACACCATGTGGTTATTATTCTTCGGAGTCCACAATTATTCAAATTCATTGGTCCAAGCAACCAGATTTGATAGTTGAAAATTCACAGCCAGATAATTGTTTTATACGCATAAACTAAATTTCATGGCTGCTACGGCATTTATGTTTGCCGCAGACTACTCCCTCTTCCAACCTCCCTTGGAGTCCTTTTCTTCCTCTGAATCCGTATTTCAATGCCATTGGCCTTCGAGTCTCTGGACATTCCAAACAAAAATTAATGCGAACATTCCCTTTATTTTAGATTATTATCTATTTAATAAGAGGGATAAAATTAAGAAATTAATTAGAAACAATCGAGAAAAAATATAATCTCCAAGGAGGAAAAATCATATGATACCGATATATATATATATATATATATATATATATATATAGACACACACCACTCAAGCATCGTAAATAACCATGAATAATTCAACTTAAAATAAGAAAAATCGTTTAAGAAATTCTTAAAATAAAGTAGGAACTTATATGATATGTTTTTATAAAATAAGAGAGTAAAAACAAATGGAGTCTAAAGAAGAAAAGCAAGTCCATCCGTATTCACCAATGCGGAGCTATATCAGGGAGGAGCAGGGCAGCAGCGAAGGTTCCTTTCACGAGCTTGCAATGGACGGCAAATAAGAAAATTACTTCCACTTCGATATCGTCATGCCTGATGCATTGGCATTTCAGCATTTGTTTTGTATTTTCATTGAATTTGCCTGATAAGTCATAAACCTACCGCATCATTATTGTTGCCTTTTCTCCTCTGTTTTTCCCCTCTCTCCGTTGCTCTCGTAACTATTTTTCCAACGAAGTGTGCCTGAGAATACAATAATAATTATTTCTTAAAATGTTTTTGAGAACAGCACCTTAGAATCAAATTTTTAAAATATAGTCTCAACGCGTTCCAAACTAAATCTACTACATCTGTTCCAGCTGCACGCTCAAATGGAAGCCCGAACTCCTCATGCTTTGTAATGATTATTTTAGGTAAATTAAAAGCTCGTACAACCCAAGAACAGGTTCCACGACAGTGTTTGAAGGTTCAAGGTCACAGGTTTCAAATCCCCGCATTCGGAGGCCAATTAACGCCCAGGCATTCACACAGGTGAGCCGTAATCTAGGTGCATGGGTGCCGTGTGGCGATGCAAGTCGTGTAATTTGGCCAGGAAAAATTCTAACCTTAAGTTGGGTGCTGAGGGAGGGCAATTCCTTTGGTCTACTTTCCTCAAATAGAAAATGAAGCGTGTCAAATCGTGAAGTGACTGACCGATTTATAACGAATAAACAGTCACTTTTATCTCCTTGGAATAATTCTATTTCCTCTTGGTTTACTTGGAACATCAATTCAAGAGAATAGACAAGTGTAATTCGACGTATTTTTATCTTTTAGGATCCTCTTCGTCTTCTTCTTCTTCTTCAAAGTCTTGCTAAGAATCAATTGAGCTCGATCCGTGTTGTCCTCTCATCGACGCAACCATTTAAAAGAAATGCCCACACCCTCGTGTGCAGCACGCCATGTACTAGCATTAAGCCCCTTGTGTTTCTGTGTTTCGGGAAAAAAAATTCAGGGAGAATTCAATGCATGGACCTAATTAAGTCATGTTATTTTAACGACCAGTTAATCCAAATTCCAGCACACTTAATAAGATTATCTCTGATACAGTCCTTTGTCTTCTTGAACTTAGTTGAATCGAGGATGAAATCTTTGCTTTAGATTCTTCAAAGGTTTTTTTTAGAAGACACACCCTATACGTTAAGGTATTTATAGGAAGATGTTTTTTTTTATCTTTTTATCATAGGGATACAAAAGAAAATGAATTGACACCTAATTTTATGATAACCGTAAATTCTAATTGGTCAGTCAAAGATTTTTGAGTAAAGGGTTAAATATGTTGAAAGAAAAATAAAATTCACCCTTAAACATCATACCACAATAAACTACTTTGTATTTGTTTTTAATGAAAAAAGGTATACTGTGTGTGCATAACAATATTTTTGCCTTAACTTAATATTGTGTTTCTAGCAGCGTAGCACAAGTCTAGGATTTAGTAATAATTATTAATGCTTGCAATATCAATCTAGAGATTTTATAGAGGTAAAAGGTTTATATGACTGAAGATAATGATTTGGGATTCATGTATAGCAATGATGCCCTCAATCCTTATTTTTAGATACAGGTGCGAAACTTGAAAACATGTTTAGTGATGAATTAGGCTTTGGTTCATTTTCTTTGGTTACACAATTTATATTCTTATTTTAAAAGGTTAAGTTTTGACTTTACTATAACAAAACCCTTTTAAAAAATTTACCTTACTCAGGTCGATTCTGTGATAAAAACAAAATATTATATTTTTTGAAAACTATAAAATTTTAACTTTTTGAAAACATGACCTTTTTAAACATTATACCACCTACGAGTTGATTCTTTGATAAAACAAAACTTTTATTTACTCAAATTTTCAAAGAAAACAAGATTACATTCTTTAGATGACAATGATCAACTTCTTAGGAACAAAACCATTTTAAGGATTATATCATTCCTTGGTTGATTCTCCAGGAAAAAAAATATTATTTACATATCTTTTTAGTAAAAACAAAAATCATATTCTTTAGATGATAAAGTTCAATTTCCTAGGGACATGACCTTTTTAAGAATTATAGCATCCTAAAATCTACCATGACCGATCAACATTACACAAAGAAACCCATATAATGCACCATTTAAACTTAAGTCTCACAATAATCCAACAAATATATCCATACATAAGGGAAAGATGACCACATATTACAAATCATCCAACACACCCTAATTAAAATTGATAAATATGATCTAACATTAAAGTCATATATGTATAGTAAATTAATCAAAATGATTAAGTCAATGGTATACAAGCAAATGCATATTCACGAATTGAAAAACTAACAAACAAGTTAAAAATCATTCCAAAAATAGAGAAATCAATATGTTAGGATTCAAAATAAACTTTTGTGAGTTGCTAAAGTCAATTGAAAGTCGATGGAATTGAATCTATTCGTATGGCACGTGGTGGTCACACGTGAGTCTAGATTGACTCATAAAAAATATATTGTGTTGTGTGACAATGTGT
Source organism: Populus alba x Populus glandulosa (assembly GCA_033617975.1). Lineage (NCBI taxonomy): Eukaryota > Viridiplantae > Streptophyta > Magnoliopsida > Malpighiales > Salicaceae > Populus > Populus alba x Populus glandulosa. The sequence goes on along the minus strand of CM066147.1, from coordinate 19,962,974 downwards.
TATATATTTTAATGTTGAAACCTGCAAAATCAACAACAAATAATGTGGTTTTTTAATAGAAAACTATTATAATCATTGTTGGGTTGTTTTATGTAGATTTCTGTCAAGTTTAAGGTTGGAAATATGACAAGATCTTTGGTTATTTTGGGTTCTTTATAAATGTTGGTTCAACATTGTTAGTGGTGACTTATATGAAAGGCTTAATCAACTGGGAAAAAAAAGAAAAGTTACATTGCTATTCAGGGCAATAATGGTAGGGCATTGTTTTAATGGTTTAATGGTGTTCAGGCTCGATCAAGAATAAAAGATTAATGAGGATAGGTTTCGAGGCTATGAAATGGTTGAGAAATAGAAGAACTAATTGAGGTTCTGAAAGTATGGAGAGATAGGTGGACTAAGTCATTGCTACTAATAAGGAGGTTGTCGATTGTTTTATGTTTAAGTTGTTGTGGTTAATCAACAATTTGGTGGTCATGGTTTTTTATTTTCTTTTTTGAAAAGAAAAGGATAAATTTGTTTTTATTTTTAATCTTTTTTCTGGGTTTTTTTTGTTTTTTTCTTTGGCTTTGGTTGACTAGTTTATTTGGTTTTTTTTTCTTATAATAGTGTTTATGTGTGTATGTCTCCTTTTATTCATATTGTCTAGGACTCGCTAAACAAAAAATTCAAGACTGAAAAAAAATATTGTTATGGTATTTTATATTATTTCATGTTTTATATTATTTCCTTTTTTATTGTGGATTCCTAATTGAAAAATCCCGAGGTCCAAATTAATTAAAAGTTTATTTTCTTAATTGTGTAGGATCTCTTCCTATAATTTAATTTGTAATTTTGTTTGATTCTTCTTCTTCTTTTTTCTTATTAACATGATATTCCATTATATTTTAGTCCTTAACCATATTGGTCCCTTTTTCTTTCTCTCTTCTCAATTCACTCCCTAAAATTTTATTTTAATATTTTTTTTATTTATCTATTTTATCATACAAACTAAAATGAAACAAAATACAAAAAATTATGAAAATTGGTTGAACTTCATTGAGACGTCTATTTTGAAAGGGAAATTATATTTTTAAAAATATATGAGAAAATTAGGAGTTAAAATGGATTATAACATTTTTTGCAACTCATATGATGTATTTTCTAGTTTTTTATGGTGTATTTCGTGAAGTATATAATTGACAGTAAAAAATTTCTTTCCTCATAAGTTATAGAAGGCTCCCAAACTTATCAACAACTCATCATTTTTTTTAGTTTGATTTTTACATTCAATAATATCATTTTACTTATATGAATAAGAATCACTAATCTAATGGATAATATCATTTTAAGAACAAAATTTAGTAAAATATACCTCATATTTTCCAACTTTATTGCTTTTTGTTGGTTTTATATTTTTATTGAGTTGGTTTTAAACTTTATTTTTATAATCCTTAAAAATTTTAAGAGCCTTAATTTTATTTTTTTAAAAATAAATATAATAATACTTTGCGATTATTTACGAAAGTAAAACTAGAGAGCAAAACAATAAAGAAGTTAGAAGGAAGAAAGTGTTAGAAAATAATATAAATTATATCTTGGAACCTCACCTAACAGTTTAAACTATTGGGTTGAGATGGTTCCTTGACATGGTATCAGAGCCTTATGACCAAGCGGTCACGAGTTCGAATCTTACCATCTCTATTTATTTGATAAAAATCAAGAACAAGGTAATGTGTATCTGTGCAAGTTTCAAGCCCAAAGGACTTTTCCTTGAGAGGGTGTGTTAGAGAATAATATAAATTATATCTTGAAACCTCACCTAACAGTTTAAACTATTGGGTGAAGATGGTTCCTTGACAGAAAGAATATAATTTTTTTTTCTCCATATAAAACTGAATCCCACCACCCATCCCTATTTATGCACAGGAGATTAGGGATAAAAACAAATGTTAGAATTAATTTGAATTAGTCATAATTAATTCCTGACATTAATTCTTGGATTAATTTCTAGTTTCAAAAATAAAGATAGAAATTGAAAAATAAAATTGTCCCTGTATTAATTCTCAGTGTCAAAATTCAAATTTAAAATTGAAAAAAAAAACCAGACAACACTAATCCTGACTAGTTTAATGAATTTGGACAGATAAATAATCATAGGCTAGCAAAAAGATTTATGTATCAAAAAATTATTTTTTACGAACTCTAGCTTGACTCTGGGTTCAAGTGCCAGATTACTAACGTTGTTAGAACTCTTTTTACTACGGAGTTCAAGACAAATGACGGTATCCTCTGATTGAACTATTTGTTTTATTTTTTTATTTCTGAGGCACATGTTTGCGCACGCGCAGTGGCGATTACACGCGGTGACGGAGTCATCCATCCTGTCAAAAGACAAGTTAGATTTTGGCAACCCTTCTCTCTCTCTCTCTCTCTCTGCGCGTGTTAACTGACCACTCCTTTTCTGAGTTGTTAGCGTTTAATGACTTCAACTACTTTATTTATTTATTTATTGTGCCTGTCTTTGTTAACCATTTTTATACACAATCTGCTCGGTTTTTTTTGTTGCAAATTTCTAAATTTTCTTTTTGACAAATTAGGTAGGGAAGCTCAGACCAAAATCCCATCATAATTAAGTGTTGATTTAATGGTTAAAATACTGTTATATTTTTATAAAAATAAAAATAAAAATTTAATTTTTATAAAACATATTTATTAAAAGGAATAACTACAAACTTGATTAATCTTATCTTTTAAAAGAATTTGTGGATATCTAGATAAAAAAGAAGAAAAAAACTAAAATCCCAGCAGACATGGCTTCTATTTTTTATCTAGCAACGTATAAGAAATAAATAAATAGCTTAAATTTAAAATTATTTTTGAACCATAAATGTTATACTGTGGTCGGTTAATTAAATATCTTAAAATATAATGAATAGGAGGGATAAAAGAAAAGGATGCTTTTCTCTTTTTAATTATGGTTTGTCCCATGGAAGCTGTTTTTCACCTTTTCTTTGGTACAACGAAGGTGTGAATACGCAAATTTTTTTGCGTCTGTCTCCTTTCACCTTCAGTCAAACTTATAGGTTTCACTTTCAAGAAGTCAAAACTCACCGCCAGAGGAAGAAGATTAAAATGGTAGTTGTTTTTTAAGGTAGTAACATATTAAAGTAATATTTTTTAAATTTTTAAAAATTTATTTTTAATATTAGCTTATTAAAAGTATTTGAAAATATAAAAATCAATATATATTTTTAAAAACATTTTAAAAACAAAGAATATTACCAGTGTCTTTGCCGGCTTGCGTAGCTGTAATGGACTCATGTTATACGACCACTACAAATCTACAAGTACAGTGAAAGGCAAATGAAACAAGAAGCAGAGAGGAAAAAACCCGACAAGAAAAGGAAGACCAGGTAAAATAATAATAATAATAATAATAATAATATTAATTGCATACTGTCCTTCTCTTTTCCTTTTTAATTTTCCTTATTCAAACCGCGTGTAGGCAGAGGCTCTGCGTAATATTCAAAGTCTAATCTTTCGGTCTAACTTAGAACTCACAAAGACCACCACAACAAAGCAAGACTTCTCTTCTCCTCAAACGTTAATCCTTAGCCCTTTTTCTTTTCCTCTCTTTTGTATCATAAATACTTGCATTAACCAGCATTTTCATTACCAGACGTAGATTTATTTGTTTTGTCTTTTTTTTCTTTCACTTCCCTAAGCCAACGACCTTTCAAGCTTTCAGTTGATTTTTGCTATATATATCTCTTCTTGTTTGAGCTTTCTTGGCATTCTTGCCTTCTTGTTTGATTGATGTAGGATTTCCTCTGGGACCAAACAAGAAGGGATTGTTGCTATGTTGTCCAGGTCTTTTATTGTTCTTGTTCTTTTTTTACTCCTCTCTGGTGCTTTTGAAGCTATCGCCGGAATCCATGACCATAGAAAGAATGTTAAATCCAACATCTCTACTCTTGCCGGCATCGAATTGCCTGATCATATGAGCTTCAATGCAGTTTCTTCTTCAACAAACACAGGTTGTGACCTGGATACTTCAAAGAAAGTCAAACAATCACAGACAATAGTCTCGCAAGAAGATTTTGATCTTCTTGAAGATGAGGACGACGACGATGAAGGAGGGGAAGAGGAAAAGGAGGCTAAACAGACGGTCAAACTCCACTTGAAGCACAGGTCAAAGGATAGAAAATCTGAGGGCAAAGAATCTTTCGTGGAATCCACAAACCGGGACTTGGCTAGAATTCAGACTCTCCACACAAGGATCATTGAGAAGAAGAATCAAAATGACATTTCCAGGCTCAAGAAAGATAAGGAGCGGCCGGAAAAGCAAATCAAGACGGTGGTTGCACCGGCAGCATCGCCTGAATCTCATGGAACTGGGCTTGCCGGGCAGCTCATGGCGACTTTGGAGTCAGGGGTGAGTCTCGGCTCTGGAGAGTATTTCATGGATGTGTTTATCGGTACCCCTCCTAAACACTACTCTTTGATTCTTGATACTGGTAGTGACCTTAATTGGATTCAATGCGTTCCTTGTCATGATTGTTTTGAGCAAAATGGACCTTATTATGATCCTAAGGAGTCTAGTTCCTTTAGGAATATAGGTTGCCATGATCCTCGGTGTCATTTGGTTTCTTCTCCTGATCCTCCTCAGCCTTGCAAGGCTGAAAATCAGACATGCCCTTATTTCTATTGGTACGGTGATAGCTCTAATACAACCGGTGATTTTGCACTTGAAACATTCACGGTTAATCTCACATCGCCTACCGGGAAGTCAGAATTTAAGAGAGTGGAGAATGTTATGTTTGGTTGTGGTCATTGGAATAGAGGCTTGTTCCATGGGGCCTCAGGATTGTTAGGACTTGGGAGAGGGCCTCTTTCATTTTCCTCCCAGCTTCAGTCTCTGTATGGTCACTCGTTTTCGTATTGCCTGGTTGACAGAAATAGTGACCCTAATGTTAGCAGCAAGTTGATTTTTGGCGAGGATAAGGAGCTCTTGAATCACCCAGAATTGAATTTTACTACATTGGTTGGGGGCAAAGAAAATCCAGTAGACACATTTTATTATGTTCAAATAAAATCGATCATGGTCGGAGGAGAAGTGCTGAACATCCCAGAGGGCACTTGGAATATGACCTCGGATGGTGTTGGGGGTACAATTGTGGATTCCGGCACCACACTTAGTTATTTCGCAGAACCAGCTTATCAGATTATAAAGGATGCATTTGTTAAGAAGGTGAAGGGCTATGCAATTGTACAAGATTTTCCAATTTTGGATCCTTGCTACAATGTCTCTGGTGTTGAGAAGATAGAGTTGCCCGATTTCGGCATTCTGTTTGCTGATGGCGCAGTCTGGAATTTCCCCGTCGAGAACTACTTCATCCGGCTAGATCCGGAGGAGGTTGTTTGCCTGGCAATTTTGGGCACTCCTCGATCCGCTCTTTCAATAATTGGCAACTATCAGCAGCAAAATTTCCACGTTTTGTATGACACCAAGAAGTCTAGGCTGGGGTATGCACCAATGAACTGTGCAGATGTCTGACATCCTAATAGAATCTCCTAATGGTAGGAAACAAACTGTACACATGGTGCTCGGGAGGGAGATTTTTTTTGTTTTATTTCCTTTAAAAGTAGAGTATAGATTCATTTTTTCTTTCTTTCTTTTGAGTTTCAGATAAATACTCGCTATGATCACGAACACGACCTCAAGCTGCCTTACAAAAATGTATTATTGCTATTTAACGAATCTCTTTTAGAAGTTAATTTAGTGTTTCTTTTTGCCTGGTTGTATAACTTAACTGAGAAAGTTTCCTCGACAAATGACTTGTGTGATTTACACCTGAAGACCATCAGTGGCTCGTTCTTGTTCAAACAAGGCCTTGATGTCCACCGGTCCAGCAATCCTGCCCCTGTAATCAGGCATTCTGTGTTGGTACTTCATTACTCACTGGTTGCTCAAAGACTAATGCCCTCTTCCCCACCAACCCCTGTATAAGATTATATTATTCAAATAAGGAAGAATGGTACAATGGCTGTTTCCTAATAATGTTCTGCCATAAAAGAAGAACAGAAAGTCGCCAACCTTTTTAGGCATGTCATTTGGACAGTGAATACTATATGCGAGGAAAGGGTCAATGTTTTGCTGTGTCTCCTTATTTCATAATGGCGCGCTAATCCTGTCTCCGAATGCTTGACGGTAGCTTTTGTTGAATAAACAGGTTCCTGGAAGGAAATAGCCATGTTATTAGGTACAAACTTTAGGTTTAACCTCGCGTTGCAATTCATTGCTTTTCAGTTTTTCCTCGAACATGTCTCCTTGGCTCACCAAAGTCCAGGTTCAAACCCAAGACCTCTCCCCCCATGAGAGAGTGAACAACATTCGTCTAATACTAAACCAAAAGAATTCTAATCTTACAATTGAAGCCAGTGTGTATTCTCCTCATAAAGAAGAAAATAATATGCTGACAAAACTATGTTCAAGCTTGCTGTCTCTTTTGACTTGAACATCTTGTTTGAAAACTGATTGTCCTTTTTAATGACATGAACATGAACTTCAACAAAAAGAATAATTTATAATTGATTATTAAAAGATAACTGCTAAAAAAAAGCTTAAATGCAGGAGCTTTGCCCTCGTGAAAGGCGCTAGTTCTTGCATCATTCTTCGGCAAGATACCAAGGTTTCTTATATTCTAGCCCTCATCGCTAGTTTTGCAACGTGGCTCATCACTGATATAAATAATAATGCGCATCAGAAGTGGGCATTATTTTGACGTAGAGTAGAATGGCATATCTTGGTTGTTTTCCTAGCTTTTTCCTGTCGCTGTAATGGAGGGGGGGTCAACTGTTAGGGTTAGGTGCGCAAACCACTGTATAGAAAGAAAGAAAGAGTCAATCTTTAGGGGGTGGCTATTTGTTTTCTATATTTTCCACCGTCTTTTACTTCCTAGTTGCAACTCATGCCCCATTAAACAATTTCTTCTCTTTGTGTGCTATTTTCACAGTCGTTATCGGAAAGCATACGAGCAAATAGGAAGCCTGAGCTGGAAACAAATCGTCTCCTAGCCCATGCAAGCCTGATCTGGAACTTTTGGAGCTCAGTTAACACAAACCTGTGCTTGTAGCCCCACCTTTTGTAAATATTATTGTAAAAAGAAGCATAATCATTGAAGAATTCGCAGATCTGAAATTTGATCTGCACTCGTCATTTTTTCTGTTTGTTCTAATGTTGGGCCTATAATAATCTTTTAAATTTAGAGACGCGGGGGGGGAATTAAAATTGCTCTTCCAGCGCGTACGCGACTCGAAGCCCCTTGACGATGCTGTCGTTGCGACTTGCGAGTTAATCCAGAAGAGGGAAATAGAGTTGAATTATGAAGAAGGGAGGTAAAGAATCGACAGGGCAGGAGCTGGCCACTGTGGCTCTTGAAGGGCTATACGCAACGTTTCATCTTCAGGCATACGCAGCGTTTTATCCTTAGCTAAACACATCGTTTTTCATTTATGTTTCATTTACTTTCAGTGAGGAGATGGCCACGTGTGGTTATGTAAGTGTTTAGAATTCCTTATATGTTGGAAGAATGTTACTGTCACTACAGCTATATCTTGTAATAGAATGGACACAGAAGGATACGAGAAAAATTATAATGAATGAATGAATGAAGCAGAAGACTCGGGTGAATCAGTTCTATTCTTTAACATAATTTCTATTCCTCCATTTTTACCTCCTTATCGATCATTTTGGTCCAATTACTGATATTTCTCCTACTCATTCTACTGCAGAATTTGTTGGTTGGAACTCGAAATCTCATCAAGTGGTATCAGAGCCACAAAACAAGTGATGAAGATGTTAAAAGGGTATGGCCAAAAACTAGAAAATACAACATCCAATCACGAAGCTAAGTTTGGAGAGTTGAAAGATCTTATCAGTGGGTTAGCTAGCTTATCAACAAAGTTTTATCCTGCAGAAACTACAATTATCTATGGGAAAAACCAGTAATGCAAGTAATCAGCAGGTTAATCATGGGGGAGAGTATACTGCAAAAACATAAACCTAAACGAGATTCTCCTAATCTTGATGGGAATGATGTGCACAAATGCCTTTACAAATGGTAAGGAGTCTTGGTAATCAAGGAGTAAGATGGAATGAGTAAGTAGATGCTTTGTGTTGTAGGTTTGAATCCAGTCAATAAGCTCAAGGATCTTAAACAAACCTATATAGAAGATTTCGTTATCCTATTATATTAATGAGAGATAAGCTTTAGTGTTTTTTAGGGCGGGTTTGGAGGTGGAGATTAAAAACTTAATGAAAATATTTTAGCCCAAAGCTTTAAATCAAGCATATAACGTAGCCAGTTTACAAGAGAATAATACTCTCTTATAGACATTATCACCAGGGTTACTATGAACACTCCTCCCAAATCATGAACTCAGCCAGCCAAACCAGATTTACTCCCATATAAAAACCATCACAAAAATACAACATCCGTGACTGCCATTCTGCCACTTGCCAAAAACAGCCCCAATCCAGCTCACCAAACCAACCAACCCAAAACTACCCTAGCAAACCCACCTAATCCATAAAAATAAGGAACATAAAGAACTGGAAGAAAAAATAAACTATACGGTTTCTTTCACTAAGGACGACTAGGAAAGTTTGACAAGCATTCATCAGGGTTGTAGCAAATGAAGCCTAATCTTTGAAGAATTCGCAGATCTGAAATTTGATCTGAACTCGTCATTCTTTTTGTTTGTTCTAATGTTGGGCCTATAATAATCTTTTGAATCCTTACAAGATTACAACAAAGATTCTTCAGCTTCTACAACGTTGCTGGCATCTCAATGTTCTTTCAAATTCAGTGAGGAGAGGGAAAAATTAAAACTGCTGTTCCAGTGCGCATGCGACTCAGAGCCACTTGACTATGCTATATGCTCAGATTTGCAGCAGCAGCAGCAAAAATAAGGTAAGGGCAGGCTATTTATATTGCAGCTGTTCATGAAGTGATTATATATAGGCTGAAAGATCGCAATCCATTTGGCATCTTTGTTAGCGATTTCAAAGACCATGACCATGGAGCAGACTAAAGGATTCCGTTGCATTACCAGGGTAAAGGATACAAGAACGCACACGGGCCAGTTAAATCAAAATTCCAATAATAGAATCGATTCATTGCAGTCTGCTTTATTGCTACAGATATATATATGTACAGTTCTGAGGCTACTCGCATGAAGAAGGGGAGGAGAGAAAAGAATGCAGGCCGTGATACAAACGCCCATGTTTATTACTCAATCAATCTACCAAAGATTTTACCTGTAAAATTGAAGGAAAAACATAATACAGCATGCTGATTGCAAGGGACGAGAGATTACGGACAAATGCTTTCCAACCCACAATTTACCATCACATCTCAATGTCCTCCAGCTCTGGTAGAGGAAATCGCAGAATTGCAGCAATGCCAGTCAACTGAGCCAATTCTGTTTTTGATTGAAGAGGGGGGGAAATGGATTCAGGATAATGAATATGATACTCACGCTATCCACTTAAGTAAATAAAAATGATACTCACGCTCTCCTGATGCATGCATTGACGAAAATATATGAACAGTGCCACCTGAACCCTTCACTGAGTTGACTAGGTTGACGTACTTTTTTCTCATTGGTATATCAGCATTCCTGAAACCAGTTCATAACAAGATTAATTTCCATTCATCATCTCAAAGAAAACACTCCCGAAACCATGGGTCATAAGTTTATGCCATGTCTAATGCGAGGCGAGATTCTTGAAATAAGTGAATAAATGATGATATCACTTGAGTCTGCCTCTAGTACGATTAATCTTTCGTGCATCGACCACAAGCTGTCTCATCACCACAAGTTATAAAAACTTCTAGAAAAACATGACATTGTTTCCTCAATGTAGATTCATAAATATTATGGAACATCCATATGGAATCAATTAATTGCATGCAATGTGATATTTCTGAATTAACCAACACACTACTGTTCAAAGAGTAATGCTGGGATGCTAACACTCCCTCACTTCTTTTTATTGACTGATGTGACGTATACATTAAATCATGGTGACGAGGATCTTAGCATTAATACGGTGCTTGACATTAATATAAAAACTATCATAAGTTACCACGTCAGTTAGCAGAGAAGAGTTAAGAAAAGTTTTAGCATCTCTTGTTAGGCTAACCTGAATAACTCATCTGTGATGAGTAGAGTTTGCACAGCCAAGCGTTCATGAGCAACCTCCACGTGCTTTGGTCCATAGCACGCTCGATCTGGATCCTATTAGAAAACCACAATTTCAATCAAATTTAGAATCTCAGAAATACAACATGAGTGCAAATATAACAAGAAAAGCCGTGCTGAGAATGGTTAGGAAAATAATTGGAAACAACAAAAAATAAAAATCATGCATTTCAAGGAAAGAGCCTCACATTTGAAAGCATGTCAAAGAAATCCTTCAGAACTCGGACCTGAAACAAAGTGGGGATAACAAAAAGGAAATTAGTATTGCAAAGCAATTGAAGCAAATACTGGACAGAGAATGCTTCTGCAAACACAACTGTGCATTGCACTAGCATTGGGATAAGCATATTTGTTGAAGGTAAGAGTGAGACAAGCTGAAATGTTGGTAAACTTGGGCAATCTAAATTACCTCTTGTGCAGCTTTAGTGTCTTTTATCATATTCATAACATTTGGAGCATCAAGAACCTCTTTCAAACTATGCCTGCCAAAATTTAATGTTGTATAGTTAGAAGAAGCTGCATGTAAGAAACAAACATCATGATAGGCAGTTTGTCCAAAAGATAGCTCGTGACCACCTAAACTTTGAAAACCCCTTTGTGCAAAACAGTGCCAATAAGAGAAAATTTGGGTGCCTCCCAAAAGTGTAGCTCTGAACTAGCTGTGTCCATAAATGTTACTGGTGTCATATTTGTTCCCAATTTTTCAAGAATAATTTATCACTTCATGCACCAAATGAAAAATATGGGCAAAGATCAAGAGAGTTGTGCGCTACCAAAAAAACAATAAACTACAGTAAAAGAAAAGGCACATATTTGTTACATAAAATGATGCACAATGAAACAGAATATGTTGTCTGATCCAGGTGAAAAGCAAAGAAACTGGAATGGCAGAAGAGATCTAGAATACAGTAACAACAATGAAGTCCACTGGTTGAATGGCAGTCAATGACCAGGCGAATCACACACTATAATAGAGATGTCTTACTGGACTCAAGCAATCACAATACAGCACCACTGAGTGGAAGAATCTTATATATAGATGATGTAATGCATGGACATACAAAGTACAGGGGGCTGAAATGCACTTATTTCCACCAATTATTTTGACATGGATCCTAAAACAAGTGTGTCAGGTAGATTTCTACAAAACTTATCACTATGCAAATTATTATCCACTGTTCCGAGCACAGTGAGCCTAGAAGCAAAGATTACAAGGACCATACTTGTATCCTGAGCTTGTATGCACAAGAACTATGCGTGACTTGTTCTCAATGATAGGCCTCAGCTGTCTCCTCTCTGCCTCCAACAACAAGTGACGATGAAACTGGTCCTGAAACACATAAGAAAAAATTCAGGTATAGCACAATACATTATAAAAAACACGAAGGAAACTCCACAAAAGACATCACAGCTATAAAGTAGCAGCAGTCCTTTAAATGGAAAAACAAAATAAGTATTAGATGAAATCTTTCATTCTAGAAGTGCAGGAAAAAATGATGGAGAATCCGGACCTTTGTGAAACCAGGACTTGCAATCACCGCACACCGAACCACATTAAAATCAACATGTTTCAGAAAAGCCTACAACATATGCATAGAACCCCATCAGTCGTTGTATAAACAAGCACTTCTGTAGTTAAGACTTAAGACAACTGAAACATACAGTTAATTTTTTGGAATGGAATAAGGTAATGGCAATACAAGTGGGATAGAACTGACCTGTAATAAATGCTCAAAGAACTTATTTAATGCCTGTGAGACATAGAAAGACAATGAGTAAAAAAATGAATTGTTAAGTTCTAGTTAATAAGTCCAAGGACAAACCAAAAGGAGAGGGAAGAACCAGATCCAAAATTCAAAATTCAAGTAAGTTGATCTGTGATTCATAATATAAGTAAAGAAGCATACCGTCTGATAACCAGCTATTGCAGGGCCATGTTTTCGAGGAATTGAAGTTTCTATCTTCGCACGAGTAGTAGTTAAACTGTTACAAATTGGCCACAGCAACATTAGCAAATACATTTAACGCACAATGGCACATTCAAATACCATTCAAACACATTATGATGCAATGGCAATCTCTAAGAGAAAAGGTAGGGACAATTCAATTCTTGATTTTTTACAGCATACATCTCCTTATAATCCAAATCCGTCACACAATTCTTCTAGACAAAACATCATCCTGGGAACCAAAACTCACCCCTTTCCAAGCTTCAAAAATGTATTTCCAAATAAATCACGACCTTGAGAACCAAAACTCGACCATTCCCTTGCTAAGCATGCTCCCTAAAAACAAAGGATGCCAGCTGCTCAAGTCACTTCCCCATTTTCCAGCCCCAAAGTAGGGACTCGGATTTTCTAAATATTGATGTTGAATGAGAAACCAAAAAATGAACACGTAAAGGTATGCTAAGGGTGCAAATGTACATACATGCCACATTTCAGCAGATGAGGATGTCACTTTCTAGCCAAGGACTATGCACATTCACAATTAGACAGTTCATGCCAAGATACATCCATTACACACTTATCAAAGGTTTGAGGCACCATGTAATCATTGTTGGCCAAGAATTTGTCATGCTGAAGCAGCAATTGACATGCAAGAACATTTGAGGAGTTTAGCTGGATCCAACTCAATCACTGTTGGTTTTGGTGAGGTATACAGGAGGTATCCGCCCTAACTCAAATAACCACCTAGACTCTCCTACCTCTACAGACTAGCCAATGGGAATGCACACCCCAGCCTTGGTCCCCACAGGATGGTTTCAAGGTGTTGGCTTGCTAACCACAGGGAGTGTTCATGCATTCAGCTCCATATAGATATCTTCCAACAAAAAATGAATCAAGGAAACTTTAAGACGCATGTTACTCGTATTCTCAACAAGTTATTTTACCTTCTACCAACAAGCAGGATATGTGCTAATCCTTCTTGCATTAAAACCACAGCAAGATCAGCACTTGCAGCAGGATCTGAAATTGTAGACAGAGACCATTAGTTAGAAAGTGATTAATCATATTTGTCTATTCTGTAATAATTTTCTTGAGTAACAAACTATAATCAGAACACAAAGATTTCATATTGCACTGGAGCTCCAAATTGACTTTTTCAAAAAGTCTGGGATGATATCTTCCTGGTATTTACATATGTGACTAGCAGTTAAAGTTCCAAAAAAGTTCTTCAATACCACTCATTCCAATGAATATGACAGATAGGAACCATTGGCTGTACAAGAAACACTAACATCTACTAATTTATCTGCCGGTATATTCTCAACCAGTTGAAAAATAATGGAAAGGTTTGATGGAATCTTGTAAACATTAATGAATACTAACAATAGTTAGAAAGTAATCATATATTCTCTACCAGTAACATCTACTAATTTATCTGCAGATATATTCTTGGCCAGTTGAAAAATAATGGAAAGGTTTGATGGAATCTTGTGAAATATTAACAGCTAAAATGGAATTTAAAAAATGAATAATTGCATCTACACACATAAAGGCAGGGATCTCCAAACATAGGATGCTGTATGAGCACCCAGCCTTAATAATGTAAGTTTAAAACTGCTAATTTCAACTGCTAATTTTTGACACGTCAAGAGTTCTGAAATTCACATCGATATGGCCAAGAATGCAAACAAAGTTGAGTGATAGTTCTCTACATGACCAAAAAAAAAATCAATCACCCAATTGTGATAAACAACAGATTGCTCTGGCAGGAATGTGTAAGTCAGTAGTTCCACTACCACCTTTCCCCTAGTTGGGAAAATCTTAATAATCGCCAACGTATCCCAAGTAGTTTAGCCATGAAGTTCAAATAAGATCAATGACAAGCTTATAACAGGGTGGTTGGCATGCAAACAAGTTCAAATTATAAACCTTTTACTAAGGAAAGAACTAACAAGGAAAGTGAGTAATTGGTGAATTAAAACTACATACCAGAAGCCTGATTGAGTACATGCAATGCCAGCGAGTCCCAAAGTTCCTAGAAGACATTGCAGTTCACAAGCTACAAGTCAATAAGCCAGTGACATAGAAAACAAGGATACATGCATAGAAAGTTACCAAACTGTATCTCTTGAAAATAAGTTATTGTAACCTTCATTTGGGATAATTATTATCTGTATTAACCATGAAACATGGTTCACATATTTTGGAAGAATATCAAATCGTAAATATGATTTTATGTTCCCGAGTTTTGAAAGCTCAACATCAAATATTTACACTGCAAACAGCATATAAGGTAACATGAAGCTTGAAAAACCTACATTACAGAATTTTATATGGTCATAGCTCATTTGGACATCACTCATTCAGTAGTAGTGCAGGCTAGAAAAGCTTGAAAAAACTGAGAGATTGCTTGTAAGCAAGCAAATTACATGCAAGACTAAAAAAGAAATATATGTTTTTCCTTCATAAATAGTACAAAAAAAATAAGCTGAAAAATTCCAAAGCATCTATAAATTTTAAAAAAAGTCAAAGCAGCTCAACCGAGCATAAGCAAGCATACCTTTCTCAAAACAAAAGGTCGATGCTGCTCAATTTCTAGTGTATGAAATGCTCCAATCTGCAATGAAAACATCAATGAGCTCCCCACATAAACAAGATAATTCGTTTTTTTTTTCCTTTTAAGAACCCAGGCTAAAATAATGCTTCGCATACCTTCACATATTCGTTCTCCAATACATTCTTTCCACGAATTCGCAAAACAGACCCTACTTTATCATATTCTATAGCCTTAAACAGCATAAAAACAAATACAGAACTCTGTTAGTTATGCTGATAACAACATACAGTAGGAAGAAAATAAGAAAAGAATAGCAAAAATACCAATATTTTATATAATAATAATAATAATACCTCAACTTTGATTTCTAACTTGAGCTTAACACGCTCCGCATCTCTTCCGGTAGACGTCTCTCTCAAAACTTTCCTATTTATAACAATTATGTTTAACCTTGTGACTGATTAAAAAACTTTTAAAAGAAAATTTGAAAGAAGACAACTTTTTTTAAAGGAATACCTGACAGTAACAGCCATAACAGAATCTCCATGAGCTATCAAATTGTAGACAAACCAAAGATCATCTGCATCAACCGGCGTCATCTACACATTCCATTCACGTAAATATATTTTTTTAGAAAAAAGGTTGCATGTCAAACCCTAGAAAAAGTAAATTGAGAGAAATTGAAATTGTCTGTACCTTGACGCTACCAGGTCCGTCTGGTACAAGATCTCTTCTATTGATCTTCATGGTATCTCAAAAATAAATAAATAACTCTATTTTCGAATGTTTTGTTGGCAGACAAATTAAAGATGGAGAGGGAGGGACGGAGGGACGGAGGGAAAGATATGAGCTGTGGGTTTTTAAGGGAAAGCACAAAGCAGCCTGCGTGTAGGAGAGAGATTGGGTGTGTGGGTCTGTGTTTTATAGGCAGTCGGATTGTGTCGTCGGACCGAGGGATGGATAAATTGGCATAGTCCGACCGAGGGATGGATAGATTAGTTGGATACTTCAAACGGGCTGTCTCGTCCAGTGTCAGTGTAGCGCTGTCTTGTTTCGGGCCTTTAGCGTTATATTAAGGGTTGTTTGGGAATATAATTTTTTAAAATGTTTTTATTTAAAAATATATTTTTATATTAATACATAAAAATAAATAATAAATAAATAATAAATAATTTGAAGTAGGATGTTTTATTATTTATGAAATGTTATTTAATTCACGTTTCTAAACAATGCATAAAATTGATTAGACACTTGACCCGCGCGATGTCACGAGTCATTTTTTTTACATAAAAAATATTAAAACAAATAAAAATTTAAAATTTTTAGATTTTTTTGCAAAGTTATACCCAAGAAACTTGGGTTTGGCTGCAACAACTGGTCTAAGAGTAATATTTATAATATTAATAATAAAATTAAACTTGCATGGTCCAAGTTTAAGTGAGCCTTGCTGCAACACTGGACCCAAGAATATTGGATTTGGGTCTAGATATAACGTTGTGTCATAAAAGTGTGATAATTAAATAGATTGATTAAAAAAAACAAAGCAAAAAAATCAACAGAAAGGAAAAAACTAATGAAGAAAAAGAAAACAAAATTAAATTAACTGGGTTAACCCTTTAAATCAGGTTCTCCCGTAAAACCTGGGATTCACATCATGAAAGTTTAATAACTAAATAGAAAAACAAATCACGGGTTTACCCAGAATTAACTGGGTTAACCCATCAAACCAAGTTAACTCGTCAAGCCCAGGACACGTGTCATGAAAGTATGAAAGTCTGATAATTAAATAGAAAGAAAATTAACTTTAATAAACTAAACTAAATGAAAAAAATAATTTGTCAAATCAGGCTAACTCATCAAATCCGAGATCCGTATCATGAAAATCTGATAACTAAATAAAAAAAATTAACATTAACAAACTAAATCAACAAAAAAATTTCATTAAAAAAAATTAAAAAGAAAAAAAAGAAAAAAAATAGTTATATAATATAATGCAATGTAATTATATTTATTATTATAATTATAATATAATAATTATAATAATATAATATATTAATAAGTAAATATATTAGTAAAAGGCGTGACATGCCCGCGCGATGCCGCGGGCTTGTGGCATGCTTGTGCATTATTGTGGATTTGTAAAAAAAATCATATAAAAAAAATATTACTATCCGCAATATTTTAAAGGAAAAAACTACAAAGCTATATTCTCAACCAGCTCAATATTGAAAAAAAAAATTGACAAAAACAATTATAAAAAAAAACACAAAAAAAAATGAAAAAAAGAAGATGACAATTTTGGAAGAAAAAAAAGCAAAAAAAAAATAATAAAAAAATGAAAAAAAAACATGTGGGGAAAGTTAAAGCTGAATTTTCAACCAGCTAAATATTAAAATCATTTAAGAAAACACTGTAGCAATCTATAGTGTTTTGTGAGGAAATATACAACTATAATTTTCAACCAGCTCAATATTAAAAAAAAATCAATAAAGATAATTTTGACAAATATAAAAAAAAATGAAAGGAAAAAAAAACATCAATGAAAATACTATAACAATCTATAGTGTTTCATGAGAAAATCTACAGTTGTAATTTTTAACCAGCTCAATATCAAAAACAATAAAAACGACAAATACCAATTAAAAAAAAAACATATGGAAAAACATTGTAGCAATCAACGATGTTTTAAGGAAAAAAAGCTAAATTGTTAGCCAGTTTAGTATGAAAAAAATAAATTTGACAAAAACATACTTGGAAAAAAAACATCGACAAAAAAAACATGTGAGGAAACATTGTAGCAAGGCAAAAATCATGTGGGAAAACACTGTAGTAATCTACAGTGTTTTAAATAACTACAAAGCTAAATTCTCAATCAGCTTAATATAAAAAAAATAAAATCGACAAAGATAATTCTGAAAAAAAAATTATTTAATAAAAAACCATGTAGAGAAACACTGCAGCAATCTAGTGTTTTAAAGAAAAAAAATTAAAAAACTAAATTATCAATCAGCTCAATCGTAAAAAAATAAAATCAACAAAAATAATTATGAAAAACAAATATAAAGAAGAAAGATAATTTTGGGAAAAACTAAAAAACAAAACGTGGGGAAAGCTAAAGCTAAAGCTGAATTCTCAACCAACTCAATATTGAAAAAATAAATTCAACAAAGATAATTTAAAAAAAAAACATGTGGGGAAAACACTGCAAACAAACAAAAACCATGTAAGGGAAACACTGTAACAATTCATAGTGTTTTTTTTTTTTTGAAAAAAGCTACAAAAATAAGTTCTCAACCAGCTCAATATAAAAAAAAAACTGACAAAGACTGTTTTTTTTTTAAAAGTCAATTTTGTGTAAAAAAAAATGTAAAAAAAAAAGAAACAAAAGCGAGAAAAAAAACATGCGGGGAAAGCTACAGTGTTTTAAAGAAAAAATTAAAAAAACTAAAATTTCAACCAGCTCAATAGCAAAAAAAATAAAATCAACAAAAATAATTATAAAAAGAAAAAAAATGTAAAAAATGACAATTTTGAAAAAAAAGAAAAAGAAATAAAAAAAATAAAAAAATCATGTGGGGAAAGCTAAAGCTATATTATCAGCCAACTCAATATTGAAAAACTAAATTTGATAAAAATAATTTTTTAAAAAAATATGTGGGGAAACAATGTAGCAAAACAAAAACCATGCAGGAAAAACACTATAGCAATCCATATTGTTTTTTTTTAAAAAAAAAAACTACAAAGCTAAATTCTCAACCAACTTAATATAAAAAAAAAAATCTACAAAGACTATTTTGAAAAAAAGAAGAATAAATAAATCATAAAAAGAAAAAAAAAAACAATGTATGAGAACATTATAGCAATGCACAATGTTTTAAAGAAAAAAACTACATAGTTAAATTTTGAACCAGCTCAATATTTAAAAAAATTAGTAAAAAAAATTTTGAAAAAAAATTAAAAAAAAGTCAATTTTGGGTAAAAAAGAAAGAAAAAAAACGTGTAAAAAAAATGAAGAAGAAACAAAAGTGGGAAAAAAAAGCTCCAGAAAAAAAAAACAAAAGTAAAAAAAAAGGTACAGAAAAAAAAAGCAGAGAAAAAATAGAAAAAAAACGGGAAAAAAAAACTGGTACAGAAAAGGAAAATATATATATATATATTATAATATAATAATATAATTATAATTATTATTATTATTATATTAAGTATAATTAAAAGGCGTGGGAAAGTTACAGTGCTTATATAATAATAATTATTATTATTATTATTATATATAATAATAATTATTATTATTATTAAGTATAATTAAAAGGCGTGGGGAAGCTACAATGCTTATATAATAATAATAATAATTATTATTATTATTATATTAAGTATAATTAAAAGGCGTGGGAAGCTACGGTGCTTTCCCCACGCCTTTTAGAGTTCTTTAATAGTGTAATTTGACTTTAATTTTAATGGTTAAATCAATTTTTGTGTTTGAAATCTTTTGAGGGTATTGTTTTAAATTTTAAATACAATTTAAATCATAAATACAAAAAAAAAAAAGACCTCTGATTTGCAAATAAAATCCTTTAGAATTAATACTGAAAGTACTATTCTAAAAATATTATCTTTTATTTTCTTCAACAAAAAACTTCTCTTTGCTTAAAACTGTGTATCTATGCTATCTTTTCCTATGTAATAATGTGATTTTACAAATACCTATTTGCATTGTATTTAACAGCTAACTACTCTTTTATTTGTTGAAACTAATTTTTTATTTGGAAAAATGGAGAATAGTGGGTGTTTCTTGTTGCCGAGAGCATATAAATGTGATGGATCATGGTTAGACGGGTTTTAAAAAGTCTATTTGGAGTAGTTGTGGTTGTTTTTTAAAATATTTTTTGTATTAAAATACATTAAAATTATATTTTTTAAAACAAAACTTATTTTTAAAATCAACACATTAAAATATACAAAATACAAAAAAAAAAGAGAATGTTGAGTAATGCGGTGCAATCTAAAAGTATTGCTCTTTACTTTGTTTTGATAATAAAATTGGATAATTGCAAGTTGAGTCCTTTTCTTTTTATATATATATTATTTATTTATTTCATGGTGTCTCTTTTTCTATGCTAGAAGAAGAAAAAATCATGAATAAATAGAAAAAAAGTAGATGGTTAAACACATCCTCCTTAATACAAAATATAAACAAATAACCTTTTAGTTATGTTGAATGTAAGTTAGGGGCATGGCATGAAAAAAAACTCAAGATGAAGGCCACAACATGAGGGAGCTCGATATAATATTTTGTTTATAAGCAAGTTATTTAATGAGAAGATGCACCATGTAATTATGATTTAATAGCAAAATATTAAAGATCGTCAATTCAATTCAATTATATGATTTAGTATTTTATTCCAAACATAAAAATTATAATAAGTTATTAGTTGAATTCAAATCACATGTGAAATTAAATTTATTTTTAAACGTGGTTTGATTCCAAACAAGCTGTTATAATTTATTTATTTTAAATAAAAATAAATTTTGAAGGGAGTTTTGTTTTTTACTGACACTTACACTATTAATAAAAAATGATAAAACAACATGGTATTTTCTACAATGAAATTAACAGTTAAAGAGGCTCTAACAATAGTAAGGTATGGTACTAGGGTACCAATCATTCATTATGTTGAGAAAATATATGAGTTTTTAATGTTAAATATGCTAATTTATTTATAAAAAAAACATTAATATTGTAGTAAAATAGAAGTATCAAGTATTGAGTGCTTTCTATTTAAATAGGTGAAAGCCTGACTTGGGCACCACTAACATATCATTTTTTTTTTCATCCCTGTAATTTTTTAAAAAATTTACCTTTTAATGACAAAATTAAAGATCAATTTGTGTAAATTTATTAAGAAATGACATGATTGAAAGCTAGATGATTAAAGTGAAAATGGTAAAAAGATTGGTGATAATATACAAATTTATAGTGAAAAGTTCACCTTGGTCCCCTTACTTTCAAAGTTATAATCACGGTCCATTTATACTTCAAAGAATCTATTTTGCTTTAAAACTTTGGTTTTTTTTTTTGTATTTAAATCTTTAGTTTGAGAGAATAGAGAGTGATTCACTAAATTTTGATGGTTGAGAGAGAAAATCATCTACTGAAACCAAGCTTAATAGTGAAAAATATCGATTTTAGTGTCTATAAATTTTATTTAATTTTAGGAGAGGGGTTTGACTTGGATGTTCTTTTACTTTAAACTTGCATAAAAAAGTGTAGATTTGACCCAAAAACATTTGGATTTTAGGCTAAGTTCTTTGTTTTTTGATTGATACTTGAGTTATATAAGTTCTAAAAAGGTTCATTTAGGTTTTTGGATTGTTTGTTTAATTGTTTTTCAAGTAAAAATGATTGAAAATGAGTTTTTAGGGTCAAACATAATTTGTTTATGATACTCTAATTGTTGATTTTTTACTGTAAATAACAAATCATCTATTTTATTGAAAATAAATAAAGGTTAACGATACATCATTGACTCTTTAATATTGAAAAAAAAAAAGCATGTCACATGGACCATGCCTCTTTCAATAGGCATTGCGTGTAAGTTAGACTTTTTTTGTAGTAGTTGTCAAATTAACTAAGAACTACAAATTATTAAGTCACTAGATCAATTTAATTTTTTTTTTGAAATTTAAAATAACATTGTTTTGGCTTTTATTTTTAAAATTTTTGGTTTAGACTTGGTCAGCTTTGATAGGGTCAATTAAATTGCAAATTAACATGTCTAGTCGCTTGGTTTAGTCAGATCATTCAAATGAAAATTGGTATGACATTTTTATATTCATTCTATTTTTTATTTTTTGATTACAAAATAATTTTTTTATTTTTATTTTTAAAATTTGGATGCTCGTTGATGCTCGGCATTTATGAACGTCTCAATAAATGACCGTGAAGATCGTAAGAGATGGATGGAAGACCACATTTTTAACGATTCACAAATACATGAATTGATTAAAAAGGAAAAATACAAGAGGGATGATTAAAAGAAAACGAAGAGGGATGATATTCATAAACTTTCAAGAGAACGGATACCAAATATACGATGGCTCATACTAGATGGGCCGGCTGTATGATATTCTCTGCTTTGCATTGAATTGGGCCCCTTCTGACCTAACGAGACCTGGTGTTGGGCCTGTTGAAATGCAAATGGACCAATAAGTGTTATTAGGCCGAGTTAAATATGCAGACAAGACTTCATGAGGAAATATAGAGCTGGGCCATGCTAAGAGCATTTCAGGATTCAGAGCCCACCCAAACCGCGGCAAGGAAACTAGGATCTTATAATACTTCTCCATAACCTAGACACGGAGAGAAGAGGGAACGTTTGAGGAACCCGGCCGCTTGTCTTCACAGCACATCACAGAATGGTTGGCTTCAGGGTATGTTACAGCAACATCCTCAGACTTCCTCAAGCTGTTAATTTTCACGGATCTAAGTGAAAAGATGTTTAATTTTTTTCGTGTTTTTGTTGTAAACAGTTTCACCAGTACCAAGTGGTCGGGAGAGCACTTCCAACTGCGAACGACGAGCATCCCAAGATCTACCGTATGAAACTCTGGGCCACTAACGAGGTCCGTTCAAAATCAAAGTTCTGGTCAGTGGTGTCACTTAACCTCCTCATTAATCTATCTACTGCTGGTTTTTGAATCTTACATATGCGCGCGCGCGTGTATTTTTTTTTGTATGATGGGTGATTCTCTCATGCTATGATGGTTGATATGTTTTAGGTACTTCTTGAGGAAGCTTAAGAAGGTCAAGAAAAGCAATGGACAAATTCTTGCAATCAATGAGGTATGTGTGATCTCACATGCGTGTCTTTTGATGTTGCCTTTTATTAAGAGATAGCTAATTTGGGCATTGAGGATTTTTTTATTGTTTTATTGCATGGTTTTGGTGAAGTTTTGGCAAATGAAATATAGTGGTGTTGCCTGTTTTGTCTCCTAATTGTCGTGGTTGTAAAACACAGAGTTATGAAGTATGTGGATTTGTGGCTTTGAGTTGCCATCAATTTCTTGCTGGAAACGTTGAGGGATTTTGGTGAAAACTGATGTCTGTTCTCGTTCATTGTCAGTTGAAGAGAATTACATTCAGTATATGCTTATGAATAGAATGAAACATTGACCTTTTTTGGATTTTATGGCACAG
Organism: Populus alba x Populus glandulosa; assembly: GCA_033617975.1. Lineage (NCBI taxonomy): Eukaryota > Viridiplantae > Streptophyta > Magnoliopsida > Malpighiales > Salicaceae > Populus > Populus alba x Populus glandulosa. The sequence continues at coordinate 19,940,026 of CM066147.1, read as the reverse complement.
TGGTTCTGCTCCACTATATGTGCTTTTGTATGGTATCCCATTTTCCATGTTCTAAGTTTATTTTTTATCTGACTCTTTTAATGATATAATTTGGAATGTTGTCTCGGTCTTGCATTCTTGCTGCTACTGTCTTAATGCAGCTGTTTATCTTATATTTTGTGAAATTATTATGTATGACTGTCATATGGGCATCTTGGATAGTTCAATTTATTAGTTATGACTAATGGTATTTGAGGTCTTTTGGCTCCTTGCTCTCTCTATCCTACTGTATGTTCTCTTTTTGCTCTCCACATTACAGTGTTGTTTCGTGGGAAAATCGTTCTATTTGTTCAGAAAATGTTCCTTGTATTGAAAAGATAAGCGGGGAATTAGCCTTAAAAGCAAGACAAGAGAGAAAATTCCAAAAGGAGATGAAATGCTATGCCCTCAGCCCTCTGAGATGAGGGTTTTAATCTGAAACTGAATTGGAGTTAAAAGGAGGGGTGAAATGCTACATCCTGGGCGATTTAGGCTAATGTGATGAAATTTGAGGTTCAACTCCTTGACAAGGTCACACCAGTGGAAGTGTTTAACTTATGAAGAAATATATTTAGTTTAAAAAAGATTAAAGTAATTTTAGTAACTATAGATTGCCTAAGTTCATAACTGAGCTTCTGTTAATTAAAAAAATTAAGTTACCAAATCTTTAAATTACAAAATTACTTCCCATAGAATAAAATTTAGTGGCAAAATCTATCCACGTGCTCCTTAGCTTACACCTACTTTTTTATGTGTTGGTGCATGTCCCACCAACTTGCAAAAATGTGTTGATTGATCCCACCAACTCCATTATGTGTGGATTCAGGCCTGTTGCATGGAATAGGGCTGCAATTTCTACTTTGTTTCTCAGCTCGAATATTAAGGTGTTAGAACCTAAATGTTGGAACTAAATTTTACTCTCTTGAGAGTGAAACTTTTGAAAGGATAGCTCAGAAAATTCATTTTGACCGATGTTAGTAATGGCTTTTTGTGTAAACTTCTCTGGATAATTTAGATTTTGAATGCTAGCATGGAGAACATTTTATAGATTTTTTTCTCGATGCACTTTGAGCAAAGTTTCCCTTTAATCAAGGGAAGTTCACACAATTAGCTGGTTAAGACATCTCATAAGAAATGAGTTTCTTTTGACAATCTATCTTGGTAGTTTTTTGGTATGAGAAATCTTGTTCTAGATTTAGACCCATCTTAAAGGGAAATGCTAGCAACATTTGCTGTACTTCTAAAATGAGTTGTTCTGTGGAGGAACGGGAATCGCAGGCGTTTCTGCCTTTTGGGTGTGCATTTTTCTTCCAAGAATTTTTATATAATTAATTTTCTGTTGTAGATTTTTGAGAAGAATCCTACCAAGATCAAGAATTTTGGTATATGGCTGCGGTACCAGAGCAGAACAGGTTATCACAACATGTACAAGGAATACAGGGACACTACTCTGAATGGTGCTGTTGAGCAGATGTACACTGAGATGGCATCTCGCCACAGGGTTAGGTTTCCATGCATCCAGATCATTAAGACTGCTACCATCCCCGCGAAGCTTTGCAAGAGAGAGAGCACCAAGCAGTTCCATAATTCCAAAATCAAGTTCCCATTGGTGTTCAAGAAGGTTAGACCCCCAACAAGGAAGCTCAAGACAACATACAAGGCATCCAGGCCCAACCTGTTTATGTAATTTGGTTGGCCAGTTTGCTGAATAGAATTGTTAAAGTAGAGTTTATTAGAGGTAGATCTCTTTCATGAATCTATTCCTCCGGCAGCTCATTCTGCATTTACTGTTGTTAACCTTTCAAGTTTTGAATATTATGTATTCTGCTGTCTGTTTTCTTTTTGAATTTTGTGCTTATTCGATGTTATAATGGAGACTTTTTGGGGCCTTATATTGGCATTGTCAAATGATTTTGGAACTTCATACGCTTTTGAAATTGATGCTCTATCAAACTTTTGAAGATCATGTGCTTGGAAAATGGTGCTTCTCGTAGTGATCTCGATTATGGTGGAGCACTTTCAGGCTCTAGTTTTCTTTTGACCGGCGCTTGTTTTCAGCCTCGTGACATTATCCTATCGCATTCAACTGTTTAGGGATCCGTCAACACCTAACCTTTGCAATGAGAGATAGCAACGTCTTCCATCTAATATTTTGTTGTTGGCAATGGGGCGCAGAGCACTGGAAATGATTCTCATTTTAGCATTTTGAAGCAATGGGACGTAAACCTCTAAACTGGAACAGCACAGCTGCTACCCTAAGACACTGGATGATGCTAAAAGTTTAGTTAGTTAGAGGTGGTACTTTGATAATTGTCAACAGCTTGGCAACTTGTCAAACATGCATACGATCTCCGGCAAGGATCCAAACTGACACAAGTCTTACCTCAAACGCCTAGTGCAATGTCTTTTTTTCAAGGGCAAATTTGTAATTATACCATTACAATAAATAGTATTTTGTGTGTTGATCAACAATATCATCCTTAAAAAATTTATAAGGGGTTTAAGATTATGGTAGTATTTGCTTTTTAAAATATTTTTTATTTGAAAATACATCAATTTTTTTTACATTGGCCCATCAAAAAAATAAAAATAAAAAATAATTTTTAATTTTTTAAAAAATACTATTTCAAACACATTTCCAAACATATTCTTAGTATTTTTAATTTAGAAAATTTCAAAGAGAACGGATACCAAGTACAAGATTGGCTTATGTTAGATGGGCTGGCTGTTTGATATTCTCCACTTGCATTGAGTTGGGCTCCTGCTGACCTAACGAGACCTGGAGCTGGGTCTCTTGAAATGCAAGCGACAAGACTTGATGAGGAAATATAGGGCTGGGCCAAGTAGAGAACAGTTCAGGGCTCAGAGCTCACCCAAACCGCGGCAAGGAAACTAGGGTTTTAAACCCTCACTTATAATACTAATACTTCTCCAAAACCTAGACACAGGGAGAAAGGAGGGAACGTTTGAGGAACCCGGCCGCTTCTCTTTCAAGCACATCACAAAATGGTTGTCTTCAGGGTATGTTCCACAGACTTGCTCAATCTGCTACTTTTCATGGATCTAAATGACATGATTTTTAATTCTTTTCGTGACTGTGTTGGAAACAGTTTCACCAGTACCAAGTGGTCGGGAGAGCACTCCCAACCGAGAACGATGAGCATCCCAAGATCTACCGCATGAAGCTTTGGGCCACTAACGAGGTCCGTTCAAAATCAAAGTTCTGGTATGTATCGTCACTTCACTTACTCAATAATCTATCTTTTGCTGGTTTTCTATATATATATATATATACGCGCGCGCGCTCATTCTCTTATGATATGATGATTGTCATGTTTTAGGTACTTCTTGAGGAAGCTTAAGAAGGTCAAGAAAAGCAATGGACAAATTCTTGCCATCAATGAGGTTTGTGTGATCTGGCATGCTTGCTTTGTAGAGCATCTGTTGATATTGTCTTGCAACTGAATTAATTATATAATCTGGGAGGTTGTCTTGGTCTTGCTGCTACTGTCTTAATGCAGTTGTATATCTAATATTTGGTATTAGTTCAATTTATTAGTTATGACTAATGTTATTTGAGGGCTTCTTGCTCTTTGTTTTCTCTCTATCCTACTGTATGTTCTCTTCTCGCTCTCCATCTCTCCATCTTCTCGCTCTCTATCCTTCTGCTCTTTAATTGAGGGAAAATCACAATTAGCTAGTTTCTGTTGATAATCCTTTTCATTACTTTTTTTCTTATTAAAATTCTAGTGCTATATTTAGACCGATCCTCGAAAGGAAATGTTAGCAACATTTGTGTTGCTTCTAATTGAGTTTTCCCATGGAAGAACAAGAATTACAGGCTTTTCTGCTTTTGGGTTGTGCATTTTTGTTCCAAGCATTTTTATATTATGAATTTCTGATTGTAGATTTTTGAGAAGAATCCTACCAAGATCAAGAACTTTGGAATATGGCTGCGGTACCAGAGCAGAACAGGTTATCACAACATGTACAAGGAATACAGGGACACTACTCTGAATGGTGCTGTTGAGCAGATGTACACTGAGATGGCATCTCGCCACAGGGTTAGGTTTCCTTGCATCCAGATCATTAAGACTGCTACCATCCCTGCTAAGCTTTGCAAGAGAGAGAGCACCAAGCAGTTCCACAATTCCAAAATCAAGTTTCCATTGGTGTTCAAGAAGGTTAGACCCCCAACGAGGAAGCTCAAGACAACATACAAGGCATCCAGGCCCAACCTGTTTATGTAATTTGGTTGGTCAGTTTGCTGAATAGAATTGTTAAAGTAGAGTTTATTAGAGCTAGATCACCTTTATGGATCTTTTGCCCCGGGAGCTCATTCTGCATTTACTGTTGTTACCCTTTCAAGTTTTGAAGATCATGTGTTTTGCTAAGTTGGCTGTTTTCTCTTTGAATTTTGTGCGTATTCGATGTTATAATGGAAACTTTTTGGGGCCTTATATTGGCATTGTCAAATGATTATGGAACTTACGCTTTTGAAGTTGATGCTCTACCAATTTTTTGAAGATCATGTGCTTATTCGAGATTGCAACGTGTTCCATCTAATACTTTGGTGGCAGCAAAAGGGACTCGGGGCAGTGGAAATGTTTTTCACTGGAGCATTTTGATGCAAATGGGACGTAAACATCTGAACTTGTACAGCAGAACAGCTACTCGGAGGCATTGGATGATGCCGATAGTTTAGTTGAGTTGTTGTCGTTTAATAACGGTCAACAGTTTTTCAACTGAAAAGCATGACAATTTGGCAACCTGTCTAACATGCATGCGTTCTCCGGCAAGGATCCAAACCGACACAAACCCATCTTTCCTGCAAGGTAATTGGCAGGAGGGTGGGTTGCTCCTAACCCATTTTCTTCCTAGACCTTCAAAATTTGGGCGGTGACTTCCTCTTTACGGTTTATTGGCTAAGCTTATGCATGTGGCACTCTTGAGTCCCTCCCATCCCACCATTAATAACTTTACAGGTAGACACATTTGGCACTTGGCAATAATGATTCAGCAAATATACTAATAAATGTACACCCAATCTATTAGACAGTGTATTTCTGATCAAGAGGGATCGACTCTTAGATTTTATGAATATTTTAGATAAAAAAAAAAGAGATGGTATAAATTGGAAATGAAAATAACAAATAAATAAATAGAGAAGGTTGGTAAGAACAAAGAATCAAAGATTAAAATAGAAGTACGTTAGTGGGAAAAGAGTAGTATGTAGGAGGAAGAGAAATGTAAAAACCCCGCCCGTGTGGAAGGTGAAAACAACGACTCACATTTTTCTCTCTCTCCTTTTCCTCTTAGCCATATTTAAGCAACTACTCGCTCACTCTCTTTGGCAAACTGCTTGTCTTTCTGATTCCTAGAAATGCAAGGCTTATCCTCTGGTCTCACAGAGTCGTAGTAGCAAATGTTCAAGTGCGTTGGGCATGTTCCTCTAACACTATATGCCCAAATGTATTCTGGAATACAAAGCATGCAATTATCTTATCATCAATCTTTGAAATATACAGCCCTTTTTAGACGTTTGAAATAACAGATATGTATATTTTAATCTGGGATACGTGGAAAGAGATCCCGGGTTTTGAAACAGGATTACCCTCCCAAATATGAGGAGATTCCTATTCCGTTATCTGGATGGAATCCTGTGAAGATGTCTGTGGGATATCACTTTTTTTTTTTTTTTTGTATATCCCTTAATTTTTGCTAGCAATCAACTTATACAGTGGGATCCACCAACTAGTGTCAAAGTGGATGATTCTAAAGTGGACCTGGTATTTCAGCCTTTCAAAGATGATTTGGAGCTCCAGATTCCTGAAAACGAAGAACACGGGTCAGTATGATTTCGGGGTTTTAGTTCAGAACTGCCTTCTCAGATTTTCAATCACTAGGCCATAGGTTGCTTGTGGAATTCTAATGTTTTCTTCTTCAAATTGTAATCGTCAGGTGGAATGGAAAATATGAACACTCAGCCTATGCAGCTATAAATGGGATGGAAAAGGCAAAATAGATCTCTTTTCCGTGCTCAGAAGCGAGTCTGGAGGCCACCAATACGCATCTCAGCCAGCTGTTTATATATTATAAAAATGACTCGGATGGGAAAAAAGTACAGGTTATCGTCACCATCTCATGAAATTTATGATTAGTATCTGTCCTTTGAGCTCAAGAGATTTCCTTGTACCGGAGATGTCGTCCGGAACAAATTGCAGGGCAAATCAATCTGAGAAGATAACTGGAATAAGCCCAGAAGTTATAAATTTCCCAATATTGCGAAAGTTGTACGGCAGAAATTGTTTGGCATATGGACACACATAAAAAAGAGCAAATTGTAGGGTAGTTCATCTAAATTTACACTGAAAAGAGAACATGCACACGGCACACACACATCAAGCTCGAAACTCGGAAAAAAAACAAAAGAAAATGAAGCTGAAGGTCCCTATTAGACGCCCTGGAAGGACAAACGATCACGTAGGGTGTCAAAAATTGATGAAGCTGCTGTATTTTGTGCAAAGCTCAATTTCAATCGACCAAGCAATTCACCATCTTTTGCCTGAGAAGCAGCATCAGCAGCTTCCTTTGCCATGCCAATCCGAGCATATGCCTGCAAAAATCAAAGATGGGACATTGAGCAAAGGTGACTAGAAAAGCAGATTAAAAGGGAGGAGAAAAAAAGACACATGGTCTGACTACCTCAGCTCTTTCTCTGGGATCTACAAGTTTTGGAATATATTTCAGTGCTTCAGCTTTCTCATCCACATCAATGCATGCTTCCACAAATGGCCTGAAACCTATTAGATGCCCCCCCAAACCCAAAAAAAAATCTAAGATATCATATGGCTGTCATATAACAGGACCTATAAAATGTCCATCGTAACAGTTTACCAATTACAAACTCATCCCAATAATTGAGATTTCTAATTTAAATCCCGTGCATTCTGATTCCAAGGAAAACAAAGGTGGAAGAAATAAATTTCCAAGCAAGGAAGATACAATTAATTATTTTACTTCCTTTTGTTGTCCTCCAAGATCAAACAACCAAGAGATCTTACCCATTGGTGGTCTCTTCTCCTTCGAAAACTTTTCCAGGGCTTCCCAGTCTCTAATGGTTACCAAAGCAAAAACTTTAAGCCAATACCATCTCTTCTCAGAAACCTGAGAAAAGTTAATGTCACAAAAGGGAAGATGAATCTTGTAGCCTGAAAGAAAAAACTTCGAACATATGGACAAACAATATTTTTATTGCATCAGCTAAGTGTATAGAATTCAGTTACAGACAGACAAACAAATTGCATGTCTGTAAATTATACTCATGGCAAGAAGCACCAGTAAAACCCTGATTTCACTCTTCAAACAGTGAGCAAACATAATAAGGTTAACACACCTTAAACTCTGTTTTAACTCTCATTGCAGCTCTATGATTTCCCAATGCAATACATGTTCGAATTGTATCACTGATGCTTGAATCTACAAAGATGGGCTGCTTTGTAGAGACTTCTAACTCATGTTGAATTCTGCAAAAAATGATATAATCAGAAGGGAAAAGGAGTTCATACAAGTTTATAACTCAGCAAAATTTAGCACATCCTTCACCAGCAAAAGGGAAAAATATGGACCAAGGAAGAGGGGTATAGGGAAATACAAAAACTGCACTGACAGGCAAAGCAATATCATAAATCTAGAAAAAACATTTTACCATTGATGATATTGTCATTTGAGTAATTATGAGAGACTCATTTACCTTGAAATTTCTACTATTCACTAAACACCCTTTCAGTCGAAATCACTCCAAACTTCAATTTGGAGGGGGAAAATATTAGTCTTGATATTTTACATGACTTAGTGCATGTGAAGATACCCTTGACACATGAAATTAAGCATAATGAATTGTGCGCTGAAAGCACTTGACAGAGAGAAAAAGAGAAATAACTCCAGTATGTGCATATCTGATATTTGCAATGTTACATTGTTTATAACTATGTGTTTCTTTACAAGGTAGCTTTTAACATCCTAATAAAAGGATAAGTGTATGATTGAAATTAAAGCCACCAACCCTTGCTCAAATATTCACTGAGATAGTAAGAATCAAATTGAGATTTTCAATTGAAGGGGGACATTAATCGAGCAGGAAAGTAATATTTTGGTTGTGTTTACTTTCAGAAAACATTTTTTTTTTAATTTTTATCTCAGTTTATCAGCTCTGTTCTAAAATCAGATCTCCATGAATATCTAAAGAAAACATGTTTACTATCTAATACTTTTCCGAAATAGAAAACAAAGGTCTTGTTTGTATTGCATTTAACAATGAATAACAAATAGATAAAGTACCGGGTAAACACACAGAGCCATTGATTTTCAAAGTGGTAAATGCATAAAACTTGTAGTACTTGAAAAATAAAAAAGACAAGTTTCCAAGAAAACAGCATTTAATAAAACACATTTTCCAAGTGCTTCTAGTTTTCTACAAGACTGGAAAATTGCCCACAAGTAAGAACCACCTTTACTTGTTAATAGCAAAGGCTCACTGCTAATTAATTGGATTATGCATCTATTTTATATTAGTTTCCAGAGAATGAACACATTACATCATCTTTGCATGTAACTGCTATAATAGAACTACATAAACTATTGTGACAAACATTATGTTGGAGATAGATGGAATAGACAGATGGCCAATAACATATTCAGTGAACTAGCTAGCATCTTACCTCAGTAGCTTTGCATGCTCTTCTGCAGCTTTCGACTCAAAGGTATGTTCCTTGGTCTCTGAAAAAAGATTATGGGCCTTTTCAATGAGTTTTATGCGTGGACCGTGAAGTGGAGATCCTTTACTGCCCATTGGATTTTTCCCTAGTTCCCATGAATCTTTCCATAGGAGAAAAGCCACTTCCTGTGAAACCAAATTAACTTTCATATTAAGACGGAGAAATGGAGTGACTAATATTAAATTAATCAGATACGCTGCACAACTTTAGACCAACTCAAATGCTGACAATGTCAATGGGTAATTGGTATGCGAAAAAATATAAGCTTTGACAAACAAAACAAAATTAATAGGCATCATTGACGAGAGCACATAGAGCCTGCCCCATTTTGTTATGTTGCAAATGTGTGCATGCATGGTGAGAGAGAGGCCCATCCTTCTTACAAATTCACATTTATCATTACAATTAATTAGTCATTAATACCTGAAGGAATGGAATCACCTCATTTAGTCAATTTACATTAAGAATTTGAATCTAAACTACCATTTGCTAAACCCAAGATGGTCTGCCATCCATAAACATCCTGCTCCTCACAAAAACCGCACATGCATAAATGCACATAGAGCCAATTCACTTGCAATATATCGCAAATTAGAGGATCATACTTGCACCCACTAAAGCTGGTTGAGGTTTTCACAAACTCTAATCCTTAAACTATGGAACAGTGTCATGATGGCATGATTTCTAGGACATGACATAGTACCGACAAGTATTAAAAAATCACATTGATACAAATAATTTAGTATAAGGATCAGGCATCAAAGTATGTGGGATTTTTTTGACATTTCAAAAATAATTTACCACGCTAAATGAGTTGAGCCATTATAACTTGCACTATATTTAACTCTGCAGTATGGCAATTCATCACCAAAGAATCCCTCCTTTTTCTGGCTATCACACATTCACATAAAGCAACATATGAAAACTGACTTATTACTTGCTACTCTGTTCCATGACAATCAATTCAAAGTACAACAAAAGAAAAAATCCACGGGTTCTTAACCAATCATGAAGAACTTGAACCTACTTGAAGTTGTCCTGTTGATAAGAAGAAGTCTTTCAAGAATTCATGTTTATAACACCTGGAAAAGAAACCCAAATGTTATCATGCAGTAAAAAGAGAGATTGAAAAAAAGTCTTTCAATGCATATATATCACACAAGAAACTGGAAAAAAAGTCACATGTCAGCATGCACTGAATGGATAGAAGACATGAATTATTGGATGAGAAAAGCTTTGCAAATTAGAGTTCTTAGAATAGATTATAAAACATGCAAAAAATTTAAAATTAGTTTCAGAAAACAACTGTATTAGACAATTTTATACCTACCGCGCATAAGCTATAAATAAATCACGAGCCAGAGGTCTGGCCTGTATTGTTCCAAAAAACTCCAAGGCTGGCCTCTGCATAAACAAGAAAAATAATCCAAGATGGTTCAAGTTATTGATGAATCAACAAGTACTTCTGCTCAAGCTTCATTTATATAACCCCAAATTTAGAAGCTAGTTTATAAAATTTAAAGGAAGCAATTACCTTTTGCCAGATATGAAAAAGGACAAGGTAAACAAGGTCAGCATCACCACTTTCAGTTGCCTTCATTAGAGCTGTATCTTCCTCTGCTATACTTAACAATAAAGGAACCTAAAGCGGAAAAAAAATGAGTAATACCTCAGAAAAAATAGTCATTTCTCTTCAAAAGAACAATAATAAAAACTACCATAATATTAAAAAAAAAACCTGTTTTGAGGAGCGTGGTTCATGATCAACAAGCATAGCAGCCAACTTCCGGCGGCCACTCCTATCTGCATGAGCAGCAACAGCTGCATAGGATATTCCCTTGCATAATTTCAGCTGTAACTTGAAAACAATCATTTCAGGTGTTGCATTGACGTTACAAGAGAAAAGGAACAAACAGTTGACTTCCTGAGCCTTTGAGGTTAACCTAACAACGATCAAAAGAAGAACAAACCTTATCAAGTAAGATTTCAAGGAGGGCTGCATCGGGAATTGCTAATGAAGCTGTTATCTTTGTGCATGACCAATGCATTATAACTACTTCCTATATAAAACCAATCAAGAAAAGGTGAATGCACATATAAATGATTTGCTTTCTAGTATCTGCAAGGCGCACAAAGATCATAAGATAATGATGTACAGAGAAAAGACAAAAGATAGCTAACACAGCCAAAGGCTGGCTGAACAGCCACAAAAAGAGAGCAAATCTCTGATATAATTATCAAAATATCAAACTTCTTGCATATTATAAAAGTACAGCCCTTAAATACTAGCAAAATCATAAGTAAAAGAAATCTTAGCCTTAAAAATAACTAAATCTTAGCTAGGGGTGAGCAAAAAAACCGAGAAACCGAAAAAACCGAGAAAAAAATAACCAAAAAAACCGAACTGAAAACAAAACCCGATTAAACCGATTATTTTTTTTCAAAAAAATTTCGGTTCGGTTCGGTTTCGGTTTCAGAAACCGGAAAAACCCCAACCGAACCGAACCGAACCGGTTCAGTTTAAGGGGTATTATAAATACAAAAAAATATCGCGTTATTTTTCTTAACCCTAGCATCCATACTCCAGCCGTCCTTGTCCTTGCTCATGAGCCGCTCCCTTAACTCACAATTCACAATTTCAAATTGAAATCAATCCTTCTTTATCTATTGGAGCACAACCAGCCCCCACCATCTTTGATTCTTCATCTCCAGCTAGCCACATCCCTCTCCCACCATCTTTGATTCTTCATCTTCAAACACCAGCCAACCACATCCCTCTCCTACCATCTTAATCTCCCTGATGTAATAACATTAAACTCACCACTACGTACCAGTGCTAATTAAATTAATATCCGCTTGACTGGTGTCCCCCCATCTTCATCTCTTATCTCTCAACTTTCTCACAACCCCCCCTCAACATCTTCATCTCTCATCTCTCTCAACCTTTCTTTAAGGCTTTAAGCACAATCTTTTTGTCCTTTTCTTTAAGCATAATCGACTAAGCTCATGGATTTACAACCAAATAGCAGCTCTGGAGCCTCCCTCTCTTCAATCTTTATCTCTTAATTTTTGTCCCTATTTTTTTTTTTTTGATTTTTGTAGATCTGTTATGTATTCATTTTCTATATTTATTTACAAGAATGTTGATTTGTCATTCATGTTGCGATTACTGTAATGGATGTTGTGATAAATATTTTTTTCAAATTTTCGTTTGAATCTTGTTCTTTTTGGCTTCATGATTCAGAAAATCTGCTTGATATGCTTGGCCAAGATGAAATCGGTTTTTTCCGGTTTTTCCTTTCAATTAACCGAACCGAGCCGAAAATGCTCGGTTTGAACCGGTTTCGGTTCGGTTTCGGTTTTGATTTATAAATAAATAAATAAATCGGTTTGGTTAGTTTTTGGGGTGAAAACCGGACCGAACCGGAAATGCTCACCCCTAATCTTAGCTGTCCAAATTACCACAATAAATAATATGTAAATAAGCTATTAAAAGAAAAATCCCAATTATATGAAGGACAATGCAGTTTTAGTTCCTGCATACAATAACCAAGTTGATAATATGTTAGAGAATAGAATGCATATATTTAATAGCATTGTGGAAGTATAAGCATTGGCGGTAGTCATTAAATGCATGCAAACACTAGGGGCAACGAGCACTCAGTCATATAAGCAATCACCAATAAATGCCTCTAATGTTTCCTGATGATGCAACCAAGGAAAGAGAAATTAATGAAATATTTTAATTTAATTTTTATTTTCAGATTTCTTGTAAACTCAATCTATTTAGGATTTTATTTATTTATGAATATTAATACTACTATGGAAACCTTGCTTATTAGGAACTGGATTATTAAATGGGCGTTTCCTAGTATAGGGCTACTAGGATTTTGGTGCCTATAAAAGAGGACCTGTTCTATGTGATGTAGGACTTCAACAATGGAATGATGAGTATAATTTGAATTAGTTTGAGGGTTGTGGCCTTGTGTTCTTTCCTCCTCTTCTCTAAGTATCTTCTCTACTATTTCTTATTAGTACAGGAATCTCGAAATTACTTTCTAGTTTCTACTGCTACAGTAACAATCCCAAATCCTCCTAATTCCACATACATCAAACCCTAACCCTAATTCCTACCTAAAATCCCTAATTCTCCAAGTTTGGGTCACCATGACTCTTATGTAGATCACCAAACCTAAGCTTTCCTACATCAGTTGAACAAGGGTTGAAGCATCCATGATATATCAAAATTTACACGATAGAATGTTACCGATAATTAAAACACTTAACATCTTTTCGTCAAAGAAATTAGGTTAAGGTTCAGTCTTAAGGTTTCATTTGTGGAAGAGGAACATAGTTGCGAGAATCCTAGAGAATACAACAATGAAGTGACAATTTATGATTCAAACTTACTTGATTCATTCCAACATATTCTGATATCCGCAGTGCAAGAAGGTGTTGGTGAGCATTAATCAAACGACCAATCAGAATGGGTGCCGAAAGCAACTGACCACAAAAAAGTTTATTAAGTATCAGATTGACAAGCTATGAGCAAGTTCGGATTTGCAATTGGAAATTTAAGTCATGAAGCATTAGAAACCTTATACTGCTCAATACTTAGAGGGATGCCAATCTCAGGATCGCGAACAGCGTTTAAGACCCGCAAAGTTTTGCACATCTCTTGAATGTGGTCACGTTGAAAATTGCTGCCAAAGCCAACTGGACATCAATGCCGATAACATAAATTAGAAAAAAAAAAAAAAAGCTATTTTAAGCTTATATATGCTACAAATTATAATCAAGTAAATGACCACAAAGTAATGGTGTAGGTTGCCATTTCAAAAATACAAGATAGTCATGCTAAAAGTAAAGTCCACTATGGCTCACATCAAGAGGCAACTCTTCCAAATGGAAATTTCTAACACAATAGCCATAGGCAGCAATTTGGTTAGCCAGGCTCCCAAAACCATCTCTTTCCATATTTTGTCATTAGCAGAGTATAGGTAAACAAAAATGCAATTTGGATTCGAAATCAATCTGGGCAAGACAGAAACGAAACCATAATTTGTTTGCATGACTTGGTGAGAATTTGCTAAATTTTGCAAATTGCAAGAATTACACAAACAATATAATTCCACGTCATCACGACAGCTATAAAGAAGTATTGAGTATATGATAAGCTCATAATCTTTTTTTCTGAATCAAAATCACCTGCAAAAGGCTTGTCCATAACTTGCAGCTCTTAGCAACATCCGCTGCCGGGAAACATCAAATTCATGACCTGCAGCATCAATACATGCTTCAACAGCCTCAGGCAAGGATGCACGTATCAATCTCAAATTCTCATCAGCCTGGTGAAAACAACAGAAGATGGAAGTTTCACATAAGAAATTATTGAAACTCATAACCCATATGGTTTGTGTGGGCTACCTAGACCAAAAATGTACGCGGGAACTCTAAAATATATATATGCAAACATTACAAGCAAGTGATCCACCAATTTGCAAGTTTAAATAAGACAGTAAAGTATCTATGTTTGCAAGGCAATGAGATAAGTACCTTCGCGCTTCGCCTGTCAAAATGATCCAAGGCATCAAACAACAATGATGCAGGTGACGTGCTTCCTATCTTAAATATAGACACAGTAGAATCAGGCACCCTTTGTACAAACTCCATACTCGTATTTGACAATATCCTCACTCCATCACACTCAGGGATAAAAATCACAGGTTCGTCGTAAATATATGATACAGAATCCTCAGAAGGTCCCACCATCAAAAGCACATCATCCCAGTAAAGCAACACGCTATCTAATCCACACCAAGCCATCTGCTCTGGTGGAAGAGCAGACTGCACATATCAAAACAAATTAATAAAAACCAAACACGAGATAAATTACTCCTTACAATTAAACCAAATACAACATAAATTACCTCACATTGATACTGAAAAAAATCCCTAAACTCTGTATTCATAACAACAAGTCTTCCATCATGCATAAAACAAGCTAAAAATCTCCCGTTGTGGGAAACAGCAATTTTCAGCACAACACCACCAATTTTTTCCTCGTCAATAAACTTCACCTCATCCTCATCAACAATCACAATTCCACTTCCTACTCCTAACAAGACCTCCACATTACCCGAAACAGTATACTGCGGTTCAATAACCGCCATGCAATGTGGCAATTCCTCAGCTCCAATCCCTACTTCTGCAAGCTTACAGGGCTTAATCTGCTTAAAATCAGGAATACAGAACAACTTCCCAGCTTCCGTCAAGCACACGACACCGTTCCCCCAAAACACGCAATCCACGACATTCTGTTCAAAGCATTCCTTCCCCATAGAGAAATTAGGTTCCAGAACCTCGCAGTGGACGTTGTAACGGTAGATCGTGCCGTCCTGAACTATGCAAATTAGGGTTTGGTCTTCGGTCCATGACATGCCGATCAGTCGACCTCCGGGGTGTTTCCAGACGGTTTCGGAGAGGAGGATACCGGCGGAGTTATAAATTCGGAGTTTTCGAAGGGCGGATTCGGCATAGAGCTGGACGATTTTGGAATCGTCGCGGATTATAGCGATTGGACCACCGAAGGGAGCGCAGGCTACCTTGTTGCGGCTTAAGTCTATGTGTTTCCATCGCATCGGGTAGAGTTCAGGTTTTCGGTAGTATCGGTTAATTAGTAGTTGCCATTCCGCCGCGACGGAGACGTTTGCCATTGCAGAAGGAGAGTTTGGGACAATTAGGGCTTTTTAGAGAGGTCTCGATGCTGTTTTGAGCTGCTAGGATGATCTGATCATTTCTTTCTTTTTTTCAAAAGCATGTAGTGCTGATCATGATCTGCTACAGCTATTCTCTCCCAATAATTTGTAGCTTCGGATGGAAATGGGTTACGTTTCGCTCTGCGAGAACAAACCCAACCCGAATTTATTTTCTTTCAGATATTTTAATTTTACTTGTTTACGAGGTTCACACTTCAAAGATTTTAATGGGCTCATGCTTGGGTATCGGGCTCCTTGACATTTAGTCGAGTTCGGGTATTCAAGCATGCCCATGCTCGATCATGAGATTTATACCATAGTTATTGAGGAATTGACCCAGCTTAAACATGGTTATTAGATTTCCTATAATCAGCCCAACTTCAAACCAAGTAACGGATTTATAGCTAGTCAACTAATTTCAATCCACGTTTTTAAAAACAAAAAAATTGAAATGAGAAATACAAAAAAATCTGAATTTTTCCATTAACTTGGTAGCTAATGAGTTGACTTTTAAAAATAAAATAGCAAAAATATAAGATTGGGGAATTGATTACACAAAATTTGTTGATAATATATTATTAAATTATTAATATTCAATTGGGTGGGAAATTTAATAATAAAAAATCATTACAGTAAAACTTAAAATAAAATGATACCACGGTATTCTTATAAATCTCAAGAATAACCATAAGTCGTAGTTATAACTAGATTTAAATAAGTGTCTCGAGTTATGCCATGGATTAACTTAAATTTTATCTATTATAAATAAAGATGTTAAAGGTGATGTAAGTATTTTTTAAAAAATAATAATTGAAATTCAGGTCATTAACTTTACTAAGTTTAATAAACTCATACACTTTAAATAATACAAAAAACATTCAACAATTTTTTTAAAAAAAAAAACAGCAAAAAAATTGACAACGAAATAAAAGTAAAAAACTTAACTCAAGCTTATATGGGTTAGCATGCCAAATCCGTGATCCAGTTATGATATTGGGGTAACCTTGTCGAAAGTAAATTGAGCAAAACGATAAAGTTCAATTAATAAACAATTAAATGTTGAAAGGTGTAATTGATAAAAATTAATTAAAAAAAAGCAACAGAAAATAAAAAACACGAGTTAACCCTGTGATCATAAGTATAAGATCAAGATAACCTTGTAGACAAGAAAGCAAAAAAAAAAACGCAAAACCCAATTCCCTCTAAATAAAACATTGAAGGGTGATATTAGAATATATATTTTTAAACAACTTAACAAAAAGATCGAAGTCAACCCATGTTAATATTTGAAACTTGTGACCTTTGTCATGAGTCCAAGACTAATGTCCTAGAAGCTAAACCCTTAAAAAATAATTAAGTAAAATTATCGACCATAAAATGCTAAGGATGAAAATGGAAAAAAAAAGGGTAATATAAAAAATTTAAAACAAAACAAATAACAATAAAAAGAACAAAGGCCAAATTTGACATAAAAATAAATTGAAATCAAATGCTAAGAGGTGATATTAAAAACAAAATTCAATTAGAAAAAAAAATAGTATTTAAATGATTGAGGACTAAATTGAAAAAAAAAATTAATCAAATAAAGAGCAATAAAAAAAATGAGGACCAATTTTAATGTATAAAACAAATGAGAAGACGCTTTTGTTTTTCCAATGAGAAGAGAGAGAAAAAGGGTAAGGAGAATAAAAAAGTTCACCAGAGCCACATCACCAGTCAAATGTCGACAAACCCCTTGCTATCATGAAGGTCTCGGTGAGACGCTTCCAATACCATCACATAAATGGTTGTTTGGTCGTGGAGGAGCCTAGACGCACTATTTAGAGGGCGTGGGCTTCTCCAACTTCCTAGTACATACTTTGCACATACTACTAACTTTTTTTTTTTATCATTTATTAAGTGATCATATTTTCTCTAACCTGCTTGATAATAATGAAAAAACCAAAATGCTCCTGACAATAAATTTTGTTTTTTTTTCTTTTAATATTAATTTAATCTTTTAACTATTTTTGATAAGGAAAAAGACCAAGAAACCCCTACATGCTAGTCTTTTCTTTTATTCTTTTTAAGGATAATTAAGAATTCTCATTGTGCTGAAAAAATAAAAAAACCAATTTAACCTCTATCAATTTAATAATATCAAATAAACCTCATGAAAAACTATTTTGCCTTTTTTTATAGCTTGTATTGTGGAGGATAAAAACATCATTACATTACAACAATCTATAGTATAATAAGTCTTGGTCTAAAGTATTTTACCAAGTCCCTTTAGTATTTTTAATAATTTCATCTCCTTCATGAAAAAACCCTAAATTCCCTGATCCTTAAAAATAAAAAAAGAAATGCTTCAATTATGTCAAGTTCAGATCTTTAGTTGATTCGAACTTATACCTAGATCATATATATACACACACACACACACACACACACACACACACACACACACACACACATACATACATACATGAAAGAAAAATGAGCTTAATTTATTTCTTTTGTCATTAGGAATCAATAAAACAGGGTATTAGATTAGTGTGGGATAAGAGTAAACCATTCAAAATCAAGAAAAATTATCCAAATTAATGACAACAAACTATAGTTAAAAGACTTGAAGCAACCTAACATATCAATTTAGTAACATGCGAATATGAGGTTTATCCAGGCTTAGATTCATGAAAAATCTTTTTTTTTTTGGTTTTACCAAAACAATATTGATTATATATATTAAAAGTTAAAGGTTGAGTTAATCCGATTTAACCAATGTATCATAACCCGAACCTTGAGTAGAATGATCTTGAGTTGGTCTTATAGCTATCAAAAACCAACTATATTAAACTAGATTGGTTAAACCAGCCATATCATCTCTGCAAAAAAGAGTGAAAATTCTTAGTTCCTAGCCCTCAAACATGAGACTTCTAACTAGGACTTGGACTAGGAATTTATTTTTGTCAATACATGTCCATAATAACTTGATTGGGAGAATTATAGTTTGATTAACAAACCAGTTATATGATAGCGTTGATGATTTACTGACTTGGTCGGTTTTGAAAATCCTAAAGTGGGTTTGATCAGACAAAACTATTATCATTAGTAAATCAAAATCGAACTAAATACTAGTAAAACAGTATTTGATTATTTGTTTTTCTAATAAACATTCGAATCAAAATCATTAGTTATGAGAGAACAAAATGAAATTATTCTCACTGGTTACATGGCCTTGTCACCCTTGCCATTGTCATTATTAGCTACCCAATTCTGTTCAAAGCCCATGAAGTTCTAGCCGTTATAGCATCTTTGCAACCTCGTTACATGAAACGCTAAAGCTAGATGTTCACATTAGGATTTTTAAGTATTTTTATATTTTAAAATATATTAAAATAATTTTTTTTTTTTTAAAAAAATTTATTTTTATATCATTACATTAAAATAATATAAAAATATCAAAAAAATTAATTTTTTTAAATATACTCTCAAGATGGAAAATCAAACGGGCTCATAAACTTTTTCTTTGGAAAATCACTTGTTATTCTTCGAAGCTACTTTGTCAAAGAAATATTCCACTCACAAGACCTAGGGTTTCAGATATCCTCTAGTCTCTAAATTCCAAAATCCGAATATATAGAATTAAAGCAAGTGAATGGCTTTCACCATTTTCAACTAGAATGAGCTCATACAAGTTGAAAAAAAAAGGACTTTATGATTCCTTTCAACTCCATGATTATTCGGGTGGACATTGCTGTTGGATCGCATGTGACATGCCAAACTGTGCCCCAAAATGGTATGATTGACTCATGTGTTGAGTTTAAATCTCATGGACCCACTTGATATCTAGTAATAAAATGGAACTTTTGTGACTCTCATGCTTCCATATAATTAGCAAAGATTAACAGCAACAGCAAAATCGTAACGCTAACTATTTAATTAACGACACTAATTATTCTAACTAGCGATTCCATGAACCAAAACCAGTTTCAATGCTAATATATATTAGCCTATTATATTTATAATGATGATTATTGTAGCTGGAGATTTTGATTGTATCCTTATTATCGCAGCAAGCTCATAATATTATTACTTTATATAGGTATGTGATCCACATGATTATTGTACTTCCAGTTGTGTAATGTTCGGGGTGTAAGCAGGGTTGAAAATCCTATTAAAATCATGTTTTTTTTAAATTTGATTTTTTTATTTAAAAATTAATTTGTTTTATATTTTAATAATTAAAAAAAATAAAAAAAATATTATTTTAATAAATCACAATAACTACCGCACGCCAAAACACTCCTTAAAATATATATGTATCACAAGTCTTGTATATCGTACTTCGATCCGAGTTTGATGGTGTAATACAAGCTAATCTATAAAGTAACCACTTGAATGGCGATGGTTCGGATCTTAGCTAGCGAGAGAGGGTGCATACACCCAGAAACGGTGGCGAGAGGCGGGTGGAATGGATCACATGCAAAACAGGCTAGAGGCTACCGCCTGTTGATCTCTTTCTCGGAATCAACCATGTAAAATCCAAAGCTTCATTATGAACTTGAAGAAAATGAGTTGCAGTGATAAGGGGAAGGTCCACCTTCAGCAACGTGCAATCACTGCTAGATATGTCACAGCTAAAAAGTCGTATAGATAGGCTAACTTGCCTTGGTCAATCTTTTCTTGATTTGAGAGCTGATACCTTTGTTTAGTCGAGTGTTCGTGTTCGTAAAATACCCACAGAAACTCATCAGGATTTATTAAACTGTATCTAGATAACAGGTTGGGTTGGCCTGTGGGATGATAATTAAGAGGAAAAGGCTACCAAAATAGCAAGGGGAAGAAATGATGGTGATCTATGATATCATCTGTTTCAGTAAAAGCCAGCTAGGTTGTTTATTTAAATGCCTAAAAAACCATTATCTAGCACTAAAGTTTATAGAAAATGCAATCCAAAATCATCTTATCTTTAATCAAATTATTTTCCTTTTTGTGGGTTGGTGTATTGGTTATTTCAAGCATGCCATTATGCTATGCTATGTATACACCTAGTAGTGGGAAGCAGAAGATAGTGTCTGCTAGCCAGTACTGTAACCTGCCAACACTCACTTTACAGATTCAAACTTTTGTCCTCCATCGAAATCTGACCTTCCTTTTGCTCCCGTATTTCTACATTATACCTTCCATTAAATCAAAAGGTCTGTCAAAGTGAACCCCACCTGGTTGAAATTGCAATCCATGCCCATTCCCCACTCATCCTTTTCTTACTCGAATCCACCCACCTAAAAGCATCAACCTCCATGCAATACTTTATTTAGAACATCCTCCTTTGTCTTGTTTAAAGCTAACTTTCATCTGGAATGCTTAAACTCAACATATGAGCTTTGTTATTTCTTGAAATAACATTCTAGAAGCTGGTCTGGTGGGTATGCGGCAGGCAGAGAAAGGTGAAATTACTGATAATTCTCCGAGGCAAACGAGTACTGCTGTTTTTGGAGAGAAGTCATGAGGCTGATCAGCTTGCCTTTCTTGTAATATAGTTAAATCGAGAACGCGCGCCACTGCACTGTTTTTTCTGTGTCTTTACATTGTTTTAATGCACTAGCTAGACCTCTCAGTCTCCAACTGAAGTTCAAGGTGTCGATAGAAGAAAAGGAATAACAGAAAAATCTTGGCGGTGCTTCTGAAGAACAATGCAACTTCTGCAGAAACTGGTTTCTTTCACCACCTGTGCGTATCTTGTTATTCTTCTTCTTCTACCATTTGTCAACTCAACTCAAGAACAGTTGAAAACCACAGGCACTCGTACTAACAACGAGAAAATCATGGACAAGGTATTCGATTTTTTCTTTTAGTTGTTTTTACGTAAAGTTCTTATCTAACTGCTCAAGTTTGAGGATTGAAGTGTATCATTTTCTGCCATGTTCAATTCAGTGCTTACAAATTAACCAGTTTTCGTCTTGTGATTCCAATGAACTGACTGATATCCTGTAACAATAACAGTTAAGTCCTAAACTACTGTTTGAGATTACATTCCATGGATTTCTCCTGTGGGCCTCAATGGGATTCCTAATGCCTGTTGGGATACTCGCTATCAGAATGTCACACAGGGAGGCTTGCGGAAGAAGGCTTAAGATTCTTTTCTATGTTCATTCTATTTCACAGGCAGGTTCCTTTTCTTTTTCTTTTTTGCAACTATGGTCACACATTCCAATAATTTTCCCACAATTAAGGTTAATTTTTTCCTTTTAGTCTCCTTTACGTTAATTTCATATGCCTAACAATATCTCTACAGAGTCACAAAAAGATATCATTAATAAAGCTTTGAGCTTTGTTTATTTAAGGTAGATACCCCACTTTTTAGCTTTTAATGATGGTGAAAGAGAATAAAGCAGAACAGTTTCCTGATTTGCAAGTATTATCCATACTCCATAGCTCATAGTTTGTTGTTAATCTCATTATTACTTGAGAGGGAAGTAAAGACATCAATAAGAAATTACTAGCTTGATTAGCAGTTCATAGCTTTACGGTCTTAATTTAGCATAGTAAAGGTACAGAATTATGACATTAGGTGTCACTAGGCCAATAAAAAATGAATAGGTAAACCCATCTTTACATGCAAGTGAGAGGATAACAGCTTTACTTCTTTTTACCACATGACAATTCTGTTGAATTTCTGGATTGAACGAGTATTTTGTTTTCTGCAGATGCTTTCTGTACTTCTCTCCACAGCAGGAGCAGTAATGTCTATAAAAAACTTCAACAACTCATTCGACAACCACCATCAACGAATAGGCGTAGGCCTATATGGTATAGTATGGTTACAAGCCCTCACCGGGCTTCTACGACCGCGGCGGTAAGCTGTCAAAATTCATTGTATTTTGATATTGAGATTTGAGGGTATTCCAACTGATATTCAAACACTCTCGGCCATTTCCAGGCCTTCTAGTTGAAATCACCCGAGGCTAGACCTATCAGTTTCCCATATAGTATAAAGGGAACGCTATATTTACTATTAATTAAGTATCTCATGTTGGTTCTTAGTGATAGAAAGTGCCGAAAGAACATATTGGAAGAGTAGTAATGGGAAGTTAAATAGAATCTACAAACCTCGATTAGCTAAGAATCTGAGTTTATATGTAATGTCTTTATCTACAGAGGATCTAAAGGAAGAAGTTTGTGGTTTTTTGTGCACTGGATAACTGGAACTGCAGTATCTCTGCTGGGAATCATCAGCATATACACAGGATTACAAGCTTACCATCAGAAGACATCAAGAAGTATACATCTTTGGACTATAGTTTTCACCACTGAGGTCTCTTTCATTATCTTCTTTTACCTGTTCCAAGACAAGTGGGTTTATATACAAAAGCAAGGAGTCATTTTGGGTGATGAACCAGTGAGGCCCACTCATCAAGTAATTTCTCCATGTGAAAAGAAAAAGGAATCAGCAACCGAGTCTTGTTGAAAATATGGGTAAAATGCCGTTGAAAACAATTATGGTCCGACTATAATAGAGTTTTGGAAGGGAGAACTTGGAGATATTACTATCAGAGACTCATTTTCACCCTAACTTCCCCCATCATTGGATATTCTACACTACCAAGGACTGGTATCTGGAAGCATTTAACATTGGATCAGAGACTGCTAGCAAGTATTATAAAATGGATTGTGCATTTTTTTATGGACTTCCTTCTATTTTTGTTTTTGTTTTTTGATGAATTACTGGTGTTCAAAGAGTTGTAATTTTGAACATAAATTTCTTGACCATTTTGTGATTTTAGTTTTGCATACATGGTCAAGTGAACTCGGGCTCTTTCATGGATTATGAATAAAGATTTCTGATATTTGACTGTGGAACAGAAATTGTAACTCTGTGTTTGTCCAGAGGACGAATCTGATCTGGTAAATGGTAATTTGTTTCAGATGAAAGCCGTTGCTGTTCTGTTTCCATAAAGGCCACGGGAAAAGAAAGGAAAACTAGGACTTCACAGTAATTATCAAGATCTGTAGTTCGTCTTTATGTAATGTTAGTAAATTAAGTAAAAAAATATACTTTAAAATAGTTTTTTTTCTTTTTAAATTCTAATATTTGAAAGGTCATTGGACCGCTAATTTGGTATTAAAAATAAAACTCTTTTAATAATAATATATTTTACTTGTAAGACTCGAACTCAAAATCTTGGTGAAGAAAAACAAGCACCCAACAAGTTGAACAAACCACCATTTATATTTTAAAGTATTGCTTTGAAATAAAATTATGGATATTCAAATATTTTTAGTAAAGACATTATAAACTGCACAACGTTGTTGTTATATATAACAAATCGATGGTTTAGATAATTAACAGACACGTAAAAATTCCATAATAGATTGGGGATATGTCTGGAAGGATGTGACTCCCTTGATCAGGACTAATTAAGGTAGTGGGGCTAGAAAGGAGAAAAATTCCTGCCCATTGAAAGTGGTTTCTGTAAAGCATATATAAAGGGCGCATGACTTCAAATTATAAAAATCATGTTATATAATTATAAATCATGTAATTTAATTGGTTAGATTTTAGATTTATTTTTTATAGATCACAAATTCGAGTTTCACAAATCTTAAAATCACTAAAAGCTTATATGATTGTTAATTTCAGGACCCATAAAATTACTAGAAATACACACAAGCTGACTCGGACCTCACGTTAAAAAAAAATCATTTTATATTAATACATCTACTTTTATTTATATCAACTTCTTAATCAAGAACTAATCTTGTATTTCCCATTAAAAAAAAAACACTAAAATGGAGCACTAAACTTTAAAGCTGTGGAGTTCAAGGCTAGGTTGGGTTTGGTTTTAGTTGATTGATCAGAGGAAATACTTCTACTGTAGCTCCTATGGAAGGTTGTCGGATTTGGTGAAGCATTGGAATAAAGAGATGTTGTTTTAGGCACCTAAAGAGCCCAACTTGTAGCTACGAGGTTGTCTGGTTTGCATAATCCCACCAGGCATCAAGTTTTTTGTGGAGTGTTGAAGTGCAACTGAGTTGGAAAGGTTTTCCAGTTTGGTCCTATTGAGATTACGAGTTCAATTCAAATACAGAGGAAACCATAATTGATAATATTAGGTCATTGTTCAACTGGGATTATGGGTTCAATTCAAGTTTGTTAATATAAAGTTGTAAGAGAGTTTTTTTTTCATTTGACTAAGTTATGAAATTTGTTGAAAAAAGATTTACTTATGATTTTATAATTTATTTTTACAATATGAGTTTATAGTATATTTTTCATGTAATGTGAAAATTATATTTTTAACAACTTTGAAAAAAAAAAGAGAAAATCTCTAAAAATTTCGAGAAAAGAGAAAACTCTCTTGTGATTAAATTTTAATTATCAATAATTTTGATTTTGGTGCATTTGATTTTGAGAGAGGAACTACAAGGAGATGATTTTTACATTTAATAATGTCGAGAAAAATAGATTATAGTCAAAGTTTTTTTAAATTTTTAAACGGATTAAAATATGTGTTATGTTGTTTAAAATAGAAATTTTAAGTATCATAGGATATCTTTTCATGTTATTAAATGAAAAAAATGATTGAAACTAAGTTTTTAAGATTCAAAATCTTGAATTTAATTTTTCAATTGAAGCCACCTCTCATGATTGAAAAAGCTACAAACTATGGGTGAGCAAAGTTCGGCTCGATCTTTACTTAAAAAACCAACAAAACCAAATCTTTATTTTTTTTTAATTTAGAACCGAAACTAGATCAAAATCAGTTCAAAGCAACCATTTTCAATTTGGTTCGGTTAGTTGAGGAAAAAATTGAAAAAATGATACTATCTGGTGGAAGTACTAAGCGTAAAAAATATATAAACTTTGAAGTCGATCAAAGACAATGAAAGTAGCAACTGATCTTCTACCTAATTTATTTATCATATTGATTGATGTATTAGAGAGACTAAGTTCCTACGAGGATGAAAAAATTTACCAACTCTATTGATTATCAAATCCCTGTATCTTTGTGAAAAACATCACATGAAATAGTTTACACAAGAACGGGAAAAGGTAGAAATCCAAATTCAAAATAGAAGTTCCCAAGCTAAAAGGAATAGGGACATAGGTGGAGATTGACTGTCAAGAAACGTAGCAACCTGATAAAAGAATCAAAGAATAATGAGAAAATTAGAAAAAGAGAGTGGTGAGAGAGGGATAACTTCAAAGACATTTGGGAGAGGAGACGGTTTAGAGTTGAAGGATTGTGAAGTATAGTTTTAGGGTTTTTTTTATAGTAGGTTTAAATATTGGTTAAACCGATTAGGTCTAGTCTGGTTTAATCGGTTTACTATTTTAAACATTGAAACCGAATCAATTGTTTTTTAGGCTTTTTAATTAGTTTATTTGGTTATTTTTTTTTTAATTTTTTTAATTTAATTGATTTTTTTGTTATTTTTGCTCCTAATATAAACGGATGGCACATTGTATTCCTAGACGCATTATCCTTTCGATTTGGAAACAAATTGGGGTGGACGGCCTTTTAAGAAAAAAATTAGATGCACTTGGGTTTTTTTACCATGGGCCAGACGCACATGCCCGTTATTCCAACCCATGCACGCCTTACCCTTCTTTTTATGATGACCCTTCACGTTTTTGCTTTTGCTTTTTATTATAAGATCCTCTTTGCATAAAGGATAAAGGTTTTGATTAAAAAGATACATTTATTTTTTTTATATTTAAAATCACTTAAATATTTTTAGATATTTATTCTAATTGCTTTCAGTTCTTATGCGGTAAACCACATTCCTAAAAAAATGTTTTTATTAAAAAAACAGTAATAAGAAAATAAGATTTTAGGCAAGTAATTACATTTTCCTTACAGAATTTAAATCATTACTTTCATTACAATTTTTTATTTATTATGTATTACTAAATAAAAAATTCAAAGAGCATGTCACGTTACAAGATAAAGATATATGTATGTATATCTATTATTTGTTGTTTACATGGAAGATTAGCTTCCTATTTCATTTTTTAATAATATTTACAATTATTTTTATAATTTATCAGTTCATATATTTCTCAATTCAATTTAATAAAACATAATTATTAATTTTTTAATTCTTAATTAAATTTTTTCATAGATAAAAAAAAACGCATTCAGAATGTCTGTTTATTTTCTTTGGCTTAAGAAATTAACTTGGAATCCTAACAGTTGTAGCATGGGTAATTAACTAATTTATACAAAGACATTTGTCCCATTTTCTCAAATAAGAAAATGGCTTCCTTGTCGAGATTACATTCTTTTTCTCATATTCGTCTTTAAAATCAGTGAAAATTGCACAAGCAATCCGCATAACTTTGAAATAATCCTTGCACTTTTAATTTCTATAATTAATTTTTCAATTTTTGCCATTCAATATAAAAAACAAAAACACCTCATGGAAATTAAAAATTAGAAAAAATTACGTATAATGGTTATAAGTAAGATAATGGTTATTTATTAAAAAATATATATTTTTTTAAAAAAATATTTAAAAAAACAATCATTATAATACAATAATAATAAATCCAATCTAAAATAAAAAAAAAATGTTAAAAAAGTACTCTCCCGTCGTAAAAATCTTGTTCATCAATGCCTCAAAAATATTGTCTGTTGTTAAAGAATCAAATCATTGATTATTGTTAATTTCTCATTATACCCTTAATTATAATTCACTTTAGTTCTTTCCGATGTAGAGTGTGTTTGGCAGTGTGGTAGCGGTTGCTTTTTAAATAGTTTTTCGTGCCGAAATACATGCAAATGATGTTTTTTTTTATTTTTTAAAAATCATTTTTGATATCAGCACATCAAAACGATCCAAAAAGTACAACCATAACTCAATTTTAACAAAAAAAAAAAAAATTTGAATTTTGTCAAAACGCCGGTTTGGCAGCAATGCCAAACGGGCTCGTAACTTCTCTCTTATTTATATTGAAATGAAGGATAATACTAAAAATGATTTGACATATAATTAATTACACTTTCGTCTTTTACGTGAAAAGTCCAACGGAATCGACACCTTCATGGAAAAAGACATAGCTTTATAATTTTATTATGGTTTTTTCTTTCCCTTTTCTTTTTAATTTGTCAAAAGATATATTTATAAGTATGTGTTTAAAAATAAATTTAAAAAAATTTAATTTTTTTTACTTTAAATTAATTTTTTTAATATTTTTTTGATTATTATTAAAAATAAATTTTTAAAAATAAAAATATTATTTTAATATATATTTGTTTAAAAAAATATTTTAAAAATCAGTCAGCAACTATTCTCTCATAATCATTCCTCCCACTTTCAGTTCACACAAACATAATTGGTTGGTTTTGACTTTTGTTTTCCCTTTTTTTTTCTTTTCTCTTTAGAATGTGTTTGGCAGTGTGGTAGCGGTTGCTTTTCAAATAGCTTTTCGTGCCGAAATACATGCAAATGATGTTTTTTTATTTTTTAAAAATCATTTTTGATATCAGCACATCAAAACGATCCAAAAAGTACAACCGTAACTCAATTTTAGCAAAAAAAAAAAAAAAATTTGAATTTTGTCAAAACGCCGGTTTGGCAGCAATGCCAAACGGGCTCTTAATCACTCTCAAACAAACTGTTCATGTGACGCCTCAAGGTCTAGTCAAAGCACAGAGACGTTCGATGCTAAAAAGCCGAGCAACATCTATCAACTTATTTTTTTTTAAATATTTTTCAAATTATTTTTATTTAAAATATTATTAAATTAAATTTTAAATATTTTAATATATTAATATAAAAAATAAAAAATAACTATTTTAATATATTTTTAAATATAATATAAAATTTAGATGATATCTGATATTATAATAATAATAACTTTTTAAAATATTTTTTATTTTAAAATATATAAAAATAATATATATTTTTTATTTTTTAAAATTTATTTTTAATATCCACATATTAAAATAATTTAAAAATATTAAAAATATATTTTTAAATAAAAAAATTAAAATTTTATAAAATGTGATTTTTATTGCAAAAACAAAGATATGTTTGAGAGTGCAATAAATATTATTTTTTAAAGTAATTTTTTTTAATATATCAAAATAATATTTATTTTATTTTTTAATATTTATTTTTAACATTAACAAATTAAAACTATTAAAAATACTAAAATAAAAATATAATTTAAATATAAATTAAATTTCAAAGAAAAAAAACAAACCAATACCAAACAGTCCAGTGTAAACGGAATATACCAAATGTGACAAGGGGTGAGAGGAGCTCTCTCTCTCCATTCTCCAGGGACAAAGCAGTCATTTAGCAAAAGGCGATGTGACCGTTGGAGATGGCGAGTCCGGAGAAAAACAGGCGTTATTCTTTCGATTAGAAGAATTTGAATTATATAGGATCAGTAGCGATAGAAATTGAATCGAAGAGAGGACGGATGGAGAGGGAGAATCAGATACCATGTAAGCAAAGCTAACTAGTTAAAAAGATGAGAAAGAAAGCCACTGCAGCTCAAGCATCTCCTTTTCAACCTCGGCAAAAACCACAAACAGTTCCCTTCTCTCTCAAACTCTGTCTGTGACTCGAGAAACCAAACATTACAAAGAAGAAGAGAAGATAAAAAGCGAAAATGGCGAACAGTAGCGGTGAAGTACAAGAGGGGCAGACAGTGGTGGTTCAAGAAGAAGACGCGCACCCGTATGCATTTCATGTTTCCGGGCCTCGAAATGTGGCCTCTCCTAATTGGAGAGACCTTATCAATTCTAGTTGGTCAGTATTATTTATTATTATCAATACCGCTTCCCATTTCATCTTTTCTTTATTTGTTTTATATCAATGGTTTCTTTTTTCTTTTGGGTATCAATCAATAGTAAGCGGGTCTTGATCAGTTTTAGATTTGAATTTTCAGAAACAGAGAACATGACATAAATTGGCAACTGGGTTTAAGTTACTGATGTGGTGACTTCCTTATTTTTAGTGGTAACTTCCTTATTTATGCTGCCTGATTATAAGTTCAAGGTTTGGACGTGATGTTTGTGTCCTTGTTGTCATGGATGATAATTCATTCTGGATATTTTTGGTAAGTTTTGTCAACCAGGTGGATCGTTGGTTGCATTTAATTTACTGGATTTAAGGGCCTGGAATCTTTTTGTTGATTTTTTTTGTTTCATTTAACTGGGGGTATAGATTGTGAATTCTTTTCTTTTTAATCGGAGATTGTGAATTCTTCAATCACATAATGAATGTTGAGACTTCACCATCTCTGAGATTCTACATCAATACCCAAAAAATTGATAATCATTTATTTGTGACCTAATTACCTGGATTCTTCAATTTTAGCTGGAATTTGGGATTTGGGTTATGTTTTTGAATGAGGAGATTGTAGCTATTTAGTTGGGGTATTTTATTTTAATTGCTTTCAGAGTTTCCTTTGCCTGAGAATGTAGTTGTCTGGGACAGAATAAGTTTTCTAATAGTAGAGGTCATTGCATCTTGGACTTCTAGAGACTAATTGGTTGATTAATTTCTTCCGGAGATCATTGATGGGCTACTAAACTTCGCAGATATTTAGCTTTGTTCTTATGGTGTTTATTTAACAGTGAACTAAACAATTGTTTTTTGTAATTTCTTTGAACAATAGTATAAGGCAGAGCGGCGAGCAAGTGAAAGACTAGGATTTCTGAGAGCTTGTTCAATCTTGTATTCCTAGCCCTTTTTGAGTGATAGAATACATTAGAAAAGGAGCACAACCCTAGCTATTTGTACCATGTGATCATTGTATTTCATATCAATGATGATTTTGTGATCAATCAGTGATTTCTGGTTTTGTGAGGCAGTATTTTGCACTGATCTGCTTATCCAAAAGTGCCAAATTTTTCTTTGTTGCGAAGAAGATTGGTAAATGGTTTAAATTTCCTATTTGTTATGACCGGATCATCATTTTATTGCATCTCATTTGCCTCTTTTCATTTTATTTTTCTTCTTGACTTATGGTTAAAACTCATCATTGACATACAACTTATTTAGGTACATATTAGTGGTTTTCAATCAGTGGGGACATACTTACCTACAGAAATTTGCCTGCAATATAATGTTAGAATATCTGAATTTTCAGCAATATCCTTGGTGTATTGATTCTCACAGATGATTTGTGTATACAGGAAGAATGAGAACCACAAGCGAACAGTATTCTCCTGCTTCATTCAAGCAGTTTACTTGCTTGAAACTGACAGACAAGAGAACAGAACTGAGGAAAATGCACTTGCTCCAAATTGGTGGCGAAGCTTCAAATACAAATTGACCCAAACCTTAATTGATGAAAGAGATGGATCTATATTTGGTGCAGTACTAGAATGGGATCGAGCTGCAGCATTAGCTGACATGGTTCTTATTAGACCTAGTGGAGCACCAAAGGCTGTTTTAGCACTTAGAGGAACATTACTCAAAGGCCCCACAATCCTGAGGGATATTGAAGATGACCTCCGTTTTCTAGCCTGGGAAAGTTTGAAAGGTTCTGTCAGATTCAAAGTAGCGCTGGAGGCATTAAGATCAGTTGCTGAAATGTATGGAAGCAGAAACGTATGTGTTGCTGGTCATTCCTTGGGGGCTGGTTTTGCTCTCCAGGTGGGAAAAGCATTAGCTAAAGAAGGTATGTATGTGGAGGCCCATTTATTTAACCCGCCTTCTGTTTCTATGCCAATGAGCTTAAGAAACATAGGAGAAAGGGCTGGGTTTGCTTGGAATAGATTTAAGTCCATGCTTCCTTCTAGTAGTGAAACTGAGGCCACCAGTGAGGAGGGAGAGACGGCTAATACTGTAGGATTGAGGAGCTGGATACCTCTTTCAGGTCATAAAACTTCTATGGGATTAAAAAATTGGGTGCCTAATTTGTATGTGAACAATAGTGACTATATCTGTTGCTCCTACACCGACCCAGATGTAACTGAAAATAAAGCTGACAAGGAGAATGCAGGTCCTGGAAATGGGCAAGTTGCAGCGAAACTGTTTGTGATGTCCAAAGGAAAACAGAAGTTTCTTGAGGCTCATGGATTGGAGCAATGGTGGTCTGATGATGTGCAGCTTCAACAGGCTCTGCATAACAGCAAGCTCATGAGCAGGCAGCTGAAATCGCTGTATACTTTCCCAGCTTCACAACCAACACAGCGAACCCCACAATGACTTCAGGTCTTTGCTTTCATTGTTCGCTAAATAACTCATTTTCGATCCTGTTTCTTTCGCACTACCAATTCTGTGTTTGTATTCTGTATCTGATAGTAAACAGATTGAGGAAAAAAGAAAAAGGGCAAAGCAAAACTGCATTCACAGATTGTCTCGCTGGCAAATTGTTAATTCATTCTTCAATCTGTTGTTAATCTTTTTTCTTTTTTTCATTTCTTTATTGCTCAACACTTCTTGCTAGTCATGGCCTGTTATACTTTGTTTCTGGAAATGCATATCATCTAATCCAAACATGGAAAGTTAAATGCTATCTGCATTTCATTATATATTCTGCTTTTTTTTTTCTTCAATAATTGATGTAGGAGTTGTTAAGGAATTCTAATGTTAAATGGATTCTTTATTAACTCAATAATTATTTATTAGGATTTTTTTATCCTCTTTAAGAATGAGAGTTTAGGCCTAGGAAAATTATAAATAGGATTGTTTAGTATTTTTTCAACAAGACTTTGGTATTCTGATAATCTTAATAAATATATTGTTCTCTTTTCTCTTGTAAGAGATTATTTAAAATGTCTAGGGTTCATCTCAAGCCCTTTTTGTACAACTCCTTTCTGATTTTCCTTTTAATCTCAATTTAATTAGTTTTCGGCTGTGACATATAGTATCATAGCCAAAAATCCCTACTTGAGCTCTTTGATTGCAATGGATGAAGGTCATAAAGGACGTGTTCACAGTAAATGGGGCAATTTCTAACTGAAGAGGATCTGCCCCAGGATCCTTGCGTTCGAGAATTAATGATGATTGAGGATCTGGCTTGTCCTTTGGCACTCGATAACAAAATAGAGAATATCCCATTTGATGGGGATGATCTTCATTCTCAAAAGCTCATGCAGTTACTAGTATTGTCTCACATTTTAGTCTTTTTTTATTATGAGAAACGTGTGAGTGAAGTTTAGAGGCAGATAGATTGATGGCAGTAACCACTTTTGTGGTTAGGACTTGATGAGGAGCATTCTTTATTATAAGAATGGCTTCTTTAGAGAGTTAAATTATGAGTTTTTTCTTACCAACTTACTTGCACATCATTCTACCTTGTTCTTTCAGGGAATTAGAGTCATCTTTGAGCATTCATGCAATGTAGTTATATGTTATATGTTGTATTTTGTATTTCTTGTTAAGAGAGTGGAAGAGTGCAAAATCGATGTTATATAGCTAATTAAGCACCTGCGATGAGGAGTATAGTTACCTCTTATATGTCTTGGAGTTTTCAAGTTGTCATTCATAGAAGAACTATTAGTGTTGATGAGTAAAACAAGAAAGAACTCTTTTATTTAGTTTCTATGGATGATGCCACTAATAAAGTCATGAAGACTTCATGCTAGATTGGGCTTTTCACGACTGCGATCTTGGATTGGTTTAATAACTAAGCTTGACGTAGTTAATGATTTGATAGGATGAATGAATTGGAAACTACTTGGAGTGACTACACTTCACCATTGGTTTACTGGGTTGACGAGGTGATTTCCACGCTTACTTGTAAAACAATTCCTCTATCAGTATAAGGGACTCTCAAGTTAGAAATGTAGGAGGAAAAAAGTATGTTGATTAGGAGAATAATATGGAAAGTAAGAGAAAAATATATGAAGAAAGGAGTAGGAGTAGAAGTAGTGGAAGAGCAATATGGCTTTATGGTATTTTGTGGCCTGCTCTATTACTCACAATAGAGTTCTTTTTATTTAATGTTGTGTTGTTGCTCATTGTTAATTTACATGGTGACTTAAAATATTTATATATCTCAGTTACATAAGTTTACCTTATAAAGAGAGGAGAAATTATGGAAAACTATATCGTGGGGAGTGAAGAAAAAAAAAGTTGTTAATCATTATACCATTGATGAAAAGGTTATGCGCAGCATTGAGAATGGTGTCTTATTATGAAATTGGTGGAGGGGTTGGTGGTTGATGGGTGCCATCTAATATGATGTGTAGGCAAGAGATTGTTATTTGTGAAAAAGGATGGGCATGTACTAATACCTTATGAGCAAGTCGATGCGAGTGTTGCATCATAAAGACTTTTTAGTTTTTAGAGCTTGTGATTTTTCCTTGAAGGGCGTGCATATGAATTTATAAGCTATTAGGTCAAGGTCTAAATAATGGTTGTTGAAAGGCAGTGCTGTGGAGATGAATAATCTATTTCGAAAACTTGGTGCAAGTGTAGTTATAATTATATTTTTAAATAAAAAATTTTTAAAAATTATTTTTAATATAAGTACATCAAAATAATTTAAAAACACTAAAAATATGTTAAATTTTTTTTTTAATTTTTTAAAACATAAAAACAAATATAATTTTAAAATATACTATGTACCAGTACATCTTAGCGTGCGAGCATGGCCTGAATGGTATAAAAGGGTAGGTCATTCAGGCGTAGTCAAAATGGCTTGAAGGTGGCAAGCTATTCAGGTCTGGCTTTAACGATCTGGATTTTTTTAATGTACCATCAAAGGTTATACATGTCATTGTATTTTGTGCAAACTATTTGGATTTTTTATTTTACTCTAACCGTTACAATTTTATTTCTTACAGCAACACTTTGCTTAAAAAGAAAATGAGAAAGATCATTCTACTTATATATATATTTTTTGTATTTAAACGTGAAAAGAAACATGGAATTAAAATCTTATAAATGATGAGTAGTAGACTAAGTAGAGGATTAAAATGAAGAGAATTAACAAATTTAATTCATGTAGCCACGTGCTCTGATCCAGCCTTTGCCGCTGGAACAAGGAGAAGCCGGGGAAGGTGAGATTGATAGTACTGAAGATGCTTTCCTCTTGTCCCTGACTGTGAATCTATTTGGGAAAAATTCTTTTGGTCGGGATTTTTTCACGTTTTATCGGGGACTCCATATTCCGGACCACAGCTAGTTTGAACGAAAACCCGGGAATTTTTGAAGCAAGGTTGAGTTTTCTCATTTTTTTTTTTTTTTTTCGGAATTAAAAAAGAATTGTCGGATCTCCCTTCCCTAAAACGGGCTGACGAGTCCCTTATAAAAATAGGGGATGGGGGATTGTGCAGTATATGAAAACTGAGCAAAAGTCTTCTCTTCTACCTGTTCTTTTCTTCTATCTTCGTCTCCTATTTTCTAGTTTCTTCTTCCCTATCTATAGTCTTGTTCTAACTTTGGGTTCTTATGTCGAAGAGAGAAAATCGAGTCTATTTTCTAGCACGTAGATCTTCAAAGATGGTGCAATTTTTTGAGGTGGTGTTATTAAATTCATGAGAGGCGAGGCTACTTGAAACATTTACTTGAAAAGAAAATGAGAAAGCTCATTCTGCTGATATAATTTTCCTTGAGAGTGCAGCCATCCAAACTTCTCAAGGTTAGGAGTCTTAGCCTTTTGATGATAATGAGGGAGCCCTCAGTGGAAGGAAACAGCTATTATGCTTCCCAGTAGAGATCGATATTGTACAAGGAAGAGTGTCAGAAAAGGATGCATGGCATGCTTACAGCACCGATCCTAGCTGTGCAATGATCAGTCGTTGTTGTAAGCTTGTATCAACGTCTTAACGGGCATGACGTGATGGTAAATAGTTTGAGATCTGCACAGCAAGTTTTGAGTTTGAGTCAGGACGTGTATTTTTTATAAAAACTTGGAATAACTAGGGTTTTACTCGCTCACCTGGACCTATAAAATACATTTTCCGAGGATAGAGTTTCCTCAAATCCAAAAAAATTGTATCATAGCTAGGCAGCCATGCGAGCAGCCAATACCTTGGCAGCAATAACCATACAACATGGAGTCCTCTTAGAATGGCTTTAGCCCAGCTGATTCCTCTTCCGGTTCGATAACTGCCATGTTGAATGATCCAAAAACCTGACGCCGAATCTAAACTTGCATCTTAAAAAGATTCATGAATTATTGAGTTAATCTGTAATGCATTTATCTTATTTATTTCAGAAGAGTCTCTCAATTTATATATACAATGAATTACAAGGAGTTCATGCATGTATGTGAGTTAAACCTATTCATGCTTAGCCTATAAATACCCCTTTCCCATTAGAATAGGGCATCTGAGAATGAAAATAAATTATTTTTTGTGGGTCGGTAGGAAAATTAATTGGTCTGAAATAGCACGGGCAATTGTAAGAGGTAAGGAATGGTTTATTATCCCAACAACTCACGGAATCAAATTAAATCCTGAATTTATATACACAGCAATGAGGAAATTAAATTGATATTACTCTGTCTACCGGAATAATTAATACAATGCGTGAAGGCCATATGATATACAAAGCAAAGAAATTTAAGAGCATAATATTTGGCTCTCTATATATACAAAGAATACACTGGGAGTTGATGGTGCACAAATGTTTCCGTGTATTAATTATCTCCCTCCCTCTCTCTCTCTATATATATATATATACACACACACTAAGAAATATGAACAAAAAGACATATATCACAAGGTAAAACCATGCACAGGTTTTGCCTCCTGTTGTTCTGGTGAAAAGAACAACGCAGCCCTTCACCGTAAGCCATATAATTCATGGTCTTATATGCTGACCTCCTCCAGCATGTGAACCTGAGAATAACTGCTAGAGAAAGGATACTGCTCGATAACCAGAAGCAAGGACTCGAAATCTTGACCTGTTAACATATCTATCTGTTGGTATATTGATAGATGATTTGATGTAACGCCATCGAAATGTAACTGGTTGTAAGGTTGATTCAGTTCTTCAATAAAAGGGATCGTCGACTAACTGATTGCAATACTCAAATGAATCGACTGATGCATCAAAGGATGTTTCCAGGCTACTGATCTCAGGTTCTCCATTATTGTAAGGTTGATATGGTTCTTCGGTGAAAGAGACTAGCTGATTATAAAACTCGAATGAATCAACCGATGCATCGAAGGATGTTTCCATGCTACTCTCAGGTCCTCCGTGATTGTAAGGTTGATTTAGTTCTCCAGTAAAAGAGACTAACTGATTGCACAGCTCAAGTGAATCGACCGATGCATCAAAGGATGTATACATGTTACTCTCGGGTTCTCCGTGATTGTAAGGCTGGTTTAGCTCTTCAGTAAAAGAGACCAACTGATCGCCAAACTCAAGCGAATCGATGGATGCATCGACGGGTGTCTCCATGCTACTCACAGGCTCTCCGTGAGCTTCAACATTTACAACCGCGACAGTCTCAAGTACTGTTTGGGGTTTAGAGGGAGGTGGTGGAGAGGGAATTGTCTTGCCATTGCCTGTTAATTCTTGAACAAGCCTCTTAAAGCTTGAGCTGTCAGTGATGTAGACCTTCGGCTGCAAAACTTTTATCAAACTGCCGAGTTGATTCTTTTCATTCTTAGAAATCTTCATCGATGCTTGACTTACTTTCTTTCCCATAATTTCAATGTTCCTTAGTTTGGAATCTGCTCAGGTTTCTTCGCTTAAGCGGAACATACTAAGAGCTATAAATATATGCGAAATTTAGGGATTGTGGAGACAGGACAAGACACTGTTCGTAATTAAATTAAAGATGCTGAAAATGATGTAGATATCCTTCCTTCAATACAATTTCTTATTAGGAATTTCCATCCACCCTTCAACCTAAATTATACTCTGCTCTTTGTCTCTCTATCCGTCTCTCATTGTCAAAATGTGAGACTCGACCAATCAAAGAGTGCTAAGGTCTGTATTTACATGGAGGGAGCTGGTATTGGTCAATTCCTGAAGCTGGTTTAAGGTGAAAGAAAGCATAGATAAAATAATGCTAGTATGAGATCAATGGGCCGTGTGGGAGTTAGAAGGACATCGAGGGCACGCTGCCTACTATTCATGGACTCGTTTTCTTTTGCTTATGCTTCTAGTCACATCCCATTTGAGACAGAGGGAGGATGTTGAAATTGGAAGGGAAAAAACAACTGAAGTTCGAGTTTTATATTGTCAAGAAATACATTAAATTATTGCATCAGACACACACGGGCGCTGATAACTTAACTCTTATCAACTAGCAATCAATGTTCTCTCAAAGGTCTGGAAAAAAAATCGATGCAATGTTGTGGTCACCATATGCAAAGGAAAATAAACCAAGAAGTTCGAGGAGTTATTAACAGAGCTCGTTACTGTTAAGTTCTATGCAAGTATTGAGGGAGTTGTCATGGGACAGAAGTGATCACATCAGTTCTTGATATTGAAAAATGCGAGTATATGTTGATGTTAGGTTTCTTTAAAACAGTGTGAAAAGGATTTGAAAGACTTTCCATGAGATATATAGAATGTTTCATTTTTTATTTCAACATCCAATGTCAAATCAAGATCAGAAATTTTGGCTTTCACTGTCTTTTTACAATGTGAAAGGAAAATGTGGGGACAATCCCTCTAATTAATTATGAAGTTAACCCTGCTGCGGGTCACATGCTTCCAGAATTAACACATCATAAATTACCTAACCCTACACGCTACAGTTATGGGGATGGATAGCCCTATGTAGCACATACAGACCTAAATTCCTCGATGTTGAAAGCCTGCTAATCGTTGCAGGAGTTACAGATTATGTGAGATGGCGTATCCTGCCTGTGACAAAAAGAAGGAAGAAGAAGCTGCAAATCTGCACAGCAGGGTAGTATGCAAAATGAGTCATTTACCTTGTCAGCAATAAATAAACTTCTAGCCAGATCATATATTGTCAGATAGGGCTTGAAAGCAAAGGATGCTTCTAATTGTACCTTAATCATTACTGCTGTTAATTGCAATCACCAAGTTTTTCGTTGTTAAAGCAACATCTCCTGTTCCTTGATCAGACAGGATTAACATCTCCTGTTCCATAAATCAATTGTGGGAGGAAAATTATGCACCACTTCCATGATAATGGAATTCCTACTGAGACGAAGATTAGGAGGAAAAAACAAGAATCTAAAGAATTGCTTAGAAAACTTCAATCATTTGATTTATGGAGTCCACCCATTCCTGGATAAATTAGCATTACTAGTCTCCATTACAAGGGATGTTTTTACAGATTACTTCAAGTAAAATCCACCTTGGGACAGAAAACAAATCCGATCAGCACCACACATGCATGAACCTGCTAAGTAGGAACACAGTATGACAAAAGATCCCCTGCCGATTAATTGAATAATTTTAGATTTCGGATATGCCCTTTTAAGTTCGTACATAAATTATAATCAATTGGTCAATGGTCAAGACTCGCAGTCTGGAAAGAAACCATCATGTGTTTTCTGGGCTTGGATCAAATAAAAGCTTGCATTAGATTCCAAACAACTAAAAGCTAACCATGTTAAGCTGATTTTGATGACTTTTAACCAATGTTAGATCAACGCAGGAGAACTGAACACACGGCACTGAAATCTGGTGAAGCAAAGGTTCCGTCTGTGTTAAATCTTGGATTTGGATAACCTATTGCCAAAACCCAGCAACACGACTGACCTAGATTTGTAGATGGTTAATTTAACCAGTCAGAATTTCCATCTGTGTTCAAAGCCTCCAGCCATTGCATTTCCAGCCGATATATTTTCTGACTAAGGTGGCAATAATCGTTTGTTGTTAAATTTTCAGCAGAAAAAAAAAATGGCTTTCTTTTACCAGCATAGTCAGGAGGAACTGTACCGCTGAGCTTGGTACAGGTATGTATGCCTATGCTTGGACGGATTAATATTCCAACTTACCATCGAGTCGGTAGTGGGTAAGATAAAACATTTGCGTTCGTGATGGTGTGGATTCCAGCAAAACAAGGGGTGGCGGTGTGTTGACACGACGCTTGTTCTTGTGGAACTTGGAGATGGCGGACCAAGAAGGGACGGAAAACAAGAGAAGCCCAAGGATTAGGATGGCATTTTCTTCTTTCCAGATGGAGAGATTTGCAAAGGGGAAGGTATTGTTCGTATTTGTTTTTACCTTTCTCTTGTTTCTTCTCTCGTTTCTCCTTCCAACCAAACGAGACAGATTTGGATTCCATATTTTCCTCTCCTTTGCTTATCCAACACTAAGATAAAAGGGAATTCAAACCTGATTCCGACTCCTCTTTGTTTTCTCTTTCTCCCATTCTATCCTCGGTTTCATCGTCATAACCAAACATAGCTTTAGGGTGTAAATGCACATGAAAGCAGGACAGAGACAGCAAGCTGCAAATGAGCTATCCAGTTCCCTTGGGCCTTGAGAACTCAATATTCAAGTTGATAAGCGTGGAGGTTCTAAAAGCTCTGAAAGAATCATCAAGCCATGGAATATAAGACTGATATTAATACATAAACCACTGGCTTCATTGTTCCTAGAATCCCAGATTGTGTAATAAGAACGCAAGTGTTCAAAAAACTTGTGAGATTAGATGCTGGTATGCTGCTCGCGATGAGAGTTGAGTTAGAATTGTAAAAGAATCAAATAACTTCAAAATTCCTGTATCAGAAGGTAAAGGTGAAAAATGACCAAGTTGTTCAAGAAGCAAATGTGAAATTTCTGCCCTGATAGTAAAAACAATTAGACATTTTCAGGAACAATTAGCTTGGAGTTTGACATTTTTCCTGGAGAATTGATTTATTCATTGAATTCCGTAGTTACATGCACTTAGCACTCAACAAAAATGACTATATTTCAAGTGAAGAAAATTATATGAGGAGAAAACTGTACCTGTGGAGCAAAACTAGCAACACCCTGTAGGAAGCTTCCTCGACTAACACATACATTAAAGATTTATGGAAAACCTTCACATGAAGGTAGAGGTCTAAAATTTGCTGATTTACATGGTGTATACGTGTTATTAATGCTTTTGGGACACGGGGGCATTCTCTGTCAACAATGACCCTAAATGATGCATAAGAGGATATACAGGGCTAAATTCCTTGTCTCCTCTTGATCTAACCTTTGCAGCATAATCATCTAAAGTTGCTTTGATACCTTTCCAAATCTGATCCTCCGCTTGAGAATCCAGCCACAGTGAATACTGCAGAGGTGTAAGCATGTTCCTTTGCAGTGGTGATTCCAATTCATCAGGGCCTCGGGTGTAAAGGTGGTGGAGTATGACACTTGGTGGCAGATCTTGAAGTAGAGGAGATGCTCCCAACTGAGATGTCTCCAGGAAAATAAGAGGCCGGAATGCTCGGAGTGCCCGGTACGGTGGTCCAAGTTGTTGTACAGGAAACAAATACTGGCCTACAGTTAACTCCAGCTCAGCCATGTCTCTAGCCATCCTCAGTTTCCCTGATTCTGAAAGAGGTCGTACAAGAGAGGCATGTCTGATAAAGAATATCAAAACCCGTGATGCCATACTTCTCACAAGCTGGGTGCATATAGTTTCTGTCCCAGCTGCCGTAGCACTTGCTGAAGAAGGTAAGAGCCTAGACAAGAACTCAGTACGAAAGTGAAGAATGCACTTCTGCAAATCCTCCATGTAAGGCGAAGCATTGTTGTCCATTGCAGCATCCATACCATGAGAACCAAAGTTCTGGTCATGAATTTGCAGGATGCATGACTCAAGACGGTCATTCATTGCTTTGAACAGGGGAGTCACTGAGTCACGAGCTACCCCATATATTGCACCCAGTGCAGGAGACAACACATCCACTGCGATAGCGGGCAGCCCAGCAATCATAGATGATATACGTGTATGAATTTCTTGTAAATGCTGGCACAAAGCAAAGTTTCTGACTTGTGCCGCAGTTGCAGGACCTGTAATTTGGCGTGTCTCATGACCTGCAGATATCTGAAATTCCAAAGCAATTTTTTTTATATATGAAAGGACTTCTCCACCATAAAAATAATGAGAAAACTACCCCTTAAAGAATCCAATTACATTCACTTTGAAAATTCTTCATTGCTTTATATTATTTTAAAGGGCACAGCCACATAAGTAATATACAGCACAGTACAGCAAGATGATCAAATGAAAACAAGGGTGAAAAAAGTTTACAGCATAAAAACCTACTCTATCCTTAAGTTCCAACATTTGGGAATTTATCAGAAATCAAACAGAAAACACCATGAGATATGAAGACGCCACTAGCATTAAATCACCAGATTTAGATAGCACAGTTAATAAAACTATGATGACAGTTGCTTTGCCTAAACCGAGATTTTTAAGCATGCAAAGCTAGTTAATATGATGGTACCAGAAAGTAGCCATGTGTCACCCTTTGAATATAACAAGAATTGCAATTACAAATAACAATATAATACAACCGATAACAGGAAAATAATTTTACGAGGAAGTCTTTATCACACAACCAAACTACACAAACAAGACATGAAAAATTTGTTAACCATTAGATTGTGGGGAGCATGATGGGAACCCACTGCAGACACCATGATATGATGGTTTGCATTTCTTCTACTTGTGCTCAGTGTAGTTTGGTTTATGTTGTTTAGAATTGCGCTAAATTTACATGGACATATCATCCAAAAAAATTTATTTGCAAAAAAAAAAAGGAAAAAAAAAACACATCAAGCCCAGGATTAAGGTGACGCTCAAGTAGGATATGCAAGTGGATTATTTTTATGTGTCATAGAGATAACAACTCCACAAATATAACACATGATATGCCAGAAAATAAGAACACATAATTGAGAAACCTGAACTAAGAAAAAAAATACTATTTGTTTTACCAAATTACCTGGTATTCGACTCGTTCTGAAAGCAGGAGCAAAACCTTGCCTATTTCACGAAATACAAGAAGAGTCAAATGCCCATCCAATTGGACTGCTTCAACCTCTTCCTGGATACGGGAGATAATTCTTGAGATTTGTTCTTTGGAAGGAACACTCCCACGGCTGGACACTGGGAAAACAGTGTTCACAAGATCTGAAAGGCGACTTAAGCACATAGCCAAGAAAGCTGTCTGGAATATTTCAATGGCAGCAACCATCTGTTCCTTTCCGTCCAAAGTAATAGCTGGTAAAACCCCTTTGACATCTGTATCACGTGAGATTCTTTCAAGTAGATTCTCTGTCAAGGAGAAGAGTTTAGGATAGCCCATTGCAAATATCTCCTTAACAAAACTTGATGCAGTGAAAGCAGATTTCATTTGGCTAGCAAAAGCCTTCACAAGTGCCTCCCAAACCCGGTCTGTTAGCATGGGATCACCATCCTACAAGAATATCAGCTTATTGTAAGCATGAAAGAGATGGACAGAAATGTGGCAGAAAATCAAGCAGCAATCAAGGTGAAGGCCCGAAGAAATCTCCCTCTCTCCACAAAAATGCGCAAGCATCAGAGTTTTTCTTTGTTGGATTTGTTTATGACCCATAAAATCAATCAAAAAACAGGAAACCTTCAATACAACCTGAACTACTTAGGAAGCTTTTATATGGCATAATCTAGGGAACAAGGTACACAAAATTACTATATCTGATTATTGGAAATGAAAAACACCAAGAAATAAACGAGTTTAGACTATATATCGCTAATCCACTGGATTGCTGGATCAAGTGGGACAGTGCATCGCTTCACATGAGTCCATAATAGGCCTGCTGCCTACCTCTAATGATATTTCTATCTAGACATCAGAGTGGTCGAATTTGCTTTTTAAGGACACATAGATTCAACTATATCCAACAACAGGGGATCAAAAACTTCGTTTTGTGGTACAGAGATATGCAGAGGCTATTACATTACAAGCTAGTG
This sequence comes from Populus alba x Populus glandulosa, assembly GCA_033617975.1. Lineage (NCBI taxonomy): Eukaryota > Viridiplantae > Streptophyta > Magnoliopsida > Malpighiales > Salicaceae > Populus > Populus alba x Populus glandulosa. The sequence goes on along the minus strand of CM066147.1, from coordinate 19,896,689 downwards.
CTATCAACTTCTAGTACAGGATCAACCCAAAACAGAAGAATAACACTACAAACCAATTAAAACTCTGCTTAGCAGTTCACACAGCAAAAGGCACCACGATCCATAACCAATATAGAAGCATTCATATAAAACCAGCAAACAAACAGAAACATTCTGAAACCAAAATCATAAATCCCTCTCACCTTAATAACCTCATCAAGCAACAAAACATGCGTAAATGGATCCCTCTTCTTGGACAACACTCTCTGCAAATGCCAAACAGCAACAACAATAGAATGCAACCGATCCATACAATTCCCCATTCTCTGCCAAAGTGCCTCCCTTGCTTTTGCCCCTCCTCCAATCTGTGGAGTCCCACTCCCTCTTATCCCTCCTGGCCCATACCCGCCACCACTCGCAGAAATCGCCTTCATATCCAATGCCAAGCCCACACTCTTCACTCCCATTCCCTTATACTTATTCACCAATTGCTCCACGGTCACCTTCAGCTCTCCTAAATTATAGAAAACTTGCAACCCAGTTCCTACTTCTGCCTGATTCAATCCTTCCATTCCTCTCTCTAACACTTTCATGGCTTGGCTTCGCAGTTTTTCCCCAATTTCTTTAACCCAATTCAGCTCTTCGTCAACCATATCAATTCCTCTCAAATCATACTCATTACACATTGTCAAGATCTCGTAATGTAATTGCGCTGCCTTGGCAAGATCCAATTTTTCAGGCTCTGATTCTGATGCAGAAATTAAATCCCGAAGCTTTTTCGACAACCTCAGAGCGCGAATAGTGTGTTGTAATGCTTGGTTGGTACGATGCAAGTTGGAGAGCTGGATAGTTTTTGATTTAATAGCGTTATGGGGATCAGAAAGCTCGGATCTGACGCGGCGAATGGAGGACTGCATAGAAGAGATGGCCGATCGGAGGGTGGAGAGGGAGAGTTCAGCGTCTTTAATGGAGGAGAGTTGGTGGAAGAGGTGGGGATGGCGGGAAAGGACTTCGGAACGGAGTTGGGATTCGAGGAGGCGAATGGCATGGTGGAGGTGTTCGGCGGTGGAGGCAGGGGAACCAGAGGAGAGGGCGGCGGAGGAGAAGGAAGTGGAAGAGAAGGAGGGAGAGAGGAATGGGGAGAGGAATGGATCTTTGGAGAAAGAGTCTAGAGGTGAAGCAGATGAGGTTGCGGTGGTTGAAGATGGTGGAGGAGAAGAAGCAGAAGGGGTTTTGAAAGTGGAGAGGCGTTGGAGAGGAGAAGAGGAGGAGGGAGAGGGAGAGGCGTTGGTGCTTATCGAGGGGAGTTGAGATCTTTGGACTGCTGCTGCTGCTGTTGCCATTTTTCTTATAAAAAAAAAAAAATTGTTTTAAGTGTTAGAATCGATTTAGGGGATGGAGAGCATTTCTCCTGGGTTTATACATTTTGATGTTGCTGCCGTCGGAGACTTGACTCTTGAGCTCGCTTCATCCCAAAAAACAGAAAAATAGAGAAGAGTACAATCTGGTCCCTCGAGTATTACCCGTTTCTTAATCGAGTCCTATGTAAGGTTTAAGTTTGGTCGTATGATTATCGTACTTCTACCAAAAATACAGAAAGTGGTAAGGGTAACTCTGCAAAATGTACATGAAAATGTGTTTAAAAATATCTTTTTATTTTTTAAAATTAAATTTTGAAATTAGTATATCAAAATAATTAATTTAAAATTAAAAATATTCAAGAATTTTTAAAAGTATAATTGAATGGAAATAATTTTTAATTTTATATATTATTTTTAATGATTTATTTATTTATTTTTGTACTAACTTATGAATAAATTATCTTAAGCGTATGAAAAAAGAGGTATTATCTTAGATTATTGTGTTAATGACTTAAAAAACCCATTTGCTTTTGCGACGTATAAATTTATATGTAGGATCTATTAGACTTCATGGTCAAACTATAAGTTTTGTATAAGAAACAAATGCATGTTTTTACTGCATTTAAGAGAGAGGGAGAGAGAAAATTGTTTTTTATTGTCTTGTTGAAAGTTACAAAAATAACCTTCGAAGACGACTTTTTAATTCAACTTTTTTCAATATATGTCCTTTAGATTATTTTCTTAACATCATGCAAATAATTCTTTTATTTAATACAAGGTTTTCAATTTTGTTATTTCTAATATATCTCATCCCGTATTACTTTTTAAAAATAAAATAAAATATAATTGATTAATGGGGAGCATCCTCATTTTATCAAGAATAAACAATTAAAAAGCACTTAAAAAAATATAGTAGCCATTATTTTTTAAAATATATTTTTTTAGAAATATATTAAAATTTTTAATATTAATATATGAAAATGAAATAAAAATATTTTTAAAATATAAAAATAAATGGGATAGTATTACAAGACTCGTGTTTGCGAATAAGTTTCCGTACGTAGTCCATTCTAGAGTGTTTATTGGAGAGCTTACATGAATGAAATGAAGATTCCTAAATGTCCATAATAAAAAAATAAAAAAAAAACGATTCCTAAATGTCCATAATAAAATGACGAGGAAATCCTTTTGAACTACATGCCAAGTTTACTTTTGTCCCGAATTCGAGTTGCAGCAGTTTTACTGTTGTAACTTAAGAAAAAGATAAATAGTTGGTTTTCAATGATGGCAAACCGCATTTGGCCTCGTGCTTTTCTCTAACACTCCGTTCGTTATTGGCTTAGTTAGGGAATTGTGAGGTTAATTTTTCTTATACGGGTAACGTTTTTTTTTTTTTTTTGTTGGAAAAAAAGTAAAAGAAATAAATTATTTTTATTAATTTAGATGTTTCACCTTGAGCGCAACTTAATTAATTTTATTGACCTTAAAATTTATAGATTCAAATTAATGATTTTTAAAGAGTAAATTTAGAGTTTTTTTTATTCTTATAGTTCCTTTTCTATTTTTTCATTATATTGTATTTTTTAAAAGAAAATTCATCTTTTTACAGTAATTATGTTCTGAATACGTCTTTGAAAATATAATAGTTTTTGCGGTATAAAATAATTTAATAATTAAAAATATATTAAAATAATATTTTTTTTTATTTTTCAAAAAATATTTTTTATATTAACATATCAAGTGATCGAAAAATAAAAATAATAATTTTAAATACAAACAAATAAATTTTAGAACAACACGATGTGAACCGTGTTATTAAGCAAAGTATAACATATTTTTAATAAAACTTCATTATTATTAAAAAAATAAAATAAAATAGTTGGCAACAGTTACAGAATTCTATATACTTAGTCATATATTGATTATGATGATCCTAGGGCTGTTTGCTGGTGCAGGCAATTAATGCTTCATGTTCTCCAAAAAATTTATGGAATAAAATAGCAGGTACTCATGTTAAATTAATATTTTAAATTTTATATGTGTATATATAGGATTTTAGAATGAATTAATCAAATGATTTGAAATCAAAATTTATTGTTTTTATAAAAAAGAAAAAAGATGTTAAATAAAATAAAATTGACAACCTTAATTTAATTATATATGTAATCAAATACCATTTTTAATTCAATTTTGTTTTATAAGCTATTTAAAAAAAAATCATTGCAATCACAAAATTCATCACAAAACCGAACATACACTAGTTGGATGATGAGATCTCCACGTGTAAATAAAAACTTTCATTTTCTATTACGGGAGGAAAAACAAAAGCAGCAACAAAATAAAGTTTTTATTTTTTGATGGAATTATAATAAATATATTGAAAGAGAAAGGGATTTAAATAGTTTTTTTACTACAGTACCAAACTTATTTTACTATAAATTACAACAATAAAATGATTAATTTTCCTCTTAATCAATTAACATTCGGCTTAGTTGATGAAGGTAGTAATGTCTTTTAAATTTTTTTTATGAACAATAAAAATGCTAAAATGCCTTTAAGACATGATGTCTAGGGATGGTTTTGATTTTTCAATTTTGAATGCACAAATAAATTATTTAAATGCCCTTAAAAAAAAAAACCTTCAGTTAAGGGCTTCTTAAGTTTTTTTTTTTATTTACTGTTTTGTTGAGGGCATTATAGTTTTTTAACCCAAATTAAATAATATTATATTTTAAAAAGATATTGACGCGTGCGAGATGTTTGCACAGTTCAATCAGCACGTGCAGCAAAAATAATGGTAGAACCTACTCCTTCACAATGTTATTGGATGCAATCGCATGTCCCTTTCCATCAGGCTTGGTGCATGACGGAGGCGCGTGAGTAGCTTATCACTAGTGGGCCTTTTTTCTCCTTTTGTTCTCTCTTTTTTTTTTTACCATAAATTATATGTTGGTCTTCTTTGTTTTTTATATTTCTACTTCGGCCTTTTTTTTAATTTTTAGTTTTTGTTATTGGATTTTTTGTAAAAGTTTTGTGTATTTTTAATTTAATCCTTTAATTTCAATCTATATATATTATATTTTAAAATTCTATCCTTTTCTTTTGATGTCTTGTTTTTTTTTCCTATCTCTTTTAATAAAAGTCTTGCTAGTTTTCAATTTCATCCTTTAATCTAAGTCTATAGTGTGTTATTATTTTCAATTTGGTTCCTATTCTTTTTATTTCTTTTCTTTTTGTTTGAATTACTTTTCTTTTCAATTTAAAATGTTGCAAAGAATCTTAATTATCATGAATCTTATTCTTATAAAGAGATAATTCATTACAAATAGTCTGCTCAGTGGATATTTGTTACAAATAAAAAGATCAAGTCACTTTATAAGAACTAAGCATGAAAGTTTGTTAAATCGCCATAAACCTATAAGATTATGGGTAACAAATGAGTTTACAAGAGAAAAGATAGAATTACAAGGGTTGAGGATGCAAAATGTAAAGTACACCTGATTGTTAAGGGCTTTACATAAAAAGAATGTGTTGAGTTCAATTAAGTGTTCTCTCTAATTGTTAAGTATAGTTACACCTGAATAATGCCTATTATTGTTACTTTGTTTGATTTAAAGCTTGAGTAGTTGAATGTCAAAATAGTTTTTTCTATACATGAAGTGAATAAGAAGTCATTAGTTAAGGTAAGGAATACCATATATACTTATTGAAGATGTCATTGTATGGCTTGAAACTATCATTGATGTAGCGGTATAAATTTTTTTATCCTTGGACGTGATTACTTTATGATTGACTATGACAATTGTGTGTATTTAAGGAAGCTCTCAAATGACTTATTTTGGGTATAGAGATACACAAAGATCAAAGTATCGATAAGTTATACTTGTTACATAAAAAATATTTTAAAGGTACATAAGCACTTTGGTATATAAAAATACTAGTGAGTGCTCCACTTGCATTCCATTTTAGGTTATCGTTAGCTTTGTCACTAGAAATCGAGGAGGTGAAGGAGCACATGTTAAGTGTTTCATATAATAGTATATTTGAAAGCATTATTAGTGTGATAATATTAGTTGGTTCTATTTAAGTCAATGTGGAGATTTGTTGATTTTGTTTTAATTTGTGAGTCCAAGTGAAAAAAAAAATCATTTACTTAATTCATATAAAAATATGAAGTTGTTAAATTTTAGGATAAAATTTATTTATAAATATTTTTATTTTCTACATTTTAATAGCTAAAAAGAATTTTGGGTTATTTTAAGACTTTGAATGAGAGAATAATTTGACATGACACCTTATCATTTTTGTTATTTTTCTACCGTTAGTTTCTCATATGATATCACCCTTAAAGTAGTTCTAAATTATTGAACCACATAAATATCATTTGTATTTTATTTTAATCATCTTTTATACATTGTCCATTAGCTTTAAGATTGTTTCCGCATATCATGATGTTGATTTGAGAATGGAAACACTGAAATTCAATTCCACAAAAAATGCGAAAGATGAAATTTTCGGATTGTAAAGACACGAAACATTGAATTTACCGGGCCTGAAAACCTTATGGACTAAAATACAGTTTTCATCCTTTTTGATCTGATACATTTTTCTTCCTCAGTTCATCTGCGCAGATGCCCTCGTAACATTCCGAGGAGCTACACAGTAACATTGGAAGTCGAAGGACATCTCAGATGAAATTAACTATGGCTAACACGAGACAACACACACCCTGAGATTCTATTAGAAGCAGAGATTTTGACGACTTCACCATGAAAATCAATAAGAAGTGACAGCTGTTCACATTTATTTTCTCTACAAAATCAAATAATCAAATTAGATATTATATCAGTTTTCCTCTAAATTCCAATACAAGCCCTCAAATCTGGAAACCTCAGACTCAAAAAGTTGAATACAGAACCAGATCAAAGAAAGAATAGATGAGTAGAAAAACCAGGCAGCCGGTAATTAAGTATTCATATGTGGCAGCCACAGCAGAGGTAGAAGAAGCAGAGAGTGGAAACAAGAACAACAGCTTCAGCTACATAGAGAACCTTGAAGACCAAGTTGTCTATTATGTTCAACTGAAAATCAAGACCACGTTTCCATTTGATGCCAGAGATTTTCCATGGCCACAGCTGATCCTTCTTCATCATAACCTTCTTCAACGACCATGTCTTCTTCGCCATTACGAGAATAGAAAATACAATACTCTTGCCCTTCTCTCTCTCTCTCTCTCTCTCTCTCTTGGTTTTGATGCGCCACATGTTTGTCTCTTTCCTGTTGTGTTTATATAATGTGGTTGCTTTGGTCTGTTGTGTTCGAGAGGCAAAAAAAAAGAAAACGAAAAAGAAAAGCACAACGAAAAAGGCAGGATTCTGCTGGCCGAGGATAGAAGGAGGAGGGTAGTCTGGGGAATAAACTGATTATGGTGAAGAATCTTCCAGTGGGAAAGGGTGTTTTTGGTATTTCCAGCTAGCCAAAGACAGTATCCTATACTTCATACGCGGTTTTGTCTAACAAGGAATCGAAAAGATTTAATGTATCTGGAAAAATAATAGAATTCACACCTCCTTCTAGTTAGGACCTCAACTTTGATACCTCTTTTTTTTTAAAAAAAAAAAAATCGTAATATTCATCTCTTTTTTACCGAAAGTTGGTGGCTATTGGGATTTTAATTCAACATGCTTGCCATAAAGAGGAAGAGACAGACATTGACATCCATGGAAATGCTGGACTCCAATTAGTCTCTAACGGTATAGCTACCAAATAAGAGCCTCTTTAAAATTCCGGTTGTAATTTAAATTGATTTTTATTTTTAAAAAAATTATTTTTAAAATTAAGATATTAAAACGATTTAAAAATATTAATTTTTAATAAAAAATTTAAATTTTTAATAAAAAATTTAAATTTTTAAAAAATACATGTTGTATCACATTTCCATGTTGTACCTCAGAGTTCAATTGAATCATGCCCGTTAGTGTTTGGACGTTTTCAAGCTGTGGATTGGTTTCCATCATTTGGTCAAAGCCCTTCAACGGCTAGTGCTCAAAAGAAGAGAAGAAAAATATAGATGCTGGTAGCCTGGTACAATTACAACGCTAGTTTTATTTTTATTTTTATTTTTTAAAAAAGAAGAATAAAGAGTCGGTGCCGGGGTGGTTTGGGCTTTTAACAAGTGGAGATACTAAAGTAGCGGAGTTTTTTTTTTTTTCCCTGCCAGCTCACCGGCTACCCAGAATGAGATGGATGAAGCTTTCAACAAAATTAAGCTAAGGGCACACTTGCTTTTTAAGTTGTTGAAAAAACAACCGGAAAGGAATATATCCAAGGAGTAAGTTTTAGACTACTTTAGAGCACAGCTACGCGACACGCTAGAGAATCGTTGGCCAGCTATGTAGCTTTGTTGATACTAGTTTGATCCCTGCACTACGTATCACGGGAGAAATTATTATTTTTTTAATGAAAGTATTTTTTTAACTAGAATTATTATTAAAAACAGATATCTTATTATTGTCAATGCAAGTTAAAAAATATCAAAATAACATGTTTATATTTTATATGTGATTGAAAACAAACAAAATAATAAATATAATTAAATCATGTCAAGAATATATTTAAAATTTTGAGAAATAAAAAATAAATTCAAACAAATATTCTGAGAAATTTATTATTACTATTAATTGTTTGCATATCATATACATAATAATAATTGGAAAAATAATTATAACCATTCCAAAAAAAATCTATAATATTATTTATGAATATGTCAAAACTAAAAGGTAGATGAATTATCATTATAAAAAAAACTTTTTTTAAATTGAAAAAAGAAGAAGCAAGAATGGGGTCAAGCCAAACGATTGGCCCAAATAGAAAAGGGATAAACTTGTTTAGTGTAAGGTCTAAACATCTAGCCTTTTATTTTTTTTAAAAAAACGAGCAACATGTCATCAATTTTTTTTTTTTGAGAATATATAGACAAGACCTCGTATGCTATCCTATATCTCAACTAGGTAGTTGAAAAATCGAGCTAGTGTGTTTTTATGTTCAAGATTCTATTTTTAAAAAATTTCATAAAACATCTAATAAACACTAAACATGTATAAATTAATCTCTCAACTCAAAAATTTAAAAAATAATAAAAATAGAAATACGGAATTAAATAGAATTTTTTTTATCTTTCTAGCCTAATCTAATTTTTTTTAGAGGAGATGAAGGTTGAAAACCACTATAATCAAACTTTTTTTTTTTTAAATGGAATCCTTTGACATCAAATTTGACCATTTCAAAGTCCTTCTTGAATTTCAATGAATCTCTCATATTAATGATTAAACACACATAGTCACTCACATCATCGTCTATGATTGAAAATAATCACACTCATTCATATTTAGTATACTTATTATGTCATTTTCAACCAACTAGTTTTGTTAGTACATACCAATACTCATTTTATCTCTCTCTCTCTCACACACACACACACATATATATATATATATATATATATATATATTATAATCAAATTTAATATCCTAGTCTTTTTGTCAACAATTTCCAATGTCTAGCATTTTCTCTGTATTTCATAAATATTTCACATATTCATCCTCCTTAATCACATTAGCAAACATTTATATATTATAACTTAATTCCATCATGTTTTGAGAATTGATTTAACATTTACAACACACGCTTACATTCTTTCAGTCATAACAACCCACATTCATAGATATTCACAATTGTCATAACGACCCCCACATGCACACATTTTTTTTATGTTCATATATTCTTATCAATTAAAATATTAGACCTTCAATCAATAGCAATTCTAAGCAACGATCTGAAATTGATTAGTCCTAGCCTGTCTAGTTCACCCGATCCTATACATTTTTTAGTGTTGTAATCATAAATAGAGTTATGGAACTCGGTTTTAGGTTTGGTTTATCTATATAGAAAGCTAAAACACAAAACTTAAACTTTGATGCAGGAAAAAAAACCTAATTTTGCCATCCATACACTCAAAATAACTTATTATTGTAGGATATGCAATTTGATCAACAAGATTCAGTTTGACCTTCTTTTTGTTTTCTATCCATATCTAAAGTTTTATAACTCTAAATTAAGTAAAGTCAGTTCTGTTTGAAAGTTAACATCACTAGCTTCAACTTTTATAGAAAAAAAAAAAAGCATATTTCAAATTCCTTCATTTATTAATTTTAATTTCAACTAAGAGTCGGGTGATAAAACTATCTAGATTTTTAGTTTGTATGTTTGCTTCATAACTAAATACTTTTCATGCATTTCTTCACCATTCAAGACAATCATTTCCATTCAATACATATTTTAGCATCATTTACACAAGTCTTTCAATAACCAACTTAATTACACAACGCAAATCATTTATTCATAACTAAACACCATATTATTTCTAACTACGAGTCATTAGAGTTGTTTTGTTGATAACTTTGACGTATCTTTATTAAGAGTGTGATGTCACAACGACTCTTCTCGGGCAGGTTCAAGAGGTATTTGGTTGGATAAAAAGTTTCCACCTAATATTATAATTACTAAGAATCCTAACTGGTTTTTAGATATTCTAGGAAAGAGGCTAGTTATGTAAAGAAAATATATTAACACCTCTAATATGCCCTACTTAAAGTAGCATGTATTGTTTTTCTTTGTTTTTTATTGCTATGGTCTGATGATATTTAAGCTTCTATCAGTGTACCTATGACAAGATTGCCATAATGAATGAACCTTGATTTCCTAAGGTCAAGAACTTGGTTTAAAAGATGTCTAAAGGAAACAAGTCTAATTATGATTGAGGTTTCTTTTATGATAAATTTTGAATTTTTAGCTAATGCGTCATTCCAAATAGTATTTCAAATAAAACTCCCGATAGTTTTCATCCTTATATTAGAAGTGAATGAGTTGTGTTACTTCCAATAATATTTTGGATATTAACCCTTGTATAGTTTTTTTTATCCTTATATTAAAAATGAATAATAATAAATCATTATCCTTACTAATATTTTGGATATTAATTCTTTTGTAGATTCTTTTATCCTTATATTAAAAGTGAACACCATATTTCTTTTCAAAAATAAGTTTTTAATATTTTTCAAATATAGGTCAAAATATTTTGAAATTTTACAAACTGATTGTAAAATCCGTGCAATATTTTTTGTATTTTTAAACATCCAATAATATTTTTTGAAATGTTTTTCTTAATTTTTAAGGCATGCTCCAATATTTTTTTAGGATTTTCAGCCATATGTTAAAAAAACACTTTTATTTTTTTAAAATATTCTTTTTATTTTTTTTCTTTTTATTTCTTTTTATTTTTTAAGGCTTTAATTGATAAAAAGCCATTTTATTTAAATAAAATTACCAAAATAAGCTTAAGAGCATGTTTACTAAACACATCCTTAAGCCAAAAAGTCATTTATAAAAAAAGGATTGAAAACCAAACAATGCCTTACCTAAATGACTTGAATTTGACTCCAGTTGGGTTCATCTAAAATCTTTGTTTCGATCATTAACCAAACCAAAAGGCACTGGTTTGACTTGAAAAACAAACCAAAACTAGGATCATAACTTAAAACAAATCATACTTGCAAGAAAAACATAAAACACAATTGTTTTTACAAAAACGGATAAAATGCAAAACATCTCAAGAATACGAAGAATATTCAAAGCAAACCCAGCCATATGACTCTAAAATCCGACCAGATACAATGAAATCAAGAGCACATGCATGTTGGAAATCAATCATTAAACAATAAACAAACATCAACGATTATCAACTAATAATCACGATTTAATTAAAGTAGGTTTCAATACAAAAACAAAATCATAGGATTAAAACTAAAAAATAGTTATTTATTCAAACTAACCCTAAATTATTGATTAATCAAGTCTCACGAAGTTACTGGTGTAAATAATTGGACCAAATTAGTCCAAGTCATGAAGCCAAGACAACAAAGAACACAAACTCAAAAAACTCAACTATTGCCTATCCCTATAAAATACACTTTTGACCTTTAAACCCATCGCTTTTAATCATAACAAACCACATTATTAATACCAAGTATATTTGAAATAAAAGAGCTAATAAAAAAATCAAATCATCATAAACATGAATGAGATTCCACTTTCTAAAACTAGCAAATTAAAATAGCAAGAATATTCAACTATTTAGAGCTTAAAATTGACATTTTAACATCTAATAGGCCTCAAACAAAACTAGAAGGTAAGAACATGTATAGCTAAAATAGGAAAACATCACATACTTACTGCTAAATTTGGCAGATTTCAAAACCATTTTATTTCATCAAAATCAATCTAACAAACATCATCTAAGTACTTAGGAATATCAACAACCAACTTAAAAAAAGTGTCTTATGGACATCATTTACTAGACTAAATGAAAGTTTCATACCTTCCAAGCTCAAAGTAGTTATTGCGCTTCTTCCTTTAAAAATTCAATCTTTAACTTATTTCTTTAGCTCTTAAATGCTAAGAAATAAACTTAATCACTAATGAACTCAAAGAATAAGTTTTTTTTCTTTTTTTTTTCTTTTCTTTCTCTGGTTTTTCAAATGGTATTTATGGAGTTTTATTAGGGTTTTTTTAATCAAGGTTTGATCATGATTGATTAATGCTTCACCCTTTGGTTCAAATGAGAGGATTTTAGGTATATTTTAACAGCTGAAAGCTCTATACCTTATTGGTTTTGCAATAAATTTGGTTTATGAGATTTTGGTGGTTTTGCTAAACTTGGAGATCAAAGAACTATTTTTAGCCTTTGATATTGAGAGAAACATGTTCAAACCTTGATAAAAATTCATTAAGAATGCTTGAAGTGTGAACATATGAAAAAAAAAAGTGGTTTTACAAAATAAGTATCATGGTCAAGACTGACTAAGTTGACAACTTTCGAGGCTTCATCAGAGCAACTCTGATACAAACATCATTAGAGACTACTTAAAAATGGTAGAAAAGGTGCACATCTTTTGTTTTGATCCAACCTTGCTTGATTTGGAGGTTTATAGCTTTACGTTTATTTGTTTAAAGATGTCATTTAATCAATTCAAAATTGTCTAAAGAAAAACATGAAGTCTGAAGTCGGTAGACGACGTGTCGTCTACCCCCCATTCCATGCGGCGTGTTTTGAACATGAAATAGACGACATGTCATCTAGCTTAACCACCAAGAAATTAGGGCTTTTAATTTAAGATTTGATCAAAATTCAATTTAGTCTCTAAACTATCAAATCTCTTGATTATATCCGTAATTACCATTTAACTTCTAATTTTATGCAATTTTTTCCTTGTCAAACTCAATTGTCATCTCTAAAGTTTATCACCTTTTTCAATTTAATCCTTGGTTATTAATTTATACAGTTTGACCCCTAATTGATTAATAAACTTTTTTTTTTAATTTGACCCTTGATTAAACCAATATCAATACCTAATGTCTTGTGCCTTTTACAAATTGGTCTTTAGATTTGAATTTTTTCAATCAAGTTTCTAATTGCTGATCAAACTTCAATCTTTATGTAATCAAACCGCTAATTTTACCAAATTAACTTTTCAAAAATTCAATTTAACCCTTAGACTTTAATTTCTTATGGTTAAAGCCCAAATTGAACTCAAAAATATTTTTTTCTTGCAATTAAGCCCTCAGTAAATGCAATTAAACCCTAAAAAATTTCAATTGAGTCCTTAAACATCAAGTTTTGAATTTTCTTTTTGAAATTCAATTTTCTCTTATTTTGTTAGTTTTTCCAACCTTGTATATTTTGATTCTTCCCAACCAGTCTTTAACAATTTTCTAAGCGCTCTTCGTGTTCTCTCCACTTATATAATTTTTTTCCATCTTTTTGAATTTTTTTGTATATTTATGTGGAGATTCTAAAATAGATTACAACAAACTTTTTAATGGTATTAATAATATTGTTATCCGAGTTTCAATATATTTTAGCAGTTTTTTTTTCTCTCTCTTATTTTTCATATGCAACTCATTTCATATTTTTTAAAAATGTTGTGATTTTAAAATAACGACAAGCAAAAATATCATGTCTTACAATCATGACATGTATAAATTATACTATTTTGTTTTTTTAAACTATATTATTTCATCAATGTTTAAAAAAAAGTTGCTAACAGTCAAAAAAAAAAAAATCCCATCTGAAGATGGTAAAGGGAAGGAAAAATGTTTGGCGTATACGGGAAGAACCACGGATAATAATAAAAGCAATGTACACATGGATATGTTAGATTTTTACTGTGATCGGTTTCTTGATTCTTGTAATTAGAATACGTTAGTCGTCGACATCACAAGCAGGGACCAACACAAATACACACATGTGTGACCACCGTAAATCTTGATAAACTTTTAAAACGTGTTTATATATATATATATTATTTTAAATTAATGTTTTTTTTATATATTTTTAAATTATTTTGATACGCTAATACTAAAAATAATTTTTTTAAAAAATATAATTTTAATATATTTTTAAATAAAAAATATTTTAAAAACAATTACAGCTATATTTTAAAACAAGTTATAAAACAGTGAAAAAAAACCACTATAAATTTTGGACCAACAGCACACGAATGACCAGTATAAATTTTGACAAACGTTTAGGACAGTGAAAAGTCACATGCAAAAGAGAAAAACGAATCCTGTGGTCCAACAAAATACTATCTTTAGGCTAATTTTATTAGAGAAATTAAATTACGTGGCTCAAGTGAGTTGTTGTCGAATCAGATCGACAGTGACGGACGCCGCGTCCAAAGTAACCCTTCGGTCGACAGAAAGATCAAAGACGGGATGTCACTTGCATCTCTTAATTCTCTTTTAGTTATTGCTAATCGGAAAAAATTAACGCTTTCTTATTAAGAAATCTTGGTTAAATGTTTTCACGAGTAAGGAGCAGCCATTTATTTACAGATTTGGCAAGCAATCTTTTTTCGTTTTCTTTTGCAGCACAACGTGTCGTCAGTGCAGGAATGTTACAAACAGATGGGGTGTTCTTGGAAATTTCAGAATTTTGTCATGCTCACAGATCATCACATAGTAGGTTTTCTCCCGTCTGAATTTTAAATTATGCGTTGTTTTTTAAATCTCATTTGATGAATCAAAAAAATTAAAAAATTGATTAAATTATAAAAATTATAAAAATAATTATAAAAATTGAATTATAAAAAAAATTAAAATTTTTAAAAAATTAATCGATTCAGTTTTAATTTTATAAACAAAAAACTGAAAAAACCAAATCAAATCAAATTCAAACTCAAACAAAAAAAACTTGGAAAAAACAAAAAAAAATTATAATTCTTAAATATAGTAAAAATGATATTATCAAGAAGCAACCACATTCTTAGGAATCACGATATTGAGACATCTAAGATTTATTATAGGGGTGCCAAATGCCTCTCTAGCATAACGCGAAATGATTTTACAAGAATTAGGGCTGGCCACACCCTTTGGGCAGCACAAGCACATCATTAAAGAGGTTTTTGTTTTTCTCATATTAGCCCAGTGGAAAAATTTATTTTTCAAACTAATACAATTAAAAAAATAATTCTCACAATAATATATAAATAGTGATTGTACATGTAATATATGCATAATACATAGGTCACATTAATATTACACGTGCAAGCACTTGGTTGCACATATACTAAATGCGCAATTATTGGTCATGCTAATACTATATGCATGATACACCAATGATTGTAGCCTAGTGTTGGTAATGAGTTTCCTTACCTCTACATTCTGAGTTCAAGCCTCAGTGTGTACGCCTGTCATCCCTGCGGTACCTTACATGCTCACTAGTTTTGCAGGATGTTTAGTGAGTTGTGGGATTAGTCATGGTACGCGCAAGCTGACACGAACACCCATATGAATAAAAAAAAAACTATATGCATGATTTATTGGGTGCGTAAGGCGCATTTAATATTAGTGTGATCTTTTGGTTAATTAGTTCTGCACTTTCTCTTTTTTTTCTTCTTTCTTTATTTTTTTTTTCTATCTTCCACTATTTTTCCATCCTCCTTCGCCGCTCTCAACTCAAGCAACCTCATCTACCACAGTTTGTGATGCTACTAACGATATTGTGTATAATGCTTTCAATACTTGATTTTCATTGAACTATTCTTCACTTGACAAGGTTGAGGAGGCTTAGCATTTGGACAGTATAATAAAAAAGAATGATAGTGTTTATTATGCACGATGATTACATGCCGGTGGTTATGAGGGTGCAAGTCCATCAACATGCTAATTTGTTAGCTATTTAACTATGTAATTTAATTAAAATGTTATTGAATTGATATTTGTTACTGTAATGAATTATTTTGGTATTGTCATTTATTTTTATAATTATAAATTTTACCTACAATGAAAATTAGTTGATCATGTTAGTTATTGGATATTGTTGATGTGATTTTGTGAAATGTTTGCTTGATATATTATTGCTGTTTTTATGACTATGTTGTTGGGCAAGAAGCTAAAATAACTGAAATTAAGGAAAAATAAGATTTTAATAGGTTGCTTATTTACTACATGCACGACTGGAGGTAGTTCAACCTATAAATTGCACATATGCTTCAAGATAAGGCCGACCAAACCTCTCTGGGCAAATTCACAGGCAGCCAGGAAGGAAACAGGGAAGCCATTTTAAGGTTGTAGCTAAGGTACCATAGGTAAGCAGCTACAAGAGGACGCCAAAGGGCCAAAACAGGAGAGGATCGAATCAACACATTGAACAGATCCTGTGTCACTGTCTTTCCGTACACTTCATATCATCGTATTTTTAGGTACTCCTTAGCGTATAAATATAAATTATAAAAACCACACATGGAAAAAATGTAATTATAATAATAAATAACGCAACCCCGTTTTCCCCTTTCTCTTTCCCTTTCTCTTTTAGCTTTTCCTCGCCCAGGCTGCTCCTCCTGCTGCGAGATTCTTTTCAGTGGGCTACAAATAAAATAAGAAAAGCCAATGAATCTAAAATCAAGCTGCTATCCCTTGGACCTGCTTATTGCTAACATAGCTCTTGCTTGCATCGATGGTGCTCTTGCCTCTGTTGCATTCTCTCAGGTTTTGTCTTGCTTTTCTTCTTCTTTCTTGTGTATACCCCTTTACTTTGTATCATTCTTGATGGCATTGGAATTCAAAATCTGGGATTGGTAGATAACTGGAATAAGTAATGATGAGTTATTGATTCTGTTTGATTGAATGTACTTAGAATTGGGTTTGGGTTGAATTAGTGAAAAGGGGAGATTTTATGTTGTGTTGGAATTTGAGGGATAGATAAAAAAAAATACATAGAATATTACTAGTGCTTGGTATCGGAATTTATATTTTCTTTCAAGCTTCCCAATTTGTGATTCTTGCATGTTATATACTGGGCAAATAGATACCAGTCAAAAGGAGATGTTAGAGTGGAGCTTTGTTCACTAAGGTTTGAAATATGAGCGTGCATTTAAATGCTGGAAATCGTTGTTGAATATATGCTCTGGATTGCTAGAAATTTGTCTATGAACTGTCTGACCTCTACGTCCTCAGCATGTTTATAACAAATTTGTATTAAATTCCTTTGCTTGTTAATATTGTTGATCCCCCCCTTTTTTTATTTGATTTTTCTGACATTTTCTAGCTATGTACCAGCTTATTAGGATTTTTCTGCGAAATCAACAATCTGGATGGACACGACAAAAAGTAAGCCCTATCTCCTTGCATTAGGCGAAATGCATTCCTGTGAGGCGCCCCTAAAAATCTTGCATATCATTTTCTTCTCCCTTTTCGGGATTTTTCACCCTCATGCCATGGCACCCATCAGAGGATTTTCTGCTACAGGAAGTTTCAATCCATTGTCGTTATGAAACCGAATGCAAATCGTGTTATTTTGTTAGAATCTAGTTTGACTTGCTAAGGATATTCACTTGGTGGTGGGGGTGTTAATTGCAGGTACTCCATCTGATGGTTGGATCTTGCAACTTGGGTAAGTCTAAGGCATTAGGGTTCATATAACAAAGATCTTTCTTTATCTCAGTATAGTGTTAAGTGCAATGACTCTTCTGAACTCATGTTTGGCAAATCATGGTCATTTTAGCAATGAATTAATTCATGGAATAATAGGATTGATAAAAAAGTAATATGTCTCAAACCCCTGCATCTATTGTCAATCATTTCACAAGCCAGATGATTTCTGGAGAGAATAGCATGCTTTGAGATATTTTACCATACCGTGCAAAGGCTTGATAGGACCTGCATTTCCATTTTTTTTTTTCATGAGTTTCTGAATTTACATCTAGCTTTTATTTGATCAAAATGATGTTTTAGTGCAAGGTTTGGGCACACTACCCTATCTTTGTGCACATTCATATGGATATTGCAACTAGATACGATTCTAAGTATGCTGATCATGATAAATTGGAAAGACACGTCCGTTCAAGGAAATTTGCAATGTCTAGGCATTTGGTCTATTGCATGATTACCATGTTGATTTTTTAAATCTTCCAATTAGCTAATTAACTGATTGCTTTCCTTGATATCTTAAAATTTATTTGTTATTTTTTAGCACTTGATCCCATCTAAACTCTATCAAGCTTTCTGATTTTTCATTTTAAAAACCACTCTTGAGGACTTCTCAGCTGCTCTATATAGTCAGCAAAAAGCTGTAACCCTGATCCTGTTGTCTTGATACTGAAAAATTTGGAAGCATTAAGGTATTGTGAAAGAGTGCCCAAAACTATTCCGCAGAAGTAATTAATCTTCAGGATTTTGATTTCTATTCGGCAGGTTACTTCATCTACTTTATATCTACCGTCATTGCTACTTGTAATAGGTGGCTTTGCTGGTCTTATGCGTGTGGTTTTATCCTAATGGGTAGGCTTTCCTCTAGATTACTTTTATACAGGTTTTTATTATTTCTGTCTACTTGAGCGGTCTTAGCGAACTTGTGAAATTTCTTGCAGCTTTTCCCAATATTCTGTTTTTTGCAGTGTTTCTACTTCTTCTGTCTTTCTGGTAAGTTTATCAGGACCTTTTAAAGCTTCATTCTATTTTCTGGGTCAGATTATCTATTTTCACTTGCTCTATATGTAAGATAATGTATTTGGTCTTCTTGGTTCTCACATGGAGATCAACGATGACTTTTTCTTTGTCCAACTTGAAGAGAAGATCATACAAGTAGAACATAGTGAGGGATGGATTTACAGCAGAAAGAAATACTATGATGTGGCTGTAATTAATTTCTGGAGCCTTGAAGAGGCAATACTCATGTAGCAGGAAGAATTTTTTTTTGTCCTATGTGGTGTACAAATTTTGCAAGGCCAATGAATACTTCTTCAAATGGTGTTTGATGGGTAGATTTGGTGGATAAAGGTCCTGTCTATTATGTTTTCTAGGGATGTGTAAGAGGAAGAAAGAAAGACAGTTAAGAGCGACAAATTAGAGATTAATCAGATAAGGCGAATACATAAAAAACAGAAATTGTAGACTGGGTCAGTTGCAATACGTCATTGCTGCCCGAACATCTTTGAACTTCCTTGTGTGATTGGTGATTATGTTATGTAAAAAGAAGATGCTCCAGTAGCATGGAATGTAATGGCACAAAAACTTGATTTAGTTCACGTATAGAACTGGCTTCACCAATTTGAAGCATAGGTTTACCATGTTCCTGTTTTGGTTCCTTGAGCTGATTCCTATTAATTTATATCAACTAATCAACATGGTTATTTATTTTTTATCTTGTAGTTCTGGAATTAATCTTGGGAAACTTTGGGCGTTAGATGTCTTTAATTATAGATACTTCATAGTAGGCCAGCATGTTAATATTGCTGGAAGAAATTTGAAGTTGACACAGTACTTTGCACATCATGAATTTGATTAATAAAACTAGTGTACAAATGAATGTGAAGGTCATCTTCTTGGCATTTAAGGCCCTCAGCTACATATATCTTTTTCATGGGTAATGATTTATAGGGTCGACCTTTGCCATCAGGCAAATGAAGAAGATGATGATGATGAAGAAAATTGCTCTCAACAGCCTTTGTTGGAAAGTTCAAAGAATAAACCTGGTTCGACGAACACAGATAGTTATCGGAGATGCTGCTCATTCCGTGGCATTCAAGTTGGCAGTCATCAGAAATTTGTTATCGCAGTATGAGAAGTAGTTTTTATGATTCTGTGATTTTTATTTTCATACTTCTTCTATTGATTTTGGACTATCATGACTCTCTGTTTGTTGCCCTCTCTCTAATTATGATTTTTTTTCAATAATGTAGGTTGTGGTGTTGATCTTTTTCTTAATGCTGTCATTTGCTGTAGTAATCTGGATTGGAGCAGGAAATAATCCAATTGATTCTTCAGTAGTTGCTCGGGTATTAAATTCATCTCCTCCTGCTTATAATGATACATCATATGAAAATAGTAGAACCTTTTCTTTTTAAGGATTTAATTGGTAGTTCTTTAAATCTTCTGGAAGTTGTGAATGAATTGTGTATCGTTTCTGTGAATGACAGAAAAGCTGAGGTAAAATATAAATCTTCAGTACTACAAATCATTGTTAATTACCTGAATATACTGGGCAGGTATATGTAGATCTTTTTGCTACTGCAGTCCTTATACTGGGAGGGGCTTTGGGTTGCTATGGTAAGTAACTGCAATATTTTTCTGTGTCAGTTATATTTATTTGGAAATGACTACGGCATATTAAAATATGTTACGATTTGAGAAATATCTACCATAAGGAAATGTGATGTTTTCAGATATACTTCTGCTCAGCTAAATATTCTATTGATAAGTTGTCTACCAATAGATGTTGGAAGAGTGAATTTTTAATCATAAAATAAGGTTACTGGTTGGTTCCTTGGCCAATGCATGGTTGTAATTCTTTGTTTTTTTATTATTTTCAGCCACTTTCGAGCTTATCTTTTCTGTTGTATGAATTATCATGTCCATTTTTATGCTGATTTTGTGTTATATCTTGTGTATGAATCCTATGGTATTACTTTCATTGATCCACTTTTTATCTTGCTTTCTCTCCTACTTTGCCATATGATTGGATGGAAGGTAGATTTGCCCATCTATTCTCTTTTTGAATAGAAGATAACAAAAACATATAGTTAAAGAAAGGAAGTTCCAGAAAATGCTTGTTGTGGCTATTATAATTCACATGGGTACAGAAGGATCTAAGTTAATGAATAGCTCTATAGATGCTAAGTGAAGAAGAATTATGGTTGTATCCATAATCAGTGTTGATTCATCATGTATTTGTTTCCAGCCATCAGCCATGTGACTTTTCATTTCCATCACTCATCAGTTAGTACAGTGTTTATGATCATGCATGTGTTTCAAACCATAACTTATGTGTCTATTTAACCATCTATGTTTCTTACCTGGTATGCTAGCATGAATGGTTTCATGCGTTCTTACCGATTTAAGTCCTTTCTTTGGACTATATTTCACTGGTTGTTTTTTTCAGGCCTTATCCTATTTCTTAAATTGAGGAAAGTAAGGTCTGAGACAGCTTCATCTGAGATGCGGAAGGTATTCTCTATGTGTTTGCCTTTAGTTTATAATATCCAACTATATTCTTCTTCTTTCGAGGGTTATAATTTATAAAACATATTGGCACTTTCTTTCTGTGCAAAATGGAATAACTTGATTGTGGTAAGATTTTGTAAAATTTTCCATGATATGCAGGTTGCTGGCCTAGCAGTTGTCTCTGTTGTATGTTTTACGTCAAGTGCTGCGGTAGCTCTTCTTACAGATATACCTGTAAGTGGCTGATGGCTGCTGGGGTTATCAGTTCCTGCCTTTGACATGTACAATTTTTAATCACATTTCCTTTGGCAGCTTCTATATCATTGGAGTATGAAGAATATAAATCAAGTGAAAACACTAGTTCTTCTAGTTTTTTACCATGTTATAGGTACTCCCTCGACCTTGTTTATGTATGTTTTTCAGCATACCCAAAGATTGGTTGTTTGATACAGTGAACTTAGACATGCTGTGAGCACTAAGTATGTGTGCTTGATCATCTAGGTCCATGTTTTCAAATGCCGGACTTAGTAGCAATAACTTGTGGCACCAGGGTTCAGATTAACCGAAATCCTAAAGGTGCTATTATGCCTTTGCTATGAAACTGAAAGTATAAGAGCTGTATCTATGTTACGAATCCATCACCAATGGAAGAAGTTTGACAGTTGGAGAAGGGGGCAGGGCATGTGATATTCAAATGTATCACTGTGCTATTTCACTATCGGGTTTGGGATGATATCAATTTTATACATGCCAAATGTTGAGAATTAAAGATTTTACTCAACTAGCCAGATTAGATTTTTTGAGAGATACTTCCCTTAATAACAGAAAGTGACCCGTGGTTTAATAGGTTTTAATCGATAAAATAATTGTCATTCACTGTTTCCTTAGTCCTTGGATTTTAAGTGATGGGTCTTAATTTTTGCTATTTTGGAGGCAAAATAATTTTTTATTCAGCTGATAGGCATATGTTTTTGTAAATTTGTCAGCGGCATGTCTATTATTGCTATAAGCTTGTTTTTGTCAGGTTCATCAGTGCCCTCAGCCTTTGTATTATGGGTCATGAGAGAATTGCCAGCCCCAGTTACAAATATGCAAGCACAATCAAGATCAGTAACTTTCATCAGTTATGGGGCCGAAGAAACACTAAATCCTCGGCACTGGGTTGCTGCAACAACTTCAAAGAATCAGGTTATTTATTTATTTATTTATATATATATAGAAACTAATTATTTCCTCAAGCTCATGTAGGTGTTGTTGACGTTAAACAGCATTTCGGAACTGGAAATTTGAAATTTTCTGAAAGTACAACTAGAAAATCCTTATTATGGCATATTGGACATTGTTTAGGAATCCTAGTGATGACGCCTAGCATTGTTCCTTTAACTGCCTAGAAGTATGTATGTAAAACGTGCCCAACGCACAAGTCAAGCTACAAATATTGTGAATTATGTTTTAGAGTTAGATGATGATATTGTAAAGCATATAAATTCCAAGCATGTGTAGCATTTTAAGCTAGAAGTCCACTCTAGATGATTGTACACCTTAAGAGGGAAGTTTGCCTATCGAACTATTTATGTGGAGGCTTTGAGACGCCAAAACTCAGAATTCTATACTGGTTACAATCACAAGAAGGAAGGTTTCTTCTTTTTTACCCTCATACATAATGGTAATCTTGGTGCTTTTGCAATGAACTTGTGACTGCAGCAACTGCTTTTTCTTGTGCATTTTTACCTTACATGAAACTACACCAAAAATACTAAAAGTCTCCCTCTCCCTCTCCCTTTTAATTTCATTGCAGGTGTTAAAAGCAAGTCCAATATAAGCATGATTGCTACACCAGTGCTAAAGAAGGCGGAAAGTGTAGAAAGCTGTATTTGTTACGAGTGGAAGTTCAATTGTGCAATATGAGGAGCCAGCTGCTTCCTTCACTCCTCGCGTTTAAATTACGTACTCCCGATTGGGTATCAATTTTTGACATCAATGATTGTACATAACTGTTATTATAGTAATCGAGACTAATGTTTTCGCAACGTGTAGTTCCACTTTCTTATCGCCTCCATGGAAGAGTCAACCCTGGAAGGCCTCTCTATGAAAAGATTCTTGCTAACATCTCAAAAAGATTCTTCTTCTTTCACCTCAAATGTTTTTCCTTTCTTGTGCTGCTAAGAGGGTCTGAAGGTTTTTTTTAGTGCCTGCCTTTGCTCTGGTAACCTACCCGAGCAGCTATCACGACGGACGGTGTTAGGATTTGTTTGAAAATATAATTATGATTATGTTTTTAAAATATTTTTTATTTTAAAATGTATTAAAATAATTTATTTTTATTTTTTTAAAATTATTTTTAAAATTAACATCAAAACATAAAAAAAACATAATTTTTAATTTTTTTGGAAACCACTCTTTTAATGTCGGGCCATTTTCTGTGAACACATAAGAGTTGGAAGATGACGTGCACTTCCCATCTGTTTTGCTTAGTTAATTAATCCTCCCTGCATCGCTGTTAAACCATATACAACCTAGTAGCTCATCGACTAATGTTTATAAAATTATAATGATAGTTATTTTTAATGTATTTTTTATTTATAAATATATTAGAATAATATTTTTTTAACAAATTATTTTTAATATCAACATATCAATTAAATAAAATAAAAAAAAATATATTAATTTAAAATAAAAAAAATAATTTTTTTTCTGTTAATAATTTTTCTGCCTTCGCTTGAACATGAAACTTGAGAAGCTCGACTAGTTTCACTGGACATGAAGGTATATACATTTCAATGCTCCATTCTTCCCGTTCATTCATGTAGAGTGAAATTTAATTGTCATGAATGAGTTTTCGCATGAAATAGTGGCAAAGAAATATTGAATAAATATCTCAATATTCTTTGTTTAATTTACTATCAAGCATTTTTTATGAGTTTAAGAAATTAAAGGTTACAGTTTTAAGTGAAAAAGGCTACATACGAAGAAGGAGCAGAGTTTTCAAGCAAGCTAGATCAATGATTAATGAATAATTTAATGAGGGCAAAAGGCAACTAAATCCAAGAAAAGGGCTTCCTTCACTAATATATGTGCAAAAAGATTCATCAGCACGCTTATAGCTAATGGAATCTTGGTAAGACTATAAATAAAATACTTTAAGATATTTAAAAGATATATTTTTTTTTTATAATTTTTTATGCATATATAAAGTGTTGTTTTAAATAATTTTTATTTTGTACTTTAAACTTTTTATTAAACGTGGGGAATCTTAAATTAAGAAATACACCTTCTTTTATTTCCACATGTTTATATTAAATAAGTATTTGAACATGATCCAAATAGATCTAGTGGTAAACTTATAGGTTGTTCTTACATGAGTGAAAGACGGATCATTACTAACCTGTTTAAAGATACAGTTATAATTGTTTTTTAAAATATTTTTTATTTAAAAATATATTAAAATAATATTAATTTAAAAAAAATTTAATTTTTTTTAAAAGTGTTTTTTAAATGTAAAAACAAAGAGTTCATTACTAAATTTAAATTTTTTTAAATATATAAAATAAAAATAAATATCCAACACATCAAGGACCACAATTAATTTCTCGATTTTGTTCATCTCCGAATTCCAAAATGCTCCCGACGTCCGAAAAGCGAATGCAAAAAAGAAGGAGGACTCAACCCACGAAAGAAAAAGAAAATCCAAATAACTTCTCCCAGTGCAGTGCAAACACGTGTGCTAAGATAGCGTGGAGGCAGGTATTTTGTCGCGTAAATAGCGTCGCACTGAAATCCAAAAAGAAAAAGACGCCCTCTCCCTCCCTTTACAATTCCCGCCACCAATCCCAGCTTGCACTTACAAAAGCAAAAAGAGCACCACCCGTAAAAAAGAAAATTCCTAAATCCAATTCTTTTCTTGCCGCCGGAGCAATCACTGCGTCTTTGACCCACTCCACACTCAAAGCATCCATCTTTCTCTCTATATATACAAAACGAAGGATGTCCTCTCTCATTCTCACTATTACCACTACTTGCGACAACATTCTCAAACATAACAAACAAGATAGCGAAAATCAAAGGAACTTGGATCGTTTTTACTCAACTTGAAATCAAAGGCATTGTTGTTATAATTTCTATTGCTTTTTGTGGGTTGGCTTGGTGTGATTGGAGATGGCGAGTTCGAGCGGGACCAAGAATGAAGGGGGTCCGCCGCGTTCGCAGTCTCGGAGAATGACGCGAGTGCAGACGACGGTGTTGGATTTGGCTAACGAGGATAGTCCTCCTGTTGATAGTGAGGTTGTGCCGTCTTCTTTGGCCTTTATCGCTCCTATTCTTCGCGTTGCTAACGAGATTGAGAAGGAAAATTCTCGGGTCGCCTATCTCTGTACGTAATCCCCTCCAGTTCTCCTTTACCTTTCCTTTTGTTTTTTCAAAAAAAAAAATATTCATTTATTTATACACTACATAAACAATACATTATATAATTGCTGCTATGTTTATTTATATTTTTATGCAATCAGGCCGATTCCATGCGTTTGAGAGGGCTCATATGATGGATCTGACGTCGAGTGGACGTGGAGTTCGACAGTTCAAGACCTATTTGTTGCACAGGCTTGAGAAGGTATAACTGATTTTTATTTTTTTAAGAATATTTTTGTTCCAGCTTCATGGCCGGGATTTCAGGAATGATTTATTGTATTGTTTTGAATCATCTCCTTTTGTTACAGGATTTATTTTGTCTTGTTCAATTTTAGATATTTCACTTGGAACTAATTATTAGATTCTCGAAAACACTAGATGAGTTGTGGTGTTGGTTTTGTTCTTCTTGAATGAATTTTGTAGCTTATAGCTGTTTTCTTTTCTTGTTTCAAGTACCAATGTCGTGAATTTGCATTAAGTGCATTGTTGCTGAATTTTCCTAGCGTTCTCATTAAAAATCCCCGTTGTTTTAGCATTTCAAATTTTAACTGGCAGGCAGTATTTGCTCCTCGGCATCTGGTAAATTTAAAAATCTTCACTGCTTTATGAAAAATCATCATAATTTGTGTTTTGAAGTTCAAGATGTCACTCAAAATTAGTTTACATGCCAATTGTGTTCATATTGTAAAACGAGGCAAATTTAGGTAGTGGTTTGATCACAACTGTAAAAATAACTGCCTGCTTGCCTGATGTTTCTATCCCGCTTCTTTTAGGGTATCGGGATTTTTTAGTTTAATTGCTTGCCTGATTCTTAATTAAAAATAATTACCATACTGCTGACCTGAATCTCAGTGGAAGTAATTATCATACTGCTGGCCTGACTTCTTTGAGCATTCTTGGCATGCTAGCCGAAGTTTGGTATGACTTTATAATAATAGCTTACGGAACCTTTTGGGTTGGATACACTTACAAGGTATTGGAAATTGCCTGTATTTTGTCTTGTCTAATATGTCTCATTTGCATGGTTCTGCTGGGCCTGAACATGACAGGGACATTGTATAATCATTTAACGAGCTGGATAAGAAAGTCTGGTTTTGCCTAATTTAGTGTGCTGCTTGCTCACCAGCTAACATAAGCCTTTCTATTGGATGCGCTAACCATTAGAAACATTTATAGAATCCAGTTCTGGACACCACTTCCAGTGCCACTCTGCAATGCACCATTCTTGGTGCTCTACAGAATTTACGTCTCAATTGGGAAACTGTTGATGATAATATTTGAACCTAAATTAATTTTTCGTTTCAATTTCCACTGAATTTCAATTGCTATCTAACAAGTGATCCATCATCCTCCATATCATGTATTTCTGTTATTCCCCCAAATTAGCTGCTAGATTCCTTGTTCTCAAATCTGAAGGTGGATAAACAGGTCTGATTTTTAACTGGCTCAATCACATCCTTCACTCTTCCCTTCTCACTTAAA
This sequence comes from Populus alba x Populus glandulosa, assembly GCA_033617975.1. Classification (NCBI taxonomy): domain Eukaryota; kingdom Viridiplantae; phylum Streptophyta; class Magnoliopsida; order Malpighiales; family Salicaceae; genus Populus; species Populus alba x Populus glandulosa. Next base: position 19,869,903 of record CM066147.1, on the reverse strand, counting down.
CAAATTTATTACACAATCAAAATGCCTCTAAAGGCCTTAAGATACAAGAGTGGCTATTGTTGCTTGTGGATTTTAAATATCTTTAATTTGCTTCTGTTAAAAGGCCTCAGAATCCACTTCCCAATGCAAGTGCATCTTATGAAAGGTACACCGCTGAATGTCTCCACCCAGAAGGGTAGAGAGGTGTGGGTGTGGCAATTAGTAATAAGTTCACTAACAGTATGGAAATTTAGATGAATAGTGTAGTGCCTGGAAGAATAGCATCTGTTTTATGTGGAATTATTTCTCAGCTGTAACTTGTTCAATGCTGAAAAATCTCAATTGTCTTAGGCTATATAACCTTTATTCTCATTATCGCATAGAAATACTTTAATTGTTAGTGAACATGCTGGTGGATGATCTTCATTCCTTTTGTCTTTCATGATATTCTGCAGCATAGATGGATTGGTATTGATGTGATTTTTTTCTACCCTGGATCTCCTTTGATTTTTAATTCATGCTTGCTATCCCATTATTTTCCAAATTCTTCCAACTATAAGAAAATATATGTTCCATTATTTCTTTTGTGCTCTCACTCTCCTGGGGATTGTTCTCAACCTGCATATTTTGCTACAGTAAAGTGTAGTTTCATCAAGAAGGAAAAACGTGGGCTTTGAACTAAATATTGAAGATCATATTTTAGAGAAATTGCGTAACTGATTTATGATTTAGCCTAGTCATAGTTTCCTAGAGCCTACTTTTCCATTAGGCAACCTGTTCAATATATAAACTAGGATTATTTATACCTATTTCCTTTTATCTCAATAATACATTCAGATTGCAATTTTCCTTTATGAAAAAAGAAGATATTATCAGATTACTATTAAGAGCACACTCGAAATAATATTCTGGAGTTCTCAGAGAAATGATTTAAGACTACTTAAATTTCCTCTTTTTGTAGGAAGAAGAAGAAACAAAGCGTCAGCTTGCTATAAATGATCCAGGCGAAATCCAGTTGTATTACCAAAAATTCTACAAGGAGAACATTAAAGATGCACAGCATACAAAAAAACCGTGAGGCTTGATTATTTTTTAGCCTATTTTCTTCTTCTTTATTTATTTTTTATCCAATTGCTGTCTTGCCAAAGTTTCTAAGCATCTATCATATCTTATTCTTTGTGTCAACTCTTGCAGGGAGGAGATGGCTAAGATTCTTCGCACTGCTACAGTACTATATGATGTGCTGCAAACGGTCGTACCTGCAGGAAAAGTTGACAACAAGGTTTGATTTAATTGTTTTCAGCATCCTGGCATGAGCTCTTAAGGTACATGTTTGCACGTGGAAGGTGCTTAATCGTGTATGTTCAATTGATTCTATTGCCATAGACAAAGAAATATGCTGAGGATGTTAAGAGAAAAAGGGGACAGTACGAACACTACAACATTCTTCCACTGTATGCTGCTGGGGTAAAACCAGCAATCATGGAACTTCCAGAGGTTGGATATGTGTAGAATATGTAATCTTGGTTTTGCTTGAGCTAATTACATTGATTGTGAATTTCTGAACTTTATCATGGTCATCCTTGAAAATATAGATAAAAGCCGCACTTCATGCTCTACGTGATGTGGGTAATCTTCCAATGCCCAAAATTAGACTACCGCATGATTCCTCTAGTGACATGCACAAGGAAAGGGTTACATCTGTCAATGACATATTCGATTGGCTCTCGTCTATTTTTGGGTTTCAGGTAAGATGCACCTTCAGTTCTATTTTTTGCAATTTGTTTTCTTATTTTACAGCCAAAATGTTAGTTTTGGGTCTTTTGTTTGTCAGTTCTGAAGTAATGTGCATGTTAGCTTCTAGATCTTTAAGTTGCTTAAAGGACTCACAGACTTGAACGCTTGGACCTTTGGGTCTCAGTTCACTGTTATTCATATACTTTATTCTCTTATTCCTTTTGAGAATTGTTGGCAGTATTGTTCCTTACAAAGCTAGGTGAATCTTATATGGCAACGGGAAGATTACAAAGAAAGTAATGAAGAAATTAACGCTCGTGGAGAAAACCATTAATGTTTCTTAATGGACATAAAGACGAAGTATTTCTAATTTGGAATAACTTATGAAGAACAGTCTGGAAATGGTTTGCTTCAGAGCTATACCATTTCCATTCAAACCAGTTGTACTGAATCGATAGAAATAAATGAATTTTGTGGTTAAGATCAGGGCCATTTTCTTTGGTGAGCTATGGATGTGCTGTAAAACCTTGAAGATTTATTATTCACTTGCTTTGGGTTTTGGGAGAGGCAAAGAAGGCAAAACACTTTGGAGAGGTGTGGCAATTGCACTGATATGGTGTGTTTGAATACAGAGAAATGCAGAAATTTTTGAGAAACGTCAGTTGTCTAACCAATTACTTTGAGTTAGGGTAGTTTCTAAAACTTATTTGTGTCAGTTGATTTTTCAGAATGATTTGTAGAAGCAGTGGCTGATCTTGAACAAAATTTTAGGGGACGCAAGAACATGACTAAATATACAGTATTATAGCTTGTGTCATCATTCAATTTTGTCCATGTCAATTTTGGACAATAATTTAATTCTATCAAGACTCCAAAAAAGAAGAGAGAAAAAAAGATGATATGTCAAATTTTTTGATTAGCTTTGATGGTCTAGTGAGCATATTGTATGGATATTATTTTAAAAAATTTTATTCGTGGAAAAGAAAAAAAAACTTATTGACACTTTAAGGATGTGCATTTTGTTGCTTGGAAATAATATGTATGGCGGGAGAGAGACTTTTAATTTGGAAAAAGAAAAGCAAATTTTGAAATCAAGGATCCAACTCTAAATAAATTTGGAGACATAGTGACTAAATTAATTATTTGAAAAGTAAAGGAACTTAAATGTACATAGTATTTTAGAAAATTAAAAATGCTAGGTGAGGGCCTGTCTCTTTGAGGTTCTGTCACTGTGTAGAAGATTTTTTATTTTTTTTTAAAGTTTAGAAGATGCCTTATCATACTTACAGCATTCCATTATCTTTTCCTTTCTTAATAAAATTACCTCTTCTTTACAAAAAGAAAAGAAAATGAACTCTCCTTCGCCTCCTCCAAATAATCAAATGTGACTAACTAATGGAAAAACAAGATTGGTGTTGCATGATTTGACTATCTGTTTGTCTCGTTAGATAACTAGTGGGGATTTCATTAATATCGTAGTTTTGGTGGTCATAATGAAACTTGTGTGCTGTGTTCATAAACTCAAGTCAACTGTATGCATACAAGTTTCTGATTTAGTTATAACTCCTTGTATTCTTATCTTGTCCATGGAATCGAAGCGAGGAAACGTGGCAAATCAGAGGGAGCACTTGATATTGCTACTAGCCAATATGGACGTAAGGAAGAGGAGTCTTGACGATTATACTACGGTAAAAGCTTGATGCTTTATACTCACTTATCTTATATGAATTTAACATTCTTCTATTCTCTCTATAGAAGCCTTTTTTTCGTTTTACTTCTTTATATCATTGTCTTTCAAAGATTGAGACAAAGTTTATTGCAGCTCAATAGTGGGACCATACAACGATTGTTGGAAAAAATTTTCAAGAATTATCGTTCGTGGTGTAACTATTTGCGTTGTAAATCAAATCTTGAGTAAGTTATGGTCATAAGATTGCAGCAGGTAAAGATGTATTTTTCAGGTGGTTGAAATTTTTTGATCTTGTAGGTTTCCTACGAAGTCTGACAACCAACAGTTGAAGCTTATTTACATTGCACTCTATCTTCTTATATGGGGTGAAGCTTCAAATATACGATTCATGCCAGAATGCATTTGCTATATCTTCCACAATGTATGTTTTTTTATAAGATTTTTTCATGGAGTATTGCCAAGTTGAATTAAATAATATTAGCATGGCAGCAGTTTTTTATCATTCTTATGATAAGCTATTGTTTTAGATATCCATCGGGAGTCTTAGAAGTACAATCAACATAACATGTTGTGTAGAAACTATGATTGACTTCTTCTGGTATCATTTAGTCCTTTGTTTTCCTAAAAGAGATGAATATAATTTAAAATGAATTAAAAAAAGGGGCTGAGTTTATTTAATATAAAAGGTAAGATCTTTAATAGAAAAGGAATCCTGAATAAGGAGAGCAAGCCAACTTCTGTGGGGAACAATAGATTGTTAAAAATTAAAAAGCAATGGCTTTCTAGTCTCATTGAATATCCACTAAAAAAAATCTTAAATGCCCCAGATAGATTGCCCCACGTAGAAGTTAGCTACGAAAATAATTTTGTCCCACATTTATTATGTTAGAATTGATTTTTGTATCATACCACTGCAAATATTGCATATTTATACAAAATTTAACAGTCCTTTCTCCCAAAACCCACTGCATGAAAAAAACTCTTCCATCTTATTATGGTTGTTGATGCTCACCTATGGTATCACAAGTTGTTTTCTATATCCCAAGCCAGACAACAATGTATCAAAAGGTGTTCATGTGTCTCCCATTAGTAAGCTGCATGAGAAAAGCATCTTGAGAAAGTGCCTTATGAGATTTCTGTACTTGTAAACAGTTCTCAGAATTAGCTTATCATCTACTAATGTCTGAAACAAAATTTTTAGCCTTGGTTTCCAAATACTGGAATTCATCTGTCTGTCTTGCTTGTTATTTGGTAACAATTTTGTATATAGCATAGTGCCTTTATTTTCATTTCATTTAACAGTTGTTTAAATCAATTTATTAGAAGCATTGATGCCAGTTAAGGTAGCAGAACTCTATCATCACCAAGAATTAGTTTTAGGCATATAATTCTCCTATCTTAGAAAATCTAATGAATCATTCTTTAGGGTGGTATCTGTTTAGCTTCCTCCATGGTATGTTTTTGATGTTCACATCTCTTTTTTGTATGTAAATGTGATGCTCTCCTTATTTCCTAATGTACAAGATGGCACATGAAGTCTATGGAATATTATATAGCAACGTGCATCCTGTTAGTGGGGAGACATATGAAATAACACCACCTGATGATGAAGTCTTTCTGAAGAATGTTATAACCCCAATCTATCAGGTTTTGCGTGAGGTGATTTTTAACTAAATTTACTACTTATTATTTATCTTTCACTTACATGTTACATCTGGAAGATGATTTCATTTCCTGAAAAAGGAAGCAAGGAGAAACAAAGGAGGCAAGGCTAGCCATTCAAAATGGAGAAATTATGATGACTTGAACGAGTACTTCTGGTGAGATCCTTTGAAGAGTAAGTTCTGTTTCCACAATTAGTCAAGATGACTGATAACTAACTTTTTCATCTTTTTAGGTCTGACAAGTGTTTCAAGTTAAATTGGCCAATGGACCTCCAAACAGATTTTTTTGTTCATTCTGATGAGTGGCCACCTGCAAATGAGGTATCTCTCTACTCCCCCTACCCCCCCTAACAAAGAAGGAAAAAAAAAAGGGTAAGGCATCTGAACATACCCTGACCCCAGTGTAATATCCTTTTACCGAAGCATGCAGATAATTATGCTTCACAAAAATGAGAAATTATAGTGCATTGTGTATGTTATCAACTGTTTCTTGCTGATCTTTAAATTCACATCTTTATTTTTAAAATATGTTTCAATTGGTTTCTTTTTAGTTTTCGTAAAATGTGATGTAATGATGTTAGTGATCTTTCGGCCATTGATGATAATGTTAGTTTTCAATGCTGAACTATTGAAGTTCTTCTATCTTCCTGAATTTCTTTTCATTTTTATTTTTTTTAATTGTTATGGGGAGTGGTCTATCATGCATTTCTTCCAAACATTTTGTGTTTGAAGTTTGTATGCTTTTTGCAGAGGTCTAACCAAGGCACTAGTGGAACGAGGAAGCCTAAGACTAATTTTGTTGAAGTCCGCACTTTTTGGCACCTTTTTAGAAGTTTTGACCGAATGTGGATATTTTTTATATTGGCTTTGCAGGTAGCCTAAAATGTTACTGGGTTAATGTCTTCAATCAATTTCTCTACTAGGAATCAATTGAATATGAACTTGTTTTTCAGGCTATGATAATTATTGCTTGGAGTCCTTCTGGATCTATTATAGCCTTTTTTGATGAGGATGTCTTCAAAAGTGTTTTGAGCATTTTTGTCACTTCTGCATTCCTTAATCTTTTGCAAGGTATTGATGAATTTCTTAATAATTTTTCTCTTGTCCAGAAAATAAACAATATTTTTATTGCTATTTTAATTTCATTGCTTCTATTTCATCAGAAATGAAAACTTTGCTAGCATTGTCTTGCTAATGCTAGCAGTTATTGTGGACATCAACCAAGTGAAATAAAGCCTTGTGATTGCATTTCTTTTGGCAATTTCTCAATATTAAATATTAATATGTATTTGTTTAAGTTTTGCATATGGTTATATATTGCTATGATTTTGTTGTTGTAGTTTGAGCGACTTTTTTGGTGCTCCCTTGACATTTTCATCTTTGGTTTTGTAGCTTCTCTGGATATAATTTTGAGTCTTAATGCATGGAGGAGCTTAAAAGTCACACAGATACTACGATATCTTTTTAAGTTTGTTGTGGCTGCTGCATGGGCTGTGGTTCTGCCAATTGGTTATTCTAGCTCCGTGCTGAATCCAACAGGACTTGTAAAGTTCTTTAGCACTTGGTCTATGGATTGGCAGAATCAGTCATTTTATATTTATGCCGTGGCAATTTATTTAATACCCAATGTGTTGGCTGCTTTACTTTTTGTGCTTCCACCATTATGGAGAACTATGGAACGTTCAAATTGGCGGATTGTCACTCTCATAATGTGGTGGGCTCAGGCAAGTATATCAAGCACTTTTACTTTTGACTCAAGTGTTTGTGTGCATGCGTGTGTTTTGGGTTTGGTTAATATTCTAGTTTTTGTTTCTTTCTCTTTAACTTAGCCTTCTTTTTTACATTTCTTTTACCTTTTTGCAGCCGAAACTATATGTAGGAAGAGGCATGCATGAGGATATGTTCTCACTTTTAAAGTAAGAGAAACAAATGCTATTGATTGTTAATTTATTTTCATTTTTACCTTTTTGGAGGGGATGAGGGAGGTTACTAGGAAGTTGCATGATTTGGCTCTTGTACTTTATCAATGTTAGAATTCTTGTTGGGAAATTTAAAATGAATGTTAGGCCTTTATAAACTAGAGGTCTTTTTTTCTTATTAAATCTTAATATTTTCCTATGCACAGGTATACTTTGTTCTGGGTCTTGCTGATAATTTGCAAGCTAGCATTTAGCTACTATGTGGAGGTTTTTTTTTCTTAAACATCTTAATTGTTGAATTTCAATATTCATTGGGACATGATTTTGTTAACAATATTCTGAGTCTAAATGCATCATGTATTCACAGCATACACATATATGCATGCACAAAAATGTTACAAATTTGCTTATATGCATGTATTTGGAATTTGGATCTATACACATGAAAATAAGAGTATAGAATTATTATGTACAAGTTTAGGAGGAACTCTAAAGTCTTTTCTCCACCACTTAAAATGGTGTTCCTCTTGCAGAATAGCTTGTCACATATATTTGTACTTCAATTTAAAGAACATTGTATGCAATGTAGGGATAGAAACTTAACTTCTTGGAATTTACATCTGTTCGAAACACTTTTTGGATGCAGTTTCCACATGGGATATTTCAAATTTCTCCAAGGCTAAAATTTCTAATTACATGGTTGGGTAGAGATAAACAAAAAAAAAAAAATACAATTCCTACGGGAGATAATATTGAAGGCCATGTATAATACTAGGAGAAACATAGTTTTCCTAAATTATTGTACTGTTATAGTGATTTTTTGCAGCAACTATACCATGGATGTGGAAAAACAAACAATCTTATTTTGTACCTTTCAATTTCATTTTGCATGGACCATTTGTTTTCTTGTACAATCTGTCATTCATTTGCTTATAACCCACATGTTGCATATTTGTGAATAGATACTGCCTCTAGTTGAACCGACAAAGTTGATCATGGAGATTCGTGTCAATAACTATCAATGGCATGAATTCTTTCCCCAACGTAATATTTCACCCTTTTTTATTACTCTCTGTACTTTCTTTCATCATAGAGCTATAACTAAGTCATGTTTTGAAATTGGTGTAGTTCCGTATAACATTGGTGTTGTTATCTCTATATGGACTCCTATTCTTCTGGTAAGTGGACTGAATATGAAGTTTTAGGAATGAGAAACTTTATAGTGTTGTGTTTCATAACAAACTTTTACATTAAGTTGGGGTAAATTCTGTCATTGTATTAGGTTTATTTTTTGGATGCACAAATATGGTATGCCATATTTTCTACTCTTGTTGGTGGGATTCAAGGAGCCTTCAGCCATTTGGGTGAGGTTAGTGGTCATTTTGTTCTCATATAATGATATATTAGCATTCATATGATGCATAATGATCCCATTTATTTAACATTATTTTGATTGTTATAGAATATTTGGAATATTAGTTCATATTTGATTGTATGGAAAGTATGCAGTTGACAAGTTGTGGTTTTCATCTCTCACAACACTCATAACTTTTTATTTTCAGATAAGGACCTTAGGGATGTTACGGTCCAGATTTGAATCCGTGCCTTCAGCTTTCAGTCGCCATCTTGTGCCATCACACGAGGATGCTCCGAGGAAACCTTTGGTGATCAATTCTAACAAATTTTGTTGTAGTAGTTTGTTTATTTGCACTGACAGTTAGGTATTTTTTTTTATTAATGTTCCATCTTGGATGCATTTTGTGCCAAATACAAAAGCAACAATATTATTTTGTTTTCCAGCTTGTTTTATATAGCAATCAATTGGAACCCCTTTTTATTTGTCTTGTCTAAATCAACAATTATCATCATTTCAGGATGAGGAATCAGAAAGAAAAAATGAGGAATCAGAAAGAAAAAATATTGCAAATTTTTCACATGTGTGGAATGAGTTCATATATTCTTTGAGAATGGAAGATCTGATCAGCAATCAGTTGAGGCTCTTCTTGCTATACAATTTATTACAACATCAAGTGCATCATATTTCTAGTTGTAAGATTTTAAATTTACTTCACTGTTCAGTGAAAAAGACTTGCTACTTGTGCCTTATTCTTCAAGTGATGTCTCTGTCTTCCCGTGGCCTCCTTTTTTGCTTGCTAGCAAGGTATGCACCTTGATTCATTGGTATTCTTAATATTTGTACTCAATGCAATTCCAATTCTAACTTATCTCCTTGTGTTGATTAACACATGACAGATCCCTATAGCACTGGACATGGCAAAAGATTTCAAGGGGAAGGAGGATGCTGAGTTATATAGAAAGATGGATAAGTATATGCAATCAGCACTGACTGAGTGTTATGAGGCATTGGAGTACATAATATTTAGCCTTCTAGAAGATGATGTAGATAAGATGTAAGAAGCATTCATCTTGCGAGATTGAGTCTTAAAAGTCATATAAAATGAATCTGGCCATTTATGATCGATTATTTATTCATTTATTTTTATTATTCTTTTCTCAACAGGATTGTTAGCGAAATACATCACAAGGTAGATATGAGCATAAAAGAACATAGATTTTTGAATGAGTTCGGGATGAGTGGATTGCCTATGCTTAGTGAATATTTGGAGAGATTTCTAAAAGTCTTGGTAATGTGCTTTCTTTATGCTTTCTTTTTTCTTTAATTTCTTATTTTCATCATGGTCTGCACTTGCTCATACTCGAGTGCTCACACTAGTTTGTTGACAGCTAGGTGATCATAATCATGATGATGATGATGATGGCCTCTACAAATCTCAGATAATTGATTCTCTTCAGTCTATTATAGAAATTGTCACTCAGGATATTATGATTCATGGTCATGAGTAAGTTCTGAATTATTACTAACTTAATGGGATGTCAAAATGGTTTATGATAGATTGAGCCCTGATAACTAAATGTATGGCTACCTATCCTGCAGAATTCTGGAAAGAGCTCACTCACACCCCTTGAGTGATCAAAGTAGTAAGAAAACACAGAGGTTTGGAAAAATAAATTTAAGTCTTACAAATGACAAGTCTTGGAGGGAGAAGGTTGTCCTAACACTCGCGTATTTTGTTACGAATATAATGTTTGTGACATATACATCTTCAATTTTTATATTGTTCAACATCTCTCTGTAGGTCCTCAGGCTTCATTTACTTTTGACCACGAAGGAATCTGCCATAAATGTGCCATCAAACTTGGATGCTCGCCGCCGAATCACTTTCTTTGCAAATTCCTTATTTATGAACATGCCGAAGGCTCCAAAAGTCCGAGACATGTTCTCTTTTAGGTGAGTGATTGAAAAATGTGAATTTTGTAAACAAAAAATGTAATAGGTGGGAATGGTTTTTGTCTATACTTTCTTTGTAGGAACAATATATTCTAAAAATAAATCATCTTCAACATGATCATGGCCTGTTACAACAATCCGATCAGAAATGAAGAAATGATAATCTTGCACGAACATGATAAAAATTGTGTTAAGTAGGATTGCTCAGTTTCTTCTTTTATTCACCATTTTTAGAATTGGTCATGGGCTTTTGTGTTGCTCATTTTCTTCCATTTAGATCATTATTGGTCATAAATAAATGGCTATTCATTTTAATTTTTTGTTTTGTTTTGACATTAAATTTCTTTTCTGATATCATTAGTGTTTTGACTCCCTATTACAAAGAAGATGTTCTTTATTCTGATGACGAACTTCATAAGGAAAATGAAGATGGGATAACGATTTTGTTCTACCTAAAGACAATATATCATGGTGAGTTTCTACCAATTCTTACATCACACTTTCACTCTTTATAATGGGGTTAAACTTATCATGTACAAATGAACGCAAAACAGATGAATGGAAAAATTTTGAGGAACGTATAAATGATCAGAAACTTAAGTTTCTTGCCAAAGAGAAGGCGGAGTTTACTCGTCAGTGGGTATCCTACAGGGGGCAGACCCTTGCTAGAACAGGTTTGAATAGTGAAGGTTTTTGGTGCTTTATTTACTTGCTTCATTTATGGATGTTGACTAGGCCATCATGTAACCATGTGTGTATACACGCGTACGTGCGCACACATAATTCTTTGTTTTTTTTTTTTCCAGTGAGAGGGATGATGTACTACAGGCAAGCCTTAGAACTTCAGTGCTTATTAGAATTTGCAGAAGATGATGGTTTGTGATTTCTTAACATATATACGCGCCATTACTTCCGAAATTTAGCATTCGATTCCATTGCCTCAAATGGTACATTATTTTTTCAAAAAGCTAATCACCGTTTTGCTTTGCAGCCCTTTTGAATAGCTCCCGTACCTTGGAACTTGAGATGGATCAAAAAGCATATTATGATCGGGTACAAGCTCTAGCTGATTTGAAGTTCACCTATGTTGTTTCTTGTCAGGTGTATGGGGCTCAGAAAAAATCCACTGAACAACGGGATCGGAGTTGTTACAACAATATTCTGAATTTAATGCTAGCGTAAGTTAAAATTGGTCCCATTGCATTACATGAAGCTCTCCATTTAGATACAAAAGGTTGATGGCAAACTTCATTACATATTGTTAATGCAGGAATCCATCGTTGCGTGTTGCTTACATAGATGAAAGAGAGACCACGGTGAATGGAAAATCTCAAAAGCTGTATTACTCTGTTCTTGTCAAAGGGGGTGATAAGTATGATGAGGTACGGGATTGATTCCTTGTTTGGTATGGAATTTAGGTGCTTCGGGATTTCTATGCTGCACTTAAGTCGAGCAATTGGTCACTTCCAATTAAATTTATCACATTTCAAACTGCAATAAAGGGTCGGAGTTGCAAAGTTATCTTCTGGAAAAACTCTGTTTATTGTTTGCTAGATAATCTAACAAAGTAATTTGGTATATGCACCTGTAAAATAAATTGTACTTCTTAGGGACTATGTCTTAGGAACAATTGCATTTATGTGATGTTTCCCGAACTGCTTAGTTCATATGCTAGGTATGAGAAACATGTCTTGCCTTTGTGTTCTCGAGTCAAAATATTGAGAGTAGTTGATTGTTAATGCTACTCCTGTTTACAAGCTTCTTTTGCCACTTTTCTACAAATCCAAAGCACAATCTCTTACATGTTGTACTCCTTACACTGCTAGGAAATCTACCGAATCAAGCTTCCAGGTCCTCCGACAGATATTGGTGAAGGAAAACCTGAAAATCAAAATCATGCCATTATTTTTACTCGTGGAGAAGCCCTACAGACTATAGACATGAATCAGGTAGTCTCTCTATTACTTTTCCATTCATTTATAAATTACATTATACAGTAATTCACTAAAATTTCTTTGTTTCAGGACAATTACTTTGAAGAAGCTTTTAAAATGAGAAATGTGTTGGAGGAGCTTAAAAAATCTCATCGTAGGAAACAAAACCCAACGATTTTGGGTATAAGGGAGCATATATTTACTGGAAGGTCAGCTTTACCATTTAATGGTTGTGCATCACATGTTGGCGTGCAAAAAGAATTATGTAGTAGAAATGTTCTGATTTTAATATTATAAACCCTTATATTTCTTTTCTTTCTTTTGACAGTGTTTCATCACTTGCTTGGTTCATGTCCAATCAGGAGACCAGCTTTGTGACTATTGGCCAACGTATCTTGGCTAGTCCTCTAAGGTAAGCCTAATTTTAGCCAGCAATCAATGCATGCTTATGTGGTATTACATATCATTTACAATTTGAATGCTCGTTGCATTATTTAAATTTTGTATCCGTGTACATTTCTATTTGTCCTTTTTAATTATCAAACATGGGAGAAAAATATTTCAAAGCTCAAACAGATGATATTTCACTACTTCAGAAAAAGAAAACGAGAAATGAAAAAAAGTTTGCATTGATTACTACTGGAAAGGTTCTCCCATGGAAACCAATCTTAAGTCTAAACCACTGCTTGACTGTTTTTTCCCTTTTCCTCAGAATAGACTCGTTGACCAGTATAAGATATCTAGATTTACTTAATGATGAACTTTGTTCCAGATTAAAAGACCACAGAACCTTGGTTTTCTTTTTAAATTTTTTCTAATAGAAAAGAGTGGGAGTCTAAAACTACAGAGTTTCAACTTTCAAATATAGGAACAATTGCAAGCTTTAAACTGGAGTAAACTTTGTTTTATATACTTGTTTTGAAGACCAAAGTGCACCAAGATTATTCTTCAGTGGTGCACTTTGCTAGAATAAGATTCTAATAAATGTTGTCTGATTTTATAGGGTACGATTCCATTACGGCCATCCTGATATATTTGACAGAATCTTCCACATAACAAGGGGTGGCATAAGCAAAGCTTCAAAAATAATAAATTTAAGCGAGGATATATTTGCAGGTAATTTTATATGGATTTGAACACTATTGACATCACGTAAGTACCATGCGATGATTAAGCATATCACTCTCTTCAGGATACAACACAACTCTACGTGGGGGATATGTAACACATCATGAATACATACAAGTAGGAAAAGGACGTGATGTGGGGATGAACCAAATATCATCTTTTGAGGCAAAGGTTGCAAATGGAAATGGAGAGCAGACCCTTAGCCGTGATGTTTATCGACTAGGGCGACGTTTTGACTTCTATAGGATGCTCTCGTTCTACTTTACAACAGTTGGTTTCTATTTCAGTAGCATGGTATGCTGATCTGATCTCTTTATTTTACTGTCTTTGTGCTGAACAGATTTCTTAGTTTTTTGTTTCCTATAAACTCTAATAGAGTCTTCATGACTACTACTGGTGATATCCCTTTTGCTTTAAGTTTTGAGTTATGGTGGTATGTTGATCACCTTAAGGAGCTCTGCATATGGAGCTTCAAGGTGATTTATTTATTTAATTTGTAGTAGGTTCAGGAAACACTGCTGTGTATTGGTTACTTGTTTTTTGGAGGATTCTTCTTCCTCCTCCCTATTGTTTTTTTTTAAAAAAACATGCATAGCATAACTAGGCTCCCTGGTAAATGTTGCTCGGATTATTCTTATTTACAAATTTCAAGCTGCTGATTGTTTACTGTTGAGGACGAGACTCATTTTATGCTGGTATCAAAATATAAACAATTAAACACCAAGTATAACATCAGTTTGTCAGCTTGGGCCTTATGCTACAATCCTCTGTTGTGACTAATATCATATAGTAATAGTTTCTAAATTATTTTGTGTTAATGAGGTACTAAAAAAGAACAACCCAAATTTTATGAAATTCAACAATTTCAATCATATCTGAATTGGATAATGATATTGTGCAGTATAAGATCAGTGGTTAGATAACATCAAACGATTAGGTCACTAGGCCAGCTTGCTACTTGTGAATCCATTTTAATATTCTTACGCATGATTTACTTCAAGTCCTATTAGAATTACATGAAATGGAGTGTATTAGAAAGATTAGGTATGCTTTTGTTGTTATAACTACATTTGGTATGCTTTTGTTGTTTCAGGTAACTGTGCTTACTGTATATGTGTTCTTATATGGACGCTTATACATGGTAATGAGTGGATTAGAAAGGGAGATTCTTATGGACCCGAGCATAAATGAAAGCAAGGCCCTTGAACAGGCTTTGGCTCCTCAATCCATTTTTCAGCTAGGCTTGTTGCTTGTGCTACCCATGGTCATGGAAATTGGTTTGGAGAAAGGGTTCCGCACTGCTCTGGGTGATTTTGTCATTATGCAGCTACAGCTTGCCTCAGTGTTCTTTACATTCCAGCTTGGAACTAAAGCACATTATTATGGAAGAACAATTTTGCATGGTGGTTCCAAATATCGAGCTACTGGGCGTGGCTTTGTTGTTTTCCATGCAAAGTTTGCAGAAAACTATAGGCTATACTCACGAAGTCACTTTGTTAAGGGATTGGAACTATTTATATTGTTGGTCGTGTATGAAGTCTATGGGAATTCATATCGCAGTTCAAGTCTTTATTTGTTCGTCACCTTGTCCATGTGGTGCCTGGTTGGATCCTGGTTATTTGCTCCATTTGTGTTCAATCCATCTGGATTTGATTGGCAAAAAACAGTGGATGATTGGACAGATTGGAAAAGGTGGATGGGAAATCGTGGTGGTATAGGGATTGCACCTGATAAAAGTTGGGAATCATGGTGGGGTGGAGAACAAGAACATCTCAAGCACACGAATATCAGGGGATGGTTACTTGAAATAATCCTCGCATTTCGCTTCTTTATCTACCAATATGGCATCGTCTACCACCTTGATATAGCTCATCACAGCAAAAGTTTGCTGGTACAATCCATATTTTTGTGATATTTTGTTTTCTTATTGGCCTATAACTGTTTGGTTGATTTTTACCACCAAATACTAACTTCTACAATTAACTTCAAATCTTTTTTGTAGGTTTATGGACTTTCATGGATAGTTATGTTAACTACACTTTTAGTGCTTAAGGTATGTGGCATGCCAATGGAACACATGCAATAGTAAATATGATTGGGAGCAGCTTGAATAATTTTTAACGTGCATGAAATAATTATATTCGAAAATTGGCAAACCAACATTTTAAACTTATATATTGACCATTTGAAAGTAGAATATAGGAGGTTTTTCTTTTTCTTCTCACAAATGTGTCGTTTGTCTATGCTTTATTTCTGAACTTGGCCTACTCCTGTTTGTTTTTTTCCAATGCTGCTCTCAGATGGTATCAATGGGGGGACGAAAATTTCGTACAGATTTTCAGCTCATGTTCAGGATTCTCAAGGCACTCCTATTCCTCGGCTTCGTGTCGGTCATGACTGTTCTATTCGTAGTTTGTGGTCTCACAATACAAGATTTATTTGCTGGCATCCTCGCATTCATACCCACGGGGTGGGCCCTTCTTCTTGTAAGTACAAACATTTTGTTCCAAGTGTGCAATGTACTTTAAAACTTCTCCTTTAGTTGGCCACTGCATGATTAAGTCCTCTCTTTTATTTAAACAAAAGGATATTCTACCTTTAGCAACTATTGCATTCATTCAGACCCATATGATCTTCAATGCATATTTATATTATTCAAGAATCTATTGAATCAAAAACTCACATGATGGAGTTCCTTGTGATATAAGGTGCATTTTTTACTGGAATGCACCAACAAAGCTATGAATCCAGTTCCTTTCAATATATTATTTGGCCACAAGGACAAGGACAATTCTCTCTTTGGTGTCCCCCCCCCCCACGCCGCCGCCCCCCCCCGGAAATATTACCTGGTGATTCGTAGTTTCAACTGAACGAGAACTTTTAATATCCAATTTCTTGTCCTTTGTAGATTGGACAAGCATGCAGGTCGTTGTTTATGTGGATAGGATTCTGGGATTCAATAAAGGAGCTAGCAAGGGCATACGAATATATTATGGGCTTATTGCTTTTCATGCCAATAGCCATCTTGTCATGGTTCCCGTTTGCCTCGGAGTTCCAAACTCGCCTGCTCTTCAATCAAGCATTTAGTAGAGGCCTCCAAATTTCTATGATTCTTGCAGGAAAGAAAGAGGGAGCTGATAGAGCTGATACTGGAAAGAAAGAGGGAGCTGATAGAGCTGATACTGGAAAGAAAGAGGCTAGCTGATGCAGGAAAGAAAGACGGAGCTAATGCTGGAAGGAAAGAGAGTTTCCACATTTCACGTTCATTTGTCTTTTTAATTGTATCTAAAAGTAGTTGGAGTCAAAGAAAGATGGTAATTACTCTTACAAAATCCATTGATACGATGATTTTCTTTCTTCGATAGTATGCTTGGGCACGAAATTAGTGACTTTCCTTTAGATATTCCTTGTTATTTCTCACTGTTGGACGGGGTATGGATTAGTGTGTGTGTGTACGCGAGCTTTAAAACGAAATGATTTATAACAATAGAATATAGAATAGTAATAATTTTGCAGAGCTTTTGCAGTATCAATGAATCAACGCTAGAGAGTTTTTACAAAAGTTAAAAACTGGGTGAGGCCCAAGTTTTTGCTGAAGATCTACACTTTTTCTTTGCTGAAAATCAACACCCATCAACGCCCAAGCATTTGCATATTTGGATCTACAATTCTCGTTAAACTTGGTCTCTTCTCTGCTTCAAGATCTTGGTAAGTTTTCCGTGAATCTATCTTCTTAGCTCTTTTAATTTTTTTTTCTTGTTAATTACCGAGTATCATTTTGGTATTGCTTGTTTATTAAAGAGTTTACTCTAGGATTTGAATTCTTTGGTTTGCTGTTAAGCTAGCAGTTCAATAAGGCAGTGGTAAGAAGTAAAGTTGCAGGACTAGAAGGCTGGAAACTTGTAGATGAAGATCCAATAAGAATACATTAGTCACATATAAATAAGCAATAAAAACATGTGATAAATGATTAGTTAGCTGGTGGTTAAAGTTTTTTAGTAATCAGTTAGTTTTGTTAATTGGTTTCATTGTATATAAAGTGTAATTAGGAGACGTAAGAGGCAAATGATCAATGAATGACATTTTTTCGTTGCCAATTCTTGTTTCTCCTCTCTTTCTTTCAATTCTTCTGGTTCTTTTTTGTTTAGGCTAAGGCCATAAAAAATTGGTACTAGAGCCGATCCCAGGCCATTCTTGATTTTGTCATTGTTCTACATTCAAAAGGATGGTGGAAAGCAATAAGATAAAGGTTGTGGAGAAGCATTGTAGGAGACTTTATGAACAAATACAAGAAGTTCAACAGGAGCTTCAAGAATTAATAGCAACAAACAAAGCAAGATGGATAGAACAAGATAAGAAGTTTGGTCAGATCAGTTCGTAGCTTGAAACATTGAATCATCAGATTTAATCTTTCTTGGTTGTTCAAGTGGTAAAAAAAAAAGTTGAGTTAATTCCAAAGGAATCCTATTATAAATCCAACAACGGGAAGCGATATTGAAACTCTTAATAGTCAAAAAGACGTACAAGGATTTAGAAGCCACAATCATGGAGATAATGTTACAGGTCAAGAACATTACAAGTCTGGAAATAACTCAACATTGCCAAGAGTAAGTTTATAAAATTTGTTGGGGGGTAATCCTAGAGGGTGTACAAGAAAGTGTAAGAATTACTTCAAACTTAACTCAGTACCCATACACTAGTGGGCTGATGTGACTTCATGGTATTTGGATAATATAGTAGAGATTTGGTTTGAAGGACTAATGTCTGGGGTGAATTTGTGACCAGCCAAGAGAAATTCTCAAAAGCTATTTATAAAAGATTTGGTAGTAGAGATAATATAATTGAGGAGTTTAACAAGTTAGAATAAGATAAAAGTGTGTAAGATTATATTGAGAAGTTCGAAAAGTTGAAGTATTTGATGAGCACATGAAATCTTTCTTTACCAGAATCATACTACATTTTTATTTTTATTAGTGGATTAAAAGAGGACATCAAACTCATGCTTAAAATTTTAAGGCCTACTTCGTTAATGCAATCTTTAAAGCAAGCAAAATGGCAGGAAGAATCTAATAATACAATGGCTAGAAAAGGCAAGTTTGTTTAGAGATTGAATTCTCCTTTCAGTATGGGAAGAGCAGCAGCAGGTAACATTCAATCTAAACCTTTCAATCACTTTAAATATAAGGCACCACAAGGTACAAAACATATACAAGATACCTTGTACAAACAAAGAAGAAAATTAGGCCCATGTTTTAAATGAGGAGATAAGTACATGCTAAAACATGTTAAAGTGACCACTTAGAGCGAGTGTCCCACTCTGGTTAGTCATCAATGTAATAATAAAGGATTGCATATGATGAAAGATATAGAGGATGAAATAGAAGAATTTCTCGATGTGAAAGAAAAAATAAAAGTGGTAAAATAATAGACAATAAGAGTATTGATGAATACGACTTATCACTAAATGCCTTGGTTGATAGCTGATTAGTACTTAAAAGTGCATGTTTATCAAGGGTTTATATCATCATTTTGCACTTAAAGTATCAATAACTCCTTAACTAAAGCATGTTTTATAATAACAAGTCTAATATTATAAATTACCCTAATATATGGTAAATGTTCATCTTAAATGCAGGCATATCACATAAATCAAAGGATTGATTGATGAATTCAACTACTGAAATTTTGAAGATAAAGAAGGGTGAAGCTTAGAAAAGAGATGTTGGTGCAGTCCAAACTGGAACACTGTTCGGTATTGGGTCATATCTCGAGTTCTAGATATCCAAATGATCTGAAATTTTTATAGAGATTTGATAAGACATAGGCCTACAACTTTCATTTGGACATCAAGATCTACGAATGCCGTTTTCAAGTCCAAATAATAGCAACAACGGAGAAGTCCGAAGCTGTCCTGCAGCCCAAACACTATTCAGTGTTCAGCCCATATCTTGAGTTCTAGAAGTCCAAATGACCTCATCTTTTTTTTGCTGGAAAGCTAAGAGAATTTCGCAAAACTTTCATTTGGACATCTGGACCCAGTTCTGATGCTAGCATTTTTGTTTTATTTAGACAAGATGATAAGGATTTTTACTAAGTCAAAAGTTGGCCACCCACTCAACAATGAGTCATCAAAGCAATAATTCCGAATTTTGGCCTATAAAAGGAGGCATTTGCCATGTATTTAGGGGCTTGGTTGTTCAGATCAAGTTCATGCTCTTTATTTTCTCTCTTTATATTTTTGTAATTCTTAAGTTTTGCTTTCATTAATTTCTTGTTTATGCTTTTCATTTCCTTTCCTTTCCTTAGTTAACTTGTATTTTATTTATGTTCTTGTTTTGTTTATTTATGTTTCTCTTCTTCTTTATGTTTGGCTAAGTTTATTATGTCAAGGTGAAAAGGTTACACTAATGGTGTAAGAACAAGTATGGTGTAAACTCAATATGGACCTAAATGTTTAATATTAACATGTCTTATCTTTTTATCTTACTAATTCTTAATACCTTGCTTGTTAAATGGTTAATCTAAATTTGTGTTGTATAATACTTGGTACAACAAATGCTTGGCACTCTCATAACCCAACCGTATGGTATTACCTACACCTGGGGCTATGAAAGGTACTTGATTTGTTGTTAACATCAATTAACATCATGAATTCGTGATAATATTTAAAAGTTTGGTGTTATGTAAATGAGATAATTAATATGATCTTGTTGATAATTTATAATGAGCTATTAATGACAAATCATCCGAATGGAACCTCCTTCGTGTGTGGTTTCCAAATTGAGTAATAAGAGTTTATACTATACTTGTTTGAAATACCATTGGTGGATCCTCTAACCTTGACATTTATTTTTATCATTGTTTAATCCTTACATTAATCTTCCATCTCAAAGTTCTCATTAATTTCTTCCTCCTCTTCTTTTTATTGTTATTATTATTACTACTACTACTACTACTACTATTATTATTATTATTATTATTATTATTATTATTTACATTTTTGTTATATTTTATGTATGTTAAGTATGCTCTGTGTTTGATCAAGGATCTTGACATTGTTGGTCTTGCCTTGTTCATTCACATCAGAAATTTGTTTATATTATATAATATATCTCTTTGATCTTTCCATAAACTCAGTATATAGGCTGGAAACCTGTGACCCGATCTTTTAGATCATTCTCAGGTATAACAACGCCACGTATTGAGTATTATTATTATTATTATTATTATTATTATTATTATTACTATTAATATTATTATTACTGTTATTGTTATTATTATTGTTGTTATTGTTGCTATTATTGTTATTGTTGTGTTGTTATTTATAATTTATACAATTAACCTCTCTGTGGTTCGACCCCGGTCTTGCCGGGTTATTTATTACTTCGACACTCCTGCATTTGGGAGAAGACATCAATCTTTTGGTCGTGTCAAGTTTTTGGCGCCGTTGCCGGGGAGGTAAATTCTTGTACAAATTTTAGTATTTTTTTTTCTTTTCAATTTTCTTGTATCTAACTTTGTTTCTTTTGTGTTGTTTCTTTTTCTTTTGTTTTCTTCTTCCTTTTATTCTCTTTCTACACGTGCATGAGTGTTTGATCACGTACATTAAGTGGTAGACTTTCTAGGGTATCCTCATCATTTCAGAAAATATGGCCGAAGAAGATAACCAGTCACTTCATAATGAGAATAATGAGAATAATAAGAATAATCGTGTTAGGATACTTAGAGACCACATGAATCCTACAAGAACAAGTGCACCCTCATGCATAGTTTTCCCTCCTGATGCATCCCATTTTAATTTTAAACCAGGCATTATTCAACTTTTACCTTCTTTTCATGGCTTAGATCTAGAAAATCCATACTTGCATTTGAGAGAATTTGAAGAAGTTTGTAACACCTATAATGACTTAAATTGTAGCATGAACACCATTCGATTAAAGCTTTTTCCTTTTTCATTAAAAGATAAAGCTAAAACATGGCTACAAAATCTTAGGTCAGGATCCATTCGTGCTTGGGATGAAATGCAACAACAGTTTTTAAAGAAGTTTTTTCCATCTCATAGAACCAACTCTTTCAAAAGACAAATCACCACTTTCACTCAAAAACCAGGAGAAACATTTTACCAATGTTGGGATAGGTATCGAGACTTGCTTAATACTTGCCCTCATCATGGTTTTGAAACATGGGGATTGGTTTCACAATTTTATGAAGGATTAACACCTAAAGATAGGCAAATGGTTGAATTGATGTGCAATGGAACTTTTGAAGATAAAGACCCTAACAAAGCAATGGAGTACTTAGACTTGCTAGCTGAGAATGCGCAAAATTGGGACACTAAGGGCACTTATGAGGCACCAAGTAAAACCCAACCTCATACATCTAGTGGAGGTATGTATAACCTTAGGGAAGATCATGACCTCCAAGCCAAGTTTACATCTTTAGCTAGAAAAGTCGAGGCACTAGAATTGAAAAAGAGTGGTCAATTAAAATCTGTTCAAGACATTGTGTGTCAAATCTGTGAAACAAATGAACATGCAACTAATAACTGTCCAACTTTGCCTTCTTTCAAGGAATGTCTCCATGAACAAGCCCATGCCTTAAACAGTTTCCAAAGGCCCAATCATAACCCATACTCGCAAACATACAATCCTGGTTGGAGAAATCACCCAAATTTCAGTTGGAAGAGTGATAACAATAATGCACAAACTTCACAGCCATCGTTTCAAGCACACCGTAATTTCCAAAATTCTCATGGATATGCACCTCCTTATGCTCCACCTCCTAGAAGAAATCTTGAGGAAACATTGCATGCATTCATTGAAAAGCAAGAGACAATCAACACTCAACTTACTCAAAGCATGACAAATTTTAAAGATGCTCTTGCAAAATTCACATCTGCTCTCAGTTTTCAAGAGAAAGGTAAGTTTCCATCTCAACCACAACAAAATCCAAAGGGGCAATACAATGCAAATGCAAGTAGTTCCGAAAGCCAACACATGGATCAAGTCAAATCAGTCATCACTCTTCGCAGCGGTAAGGTTATTGAAAAACCCACTCTTGAACCTTGTGAGAAAGATGATGAGTCAATCTCTGAGGGTAAGGAAGGGGTTGAATTTGAACGTTGTGAAGAAAAGACTGATTCTCCACCAGCACTTCCATTTCCTCATGCCATGACCAAACAAAGGAAAGTCAATCACAATTCTGAAATCCTTGAAATTTTCAAACAGGTAAGGATCAATATACCTTTGTTGGATGCTATTAAACAGGTACCTTCCTATGCTAAATTTTTGAAAGATCTATGCACTGTGAAGAGAAAACTGAATGTGAAAAAGAAAGCCTTTTTAGCCGAACAAGTAAGTGCTATTCTTCAGAACAATAATGCTTTGAAATATAAAGACCCTGGTTGTCCTACAATTTCTTGCTTTATTGGAGAACATAAAATTGAAAGAGCTTTACTTGATCTTGGAGCTAGTGTGAATTTACTTCCATATTCGGTTTTTCAAAGTCTCAATTTAGGTGAGTTAAAACCAACTTCTGTAACTCTTTTACTTGCTGATAGATCTGTAAAAGTGCCTAGAGGAATAGTTGAGGATGTGTTAGTACAAGTTGATAAATTCATTTACCCTGTAGATTTTATTGTCTTGGATACACAACCTATTGAAGCATGTAATTCAATTCCTGTTATTTTAGGACGTCCATTTCTTGCAACTTCTAATGCATTGATTAATTGTAGGAATGGACTGATGAAACTATCATTTGGAAACATGACATTGGAGATGAATATTTTCAACATTTGCAAGCAACCTGGAGATGATAATGATTTACAGGAAGTGGACTTTATTGAAAAATTAGTTCATGATCAATTTCAAACCACTTCTAGTGAAACTAAGATTGATGAACCTGACGAGTTGCAAATGGTTTATTTTCAGGAAGAAGCAAAGGCATGTAATTGGAGACCACAAATTGAAGAATTGCCATCACGATCAATTGAGTCTATACCTTCAAGTGTTCAACCACCAAAACTTGATTTGAAGCCGTTACCAGTCAATCTTAAATACTCATTTTTGGGAGAAAATGAAACTTTTCCGGTAATAATCTCTTCCAAACTTAATGCACATTAGGAAGGTAAGTTACTACAGACTCTGAAAATGCACAAAAATGCATTAGGATGGACCATAACTGACATAAAAGGAATTAGTCCTTTGATTTGCACACACAAGATTTATTTGGAGGAAAATGCTAAACCATCTAGAGAAATGCAACGAAGACTTAATCCTAATATGAAAGAAGTAGTGAAAAATGAAGTCATTAAACTTCTAGATAATGGAATCATTTATCCTATTTCTGACAGCAAATGGGTAAGTCCTACCCAAGTTGTACCCAAAAAGTCTGGAGTCACTGTGATAACAAATGAGAAAAATGAGTTAATTCCAACTCGGACTATTACTGGTTGGCGCATGTGCATTGACTATAGGAAACTTAATTTAATGACTAGAAAAGATCATTTTCCTTTACCTTTCATGGATCAAATCCTAGAAAGAGTTGCAGGTCATGAATTTTATTGTTTCCTAGATGGCTATTCAGGTTACAATCAAATTGAAATTGCATTGGAAGACCAAGAGAAGACTACTTTCACTTGTCCATTTGGTACTTTTGCATATCGAAGAATGCCTTTTGGGTTATGTAATGCACCAGCCACGTTTCAAAGATGCATGCTTAGCATATTCAGTGATATGGTTGAACGTTTTCTTGAGATTTTTATGGATGATTTTTCTGTTTTTGGTGATTCATTTGATGGTTGCTTAACTAACTTGGAAAATGTTTTGAACAGGTGTGAAGAGAAGAATCTTGTACTGAATTGGGAAAAATGTCACTTTATGGTAACAAACGGCATTGTACTTGGTCACATTGTTTCATCGACAGGAATTGAGGTTGACAAATCTAAAATCGAGTTAATTGCCAACTTACCAACACCAAAATCTGTTAAAGATGTTAGATCATTCTTAGGACATGCTGGTTTTTACAGAAGGTTCATCAAAGATTTTAGTGTAATATCTAAACCATTGTGTAACCTTCTATCAAAGGAAAATGTTTTTGAATGGACTGAACAATGTGAAAAAGCCTTCGTTAAACTTAAAAGCTTGCTTACTTCTGCTCCTGTCATTCAACCTCCTGATTGGTCATTACCTTTTGAAATAATGTGTGACGCTAGTGATTATGCCGTGGGTGCTGTCTTGGGACAAAGAAAAGATAAGAAACCTTATGTGATTTACTATGCAAGTAAAACTTTAAATAGTGCTCAAATGAATTACACTACCACTGAAAAAGAATTACTTGCAGTAGTATTTGCATGTGACAAGTTCAGATCTTATCTTGTTGGCTCACCTGTTGTTGTTTTTAGTGATCATGCAGCATTGAAATATCTTCTTTCTAAGAAAGATTCTAAGGCTAGATTGGTGCGGTGGATTTTGTTACTTCAAGAATTTGATATCACAATCAAAGACAAGAAAGGCACCGAAAATGTTGTCGCGGATCATTTGTCAAGATTAACAACCGATTCGAGATCTGACATCACACCAATCGATGACTACTTTCCTGATGAATCTTTATTTTCTGTCTCTACGATGCCTTGGTTTGCTAATATTGTTAATTTTCTTATTTCAGGAAAATTGCCAGCTCATTGGAGTACCCAAGACAAAAGAAAGTTCTTGAACGAAGTGAAGAACTTTTATTGGGATGACCCTTATTTATTCAAATATTGTCCTGATCAAATATTTCGAAGATGCATTCCTGACAATGAGGTAAGTAATGTCATTAAATTTTGTCATTCTGAGGCATGTGGGGGTCATTTCTCATCAAGAAAGACAACTGCAAAAATCTTACAAAGTGGATTTTACTGGCCCACCATGTTCAAAGATTCACATGCATTCTGCAAGACTTGTGAAAATTGTCAAAAGTTGGGATCTATTTCAAAACGTCACATGATGCCTTTAAATCCTATTCTTGTCATTGAGATCTTTGATTGTTGGGGTATAGATTTTATGGGTCCATTTCCTCCATCATTTGGTTTCTTGTATATATTGGTCGCAGTAGATTATGTTTCAAAATGGATAGAGGCAATTCCAAGTAGAACCAATGATCACAAAACAGTGATAAAATTTTTGAAAGAAAACATTTTAAGTCGATTTGGAATCCCTCGAGCCATGATAAGTGATGGTGGAACACATTTCTGCAACAAGCCATTTGAATCTTTAATGAAGAAATATGGAATCACACACAAAGTTGCCACCCCTTATCACCCTCAGACGAGTGGACAAGTAGAACTTGCTAATAGGGAGATTAAACAAATCTTGGAGAAAACGGTGAACCCTAATCGGAAAGACTGGTCTTTAAGACTTAATGATGCACTTTGGGCTTATCGAACTGCATATAAAACATCATTAGGTATGTCACCTTATAGACTAGTCTATGGAAAACCTTGTCACTTGCCTGTGGAAATTAAACATAAAGCTTATTGGGCTATCAAAGCTTTCAATTCAAACATTGATGATGCTAGTCAGCTGCGAAAATTGCAAATAAATGAGCTTGAGGAAATAAGAAATGATGCATATGACAATTCAAGAATTCATAAAGCAAGAATCAAAGAGTTTCATGATAAGAAAATACTGAGAAAAACATTCAATGTTGGTCAAAAAGTCTTGCTTTATAATTCTCGACTCCATTTATTTCCTGGAAAACTAAGATCAAGATGGAGTGGTCCTTTTATTGTGAAACATGTGTATCCATATGGGGCCTGTGATATCGAAAATCCAAAGAATGGCAATGTTTTCAAGGTAAATGAGCATCGGTTGAAAGTTTATTTTGACAATTTTTCAGTTGAAAATGACTCTATTGAATTGAGTGATCCTGTATATAAAGATTGATTCTTTTTCTCACATTGTTTTGTGTTTGTTTTGGTATATCTTTTATTTTGCTAGTTTCTCTCACCCCGGTCAAATGGCGGATAACGGTACTCCGTGACTTTTAAGTCGGTTCTTTCAGTTTCCCATGATAACTGATATCTGTGTATATAATTGTGCAATTCTCTGCTCTTTCTTCTTTCTTTGAATCTCTCCCCCAATTCTCAGTTGAAAATGGACACCACTCTTGAAAAATTGAAAAAGTATTTTCCCGCTCTGCCTCAGAATGCGATTACAAAAATTTACCGTGCTAGATGTGCAAGATTGAGGTTGTTAATGAACCATGGAATTCCTGAAGATATTCGCTGGCTGATTGAAGCAAAGGTCCAATTATCAGGTGAGTCCTCCAATTCTTTCATTTCATACATGCCTGGAACAGGTAAAAGCACTTTTGCGAAGAAACGTCGTGCAAAACGACTGAAAGTCTGTCACCGATGTGCCAGATGGACTTGTAATGCGACATGTCGTTCTTTAGGAATGGTATCTGTAAACCGTGAAGATAAAATACAATTCATTAAGGATGGCCTGAGTAAGGGGTCTTTAGATAATTTTCTATTGACTCTTGAGACGCACCCTAGTGGAGATGTGCATCGTGTAATTTATGATTTATGGCCCCAATTCCATAAAGAACATGCTCGACTTAGTCTTGGGAATCTGACTAAAAAAGACCCTGTTTGCCAGTTTTTAAGAAAACTGGATGGGAAGCCTATCCCCGACCCATAGAGGGCGTTTAAGCCGTTCTTGGACGTAAAACCAAGGGACGATGTGAACCATAATCACAACTACCTGTACATATATATGCTTTTTCAAAATAAATAATTAATAAAGAGAGAGAGAGAGTGTGTGTGTGTGTCTGTATGTGTGTGCGACTACAGCTGGCCTACATATAGGTGGTATGATTGCATTTTCAATTTCTCATCTATAAATTCTTCTCTTCCTTCCTTTTATTTCTACTCAACCCATACATTCATCAAATACAGACGTGTGTAGAAATGGCAGGTTCCTCAAGTAATCACATAAACAAAATTTATGTTTTTGGTGGATCCAGTCCCGGGAAAGAAAAAGAGTTTTTAGAATCAGCAAATCATCTTGGTCAGGTACTAGCTGAGCGAAAGATTCATTTAGTGTATGGAGGAGGTAGCCTTGGGTTAATGGGGGGAGTGTCAATAGCTGCATCTGTAGGAGGTAGTCAAGTTTTGGGGATTGTCCCCAAAGCTTTAGCACAAGGGGACATCATTGGAAAAACAATTGGAGAGGAATTACAAGTCCCCACAATGTCTGATCGACTGAATGCAATGTTTAACCATGCTAATGCCTTCATTGCCTTACCAGGAGGTCTGGGCACATTGGAAGAGATCTTTCATATTTCCTCTTAGGCCCAACTGCATATTCACCATAAACCCATAGGTTTGTTAAATGTTAATGGTTTTTATGATAAGTTGTTGTCTTTTCTTGATCATGCTGTGGAACAGGAGTTTCTAACATCTTCAGCACGACAAATCATAATCTCTGCTGCTACTGCTGAACAATTGATTGACCAACTACAATCTTTCATCCCTGTAATTAATCCCTCCATGAGTCGCATAAATTGGTCAACTCAGGAAAGCCGTAAAAAGCTTAGATTGGATTTGAGCCTTTGTTTGTAAAAACTTTGTGTCTTTTGGTTTTATTATTGTGTTTTGTTGTTTCTTCTATTTGTTTAAGTGTGTTTCAGGTTTGTCAGTGTTCGTTATTTCAGGTGATGTCTTCTATACTCTATCTTTCTACCTTAAAACATTGAGGACAATGTCTCATTTTGGTTGGGGGGAAAGGGTAGTAGTAAAAAAAAAAAATTGTGTTTTCTATTTCATAAACTATTTGCAAAACTGTTGTTGCTAGGATGGCAGAGTAAAAGGAGTTCTTTTGTTAAAGTGACTCTTGAGACGCATCTTAGTAAACATTCTTAACAGGGTCTATCATAATACTTCTTGAAATATCTAAGTCTACAAACTCTCATATTGTTAACACTTGATTCTGCTCATATGCTCATTTAACAAGTATTCTTGAATCTTCATTTTCACACACACACGCTTTAACATATGATTGTGGGTTGCACATTGGATTATTACATTATTTATGTTCTTTTGTTAAAGGTAATAACTAAGGGAAAGGGATAGTACATAATTTGCATAAAAAAAAACAAAAAGAAAAAAAAATTGTGATAATAATGATGAATAAAAACGTAGATAAGTTTGGTTTCGTAGCCTCCCTAACCTAAGCAATTAAGCCCGAAGGGGTGTTTTAACACTTAATACCCTAAAGTCAATTGACTTGGGAGTTATTGGCCCAAAGCTTGTTACATGGGTTAAGGAGAAAAGCTTAAGGAAATCAAACATTACACTATCTTCGTATCAGTATCTGCAACCCGAGTTGCTAAGTTCGTAGAGGTGTCTCAACACCTAATGCCCTAAGACCAACTGGTCTGGGAGTCATTAGCCTAAAGCTCGTTACATGGGTTAAAGATGCATTGTGTTTTAAGTTGTATGTGTAAATAGAAAAAAAGAAAAAAAAAAAGAAGAAGAAAAATGATCCCAACCCAAGGAAGTTAACCTTAAACATTAGAACATCATATTGTTTTCTTCCAACAATAGCCTCATCATATATGTTTTCATACATTGAGCACATAAAAAGAAGATTTATTAATATCTTGTTTAAGAAATATGAAGCAGAAATGGGAGTTTGTTTATCTGGATAGATTAATGGAAGTTGAATGATGAATGCCTTGCTTTGTGGAACTTGCAAATTGTTTTTCTATTTTAACGCTTTGATTACTAGGGACTAGTAATAAGCTGGTTGGGGGGTGTGATTAGTACTTAAAAGTGCATGTTTATCAAGGGTTTATATCATCATTTTGCACTTAAAGTATCAATAACTCCTTAACTAAAGCATGTTTTATAATAACAAGTCTAATATTATAAATTACCCTAATATATGGTAAATGTTCATCTTAAATGCAGGCATATCACATAAATCAAAGGATTGATTGATGAATTCAACTACTGAAATTTTGAAGATAAAGAAGGGTGAAGCTTAGAAAAGAGATGTTGGTGCAGTCCAAACTGGAACACTGTTCGGTATTGGGTCATATCTCGAGTTCTAGATATCCAAATGATCTGAAATTTTTATAGAGATTTGATAAGACATAGGCCTACAACTTTCATTTGGACATCAAGATCTACGAATGCCGTTTTCAAGTCCAAATAATAGCAACAACGGAGAAGTCCGAAGCTGTCCTGCAGCCCAAACACTATTCAGTGTTCAGCCCATATCTTGAGTTCTAGAAGTCCAAATGACCTCATCTTTTTTTTGCTGGAAAGCTAAGAGAATTTTGCAGAACTTTCATTGGGACATCTGGACCCAGTTCTGATGCTAGCATTTTTGTTTTATTTAGACAAGATGATAAGGATTTTCACTAAGTCAAAAGTTGGCCACCCACTCAACAATGAGTCATCAAAGCAATAATTCCAAATTTTGGCCTATAAAAGGAGGCATTTGCCATGTATTTAGGGGCTTGGTTGTTCAGATCAAGTTCATGCTCTTTATTTTCTCTCTTTATATTTTTGTAATTCTTAAGTTTTGCTTTCATTAATTTCTTGTTTATGCTTTTCATTTCCTTTCCTTTCCTTAGTTAACTTGTATTTTATTTATGTTCTTGTTTTGTTTATTTATGTTTCTCTTCTTCTTTATGTTTGGCTAAGTTTATTATGTCAAGGTGAAAAGGTTACACTAATGGTGTAAGAACAAGTATGGTGTAAACTCAATATGGACCTAAATGTTTAATATTAACATGTCTTATCTTTTTATCTTACTAATTCTTAATACCTTGCTTGTTAAATGGTTAATCTAAATTTGTGTTGTATAATACTTGGTACAACAAATGCTTGGCACTCTCATAACCCAACCGTATGGTATTACCTACACCTGGGGCTATGAAAGGTACTTGATTTGTTGTTAACATCAATTAACATCATGAATTCGTGATAATATTTAAAAGTTTGGTGTTATGTAAATGAGATAATTAATATGATCTTGTTGATAATTTATAATGAGCTATTAATGACAAATCATCCGAATGGAACCTCCTTCGTGTGTGGTTTCCAAATTGAGTAATAAGAGTTTATACTATACTTGTTTGAAATACCATTGGTGGATCCTCTAACCTTGACATTTATTTTTATCATTGTTTAATCCTTACATTAATCTTCCATCTCAAAGTTTTCATTAATTTCTTCCTCCTCTTCTTTTTATTGTTATTATTATTACTACTACTAATATTATTATTATTATTATTATTATTATTATTATTATTATTATTTACATTTTTGTTATATTTTATGTATGTTAAGTATGCTCTGTGTTTGATCAAGGATCCTGACATTGTTGGTCTTGCCTTGTTCATTCACATCAGAAATCTGTTTATATTATATAATATATCTCTTTGATCTTTCCATAAACTCAGTATATAGGCTGGAAACCTGTGACCCGATCTTTTAGATCATTCTCAGGTATAACAACGCCACGTATTGAGTATTATTATTATTATTATTATTATTATTATTATTATTATTATTATTACTATTAATATTATTATTATTGTTATTGTTATTATTATTGTTGTTATTGTTGCTATTATTGTTATTGTTGTGTTGTTATTTATAATTTATACAATTAACCTCTCTGTGGTTCGACCCCGGTCTTGCCGGGTTATTTATTACTTCGACACTCCTGCACTTGGGAGAAGACATCAATCTTTTGGTCGTGTCAATAGCTATGGTCACAACACAATTAGGATTATAGGAAGTAGTAAAGGTAAAGACTTAATTGTCCTAATTGATAGTGTTAGTACACATAATTTTATAAATGCGTATGTAATTGAAAGCATTAAAGATGTAATTGTCAAGACTACTATATTGGCAATAATAATGGCAAATAGAAATGTGATGTTATATGATGCTCAGAGCCCTGAATTCACATGGTTTATTCAAGATTATGAATTCAAAGCTGATTTGAGAATACTTAAACTGGGAAGGTGTGATGTTGTTTTGGAAGTTGATTGGTTACAAATATACTCGCCTATCCTTTTTTATTTTACTAAAATGAAAATTTCATTTAGAAAGGAAGGTAGAATGATTGAACTAAGTGGAATTATTGAAGAAGCTCGGATATAAATGGTTTATGTAACCAAGTTACACGAGTTTTTTAAAAAAGTCTATGGATACATTGGTCAATTTTTTTCCATAAAAGCTATTGATGAATCATCACGGGAGATTCAAAATTCACAAGTGAAATATTTGCTGGAGGTGTTCGGAAGTTTTTTATGAACCAAAATAGCTTCCACCATAACGAAAGATAGATCATAAGATTCCATTAGTTCTAGAGGCCAAACTAGTAAATATTAGGCCCTAGAGGAAATTCTTTATCCACAAGGAAGAAATTGAGAAATTAGCTAAAGAAATGTTACAAAATGGGATAATTTAGCTTAGCTGCAGTCCCTATGCCTCACTTGTATTTCTAGTTAAAAAGAAGGATAATTTATAGAGGTTTTGCATCGATTACAAGAGCTTAATGACCTGACTATTAAGAATAGGTTTCTTATTCCACTGATGAATGAGGTGCATTGGTTTCAGTTTTACTCTAATTTAGATTTAAGGTCTGGTTATAACTAGGTCATGATGGGGAAATATGTTGATTCTTGTACTCACCATGGTCATTATGAGTTTAGAGTAATGTCATTTATGCTCACAAATGCACCTGTTATTTTCCAGGCTTTAATGAACTAGGTATTGGAATCTTTTTTGAGAAAATTTATGCTTGTGTTTTATGATGATATATTGATATACAACTCTATATTGGACTTGCACATCAATCATCTTAAGGAGGTTTTGGAGGTACTAAAAAGGAACCAATTGTATGCTAGAAGGTTCAAGTGCTCTTTTTGTAAGAATTAAGTAAAGTAATTGAGTCGTATTATTACAGCATATGGTGTTGCCATATGCTCTAAAAAAACTGAAGCAATTAAGGGTTGTCCAACTCCCAAATCAGTCAAGGAATTGAGAGGATTCTTGAGGCTAGCTGGATATCATAGAAAATCTATCAGAGGGTTTGACATCATTAACAAACCTTTAATTGATTTACTAAAGAATATCAGGTTCCAATTGAATGTATTCGCTGAAGAGGCATTTAATTAGTTGAAAAAAACCTTGTATAAAGCTCTTGTATTAACATCACCAAATTTTTATAGTACATTTGTTCTAAAGATCAATGCTTGTTTAATAGGATTGAAAGTCATTTTAAGTCAAAATAGCAAGACTGCTAGCTTTCTTCAGCAAGGCCACTGATGGATAAAGGGTCAAAAATTAATGATATTACTAATATTGATGAGAGATGAGGTTTAATGGTCATTTATGTGGTCATCCTAGCTTGGTATGAAAAAATTTAGGAATACTTATAAAAAAAGATAAACAAATATAGAAAATAACTACTAGCAAGTTAATTAATCTAGCATGAGAACTATATTATCAGTTGGTATATAAAGTCTTGAAATACTAGGCAAGAATAACAGTTGGTATAAAAAGCACTTTGAGGAGAAAATTGGTTAATCAAATGCATGATTTTTATATTTGTGGTCATGATGGAATCCAGAATACATACAAGAGGTTGAAGACTACGTTTTATTGGTCAGTTATGAAGTCTACAGTTAAACAAGTTATGGAAAGATATGTAGTTTGTAAACAAGTAAAGGTTGAAAGAGTGGCATATCTAGGATTGTTTCAACCTTTATTGGTACCAAAAAGAGCTTAGATAGACATCACAAAGGATTTTGGATTTTGTTGAGGGCTTACAAGCTTAAAAAAAGAGAGGATGTTATCATGGTGATAACAGACAAGTTCACTAAATATATATATTTTATAGCCCTTACACTTCCTTTCACTGCATAAGATATATCACAAGTGTTCATAGAACAATTTTACAAATTTCCTGAGTTGCCAACAACAATTGTCTCTAATAGAGACAAAATCTTTACTAGTTTATTCTGGAAATAACTTTTCAAATTGTTAGGGGTGAAATTGTTTATGAATCAGTTTATCACCCACAAACAGATGAGCAATTAAAAAGGGTTAACCGGTGTCTTGAAACATACTTGAGATGTATGAGTATGTATAGGCCTTATAAATGAGTTTGGGGGCTTTCTAGCATATTGGTGGTACAATTCAAGTTACCACTCTGCTAATAGGTTTAAAGCAATTTCTTAACCTCTCTCTTAATGTTTGTGGACCTTTTTAATTACCAACCTAGATCATTAAGTAACTTAACTAATGTAGATGTTCATGAAAGATTATTTATCAAAATCAAAATATATATATATATATATGCTTTAGGGGGGAGAGACTCTAAACTTAAAGGGAAATGTTATAATTTATCCTGATATAATATTAATCAAGTGTCAACTTAAAGTTTAAAGAACAATCCCTCTAACATGGACTAGTTAAAAGGTCTGAGATGGACCCATCATCTCCATTTAGAATTGCAACCTATATAGAGGTTGAGTAAATTGTTTTAAAACAATTGCTTAAAAATTAGCAAAACAATGAATTTAAGACTGAAATAAAAATTGAGATACTTACTACAAATTAATGAAATGTAAAATTTCATAACTTTAATTAGATGAGGTTGCTTGCCTGATAATGTTATTATAATTTGAAAATTATCTCAATTGACTTATTAATCTTAATATTTATGTTGTTAGTGTATGATCCTTGCTCTCATCCTTCGTGATATGTATCTTTATACAAACCCAAGTGATATTGCTTGATTCCATCCATTAATAACTGATGCAAAAAAAAGACAAGTGAATGATTACATGGTAGATATTTTATTGCTAAACATGCCTTATTAACCATTATACTATCATTTTATTGGAAGTGATTAAAATTTTATTTTTTAAAAAAGCTAATACATAATTATATCATGTTAATATCCGCAAACTGAGTTCTTTTTGAAAACTTTGAGGACAAAGAAAGATCTGACAAATGACTAAATTAATAAACAAATATTTTTAAGGACCAAGTGAATTTCATGAGAAATACAAGGACTAAGATGAAATGTTTTGATAAAATTTCTTTTAATAGGTAAATGGGTATTAAATGAGCAGGTATTGGCCGGATACGAGTTGAAAGGGTAATTTCTTAATGGGTATAGGCGGGCATTTTTTGATGGGTAGGGTAAGGGATTGAATTAATAGGCGTGGCTCATTGGCTAAATTAATCACCATTTTGTTACCGTCTTAATTTAGTTTGATTGCAAATTAGAGAAAATTAAAACCACTGATGATTCTAAATAAAGAAACAAAAAATAAATGTTAAAAAATACAAAAAAAGATATAGATCTTCTAGACAAAAGCTATGAATGAAGTATTAGAAGGTATAAAGATGTGTTGGAAAATAATTTTAATCTGATTTTATTAAAGTTACAATTTTCTGCAACAAGGGTTTTGAAGGAAATCCTTACCTTCTTGAAGGATGTCAAGGTATGTATTTATATCACTGTAAAACTCCACCTTCTCTTGATTTTGACTTGGATCCGAAAAGGAAGGAGAGGGAAGGATACTTGACTTGGATCCTTCACCTTGCTAGACATTGATGAGTGCGATGTCCCTGGTGCTCGCCCAAAGCCTACGATTTGCCGAAATGCGATCGGCAGCTGGGGTTGCCATCGACATGTGTTCGGAAAATCTCCAGTTGCGGTGGCCCTCACAGGTATGGCCCTCCGTCTCAAATCCTTCTAACGAAACCTGGTTTTCCCTTAGCTGTGAAACTAATGGAACATGAATGAGTCCTGACATGACTCTTTTGGAAAAACTAAAGATTAAAATTGAAAAAAACACCTGAGATATTTGTTTTTTTTATATTGACATAGTAAGTAACTATTCTCTAGTCTTATGTCACCGCTGCGGGTTGGATTAAAAATCAATTATAGTGTAAGACAATGCAAGCAACGTTTTCTTTTGTTTTTTTGCAACAAAATTTTTGGAATGATTAGTAAACCTTTAATTGATTTATCGAAGAATCACAGGTTTCAGTAGAGTGTATTCCCTCTAAAATAACTATTTTAATTTAAAAATTTAAATGATTAGAGGAGATTTCACTATATAATTTATATTATTTTCTAATATATTTTCTCAAGTAAAAGCCTTTTAAACTTGAATTTTATATTGATCTATATTATCTTGTATTTGATTTTTTTATTAAATAAATAAAAATTATGAGATTCCATATAATTGAGGTACCATATGGGCAAAAAAATATGCAAATGAAGATGATTGCATTAAATGTCAGGAAAAAAAATATTATATATAAAAAATTTTAGAAAGTATCAATTTACAACTAAATAAAGATATATTAAATTTAGGGTTATTAAATTGATAGGAAGATATATTAAATTGATATGGTGATATTTAAAAATAAAATTTTATAAAAATCTAGAAAAAATAATAATATATTAAATTAATACAGTTTAACTCATTAAATTTAAGAGTGTAAGCATAGATACAACTAGAATAAGCTAACCTGTGGAGTCATTTGTCTTTTTCTTTTTTCCTTCCATTTTTCCGTTCCTGATTAGGCCTTTACACAGGCTCAGGTGATAAGAATTTTTGAATTAAATTAAAGAATCTGGTGCATCAGATGAAATTTAAGGCTAAATTAAAAAGTTCTCAAAAAATTAAAAGTCAAATTAAAAACAATATTTGGCTCGTGCCACGAGCCAGAGTACGAGAAAGCTCTCACCACATTTGAGCGGCGTGAAAACGCCGGCCTGGGTTATAGCCACCCCCAGCATCACGAATTGTAAGCTAATAAAATCATTTTTTCATTACACGATAAAAAAAATATCCAAGGACAAAACTTTTTTTTTTTTAAAAGGATAGAAATGAGAAAAGAATTGCAATTGGTGCCGTCCACATTGTGAGTGTGTCCAACAATGTATTGCTATAAGTTTTAGTTTTTTGTTAATTAAAATATTCCTCTGAAATCAATGAGGTGTGCAGGTGTTGGCACAAGTTTTGCATTACTGTTTTGCACTATTGGACTGGGGTGGCTGTACAAAGTAGAAAAGAAGAGAAAAAACTTCAAATTGAAGGAAAAGTTCTTTAAAAGAAATGGTGGTCTTCTGCTACAGCAACAATTATATATGTTCAGGTGAAGTAAATGTCAACACAGCCAAACTGTTTAGGTCAAGCGAGCTGGAGAAGGCCACCGACCATTTTAGTGTGCATAGAAAGGTTGGACAGGGAGGCCAAGGGACTGTTTACAAAGGAATGTTGGCAGATGGAAGGATTGTAGCAGTGAAGAAATCGGGATTTGTTAGCGAAGGAAAACTTGAAAAATTCATCAATGAAGTTGTAATTCTTTCACAAATTAATCATAGGAACGTGGTTAGGTTATTAGGTTGTTGCTTGGAGACCGAGGTTCCTTTACTGGTCTATGAGTTCCTCCATAATGGAACCCTTTCCCAGTATCTCCACGATCAACTCGAGGATCGTCTCCGCTAACGTGGGATATGTGTTTAAGGATTGCCATAGAAGTTGCAGAAGCTCTTTCTCACTTGCATTCGGCAGCTTCTCTGCCTATGTACCATCGTGACATTAAGTCTTCCAACATGCTCTTAGATGATAAGTACCGAGCAAAAGTTGCTGATTTCGGAATCTCTAAATCGGTTGCAATCGACCAAACTCATGTGACCACACAGGTGCAGGCACATTTGGGTACTTGGACCCGGAACACTTCCAGTCAGCCAATTTACCGAGAAGAGTGATGTTTATAGCTATGGAGTGGTGCTTGTTGAGCTCTTAACCAGACAAAAACCAAACTCTTCAACGAGGTCGGAAGAAGATGGAAGTTTGATCTTATATTTCATGCTTCGTTTGGAGGAGAATCGGCTTCGAGATATTATTGATGCAGAACTTCTGCTGCAGGCTCGGAAAGGGGTAGTCGTGGCAGCTGCTAAAGTTGCTTATAAATGCCTCAACATAAACAGGAAGAAAAGACCAACCATGAAAGAGGTCACGAAGGAGTTGGAGGACATTCAAATATTACAGAACGATTTCAATGCCAATCCACAGAATTATGAAGATGCTGAACACCTTCGGTGTGATTTATCGGAGACAGGCGATGCTCTTTCTCCTTCAAACTCAATTACCAGGTAAAATGTTGGGATGATTTCTTTCTGTAAAATAGTATGCATGACTGGAGATAACTTTCAAGTTTGATTGATTTCTTATTAGAAATATTGCTTCAATTTGGTAGCGGACGAGGACAAGCTGGATATAATATAACATAATCTTTATTTTTAACTGAGAACTCTATGTTTCGAACGAGAAGCACCACCCTGCCTCGCTTCTTTTCCTCTTTCCTTTGCTTCACAATCTGGTGCAAGTAAAAATGGCAGATACAGAGATGCGACGTGTACGATGTTCCATGAGAATTTGAAAAAAATAATAATAATATTTTTATATTATTGTAATTTGTTGATGTTTAAAATAATTTTATAAAAATATAAAATTATTATTTTAATATATTTTGAAGTAGTAAAAACTTTAAAAAATAACAAGTAAATTACTCTCTTACACCTCGTGAATTATTCCAGAGCCAGAACCATCTCCTCATTATTGCAACTAGCACCTCCCTCCATCATCATCACCATCTCGACAAACCATGCTTTCATGTAGAACAAGAGGACTGTCTGTGTAGGCAAAATAAATGAGCTCTGGTTTAGGAATGCCATGCGATTAATGTGTATAAATTACCTGCCTCCCAATGCCCTGTCATGCTACCAACTCAATTCCACTGTCTCCTTAAGAACACTGTGCTTTCCCCCTGATATTCTACTCTTTTCCAGTGCATGTATCTATAGATTTTAAATTTCATAAGATAAAGCATGGCAGAGCTTGATTATGTCCGTTACGGGAGCAAATAAATAATGGGTGAGAGACTGTAGGTAATGGAATGTCTGTGGATAGAAAAGATAAAGCGACTGACAGCATTCTGAACGTGCTCGTGCTGGAGGAATCCAATAAATTTGTTAACAAAAACCCTAATACAAAACAAAATAACATGAAGACTCGGCTTCTTCAAGTGAATTACTGAGTCTCAAAAATTTTTTTTCTATTACGTTAAGTTTTGAGATATAATTTATATTATTATTTAATATATTTTTTTAAATAAAAACTTTTAAAGTTTGAAACTTTCACGGGTCCATATTATCTTGTGCTTAACTATTATCAAATAAATAAAAATAATAAAATTTGAACTCGTGATCGCTTGATTACCAAGATTCTGATATTAAATTAAAAAACTGTCTTAACCAAAAAAAATTTAAATTTAAATTGTTAAATGAGATTCTAGAATATTATTTATATTATTTTTTAATAGTAAAAAAATTATCTGCCAATGATGCATTCTGGAACCTGGAAAATGCGATTGAATAGAGGGGCCTTATTCTTAGTGTTCTTAGCCACTTTTACAACACTGCCCTTTTTATATCAAGAGTTCCGGTAGCCCTTGAATTTTGATGATTTTAAATCCAGAGCTTTTTTCATGCATGAACAGACCCTGAGATGCTTTTCTTTCTTAAGAAACCAAAGATATCTTCCCAGTGTTTTGCACTCGTTAGAGGTTTTTCTTCCACCAAAGTCTATGGTTTTTGTGTGGAATGGGGTTACGTGGCACAAAGATTGTTTTTTCATAAATTATTTTCTATTTATAAAGAATTTATACAAAACAAATGCCTCCTAAGAGTTAGATATGGTATAATTCAAACCTAAACTTACTACCTAGTAATCCTAACCAGCAATTATTATTTTTTTTAAGAGGCAATTATGTTTTTTTTTTTGGTAAAGGAAATTAATTAATAATTAAATATTAAAAGTATGACAAGGGAAAAATTGGGAATATGGAGGATGATTGCTCAAAATATGTCACGTGATGTGTTGGTAAATGGAAAACATTAATTATATGTAGTGTTAGAATTTGTTGATGAAATAAAATTTCTCCAATTATTTTTTTTTCCTTACTTGAATTAATAAAACATATATAAAAAATAAAGTGTGGAGATATAAGAGAGTTTAAGTAAAATGAGAAAGTGTTATGGTTCATGGCATGGTAGGCTTAGCCATGTTGACTTTAGTGCTATTAAAAGAATGACATGTTTAAATCTAACTCGCTAGAAGCGTGAGTTAGATTGCTAGTTGAATATGTATTTTGTGAGGTAATTTTAAATTCTATTTCTATGTTAATATGCTTTTTATTGTGATGATTATGAAAAGTTAGTCTCTGAATGAATAAAAAAAAACAATAATCATTACTTCACATTGTTATCTGGTAAAGGAGTTTTTTCCACGTGCCATTCACGTAAGCACGTGCAAGGCTTTTAGCAAGGCAAGTGGCAAATGGAATAGAGGGATCTAACTAGAGCTGCCCTTTACCATGAGGAGTCATGCTTCACATGATTTATAGTGATCGGACGGTTACAATTGGTCATGTTAATTAAGTCAAAGTTGTGGAATTTGTGGGAGACATCCATGATGCTTCGAGCCAAAGCCTCTTTGACTCTCCCCACTTTGGGGTGGCCTTTTCTACTTCCGGGCTCTATTTAATTTAATATTTATTAATATCAAAAGCCTCTTTTGAAGTCCAATGTATTAGGTTAGTCGTATGCATATTGTCATAATTGCCCTTAATAACCGTTGCAATATTATTTAAATAGATACAGTAAAACCCCAAACGACCTTCCTAAAAAAAGCTGAGCATTGACACCAAACATTAATTAAGATGCAGATAACACCTATCCTTTTTTCATATTACTATTATTTAGCATATTTAATACCAATTTAAATTAGATTTTAAAACAAATCCCACTATAATTGAGTTAAAATTAAAATAATAAAATATAATAAATACCATACGTATTATGTAGCTCAGAAAGTATATGGTAGACATATAGTTATGATGGTAAAGTTTTTTTAGAAAAATAAAATATTTTATTTTTTTATTATAATATTTTTCTAGTTTTTTTATTTATTTAAAGGATAATGTCTTTCCTGATTTATTTTTATATTTAATATTATCATAGTTTTTTAGTTTTTTCTATATAAATAGATGTTTTTATAAGAAAATAAATATTTATCTATTATTTATTATAAAGCTTTTCTAATTTTTAATTTTTTGACATATAACAAATAATTTTATTCATTATTCTTTGTTCGTGTTTGCATCAAATTCATCATGGAAGGAAGATAAAAACAAAGACACACACTCACACACATATATGTATATATATAAAAGAATAAGGACAATTTGGTAAAAGTAACTCATGGACAAGCTAAGATTTGGAGCTCCCTCCTGTTGAGTGGACCCCCTTTTGTTTTTCATTTTTTTTCCTCCGTCTCCTTCCCTTCCATGTTTGTTTTTCTCCTTAGCTTTTGTTGGGCTCTCATCAATAATCTTTTTCTTTCTTTCTTCACCTAGTTATAAATGCCACCTCTGTTCACTTCATTTTTGCTTTACCTTCACTGTTTCTCTCTCTGGTTTCCTCCATTGCAAACAAAGTTTCCTTTCCAGCTTTCTCAAAGGTCCCTCTATCTTCTCTCCACATGCACACAAAGACCCACCAACCATTTTTTACCCATTTTATCTTTTCTAAGGCCCAATAATCACCCTCGTTTATGTTTCCACCCCCTCTCTCTACACATTTTGCCTTGAAAGATTAGATTTTTGTCTGTCTTTCTTTGCCACTTCTTTTTTTTATCATTCACAAAATTCTTCTTCTTCTTCTTCTTCTGTTTTGGCCCACTGGAGGCCACAACCTGTGCTTCTAAACTACTACTGCCTTTTTTTGGTTACTGGGTTTTGGGTGATTTGTGTTATTTCAGGTCTACATTGGCCTATCTATGCTTATTGAGTCTCGCTTGCCTAAAAAAAGAGAAGCCCTTTCTTTGCTTTTGTGGGTGCTCAAGGAAGAAGATCAAGGGGGTTAGCTTTCACACTCAGATCACTGCAAAGGTAAATGCTTGGCCTATTTTTTTTAATGTTTCTTGAAGGTTTCACATTTCTCTTTATCTGTCTCTTACTTGGATCGTAAGTGATGCCTTTTGAGAACTTATTCCTCTTCTCGTAGTTTTGAGATTTGTGATTTAACCGCTTGTGACTTATGGGTCTGGGATTGCTTTTTAAGTGAACTTTGAATTTGCTTTCTTTCTTTCTTAGACTTTTCTGGAACTGAGTTTTTGTTGATTTGTCAAATGCCTTTGGTGTTTGGATGCACTGCAAAGCTTAAGAAACTGCCAATTGTTATGCAAATGAAATTCTTTAAATGTCCTGTGGATTCTTTCTTATCCCTTCTTTTGTTTACTTTCTTTCTGTTTGGTTCCTTTTAAATAGGCGTGGATGAAGCCAGGAATCTATTCTACTCAATTTCCGGTGGATTAATTTTCCTTACCTTTTATTTCCCTTGAGGTTTTAGTGTTGAATCAGGAAAATAAAGCTTTCTTTTGTCAATAGGTTGCTTCAGTAGTTAAATTTAGAAAGTGTTTGTTTAACATTTTGCTCATCTATGAAGTTCAAAATTTGATATCGGTTGGTCATCTTAAAGTGCAGGTAGATATCTTTTAACTCTTGGTATAAAGTAAGATCGGCAATTCAGACTGTTGTGTTTTCTGGAGAACCAGGGATGTCATCTGAGAGTTTGAATGCTGAATTATCAAAGAAGACATCAGTTTTGGGTTTGAAACTATGGGTTTTAATAGGAATATCTGTAGGAGTGTTTATAATTTCGATTCTTTGTGTCTTATCTGCATGGGTTACATTTCAGAGGAAATCTAGGAGATCAGTGGACAAATACTGCCATTCCAAAATACCAAATGTATCGAAAGATATTAAGATTGACAGGGTTGGGGTTCAAAATCCCAATGATCACCATGAAAGTGCATTTCTCACGATCAATGATATATCGAGTGACAAGAATTCAGATAAAATGCTAGCTCATTTGGGAATGAGCAAATCTAGTGATCCTGACATTGCCAGCCAAAGCAGCTCGATTTATCACAACGAGAGGGCCTGTAGTTCACATTCTGGGGAAGAAGGAAGCTCTGGGACTGTTCGGAAGCAATCTTCATTATCATATGCAGGACTTGTCACGGCCTCTCCCTTAATTGGCTTGCCAGAAATTTCACACCTTGGATGGGGCCACTGGTTTACACTTAGGGATCTTGAGTTTGCTACAAATCGTTTTGCAGCAGAGAATGTGCTTGGTGAGGGTGGATATGGGGTTGTTTACAAGGGTAGACTAATAAATGGAACTGAGGTAGCGGTAAAG
Source organism: Populus alba x Populus glandulosa (assembly GCA_033617975.1). NCBI lineage: Eukaryota > Viridiplantae > Streptophyta > Magnoliopsida > Malpighiales > Salicaceae > Populus > Populus alba x Populus glandulosa. The sequence continues at coordinate 19,827,176 of CM066147.1, read as the reverse complement.
AAGCTTCTTAACAACCTGTAAGGACGCTTTGAAGATGCTATCTTTTACTTTTGTGATGCTATGATCTGTTTTATTAGTTATTTAACAATTTATTTTGGAATGGAGGTTTTAGGGGACAGGCGGAGAAGGAATTTAGGGTTGAAGTGGAGGCTATTGGTCATGTTCGACATAAGAATCTTGTACGGCTTCTTGGCTACTGCATCGAAGGAGTTCACAGGTATGAGGCATTTACTCCTGTTAATTTAATTATTCTGTCTTCCACTCACTTTAGTCATGTCACTTTTACTGGGTGCATGAAGCTATATCTGTGGTGTGTGCTTCACAATTCTTCCCCAATATTGCTTTGTTGATCCTTGAGCTTTGAGTGTGATTTTTTTTCATACAAATTTTATCTGCTCAGGATGCTGGTGTATGAATATGTGAATAATGGGAACTTAGAACAATGGCTGCATGGGGCAGTGCAACATCATGGTACGCTTACTTGGGAGGCACGCATGAAGGTCCTTCTGGGTACTGCTAAGGCGTAAGTTCTTAGCTCTATTCAAACCACATTCGTCTACTATATCAAAACTAGCTCTATTAAATGGCATAGTTTGGACAGTTTTTTTATTCATTTCATCTAAAGTGATTATCTAGTTGTGGTAAAATAAACTTCTTTAAAAGATGATGCAGAATAGAATTTGATTTTTTTTCCCTGGATGTCTATACAAAGATGATGAAATTGTTTTGTAAACCTGATGCAGGCTTGCTTATTTGCATGAAGCTATAGAACCAAAGGTTGTTCACCGAGACATAAAATCGAGCAATATTTTGATTGACAATGAGTTTAATGCCAAGGTCTCTGATTTTGGATTGGCCAAACTCCTTGATTCTGGAGAGAGTCATATCACAACCAGAGTTATGGGTACATTTGGGTATGTGTTTAATTTTTACTTCCCTTTGCAATAGCCTATGTTTCTCTCAGCGAGGATCTTTTGATAGGAGTCTCTTTTTTGGAATTCAGTTATGTTGCACCAGAATATGCTAATACGGGCATGTTGAATGAGAAGAGTGACATTTATAGCTTTGGAGTCCTGCTACTAGAATCAGTTACTGGAAGGGACCCTGTGGACCATGGCAGACCTGCTAACGAGGTACCATATTCTTTGATCTACATTGAGTTTACAATTCCTTGAAACTATCTTTGTGTGTGCGCGCCTCCTTTTGAAAAGTACTTCAAATCTTTTTTGTGCAAGAGTTCTTGCTTAGCTCCCATCAATTGCTTATGCCAGGTTAATCTTGTTGAGTGGTTAAAAATGATGGTTGGGACAAGAAGATCTGAGGAAGTTGTGGATCCAAATCTTGAAGTAAAACCAACAACACGTGCTTTAAAACGTGCTCTTTTGGTTGCTCTTAGGTGTGTCGATCCTGATTCAGAAAATAGACCTAGAATGACTCAAGTTGCAAGAATGCTTGAAGCTGATGAGTACCCTTCTCGTGAGGTATGATCGTTTTTTTTTACCCGAGCAATCTCTATAAAGTGCTTTGTCTAGAAGGATAGGTCTCCTGGGAAACTGTTTACCTTGAGCTCCTTCCCTTTTTGCTAATTCTGCAAATTACCTGACCTTATGGTGCAAGGTTGGACGCTTGTGTTGGACACCATTATGAATCTGTCTATGAAGGTCTTGTTATTCCTCTCACACAAAGTTATAAAATCATTTATTGATTATGATAACGTAGACCCTTAAGCAAGCATTATGAGGAGGGTAAATTTTACATAATGGATAAGACCATTTGGTTTTACATTTGAAGACAACTCTTCCATGTTTCCAGACATACAATTTTCCAAATGCTAGTATTTTATTGTCTACTGTTTGGAATTTCAAACGCAAGCAAGTGCAATGGCTATTTTCTGTGTAAGCAATTGTTTTATATGAAACCCGAAGGTACCATAAACTTCAGAGAGAAATTCACCATAACTGCATGTGCTGTTTTCCCTAGTCTGTTGCCGAAACTTCTCTCAAATTAATCAGATGTTTTCCTGTCATTTATGGACTATTATATCAATCTAGGGATGAAGGATTCAAAAACTATATTTTTTTTACCATGTTCATGATATCACAGTATCACAAAGCTCATGAATTTATGACTCATACAATCCTATGCAGGATCGGAGGAACAGAAAGAGTCGTACAACTAGCATGGAAATCGAATCCATGAAGGACTCAACAGAAACTGAAAACAAGGTAGTGGATCCAGAGAGCTGTTTATCTGAGACAACTAACGGATAGGATTGACGAACATGACCAGGGAGAAGGATTGCCTTCTCATGCATTAAATTAAAAGATTTCAATAACTCATCGATAATATACAACCTAGATGTTTGTTTTCTTCCTGCATGGAAGAGGGGTAGTGGATCCAGTTTAGGTTATCTTGATAGTGTAGTGTTGGCTTCGTTCCACACTGCCTTCTTTAACACACCAATGGGGAGAGTGCTTTCAATCCCGCAACAGTAGTAACTTAGGAGAGATGTACAGATGTTTGCTGATCCATGGGCTTTCTTTTTTCATTATAATGATTATAATTATTTATGGTTCTTTTAATTTGTTGTTCACTTGGTTATAGATCTTGGGATGGTGAATGATTATTTCTTGATCCCTTTTCCTTTTATTTTTTTAATGATTTCATTGATCAAAACGAACCGTAAATAACCAAGTTGGGAGCAGGCAACGCTGCTTCTTTTGCTCTTGTTCTCAATTAAGGCTCTTTTTGCCAGCTGCGTTACAATGATGCATGCTCCACTGCTTGATACCTTCTGATCACCACACTTGATCATCTGAATCCCTGATTCTCTCGGTGCCTTTTAACATGCTATGATGACTCGTCCCTCGTCCCTCGAGCGTGGAGCACAAAGTTGAGTTTTCCTAGCCTGGTAAAATTCAAGTTAACCACAAAAGCTGGGATATCTGCTTTCATGTTTATGCTCAAGATATCGATCAAGAACAACTTTTCACTTCTTTCCGACTCATTCAGCATGATAGCTAAAGAATGAACGTGCAATTGGATTCTTCCAAAGTTCTGGTTATCGAGATTCCTTCGGCTCTTCGCGTAAGTTTCGTATTCTTTTCCGTTAGTATCAGAGGAATGATCGTGCAAAGGCTAGCTGGCCACTAAATTTGAATTCAGAGGAACCCAACTTTTGACTTTTTTGTCCAGGATTGGACATACAACGGTCTGATTCTGGACATTATTCTTGGGCATCATTTTGTGACAGGCTCTCACGCAGTTCCAATCGTTTAGGTCATCTTTATGTTTTTTTGCGGTAAGAGTAGGTCACCTGCATGCTGTACTATGCCAGGCCTGCAGGAATAGATGCATGTTTTTTCAGGCTGCTTTTTTACGTTGTGTTTGACTGGGTGCTAAGAACCATTCACACCTATATACATTTGTAAGACTTTTCTTTCTCTCTTTTGTTCTTTTCTTATTACAAGAGTATTTATTTATACAGCAAGAAGTATATCAATGCGTATATTTAGATGCATCTAGTATTCTACCGAATGAATAAGATTTCAAATTAATTTTTAATACAATAAAATAAGGTGTCGGTATTATTCATGCATTTTCAAGTATCATGAATTATTTTTATTGAGAAACGGTAAGATGATGTTTATGTTTAATAAAATAAGTTGAAAAATATATAAAATAAAATTGAAAAAAAATTATTAACACTAAATAAATACTAGAACTGGAAGTTGATCTTTCTAGGATGGATGTCTTCTTTTCAATATATATGAAATCACAATAAAATTTCTTTTGTAAATTCAATTATAATCAAAACTAGTGTGAATGAGTCCACAAACACTAGCAATGACCTGTTACATGTTTCAAATAGATTAATGACTTGATCCAAGATAAAAACATCGAAAAAGACATTAAATGCATTGATTTTAATAGTTTCGACAATATTAGATTTGAGGGGTCTATTGGAGCATCAAGAGAAAGTCTTAAAACATCTTATCAATGTACAAGAGGGGTCAAGTCTAATCTTATTTGAGCCATAAGATGAGGAGAAAACACAATAAAAAAAAAAATCTAAGTTGACTTGGAAAACAGAATAGCGGTAAAGCTTTCTAATTATGCAAGAAGATTATTCTAGCAACTTTAATTGTATTCTCTAGTATTAGAAGGATCCTAAAAGACTTATACCACTAATTACTTTCTTTTCAAAAGAAAAAAAAAACATAAATCTAGTATAGAATCCTACCACAACTTGACAACAACATGTGCAACTACATTTCCTTTAGTTTCTATGATTAATGGGTTACATGGAAGGCTATAAATTAGCCTTGAGTTAGTCCTGTAATATTTTTTTTTTCCTTCTCTTCTTCTCATGGCATAACAATAATTTAATATTATTGGTTTTATTTTATTTTATTAGTTACAATCCAAGACTTGTTTGAGTTTAATTAATACTTTGTTTTCAATTAAAATCCAAGACTTGTTTGGATCAAGTTATGAGCTTTTTATTTAAAAGTTTTTGGGTCAATTTTATAAATATGCCAAATCAATCCACTAGGGTTGTATTTTCATAAGTATTTAAATCCTTGTAAAGCCTAAAGAGGGACTTTTTTTTATCAATGAGAATTCAAAATGTTTTTTTTTTGTACTTGTGCGAGAGGGATTCTTGTATTCTTCAGTTCTTAAACGAACTAAATTTAACTTATCAAGGATTAACTGACTTCGTGATGTCATTCGATTTCATTCCGACAGTATCGGTGTCTTGAGATAGGTTTTCATTGTGTTACAATCCTATCAAACATATTTTAGCTTTTTATGATCAGATCTCAATCTTAATTGTGAATTACGTGACCATGTGATCAAAAGGTTCACATCAAAAACAGTAACGAAAGGTTAAAACTAGCAAATTTGAATATTTTTATTTCAATCTTTTTGTAATGTCTGAATGCTCCCCTGCAAGTCATTTTTGAACATAAATTAAATTAATCAAGATTTGTACTTTATTATTTAATATTTTTTTGAAATCCACCTTAGCTCATGTGTCCTGAAAAAGTCCATTGAAAGTCTTTTTGAATCTCTTAATCCTAAATCTTATCACTAGATTAACTGAAACCTCTAAGAAATCTCTTAGTGTTACTTTGATTGCATCAATAAAGCTCCAGGAAAAAAAAAGAGTTACTAATGTCCCCATTATAGAAACTCCAAAACTCTTTTAACTCTCTAATAACTCTTCTAACAAATAGAAATGCTGAACATATTTTTGTTGTTGTTTTAATTCATGAAACAAATGTTTTTTTTTCATGAAAAGCATTGTTTTTTAACAAAAAAAAAAGACTTATTATGGTTGTGAAAGTAAGCTTCAATCGGTCATTTTGGCAAAACTAATATAAAAAGAACATGAGAACAATAAAGTTATTAAAATTATATAAAAACTTCACATAAAACTTAAGAAAATAGATATTTGATTATTGTTAATATAAATGAGAAAATTATTTTAAAAATTATATATAATGCTAATTCATAATTCTTCATAACAAAATGAATAATACCATTTTAAAAAACCATGTTTTCCATAAAACAAGGACATAATATTTTATAACATATGTTTTTGAATAAAAGACATGGAAAATTAAAATAAAGATTTGCTAAAATGTCCAATCATTTGAATTAAGAAAGAAAAATATATCTCTCTAATTTGAACTCTATTCCCTTATTAAAGCATTCCTTTATTCTTTTAACAGAAAGCACTATTTTTTAAATAAAAATTTATTATAATCTAAAAGGCAAGTTTTAATTAAAAAATATATATTAAAATAATGCCTTAATATTTTGCATGTGATTGAAGAAAATAAAAAAAAAACTAATTAATATGATAAAACCATGTCAAGAATCTATTTAGAAATACAAGAAACAAACTTTTTTTTAACTTTATTAAATATTCATGAACAAATTCTTTTTTTTTTTTCATATTTTGCATATAATATCTAAAAAAACAAATTTTAACATTCTCATAAAAACACATAATATTTTTAAGAACTATGTCAAAAATAAATAATAATTTAAATATATTCATTTTAGTCATACTGTTTTAAAATAAAAAATAAAAAAATATTATGGAGAAAAAACATAGAAAAGGCTAGGGGCATGTGGGCCTCTCTCGTGACCAAATAAAGGAAGCGCTTGACCTCTTCTAATTTTCTTTTTAGTTTAAGGGCGGACGACAAATAATCTTTTTTTTTTTTATTCAAATAAATAGACTACACCTTATCTTCTGGTTTTGGTGGTTAGAAAGTCAAGTTGGGATTTTTGAGATCCAAAATAATAATATTTTTTAATTTATTTTCAATTAATTAAAACACACCCAATAAACACCCTAATAAATTTAATAAGCAAATTTCTAACCCTATAACATCTATAAAATCAGTTCAAAAACAAAAATAAAATAAAAAAAATCTTTTTATGATGATAAGGAAGTTTAAAAACACATTAATACTATTTTTTTTTTTTTACTGGGAGAACCCATCAACATAAAAATCAACTTTTTTAGTAGATAAAATATGTCCAACTAGCAACTTTTTCTCTCTTTCTCTATTTGTCAAAAACTTTCTTCTTTTTTTTTTCTTCTTAAATTAAAGGGATTGAAATATAAAATAAATAAATTATAGGACAGGAAAGCCAAACCTTAAAAAAGGGACCAAAAATAAATAAATTAAAAAAATTCAAGGACCAACATGTATTTTCAGCGCCACCTGAACAATAAAAAAATATGGCTGGATCTTTGCCTCTATGCTAAATATAGTCCATAATGTTTTTGTTTTTTCAATCGATAAATTTAGATATGATTTCGTAAGATTTGGCATCAATTAAAAGACGGCAGTTTTCGATACGAAGATTATAATGCATTATATGAACTTCACACAAACCGAAAGGAATAACTACGCTATCATTAACATGAAAATAACATAAAAGGATGAGATTAAAAAAAAAAAGTTTAAGAGACTAAAATAAATAAAAAAACTGACAGAAAAACAAAGGAGAGAACAGTAATTTTTTTTAGTAAAACACGATCTTTTAGTTCATTGTATAATTATGGCCCGATTTGGGATGGAAAGTGGCTCGGTAATTAAAATGAATTGCCTAGAGCTGAATATTAAATATTATTTAATTCTGAGAAAATTATTAGAAACTTTCTGTGTATTGTTCCTCTGTCCACCTAAAAAAACGATCTATCCTTGTAATTAATGTAAATAGAGGAGCAATATAAGAATCTAATGTTTTCTTCTAACTTATCATCTAAATAAATAAAAATATTTAAAACCTAAAAGTTAATTAGCAATCTACATGTATAAAACTTTTATTACAGCATAAGATCCATGATATATATATCTACATCTATAAGCAAAATTTATATCCTTTTATTCAATTTATATAAGTTACAGCCCGTTGATCTTTTTATTTTTTGTATTAAAATAATATCGTTTTGATTTTTTTAAAACCTGATGACTCAGTTAAAACTCGAAATTCAAGCCTGGATTGAGCCAGATTTAAAAACTATATACATATAAATTTAATTTATATTCTTTAAAAGTCAAATGAAATAATTCAATCATGATGTATTAAGCTCTGCTTAAAACCTTTCAAATAGTAGATATAATCAATCAAACAACACAATTCAATATTATTAATTAGTAAATAACTAAAACTTTTATGAAATTAATAAAAGTATTAGATATTTTAATAATAATTAACATGTGAAGTCCACCATGGATCGATGCTATAATTAATTTCCTAATTCTCCATATTATATAACATTAACTGTTTCATTACTTCACCGTAACTAACTATAATAACAGCTTCATGGTCAATGACACAGCTCATATATACTATATGTAAGAGATCGACAAAGATACTCGATGACAATTCCTTGAACGCAATTTTTTCAACACGATTCCTCGGAATGAGAACATAATTATACAATGAACATATATAATTTCCTTGACTAGCTTGCATGGATTTTGTGTTTAAAAATGTTGTTGTCTTTGCCAGAATTTGGCAGGTTAGTTTATGTACGAGGACACGTCCAAAGAATCCCAGCTACTTCTTGCATGCAATAATATTATTGTGTGAGGCATGATCAGTGCCTCCCTCCTCGACGTTGTTATTTGAGGAAAACAACTAGGTATTCAGTGTGATTGGGATGTTGGTTTTAATCCGTTGTATCATTTGACTGTGTTTTTTATTGGATTTGAATTGATTTTGACTTTTGAAATTGATGAAATAATTAAAGATCTCGGAGACAATAATATAATTTGTAATGAAGCAAATTATTTGGACTCTACTGTTTTCTAATTTGACCTCTCTACGCCTCCTGGAATCAATTAAAAACCTACAATTTAGTAGGTCTTTGCATTTTTTTTATATAAAAAAAGTCCACTTTAGTTATAAAAAGCATAATATTTAATTATTGTTCTGGAATACAAAAAAACAAAGATGGATGAGAGAAAGAAGACATGTTTCTCATGAATTTGTTATTTCAAAAATATAAAAATTTAATTTTAGAAAAATATTTATTTTATATTTTCATATTTATATTTTTGTTGTATTTATTTTAAACTGAACTCTTTTGGACAAGCGTGTTTTAGCTAGGATTCCAAGAAAACTTAATCATTACATTTGTTTGTCTCTTGTTTAAAATTATTTTGTGTTGGAATCAAGTGCAGAACTCGTTGGATTCAACAATTGATACCTTCTGATTTCCAACAAATTGCTGTCAGTATCAGTATGTATGTATGTGTGTGTGTGTGTGTGTGTGTGTGTGTGTGTGGTAAACGAGTCAATATTCCAACATAAAGTGTTCAAACTGATAATGAACTGCTGAAGATTGAATATTGAGTAGTCATGGGACCAAAACACTCTAGATGCAAAATAAATAAATAAATAAATTACAATAGCCTTGTAGCTCATTGATACTGTTAGAAAAACGGGAGGAAGGAGAAGTGATAATTAAATAAAGTTGTCTATCAATCAATTTTCTCAAAAATAAATAAAATAAAAAGGAAACATAGAGGATGTTTGTGTATAAAACCATGTATGGCCATACTATTCTCAATTATATTTGTACTCTTCTGTTACACAATCGGGAAAACTATCCCCTCGTAATTTTTTCCGTTCCTTTATCTTTTTTAGTTACACTTCGTGTGATTTTGCAAAAATAAAATAAAATTAAGAGGTAGCAACTTATTGTTATAATTTCTACTTCACAATCATATAATATATACTAGAAGTCAATTTTAGCATGAGAGATTACATAGTTTATTTATAAAATAATAATAATAATAAAATTGACACAGAGATAATTAATTTGTATAGTTTGACAGAAAATGAGAGGGCAACAAAACATTAGCGGCATCGTGACCATTACAGAATCATCATTAAATTTACAAGGAAAAAGGAGAGCACGGCGCCAAACTGAAAGACTTTGACAAGAAGAAATAAATTAACAAACCCAAATATTTTAATTGTAAATTATCTGATCTCCTTGCATAGTATAGCGACTTGAAATTGAACATTTACACGTAAAAGTCCTATCAGCACCTTCTCCTCTCACTTCCAATTTTGGCAGATTCAAGCAAACTGCCGTTCTCTTGAAGGGAACCCCATCATTTACCTTTTGACAAATGGGAAAAGGGTCTTTATAGGATCAATCAGAATACTGCATACATACACACCCAACATAAATACATGTGTGTATATACATGTACATAAACTCCAGTAGTCAGAAATATGAATTCAATGCTCTATGTGAGCACCATACTGGTATTAGTTCGTCCATGAGAAAATCCAAGTACAGTAAAGAAACAGACAGATTAATTATGAGAGGGAGAGAGAGACTAGAGAGAGTTCAAGGCTGTTTCTTGTGGATGAAGGAGGGAACTAAATCTTGCAAGAGGCCGTAATCCGGAGCATAGAGCTGGTGCTGGTGCTGTGGATCATGGTTTTGATAGAAAATCGAAGTTTGGTCGCCTTGGTTACTTGGTGGAAGCAAGCGAGTCAGGAAATCCTGAGGAAAGCTCTGCCCTATCGATGTGGATGCCAGAAGGGAAGGTGATAGCATTCCAGCAGCATTACCTCGAAGAGTTGCTGGACAGTGATGGTTATGCTGTCCTTCATACGTGGTGATGACAATCGACGGGTCTTGGAATGATCTTTCCACACGCTTCTTAACCATGCATTTTTGAGTGGTGCATCTGTAATAACTCCTGCAATTTCGGGCAAAGGAGAAAGGTTTTTATTATTATTATTCGTGAATTTGAAGACATATATTCATTGATCAAAAGGAACACAATTAATGGACCTTAGTTCAAACTTACAAACCGAAACTGATCATAGAGCTTCCAATAACCTCAACAAGTGCTTGCAGATTAATTACATCATAGCTCGAGAGTTCACTACAGGTTCCAGCTGGGAGAGATTTCCATAAAGTTTAGCCTACAGCTAAATTTTGTAATGTGCTGATTATTCAGTGTTACGTGGTTAAGCAAGGGTCAAGAAAATGAAAGATAGTGAACCAACGGCGGTACTATTGGGCCTCACGTCTACTTTGGAGATAAGGCAACTATATATCTAGGCACTATTAGGGTAATAAGAGCATTATAAATGCAGTGGTCAGCTAGCTAGATGTACATACGTGTTCTTCAAGTACAAAAGAAGTTAGAAAATCACTAAACATAGATTCTATTGGCTCAAATATGATATAGTCCAAAGAGAATTAATACGTTATCAAGAGAAAGAAAGAGGACTAATGCACCTAAGCTGCTACAACTTTGACACCAAAGTTCTTAGTCTTAATTTGCTCGCCATTCTGAGTAGTAAATTTCTTGGCTAAAATTTGGCTTCCCAAAATGGAAGCTTACAGCATCCTACAGACAGTAAATGTAGCAAGGGATGGAGTTTTACGACAACATCATTTGAATACAACGACAACAAATAGAGATGTGATCTTTAAATACATATGCTAACAATTCAGCAGCATATCCGGCTAATAAAAATCTAACTGCTTATAATAAATAATTTCAACTCAAACGATGATTATCAATCATTTGGAACTGCATGCATTCTTCGATTTCTTATCGATCAATACTCAAGTACATCTCTAATGAATGCATATAATTACGGGGGATTAGATATATAGTTGAGCAAGATGACCTTGGATAAGGGCTATTCTTCACTGCCTTCTGACCGTACTTTCTCCACCTGTATCCATCTTCAAGGTGATCAATTTCACTCTTGGTCAAGAAGGCAAACCGAGGCTCCTTTTGGCGTTTCTCCTTCTTTTTTGTCTTGCTCCTGGTGATCCAGAAAATACGAAGTCAAAGCACATAGAGCCAGATCTTGGTGATCTAAATGCTAAGCAGAAATTTGTTTCATTTGACTAGGGCTTCTAGACGTACTAAAACATAATACTCTATATTTTATTTAGATTTTTGTGCGTTAACCTGATCCTGGAAACTGATAGATTAAGGATTCAATTAATTATATGCATATGGTACAAGAGATTATAAGAAAAGATCGCCCATATCCCTTTGTACTGCAAGTAGTAAAAGTCGTATAATAAGTTCAAAAACCATCAAGGAGAAAAGGCAATGGTAACTGCACCAGTTATTAAAGACTTTGACGGTTTGTCTTGGGAAAAAAAAAAAAAAAAGTGGTGTACACAAACCCTAATTACCCGTCAATTGAAAACCAAAGAAAAGGAGTTACTTAAAAAGCTTGTTAACCTTTTCCATGAGCTTAGAAAAGAGAATCAAGAAACCTACACTTTCTTAGCATCCCCATCGATATCCCCATCTTCAGTGCTCTCTTTTGGCTGCTTATGTTTCTTGATCTTCCCAGGGTCTTCTTCGGTTGCTCCATCATTAGAAGAAGAATTGGATACGGAGGAATTTGGTGTGGATGGAGTGTATTGATTTGTAGCTGCTGACTCTCCAGCACCAATTTTCCTTGAACCATCTTGATCAACGGGACTAATTACCTCGGATGACGAGCAAGACACGTCGAGGGCTCTTGATAAGGTGTTATAGTGATCCATGGAGCCATGTAAACAGTCAGTGAAGCTCATAAATGAGGGATCACTAAACCCCTGCAAGTTTTGTGTGGGTGCTTGTTGATTGTACATGGGGAGATTGTCATTGAAGAATGGAAACACCGACACCGGCCGGTTGGCTCCTTGCTGAATATTGTAGTGAAAGGGGTCATAATGGTATGGATCCTCCTTTTCATTTGACATCAAGAAGAGGGAAGAGAGGTGGAAGGAGGAGGAGGAGGAGGAGGAGGAGGAGGAAGGAACTAGCTAGATACACCACAATGCTTGAAAGCTTCAGAGAAGGGGATTTACTCAAGATGCTTGTCTTCTTCTTATAATAAATAGTAGACCTTTTTTTTATATTTTTATTTTACTTTTCTTGGGAGAGAGAGAGGTAGAGGGAGAGGGAGAATTTAGTTTAGATGGTAGGTTTGGCTAATCTCCACTCTTTTTTATTTTTTTAATAATTGAACTCAACCCACCGTATCAAAAGTCTCACTAAGTATAGAAATTATCAATTTGGTTAGCAATGTCCAGCACTAAGCAACAAAGGTTGAATCCTTAACAGGGTACGTGCATTATTAAGTCTAGAAAACCCTCTTCTTTTTTCTTTTTTCTTTTTTCTTTTTTCTTTTTTCTTTTAACTTTTCTTTTTCTTCATGTTTCATGCCTATACACTTTTCTTAGTTTTCAATACCAGGCCTAATACTGATAAAATAACTCACTATTACTAGGGATTTTAATTATTTACCAAAAATGTTAAAGGATTCTTAATTATTCCACGATTATATATATATGGTATGGACACGCCTTTGCATGTTCAATGCTTATTTTATCCCATGATTTATTCTTGCTATATTTTACTTAATATGGGGCTACTAGCTAGAAGCTTGAAAGTTCTTCATGATAATAATAATAATAATAATAATAATAATAATAATAATAATAATATAAAAAAAAACATGAAAGTTCTTGCTGTGTATTTTGGATGGTAGACTATATAACTAATCAACACATGGCTAGATTCGATCATTTCAAAAATCTTTATTATCTTAACGCTAACTTAATAGAAATGGTAACAATTCAAAATTCTAGCCGATTACTATAAGCTTGAAAATATCATATCCCAGACTTTATTTTAATTAGAAGTAACAAGCTCACTCGATATCTTATATATATATGAGATAAGTACCGGAGATAAAAAGTTTGTTGATGATAAATTAATTAATTTCTTAACTTAAACAATTCTTTATGCTTGCTTTAGTGCAAATTATATGTGATTGAAATTCCAAAAATAAGTCAATAATACAAAAGGATTTCAAAGAAAAAAAAAGTAACTAAAAGAGAAGAAGAAAAAAAAGAAGGTGTGAGCCTATCTAAATTAAGCTACTAAACTCTTGGGTCAGATTATAAGATTGAGATAACTCTATAAAAAAAAAAAAGCTATGGAGCTTCTTTAAAAAAACAACAACATGGTTTAATGAGATTAAAACAAAAAATAAGTTCACAAAAAAAAGATGAGAACTTGTGTTAATTCATGAAACTCGTGACCTAGACCATTTGATCAAAAGCATCAAACTTGAAAAAAAATCATGAAGTCTAAACCTTAAAAAATCAAATGTTAAAGGATGAGATTAAAGAAAAAACATTAAATCACAAAAAAAAAACATGAAATAACAATAAAAAAAAAATAAGGATCAAATTTGAAGAAAAAAACGACAGAGTGGATAATTTTGGATTGAATGGCTAAAATGAAAAGAAAAATCAAGTTTACAAAAGAGTTAAAAGAAAAACCCACCTAAAAAATAACAAACTAAATATTTTGATCAAGGGATGAAATTGAAAACAATTGAAATTTTATAGAAGAGATAAGAGAAAATTGAAGAAAAAAATAACAAGACCAAATTTAAAAAAGTAAAAAACAAAAAATAAATAAATTGAAGAGTGAAATTAAAAAAAAACTTATAAAAGGCCAAGGATAATAATAAAAAATCACAAGAATAAAGATTAATACTCAAATAATCCCCAACAAATAGGATTACCTTGAGATTTTAATTGTCGGACGTGATATCGAGACAAGAAAAAGAAAAAGCAACTCTAGTTGAAATTCATCTAGAAAAACAAAACATGCATTGCCGGTAAAAGAAGAGGGCATTGCAAAGAATCTAATGACACGGCAGAAGATAATATTCACCTTCGAATGACGTCGTACTTCCCATTGAAGTGTGGTGCGACCCTTCCACACTCGACAATGTGCATAACATATCTCAAATAAATTTAAAAATTAAATAATTTTTAATTAATATATATATATAGTCAATTTACCCCTCTACTAATCTAGTTAAAACGTGAAACCCAACATCAAAATCCAAAATTGCCCCCAAATTAAGCCTAAATTAAATTTCATTCAAAGAGTAAGTTAGTAATTTTAATATGTGAAAAAATATAAAATCTAAACAAAGTCGCTAAGAATCAATTATTTTGTTTTTTACTTTTAAAGATAACGGAGATATTTCACGCTCTCTATATTTTGTTAATAAATAAAATAAAATATGCGTTTCATTTTCTAAAATCTTGTTACAAATTGGGGAAAGTTATTATTATTATTTTGGCTCAAATTTTTTTTAAAAAAAAATGAAATGGTTGGATGAACAAGGTTAGGAGATGAGATGAACCCATCCTTTTTGGTTGAAGAGTGACCACTCACGATTTATAGGCAGTCACAGTCATGTAATAAAGGTAGAGTTGCTATTTGCTAATACATGTTCATGGTCAATGTTTCCAACACTACGGTTTCTATTGGAGTATTGGTCTCACACGTGTCCCGTAATGGGCACCGTCTTTTGACCGTAACTAGCACGTGGGACACCATTTTCTCCAAAATCAAAAGGAAAATTTGTCTCTCTACACGTCATCGTTTGTCATCTATACTTCTCCGTTACTCGCCGAAGTTTGTGGCGACCTTTTTGTCAAAAGCAGAGCATCTAAATGGAAAACTAAAACTAAAAAATATATATTATTTTAGCTTTTCATTATTTATTTTATATGTTATAAAAGTAGTGTTAAATAAAATGTCATTTTATCATTTCTTTTATAACAATGCTATTCTTAAAAACAAATATACTAAAACACTGTTTATTGTAATAATTTATTTTTTACTAGTTTTGTTTTTTACTTGATTTTTTTATTTATTTTAATGAGATTATCTTGGTTTCATAATACATGTTATGAGTTTGGAGAATTCACCCGAGTTGACTCAGGGTTTTTTTTTTTATTTATTTTATTCTTTAATATTAGATTAATTGAGAATCATCGGGGTTGTTTGTAGACATATCATGTCAATTATGTTATATTAAGTTGTTAAAATTGTTATGTATTAAATATATTAAAATAAATTACCTTTTCTAAATATATTTTTACTATTAAAGTGCACATATATATATATATAATAAAAAAACTATAATTATACTATTCAAAAAATCATATTATCAATATAACTCTTCTAATTAAATATATAACTCTTCTAATTAAATAACATCTTTCATTAAAGATGTTCTTAAAAAAAAATGTTTTTCTTAACAAGTAAATAGTTGGGTTGGCAATATCATATTGTCTTTTATAATTTTCGGTAAGTAATTATTCATATTTATTTTATTTTAAAACAAACACAAGAGAAAAATAAAAGAAATATTTTTCAGTTTAGTTAAAATATTCTCATCCTTCGAATATCTCTCTACAAAATATGCTTAAGAAATAACTACTCAAAATTATTTTCAAAGGGTTAATGGAGACCTCAGCCCCTGCAAAAAAAAAATAATAATAATAGCCCCCCATAACTCTAGTAAATTAGAATTTTAGAGAAAAACTATTGGATTTTTAGATTTTAGCCCCGCAAGAAAAATATTTCTAGTTTTGTCGCCCCTAAAAATAATTCATAGAGAACATAAAATTTTCTGTTTTTTCGTATTGAAAATATCTTTAGATTTATTTTTGTTTCCTTCTTCTAATTTTTTGTGGTTAAGATTTAAATTTTAAGTGAATCGTACGTATACAAATTGCTATATTTATACTATAATTTAAAGACAAATTGTGAATAATATTATGAAGCAAATGAACTTATGAATCAAAGCATAAAAATGAAAGATGGGCCGGATGATAATTAATTAACAAACCAAACTTTATATCAAAAGATGGTCAAACGCAACTTCTCTCTTAAAGGGTACGGTGGTTTGTCTATTTTGTTTTCGTCTTGGTGCATTTGTTCTGTGTTTTTTGATTTATGGGTAATGGAAGTGTACGTTATTATTGAGTAACATTTCAGTTCCTTTCAGTCTATTGAGTTTGTGACTTAGAAAAAAAGTCTATTGAGTTAGTTGTTTGGCATGGCAACACACTTTTATGATGTGGTCACGATCAAATGGCAACCACCGATTTGCTCTCACAAGGAAATAATAAAAAAAAAAAGGCATCAAATTAGAATTTCATTTATTTTCTTAATTATCGCATCATATATAAATTAATAGACTTGATGACAAAGTCTCAAAAATCCAAGTAGGTTAGAAATAAAACCCTCAAGTTAAATAATTAGTTAATTAATTAATCTCTAGGAATCTCGTTCATTTTTCCTAGTTAAAATGGTTGATAGTTTATACTTGATCATTGATAGGTCAAGGTGTCTTGTAGTTAGTGCTTGCAAAAGATTTTTTTATGTAGATGTGGAGACTCCCAGATGCTTAAATAAGTATATTTTTAGAAAGAGAAAGTACAATAATATTATAGAAAGATGCTTTCAAATATACATGTAATAGAGAATATAAATTATAAATATTTATTTTGAAGGATTCATTGTATATTTATAATCCATGAGTCTTGATATTTTATAAAAAGGAGGACTTAAAGTGTAATTTCACTTTCATGATAATTTGAGTTTTATTCCACTCATTTTATTTAGCCAAAAGATGGAGACATAATAGGTCATGAGAAACTTTAATACACTTAATATTGTTAATGGAGTGTAAACTTGTTTATTTAAGTTTATTTGTTGAGAAATAATTTATTTAAGATTTTTTTTGTAAAAATTTATAGAATTTAATGATGTTAGATTTAAGTATTATATTTAAATTCATGATAGAGCAAATCCGACCACGCTTGGGGCACGATGGTAGAAAATTCTTGGATGATAAAATCGAGACCATGACTATCTTTATAGTTGAAGGTTATTTTTTAAGTTTTTTCTTTTGAATTTGTTGAGCTATTAAGATAATACTTAGTTACTTCATACAAGAAGAAAGACAACACAAAATTATTTTAATAAAAAGTATTATTTACTCGTAACATAGAATAAACTTCCTGAATATAGATCCTGATCCCGGTTATTATATATAGACTCCCTTTCTCTAATGGGTAATACATCAAAAGCTTAAATTCCCTCCTATTTAAACAATCAAGAATTTAAAGAACATGGTAAAAATAATACAAAAATCAAATAGAATGGCCAATACATCAAGAATTTTATAGTTTTGTAAAATGAATTTTTTAAAAAAATATTTTTAAATAATTACCGATGGAATTACATACGATATTTTTCGAGAGAAATACCGATGGAATGAAGAGGATAATTTTTTTTTACCCGCCTTTCCTGTCAATAAATTCATCGGTAATAATATTTTTTTGTATTACCAATGGACTTATCGATAGAAAAAAAAATTATCAAAAAAGCATCTCCGTCGATGATTTTATTGGTAAATTAATTACCAACAAAATAATAATATAAATACTGACAAAAAATTCCATGAATAAATCTAAAAATTATGTTAATGATATTAATGCCTTGTAACCTTACCCGCAATGTGACTAGCTATGGTTATTGGACTAGTGAAAGAACTAGTTGGATGCGGGTAAAAGGATCTATATGAGAAAAAGAAAATGGTTTGTTGAAATCATGTTATTTTTTTAAATCAAAATTAACCTATAATGTATAAAGGAAATTAATTAATTTTCAAACAAGCACACTCCTTGATCCACTAAAGTCAATCTGATGCTATGATTTGAATTTTGAAGAGTTCTTTTTTTATTTTATTGAGGGCAACTTAAGATGATTATATAGCTTTTAGCTTAATAAAAATGAAGTAAATAAGTACTTTTTGTATATTAATTTCTTTTCTGTTTGTCCTTTGTGTGCTCTCTTTGTCGTCGTGTTAGCCTATTATTACTGCTTTCAAGCTTTTTTTATCATTTGGGAAGTTAGGGAAACTGCATTCTTTCTCCCCCGACATGCAAAAAGAGGCATCCTGTCGACTAAAAAGAGAGTAATAAAAGCCTTTCAATTTTCCTTGAATCGCTATAAATGTATACGGAAGCTTGAAAGTGCCGGAATGGAGTAAGCGTTTCCCTCATAATCCACATGAAATTAATTAATAAGCCAGTCCATGTGATTTAAAAAGTTTTGTTTCAAGCTGTAGCTAAATAAATTAGAAGTAATTAATGCAATGCTTAAAATGGTATGGATCATACCACCTTTGTTTTCCTTTTCTTTTTATTTGGAATCTACGAGTTCCACATGCATCTGTGTATAATTTTCTTTCGATTTATATAACATTAAATTGATGCAAAATTTGTGAAGTTATGGAGCAAAGGCTAAGCGACGTGCATTTAAATTCTCTCAAGATTTTTCGAGAAAAAAAAGCAGGGCAACATTTTCCTCGTAGAATGTCAACTTTTTTGGCACAACTTGAAGGAGGAACATACGGCTGCGTTTAGGGTAAACTACGACTCTGTTCTTGCAGTTCAACAAAACTAAATTATATATATTTAATTCTTCAACTCAACTCTTCTGTAATTTTATAATTTCTTACATTTTGCTTCTTATTAAAAAATTTGATAAAGAAGGAGAGGGAATTAAAAATAAATTACTAAATTAAAAATGATCAATATATATCCTACCGTATAATGACATTAATCGAACTGCGGCAAGGACCGCCTCCTCGCCTACTTTGAAGAGGAAGGCCGAAGCACGTGTTTGACAAGAAAACTTCAAAAATTGTCAAGAACTCAATTGATTTCACGCTGACATGGGCGTGGATTTTTATGACGATATCTACAAGCCGCAATTTAAACGCGTGGATCATGTTTTTGTGCAGGTTCGGTCCAAATAATCAAACAAATGTCTATTATTTTTTGAAAAAAAAAATTATCCTGGATTAATTTAAATTTTCAAAGCAAACAAAATATAAATTTATTGTATCTGAAATTAGATTCGATTTTACTTTGTCTCTTCCACTACTTTTAATCCATTGTTTTCAAAACTTTTTTTAAAAATCCAAATTAATAGAACCCTAACAGATTGATTTCCATGGAATCATTCCTTTTTGAATCATGCAGTTTAGGGGATTTGAATTTGGAAAAGGGGAACTGAGTAGGTCGTTCCAGTGAGTCTATTTAGGAGAGACTGCTAATTTTAAATAATAAATCATGCTCTTCAGGTAATTTGAGTTTGGATTTTTTATTTTATTTTTTTCAATTATGAGAACTTCATGGTCAGATTCTGTGACCAACTTGCATCTAAGATAGAGCAGCGTCTGGTTGAACTTGTCTGTGTCATACCAGTGCCACTTACATTCCGCCATGCACGCCTTCATGATCGCTCGCCATCTTCTAATTCTCTGGCTCCACCATATGCTGCTCCTTCACTAGGGAATGATTGCGTAGGTTATAGTGGGCCTGTGGGTGGTTCTCGATGGCCGGGTGGTGGTTCAAGACTGGATTATGGGGCGGTGGTTTTGGTGGTAGAGGAGGTAGAGGACGTGGTGGTTGGAATAATAAAGGTGGTGGGTGGGACCGCGAGAGGGAGCAGCATGTGATAATGGAGGTGCATCAACATTCCATGAATTCCCAAAATGAGCGAACTGTTTGATGCTTTTCTGTTGAGAAAACACCATCTGGTTTGGTTTGGTACTTCATCGGAATCGACAGTCATCGGCGAGATCATCTGAAGAAGATTTTGTATTAGTTACCGGTAAGACACTATTCAAGATATTTACAAGGCTGAGGTGAAGAACCAAGAAAGCCATGTGGATCTGCACGGAAAAAAAGAAAAGAAAAAAGAATATGGGTTGCAAAAAGAAGAACGAGCAAAAGTCAGATAGATTATAGTGTACACTGTACACCACATGTTTAATGAAAGTTCAAAATAAAAATAGCAATATAGTAATCACTGGATTGCCATGTTTTATTCATTGGCATTTTTATTTATGTTGACCCCTCTTGCGATAATATTGTAAATAATTTAATTTTTTAAATGATGTAAAATAGTATGAACTTATAAAGTTCAAGATATAAACTAATATTATTAAAATTTAAAATATTTTATTTTTTACGTAAAGTAGAATGAACTTGTTAAGTTCAAGATGTAGACTAGTATTATTAAAAGAATTAAGGTAAAATGAAAAAATAACTAAACAACAAGATGATATATATATATAACTTAAAACCTTGTTAAACCCATTTCCAACCTTAAAAAAACCTTAAAATAGTTAAAAATCCAAAATCAAACTGAATAAAAAAAACTCTTGATGCTTGATTTATTTTTCCAGCAAAATAAAGGTTTCAAATCACCTTAATGCTAGAACAGGTACTCGCAATCTTCATGTATCAGCCTATAAAATTTTATAATGATAATTTTCCTGCTTTACAAGAACAGGTCAAAGACAGGGTTCAGAATCACTTGACACTAATATTAATTTTTTGGTAGTCAAAATGTGATTAGCCAATAACTTTTTTTATTTTATTTTTCATTGATTTTTTTTATCTTCTCGGAGACTAAAACATGAAAAAATAAATTTGAAGAACTAATTGTAAAAGACTTAAATTAAAGGAAACAAAATTCATAAATGAAGATTTTTTGGATGAAAATAAAGCGTTTTGGATGAAAATAAAAAAGGTCCTCTTTCTTTTTTATTTTTAATTTGATTATTATTTTTTAATTAATTTTTGTATAGTAATTTTAAATTAAATTCTAATTCAATTTTGAAAATTTATCAAACACTTTAAATTCCTAAGAATATACAAAAACAATTAACTATTAAAATATCATCAACATAATAGATAAAAAAAAGTTGAAAAAAATAAAAGCTAAGATGGAAAAAAAAAATTTCATTGAATAACGTCTCAATTGCTATATTACTGCACGGGAAAACAATATATTTGTGTTAGTTTATGAACAGTGTCATCCATGATAAAAGGTACTTCTATTACAGCATGCACTAGAAAACTAATATATTCCGTGGATATATTAGGGAATTAGCACCAGATATATAATTAAATGTCGAAATAGTCTAGGATTTAATTTTTTTTTTTGGTGAAATAGCATAGTTTAAAAATATCACGGTTTAAAAATACAACATTTCAATAATGTCACAATTGTAAAACACGACATTTAATACATATTGTGTTTCTGAATCGTGATATTTTCAAGAAGACCATTTTAAGAAACAATTGGACATTTGATAAAACAATTGGACTGTGGCTAAAACGATCATACTGTTTTGGCTACTGTAAGATTTTGGATTTCATGTTTTAAGCTTGCAAAAGTTTATAAATTCATGGTTTTTAATTTATTGATCTGAAATTTTATTTACTTTATGATTTTAAAAAGTTTAAATATTTATAATTTTATCAAAATTTGGTCAGATTTTTCTCTATATAGAAACTATACCTGAAATTTTATTTCATTTAAAAAAATCTATAAAAGACCATAATATCCATAACCAACAAATTCTAACTAAACTCAATATATTATTATATTTCATAATCACTACAAATAGCTCGAGGAATGCAATATATATACACAGAGACACATATAAAATAAATATAAAATAATTTAATAGTACAACATTTAATTAATTCTAAAATGTATAAATATAATTCATTTATTTATATACATATATGTTTTCTATTGAATGATTTGGGTTAGTAATACGACCAAATCTATTTAATTAATATAATTATTGTGTTTAAAAAGAATAATTTTTAGTAGATATTATATTTTAAAAACATGATAAAATAAAATTATATTATTTTGCATAAAAAAAATCCAATCAATGTGCTGATTTAAAATAATAATAAGAATATAAAAAAACGTATTCCTTATGTTTTTCACTACAATGCAATGAAAAGTAATGATGAGAAAGGTCCAATCTGATGCGTGATATGGGCGGGAATAATTTAGGTGGAGGTGTTTTCAACGCTCAAAAAAGGAATAATAATAATTTACAAGGACAACAACGAAGAGCTGAGATTGTTGACTTTTGTTTACCTTTAATTTCTTCATTGGAAAAAGTTTATATACATACAGATGGCTCTTTTTTTTGTGTACAAGCACAAGTCAACAGAGGGCAGGTTGTATGCTCGGTATGCGCAGTCAGAAGCATCAGCACGCTATTCTGGGCTAAGGAAATGGGATATTTTCGTTTATTATCACTGTTTAAAATAAATTTATAAAATAAAATATTATGATTTTTTTCTTAATAAAATAGCATAATTTATATATATCATAATCTGAAAATGCAACACGATATTCAAACTTGTTGTGATTCAAAAGCTCGGAATGTTAAAGAAATTCTAAAATGAATACTAATAGCCAGTGGTGGAGCTAGAAGTTTTGAGATGAGGGGGCAAATTATTAATAAATATTATATTATATAGATATATATATAAATCAATTCAAAATATATATAGCAATTTATAAAGTAAAATTAATTTAAAAATCCTTTAAAATAACAAAAACTTATATTATAATTGTTTTTTTTTATTTTTTATATTTTAAAATCGCTTCTTAAAATTTACATATCTACATGTATATAATAAATATATTGATTATACTTAATCATTTATAGATATTTTATTCAGGAATAATGTCTAATATCTGTGTAAGAGAAATAATGCTCGAAAAACATGTTTTCTACTAGATATTTTACTTATAAATAAATCATGTGAAGAGATGACAAGAATAATGGTTTTGCATGAATATTTATTTATTTTTTTATAATAAAAAAATTTAATTGATTAAATTATCATATTTAAATATTTATTTTGAATATATTCATATCAAAACTTTTCAATTATCATAAATTTTAATATTTTTAATAATTAATTAACAGAAAATTATAATTAGAAAATAAAACAAATAAAAAAAATGAAGAAAATTTATCTAAAATATAAAACAAAAGGTAAAATAAGTTAATTACTTAACTGCACTTGAAAAAAAATTTGTATATTAGAGAGAGCTAAGGAACGAGCTAGATATATATACAAGAGAGAGGCAGGGAAATCAAAAGAGAAATTTGTATAATTAGGGTAAGAAAAAGAAAGGAAGGAAATGAGCTGTAATAACAACTTTTTTATGAACTATTCACTATATTATTATATTAATATTTTAATATTAAAATAATTAAGGGGGCAATTGCCCCCTTTTGTACCCACGTGGCTCCGCCACTGCTAATAGCATAACATGGCAGGAAAAACTTTTCACTTTTAAAGCTTGATTTAGGGGCTTAATCATTGAATTTGGGGCACTTTGATATTTTACTTAATGTAAATAATAATTTAAAAAAACTATTTTATTTCTTTATCGAGAAATAAACTTCATGAATGATTTCTTTTTTGTTTTGTTTAGGATTATTATGGTCTCTAAATAAATATGTATTTTGGAATTGATATTTGAAATTGTAAACATCTAATTTTTATTATATAATTAAATAAAAATTAGTTTTTAAAAATTTATTAAACCTAGCCAAAGCTAAAAAACTTGGGTCTAAGGTCTTTTTTAAAAAAAGAAAAATAATCACTTTTCAAGCTTAACTTCAGGGGCTTACTCGTTATCTTTGGAGAAATTTGTTCTTTTACTTAATGTTGATAATAATTTTTAAAATAATTATTTTATATTTTTCCATTTCATGCATTGATGTTGAATTGGTTGAGAAATAAACTCTATGAACGTTTTGTTTTTACTTTGTTTAGGGTTATTACGGCTCTAACAAACATCTGTTTTAAGATTGATACTTGAAGCATCTTATTTTTATCAAATAATTAAGTAAAAATTATTTATATATAAAAAAGCAATACACAACTAAAAAACTTGGGTCTAAGATCTTTTTTTTTTAAGTAACTTTTAAAGCTTGACTTTATGGGCTTAGTTGTCAATTTTAGGTCAATTTAATCTTTTACTTGATGTTGATAATAATTAAAAAAAAACTATTTTATATTTTTCCCCATTTCATGAATTGATGTTGAATTGGTTGGGAAATCGACTATGTAAATGGTTTTTTTCTGCTTTGTTTAGGGTTATTATCACGACCTCTAACAAACATTGTTTTATGATTGATGCTTGAAATTACGAGTATTTAATTTTTATCATATAATTAAAAATTGTTTTTTAAGAAAAAATTATCAACCCGGATAAATTCATGAACCAAGTCGCATGTGACTGAAGTCATACAATATGTCATCGTCTTAATAATTTTTTAAGAAATTCATTGTTCCTATAAGATAAATTATTGTGGATTTGCATGATGATTTTTTTTCCCTTTAATTTTTTTGGACCATTGATTTTTTTTTTCAATTTAATCATTCCATATTTTGTTAATCTAAAATTATACTTCATGATTTGTTTTGTGCTTCTTTCTTTGGATTTTCTTGGTCTCAAAAAAATTTCAACATTGAGTTGGTTTTGATTTTGCCGAGAATAATTTGGTTTGATTGTTTGAGAATAATTATAAATGAGGGGACCAAAATAGCAACCCTTTATTTTAAAAGATGATATTTTAATTTTTTGGTCCTTCTTTAGTTTGGCCATGGAGCTTTTTTTTTAAAAAAAAAAAATTATCTCTTTACATTGCATTGATTGATGAGTCGACTTTATGAATTGGTTTGCATTACTTTCTTTTCGCTTATCATAATCTTATAAAAATATCTTGATATTGGGTTAGTTCTTGATTTTGCAAAAAGTAATTCAATTTGTTGTTTGAGAAAAATTAAAAATGATGGGATCAAAAGTAAAAACTCGGTGAAATGGCAACTCTCTCTTTAAAAATAAAATAAAATTATGTTAGTGCTTTTAGGCTTAGGATTTTATCCAAAATCATTTTTGGTCTCTTTCGTTTAAAAGTTGTACAATTTGGTCCAAAGATTTTATTTTATTAATATTTTAGTCTCTAGGTTTTGGAGAGAAGAGAAAAGGTCATTAAATTATAAAGAAAGAGAGAGGAGTTCGTTGTTCAAATTCCATTCACAAAAATAGCTAAATTTGATGTCAAAGTGTTCCTCTCGAAAATAGAAGTGTCATTAAGGTGTTTTTAGGCTTCTATATTATTTGAAAATGTAGATCAAAGTTTAAAGAGTTTCTTTTTAGTTTAATTGTGTTTTTAAATAAAATCTAGGTTTTGTAAGTTGGAGGATTAATTTTTTGAGGTTTTAAGAGTATTTTTAAGTGAAAATATGTTGAAAATTAAGTTTTGAGGTGAAAAATAGCATAACCTTATTTTTCAGACACCATTACGATGGTTGGATTATAGGTATCATCTAATGCATTGCTTCTATATTTTTTAAGGTTTTAAGAGTATTTTTAAGTGAAAATATGTTGAAAATTGAGTTTTGAGATGAAAAATAGCATAACCTTATTTTTCAGATACCATTACGATGGTTGGATTATAGGTAGCAGCTAATGCATTGCTTGCTATATATATATATATATATATATATATTTTAAATATGCTTGTTTTTAAAGACCAAGTACAATGAGCCACTTATACCCATATGTTTAAGTTGTTTTGTTATTATATATATATATATATATATATATATATATATATATATTCTTGTAAATTATTAGATTAATTAAAGAATATGTATTAATTTATAAATTTTAATTTAATTTTTACTTTGTTCATGGACAATTGCTCTTTTTTTACAGCCCATCATAGTAAAAAAAGTTATTTATTTTTTGATTCCCCCCATCATTGATTTTTTATATATAATTAAAAAAATAAAAAACAAACTTATTGAACCCAGTTAAGTCCATGCTTGATTTACAAGTTTGACAGATTAACTCGAATTGATCAAATATATCGTTGCCTCAATATTAAAAAAAAAGATATCATCTTGATTTTTTTTAAGTCAAGCCATATTTTTACCAATATTTCAGGTGGTTTTTATACTAGTCAAGTCGACCAAGCCATATCAAGTTAACTCCACATAGTTTAGTTTGAAACTCGTTTTAAGCATGAATTTGGATTAGAAGGTTTCAAATATGACCCATTGAACTGAGGTTAATGATATTTTCAAAGAGTTTTTCATGACAATGCGCAAGCGTTGTATTATTATTATTATTATTATTTATACTCACATCAAAATTATTGGGTTTTTTTTTTTAAGATTAAAACTTGCTTTTGGAATGATGAGAGAATGTTGTCCAAGGAACAAATGCTCTAGTGAAAGTTTTCAAAAAATAAATATAGAACAAGCATGTTAATGAGACAAAGGGATTTTAGTTAGAGAAATATTTTTTTTATCCTTATTTTAGATAAAATTTTCATCTTTACAATAAAATTGATAAAATATAAAACAAACTAGTTAAATAAGGCATTATGTGTTTCATTACAAAATATCTAAGTCACAAATTTAAAATAAATTTCATCAATTTACAAATAAATATAATTTTTTAAAATTTCAAACAAGCTTTAACATGCATAAATCATACACCCATACAACAAATTTTTTTGGAAAAAAAAGCTATAAAACAAATAAACATCCAAACAAAATACATATACTACAAAAATATGCAATTAAAATTAATATTTTAAAATTGAATTCAAACAAAAAATGGATAGTTTTACTTACTTGATTTGGAAAATCCTGAATAAAATTTGGATTAAAACAAGAATTATGACAGACTTAGTGTTAGGATAGCTAAATTTATGGTGGGAGGTGGATTGTTATAAAATAAGTGGGGTGACTATTTGTTGTAGAGCTAGGAGGAAGAATAAAAGGAAATGGGGGGAGGGGAGAGGGTTACTGGTCAGGTCATACATTAAATATTACTGATAACATTATGAACGAAATCCATCAATGGGTTAGTTTCATTGGTAATTTTGTCTATATTGAATGACATATCATTATACTTTTTGTTTTTTTATTTTTATTTTATTGTAAATTCATTGGTATATACAAAGAGACTATTTTTACCAGTGTTTATCAATAAATATAGTGAGAGACTATTTTGTTGGTAAAGTTCATCACAATCTACTAACAAAAAAATTCTATTGATATTTCTATTTGTATTTATTAATTTCATAGTGGTACTGATATGCATAATATTTAAGTCAATTATCAAAAAACTTATTGCTACTTGAAAATACATCAACAGGAAATAGATATTTACTTTTTAGTCACTCTCTAATCAGCATTGCTGGGGATAACTTAAGGCTAATTATTAACGCTAGAAGAAAAGGTCGTATTCTTGTAGGGTATACAACAAAGCAAGCATCAATATATACAAAGTAGTGGTCTATAATATATATATCGAGATAATTATAACCAAAGCAAGCATCAACAATTATGCAAAGCCAATGGTTAACGCTAGAAGAACAATATTGGCTAGAGTGTTTTCACTTATCCTACTATGATATCGAGATTATTATTAAATAATATTTATGTAAATAATTTATTTATTAAGAATATAATAGTATTTTCAATTTAATCTATATATATTTTTTATATATTTAAATTAACACCAAACAATCATAATAAATAGATGATTAAAAATTTTAATATTTTTTGGTGTTTAGTCTTAATTAATTTAACAATTATAACGAGCAAATCACTCAATATATGTTTTTGTTTATACAAGGCACACTAAACTATAAAACGTGTAAAGGGGCTAGCAAATTAACAAGGCTTGAAAGCATAAGCCTCTAGCTAATGGTCTTTACGAGGGAGTCATTAGTTTGTTTGTTTTTTAATTAGAGTTTAATCCTGAAGAGTGTCTCATGTCAAAATAATATTAGAATAAACCCTGTGGCCATTGATATAATTCCCACGTCCCACTACCTTAATTATTTAACGTTAACTCTTTGATTGTGTGAATATTGACTTGTCGAATTCTTTTTATGTCGGGGAAAAAATAACGTGGCTTGCAAAACCGCATTCAGTCCTCGGAATATGAAACCAAGTTGGCTCTTAGTGGCGATTTTACTTCCAATATTTCAGCCGTTAGGTTCAATTTTCTCTGGTCAAAAATTGGGGAAAATCGGACAAGATTAGGTTCTAGACTTGCCTAATTAATGATGAGAATATTACTTGCCGTCTGAACATTGCTCTCCCATTTTTTTTTAGCACCTATGAGAGTCCCTCGTGGCACCTTTTACACACACAAAGTCCTAAAAAACGCTCCGGTATTGTGTGGTGTGGTGGTGCAGCTGAAATCACAACGAGGGTACTTTTTTTTTTTTTTGAAAACACCCTTTCAACCGATTAGGAATATGATATGATTAAAAGTTTTAGTAATTTAATAAAAAAAATAAAAATAACATTGATGATCAAATAGTAATAAATTCGAATGCTATCATTCTTATATATTCTCCTAATTAATTAATGATATATTTCTTCGAAACCAAGAACACCCATGTTGTAGTCGTTGATTGTTTCGAAAATATACTTAGCACACATTCTCTCGGTTTGAAATGTAGATTCATGGAATAAAACAAATGATCGTATTTATGAGTTTGTGCTGGAAGTACCCTTCATTTCCATTAAATAAACCCGATGTAGCATGAGCTTTGTTAAGCGATGAACGAGCATGAAAACAAAACTTGAAGTTATTCGAAAATGCTAGAAAAATGGTGGTTGCCCAAGTCAGAAACTTGACTTTTCTCACTCTATATATATATATATACATAAAACATAAAATATTTCTGTAATTAATCTATACATAAAATATTTTTGTTGCTTTATGAATGCATGTCAGACTTTTCAATACTATTATAATTTTTTAATAATAATAATATTGTAAGTTAATTCAATTATATAACACCAACCAAAGCAATTATTCAAACAAGAGCATCGGATGGATTTAAAGATATAAAGTGGTGCTGTCGAGGGCTTGAATCGTTCTTGACTATCGAGCTCCCAACCACAGAAGTGTTTAGACCATGAAAGAATCTATTCCACACCAAAGGTGCTTCTCTTAGATTGATCTCCATTAATTAACATTAAACACATGCCTTCTGAATCATTCAATCCTCTACTCCACCACCGAAGATATTATTCTTTTGGGAGAGGATGAAGGGGACAGATAACGACGTTTGTGTAGATAACTTGAAATCTTGACGTGAATCATCAGTGTGGCAATATATTATATGTAGATTGACTGGTTCAAGCGTTTTATGCTCAGACTCCAGCATCAGAAAGGTCAAAAACTCACTTAAGAGCGTTGCTTTTGCGGTTTCAAAAGTGTGGTTGCTTGGCTCCCACCGCATCAAATTATTAAACCAGTTGAAGATACGGAATGGGATGTAATTATTGCTTTTAGTCTATAGTTTATATATATATAGTTCCTCTTGCAATGAGGTGGGGGCAGACTGAGGAGATAGCGAGATTGACTTGGTTATTGTAAGCTGTAATCTTCTAGTTACCAATATCGATATTAATTCAATTCAGTTTTCTCGATCTTTAAGCAAGTCACGTTGCGTTTGAACGAGAAATTAATGGATGCCAGGAACCAAGACAGAGCCAAACATAGTAAAAGCAAACTATTTGAACAGTACTAGTTAATTTTAGGCAGTCTTGTCTGATCTCTGTGCCTTAATTTAGTTGAATCCTAACCACTTGTAATCAAGAAACTCTTATCTAAAACAATTTTCATGCCAATTTAAAGTAGAAATTCTTAATCGATCATAGCTCTACATTTCTTAAACATGCACCCATTGAAATTAAATTTTCCTCATCAACATGTTTGCAGTGAAGGGCACCTAGCAATAGTACATATATATCAACTAATTTATTTATTTATTTATTCGTGATATTGAAATAATTAATATGATAGGAAAAAAGAAAACACTCAGGTACGCTCCTTAAATATAAAATTTTGTAACTAATCAGGTACACATGTTTTTATATTTTAAAAGTTGTGTCAAATCTACTTTCATATGTTTAATTACATTTGATTTATCCTTAAGAAATTGTTATATATTTGATTTATCATTGCATTAAATTTTCGTCATAAAAGTTTATAAAAATACATAACGTGAGTACTTGTATATGATCAAGTTCATATATATTTAATGTATTCAAAACACTTTTCATTAAAAGATAGTGAGTGGGATAATAAGATTTAAGATTATAGCGAAGTCCTGAGTTTTGATAAATTATTTGTTCATGCGATGCTATGCATGGAAAGTTTTGAGGAAAAAAATGAAATTTTATTATTTTTGTTTTCTTAACGAGGGGGTATTTTGAACATATAAAATCAGAATTTGGCGATGTGTGCGATGAAGATTTGATGAAATAATAGCATGGAGATCGAATAATTTCATAAAATATATTGCATATAGTAAAAAACACATGGACAAGCTTGAAGCAACCTCTAGAACAAAAGGTTATATGAAATTATTTCCCTCAGTTCTTGATTTCTTATGGTTTAGGTTGAGTAACTAGATTTGTTTTTCTTCTTATGTCGAATCAACTCTCTGCTTCTTCCATTGATGATAATTCACGTATAAACAGTGATTGATTGATGTTTGTATTCTCAACGACTACAATTCTTAATGGCTCCTTTGTCAGAAAAATGTTTCTCTGTATATAATACATTTAGAAATCAATAGGGATTTCCCTTTTCATTACTGACATGTCAATCAGCGTTGTTCTCCCTACCGTCCTTCATTTCATATTTTAGCCAATGCAAGGCTTGTTTGCCTCCCTAGTAAATGATTCCCCGAGTACGAAATTAGGAGATGGTCAAGATCACCTTTTTTTTAGCCCGTAGTGGGCGTCGTTGATGTGGAGCTTGTCACGATGATTTGTACACACAACACACACACACACACACACCTCTCTCTCTCTCTCTCTCTCTCTCTATATATATATATATATATATATATATATATATATATGATGGTAGGTATTTTTGGAGAGCAAACAATGGGCTCGAGTCTTCTCTGAATGTCATCTCATGTGGACCCAACAATGGATGGCTTGATTTTACCAAATCGAAGAAGGGCAGAAATCAAGGAAAGAGACTGGCATTTAAGAGAGCCTCTATGCTCACTTTACAAGCTTGAACTTGGAGGAGTGGGGACATGAAGAACCGTGGTCAAGATAAGATAACAACAGAGCCCACGTACTTTTCTCTCTTCATGATTGCAGCCTTTTGAGCTTGTTAACAGCGGCGTTTGAGTGATTGTGGGGAATTGATGGCTGGAAGAGAATCGGCTCTTCAGTGGAAAAATCTTAAACGCTAGCGGAAAACCATCGAGTGTTTCCGATAATAATCAAAGGCCCATTTACTTGAAGATTAGGCCTTGCTGTTCCTACCATTCACAAAGGCCCTGATCCAATATAACTTAACATGGAGTCTTAGATCAGCCCATCGGGCTTCAGTGGGCCCTGGAATCAGGCCTTGCAATTAGTAATTAAAAGCATGCCCAAATCGATCCATTGCGTTGTTGCAGTCGGTTCTTTTGTCCTTTCCTTTCAAGATAATCACTAGAATGATAATTTGATAACCGTTAAGCTCGCTGCGTTTCAGAGAGGGAGGAGAGATGATATGTCACGGTCACGGTGGCGGTGCTATGGTAGTGCTTTGCAGGCCTGTATTGAAGAGGCCTATGTGCTTGTCCTCCAACACGGACCAGCTTCGCACCCAACTCGATCAGCTTCATGCTGAGGCCGAAAGCACCAGAGCCAAAGGTTTCATCCGTTCTTTCTTATCAATTCTCAATTTTATTCAGTTGATAATTTGAAAGATTAATTGTTTTATTTTTGGGTGGCGGTTAAATATAGCAAATAGTGCAAGATTGAGACTTGTGAGATTATCAGAGGCAGCAGAGAAACTAAAACGACAGGCTGCTGTTAGTGTTATTTCTGGAAAAGAAAATGATGCGAGAGAATTGCTTTTTCAAAAGAAGAAAGTTATGCAGGCTATTGGAAGGTCAAAAAGCCGAATTGAGTTGCTTGATCAGCTCTCCTCTAAGCTTAATCAGGTACTTATTTATTATTTTTTAAAATTCATTTTTGGAGAACCTAATCTTTTATTTGATAAAATATATTTGATTTCAGGTAATTTCTGTAAAAGAAAACCAGCTAATAGGGAATGTGGCTTTCGATGTTGAAGTTGAGACGAAAGATGATTCGAGTCCGGTTCGAATTGTATCTCCTAAGCTGGGAGTTACAGACTTCAGCTCTGATGATGACCTGGAATTTAGTGATGGTCAAGACTTGCAGTTATGTGCCAACGGAGAAACAAACCCGCCGGTTGATGAGGAAGTGGGATTCCTCGGCCGGGACATCTGTAATGATTCTAATGAAGAGAGCATAATCAGGGGTTTGAAGGATGTATCATCGTACGAGGACTTCTTGGAACATTTGGATGTGAAGCTTAATAAAATTGAATCAGAGCTTGTCACCATTTTGAATATCTCAGCCTTGGTACTGAATGATAATGAGAAGCCTAATAATTTTAAAGTGCAGCAAACGATAGAGCTTCTTGAGAGTGTCCGTGCTATTCGGCAGAAGTAGGTTTATTAATCAATAATCAATTTTATGATTGGTGTTGTCTTATGAGCATTTTCTCCTTCTGTTTTTTCCTTTTCAAGATTTGATGACAGTGATGATTGCTTGTCGGAGTGACATCTGAATCTGTCTGGCTTTGCAGAATCTCAGGGATAATGCAGAAGAAGGTGGAGATCAGTTGAAGTTTCTTTGTATCAGTCTTTTTTCCTCTGGCAGGTGAGGTTTTGCAGTAATGATACCTGCATTGACTTTAAAAGTAGTGATGTTCCGTGAAGGGTGCTGATTTGAGTATTGAAGCATGGATGCCATGCATTCTTGTATGAAAGTTTAAATTTCATAAATAAGTTTATTGTGCTTTCTAGTGTCTAATCTTTGACCAATCTGAGGTGACTGGACTTGGAACTTTAATGATGATGAGCGCTTAAAATGCACCGTTCTCTTTTTCTTATGGCCTTATTCATCTTGCTGTTATAATTTTGAATGAAATAAATTTCTTGTAGCCTTCACCTTCAGGGTGGTTCATTTGTGTTCAAGTACTGTTTCTGAAAGCCAAATGCATGCCCCCCTTTAATATATGGTGCCGGTTCCCGTTAGTCTCTGTCCCTGCCTACTTCTTTGGGCTACTTCAGTTTGGTTAACTCGCAAAAAATGGCCTTAAGTAGGTCATAATTAGTTCTTGAGATAAATTATTCCTCAAGTTGCCATGATAGGAGAAATACTATTTTGGTTTCTTTGTTGGAAATAATGAGCAAATTGGAGAATCAAAATGTCTGAATCCATTACATCAGCACCGCGCCCAAAATGGAACTAATGTCCTTCTCTCTCACAGTTGATTTTCTTGTTTCCATCTTCTTTGGTTCCATGTGATTCAAAATGTTGGTTCCATGTGATTCAAAATGTTGCTGCCAACTTCTCCGTCTTAAGTTTCTTCTTTTAGTCACTGACTACTAAGTCGAAGCAACATGCTGCTTGAACTTGAGATCAGCTGGAAATGTTGATTTGCACTTGATTTATGCCATCTTATGTTTTTTATTTCTTTTAGTTAGCGTTTGTAATGGTTCCTGTTTGAATTACAGTTGCTAGGGTAAACTGAGGGCAAATCTGCGAACCAGCATCTGCATGAAGCTCCCTGGACTCTTACAAGGTAATTCATTAATGTAACCTTGAAGGTTTGCCACTGTGAATGCTCAGCAATATTTTAGGCGACAAAATTGAAGAAATCTGTTGGTGAGTTGATGATTGCATTAGGATGGTGCACTTTATTTTCTGTCATAGTGTCCACAATTTGCAACTCAAATAATTCCTTTGTAACTAATGTGCTCTATAGTGTAGCAAAGCATGCACTGATGAATCTGGAGGTTTAAAAGGTCATGTAAATGAATGTACCCTTAAATTGAGGGGATGAAAATGCACCTTTCTGACAGTTGCTGCTCCCCTATTAACCAGAGCAATCAACATTCGACAGTTCTTACATGTACAGTTTTACTTTCTCTAACAGCAAATAATCAACTGACAAATTAACATTTGAACAAAAAATGAGATTATAGATCTTTGCTCGCAAAAAGAATAGATCTTGTTTGTGTAACCAGTTGACCAACTTTATGCCAGTAGGAAATTGAACTTCTGTCATGATACCATCCTGCTTGTTGTATGTTGCCTTTCTTATCATTTTCTATTCCCTTTACCATAGAGTCTCAAGTCCTGCTTATTAGCGAGGCAAAATCTGGATGGCCTGTTCCAATAGCAAAACCTGTTGAACTATCGTCACTTTACATGAGATCGGCAAGAGTGATTTTGCCACAGTTGGTACTATCTAATGAATCAAATTGGTTGCAGATCTGCTGGATGTCTTTCTCTGCTATTTTCCCCATCTCCTTAAGCTTGTATATTACAAATTCAGATTTGCTGCAGCCACAAAGCAACCAACAACACATATTAAGCTCATAAAGTTTGAGCAAATTGCTTTACAATGTATTACTACTTTGGAATGATTGCATTGAAACTTAAACATATCTGATTGACAAATACCAAAAACTGAGAGAGATCTGCTCAATTAACTGGTTGCTTCATCTGCAAAGTTTTTTTGCAGAAGCAGGTAGGTTGTGCTTTTGAGTACTGTTCTCATCATTCAAAGTCTTCGGGAAGCATTCTGTACATTCAGAGAATTGTTTATCCATTTTATGTTAGAATTCACACATAATTTTGATTTCGGTAGTCTAACTGGACAAATTTTCTGGTCAAGCATGGCCACTGCACCAAGCTGTTTCATCTGTTTCTGTTTATATCACTCTTGAATTTGAAGCTCCATTGATTTGGAACCGAACACACTCTTTTCCTTTAGCTTACAATGATAGGCTGATAGCTACTATTAACTTCTATCCTGGTTGCCCGCAACTGCGATAAAGAAAATCCTCCTGAAAAACAGACTAGGTTCCGACACTATGCATTTGTTTTCTCCAAATACTTGGCACTTTGACAGTTTGACTATCGCAATTAATGATTGAAATGTTCATTTTCTGCTATGATCACACAGGAAACATAATAGCAGTGCCATGGTCCAACTCTGTGTAGTGTGGACTTGCCTAACTGTCAGCTATAACTTTTAAGGACATCCCCTTGAGCAACCCTGAGATATAAGCTATGCTCATGCTTCTCTCTTCCCAGATCTCTCTTGCCTTGTAATTATGCGAAATTACAACTACATCACTCTCCCCTTCCCAACTGCGCTTTTTAGGTTTTCTTCAAATATGCATGCACTAAGATTTGATTGGAATCAAGTTTGGAAAATCAAGTTGGGAGGGAAAAGTAAAAGACGACAACAGCTTGCAAAGGGTTAATAGGATTTTGAGCAGCGTAGCTTTAACTAGAAATCTACTGGTAGAAAATCATGAACATTACCTGATGGATCCATCATTATCGAGGTCTGCAGCTACTAAATCGCCCAGTGTCATCTTTTTCTGAAGAACCCATTTTGCAATCCTGCGATTCCTCCTGTCAATCCTGAGCTCAGCCAGGTACAAAAAAGCCCTGGCAACCGCCAGTGTGCTAACTAATAGCCAAATAATGGCGAAACATCTTCCAGTTACGGTTGTGAAAGCGTAATCCCCATAGCCTACGGTTGTCACGGATGTAACAGCCAGATAAAAACTATCAACCCAATCTAACTTCTCCAGGTAGTGCACTGTAATGGTTCCAACCGCAATGCAGACAATGACCACTGCCGAAGCCAAGACCACTTTCGTTCTGATTCTCATTCTTCCTTTAGCTTTGTCTATCATATAAGCTTGAACCATGGTGGTCGGCGTGCTCCCATCCATGGTGCTTAGCAGAACGGCTTCTTGCTTGTCGCAAATATACGTGACCAGTCCATTTAACAAAATATCGATGAAACCAAAACCAACCAGGATAAAACCACAAGTAAACAGCTTGGTAAAAGTTGTATCTGGAACGATATCACCGTAGCCGATGGTGCAGAGTGTAACCACTGTGAAGTACAAGGCATCTACAGGCTTGAATGTCGCGGTTCCCCTGAAGCGGCCACTGACAAGGAATATCAACACAACAACCAATACATACAAGAATACGCCGACAAAAGCCTGCCGAACAATCAAAGGAGTCGATTTCGAGTCAGGTCTGGGGTCGAAAGAATCTGCAAAAGTCTCCCTGGCATCTGTAAACAACGATGGAGACGAATGAGATCGGTAAGGGAGTCTTGTTTTCTTTTTGTTCAAACTGGCAATGAGATTTACATATGAAGAAGTGTTTGGTGTTGAGATGATGGGGATAATCACATCATTAGTGACAAGGTGTGACGTCGATTGACGTAGGGACTGGCCAAGATCAAGGTAGCTAGAGGAGAGTTCTCTTCCCGGTCGCCTGCTGGACTCTTCTGCTGTTGTTCTTGAGAGAAGAGGCTCATCCATGTTAAATCAGCATGATTTGAGATTAGGAAAACAAAGTCTTGGTTTTCCATTCTAGATATAATCTTGCTTTCCAAGATGCCATAACACATTTCCAACAACAAGTCAACACAACAAGGGTAGAGTTCTGGTTTTGATGTAAGCTTCATCTAACAGTCAAAATGCAGCTACGTTTATGGATGTTATTGTTGAGAAACACTTCCAAGCAATCCACTTCGCTTATTTTTCCATTTAAAGCCTCTGGACAAAGATATAAAACCGATTCCATCAAGCAAGGAACCACTCCCTCAAATTCCCTTCTGTTACAAGTTACTGTAAGCAGATTTGCATGCAGAAAGTATAAAACACTTTTTTAGTGGCGAGTAACTACTGAATTAGTACTTAAGCGGCTAGTGACTACTTATTCACATGGATACGAGGCTGGAATTTGTGGAATCATTGTATATAAACTGCAGATTTCTGTTCTAAACAATGGATTAAATCTTTGTATATAAACGGAGATTTCTGTTCTAAAGAACGGATTAAATCTTTGATAATCCCAAGGGTGATGACCGTGTAAACAAAGGACAAAATTAAAAAACAAATTAGCAATTATAAAAAAAAAATAAAAATATTTGAGCTTTGTTGTGAATTGTATTGCTGTGGTGAAGAGATACATAATCAAGAAGAGCAATGCTCGGTATTAAAAAACATGAACCACATACAAGGTATTTGATAAAATATTTCTATATTATTTTATTTAAAATATATTTTTAAATACATGAAAAAACTTAACAAAACTTCCATGCTTATCAGCTACTAACTCAACAACAATCTTAAACAAATCAAAAATTTACTTTGATAAAATCAAAATAAAAATGAAAAAAAAAATAGACAACATTTGATCAAATAACAATTAAACAAATTGAAACACTAAAGTTAAAATGTTAATTGTCTAACAATTTTATTCGGGTTAACTAACTAAAAATATGGGTCATATTATAAGATAAAGATAACATGATAAAAAAAATCATAAAATTCAAATTTTAAAAAACTATTATCGAATTATAAGATGAAAAAAAATATCCAATTTTTTTAATACCAACACTTGTTAGTTTATAAAATTTATTTACCTAGTCATTTGATTGAAAACACCAAATATAAAAAGCTACAAAGATCAATTCTTAATAAATCCTTGAAATTTGAGTAATTTAATCATTACATTATGATTTTAAAATATAAAACATTAAATTATTTCTGATTAATTTTATAATAATTAATAAATTTTATAAAAAAATCATATTATCCCAATAATAAATTCATTGTATTTTAGTAATTATAATAGTGTTTCGTATTTAGTTACATGTGAATCCTCCTTGCAAATCCATTTATTTTATTCACCAAATATCAAAATTACGTACTTTTTTGTGTATATTTATTTTATTTTAAATTAGGTACTTTCTTTGTCTTATTATCTCTTGAAAAGATAACATGGTTTTTTAGACCTCATATATTTTCTGAAAAGCATTTTTTTTATGTAATGGTTTTTTTTCAAAAATAAATTATTTTTTGATATTTAATAGTGTTATAAAAAATAAATTAAAAAAATACTTTCAGTGTTTAGTTATACTATAAAAAATAAACTAAAAAATAATTTATTAATGTTTTATTTTTTTGCAAGTTTATTAAAATAATGAGGAACAAATCTTACAAATTAAAAAGTTGAATGAGAATGAAATTAAAAAAAATTATAATTTCATAAATTATTTCAAATAAAATAAATAATAATTAAAGTAATAGAGATTAAATCTAACAGATAAAAAAATTAAAAGATGTTGAAATTAAAATAATAATAATAATAATTTCATAAATTATTTCAAATAAAATAAGTAATAATAAAAAAAATAAAGACCAAATTTGATAGATAAAAAATTTTAATTAAAAAATGATAAGAGAAAAGCAAATAACAATCATAAGAATGAGGATCAAAGTTGATATAAAAATAAAATTTTAAAAGATAAAATTAAAAAAAAAATATTCAAAACAAAATATATAAAGCAATCAAAAGTTTGAGGATAAAATTTGATATAATCAGTAAATAATATGATATTTTTAATTTTTTTTCACAACTTCTAGAAAATATTTTCTGTTCAAAATAAAATATTTTTTAAAAAACCAAATCAAATGTTTTTTTTACTGAAAATTATTTTTTTATTTATTAATTTTTTTAATAATAAACATAGAAAAAAATTAAAAATTATTTTGAAGAAAATAACTTTCTATCAAGTAGGGCCTTAAACACCATCAGTTAAAAAAAGGTCCTCCCTAAAACCCGCCCGTACCAACAAATCTTACTTTGAAATAATTAAAGATATTTTATTAATTATTTTTAAAAGTTATTTTAAAAAAAATAATTAAGAGAAATTTTAAATTAAAATATACTTATCATTCCGTTTCCTACTCGTAACTATCTTTTAATTTAAAATTACTCTCCGACACTGTAAAAACTTTCCCCCCACCCCCACTGAAAATAAGAGCTTAAATTTTTTTCACTTTCTTGGGGGAGGGGGTTGTATGCTTTCCGTGTCAACAGATAACCGTTAGCATGTGAAGCGTGTCAAAACAGAAGGTTTGTTAGCTTTTTGGAATTTGTTGATGATTTCGCAAACACTGCTTATAAACTCTTACTTGATTAGCATAAAAGATCTTTTTCAGGTTGATTTTTAGTTGTTAGGGATTTGGGAATTCGTGTTTAACAGCTGCTGAAGGTTTTTTTTTTTTTTTGCGTATTTCTGCTGCTTGGTTGTTGAGTTAATTACCGTCTGAATTATTTCTCTCTACATTATTACTGGCTTTCTATGTGCTGCTTGAGATCGATAAGTACACTGATGGTTTTGTTCATGCCTTGATTTTTATAGATTTTGTTTTTTAATATTATAGATTGCATTTCTACGGATGAAGGAGACACAAGAATCAAAGGTCTGGAGTAAAAACAATGGTTTTTGCGGAGCTAAAGTTGGTGGTGAATATAATGTTGGACATGTACCATCTCAAATCAGCTATAATGGTGTGTTTATTATCCTGGACAATGTCAGACGCCTGTGGTGGCTGAATTGGTTATATTGAGTTGGATTTGAAATTGCATGTTCTTACTATGTGAACTCGTGTCCTCCTAGCAGACCTTGGTAAAGCTGCATATAGGAAAGAGAATGGGCTGGGTGATCCTCCGAGGCCTTCTTCATCAACTTTGATATATTATGTGAAAACTGCAAATGAGCAGCCTTCATCCAACAGATTAGTTCTGTTATGAATTCAAGTCAATTGATCCCTAGTATGCATCTAAGTTTTATAACAGATTATCAATAACTAAACTAGAATATATCCGTACTTAATTGTATTCAATTTTATTTCTTATTATTCACGAGTGGTTTTGTTGGAGTAACTTACAAATGTTAACAAATTTGTCCAATAATGAGTCTCTGTGTTCTAAAATGATGTATTATCTTCCCAGTCTGTGTTATGTCATTTTTCCTCTTGTTTCAGCCAGCAAATGTTTTCTTACTAGGTCCTTAAAATCTTATTGTCAAGTTTAAACATTGAACAACACCATAGAAGTAAGTGCGCGCGCGCGCTGTTTCCATCTGATTTCTTCTATGCATGAAATTGCTTTATTTTGTAGGATCTCACATGCATCTTTACTCATTTGCTTGAAATGGTATGAGATCAGAAGAAACTCATATTTGTGCCTTTAAGTGTCCAGGTTCCGACTGCCTTTCCTTTTTAAGTTTAATTTTGATAACAATATTCCTTATTTGC
Source organism: Populus alba x Populus glandulosa (assembly GCA_033617975.1). NCBI lineage: Eukaryota > Viridiplantae > Streptophyta > Magnoliopsida > Malpighiales > Salicaceae > Populus > Populus alba x Populus glandulosa. The sequence continues at coordinate 19,786,604 of CM066147.1, read as the reverse complement.
CAGTTACATGCTATGTTAGCATTTGAAACAGTGTATTATGGTATCTTTACAAGAATGAGAAAGGGAGAGTGTTTTGAGTCTTCTGAAAAGGGACAATTTTTTTTCCAAATAGAATATGGCATTGCCTCCCCAATTTAAAGGTTTGAAATTTTCATATCGATGAAAAGCAAGAAATTTCTATTTTTTTCCAAGAGGATGCTTTGATTGCAACATTGCATTTGATCAGTGGTTAGGACCTTTCTGCCACCTTAGTTACTATCAGCTTTGTCCAATGCCTCCATACCGTTTTTTACCTAATTTACTGGGGCATGATGTCTGACTTTTGAGATGTGGCTTGCTAATGCGAATCCCCTCAATACGAAAGTCAGAGAAATGATCTTGTGATTAATTTATGACTTCCTGAAATGATTTCACATCAGCTTGTTGTTTATGTGAGAAACAGGCATTTGGCCTGGAAGGCAATTGACGTGAAGGGCATGCCAGTTGGGAGGTAGGCAGGGTGAAGAACGCATATAAAGTATAAATAACTTAATTACAAGGTTGGTGTCACTTAACCTTCTCCTAATTCTGATCATTCTTTTGGTTTCATGCAATAAATTTACTCGCACAAAATCGGCTACTTAAACCCAGACACCGAGCACAGTTCTTGTGTATTCTTTTGTTTACGAATGGCTGGATATTCTGAGAGAATCATGGAACGAAACCATGACTCGGAGAAGGGTCATGACCGCAGACCGAACATGGAGGCCATCCTTGTGGCTTCAAAGTTGCCGAAGGCAGTGCCGCCTATTTCTTCGGCACGCGGGGGTGAAACTCTCAGGCGTCCACGTGGAAGGCCAGCTGGCTCCAAAAATAAGCCAAAACCTCCTATTATTGTTACTCGAGAGAGTGCTAATGCACTCCGAGCCCATGCAATGGAGGTGAGCTCCGGCTGCGATGTGTGTGAGAGTTTAGCCAACTTTGCAAGAAGGAAGCAGCGTGGAATATCGGTGCTTAGTGGGAGCGGTTGTGTAACCAATGTGACCCTAAGACAACCAGCCTCGTCGGGGGCCATCGTGACCCTTCATGGGCGGTTTGAGATACTCTCACTGCTTGGATCTGTCTTGCCCCCACCTGCTCCACAGGGGATCACGGGACTAACCATCTACCTGGCAGGGGCTCAGGGGCAGGTTGTGGGTGGAGTTGTGGTTGGTGCCCTCATTGCTTCAGGCCCTGTTGTGATCATGGCTGCATCATTCATGAACGCGTCTTTTGATCGTTTGCCGTTGGATGAGGATGGAATCACTGCAGCTGTGCAGAATCAGCATTACCAAAACGGTCGTCGTCACCACCTTGATATCCCGGATTTGTACGGAATGCCACAGAAATTGCTCACCAATGGTGCTGTGACCCCTGAGATTTACTCTTGGGCACCAGAGCGAACCATGTCAAAATCCTAATTAGCAGCAAATCTTCTAGCCTCTCACATTGTCAAATCCTAATATTCTTCGATGTTGTGTCATTTCACTAATGTTTCCAGGCTTCCTTGTAAAAGCACTTCTCTATTCTGCTTGGCATGAACTCTTATTTTTCCATCAGTCTAGAGTTCCTTGAAAACAGAGTGCATCGTCCATATACATATATATATATAGAGGAACTTCTTTAGATGCGACTTTGAAATATTGCATGCGTTTAGATTAAAGAAAACATGCAAATGAGTGATAATTAAAATTGTAAGAAGCTACCTCATTCGATGATGACCAGATCTGTTCTTTCTTTCAACCCTGAGTTGCAGTGGAGTTCATCCACCTTGAACAAGAGAAATACTGAACTTATGGGAACCGAAAGAACCTGTTTTCTGTCATGATAATCTTAATTGGTTCATATTAATCCTATCCCATCTCCTTTAACGCCAATCCCAGATCATCCAACGCATGGTAGATATCTCTGGATCTTGGATGCAGCCGTCCCCCGGCAACAAATTCATGAACCTCGCCATTCACTTCAATCAAACTACATCCAGGCTCTTTGTCCATCTGCTTCTCCTTCAAAGAGAGCCTTTGCTCAATTGCTTCTTCAAAATGATTATGAGTAGCATAAACGTTTGACAGAAGTACAAAACTTGAGCTCTCATTTGGATCCAACTCCTTTACACGCTTCGCCGCTCGTTTTGCCATCTCAATGTTTCCGTACTCTCTGCAAGAGGAGAGCAAAGACCCCCATATAATGGCATCTGAGTTTACTGGCATGCTTCTTATTAGCTCTTCTGCCTCTTCGAGGAGTCCTGCTCTGCCTAGAACATCAACCATGCAGCTATAATGTTTTATCGATGGTTCCATCTTGTATGTTTCTGACATTAACAAGAAATAGTCCTTTGCCCTGTCCACCATCCCAGCGTGACTACAAGCTGTCAGGACTCCTATAAAACTAACATGATCCGGTTTGAGATTTGAAGACTCGAGCGTTGAAAATAATCGGACTGCTTCATCCCCACGGCCACTCATAGCTAGGCCTAAAATGAGGGAGTTCCAGCAAGATAATCCTTTCTTGGGGGCACTCTTGAACACTTGAAGAGCCTTATCTATGCTTCCACACTTGGAATACATGTCTATAATCGCTGTAATAACAATAGAGTTCAATGCAAAATTGTTCTTCACTATATAATCATGAATCCATTCTCCCTGTCTCAGTGCTCCTAAGCAAGCACAAGCATTTAACAAGCTCACCATTGTAAATTCACTAGGCTTAATCCCCTCCTCTTGCATTCTGCTAAAGAGCTCCATTGCCTCAAAGAACCTGCCTTTCCTTACATACCCACTAATCATAGAATTCCATGACACTGTATTCCTCAACAACATCTTATCAAACAACCTCCTAGACTTATCAATTTCTCCACATTTAGCAAGTCCTATAATCATCGTATTCCATGTAACAACATCAAATCCCGTAGCTCCATCAAAAATTCTCTGAGCTTCACCCAAAAACCCACAATTTACATACATATACAAGATTGTATTTTGTATAAACTGATCATTTTCAAGTCCCAGTTTTATCACTCTGCCATGAAGCTGAGCACCTTCGTGGGCTAGACCAAGTTGAGCATAAGCCTTGAAAACTGAAGGATAAGTCAGCCTTTGAGGTTTAGTTGGTGAAGTGAACATCATGTCAATAAACAAAGAGATTGCATTGTGTGGAGTTGAGCTTTGAGAGAAGCCTCTGATAATAGTGTTCCATACAAAAAGGTTTGGGTTTCGTATTTGTGTGAAGACTAAGTAGGCATAGTTGATGTCACCTGCAGGAGAGGTACAGAAGGCCAGAACACGGCTAGCAGCAATGGGGTCTTTCGCTAGGCCAGTTTTTATGAGTTGGGCATGGATTTTTTGAAGGTCTTTCATTGAATTACAATTTTTGTCTAGCATGGAGAGGTAAGGCTGGTCTGAGATGAACTTGGATATGGAAGCCGGTGATGGAATTAGGGAGCAACAACATGGTATCATTTTCTATGGTTCTTGTTTAACACTGTTTTTTTTTCTCTTACCGAATGCCGCGTTATCCCTTTTCTGTGCAGGGAAGACAGCGGAATGGATCCGTTGTCTGAGGTCAATAGGCCCATTAGCTAACTCCTACCACGGAGAGGCATGGATCCGTTGGTTGAAGAAACATATGGGCCTCACATGCTTTTTATTGAACTATGGGCTTTACATGCAATGAATCTCTGGCCCACTCCACTATCATTTGTTTGTATATCTTCGGTTTTTGTACTCTTATTAACAAAAACTAAATGAAACATCTTGCCAACAAAACACTATATATAAACCTCGTGTTAGAATTTTTCGAGTTTGTAAATATTAAGATTTTTATTTGAAAAATAAAATAGGAAAAATTAAACTGATGAATTTTCATGTTAATAATAAAATATATATATAAAAAAAAAACTATGTTAAATTAAAATTTAATCAGATTGATAAGACAAGATACCTTGCAAAATGAACAAACCAGATTATTAAAATGAAGGGTATTATTGTCCTTAAGGGATAAACATTATAAATATATTTTAGACTCTGTTTAGGAACGCGGTGCAAACCACGTTCCCAAAAAATTTAATTTTTAATTTTTTGTTAAAATTTAATATGGTTTGTATGTTTTGGATCGTTTTGATGTACTAATATCAAAAATGATTTTTTAAACATGAAAAAACATTATTGACATACATTTTATCATGAAAAGTTATTTGAAAAACAATCGTTGTTATACTGCTAAACATATTCTTAGAAGCCAAGAAAAGCGAACAGTCTAGAGAAAGAGAGGAATGGTTTTTTTTTTCTTTCAAATATCTTCAATATTGTACCTAAAATCACATCTCCATACAATAATTAATGGGTAATAAGAGACTGGAAGGAGATTAGGCTAAGAAAAAAAAAACCTAGAGGATTTTGGCATGAAAAGTGACAGGTTTGGGAGGAAAATTTAAGAGGGAAGAAAAACTTGTTTCAATACTTTCTTTTCTTCCCTGGACAAAATATTGAAGGGGGGCAATTTCACTATCCATTGTTATTGCTGTAATGTAATGACTATCATTCCCTAGACAAAATATTGAAGGGGGTATTTCAGTTTTTTGTTGATGACCTATTTGTCATTAAAGATTTGTCAAGAGTAAAAATAACTTTTTTAATTTTTGAAACAATAAAACGACTCTAATACCTTTTAAATCAATCTTTATTAAGTGATGATATTTACATTTCTTTTTTAATTTTTAAAGCACCTTGAAAGGGCATATTTAGCCTTAGAACCTGAAATTTAAACAATGCACCTATGGGACTTTTGATCTTTTTAGTATGGTTTTCTAATTAATTTCATAATCATCGAGAGGTAGTTAGGTTTTTTTAATTTATTTAATTAAAATTAAATTTAAAAAGATTGTTGGCGTGTGCCAGTATATTTGGGTGCTCATCATTGGAGTGGTGTATATGGAGTCTCCAGGTGACCAAACTCATAATTTTATCTTTGTTTAACTTATAATTATTTTTTTTTGTTTTTATCTTTGTTTAACTTATAATTATTTTTCTTTATTTTTTTTTGTTATAAAATAATATATCTTTAAGTCTTATTTAATAATTTAAATTTCTGAATTGAGATGATAATTTAATATAATATCAAAGATTTAATGATGAAAGTGATTATAATTTAGATTTTATTATCTCTATTTTATTTAATAAATTAGAAATAAGAAAATTTTAAATTTTAAATTTTAAATTAAAACAATTTATTTCAAATTTTAATTAAAATGTTTCCATTAAAACAACAGGCATTACGTGCAGGCTCGTGAGCCAGCACCCCCAGGGAGAATCTTCTTGAACCATCTGGTATATAGCCTGCCATTTGCCAAACAGTATAAAAAAGAGCGGTTTGTAAAATTAGATTAGAAGGCTTTCTAAAATCGGAGAAATTAAAATCGATAGATAGAGAGAGTGCAGCAGCAAAGAAAGAAGAAAAATGAGCACGATTTCTCTCGAAGATTATCTCCATTTTTTTCTATCTCACAAGCAATTCGGTCTCTCCCCCAATTTCCTCAATCAGGTAATCGCTCTCTCATTTTCTGCATTGATTGATCTTGGTTTTGATTTTCGTGTACGTTAATGTTCGTTCTATTTTTGCAGATTATTCGCATGCACGGCTTCAAGAAAATCCATAAAGTCTCTAAGGTTCAAATCCAACACACTAATTGGTTTCTGATTTTGAATTTCTGTGCTTAAATTAAGCTATGCTTTCTGTCATAAATCCACGAGCAGAAGGTGTTGATAGATGCGGTGGATAAAATAGATCTGGAGAATCTGTCACGCTCCACAGTGAAAGAGAAAAACGAAATATCGTCATGCACATTGATGAACATGGAGGACATCGTGGCGGACTTGAACAAGCTCGACTGGCAGGAGTGCCGCGTCACTTCCATCCAATCACTCATCGCAAAATCAGATCTCCAAGGTGTAGCAGGAGGAGGAGGCAAGAAGAAGAGGAAGAGGAAGAGAGGTAGTAGCAGTGCAAGAGGTGCTGCTGCTATTGATGCTCTATCTACTACTACGGCTCTTGTTTGATTCTCTCAAACTTCCTCCTCCTGGTACCACTACTGTCATCACGGAGTAATCGCTTTATTTCCTTTTCTTCAGCTAAATGATTCTGAATGCATAGCATAACAATAGAAAATGGACCTTTAATTTCAAGCAGATTATATTACTATTTTCAATTTCAATATATAAGCATGTTAAGTACTTACAGTTATGTATATGCAACTTCATGTGATACACAGAAACCATATATATATATATAGATATATATATATATATATATATATATATATATATATATATATAATTCCACTACCTGTAAACAAATGAGGAAAGTAAGGTAGAAGCTCAAAACTACTGGACATTTGTTGCATTCAAAAAACATTTGAATTTTTTATATATATTTTTAAATTATTTCAATATCAAAATTAAATTTTTAAAAAATAAAAAATATTACAAAATAAATTATGTTAATATATTTTTTTTTTAAAAAAACATCACATATAAATTCTAAATTAAATGATGTTTTGCTTCTGGTAGGGTTAGCCGTGGGCTTGACTCGATGTGAGTCTGAGACCGAGACCCACTGATATCTTGGGTTTTCCTTACCCACTTATTTCTTGGACTGGGCTATTGGGAAGTATGGAGTGGGCCTAGAGCTCACCCAACCCACCACCTTAAATAACATTATCTAAAACGGCAATCATAGCTTTAAAAATCTTCTCCTAAATCGGGCAACAATAGGTGAGATTTCTCTTTATCACGACGCCTAGAACGTACAAAGTGACTAGGAGAGATATGGGTATGCCAATTTCAAGACTAGTCCACATTTGAAAGAAAGTTTTGAGATAGCTATAGCAATTATGATGAAACAATAATGACTGCTCTTTTTAAATTTTATGCTTAAATTGTCGCCATGGAACACATGGCCGCTTAAAATAACATAGCAAGAGAGCAACAATCAAGAAGCGACTTTATTTGCACTAGGAAAAACAAGGAGAAAAGGAGGAGTCTAGGAATATCATATAGTGCGTAGACATCCAATTGGTCAAAAGAGCAACCTCAGGATAGACTTCTGGACTGCTCACCTTTTGCTTTTCAAGACCAATTTTTAGTTTTCTTAACTTCAAAATTTAGATATAAAATCTTGTTATATTTTATTTTAAAAAATTATTTTCGATATTATAACATCAAAATTATTTAAAAATAATTATAACACAAGGAAAACCCTAATTTAAAAATATAAAAAATTAAAATTTTACACAAACCCTATTCGGAATGGAATATCAAACTAGGGTTAGCTAGAACAAGGAAAACCCTCCAAGTCTTTATTAGCAAGGCATTTTCCCTTATCCACCAGCTAGTGTTTTTCTTCTTTTTCCCTAACTTTCTGGTTTAAACAAGGACCTCGTCATGTTCATCCTTGACTTATTCCTGTAATTTCTCTCCTTTTTTTTTTTTATTTTTTTCCCACGCTTTGCTCCAGGGGTGTATTTTCCCAAATGTTTTTTTGGACTTTTAGCCACTTTCAAATGAATCGATGGGGTTCCACGAAAGAAAGAAAGAAGCTTTTTAAGTCAGGGCAATGGGGAAAGCCACAACCTCTCTGGACAAAGTCCGAGACCATTGCCCTACTCCTTGACATAGAAGCGACTCCACTGGTTTTTCGAAAAGCAAAATAAACTATGAGAGACCTTGAAGCGGTGGCTTCAACCACATGATCCACATAGCTCCTGTGGCAAGGTCTGATCACTCTAGGCCAAAAGAATTAGGGAGAAAAAAGAAGAAGATGCTTTTAGAGCTCTTCACAAGATTAATTGGTAATAAAACTCAATTGTCATCGGTTTGTCCTGCTTGATTTTTTATTTTTCTTAATGTTTTTCCTCTGCAGTAATAAGAACCTTGCTTTGGCTTTTCTGCAGTATACCTTATGCACCACTGTTTACAAACAGGGAATCATTATCTGTTTCCATACATGTTGAAGTGAGAAATTTGACAGGTTCGAGTCGCCATGAAGAATAAGAAATGAAAAGCACATTCTTTCTATGTAGTTGGCAGTCTTGATCAAGAACAACCCAACAAGAAACTGTAGCAAATACTTTTTTTGAGGTCTTTAACCCACCAAAAAGCAGGGATCGGGGGAGAGAATACTTGAGTATCACTCATACCACTTCGGTTGATCCAAGCTCATCCCTCGGAAGGTCATCAGTGGGGCAGTCCACCTCGCGATGTGCTCTCTCTTTCTCTCCCTCTCTCTTCATACAGCATCTGAGGAGGCACCAAGGCGAGCACAAAGACACGCAGCGCCTGTCTTGCTTAGCTAAGAAAGCTTACAGGACATAATTGAAGGTTGGCCTTGCTCTCATTATTTATGAAACACTAAAAGAAGAAGATAACAGACCACTAAAAATAAAACAAAAGGCAAAATGTAGACATCATCGTCATCATTATAAGTTATAACCATCACTTACCAGCCCACACACCGAGCCTAAATCCCAAAACAATTCTCCCTTTACTTCTTTTTCAACCTTCTTCTCACCTTTTCCCTCTTTTTTTGTTCCATCTCTTGCTTGTGAACCCTCCTCTACACCCGTCTCCTTTCTCAAGTCTCCCTCTACAAACACATACATTACCCCCTCCCTCCCTCCCTCTCTCTCACAAGAGGGTACTTATTCCACAAAATATATATTCTTTACACAGCACAAAGGATGCAAAATCCTCTCTTTTCAACAAGATCATTGATGCTTCTGTAATTTAACATTTGTTTGCTTCCTTTCCCTTTCTTTGCTTTGAATAAAGGGTAAACTCATTGGATAAATACATCAAAGAAGAGGAGAAGGAGAAGAAGAAGAAGAAGAGGGTCGGGGGTTTAAGCCCATGGGTGGCAGAGGCATCTACTCCCTAATGTTTTGCTTACTCGGTCTCTTCCTATCTTCATCAGGTGATGGTTTACTCTCTCGTGCTTGGAATTTCTCTGTTGCAGAACCAATATTGTCTCACAACTTCTCTTCCATCAGGCCAAGGAAGCAACGATTTCACATTACTGGTTTTTTCTTTTCTTAATACATTGCTGATTTTCTTATTTTCCTGTTAACTCAAGCATGGATATCCAGGATTACATTTCAGAAACAAGATGGGTTTTCTTTTTTGATGAATGAGCCTTTGCTTTGATTTTTCATCTCCTCATTCAAGTTCTTGTTCTGTTGTTGGTTCTCTGGAGTCAAACTTCATCTGCTTTTTTGTCTTAATCATGGTTCTTGTTCAATTTCAAACTTGTCCTTCTCTTTTTTTTTTTCTTGTCAATTATTAAACATGGTGGCCTACTCTAGCTGGACACTCATGCTGCACTGTAAATTACCTATCCACTCACGACTTTAGAGTTCAGCCTAGTCGGTGAATTTTGGAACCATGCACACACTAATCAATGCCTAGATGTCAAGTTTGAAATAGTGTGAACAGGATTTGCTGAGGACTCCTGCTTTCCAATCACATGTTACACAATGGAAGCTTAACTTTACTCTTGATGATTTTAAATCCAGGTTCAAGTGTTACAAAAAGGTTAGCAAATGAGAATAGTAAACGAGAAGGCCATGGAACAAAACAGGTTGTAGTCCTTGTGAATTCTATTTCCGGCAGCCAAAAGGACATCACCACCCCGATAACCACTGTTCCCACAATAATTCCCACCACATCGACTCCCCTGATAAACCCAAATTCAGACCCCGATTCCACATCGCCCGCTACCATTACGCCAATGGTAACCCCAACGTCAACAACATCACCTGTGTCTGCAGGAGCTAGCTGGTGTATTGCTAGCCCAAGTGCATCACCAACAGCGCTACAAGTTGCTTTGGATTATGCTTGTGGCTATGGCGGTGCTGATTGCTCAGCAATTCTACCTGGTGGAAGTTGTTACAATCCAAACACTGTTCATGACCATGCCTCCTATGCATTCAACAGCTATTATCAGAAGAATCCAGTGCCCAGCAGCTGTAATTTTGGAGGAACTGCTGCTACCACTAGCACTAATCCAAGTAAGTTGTGTCTTCTATCGTGCCATATCCATTTATTGTTCATGTCACGTGTTGATGATTAAGTTATAAATTAGTCCCTCTTAATTTTGAAAAACGAGCTAAATAGTCCCTCTAGTTTCCATAACTAATAACCAGTCCCTTGACTATTGCTAGTCATGCTTAATTTAATATTACTTTGTTTCAAGAAATATATTTTTCTCATTAATCTCTCCATGATATCTATTTATTTTTTCAACTTCTTAAAACGAAAAAAATAAAAGAAATTGAAAATGGACGAAAAAAAGGAACTAAATAATTAGTTTTTAAAATAAAAGAGACCAATCCGTTCATTTTTTGAAACCTTTTCTCCTTTAACACCTGAATTCCGCTCGTCCTTCTCTTTCTTTCTTTCTTTCTTTTTCATGAACGATCAATGCTAAATTTCGGGTCGCACTCTTGTCCCTCTAACTTTGCCACTCATCTGTACGTATCGGTCTAGAAGGTTTCGGGGGATTCGGCTTCTTTATTCCTTATTCTGAAAAAAAAAAAAAAAAAAAAAACAGAGAAAAGCGACGCTTTTGCCTGTTTCGGACCGGACTAAATTCACCGAAACCATTTACTGATTACTTTTTTTTTTCTTAATGCTTAACTCTGCGGTCGGTTTATAAATTTGATTGAGTTCTTTTATTAAATTAGTTAAGAGTTTAAAACATGATAATTTCTCAATTTATTAGGTGAATTTCTTAGAATTAATTTTTTTTAATCCTAAATGTAAACAGTCGTCATTAAATTGATCGAATATTAATAATAGTTTTCTTAACCGATATTATTAATAATAATTAACCTTGAATTATTAATTATTTTTATTAAAACAAAGTAGTCATTCATTTTTTTTTTAAGATCCTTGATATTGACTTGAATGGATTAGCTAATTTTCCATGTTCAAGTTTATAGTAATTTAAGCAATATTGTGCTCTGTGTATGAGATCGAAGCTAAGTAGAATTTTTGCACAAACAAGAAGGATGCAGTTATGAAGTCTCATGTTGAAGTTTTGGTTCTGCCAAAAACTCTAATGAAAGTGGATTATAGTGTGTGTGTGTGTCTATAATCTTGCACTCTATGTTAAATTGCCGGGGCAACACCATATAACTCCCCAACCTATATATCAAGTCTAAATTAGTCCCTAAACTAATTTTTTCATAGTAGATCTCAATTGCATTCCCATACATATTTGTCAAAATTCATGTCTAGATCATAATTGAAAAAAATGATATTATTATTTGAAGTGATTTAGCGTGTTTAAAGTGTGGTTACGGTTGTTTTTTAAGGAGCTTTGTACTTAAAAATAAATCAAAATAATGTTTTTTTTTTATTTTTAAAAAATATTTTTGATATAACGCATTAAAATAATTTAAAAACACAAAGAAAAAAAATTAATTTCAAGCAAAGAAAAAAAAATAAAAACATAAACATAAAGAATCTAAGAAAATTAACTTCAAAAGAAAGTTTAGCTTAACCCTGGATAATTAAATATTTTTTAAAATTATTTTATTCTTTTATTTTTTTTAGATTCGATTTTACTGAGTTTGAATGGATAGGCGTAATTAATCAAATTACAAAAAATTTGATCTGATGTATTGAATGATTCAACTAGAAACTTGACTGAAATCGAACTTTGAGTCCTGAATTTCTTGAATCACTGGGTTTAATAATTATGCATTAAAGAATAGAAATTACATGTCAACTGACCTACAAACTATTAGTTGCCGATGGACATTGTTATGTCAATAGTGAGTATCTTGTTGGATTCAATTAAAAAGAGTGATGTTTTGAGTCTAGGGTTTCCCGAGTTAACTAATCAGACGAGTTATAATAACCCCACGTCTAAGAGGATAGAAATGACATGTGAACTCACCTCCAGCTCACTACATCTCGAGGGAATTATTTTGGAGGACGTCGAGGGGGCAGGCTAGCTAGAAAAAAGATTATGATTTGGGTCGCTTTATCGAGGTCGTTGAAAAATAGCTAAAGTGGATCTTTTTACTGCCGCTCAAGCTACTTTTAGCGGCCTTTTACAGACGCATGTCAGTCGTCAGATTTGTGGATTGGCTGTGCTCAGATTTATTCTTTATTATTATTATTTACTTTGCTAGAGCTCTTATTTATATTCAATACAATTTCAGGTACTGGGACATGTCAGTTTCCGTCCACTAGGTAATGTTTCTTACCGCCTCTACTTTTTGTCTCCTTTTCACCTTGAAAAAAAAAACAGAAAAAAAGCATTCTGCTGGTTGATCCTTTTTCACTTCTCATCTGGATTTGGAATTGTTTTGCAGCACAAGCTCGTCGGTCTTGAACACCACAAACTCAAATGGTGCGACTGTTTATGGTGCAGTGCCTTCGAATCCTGCCCCTTCGGTAGCTACCAAAATTAACGAGAAACCACATTTTATGTCTCTGACATTTATCATTTTGTTGCTGGCTAAATTAACATCAACTCTGGGCTACAGGGGATAAACTCACTCGATTTGTTGCATTTATCGTCATGTTGCCGGTTAAATGTCGATCTCTGACATTTGTAGATGGTGCTATACTGATCTGTTGCTTGCCCTGCTTGCTAGCTAGTCTATGCTTTTTAGGAGACTAGTGAGCAGCTCATGTGCAGGAATGCTGAATGCTACGGGGCATAATCTCTTGCCTTACTTTTTTGGGTTACGAATTGTATTTGATCTGTAAATTAGTTGCTAGTAGTGATCATATGAAGGGAGGTGGTGTAGAGAAAGAAATTGCATTTTGATGGTGGAGGTTTTTTGTGCTCGTAGAAACAAGCAAGAGGAACTTGCTCTTCTTTTTGCAGTGTTAGAGATTTGGCTTTTTTTTTTCTTTATGTTTTTGTTGATGATGAGAATGAGAAATTAACTTTGTTCGTTCGCTAAAATGCTTTCTAGCTGTTAATTCTTCTGGGAAAACGGTCAAGTTCTTGGATAAATGATACCAGATCTCGTGGCTCTCGTAATCTTAGCCTTGCATTTTCTCGTCACAAAAGGAAGTTCTTGAAGAAATTATTTATCTGTCTTCAAAATTGGATTCATTAACTCAGTGGTATGCTTGGCAGTGATTTTTATTTTGTTTTGTTTTTATAAATTGTGATAATTTTTATGCTTTTTCTAATATATATTTTAGTTATCTAGCTCTAATAGTTACAACTCCACGCTCTAATATTTACAATTCTATATTTTTTTAAGGTGTTGAAAAATAAAAAAATTAATATTCTCAATCCATGGATATCTATGATTTTTAATAAAAATTCATGTCCAACCTAATATATTCAACATGCTCTAGTTCAAAAAAATTAAATAAACTGAGTTTATATTTTATAAAATATCAAATATTAGGTTGATTATAATTATAAATTAAAATCAACTTCTTTATATCAAGAACACCCCTAGGAACTTTCCTCATGTTATTTTCGTAATTATTTTTAAGAGTAACTAGTTTACCAATTTCTTCTTACAACATGCTAGTTAATAAAAATTTAAGATTCAAGATTAAACGCCGTTGGAATCCAAATTAAATGATTTTGTTATCCCACTGGCACAATCAAACTTCTAAATCTGTAAAGTACAACTTTTCAAATTTTTATATGTGTGATTAGAAAAGTTAATTAATATAAAATATTTTTTTATTAAAGAAAAATTTGTTTTTGATTTTCATAAAAGTATTTTTATTTTATTTTGAGCAGAAAATACTTTCTAAAAATTATAAAAAAATTAAAAATATCATATTATTTGTTGATTATGTTAAATTTGATCTTTAAATTTTTTATTGTTATATATTTTGTTTGAATTTTTTTTTTCAAATTCAGTCATTATCTGTTAAATTTTAATTTAATTTAATTTTTATATTAACTTTGATACTTATTTTTATAATTGTTATTTATTTTCTCTTATTATTTTTTAGATTGAAATTTTTAATCTATCAAATTTGGTCCTCATTCTTTGATTGTTGTTTATTTTATTTAAAATAATTTATGAATTTGTAATTATTATTATTTTAATTTCATCATTTTTTAATGTTTTTATCTGTTAGATTTGATCTCTATTATTTTGATTATTATTTATTTTATTTGAAATAATTTATAAAATTAGATTTTTTTCAATTATATTCTCATTCAACTTTTTAATTTGTAAGATCTGTTTTTTATTATTTTAATAAACTTTAAAAAAAACATTAATAAGCTATTTTTCAGCTCATTAATTTTTCATAATATAACAAAATACTAAAAATTAATTTTCAATTTACTTTCCATAATACTATCAAACATAAAAAAAAAATATTTAGTTCTAAAAAATTTTAATTTTCAAAAAAAAAAGTACCAACAAACAAACAAACGGGCCTAAGATAAAAGGATGATTATCGCACGCTAGTGCTTCGGCCAGTAAAGTGGGCCCTCAGCATTTGGTGGCCTTTCATTGTGCTTACGTCTTCATCATATATTACGGCTTCTAATTTTTGTTCGCGTCCTTTCATGGAAGACCCTTCCCTCTTCCAACCCATCCTGATCCCCAGAGATATCGCCACCGCCACCACCTCCTCCACCGCCACCACCTCCTCCTCCTACTACTACTTTGATGACACGGATGCTGACTACATCAAGCGTTGGTCTTCAAATTCTAGCATCATTCTTCGGCTTCTTTTGATCACTTCCATTGGAATTATCTCCATCTGGGCAAACTATGAAGCATCAAAAGGCTTCGGTATTACATTAGTCAACGATGCCAAAGACTCTGCAGAAGGCAAACTCTTCACCCTCTCGTACATTTCCAACGACAAAGCCACCCGTATAATCCTAAACACCAGCCTCTTCGTTGAAAACCTTCTTTATCCGAATATCAACGACACCAAGAAGCAAGTGATCCACCATGTCACTCTAAGGCTGGCCGGCAACAACCTACCAAACTCGGTCACGGTGGACACCACCACCAACAATGAGTTTGTCATCAACATAAGTCCATCAGTATTAACGGGCCATCCTAAAAACCTCGATTATGCAATTACATCAGTTGTTTTACAAGGTATGGCTCGTGCATGGATATGGGACTCCGAGTCTAGAGCTCCGCCATGGCTCCTTGATGGCATGGTGGAGTACATTACTGGGCTGGCTGGTTTTGGCCCTGTGAGAAATCTTGGTGGTCACGAGTCACCGGATGATGAATTTGGTAAATTTTGCTCAGGAGATAAGGATCCTATGGTTGTGGCACAATTTTTGAAATATTGTGAGAGGCATGAAAAGGGATTCATCCAACGGTTAAATAAAGCTCTGAGAGATGATCATCAGTGGATCGGCCGGACGGTGGAGGATATATGTGCTAGGGCTATCGGAACAGAATCTATGTGATTTGTACAAGAACACGTCACAAGGGTTGTCGAGCTGGTGATCAAAATTTTGGAGAGCTGGCGTGACCTGTCCACATGGTATGATTTCCAATATGAAGACAGTGGGGCACGATGCGAGGATAAGGATTAATTATTTGATTGGTTTTATGCAAATAATTATTACATTAAGCTTGTGTGTCAATATCTTCTGTTATTCGTTGTATATTTTCTTTCTTCTTTCTTTCCATTTTGATGGCAATAAAATAAATCACTAACCATTGTTTTTAATATTTTTCTGCACTGCCCGATCAATTATCATCCACACAGCCACTAATGGTCAAGCTAGAGGAAAATTTTGTAGGTCTGAGCATATTATATTAACATAAACTAAAAACAAACATGAAAGCAAAAGAGACTGAAATTTTTATTAATTTATTTATTTTAAAGTGTTTTAATTTAAATATAAAAAATTAT
This sequence comes from Populus alba x Populus glandulosa, assembly GCA_033617975.1. Lineage (NCBI taxonomy): Eukaryota > Viridiplantae > Streptophyta > Magnoliopsida > Malpighiales > Salicaceae > Populus > Populus alba x Populus glandulosa. The sequence goes on along the minus strand of CM066147.1, from coordinate 19,770,699 downwards.
ACTATTCTATTTTTAATAAATAAAACAAAAATAAATATATTATTTAACAATAAACATAATGTTAAGGTGATCAGACTCATGATTAAATTTGTCAACATGATTGATTGTTTTTCTAGTACAATGAAAGAAAAACAAAAACTAAAAAAAAAAAAAAAAACCTTTAGGAATATAGATAGTTTAAGTAATTAGGTCCTAAGTTTGTTTCCAATAAATTAATAGTTCAAGTCCCATAAATTCTGGAGTTACCGAAGATTTACATGATCATTAACTTCGGGACATATAAAATTAGTCAAGATACGCACAACTTATCCAAACACAAAAAAAAAAATTAGAAGCAGAGGAAAAAAAAATAGAAGCAGAGGAAGTTTGGTAGGAAACTGTTTTTTTTATTATTATTATTATAACATATAAAGTTAACCGCATAACTTACAATCTAATAGATAAACATCATTATCTTGTCTAAAGTCATAGATAATAGATAAACATGGTAAGAAATTAAGTATATCTGGAAAGATCTTAGCTATGATGGAAACATCATATCCTGTCTAAAGTGCTAGTTTATAAGGATCTGATATAAGTTTAAATCCAGTTTGTGCTCATTTCTCATTGCAGTTTCCTTATCTTGTTGAAAAACAATCTTGAACAGAACTTGTTCCTCCAACATCTCCCCACTGACATAGACAGATTTGTGGGGATCACAATCCTTATCAAAGTTTTGAAACCTGACCTTGCTTGGGACCGACCCAGAGCTGGAATCGGGTCGAGTTGAAAAAAAAACAGAAAAAAAAAAACATTCGGTGTGACTCGATAAGACCTGGTCAAAACCTGACCGCAAACCCATTAACTTTTATTGTTTTAATTTTTTTACCAAAACAATATCATTTTGATTTTTTACTAATACAATTAAGTGATTATAGCATTATATATTAGTAAAACGAAGTGTGAATAATGAGGAAAAAGAAAACACGGATGTGTAATTTGTGGTCTGGGGCAGGTTGGGCCATGGTCGATTCATTTTGTCCCCAAAATGGATTGGCTGCCAAGCTTTTCAGTGAAGTTTGAAAGGGCTATTGGACCCAAATCTAAATCTACACCAAAAGAAGCTAAGCAACCATTATTTTTTTTTCATGAGGAGAAAGAAACTCTATCTGAAATGGAAAAGGAAGTGCAAAAGGAACAAAATAAATATATAAAAATAATAATCGTGCTTGCACATGTAAGAAACCTTTCTAAATTCTATGTGCCAGCCAAATTTGAGGACTAAATCAGGATTGAGTTGCTAATTCAAAATATGTACGGATAATAAATTTTATGAGACTTGTTTTACTCCCTATGCAAATTTTTGCGAGCAAAAAAGAGCTAACTTTTATAGGTAGTTAAAATAATCACTAGTTGGATATTTTCATGTTTAACATTAATATTTTATGGAAGATGGTGTCCAAGAGTTTTAAGAAATTAGCCGAGTTAATCAGAGAATTTATTCTTGTGCCCATTATTGTTCTCAAAATGAGTTCCCTTTGTACATTGTAGGAGTTTCCTAGATCATTTTAAATTTTATGCGTTCACTTGTCACTTGTGGCTTGGTGGGGTGTTTTTTTTTTTTTTCAAACAGAAGAAACCTACTAGATTATACAAAATCACTTGAACTCCATTCTATCTATATTCCAAAAAATAAATTCTACTAGGTTATAATTTTAAACACAAAAAAATTTAGATTTTAATTTAAAAAACATGATTTGAAATGTTTCCAAAACAAGCTATAAAATATATATTGCATATTTTAAAAAAGATAGACGCATGTTGGAGGAGTGACTCTAAAGCACAACTAATCCACTCATAAATTAATCATGTATGTTATATACTAGTATATTAGCCCGCACTCCTTAACGGGTCAATATCATTTACTTTTTAAAATATATTAATAATAATAAGAGTGTCTTGCAGCCATGTCGGACCCAAGTTACTTGGATCTATCTCCCTTACCGGACCGAAATTATTTAGGCTTGGCCATGCCAAATCCTAGTTCCTAGGTTGTGGCCGTGTCAAACTCAAGTGTGGTTTTATAACTATTTTTTTTTTCAATAACAATAATATTTTTTAAAAAATTATTAATAATTATATAAATAATATTCACAGTAATGGAAAGCACAACAACAACAACAACAACAATAATAATTTTACCCTTCAACTCAAATCTATGGTTGGTTTTCAATAGTAATAATAGTTTTTTAAAATTTATTAAAAATAATAATATTTACAATATAAATAATAAAAAAATTAATATTAATATTAATATTAAACTTGACTGACCCAAGTTCTTATAGTTTTTAATCCCTTCAAATCAAAATTTATAGTTTTTATTCAATACTGTTATTATTTTTTTCAAATTTAATAATAAAAATAAAAATAATCATTAGTATTACTAATTGTTAATACTAATGATTATTAACTTGGGTCTGTCGCCTTTTCCAGACCCAAGTTTCTTGGGTATGGCATCCCCTTCCAAACCCAATTAACTTGATTCTGAAGTCCATGTTCGACCCATAGCGTTCTAGACCCAAGGTGCTAGGGTATGATTGCTTTGCCAGACCTAAATGCTTAGGGTCTGGCAAACATGTCTAATCCCAGTATCGGGTGTCTGACAGTCATGTCTGATCTCAGTACTAGGTGTATCATATGAAAAAGACAACTTCACCCTTAATTACATTTTTAGTAAGTTTCTTTGACAAAAACAATTATATCATTACACTTCTTCAATTTACAATAATTTATATCTTGATGAACAATTAAAAAATAAATAGTAAAACCCTCCAACATCATTTAGCTTTCTTTATAATAATTATAATATGGATCCTACAAGTGCAAAGGATTCGAATCCAAATGGCTTGCCAGCATTGTGGTTAAAATCACGAGTTAACTCTTAAAATCTTATAAATTTACAAGTCAATATGTATCTAATGTGTTAAATTAAACTAAAAACTCGAAACAAGTAAAATTGGACTTAACTCATGCAAAATCAATAAACTCGGTAAACTCGGTTTGATTTTACGAGTTTGTCCAAATTTAACCTTAAAATATCTGTTGACTAGTTTTGCGACATTGAACATATCTTTCAAACTGTATACTGGATAAAGCTAAAATTTTATAGAAAAATATTAGATACATGAAAATATATTATGGTAAATTTTCAGGTTAAATAGAGTTAGGAAACATAATATTTTAAAAGGTCAAAGTTAGTAAACTAATATTGTCAAATATATCATACAAGACCTTCATGTACTATTTGGGACATATCTAGAGCTACCGATAGAATTTTATTTTGATTAAAATTAGGATCGAAACTAGACATCTGAAACTTTCCAACCATATATTATAGGCCCAATAATTCATCCAAACGAGAGAAAACAACATGTTTGAAATCAAGAGCGAACAACATGTTTGAAATTATAAGAGAGTGACATATTTAAAATTAGAAGAGAACGACATATTTAAAATCAAAACTCAAATCTGTCAAGAATATATAAAAATTGGAGATTCAGACTACATGGAAGAATTTTATCATGAATAATTTTTTTTATTATTCTATTGTATTTATTTTTAAATAATTATTTTAATTTAAATATTTTCTAACGCATTAGACATTGTTGAAGGGTTTATTTCATTATTGAATTTATGTTAGTTAATTACTAATTTAAACTTATTAACTTGCAACCCAAAATGAATGAGAATAACCTGGTTGTCACTAGATTTATGAGTGCTTCCTACCTTTCAGTAATTTCCCTATATTGAAAAAAAGTTTTCTGAAATTTTTTATTTCTCCATGTAATTAATTTATTGATTAATATTATTTATCTTTTTTATTTTATTTAGATCACTCATTAATTATAATATTATTGATTTATTTTATCAGATTTTAATGTAATTTAATTTCTCAGCTAGAATTATCAATATATAATTAATTAATAAAAATTACTTTTAATTTTACCATCTAAATTTATATTATATTTTTTAAATCATGTCAAAAAAGTATTTTTAACAGCATGCAAGTACAGCACGCATCCCAATATAGTATGGGAAAGGATCATTAACTCGCATGCATGTGCTCCGAAGATATGACCACCGTTGCCTCTTATCTCTGCCATACTTCATAAGTCTGCAATTACTATAGGAGTCCAGTAAATATCTTCTTTCATTACAAATTGCAAATTTAAAATAAAAAGCTTGATGAGCTACCCTACTTGATCGACCATCCAGGGTTAATTTAACTTACACATATGCGTATCGCTGAATATAACACACCCCACCTGGAACAGTAAATGTTTCACTAGTCCTTGGAAGAAAAATTATATACAGAGATAAAAGACATGGATTGAAGAAGTTGGCTGATCATGAGGTGTTGGAGTGTTAACATTTTTATTTTCAGAGGGCAATTATGTGCAACATTACTACTCTTTTCTGGAACACACTCCTTTAACAACTTTTTTGAACTCTGGGTGCGCCACTGTCTGCTTTTTTATTTTCTGCTAGGGTTTTAAATAGTTCGTCAAAACGCCAAAATTTAGGTCAGATTTGTTGATGGGCTAGAATATCACTGCTTCATTTGCATGCATCTAAAACTGCATTTATGTTGATGCCTACTAATAATGCTGACTGTTCATTGATCATGAGTAGAGAAATGTTCTGACAGCATTTTTTTTATATATTGTTCTGCATCAGCAATAATAATCAACTTAACAGCAACACAACAAAAATATCCATGCCCTAGAAGAAGGTTTTAGTAATAAAAAAGAAACTGGAAAGTCTAATTAGATACATGATTATTTGCCAATTGACTGGGATTTCCCTCTCTTATCCTGGACAATTCCTTCATTTCCTGCGAGCATCATGTACTTGTCCTTCCTTGTAAGAGTAGTGCACTCAAATCCTAAAGTATCAGCCAATTTTCTTTGTATGTAGTTTGCAACTTCACAGCTTGATCTCCCCCCAGCACATGTGAGCTCTCTAGGCAACTTCTCAAGAATCTGGATGTGGTAGCTAGGTCTAGGGTTCATCAAAAAGAAAATGGGATCCAAGCATTTTAACCCACTTGCAGTTGTTCCATAGAACATGCTTACACGAGTGTTCATGGCCACAGGGACTATCTCATGAGCTAGTTCAGCAAACAGAGAACTAAACCTCAACAGATATGGCTCTCTACATGTGGTTCCTTCAGGGCATACCACTAAGTCACCTTCACTTAGCAATCTTTGCATTGTCCTACCATCTTGTGTCCTCTCCCTTGTCAACCTCACCGTTCTAATAGGGGCAATTAATTCTGACATCCTGCTCAGGCTGTACGTGACAGCAGTCAGCGGCTGACCTAAAGATGTGCTTAGAAAAACCGGGTCTAATAGTGTTCGATGGGTGCAAACATAGAGTATCCCTTTTCTGTGACCTGACCTTGAAGGGCTGCACCCTTTGACTCTTAGGTCCACACCACTCCAAATGCCCAAACACAGTGCTAATTTATAAGGAAGGTGAATGCCAACAAAGAGTCTAAAGAAGGCAAGAAATACTCCGATTGGGAGCCACATAAACATTGAAAGAGTAGCCAACGGAGTGGGCAAGAAAGCTAGCCTTCCGTCATGAAATACAAGAGGTTTAGGGTACTTGTCCCTTGGCATCACCGAACTTGTACCGCTATTGCCGTCGTCCCTGCTCACCACGTAAGCTTCCTATCACATCCACACAACAAAATCATAAACAAACATCAATAAAGGACCATAAATTTGTGGCTGAAATCTATATGGTAGTATGGGGTCTTCTCCTACAAATAGAAATCGACACGTTAAAATGCGCTGAAAAAGGAAACATACCCAAAAGCAGGAAATTGAAGTGCATGCGTGTACTTTGTTATCAATAAATATAGATATACTTGCAATGTTTATTTAAGATGCTTGTGGCTCTCTAATGTTTCTGGACAAATTCCAAGACATTTGTCTTACAGTGGCATGGAAAATTAACATTTTAAGTATAGTAACAATCTGAATTCTTAAAGAAAGCACCTTAAACTAAGTAATTAAGCTCAAGATTGTCTAAAATGAAGTGTGGCAACCATCCGATTTCTTAAGAGGCAGGGACCCATATTAAATATATAGTTAGGTCAAGGACTACCAAAAATGTAACCACGTTCTAGGATAAAAAACATTCATTACAAAGTCCCCGAAAAGGATTTCATGTTCTTATAATGTTCTCAATTAAGGAAAAATATTTCTCTATGAGAGGAATTTTAGGGGAAATATTGTGAATACCTTGCAAAGCGATATGAAAAGGTGGTCATGGAGGCTTGAACTTCCAAGGCCTATGTCAGGCTTCTTGTCTCCGAAGTAATCCTTTAGGGCTCTGTGTTTCAAAACTAAACCAGAATCAGACACCAAACCGGTAAAGTAGTGCCCAACAGTGTGCAATTCAGTCCCTGTCACATTGTCAAACAGCAAATATTCCTTGAGAAATCCTTCGACCATGACTCTAGGGACACTTGTAAAAGCAAACCTGGAGCCAGTTGAAGCTAACACCTCAAAAGCCTTGAGATGAAGATTCTCAAGATAAAACTTAGGCAAAACAGCTCTACTAACATTCTCCATATCCTTCAACCTAAGCCCACAAAAGGTGATAAATATCATGGTCCTCAACTTAAGCTCATAGTCTAAAACCCACAAAATAGGACATGATAACAGCAACAAAAATGCTCTAAGTATGCTACCTCCTTCGAAAGCAACTAGCATGAAATAAGGAAAGAAAGATTCTGTTCTTAATAAGCCCCCATGAATGTCACACGCCAAAATATCAGAGCCCCTGTTTTCCAAACCACACTTGAACACATTAGGGAACGAGGGAGCTTGCTGCTGTGATGATTTTAGAGATTGGTTTTTCAAAAAGAACCCGTAACTCCTCATCTTCCTAGCAGCCCTGTAACATGAGTTAGCCAGGAGCTGGTACAGGATCCAGTCTGCAAGCTTGAGAAGCACCATTTGGAAGACCATGATTGTGCTTTTCTTTAATGTCAATGGTATAATATGGTTTTTTAGGGTACTATGTTACTGTGTTAACTACCTGAGAAAAGGCAGCTGAGTGCTATAGCTACAGAGAGATGCTAGAGACTGAAAGGGAGGCTAAGTAAATAAGGGAAAGAGGCTTGTGAAGAAGAGGAAGGAATGCAGAGAGTATTTATAGCTAGGAGTCATTAAAGGGAAATGTGTAAGTGAGAGGTTGACCACAGCCTTTGGTTTTGGTTAGCCACAGAGCTGGCATTAATTGCAATAGTAATTACTTAATTCTATCTTCATGAGGGCTTTCTTCCCCGTCTTGTTCTCCCCTTCAGACCTTTTTTTATTTATAAATTCTATTTTCTCCGAAAGCGCTGGCGGTATGCGTCTACCAGGTAATATTTCCTTCTTAATTTGGCTAGCAAATAGTGGCAGGTTGGCTTTTCTTTTTCTTTTTCTTTTTTCCGGTTGGCTTGTTGGTGAACGCCTTTGCAAATTCTGGATTTTGTTTGAAAATTCTGGATTTTCATCTAGCATTGAAAGGGTGTACTTTTCGAGGGGGTCCCTTAGCGGTCCTCAAGTTTGTCAACGGCCAGGAGATAGGGATCATTGGGTTTCGATTTTCAATCCATTTTAATCTGACGGACCAATCTCAAGTTAGATGAACCATACCATCTGATCATTGACTTCCAATAACTAATTTAAAATCGTAAGTGGTCAAAACTTAAAAAGTAAAATTCAACTACATTAGCCAGTGGCTTATGATGGTAATTTCCTTGGTATGATATGATCACGGCCATCGGTTTTTATTGGTTTCCAACCAGATTGTTTCTTTGAAATCACAGCTTGTTGATGACAGTAACATAAAATAAAAGGATAGAGATCTTCTTGACTGGTATATTACTATATATGTTAGGGTTTACATTTATTGGTGCATGGGACCCCTCTTCGGTAGAAGAAATCCAACAGGATTTGTCTCAATCTAGGCCTAACGAGTTGGTGAGAGCTCAACAGTATTTCACCAAGAATGTAATTATGCAATTCTTTACAGAAAAACACCGTGCCAGTTTCCGAGGTTCCTTTGACAGCCCATCTGCTAGGGTAACATGCGTCATTTGTTAGGTGCCGGCCATGCACAATGTGAATTGGGCAGGTTTCAATCTGCGTGATTCAATTTGTTTGAATCCATACATATGAAAATAAGAACATGCATGAGATTTTCTTGAACTTTTTGTTGATGGTAGGTAAGGTCATGCAATGGTCCAGCACCCTTAAATCATTTGATTTCAATGTTGGATCGTCATGCATATGGCTCGCATTGGACTAGACCGCTAAAAACTATACTACCATCACCAATCTGCTCTTCCTTGTCGTTTTTTCTGATAAATTTAATACCAAGCATGCATGCGTTACAAAAAAGAAAAAAAAAACCCAAAGGGAAGATATAAATGCATGGTTCATGCATGTTTTCAAGGAAATGCGGTGGCAATTTGTGTGTGAAGCAGTGTTGTAGGTTGGATGGCACATGGCTCGACGAGGGATGATAAGTATAGTAAAATTCACCTAATTAATTAGCGAGTCATCCACGCGACGCGGTGAAATTGACTCAGCTCGGGAACACGACTTTTTGAAACAGTCTTGGTCAAAATTAAAATCGGTTCATGCTTTTCACACAAGTTAGCAGAAATTGCATATGATCACTCCAGTTTGAAATTTGAATCGTGGGAAATGGACCTCGGAGACTACAGCTCATAAATTTGCCAGAAAATTGCAATGCTATTCAAATTATTTATATTGTCTTTGCACTCAGGTGCGTGCCGTGTGAAACATATATGGTCCGTTTTATCTTTTAATTTTTCTCTCGGATTGACCAGCTGTTACATTGATTCTGAAAGGTGGTGCTCACAGGAATTTCGATCGACACCTTAGGCGGTGATGCTGCAGGCCGGTGGAAGGCGCCGCAAGTCTACTGGTTCCTATTTTCAAATTTGTGCAGTCAGTATACCATGGCTACAATCCAACATGGAGCCATACAAGTCACATGCAGCCAGCGCGGCCACGTTGAAATAATTCGCTCATTCTCACTAGATATTAATTAAATTCGTTTGATTAAATGTAATTTTATTTTTCTATTCTGCTTGCCTAATATTTTCATTTTTTTTGTACATATATATTTATTCGTCTCTCGACTGGAAGTTGCAAAACATTCGGCAAAGTTTCTGTTCAACAATTGGAGATAGCACCATCTTAAAATAGCAGCATGGTTAATTTCAACAAACTATAATGCTCAAGACTCCACGTCATACATAGCTGCTAATTAACCAAATTATAACCCCGATTATTATTAATTTATCGATTAATGGGCTGCCGAAACCGTAAAGGGCCCTAGCCTCATTGTTGAAGTTTGTGGAAAAATGAGAGAGAGAGTAATTTTTACCGGAGCTAAACTAGGTTAATTCAAAAAACCAATTACTTTTTAATTTTATATATATATACACACACCTGCACGCACTTATATGAGAAAGATATTTATTTCTATAAACAAGATGGTATAAAATATAAAAGAATTTCGTTTACCTTTGCATTGACTTGTGTTTGTATATAACATATTTGATACACTTATAGATAATATATTTCTTTTTTTATTTCAATATATATATATATATATTAAGCATGTCTTTTTCATTAAATTAGTTTTCAGTAACAATATCTTTTTAATGATATGGACAAAAATTATCAATTTAGTAAAAAAAAATTATTCTTTTAATATTTTGTATAAAATACAAAATGATATAAACAAATTGTAAATTAAGAAGGTTATGTATTTTGAAATAGAATTGTAATTAATAATAATAATAAAAAAAAAAAGTATTGGTCGGAAATGGCGGCAGCTGAAAGCTCCGGAACCGGAAAAACAAAAGGGAGCACTCGGTGATGGTGGATCTCACCGCTTTGAATACGGGGGCCCACCAACAGAGATGGTACGTAGGATAATCACTAATGAGCCTCCAGTAGAATTAACGTGGCCAAGTCTTGGAGGCCCATCACATCCATCCAGGACATGTTTGGCAACAAGGGCAGAACAGGCTTATACGCGTCATAGATTATGCTACTTTCCTTCTCGGCTCTCGCCATACGACACAAGCATTCCTCAAATTGGGATCCAATTACTTGTGCATTTTGAAAAATCCAACGCATTTCTTGTTAGGATATGCTTACCTCTAAAAATTATTGGTTGATGCAACATGCTTAACTTGGTTCTAAAATTACATGTCCATTGATGATCTTTCAAAAAAATACAAATAGTTCAAGAAGAAGTTTTGTGTGTTATATATCTAGTTAATTTTTTAGTTCTAATAATTTAATTCATTTTTCTTAACTAAAATGACTAAAGACTGATACTCGATACCTGATAATTTAATGTAATAGATGATTAATACCTACAAAAGGCTCTCCTTGTGAATTTTTGGATTTTTCAATGTTTAAATAAGTATTTTTTTTATAACAAAAAAAGATACAATAATATTTTAGAAAGATGCTCTAATAATATATATGCAGTATAAAATAGATATTATGAACCTGGAACTTGAATGATTCATAGGGTATCATATAAACCATTGATTTTTATTTTATGGAAATGAAGGGCTTAAATATAATTTTGCTTTTATTGCATTAACGAGAGATAAATATCACTTACACAAACATTAATATGAAGATATATAATGGGCCCTTCAAGGATTTTTTTTATACATTATTCATTACACAACACTAATGTTGATGAAAATATAGGAGGCTCGTGCATAACTTTTATATATATCTAAAGATATATGGAGAATAGGATCCAAAATATAACTAAGTTTATGGAGTTTAAGCTTTTTTTATAGGCTAGACCTGTGAGAGCCAGGTTCTTCCTCTAGGTTGAGTCAATGATGTTGGGCTCTTCCTCAAGGCTAAGCCCATGAGGGCTGTACTCTTCACCAAAGCGGAGCCCACGGAGGCAAGGCTCTTCTCAAAGACTGAGCCCGAGCATTTTGCCTAAGATTGCAGGCTTTTGGGGCTTCGAGGGGTAGGCCCGTTAAATTTAAGTTTATCACCCATGAACTAAGACCTTTGTGCATTTTGATGGGTCCGGTTTTTTTAAACAAAAAAATATAAATTACGAAGTATGTATTTAGTAATGTGATGTATAATATTTTTAAAAGTAATTTTTATTTAAAAATACATTAAAATAATTTTCTTTGAGTTTTTTTTTTTACATTAGCATGTTAAAATCATTAAAAAAAACACAAACTATTAATTTTATGCCTTTTCGAACCAAACACACTACACAAAAACAACCAATACCGAAATAGTATCAAGTTATGTTTTTTTAATAATACTATTTTTTGGTTGTGCATAAAACAGCGTCATTAAAACGAAGGTGCATTAGAGATTTGGATAATTAATATGTTTATATTAATGTTAAAGATAGAATATGTAAAGGAGTCGTTAAATTCAATTATATTATATTGGTCGGACCAATGAGTGAAGCATTAATCTAGTTATATATATATATATATATATTTTAAAGAAAGAAATAAAATTTGTAGCTCGTGAAGCTTAAACTTGTTGTTTTCACACTCTAGAATTATAGATTTTTCACTCCATTATTTTTTTTTTATGTTCTATATATTACAATTCAAAGGATTCAACAATCTAATCACTAATTTATTGATTGAACAAATAACCCGATGACCCAATAGACGGGTGAGTTTTATAGCATTGTCTCTTAATTAGAAAAGGCTCTATCAATGAATAAAATATACTGTGTAATTTAAAAGTACTTAAATCAATTCCAGATGTATATCATATTCAAACAGTATTTTAATATAGTTCTTTTTTAAAATATTATTTTTAGTTGAATATATATTAAAATAATAGTTTTTATATCAATAAATTAAAATTATAAAATTTAATATTTTTTTAAAATAAAACACAAATAAAATTTAAGAGCAACTCCAACAAAAAAGACAAATAGATAGCCAAAACTAAAAAACCTATCATTTTAGCTAATATCTTTAATTTTAACAACTTCAACGGAATAGTTATTTGAATAGCTAAAACACATTTTTTTTATGGTAAAATATTATTTTTATATATTTATATAGAAAAGTCAAAAACAAAGAGAAGATGCATATACTCAAACTTTAAAATGTATCTTAATTGGTCAAATTTTAAATTTATTCACTAAAAATTACTAATTCGAGTCTAATAAATTTCATGACTACTGAAAATTTATATAGTCATTAACTTTAAAGTCCGTGAAATTAGTCGAGATACACGCAAGCTGGCTTGGATATCCACTTTAATAAAAAAAAACTTAAAATTTTTAATAATATCATATAAAACTAAAAATTGAAGATATTCATGTAAATAAATTATAATTTAAAAAATTTAAAATTTAAACTTAAAATTATATCTTTTAACTTTTATATTACTTATTAATTTTATATTTAATTTTATAAATTACTTATATTAATTGTGTAATTAATATCATGATTATATTATATAAAAAATAATTAAACTAATTATATAATTGTATTAAAATTAATTCAATTTAATATAAAATATATTAAAATATAATTAACTGTTCTAAATGAATTATTACTATTAAAACGCATATAAACCATCTCATCAATTTGGCCAGCTCTTGAAAATAGCATCTTCTTCGAGTTGATCTAACGCTGGAGTACTGTTCTGAAAGCATCGTAACAGACCCGAGAAACCTAGTACGGCGCATTTTGTAGCAAATCATAAAACAAGAATTAAGAGTGGTGTTTGGAGACAGGGAGACCGAGAGAAAAAAGAACAACACGGAGCAGAGAACATGGAGGTGGACAAAGTAGAGACTCAAAACCAACAACAGAAACACAAGCAAGTACATCTGTTTTACTGCTTGGAATCCGAAGAGCTTGCCCGTAAAGTTGCCGGTCACTCTGACCTCATCACTCTGCAATCCATCAACTGGAGGTCCCTTCCTGTACTCTCTATTTTCTTCTCTTGCTGCACGTATTTATTATTATGTTCAGTATATTTTTCACTTTTAATTTTCGTTCTTCTCTCCATTGATATGATGTGGGTATTTGCTGTTTTAGTCATCTTTCTTTATTCCCCGACAAAGAATGCCTCTCTTCTCTTGATTTTGGCTTATGTGGATGTCTTTGTGTGTCCATGGAATTATTTTTTTGTCATAAATAAATTCCCTTTCACAATTCTACCAATAGTAAACTTACTGTAAGTTCACGACCATTGTGAAAAATACAACAAATTTATAAGCTTTTTATTTTTTTAGTGTTTTGTGGGACTGCTAGAAAGATTACTTCCAAATTTATCAGTTAAAAAATATAATTCTTGTACGTGAGTCCTGCTCTGTATTCTACTTGAATATTTCCTTTTAAGGTCTTAACTGATTGTTCAACTCCATATTCTATTCAAACAAGTCTTCAGTTGAAAGGCAAATGACCTTGAGATTGTGGTGCAAGGTTTATTGCATTTATCGGGGTTGAATGTTATATGAGTGGAAGAACTGATTGGTTTCTTTGTTTTTTATCAGGAATTTTGATGATGGATTTCCTAACCTTTTTATAAACAATGCTGAAGATTTGCGGGGTCAGCATGTTGCCTTCCTTGCATGTTTTAGTTCCCCGGGAGTTATCTTCGAACAGCTATCTGTCATTTATGCGCTGCCACGTCTGTTTGCTGCTTCCTTCACATTGGTGTTGCCTTTCTTTCCAACTGGCTCCTTCGAGCGAATGGAAGAAGAAGGGGATGTTGCAACTGCATTTACCATGGCAAGGATATTGTCAAACATTCCCATTTCAAGAGGTGGCCCCACTAGTCTAGTCATATATGACATACACGCACTGCAGGTTGTTTCCCTTCTATTGCTCCACAAATGAACCAACATTAATAATTACTTTGCATTTCACCTCGTTGCTTTAGAAATATCTTGCTGAATGTCACAAGTTCTTTTTTATGAATTACCAATATCCATAGCAGGCTTCATCCCTGGTCTTTCCATAACATTTGAGTTACTAGGCATGCATCAAGTTGTTTCTTTCTTTCAACTGTAATTAAATTTATTCTTGAGGGGTTTCTTTTTTTATCTATCAAAATGTGACCTCTGATCACTTTCAGCTCATTAAGCATCTCAAAAACACTTTGGCTCTCGTTCTCTTCTTCTTATCTATGCCCTTTGAGCGTTTCTCGAATGTTCTATTTTTTTTATTATTATCAATCTTCTTCTCATGCAGGAAAGGTTCTATTTTGGGGACCAAGTTTTGCCTTTATTTGTGACTGGGATTCCTCTGTTAAAACAACGTCTTCACCAACTTCCTGAATCCGATAAGGTATGTAGCACCAGAATGTTTTGATTATTTCTGTGAAACAGGGTTTTGTTTCTGATCATCGTGATGGCTATTTTGGCATTGCTGTCACTATAACTCTAATGTTACTTCGAAGAATTTTATAGTTCAGTAGAAATATCTTGCTTGCCACCAATCGTGCTCTCCAATTTTGATTTCAGATTGCTGTTGCATTTCCAGATGATGGAGCTTGGAAGCGATTCCACAAGCTGTTGGATCATTATCCTATGGTTGGTTTGAATTTTTTTCTCTCAAATGGACTGAATGATATCGCACTCCAATTCCCATGTTGTCTGGGTAATTAATGTTGTTGAATGTCAGGTGGTATGTGTGAAGGTTCGTGAAGGTGATGAGAGGATAGTTAGAATAAAGGAGGGAAATCCTGCTGGTTACCATGTTGTCGTTGTTGATGATTTGGTACAATCTGGAGGCACACTTGTTGAGTGCCAGGTATTCATTTTCCAGCAAACCTTATTTTTCCTAGCCATCAACTCTTTCAAATCTCATTTAAGGCCTGCAATTTGTTTCTTGCTCGTTCTTTTCTTTCTCAATTCTTTTATTCCTTCCTTTTTTTCCTTCTTTCCTTTTCAGTCACCGCATTCTGATTTAAAAAATCACCTTTTTACCTATATCAACCTGACTTCTTTTGTTAACATACATAGCCGACATATATTGTATATCATTGTTAATGTTTCTTTTGTCATCTCTACAAGTTGCGGTTTGTATAACATTCCCAATTTTCCACCTAGCTCTTTTCTTAAATCTCCAAGAGTTTGAATATGGCCATCAGTTTCAGATTTGGCCACCATTGAGTCTGGAATCAACTTTATTCTGGCAAAAAGTTAAAAAAAGGAATCACCTCTTATGCAGATGAATTGTTAAAGGACAGTAAGCCATCGCTGGCTGTTCTCGGTTCAGGAACCGAGGCCGTGCATCTTTAATAAGCAATGCATATATAATACATGCATCAATGCATCACTGGTTGGTTGCATTTATCCACATTGAAGATCTGCAACAATAGTGGAACTCTGGCAAATTACCCTTTTTATCTTCTCTTTTCTTCCAGAAAGTATTAGCAGCTCATGGTGCAGCAAAAGTAAGTGCATATGTCACCCACGGTGTCTTTCCTAAGCGCTCTTGGGAGCGTTTCACTCACAAAAATGAGGGTAAGGACCTGCATGTTATCAGGCATGCTTATCCTGATCTATTCTTTTGTATTTTCAGTTGAACCTTTTAACTTTAAGCCATATGATGATAGTGCCATTTTTTTTAGCAGGCATGGAGAATGCATTTGCCTATTTTTGGATAACAGATTCCTGCCCTCACACTGTGAAAGCCATAGCAAATAAGCGTCCATTTGAAGTTTTGAGTCTTGCTGGATCCATTGCTGATGCTTTACAAATATGACTAAGATACTCAAAGGGGTTGCACTGTAGGAATTGATACATACCTTTGTCGTCCTTATGGGGAGCTGGAACACAATCTGATAGTAATAAATTTTGAACAAAGCCTGTGGACATGATCTTTATGCCACTTGATATAGTTGGTTGACTGTGCACTCCTAAGAACTAGAGTTTACTACCACATATTTACATTTGCTTGACTCGGAGAGTTTTAAACCACATCTGCCATTGAAAAGCATCTTCTCGTTTGAAAATGATCCATGTTCAGGGAGATGATAATGGACCTGTAATGTAGTGCAAGAAAAATGAAGCTTAACAAACCGCTACTCAAGTCAGTTGTGTATTAGCAATATCCGTTGGCGTTCGTGATGGTCGTTAATAGTTTTGGGATGTGTTTGATGATTACTAGTTAGATTACTAACTAGTTGATAACCTGATTTATTCACGCTTCGACATGGAGAGGACTCGAAATTTCTGTTTTTATTTATTTATTTATTAATCTTGTGGCTTTGACCCTAAGGAGAGGACGTGCTCATGGATAATCAAGTTGGCCAGCGATATCATTGTTCCCAGTGAACACAGGTGCCTGTATCCATAGATTGGAACCTAACGCAATAAAAAATCTATCCTGTTCTCGTGACAGATGATCCATATTCTATAGATTGGCAGGATAAAAGAACCTAAAACATACACTGATGCTAGGGGGGAGAGAGAGGAGTGGACAACTGTACAAGCATATACAGATTCATGTCTTTAAAGCTACAACATTGCAAGACAGGATGAACCGGATGCAGGGTCTGTTCATCTTCCATTCTATACAACTTCTGTAAACAGCCCGTAATCCCAGGTTATCCAATGAAAATGTTCACATTATTTGCAAATGGACTCCAGAAACAAGTACAGAAACAGAAAAGGATCAAAGCGAAAACCCAATCGGAGTTTTCCATGTACAAATCAGTGAGAAATGCCTTCACTTCTCAGCAAAATATGTTATGCCTTATCCTCGCATAACAGTTGGTTGCTCTACAGACGAACAAAATGCCCTCTGCCAATTGTGAGATACTGTGCAGCATCCATGACGCAAAAGTGGAGGCTGCTCATCATTCAATCAATATTGTACCCACTCTTTAGTTTCTATTCCAAATTTATACATTCCAAATGCCTACACAATGGTTAGCACTCCTGACCACCATTCAAGGCCAAGAGCAATTTCAGCTGTTAATTCTTCTCCAGTTTCTCATCCAGACTGTCCTCTGGGCAGTCCAACGAATCCCCAGAATATGATCCATCAGGCTGACGGATACAAATGTTTAAGTTACCAGATAGGAAAGGTTCCTGCAAGATCCAAAAAATAAAATTCAATGTCAGCAAATAAACAAATGGTGTAACATTCCAAAAAAAGAATATGAAAATAAAGGAAAGGAAATGGGATAAAAAAAGGAAAGAAAAGCAAAACAAATGGTGTAACATTTTTCTAACCCAAATTGAAGTTAATCTGGTCATATTACAAACTAACTAGCTATTGTCAAAATGGTCTTCATCGTTTTCCTCATTGATTTCTTATATTAAACTAAGTACACATTAAGTACACAGTACAACTATAGTATTTTGAAGAACATTCCAACTCGTTGACAGAATAATGACCAACTTTTTTTTATCACAAGCATAAGTTAACAACTTCTTGTTACCTGATCAGTAGCCTCTTGGCCCTCAGAGTGGAAGAGAATTGGACGGCATCGCTTATCTTCGTTCATTAAGCTTGAATTCTGAAAGTGTGTCACAAGGGCAGCCTTGCCCTGAATTCGTGCATATGCAAGTGAAGCGACTTTTTCACTATTGAACTTCTCCCACCTTTTCCCATTAAATGCCTGCATAATGTTTTATGCATAAGAGTCTAGCCAATATATTGCCTGAATTTGTGATCAGCCAGTCCGGTTTAAAAATCTGATGTGTTTTTTTACTCTTTAAGAATCAAAACACTCGCAAAGAGAATGACAAACAACAAATTTCTGTTAATGAATATATACCAGCCTTAATTTAGACTTTACCACATAGATGACATAAAAGTACACATATAATTTGATTAATTAAGACAGCTATTAAGATACCAAAACCAACCTCATAGAAGGAAATGATGCATGCAGGAGACACCATATTGATGAAGGCATAACCCACATTGCATTTATTCTGCAACCAGAGCGGTTCAGCCATCAGCACATTCAACTTGAACAAGTTATGTTTATAACACCAAATGAATGTTTTCCGAAATGTTATTACCTTGAAATCAATGGGAAGATAGAGAAAGTCATAAGTACCACGGTGATTTTCATCAATAGCAGCCAGCAACATCTTTGAAGTATATCTAGAAGGGAAACAATAGCGTAAGAAATCATTGGGTGACCAACTCAGTTAAAACCAAACATCTTAGCAATTTTCAAAACACTCAGCAGTCCTCTTACTTATTAGGAATGTTTTTAATCATTAAAGTTGTCCTATTATCTTCCCCGCTAATGATTTTATCCAAATCAAGCTGATACTGCTTCTTGCTATCTATCTGGCTCCCACTATTCTCAACTCGCCGACTTCGAACACGTTCAGCAAATCCCTCATTGCCAATTGTCCCTGGTCCAGAATAAGAACCAGCCCCAAAAAACATAGGATTATGCCTAGGCAATGACATCATCCTGTAATTGGGTGAACCATTTTCAGTCAGGGGTGGTCCTGCAAGTCCAATGCCTGCACTGACAGCTGCATGGCTACCCATGTTCATCATATAACTTCCAGTGCTGCGATTTAAACCCATACCCCCCAATGCAACTTGGTTCATGAAGGATGTTTCTGGTGATTCTGGGAAGAAGCCAAAATGCCTATCAAGAGGAAGAACAGATGGAGCAGATCCCACGTGATGGTGATGTGAACCGAGTAGAGATCCATGCCTGCTGATGTGTGGAAAACCCTGTCCTTGCCCATGTGATGGAAACACATTTCCAACAGATGATGTTGGCCAAGCAGAGGAGCTCGCACTCTCAGAGTAAGAAGCAGGACTTCCCCAGAGAAACTGAGGACCAGTCAATGTGCCTATACCGGATGAATTTGATTTCGATTCCCCAAAAGTAGACATGGGAACAGGACTCGTGCTCAATTTCTGGTCAGTGAATGAACGAGAATGCTGATAGGCTGCCCCTTGCATTGATCCAGAGTTGGCAAGCATCTGGTTTGCCTGGTTAACCCTTCCATGGTCCTTTCCAATTGGGGCAATCTTTGCAGGGTTAGACACATGATGGGGGAGAATTGAAGCCAGCCCAGGCAAATTATTTCCATTTACAGGGCTGAAAGTTCCAAGTCCTGGGGACTTGCTAAATCCATGCAATGGATTATGTTCAACTGGGCTGCCAAATTGTAACCAAGTACCTGTCATGGCAGTAACAATGGTTCAGCCCATAATCTAAAAGAGTTTCAACAGTACAGGTCCTTGGAGCTGATAGAAAATGCTTAAAAATAACTGAGTTCTCATACAATCATAAAGAAACTTAAGAAATCATTTACTTGGAGGAGAGTTCCCCACTGGTGAGCCTACTTGATGTCGGAAACTTCGAACTTCATCTTGTTCCAGCTCTTGAGTTATTTGCTGCATTATACTACATGTAAAAGACTCTTAACTTCAGGATGATCAATGAATATAACACAGATCATGCTATAAAGGAGACAAGAAATATTCGTAGTTCATACTTTGAAGACCCAATCATGTCATGTGAATAAAAAACAAAAAATATCAAAGCAAGCGGTGACAACCACTCTGCAGATACGAACCCAATACAGAAGGGTGATGGTTGTCACTTAAACCAAGGATCCTAGCATTATAGTCTCATTTTGATCAGGATCCTGAATTTGCTTCCAAGTTACTATAAATTTACAGAAATTCTCATATTAATGTAGATTAGGCTTTGGATAAACAATAGTCTTGTCTGTTTTACTTTATTAAACATGTAGATCTTCACTAATTTCATGCATGGAAGAAAAATGGAACTGGAACCCTCCCTATTCTATAACACAAGAAAAATAGAATCCATAACATTCAAAATGTTAATAACCAACTAATAATTCCTAAACCATGTTTAATACGCCATATTTCCAGCTGATCCTTCTTTCCATGAGATACCCATGCATAGTACTCATTAAAGGCAGTATCAATCTGTTATCACTGTTTAGATTAGCATAAATATGACTGTCGTTTTTTCAAAGGCATTGTTTCACCAACCTTTTTCTAAAAGAGGGAGGAGGAGGGGTTTCCTAGTGCACCACATAATATAGGCTTAACTAAACATAACAGAGAGGCTTTGGGAACTTTTTTGTATTGATTAAAAACTTCTCTCACATGAACAAATTTTTTCATCCATTGCATTTGTGGAAAAAATTTGAAGACGAGCAAGAATCAATTCCACAAAGAAAGCAGAAGCACAAATTGCTATGCATCAGCGACATCATACTAATACTTACTTTCTGCGTGCTCCACCAGGACGGCTAGGTTCAAGCTTAATGCGTTTCCCAGCAATATCACTCTTATTTAATGCTCTGAGAGCTGCTTCCGCAGCTCTAACATCATAAAATTCAATGAATTTATGGTGCCGCTTGTGTGGGGTTTCTCTTATCTGTGTTTTCAATGAAGTGAAATAACAACCGTAAAGATAATGAAAGACTCAGATGCTTGTATAGAAGAATCACTCCAAACAACAAATAATCAAATAGAACCCCCTAACATGTACCTCTTTGACCTCTCCATATGCCCCAAATATTAGGCGAAGGTCATCATTTGATACAGATGCATCCAAATTGAAGACCACAAGAGTTCCTTGATTTATATCTTTTTCTGAAGGGTTATCCTGATATGTGGCAGGAAATAATGTTTGATAAAGATGTTGAAGTGATCAAAAGTGTCAAAATGAACAAATTTAAATGAACTTTCTATTTAAACCTTGGGAATTGAAAAATGAATGTCCAGTTTTCTCCGCCTTAAGGGCTTATTTTGCAGTCCACGCATTGCAGTCCGGGCATCTCTAATATCATAGTAAGATATCATCACAAAGCCTCTATGCTTGCAAGCAGTGTATAATGTTCTGATATCCCCATATTGCTACAAGAATTGAAAAGGTTTGAGAGTTAGCACTAGCTATTGAGAAAAACTTCACATCTATATAATTAAGCTTATGGCTACCCCCAAGCTTAATTGAAGCGTATTTTAACTAAATTGATTTCATCAACAGCAATGTGAAACAACAAATTTCATATCTAATTTGCAATTAACAAAAAGCAACACTATATACATCCAGACATCAAAATATAAACAAGTACAATAAAGAGGTCAGGAATTTAATTTAAATTTAATCAGATGAGTCCAAAAAAAAAGGCATTAGAGATCATTATAAAAGTTTATCACATTAGCTAAATACTGATGCGAGTTGCACCAACTATCACAAATTTTATATATTGATTTAAAACCAGAGAAATAGGTTGCTTGAAAATACTAAAAAACAAGTGCACATTCTCAATCAGAAATTTCAGAAGAGAAGGAAAGCAGGTAAGTAGAGTCGATGCAAAGTAATTGTTCTATCATCTAAAAGGCCCCGATAACTTTGACAGTGTTTTGGGAAAAAGTCATTTATGACTTATAACCATATTCGCGATGTATGAACCAATCAAGTATGTAGTGATCCAAATATGGACGAATTTTCAGAAAGGATTTAGCATGATCAACATGGTTATTCTTTAAGCAAGCAATAAACAGTAAAGCAACAGGGAACAATCATTTTTAGATGAGTGACATCTGGCATTCTAACAATTGTGAACATACCTCAAAGAGAGATCTCAATTCAGAGTCCTCCACGTTACTATTGATATTCCGAACAAACAATGTTCTTGAAGGATGCTCCCCATATGGATGTTCCCCAGCCACTGTTCCCACACCATTTGGAAGAGCATAAAGACCAACCCCATTTGCAGGAATCCCATCAGTCATGTTTAGCTTGGACATACCAATACGAAGGCTTTCTTGGGATTCCAAATCTAACTCCATCCCCCCTCCAGGACCAAAGAGATCAATTTCTTCCAAATCCTCCAGTTGACATGGCAACCCACTAAGGTCGAAATCATCCATTATGCCAGCAAGAAGCTCATCATCATCAGGAAGCAAATTTCCAATTGCACTTGGTTCAATGTCTTCAAATAGATCAGTAACCTCAGTTTCTAGGTCAAGATTATTCAAGTTAGGTGGGCTATCATCAATAGATCGACCATAATTCTCTGAATCGTTAAAGTTCACTGCATGGACAAAAAAAAATTAAAAAAAATATATATGTTATCAGAAAAAATCCATAACACCTAGCAAGAAGAGCTTAGACATACACTTTTCATGTGAAAGGACAGGCAATGAACTTGAAAACAAGCTTGCATCACTCGACGACTTAAATGCATCAATTCTAAGCGGGATGCCCCATGCACCAGTGACCACCTT
Source organism: Populus alba x Populus glandulosa (assembly GCA_033617975.1). Lineage (NCBI taxonomy): Eukaryota > Viridiplantae > Streptophyta > Magnoliopsida > Malpighiales > Salicaceae > Populus > Populus alba x Populus glandulosa. Next base: position 19,748,360 of record CM066147.1, on the reverse strand, counting down.
CTTACTACTATGAACAGCTGGAATTTTTGACGGACCTATAAACAGACACAGAAGTCCAATCAAGACATTATCAATTTAAAGCATACATCTACACTAACAAAAAATAGACATGTGTGTGTGTTAGGTTTCAAGATATGAGGGAGTCAAAAGAAAAGGAATGCATCAGGAGACTTACCAGGTACTGCGTCCTTTGAGTTTTGCTCCATTTTTATTCTCTTCTCACTAACAAAGCAATTGGAAAAGAACAGACACTCAACCATTGAAAGGGTAGACATGAACATAAATTTATCGTGCAACGAAATAAGGTAAGATCAATTCGGTACTGATCAGAAGACTTTAATTGAGTTCAACAAGCAATTTCCTATATTTTCAGCAGACAAAATATAAAAAGAAAAAACAATCCCTAATCCAGATACATTACTCCCAATCTATCAATTAAAGAAATTCCATGTTCTAATTCTGCAAAATTACACTCTCAATCACATGTTAAATCTTATAGAGGCTAAAAACAGGCGCGTAAACAAAAAATTAGCACACAAAAACACTAGCGGTGGGCACCCAGTCAACACTCTAGAAAAACAGAAGCCCAGCAACACCAAAAATAGCCAAATTTGATTTAATTCAAATCATGCAACCAAACAAAATAAAATATATATCAGGTCAGCAGCAGCTCATAAAGCTCACTCCACAGTTCACTCAATTTCGAGTCAACCCTGAACTCCACAAACCAGAAATTAGCCAAAACGAAAAATAATAATAATAATTATTATTATTATTATTATAATAAAATCAAATTTAGCATGCCCAAAAAAACAAAAACTCCAAACAGCATCATTAACTCCCTAACCAAAAAGAAAATAAAACAATCAAAGATCAAACTGTAAGAGATTAAACTACGAATTACCTATGATTAAAAAAAGGGAGAGAAAGAGTACCTTATTTTGAGAGGGAGGGAGGGAGAGCAGTTAAGAAAAGGGCATTGAAGACAGACTCCAAACAATGAAGCTAACGAATGAAGCTTTTTGTATTGACGATCAGATTACTTTTTTTCTTTTTAACTTCACTGGTACAATGGAAAAAAATAATATAAATATATATATATATAATCACGAGAGAGAGTTTCGTAGAAGTATCTTTGTATCTTTCTTTTACTCTTCTCCCACCTCTGCCTTCTCTCCCGCCGGGAAATTAGAATGAAAAAATAAGCAAATATAATAATTATTAAGAGAGAGATTTTTTTTAGAGGGAGAAACAGAGAGGAAAATGATTGGAGGCAACCAAGGAAGGAAGGAAGGAAGGGAGGGAGGAAGTAGTGGTGAGTGCAAGTACAACTTCTTCCGGGAAATAATTATAATAATAATAGGAAATAATAATAATAATAATTATTATTATTATTATTGAAGAAGACGATAACAGATTAAATATGTTTATTTTTTTTGTTAATTATTAGAAATAGGCAAAAACACAATTCCGCTGCATTTGAATTTCATTTGGCGTCCGTTGACACAAATCCATTACTCATCCAGTATACTCCCTTTTTTAAGATAATTAAAATAATCCAGGGTAAAAAATATAGGTTCTTTTTAGATTGTTTTTTTAAAGTAAATTGACATCTGAGATTATTTGAATTACGAGTTTGCCATGGAGAGGGACGGTATTGAGCGTCTTGTCAAAGATGTGGTGTGATTTGATTGGCGTAAATACAAAGAAGTGGTTGATTGAGGGAGTTGTGTAGGATTGAGTGTACTTGATTGTTACACGTTTTGTGTTTTCACTTTGAAGTAGTGGGGTTAGTGACATGATGTTTGCGTCAGCAAAAGTGGATGGATTCATCTACTCCTTGTTAGATACCTCCGGGGAATAAATGAGACCAATTATATAATGCCACGTTTGTTATGATTTATATCGGGTCCCATGCCACGTGGATCCCACAAAGGAGTTTTGCTTTTTCGACCCTCTCGTGGAAAAATGAGAAGCAGAGAACCTATCTCGGCCGTTCAATTGGAATCAAAAATCTTTCTTGGCAGTACGGGTTGATGGAAAAAAAAAGGGATTAACATGGTGCCATGTATAGTCTATACCTCTTTTTCATACGCTTATTGGTAGTGGTGTTTTATTGGTTGTTGTTTTTTAAAATGGTTTTTATTTATAAAATTAAAATAAATTTTTTAAAAATATATTAATTTTGATATTAACATATTAAAACAATTAAAAAATAATAATTAAAATTTAAAAAAATAAAATAAAATAAAATTTAGATTTTTTCAAAAAAAAAAAGTTTCTTTAAAGTGTTTTTTAAATTGTATTTTTTTGAAAAATATTAAATTTCAACTTGTTTTTAAAATGTTTTTTAAATTATGTTTTGTTTGAAAAATACTAAATTAATTTTTTTAATTTTTTATAATAATTTTGATATATTAATTTTAATATATTTCAATAAAAAAAACACACACCACGTTTACCAAGCAAATAAAAACACAAAGATTTTGTGCATGCATCAGCTTTAGGTGTTTTTAAATAGTATTTTTTGCCTTAAAAAATCATTAATTTGATATTTTTAGAAGTTTTTTTATGGTTTTAACATGTAGATAGCAAGACAAAATCTGAAAAATAATATTATTTTAATTTATTTTTTAAAAAAAAAACACTTCTGGATAGCAATGCAAAACATTTTTACTAATTAACAAAGATGCGGCTGCAGTGGAAATCCTGACTGGCTAACTGAAGCCAGGAAATCAGCGGCTTGGATTGCACAAGAAGACAGAACCAGCGGGGAATGCTCGGAATCAAGATCCAATGAACATACTCGGCGCGTATCGAGCATGAAGACTATGGATTCGAATATCCAATCGACTCTTTTATCGAGAGCATGATTTGGGTGTATTTTTTTTCGGAGATGTTTTAAAAATATATATATATATAATTTTATTGGTTTTAAATTAATATTTTTTATATATTTTAATATTTTAATATCAAAAATAATTTTTAAAAAATAAAACAATACTATTTTAATATATTTTAAAATAAAAATACTGAGTTAAGCAAGCGCGTATCGAGCATGAAGACTATGGATTCGAATATCCAATCGACTCTTTGATCGAGAACACGATCCGAAATCTTTATTGAAACAATTCGAAGAACTGTTTCGAACAACCCTGGATTGCTAGGCTTGTTGGGTATCTTCCTCGGAATAGAACTCCATCAAACAAATCCACTTCCCCTTGGGCTTTGATTCTTGACAGCCCATCTACAGCCATTCTTCGGCTTCCCCTTGATTTATTTTATTATGTAAATAATTGGTGGTCGGATAATTGGTTCGTATTGTTAATATACCATGAGCCTTTCCGAAACCATTTATTTCTTTCATTTAGTTTAAGATGATATTTTAACGCTAGCATTGCGTATGTTAGTTTCCCAGATGCTTTGAAAAAACATATTTTCTTAGGCCTTGTTTGTTTCTCGGAAAGTAGTTTCCGGGAAACCATTTTCCAAACTTTCCTGTGTTTGTTTGTAATTAGGAAAGTTGGTCAACGGAAAACAATTTCCGGTCAGCGGAAAACATTTTCCGGTCACCGGAAAACACTTTCCGGTCAACGGAAAACACTTTCCAGTCAATTTTAGTCAAAAAAAAAATTGACTTGGTTTTCAGGAAAGTGTTTTCCTTTTAGCTGTGTTTGTTTTCCGAAAAGTGATTTCCGGGAAAGCACTTTCCAAACTTTCTTGTGTTTGTTTGCCAGTAGGAAAGTTGGTCAATGGAAAACACTTTCCAGTAAAAGGAAAATTTGGCTTGGTTTTCAGGAAAGTGTTTTCCTGAAAAATTTGAGGGGAAAACACTTTCCGGAAGTTGTGAAAATTTTAGAAATGTCATTATTTGTTGATTATATCAAATTTGATCCTCAAACTTTTGATTGCTATATATATATATATATTGTTTTGAATATTTATTTTTCAATTTCATCTCTTAAAATTTTATTTTTATATGAACTTTGGTCCTTATTTTTATAATTGCTATTTGCTTTTTTCTTATTATTTTTGTATTGAAATTTTTTATTTATCAAATTTGATCCTCATTCTTTTGATTGTTACTTATTTTATTTGAAATAATTTATGAAATGTTGATTATTATTATTTTAATTTCTTCATTTTTAATTTTTTTTAATTTTTTAGATTTAATCCCTATTATTTTGATTATTATTTGTTTTATTTGAGATAATTTATGAAATTATATATTTTTTTCAATTTCATTATCATTCAACTTTTTAATTTGTAAGATTTGTTCCTCATTATTTTAATAAACTTGAGAAAATAAAATATTAATAAGTTGTTTTCCAGCTCATTTTCCATGACATCACCAAACACTGGAAAGTGTTTTCCAGTTCATTTTCCATAACACTACCAAACATCGGAAAATACTTTCCCGGAATTCACTTTCCAGGAATTCACTTTCCCCGAAATTCACTTTCCAAAAGGAATTCACTTTCCTGCAAACAAACGGAGCCTTTAGTTTTAACTAATGATTCGAGGACCAATGGGGGTTGGTTTAAGTGGTAAGCAGCTTGTTTACTTAAACGAGATCTTAATTTCGAGTTTCCATGTACGCAGCAACGCCCATTTGTACCCTCACCTGCCATTACTAAGTATGTAACCCGGGATGACTACTAGATTAGTCGAGGCAACCCGGATACTGAGACTGATAACCTAAAAAAACTGATAATTCAAGGGCAAAACATCAATGAGTTGTGAGCATAAGATACTCGAGATGAGAGAGAATGTGGTGATATGAAAAAAAAAAGTACAAATCAACATGACAAATTCTATGGTCAATAGAAAAAAAAAAGAATTATGGAATTTAAACATTTTCACTCACCATACACTATCACACTCAGATCGAGCACGGATTGCAAGCTCAAACTTTGGACATCCGACAATATTTAACCAAAAATAAATAAATAAAGGAGGAAAGGATTTTCCTGTACCCCACCTTATAAAATATTATTTTTATAATATTGTTTATTGGTTTTCTTTTTTAATTTAAGTTTTTTTATATAATTACAATTTTATTTTTCAATATTAAATTTATTCAAATTTTATCATTTTTTCAATTTATTTTTTATGTGGACATTTTAGTCTCATAACTCAAACCGAACGTCTGAAAGATTAACTCAATTAACTTGAGCTTATTTTATTTTTTTAATTAACTTATTTTTCTCGGTCTCATCTTTCAACATTTGAATAATTGAAAATTAGATTTAGTGGCTTATTTCGGTTTGCTTTTTATGAGATTATTTTAGCCTCATGACTCCAGTCATAGTTTCATAACTTTTTCAATTTACTTTTTATGATATTATCTCAGTCTTATAATCTGAATCACGGGTTTAATGGGTTAATTTGGTTAACTCGAGTTTTTTTTTTCTAATTGATTTTTTTTTAATTTCATCATTTGATATTGGATTGATTAGAAATTAAGTTTTGTGATTTGTTTCGGCTTGCTTTCTACGAAGTTATCATCATCTCATGACTTGTATCATAAATTTAATGGGTTTTCTTTGTTAACTTTAGTCATTTTCTATATTTTTTTAATTGATTTTTTTATTTTATTTCTATCCCTCAACATTTGGTTTATTAAGGATCAGGATTTGTAATTTTTTAAAAATTAATTTTTATGAAATTATCTCGGTTCCATAACCCACACTGCAGGTTTGATAAGTTAACTTAGTTGGCTCAAGTTTTTCATTTTTTTTTTTAACTGCTTTTTCTCTCTCTGTTTTTTTCTATCAGAAATAAACATTGGCAACACCTAAATTTATTTTTATATTAAAAAAAATAATTTAACCAGTAACGAGCCAATAATCTCAGCTCTATCAGAAATTGGATCTCAAAATGTATTTCCTGGGGTTAGATTATAACATAAGAAACAAGATTACGGGCTTGGATAGCGAGCCTATGAAGCTGCTGATCCAGAAATAGTAGAATGTTAGTAATTTTAGCGAGTCAAAGGCCCATAACTTATTTAAACACTTGGGCTAAGAAGCCTACAAATAGCATATGAACCTTCCACCCATAACTGGAGATTTGCACCTTACATTTGTAAGTCCTTTTGATTTATTAACTTTCTTTCCATTAAAAGTTTGAAGTGGTAAAAAACAATTTAATAGCAACTCGAGGACGATCCACGCCTCATTAGAGATTTGTAGATAAAAAGGTATTGTTTTTCCACAATCTAAAATCTATTAGCTTTTTAACTCATGCTTCGGATTGGATTTTTTTTTCAATAAAATTATTAAATATATAGACTTTTCTGATGTGTTTATTTTACATAATAAAATTATAAAATTTATGTATGGATCTAGTTAAATAAAATAAAAAATTATTTGTGTTAATAAAATAAATTATTAAGGATAACTAAAGATGAAAATGAAAAAATCAAGAAATTAATGCAAATTAGGATATTTGATCTAAGCAAAATAAAAAAAAATCATAAAGAAGGGATATTAATTGAAACATAAATCTAAATATTATTTTAAAAAAGTTATAAAATAAGATAAAAACAAAAATTAAAAATTAAAAAAGACATTGAGGGTCCAGGTAATGTAAATACAATTGAAAGAAATAAGATAAAAAACAGCTTGAGTTACGAGCCTAATCGAGTTTAATAAGTGGATTATATTTTAACTAAATGATTAAAAAAATGGACAACAATAATAAACAGATAAAGCTTTTTTAAAAATAAATATCATGATAACTTGAAAATACAAAATTGGATAGAAAAGAAAAATAGCCTGAATCAGCCTAAGTTAACATGATAAACATTTAACCCCGATAATAAGAGGCTAGCCAACCGGGTTAATCTTCAAAATCTATAAGACTATGATAACTCAATAAAAAAAACTAAAAAAAAAACATAAAGCTATTTTCTAAAAAATATGAAACTAAAAAAAAAATAAACCAAAAAAAATATTTTGACTTATGTTAGTATTTCAAATTCATAACCTTGATCTTTAGACAAGAAGCATGAATAATAATAAAAAAATCATAAAGTTTAAATCTTGAAGGGTGTAGTTTAACTGATAAGGTATTGAGTTTGCTCTTTAAAAGTTATTATTTTGAATTTCACAAATTTCAAGATTACTAAAAATTTATATAATTATTAATTTCAAAGCTCATAATATTAATCAAGATATATGAAAAAAAACCATGAATTTCTGAATGAATTTTATAACTATGCCTTCGTTTGGACCGGCGAAAATACTAGGGATAGTTCTGGATTTTTCCCCTTAAAACATGTCTTAAGTAAGCTTCCCCCACTCTTTCCATTTCCGTGTCTTTCCCGGCCATGCCCGACATCTGCGAAACCACCTCCAGCCATGAAGTCCAGTTCTTATATCCACTCCAAGGTTGTTCTTTACACACACTCATCACCTGGACCTTTCCTAAATAATATTCACAAACTAATCTGTAAAAGACTCATGAAACACCAGATTAGAACTGCAATTCATTACCCAGCGTCCACGTTCTTTCTTAAATCGCTCTCCATCATCCAAACACAATCAAAATAACTATTTACAGAGCGGGTGTGTGTGTTTTTAGAGAGCTCGAGCTCTCAACGCTCCCATCCATGCCCTTCACGTTTGTACTTTCAAAATTATCCCACCTGTTCGCCATTTTCACCAGCTTCCATGGCGGTAATCTATAACCCACATCTTTTCTTAAATCGCTCTCCATCATCCAAACAGAATCAAAATAATTATTTATAGAGAGAGTGTGTGTTTTTAGAGAGCTTGAGCTCTCAATACTCCTATCCATGCCCTTCGCTTATGAACTTTCAAAATTATTCCACCTTTTAGCCATTTTCACCGGCATCCATGGTGGTAACCTGGAACCCACATCCTCTATCACGTTGCTCCAATTAATTCATGGCTGCAATAAACAACTACTCCAAATCCATCATGAGCAAATCCACAAGCACTCCTACTTCAACGTTCTCTGTGTCCGTGGAGATGAAACCCCACTTTTATTTCATATTTTAGCCCTCAGATTTTTAAAGAAAGGTCTGCTTTGCTGATAATTGTTACCCTTTGGGGAAGCTGTGGAGAACGCGTTTTTAAATTAATTGTTTTTATATATTTTTTTATTATTAATATTAAAAATAAATATTTTAAAATAATAATAATAAATATTATTTTAATATTACTGGATTCTCATGCACCTTGAAAAAGGGGGCATGGAAGCGAGAAACTGATGGAGAGAGAAAGAGACTAATAAGAATGAATTTTTCTGTTCATTATTTATATGTTATTATCCATACTTAACAAAGAAAACAATTTATATTTCTAAACGGAAAAGACCACCAGGGGTCCGGGCTACAAAGATTTCAGGGGCGAAATGGTCAGTTGGAAAATAATGAAAAAAAAGGAGTGTGGTTAAACGACTGGGTGAGTCCAAAATATCACCTTCTGGAACAATGCTCCTGTGACTCGTGATGACAGACAGGGAGACCTTCTTTGTCTTGTAGGTAACCAACGGAGGCGGGAGATTCAATGCAATGGGCCCCGCATTGTACAATATAAGAGAGAGCCAGCTTTTTTTTTTTACTCTGAAACACTTTAATTTGGTGTTTATTTTATTTTATTTAAGTGATTAAAAGTATAGTAGTAATTATTTTTTAAAGTGTTTTTTACTTTAAAATATATATAAAAAATTATTTTTAATATAAATATATGAAAATAATCTGAAAAAATATATATAAAAATAATTTAAAATAAATAAAATATTTTAATTTTTTAAAAAAACACTTGTGAAATGCAAAAATAATGGGGTAGTTTTTGAATCAAATTAGACCCAAGTTATATATTCTTTAAGGATTGAGGGTATAATTGAAAAGGTGAAAATGAAAGACAGAAAAGGGGTGTGTTTGAAGTAGGTTATGAAAGTTTATTTTCATCATACATCTTTTTGAGATATTTCGTTACCGGTCGTTATAATTTTAAAAACTTTTATTTTGATACCAAATTTTATTTTAGTTATTTTTCAGTCATTTTTTGATTGGACGAGAGAAATGGAGTCGTCAAATTTCAACATAGATAAAGAAAGTTGTTGTTGATAAGTATTCCATCTATCAAAACGATCATTATTCATGTCAAATGATTTCATGTGATAAGGGGGTTATGATTAGATGTTTTTTTTATATATATCTTAAAACACACACACACATATACAGACTTTGGAAGGTTTTTGGGTTTCGAATTGATTTCGAATTTTATATCATTTTTGTGTGTTTTTAGAGGCCATTGATTGGTTTAACAAGATTCATAAGGTGTTTTCAAGGTGTTTAAGGTTAAAATCGATATTTTGATAAAAAAAAAAAAGGCCCCCATTTTTCCTGCCACACCAGTGGCCGGATTCTGGGCTTAGTAGGCAACATGTTATTTTTCTTGGAAATAATTGGGGCAAACAATGCATTATACTTAAAAAAGCACTGGCCTTGGCTTACCAAACCTAACAATGCCTGACCTAATTCCTTTTCTTATAAAAATAAAATGAATTTTTTAATTGATACCTTATTTTATATCAATGTTTTAAAATAATTTGTTGGTATATGATTTAATTAATACCCTTTCTCTTATAATTTTTCTCTTATTTAGCCTTTTTTAGACTGTAATTTATTTATTTATGATAATGTACGTGTTTAACTTTTAAAGAAGTTTGCATGATTTATATGTGAGTCTTTTTTAAAATTTTTTATATAGATTGAGTTTGTTTTATTTTTTTTTAAATTATTTTTTTATAAGATTTTTAAAATGTACAACCTTGCATTTTTTTTCTTCTATTTTATTCATGCGATTTGAAAAGTTAACAGGGATTAAAATATTTTTATCTTATTTGTTTTTAATTTCTTTATTCGACATTATTTATTAGGATTTTATTTTGTTGTTGTCTCATATTTTTATCATATTATTAAATTAATTAATATTAAACTCGGTTATCGAAATTCTCATACTTTTTTAAAAATATAATCATCTTCCAGACTTTTTTCTTTTCAGTTTTAAAAAATTAATCTTAAATTTTTATGAATAATGTATAAATAAAATCATTGAGATATTTTATGAATATTATACATATATATTTTTATAATATTGTAAAACATTTATTTTTTGCATTGAGTCGTGATCATTGTTTTTCCTCTATATTCATTATCAATATCTTATTTTCTAATTATTTTATTAAATTAATCAATTTATTAACTTTATCCAACTCAAGGAGCAGAATCTTAAATGGTATTTTAAAATGTTTAAAGAGGGGCTTAGTGTTAATTAAAATGTAAGTTAGCTTAAAAAAACAACCCTATCATTGAGAGAAATAAAAATGTAACTTGGCCGGGGCAAATGTGTAATGCTAAGATTAACGAAAAATATTACATGTCCGACAGATGATTTTCGATTTCTGGTGGAATAAATGAGATGTAGAGTAGTGAACTGGCAAGAATGACGTGGCGTAGTTTGGCTTTACTTGAGCTAACTTGCCATGCATGGAGTTGTCATGTCTTTTCATGGATTTAATTACAATCTTTTGGTTGATATGACTTGACGACCCTTAAAAGAAATTATGTTCATTTCAAGCGTCGTGGTTGATATGACTTGACGAGCCTTAAAAAAATTATTATTTTAATTTCAAGTGATATTATAATAACAATTAAATTTTAAAATATATTCTACGAAATAGTATTTTTTTAATTTAAATTTAATTTCAACATATTAAAAAAAATTAAAAACATAAAAAATAAAATAAAATATATTTTTTAATAAAAGAATTTTAAAATACAAAAACAATAAACTGAGTCTAACTAGACTGTGACGTTCAAGATGGATCTTTGAATCAAGAGATCAGTGGGAATTACGAGGAAGAGGAACTATTAAACAACGTTAATGTCGGGCTTTCCAAAAAGAAGTTGCGAACTTAGAAAATCCTTTATTATATATTTAAGTTTACAAAGTTACAGAATTAATGCAGCCTTGAAAATCATGTAATGGAATGTCAAGAATTAGAGTTTACTCGTATTATTGGCATACGATATGGTCGGATTAAATTTTTTTGAACATGATTTTTTTTCCAAGTATTGTTAATGTTTTATCCAGCAAAAAAAAAAACGTGTGAGGTTAAACAATTACCATGTTAAGATTATTTTTAGATTAAAATCTATGAATATATTTGTTAGATTTTTTTTTCAAATAATAATTCTAAGAATAGATATGTGATACAAAGTTTTTTTAAGATTAAGCAAAGATTAACCCCTTTGCGATGAATATCCTAGTTCCTTTTATAACCTGTTCACTTGTCTTTTTTTTTCTTTCAAGAGAAAGGGTTTAAGTGTAAACAAAATATCTCTGGTTTATTAGGGTAAAATATCTTTGACCCATGGTCTAATCATGGAACCTAAGAATCTTTAGAGCTAAAAAAAGCATAGGTTCAGCGCTTGGCTGAGTTTAAGGATATTGACTTATTATATTATCTTTGTTTACTCTTTCATAAAAGAGAACCCTTGTAAAATTGTAAAATGATGATCCATTAATAACCCCTTAAATATTTGTGTATTATCTGCAAAGATTTTGAAAGTCTCTGTCAGCAACATATAAGAGTCTTTTTACCTTCTTCATAAGATTTTGCATGTCCCATATAGAACTGCTGGGATCTTTAAGTTCAAGTGGTTTGTCTTCATTAAATAGAGGTGTCCTTTGGAAAATAAAATAGTGATATGTAATTGAGTGGATTTCTTGAGATATGTGATGACATGAAAGGTTTTTCATCCTAGTGTAGGAACGAAAAGATTATTTCTTTATAATTCTAGTCATTTTTGCTTGTGAATTATCTATGTTCTAATTTAAGATGAGAAATATCCATTGCAGACATTTCCTTTATTAAAACCTTTTTACTTACATTTCTTTTGAATAAAACAAAAAAACCTTAGAAACATCAGATCTTTCTCTAAAAATAAAGGTGCTCCTATCCCCTATGAGGAATTTATGTTTCAACCAAAGCTTGAAAGAAGCAATAAGGGACAAGGGTCCATCAAAACAAGCTTTAAGAGAAGAAGGGATATTACATTGACACCCTCCTCTGGTACATAGAAGAGAAGACCTTCTCACAGGAGTCCTTCTTCTACCTTTACCAGAGATATTCATGAGGGAAGGTCTCATAAAGGTCATTCTCTTATCCCTGTTAGAGACACTCAAGAGAGATAGAGGCTGCCTCAGACTCCTAAAGACAACATCCTCAACAATGTATCTATTGAGGATATGGAATTTATGGCTAGCCATCAACCTAAAGAGTACATGACTCAAATGCTCGACCTAGCTAAGCGTATCAACCAATAAACCTTGGGCTACACCTAGGGTTATTTAGAAATTACTGCCCCTATATATATGTATACAATGAGGTATTCCTTTCCTCTTTAAAGGTTCATAAATGAGGTTTTTCGTTACTACTAGCTAGGTTCAAGCCAATAAATAGATAATTTTGTCCTTATTTGAAAATCTTTATAGGATCGTTGGGCTCTAACCTATGGTTATTGTTTTTAGAAGTTGCTATCAATTGGTTGTTGACATTGATGGTGGTAATGACATGTGGTGGTTCTTCACATTCACCAATAGAAACAATAATGCCATAAAGAACATGGTGGCTAAGAAACCGATGTAGGTCAAGAAGTAGAGGGGTAAATGGTTGGTTATAAAATTCATTAGGACATTTAATCCTACAGAAGGATATCAACCAATCTTAGGTTGTTCCCACTATTAGAGGGTTTTTTATATGAAGTAAACAACAAGCTTTGTCCAATCTCAGACAAAGAGAAGAACTGTGATGTCCTGGCCTCAATTTCAACTAAATATGAAGTTAATAAGTTGGATAAAGGATACTCCTAGGCCATCTTAAAAAGTATGTTGCTTTCTTGTATTGCTTTTGACCTTTTTTTTCACCTTGCTTTTGACCTTTGTTTTGTATTTGTCCCTGTATGACTGATAACTGAAGGAGAAGAAGAAGGAGAAAGAGAAGCTTTAACAAGGCCTATCAAAGAGAGCTTACCCCGATGGGTATTGTCTCTTGCAGCTGGTGGAAGCAGAAGTGAAAAAGTGATGAGGGAATTCTTCATCATTGTTGGTGAATCCCCCACTTTGAGGGTTCTGTCTCTAGAAGGACAATGATAGGGGTCATAAACCCTGTTGAAGTTAAGGGTAGTGATCTTCTCCCAGACAGGAAGGAAGTAGACTTAACTCCCCCTACTATGATTGTGGGTGTTGCCTTCCATTTTAAAAGGATGAGAGTCTATGCCCTAGTTAAAACTCATGTTCCAACCCCACCAATAAAGGCTTCTATGATGGTATTCTTTATGCCTCAGCCTCCTGTTCTGTTGGCTGAGAAAGTAGTAGTTAAGACTTTTACTAGGGTTGGCACATAGGAGTTCAAGGATGGTTTTGCTGATTTGGCTTTTAGTCGTACTCCTTTCAATTTTTCAATCCTGACAGATAAGGAAAGGTAGTTTATGAAGGCCATTGTTGGTGGGATATTGAGCCTTAGAGAGATTGGCCTCGAGTTGGTTAGAGCAATAAAGAGGATCCTTACCATCCTATCATACATCCTTGCGATGTTTGATAAAAGCTTCAATCGCCATTTAACTTGACTGTCCAAATGAATTTTAATGTAAGGAATTCTATTGTTTCTTTTCTAGTTTGGTTTTATGATTAGCACTTTTAACATTTACCCTTGGTAGACCTTTATGATGTGCATCCACTATTGAAGGCGCTAGGTGCCCGAAAGGGGTCACGTGAGGGAGGTCATTGGCACGAACAAGAACAATCAATCTGCCTTAAAAAATATTGTTGTAGAGGCCAAGTTACAGAGCCTTAAGGTGGTTTATTCCAAACTGAAGGACCAAGTGCAAGGCCTTGCCCCTGGAGCTGAGCTCTAGTGAAAAATCATTATAAACTTTCTATAACCAAGTGCCCCCCTTAAGACAAGAGCTTATTGAAGCGAGGACTTCCCAAACTAGTCTGCAGGTTGAGCTTGATGTTGCAAAGAAATAAACCCAACGTTCCCAAGCTAAGTTGGAAGCTTTAAAGGACCCCTATAAGGAGTTTCAAGGATTTTTTAGTTGGTTGACAACTTTGACAAAGATAGTGGAAGATAAGATATTTCTTATCATGTTTAAACTGTATTTCTTTTATCTCTTGATGGGAATGCAGGTAGATTTCAGTTTAGCTTTTCATCCCATCCCGGGTCCTGACTTTGCAGACATGTTCCCAGTCAGGGCCGCTGCTACTCGGCGTGGAAAGTACTTAGCTAAGGAGCCTATGCTAGATTATTAAGCCCTTTTTTATATATCCATATGTACATATCTTTTTTCATGCCTCAATATTGCAGGGTTAACCATTGTAACATATTTTATTTAATATAAACTTTCTTTTATAGAATTCAATTATCTCAATGTTATGTCACATAGATATAGAGCTCTTATGTAAAGATTTTATCAAGGTCTAACGCCTATTTTTAATTCAACATTTTTAGGTCCAGCGCTCCTACTTATTTAAGTGTAAACAAAATATCTCCAACTCATGGTCTAATCATAGAGTTTAAGATTTTTTAGAGTTAAAAAGAGCATGAGCTCAGTGTCTAGGTGAACCCGGAGATGGTGGGTCTAACAACTCCTTAGATCCACATATGCATGGGCTCGACACGTAGCTGAACTAAAAAATGATGGGTTTGACAACTCTTCAGATCAACATATGTATGGGCTCGGAGATAGGGGGTTTGTCAGCTTACTAGATCTATATATACATGGACTCAATGCTTGGCTTAGATTGAGGATGCTAGGTTAGTACCTTATCTTTGGTTACTTTTTTAGAGAATAAGATCCATGAAAAATAAAAACAATATTGATCCATCAATTCGTTATAGAAGTTATTGTGAAACATATATGGTACAATATCAGCAACAATCTTGATCACGCGAGCAAGGTTTCTTTATAATATGGATAATAATTTTTTTAATATTTTAATTTTTTTTAATATCAACAAGTTAAAATGATTAAAAAAATAATTTAAAATAAATAAAAAACGTCGCTTAACCGAACAAACAAATAGTGAGCAAGAGTTATTAAGCCCGCGGTATCATGAGTTGGATCCCCACCTTTCCTCAGCTCAATCTTTACAGCAGGCCGGAGATTGACAAAGGTTTCCTTTTTTCTAGCTAGTTTCCAGCTTTATCCCACTCTCTTTTTGAACAAAAGAAGTAAATGATTGAATAATCGCCGAGCTTTCCCCTTTTTTTTAAAAAATAATAATAAAAAAAAAATGGTAGTAAATGATTGAATGATTGTGATAGGGGATCTTCATTTTGATGGGTAAGTTTTAGGCGTCTTTCGCGTGCATATCAGGAGCCAACTAAGTCTTTCTTTAATCGTTGTATTGAACACTCACAACATGGCTGCTGAGGAAGGAAAATATATTCTACACTAGTTATTATTTTACCCGTGTTTGATTATAGATAAAAATAATTTTTTTAGCAAAAAAAAATAATATATAAACTTTTTAAATGTATTTTTTAAAATTTCTAATTATAAATTAAAATACTTATTCATGTATTTAATTAAATAAATCCAGAACAATTTATGTCAATAGATATAAAAAACAAAATGTTAAAGTGTCTATATAACTCGTCTCGTTATAGGTCGACTGATTTTGTTTTCTAATGCAAAATAATTAATATGTAGATATTATGAATATATTTTTTGACATAAATAAAAAATATGACCGTGAATAAAAAAGTCTTGTATATAATAAACTATAAAAAGATTGCATTAATAAAAACATGTAAGATCTCAAGTTAATTTTTAATATAATAGAAAAATAAAACAATGTTGCAATTACTATAGTGAAAAACCATTTTCCTAGTCTTTGTATAATAATTTTTATAAAACATAAGTTTAAAGAAAAAAATCATAAAACAAATCACAAATGAATAAAGACAAGAACAAAAAGAATGGTATAAATAGTTCAAGTGTAAAGTGATAAATATTCAAAGTGTAAAAAATAAAAAAATAATATTTATTTTTCAAAAAAATTGTAAAGAAAAAAAAGGAAAAAACTAAAAAACTAATACAAAAAAATGAAGATAATTTTTTTTAATAAATAGAACAAGTATAAAATAATAATAAAAAATATATAAGAAAATCTTGTTTTTTAAAAAAAAAAACCTGGACATTACAATTTTATCACTGCTATGGTACTGTTACGGTAAAAAAAATGGCAAATTTTATAATTATACATGAAAACACCATTGTCCAGTATATTTATAGAGGAAACAACGAGTCGAAACAGCTTAAATATATTAGCCAGAACCTTTCCCCACCCTTTTTACCTTATATTGCTTCGTCAGTGAGTGGGTCCCACACTGTTTGCCTGTGAGATATGGCTGTTTGCTTAAAAGCCTGGTCGTTCCGTAGTTATTTCTGCTTTGGAAGCAATCCACAAGAAATAATAGTGTTATAAAACTCTTTTCATTATTCATGGTCCTATTATTATTTGTGTTCAAAATGCAAGATCACTAAAAGCAACACAATCCTGCTTTTTCTGCTATAGAGAGTGATTTTACTATTTACATGAATAGTAGAGAATGTTTTTATTGTTTTGGCTAAACCGATCTAGTCGAAAACTAAATGCATTGAACTGGATTTGACCCAATAAAATAAAAAAAATTAAATTTTATTTTATTTTTATTTTTAACTGTATTTTATTACAAAAATTAGTATTTAATATTATTCAATGACACTCTATAAATTAGACAGAGATCGCTTGATAACATAACATTTATAGAATTTGATCGCAATCTTAATTTTGTTAATGATTATATTTTACCTGATGTTGTTATGCGCTTAAGAAACCAAGGAAACTATAGTCATTGTCGGATGTATTTCATATGTGATGAAATTGTAGATAGTTTAATGGAACAATAAATAATATTTTATATAAAATATTATTTATTTCATGATGTAATAGCAGTGTTTAAATCTATAATATTTAAATTAAAAACCATCAATATATATATATATATATATATATTTAAAATTATTTTATAACCCCTCAATTTGAAATCGTTTTTAACTAAACACATTAAACTACTTTTTGTTTGACCTCAATTTTAATTACAGTTTTAAACCAAACATATGTAAATACCAAACCAACCTCAACCAAAAATACTTTTTGTAAAATAATTTTTTTAAAACCACAACTATAAAAGCTACCATAATACCAAATATCCTCTAAATCTGTATCGTGTTTTTCTCTGTATCAAGGGATTTGTCTCCCTTTATTTTAGTCTTTTATAAGATTTATGTTTTAAGAACCTCTTAAAGCTGTGACCTCATGCCTTGCATCAATCTTTGTATTTTTTTTGTTTTATTAATGTGGGTGTTTATACTAGTTTGGGTACACTTAACTAATTTTATGGATCTTAAAATTAACAACCATGTAAACCTCAGTTCTTGTATAATAATCTATCCATATCCAGATCGTACTATATATACCGAAGATAAGTGCTTTGATATATAGTTGAAACTAGAATGGAGTAATTTCATACATGTTTGATAGTTGTTGTGTTATGTCATGTTTTATTTTTTATTAATGTGGATGTTCGGATCAGCTTGTGCGGACCTCAACTAATCCCACGGGTCTTGAAGTTAACGACTATATAAGTCTTCAATGGTCCTGAGATTTGTGAGACTCAATCTAAAAACCTCTATAAAATAAATTTGTAGTTTAATCAATTAAGTTATACCCTTTATAATTGTATTATGGCATGTTTATGAATGACGGTACATTTTAATGCTTTGTTTGGGACTCAAATGAGGTGGACATTCCAAGGTTTTTTTATTAAATATTTGTTAATAAAAATTGCGTGTGGAGTCCACTTAAGCCCTCGTACACAAATTAGAGAAGCTTAAAAACTTTTTTTTATTGTTTCAAATATAATATATATAAAACATTTGGAATTTTATTTTTTTAATATAAATTAGCTTTCAGCAACTCACGTCAAACAAATAATTTTTTTCTATTCATAGCAAAGAACACAATTACAACTGGAGTTGCAGAAACTATATTTAAACAAGATCATGTCCTACTTTGATTTAAAAACAAACTAATTGACGTTTCAAAACAAAGCGCACCTTAAGTAAGTATATCGTTCTGAACCAATTAAGATTGATTAAAAAAAAACTAAAAGAAGTTTGGGTTTCACTTGAGCACAAAAACACCATGGATTCTAGTAGCGACACAAGTGTGTTTTTTTGTCACTCAAGTGTCTTTTCTTCAATTCTATCTTTTCAAATTATGTTGATTTTGGATCAAACTTAATAGTTTGCTTCAATTGATTTTATATGAGGTTCTCATAATATTTATATAAATTTGTTCAATTGATACTAAATTTGATAAAATAAAATTTGATTTTATTAATTTAAAACAATTAAAATTTAAGGATTAAACTAAAATAAATATTTAGAGAATAAATTAAACAAAAAACAAAAAAATATTTGGCACATGTGAGAAGGACCACAACACTTGGAAGATGCATGCAATTACTATCAGCCTCTAAAGACAGCTTTTTTGATAATGTTTGATTCGTCTCAACATAATTTTTCTTCTATGGTAGCACGTGAAAATAACAACACTTTAATTTGGCTCCCGGTCCAATCTTCTTTCTTTCCTTTTCTTTTCTCTTGTTTCTCTCATCGGTTTTTGTGCCTGGTTGGCTGGTTCTCTTTAAAATAGCAAATGGCATGTCATTTGTTTTTTAATTATCAAATTTAATTATCATTATTTAAATTTAGCTTTCTATATTTTAATTTTATTATTTAATATTGAGTTGGTTGTAAATTGATCTTCATAATTTTTTTTCGATATGCTTAGAGAGTCATTTTTATATCATGATCCGAGTCACGAGTTTGACATGTGAACCTAGATTGGCTTGAATTTTTTTTTAATTGATTTTCTTTTCAATTTTATACTTTGATATTGAGCTGGTTTAGAGTTGAGTTTTTTTTTTTTTTTTTGGTTATCTTGGTATCATGATCAGAGTTGCAGGTTTGATAGGCTAACCTAAGTTAGCTTTGTTTATATATATTTGTTATTTGATTTTTGTTTTTAAATTCATCCTTTAATATTGGATTGGTTGGGAATTAACTATCATAATTTGTTTTCAATTTGATTTCTATGGGTTTATCATAGTCTCATGATCTAGTTTGCGGATTTGAAAGACTAACCTGAGTTGACTCATATTCTTTTTAGTTGAATTTTCTTCAACTTTTTCTTTGAACACCGAGTTGGTGAGGAATTGAGTTTTTTATATATATTTTTTAATTTTATTTTTACGAGATTATCTTGTTCTTATGACTCTAGTCATATCTAAGAGGTTTAACTTAAGTTGACTCTAGTTATTTTTTTGTTCCTTTAATTTTTTTTTTCTAGTTCGTCCTTTATTTTTGTGTTAATTGAAAATTAAATTTTATCTTTTGTTTTAATTTTTTTATGGAATTATCACAATTTCATGATTGTAGTTGCGAATCTGGCTGGTTATCCCAAGTCAGTTTTATGTCGATCCAATATGCCATCGTCTCAATATTTTTAAAAAATATCATTGATATGTCAAGGTCTTAGTATTTAAAATATGCATTGGATCTTGAAATATTTATAATAAAAAATTTTCTTCCTAGAAAATATTTTAATAATATTTTTTTAATAAAAAATAATAATAATTTGACTCAGTACAGTGAAGATTAATCTTCTAGTAGCAGCTATAAAAAGGGGCAAATACCACCGGATCATAGTATTTGTAGTCAATACTAGCCAGTAGATGGCAACGTCTAGAGCAAAGTTGTTATAAGTCAACGCAAAAATAAGTCTATTCAATTACTATTTTTTTCCCCATTTTTTTCATTAAAAAAAAAAAGAAAAACCGAGTTTATTCATTGAGAATGAAGACGGGTTTTTCTACCAAAAATAAAAAATTTATCAAGATTAAAACTATTTATCATAAAAATATAAAAATCATAATTTATAATAAACATCTTAATATTTAGTATTCATGATGATCTAATTGTAGGGTATTAATTTAATTTTATTTAAATTAAAAAATATCATAAAAATTACATTAGATTTATGATAAAAATTAGATTTACAACACTAACTAAATATGAAAAAAAAAATATAAAAAACAATATTTTATATAGCTAAAAAAATACTTGTACAGAAGAGAAAACAAATTATAAGGTTCATGTCTTTTCTTCATATGAAAGGCCTGTAATTAAAAATCAAGGAAAACTTTTAAAATATATTTTCCAAACCCATTTGAAATTTGGAAAATAAAAAACTAGTTTTTCATTTACATTGCATTTGACCAAAAAATCTCAGTTTTTCGCCTAGAAACCCTAACTCTTCTGTTTGTAGATAGCAGCACTATCACCTACATTTTCAACAAAGTCAATTCGAAGGTGGGTAAAACGTCCAGATGAGAGGGAGGTATTTGGTGTGGGGCTGGGTTTCATGTACAGGCCACAAAACTAATGGCTTGAAAGCTTCTTCTTGTTCATGTGGTCATTGCTACAAGTTCACTCAAGCTGTAAATTTTTTATTTTTAAAATGAGAAATCAAAACCAAAAGATCAATTACAAGAAATCAAAACATATGCTACACACTGAGCATGTTGTAGCATATGGTTTTCCAAGACAAAAGCCTCGAGAAACAAATTTTAATGGAAACGAAACCTCTAACTATTTTTTGATAATAAAATCTTGCTTGTTTTTGTGTTTTAAAAGTATTGTTAAAATAATTATTTTTTTAATTTAAATTAATATTTTTTATTGTTTTTAGATTATTTTGATGCGCTAATTTTAAAAATAATTTTTTAAAAATAAAAAATATTATTTTAATATATTTTTGAATAAAAACACTTTAAAAAACACCCAAAACTATACTTTAAACTAACTGATAATTAAATCTGTGGGGGGAGTACTTTCATTTAAGGAATTGGTTGATGAGATGATGGAGAGCAGTAATTACGGGTAGAAAAATGGTGGCTAGATTGTTTTGTTTTCGAATTGATGTTGGAGAGAAAGTTGGGTCTCCATTAATTAATGAGGTAGTTTATGCTTATTCATGTTTATGGATTTCAGTGGTTTTTCTGAAATAATAAAAAGAAAACCATTCAACGATTAAAAACAAAAGAAAAAGAGAAATGAATACTTCTTCTGTTTGAAGTCTCATGCTTTATTTTATTGTGGGTTTTGTAATGTGACATCTGCTATTTCTTTAAAAAGTATTTTTTAATTAAAAATACATTAAAAAATATGTTTTGATATTTTTTATTTCAGTACTAAAATCATTAAAAAACACATGAAAAATATCAATTTAAAAAATAAATTGAAAAACAAAAACAAACATACCCTCCTTCTAACATATCTATATTTTATAGCTTCGTTCTTAAAGGAACCTAAACTCTAGCCCCAATAACAATTCAATAAAAATCTTTCTAGGGTTGTATATATGTAAAAAACATAATATTTTTTTACGAGATATATCATTAATTTATTTATGTATATATTTTTATCACAAAAAATTCTATATATTTGATGGTTAAAATTTTGAAATACAACTATTTTTGCCTTTACAATGCCTCCACATCATTCTTTAAAAAAAAAAAAAACAACACAATTTTACAACTCATGAAAATAAGAAATTAACTCTTTTTTTGAGACCTAGAAAACAATGAAGTACTCCTAGGTATAAACGCCTCATATGCTACGGTTCATAGCAACACTTTACTTCCACACCCACTTTCAGGAGCAAACAAGACATATTCACTTATTATTTTTCATGAGAAACGATAAGAGGTTTCAAATGGAAAAGTCTTGACAGAGATAGAAGTAGTTGTCTTTGTTATTAAAAACACAAGGCAAGAATCCCATCTAAAAGAAAGTGATAACAAGTGTAGGAAATGTCACATAATAAATCACAACATCAAGAATTGTCATTAACATATAAAATACAATTTTTTTTTTTTTTATGATGTGAAAGGACACACTTTTGAGACTTGTCGCAAGAGAAGGGTTGTAGCTGGAAAAAAAAAACAATATTGTTTCAAGAGGAATCGAGTTACATCTTACATGCCTGACAAGAAATAAAGTGCATCCAACTTCTCTTTTTCCCAAGATCAATGCAAACAAATCTTGAACATGTTGAGCATAAGTAAATTCTTTATAGCCAATCAAATCAATAATATTCATAATCATGAGAACTCTTAGGTAAAACCTTTTTTATTCACTCAAAATAAAAAGAAAAATATTTGGATCTAAGATAATGGTGTTATTAATTATATTATTTACAAGATCAAGTTTCTTACCCACTCAAAATCAATTAAAAACCATATTATGGAATTTCCAAATGTTCATCAACCAAAGTCACTCATGTTGGACAAGTTGTTCGATCCTAATTTTATTCTTGATATTATCTTATATATACAAGTTTTTTATTTTTTAAACTTGATTTTCATCAATAAGTTGACTTTATTCCTTTTATATAACTATTTTTTACATATAATTTTGTGTCATATATAATTTACTGTCATATAAGATGACTGAGATGATAATTAAACGAGTGAGACATTACTATCTCGACCAAGTAAAAAAAGCTACTTGTAATTTTGTTCAAACTCAAAAACCCAGTCTTTGACATAAACGCCTTGAACATCCTTCTAACAAAACATTTATGTTATTTTCATTTTTTAAAAATAAATCTTGTAATACAAATGAATGTTTAATTTTTATTTTGGCTAAACAAATCAAATTATCCTTTCCATTAAATTCAATTTTTAATGACTCTTATTTTGAATTAATCCATGTTGATATTTGGGGTGGTTATCATTTTCCTTCACTTTCTAGTGCAAAATATTCTCATTATAGTTCATGATTATACTATGAGCGCTCAAATTTATTTAATGAAACAAAGATTAAAAAACATGAGAAATTGTAGTCAATTTTTTCATGTGATTGAGAATCGATTCAATACTAACATTAAAATTGTATGAAGTGATAATGGTGTTGTTGAACGCTAACATTGACATTTACTCAAGGCAACATGTGGCTTTTTTTTATAAGAATATCTTCTAAAATATTTTTTAATGGTGAACCCTTACATTAATTTATCTTATTAATTATATACCTATACCTCTTTTTCATGGTAAAACTTTATTTGAAAAATTATTTCAGAAGGAGTCAAATCTTGGTTAAAAGTCTTTGATTGTTTATGTCTTGCATCTATACATGTCAATCACCATACCAAATTTGATCTCTGAGCAACCCGTTGCATATTTATTGGCAACTCTCATAGCCGAAAAGGAAAACACATGTTTGATCTTACACTATAAAAGATTTTTGTCTCATGAAATATCATTTTCTTTGAGGATATATTTTCCTTCTAATCCATCAATCATTTTTTTGTCAGAAATCCGCAACTACACTCACCCATATTTTTACTATCCTTTGATATAGATTCCTTCTCAATAACAAATTCACCGATCTATATCGATGATGTTTCTGCAACTTTTTCCATTACTGAAAATCTTGAATCAACATTACCATCCTAATACTTTGATCTAACTCTATAGTATCATCCATCACCTACCTCACCTTCATTATCATTTGTTACACCACCATCATCACTTCATCATTCCACACCACCCACTAAGCTTCCTATATTTTTATATAATTTTTATGTCGATGCAATATTTTCTTTTAGGACTGTCTTATTCTCTTTCATGAACATGGTCATGACATTATGTGTTATCCACCATCTCTTATTTTTCTATTATGATCATCTTCCCCCAACTTACAAAGCCTTTACAACATAGCTTACCATTTTTAAAGAACTGACTAGTTTTTAATAGGTTGTTCGAGATCCAAAGTAGTGCCAAACCATGCATAATGAAATCTAACCATTCCAATCAAACACACATTTAAAGTTTTGTATATTTACAACCTTATAAAAGACCTATTAGTTGTAAATGATCTATAAAATCAAACTTCATCTTGATGGCATTATTGAGAGGTACACGGCTCAATTCAAGGAAACAAGGTAATTGTTAAATTACAAGTGTTGATTATCGAGAAACACTTGTTTTGATGGCCAAATCAACCATAATCCATGTGCTACTTCACATCATAGCATTTTAAAGAAGACATTTGCACAAATCTATTTATGATATAAAACATGGTTCACGATAATGGTTCATCAAGTTGTCAAGTGCTCTCATATCTAATAGGTTTGATCAATCATATTTTGACTACTCATTATTTATTTGAAACCATTTATGCAACTTCATAACATTATTGGTGTATATTGATGACATAATATTGGTAGAAAATAACTTATAAGATATTGCAAACACCAAACAATCTCTTTAAAGTCATTTCAAATTAAAGAATAGGGGTAAACTCAAATACTTCTTGGTGATAGAGGTCGCATGCTTAAATCAAGGAATCATATTTATCAAAGAAAATATGCACTAGAAATTTTAGAAGATACGGGCTTTTTAAATGAAAAAACTCCATAGTTCCCAATTGAGCACAACTTATCACTCATTCAGACAAGCATGAAGCCATTAATTAATCCATCTTTATACCAATGACTTTTAGGTCAATTGATTTACCTCACCATAACAAGACTTGATTTGGTTTATGTTATTCATGTATTGACTAAATTAATGGACAAATCTAGATAACCACATTTCAAAGTTGCACATAAGATCCTCAAGTTCATTAATCAAACATATGGACAAATGTTTTTTACCCTTTATAGGTTCATTGGGGTTATAAGATATTTGTGATGTTGATTAAGCCCCGATGCACAGATACACAAAGATCGTTAACTGATTAATGCATTTTACCCGATTCAACATCAATTTATTAAAAGACAAAATAAACAAGCCAAAATAAACAATTTATTAATCTATGACCGCTACTCATTGTGAGATTACTTAGTTGAAAGATATATTAACATATTTGAGAGTGTATCATGCACAATCAGTAATATTATTTTGTGACAATCAAGCTATTATACACATAACTTCAAATCAACTAGTTGACTTATTCATAAAGCCATTTAGTTTGGCATAATTTGAAATACTACTCAGCAAGTTGGTTGTCATTGACATACAGTCCAACTCAAGAGGGAGTGTTGAAGAAAAGAATCTCATATAATAAGTTGTCAAATATTGTAACTGGTTACTTGTTTTCTATTCTTGTATTTGTTTGTGCATAATTATGCACAGTAAAAAAATATGTTTGGTGTATAAAGATGTAATCTTGACATTGTGAATGAATTAATAAATTATTCCTCATCAACCACGTTTCTTCATATGAATCATGAATCACTCGTATTTTTTTGAAATGAATTTAAAATAAAATTAAATATCTAAAATTAGTATAAAATAAATAAGAGTTAAACCTAATTTGCTATAGTAAATAGGAGAAATTAATATTGAAAAGTAGCTTCTCCAAAATACTTCATCATTAAAATCTCAGCTACACCACCACCAAAACACCATGCTTTTTTTTTTTTTTTTCTAATCTCTTTAGATCATATTGTTTGCCCTTAATTTGTGGCTTACTAGGTCTTGAAAAAAGAAAACATTAAAAATAAATATTTGGATTTGATTTTATGCATAATTTGTGAATATAAAAGATATAAAGAAAAGGGACTTATGGTGGTTGAAGCATGAAAGGGATGGGTTATTTATTATTAAAAATATCTATAGAGTTAAAAGATCTTTTGTGAATGAATAAGATGATGAAGATATTACGAAGGAGACGAAAGTAATATAAATAAATAAATAAATTAAAGTTAGATATAAAATATATAAGTTTAATTTATTTATTAATTAAATTAAATTTAAATAATATAATTAAATTTAGTTTTAATAATGAATTAATACAATGTTAAGAATATCAAATCAATTTTATAATAGAATTGGTTAAAACATAGTTCATAAAGAAAAATAAAATCACATTACAAATCAAGTTATGAAAACACTGAACTCTAACTTCAAGCTTTAAAAAAACTTTTTTATTTGCAATGTTTGGAATTTTAAAAATATTTGTTATTTAATGTGAGAAGTACACTTATAAATTCAAAACCAATATTTTGTTTTTATTTTAAAAATAAGGCTTACAAGGAAGAGTAATTAATTTTATTGTCTCCGGTTATTAAATAACATAAACGGTCGAATGGCAAGCAAAATCCAGCACAAATAAACCTTATGCAGCACCAAAGCATAAAAATAAAATAAAATAATGTTCCAATAATATCATCACCCATTCATCATCACCAGCACAAGCCAAGATCAACCATCATCAATGTTTATTCACATTTTACACACCTAGGCTGTAGGACCACCGATTCTTCACTCAACACACCATGATCTCACCACGTGTCAGGAAACTTGTCCATCAAATCATACAGACACTTGCACCTAACCCCCCTTTCTCATCCCCCCCGCCACCTGCCAAAAGAAAATAACCCCAT
Source organism: Populus alba x Populus glandulosa (assembly GCA_033617975.1). Classification (NCBI taxonomy): domain Eukaryota; kingdom Viridiplantae; phylum Streptophyta; class Magnoliopsida; order Malpighiales; family Salicaceae; genus Populus; species Populus alba x Populus glandulosa. Next base: position 19,721,748 of record CM066147.1, on the reverse strand, counting down.
GCCATCTATACCCCTGAACACCCCATATAATAACACCCCAATGCCATTGCCGTATCTAAATCGCATTATCCGTATATTCAAACGGCATTAAATATCCGGTTATCAATTACAGTGCTAATAAATCAAAAAAATAATTTATAGTAATGGATATTGGATAGTTGGGAAGCAAAGCGTAAAAGCCCAAAATACCCCCGTTCCATCCCCTGGATACATGCCGTAAAACCTCCCTCTCCCTCTTCTATTTTTTTCATAATCTCTCTTTCTCTATTTTTTTTCTTCCAGCTTCGTGTCGGTGACAGATCTTGCATTTCTCTACACTCAAAAACCCTCACAAACACACTATAATTTAATTTCTCTTACAAAATTCAAAATACGGATCTACACGCAAACCCGAAAGCAGTTTCGTTTTGTTAACTCAACAGATTATTGTTGTTGTTATTATTATTATTATTATTATTATTATTATTATTATTATCTTGTGTAGGGTTAGTTAGAGGAGAGATTGATGGATTAAGGAATGCAAGAAGGGGTATTCTCATCGTTGTTGTTGTTATTGTTGTCAAAAAGAGACGGTGGCTGTTGATTTATGATAGTTATTGGTATTATATTGGAGGGAGGGAATTTGGAGCTTGGGATTGGGGGAGGAAGAAAATTGGAGGAGGAGTGCATGAAGGGATTGGTCTTGAATGTATGCTCGGTTAAGGATTCGAGGAGGATAAGGTGGGATTCTGGTCTTGTAATAAGGAGCAGAGGTAGATGGGGCAAATGCGGTTGATCAACTTTGATTGATCAGGACTTGTAACGTGTTTTATACATAATTCAAACGAGTTTCAGATTTTAGAGGTCGGAAAATTTTTTTTAGTCTAAATTTTGGGATTGGAGAACAAAAACTATGCAGCAGCAAGATCATAGAAAAAAGGTGAAATTAAGATTGTTTAATTTCTTTTGGATGGTAATTTTAACAATTTGACTCAGAATTGACTGTTTTCTGTGCTGTGTGGTTTTTTTATTTTCATGTTTAAAGATTTTTTTTTTTGGTAAGATAAGGAAAACATCATTCTTGAATTACATGAAGAAATTTATGAATAATTAAGAGTTGGGATTTTTTTTGCAGATGCGATTATTCTGTGTGGTAGCTAAACCATGTAGCAATTTGTTTGATTATCTACAAAAAAATAAATGACAATGGATTTATGTTTTTGTTGTTTTCTTTTATGGGAGATGCAGTTGACAATGTTATCCACTAACTTAAATGCTTATGCTCTCCTGTGATTTCATTAGATGCCATTTTTATGTATTCTTATTCTATGTATCTATCTTCATGTGGATTTGATTCTCTCTCTTTTAGTAGATTTTTTCACTAACCGATAATTTTTTTTCTTTTTTTTCCCTATTAAGATTTTTGGATTTTTTGCTCCTCTTCATCTTATGTGTAAAATGTTTTCGATTTGGATTTACTTTCCTTCTATTCTGATTTTGTACAAGTGGAAATCCATGAATTGTCTATTTTGAGGGTGTAAATGCAATATTTCGGTGATTTTGAGGCTGCTAGATTGATGTTATGTTTGTTGAGATAGCTGTTCTAATTGATACTGGGTTAGGAAGTATGAACTTGTAAGAAGTTGGTTTAGTAATTACATCCATTGCATTTCATCTGGTTATTTTGGAAGCTATAGAACTTCTGCGTAATGTGTTTATATTTTCAAATTATTTGCATTATATTCCTTTTCTTTTCCTCCTTTCCATGCTTTTGATGAATTCCAATGTTGTACCCCACTGTTATAATCCTTTCAAAAGAATAAAACAAGGGTTTTGATCTCATGGAACCACTGGAAAATAAAGTGAAAATTGTGTGTGAGGGACAAACACAATCTTTATAAAAAAATCACTTTTGATTGGATTATTCTTTGTTTATTGCATTTGAATAAGAGACTTCCATGTTCATAATAGTTACAATATGGGTACCACTTAATTCAATTTTATTTAAGTAATAAGATGTCAGATTTATTCATCTGAAGTGTTGCATGCTGGAATATAGTTGCATATGATTTGGATATGTACAAAGTTCTATTTGATCTAAGATTCACTGGCTTTGATTTTCATGCTGTTGAATATGGTAAAAGAAGATATCAAATAGGCGATTAACTTTTCATAGATGATTACTGTCATAAAGTTAGTAGAAATGCATAGAAATATTTATTGATCTTGTGTAATGTGTTATTATTCCCAACTAACTTGGGTTCCAATGTCGCAGAATTCAACTGAAATGGACTTCTTCTCAGAATATGGTGATGCCAATAGGTACAAAATTCAGGAAGTTATCGGGAAAGGCAGTTATGGTGTTGTTTGCTCTGCAATCGACACTCACACTGGCGAGAAAGTGGCAATAAAGAAAATACATGATATTTTTGAACACATTTCCGATGCTGCTCGTATATTGCGTGAGATAAAGCTGCTTAGGCTCCTAAGACATCCTGATATTGTGGAAATTAAGCACATCATGCTACCACCTTCAAGAAGGGATTTTAAGGATATCTATGTTGTTTTTGAGCTCATGGAGTCGGATCTCCATCAAGTCATCAAAGCCAATGATGACTTGACACGAGAACACTATCAATTTTTTCTTTATCAGCTACTTCGTGCGTTAAAGTATATCCACACAGGTACTAGACTGTTTATTGCTTTAATTGGAACTTTACTTAATTCCAGAAATAAGTTGACAATTTGCATTTAGCCACCCTTTCCTACTGTATTGGTATGCTTTGGTGACTGGTTTCCTTGCAATATAATTTCTCTGTCCTCATCGACCTCTTTCTTTGTTATGACTCTTATTTCCATTTGGAGAAAATGTGGCATATATCTAATTCTTATCTACTTGGCTCCAGCAAATGTTTATCATCGAGATTTAAAGCCGAAGAATATATTGGCGAATGCGAACTGCAAGCTTAAAATCTGTGATTTTGGGTTAGCAAGAGTTGCTTTCAATGATACACCCTCAACAATATTCTGGACGGTACTCTTCTAAGATATTAAATCCATCATGTGCTTTTTAATAGGAACTGGGAGCCTTTACTTTGAATTCTTGTTGTACATTTACAGGATTATGTTGCTACAAGGTGGTATAGAGCTCCTGAACTCTGTGGGTCTTTTTTCTCTAAGGTATGACCATATGATTTTCAATTCATAGGCTTGACATTTTTGAAGTTAAGTTAAAAATGTTAGTTGGTGCTCTGGTTTGCGGAAAATGATTTTTCAGAACCATCTTCTTGTGTTAATGCTGAAAATTGATCCCTTAATTTGAGTATTGAGGCTTAGATGTGATACTGCTATTGTTCGGAAAAGGAAGCAATGGTAGCTGTGGTTATCTCTTAATTTTCCTTTTGTTAAATTGTGTGTAGTGGAATATCTCCATGCTTCATCATGCATTGATGGCTGTTTTGAGTTGTTGGTTCATAATTCTGAGGGTGAGAGCCAGAGTGGATTGTCTGTCAACGATTTATTATAAACAGAGTTATTGTTCTGTAGAAAAAAACTGTAAAGTCTTAGTTTTCTTCTTTCAAAATAACTGTTAACAGTGTTTTTTTTTTTTTTCTCCAATGGCTCTGGTTGCAGTATACACCAGCAATTGATATATGGAGTATAGGCTGCATTTTTGCTGAAGTGATAACAGGGAAACCTCTTTTTCCTGGCAAAAATGTTGTTCACCAGTTGGACTTGATGACTGATCTTCTTGGTACTCCGTCATTAGATACAATCTTGCGGGTGAGTGCAAAGTTGTGATAAATTTTGTGTTTTTCTCTTGACATGCTCTTGCTCAACCTACATTAAAAACACTCTCTCGCAGCCATAGTCCTGCTATAAAAAAAACAGAGAAATGCATGCTCACAAACACTAAAAAACACAAAATGAACATAACTTGTATATTTTATTGTGTTAAACTCTTTTTTTATCTTTTATTATGAATCCAGGTTCGAAATGACAAGGCAAGGAGATACTTAACTAGCATGAGGAAAAAGCCGCCTGTTCCATTTGCACAGAAGTTTCCAAATGCAGATCCTTCGGCACTATGTTTGTTGGAAAGGCTGCTTGCTTTTGACCCCAAAGACCGGCCGACTGCTGAAGAGGTGTCTTCCTTTATAAAATTATTAACTTTTTGCCATTCCTCACCCTTGTTGCTTGTCTTTTCTGCATTGCAATCATATCACTGCATGCTATTCTCTCTTGATCTTTTAATATGGCTATAATCTGTGGAATTCTTTTGGCCGGCTTATATTTATTAGGCACTGGGAGATCCTTACTTTAAGGGATTGGCAAAAATCGAGAGGGAGCCTTCCTGCCAACCAATAACAAAGATGGAGTTTGAGTTTGAGAGACGAAGAGTTACAAAGGAGGACATACGAGAGCTAATTTTTCAGGAGATACTGGAATATCATCCTCAACTGCTCAAGGACTATGTAAATGGAACTGAGAGGACTAACTTTCTCTATCCAAGGTTCTAGCTTTTGAGACTTTCTTTTGTTTTATGCATATATTTTTGGCTTTCAAAGATGGGATATGCAACTATCTTTCTGCTTCCACTTTCCCCTGATTTTTGCTGGTGTGGACAGTGCGGTTGATCAATTCAGAAAGCAGTTTGCACATCTTGAGGAAAATGGTGGTAAAAGTGGGCCTGTAATTCCACTTGAAAGGAAGCATGCATCTCTTCCCAGGTAAATATATCCAGGCATCTTCTGTAGTCTTCTTGGTTTTTTTCTATGATCTTCTCGTTTTTGTTGCCTGCTTTTTGCAGGTCATGGTTTGTATAATAAGTAGGGATCAGAGGGAGGTAGTGATGATGTTACCAGTTACTTTTTGAATGATCATGAGATTTTGCATTCTATCAGTTTCTTCTAAACTTCAAAGTTTTCACCATTTGTTGATAGCAGAAAGTCAGTGATGACCTTAGTGAAGACTGTTGTAATGATCATCAGATTTTGTGTTCTTTCAATTTCATCTAAACTTTTAAGTCTTTCCCGATTGTTGAGAGATACAAGTGTTGGGACAAGCCCAACAGGAAGATGGCATGTTTGCTGTAGTGGTTGGGGCACATGATGTTCTTTATGATATGTAGTGGCAGTTTTGGCCGTATTGAAATTAGTTTGATGTTGCACTGAATTGTTAGCTATTGTGTTGCATTCATGTTGAGGAAGGAATTGAAAGCAATTGTTGGAAGGATGAATAGATTGATGTGTGTGATCTTTGGAGTTAGATTATTTGTCCTGATACGTGTTGTGTTTAGATGGTTTGAAGGATCTGTCTCTTGTCAGATAACTTCTACAGAACAAGATATCTGGTTTGATTCTGTATTGTGCTTCAGAGATTCTTGGGGGAGTTTATTTTCTGGATTTCAGCAAGACTGCAAAGTCTTATAGATTTGAATTTTCTTATTTTTTTTTCTTTTCAAGTATTTCTTGTTCTCGTTTTATTACTTATTCCCCTGGCTTAAAAGTATTTTACTGGTAGTTAGGTTAATTTTTCTCTGACCTATGAAAGATATGTGCAGGTCTACAGTTGTACATTCAAGCTCAATCCCTTCCAAAGAACAACAGAACCTAGCTTCCTTCAAGGACAGGCACTCCGCAGAGGAAGTGTATAACAAAAACCCCCGAGACTCTGAAGGAATTCCCATAAATATTTCAAGGACCTTGCAGGCACAGCAGAGAATTCCACTGGGTACTATACTCGTGTTGCCCACATTTTTTCAACTTAATGGATTTCGTTTTACATTTACAGTGTAATAATTCATTGCATTTGCCTCTGTAGCTAAACCTGGAAAGGTTGTGGGGTCAGTTGTGCCATACGAGAATGGAAGCAACACGAAAGATGCTTATGACCCAAGAACATACATCAGAAGTACAGCCCTTCCTCTGCAGTCTGTCCCTTCTGCATATTGTTACCGCAAATCTAGCACAGGAAAGCTAGAACGATCTACCATGGAAGCTGAAAGAGACCTGTCCTCGCAAAAGCAAGTCCAGCAATGTGGCATGGCTGCCAAATATGCTCCAGATGTTGCTATCAACATCGAGTCCAACCCATTTTTTATGACGAGGGTGGGAGTAAGCAAGGAAGAACATGCGGATGACCGGGTGATGATTGACACAAGTTTGCTGCAGACCAAGGCACAGTATGGTGGTATTGGTGGTGGTGGTGCTGCGACCGCTTCTAGAGCTGCTCACAGAAAGGTCGGAACTGTTCAATATGGTATGGCAAGGATGTACTAGAAAAGGAGTGAGGAGATCCACTTGTCTTGAGTATAAAAGTGGAAAAATCCATGTAGAGCAAGATTCGTTCTAGGAAATTTGCTGTCAGAATACTACAGGAGGTTTGTGTAAAAAAAGGGGGGCAGGATGCTTCTTCAAAGAGCGGTACTTTGTCAGGTTTTCAATAGGAAAATAGGTTTTGGTCATGAGAAACAATAAATGTCTATATCCATAAAAACTAAAAAAGAGAGGGGAAATTAGTGGATTTAAATACGCATAATTCTCATTAAATAACTCTTCCAATGCACGTGCAGGTGTGAATCGGTATTTGTGTGTGGTTCTAAACTTTGTATGCTTCAAAATAGTTAGTATCCGTGTTGTGTATTGAGATTACTTCACGTGTTTTTGTTCCTTCTCTTTTACGCTAGGCTTTATTCTTGTCTTCTGAGGTTAACAAACTAGATGGTTTCATCTCAGGAAAACATATGGTAAAGTGTTTTGAGAAGGTGATATAACTCTTTGTTATTCCTCTTTCTGTATTTTGATGGAGTGATAAAATTAGCCTTCTTTCATACTTTTTATTGCAATTTTAATATCTTTCTATTTTTCTTAATATATCAAATAATGAAAAGAACTCTAAATTTAATATACGATTATGGTAGAATAAATTAAAATTTAAAAGCGCGTGAATTTGAATAATTGATGTCCTAGGTTTAACATTTATTTTACTGTAAATGGTCTTTGCAATTTGCATGTCTAAAATAAATTACAAATTTAACTCTTTTTATTTTTATTTTTATTATTCTTATCATTATCATTGTTCACGCTTAAGTTGAATAATAGGTTTTCTTATGCTAATTTTATTCTTAAACATTTTCATCGGTTGACACGGATGTTTTTGCGTTGGCCAAATCAACTGAGTGACATCCTAAATATAATTTTAAACCTTGACTAGGCAAATTAGACATGAGTAATTGTGGCTGCTATGGTCGTTATGGAAGAGACTGCTGATCGGACAGGAGCTCGAATAATGCTGTGACGACGTCGCAAGATAGGAGCTATATGACGGCTGAGGAGACAAACCCTAGGGAAGAGGTGACCAACGTAACAAACCCTACAAGGAGGTTTGCTGGTGTTAACCCCGTGATTGGTGGTGGCATGTCATAAAAAACCAAAACCGAAATCCTTGAAAGCAACATTTGTAAAGGATTCAGTGGTGGAGCCACCAAAGAATAGATTGACGTCTCTTCAAAAGGTGGGTGATGTGACACGTGGAATGATGGATTTAAATGGGCTTAGTAATGAGTTGGGTGCAGGGAGCATCATTGGAGGTACGGGGAGAATTTTATAACAGGTGAGCCCAATGGTACTAAAGATGTTGGGGGCCCATATCCTAGTTTAGCAAGGCAGAGGTCTCAATATAACAGAAGGATATGGAGCAATGAATCAGATGTAACACCTAGTTGAGGTCTGGTGCATGTGAATGGCAAGAAGCAATTAAAGAAGGCTTATGCGAGCAAAAAGAAGAATATAGCTGGGAATTCAAAGGGATCATATTTTGGGAGCATTAATGGAGCTGCCATGGAGGTTCTTACTGCTGGCACATCTCTGGTTGATAATAATATGACAAATATCACAGCTTCCACAACAGGAACCACAGATGACATGAATGCGCAGGGAATGGAAGATACTCCTCGTGATCCAGGTATTTGTCATGAAAGTGCTTTTCCAGGGACTATATCTTCTATTCAGCAACCAGCAGAGGGTTTTAAGGATGATCTATCTAAACAGGTCAGAATTCATCAGGAGGATAGCTCGCGGGTGGACAAAAGGATGGTAATGGATGTAACACATCATCAGTGATGTTGAAATCTGCTTCTACTATCTATACTTTTATCATGAATTGTTTTAGTGTCTACTCTATTCTTGCATGAAATGTACGGGGTGCTGCTAATATGAACAGCAAGAGACATTGACAAGAGTTAAGACGCAAGTACCATATCCTTCTTTGGTTGGTTTACTTGAAACTCATATCCAGTTTGTTAGAGACTCTAATTTTTGGATGTAGCTAGGTTATTTGCCTGCAGCAGTTAGGGACATTGACAAGAGTTAATATCCTTCTTTGGTTGGTTTACTTGAAACTCATATCCAGTTTGTTAGAGACTCTAATTTTTGGATGTAGCTAGGTTATTTGCCTGCAGCAGTTAGGGACATTGACAAGAGTTAATATCCTTCTTTGGTTGGTTTACTTGAAACTCATATCCAGTTTGTTAGAGACTCTAATTTTTGGATGTAGCTAGGTTATTTGCCTGCAGCTGTTAGGGAGGCTAATGGCCATTCAGGAGGTATCTGGGTCTTAATTTATGGCGGGTAGGAAATATTATTTTTCTGTAAAGATGGCTATTTCAAATGATATTTCAAAAAAATAAAAAACTTTAAAAAATATTTTTAGACTCGAATGCCAAATGATATATGGAAAGAATCCCACAATTCAAGGAATGTTTCTTGGTGATGCTTTGTTCTTTTAATGATGTAATTAAAGTTGTTTCATTCAAATTACCAAACCTGATCCGACTTGAATCATAAGTTGATTAGATTAACTTAGGTAAATTGTACATGAAATTCAACATGTTTTTTTTTTAAAAAAAAAAAAAAAAGAAGGAAAGAAAGCAAAGTTCCTAACATTCTCCCATGTGCCTTGGGGTTTGGCTACCTACGTTGCCAGTGGGGCCGGGTTGAGAAAAACTCTCGTTAAAAGAAATTGCTCGACTCAGTATAAGTGGGATTAGACCATGTTTGTTTTTTTGTTTTAAAAGCGTTTTTAAAAAAATTTAAAATTTTTTTATTTTTTTATTAACTTCAAATTAATATGTTTTTAGTGTTTTCAAATCATTTTAATGTGCTGATGTCAAAAATAATTTTTAAAAAATCAAAAAATATCATTAATATATATTTTAACACGAAAAACTATTTGAAAAATATTCATAACCGACAAGGCTGGCAGCAAAAGCCATCCACCAAGAATGCAACGATTCCTAACTCCCACGCTATTAATTCCTCTTTAATTGGGATTATATTTATCGATTCACATAATTCGATGCTATGCAGGCGTGTAGGGCCCATCATAATTATTCAATACATCAAATTAACCCTACGTCTCTCTCCTTAAGGGGCCCATATGCATGCATGCATGCATTGTCCCAATAAAACCCCATCAAAGGAGGACCCGCTTCGCCCCTCAATCTTGCCTCCTTCGATTAACCATATTCACCCAGGATTTATGCCTCCATAGAGTTCAAAATCATTTGACTCGCCTTGTTTTTTATTGCTTAATTTTGGGAAGATAAGAACACCTGTAGAGTCCTTTGTTAAAACTGTTCTCATCTAACGGTACCAAAAGTGATAAATGAAAAATATTTATAATCAAAGGGTGTTAATTCCCTAAAATATGTCTACATGAAGCCACAAGGTCGTCTTTTTTTCCAGGTAGCTTCGGAAATGAACTGATATATAGGATCGTATATATGTGTATAAGAGAACAGGGAATAGCTATATTAACCGAGGACAGAAGCTAATAATTGTCGATCAACGGAGCTTCTTAGTTTACCCTTTTGGACGTCAATGGGTAAGGAATCAATACAATACACGAAGAAGAATAATTAAAATTATAGATATAGAGGATATGTGGGATTTGATTCCAGAAAATGTATATTTTGTGTGTGCGTATTAAGTTTGGAACAGCTGTGATTTTATTTCTTCATCTAGATCTACAAAATATGCTTTTCAAGAAGTTAAGTTTCTTCAAATTCAAAAAATAAAATTAAATTAAATAGCTTTAGCGTGCAACAAAAATATGAGATTAGGTGGTTCTGATTACATGGAACCCCATATCCCCGACACAAAATCTCTCCCAAACAATCCCGATGACCAAACCACCGCCTAGTTTCCTTCTTGGACACCACCACCACGCAGTTCCCTGCTCCCCTCTACACCTTCACCACCAGTTCACAACCACCACCTCCTTACCTCCCACTTTCACCCTTTTATCAAATTAAAAAAAAAAAAACAAAAAAAGGCGTTTTCTTTTTGGTGCTCAAGGCGGGTCCCTTTGAAAAGTGCCACGTGGTTACCATGCCAGTGGGGTAGTGGTATAGATCATAGGAGAGAGGGTGAGAGGGCTGCACATGGGTGGTGTTAGATTCAAGAAAATCATGGGATCACATGTGCTCCCTCTTCCCTTTGTTTTGTATGGAGCCTATCCCACGAGTGATCATCATCCAAGGTTTACTTACTATCATTTATATAATTTTAAGGTTTTCAATTTCATCACACTCAGGATGATAGATATGTCTTGTATCATTTAAACATAACAGAAATTTTAGTTCATTATGAATCTCGATTCATTCAGGATTTTATTTTGCTTCCATTCCAGCTGAAATGTTTCAATTTCATTCCATCTATTTGTTTTATTTCATGAATAATGTTTTTTTTTCCTTTCCTTTTTCTTAGATTTATGTTTTTTTTTCTTTTAAATTTTATCATTCAATACTTGACTTATTGAAGAATAGATTTTATAATTTGTTATAGTTTGTTTTTTTTTATAGTTAGTCTCATGATCCATGTCAAGAGTTTGATGGATTAATCTAGTTCAAGTTTTTTTTTTTGTCTATTTATTTAATTGATATTTTTTTATATTTCATTATTCAACATCTTGAATATTTGGTTGATTATTAATAAACTTTTGTCACTAATTTTGGTTTGTTAATTTTTTATGAAGTTATCCTAATCTTGATCTCATAACCTAGTCATGACTTTTGTGTTTTAACCCGGGAAGACTTAAATCGTTTTATTGTGTCTTTTTTTCAGATTGAATTTGTCATATTCCACATCGGCGGGTGAGGAATTGGTAGCTGACCTTATTAAGAGTGCTGGTTGCTAACTTATCATACGCGTTTTGGAGCGTCAGGCTCAGATTTGGGCTTGTGTCACCAAGAACAAAACCGTGAGGGCGGTAAGGCCCAAAGTAGACAATATGGCAAGTTGGGCCGGGCTGTTATATTTGATATTAGAGCCGACTTCACTGGCTGTTCGGTTGTGTCGATGGGGTCGTTAGGTTTCTTAAGAGGGGTGAATTGTCATATCCCACATCGACGGGTGAGGGATTGGTAGCTGTCCTTATTAAGAGTGCTAGTTGGTAACTTGTCATACGTGTTTTGGGACGTTAAGCTCATATGTGGGCTCGTTTCACTAAGAACAAACTCGTGAGGGTGGAAGGGTGAGGGTGGAAGGTCTAAAGCGGACAATATATGGCAAGTTGGGCTGGGCTGTTATATTTGGTATTAGAGCCGACCTTACTGGCTGTTCGGTTGTGCCGACGGGGTTGTTAGGCTTTTTAAGAGGAGTGGATTGTTATGTCTCACATCGGTGGATGAAGGATTGGTAGCTGGCCTTATTAAGAGTGTCGGCTTCTAACTTGTACACGTTTAGGGACGTCAGGCTTAGATGTGGGTTCGCGTCACCAGGAACAAAATTTTGAGGGCGGTAAGGTCTAAAGCGGATAATATATGGAAAGTTGGGTCGGGATATTACAGAATTTTCCCAATTTCATCATTATTAAAAAAATGAGTTTATTAGGAATTGAACGTCATAATTAGTTTCAATTCGTTTTGTATAGGGTTATCATGGTCTCATAATCTATATCGTGAATTTGAAACGTTAACTTGGGTCAATTCAATATTTTAGAAAAATGATGTCGTTTTGAATTTTTTCAGTCAAACTATGTTTTTATTAGTTGTTTAGGTTGTTTTAAGACTCATTGAATTGATCATGTCACATCAAATTAACTCCTACACTATTTAAATTTTTATTATTAGAAAAATGTTACCTATGCCTTGATGTTTTTTTTTACATTAAAAAATTAATTCTACCCATAGTGCAATGTGCCAACAATCTAATAGTTACTAAATAGAAATGTTTAAGTTTTGAAATTATGTGTGCAAACTTGACATTGTATTTGAAATTTAAATGGTATAATTTCAAATTAATTTATCTTTGAATATAAATTTAAATTATATATATTAAATTAATATTTTAAATTATATATATAATATAATCCCAAAACAATACATCAAAATGCTCTAATATCAAAATGCATATTTCGAATTAAAAAAACAAAACCAAATTAACAACCTTAATATAATATTTTATTGTTTTATCCTATTTGCGCGTGGACTTGTATTTTGTATTCCTCACCCGAGGGCGCATGAGATCTTTTCTAACACAAAGAGTAAATTAAAAATACCTTTAAATATAGGTAAATAAAAACATGAGATATGAATTAAAAAAGTGCACACGGAACCTATTTAGTGATGCATAAATTTATTTGGGTTTGGAAATTTCGGGTTCACTCTGTTTATTTATTTTTAGTTGAATATTTTTTAATTAGATCACATATTTATGGTTTTAGTTTTTTTTTCTTTTCAATTTCAACCTTTAACATTAGATCTATTAAAAATAAAGTTTTATATTTTTTTTTATGAAGTTACCCTAATTTCATGATTCCAGTCACTGGTTTAACATGTTAGTCTAAATTAACTTAAATTGTTTATATATATATATATTTAATTGTTTTTTTTTCTAAATTTTTTCTTAAACATTAGGTTTATTAGGAATTAGATCTCTTATTTTATTTATGCACACTATGAGGTTATCCCGATTTCATTACCTGATTTGTAGGTTTGACAAATAAAACCATGTAGTTTTTGTCCTTTTTTTTAATATTTTGGTTTCTTCCCTCAACATCAGATTGATTAAGAATTAACTTTTATAATTTATTTTGATTTATTTTTATATATTTATCATTATCTTATAATTTAAATTACAAATTTAACAGGTTAACTCGAGTCAATTCATATATCATTGTCTCAATATATTTTTTTAAAATATCATCCAATAAATTATCATATTAATGTTTTAAAAAAAATATCATGCATGCATGCCCTTGGTTCGCTTCTAATCTCATTTTAAATTATCATCCAATAAATTATCATTTTAAATTTATAATTATTATTTTTTAATTATAAAATACATTAATAACTCTTAAATATTTATTTTATATTAAAAAAATTGATTCCACCCAACCAAAAATATAGTTCGCTTCTAATCTCTGCATGCATGCCCTTCACAAGTAGGTCACAGGACGGCACCCTTGGTTCACCATGAACACGCACCATTGGTGCGTACACATCACCTTCCACTACAGTCCAAAACCTAATTAAGATGGGCCCATCTTTGTTGGCATCGACAATTCGACATTGCTTGAACTCAACAATAATTCCACATGCACCCTTTCCCTCAATACATAGCATAACACCGCAAGCTCATGATGCTCATAATTCTTAAACATAAACAGAACACAACCCTTCTTGCCCCATCTCTTTTCTCTCTTTGAGCCGTCCTTTTCTTGTGGGGTTCTCTTCACAGGATCGTATCCATGGAGATAGTTTAAATCAAGTAAGAATACCCACATTTCATAAAAGAAAAGAAAGTAAAACACCACAAAAAACCTGAGATGGGTAATGCTAAGCATGAATCTTTAGTTAGTTTGACAGGGAGCAAGAGAGCAGATAATGTTCATAAGAGAAGCAGAAGAAAGGGAAATGAAATATTGAAGGCTCAAGAAAAGGATCAACCGTCGACGGTGGGTGTTGACGACGGTGGGAAGGCAGAAGTGGAGAGAAAGATTGTGGCATTGCAAAGGATTGTCCCTGGGGGTGAGTCGTTTGGGGTAGACAAGCTGTTTGAAGAGACTGCCGATTATATAATGGCTTTGCAGTGCCAGATTAAAGGCATGAGAGTTCTTGCTGGTTTTTTTGAAGAGCTAGAAAAGGAAAAGAGGAAGTTTGGAGGTTAAAGCATACGGGCTACCAACTTGTATGACTTTGAGAGACCGTTGATGTCATTTTTTTCGTTTTATAATTTTTTTTTCCTTTTTGTTCATTTATTTATTTTTATCTTAAAGATGGGAGGAGGATTTTCCTTGCATTTTGCCTCATATTCTTTAGTTTTCATGTTCTAATTAATGGACAGGTTAGAGGTTGAGGTTGAAAATGGGATCATGGTTTTCGACAAATGGTTGTAGGAATTTTTCCTACCACGTTTTGTATAGAATTTTAATTGCCATGGTAAAGAAATTGCATAAAGTTATGATCTGCCTCTCTCCTTTTCGTTTTGTTACAGGTAGATAGATCTAATTAACGGTTATATATGAGGGGTTTTAGATGTTGCTGTTCTGGTTTGCATGCTAATCCTTTTTTGTTCTTTTATTCAAAATAAAAGAGGTTGTTGTATTACACGACTCGATGCAAACGAAAGCTAAAAGAGTTTAACGAGAGAAAAAAAATTGCATTTGTTAACTTTTAAATTTGTAATTTTATTATATGATATTTAAATATATGGCGGCCGTATCTTTAAAAAGTAGACCAAGAAAACCTACATTACTAGTAAACAGTCTAAAATTCAAAAACATTAATAAAATTGAAACTTAATCCAAAATAAAATATTTTTTTAGTAAAATAACAAAATTGAACCAGCAAATGACTTTTAATTTCTACTACAAGCCTGACTGCATCACGACTCCATCCACATTTGTTCTTTGCCGTCAACTCTAGGAAAACAGGCTGGTTTCAAAGTGCACAATCTGCACTCTCTTGTAGCATTCTAAGTTATATTTAGGAGAATATTTGATGAAAAACCCACGTCCTTGCAATAATAATGAAACTATATTTGCACTAAAATATTCAGTTTGCTATATATATAGTCCGATTAAACTAATATGGGTTAAAAGGGGACTCTATCTCATGTTAAAAGTATCTTGAAAATCGATCAATCAATGTACAAGTCTGATTAAAACAGAGGCTGCCTTGTTACAATATGCGGGGATTCAGACACTTCTAACGAGGAGCAAACATCCTCCACAAAGCTTATTCAACTTGAAGCTAGCCTTCAATATATAACCTAGAAATCCTTTAGAATCACAGGAAAAAAAGGAGAAGTCAGTAATTACTCTTTTAATCGCTCTCGTATCTCTTTCAAAATCATAAAGAAATTGAAGTGTAAAAAATAACCAGAACAATGGGATATGGAGATTTGTTTTTTTTTAAAAAAAAGATATGGAGCTGGCAATCATATTCTAATATGTTTTATGTAATCAACTTAGAATATTTTCATCATCCACATGGAAAAGTTGTCATCTTAATTTATAAGAGTTCATCGAATCATTATTAGACTATTAATAAGCCTAACTATTTCAAGCAAACCCTTTCTTCACCATATGACTTAGTCTGAAGGTTTTGTTCAAACAAACTAGTTAGCCTAGCTATTTTACTTCTCATCAATTCAAAATCTTTCAGGTAGTTTTGAATAAAAAGAACCCTTTCTTTATTTTCCATGACTTTGAAAAGATTGATAAATGTTACTTGTGTTTTTTTTTTGCCCCTTCTCTCCATTTATAAAACACAATAAATAACCTGTATAGACATGAATATTCATGAAAATGATGGAGTAGCCCTCTGTGATAATACAAGTAGACATCCTAAGAAAAGGTTATAGTTAGTATGTGTAATGGTAAGTTGACTGTCTAAATTAGTTTCAAAAGGATCTCTCGCTTCTCTATTAATAGTCTTTATGGGATAAATCGAGACCTACAAATTGTAAAGATTATAGATTGGGATATTTCCACATCAGCTATTAATAACGAATAAGTAGACTATCCATGAGAGTTTGATGATTTTATGAGTTTTACCAAGATAAAAAATCACTAGGGCACCATTACTTCCCTATATTATTAATCTATGGATAACATGTCCACAAAATAAAGTGTTGCGAGCATAAATCCATATTCAATTTAGACAAATAAAAGGTATGATACATTGAAAGTAGACATATAATAATCACACCAAGTGATTAGGGACCAAGCTCGGCTATAAAACCTAATCTTCACTTTAAAATACAGGTGTTGTATATGAAAGGATGATAATAAACCAATGGGTTATGGCTCATTTTTCTTTGTTTTATTCAAAATTATATTGAAGGCTTCCATTCACACCCAATGGATCTTTTATAGGATTGTGTCAATACAGCCCAAATTTGCTTGCCATATGAGCAAGAGAATCATAGCACCTATAACATATTTGTACATATCAAAAAATCACATGAAAAATAAATTATTATTTTTTTAGCAAGAATAAAAAGTAGCATATCAACAATTTTCATTATTCGCTTGTCAACATTCTTGAATAGCAAGTGAATATTTTTTTTTCTCGAGTTGACTTCGTAAATAATGAAAACAATTATTATGCAATTGTGAAGAAACATAAACGATGTAATTTTTTTTTTAAAGTATAACTTTAAAGTAAGTAAAAATTGAACCGCAAGACAAATATCTTAATCCAAATGAATAAAGACCTTATGGTTTATTTATAATGTATTGACTTTATGGAAGACAATATATACATAATAAATCAATAGTTATCATACATACATAACTAAAACATATAAAATAACAAAGTCCACGATCCATATAAATCAAAGTTCACAACAACGAATACTAGTTGGAGATTATTTTATTATTTTTTCTTTGATGAAAATCTTGCTTTAAATATACTAGATATATATCTTTCCTTTTCCAATGCCTACTATATATTTGTTTTCTCTTCCTTTACGGTAATCTTGAATCTTTTCATTTTTTTTAAATCACAATCAAATATATTATTTTTATAGGAAGATAATCTTTATTTTTTTTAATCTTTATTATATTACTTGATTCCCTATAATTTTGGTCTCTCTTTTTTATGTTAGTACTTGTCATTTTCACTTCCTAATTTTTTTTTATTGATGTTTTTTTTTTATTGTTTTCGAATATTTTAAAAATATGTTGCAAATAGAAATAAAAAATGGATTATTACATGGTGCATCTCGGGCAGATCATTCATAAGATACAGAAAGCATTAGTTATAGGGTTGGCATTATGATTATTTATCTATAACGTCTTCTACGATGATTTAAAATTTTTAATTATAATTATTATTGCAATATCCACAAATCTTTAATTAGGATGAAAATTAAATATTAGTACGCAAACAGATGTATAATTCATTGAATTAATAAATTAGAATTTTTTTTAATTTGTGAAATCCAAGAATGAGACCCACCACATTGTTAAAAGATCATGCAGTTGAAGCTTGAAATAAGCATTTTTCTTTCCTAATTAGGCTTATGGAAAGGGAAATAACTAGAAACCCTAAAAACTTTATTGGCTATATATATCAGATTAGATCCGGTATAGGCTGGGCCGCTGAATTCCGCCCAACTGGAAAAATATGGACTCAACTGTCCAGATGGCCTAATCTTATGTGGGCCCAAAACCTTTATTCACGTGCACCTCACAAGCATCCTCAGCCGTCCATTGCTGGCAGATTCTGATGAAAAAAACAAGAAAAACAAAAAAACAAAAACTTAAGTAAAGAGGAATCACAGAGAAAAGTAAAGGTCAAATTTCTTTTCCTTTCCCATCCCTTACTTTCCTGTAAAATATCTATTTTCTTAGAAACTTTTGAACAAATAATAATAATTCTTAGTAAGGAAGTTCTCTCCGATATCCGAGCTTAAACCCTATCTTCTTGTTTGGTTTCCGACTAGAACGATTCCTTTCAGACTAATAAAACGTTCTCGTTCTAAATCTTCTTTAATTCTACTCTTTCTTGGAAACCAAACAGTGCCCTTCTGTGTAGTTAAATTGCAACAGTATACAGTTATTCCTCTCTGATTTTGATTTTTTATAATTGATTTCTGTGTTATTTTAGGGTTAAGCAATGGCAGATGAGACGGCAATGGCGAACGGTGTTAACGATTATCAAAAGGCAGAAGAGAATTTCTACGATCTCGATCAAGGGGAGAATGAAACCAAGCTAAAGCAAAAGATCGAATCTTTAGAGACCGAGAAGTACTCACTATCCGGTGAGAACAAAGGAATCAAATATCAGGTTGCAAAACTGACGGCCGAGATTGAATCCCTGAAATCAGAGGAGTCAAGTCTGAAAATGAGGATTGCGGAGTTGGAGAGGGAAGTTGAGAAATCGAAGGAGACCCAGAGAACGCTTGAGTCGATAGCCGGGAGAGCTGTAGAGCTTGAAACAAGTGCTTCTAGGCTCCAACATGACTTGATTTCGGCGGTAAGTGAAGGAGATGAAGCGCATAAGGAGGCTGCGGAGTTGAAGAGGGTGGTGAGTCAGAAGGAAGTGAAAATTGAGGAGGTGAAGAAGGAGAAAGCGGAGACGGAGATGAAAGCGAAGGAATTGGAGAGGAAAGTTGGGGTTTTGGAGGTGAAGGAGATTGGGGAGAAGAATAAGAAAGTGAGGCTTGGGGAGGAGATGAGAGAAAAAATGAGTGAGAAAGATATGGAGATTTTTGAGTGTAAAAGGAGAATTGAGGAGTTGGAAAGTCAAGTGGCGGAGAAGGAGAGTTTGGAAAAGAAGTTGAGGGAGACAGAGGAGAGGGTGAAGGAAATGGAAGGGAAGCTGGTGGAGTTACAGGAGGAGGTCCAGGAGGCTGAAAAGGTGGTTGGGGGACTGCAGGAGACGACCGGGGAGGTTATTAATGGGATTGAGATTGAGAGTAGGGAGAAGGGGTTCAAGGTGCAGCCACCCGTGGTGGCAATTGGGTCAGTAGGTGCTATTGCTGTTGCAGCTGCGGTGGCTTATGTTTGCTACGCGAGGAGGCGGTGATTTGGAGGCTAGGGTTTTTTCATCCCTGAAAGAAATGTTTCAGTTTTGTTGGCCGGATACCCTTTTTCCTGGCTTTGTTTTTTTCTTAGCCTTATTATGGATTTTGGTTTATACCTATTTCTGGCATGTTTCGAAGTTCAAATTTTGTTAAAAATGCTGAGTTATTTGATATAATTATAGAGGTCTTACATTAGGATGGTCAATTGAAGATATCAGACATGATTGACGTTGCTCATCAGTAATCGTTTGCTTAGCCTTTTTTTGTGATTAATCTTGCACGCTCTTGAATTTGTTGTGTTTTCTTATTGTTTTTGTTAGGAGTTCATCTAGTAAATGAAGCATGTGTGACTTCAATTGCTCTTCATAGTGCCTCCGAAGCGGTGACTTGATTGTTTATCCTTGTTGCTCCTTTCGGCTTGGACTCCCAAGCTTGAGTACAATTATTGCATGACAGCTCGAGCCTATACAAGACGTGCTGCTAGCAGCCTAGCACCATCATGGACTTGCACTACTATGTTCTGAGCCCAACACTCCATCAAATTTTTTTTCAGGAATCCACACAAGTTTTTTAATATTTTATGCTAATTCAATATTTATTATTTCAAATAAAATATGATTCAAAATATCATAGATGATTCAAGTTTTTTTTGATTTGGGGGGATCCAGTTCCTTGCCAACTATCGTCCCCTATCTCTTTTCATTTGGGTAGTACCAAACCTAGCCTAACCTTCGTCAATTACACTAAAGCAAAGCACCCAACTAGGACGTCACGTCAATTAAGGGTTAGGTTAGTCAATCCGGCCCGAGACGTCACCAAAACCACCGTAGGAATGGAGACCGCTCAATAGAGCGGAGGCGAACTGATGAGAAAGAGGCCCTTTCCACACACCAAAAAAATAAAAAAAACAAAATTTTTAGATTATAAATACATCATAAAGTTTTCAAACACAAGATTCATAATCTTTTTATTTTTAATATTTTTAATATATATATTTTTAAAGCTTATACCTCTAAAATATCATTTTACCTTTTCTTTCTATAAAGTTATTGTTTTAAGTATTTAAAAGTTATCACATTTATCAAATGAGACTTTTTACAAGTACTAATCATATTAGTTTATTAGACACCATCAACTACAAATCATCTTAATTTTTTATATAAAGTCACCACACACCTCGTTCAAGAAGAATTGATCAAATTATTTGATCTAAAATATTAATTAATTATTCAATATTATAATTTTATTTTTAAATATCTTGAATTTTAAAACCAATCATCGTATCTAATAAAATGTAACTTTAATTTTTATGTCTAATCATTGTATGACTGTTAGTTTCTGAAACTACAACTTCCAGAAATGCTGGCACTGAAATCATTTAGATCAATATATTTAACACTGAACTCAATTTTTTAAACACGGTTTCCATGTTGGTATGTTGTTTACTAATGAGTTGATTATTGGTTTATTGAACCATAGGGGGCAGTGTTCAAGAAGCTCTTTATATTTATAGCAACTTTGCAAGGCATATATTCATGTGATTTTCAGCATTTTGTTCGTCTCTGTGCTTCCTAGCCCCTTTTTAGCTGATGCCTGCTGACAATCATGTCTTTTGATAATTTCATAAAATTCCCCTCTAAACTAAAAGTGAGACTTTTATCTTTTAGATAAATGAGGTATAGAAATAATATATATAGAGGGGTCAAAAGTGGCCCTTTAATTTTTTTTTTTTATATATATATAGTTTAGTTATTTTATTATACTTTAAAGAATTTGAAAAGTAAAATAAAAAAATAGACTTCGTTAAATAAATTTTATTTTAAAATTAATTTAATTATTTTTTTTATACTTTAAATATGTAAAACAAATCGAGCTGATAATAACTAATTGATCTTGAAAACAATTTATCACCTCCTATAACCAGAACATTAATCTTTATTGAGAAATATAATATATATATTTTTAATTATGAAACAAGCCACTGTTGAAGACCTGCTGGTGTTTTATGTCTTGCGAGATGAGGGAGCTTCCCTCGAAAATGTAGAGATAGTGAGAGTAAGCTCTTCGTCACTGTACCTCTTTTCTCATTAATCAATAAATTATGTCTTATAAATATACACTCGAAAGTATGGGATTTTTGCCATCAAACTGAATTACAAATCACTCTAATACAATCAGAATACCTCCAAAAAACAAGAAATACAATAAACAGACGAGGAGGAGGAGGAGCACACCACACAATTGCCAATGAGCTGTAGGCTAACCGGCAAGTTTTCATCCCCATCCCCTGCAAGATCCGGTTGCATTCGATTAGTGACACAAGACAGAAACCACAGCACAGGTCTCAAATTTTTGTCGATCTGTCTTAGCAGCACTCCGTGACGATGCTCTTTATCTGCAACATAAGAAGAAAGAGTAACGTTAAGCAAGAGTTCTTGATGTACGTACAAATGTTGGATCACTTGCTACAAACTTCACGATTGGTGTTGCTATGCATCGATTTGTAGGTATTTATCCGTTTAATTACTTGGTTCCACACAGTATTGGTTATAAATTTAGGAAAATGGAAGCCTCCTTTTACTATCTATCCATCTATGTATATCAACTGCTCTTTTCCTGTCATGGGACCGATTTTTTTTTTTTTTTTTTTTTTATCTTTAATTTTTTTTTTTATGAATGAAAGTTTCATTGTCAAATAAACAATCCTAATTTTATGTTGATAAAGACTAAAGTTGCAATATTGCAGTTTCTCCTTGCTGCTGCTATATCTGGTAAAACATTCCCTGCGTTGCTTCAGATTTGTTCCCTGCAACAAAAGAATCCCTGCCCTCTACGGCTCTACCTTCTGTGACTTCAATTCAACATTATCCGCTAACTATTTGCTGTTGATCACATGGACCATCCCCCCCCCCCCAATAATCTAAAACTTTTAGGATGGAAATCTCTGTAAAAATTAGGTGTCTAAGGTAAATGTCTGTTTCTCAATTCATAAGCTTATGACATGGGGAAATACGAAAATCTTAGTGAATGCTAAATAGAGTTAGTCCACATGAGATCCCAGGTAATTTGAATAAGCTCCTGAATGAACTGCAGGCATCATAGGTTTTAGTCACTTCTTTAAAATCAAACCAGAAAATCACTAGAAACTATGTATAATCCACAATCAATATAATCAAACCATTAACAGACAGAAAAGAAATGAATGGCCAACTTTTCCACATACTAAAGCTGAAAATCAATGAAGGGAGTTAATTGCTCACATTAATTTATCTATTGGATCGCCTCAGAGCTTCAAAAAGGCCACAGCAGTTCCTCCAAGATGGACACGGGTTACGCTGTTGAAGGGATATGATAGGCTGTGAAAAAATTCAAAACAGAACACTGTGCCCATTCAGTGAAAAAATACGAAAGGGCAGAACGATTAGGCAAACTTTCAACATTGAATCCCAATAAAGTTACTGACCGGATCTCCTGTGCTTTCAGGAAAAGCATCGCTGCTTCCAACTACAGTAGTAGATTCGAAACTTTCCACAGTTTCATTGTGGACATTGCCAGATGATTCCCCAGTATTTTCCTTCAAAGCTGCCAGCTTCTCGTCCTCGATCCCCTTTGACACTGCATCTGTCAAAGCTGGAGGAGCCGCGTTGTTTTCATCAAGAGATTGCAACACGCTCTCCTCAATTCCCTTGGACACTTCATCTGTTACAGCAAGAGATGATCCATCTGTTGCATTCAATACCACTTCAGGTACTTCCGCATCATTCTGATCCGTGACAACTGAAGGAAACACACCAGTTTCGTTCAAAGGAACCAAAACCTTCTCTTTGGTTTCTTTCACTTCTACTTCAGCCACATCCGAGTTCTCAGATTTCTCCACCAATGCTTCAATAGTTTCAGCCAATTTTTCCTCCACAGACTCGGTCGACCCAACTGCTAAATGAACCACATCTTTCTCCACCACTTCCAGTATCTCTGAATCCTCCACTTGAACTGTTTTCTCTTTAGCCTTTGCCTCTTCCTTTGAACTATTGCTGCCCTCTAAACTCGAATTATTCTCATCAATAGTTTCTTTCACAGACTCAACAGTACTATCAATAACCACTTCTTTCACAAATTTATCCCCTGAATCGACCACCTCAACTTCCTCAATAACTTCCTGTCGTTCCACAATTTTGGTCTCCTCATTGTTCCCGTTTGAAGCCTCATCCATTTTGGTTAAAAACTACCTATACAACAGACAAAAGAAAATGCGTTTCTTTCTTTTCCTTCTTTCAGAAAGACATGTACATAGAACACAATAGTTATGGGATTTCGGTGGAGACCATAAATTGTTTAAGTAAATGGAATTCCTGGTCGAGAATTCCTCCACAAGTTAATCAAAATAAGAAAGAAAACAAGAACTGATGGAAACAAGCCAAACAATAGTGTGAATTCTAAAAATATCAGCGAAAGAAAACAACAAATCACAGAAAAGAAAAACCTGAGATGATAGAGAAGGAGATATGAGTGCCTTGAAGCAGAATAGTAGATGGAGGAGGATAGGAGATGACAAACTGTACAATCACTGTTGTTCTCCTTAGACTCTAAGTCTTTGACCGGTTGGTGTGCTTACGTAGCAGGAATTTGAAGGCAGATAATAGAATGGTAGATGGTGTTGATTGAAGATGGAAATTAAAACGGCTGACATCTGGCAGCTTTTGGAAACTGGAAAGGCGGGTGGTTTCATTTAAGTAGCACAGCTAGAGCTGCCGGGCCAAATTCATAGTGGGTTTGGACATGACTTCCTGTCGTATTGTCCGACGCTAAAATGCCACAACTTGGACCTTTCTCTTTATCACTCTTCTTGCCCAATTGTCTGCTGCCATTTTACATAACCTCTTGTTTTTGTTTTTGAACCAGTCCTAAGCCCAAGATATTACCGACAGTATTTCAACGTAATTGACTAGATCATGCAGGCCGGGCTTACATGGTGTGGGTAATTTACCCTAGGACCGTTCCGTGGAAGATTTCAAAGTGAGAGCAAGATTTCAGAAAACAGTTCAATAACCACCTCCAAAATAGCCCAGCGTTTTTTATGATGAATTTAAATACCTACTTAGGATCCCTGTTGCTGTAATTGCAGGGCAAAGAAATAAAAGGTTATGAGAGACGTCTTTTTGCTAACAACAGAGATTGACCTGTGTTGGAGGCTTAAAATTTATACTTGTCAAATTATCTAGAGCAAGCGTCATGTATACCATAAAAAGGGAATAAATATGTCAGTGTGCGCTATAAAGCAAGCATATGGTACCAGTCATGTGTGATTATTGATTATTCCTGGCAAATTTAGAGGGCTGGAAAGTTGGCCGACTGGAGTTTCGATGCTTTTAATTTTGATTCTGGTCTGTTTCTTGTACTTGACCAGTGCGTTAATAGCATGATTACTTCTGATGTACAACACAGTTTCATCAAAATGCTGATTGGAGGATGTGTTGATCGAATGTTTTATTTATAATGCCAAGGTAACAGATGGGTTGTAATGTGTGTGAAGAATCAGAAAGTAACTCAAGATGAATTATGAAATTGAATTGTTTCACATTACATTATTTATATCTTCAGAAAGAATAAAGAATTTCATGTTCCAATTAAATTTTAGCATGTAGTTTCTTCAAAGGAATCTTGATCGCTTGCATTCAGCTGGGATACCCTGAGGGAATCTTTTCAAGTCAGTGCAGTAGTTGTAAATCATGTACTTCTGCTGCACCCATCGAAGCCTGTTGCGGCCGGAGGCATCAAGAGCTTGAACTTGCCAGGTACTGTCCTCCACGGAATTCGGGGATGTGGAGGTGCAAGATGATCCAGGTGACCAAACACAAGCATTGGCTTTGAAATTTCTGTAAGAAGCAGTGAAAGGAGCTTGTGTCCAGTCGGTCTTCACGAGCCCCCCTCTCGTTGCCCAATCATCAGCATTCCATAGACTCGAATAAATCCTCATGGGTTGCTTCGTCGGGAACGGCACTCCGATTGATTCCGAGTTGTGGAATACTCTTATAGGGATGTTGTCCACCAAGAAACTGAAGCATACCAAATTGCAAATTAGTATTCGAAAATTCAGTAATCGCAACGAGACAGAAGTACTGAGGTGAGCGTATGGTTGACTTACATTATTCGTTGTTGGTTCCACACAATAGAGTAGGCGTGGAAAGCCTTTGTGGGATCAAACCAGAGATAAAACTGCTGTTCTTTGTTGCCTTTCCCTTGGGAGAACACATTGGTATGGAGAATATATGGTTCTCCAGTTACATTGCCTAGAAACTCGAAGTCAATCTCATCGTGGGTCGGCCCTTGAGAAGATAGCTGCATAACAAGTAGGAAAATATGAGAAAACTCAAATTTACGAGTTACAGCAGAATTCGATTAGAGAAGAAAGGAGCGAGCCTTACATAATATGTGGTGACAGTGCCGGCCGAGTTGCCCGATACCAGCTTGATTTGCATGTCGATTCGGCCAAATAAGTACTCATTCTTGGATCGGAAGCCAGAACCAGAATCCTTGTCAAGAGATAGTGTGAGAAGCTGGCCACCATTTAGTATCTTAGCACGTTGATCGCCCCAGGTGACGTCAAAATCTTGGAAGAAATTGCCACCCATGGAGGCTCCCAGGAGACAAGCAATTAACAGAGCAAACAAAGGCATGGAAGAAAGTCTACTCGAACAAGAGAAAGACATCTTTATATTTCTAACAGAGGGAGATGGAGGTATCTTGAGGATAAGCAGAGAGCTAGATTTGTATTCTGTGATGTTAGAAGTGCAGCTTGGTTCCTTTATATAGGGCATTTCCAGGCTGTAACCTTTCCTGGTTGACATAACCATTCGCTGGAGAGAACTAGCGTTTTTGGATTCTTTTAGAACTGCTGACAGGCTTGCAAGTTAATGAGGGGCAGAGGAAGAAGCTAGGAAACTAGAAAATCGTGTTTTTCTTTTCTTTTCTTTGGCTGAAGAGGAGGTTAGTGAAGCATTTGAAATAGGGCATGGACTAATTACAACCAAGACCACGCGATTTGACCATATAATAAATTAATTAAATATCAGATTTATGACTAAATGATGGTGAGTTCACAACTTTCACATACATAGATAGGGTTCAAAGCAGCTTTATCACGGGAGACAGACTAGACAATACGCGTTGGGTGGAATATCAATCTAGGTGTATTATACTATCTAAGTGTATTATACTAGAATATCAATCTAGGTAGAGCTAATTATTAGAGATTTCTATTGCATATGAATGTACTTTAAATCAAGAGATAATTTATTGTGGATCAAGATATAATTAACTGTACACTTGTTTTGTTATGTATTAAAATATATGAGAATTTTTTAATGTACATGTATTGTGAATAACATTATAGCATCCTGGAGGGCTTTCCTTTATTGTATTTTTAGTTAAGAATTGCGGCTAGGGGCATGGTCTTCTTTGTCAAAAGTTGTTGGGTCTGGCTTTGGTAGCCGGACCCAACGCTGTTAGGTCTAATTGACAAGTCCGACCTAAAACATTACCAAAAAATATCAATAGCGTTATGTCCTGCTTGACTATGGACGACACTGTAGTGTGTTTGGGGGGCGAAAGGGCTATCGGTTAACGCACAATTAGGTAAGGGAATCTCATTTAACCTTGAGTCCTACATGGTACATGACCTAATTGGGTGTTGGGTCCTGCTGGGTGCAGGACCCACAATACCTTTGGAGATACAATTTCTTTGCTTCAAAATATTTTTTTTGATGTTTTTATATTAATTTTTAAATGTCTTTTTAAAAATGTATTGAGATTGTGTCTGGCTGAGATAGGAGATCTAAGAAATTTATTTTTTTTTACTTTAAATTAATATTCTTTTGATCATTTTGTATTATTTCTTTTTATATTTTTAGGCACTAAAATTATATTTCTTTGATTTAAATTTATTTTTCCAAATAAATTGATAGGACTTTTTTATATTGACCAAAAGTTGAGTGATGATAATTTTTTTTCTTTCAAGTTGGGTTAAATTTTCTAATTAAATCATGTTTGATTTTGTGTTTCAAAAATTAACTATGGACCAAGAGACAATTAACTATGGATTTACTGTACATGCATGTACCGTGGACCTAGATACAATTAAACTATGCACAATTGCTTTGCTAAGTATTAAAACGTACGAGGATTTTTTTACTATACATGCACTGTGAACCAAGATACAATTAAAAGAAGCGAAAATGAACTTTGCAAAAAAAATTTATAGGGATTACTCTATAAAATTAATTAAATCATGTTTGATTTTGCGTTTAAAAAATTCTTTGAAAAACATTTGACAATTTTGAAGTTTTTTTTTCTTTACTTCAAATTAATATATTTTTTTTATGTTTTTGTGTTATTTTTTTAAAATGTTGGAATTGTGTTTGACTACAACGTCAGACCAAAACAATTTAAAATTTTAATTTTTTTGTTTGCTTTAAAATAATATTTTTTATATATATATTTTTTAAAATATATTTTAAAAAAAATATATTGATATTGCATTTGATTGAGTAAATAATTCTCTAATATTGTGATATTAAATTTGATAAAGCTCTCAATAAATTTTTGATTCACATCATATACTTTATAAATTTTAGGTATTATATAAGAGATTTTATTTTGGGTAATAGAAGATATTTTAATTTTATAACATTAGTGTATGAGATTCAAAGTTTTATTGTCTTTACATTTTTTATGCAATAGTTTTGAATATATATATATATCTTCTTCACTACAGTATAACACTACCATTGAATATTAATGGAAGACCATTGATCAAAAAGGATGACTGGCTTCCAAACCCGGCAGTCATACCAAGTTAAATTTCTTTGTCATTGCCTTCTCTAATTTAAATTTATTTTTTAAAATAAATTGATAAGATTTTTTTTATATTGTATAAAAGTTGGGTGATGCTAGTTTTTTTTTGTTTTAGGTTGGGTAAAATTTTGTAATTAAATCATATTTGATTTTGTGTTTCGAAAATTCTTTGAAAAAAATTTGACAGTTTTTAAGTTTTTTTCTTTGATTCAAATTAATATTTTTGTTATGTTTTTGTATTATTATTTTTTAAAAAATATGTTGAGATTGTGTCTGGCTGCGACGCTAGACCCAAAAAATTTTAAAAGTTTTAATTTTTTTTCTTTACTTCAATTTTTTTTTTTATGTTTTTGTATTTTTTTTAAATGTTGGCATTGTGTTTGGTTGCGACATCAGACCCAAGAAATTTTAAAATTTTAATTTTTTTTCTTTGCTTCAAAATAATATTTTTTTTCATGTTTTTATATTTTTTCTTTAATATATATATATATATATATTTAAAAAATATTAAGATTTTATTTGGCTGAGTAAATAATTCTCTAATATTATCATATTAAAGTTGACGGAGCTCTCAATAAATTTTTCATTCACATCATATACTTTATAAACGTTTGGTATTATATAAGAGTTTTTACTTTGGGTGAACACGATACCAAGGCAAACCCGTGGAATACCCCTTTATCAATGAAAGATAGACACTATGCAACTTTATTGCAATGGAAAAAACTATGTTATGGACCCTTCTTTTTCAATGGATTATCTCGGAGAAATGATTCCATTTTTTTAGTATTTTATAGCTTTGGATCCTGCTGAGTGCAAGACCTAATTGGATGTTGGGTCTTGCCGAGTGCAAGACTCAAAATACCTCTAGGTTCTGCCTGGTGCAGGACCCATACCTGGTACAGGACCCATAATTGCTTTGGATCCTGACATGTGCAGGACCTATGTTGGTGTTGGGGTCCTACTGGATGCATGACCTAAAATAAATTAGCAAGATCCAAAATTGCTTTGGACCCAACGCCCATTTGAGCTTTGTTGCCATTAGGACTCAATAGCTTTGGGCCCTGCCTATGACCATGACCGAACACCTAATTGGGCCCTTCTTCAACAAGGACCCAACATCTTTGGACCATTTTCTAACCATAACCCAACAGCTTGGGCCATGCCCAAAGCAGAACCCAACATTTTAGGTCTTGCTAGGAGGCCAGGCCCAGCAGCGTTGAGTGGGTCTGTTTCATTCAAAATATGAGCCTGTAATTGACCTGGAGTCAACCAGTTGCCTTGTTGGGTCAACCCAAAACGCGGGTGATCTGGAAAAAATCTGGAAGGGACCTTTTTTTTCTTTTGGTTGGAGGTAATACTGCAATTTGGTTAATATTTATGTGTAAAAATAAAATTTACCAAAAAAAAAAGGAATGAACTAAAAAGATGAAAAACAAAAAGTTTGTAAAAAATATTGGAAAAACATCATTTGAACCTGTGCAATCTTAAATAGTGTTTAGGAACGTGGTTGAAACTGTATTTTTTATAAATTTGAAATTGTTTCTTTTTTTTTTGCTTAATTTTTTTTTTATATTTTCATATCGTTTTGATGTGTTAATGTTAAAAATAATTTTTTAAAAAATAAAAAAATATTATTTTAATACATTTCTAATTAAAAAACACTTTAAACTGCAACAACTACCACACTTCCAAACAATTTTTTGCCTCATGTATTTTTTTAAAGTGTTCTTGTTTTTTGGAAAACAAGAGAGAGTAATCAATACGTCTTTTGATATGGTAAACAATATGTTGTTTTTATGTCGGAACTTTGCTCCCATAATGGTGACTATATATTTTTTATGTAAGAAATGCATCTTTCTCACCTATTATGACGTAAAAACATTTCTAGAAACTTAAAAAACCTTTTTATCATGATAAACATTTTAAAAAAAAAACAAAAACCAAGAAAATATTCTCACTTAACATTGCTATGAATGTTGATGAGAAAGAAGCTTCTCATAAATGACTTTTAAATAAATACATTGTATTTGAATTAATAGTTTCTTAAACTTAGTTGTATGTTACACTTCCCCATGTAACTCCTTCAGATTAGATCATCACACCATCATGATTGTGTGCATATAATAAGATTGTCTCCACATCTTGATGAATTAAGTTCAAAGTTTGCAATTCATTATTTTAGAAGTCATTGAAAGAGATATTTCTTATGCAAGATTTAATTGATACCTAAAATAATTATACACCTAAAACATATAAAAAAAAGAATTGAAGAGTTTGGATTGAATATCCATGAAATCAAGACATTAACAATCTAAACTCAATGATGAGTTCTTTCCTACACAAAAAGTCTAATACGAGACATTTTATGGAGAATTATTTATTCTTAGATATTTTTTTCTATATAATTTTAAAATTAAATATTGTGCTTAATAATTTTATTTCTTTATTTAATTATTTATAATAACACTATGGTTATTTATTAGCATCCTTTTCTCTTTAAGGTAGACATAGAGCAAGTATAAATATGATTATTTTTATTTTGTATTTAAAGAGATTACTTGAAAATAATATATTTGGTAATAAAATTTTTAAATTAGAGTTTTTATGTGGTGTTGATATTATGTGTTGCTTGTAATTATTATTTTTCTTGTATTGTTTTATTTGCCTCAATTAAAGAAGTTTCTATTGGACGAAAGCTTATATAAGTTATATATAATTTTTCACTCCACCTAAAAGAAAGACTCGAAATTTATATATTATGGATAGCTTTTGAGCCATCAAACTAACATTATTAATATGGATTAATTTTAACTAGATATATTAATATCTTTTAAATACATCTAAAGCTAACTTAATTATTTAGGATTAAGAATTAAAATCTTTCTTAATAAAAGTTTCCAATCTCATCCAATACCTTTTTTTCAAATTGAGGAAAAAAATCAAATAAGTTGAAAAGGAAATTGGAATTAATAAAAGGGCTAAGTTACTAAGAACTAATATTAATTGATAATACTTTTTGAAATCCACAAGAGTTAAATTTTATTAGACTACAATGACTAAGTATTAAGTTATAATTAATTGAAAGAGAAGAACATGATTCGTGATTAGGTATTCATTTACAAACAAAATTTTGCCAAAGTTCCTTTTACAGCAGTGAGCATCTTTAAGAATGTGTTTGGTAAAAATTTATTTATTTTTGTATTTTAAATTAATCCATTTATGAAAACAAATGAAAATTATTTATGTTTTTATTTTATTTTAAATTATTTATTTTATTTTTAAATTGTTTTAGTATGCTAGTGTGAAAAATAAAATTTTAAAAAATAATAAAATTATTTAATTAATATATTTTTAAATAAAAATATTTTAATAAATAATCGCTACGTATATTAATTGACTCTAATGTGAACGCTGCTGCATTTCTTCTAAACTATCAAAATCATTATGTTCCACCCACATTTTCTTGTAAATGTTGGATCAAGATTAGTTGTAATAATGCTGAAGGAATTAAGTAGAGGATAAAGAATTAAAAATGATGTATTTAATGTTTCATTAATTTTTATTTGCAAAAAGAATAAAGAATTAAAGTTTCATATTACATTTACATATATTTGCATAAAGAATAAAGAATTTTCATAATCTGGAACAGAGCCATTAATGTCTAGTTTCTTCAAAGGAATCTTGATCGCTTGCATTCAGCTGGGATACCCTGAGGGAATCTTTTCAAGTCAGTGCAGTAGTTGTAAATCATGTACTTCTGCTGCACCCATCGAAGTCTGTTGCGGCCGGAGGCATCGAGAGCTTGAACTTGCCAGGTACTGTCCTCCACGGAATTCGGGGATGTGGAGGTGCAAGATGATCCAGGTGACCAAACACAAGCATTGGCTTTGAAATTTCTGTAAGAAGCAGTGAAAGGAGCTTGTGTCCAGTCGGTCTTCACGAGCCCCC
Organism: Populus alba x Populus glandulosa; assembly: GCA_033617975.1. Classification (NCBI taxonomy): domain Eukaryota; kingdom Viridiplantae; phylum Streptophyta; class Magnoliopsida; order Malpighiales; family Salicaceae; genus Populus; species Populus alba x Populus glandulosa. The sequence goes on along the minus strand of CM066147.1, from coordinate 19,689,928 downwards.
CTCTCGTTGCCCAATCATCAGCATTCCATAGACTCGAATAAATCCTCATGGGTTGCTTCGTCGGGAACGGCACTCCGATTGATTCCGAGTTGTGGAATACTCTTATAGGGATGTTGTCCACCAAGAAACTGAAGCATACCAAATTGCAAATTAGTATTCGAAAATTCAGTAATCGCAGCGAGACAGAAGTACTGAGGTGAGCGTATGGTTGACTTACATTATTCGTTGTTGGTTCCACACAATAGAGTAGGTGTGAAAAGCGTTTGTGGGATCAAACCAGAGATAAAACTGCTGTTCTTTGTTGCCTTTCCCTTGGGAGAACACATTGGTATGGAGAATATATGGTTCTCCAGTTACATTGCCTAGAAACTCGAAGTCAATCTCATCGTGGGTCGGCCCTTGAGAAGATAGCTGCATAACAAGCAGGAAAATATGAGAAAACTCAAATTTACGAGTTACAGCAGAATTCGATTAGAGAAGAAAGGAGCGAGGCTTACATAGTATGTGGTGACAGTGCCGGCCGAGTTGCCCGATACCAGCTTGATTTGCATGTCGATTCGGCCAAATAAGTACTCATTCTTGGACCGGAAGCCAGAACCAGAATCCTTGTCAAGAGATAGTGTGAGAAGTTGGCCACCATTTAGCATCTTAGCACGTTGATCGCCCCGGGTGACGTCAAAATCTTGGAAGAAATCGCCACCCTTTGAGGCTCCCAGTAGACAAGCAATTAACAGAGCAAACAGAGGCATGGAAGAAAGTCTACTCGAACAAGAGAAAGACATCTTTATGTTTCTAAGATACAGAGATGTATATACCAGCTACTAGCTAGAGATTATGAGAGAGCAAAATGTTCTGTGTGAGGTTGGAACTTTGAGCTTGAGTCCCATATATAGTTGTTTTCATAGGCAGGAACCTATCCTAGTTGATTGAAAATTAGTTGTAGCTGGCAAATATTCACAATCTTGGAGGACTGGAGACAGACTTGCAAAGTTAATCGAGGAAGTAGCCCAGGAAAGTGGAAAAAAGTGGGTGTATGTGTGGCACGCGCTATTTGACTAACAGAGCCAAAACAGTGTCCATACATATAAATACACAATGAATGGCAGCGACATAACAAAGAGCTGGCTAAGCTTTAAAGTATTTTATCCAACTGGAGACAGAAAATACAATACGCGTTGGGTTGTTTGTGTGCAAGGGGCGTTTCCGGTTCTGGACGTGCCTTAGATCAACGAGTTTCACTTGACACGCGTGAGTTTATGTAGTGCTATTAACTGCTCTGTATCTTGAAATTCCAAGCAGCCCTTTCTTTGTAGCTTGGTTTCCTTTTTAACTTTTCAATTGTTTTCCATAGCATGCTTACCTTGAATGTGTCTTTTTGTCAAATTTAGGCTTGGATGTCAATTATCTAAAAGGTTGCCCGGTTAAAGCTTCATAGCAATCAATCTTGGAAGAACTACAACAATTCAAAAAAACAAAAAATAATCAGATTCAAAGATTAGGATTTTAATTATGACTTACCATTTTTTTTTATTAAATGGAAGTTAATTTATTTTGTGAGAAAATCACAATAAATCTAAATTTAACAGGCCAAAAAACCAACAAAATGCCCAGAAAACATTCTCATAAGAACTACTGTCAAGGTGTATGGGTGTGACATACCCAGCAAATTGGATGTGCTGCCTATCACCTTTGATGGTGGGCATGCACCCAGCATCCATATGGGCTCGGGCTACCACACCCGATGCCAACGGTTCCAACAGTGCATGTCAATCCATTTTTTACCTCTAATGGACTCAAGTAACTTGTCTGAACCCAACACTCCCGATGCAGGTCTTTTAATATTTTATATTGATCCAATACATATTATTTTGAGTAGAATATAACTCAAAATATTACAAGGATGAAAATACACTTTAGTTCTTTTTCTCCATAAAAAGACAAGACTCATAGGCTATAAATACACCATGAATCCTTCAAATATTAGATTTATAATCTCTTTATTCTCAATATTTATAGCATGCATATTTTCAAAGTCTATCTTTCTAAAATATAATTTTACTTTCTCTCTCTAAAAAGATCTTTACTTAATCATTTGAGAGTCCCTAAATTTACAAAAAGGGATATTTTGCAGATACCAACCACATTGATTTACCAGGCACCACTAGCTACCAAACTCCCAAGCCTTCCATATCAAGCCACTAGTGACCTTGGCTAGGAATAATGGATCAGATTTCTTGAACTAGGAAATGAATTGATTATCCAACACCTAAGCTTTATTTCCAAGCTATTTGGATATTTTAAGACCTCATCCTTTAGTGTTGTCTGTGAGAATTGAAAAAAAAAGCCATTAGCTTCTTATTAAAACTTGTTTTTGATATTTTCATGTCATTTCATGGCACACAACCAAGACACACTTAGGTCAGGACGTGAGACAAATATACCTATTATCGCGGACACTTCTACCCAACTAGACCTTTAACAACTCATCAATCAGGTGCAACTCTTCACTTAGGCTATGTTGGCAACTCAATGACAAAATTAGATCTTTCCACCCTAACAAGTCTTGACACCCTTATTTACATCAATGCCCTAACTTTATGGCCACCAATTATACCTAACACCCATAGATAATTACATTACCTAAATGAGATTAGGCAAAATGACATTTATGAGAGTCCCTCAAGAGGTCGCTCATGCCATTGTGATACCCATGTATAGAGTCCTACTTTGAATGTACCCCTTAACAACTGAGAGATGAACATTGGTTATCATAATCATCATTCCATGCCAAACTCCTCTAGCTACCAACAACCTAACAAAAAACAAACTAAAAGAAGATTTGTACATGATTATACCTAGAAGAATGTTTATAGCCCAAATCAGTGGAGGGGTTCTTCTTTATCCAAACAAATATTGAACACTCAACTCCCTAAAGATTATATTTCCACAAAAATAAGTATGGATAACTATGATGGTCTGGCCTACCTGAGAGAGCATGTGCAGAATATGCGTGGTAGCTTAAAATTAGTCATCTAGGACAATGACTCATTATGCAAAATTCTTCATACAACCTTTTAAGGGTCTGCACATGCATGGTATAATAATTTGAAGTCAAGCTTTATTAAAAGGTTCAATGACCTCTGCACCAAGTTAGCAACACACTTCAACACCAACATACCTACTAAGAAAAGCTTCACGAAGTTATTTGGTGTTATAGAAAAAAGAGTGAGTCTACACAAGTATATTTGAAGAGGTTTAATGAGGAGATACTTAAGATGTAGGAATTATTTGAGTCAATAGCCTTAAAGGCCTTGATAATAAGGGTACATAAACATGTCATCTAGAGAAAACTTTATGCCTTACTAGACATAAGCTTGCTTAAGGTGAAACATGTCATGGAAAATCATGTACGGATGGAAGATGTCAGTTTGTTATGACACATGTCTTCTTATTCTTACAAGAACAACCAGCAAGAAGGACATTTCAAGAGAAATCATTCTCATAGTAGAAATGAAAGCTCAAGGAAGAACCATGAAGTACCAACCCATAAGCATTTAATGTATCTTAAAGATTTATAACTCCATTGAATCAAAATATGATCACTTATTCAAAGTTATCAGTAAAGCAAACACATTAATGTCATCTCCAAGACATGTCCCTTATAAGAACCTTCCTCATACCTATCACTAATATCACCTCAGGATGCATAACCCTAATAGGAATGTAATTTTATATTTGAAATAAAAATAATATATCTGGCATATATTTTATATCTATAAATCTCTGGTAGGGGCTTTCAGACACTTTTCAAAGTAATTGACTTGGTCTTCCTAGTGTAATAACATCACTCTTCTTGAAAGGCATTGACTTGGTCTCCATAGAAAAATGGCCTATAATCTTCAAGAGATAGGTATCAAATCTTCCTATTGCAATAAAATTATTCTTCAGGTGATGCCTAAAAACCTCTCACAAATCCACTAGGGGTTGATTTTGGATCCCCAATTCTTTAGTGTAGTCTCGGATTGGTACATTTTACATGTGATGTCTATTGGCCTCTCACCAATTTACCAAGGGTTGATTTTGGACCCTCCAACTCTCCAATGCAGTCTCAGACTGACACATTCTTTAGGTGAAGCCTAAGAATCTCTCACCAACTTGTCAGGAGGTTGATCTTAAATTACTTATTCTCTAGTGTAATCTTAGACTGACATATTCTTCAAATAATGTCTAAGGGTCTCTCATCAATTTGACAGGGGTTGATCTTGGATCCCGTATTATCTAGTATAGTCTTAGACTGATATATTATCTAAGTGATGCAAAAGGGCTTCTCACTAATTCATCAAGGATTGATCTTGGATCTCTTGTCTCTCCAATACAGTATTAAACTGATACATTCTCTAGGTGATGCCTAAGGGCCTTTCATTAATTTGTTAGGGGTTGATTTCGGATCCTTGATTATCAAGTGCAATCTTGAACTTGCACATTCTTTAAGTGATGTCTGAAGGCCTCTTACCAACTCGCTAATGGTTGATCTCGGAACCCTATTCTCCAGTGCAGTCTTGGACTAGGATATTATCTAGGTGATGTCTAAAGGTCTCTCACCAATTCTTCAAGGGTTAATCTCAGATCCCTCATTCTCTAACGAAGTTTTAAATTGACACTCTAAGTAATGCCAATGGCTTCTCACCAATTCAACATAGATTGATCTTGAATCTCTCACATCTCCAATAAAGTCTCAGACTAGCATATTCTTCAAGTAATGCCAAAAAGCCTCTCACCAATTCACCAAAGATTGATCTTGAATCTCCTGCCACTTTAATATAGTCTTGGACTAGTATGACTCTCTAGAGGGGCTTCCAAGCTTTATATTATCATCAGGGATGATATTGGATCTCTCACTCTTAGGTGCAACCTCTTTCTAGTAGGGGGGCTTTCACGCACCATGCCATCTTAGCGAGGTCACATACCTCCCACACTCTAATGTGACCACTCTTCAAGGGATGAACATGGTCTCTCTAATGCAATAACACCACCCTTCATGATTCTTTCCCGTTCGCCTCTTAGAAATTTTTCTAACTATTGGCATTGACATGGATCCATCCCCTCCACCCTTTATGGGTTCCCCTCAACCTTTTAGAAAGCTTTTTAAGTTAAGGTTTCACCTTTTATGGGTTCCTCTTAGCCACTTAGAAATTTTCTAAGTATAGGTTCCTCAATGTTTTCCCTTTACTTACTAAGAAATTCCTTTTACAATCATGATGCATTTCTTTACGCATGGGCTCCCTGTTATATTACCCGGGGTTTTCACCCCTCTTTTCATATAAAGAAAACTAGATAAAAATTATCATACAGAGGATGTTTACAAGTCTTCGCGTATAAATATCACAAAGACTTATGAGACTACTAATAAACCCGAATTTAACAGGCCTAAACCCCCTTAAAAGGAAAAGGAAAAAAAAAAAAAAACTCCATGTGCTCAAGCTACCATGCCTTAGCCTAACTACTACCAAGATGCATAGGTCGGGCATGGTAGCCCAAACCCATATTGAGCATGCATCCTAATGGCCCTATGGGTTAAGGCTGCCATGCTCGAGCCTAACATGCTTGGATTCAAGTAATGCACCCAAATCCATTTGTCATCTCTAATGAGCTCAAGCAACTTGCCTAAGCCTAACTTTTCCTTGAGAATTTTTTCAGCTCTTGATATTTTATAATGATTCAATATATATTAGTTTGAGTAAATACAACTCAAAATATCACAAAAGTAAAATTACACTTTAACCCTTCTCTCCACAAAAAAACAAGATTTATAAGTTATAAATACATAATTAATCCTTTAAACGTTAGGTTCACAATCTTTTTATTCTCAATAATTATAGTGTATATATTTTCATAGTTTATCTCTTTAAAATATTATTATATTTTTTAAAATATTTTTTAAAATACTTATTTAAATATTTAAAAATTTTTATATCTTTTAAAAAAAAAAACCTGTTACATTTACTAGCACCCAAAACTGAAGTAACATGGGAAAAGCCAGTTACCAAAGATTCTCAGGCCTGTGATTTTTCTTTAATTAGGAAAATTAGCAATAGTATGAGGCTCAAAGCCCAAAATCTAATGGCAAGTAGCTCAGAACGGGCCACAGCCACAGGCTGGCCTGCGAAATTAAAAATGCGGCTCTTTACTCCCTTCCCTTGATAAAATGAATATTTAAAACACAAAAATCAACCACAAGATTGGAACCACCAATGTTACTTGTACTCATCCCTTACCCAACTGTTCTGTTCCTGTACCTCTTGTCTTCCATGCCCATCGTTCCCATCTCAGAATCGTAGAGCCCACCTGCTTTTCCTCTTCACATCACCAAACCCACTCCAAAAATATCTGTTGCCTTACTCTCCACCCTACACGCAATTGTAAAAGCAACAACAAAGAGCAAAAGATTCCCAAACTAACGATAATAAAAGCTACCCTGAACCTGATCACTAACCAAATCCCAGAAACCAAAAACCAAGAAATTGGAGAAATAGGAGGCACTCAAACAGGGAATCATAGAAGACTTTTATCAAACATGTGGTGGAGAGACTTAAGAGCTACTTTAAGCCAAAGAATCAACGTTGAAGGAATTGGTTCGTCGGCTTCCGTGCTTGTTAAGGACCAGCATTTGGCTCTGCCTCATGTTTTGGTGCCCGATGTAAGGTACATTGATTGGGGAGAGTTGCAAAGGAGAGGCTTTAAAGGTGTGGTGTTTGATAAGGATAATACTATCACCGTGCCTTACTCTTTGACAATTTGGGACCCTCTTGATGCGTCCATTGAGAGGTGTAAATCTGTTTTTGGGAATGATATCGCTGTGTTTAGTAACTCTGCTGGTAGCTTTGCCATGACCCTTTTGTTTTTTGATCTTTTTTGTTGTTTGCGATTTTATTTTTTGATGGTAGGCTACTAAGCTGTGTTCGTGTGCTGTTGCTGTAATGAGTCAGGTCTCTTCGAGTACGATCATGACGGTTCAAAAGCCAGTGCACTTGAGAAGGCAATTGGAATTAAAGTAATAAGGCACAGTAAGTTTCTTCTCTGCCAATTTGAGCTTTAATTTTAATGGAAAACTTATTTTTTTTTTTTTAATGGTTATGCAATTGGGAAGTTGACAATTTTTTTTTTGACGATCGTGAATGATTTGCTTAGTTAACATGCTGTCCATTGCACTACTTGAAAATATTAATCATTCACATATTACACTACAGGGGTAAAGAAACCTGCTGGAACAGCTGAAGAAATTGAAAAGCACTTTGGCTGCAAATCCTCACAACTTGTAATGGTATATGCAAACTACATGAGCTGCTTTGAGTTGTTGCTCTGGTTTCTTTTTGTTCATTGTATGTGAATAGTATACTTGTGTGATGCAAATTACAGGTGGGTGATCGGCCCTTCACAGACATTGTTTATGGAAACCAAAATGGCTTTTTGACGATATTAACGAAGCCACTGAGTCTTGCGGAGGAACCATTCATTGTTAGGCAGGTTAGTCATCTTCTATTTGAGACACTGAATTTGATTTTTGGGCATCCATGAAAAGTAAGAAAAACATGGGGAGTTGTATTTTGAATAGATATATGCTATTTTCTATTTTATGGATGAAAAGATCCTGCAAAAGGTTTCAATGTGAAATAAGGCTGTATAAGTGTTGTGAATGTGATGCCATTAACAGCCTGTTGTTTTTATTTATCGGAGGATATCACTTTCTTTCAATAAGTTTTTAGTTGCATGCAGTTGAGGCTGTCCATTATTTGTCTTCTGTCCAGCGAGAAGTTTTTTTTTTCTGCTTTGCTGATGGCTTGCCTTCCCCTTTGAAATATTCATCATTACCTCTGCTTTATCCCTCCTTGAAAATTGTACCTAGGTTTTCGCTAATCCTCATGTGGGTCTCACTCCCTGATCTTGCTTGTGTGATGCCTGCTGTGTTTTTTGCTTTCGCATCTTTGTTTATGATTTTTGTGTCATTTAGGAGCAAAAGAATGTAGAACATTTATAGTAGCCTAACTCATTGATATATTGTGTTATAAGAATTTTCCTTAAGATGCCATGGAAGTTAAAATCGACTCATGGATGTGACATGATAGCTGTACCTTATAAAGATAGCTATTTAAGTTGCTTTACCATACTAAGAAATTGTACATTTACATTTACTCATAGAACTACTTAAAAGATTAGACAAGATCTGCTTGACCGGTCTTCTGTATATTGTGTTTCTTCTTCCATTTTTTACCTGAGGATTACTGCTGCTGCCTTGTAGCATGTGGCCCTTTTTACTTCTTGTATCTACCTTTCTTATTTCAAAATAAAAAGAGCAAAATAAAAGATTGACAAAATATTTTTGGAACTGAAGCGGGCATTGTCTGCTAGTTACTTCTCATCGCTAATACTTTTGGTTCTGCATTGTTGAAATATCAGAGAATTAGAGGAAAAAGTTAGTAGTTTGTTCTAGCTTCCACAGAATACTTGATTGATTGGATGAAATAAATGTTCACAGGTGCGGAAACTAGAAATGTCTCTTATGAACTATTGGCTTAAAAGAGGAATGAAGCCAATCAGTCATAATCTACTACCAGATGCCATGGAATGTGTAAAAGATCCACCAACTTTGTAGGAAAACTTTGGTGCAAAATCTTGTAACTACCAATGATTCTCAGGTTATTTCTTGTCATCAAATTTTGTTTATTTAATTGATTAATTGATGTCCAATATGACTTTTTGTGTCAATCACAATTTGAGTGAGAAATTTCCAAAAGAAAGACTGGTGATGGAAAGCCAAATCTTTTTAATTGATGAAGGCCCTATTAGATTGACAGATTTCATCTTGGAATGATCATAAACCACAGTCAAGCAATTTACAGGGCATTGTTTTCTCTCCTATAGGAGAGTCCCTCATCCAGGGATGATTAACATCATCAAATATATACAATAGATTGTTATTTATGCTGACATCATCATTTTTTTTCCTTGCATTGTGAACTGTTACTTCGAGTTAGACATGATGACACCCTTTTTCTTTTACTCTTCTAAATTTTCATGGTTAACACGATGACATATAATTGTATACATACATGAGTGTGTGGACAAGTACGTAGACAGATACCCTACATAAGTTGTGTAATTTGTGATAGATCATGATAAAGAAACATGATCCCTTGAGAGTTGTTTTTATGTTTTTATTTGGGGGGGGGGGGGTTTGTATTCCGGGAGAGAATCATTTAAAGCCTGTAGGACAGTGATCAAAAGCTCCCAACATTTTTGTGTTTTTTTACGGCTTAATACTAAAGAAAACAATAAGATAAGGTGTTGCTGTCATCTGAATACAGAGACTTTGCCTATTCATGTATGGATCGATGACATCATAAAAAATTCTTGTGGTTCTCATGTATGCTTTTGATACATGTTCTAGCATCTAGCCTTTCAGACTACATTTTCTATGAGATATTTGAAAAGAAAAATATTAATCTATATTCTGCCAAGCCAGGATGTAGCTTTTAGATGTAATGAGATCGGGACTTGTGTGAGGAATAAATTCTTTCCAAACATTCCATGATATTTGGATTGGTGTTAGGGATAAAAACCTTTGAAAACTGAACCATACAATGATGCTTTTTTCTTTCTGATACATGTTAGCATATAATCTTTCAGACTACATTTTCTATGAGATATTTGAAAAGAAAAATATTAATCTATATTCTACCAAGCCAGGATGTATATTTTAGACGTAATAAGATTGGGACTTTATGTGAGGAATAAATTATTTCCAAACATTCCATGATATTTGGAGTGGTGTAAGGTATAAAAAAAACCTTTGAAAACTGAACCATACAATGATGCTTTTTTCTTTCTGCTTGTTTTGGTTCTTTATTTGTTATTCTATTGTCTTGTTAATCTAAGATTTTCTGCACTGGTGAAACAAATACTTTCTGTATTCTAGTACTAAGTTACTCTGTGATGAAAAATCACATGACCAAGTAAATCTAGGGAGGATGCGTCTGGTGATTTTAGACACCTTTAGGGATATTGAGGTATTAACCAATATTGTATTATTAGTATTAAATCGAGGGAAGATGGGATTGACATTTCTGGAGTCGGGTTACAAATTGAAAGGGTTTAGATTAGTTCCATCTTGAAGTAGGCTGTGCTGGTAGCCTTTAGAATCTATTGTGCTTGTAGTGCTTGCTTATGTCCGTGCAAACATATATCAAGTTGAAAGAAAAGGTTTTTGTCCGGGCCTGCTATGAATACATTAGTACATTCTCAGACATCCTAAGAGATTATATATATGATTGTAGATGTGATATCCAGCGCAAGATTAGCCCCCTCATAATGCTGTAAAAAGTAAAACCTAGTTTGTAGGACATGATTCTTTGAAGAATTGAACATTTGTGTGCAAAGTATCTAAATCCTGCTGTTGGTTCTACTCTAAAATGACTTCTTAGAAACATTGATGGGCATTCCATGGGAAGGGAATGGGAGAGGATCCATGGTGATTTGTTCATCAGGGCAGAGCAAGGACCAATTGTAAAGAGTTACAACATAGTGGATGAAGATGAGGATATTCAACTTTGCCAGGTGGTTCCCTGCGCAAAGTCTTGGTCCTCCTCCAAGGGGAAGGTAAAGCATATGGTGGAATTGGCTTCTCAAATCTGCTTGGATTGAAAGTTAGAGGATCCTTGAAATACTCTTCATTGTAGTGGGTGCGGTATGTTGTCCACAGAAACTGCAGAAGACCAGATGAAATTAGATCTATGATGAATTATTTGTTAAGATATTTGAAGGCTAATTTCTGGTAAACATGCATTTTCCTGTTGCCGCATGTTTTCTGCAACATCTAGAATGCTTGTAATCAAGCCACCCTTGAACTGTGTTATATAGGGTTTTTTTTTTTTTTTTTTTTTTTTGAGAAAGCATGAAGATTGGGCCATGGGTAATCTTTTCAATGTTTGAGCTTTGTTTTGTGTACCAGCATCAAGGAAAGAAGGATTCAGAACAGATGCGCACCTTCCACCCTTCAGGAATAGTGAATCCTTCGCATTCAATGTCAACGATAGCTTTTCTAAAGGAGCCAAAGATGGGAGGGAAAAGCCGCAAGCTTTCACGTGCAACTTGCCATGTATGTTTCATCTTCATGTCTTCCAATGTTAGATACTCTACAGGTTTCCTCTTGCTCATTATGTCAACAATGTTCGGCCAAGAGTAATAATATACACTGAATTAAGTAGAATCATGGGAAGAAAGCGCTTCATAAGTGAGTTCATTTCAAGTCTGAATTGTATTTATTTTCATATAATTTGTCTTTGGGATGCCCCTCCGATTTTGGAAATTTTCTTTGTAACCTAAAATTCTGAAAGCAAAGAGTACCTTGAAGGAGGAGAGAGTGGCAGTCTGGATGCTCAGCTAGCATTTTGAAAGTCATGGCAACGGAAAAGGATGTTGTATCATGAGCTGCAACCACTAGCAAAACCACATTATCAATAACCTCCTCTTCACTGATCTCCCCACTCTCCAACTGGGAAAGTAATAATATTCCTTCATCACCCTCCAGCCCACTTTCCACCTCCTTCCTCTTCTCACATGCCACTTTAATCAACATTTCTTTTCTCTTTGCTTGCTTTCTTAGCTCCTGAAAACTTGGAACCATGAAATGAAACAGGTGGAGCGAAAACTCCGTCCAAAACTCTCTCAAAAGCATACGGTGTTCCAGGCTAAAAATTGATCCCTAGCAAGCACTCCAAAACTATGGTAAACGTCAAGGCCTTGGTCGAATGGTAAAGACTGATTTCATCACTTATGTTCCAATTTTTATCTAGGTGGAACTGAACGGAGGCGCACTTTTTTGGCACCAAAATCTCAAGCCCTGCAGGGCCCAGGCTGTTGGATATGATTCCGCGAGGGCATCAGTGCTGCTGCCCTTGCTTTTCCTCTTGATGGAACTCATGCCCATGAACTGAACCGATGTAGGAGGCCACTATTTAATAAGTGGCTTACGTTACTTCACGGGCAAAATCAAAAGTTTTTCAACATTAAAAAAAGATATTCTACGTGATGATAATCGAGACAACTTGGATTAAATTAATTAAAACACAGTTTGAGATATAAGACCAAAAAAACCTGCAAAACAAAAAAACAAATTTTTTTTTTAAAGTTCAAGGTCTAATACTCAAGATAAAAACCAAAAAAAAAAAAAACTTCAAAAAATATAACACCAAAGAAAAAAACCCAAGTCATCTCATAATAATTTAATGAAACGACAACTTGCAATATAAAATTAGGATAATTTTTTTTTAATGATGACTTAGTAAAAAAAACAAAGTTTAATAGAAAAAAGAGGTCAAAATAACCTTAAGCCAATCCAAATTAACTTTACCAATCTGTTCTCGGAATAACCAAACAATAAGAAAAGTGAAAAAACAAAAAATCTTAAAGGAAAAATAATTTAATGCAAAATGATAAATTTTAAAAACAAAACATAATAAAAAATCGAGGGAAAAAAAATCCAAGTCAACTCGGGTTAACTCAATTAACTCGTCACACGTGACATGAGATCATGATAAAAAAAAATAAAAAATTAGACCTCAAAAAGAATGGCCTAACTAAAAGGCCTAAGTTAAATAAAAAAAACCACTATGAACAAAAATGCAAGTTGATCCGGATTAACTTGATCAACTCCTTCTCGAAATACCAAAACAGAAAGAGAAGCAAAAAAAAAAGACAAAACTAAAGGAAAAATAATTTAATGTCAAATGATAAAATTAAAAAAAATATATAAGTAATTATAAAGTTAAGAAAAAAAATTAACTCTACCCAAGTTAACTCGATTGACCCGCCACTCACGACATGAGACCGAGATAAAAAAAAAAAAGACTTTTAAAAGAAGAACTTAGCAAAAAAGACCGAAGTTAAATAAAAAAACATTAAATAACACTTGATTAACCAGTCGGAGAACCCAACAAGAAAAAAAAAGAAGAGAAAATCACATAGTTTAAGGGTCAATAATCAAATGTCAAATGATGAATTAAAAAAAAATAATTTCATAAAAAAAACAAGGTTACAAAATATAAGGCAACCATAATTAACTTGACTAACCTATTACCTGGGGATATGAGATCATGATAATTCAACAAAAAAAAAACACAAAAAAATAATGAAGCTAAAAGCGTAATAATCAAATGTCAAATAATGAATTTGAAAACAAAAAATCTATGAAAAAGAAGAAGTTATGTAATCACATCTTATAATTTACTTATGAAAAATCATACATGGCAACAATAAAAATAATTAACTATAACAAAAGTTAATCGAAGTTACAAAAAGAGGTAAAAAAAACCACATCTACTATCATTAAAAAATTCAATCCTCAAGCTGTTCATGTCTTTCTAATTATGCAGATATTTATTTATATCCACCGTTTCACCTTGTATTCACTTATGATTAATGTTTAAAATTTAAATATCAACAATTCTAGAAAAAAAAGAAGAAGAAGTTTTATATGATGTGGGACAACTGAAAATGTAACATTTGCTATATTGTTCTACTGTGAACCATTTTTTTTTCATTTAATTGAATTGGGTAATTTACTTTCAGGTACATGAACTTGGAGTGTTCATTGCTCTGAAGTGGATATGGGCAAGAAATAAATGAGAGTCATGAAGATGCCGAAACAGATTTCAATATGTGTTGTCTATTCTATTCGTCCAGTGTTTTATTTATTTATTTATTTTTAACATAGTCAAAGAATAAAAAAATTCATATCATGAATATTTATAAAAAATTTAACCAATGGGATATATCTAACTCGTGTAAATAAATAAATAAAAGTTAAACTAAACACATAAAAACTGTTTTTTTATCAATAATAATTTCAACAAAAATTTAAACCAAATATATATTTTAATATAACATATTATAACAAAATATTTGGGAATGTGATTACGTTTTTTTTTAAAGTATTTTTTATTTATAAATATATTAAAATAATAATTTTTTATTTTTTAAAAATTAATTTTGATATTAGAGCATCAAAATAATTTAAAAATAAAAAAATAATTAATTTGAAGTAAATAAATTTTTGTTTAAATATTTTTAAAAACATTTTTAAACATAAAAATTAATATTAAACCAACTTTTTATAAGCTACAACCGCAAAAACCAACGAACGGTTGAATTAGCATGTGGGCCACTGTAAAATCATGGGCCCCAAAAACTTTACCTCGCATGGAAATAGTGGGTGACAGTGACTTACGATTGATATGCAAGAGAGAGCTGGCAGGCAAAGCTAATGAGGTCGTTCATATTAATTCTGATTGTTTGAGTATTTTAAAAATATTTAATTTTTTTTATTAATTTTAAATTAATATAATTTTAATATTTTTAAATTATTTTGTAATTTTAATATCAATTTTTTTTTTAAAAAATTAAAAAATATTATTAATATATATTTTAACATGAAAAATTATTTAAAAAACTACGAGAACTACACTGGGGTGTTGACGTGGGACTTGGGCTTTCCTATCCTCGACAGACCAGAACTCTATAATGTATTACAGAAATGGCCAAGCAGTCTTCTACACTCAAAAATAAATTTTCACTTAAATAGGCCACGGCCCACAGCCATTCTTAAAAGAAGAGAGAGAGAGGAAAAAAAAAATAGTTTCAATTTATTTCGGTCGATGCCAATATAAGTTTGCAAGATAGGAGTGATGGAATATATTTTGGATTGAAATCTCTCGATCCTTTTAAATTTTCAAATCTAAAAATTTAAAACATATAGTAGTTGTATGTTAAAGAATTATTGGTCAAAGACAGTTTTGCTGTCATCGTCAACCAAGGCAACAGAGCCCTGAATTGACACCAGCTTTGCTGTGTTTTATTTACTCATCTCCTAAAGCTTGTGTTCTACCTCAACTACTTCTCTGCCACAATCATTAAGGTGACAGCTTCTAATTTCAGAATTATGGGTCCCTTTTCCCTTAGGATGCCAATTGCCATGGTTTTTGAAGGTTTTTTTTTTTTTTTTTTCACATTCCTGTAGCATGCGTTTGTCTGCTTATATTCAAGTTGCAACGATGACAACTATGGAGCAACAGGCTGTGCTGCCAAGAGACACCATTTTATATTTTCGTAAAGATTAGTACAAGATCTAAATATCCCAACAAGATCTTGTTCTTGTTTTCAATGGCCTGGTCTGGTCTACGGCGAAGAAAATTAATTTATTTGAAAACGTACGTGATCTGAAATGGTAATAAAACCAATTACTGGATGGAGGTTGTGGGCAAGCGCGCAGGGCTCAAATCTTTATGGTCTATCGAACCACCATAATTCTTGGGCTCAATATTTGTTAGCTTGTCTGATGAGAGAGAGAATAGAAGGTACCTGCCCCTCTCCCTCTCCTATTTTGACAGAGTTAATTAATTAGAAGAAATACATTTCATATCTAGCTCAAGTTTAAAACGGGACCGGCTGAACGGAGACTTTGAAAAAAAAGAGAAAACAACCCAGTCCGAATTCAACGGCTTAAAGTCTAGGGATAATGAAACAGGATGAAGGGTTCAATCCCTTGGCTGGAGCAAGTTGAGACATGCGTTTCGATCATTTTTCTTGAGGTTGAAACTAAATGCTACATTGATAATTAACTAGGGGATGTTGCAGCACCAGCAGGTCTTACAGGAAATGATAAACAAAGAAATTAGGAGACATTATGATGTTTCGAACCTCCCAGTATCACAGTGGATGCCTGTTCCACTGTTCTTCGTGATTAACCAGTTTGAGTATTAGTTGTTTAAGTTTTGCTGCTTGATCTTATTGTCTTTGCACAAATTTTGATGGATTCAAAAATCATGTCGATGCCGAAACTTTTGAGACTACTCCCTGTAGATTAATCACAGCCTGTTAATTGAAGGCAACTTGGTCCCAGATCACTGTACGAGCTTGTTCTATAATCTTGTCAAATGGGTGCAGGTAGAGATTAGGTCCTAGAATTATGCCCCATTATTTTGTTTGCTCTTGTTCTCAATGATTCCCGATTCCGTCTCCCTTCTAGTGAACCATGAGCTAAGTCTGCGATCGAGCTTCTCTTTGGATTTGGAAGGACACGCAATCATGAATAATCTTTGCAGAAATTAAACTGGTTCCTACTATACATCCTTAGAGTTTGGATATTGACAGCTCCCGCTGCTAGAATAATTCATGCTACGGTAACCTTGGCAAAACCTAGATGGCAATGACAATTAACACATCAAGCTGCGAAGTTCAATCCCCACAACAATCCATTATCACGAGTGATCAGTTTATGGAAGTTAAAACTATAAGTATGTCGTGGGTGAAATAAGACGAGGGAGGGGGTGGATCTGCACCATCGCATCAATACAAGTCATTAATAGCCCTTTTTAATGCTCCTGCAACACATCAACTAACCACATACTCTTTCACCTGCTAATATTTACTTCCCTCTGTCAACTCTATATAATATTCACCTGTCCTTCACTGGAGAAAGCATCTTTCAGTCATCTCTTATCTTCCTTCTAGTCCTCTCCGAGCATACAGAGATGGAGAAGCAGAAGAGCAATCAGGTTCCAGTGTTGATGTGGGTTTTGGTCGCTGGCTTGGTTTCCCACAACTTGGCCTTCCCTGTCTTGGCCACAACCTTTGAAGATCAAAAGAACTACTACTACTCCCCACCAGACCCCCATTCAAGAAGCCCCCCTTCTGGTCTCCATCTCTCTCTCTCTCTCTCTCTCTATATATATATATATATATATATATCACACAGGCAATCGCGCTCTAAACTACAGTGCTTGCACCCTATATATGTTGCATGCACGACCTACTTTCTTCTTACTAAGTAGCTAGATAATTTGTAAATTATGTGTTCGCGTGTCTTCATGCTATTATATATAGGATTTTTTTTTTTTACTATATATGCAAGTGATAGTGGGAAGAAAATGTTCATATCTGATCAAATCACTAAGATGATTCAGCTAAAGAAACCTCTGTAAATCTACTTCACTTCTTTCTTCCAATATCTAGACTGTTAACTGTTCAAATTCTAATTGGCAGGTTCACACACCCCTTCCCATGGAACTACACCTTCACATGGCTCAGGAGGTAGCTCTGGTGGCACACCATCTCACCGAACACCATCAACCCCTTCAGGTGGAAGCCACAATCCAACACCATCAACCCCTTCAGGTGGAAATTGTGGAACCCCACCAAGAGTTCCTACTCCATCAATACCATCAAACCCTCCTCGAGGTGGTGGATACGACCCCACCCCTCCGACCACTGGAGGCAGCCCTCCTCGAGGTGGTGGATACTACCCCACCCCTCCGACCACTGGAGGCAGCCCGCCTACACCAGTGATCAGTGTAAGCCCACCAACCACCCCAAGTATCATTCCAGGCACCCCTTTCACCCCCACGCCTCCTTTCATTCCTGATCCTAATTCACCCTTCTCATGCAAGTAAGTTTCTATTATTCACCTCGAATCTAAACTATATGAAATATATTAAATATATACATCTATCATCATGCAGTGTCCATATATTAACAACTAACAACTGACACGTATGTTTTTTTTTTTTTTTTTTTTCCAGTTACTGGAGAACTCACCCTACGCTAATATGGGGTGTTTTGGGCTGGTGGGGAACAATGGGAAACGCATTTGGTGTTGGTAGCTTGCCAGGATTTGGAACGAGTATGACCGTGCAGCAAGCACTTTCAAACACACGTACTGATGGGTACGGAACACTCTACCGAGAAGGTACTGCTTCCTTGCTCAACTCCATGGTAAGCAACAGGTTCCCTTTCACAACCAGGCAAGTCAGGGAGAATTTCATTTCTGCACTCGCCTCCAACAAGGCTGCAGGAGCCCAGGGACATCTCTTCAAGCTGGCCAATGAGGGCAGACTCAAGCCTAGAGCCTGATGAGAGATTATCTTTTGCTTATGTTCACTGTTCAGTTGGTGCAAAACATAATTAATTAGTATATCTTTTGTGGTGTGTGCTTTTTAATTGGGTTCTTATTTGACCTAGTGTCTTATGATCAACGTTGATGTCATATCTATATTCAAGGATAGAAACTATGTTGACATTTGAATGCTTAAGTTGATGTTTTCTTATTTAGTCTTAAATAACATTCATGGTTCGAATTCAATTCCATTTTTGTTCTTGTCAATAAAAATGTGCTACTGGATTAGCAGTGCATAGACTTCTGACAGAGATTTTTATAAATAATAAAAGCCCAAAAAGAGGGTCTGCGACTCCAAATACACATGAAGTATCTATACAGGAGATCAGTATAAGAAATATGCTGCATGATAGTTGGAACTTGCAGAGAAATACAAGGTACAGTTTGTCAAAATCCCAATATGGATTTTATATATCCTTAATAATAATAATAATATATAAATATATAAAAAAAAACATCCCCGGCTCCCCGCCATGGCTTAGCTGTCAGTCTAAGAAATGGCAGCAAACGAGGCAAGCTAGGTTAGTACCAGAGAGTAAATGAGAATTGAATGGGCTTTATGTAAGGCAGCAAGCAGTGCAGAAAAACACTTACTGCATAGCACAGCTGTAGGAATTAACTCAACCCTACTTATTTATGAGAAATCTGAACATGCAGGGACTGTCAAAGGAATCCAAGAAGAACGTGCACCAAAGCCAAAATACATATAAGCCTGTGATTATCATTGTTAAATCACAACATCTAGAGGAAGATTTGTGCCTCGGCTTAAGATGACCAGAAGAGCATTTTATGAACACAAATATCAAGAAACAATGGACGATAGGTGAAAAGAAAAGGCTTTAATAAGTTTTTTTTTTCTTCTATCAAATAACCAATATAATTTATTTCTTCTTTCCTTGTTTCTTGATGTACGAACAGTTGAACACTGAGCACTGACTGTGTGGTGTTACCGACAAGTACTTAAAATATGCAAAATCTTGGAATCTAGAACAGATTGTCAAATCCGTCTAGGTTTCACTCGTCCTTCCTCTTTGCAATCAACAAACAAATGATTCAACAGTTCTAAAGTCGGTTAAGTTCCCCCTCACTGTCCAGAGTACAACAAAATTTGGTGCTTGAATTATGACTTAAAATGACAGCAATGGCTTAGTACATATACGTGATAAAGATTGATGATTTAGCATATGTCGGATCATGATATATATGAGCTAGCGGGGACATATAATTTGTCTGTAATAACAATACCTACCTAGAATCATCAAAATTCCCATGCCAAATGCAATTAATATCACTTAAATTTCATCATCACCCACCTAATTGTTGTATGAATAAGAGAAGAAGAAAAAGTATTACTGTGTTTTGGACTTTTGTTAGCTACACATTTACAAATGTAAAAGATTTTAGCAGCGGAGAAAAGCTATCGCCGTGTAAAGTAGTTTCTTTTAAGCGCATTGATTCAGTTGCAGTTCTGTCAGAAGAGAAATTTTTTTTTTTTTTAAAAAACTCTTGATGCGTTCCAACTTAAAATAATACTACTAACAAATTGGCAGAGGGCCAGATGGCTTAAGTTAGAGTAACAATAAATGCAAACCGACGGAACAAAATAAAGGAAGGAAAACAGAAACTTTGAGAGGTATGGTCTCAGGACAAGAGCAGTCCAGCAGATGTGTATGTAACAAAAATATTCCGACAGGCAAGTAATTGAGAAGGAAATTTAAAAAATGGGTTAAAATTCTAGCTCAAATGTCTAGAATGACAAGAATCATAGCAAGAAAATTATTATATATAGACACAATTATTTAAAATAAATGGATAAATAAAAAAATTTGCACAGTTATTTTTAACACGGTTCATCAAGCCTATATCCACACCTTAAATATTAAATTATACTTGAGTAATGTATTTATTCACTAGTCCAAGTTCAAGAGTACAATAGTCATTTAATAAATCTATACCAAGCTTTTTACACCACTTATAGAAATCCATACTTCAAGATTTTTCCATTTGAAGATATATCATCTTTAAGATTTTGCTTATGGTGAATTTTGTTAGTTGTATTGGATGACCTTTTTGTGAGGGTTTTTCTCGTTACATAGCAATGTTTTAACTAATTACACGGCTGAATCTCATCAAGTACATCAATTCTGTTTAACTAAATAAAAAACTAAAATATACAATTGATCACAAAATATTTACCATTATAATACATAAATCATGCCATAAATAAATAGGCTAATTATACCTTGATATAATCTTACTAACATCCCCCCTTAAATTGATACAGGTCGATAAGAAAACATCAATTTGCCTATAAAAATTGAGGGTGCTAATGAGTCATAGCTTTCATAAAGATATTAGCAATCTGGAGATCAATGGATATATGAGGAAGAGAAATGACACAAGTGTCAAATGCTTCCCAAATAAAGTGACAACCCACCTCAATATGCTTTATGTGCTCATGATAAACTGGATTAGCAGTAATCTGAATAGCATTAGTGTTATCAGCATGAAGAGGAGCGGGATTAGACTCAAAGAAACCCAACTTAGCAAGAAGCCCATGAAGTCAACTAATTTTGGAACAAGTAGCAGACATTAAATAGTATTCATATTCAATAGAAAATTTCAAAACACGAGCTTGCTTTTTACTCTTTCAAGAAATCAAAGAATATCTTAGGGAGCGATACCAGCCCATGACAAAACAACGAGTATCAGGACAACTGGCCCAACCATCATCACTATAAGTAATGAGACAAAGAGGATAACTAGTAGGGAAGAACAACCCACGACTAGGAGACCCTTGTAGATATTATATGATACGATGAACGGCAACTAAATGTAAATGACATGGAGTCTGTATAAATTGGCTAACATGCTAGACAACAAAGGAAATATCAGGCCAAGTAATAGTCAAATAGTTTAGGCTACCCACTAGCTAGTGCTATATAGTAAGATCTGAAAAAACAAAAAAAAATTCACCCTCCACACAATGATACTTCGTGTTAACTTCCAAAGATGTATCCACTGAAGAAGTATCTTGAAGACTGACCAAAGTAATTAAATCTCGTGTATACTTATGCTGATTTAGAATGATGCCCGAATGAGTAATGTGAACTTCCAATCCTAAGAACTATGTAAAAGAACCAAGATCATTCATATGAAAAGAGGCGTAAGGATGTTGTTAGAGATGATTCATCAAAGCAGAATTTGTCCTGGTGATAACAATATCATAAATTTAAATCATAAGAAGAACAATACTAGCAAATATCTTGCAAAAGAATAAATAATAGTCATATTGGCTTTGCTGAAAGGAAAACTGAAGCAATGTAGTTCGAGACTTGTCAAACCATGCTTGGGGAGCCTGTTTTAAACCATAGAGAGATCACTTTAACTTACATACATCTAAAGAAGAGAAGAAGGAAAAACCAAGTGGAAGAGCCATGTAAATTTTCTATTTGAGATCACCATAAAGAAATGCATTTTTGAAGTTTATTTGATGAAATGGTCAGCCTTATAAAGCTGTAGTAAAGAGAATTATATGCATTATAGTCATCTTGGCTATTGGAGCAAAAGTCTCCTCATAGTCAACCCTATATTCTTGTTTATTTTTAAGTACAACCAATCATGCCTTATACATATATATATTTCCATTAGAGTGGTGCTTGATCAAGTAAACACATTTATAACTGATGAGTTTAATAATATATAAGCAAGAAACTATATTCCATGTAAGATTGTCTTTGAAAGCCCTAAGTTTTTTATCCATTACTTTCCACCAACATTTATGTTTAACAACTTAAAAAATATAGGAATGGAAATAAAAGTTAAAGTAGCATTAAAACCATACTGATCAGAAGGGTGTGATACTTATGTAGAGTGTCGAGGATTAGGCGTAGGAGCCATGTCAGGCTCAGAAGATGTAGATGATGTTAGATTAGGTGTGAATTAAGGATCAAGCTCAAGAAAGGGTAAAATTGGTTGACATCGAGTATACACGATTCCAAATTTGAACCATTTAGAAGGAGGCAATTCATCATAACAAGGAAGAACACTAAGCTCAGGCAAGGACTCAACATGATTAGAAAAATAATATTGATTTTCAAAGAAAATAACATTACGAGAAATATGAAATTTGTTAGAACTAGGATTATAACATACATATCCTTTATGAGAAATACTATAACCCATAAAAACACATATAACAAACCGAGCAGAAAGTTTAGGAGAGATACCCTAGATATAACCATGCATAATATCAAAACATTTTGCATCATGACTGCCATGAAAAGGAAATGAAAGAGTTTTACTCTTACCAAGTTTGCATATCGAATAATCAAATGATAAAGGTTTAGAAACATGTTTTTTATTGCCAAACAAACCAAAACTTAACATATAAGATAGAACAACAGAGTTTGGATGGGCCAAATATTTGTGCCATATTTCATTATGAGAATTAATTATCATACAAGCCATAGATAAATTAAGAATGGAAAAGTGTAATGGATAAGGCCTTTCAACTTTGAGCTCTTTTTCATGATTGTCTTGCTTGACATATGATCCTGCACACGACAACCATTACGAGAAAAATAAACATCACAATTATCATCAACTAACTAGCCTACTACGATGAGATTAGTAGAAAGTTTAGGAGATACATAAACATCTCTAAAAGAAGAATTAATATCCCCAACTTCATCAATAGCTAATTGACTCATTAGCTATCTGAATCTGAGATGAACCATGATAAATGTGAACATTACAAGTGTCAGATAATCTAGTCATATAATTGGATGCGACATAATCAATAAGCCAAAATTAAGATGTATTTGTACATTTACCTTGAAGCCCTAAGGTAAAAAAGGCTGACATAATCATCTGTTAAATCATATTTGGGGTAAAAACAAATTGATTATTAACTATAAAAGGACCAACCAAAAAAGAATTAACCGTAACCTAATAGGTATGAGCTTGATGATTCTTTGGATAAATAGGACATTCTTTGATAATATGGCCTCACTTCTTGCAGTAATTTCAAAATTTATTTAGGTAGTAGGCAACAATGTGCCTATACTCCTTGCAACTAAAGCATTGAACCTTCCGTATATCCCTACCATTGCCTTTCCTATGAGTTGTATATATTATGACATTAGATGTCATTTTATCTCGCTAAAATTTAGCTTATGTTATAAGATGTTGCTCTTCTCGAAGTAATTCTTCAAAACACATATCCAATGAAGGAGAAGGATCACTGTTCATCAAATTAGAGTGAGTCGCCTCAAATTCAACTTGTAATTTCATAAAAAAAATAGTCTCTTTTACTTTGTTCATGAACTTCCTGAATAGCTAAGAGAGAAGCATCTAATCTTTAACATAAACCATGTCAGCAAATTCACCCTATAAGCTTTGAAACCTAAAATAATAAGCTTGAATTGAGAAATTACCCTTAATGTAATTGGCAATCTCATATTCCAACTGAAAACATCAGGTTGTGTTGTTCTAATTGTCATAACCTATTTTTGGGTTCTTCCCAATTGCATTTCCTTTTCTAAAAATAAAAATAAAATTGAAACAATGCCGTTTTGAACGACATTATTCTCCTTATTCCCTTTGCATGCAAAGGCAAGGAAGAAGAAGATTTTAAATTATTTTTCCCGCTCTCTCTCTCTCCACCCCACTTGCCCAAAAAACCCAACATGACCTATACCCACACATACCCTCCATGCCCTGCCACCATGATGAAAAAGAGGAGGGTCATGCCTTGCAGCTGCTGCACATAAGCCATCCCACTCCACCATGGCCTGCACTTGGACAGGGATGGTGAACCTCTCCCTTGGCTGTCTATAAATACAGGGGAGAACTGGATAAACAAAAAAAAAAAAAGAAGGGGAGAAATGAACAAGAGATATTTTTTATGAAAAATGAAAGAAAACGAAAAGAAACAGAGGGGGAATGAAGGGGAGATTGTTGTTGCAACCATAGAGAAGGAAACAGGGGACAAAAAAGACAAGGGAAAAGAGAAGAGATAATAGAGAAGAACAGTAACCTCGCTCTTTTTTTGATCTCTCTCTCTCCGCTGTTTGAAACAACATCACCATCAACCTCTTACCATCTTCTTCTCCCTGTTGGTTTCGCTGCAACACCCTTGAAGAAAAAGAAGAAACATGTGCCTCTGCACAGACAAAAAAAACAACAGCAACAATCTTTTTTATCAGCATTCCACCACTAATATTCTTCTCGGTCACCACCACAAACCATTACCAGCTCATCTACCAGAGCCCTTTATTCCAAGTAACTCTCTCCCCCTTATCTCTGTTTTCTGGTTTATTTTCTTGCATGCAGAATGTGCATTGTGCACGTTTTTGCAAGCAATAAAATAATTACTCGGTTACTGTGTATGAGCAAGTAACCGGCTAATTATAATTGACTGATTACTATACATGAGCACAATAACCAGTCCATGATTGCTACGGGTTGGATCATCAGCCCAGTTCACGTTGCTAGGCTACGTCCAGCCCAATAAAGTAGTTTGTATTTTTATTTGGGTTGATCCCAACTCAATTTTGTTTCAGTTCATGCCCACTGTAAAATAGTTTTTTTTTAAAAAAAGTCTTTACGAAAAAATTATGATTTTCTCGCGTATTTTTCTATTGAATTTTTCTTAATATCAGTTTGTATTTTTATACCGTAAAGATATAAATCCAGTATTAAAATACTCTGTTTTCGTCCAAACATTGCAAAATTTATAAAAGAAAAAAAATGTTTTTTTCTTTTTCTTCATACATATGGCCAAGTCTATAAAAACAAATCATACAATATTTTTGTTGTAACCCATTTTTGGGTCCCCATAAAAAAAATAATAAATACAAAAATAAAAATAAAAATGAAAGGCTAAACGGTGCTGTTTTGAACGGCACTGTTCCCTTTTCTTCCCCACCGAGCATACAGTAGGAAAGAAGGAAAAAAATGCATATTTAATGACGCCGGTCCCTCAAGCCCACCGACCACCGGTCCCTCTAGCCCACCAACTGAAGACATTGGCCGACCACCTACCGCACCACCGAAACCGAGGGAGGCACCCCTAAACAGCCGCGCCCGACCCGTTCCTTGGCTCCACAATGAAAAAAACATGCTCACGGGCTCTATAAATAGAGGAGGAACAGCAGGGAAGAAAAAGGAGGGGGGGAAGAGAAGAAAAAAAGGAGAGACAAAGAGAAGAAAGCAGAAGAGAAGGGAGAGAGAGCGAAATAAAAGAAGAAGAAGAAGAAGCAGAGAAGAGAGTAAAACAGAGGAGAGAGAGAGAGGAAAACAGCACCGCCGGCCACCGCGAACAGCCAGTTTCGCCGCCGCCACCCCGCCACATCAGTTGCTGCCAACATCACCACCGCTCCAGGTAGCCTTTCCCGTCGTTTTTTTTTTGTTCAGCTTCATCTGCATGCAGAACGTTTACGTTCTGCAGCAGATGAAGATTAATAGCACAGTAACTCGCTAATTAATTCACAGTACTGTGCATGTGCACAGTAACCCGCAGATTAATTCTCTGGTTACTGTACACACAGCAACCCCGGTTACTATGTGCACAGTAACCAGCCCATTCTTTGGGCCAGGTTCGGCCCAGCCCATATATTTGGGCCTGATCCGGCCCATTTCAAAGAAAAAAATAAAAAAAAAATTGTTTCAGCATTTTATAATTTTTCCGCGTAATTTTTATGTCATTAGGATTAATATTTGGTGGTATTTTTTTTTATGTTGTTAAAAATACAAAAATCTGATTTTCAAATACCCGGTTTTCTTCAAAAACTTCCACAAAATACAAAAAAATTAAAAAAAGAGAAAAAAATGTTTTTATGCATACGACCAAGTGTCTCAAAGCTAAAAATTCATATTGTATTTTTTCATACACCAAAAAAAATGTTTTAGCATGCATTTTGGCTTTAATAACCAGTTTATTAAAGTCAAGAGAATATTGACCAATATTTCAAAAACAACAAAAATTTTATTTTGCTTGTCTCTTAGTATCCGGGGTATGACTTTACACGTAATGCATATTCTGGATATTTAATTCTTTTTTTTTTTTGGACAATAGAACCTGGGGTATGACATTACATGTAATGTGTATTTCGAACAATAAAAAATCACAACACGACCTTAGATTTTATCAGACATTAAAACAATGCAGCTTACCTTAGGTAGGACGTAGTTGGGGTGCTAATACCTTCCCTTTACGTAACCAGTCTCCGTACCCGATCTCTAAAGACCAGTTAAGGTTCCTAGTAACCAGAATACTAGGTGGCGACTCCCAGTCCATATTTTTCACTTGTAGAGACAAGAATTCCATGTCTCTCCTTTTTTTTTTTTAAGGAATAAATATTTCCGATTTTTTCTTAAGGGTGGACGATCGCCGCGCCGCCGCACACGTGTGACAGAATGGCGACTCCACTGGGGACTTTGTGGACTAAGCTTTGTTTTTGTCTGATGATTGTGTTTTATTGTTGTGGTTTGCGTGTTTATTTTTAAATATGCATTTTCTTTATATATTTGTTCATATTTAGTTGTGCGCTTTAATTTTTGTACATATTTATGTCATGCATCACATAGTTAATTTTTTTTAAAGCACACACAAGCTTCAGGTTAGGGGGGAACTAGCAGCTTACCTTATGACTTTTAGTCAAGGTTTAAGTTTGTGTAAACCCCAACTCTTCGTTGAGTGCTTAGACTGGTAATAGTTGGACACGTGCCAACCCATTACCTACTGGGCCCCTATATTGCCTTTACGAGGGTAATCACTAGGACAACGAGAGACCCTTTTTAGAGACCAAGTAGTAAACCTACCTTTTGTCTCACTTAAAAAGATTAGAACCAGCCTTTAGGATGTATGCTCCGTATACATTGTTTTGCATCCGAGCAAGCCCTTCTTGAAGCATCTTGAACTCCAGACTTTTGGGTGACACAATGACCGTCGCTCAGAAAATTTTCATTGTAGAGTTTGTGCAAGAATCAAGATTCTTGTTTCATCATACAAGAGTTGCGACCATATGTCACCCCTCAAAGGGCGAGTTCGTCATATAGATTACATGTTCATACATTTAACATGCATACATGTCAGATTGAAATATAGGTCCTCAAAAAGTCTACAAAACCCGACTTCGAGCAAGAAACATGGAAGATGAAGAGCGTGCTCAACGTGATGCCTATTTGCACGAGGAGTTGGAGTCTCTGAAAATAAGTGTGGCTCACCTCACTAGCTTACTCAAGCAAACACTAAGAAATACCTCTGATGAAGGTCCTTCTAATCAATCGATCACCTTTGATCCGGCTTCTACTTCAGTTCAGCCTAAGGAAAGAATGAGCGAACATGGTCAAGAACCTCAGCAAAATCCAACATTTATGCAGTCAACGACACTTGCACCATCCCCAACAGTTGTGAAGGCATCTGCTAATGAGTCCCACAAGGCTAAGTCATCTGATAGCATTGATCAAGCTAAGATAGAGGCGCTGGAAGCCAGACTCAAAGCCATTGAAGGGGTAGACTTATATGACCCGGTACGGGCAGCAGAGATGTGTTTGGTCCCAAACGTGGTTATCCCAAAGAAATTTCGTGTTCCTGAATTCATCAAATACAGTGGAACACAATGCCCCATGACTCATCTCAGGTCCTACTGCAATAAAATGGCTGAGGTAGTACATGATGAAAAACTACTAATGCAATTTTTCCAAGATAGTTTAAGTGGGGCAACTTTGAGTTGGTACATGAGATTGGATAACACAAAAATTCGCAACTGGAAAAATCTTGTGGATGCTTTCGTCAAGCAATACAAATACAACATGGACATTGCGCCCGACAGAACCAGTTTGTCCAATATAGAGAAAAAGGATAAAGAAAGCATAAGGGAATATGCTTAAAGATGGCGAGAATTAGCTGCTCAAGTACATACCCCACTTCTGGACAAAGAGATGGTCTCTTTATTTGCCAACACACTCAAAGCACCATATTACGAACATATGATGGGTAGTTCAGCCCAACAATTCACTGATGCCGTGATAGTGTGTGAACGCATAGAGCAAGGTGTCAAGAGTGGTAGAATTTCTACACCAACCAAGAAAAGAGGCTTCGAAAGAAAAGAGGTTCACCATGTTGAAGATGGCTACATGGGTAAAAATAATACATCCCAAAATTACCATACTCCATCCCAAATTGCCAACATCCAAAAATCTAAACCCCAAAACTTTCAAGCCAAAAGCCAAATTGGAAATTTCCAAAGGGTTCAAGAACAACTGCCTCCACTACCGTTACCCCTGAATGAGATGTATCAAAAGCTATTAAGCATTGGGCAAATAGCTCCAGAACCTCTAACACCTCTGCAGCCACCTTATCCTAATTGGTACAAGCCAGAACTCAAATGTGAATACCATGCCGGTATTACTGGGCATAGCATCTATACCTGCAACGCCTTCAAGAAAAAGCTTCTGCAATTAATCAAGGCTGGTTGGATAGAGTTGGAAGACACCCCCAATGAGAATACAAACCCGCTGCCTAATCATGCTTGAAGCATATTAGGATGGAATGTTTGGGGAATTGGAAAGCATCAATGATCCAGCATGATAGCTTGAATTTTTAACCGTGGTGTTGTTCTGCATTGTCTTTGAGTCCTCTACGCAGAGCTTTTGAGAGGAGTTTAGCCTATGAACAACATATATTTGGGCCTGATCCGGCCCATTTCAAAGAAAAAAATCAAAAAAATTTATTTCAGCATTTTATAATTTTTCCGCGTAATTTTTATGTCATTAGGATTAATATTTGGTGGTATTTTTTTTTATGTTGTTAAAAATACAAAAATCTGATTTTCAAATACCCGGTTTTCGTCAAAAACTTCCACAAAATACAAAAAAATTAAAAAAAGAAAAAAAAATGTTTTTGTGCATACGGCCAAGTGTCTTAAAGCTAAAAATTCATATTGTATTTTTTCATACACCAAAAAAAATGTTTTAGCATGCATTTTGGCTTTAATAACCAGTTTATTAAAGTCAAGAGAATATTGGCCAATATTTCAAAAACAACAAAAATTTTATTTTGTTTGTCTCTTAGTATCCAAGGTATGACTTTACACGTAATGCATATTTCGGATATTTAATTCTTTTTTTTTTTTGGACAATAGAACCTGGGGTATGACATTACATGTAATGCGTATTCCGAACAATAAAAAACCACAACACGACCTTAGAATTTATCAGACATTAAAACAATGCAGCTTACCTTAGGTAGGGTGTAGTTGGGGTGCTAATACCTTCCCTTTACGCAACCAGTCTCCGTACCCGATCTCTAAAGACCAGTTAAGGTTCCTAGTAACCAGAATACTTGGTGGCGACTCCCAGTCCATATTTTTCCCTTGTAGAGACAAGAATTCCATGTCTCTCCATTTTTTTTTTTAAGGAATAAATATTTCCGATTTTTTCTTGAGGGTGGACGATCGCCGCGCCGCCGCACACGTGTGACAATTTTCATACAACAAATTTTTTTCTTAAAAAAAACATGTTTTGGCATGCATTTTGGCTTTAATAACCGGTTTATTAAAGTCAAAGAACTAGGTCAATATTTAAAAAATTTCAAAATATATTTTGTTTTCTTTTCGTATTTGGGATTACGAATTTATATATAAAATATAGTTCTTATATTAAAAAGATATTTCTTTTGACGACATATAACAATCAGATTTTTACTTGATAAGATACGAATCTCCTTATAGAGGATGACTTTTCTTAAACCGTAGATAGACCGACAATTAGAAACCATCACAAAACCTTATATTTTATCATACAACTAAACAATGCAATTTACCTTAGGTAGGGTGTAGTTGGGGTGCTAATACATTTTCTTTAAGCAACCAGTCTCTGTATCCGATCTCTGAGACCAGTTAGGGTTCCTAATAACCAAAATACTAGGTGTCGATTCCTATTCAAATTTTCCACTGATAAAAGACAAGAATTCTTTGTTTCCTCATATTTGCCAGATAGACACAACAATATACTTGAGGGTGGACTGATCGTCGTGACGCCGTACACGTGCGATAAGCCCATCGAGTTCGAGGTCGAGATCTAAACCTTTTAGTTTTTCTTCTTCATGATTGGATAAGCTTAGAATGCTCATAAATCTTGATATGTTATTACTTTGGTTTCCAAGCCATCGAGCTCTAAATCTCAAAATATAGTTTTAGTATAGATAACTTGTTTTTAATAGGACTTAAAAGATGAACTTAGATTGATGTGTGAAAGTTAATCCAATGATAGTTTTATTTAAAAACACGAGCAAAATATTACTTCCGTTAAAAGAAAAAATATCATTTCTACATTGCTATGCACCCATTTATGAAGTTTATTGTCATGTTTTCTCTTTAAAACAAACAATCGCTAGTAAGCTATCTCAAACTGTTTTTTTTTTTTTTTCCCCGGATAATCCAACTTTGATAAGGTATATTATAATTTTATAAAATAAAATAATATTTAAAAATTATCTAATTATTCCATTTTTTCAAATAAAATTAGATATTTTTATAGTAATATTAATAATTACTTTATGAATAATTATATATAAAATTAAAATGCACAATAAATGTTCAATGAAAATAAAATATTTATTTTATTATATTTTACTGTTAATTCATTTATATAATTCTATCAAATTAATTATTCTTTATTTTTTTTATACAATCGTTTAATGATTTTGTTTTTATTTCTTGATTGAAATTTTCTTGTCAAATCATGATATGTTTTTATTTTAAAAACTAATTTTGATAGAAAATTTTTTTTTCAAAATAAAAAAAATTATATGGATAAGGAAATGAAAGTTTAATTAAAGAGATATAAATATTTTTCTCTTTAATTCAAATTATTGGAAGTGTTTACAATATTTAGTTTGATTGCTCCTAGCTTTTATTAAAAAATCATGTTGCCAATAAAAAAAAAGACATGTTTTTATTAAATTTTAAAAAAATGAATAAAAAAGATATTTTTAGCTAAAAAATACCCTTTTTGTGAATATATACTTTAATTGCTACACTTTAAATTAAAATAAATTTCGAAAAATCCTCACGAGGGAATCCGCTGGCTAGTTATATCTACATATATTTGATGGGTCACTTCACACTTTTGTGCGAGTAAATGAGGCCGCGAAGGATGTCGGTTCTTTTGTGGGGGTAAATTGGCCTCGCATTTAAAAGTGGGTAGGAACTATTTTTTAAAATTATTTTTTATTTAAAATATACTAAAATAATATTTATTTTAAAAATATTTTTGACATTAAAATAATCTGAAAATATAAAAAATAAAAAAAATAAATTTTTTTATTTTTTTAAAAATATTTTTAAAACATAAAAACAAATATTCTATTAATTTACACATGCGACAAAATAATTTCTTACACTAGTTTTTGTTGGACTCCAAAAAATAATATTGTTTGGTGAAAGGCCACTTTCTTTTCTTACTGGTTTTGGCCTCATGAATGAGATCGAAAGAGAGTATTCGGAGTGGGCAGATAGAAAAATATTCACTGAAAACTTTCCATTAATTTTCCCTTTTGGAATTAATTGGTAAAAGGTCACTTTCTTTTCTTGCTGGTTTGGTTAAACATTTTTTTGGAATTAATTGGAGTTATTTCAATTTAGTTTAACGTAAGAGCATATAAAGATATTGCTCCTCCTGGTTAGTTCCTCTACATAATAAAATTATTTTTAAATATAATTTATTTTTTTCAATCAATTATTTTTAAATATTTCGTGATATCGGTGCGACAGCCGTGATGCATTTAATCTTCGTAATATATAGCAAGTCTGCTCTAACAGTAATCTATGAGAAGTCTGCTCTAACAGTAATCTATGAGATCATTACGTGCGGCATGGCTTAGAATTGAATGAGTAAAAAAAAGTAAGTGCTAACATTGGAGGAGCTAGCTGGCTACAGCCTACGATGAGTTGCATGGCTTAGAATTGGTAAAACATTTTTTTAGGAATTAATTGGAATTATTTCATAAACTAAAGTTTCACGTAAGTGCTTATAAAGATGTTGCTCCTCCTGGTTAGTTCCTCTACATAATAAAATTATCATTGGTATTTATGGCAATATTTTTTAATCGATGAAAATTTAATTCAAACTAAGTTTTTTTTAAAAAAATATAATTTTTTTAAATATTTTTATCATTTTAAAATATAGATATCAAAAATAATTTTTAAAACCAAAAAATCATCTTTGCTTTAGTAGATTTAGAAGAAAAATTAATCATAGCGAAATACAGTCAACTTTATTTCGTGGAAGTAATCTTGCATCATTCTTCAAGAAATCGTGCTGTTCCTTGACCAACGTTGCCCAAAGAGAGATTCTTTGGTGTTAGTCCACATACAAAGTAGCATCGCTTTCAAGATTTTGATTAGTATCCTTTTATCACACGATTGTTAGCTATATTCAAAACTTCTTCAGCTAAGGAAAAGTCAACAAAATTTTCGTTTTTTCACTAGCTTTTCATATTTAAATCTTTTTTTAGTATTTTTATACAGTATAAATACTCATTTATCCCGAAGTCAACATAATCTACCCCTATTGACCGAAAACTTTTGACTTTTTATAAACTTTTGAACAATAAAAATATTTTTTTACTCTTAATATCAAAAAAAATATTAGGTTTATGAACAAAAGTTTTATATTTTTTTTATCTTTTCTTTATGTAAAATTAAAACACGTATCTGACCTTAGAAAATACAAAAAGATAAGGTTAGCATATAGGGGTACTTTTATACTTTCACACGAGTTTTTTGGATAATTAATAGGGTCATGGAGTATTTTGGTAGTTTTATGTTGAATTTTTAATTTTTTAATCAAGAAAATCAACGAATAAGTGACATCTATGCCATTTAGAAAGTGGGTTTAACACACCACTCGATAGCCAAACATAATCTTCTGTTGTCTCTTTGGATGTTCTATCATGCCTTTATCTATATTGTGTGGCATATGATGACATTATTTGATATTATTATTTTTTTCTCTCTCTAGCCAAAATAAAGTTCACAATTGTTTTTGGTTATTTTCTGATGGCGCCTTAGACCATTTAATTGCGTCGATTAATGTGTAATTTTTAAATATGTTGTTCTTATTCTTTGTATCTCAATTTATTCCTCTTTGTTGAAAATCATTGCAAATTATTCTTGAGCAAGAATATTGTGAAATAAAGAATAGGATGGATGAGTCATGATTAAGATTGAATTTGGTGAAATGAATGAAGTTATTGAGAGCTTGGTGTGATTCAAATACAAAAAAATACCTTTATATATATATATATATATATATATATATAATACTAGAACGAGATGAGATAAAGATACCCTGAAAAACTAGGGGTGTTATGTAAATATATTCTTAATTATTCTAATACATTTAATAAATTGATATATTTATAATATTTTAAATTAATTATTTTTTAAAAAATAAAATTTAAATTATAGAAAGAAAAAAAAGAATAAATGTTAGGCTCATGCACCTAACTTTAATAAAAAAACACAAGCATGCTTGATTTTTTTTTTTTTTTTTTATCTTTAGAAGTAAACAATATCGTTGTCTCTTTCTCTTTGTTTATCTTTTTAATTATTAAATAGGTGACATGTTTTGAACAAGGTAACTACCTAAAATCTAGCTACTATTATGGTAGCTGAAAAATTAGGGGGGAATGAATTGATTTAAAAATTTAATTTTCTAAAATTTTCATCCAAAAACACCTTAAAAAAACAATACAAACTTATATAAATCACCCAACAACCTCAAAACACCCTAAAAATCACACACACACACACACACACACACACATATATATATATATATATGAAAATCAACTTAATGAAGAAAATCAAAACCAAGTCCTTTTTTTGCCATGTTTGCAGTGAAAAACCATCCCAAATAAACTTCTCTTTAGAAGAGCAACATATTAATATAAAAATCCACTTTTTTGACGGCTAAATTAGGGCCAACCGATATTTTTACTATTTTTTTTCACAAGTTTCTATCTTGTCTTTTTAATTTAAGGAATAAAAAATAAACAAAATAATTTTTTTAGCCAAAATAAAAATTCTAAAAACTTTAAAATTGATTATGCATTTTCTCTGTCTTTTACTTGTCCTTTCACTTTAGATTTTATCTTTCTAATTCAACTAAAATTTTTATCCTATGAAATTAATTAGGGCACAAAAAAAATAAATAAAAAATGAAAAACATCCGATGATGATTTTTTTTTTTAAATAGATAGGATGAGAAAAAGAAAAAAGAAAAAAGGGAGGTGCTTCAGTCTTAGTAGTTTTTGTTGATGTTAATTTGCATTATATCAATCTTAGTAGAGAAATGCAAAAAGTCAGAGTCTTGGTTTCCAGCTTATATATTGGATCCCTTTTCATTGATTTCTCTTGTTCTAAGTTTAATTACTTGTGCATAGGCCCACTGACCTAGATTCAGGCTACTAATACCACTTTTGTGGAGAACTTGTTAAATTCTTTCAACTAAATTAATTAACTAATTATTTAATTCTTCACTGATCTCTATAATTAAGTTTAGAAATCATTTGGAGTGGAAGCAAGTACTACAGGGGATGGTAGAAGACTTGTTTTTAATTAGGAGAGTAAAAAAAATGTTATTCTGCAAGAAAACTTTAGTCTTCAAGATTTTATGGGTTCTACTTTTTGCCAGCGTCCATTGCTTGGCTGCAACTCATTATCATTTCAAGGTAAGCATGCACATATCCAAGATGAAAAATTATTTTAAGTTCTATTCAAATAACTTTGATGCATTTAATCTGCATAATATTAATCCTTGCGCCATGTTTTAATTCACTCGTCTTCATCCTTAGTTTTAACCATTTATATATATATATAGAAAAGTCGAGAATTTTATTAATATCTGTCATAGCCAGTAAGATAATGGCTATACAGAGAAAAAGAAAAACAAAAAAATAGTTCTAACCACTTATACTGGGAGCTAAAGTTTCTGCATATAAAGGTTATGGAAGCTCCATATACAAGACTATGCAGCAAAAAGAAGATCTTGACTGTGAACGGACAATTTCCAGGACCAGCTTTACACGTTCATCATGGAGACACAATCTATGTTACGGTCCATAACGAGGGCAGATATAACATCACCATCCACTGGTATATATAAATTTCCTTCAGAAAGAAGGTGATCGACATTTAAATGGCGATCCATATAAAAACAGAATATTCTTTATGTTTTCTGTCATTTCCATTGCAGGCACGGCGTAAAACTGACTCGATATCCTTGGTCAGATGGTCCTGAATATATCACACAGTGTCCAATCCAACCTGGAGGCAAGTTCAAGCAAAAGATCATATTTTCCACAGAGGAAGGCACCCTATGGTGGCATGCTCACAGTGACTGGTCGCGAGCGACGGTCCACGGGCCTATCATTGTGTATCCAAAGATCAATGGAACTGGCTATCCTTTTTCCAAACCTCATGTGGAGGTCCCTATCATTTTAGGTATGACAAGGTCTTGCCCGAAAAATCAACCAATAAACATATAACTAGCTTTTTGTTTGCTCATTGATGTTTGATTTGTGGTTTTTCATTTTGATACCTTCAAAGAGAAAGTATTTGTTTTGCAATTAATTATACATATATTAATTATTTTTGTTCTTGGAAATGTAGGAGAATGGTGGAAGAGAGATGTGATGGATGTTCTTCAGGAAGCGGTAATAACAGGAGGAGACCCCGCCGTCTCTGATGCTTTCACCATTAATGGCCAGCCTGGTGACCTGTACCCTTGTTCAAAGTCAGGTGCATGTCTCGTTTTTACAGTTGAATTTGTTCTTCATATATGACCCTAGGAGCAGCAGATGATTAACAGTTTAATTCTACCACTGTAATTGCAGAAACAATCAAGCTAAATGTGGATCAAGGCAACAGTTACCTACTCCGGCTAGTAAATGCTGCAGTAAACACCATTCTATTCTTCTCAGTCGCGAAGCATAATCTTACAGTCGTCGGAATAGATGGCAGCTACGCCAAGCCATTGACAAGCGGCTACATAACTATAGCTGCCGGGCAAACCATTGATGCTGTATTACATGCCAACCAAGATCCTAATCACTACTACATAGCTGCTAGGGCCTTCACTAGCAGCCCTTCTGTTCCTTTTGGTAACACCACCACCACCGCTATAGTTCAATACAATGGAAACTACACCCTTTCTTCATCTCCTTCCTTACCCCAACTCCCTTATTATAATGACACAGATGCAGCCTATAGCTTTCTTAGTAGCCTTAGGAGCTTAGCTGACGGAGACCATCCTGTTCGTGTTCCTTCAAATATTACCACTCGTGTAGTTTCCACTCTCTCTATCAACGCTTTACCTTGCCACAGAAACCGTTCATGTGAGGGTCCAAATGGAACCATTCTTGCTGCTAGCATGAACAATATAACCTTTGTGAACCCTTCAATTGATATACTAGAAGCTTATTACAAGCATATCCATGGGGTGTATGGAGCTGATTTTCCGGGCTTTCCACCTTTGGTGTTTAATTTTACAGCTGAATATCTGCCATTGATACTAGAAGTATCGAAAACAGGGACAGAAGTGAAGATATTGCCTTTTAATTCCTCGGTGGAAATTATTTTCCAGGGAACCAATGTGGTAGCTGGTATCGATCATCCTATGCATCTCCATGGCTATAGCTTCTACATCGTTGGGTGGGGATATGGGAATTTTGACAGAGACAAGGACCCTCAAAACTACAATCTCATTGATCCTCCATTTCGAAACACAGTGACTGTGCCTAGAAATGGCTGGACCACCATCAGATTTGAGGCTACCAATCCTGGTAATTAATTCTTACTGCTGCTACAGCTACATTTATTTATTTTTTTGTTTCATGATTTTCAATTTTATGCTACAGGAGTTTGGTTCATGCACTGTCATTTTGACCGTCATCTAGTTTGGGGCATGGAGACTGTTTTCATCGTTCAGGATGGGACTGAAGCACGTTTATTACCTCCCCCGCCGGACATGCCTCCTTGCTAATTAAAAGCTCATGATCAGCTAAATTTATCCTAGAATATTTATATTAAATATAATATAGTTTTAATTTGGCTTGAATAAATTAACCTGATGCTGCATCATATATATATATATATATATATATATATATATATATATATATATATATATATATATACCGCTTAGCTATTTAACGCCAAATAATATCTTATACAGTTCATCCTTATAGAATTCCTCTATATTTTTTTTTAATGCGGTTCAGATTCTTCATTTTGTTTAGGATGGGAAGAAACTAAAATTTTTGAAATGGTCAGACTCAATAAAATTTGATCAAATTTTTTGTGGTTAAAGTGAAGAATTGACTCTAAACCATCTCCATCATTACAATCTCATTTTATATATTATTAATAGCATTTATTATAAGTCAAGTCACACACTTATATTTCAAAAATTAAGAAAAAAAATTATATGATCAAACTACCAAAATAAAATGACATAAAATGAATGAAAAAAAAAGAATACCAAAATTAAGAGAAAAAAAATTGAAAAGCTAGACTTTAATGATTATTGAACATCTAATTCATTGAAATTAATTTCACGCAGTAAGAATTATAAATCTCTAAAATAATAAATAGAAATACTGCAAATGGAGCCATTACTATGCCCATTAAAGCAGTCAATATCAAAAGAAATGAATAAATTGATGCTTTCATAAACTAAATAATAGTTTACAATTACAGCTTCCATGACTGTTTAATTAGAGCATTCCTGGATTAAAAAAGAAGAGAAAAGAAAATATAAGAAATCAAAGCAAAGAGAAGTCAACTATTCAAATCATTGTGCCCCGAGTACTGTATGTCAAATTAAAAAAATAGAGATAAAAAATCATAAATTAATGTTGTAAAAACTACTTGTTTCTTGAATCTCCAAGTTTTTGAAATCTCCAAATTCCACCGAATCACCTAAAGATGAATCAATACCACAAAAACATCTATGAAGAATGTTTGAACATTATACCATTTGTGTCCAAATAACAAAAGGAAGGAAAATCAAGAATGTCTAAAAGTAAACCAACCACTTGGAATGCTAATAAAACATCATCGAATTCCAAAGTTGAACAATCTAATTTAAATTTTTCATTCAATTATGCATGTCTAATATATTCCTTTCATAGTATTAGGATTACTTTAATTCAATCCATTTAGTTCACCACAATAGAACTCTACAATTACACCTAATAGTTCAATATTATACTTTGATTTTGTTATTTGAAAAACAATATTGTCTTTAACCATTCAATCAACACTACCACGAACAACCAATTTGTTTTTTTAAAAATATAACCTTACAATATACTAAAAAAACACTCTCTTTTTATGACTAAATATAATTTTTTTTAACCACCTAATAGCGATTTTATACCTAATATCCATCTAACATGTTATGAACAATCCATATTTTATTAAATTATTTTAGATGTAATTATATAAAAAGTTAATTTTCAAGAATTTTATACCAAGTTTCAGATAAGTTTTGATTTTCAGTCAGCCTAGGAACAACTTTCAATATATTTCTTATTGAAAGCATCATTGATCCCATTGATAATGAGTTGGACCAAATAACTTAATTGGAATAGTTATTGACTAATACCACATAGTTCTAACAACAACAAAAATTGAAAAAAAGAAAAAGAAGAAGCAATATTACAGGAAAACACGATTTCAATATTTCAAATATATAATCATCATTTTGGTATAAACATTAAGCCTGACAAACACTAAAATGGAGTAGGCACACAAATATGCCTAATGTCCCTACTATAACATGATGAGAAGTTAATTTGTCCTGGAATAAAAGGATCAAAACCTTTCATACCCTATACTTGAATTTACATATTGTACTTTTTTTGTTAGACCATAAGATCAAAAACCCATGTTCCATGACCATGGGATCCCATTACATGAAAAGTACTGAACCCAAAACAAGCCACTCCTAAAAGAAATAAATTAATTTTAAAGATCTTAGACCAATCTAAAAAAGGTTTTTCTATATGTTTTTCACAAAATATTTTTAGATCCCACTACATCCAATACCAAATAGCAGCAAAGAAGCATAATCTGAAAAACATAATATGAGCCCAGACCACATGATCTATGCCAAATACATGGATTTTTTATTACTTTCCTTGTGATACTCCAACCACCTCGTAAATTGGTTATTTCTAAACGAGCTTAAAGAGTATAAAAATTATGACTCGTCTCTATATTGGATTGATAACGGAGTTAGAAGGATCAAGAACCGCTTATTCTTGTAGAGCCATCAACCCAGCCTAACCAAATACCAAAGTTGTATGTATTATATGGAAAACCAGCAAACATCAAACAATATACGGATTTAAAAGACAAGCCGATGGAGTGCCCCTTTTGAGTGGATTATTTCGGAGAAAGAATTCTAGTTTTTTAGTATTTTAGTTGTAATATGACAACTCTGTTTATAGATATGTAGCATATTCGTAAAAAATTTACTTGTCTTTTTTTTATATATATTATGAACTTATTGAAAGAGTAGCTGATTTTTCTAAAAGAGAGTAAACAAGTTAATTTTTAGCCCATTCGTCGTCCATACCGATTTTGGGTTCAGTAAAAGAAATGCAAGCCGAGCAGAATAAGAACTTCCTAAGCCCACTAATACCAACCGATTTCATAGAATTAAAGCAATGAAGATTCAAGCCTCCTTGTGAAATTTATAGAAACACTTTCTTTTGTTATGAAAAAAAGGTATTGCAATTTATGTACCTCCGAAATATAGCTGAAAACAACGTGATTGATTTCTTCTTTTTCTTTGATTTTGGTTTCTTTCTGTTCAATTAGCTTACATTTAAAAGGAAAAAAAAAAAAAAAAACTAGACTGCTTTTACTGTATATGCCGAAGTCATTCTCCTTCAAGTGCCATGATGGAGCTTGCTTTGGGAATAAAAGTTATGGTGGGACTGTCAGCAAAGTGGTAATTAATTAGCAAGCAAATAATAATAATAATAATAAAAAAAAACAGAATTTTGCACTGTAATAAACGTAAACCAACCACTAGTCTGCCTTCTTTGAGTTGATTTGATTTTTCTTTTATTTCCTGTGTTTTCTTTTTACCTCAAGCTACTAATTTACCATGGCTTCTAATATTTTAATCTTTCTTGGCTCTAAAAAATATGTGAATTTTTTTGTTCTTAAAGGCAAGATGATCTTGAATGATGACAAATGAAGACTTGA
Organism: Populus alba x Populus glandulosa; assembly: GCA_033617975.1. Classification (NCBI taxonomy): domain Eukaryota; kingdom Viridiplantae; phylum Streptophyta; class Magnoliopsida; order Malpighiales; family Salicaceae; genus Populus; species Populus alba x Populus glandulosa. The sequence goes on along the minus strand of CM066147.1, from coordinate 19,649,629 downwards.
AACCTTATTTCCTGTTGAAGAAAATGAAACTGACAAAAAAGAGATAAAAAAATGGGAATTTAGAGGTTTCAACTAGCAATGAAAATGATTAATCTTTTGAAGAAGAAAAAGAAGAAGAGAGCTCTTGTTATTATATTGTATTTAAATTACTTTGTCGCACCTAACATCGCGACGACCTTAAAAATTTAATAAATCTTTGGAAAGAACAGATTTATGGCATCTTGTTCTTTAATGGGGAATGATCTTGTTTAAGAAGTCTCCACATAGTGTTATGGTCACTAGGAACCTTAACTGATTAACAGAGAATCGATGGTTCGGGACTGATCACGTAAAATAGAAGATATTATCACCCCTTAAACCGTCCTGCCTGAGGCAGGCTACATTGCTAGTTTCATCTAAAATTGCTAAGATTTTTGTTGGTTTATACTATGATTGTTTGCGTGTAATATTCCTGACTCTAGCGGCAGTGAATATTCAACTACAAATATTTCTAACTTTGGCGTTGGTAAATATTACGTAGCTAGAAAATAAATTAAATCAATATTTTTTTTATTCCTGACTCTAGCGCCAGTGAATAAATAAATAAAAATAAATTTATTTTTACGCATTCACATATATATTTTTATTTTTTCTAGCTAAATAAAATAAAATACAACGAATAAAAATAATATAAATTTAAACCGGTATTTTTATTCCTGACTTTAGCGTTAGTGAATAAACCAATAAATTTACATTATTTTTATTTGTGCATACACATTTTTTATTTTTTTTATTTTTTCTATCTTTTTTTATTTTTCTGTTTTTTTATTTTTTTTATTTTTTGGGGGGCTGGGCTGAGCTGGACCCAGCCCAGCATATATTTTTTGTATTGGGCCCAGCTCAGCCCATATGGGCTGGGCTAGGCCCGGCTGGGCTAGCAACACGCGTGCTAATCCACGCGTGTTGCTACACTGTGCAAGTGAATTAAAATTCACTTACACAGTGCAAATGCAATTTAACAAAGGAGCGCAAGAAGAACAGATTGCTTACCTGGTCTGCTGCCCGTTTTCCCCTTCTTTCGTTCTTATGATTCTGCGAATGGTTCGTTCCCGTGCTCCTGGTATTTGATCGGGCTCCTGTGCTCCCTCCGATTTTCCTTTACTATTTGCGGCTACCGAAATTGTGAAGGAGTTTTGCCTTCCCTTTCCTCTGCTTCAATCTGCCCCTGTCTTCCCCTGAGTTTTTCGTCTCTGTTTCGTCTCTGTGTTCTGGGTTTTTATTCTCTAGCTTTTGTCCCTCTCGGTTTGGCCTGAGTTTTCTTCTGGTTTTTTGTCCAACCCCCCTCCTTCTCTGTTGCTGAGGCTTTTTCTGGGTTTTGCTTGAGTCTTTGCAGAGCAGGAGGATTTTTATGCTCCTGGTTCTGTTTCCTCTGTTTATGCTGGGTTTTTCCTCCTCTGGTGTGCTTGCGTCCCCTCTTGTTCGTTGCTCATCTCTGCATTTTAAAAGGCCAGAGAGCTTCCACAACTGTTACCCCCCACGAATGGGATCGTGGTCCATGATTTGCTGCAGATTTCCCCGTTGAATCGGTTTTCTCCGTGCGAAACGGAAGGGACGAAGAACGCAGTCTTCCAAACGGCGCCGTTTGTGTGCTTGAGGCATTGTTTCACTTTGGTCCCTGGACGTTTTAAACTTCACATTTGAGATCTTAATCATTAATAATCAATTTCTAATTGTACCCTTGGATTAATTCAATTGAATCCTTGATTTATAGTGCCATTTACACAACAGTCCTGGTTTTTTGGACTATTCAATTTGGTCCTTGGACTTTAATTTTCTAGCAATTTTTCCTTGAATCAGCTCTAAACTTTGGTATTTTTTCAATTACACCCCTGATTCCTTTAATTAATTAAATCAAAGTTTAATTAAGTCCTCAAACTTATTAATTCTTCAATTAAACTCTTGATTTCATTAGTTAAAAATCATCTAAATTTTAATTAAATCAATTCTCCAATTAAACCCATGATTTAATTAATTAAACTACTCAAGAGTTTAATTAAATCTTTAAACTTCCAATCATGTTATCCTTAACCCAAATTTTAATTCACTCTTCATTTATTTTATTTTACTTGTTTTTCATCATTTTTTAAAAAATAAAATAATAAAATAATAATAAAATAAATAAATAAAAATAATAAATAAAAAAGGTCAAAATTGGGTTATGACATACTTAATTACTTATTTTTTATGTTGTTTTGTTATTTTATTACGCTTAGATTTTGTAATTTATCAAATCTTTAGGCTTAATTTGGTTTTCATTGATTCCTTACCTTATGTTTGCGTTCCTTCTTCCTGAGGTTCATTTTTCCTTTGCCGTGCCGGATTTTTTTAGCTTATTCTCGTAGTTCTTTCATTTGTTTTGGTGCAGTTGTTTTTGAATTTCTTACTTTTCTGTTATGGCTTTTCTTATATTTCTTTTCAATATATGCTTATTGTTTGACATGCCATATTACTTATTGTTTGCTGCTACGTTTGCTAAATATTCTTCTCTTGATCAAATCCAGAGTTTCTTTTGCAATTTTTAGGAGTACTCTTGATAAGCACCTCACTTCCTTCTTCGAGTTGTCTCTGCCTGTAGTGCGTTTTTCCTTTGCTAAGTCGAATTCTTAGTTTCTCAATATTGTGCTTCTAATTTTTTTCATTGCGATATTTTCATCTATTTATTTGCTTTGTTGTTGGTTTTTTCTTTTTTTAAAAAAAACTAAAAATACAATTGACATGCTTGATGCTACCCATTCGTTGTTGTTGCTTTTATTTAAGGTCTTAATTTCTTCCTGGCATTCTTGGTGAGAACCAAATTGTGTGCGCTTTTCTATGGTGTTTTTGACTTTTTATTTTATTTTTTACATTGTGCGTATGCTCTTTGTTTTGAGATTGTCCAAGGTAAAAGTCAATGTTTTAGAATTGGAAGAACGGTCTTGTCTAAGTTCTTCCTGGATGATGTTGCCTAAGATTTGATGTGATTTAACCATCTAATTTATACCTACTAAAATTATTTCAGCTTTTGGATTGAATTTGAGGTCAATTTGATGAAATAAGATTTAGATTTATGGTATAAAAAACAAGTAGAAGAAGAAGGATCAAGATAAAAAAAAAATCATGAAGGTTTTCAAATTCATGCAAAAAACCAATTCCATCCAAAATTTCTCCATTTACTCATTTTTAAAATTTTAGGATTGAATTTGAGGCCAATTTGGTGAAATAGAATTTAATTTTATAGTATAAAACACAATTCAAAGAAAAGGTATTAAAAAAACAATGGGTGATTTTTTAAAATTCATGCAAAATTTTTTATTTTTTTCCCAAAACTTATCCATTTACTGAGTTTAATCAAAACATAAAGACATGAAATAAAAACTTATGCTACCTTAAGGTGGGGTTTGATACAAAATTAAAAAATTAAAAAAAAATTATTATAAAGAAATTTTTATATGATTAGTCTTTATCTATATAACCAACTTTAATTTATACAATAAGTCTTTGTCAATGCAACCCACTTTCTTTTAAAACAATTTCTCATAATATTGTAAATGTATAAAGAAATTTTAATAAGAATATTTTTTAAAAATAAAATAAAATAGGTGGCGACACCTACGTGACACTTTGGTAGGATGCATTCCTTTAATTACTAGACCAACCTCAAATACCCCTCTTAATTTTTCAAGAAAGCATTCCTGAATTAGCACCCAAACCATTTCAACTTATTATCCATAATTACTTAAACATATCAACATTCGTTTTACTACTATTAATTTGTATCTCAAATATAAATTCAAATTTTCTCCATATTTTCAACTCACATTTAGATACAATTTCACAATTCAAATTACTATAATAATGCATCCAACATATATTTTTTTTTATTTTACTAACTTGTCAAGCAAGACCTAAATACACAACCATTTAAATTACAAACTCCCAATCAATTTTTTAAGCATAAACAACATCATTAAAAATACTAAACATTTACATAATTCCACCAATTTCAATACATTTATTTTCTCACATTTAACAAACATAAACCAATATCCAAACAACTTGTTCTGCATGAATCACAATCAAACATAACACACTACCATCATCATACCAATCCAATTTAAGCATAATAACATCATTTAAACATTAAAATTTACACAATTTCATCAATTTCCATACTTTTATTTTCTCATATTTAATAAACATAAACCAATATCTAAACAACTTATTCCATTTGAATCACAATCAAGCATAACAAATTATCATCATCGTACCAATCCAATTTAAGCATAACAACATCATTTAAACACTAAAACTTATACAATTCCATCAATTTTCATATTTTTATCATTTCAAAATATACTAACAATAACTAAATTCTAAGCAATCCACATTACAATATTCATAACCAACTTCAAACATCACCGACACCATTAAAACATAAAAAAAATCAATCCAATTTAGTCAATTTCTAAATCTCTCAAAGTTCCAAACCATGGCCACCTACTCTAATGTTTCAAATTCCATAATTGGTTTTACTTTCTTTAATTTGATCTTTATTCATGTCATAACAACCATAATTAATCAATAATTATACAATTTTACATTTTCACTCATAAATACCCATCAACCCTAGAAATATCAAAATTGAGGATTTTCAATCCCCCACTGAAATCAAGAAGAACAACGAATGTAATAAAAAGAGAACATATTACCACTACCAATTAACCCAATTTGATAAGCCTTTGCAATAATTTCCAAAAGTTTTTCTTTTTCCCTTCCAATTAGTAAGCTTTCTCTCTTTATTCCCCAAGCTTCCAACCTCTCGCTCTAAAATTTTCTCATTTGGTTTTAATTTTTTGGTAGGAAATCATCAAACTCACAGTTTCAATACCATCTAATTTGATAGAAATGAAGGAGATCAAGAAATTTCAAACCTTTTTCTTCTCTATGCCATCACCTGGAACATAAAAAGTAAGGGAAGATTTTTCTTTAATTTATGTCATTACAACTCAACTTTTTTTTTTTGCTAATCTACTAAGATTAGTAATCATCATTTTCACCAAGTACTTAGAGCTCTAATAACACTTGAATATCAGTTTTTAATTCAACCAAATAGTTCTACAATCCCAGCACAAATGGAGGAAGATTTTATCCATACTTAAAGGTATTAATATATAAATATATTTATTCTAATATTCATAGAGCTCATATAATCATTCTTATTAATATAAATAATTGTAATGGCATCATAGATGGAACACATATTTCGGTTAAAGTTTTCAAATAAAATGTATCAAGATATAAATGATGGAAACGTTATCTCACGATGAATGTATCAGTTGCTTGCACTTATAACTTGAAATTCACTTATGTATTGCTTGGGTGAGAGGGCTTAGCTGTAGACTCAAGAATTTTAGATAATGCTTGAAGTAGAGAAAATAAGTTAAATGTTCTTCGAGGTATTTAGTTTTTATACTTGTATTTTTAATAGTGAACGCAAAATGTTACTTAATATTCTATTTAGTTGATGTTGGATATATGTTGAGATCAGAGTTTATCACTTATATTGAAGTATTTTAGTATCTAAAAAAGTTATTCAACTTAAGATAATATTCATTACGTAATGCAACTTAAAAGATTTTTGGTATTTTAAAGTCAATTTTAATTAAGTTTTAGAATTGAAATTCAAGAAATAAGGGAATATAATGTTTCCACGACAAGAGGGATAAAAAAAATTAGAAATTAAAGAATTTAAAGACCAATCTAAATATTAGTGAAAAGTTTTAAACCACAACCTAATTTCTTTGCCTTTTCTATTTTGGTTATTTATCTTTTAATTCTATTATTTTTTAACAAATCAAAAGTAATATGTCATCAATCTGGCCACATGAAGATTTAATCAAGAAAAAAAAAGTTCTCAGGATAAAAAAAAAATATCTATAATATAATGTGTAGTATCACTTTACATGGTAATTTCACCATGCCTTCGAGTGTTTTCTTTGAGGCGGTTTAAGAATGTAGTTGCGGTTATTTTTTAAAATATTTTTTATTTAGAAATATATTAAAATAATAATTTTTTATTTTTTAAAAATAAATTAAGCCTAATAGGTAAAATCTTTTGGATCAGCATGCAGAACATAACGCGGGTTTGGTGGGATGGGAACCTTTCAACCTGCTGTCAATCATTTAGTTTTACTTTATTACTTTGTTACGTGTCTTGGACTGGTTTGGTAAATAAACAATGATGATTTGCACAACGATTTCAAAAGTACAAGGTTTTTCTGAATGTTCCGTGTTAAGCGATCCTCTCTCTCTCTATACCAAATCGAAATTGGTCACATGTAATGCATTATTACACGCAACTATAGGTTGACACAAACAAATAAATAAATTGTGCGTAATAAAATGAAAAACAGATGATAGAAAATTGTGCATAATAAGCAAATGATTTAATGTGAAATTCCCGATATGTATTTATTTTTTTCTGTAGAAAATCAACTGTCAATGAGCTTAAATCCCCAAAGCTTTTTGTAGAGGAGAGCAGATTTTTTTTATTTCAAATTCTTATCATCAAACAATAATTTTTTTTTTTTTTTATATTTGCATACTCTAACAGTGGACTTGTATAATTCACTCTTAACATGTGTGCAAGTTTTGTTGTAATTTTCTTTAACAAACTCGTAGAAATTTTATAGTAAACTTATTTTTAGTATGACGTTTTAAATGATATAAGAATATTACATACTTTTCTCAAATAAAGAAAGAAAGAATATTATGTAATTATAAGATAGAAATTGTATCTAACTGTTTAACTAATACAAAAATAATTAAATGAACATCATCAAAATCAAGAAAAATCTTTCAGATGTAATAAAAGAAAAATACCCGAAACATACTGTGGACGTCTTTGTCGAGGAAGTTTTTGAAAGTCCAACTTCGAAACCAGAATGAGAAATATATGAAGTTAACTTTGAATATGAAATATAGCATTAATACCCGAAAATGAAGCGTATGGAGACTAAACATTAAAAAAGTTGTCACCCACCAAAACATTGAATATTAATTTGTTTGCTACTCGGATGGTTTGTTATGAGAAAATTAAATGATTAGGTTCTTATCTTGACCGTGAAAAAATGAGAATATTATGTAACTTAGTGGGTTATTATCTTTATTATTTTTAGTATAACTATTTTTATTGTATTATTTAAGATTTTTTTAGGTCTTAAGAAGTCATTACCAGAAACTCGCTAAATACCAACGGAATCCCCGACGACATATTTTTGTCGGTATTTTACGGTCGAAATTACCGACGGAATATTTCCGTCTGTAATTCGGTCGGTAATTACCGATGGTTAGTTCCGTCGGTAATTACCGACCGAATTACGGACGGAAAGTTCAAAATTAATGAAAAAAAGGCGGGTACCTGTTGGCGGGTGATTTTTCCGACAGAATCACCGACGAATTCAAACCCTGGGACCCGTACGGGTGACGTGACCGGTTCACCGTCAAAAAATACCGACAGAATCACCGAGGGATTTGAAAAAGCAGGTTCGTGCGGTGACATGTCGATCCCCCGTCACAATTAGCGACGGATTCACCGACGTATTCACCGACAGAATAAAACCATCGGTGAGTCCGTCGGAAAAAATGAATATATGGCCGCCTTGCCGACACTCTCCTCCCCCATTTCTCCTTCTTCTTCCTAATCCTAAGTCTCCCCATCTGCAAATAACCAGCCCCCCCTCGCCCCCAAACAAAAATCTTTCTCATCTCAGCAGTTGTATTTCTTGAAGTTTTGTGGTCACAGCATCCGTGTTCTGATTTACCGACGGATTTTATCAATTTTTGTAAGTAATTCTATCTTTTTAAATTTTAACATTTAAATGTCAATTTTATTGTTTTTTTAGTATATGTATTTTTATTAGTAGATGTACATGTTTTATTGTTATTTCTCAAACAAACTTGTAGTTTATGAATGTATAATTTTATACCTGTTATGGTTTGTTTTAGATTTTGTAAGATTGTATTTGTTTGTAAATTGTTAAAACTTTGTGGAATTACCGAATTACATGTTATGTTTTGAAATAATTAATAGCTTGCTTAATGGGTCCTTTTTAAGTTTTATCGATGGTATTGCAGAGTGATAATTTCTGTTAATTTATATATATATTAATTTGTATGGACATTGATAAATGATAATGAATATTTAATATTTATGAGAAGTTGTGATTGGTTTGTTGGATAATCTCGAGGTAAAGTAATATATTTACAAGTTATTTACCTAACTTAGTTAATTAATATATACATGATGTCATCATAATTTTATAGAGGTTCGATAGAAGTCATGGATGATCGTTCATGGATGTATCTAGATTCACCCTAAGGATTGCGGAGGATGGATTATTGTAACGGGTTTTAGGGTTTTATTAATTTCGCAACATCTATTCCCAGAAATTTTACTGGAGGCGGTATTAGGTGTCCATGCAAGAAGTGTCAAAATAAAAAGTATCTGCATCCAAATATTGTAATGATGCATCTTCTACACAAAGGGTTTGTGGAGGATTACCAGTGTTGGTATGCACATGGAGAGGTATTTGTTAGTAATAGGAGAATGGGAGAAACGGTGGTTGGGTCAACTTCTAGTGCTAGCAACGTGCATGAAGCGGCAAATAACAACACTAATCCTTACAGAAACATGGTTGTGGATGCAATGAGAATGAATCAAGGTAATGTCAGTCAATGTCCAATCGTAGAAGAAGAACCTAATGCAAAGGCAGCTAGGATTTTTGATTTGTTGAAAGATTATGACGAACCATTATAGGATGGCTGCACAAACCACAGTAAATTATCGGCCGTGGCACAGGTGTTCACCATCAAGTCAGATCACGGGCTGAGTGAGGCCGGGTATGACAACATTATTGATTGGGCAAGAAGCATTTTACCTGAAGGGAACAGGCTCAAAGAGAACTTCTATGCTGCGAAGTCCATGATGAAACCCCTAGATTTAGGATACCAGAAAATTGACATGTGCCTTAATTTCTACATGTTATACTACCTTGAAAATGCTGAGATGACCGAGTGCATGACATGCGGGCATTCCCGTTACAAACCCAGAACTGACAGGGGAAAGACTCTAGTGGCGTATAAAAAACTTAGATATTTCCCGATCACACCTAGACTGCAGAGGTTATTCATGTCACGAAGGACTGCTGAGCACATGATATGGCACCAAACACATGATGCGATTGATGGTGTGATGGTGCATCCTTCTGACGGCGAAGCATGGAAGCGCTTTAACAGTGTGCATCTTGACTTTTCAGCTGAATCAAGGAATGTCCGTCTTGGGTTGTGTACAGAGGGATTCAACCCATTTGGGTCATTTGCTGCTCCCTATTCTTGTTGGCCGGTCATACTCACAGTTTATAACTTGCCACCGGGAATGTGTATGAGGCCGGAGTTCATGTTTTTATCTACTGTCATACCCAGTCCAAGCAGCCCGGGGTAGAATATAGATGTTTGTCTTCGACCGTTGATTGATGAGCTGGCGTAGTTGTGGTCCTCCGGAGCTCTGACTTATGATATATCGAGGAAACAAAATTTCCTTATGAGGGCGGCTTTGATGTGGACTATCAATGATTTTCCAGCTTATGGAATGCTTTTTGGTTGGAGCACACATGGGAAACTCGCATGTCCATACTGCATGGAAAACAACAAGGCATTCACGCTAACAAATGGAGGTAAAGCTTCTTTTTTTGACTGTCACCGTCGCTTCTTGCCACTTAATAACAGGTTCAGAAAGAATAGAAAAATTTCTTTGTTGGCAGAGTTGAAAAAGATGTTGCATCCCCGCGTCTTTCTGGTGAAGAATTGCATCATGTTGTATCAGAGTACGGTGACATTGTGTTTGGCCTTCAATCAGGTAAGCAAAGGTTTCCTGGTTTTGGTTTGACCCATAATTGGGTAAAGTGAAGTGTCTTTTAGGAGCTTTCTTATTGGAAGACCAATCTTCTCCGCCATAACCTTGATGTCATGCACATCGAAAAGAACGTGTTTGAGAATATTTCCAACACCGTTATGGATGTGAAGGGGAAGACAAAGGACAACATCAAGTCTAGATTGGATATAACTTTATACTGTAACCGTAAAAATATGGAGTTGGTTTATGAGGATTCACGGGTCGCAAAACCAAGGGCAAGCTTCGTGTTAGAGAAAAACGCACAACTGCTAGTCTACAAATGGCTTAAGAGTCTGCGTTTTCCGGATGGACATGCATCGGACATATCAAGGCTTGTTAACATAGAGGACTGCAAATTGTATGGAATGAAGAGTCATGACTGCCACGTGTTTATGCAAACACTCATCCCATTAGCTTTTCGTGATTTGTTGCCAAAGGGAATATGGGATGCACTGATGGAGATCAGTCATTTCTTCATAGATATATGCTCCAGCAAGTTGAATGTTGAGCACATTGAGAGGCTCCAAACGAATATCATCGAGACACTATGCAAACTTGAGATGATATTCTCTCCTTCATTTTTTGACTCAATAGAGCATCTCCCTATACATCTACCGTTCGAGGCAAAAGCTGGAGGACCGGTCCAATATAGATGGATGTACCCATTCGAACGGTGAGATATTACAGTTGCAATGGAATTCATATCTAAAAGTTTTTTCTATGTTTTTCTTAATTGGAAATACTTGACTTGTAATTCAATGCAGGTACTTGTTTAATCTCAAGAAAAAGGTTAAGAACAAGGCGCATGTTGAGGCTTCGATATGTGAGGCCTATATTGTTGAAGAGATATCAACATTTATCTCGTACTATTTCGAACCTCATATGAGAACAAGAATCAATCGCGTTCCACGGCATGACGATGGCGGTGAAGTGCCTTTCAGTGGGAACTTGTCAATATTCTCCAAAACTGGACGATCCACACCTAAAAATGTCGTACGAGGAAGATATTTGTCGGAAATAGAATTCAAACAAGCACACAACTATGTTCTATTTAACTGTGATGAGCTGAGACCATTTATTCAATAAGTTTATATATGTGTAATACTAATTAAACTTTGTCAGTAAAATATTGGTAATTATATATTGTGAAATCATACACTCATTATCACTTGCAGGCAACATCGATAATATTTGCTCTCCAATAACTCGCAGCTGACCGACTCCCAGATCTTTCAATTACAAGATGAACAATTTGCCACATGGTTCAGAACACATGTAAGCACTATCACAAACTCATTCTAACTTGCAAAATTACTGTACGTATGCATGCCATTACGAGATTCTCGTTCATTTACCGTTTATTGATGTACATTACATGTATACAAGGTTTATCAAATGGGAAGAAGTGCGTCTAAGTCATTGTCTTCACTAAGCCTCGGGCATGAAAGAAAAGTTAAGTGCTACAACGGGTATTTTGTCAATGGATATATTTTCCATACTGAAGAATACGGGCAAGAAAGAAAGACATACAACTGCGGTGTTTGTGTTAAAGGATCCACAAGTAGTGAGTTAGAAGTTGACTACTATGGTAGATTAGAAGAGGTTGTCGAACTACAATATCATAGCGAGCAGAATACAGTGTTTTTATTCAAATGCTATTGGTATGACACGACGGACAGAGGAATCAGAGTTGATACGCACCATGGTCTGGTCGAAATCAACTCAAAAGCTAGACTCCACAACATAAACGATGTCTTTGTTTTCGCAAAGCAATGTCAACAAGTTTATTACACATACACCCCTTCATTTAGAAAGTATCGATCAAGAGTTGATTGGTTGTCCGTTTTAAAAACAAAACCACGGGGTCGTGTCGAGGTTGTTCAGGATGAGAACGAAGAAACAAGTGTGCGGGATGAAGTCTTTCAAGTTAGTAAGTTGATTGAACCATATCGAGTTGCTCCTTCGATTGAATTGGAAGAAAATTCAAATTTTCGTGTTTCCGATGATAGTCTTGTTGATGTTGACGTAGAGGAGTTGAACGTTGTTTTGAGCTCTAGCGGACAAGCAAATGTCGATGAAGAAGATGATATCCATATTGAAGATTGCGATGAAGGTGATGACTATTCAATTGATGACGAAGAAGAAGATAATTCTGACTAACTATCAAAACGAAGCCCTGTGTAAAACCTCTTTCTTCATGTAATTTACATTATGGATGATATATTTTGAAACATGAAATATATATTTATTGTTTAAGCACTGCTGCTATTGTTTTGTGCGATGGACAGTTTATCATTGAATTTTTTGCAGGAAGGTAAATAGAAAATACAAACACAACACCTCTTGTACATTGAACAATCATCGACGTCCATACCGACGGACAACAGTCCGTCGGCATCTCACAGAGAGTTCGAAAATAATTACACCGAAATGCCACAATCACCGACATCCATACCGACATCTATACCGACGGCCAGTAGTCCGTCAGCATCTCACAGACAGTTTGAAAATAATTACACCGAAATGCCATACCAACGGATTTAAAAAATTAATAATATTTTTTAATATCCGTCAGTAAATCCGTCGGTAAATCTGCCTATAACTTCAAGCGTCCGCCGCTTCCCCTCATTTTTTCTTCTCCTCCGTTTTTCTTCTCCTCCGCTGCCCTATAATTTTCAGTTTTTTGCTCTCAATCCTTCAAGGCTTTCACCTTGAATCTCTTGCAAGATTTGAATAAAGGTATGTGGTTTTTTCTATTTTATTTTAGTTGTAGTTGTAGTTGTTTTTATTTTTGTTATTTTGTTGTTTTGGTGTATTTTTTTGTAATGTAGATAAAGTTTTGAATTGGACATATTATTAAGGTATGTATATTTCGTTCCTTTTCTTGATATAGGTTTTTTTTTGATTATTTTTTATTGTTGTGTTGTTATAATTGATATTAGTTAATTTGTTGGATATTTGTTGTTAAAGTTGAATTTAACTTAGAATTAGTAATTGACTATGTTAGAATAATTAGTAATTTTACTCTATGATTGCATGATTTGTATTTAATTATTTCCATTGATTTTAATTGCTAGTCTATATATTTTTTTAATTTATTGAATATAATTTATTGTTGTATTGTCATATATAATTATTGATTAATTTGTTGAATTAATATTGTTAATGTTGAATTTACCTTAGAATTAGTAATTGCATTTGTTGAATTAATATTGTTAATGTTGAATTAGTAATTGCATATGTTTTTAATTGTTAGTTTATATTTTTTTTAAAATTTATTGAATATATTTTATTGTTGTATTGCCATAATGAATATTTAATAATTTTTTGAATTAATATTGTTAATGTTGAATTTATCTTAGATTTAGTAATTGAATATGTTTGAAGAATTATTAATTTTACTCTAACTTGATGATTTGTGTTTAATTGTTTCTATTTATTTTGAATTTATAGTTTTGTTGTATTGACATAATTATTGAATAATTTGTTGAATTGTAATTGTTAATGTAGAATTTACCTTAGGATTAGTAATTGAATATGTTGGAATAATTAGTATAGATTAGGTCAATTGGTTGTGGCTATTGTTAATATTTTCAGGTTTGTGGATTTGGGTAGTATCCAAGTATAGGGGAGGTGCTGCCGAATTTTTTTTAACATTTCAATTGAATTATATAATTATTGATATAAAATTGGTTAGATAATGTAGAGAATGAAAACCAGAGCTTCACGTACGGTCGCATCTAGTTCGTCTAGCAGCGACGAAGACATTTCCTTAGGTGCCTCTCAAGAAGAGGCACCTACATCACTTGCGCCGTTAGCTGATGCTGCCTCTTCCAGCGATGTTTCACGTTGCAGAAGCGGCGTGCCTTCACAGTGGAATCGATGGACCCGCAAGTATGAGGCACAATAGAAGGACGATCTTTCAATGTAAGTTTGTTAAGGTTTTAATTTTTTTTCATAAAACAAATTTATGAAGTCACTATTTAATTAATTTCAATTCTTTTCAGGTTCACAAACCTTGAGGCTGCCTGAGTAATATCATCGGCGTTTAAAGCGTCGATAGAGATTCCATTGTTTCAATGGAGTCAGATATCCAGGCATCCTGAATGGATGCCTCAAATCAATGCATGGTTTTCCAGATTTGAGGTTCGTGTTAATATATAATTTTCAGCTTATTTCTAATAAATTCTTAATATAATTGTAAATAAATTATTAACATTTTTAAAAATTATTTTTTATACACAGAATCGATTCTGCTTGAACGAAGAATATAACAATGTTGTGAGGAGGGTGTGGGAAAATCACGCGGCAACTAGGTAACATCGAAAACAATACAACTTTTTTTTACAAAACAATTTATGTTTCGAAATGTAATTTTTGATTGCGTTAAGTAGGTTGCGTGATTTTTGGTACGAAGCCCAAAAAAAAGCAAAACAAACTACGAGGGATAGGAGGTTCCAAGGCTGGAACGATGTTGCGGTTTGAAGGGATTTCAAACCGATATACATCCCGGAGGATATATGGCCGCACTATCTTGAGCACGTGACGTCTGAGCGGTTCACACGACGCTCACAGTTCGGTGCTGGCAACCGGAATCAGCCAATTCATGGCTCGGTGACAACGCACACCGGCAGCTCCGTTCCGTTTGCTGCACATGCGAAACGGATGGTAAGATTAATTTAAATGAAATATATCGTTCAATTAATTTGTTGTTAATAAATTTTTTTCATTATAGGCTACGTCTCTTGGACGTGAGTCGAGCCCTATGGAGCTGTTTGTGGAGACGCACGTGCAAAATCAAGATCGCCAAAAGGGGGTGCAACTGTTCGTTGACAGCCGCGCTCAACATTTTGTGGTATGTTTATTCATCCATTTTATTTTGTAAGTTATTATTATGTTTATTGAATTGAATATGATGATTACTTTTTTTATTTTCAGGAGACCTATAATAATTGGTTGAGGGAGACATACGGGGACGATCCTTCGACCCATCCGGAATTCGATCCGGATTTATGGATGGAGGCTGGATCATCAGGTGGACCCGATAAGAATCGGGTTTACGGGCTCTCCAACACTAGGGCCGATAACTTGCGGACGACCCGTACTGCTTCAACCATCGGGAGCTCCCAATCTAAGGAGTTTGTGGCCTTGCAGCAAAGGTGCTACCACCTATCAGAGGCGTACACACAACTCAAAGAACAATACACAACAGAATATGCACAACAAAGAGCGGCCTATGAAGAGCTACGTCAAATGGTCATAAACATGTCACAAGGTGGAACATGTACACCCAATCCAAGTTGGCCGCATAACAGCCAGCCTCCTCCTCCTCCTAATCCTCCTCATCCTCCTTTATATTAATTTTTGATAAACATTATTTACATTTAAAATTTCATTTAATGTTTTTTTGAAACATTTCATTTTGTAATGAATATTATTTATCTTTCATTTTTTGTTTTTGATGCTTAATATAAATTTTATTTGCATAATTGGTTTTTATTACCATTAATTTATATCATTTTATATTATGTATTCTAAATAATTATAAAGAAAAAAATTACAAAGGGATTTACTGACGGAATATATCCGTCGGCATTAGACAGTAACCGCGACCATCACCGAAAAATTTCCAGACGGATAAATTCGGTCGATGTTTTCATGACTCACCAACAGATTTACCAACGGATTAATTCCGTCGGTATTATAACTTACTGACAAATTTACAGACGGTATATTCTGTCGGTATTTCAACAGTTCACCAACTAAGTTATCGACGGAAAGTAACCGTCGGTGAATTGTGATATCACCGACAGAATAACAATTTGTCGGTATTATTGAAGCGGGGAATTTTTTTTTTGCGCGCATATTCCGTCTGTAAAAGCGTCAGTAAATGATTTTTTTGTTTTGCCGACCGATATAGCGACGGAATGGGGAATCACCGATGAAAAGTAAGCCGACGGGTGTATTCCGTCGGTAAGTTAGTCGGTAAATATTTTACCGACGTACTATCAATCACATACCGACAGAAATATAAAATTGTGAATTCTTGTTGTGAGTTTTGGACAAACTCAATATATAGTTCGATGAATACGAGTATAGTTTAAGAAGTTTTGGACAAACTCAAAATAACCTCATCTTCGAATATGTAATCTTCAACTTGTCCCTCCTTCAAAGACACAAGATTAAAAAAATAACTTCCGAAGCCATTTTTGAATAAGAGATTTCTTCATTAGGGTTATTTTTCTTTTCTTTGTCCCGACTTTGATTTTCTTGTTTGATCTCGATAATACATCAGCATCCTCGCTGTTTTTTTCAACATACTTCTATGTAGAATTGTTTTTCAACAAAATCTATTTTCTCGTACGGGAATTAATGTTGTTAGCAGCACTAAAGCCAAAAACAAATGCTAACAAGTCACACTTAGCTTTGACAATGTTAAAGTAGAGTCAAACAATCGAGTAACAGTGAAATTGAGAGCGGAAAGAAACACGGTTACTCAAGCCCCATAATTTTCAAAGTAGTTATCGCGTCAGTCGTGAGGTGTCCGTTTTGTGATTTTTTATTTTTTATTATTTGATTTGTTGGGATTATTTTATTAAAGAATTACTAAAAAACCTAAATGTACTCTTATTAGATATTTATGGATAAGAAACTGATTATAGTTAAAAAATGTATTATAACTCCTAATTAACACACCTTATATGAGATAAGTTGTTTCACAATTTGATATAATTTAAAAGAGTTTGAGAATTGTCTTGCCATTGATTTTTTTTTTTAAAAAAGAAAAATTCTTTTCAATAAAAAAATCCTTATCTTATCGGATAAAAAAAACATAATTGCTTTAGCATCAATAAAAACAAAACAAATCTTTCAAAAATACATCTTATGTGTAAGATTATAATCTTGTATACCAAATGAAAAATATTTTTTGATATATATTTTTAAAAATATGAACCAAATTCAATGCAAATTAAAACATTTAATTTTTTTATTTTTAATTCTTTTTGTCTTTTTTTTTATAATTCTAAAACATACATAAAAAAAATTAAAAACACACACATCCCTTCTCATTATGTTTTTTTTTTCATACCCTTACAAATCACCAAAAATTCAAAATAAATCAATACAACACATTAAACAATTCAAAACAATTAAACAATTCAAAAATTACAAAATAGATTTAGGGTTAGGGTCTTTTTTGTGCTGCTTCCCCAAAATGATTTAGTAGTTAATGAAGCACTTTGCATCCACGTGGGTGTTGAGAAATACAAAATCATCATGAACTTCTCCAGCTAAATTGTCGTTTTGCTCCTTATTACCCATATAAATACCGGTAGAAGACAGCTCGGTCGGTCATCAAGAGTGAAACAAGAATATATTCGTTGCTAAGAAAATGATGCCAATCATGAGAGTTTTAGCCTTTCAAATTTTAAGGTCTCTATTATTTGGTGGTTTCCTATGTTGCCAAGCTATAGTTCATCATACTTTTGTGGTATGTACTTCGTGCTGATTTTTTTATTGGAATAGCTTGTAGATACACTTCAAATTGAACTTTTTGGATATTGATTTAACTGCTCCAGATTCTAGAATGATCATCGGTGCACGGGTCACATTCTTTGTTTTATTTTATTTTTGGATATCTTCCGTTAGCCCTTTTATTATATATATCACCCCCCCCCCCCCCCCCCCCAAAAAAAAAAAAAAAAAAAAAACTTGGAGATTAGATGTTTTATTTTATAAGCTCATTCATAATTTGTAGTTTTGCGTATGTGCACATTTATTATAGGTAAAAGATGTTCCATACACAAGACTCTGCAGCACCAAGAACATAATGACCGTCAATGGACAGTTTCCAGGCCCGACACTATACGTTACTAAAGGAGAAACCATCATCGTGGATGTTATTAACAAGAGCCCTCATAACATCACCATTCACTGGTAAGTCCCTCTCTCTCTCTCTCTCTCTATATATATATATATATATATATATATATCTGATCTTCTGTCTGGAAATTTGGGTTGTTTATGCTGCAAATCCACGATATATAGCAATATTAACACTGTTAATCCCAGGCATGGAGTGAAACAGCCAAAATATCCATGGTCAGATGGTCCTGAATATATCACACAGTGTCCAATTCAACCAGGAGGAAAATTCAGTCAGAGGGTCATATTCTCTGAAGAAGAAGGAACTTTATGGTGGCATGCTCACAGTGACTGGACACGAGCAACTGTTTATGGTGCGATTGTCATATATCCCAACAAAGGAACCAAATATCCTTTCCCTGCGCCTCATGCAGACGTACCGATTATATTAGGTATTATAGCATCAATTTTAAGAGAAAACTTTGGTTCTTAAAGCCGTGGAAGATTTGAATGCATTGACCACAAATTTCATGAAATGCAGGAGAGTGGTGGAAGCAGGACATATTTGAAATATATGATCAATTCCGTGCCTCAGGAGCAGACCCCAATGTCTCTGATGCTTACACGATCAATGGTCAACCCGGTGATCTTTATCCTTGCTCAAAATCGGGTACAATGACACTGTACAATTGCTTAGATTTTCTCTTTTACTTTTGCCTTGTATTTCTTTAATATCCAGAGTTATCCTACCCCTTTGATTCAGGTCTTTTTTTTTTCTTCGAAGAAAAAAATTGCGTTTAGATGCATTACAAAAATGTATTTGGTTTAAAAACATGTTTTTTCAGTGGTTTTTAATGGTTTTAATATGCTGATGTGAAATATTAAAAAAATTAAAAAATAAATTTTCAAGTAAAAATTATTTTCGAAAATAGTATGTGGTTGTATTTGTTTTTGCAGTCCAACGATGTTTTTGAAAAAAATTAAATTTTTTTTTAATATTTTTGAATTGTTTTAATATACTCATGTCAAAAATAAATTTTTTTTTTTTTAAAATAATTTTGATTTATTTTTAAGAGAAAAACACTTTGAAAAAATAATTTTTACCACAATATCAAACACACAAGTTCTATTAAAACTTGATTTTTATTTTTGTTTTTGATAAATTTTTTTAATAATTTTTAGATGATATTGAGATATTTAATTTATAAACACACACCTAGTGAAAATGAACGGAGGGGGGAAATTGGAACAAAATTACAAGATGGGAGGCTGGTTGTAATAAAATAAAAGATGGGGGGACTGATTGGAAGAAGATGAAATAGATGGGATTTAATTAGAATAAATCAAAGGTTTTAGATGAAAATGAGACAATATATAAACCTGTGGGGCAAAATGAAAGTTAGTAAGTTACCCATGATTTCTTAGAAGCCTATTCTTTCCTCCCGCCCCAGACAATCAAATGGTTATAACATTGCACCTTAATATATTACATGTTAGTGTTTATTATTATCATGATTATTATTATTTCAAACGTGAGATTCGACTTGAAATTTGTCGAGAGAGGGAGGAATCTACAGCTTAGTGGAACGTTTGTATTATTTAAAGCTATTAAATCGAAACCTTGTCTTTCTAACTGCAGATACATTCAAGCTATCGGTGGACTATGGCAAGACTTACCTTCTTCGCCTAATTAACGCTGCCCTTCAAGACATTCTCTTTTTCTCCATCACCGATCATCAAGTCACGGTGGTCGGCACAGATGCCAGCTACACTAAACCACTGAAAGTTGATTATATAGCAATATCACCTGGCCAAACCATTGATGTTTTATTAGAAGCAAACCAACCACTAGACCACTATTACATGGCTGCCAAAGTTTACTCTAGTGCCAATGGTGTGCAATATGACAACACAACAACCACAGCCATTGTGCAGTACAATGGCAACTACACTCCATCCTCCACTCCCTCATTACCATACCTTCCTTCTTTTAATGACACAACTGCATCAGTTAATTTCACCGGCCGTCTTAGAAGCTTAGCTGATAATAACCATCCAATTCATGTCCCGTTGAGCATAAGCACTCCATTATTTTTCACTGTTTCTGTTAACAGATTTACGTGTGCAAACATTTCTTGTGGGGCGACCCAGTCTAGACTAGCTGCTAGTGTGAATAACATAAGCTTTCAGACACCTACTCGTATGGATATACTAAGAGCTTATTATAATCAAATCAATGGTGTTTACGGTGATCACTTTCCTGATAAACCACCCCTGTTCTTCAATTTCACTGCGGATTCTATCCCATTGATTTATGAGACACCATCAAAAGGTACAGAAGTGAAAGTGCTCGAGTATAACTCGACAGTGGAGATTGTTTTTCAAGGGACAAATGTGGCTGCTGGCACTGATCATCCCATGCACATACATGGAACAAGCTTCTATGTTGTTGGTTGGGGATTTGGCAACTTTGACAAGGACAAAGACCCTTTGAGATACAATCTTGTTGACCCTCCTCTTCAAAATACCATTGCTGTTCCCAAAAATGGTTGGTCTGTCATAAGATTCAAGGCTACCAATCCTGGTAAATATAAGTAGCATAACCAATTAAATATACAATAACTAGCAAAGTATAATATTAAGAGTATTATTTCTCTTAATTACCTTGATTACAAGGCAGGTCTAACATCATGTGTCCATTTTACTTGTAACAGGAGTATGGTTTGTGCACTGCCATCTAGAGCGTCATATGTCATGGGGTATGGAGATGGCATTCATAATCAAGAACGGTCGAGGCAAGAAAGCCCAAATGCTACCACCACCTCCCTATATGCCACCGTGTTAAACGCTTCTTGTTTGTTTAGCATATGTTATGCCAATTATTTGGTTGCATTATTAATTTATTATTGTATGATTTGCAAGAATAATGTAATCCTAGTTTTGCTATTTTGTTGTAAAGCTGGGAAATATCCTAGGTGCATGTAGGTTTTGGTTATTTCTATTCGGAGCCAAAGTGCTCACCTCTGCAATAAAACTCATACTTGCATGAATAAATATTTTCATGGGTGATCACCCATCTTAAGGCTTTATATAATTTGTACCTATAATCTAGATGATTAGAGTTTGTGTGTGGGATCATTAAGTTTTTTCAAAAACAATATTTTTAATACTTTTGGGAGCACTCGAAATAAAAGCAACAATCGTGTGGCATGATAAAAAAATATTTTTTTCCTATGTAATTCAAATTATTGGAAGTGTTTACAATATTTAGTTTGATTGCTCATAGCTTTTATTCAAAAACCATGTTGCTAATAAAAAAAGACATTTTTATTAAATTTTAAAAAATGAATAAAAAATATATTTTTAGCTAAAAAATACCTTTTTTTGTGTGAATATGTATTTTAATTGCTACACTGGCTAGTTATATCGAAAAAGCCTCACGAGGGAATCCACTGACCAGTTATATCTACATATATTTGATGGGTCACATCACACTCTAAGTATGTCGGACAAACCCTCAATTCTTTGGTTAGGTGAACGAAGGGGCTGACTGCTGGGCTACGAGGGAATATTCAGAATTGTTACAGTACTTAATAAAATATGATTTATTTAAAAATATATTAAAATAATATTTTTTTAAATAAAATTATTTTTGATTTGTGTATAATAAAATGATTTAAAAATATAAAAAATTATTAATTTAAAATAAGACAAAATATAAAAATTTTATATGAGCACTAGTTTACGGGCTTTTCAAGCATCTACCTAATTACATGCGACGAATTAATTTCTTACACTAGTTTGTGTTGGACTCCAGAAAATAATATTGTTTGGTAGGGGTGTTCAAAAAAATCGATAAACCGAGTAAACTGATAAAACCGACAAAAAATTAACCGAAAAAACCAAACCGAAAAATAAAATCGATTAAACCGATTAGATTATGTAGAAAAACCCCCGGTTCGGTTCGGTTTTTGGTTTTGTAGTGCAGAAACCGGGTTAACCAGACCGGACCGGTTCAAAAAAAGAGTCCCTAGGCTAGGCTAGTATAAATAGAAAAAGTTGCACCAGCACATCCCTCTCTTCTCTCCAGTTTACTCTCCCCCACATACTTTCTAAACCCTAGTTGCCACCCATGTTTCACCATCTTCATCTCAGCACAAACCCTCATCTTCATCTCTCATCTCTCAACCTTTCTCACATCTCTCAACTGTTTTCACAGCCCCCCATCTTCATCTCTCAACCTTTCTCACAGCGCCCCCTCCCCAGCCAATATCTTCATCTCTCATCTCTCATCTCTCTCAACCTTTTAAGGCTTTAAGCATAACCCCCCTCCTCCCACAAAGTAGATCTAGTGAACGAACCATCCTTATCTCTCATCTCTCTATTTTTTTGTTTTTTTCTTTAAGCATAATCGACTAAACTCATGGATTAACAACCAAACAGCAACCCCCCTCTCTT
The DNA here is from genome assembly GCA_033617975.1 of Populus alba x Populus glandulosa. Taxonomy (NCBI): domain Eukaryota; kingdom Viridiplantae; phylum Streptophyta; class Magnoliopsida; order Malpighiales; family Salicaceae; genus Populus; species Populus alba x Populus glandulosa. The sequence goes on along the minus strand of CM066147.1, from coordinate 19,627,335 downwards.
CAATCTTTATCTCTTAATTTTTTTGTTTCTTTTTACTTTTTTATTTTAATTTTTGTAGATCTATTATGTATTCATTTCCTATATTTATTTACAAGGTTGTTGATTTGTTATAGTATGCTCATGTTGCGATTACTGTAATGGATGTTGTGAGAATTATTTATTTACAATTTCTCTTTGGTTTTATCTATTTTTGGTGGGGTATTCTTCAGTGGCTGGCAATTTATGCACGATGTAATGCTTAACTAGAAGGCAGTTGGGATGGATTCTATACCCAGGTTTGAAAAAAATATCGATTTACGAGCAAGACTCCCTGTTAAGTGCTTATAATGATATTCTTGAAACCTACAATTGTGTTGCTAATCTGTAATAGTTTTGTAATTCTCAAGTTGGCACGACATTTTTTCATCATATATGGGCTTCTTGGTTACATTAAGTTATGGCAAAAATCTGTGACTTCAAAGCTGTAAAAGATCAATTTAATGTAAACTTTAAAAAAATCCAAAAAAAATGGGATTAGGTTTCCCGGTTTTTTACCAAAAAAACCGGATTTAACCGAACCGGACCGGTTCGGTTTGAATCGGTTTTTGGTCCGGTTCGGTTAATATTTTACAAAATTACTGTAATTCGGTTCGGTTGGTTTTTTTAGTCTAAACCGAACCGAACCGAACCGAACCGTGAACACCCCTATTGTTTGGTAAAAGGTCACTTTCTTTTCTTGCTGTTTTTGGCCTCATCAATGAGATCGAAAGAGAGTATTCGGAGTGGGCAGATAGAGGAAAAACTATCAAACACTGCGAGGACAGTACATAAGAAAAATATTCACCGAAAACTTTCCATTAATTTTCCCTTTTCATACGCCAGCATAAAACAATTAGCGAGGACGTATTTTTTTGTGATAAATTTGCAATGTGATCTTAGGAGTTAGATACATACATATAACCACTAAAAAAAATACCATGTGTTATCATTTATTTGTTTTTTTTTTTTGTATTTTAAAATGTTTTTTTTTTCAAAAATTAAATTATTTATTTTCGTTGCTTCAAATTAATTTTTTGATATTTTTAGATTATTTCGATGTTTTGATGTCAAAAATAATTTTTTAAAAATAAAAAAATATTATTTTAATATATTTTTAAACAAAAAATATCTTAAAAAACAATTCCTATATATATATATTCTTATATTGATAAAAAAAAAAAAAGGATATTAGTAAAACCAGAAAATAGAAGAATACTCCTTTAACTTCGTTAAATCTTCAATTGCTCAAGGCGCCGGATTAATGTCATTGTCATAACCAAAATTTCACTACCAGAAATTCGCTTAAAACCAACGGATTTACCGATGAAATATTTTTGTAGGTAATTTGAGGTCGAACTTACCGATATAATTTTTTCCGTTCGTAATACGTTAGTATATACCGACGGAAATATTCGGTCGGTAGTTAGCGACTGAATTACGGATGGAAAGTTCAGAATTAAAAAAAAAAAAAAAGACGGTTCATTGACGTGGAGGTTTTTGTGGGTGATTTTTACTGACGGAATCACCGAGGGATTCAAAACGGCAACTTCGTACAGTGACGTGACCGGTTCACCGTTTAAAATGCCGATGGAATTACCGAGGGATTCAAAATGGCAGATCCGTACGGTGACGTGTCAATTTTTCTTTCAGAATAGCCGATGGACTCACCGACGGAATACATCCGTCGGTGAAACTGTCGGAAAAAGTTAATATATGCCCACTGTTGCTACCCAATTTTTGACCCATGTTTTTGATATATTTTCAAAAAATCCAAAAAATTGAGAAAAACAAAGAAAATAAAAAAAAATGTTTTTTAATATATTTTCGTCATTTTAGCATTTTCAACGTCTTCTAAAAAAGAATTTAAATTGTTAAAAGATTTTCAAACGCGTTCGACTTTTCACGCGTCATTTTAAATCATTGATTTTCCGCATTTGAGTTGACGTTGATATTGCTCGTTTTCAAAAAATACAAAAAAAATAAGAAAAATCAAAATTTACAAAAAGAAAGAAATTGAGGGACCAAGTTGAAAAACCTAACAACATTTTTGCCTATAAATACTGGTCTTTAACTCAAACAAAGGGGGGGCAATTTTGACAACTTCAGAAAAAATACAAAACCTAACCCTAAACCCATTTTTTTTCAAGACAAGCCGCCCCCCTCCCTTTTGGTTTGAATTTTTTTCCTACAGCCCCTAGCCGGTTTGAATTTTTTGCCTCAGCCACCCGAACACCCCCATCTCCACAAACCCATCACCATCGCCGGCCTACACTGTTTATCTCCCTCCACACTCCAAGCCACAGCCGCCACTGGAAAGCCCCCTCACTTCCTTTTATTCTCCCTTGAGCCGATTGAGAAAAACACAGCCGCCCCCACCTTTTTGCATTTTTTGAACACCGGCCAAACAGCCCCCCCAAACCCCCCGGTTTGATTTTTCTCTTCTCCCTCAACCAGTGAGAGCCGGCCATAGTCCAGCCCCATCACAAACCCACGCCCCGAAGCCATCATTTTTTTCCATTTTCTGCTCATTTTCAAAGCTGAAACCAGATCAGATTTCCTTCTTTTCCCCCTCAGACCAACGCTGCCCCTTTCATCTCCAACCCGACAGCCCCTTTCTTCATCTCAGAACCAAAGAAACCCCCTCCCCTTTCAGCCGCACAGACCACCCGGAGCCACCGTCCCTCTCCTCTCCTCTCTCAGCCGACCCATCGGCCTCCACCAAGCCATACAACAACAACGCCGTCCACACCAGAGGTCTAGAGGCCGGCAGATCTATCCTCAACAGAAACGACCCCGCCGCTCCTTCATCCTCTACTTTTTCAGACCGAACCAACGGCCCAAATGAGATCTTAACGCTGCCGCCCCCTTTCACAGAAGCTTGTCGACCGCTAGGCACAAATCCCCCGGCCTCAGATTCAGTCGCCGAGCCAGAGAAGAGAAGCAGATCGAAGACGGTGGAGAAAGAAAGAACAAAAAAAAGATTTGAAAAACTAAGAAAAACTTAAAATCGACTGCCCTTGCTGTGTGTTTTCTTGGATTTGCAGGTGAAGAGATCGAAGAGAGGAGGAAGCATCACAACCCCCTCACACTGCCTGATTTTCGGTGGGGCGCGTGAGCCCACGCGCCGCCAGTCACGGCGGGCGTGGGGTCCACGCGCCGCTACTGTTCAAGCAGCCCAGAACTGTTCCTGAAGGGTTTCCCAGCACTGTTATGGATTGTTTAGGGACCATTTTGTAAATTTTAAAGTTTTAATGTAATTTTTGTTTATTTATTTTAAATTTGTAATATGAGAATGTAAAAGAAAAAAAAAAGAAGAAAAGAAAAGAAAATAATAATAAAAAAGGGGATGTGTGTGTTGGTGTATTTTTTTATTTATTTTGAATTTGTATTTGTATTTGTATTGTGGACGTAAAAGAAAAGAAAAAAGAAAAGAAATGAAAATAGTGAATGTGTGTGTTTGTATTTTGTTTTACTTATTTGTGTATATATATATATATATATATATTTTTAGGATAAAATTGCAAATATATTAAAGAAGAATTTAATATTTTGATCGGATCACTGTTAAGAATTATTAACTTATACGTAAGTGATATTTCTAATTTCCGAAGAAAAGACAATTATTAAAACTTCTTTAACACGTCAAAGCCACGAAGCAACTTACCTCAGGTAGGGTGTGTTAGGGGTGCTAATACCTTCCCTAACCACAATCAGTCCCTTACCCGCGAATCTCTGACAAGACCAGTACATCCGGTTTCCTAGTAGCCCGAAATCAATTACTAGGTGGCGACTCCAACGAACCAAATTCAAGCAAATGCAATAAACGAGATTTAAATCGCCAGCTTATGCCGCGCGCTGATTTTTTTTTTGGGGTGCGACACCCACTCTGCCGATCCTCTCCTCCCATATTTCTCCTTCTTCTTCCTCATCCCAACTCTCCCCATCTGTAAACAACCAACCCCCCCCCCCCCCCAAAAAAAAATAATCTCCCTCTTCTCAGCACAACAAGTTATATTTCTTGAAGTTTTGTGGTCACAGTATCCGTGTTCTGATTTATCGATGGATTTTATCAATTTTTGTAAGTAATTTTATCTTTTTAAATTTTAACATTTAAATGTCAATTTTATTGTTTTTTTAGTATATGTATTTTGTTAGTAGATGTACATATTTTATTGTTATTTCTCAAACAAACTTGTAGTATATGAATGTATAATTTTATACTTGTTATGGTTTGTTTTAGATTTTGTTAGATTGTATTTGTTTGTAAATTGTTAAAACTTTATGGAATTATCGAATTACATGTGCTGTTTTGAAATAATTAATAGCTTGCTTAATGGCTCCGTTTTTAGTTTTATCAATGATATTGTGGAGTTATAATTTCCGTAAATTTATATGTATTAATTCGTATGGACGTTGATAATTGATAATGAATATTTAATATTTATGAGAAGTTGTGATTGGTTTGTTGGATAATCTCGAGGTTAACCAATATTTTAGCAAGTTTATTTACCTAACATAGTTAATTAATACATATTGTCATCATAATTTTATAGAGGTTCGATATAAGTCATGGATGATTGTTCATGGATGTATCGAGATTCACCCCAAGGATTGCGGATGATGGATTATTGTAACGGGGTTCAGGGTTTTATTAATTTCGCAACATCTATTCCCAGAAATTTTACTGGAGACGGTATTAGGTGTCCATGCAGGAAGTGTCAAAATAAAAAGTATCTGCATCCAGATGTTGTAATGATGCATCTTCTACACAAAGGGTTTATGGAGAATTACCAGTGTTGGTATGCACATGGAGAAGTATTTGTTAGTAAGAAGAGAATGGGAGAAAGGGTGGTTAGGTCAACTTCTAGTGTTAGCATCGTGCATGAAGCGACAAATCACAACACTAATCCTTACAGAAATATGGTTATGAATGCAATGAGAATGAATCAAGGTAATGTCAGTCAATGTCCAATCGTAGAAGAAAAACCTAATGCAGATGCAACTAGGTTTTTTGATTAATTTGTTGAAAGATTCTAAGCAACCATTATGGGATGGCTGCATAAACCACAATAAATTATCGGCCGTAGCACAGGTGTTCACCATCAAGTCAGATCACGGGTTGAGTGAGGCCAGGTATGACAAAATTATTGAATAGGCGAGAAGCATTTTACCTAAAGGGAACAGGCTGAAAGAGAACTTCTATGCTGCGAAGTCCATGATGAAACCCCTCTGTTTAGGATACCAGAAAATTAACATATGCCTTAATTTGTGGATGGAGGTTGGTCGTTTGGTGGACCCGATAAAAATTGGGTTTACTGGAACTGTAACACTACGACCGAGAACTTGTGGGCGGCATGTAGTGTCTCAACTGTTGGAAGCTCCCAATCAGTATCAAGCACCCAATCTAAGGAGTTTATGGCCTTAAAGTAACACACAGCTCAGCTCACCAAAAAATACAACCACCCATCAACAAGTATACAGAACTCAAAGCGGATCATGAACAGCTTCGCCAAATGATCATGAACATGGCATCACAAAGTGGTGATCCATGTGCGCCTCCTCTTTTTTGGTCGTATAACAACCAGCCTCCTCCTTCTCCTCCTCCAGCTCCAGCATTATGTTAATTTGTAATGAACATTATTTAATTTTAATAGTTAATTTAATATATTTTTTTGAAACACATTCAGTTTGTAATGAATAGTATTTAACATAATTTTTTGATGATTAATAAAAACTTTTATTTGCATAATTGGTTTTTTTACTATTTATTTATATAATTTTATATTATGAAATCTAAATAATTTTTTAAAAAAATATTTAATATTATGCAAATATAAAAATATAAAAAATACTCATCGAGGGTTTTACAGACGGAATCACTCCGTCGATATTTCACAGTAACTTGGTGCAAATTTTATAATCGCTGACGAGTTTACCGACGGAATCAATCCGTCGACATTTCACAGTAGCTTGGTGCATATTTCAAGCGAGAACTTTTTTTTTTTGGCGAGGAATTTCTGTTTGTAAAACCATTAGCAATTGTTGTTTTTTTTTTACAGATCGCTTTAGCGATGAAATTAGGTATTACCGATGAAAGGAAAGGCGACGAACTGCTTTTGTCAGTGTGTTCGTCGGTAATTTTATTACCGACGAACAATTAATCACACACTGAGGGAATATGCCGGTCGATAAAACTGTGAAATCTTGTAGTGTTTTGAATCCTATTTTATTTAAAAAAAACAAAAAAAATATGAAATGGAAAAAAATGACAAGTAAATAAAAATGTGGCCCAAGACAACATAAAATAGAAGTTTAAGGACTTGATTGTACTTGAAATGAAATCAAGAGCTTATTTGAAGAAATATCAAAGTTTGGGTTAATTGGGGTTAAAATTGCAATAGATTGAAGTCCAAGGACTAGCTTGTAAAAGGCATTGAATGCAAGGATCCAATTACATTTGAACCAGGGGCTTGATTGCAAAGTTACAAGAATTCCAAGGACTAGATTGAACGCAGCCTTAGGAATTGGAAAACAGAGTCGTTTTGGCAAGTGATTGTTCGTCATCTTCTTCCTCGGCAACGGCTTTGGCATTAAAGGCAGAGATGTTTCTCCGTTGAATGTAGCGACCCATGGCCATTACTAACGGTCGTTACCAGCATCAATCAATCTCTGGCTTTCTAAAAGCTAGGAAAAGGCAACCTCACGAAATGGAGGGGGAAGAGAGGGGAGAAGACCAAAAAATCTTGACAGATAGAAAGAAAGAAAGAAAGAAAAGAGAAAGGAAACAAGATCTAGGAAAACAAGGATCGGTGTTTCTAGCTCTGTCTTTGTCCCATAACGCAAAACAAAAAATGAAAAAGCTACATGCATTGATCAGTTCGATCATTCACCTTCAGTTTATGCTCTGAGTCATTAGCAACAAAAGAAATAAAGCCAGAAGAACGCAAGGAAAGGTGGAAAGGGTGCCCTGACAAGCGTGGTTCAATCACACAGAAGGAGCTTTGCCATTGTCTTTGTTGTAACCCATTTTTGGGTCCCCACAAAAAAAATAAAATAAATAGCCAAAGAAGGTTAGAAAAATAACAGGAGGCAGAAGCGCTCAGAAAATGATCAAAAAATTGGTCAAGGAGGTTACAAAATACAAAGATTGGATTTTTGGCAGTATATTCTTGAAGGATGAGAGCCCTGTTGAGAAGGAAATTTGAATTTTGAGGAGAAAAGCCCAAGTTTGGATGTTTATGGACTTAATTGGATTTTTAATTGATTTTATAGGGGATTTAATTGCAAGAAGAATTGATTTTTAAGTCAATTTGGGCTTTAATTGAAAGAAATTTAAGTTCTGGGCCAAAATATATTTTTTAGGAATTTTTTAGGTCAAATCAGGGGCTTAATTGTATAAATATTGAAGTTTAATGGCCAATTAGGGACTTAATTAAGAAAATCCAAAACCAGGGACCAAATTGGAAGAGGCGCGTAAATGGAGGGGCTGCAATTATTCGGTTCAGGGGCCTAATTGAAGAAATTGAAAGTTTATTAATCAATTGAGGGCTCAATTGCATAAATCAGAGGCCAAGGACTAAAGTGAAAAACACGGCCAACAAGAGGGGCGGGGACCGAATTTGACAGGGATACAATTGGAATGAACAAGAAATGATGGAGGGCTGGTTTTCGTTGCAGGCGTTACCTCCTGCATGCAAAGTTCTGCATGCAGGAGGCGGGGGGGAGAAAGTTAATTCTTCCCCTCGCTGGGCCTTGGGCTGCTGGGCCAGCTCGATGCTGGGCCAGCCTTGCAAGTCTGGGCTGGTCCTGGCCCAGACTGTAGAAGTTTTTTTTTTTGGCCGAGGTCGGCCCGCCCTTTTTTTTTGGGCTGCGCCTGGCCCATTTATTTGGGCCGGCCCAGCCCCATAATATAATATATTATAATATATATGTGTGTATATATTATATTAAAAAATATATAATAATAAAAAATATATATTTTGAAAAATCTTTGAAAAAATATTGTTGATTTTCCTACATATTTTTGTCAAAATGGCTTAATGTTGGTTTGTATTTTTATACCGTAAAGATACAAAACCAGTGTTAAAAATACCCGGTTTTCGTCAAAACATCAAAGATTTTCAGAATAAAAAATGTCTTTGCTTTCAAAAAAAATTCTAAAAAGTCCCTAAAAATGTTGTTGATTTTTCTTGCATGTTTTTATTAAAGTGGATTAATATTGGGTTGTATTTTTATATCGTAAGGATACAAACTCAGTATTAAAATACCTGATTTTCGTTAAAGCATAAAAAAAATAATATATTTTTTTTAAAAAATTGTTTTTGTTTTACAATACGGCCTAGTCTCTCCAATATATATATATAAATATTATAACATCGTATTTTCGTACAACAAAGGAGATTTTCAAAATAATATATATATTAGCATGCATTTTGGCTTTAATAACCAGTTTATTCAAGCCATGAGAACTAGGCCAATATTTCAAAAACTCTAAAAAATCTTTTTTTTTTCTTTTAGTATTTGGGATTACGAATTTATACGTAAAACGTATTCCTAAATATTATTAATAAAGTTTTGGTATAGACGTTAGAACGGTTAGGATTTTACCCGATAAGATAAAGACCTTCTTACTAAGGAGGATTTTTTCTTGAACCATAGACAGACCAACAACTAGAAGTCCAATAACACCTTAGTTTTTATCAGACAATAAAACAATGCAGCTTACCTTAGGTAAGGCGTATTTGGGGTGCTAATACCTTCCCTTTACGCAACCAGTCCTCGTACCCGATCTCTGAGACCAGTTAGGGTTCCTAGTGACCAAAATACTAGGTGGCGACTCCCATTCCATTTTCCACCCAATAAAAGACAAGAATTTTCTTGTCTTCCCAATATCTGCCACATAGAAATAGATTTATATTTAAAAAAAAAAATGGAAACACACTAGTTTTTTCGCCGCGACGCCGCACACGTGCGACAGAATGGCGACTCCGCTGGGGACCTTGTAGACTAAGCTTTGTTTTTGTCTGATTTATTTGTGTTTTTGTGTGCTTATTGTTAATATGCCTTTCCTTTTATTTGCGTATTTATTTTTTATTTTACGCATATTATTCATGCATTATATACAATTGTCTTATGCATCACTTGCCTTAATTTTGAAAAGCACACACAAGCTTTAAGTTAAGTGGGGAATTAGCGATTTACCCTAAGACTATTGGTCAGGTTTTAAATGCGTGAAACACTCAACTCTTATCTGAGTGCCTGCTTGGTAATGGTGGGCATACGTGTCTTAACTGTTCCTTGCAATGCCCCCATACTTCTTTACGAAGAACGTCACTGGGCAGATATGAGACCCTTCAAGACCAGATAGAAAAACTACCCGCTCTCACTTAATAAATAGAGCTTGTCCTTAGGTTATGTATCTTACTTTCACTTGCATCATGATTAATAATGTTAAATTCATCAACCCAGGTTTTGAGCTGAAATCATGACTAAGTACCTCTCTTTCCAAGAATTTGGACAAGAGTCTGAGTTGGCTCAGATCGCCGAAGGAAAATGCCCAAGAATCGATGCTAGTGGGTTACCATGCATTACCAAGGTAAATCACATGGTAAACGACTTAGGAAAATTATTGCCTATCATGGAATATGTTGACGAGACTCTATTTGAAAGGCGATATAGGAGAATTGCACAAATAATGAGGTTGCCTGTACAAGCAGCGGCGATCAAAAGCCTTCTGAATTTTTGGGATCCCAGTTATCGGTGTTTTACCTTTGGAAGCATCGATGTGACACCCACCTTGGAAGAATATGAGAGAATTCTGGACTTTCCAAATGACAGCCACAAAATCTACCACCGATGCAGATTTGAAGACACAGCTTCGGAAGTAGTCAGTTTATTAGGCTTAGGAAAGATCAGCCAGTGTAGAGTCGCCGAAGGGGGTTTTAAATGGAAAGTCATTGAAGCTCGAATGAAGAAAAATGTTGAAGAAGGCAAGTTGGGAGACGAATGATATAGGTTGGTGGCCTTCTCCATTTGTGGACTGGTGTTGTTCCCTTCTGAAACTGGGGTCATCAATTTAGAAGCAGCGAGTGTCTTCGTCGAATATGAGCATGACCGGATCAATCCTTCCTCAGCCATCTTGGGGGAAACCATGTTATCTCTCAATCACTGCCGAACACATGGAAAAGGAGCTATGAGATGTTGTATCCCTATGTTGTATATATGGATAATTAGTCATATCGAAGCACCAAGAGACATCTTCAACAACTTTTGGTGGTTTGACTTGCGACTGTTAAAGATTACCATAGATGAGACTTGGAAGAATTGGGATGAGAAGACATGGAGAGATAAGTATGCAGCATTGCCAAGGAGCAACTTCAAGTGGAAAGCGTCGTGGATGAACAACGCTATTTGCACAATGAGCTGTGGAAGCAAGATATGGGTTCCTTTGATTGGTGTAACCGGTTACATCAGCTATGCGCCCGCCCTTGTAACAAGGCAGTTAGGCGGAATGCAATATACACCAAGAACCTTGGGTTTAGCTGATTTCATCGATTTATTCAAGCACCAACCATTCATCGAAGAAATGGAGCTTATTCGACAGGATTGGGAAAGACCCTTGAAGGTGAAAAGAGAAGAAGGAAGCAGTTTTGAAACCTCATTCAGCCATAATTATACAATTTGGAGGAATGAAGATTTTTCTGAAGTGAAGGGTCTCTCTACACAAGAACAGTCGAAAGCAACGATAGAACCACAGAAAAGGAAAAAAATGAATGATAAGGAAGATCTAAGAAAGCAGCTAGAGCAGTGTATAATAGATCTCAGCAAAAGTAAGGGGCAACAACAACTGTTAGAGAACCAGCTAGAGGAAGAAAATACAATGAGGTTTTTCTTGAACCAGCGGTTAGAAAAACAAGAGAAGCAGTTAATGTCTCTAAAGGAATGGCAGAAAAAGGCCGAGATAGCTGAAGAGATAACAACGGGGGTCCAGGCTGAGTTAAGGAGACGAATAGCTGATTATGATGAGTTGGTCAAGAAGAATGGGATAGCAGAAAAAGAGTTGGCTAAGGTTAAGAGGTCAACAAAAGGCGTGAATGTTGATAAGGAGACGATGGACTCTTTGAAGAAGGGAAGGAGCCTTCTTTTAAAGAAAGTAGAAGTTGAAAAGGAGAAGAATCGTCTAGCCAAGCTCGACATAGAAGAAGAAAGGAAGGTCAGAGCTCAATACATGGTGCAACTGGAGGAAGAAAGAAGTGCGAGAAGGGCCGCTGAGTCTGACATGAGAGATTACCAGAAGAGAGCTGAGTCTTCAAAAGGAAGGATGATGGCTTTACAATCGGAGATCGAGGTACGAGAAGAAGAGTTAAGGGAGTTGAGAAGCCACTACTTCAAGATGGAAGAGGAGAGGAGTAAGGCTAAGCAAGAACGTCAAGAATGCCAAGACTACATGGATAGCTTTGCAGTTCAAATCAATTCCAAAATAGCAGAGCTGGATATCGAAAAGGAAGAGCTACAGAGGATAAGAGATAAGCTGGCACGGTTAGAGGATATGGTGCGAGTGTTGGAAAGAAGCAACGAAGCCTTAGGAGCCAGCAACGAAGCAATAATCGAAGATAACACCGTATTCCATGACAGAATAAGACATATGTCAAAACAGGTTGAGCAAGTAGCCCGTTATGCGGAAAGGTTGCAACAACAAGCCACCCAAGTTGGAAATGATGCTTCAAAGTATCGAGAATACATGGGGGCCATGGCCTGTTTTATTGGGGATTTAGCTAATAGGGGAAATGCTTTTTAGAGGTAGCAATGTATAAGACCCTCTTTCCCATTATTGTTTTTGTACGAGCAATTTTGTTATTTATAAGAAGTCCATGACGTATTTCCTTTCTTAATATGTTTGGTAAGCCACTATGATAAGAACTTGGCAAACCCTCCTTTATGGTAATCGGGTCAACTCAGAGATCTTGCTTAAAGGTTACGAAAGTCATGAATCAGCTCATAAAATATATATATATATATACACACACATTACATATGCATCACATTCTCATCACGCATTTTGTTTTTAATTTATCATATGCACGCCAGATCGTGAAACATAGGTCCCACACCCAGAGTCCACCAAACCCGATCCAGATCAAGAATGGAAAACGAAGAAAGAGCCCATTTAGAGTTGCACTACTAGACCGAGTTGGAATCCGTGAAAAATAAAGTTTCTCGGCTGACCAATTTGCTTGAGCAACTTTTAAGAGCCAAGAACGGGGAGGGAACGTCTACCCAACCACCTACAGGAGCACCATCAGTTCATGTCCCGGGGGTATCTCAGAACTTGGGGGCAGATTCAGTGACGGGGCAACACTTTGCACCTGCCATTCTCATTCATCCCCCTCAAGCTCACATCACTGTAGATTTAACAGCCGAGGGGCCTTCCGATAATAGGTCCACTGGTTTTATGAACGATGACAAGATATCAGCTTTGGAAGAAAGGTTAAGAGCAGTCGAAGGAAATGACTGGTTTGACCCCATGCGAGCGTCTGAAATATGCTTGGTACCAAACATCACGGTACCAAAAGATTTTAGGATACCAGAGTTTATAAGGTACACTAGGTTGGAATGCCCAAACACTCACCTTCGATCTTATTGCAATAAGATGGCTGAGGTGATTCATGACGATAAGTTACTGATCTACTTTTTCCAAGACAGTCTATCAGGGTCTGCGATAAGTTGGTACATGAGGCTGGATAATGCCAAGATTAAGAAATGGAAGGATTTAGTGGAGGCTTTCCTGAAGCAATACAAGTTCAATTTGGAAATTGCTCCAGATCGAACGAGCCTTGTGTCAATGGAAAAGAGAAGCCAAGAATCAGTGAGGGCTTATGCGCAAAGATAAAGGGACGAGGCCACGCATGTGCAACCCCCTTTGATAGAAACAGAGATGGTGACTTTGTTCGCCAATACATTCAAGGCACCCTACTATGAGCATTTAATGGGTAGCTCATCTCAACATTTCTATAATGTTGTACGTGTGGCGGAAAGAATAGAGCAAGGAATTAAAGCTGGGCACATAACGGAGCCTTTAGAGAAGAAAGGTTTTATTGGAAGGAAAAGAGAAGGTGACGTTAACAATTTGGAAGGCGGGTACAAAGGCAAAAAAGTAAATTTCCATAATTCACAAGCACCTACCTCTCAATTCTCACGCATAAACTTTAACCAATCTTTTTCACCTAATCGAACAACTAACCAGCCAAACTACCAAAATCACTACCAAAGACCCCACACAAGATACACTTCAGAACAACTGTTGTCGTTACCCATGCCTTTGAAGGACATGTATGCCAAACTTTTGAGCATTGGACAAATAGCTCTTATCCCTACACTACCACTACAACCACCATTCCCAATTTGGTACAAGCCCGAGTTGACGTGCAAGTACCATGAGGGTAATCCCGGGCATGGGATTGAAACCTGATATGCTTTCAAGAAGAGGTTATTGGAGCTTATTAAGATGGGATGGGTATCCTTCGAAGACAAGCCCAATGTTAATTCAAACCCATTGCCTAAGCATGCTCCAAATAGTGGTGGAATAGGCATGATCGAAGTGGGAAATCAATGCAAGGTGTTGAAGGTGCCGATGAAAAGGTTGTACGACATGTTAGTACAATTAGGATTGCTAGAGTCAAAGGTGGTAAGCCAATTAGAGAGAGGTGACTACTGTGAGTTCCACGGAAGAGATGGACATCACATTGAGGATTGCGTTGAGTTTTGCGAAAAGATCACAAAAATGTTGAAGATGGGACCCATGGAGAGCAGGCGTGAGGTGAGTATGATGGAAGGTCAAGATGAGATGGCAGGAGTTTGCAGGGTCCAACAGACTGCTAATGGGCCCCCAAGGCTGATCTTGGTTAAACCGTCCTGCACAAAAGAGAATCACAATGCCATGCCGTATAATTATGGGTATGCTTCCAAAGTTCAAGCGCCTCTTCCTTTGTTCCAGACGGAGATAAGTGGTTTGACCAGGAGTGGTCGTTGCTTTACGCCTGAAGAATGGAGGAAGGAAAAGGGTAAAGAAGTGGTAGATCTGGACAAAGCACCAGAAGTTAATAAGCTGGTAACGGAAGAGGAGTCGAATGAATTTTTGAAGTTGATCAAGCATAGCGAATATTGCATAGTGGATCAACTAAAAAAGACTCCAGCTCGGATCTCCCTTATGTCCTTTGTCGCACGTGTGCTGCGGCGCGGCGATCGTCCACCCTCAAGGAAAAAATCGAAAATATTTATTTCTTGAAAAAAAAAAAAAAGAGGAGACAAGGAATTCTTGTCTCTACAAGTGAAAATATGGATTGGGAGTCGCCACCTAGTGTTCTGGCTACTAGGAACCTTAACTAGTCTTTAGAGATCGGGTACGGAGACTGGTTGCGTAAAGGGAAGGTATTAGCACCCCAACTACGCCCTACCTAAGGTAAGCTGCATTGTTTTAATGTCTGATAAAATCTAAGGTCGTGTTGTGGTTTTTTTATTGTTCGGAATACGCATTACATGTAATGTCATACCCCAGGTTCTATTGTAAAAAAAAACAAAAAAAAAAAGAATTAAATATCCGGAATATGCATTACGTGTAAAGTCATACCCCGGATACTAAGAGACAAACAAAATAAAATTTTTGTTGTTTTTTGAAATATTGGCCAATATACTCTTGACTTTAATAAACTGGTTATTAAAGCCAAAATGCATGCTAAAACATTTTGTTTTGGTGTATGAAAAAATACAACATAAATTTTTAGCTTTGAGACACTTGGCCGTATGCACAAAAACATTTTTTTTTTATATATATATAATTTTTTTGTATTTTGTGGAAGTTTTTGACGAAAACCGGGTATTTAAAAATCAGATTTTTGTATTTTTAACAACATAAAAAAACAAATATTAATCAAAATGACATAAAAATTACGCGGAAAAATTATAAAATGCCGAAACAAATATTTTTTGATTTTTTTCATTGAAATGGGCCGGATCAGGCCCAAATATATGGGTTGGGCCGAACCTGGCCCAAAGAATGGGCTGGTTACTGTGCACATAGTAACCGGGGTTACTGTGTGTACAGTAACCAGAGAATTAATCTGCGGGTTACTGTGCACACAGTAACCGTGAATTAATTAGCGAGTTACTGTGCACAGCACAATAACTCGCTAATTAATCTGCATGCAGAACAAAAAAAACGACGGGAATGGCTACCTGCGGTGGTGATGTTGGACTCTCTTCTCTGCTTCTTCTTCTTCTGCTTTCTTCTCTCTGTCTCTCCCTTCTCTTCTCTTCTCCTCTCTTTTCTTCCTCTCCCTCGGTCTGCTTTTTTTCTCCTCTTCCTCCCCTGTTTTTATAGGCGAAAAACAGGGGGGGGACGTCATGGTGGTGGCCGGTGTGCTGCCGCCCGTCCAACACGTGGAAAGTGGTCGGCAAGTGGTGTCCTTGTTTCGGCGTCTTTTTGAGCAAAAGAAGGAAAGTAATTAGGCGAAAAGGGGAAGAAAAAATCTTCTTCTTCCCCTACCTCGTGTGTCCAGGGGAAGAAGAAGAGCTACAGTGCCGTCAAAACGGCACCGTTTTGGGCTTCTGTTTTTTTTTTTTTTTTTTGCAACAGTGAATGAAACGGCGCCGTTTTGGTCAAAACACGCCGTTTCATTTAAAAGGAAAAGGCGCCAAAAGCATCAGATTCAAATTTCGGCCCTCCATTTGCGCGCGTTTTACAATGTAGTCCTTGGTCTCGGATTTCTTCAATTAAGTCCCTAATTGGCCATAAACTTCAATAATTTATGCAATTAAGCCCCTGATTTGACCAAATTAACTTCCAAAAATTATAATTTGACAACAGAAAATTAATTTCTCCTAATTAAAGCCCAAATTAACTCCAAAATCAATTTTTCTTGCAATTAAAATCTCCATAAATTCAATTAAACCTTCAATAAAATTTAATTGAGTCCATAAACTTCTGATTTTGCATTTTTCTTCCACAAATTGAATTTTCTTTATCATCGGGGCTCTCATCAGTTAATGATATACTGTCAAAAAATAATTTTTATATTTTTGAAAATCCTCAAACAATTTTTTTTAGCATGTTTATGGCGCTCTGGCATTTTTCACTGTTATATTTTTTTTGTAATATATTTTTTTTGAATTTTTTTGTATTTTATTATTTTATATGTGGGGACCCAAAAATGGGTTACAACATCCTTGATACTCAGCTCTGAGCCGCATCGAAATTCCTTGCAAAAGGTATTGAATGAGGTATATGTACCCCAAGACATTGAACATAAAACCATGGAGCATTTAGTGGGGAGGATCCATGCAACCAATTACCTCTACTTCACGGCTGATGAGCTTGATGCTGAAGGGACCGGACACAACAAGCCTTTATACATTACTGTTAGGTGCAAAGACTGCCTCGTAGGGAAGGTGCTCGTCGATAATGGCTCGGCCTTCAACGTGTTGCCAAAGCACATTCTGGAGGAAATGCCGATTGATGAATCTCATATGAAGCCAAGTACTATGATGGCCAGAGCATATGATGGCTCACCTAGGCCAATACTTGGGACTTTAGAAGTGGAGCTATATGTGGGACCGCAAATGTTCCTAGTGACACTTCAGGTTATGGATATCCACCTTTCCTATAGTATGTTGTTGGGAAGACCTTGGATCCAAGCAGCGGGGGCAATAGCTTCGTCATTGCACCAATGCCTGAAGTATATCATGAATGGGATGTTGGTAACTGTCAAGGCCGAGGAGGCAATATCCATGATACAAAATGTGGTTGTGCCTTTTATCGAAGCAGAGGGTTGCAAGGATAATAACATCCATGCTTTTGAGATCGTGAACACCGACTGGGTACTTGAGAACACCGTGTTAAGAAGGCCAAGGATCTCAGAAGCAGCAAGGATGGCAAGTCTATGTTTCTTAGACCGCGGGATCCCATTTCAGTATAACCTTACTGTCGGGATACCAGATGGGGTAAATTCGGCAAGGATGAAAAATGCTGCTCAAAGATTTGGGTTGGGATATCAACCTAACCAAAAGGATTATCGGTGGGCTGCTGGTCGGAGAAGGGCACGAAGGATGGCTAGAATTAAAGGAAGAGATCTTGAAGAAGAACAGCTAGAAATCCCTCCCCTTAGCGTATCATTCCCAAGAGCTGCATACATAATGCAACATGATAAGGAAGCTGGAAGCCTGGGTCTAGAATTGGCCAATATGAGCATAAACATCTTGGAGGAAAATGAGAAGAAAGGAGATGACGTGAAAGCAGTAGCGGGAAAAGAAGATGAAGTGCTGCCACAACTGACGATCCATACACTAGAAGAGGTCTCCGCCAAGACCTTTGTGCGTAAGTTGGCTCAGGGCGAGAAGTTTCAGAACTGGGTGATCCAAGAAGCTCCAGTAGTTTTCAAAATGTAAACCAACTTTGTTTGCCTTAACATGCTTTTGTCATTGCTTATGTTTGCTTTTATTTCCTCTAGTTGGCAATCAAGGCTCATGATGTCATCTAGATTTTGTGTTTGTCATGGAGCCCACCATTTCTTAAATAAATGATGAGATCATGCACTTTTTCAAAATTGTTTTTATATATATATATATATACATTTACACCAAGCACTTCCCGCTTTCAAGAATCCTGAAAGCGGATCTCCTACAACATCACATACATTTAGCATCAAGAATAAATGGCCAAAATTGAACGAGCATGTAATAGCTATGGAAGAAGAAGAATGGGATGAAAGCAATATCAGTGAATTCACCAGGCTAGTAGAACAACAGGAACAGACTTGGAAGCCTGCCGCCGAGGAACTCGAAACCATCAATGTGGGCAATGGTCAGCTCAATAAAGAGTTGAAAATAGGTACCTTAATTACTTCTGAACAAAGGATAAAAATGATCACCCTATTACAAGAATATTCAGATGTCTTTGCTTGGTCCTATGAAGATATGCCCGGTTTGGATACAAGTATTGTAGAACACAAGATACCGTTAGAAGAAGGTTATAAGCCAGTCAAGCAGAAACTAAGGAGGGCCCACCCGGATGTCTGGATCAAGGTCAAGGCAGAACTCGAAAAGCAATGGGATGTTGGCTTTCTAGAAGTAATTAGATATCCACAATGGGTATCTAACATTGTTGTGGTGCCTAAGAAGGAAGGGAAGATTAGAGTTTGTGTAGATTTTCGGAATTTGAATAGAGCTAGCCCTAAGGATGACTTTCCTCTACCACACATAGATGTTTTAGTGGATAATGCTGCCCGAAGTTCCACTTATTCCTTTATGGATGGTTTTTCAGGATATAACCAGATAAAAATGGCTCTAGAGGATAAGGCGAAAACAACTTTTGTCACACCTTGGGGGACCTACTGCTATAAGGTCATGCCATTTGGGTTGAAGAACGCAGGTGCAACATATCAAAGAGCAATGGTGACTCTATTCCACGACATGATGCACAAAGAAATTGAGGTGTATGTAGATGATATGATTGCCAAGTCTAAAAAGGAACAAGATCATGTGGAAGTTTTGAGGAAGTTATTTGAGAGGTTGAGGAAGTATGAACTAAGGCTTAATCCTGCAAAATGTTCATTCGGAGTTAAATCGGGCAAGCTGTTGGGATTTGTGGTAAGTGATAGAGGTATAGAGGTGGATCCAGATAAAGTAAGAGCCATCCAGGCTATGTCATCCCCTAAGACGGAGAAAGAAGTAAGAGGATTCTTGGGAAGGTTGAACTACATTGCTCGGTTTATAGCTCAGCTAACAACAACATGCGAGCCTATATTCCGCCTACTAAGGAAAAAGAATCCTGGAACCTGGAATGAGGAGTGTGAGGAGGCATTCAATAAAATCAAGTATTATTTACAAAATCCACATTTACTGGTTCCTCCTGTATCAGGAAAACCTCTAGTATTATATCTAACAGTAACTGAAGCAGCCATGGGATGTGTATTGGGTTAGCATGATGAAACCGAAAGGAAGGAAAGA
The DNA here is from genome assembly GCA_033617975.1 of Populus alba x Populus glandulosa. NCBI lineage: Eukaryota > Viridiplantae > Streptophyta > Magnoliopsida > Malpighiales > Salicaceae > Populus > Populus alba x Populus glandulosa. The sequence goes on along the minus strand of CM066147.1, from coordinate 19,608,318 downwards.
GTTATTTATTACTTGAGTAAGAAATTCACTGAATGTGAGTCTAGATACACGGAGATAGAAAGGCTTTGTTGTGCATTCGTGTGGGCGGCAAAGAGGTTGCGACATTATATGTTATACTATACCACTTGGTTGATTTCAAAAGTGGATCCTCTGAGGTATATTTGTAATAAGCCCTTTCTCTCAAGTCAAATTGCAAGGTGGCAGGTTTTATTAGCAGAATATGACATAGTGTACATGACAAGGAAAGCCGTAAAAGGGAGTGCAATCACAGACCATCTGGACGATAATGCTGTTGAAGATTACGAACCTTTGGATTTTGATTTCCCCGATGAAGATATATTGTCAATAGAAAAGGAAGAAGAGAAGACAGATTGGTGGACCATGTTTTTTGACGGGGCAGTAAATGTATATAGTAATGGGGCAGGGGCGGTAATAATCTCTCCTAATAAGAAACAATATCCAGTTTCGGTTAAACTGCATTTCGAGTGCACCAACAATACAGCTGAGTATGAAGCTTGTATCCTCGGTTTAGAAGCGGCATTGGAGCTGAAGATAAAGAAGATAGATGTATATGGGGATTCAATGTTGATTATCTGCTAGGTTAAAGGGGAATGGCAAACCAAAGAGGAAAAGTTGAGGCCGTATCAGGAATACCTATCCATGCTAGCAAAGGAATTTGAGGAAATTAGATTCACCCATCTGGGAAGAGAGGGGAACCATTTTGCGGATGCTTTGGCCACACTAGATGCTATGACTACCATTGACCTCAAGTGCAAGGTACAACCAGTACACATTGACATTAGAAATGACCCAGCTCACTATTGCTTAGTTGAAGGAGAGATAGACGAACAGCCTTGGTATTACGATATCAAGAATCTTGTGCAAAATCAGGAATATCCGGTGGGAGCTTCTAAAACGGATAAGAAAACCTTGAGAAGGTTGGCTATAGACTTCTATTTAGATGGAGAGATTTTATATAAAAGATCATTTGATGGAACCCTATTAAGGTGTTTGAATGAGGCAGATGCTAGAAAGGCATTAAGAGAGGTCCATAAGGGGATTTGCTCAACCCATGCTAGCGAGCATATGATGGCAAGGAAAAATCCAAAGGGTTGGTTATTTTTGGATGACACTAGAAAAAGACTGTATCGACTATGTCAGAAAATGTCACAAATGTCAAATTTACAGTGACAAGGTCAATATGCCACCAGCTCCTTTGTTTAACTTGACATCTCCATGGCCCTTCGCGATGTGGGGAATTGATGTGATTGGACCTGTAAACCCAAAATCCAGCAATGGTCATAGATTTATTCTCGTGGCTATTAACTACTTCACAAAATGGGTAGAAGCCGGGTCATTTGCTCATGTGACGCACAAAGTGGTGAAGAAATTTATTGAGAGAGATTTGATATGTTGGTATGGTCCACCAGAAAAGATTATAACGGATAATGCCCAGAATTTCAACGGCAAGATGATAATAGAGCTCTACACTAAATGGAAAATCAAGCATTCCAATTCTTCGCCATATAGACCAAAGATGAATGGTGTGGTAGAAGCTGCTAACAAGAATGTCAAAAAGATTCTACAAAAGATGGTAGTCACCTATAAGGATTGGCCTGAGATGTTGCCATTTGCCCTTCATGCATATCGCACTACAGTTCGAACTTCGACAGGGACTATCCCATATTCTCTGGTGTACGGTATGGAGGCAGTGATGCCTTTGGAAGTGGAAATCCCGTCGTTAAGAGTGTTAATAGATTCCGAGTTAGAAGAGGCCGAGTGGGCCAGAGTGAGACATGAGCAACTAAACCTCATCAGTGAAAAGAGGATGGCCGCGATATGTCATCACCAACTTTACCAGAAACGAATGGCTAAGGCGTATGATAAGAAGGTTAGACCGCGGTTGTTTCAAGAAGGGGATCTAGTATTGAAGAAAATATTGTCATTGCCCGGAGATGATCAAAGTAAATGGGCACCAAATTACGAGGGTCCTTATGTAGTAACGAAGGCATTCTCAGGAGGAGCATTGAAGTTAGCTAAAATGGATGGAGAAGACCTAGCTCGACCCGTGAATTCTGACTCTGTAAAAAGATATTATGCTTGATGTAGGCCCCTAAATCAATAAAGCAAAGTTTGGCCATTGACTTCTTTCCTTTTTTGCATTGATCTCACAACAATCATTTTTGCATTAATCCCAACAGCGCATGTCTTGGTGTTATCTCATCACTCATTAAAAAGTTTAGCATCGGCTAAACGAATTTCTTCTCTATATAAAAGCTCAGACTAGGATTGTTGTAACCCATTTTTGGGTCCCCACATAAAAACTAAAAAAATACAAAAAAAATAAAAAAAAATACATTATAAAAAAATATAACAGTGAAAAAATGCCAGAGCGCTCTAAAAATGCTCAAAAATTGATTGAGGATGTTCAAAAATATAAAAATTAATTTTTCACAGTATATCATTGACTGATGAGAGCCCCGATGATAAAGAAAATTCAATTTGAGGAAGAAAAATGCAAAAATTAGAAGTTTATGGACTCAATTAAATTTTTATTGAAGGTTTAATTGAATTTATAGAGGTTTTAATTGCAAAAAAAATTGATTTTGGAGTTAATTTGGGCTTTAATTAGAAGAAATTAATTTTCTGGGGTCAAATTATAATTTTTGGAAGTTAAATTGGTCAAATCAGGGGCTTAATTGCATAAATATTGAAGTTTAATGGCCAATTAGGGACTTAATTGAAGAAATCCGAGACCAGGGACCAAAATGCAAAACGCGCGTAAATGGAGGGCCGAAATTTGAATCTGATGCTTTTGGCGCCTTTTTTCTTTTAAATGAAACGGCGCGTTTTGACCAAAACGGCGCCGTTTCATTCACTGTTGCTAAAATAAAAAAAATAAAAAAAAAAACAGAAGCCCAAAACGGTGCCGTTTTGACGGCACTGTAGCTCTTCTTCTTCCCCTGGACGCGCGAGGCAGGGGAAGAAGAAGATTTTTTCTTCCCCTTTTCACCTAATTTCTCACCCGGATTTGGCGCAATAAGACGCCCGCAATCACCCACTTGCCTCCTCCTTTTTATCCACGGATCGATAGTGGAGGGGGCGGCGGCGGCCACCATGACGTCTCCCCTGTTTTTTCCTATAAATACAGGGGAGGGCTGCTAAAGAAAAAAAAAAAGAGAGAAGAAGAGAAGAGAAGGGAGAGACAGAGAGAAGAAAGCAGAAGAAGAAGAAGCAGAGAAGAAAGTCGAACATCACCACCGCAGGTGCGTTTTCCCGTCGTTTTTTTGTTCTGCATGCAGATTAATTAGCGAGTTACTATGCTGTGCACAGTAACTCGCTAATTAATTCACGGTTACTGTGCATGTGCACAGTAACCCGCAGATTAATTATCTGGTTACTGTGCACACAGTAACCCGGTTACTATGTGCACAGTAACCGCCCATGCATTTGGGCCATGTAAAAGGGCCATGTTAGGCCCAACCCATGCAATTGGGCCTGATCCGGCCCATAAAAAAAGAAAAAAAAGAAAAAATATTTATGATGTTCCCATTTTTTATTTATGTTATTTTTATTAATATCGGATAGTATTTTTATGTCGTAAAAATACAAATCGGGTATTACAATATCCGGTTTTTGTCACAAACTTCCAAAAAATACAAAAAAAAAATTTAAAAAAACATTTTTGTGCATACGGCCAAGTGTCTCAAATCTAAAAAATCATATCGTATTTTTCATATGTCAAAAAAACAATATTTAGCATGCATTTTGGCTTTAATAACCAGTTTATTAAAGTCAAGAGAATATTGGCCAAAATTTCAAAAAACAACAAAAATTTTATTTTGTTTGTCTCTTAGTATCCGGGGTATGACATTACACGTAATGCATATTCTGGATATTTAATTCTTTTTCGGACAATAGAACCCGGGGTATGACATTACATGTAATGCGTATTCCGAACAATAATAAACCACAACACGATCTTATATTTTATCAGACATTAAAACAATGCAGCCTACCTTAGGTTAGGCGTAGTTGGGGTGCTAATACCTTCCCTTTACGCAACCAGTCTCCGTACCCGATCTCTAAAGACCAGTTAAGGTTCCTAGTAACCAGAACACTAGGTGGCGACTCCCATTCCAATTTTTCACTTGTAGAGACAAGAATTTCCTTGTCTCTCTCCTTATTTTGCCAGGAATAAATTACTCCAGATTTTCCCTTGAGGGTGGACGATCGCCGCGCCGCCGCACACGTGCGACAAGGATCACACCTCTACAAGATTCTACAAAAGATGGTAGTCACCTATAAGGATTGGCCTGAGATGTTGCCATTTGCCCTTCATGCATATCGCACTACAGTTCGAACTTCGACAGGGACTATCCCATATTCTCTGGTGTACGGTATGGAGGCAGTGATGCCTTTGGAAGTGGAAATCCCGTCGTTAAGAGTGTTAATAGATTCCGAGTTAGAAGAGGCCGAGTGGGCCAGAGTGAGACATGAGCAACTAAACCTCATCAGTGAAAAGAGGATGGCCGCGATATGTCATCACCAACTTTACCAGAAACGAATGGCTAAGGCGTATGATAAGAAGGTTAGACCGCGGTTGTTTCAAGAAGGGGATCTAGTATTGAAGAAAATATTGTCATTGCCCGGAGATGATCAAAGTAAATGGGCACCAAATTACGAGGGTCCTTATGTAGTAACGAAGGCATTCTCAGGAGGAGCATTGAAGTTAGCTAGAATGGATGGAGAAGACCTAGCTCGACCCGTGAATTCTGACTCTGTAAAAAGATATTATGCTTGATGTAAGCCCCTAAATCAATAAAACAAAGTTTGGCCATTGACTTCTTTCCTTTTTTGCATTGATCTCACAACAATCATTTTTGTATTAATCCCAACAGCGCATGTCTTGGTGTTATCTCATCACTCATTAAAAAGTTTAGCATCGGCTAAACGAATTTCTTCTCTATATAAAAGCTCAGACTAGGATCACACCCCTACACTGGGGGCAATACAAGATGTTTTTATGAAAAGTTTTACGGAAGCTTATAAATTTGAAAACCAAGCTAAAGCATTTGACAAAAGCATGACAAAAAGGCAATAACAAGTCATACATTTTGAGAAAAGGACTAATTGAGGAAAGTCAAAGACTTCTTCTCCAAGAATATGATAAGTAAAAAGAGGCAACACGAGAGATGAATCCAGCATACGACTTCAAAAGCAAGCTCATGTTAAGAAAGAGCTTCATGAACTAGAAGAAGATGATGGGGCCTATGTTTCAAAACCAGGTACGAATGCATGCATTGCATCTAATCATAAATCATTGCATGTATGTTTTTTTATCGTTACAGGAGGAGATCTTAGTGCATTCCAACAAGATTGTGGACGAAGAAAGAATCATTGAGTTAATTCTAGAACAACAAGAAGAGAAGATAATATTTTTCAAATCCTGCCAGCAGGAAGAACGACATCGATAGCAATCAGTAAAAGGGAATCGCCAGATGGGATTCCAAGTTGTTTGGTTAAAAGCAATCGCTAGAAGGGATCTCGTATTTCGATGAAGGTCGCCAGAAGGGACTTCATATTTCAGCTTTGAATAAAAGGAATCGCCAGATGGGATTCCAAGTTATTTGAGATCACCAGAAGGGATCTCGTATTTCGATATTCATCAATGGAGGTCGCTAGAAGGGACCTCAAATTTTAGCTTTTGATAAAAGGAATCGCCAGATGGGATTCCAAGTTGTTTGAGATCGCCAGAAGGGATCTCGTATTTCGATGAAGGTCGCCAGAAGGGACCTCATATTTCAGCTTTGAATAAAAGGGAATCGCCAGATGGGATTCCAAGTTGTTTGAGATCGCCAGAAGGGATCTCGTATTTCGATGAAGGTCGCCAGAAGGGACCTCATATTTCAGCTTTGAATAAAAGGGAATCGCCAGATGGGATTCCAAGTTGTTTGAGATCGCCAGAAGGGATCTCGTATTTCGATGAAGGTCGCCAGAAGGGACCTCATATTTCATGTTTGAATAAAAGGAATTGCCAGATGGGATTCCAAATTGATGGAGATCGCCAGAAGGGATCTCGTATTTTGGTATTTGGAGGTCGCCAGATGGGACCTCATATCTCATGTTTGTTAAGAGGAATCGCCAGATGGGATTTCAAATTGTTTGAGATCGTCAGAAGGGATCTCGTGTTTCGCTATTTTGGAGGTCGCCAGATGGGACCTCATATTTCATAATTGTTAAAAGGAATCGCCAGATGGGATTCCAAGTTGATTAAAGGAGATCGCCAGAAGGGATCTCGTGTTTCACTATTTGGAGGTCGCCAGATGGGACCTCGTATTTCATGTTGGTTAAAAAAGGAATCGCCAGATGGGATTCCAAGTTGGTTAAAGGAGATCGCCAGAAGGGATCCCGTATTTCGATATTCATCCAAGGAGGTCGTCAGAAAAGACCTCATATTTCAGCTTTGAATAAAAGGAATCGCCAGATGGGATTCCAAGTTAAAGGAGATCGCCAGATGGGATTCCAAGTTAAAGGAGATCGCCAGAAGGGATCTCATATCTCGATATTCATCAAAGGAGGTCGCCAGATGGGACCTCATATCTCATATTTCATATAGGAATCGCCAGATGGGATTCCAAATTGATTAAAGGAGATCGCCAGAAGGGATCTCATATTTCGATATTTGTCAAAGTAGGTCGCCAGAAGGGACCTCATATTTCATTTTCGTTAAAGGGAATCGCTAGATGGGATTCCAAGGCCGAAGAGGATTGCTGTAAAGCAAGAGTTTCAGATCGATCAAGCTTCGACCAGATCAATTTTGGGAGTTCAGTTTGGATTATCTTTATAAAACTTACTGCGCAAAACCCTTGCTCCGTAAAGCTTTATAAAGAGGGGGCATCTGTTGTAACCTATTTTTGGGTCCCCACAAAAAAATAAAATAAATAGCCAAAGAAGGTTAGAAAAATAACAGGAGGCAGAAGCGCTCAGAAAATGATCGAAAAATTGGTCAAGGAGGTTAAAAAATACAAAGATTGGATTTTTGGCAGTATATTCTTGAAGGATGAGAGCCCTGTTGAGAAGGAAATTTTGAATTTTGAGGAGAAAAGCCCAAGTTTGGATGTTTATGGACTTAATTGGATTTTTAATTGATTTTATAGGGGATTTGATTGCAAGAAGAATTGATTTTTAAGTCAATTTGGGCTTTAATTGAAAGAAATTTAAGTTCTGGGGCCAAAATATATATTTTTTAGGAATTTTTTAGGTCAAATCAGGGGCTTAATTGCATAAATATTGAAGTTTAATGGCCAATTAGGGACTTAATTAAGAAAATCCGAAACCAGGGACCAAATTGGAAGAGGCGCGTAAATGGAGGGGCTGCAATTATTTGGTTCAGGGGCCTAATTGAAGAAATTGAAAGTTTATTAATCAATTGAGGGCTCAATTGCATAAATCAGAGGCCAAGGACTAAAGTGAAAAACGCGGCCAACAAGAGGGGCGGGGACCGAATTTGGCAGGGATACAATTGGAATGAACAAAAAATGATGGAGGGCTGATTTGAAGTTTGGCTCACTTAAATGAAACGGCGTGTTTTCTCCAAAACGACGTCGTTTCATATATATATATATATATATATATAAAGGGGAAGACCAGAACGGTGTCGTTTTGAACGACACTGTTCATCTTCCTCCTTCCCCCCGAATCAGCAGTAGTTGGAGACGAAAACCATTGTTTTCAAACCTTTCCGCCTCTCTCTCCTCGCCCCCACCACACCTTTAGACCACCAAACGGGTTACTGGCCGACTAGCCGTTGCGTGATTTACTCCCGCACTAGCAAAAGGCGCAATGATTTACTTCCCCTATAAATAAAGAGTAAACCGAAGAGAGAACAGACCCGAGGATAGAGGGAGAAGAGAAATAACGAGTGAAAGAGAGGGGAGAGCAGAAACAAACCGAAAACAAAAAAAAAGGAAACCGAAAGTAGAGGAAAACAACTGAGGAGGAGAGGACCACCATGAACGAAAGAAAACAGGGGAAAGGGGAGGAGGAAGAAATCTCTCGCCGTCCACGAGTCACGCCACCGCAGCATCACCAGCGACCGCCTCCTCCACGCCAGGTAAATTTTCTTCTTCCCCCTTCGTTTTCGTTGCAGGTGTTACCTCCTGCATGCAGAGTTCTGCATGCAGGAGGCGGGGGCAAGAAAATTAATTCTTCCCCCCGCTGGGCCTTGGGCTGCTAGGCCAGCCCGATGCTGGCCCAGCCTTGCAAGTCTGGGCCGGTCTTGCCCAGACTGTAGAAGTTTTTTTTTTTGGGCCGAGATCGGCCCAATTTTATTTTGGCCGAGGTCGGCCCGCCCTTTTTTTTTGGGCTGAGCCTGGCCCATTTATTTGGGTCGGCCCAGCCCCATAATATAATATATTATAATATATATGTGTGTATATATATTATATTAAAAAATATTTTTTTTTTGAAAAATCTTTGAAAAAATATTGTTGATTTTCCTACATATTTTTGTCAAAATGGCTTAATGTTGGTTTGTATTTTTATACCGTAAAGATACAAAACCAGTGTTAAAAATACCCGGTTTTCGTCAAAACATCAAAGATTTTCAGAATAAAAAATGTCTTTGCTTTCAAAAAAAATTCTAAAAAGTCCCTAAAAATGTTGTTGATTTTTTTTGCATGTTTTTATTAAAGTGGATTAATATTGGGTTGTATTTTTATATCGTAAGGATACAAACTCAGTATTAAAATACCTGATTTTCGTTAAAGCATAAAAAAATAATATATTTTTTTAAAAAAATTGTTTTTGTTTTAAAATACGGCCTAGTCTCTCCAATATATATATATAAATATTATAACATCGTATTTTCGTACAACAAAGGAGATTTTCAAAATAATATATATATTAGCATGCATTTTGGCTTTAATAACCACTTTATTCAAGCCATGAGAACTAGACCAATATTTCAAAAACTCTAAAAAATATTTTTTGTTTTCTTTTAGTATTTGGGATTACAAATTTATACGTAAAACGTATTCCTAAATATTATTAATAAAGTGTTGGTATAGACGTTAGAACGGTTAGGATTTTACCCGATAAGATAAAGACCTTCTTACTGAGGAGGATTTTTTCTTGAACCATAGATAGACCAACAACTAGAAGTCCAATAACACCTTAGTTTTTATCAGACAATAAAACAATGCAGCTTACCTTAGGTAAGGTGTATTTGGGGTGCTAATACCTTCCCTTTACGCAACCAGTCCCCGTACTCGATCTCTGAGACCAGTTAGGGTTCCTAGTGACCAAAATACTAGGTGGCGACTCCCATTCCATTTTCCACCCAATAAAAGAAAAGAATTTTCTTGTCTTCCCAATATCTGCCACATAGAAATAGATTTATATTTAAAAAAAAAAAATGGAAACACACTAGTTGTTTCGCCGCGACGCCGCACACGTGCGACAGAATGGCGACTCCGCTGGGGACCTTGTAGACTAAGCTTTGTTTTTGTCTAATTTATTTGTGTTTTTGTGTGCTTATTGTTAATATGCCTTTCCTTTTATTTGCGTATTTATTTTTTATTTTACGCATATTATTCATGCATTGTATACAATTGTCTCATGCATCACTTGCCTTAGTTTTGAAAAGCACACACAAGCTTTAAGTTAAGTGGGGAATTAGCGATTTACCCTAAGACTATTGGTCAGGGTTTAAATGCGTGAAACATCCAACTCTTATCTGAGTGCCTGCTTGGTAATGGTGGGCATACGTGTCTTAATTGTTCCTTGCAACGCCCCCATACTTCTTTACGAAGAACGTGTCTCTAAAAATCAATTTCTTTTTCAAAATAAAAATCAATAAAATAAAATAAATAAATAAAATAAAATAAAGGCTAGCAACATAGAGAAACCAGGATGGGAATCAAACTGTAATTTTTTGGAGGAAATTAAAGACCTAATTGTACCCCATTATACCCCAAAATGGGAAAAAAACATGCAAATTCAATGTCAAATTAAATTATTATTAGATGGATTTGCATAAAAATTAAGTCTAAGGACATAATTAAATTTTTAATAGGCCAATTTGATTTAATTATTGGCCAAATTAAATTTTAATTATGTTTAAGAATTAATTTGGATCCAATTAAACGATTTAATTAAGTGTAAGGACTTAATTATACTTTAAATGGGTCAAATTAATTTTATTTAGAGCTTAATTTATGAAAAACTAAGTTTGAAAGCCTAATTTGGGCTTAATTGAGAAGATTAGGATTTTAAGAAACCAAATTTAAATTTTTTTTCAAGTTAATTGATTGAAATTAGGGGCAAAATTGCAAGAAAATTGAGGTTTTGGGGTCAATTACGGGTTAAATTGAAGAAATTGACAACTAATGACCAATCTGCAAAAGACACCAAACTTTGGGGGCTTAATTGATGAAAACCGGGGGGCAAAATTGAAGAAATTAAAAGTTTTATGGTCAATTAGGGGTTAAAATGACAAAATCAAAGACCAAGGACCATATTGCAATAGGCGCATAACTTTGGGGTTTCAATTGAAGTTCATCAAGGGCTTAATTGCATTAAATTCAAAGTTTAGGGTAAATTAGGGGTTCAATTAAAACAAATTAAAAGATAAAGAACTGCATTGAACTTTGGTAAAATCCTTATTCAAACGGAAAACGACGCCATTTTGAGTGTTTAAAAAAAAACAGAGAGAGAGAAGACCAGACGACACGTCGTCTGGTCACTGTTCATTGTCTTCTTCTTTTACCCGAAAGAAACTGCCTTGGTACCTACTTTGCAGATGCATTTAATGCACCTAACGTCCACCAAATTTAACCAAACTTACACGAAAATGATACTCTGCAGTTTCTCTACAGCGCCATGTGAATAGTTTAGTCTAAATGACAACCATTCGGTGCCGGCGTCGGCATAAACATGCCTACTCAAGCAGCTTTTTCTGCAGAATTGACAACTCAGGATGCTTATTTTGAGCCAACGGTTGAGATCCTTTCAAACCGAATCAAGGGCTAAATTTTTTCCTCGGTGCTAACGAGATTACCCTCTTCCACCGCCTATAAATATAGGCGAAGTTTATGGCCTTAGGGAGGAGAAAATCGAGTCCAAAAATAAAAAATAAAACAGCTTTTTGCCTTGTTTCTGCGGTATTTTTCTCTCGCTCTCTCTCTCCGCAATTCAGCCACCACCACCCTCATCACCGGTCTTACCACCATCAGCTATAGCAGAGGAAGCCACCAACCGACCACCGAGAGCCACCGTGAACCATTCTCTCTCCTCTCTATAGCTCCTCCGGTTTTCTTTTTCTTTTGCTTCCTCTGCCACTAGCTGCCAGCTCTTCCACCATTCCTTGCGACGACACCGTTCGGACCATCAGGTCAACCTCCTGATCACGGTCGTGACCACAGACCCTAGTAGCCTTCTCCTCTGCCCATCTCAAGCTTCTACAAGTATTCTGCTGCATGCAGAACATGAACAGTAATTGTTCACGTTCTGCAACTAATTAATTTAATTGGTGGGCTGAACCTGATTTGGCCCAGCCCATATTTATGGGCCGGGTCTGGCCCACCCCAAAAGAAAAGGGATTGTAGTGGGCCGAGATCGGCCTATCCTCTTTCTGGGTGAGCGCGGCCCAGTCAGATGGGCCAGCCCCGCCCACACATATATATATATATATATATATATATATAAACAAAAATAAAAAAAAATCCAAAAATCTTGTGGAACATGCTGTCTTTTCCAAAAATCCAATTTGGCCCAGCCCATAGGTTTGTTAAATATTAATGGTTTTTATGATAAGTTGTTGTCTTTTCTTGATCATGCTGTGGAACAGGAATTTCTAATATCTTCAGCACGACAAATCATAATCTCTGCTGCTACTGCTGAACAATTGATTGACCAACTACAATCTTTCATCCCTGTAATTAATCCCTCCATGAGTCGTATAAATTGGTCAACTAAGGAAAGCCGTAAAAAGATTAGATTGGATTTGAGCCTGCATTTGTAAATATTTGTGACTTTTGGTTTTATTATTATGTTTTGTTGGTTCTTATATTTGTTTAAGTATGTTTCAGGTTTGTCAGTGTTTGCTCCTTCAGGTGATGTCTTATATACTTTGTCTTTCTACCTTAAGACATTGAGGACAATGTCTCATTTTGGTTGGGGGGAATGGGTAGTAGTTGATATATTAAAAAAAAACTGTGTTTTCTATTTCATAAACTATTTGCAAAACTGTTGTTACTAGGTTGGCAGAGTAAAAGGAGTTCTTTTGTTAAAGTGACTCTTGAGACGCATCTTAGTAAACACTTAATACCCTAAAGTCAACTTACTTGGGAGCTATTGGCCCAACGCTTGTTACATGGGTTGAGGAGAAAAGCTTAAGGAAATCAAACATTGCACTATCTACGTATCAGTATCTGCAACCTGAGTTACTAAGCTCGTAGGGGTGTCTCAACACCTAATGCCCTAAGACCAACTAGTCGGGGAGTCATTAGCCGAAAGCTCATTACATGGGTTAAAGATGCATTGTGTTTTAAGTTATATATATATATATATAAAGACAATAATCTCAACCCAAGGAAGTTAACCTTAAACATTAGAGCAAAAATTTGTTTTTCTTCCAAGTAAAGCCCCATAACTATATGTTGATATTTTGAGCACAAAAGAAAGGTTTAGTAATATCTTGTTTAAGAGATATTGAGAAGATATATGAATTTAATGAGAGTTTGTTTATCTGGATAGATTAATGAAAGTTGAATGATGAATGCCTTGCTTTATGGAATTTGCAAATTGTTTTTCTATTTTAATGCTTTGATTACTAGGGACTAGTAATAAGCTAGTTGGAGGGTGTGATTAGTACTTAAAAGTACATTTTATCAAGGTTTTATATCATTATTTTGCACTTGAAGTATCAATAACTCCTTGACTAAAGCATGTTTTATAATAATACAAGATACCTTTAATTTATGGTAAATATTCATCTTAAATACAGGCCTATCACATAAATCAAAGGATTGATTGATGAATTCAAGTATTGGAATTGAAAGGACAAAGAAAGGGTCAAACTTAGAAAAGAGATGTTGGTGCAATCCAAACTGGAACATTGTTCGGTAATTGGGTCATATCTCGAGTTCTAGATGTCCAAATGATCTTAAATTTTTACACAAATTCAGTAAGACATAGGCCTATAACTTAGAAAAGAGATGTGAAGGCCAAGATCTAAGAAGGCCGTTTTCAAGTCCAAATTATAGCAACAACAGAGAAGTCTGAATCTGTCCTGCAGCCCAAACATTGTTCAGTGTTCAGCCCATATCTCGAGTTCTAGAAGTCCAAATGACCTCTATTTTTTTTTTCATGGAAAGCTAAGAGAATTTCCTACAACTTTCATACGTACATATGGACCCAGTTGTGATGCTAGCATTTTCATTTTATTCAGACAAGAAGATAAGGATTTTCACCAAGTCAAGAGTTGGCCACCCACTCAATAATTAGTCATCAAACCAATAATTCTGAATTTTGGCCTATAAAAGGAGGCATTTGCCATGCATTTAGGGGCTTGGTTGTTCAGATCAAGAACTTGTTCTTGCTCTCTCTCTTTATATTTTTTTTGTAATTCTTAAGCTTTGCTTTCATTAATATCTTGTTTATGCTTTTCATTTCCTTTCCTTTCCTTAGTTAACTTGTATCTTATTTATGTTCTTGTTTTGTTTATTTATGTTTCTCTTCTTCATTATGTTTAGCTAAGTTTATTATGTCAAGGTGAAAAGGTATTACCTACACCTGTGCTATGAAAGGAACTTGATTTGTTGTTAACATAAGTTAGCATCATGAATTCCTGACAATATTTAAGAGTTTGGTGTTACGTAAATAAGATAATTAATATGATCATGTTAACAATTTATAATGAGCTATTAATGAAAAATCATCCGATTGGAACCTCCTTCGTGTGTGGTTTCCAAATTGAGTAATAAGAGTTTATACTATACTTGTTTGAAATACCATTAGTGGATCCTCTAACCTTGACATTTGTTTTTATCATTGTTTAATCCTTACAGTAATCTTTCATCTCAAAGTTCTCATTAATTTCTTCCTCTTCTTTTATTACTACTACTACTACTACTACTACTACTATTTACATTATTGTTATATTTATGTACGTTAAGTGCTCTGTGTTTAATCAAGGATCCTGACATTGTTGGTCTTGTCTTGTTCATTGGCATTAGGAATCTGTTTATATTATATAATATATCTCTTTGATCTTTTCATAAAATCAATATATAGGCTGGAAACCAGTAACCCGATCTTTTAGATCATTCTCAGGTATAACAACACCACGTACTGAGTATTATTATTATTATTATTATTATTATTATTATTATTATTATTATTATTACTATTAATATTATTATTACTATTACTATTATTGTTATTATTGTTGTTGTTATTGTTGTTATATTGTTATTTATAATTTATACAATTAACCTCTCTGTGGTTTGACCCCGGTCTTGCCGGGTTATTTATTACTTCGACACTCCTGCACTTGGGAGAAGACATCAATATTTTGGTCGTGTCAGAGACCAATGACCATATTGCAATAGGTGTGTAACTTTGGGGTTTCAATTGAAATTCATCAGGGGATTAATTGCATCAAATCAAAAGTTTAGGGTAAATTAGGGGTTCAATTAAAAAAATTGAAAGATAAAGGACTACATTGAACTTCGGCAAAATCCTTATTCAACCGCAAAACAGCGCCGTTTTGAGTGTTTTTGTTTTTTAAAAAAAGAGAGAGACAAGACTAGACGACGTGTCGTCTGGTCACTGTTCATTGTCTTCTTCTTTTACCTGAAAGAAACTGTCTTGGTACCTCCTTTGCAGGTGCATTTAATGCACCTAACGTCCACCAAATTTAACCATACTTACACAAAAATGATACTCTGCAGTTTTCTACAGCGCCTTGTGAATAGTTCAGTCTAAATGACAACCATTCGGCGCCGGCATAAACATGCCTACTCAAGCAGTTTTTTTTTTGCAGAATTGACAACTCAGGATGCCTGTTTGAGCCAACTATTGGGATCCTTTCAAACCGAATCAAGGGCTGAAATTTTTCCCTAGTGTAAACGAGATTACCCTCTTCCACCGCCTATAAATATAGGCGGAGTTGATGGCCTTAGGGAGGAGAAAATCAGGTCCAAAAATCAGGAAAAAAACAACTTTCTACCTAGTTTCTGCAGTATTTTTCTCTCCCTCTCTCTCTCTCCACCGTTTAGCCACCACCACCACCCTCATCACTGATCTTACCACCATTAGCTATAGCACAGGAAGCCACCAACCGACCACCGAGAGCCATCGTGAACCTTTCTCTCTCCTCTCTATAGCTCCTCCCGTTTTCTTCTTTTTTTTGCTTTCTTTGCCACCGGCCGCCAGCTCTTCCATTGTTCCTCATAACGACGCCGCTTGGACCATCAGGTCAACCTCCTAATCATGGTCGTGACCACAGACCCTGTAGCCTTCTTCTCCGTCCGTCTCCAGCTTATGCAAGTATTCTGCTGCATGCAGAACGTGAACAGTAATTGTTCACATTTTGCAACTAATTAATTTAAATGGTGGGCCGAACCCAATTTGGCCCAACCCATATTTATGGGCCCGGTCCGGCCTACCCTACGAGAAGAAGGACTACAGTGGGCCGAGATCGGCCTAACCCTTTTTGGGTCGAGATCGACCCATCCTCTTTCTTGGCTGAGCGCGGCCCAGTCAGCTGGGTCGGCCCAGCCCATGTTTATTTACTATATATATTTATTTATAATTGATTAGTACTTAAACGTGTATTTTTATCAAGGTTTTATATCATCATTTTGCACTTGAAGTATCAATAACTCCTTAACTAAAGCATGTTTTATAATAACATTCCTAATAATATAAGATGCCTTTAATTTATGGTAAATGTTCATCTTAAATGCAGGCCTATCACATAAATGAAAGGATTAATTGATGAGTTGAAGGATTGAAATTGAAAGGACAAAGAGAGGGCCAAACTTAGAAAAGAGATGTTGGTGTAGTCCAAACTGAAACATTGTTCGTAATTGGATCATATCTCGGGTACTAGATGTGCAAATGACCTCAAATGTTTGGAAAAATTCGGTAAGACATAGACCTACAACTTTCATGTGGAGTCCAAGATTTAAAAAGGCTGTTTTCAAGTCCAAATTATAGCAACAACGGAGAAGTCCGAATCTGTTCTGCAGCCCAGACACTGTTCAGTGTTCAGCCCATATGTCGAGTTCTAGAAGTCCAAATGACCTTAATTTTTTTTTCCCGGAAAGATAAGACAATTTCCTATAACGTTTATATATATGTGTGGTTCCAGTTCTGATGCTAGCAATGACGTTTTATTCAGACAAGAAGATAATGATTTTCACCAAGTTAAGAGTTGGTCACCCACTCTATAATTAGTCATCAAATCAATGTTTCAAATTTTGGCCTATAAAAGGAGGCATTTGCCATGCATTTAGGGGCTTATTTGTTCAGATCAATACTTGTTATTGCTCTCTCTCTCTCTTTATATTTTTTTTATATATAATTCTTAAGTTTTGGACTATATATATTTACTTATAATAATATATAATATTTGTCGCACCCGACATCGCGGCGGCCTTAAAAATATTTTTTTTGAAAGAATAGATTTCTGGTATCCTGTTCTTTAACGGGGAATGGTATTGTTTAAGAAGTCGTCACCTAGTATTATGGTCACTAGTAACCTTAACTGATTAACAGAGATTCTATGGTTCGGGACTGGTTACGTAAAATGAAAATTATTATCACCCCTTAAAAGTTCTGCCTGAGGCAGACTGCATTGCTGGTTTTGTCTTAAATTACTAAATGTTTATTAGTTTTTGCTATGATAATTTGCTTATAATATTCCTGACTTTAGCGCTAATGAATATTTAACTACGGATACTTCCAACTCTAGCGTTGGTAAATGTTACATAGATATGAAAACAGAATAAATTTAAATCAGTATTTTTTTTATTCATGACTCTGGTGTTAGTGAATAAACAAATAAAATAAATTTATTTTTATGCATGCACAATTTTTTTATTTTTATGTAGCTAAAATAAAATGAAATAAATTTAAATCGATGTTTTTATTCCTGACTCTAATGTTAGTAAGTAAAACAATAAATTTATATTTTTTTTATTTATGCATGTATATATTTTTTATTTTTTTATTTTTTATTTTTGGGCTGGGCTGCGGGCTGGGATGGGCCCAGCCAGCCTGGCCCGGTCATTAGCCCAAGCCAATAACCCGACTCGGTAAAAAAACATATGCATGCTTGAAGCAATGCGAAAGTAATTAAATTACACCTTCGGACTATTCAAATGTTATTGAACACCGAACAATAAAAGGGAATGGGCACACCTGTTTCTGAAGATGGCGAAGAACGCTGGTGTGGCTATTTTTGTTCAACTGCTTTCCTCTCTTCTTTCCTTTTTGCTCCTGTGCCCACGGTTCTTTTTTTTCTTTTTTTTTCCTTGCTTTCTCAGTCCTTGTGATGAAGAACTGAAGACGGTGCTGGCTTCTCCCTTCAAATCTGAGTCTGGGTTTTGTGTTGTGTTTTTGCTATGTTTTTCTTCCCTTTGTTTTGTTCTCTCTGTTTCTGTTTTGCTGCTTTTTTTCTTTGTTCTTTGCTCTGTTTTTCGTTTGATTTTCGGTCCTTGGTCCCCTGTTTTCGCTCTGGTTTTTCTCTTCTGGTTTTTCGTCCGTTCAGTCCAATTCCCCTAGTTTTGCCCCAGTTTTTTTCTTCATCCTCCTGCGTCTTCTGCCTCTGTTTCGTTCTGGTCTTCGGTCTCTCATTCCTTCTGGTTTTTGGTCCCCAAAATCCTCCCCCCTATGTTTTCTTCGTCCTGCCTTTTATAAGGCCAGAGACCTCCAAAAACCATCACCTCCACGAACGGGATCGTGGTAATCGTGGCAGAAGACATGGTCACGCTTTGGATCGGATGCACTGTGATTTTCCTGTTGAATCGGCTGCCTCCACGCGAAAATGAAGGGATGATGAATAGTGCCTCCAAACGGTGTCGTTGGTATCCTGGGGAAATGACAGTTTTTCACTTTGGTCCCTAAACGTTTTAAACTCAACAATTTGAATCCTTGAGTTATAGCACCATTTACACAACATTCCTTGGTTTTTGGACTATTCAATTTGGTCCTTGGACTTTAAATTTCTAGCATTTTTTCCTTGAATCAGCTCCAAACTTTGGTATTTCTTCAATTACACCCCTGATTCCTTTAATTAATTAAATCAAAATTTAATTAAGTCCTTAAACTCATTAATTCTTCAACTAAACTCTTGATTTCATTAATTCAAATAATCTAAATTTTAATTAAATCAATTCTCCAATTAAATACTTGATTTAATTAATTAAACTAATTAAAAGTTTAATTAAATCTTTAAACTTCCAATCATGTTGCCCTTAACCCCAATTTTAATTCATTCTTTATTTATTTTATTTTTACTTGTTTTTCATCATTTTTTAGAAAATAAAATAATTAAAATAAAAAAGGTCAAAAATTGGGTTATGACACTATTATAATATAAAAAAAATTAAAAATGAATTTTTAAAAAAGAATTCCAAAAATCCTTTCAAAAAAATTGTGATTTTCTCAATTATTTTTCAACCAACTTTGCATAATATCGGGTTGTATATTTACACCGTAAAATATAAATACGGTATTAAAATATCTGGTTTTCTCCGAAATATTTTTAAAAACAAAATTTACATCCTCAAAAAGAAAAAAATATTTTGTTACATTCGGCCAAATCCTATAATTTTTCCAAGCATATTTTTTATAAAAAAAGAATTGCATTTTTTTTGTTTAAAAAAATCAAAAATGAATATCGTAACTAGTTTATGATTATCCATTAAGATTTGGTCAAAATATCAAAAACCTTTTTTAGGGTCTAGATGTAGACTTTAATATTTGTGGGGGTGTAAAATTACACGATAAAGTACACCCTCAGGTATTAAAGATATAAGGTGTAAATAAATGTGATGTTAATATTCAAAGTTTAGAACGGTTAGGATTTAACCCAATAAGATAGAGACTTTTTTTTATTAAAAGAGATCTACCTTAAGCCTTAGAAAAGACAAATGAATAGAAACCCGACCTAGAAAAACAATCAAACAACAATGCAGCTTACCTTAGGTAGGGTGCACTTGGGGTGATGCGTCTTCCCCTTACACAACCAGTCCCTTACTCAGACTCTCGATGACCATAGGTTTCTAGTGACCATAATACTAGGTGGCGGCTCCTAAACATTAATCATAATTTTATGATTAAATCCAAAAAAACATTCCCAACACACAACCCCTCACATAGGAGACACGACTAATAGCCTTCGTCGTCGCCAAACGACATTGTGCCCCTCGCGACAGGATGGCGACTCCGCAGCGGACCACCTTGTTTGGTCGGACTAATCTTTAATTGTTTGATTGTTTTTCTTTTATCAGTCTTTAATTTTAGCTTGTATTTTTATTGCTTGAGCATGCATTTTACAAATAAAACCCAATTCTAGGTTAGGAGGAGAGTAGCGGTCTGCCTCGTGACTTTCAGTCGGGGTTCAGATTCGTGAAACATCCAACTATGAGTTGAGTGTTTACTTGGTAATGGTGATCACACTGTGCCCCAACCATTCCTTATAAACCCCTACATTGCCTTCATGTGAGGTGGTCACTGGGCAGTTCATAGACCTTTTTAAGATCAGGTAGAAAGCCTACCCATCATGTAATGACCTAGAACCTTCCTTTAGAGCATGAACTCCCTTGCTATTCATTCTGCATGGGTTTTTGCCATTCACACCAAATGTGCATGTACATGCATCCACACACATACATCCATCCATTGTAAATAACATACATACATGCAACAAGTTAAATATAGGTCCCCAAAGAGTCTACAACACTCGACTCCAAGCAAGAAACATGGAAGATGAAGAGCGTGTTTACCGTGACGCCCATTTCCAAGAAGAGTTAGAGTCTCTGAAAGCAAGCGTGGCTCGCCTCACTAGCTTACTCGAGCAAACACTTAGAAATGCCTCTGGTGAAGGTCCTTCCAATCGGCCAGCTATTTTTGTTTAGCCTTCGGTAATAGCTCAACCTGAAGAAACATTGAGTGAACATGGTCAAAAACCTCCACACAATCCAGCATTTGTGCACTCAACTCCATCGGCACCAACCCCTGCAGTCATAAATCCATTTGCCAATGAGTCCCACAAGACCAAGTCATCTAATGGCATTGGTCAAGATAAAATGGCGGCGTTGGAAGCTCAAATTAGAGTCATTGAAGGGGTAGACTTGAACGATCCAGTACGAGCATCAAAAATGTGTCTGGTCCCAAATATGGTTGTCCCAAAAAAGTTATGTATTCTTGAATTCATCAAATATACTAGAACACAATGCCCCATAACTCATCTCAAATCCTATTGCAATAAAATGGCAGAAGTAATACACGATGAAAAACTACTGATGCACTTTTTCCAGGATAGCTTAAGTGGGGCAGTGTTAAGCTGATATATGAGATTGGACAACAATAAAATCAGTAAATGAAAAGACTTGGTGGATGCATTTGTGAAGCAATACAAGTACAACATGGACATTGCTCCTAATAGAACCAGTCTGTCCAATCTAGAGAAAAGAGATAAGGAAAGCATAAGGGAATATGCTCAAAGGTGGAGAGACCTAGCTACTCAAATACATCCACCACTCTTGGACAAGGAGATGGTGACTTTATTTGCCAACACATCAAGGACCCATACTATGAGCATGTGATGGGTAGTTCGGCCCAGCAATTTACTAATGATGTGGCAGTAGCTAAACGCATAGAACAACGAATAAAGAGTGGTAGAATCTCTGCATCTGTGAAGAAAAGGGGATTCAAAGGTAAAACGAAAGAGGTTGACCATGTTGAGGGTAGGAAGAACCCATTCCAAAACTATCACACTTCATCCTCTTCGCTCCTAAACATTAATCATAATTTTATTATTAAATCCAAAAAACATTCCCAACACACAACCCCTCACACAGGAAGCACAACAAATAGCCTTTGTCGTCGCCAAACGACGTCGCGCCCTCGCTACATTTACCAACACCAGAGTTAGTAGTATCTGTAATTAAATATTCAATAACACCAGAATCAGGAATATTACCAGTGAACTACCATAACTCAAATTAAAAAAAAATTAGCAATTTAAAACAAAACCAGCAATGCAACTTACTTCAGACAGGGTGTGTCAGGGGTGCTAATACCTTCCCTAGCCACAATCAATCTCGTACCATAGAATCTCTATTGACTAGTTAGAGTTCCTTGAGACTATAATACTCATTGACGACTCCTTAAACAAGATATTTTTTTTATTAAAAAACAAGATATCAGAAATCTATTATTTCCAATCAATTATTTTTAAATATATCACAATGTCGAGTGCGACAGCCGTGATGCATTTAATATTCGTAATATATAGTAAGTCTGCTCTAACAGTAATCTATGAGATCATTACGTGCGTGCGTGCATGCCTTAGAATTGAATGAGTCAAAAAAATTAAGTGCTAACATTGGAGGAGCTAGCTGGCTACAGCCTACGATGATTGCATGGCTTAGAATTGGTAAAACATTTTTTTTTGGAATTAATTGGAATTATTTGATAAACTAAAGTTTCACGTAAGTGCATATAAAGATATTGCTCCTCCTGGTTAGTTCCTCTACATAATAAAATTATCATTGGTATTTATGGCAATATTTTTTTATCGTGCAAATTTTAATAATAGCAAAATCTAGTCAATTTTATTTCGTGGAAGCAATCGATCGTGCATCATTCTTCAAGAAATCGTGCTGTTCCTTAACCAACAATGCCCAAAGAGAGATTCTTTCGTGTTAATCCAGCGGAATCAGCAGATTATTAAACTCCACGTTCAAAGTAGCATCGCTTTCAAGACTTTGAGAAGTATCCTTTTATAATACAACTGTCAGCTACATTCAAAACTTCTTCAACTAAGGAAAAGTCAACAAAATTTTCGTCTTTTTTGCTAGCTCTTCATGGATATCCAAGTCTTTTCTAGTTTTTTCATAGTGAAAATACTCTTTATATGATTTTATTGTTTTATATTTTTTTTTTTGTTAAATATTAGTTTTGTGATTACATTGAAAAAAAAATTTATGATTACATTTTGCTCTCATGATTTAGATTACAAGTTTTGCATACTTTTTTGTGAATATAAGGGTTTTTTTTGTGTTTGATTTTTAAGTTATTATTTTAACTCATTTATAATTTTTTTATACAAATAAACTTTATTTTTCAAAATAAAAAAAATTTATTTTTAAATAATATTTTTGATGTATTGGGCCTTGCATAATATTTTTTAAGGGTGTGAGTTTATTCAATCAATTTCATTTATATTTCTGTTAATTTCTATTATTTTTTTATAGATTTAAGTAAACAAGTTTAGTAAATATAATTAGTTAAATGTCTTAATTTTTGTGATTGAATATCTTGATCTAGATTCATCTCTTAATTTTTTTTTTGTTTTTTTTGTTATTATTAATATTTTTTAAAATATAATTAGATGATTGCATTGAATTTTTTTATTAAATAAACATATTAAAATAACCTGTATATTTAATTTTTTTAAAAAAATCAACACCGATTAGATAGCCAAATCAGTTAAATAGCCACAGATAACTTTTAAATCATGAGACTGAAATCGACAAGGATGTTTTTTATTAGTGAGCAGATATTCAAACATCAAAGGTTGATATGGTCCCAGATTAATGTATATTTTTTGAATTTCATCTTATTGATTAACCAGATATTCCTAAATTTAAGGATGATTGTTTGGATCTCAAATTAAATAAACATTGTTAATTTTAGTAAGATGGCTAATCAACTAATCAACATAATTTTTTTTTTAAAACTGAAGCACGTTGAAGATGTGACAAAACCCACCTCTGTTGAAAAATCATTCATGGCCGTATTTGAAAAATCACATAAGAAACGCACGGTTTCATTGATTATTTTAAACAATTAGTTAATACTAAAATGATAAGACTAAGAATTATGACTGTGACTGGCAATGACAGCAGGCGTATCAAAGTAATTTGCCCTTCGCGTGACAAGATAAATTACATTACTAAATGAGTATGTTAACCTGTAATTACTCTTTGACAAAACTTGAAATTAACAAATCAAATGCAAACAATTTACTCAAAGTATATAGTACACCTTAGACCATTTCATTGCGCCGATTAATGTGTAATTTTTAAATATGCTGTTCTTACTCTTTGTATCTCAATTTATTCCTCTTTGTTGAAAATCATTGCAAACTATTCTTGTGTGGCAATATTGTGAAATAAAGAATAGGATGGATGAGTCATGATTAAGATTGAATTTGGTGAAATGAATGAAGTTACCATGACTTGGTACGTTCCAAGTACAAAGAAAGCTAGCCCAGTTAAAATTTTGATAGTGGATATATATATATATATATATATATATATATATATATATATATATATAAATAAATAAAACCTACCTGGATCCTTATCCTCATGAGATATTTACGAATTATTAAAATGATTCGTGAACGAGATGACATAAAAATACTTTAGAAAACTGAGGGGTTACATAAATATATTCTTAATTATTTTAAGAATTTAATAAATTAATATATTTATAATATTTTAAATTAATTATTAAAAAAAAAACAGGTTAGGCTCATGCACCTAGCATTAATATAAAAGCACAAGCATGCCTGAGTTTTTTGCAAACTCCCGGTCATCCTGGTTAGTGAATTTAGTGAGAAAAATTTGTTCCCCAAATCAATTAACACTGAATCTCCTTATCTTCTAAAGCATCTAGAGCCTTTTTAGAAGAAAAGTACAACCTACTTTTCTTTCCATAACCTTGATGATTGAACATGATCTCCAAGGTTTCCAGATCCTACATTTCTCCTTTGTAGATAATCAGATTAACGAACAGTCTAGTTTATTTTCCTCTTCATCCTTCTCGTTTTCGGATATGTAATCTTCAACTTGTCCCAGCTCCTCCATAGACACAAGATTAAAAATTTAACTTCCCGTAAGGGAGTCTCTGTAGATGATTCCAGTCCGAGCATTTTTTGTGTTGGAAGCCATTTTTAAATAAGATATTTCTTCATTAGGGTTATTTTGTGTCCCGACTTTGATTTTCTTGTTTGATCTCGATTATAAATCAGCTTCCTCGGTGTCTTTGTTTTCCATATACTCCCATGTAGAATTGTTTTTCCACGTACTCCATTTTCTCGTACGGGAATTAATGTTGTTAGCTTTCACTAAAGCCAAAAAGAAATGCGAACGAGTCACACTCAGCTTTGGCAATGTTAAAGCAGAGTCAAACAATCGAGTAACAGTGATATCGAGAGTGGAGAGAGAGAGAGAGAGACACAGTTACTCAAACCCCATAGTTTTCGAAGTAGTTAATGAAGCACTTTGCATCTAAGTGGGCGTTGAGAAATACAAAATCATCATGAACTTCTCCAGCTAAATTGTCGTCTTGCTCCTTGTTACCCATATAAATACCGGTAGAAGACAGCTCGGTTCGTCATCAAGAGTGAAACAAGAATATATTCGTTGCTAAGAAAATGATGCCAAACATGAGAGTTCTAGCCTTTCAAATTTTAAGGTTTCTATTATTTGGTGGTTTCGTATGTTGCCAAGCTATAGTTCATCATACTTTTTTGGTATGTACTTCGTGCTGATTTTTTTAGTTTTTTTTCATGCGATCATAATCGTAACATAAGTTCAACTTTCTTTTTATGATAAGGAAAAATATTGACATTAAAACACTAGATTTAGTACTATATATTTCATTTGGAATAGCTTGTAGATACACTTCAAATTGAACGTTTTAGGATATTAATTTAACTGCTCTAGATTCTAGAATAATCATCGGTGCTCGGGTCACATTCTTTGTTTTATTTTATTTTTGGCTATCTTTTGTTAGCCCTTTTATTATATATATCAACTTCTTCCCCCAGCCCCACCCATAAAAAAAAAGGAGAAAAACTGGTACGCGTAATAACTAGGAGAGATTAGATGTTTTACTTTATAAGCTCATTCACAATTCATTGTAGGTAAAAGAGGTTCCATACACAAGACTCTGCAGCACCAAGAACATAATGACCGTCAATGGACAGTTTCCAGGCCCGACACTATACGTTACTAAAGGAGAAACCATCATCGTGGATGTTATTAACAAGAGCCCTCATAACATCACCATTCACTGGTAAGTCCCTATATATCTGATCTTCTGTCTGGAAATTTGGGTTGTTTATGCTGCAAATCCACGATATATAGCAATATTAACACTGTTAATCCTAGGCATGGAGTGAAACAACCAAAATATCCATGGTCAGATGGTCCTGAATATATCACACAGTGTCCAATTCAACCAGGAGGAAAATTCAGTCAGAAGGTCATATTCTCTGACGAAGAAGGAACGTTATGGTGGCATGCTCACAGTGACTGGACACGAGCAACTGTTTATGGTGCGATTGTCATATATCCTAACAAAGGAACCAAATATCCTTTCCCTGCGCCTCATGCAGACGTACCGATTATATTAGGTATTATAGCATCAATTTTAAGAGAAAACTTCGGTTCTTAAAGCCGTGGAAGATTTGAATGCATTGACCACTGATTTCATGAAATGCAGGAGAGTGGTGGAAGAAGGACATATTTGAAATATATGATCAATTCCGTGCCTCAGGAGCAGACCCCAATGTCTCTGATGCTTACACGATCAATGGTCAACCCGGTGATCTTTATCCTTGTTCAAAATCGGGTAAAATGCCACTATACAATTGCTTACATTTTCTCTTTTAATTTTGCGTTATATTTCTTTAATATCCATAGCAATCCTACCCCTTTGATTCAGCTCTGTTTTTTTCTTTTAAGAAAAAACTGTGTTTAGATACATTACAAAAACATTGTGTGTGGTTTAAAACACACACCTAGTGAAAATGAATGAAGGTGGGAAATTAGAACAAAAGTACAAGATGGGGGGGCTGGTCGGAATAAAATAAAAGATGTGGGGACTGATTGGAAGAAGATGAAAGAGATAGGACTTAATTGGAATAAATCAAAGGTTTTAAATGAAAATGAGACAATATATAAACCCGTGGGGAAAAATGAAAGTTACCCATGATTTCTTAGAAGCATATTTTTTCCTCCTGGCCCAGAGACAATCAAATGGTTATTGCGTTCATCCTTAATATATTACATGTTCGTGTTTTATTATTAACATTATTATTATTATTTCAAATGTGAGATTCGACTTGAAATTTGTCGAGAAATGGAACAATCTACAGCTCACTGGAACGTTTGTATTATTTAAAGCTATTAAATTGAAACCTTGTCTTTCTAACTGCAGATACATTCAAGCTATCGGTGGACTATGGCAAGACTTACCTTCTTCGCCTAATTAACGCTGCCCTTCAAGACATTCTCTTTTTCTCCATCACCAATCATCAAGTCACGGTGGTCGGCACAGATGCCAGCTACACTAAACCACTCAAAGTTGATTATGTAGCAATATCACCTGGCCAAACCATTGATGTTTTATTAGAAGCAAACCAACCACTCGACCACTATTACATGGCTGCCAAAGTTTACTCTAGTGCCAATGGTGTGCAATATGACAACACAACAACCACATCCATTGTGCAGTACAATGGCAACTACACTCCATCCTCCACTCCCTCATTGCCATCCCTTATTTTAATGACACAACTGCATCGGTTAATTTCACTGGTCGTCTTAGAAGCTTAGCTGATAATAACCATCCAATTCATGTCCCCTTGAGCATAAACACTCCATTATTTTTCACTGTTTCTGTTAACAGATTTACTTGTGAAAACACTTCTTGTGGGGCGACCCAGTCTAGACTAGCTGCTAGTGTGAACAACATAAGCTTTCAGACACCTACTCGTATGGATATACTAAGAGCTTATTATAATCAAATCAATGGTGTTTATGGTGATCACTTTCCTAGTAAACCACCCCTGTTCTTCAATTTCACTGCGGATTCTATCCCATTGATTTATCAGACACCATCAAAAGGTACAGAAGTGAAAGTGCTCAAGTATAACTCGACGGTGGAGATTGTTTTTCAAGGGACAAATGTGGCTGCTGGCACTGAACATCCCATGCATATACATGGAACAAGCTTCTATGTTGTTGGTTGGGGATTTGGCAACTTCGACAAGGACAAAGACCCTTTGAGATACAATCTTGTTGACCCTCCTCTTCAAAATACCATTACTATTCCCAAAAATGGTTGGTCTGTCATAAGATTCAAGGCTACCAATCCTGGTAAATATAAGTAGCATAACCAATTAAATATACAATAACCAGCAAAGTATAATATTAACAATATTATTTCTCTTAATTACCTTGATTACGAGGCAGATATAACATCACGTGTCCATTTTATTTTGTAACAGGAGTATGGTTCGTGCACTGCCATCTAGAGCGTCATCTGTCATGGGGTATGGAGATGGCATTCATAATCAAGAACGGTCGAGGCAAGAAAGCCCAAATGCTACCACCACCTCCTTATATGCCACCGTGTTAAACGCTTCTTGTTTGTTTAGCGTATGTTATGCCAATTATGTGGTCGCATTATTAATTTATTATTATATGATTTGCAAGAATAATGTAACCCTAGTTCTGCTATTCTGTTGTAAAGCTGGGAAATATCCTAGGTGCATGTAGGTTTTGGTTATTTCTATTCGGAGCCGCAGTACTGGCCTTTGCAATGAAACTCATACTTGCGTGAATAAATATTTTCATGGGTGATCACCCCTCTTAAGGCTTTATATAATTTGTACCTATAATCTAGATGATTAGCGTGTGTATGTTGGATAGTTAAGTTTTTTCAAAAATGATTTTTTTTACTACTTTTTGGAGCACTTGAAAGAAAGGCAACAGATCATGTGGCATGATAGGAAAATTTTCGTCTTTGTTTTTATAACATTTGCATACACTGTTGAAAAAACAGGGGCTACCTAATCCATTACAAATAAAACTAAAATTTGTTTTTATTAATCAATTTCTCCTTGTAGATTTCAATTTTAAAAAAAAATCAGGAGTGAATGAAATATCTTTTATTTCAATTATCATTATTTATCCAAGCTATAATACTTATAGTGTTTTTATTTGATATGGTTTTCTTATGAGCTTATGTCACTGTCAAATCAAAACCTTATCTTCCCAAATTTAACTAGCTAGGAAATCATCTTCTGTTGTTGTTTTTAAACATGATCAAATCTCTGTCTTGGTAAATAATAATAATATCAAGTAATGTCAAAATTCAATTAAAATATTGGTTATATGACTGAAAATCCAGTATTTTATTTGAATCTTCCAGATTTTGGCCTTGCATTGATCTCCACTTTGGAAGCTGCCATTCCCTTTTCTTGAAATTGTCTCTTCCACTTGAATCGGATAGTGTTTAAAATTATGGTACAATTGTTTTTCATTATACTTTTTAGTTGGAAATGCATTAAAATAATTTTTTTATTTTTAAAAATTCATTTTTGACACCAAACAACTCAAAATCATAAGAAAATAATTTGAAAAAAAAAATCTAAAACATTAAAAAAACAAAAAACAAAAAACACTTACTTTTGAGAGACCACACTTTATTTTTCTTTTCTATGTTTTTTTCTTTTTTTTCCTTGCAGGCCTGGCATTCTTCCAAATATTAACTATTAATTGGGCCTCATTCCAGTCAAGGTCACAATGCAGACCATGCTAGGATATCAGCCTGTGTTAGAGGTTTTTTTTTTTAAAAAAAAAAAAAAAACAAATTTCATAATTAACCTAATAATAAAACCTGTTTAATAAGGAAGAACGACGCCCATATAGTAGAGAAGCTGAAAACCAATCTACAGGTAGTTGGGTCCATGTATTTTCGTTAGCATCACAAGCCCGTTGTTTGTTTTAACTGAATCACCAACCACTACAATTCAGTTCCTTTCTTTTTCTTTTTTTTTCTAACTCTTGCATACTATTTAAATCTGTGAAAAAATAAATCAAATTAAATTAAATATATTTTATTCAAGTATTTTTATTTTTATTTATTATTTATTTTAAAATTCATTATATATTAACATGAAAAGCACTAAAATTAAAAAAATAATCATGGCTAAATTGAAAATCCCCCCTTGAACCTTGGTGAAAAAACAAATACCGCTTGAAATAAAACTTATCTGGTTTTTATCCTAAAAAATATGATTTTTTTACGTGGCCCTTATCTTTTGGGTTTTGGAAAATTGTGAGAGAGATAGAGAGAGATCATTTGTTGTTGTTTTATATTATTATTTTTATTCCTTTAGATGAAAAAAGTAATAAAATCTTTGCTGCTAACACAGAGTCAATTTGAAGGCAACTCACCAAAAAATATAAGAACACCAGTCGATAACAACCAGGCCACTGCCAGAGGATGGTTCTTGTGATCTTTCACCACCTACTCTAACTTCTAATTGCCCAAGTGGGTTATCTTTTTAATTTTAATCTAATTTTAAGGTAATGTTTTCTAATTTTAATCCAATTAACTGACCATTGAAGGATGGACCGACAATTAAATACATTGAAGGATGTATTGTTTTTAGTTGTTCATTGCAAAATAAGGTTGCGTTCATTCTACTTTAATTTTTTTATTATTTGTACATCGAATGATTCATTCGTGGGAAATAATTTTTTATTGTTTATGACCTTCAACAGAATCATGATTCAAAGTTTGATTATTTTTTGTTATTCTATTACACCTATTGAATATACAAATTAAATTAAATATAATGGACATATTTATTAATAACATATATTTTATGAAAGTCTTTCATTGAAACATGTGAGGAGAAACATTGTTTAGCGTTCTTTTCTTCTCAAATTTTTTTACCCTAAGATTTTTTATTCTTTGGTCTCTAGATTTACAAGAAAAGGTTTAATTTTATTAATTTAAAATAATTAGAGTTTCAAGGATTAAATTTAAAGCTTAAAAAAATATTTAATCCTGTTTATTTGCGAACATAAGGAAATAATTTTCATGTTCATGGGGGAGTTCATGTTCTTCTTTTTTTATTTTGATTCCTCAATTTTTTTTTTAATTTAACCCCTTCACATTAGCTTTATTTGAGATTTGACTTGGTTGTTTGTTTTGGTTGCATTAATACATGGATCTCGCAATATTAAAGGAAAATTCTAGTGCTCAAATTTGCAAAATAAAGCATTTTTTTGGTTAATTTAGAACAATTAAGTGTTAAGGGATCAAAATTAAAATTAAAACAAATATAGGGACTGAAATAAATAAATAGGGAAATTTGCCTAGCATGCAATGCACGTGCTAGTAGGTGAGGAAGCCCACCGTGTTCCGAATACGTGTGAGGCTCCCCCAAAAAGCTAAATGTAGTTTTTACCAATAATGTAGTTTTTAGCAATAGCTTAACTAACACAAATCACGAGTAATGGAGAGAGAAAAAAAGAGGGAGAACAAAAAAATTTCATCATTGTCGAACCATTGTTCATAATGCCATATGTGGCACGTCATTGGATGTATAACCACTCAACTTTTCGGATGACATGACAGGTGGATATTGTTGGCCTTCGAAGGAGGTCTTTTGCGCTACTCAAAGGGTGCTGGCAACACCCATGCAGTGAAGCGTGCTTTACACGCGCCAACCATGTTTTTTAAAAATAATATTTTATATTTATTAAAATTTTAAATTGCCCCTCAAACAATTTGATGATTACAAAAAAAAAAACCTTAAGCAAAAGATGAAAAAATCCCTTGATGTTAGTTTAATAATTTTGTAATTCGAATGGTAGTTAAGTCGCGTGAAATAACAAAAAGATTAAAAAGTTCTTCAATGATAATTTTATATATAGTTTTGGTTTTTAAGTGTAAATAAGTTATTTTATTGTGTAAAAAAATTATAAAGATTAGTTTAATCTAGATTAATTTGATAGTAACTAAAAAACCGTAATGAAATAAATGTGTTATTCTTAAAACAAGTTAGTGGATTTTGTTTGAAATAGACACAATGATCATTTTACTTGTAAATTTATAGTTACAAATCATAATGAAATGTGAGTATACGACTAAATAAAAAGATACACTTTTTCTTTGTAATATTGATCAACTAGCAACCACCTATCAAATATGGGATATCTAATCAATATGGCCTCATATTGGATGCCGAATAATAAAACTATAATATAAAATAAGATCAAATCAATTTTGATACATGTTCTTGATATGGGAACATAGAATACTAATAATTAATTCTGCAATACATTTGAGATTAAGTTCGGAATTTAATATTATTTTAAAAGATCCAACTGTAAATTTAAAAACCGAGCATGTACTTAAGGGTAAGAAATTAAATACTGAATTATTAACATCAATCAACAAAAATCGCTTGTTCTACACATTAAACACTGAAGTTATTCACATCAGAGTACTCTTTATTAGAAAATAATATAAATCATATCTTGGGGCCTCACCTAACAGCTTAAGCTTTTGGGTTAAGATGGTTCTTTGACATGGTATCAGAGCCTTTATGATCAAGCGGTCACGAGTTCGAATCTCACCATCCCTATTTATTTGATAAAATTAAGCACAAGGTAATGTGGGTCTGTGCAAGTTTCAAGTCCAAAGAGCTTTCACTTGAGAGGGTGTGTTAGAGAATAATATAAATCATATATTGGGGTCTCACCTAACAGCTTAAACTTTTGAGTTGAGATGATTCTTTGACACTCTCCCTGCCAAGTTATAATAGCCTATATATAATTTTAATTCCATCAATAATTTCAAGTTTTTTGTAACCATGACCAGTGAATTAACCCTTTACTGATTCAGTCAAAGCGAATTCCTTTGATTTGTCACGTAACAGTGTGTTCTTTGTTCATACTGCTGTAGTGCTGTGTATAGTAATATAATTTTTTATAATGTAATAATGTTATTTTTTAAAATATTTTTTATTTAAAAATATATTAAAATAATATTGTTTATTAATTTTTAAAATTTATTTTTGACATCAACATATAATAATTAAAAACATAAAAAGAAATTAATTTCAAATAAAATATTTTTAAAATATAAAACATGTTAAAATTAATAACTCCAAATGTTACCCTCGGAGCATTAATGCACCAAATATCTAGTTTGTAAATAATAATAGACTAGCATAACACGATCACACACACACATATATATATATATAATGAAAAATGTGAGTTAATATTCAAACTAATATGATCACAATAAAAGAATCCCTCTTAAAAAATGAGTTTATAAATCATCGTAATTTCTTTCTTTTTTTTATTTTAAACGGCTAAGAATAGCGTAATTAACAAAAAAAATATTGGTTGTGTTATTTTAATAATATAATCAATAAAATTATACTATACCTTAAAAATTTTGATAGAGTTTTGGACCTTGCGAATCTCAAGAAGAGGTCCACGAATGCAGGATCGTCGGCTCCAAACTCTAAAGATTGGAAAGGAAGGAAGGGCCATTTTACGCGTCAGTTTGTGCTGCAATTTCTCAGATTCCAAAGATTTGCATTCACGACGCTCTATACTCTTACACGCACGTGTACTCCCCACGGCCCCATGTTTGTTTTGCCGTGATTCTCAAGTTTCCTACTCTAGATTTCTTGACACTCTTTCTTGCTGCTTTTTCTTCCCCCCCTGACAGTCAACTTACTTATAGTAGCCATCTAACATTAAATTAAAAAAAAAATCCCTAAAACCACCATGCTTTGAATGTGCACACTCAATTTCCAATTTAAATTAACTATTTTACCTTTGCAACACAAAACCATTTAGCTTGGTGAGAGGGTAATTCGGTTTATTTATATAAGAATACAAATATCATTATTAAATTCATTAGAAACAAAATAGTCAACACATAATAGAAGCACGTGGAGAACCTTGTGCTTTTCTATTTACGTGTGAGATGTTTTTCAGTACAGAAACGTCAATTTTTATAACCGTGTTGGAAGCATCACCGAGTCTCTTTCCACGTGGGGTGATGTGTTCGCTGACCACTTTTTTTTTTTTCCTTTTTCTTTCTTCTTTTTTTCCTTGAATTTTTTGTTTGTCATTAAAAAAATCAGATTTATTCTTTTATTTTATGATATTTCAAGTTTAATCTTTAATATTTTGATTTTTAATTATTTTATCAAATTTTAATTTATTTTTAGTTTCATTCTTGGATTCATGATTTCATTTTAATTGTTTCAAATTTAATTTTTATTTTCTTGATTTTTATTTTTGCTTATCGATCCGTAATTGACCTTTACCGAGCAAAATTCCTTTACCTTTACCAAGTAAAATTCCTTGACAAATAATTACTTTCTGTTCGTGCTCGCGGAGACACAAAATTTTGTCATTTTTCCTTGCACGCTCTATAGCATATAATGGAAAAAAGAGCGCATCTCCCTCTAAAATCTCCTTGTTGTACCATTATATATGGAGGTGTACCGGTGTCTCTATAGCAATATTTGTATAACGGGAGAAAAAACAAAGATGGTTAATATTTCAGTGTCTTTGCTCTTTGCGTTCTTATCTAGCAACTGCAAATCTTACGTCGAGGAGAGTTAAATATAAAATCGTACTTTGTTTAAAAATAAATAAATACATAAACTCATTCTTGTAGACTCTCTTCAAAGCAGCGATTACAATTTTTTTAGAATTCCTCAAAATTTGATAAATTAAATAAAGATATGAAAAGAGAGTAAAAATGACATGGATATCTTGCTTTTCAGATGATTTTTAAAATTTTATTTTAATTAAATAAATTACAGGTGAATAAGAAATTAATTTCAAATAATCATAGATTTTTCTACTCAAATAACTCTTTCATTTTCTAGATTTAATTATTAATTTATGATGGTTAATTATTAATTGATAATAGTGAGAATTAATTCTTCAATCTTTTAACTTCTAAAATTCAGTATAAAAAAGAAATGAAAGAAGAATTTTGAATTTTTCAAATTTTATATACTCTTCCTCGTCTTATTTTTAGTGTATTTCTTTTTCACTTTATGTTTTTATCTTTCTCTCAAATCTAAAGCTTATGTTCATATTGTTAAGAAATATTTGAGTTATATGATCGTAGATTCAAAAACCTTGTTTATAAGTGTATCTAAATCAAGGTGGTGTTATTAAAATCTTAAAAGACATATTATAAATATTATAATCGCACAAGTGAAAAGCAATACAACCTTAAGAATAATGAATTCATCCTTGATAATAATAAAAAATTTCATTCATTCAAAATGCTTCATCAAGTAAGTACTTTTATTTTTTTAATCTAAGCATTGTTATTTTTATTTCTAATGTACATACTATGACTTTGATTTTATATATATATGCTTAGTATGCATGTTACAGTTTAATTATTATTATTGTGTTGAAAACTTATTTGTCTTTAATTATATTTTTACATTCTTATAGTTTTAAACATGTATAAACTTTAAATTTTTGTTGAATATTTTTTGTTTAACATGTTTTTATGATGATAAATTAAATATCTTTGCTCAATAATCTAATATTTTTTAATAGGGGCAACTTTATTATATATGAACTATCTAAAAAGCATATACATGTGTATGTTTTTTTTTTAGATAA
The DNA here is from genome assembly GCA_033617975.1 of Populus alba x Populus glandulosa. Classification (NCBI taxonomy): domain Eukaryota; kingdom Viridiplantae; phylum Streptophyta; class Magnoliopsida; order Malpighiales; family Salicaceae; genus Populus; species Populus alba x Populus glandulosa. The sequence continues at coordinate 19,573,576 of CM066147.1, read as the reverse complement.
TTCAAGGGCTTAATGTAGAAAAGTAAAATAATACGCACTCACCTTTTACTTTTTCTCAAGAATAAGTATTTTTGGGAGGTCAATACTATTTGTGAGAGCACTTTTGCATTTAACTAAACTACATGGAGGCAAATGAACCATAAGAACATGTTGTGGGAAAAGAGGTAAACAAAAAACAATTTGTGGGGGCAAACTTTAACTTTCTATGGATTTTGATGACAGCAGTGTGGGCAAATGCTGTAAAAATTAAAAATAAAAGAAAATGTTATTATTTGGTAATTTAATTATATATGTATTATATCTAATCCATGTAAATTTTATATAGCTATTTAACAAAATGCATAAGAAAATAAAGTAAAACAAATTTTATATATATATATAATACTTAACTATCTAATTTGACTAGATAATTGAAATAATTTCTTTATTGTTTTGAGTTGCTCAGTCCTTGATTTCTTTATTATAATCAAGAATATTTATCTTAATTATTTCTTTAATATATATTGCCCACTCTCTAAATCTGTCCATGATACTCCCATATCATAAACAAATGAATAAATAAAACAAAAAAATAAGGAATAACTGAGAAAAAATTATAATAATCATCTGGATTTGACGTTTGTGTAGTTTTTTAATTTATATAGACTGATATTAGTCTTCCAAACCTTACATTCTTCTGACCGGACTTTGTTCCTAAATTAACAACTCGATAAAATCGGAGAACCGAACTAAATGTCAAAGCTCCTTCATATTTTTTAATCTTCCAAGGCTAAGTACAGTGAATTCTTACTGAAATGAAGCAGCTTATATTTTAAGTCATTTGATGATGGAAAGCTATCCATCAAACTTTTCTTGTAATCTGTTGTGGAATTGGTATAGAATAATGTGCATCTCCGGCGATTTTTCAAGCAAAGAAGAAAGAAATAAGCTCCTTCCGAGAAGAAAGTTGTTTCAAAATCCCAGCTCCCGAACCCCAACCCCTCCTTGCGAGGGACAGAATACCAGATTACGGTTCTTGATTAAATAAAAATAATACCATCAAAATATGAAGAAAGAAAGAAAAATCATTGAAAAACCTTTCTGAATCATTTCAAGACATCCTTTCTTTATCGATAAATCTTGAAGAAAGTGATTGATTAGTTAAAGTTTTTCCATCCTTTCTTTACCCTCTGCAGGTTTCCATTAACCCATGGTTAATGAACTTTTTAAGATATTAATTGAAATATCCTAGTCTAAGTAGAAATCTTTGATTAAAAATGAATCGTGTTCGATTAGATTAATATGATAGTTAGATGTTGTAATCCCCTCTTAAAAAAAAAAGGGCTAATGTGTTTAGAATTTAAAAATGTTGAATCAATCAATAAAAACTTGGGAGCTTAATTTTTTATGTGTTTTGGTTTTCAACCATTAGTGTTAAGGTTTAAATTGATTACGAGAAAAAAATACATCTTTTCTCCCCTTTCTTCTTTTTTAACAGTAACACACAGCAATATTTTCAACAGCAACCATTCATGCAATAGAAACACAAATGGAACAACTAAAACAAACAGCTACAAAATGCAACAGCTGTAACTTTAAAATGCATCGGAAAAATACAACAACAATAGCTCAACTTTAGTATACTTTAATGGAAGAAAAGAGTCTAAAATTTAAAAAAAAAAAAATTATAGAGGTTATAGGAACCTTCCATAGCAGAAAAACAACCTCTAAAACGACATCAACTTTAGTATACTTTAATGGAAGAAAAGGGTCCAAAATTTAAAAAATAAAATTATAGAGGTTATAGGAACCTTCCATTGCAGAAAAACAACCTTTAAAACACATCAAAAATCGCGTTTGATAGAGATAAAAAAGAGTATACAATCTTAGCTTTTGATAACTTTGTTCAACCAACATTCCATACTTTGATGGTCATTATGATTATCGAAGCGCGTTACTGAAGAATTTTTTAAAAGTAAAATGAGTATTGACAAATCATTTTTTAATAAATAATTGAACTACCATCCGGATCAATAATAACACAGTAATCAACAAGTTTTTCCAATAGTGGCAATAATTAACAAACTTTTAAATGTAACAGAAACATTGTTGGAACAACAACAACAACAAGCATTTACAAAACACAATTGTAACAACTTCAAAATGCAACTCCAAAAAAAAAATAACCTTATCATACTTTAATGACAACAAAAATCAACCTTTGATTGCAATAGAAAGAATCTCAAAGGAAACTATTTTCTAAGAAAACCTCCAAGGATATTTAGGGTTCAATATTAAAAAAAAAAGCACTAAGGTTAGATAAAGCAAAGAGACATCAACTTCAAGCACTTCGAATGAAATTCAAATTGCTTAGGATGAATATGAGAGATTCACTTATTTTTTATGAATAATGGTAATTGTTAACAATATGTGAATCCATGGTGATAAAACAAAGGATATCACCATTATTGAGCAAATTATTCGATCGTTGATGCTAAAATTTAATTTTGTTGTGTTCTATATAGAAATCTAAAGGTATTTATGAACTTTTCCTTGATAAATTGCAAAGTTCCTCGTTAATTCATGAGCAAAAATTGAATTGAAAAGACAAGTAGGAGCAAGTTTTGTGAGTTTTATCTAATAATTATTTTTCTACATCGAAAAGAGGTTGTCGAGGATGAGGAAGGAACACAAGCAATAATAATGGTAGATTTCATATAAAAAAAATTAGAGATGATCAATCTTTTAATTTTTAAATAAGAGAAAAAAGATATGACAACAATCATTGAACTATTTACAAGTCAAATCCAATTAACAAATCAAAAGTTGAATGCTTCAAGTGTTACATATATAGACATTACAAATCTAAATGTCAAACTAATTTGAATAGAAATAGTGATACAAAATCTAATTTTGTAAAAAATAAAGAGGAAACATCTTTATTGATGGCTTGTCATATGATGATATAGGAATTCATGGTATTTAGTCACTAAAGATTAAACATCTTTATTGATGGCTTGTCATATGATGACATAGGAATTCATGGTATTTAGTCACTAGTTGTAGGAATCACATGATTGGAAATAGTCATCTTTATCTTCTTTGATTTAGATGAACTTTATCAAGATTTTATAAAGTCCAGTGACGAGTCTAAATCATTGTATTTAGTCACTAGCTATAGGAATCACATGTATTAAATCACATGTATTAAACTAGTTAACTAGAATCCTTGTTTAACTAGTTAAATTAAATCTTTATTATATTATGATAGTTAAAGATCGTAATCTTCCTATAAATATAAGGGTCAATAAATTCAAAATTTAAACGTATTAAATCAATCAAAGCTTGGAAAGTGAAATATTTATGTTTTTTAGTTTTAACATAACTCAAGACGAGTTTTATAATTATGTATAGCCTTCTTTAAGAAACTTGTATATGTTGTTACTGAATATACCATGTAGATAATTGATTGGTTACATGTAACACTGATTTTATTCACGTAAAACATATTTATTATTAATAAAAGTTTTTTATTTTTAATATTTATATTTTATTAATGAATCTAATGTTTAATTAATAAATCTAAAGTAAAGATAAAGTTCATAAGGCAAAAATGATTTGCAAAGAAAATTATAAAGATGTTATAATTATGAGATTCTTATTGCATCAAAGTATTGTTCCTAAATATTTTTGATCGGTGTTCTATAAATATTAGAAATTAATTAGAATTGTTTAGATCGACGCATATTATGCTCCTTTCTTTATGAAAGCAAGTCATTGCTCTAATAAATTGAGGTATGAGGGATACCTGGAACTAATATGCAGGTGTTTATCATATGACATGTACACTGAACTGACCCGTAATAGAATTCTATATAGAAAGATCATCTATGTTTATAGAAAAGCTCTCGTGATAGTTGTGTAAGTGATTTTTAGAATTGATATCACTAAGTTATCTTATAAAGGGAGTGTTATGCTTTAATATTGACCACATGTTATCCTTATCAAGGGTAACAAGTAGATAAATATTGAGTGTATCATAAACTATATAAAAGTATTTAAGTAATCAAGAAATGATTCATCACCTTAGGCAAATTAAAAAAATATTTCATATGCTCTTAAATAGTATTGATTATGAAATCCTTGACCAAGGTGGAATGGATTTTGAAAAGAGTTTGATTTTTTTTTTCAAATGATCAATGACTATAATGTTGAAAATTAACATGATTTAACAAAACATGCATATTCTATATTATAATATCTAAATAAAAACATTCTTGATAAATGGATAAAAATTATACCGAGAAACTAGTCACTAAAAAGTTAAATCGCATCGCTTATAGCTTTTTTAATATTTGAAGGATCATAATAGGTTGCTAGACATTGTACTTGATCTTTAAATATAAATCAATCAATTATTGAATTAATAATAAATTAAATTATTTTATTTATTTAATCTTTTTTTATTTAGGATTATGATTTATATTTGGACCAACTTATTAGAGAATCTAATGTTTTACACATAAAAGAACTATTGATCAGAAATTAAAAAATGATGATTAATCAAGTGTGATTTGATTGTAAATAAATTTTAAAAATTAAGAACTTAAATGTAATTAAGTAATATAGGTTGTTACAATTTTAAACTAGAAAAACTTAAGTAGGGACTAGATTGAATAAATTATAAAATTATCGTAAAATAATATATGTGATATTATTTTAGGGATAAATTGATATTTTGTTATTTATAGGGGTCTTAGGTTTTTCTATAAATAGAATATTATGCCTCTTATTTTTTAAGAGAAATGTGAGAAAAGTATAGTACATAAACACCTAAAACACAAAAAAAAAAAAAAAGAGCTAGCACTCTAAGGTATAGCAATTCCTTTCTTATAAAAAGATTTAAGAGATTTTTTACTGGTGGTTCACGTATATTACTATTAGAGGCCAAATATTTGGTGGCATGTGATTTGCGAAACTCATAAGCCTTAAAATAAATATTCAAAACCGAAAAAAACATATAATTTTTAGATAATTTTTACATAAACTCTAAACAACTCTAAATTTATCTAAGAAGATTCTTGTAACTGTCAAAAAATTTGGAAATTTATCATTTGCTATATATATAATGAGAAACCAAACACATGTCCCTTTCAATTCTCCATCGAACCGGTGGAGGACCAAATTAAAGCACCAGCGAATACCAACGAAATCTTATGAATTCTACTTTGTTACGTCTATTTTATAGTCTTCACAAGATTGAAAAGACTCCACCAATTTTCCCTTGAGAGAAAAGACCATAGAAAGTGGATCCAAAAAGTTTTGTTTTGTTTTTTGTTTTTTTTTTTTTTTTTTTTTTTTGTCTTGGATAGCTCAGACTTGGAGTTTTCAAGATGAATGTATAAACTGTTTAATATACTGTTAAATTTAATTTGTTCGAGATGGCCGGGTACTAATTCTAGGTTAATATTTAAGTTAAGCATAACAGTAACAAATTAATTTAATAACATCACACGATTCCACCCCTGCTAGATTAATATTTTCTTCACTTTCCAGCACCCAACAGTCTTCTACCTACGATGGGTTCAATAAAAAGCTTCAGGTTCTTGGTTAAAAATTTTGTTCTTTTTTCCAGACGAGACAGCAGAAGTAAATACCCGACTTGCTGGAAGGTTTATTATTAACTTTCAATTTTACTCTTTCTTTATTCACTGCTTCTCAACAGTGGATAACCTTCATTTACTATAACAAAGTCTCAGGACTCGATCTAAATCTGGTTTCGCAAATCATTAGCTGCCATGATACACAGGACCCAACTGTTGATCAGTGGTGTTTCTCTTTTCTTGCTCGTACATCTATGCAAAGGATGATATGACAATTTGATCAGCTGGAACGAAGATATTCACATATATATTTGATTGCATCAGGTAACAATTCCCAAATCACAATTGTGCCAATGTACCCATCGCACTTTTAGAGCAAATTAAGAGAAAGGAAAGCTTGATGTTCTGCCATTCACATATCAAGAATCATTTAATTAAGATATGGGGCATCTTGTGATATGAAATTGGAAACTGATATGGTGCCTTAAGTTGACTTCACAACATGCACCTAACTATACAGGGCAACTTGCCACTAAACCTGCTACAATGGCACTTGAATAATAAATTAAATCGCATGCACGAGTATTCACACTTGGGCATCCTAAAATCTTGATAATCTAAATCTTAGATGGCAATTTTGCTCTCACTTCACGTATCCATACAAGCAGCTACCAAAACACACCTATTTAAACCAAAACCCGTTGGCCTTTATACACACATTCTTCAATACCCTCCCTCCCTCCTTCACACACACAGACTCTCTCTCTCTCTCTCTCTCTCTCTAGAGATGGATTTGTTTCCAACTCCTGTCGACTCAAGCTGGTGGATGCTTGCACTCCCTGCTATGTTACAAACCGAAAACTTGTCAAACCCTCTAATCTTGCTCTTTGTCTTAGCATCATTCTTGGTCATTACCGTGCTAACTTGGGCTTTCTCAACTGGTGGCCTAGCCTGGAAAAATGGCAGAAACCAAAAGGGTAATGTCCCAATCCCAGGTCCACGAGGCCTGCCCTTATTTGGAAGCTTATTCAGCTTAAGCCGCGGATTGGCCCATCGCACCCTCGCTTGCATGGCGTCAAGCCAAGCCGCAACTCAGCTCATGGCTTTTAGCTTAGGTTCCACTCCTGCCATTGTAACCTCCGACCCTCAAATCGCTCGTGAAATCTTGACATCTCCTCACTTCGCTGACCGTCCCATCAAGCTATCGGCTAAAAGCATCATGTTTAACCGAGCCATTGGTTTTGCACCAAACGGGGCTTATTGGCGCCTCCTTAGAAGAATTGCATCAACTCATTTATTTGCACCGAGGCGCATCGCTGCTTATGAGCCATGGCGCCAGCTTGATTGTGCTAATATGTTGAGTGGCATTTATAATGAGCAATCCCTCCGTGGAATTGTTTGTTTGCGTAAACATCTTCAAAATGCTTCTATTAATAACATTATGGGTACTGTTTTCGGAAAAAGATATGACTTAATGAACAATAATGAGGAGGCAAAAGAATTGCAAGAACTTGTTAGAGAAGGTTTTGAGCTCTTGGGTGCTTTTAACTGGTCTGATTATCTCCCGTGGCTGAACTACTTTTATGACCCTTCTCGCATCAAACAACGTTGTTGTCTTCTTGTTCCTCGAGTCAAGAAACTCGTTAAGAAAATCATTGACGAGCATAGAATTACGAAGCCTAAAAATGGATTTGAAAACGCCGATTTCGTCCATGTTTTGCTTTCTTTGGAGGGTGAAGAGAAACTTGATGAGGATGACATGGTTGCTGTTTTATGGGTTAGTATTTTATTTTTATTTTTATTTTTATTTTTATTTTTGCTGCCTTAAATGTTTCTCTATATACAAGTGGTGTGCTGATTACTATGGGTTTAATTCGTTGTGTGCAGGAGATGATCTTTCGTGGCACCGATACCACTGCTCTTTTGACTGAGTGGATCATGGCAGAGTTGGTTTTAAACCCTGAGATTCAAGCCAAGCTGCGGAACGAGCTGAACTTTATCGTTGGAAACAGGAGTGTCAAGGATGCTGACGTCGCTAAATTGCCATACCTGCAGGCTGTGATCAAGGAAACCTTACGAGTACACCCTCCCGGGCCCCTCCTCTCATGGGCTCGGTTGTCCACATCAGACGTCCACCTCAGTAATGGCATGGTGGTCCCCACCAACACCACTGCAATGGTCAATATGTGGGCCATAACCCATGACCCAGGAGTATGGGAGGATGCCTTGGTGTTTAAGCCTGAGAGGTTCTTGGAGAGGCAAGGTGGTGCTGATGTGGATGTAAGAGGAGGTGACCTCAGACTTGCACCATTTGGGGCTGGACGTAGGGTTTGTCCTGGTAAGAACATAGGACTTGTGACAGTGAGCCTTTGGGTGGCTAAGTTGGTGCACCATTTTGAGTGGGTCCAGGACACGCATAACCCAGTTGACCTAAGCGAAGTGCTGATACTTTCTTGTGAAATGAAGAAGCCTCTCTCTGCTGTGGCTATTCCAAAAGAATGATGTTCAACTTTCCTAGAATTTGGGTCTGATCTGAGGACTTGAATTTATAATTTTCAGTGGTTTAATGTTTTTTTTTTCCGTGTCCACGGATCCTGAAACATATATGTGGTTAAATTAAGAATAAAGGTAATTAAAGGGTGATGTGAAGGTGACTGTATAATTACGAAATTGGGTTTATGTAAAAATTGAAGTGTGCGTGAGATGACATTGCTACGTGGTTTGTTCTGTATTCATTACAAAATGATTTATACCGCTAAATGTTTTGTATTTCAATGGGCTAATTTGGTCATAATTGCCTCTTCAAGCGTGAATTCGGCTGCCTATAAAAACGAAGAGTATATTTGTGTTTTGTGTTTCGCGTGGTTCGTTGTCATGTCATAGTCTTAAATTATCGTTTTCTTTCTTTTCAATTACATCTGGAACAGCTAGCTGAAGTGTTTAGATTGATAATTGAAAACGATTGTAGAATTTATTCTATATATAAAACAAAAATCAATGAAGAGAGAGACGATCATTCAGATTATTTTTTCAAGTAGTATTTTGTTATTATCCTGAGACATAAAAGATAGAAACAATAAATATAAAAATGTATTTAGTTGAAAAGACAAAAAAATTAAATTAAATTTTTTTTTGTAATAATTTTGAAGTGAATTTCTATAATTTCAAAACATGAGGTAAAAAGAAAATATATCTCTAGAAATAATATTTTTTATTTCTAAAATATCATTATAAAAAAATCTCAATTCCAAAATGGTTCAATTAAGACATGTAAAGATAAAAAATAATTATTAATATAGTCTCAAAACTCAACTCAGGGGGTCAACCTGGAGTAAAGCTCAGATCAATTATTGAGGCCTGGGTAACGGGTCGGTATAACCCAAGTTAGCGTATGAATAAAAATGATTATTATCATAGTTTTAAAACTCAATTCAAGAGTAAAACCAAGGCAAGTCCCGGGTCACAAATGGAGTTAACCGTTGATCCAAGTCAATATAAGAAAAAAAATGGTTATTATCATTGTTTTAAAACTCGACTTGAGGGTTGGCGTAAGGTAAGGTCCAAGTCATATGTCAGGAGGGTCGACCCGGGTTGACCCGATTTAACATAAAATAAAAGTGGTTAGTAATATTGTTTAAAAACTTGATTCGAGGATCAATACGGGGCCAGGTAAGGTCCAAGTCATATGTCAGGAGGGTCAACCCGGATTGACCCGAGTTAACATAAAATAAAAGTGATTAGTAATATTGTTTAAAAACTTGATTCGAAGATCAATCCAAGGCAAGGCCTAACGGATTAGGACAGTCAACTCACGTTGACCCAAGTAAAAGGAAAAAAATTGTTAATATCATAGTTTTAAAACCTGACTTGAAGGTCGATTGAGGCAAAGTTCAGGTCACAATTTGGAAGTGTCAACATGGGTTAAACGAGTCAATGTATGGATAAAAGTGGTTATTATCATAGTTTTAAAATTCGACTCGGGAGTTGACTCAAAACAAGGTTCAAGTCACGCATCGGGAGGGTCAACCCGACTGACCCCAAATCTTTTTAAAAAATAATCAAAGCTACCTTGTTTTGATAAAAAAAAAATCAAAAAATTAAACACATTTTTTACTGGGTTAAGTCAAGCAAATTCTTTCTCTATTTTTTCTTAAAATCATATATGTTTAGGCTCATGGTCAACCTGTCAAGTCAATCCTAGTTTTATAACAAAGATTATTATAATATTATTAATTTCAACATTCAATATAAACTAAATTAAAAAATATATATCTAATTATTATTTTGAATTATGTAAGTTTGACAACAATACATAATAAGGGTAAAATAGATTTTTTTATAATTATTATGTCTTGTCCATCATAACCAAACAAGATACAAAGAAAATAATTTTATCTTGTACATCACTACCAAATATTATTCTCTCTTTGTATTATTTTATGTCCTATTTATGTTGTCTCCGTCTCTTTTATTTTAGGATAGTAACCAAACGCTACATTAAGCCCGCTAGAGACAGAATCACTATCCATGATGGATTGATATTTCATAATTCCCCATTCTTGAATTCTTCTCACTAATGTACTACTTTTAAAAGGTTTTTAATTTTCTTTTTGAGCTAAGATCAATATCAGTTATTAAAAAAAAAAAAATTATAAGCTTGATCAGCCTTTCACTATGAAGAAAGACTTAGTGTATTGTGAATTGTTATAGTGTACTGACAATTGTTTCCTCCATAATTGTAAGGAAATGGATGAGTTTTGAGGGGTAATATAGTCTTTTCACAAGGTTCAACTGGCATTACCAATTTTTTTATGGGTAGATTGGTCTTTTTTATTTTTTTTATTGCATATTGAAATTATAATTTACCCTTTAAAAAAATTAACCTTAGGGAAAAGGGTGTTTTTGGTTTTTTAATTTTTTTGAACAGTGTAATTACTTAACTACCCTTACAATCTTGTTTTTCTTTAACTTGGGTCAATATGCGTTTTCATCATTTCACTTTGGCTTTTTTGTAATTTTCAATCAAAGTTAGAGGTAATTGGGTCTTTGGATATATATAAAACATATTTAAAAAGATAGAGTTGTTGGCGCGTGCGAGTAAGAGGAGTCTAAGCCCTTTAGGCAGCTTATACAGGCTCTTTTGACTGTCAAACATTGTCTTTCACGATGGCATTTCAAGTGACGCATAAAGAGTTTTTTAGTGTTGGCCCATGTGACATCGAAAAACAAACGATGTGGTAAGGGTGATCATTTTCGGTTTGGTTTTCATATGAAATAATTAACCAAACAAACATTATTATTTTAAAAAAATTAAAAACAAAACCAGTTCCAACTGATTAGTTTCAGTTCGGTTCGGTTTGGTTTTTATTGTTCAAAAACTGGTAAAACCAAGAAGCAAATCTCATTTTTGTTGTTCAGGAACTTGTTCCAATGTACGTGATCAAGATATGATTGAATTCTAGTTAAAATACAAGCAAAACCAGAGTTGCAAATTATAACATAATAAATAAAGCAAAAACCCACAAAATATCAAGGAAAATAAAAGGTAGAGATCAATCAACATTGAAAGGAAAACATATCTCCCCATAGTGAATGAGGTGGATCCAAATGAGAGCTCAAGATTGGAAGGAAAACATATTTGCCCATAGTGATGTAGTTTGATTGAAGTAAATGGTGAAGTTCATGAATTTGTTGCCAAGGAGAGACGAGAATATGATGAAGAAGATAAGATGTAGGGATGGACTTTGAGAGATGAAAAGAAAAAAAAAGAGGGGCTATGGGGAGAGATGAGAGACAAAGAGAAAAGGGAAGAAAAATGGAGGGTTACAAGGAGACATGAGCAGCAGAGAGAGAGCGAGGGTGCGAGCGTTGGTTTAGGTTAGAGATTATTTATAGTCTCTTTTATTTTTTAAGGGTAATGGTTGAACCGGCTCGGTTCAATTAATTTCAGGCATTTGAAACCAAAACGGAACCGAACCAAAAATTATTTTGGGTTTTCTAATCGGTTAATTTAATTTTTTTTCTTGATCTGGTTTTTTCGGTTAATTTTTTTTTTAGTTTTTCAAGTTTTTTGCTCACCCCTACGATGTGGCTCCGATGGACTTTTTTCTCCTCCTTCCCCTTTTGTCTCTCATCTTTTAGGAAAAATACAAAAGCTTCCTTTCATTTGATATATTTATACAATGTGGTCCTTATTCTTTTGATTTCTATCTATTTTGTTTTTTTTTTTTACTTTTGTTGGTTAAATTTTGTTTTTGATTTAATCTCTATCACTTGATTTCATTTAGTTTTTATTTCGAATTCCTCATTCTTTTGATTTTTATCTTTTCTATGTTAATGTTTTTTTTTCAATTTCATCCATCATCATATAATTTCATTTAGTTTTTATTTCAAGTTTGGTCCTTATTATTTTCATTGCTATTTATTTCATTTTTATCCTTTTTTCTAATTCAACTTTTTTTTCAAATTCATCCCTTAAAATTAGAGATTACAATTTAATCTGAATCCAATACATGTCACCTCGACCCACAATGCCTCGCTCTGAATGGGTTGGTGTTTTTTGGTCAAATGAATAATGAATGAGGTGTGAATATTATCAAAACATACTCGAAACCGCCTGAACCTAACCCAATATATATATATTTGTAGAACATTTAGATTTTTTTAAATACAATGTGGTGTGTGTTTGTGTGTGTGTGTAGTTTAATAATTTGATATGTACACACACACACTTCAAATTTATATAGTAGTTAATTTATTTTGTCTGATAATAAATAGTTCTTAGATAATGAATATTCATAGGGATAAGTAATTTCATTCTTCGACATTAGAAATAACAATTTAATCCGAACTTAATGGATATTGACCTGGACAATTAGTATATTCTTATGGTTATCTTACCCAATAGATAATGGATAGAGTATATATATTATAAAATCAATCTGAAACCCGCCGAAACTTAACATGAAATGTATAATTATAATATATAGATATATTTGTTGAACATTATCTCTTTTTTGACACCCATATGGATACCTAAAATTCAATTGATGGTTTATAAATATCTAAATTTCTTACTCGGAGGGTAACAGATAGGGTATGAATATCAGGAAATCTAAGGACATGTGTCCATCCATACTCAACATTTAATCTTGATTTATTTTTTTGTCAAATTTTATTCGTTTTCTTTTTATTGCTCTTTGTTTTGTTTTGATTCCTTTTCTTATTTCCTTTTCATCCATATTTCATCCCATGGTGTTTTGTAATTGAAAATTTTACTTCGTTATTTTTTGGGTTTACTTTTGATGGGGTTAATTACAAGCTCATGACTAGGGTCATGGGTTTCAAATATTAACACGAATTGACCTTAATTTTTTTTAGGTTATTTATTGATTTTTTTTTAAAATTGCATCCTTAAATGTTTGATTTATTAGGAATTGGTCTTTACATTATTATTATTTTTTTTCATTTTCCTTTCTGTTGGATTATGGGTATGTTTAGGAACACGATGCAAGCGGCGTTCCCTCAAATTTTAAATGTTTTTTGCTTAAAATAAAAAAATTATGTTTTCAAATCGTTATCTTGTGTCAATGTCAAAAATAATTTTAAAAAAAAAACTTTATTTTGATGCTTTTCTAAGTGAAAAGCATTTTAAACCGCCACCACTACCACAATCTCAAACACACTCAACTATATGTCCATGGTCCTAACGTTAACAGATTGACTTAGTTTGACTAGGATATTTTTTTCATTGCTCTTTTTTTATGTATTTTTTTTTTGTTTCACCTTTTAACTTTGGATTATTTGATAATTGAGCTTTTAATTTGTTTTCGACATGGTTTTCCTAGTGTCCCGAACAAGTCACAAAATTTACATGTTAATGTGGATGGAATCAAGTCAGTTTTTCAAAACTTTTTTTCTCATTTTTTTATTTATATTATCAAAATTAGACAGGCTGATTGATTGACTCGGTCAAGTCAATGACCTGAGTCTTGATTTTTTCTTTCTTTGAAAACACATGCTTTTTCTTGGATTTTTTATGGAAAAAAAAAATTGGATCGGCTCGCAGGGGTAACACGGGTCACCCATCTAGTAGGAATGTGTTTTTCATGAGTGCTTAGTCCAAAAGATGTATTAAAAATTAACATGGATATCATGTGATTATTAAAATTCAATATACAAAATGCTCAACTCTTTAATATTCTATATGATCAAGAGATTTGACATAGAATATTAAAAGATTAATAACAACTATACATATATAATAAATTGAAACTTGAATGATTGAAGTGGTATAGTTGTGATGATCATACCAAATAATAAGTTACTTAATGGGCCCACCTTGAAGAAAAAAACTGACACAAGGAGGAGAGAGAAAAATAAAACTCATGACCTGCAAAAAAATAATAAAAATATATTCATTTAAAATTTCTCTCCTACTTGTATGTGTTTTTTTATTAAAAAAAAATAGGCCCCAGCAAATACTTTATAGGATTCCACTATTTACTTTTTTAGTATCATAGTTCAATCATAACATCAAAATGTTATTATAATAATTACAGGGAAAAAAATCAATAAAACTATACATATCAATTTGGTAACATCACAGTTATCTTATCTTACATGTATAAAAATTATAATAGAATATTAAGATCAATGCTAAGAAGATCCATATTATTGATTATAACCTATGTGTTATATTAGATGAAATTTAAATAATACTATAAAAAAAAAATCCATACCATATTCATCAATGAAGAAGTATATGTCAATTGTCATCTATAAATATAAAAAGGAAAGAAAATTAACTAACAAAAAGTAAATCGAAAGAGCTGTAGACCTGGGCCACTGCTGTCTTGTAGCGAAGAAAAGGGTTAGGTGACAACCAGCCTCTCCCTCGGATAAGCACGCACGCAAGCACATATATTTCCAACTCACTTTGTCTTTGCAGAAACAGAACCGCAGGGCACCTAGCATTTCCAACTCACTAGCGCAAAATATTTCTTTAAAAGAAAACCCAATTCTAAAAACAAATTCACATGGCCATATATAAAAGCAGAAATCCTGAATATATAATATTTAACTAGACAAGATGAGCTTCAAAACGAATGAAAATCCATTATGTGGATTTCATTCGAGCATTTTTTTTTAAAGACACAGCAAGCAATCATCAAACACTGTAACAGACATTCCCATGCCCCAAATCTCACTTGCAAAGAAATGGACAAGATGGCAATTGTGTTATTTGACAATAGATAGAGTCCAGTCCAATGAAACGAAGCAGCGCCAGCAAGATATGTCTTGATTAAATCTCGACAGGCTTTGAACCCTGGGCAATTGATGTCGTGACAGCATCCAGTATAAGCTGTGTCTTCCTGCTTATACTTGGCCACTTTGGATCGGGTTTTGCGCCATTTGCCTTAATATTTCCAACCAAGCGAGCAAATTCCGACACCATGCAAGCTTCCTGGGGGAGATCTGTGGTTACAGTGTGCTGGCTTGGCACAGGCACCCAACCCGTCACAAGATCTGTGAACCCCGATTTTGAAACTGTTGTGAACGACGCTTCCTTCTCTCCAAAAGGAATTATGAAATCATTGAGATGCAACGTCCCCGCTGTTCCAATAGCAGTAATGTCCATTGTCAAATGAGCCAAAAAAGAGCAATGGAAAGTTGCCACTTTCCCATCTTCCCAATGCAGAGCAGCAGCACAAGACAAAATAACCCCTGCTTCATTTAAAACAGCCCCAGGCAACGCTGTTACAGTTTTCGGTAGTTCATAGTCAACGGCCCAGAGAATTGACCTGATGCCATACCAGCCAGCATCACCGAGAGCACCGAGAGCATCAAGATCTGACTTCACACGAATGTCATTTTTGAGAAAATCCTCACCAGCAGCAAATGTAAAGCAGCTGTGCATCTGCAGGACACCAAAGAAATTTTATGACACCAAAAACTTGTGTATAGTAGAAATTGATTTGCTGCTGGCTTTGCATGAGAAAGCAAACACATAATATCTTCACAACTCTCCCACAACAGTCTTGTACTGTACCCCAGCCCTTGTACATTGATTTCATATTTAAACTTGTCAATATTTTTCTTCCTAATGGCTACACTGAAGAATTAACTTAGCAAACACTAAAATCATAAACAATCAGGTCAAGGAAGCCTAAAAGGCCCTTCGTTTTCAAGGCTTTAAAGATGTCCACATTGTGCTTGGTTTAGATCTTCGGATTTAACAGGCCCAACCTAGCTCACTCATGCTTAGCTTCCATATCATCCCAAATGGATGTCAGCACAAAGTGTTCTACCAAATGGGATATTTAATGACAACAATAGATCATTGACTTGCATCAAAAAAAACTTTTAAGTCAAAAAAAATTTTAGGCATTGTTAACATGTTTTCTAGTAGAAATAAAAAATATATATAAACCATGTTGGAATTCACTTGATATGACCTGGTTGATTTGATGAATCCAAAAACAATCAGAACAACCTGTAAAAACATAATTTGACTAAAAACAATTTAAAACATCTTTTTGAAAAAAAAAAAAGATAGCAGCTCATAGAAAACAAATTGAAATAAATTATGAAACACAATCCCTGATAAACTCAATGTTAAAGTATGAAATTAAAAAAATTACCCAAATAATTACTAGAGTCACCTCAAATTAACTTGTTAAACCCACAACTCGAGTCATGAAAATATAATAACCTCATAGAAAACAAATTAAAACAAATTATAAAGTTTAATTCTCAATCAACCCAATGTTAAAGCATGGAACTAGGAAAAAACAAGTTCAATTAAAAAAAAATGACGCGAAAACAAGTAACCCGAATCAATTCGAGTTAACCCTCCAAACTTACAATTTGAGTCATGAAACCAGAATAATCTCATAAAAAGTAAATTAAAACAAATTATAAAGTTTAATTCCTAATAAATTCAATATTAAAGAATGAATTTGAAAAAAAAATTTAAATTAAAAAAAAAAAAAAAACATTGTTCAGAATGATCTAAACACTAAATTCATCTCCTTTCTTAGATTTTGTTAAGAATAATAATATATTCGATAAAAATGAGTTGAAACAAACCATATAACACACAATGATTCCAAGTTAATCTATATATGTATAAGATACACAAATTAAACAGATTCGGACACTATTTGTTTTTGTGTTTCACTTGAAAAAACATCAATTTGATTATTATTTTTTAATATTTTCTGATAGTTTTGATGTAATGATGTCAAAAATAATGAAAAAATTATTTTCATATGTTTTAAAGCATAAAAACACTTTTAAAAAACATCATATACCACAATATCAAACACACACTCGGTCACACATGCACCCAACCCAACTCTCCTAGTCCATAATTTTAGAATTCCCTTTAAAGGAAAAGCTTTCGGTGATAAAGCAATCCACAAATTCCCAGTGGGCATGGAAATGTTATCAATACCCAATTCTTGACTTCTCACGAGGCCTGTGCCCAATCCCTGCTAACCATCCCACTCAAAACATTCCAAACAAGCATAGAAACGGGGGCTAAGATGGTGTCATCAACAGAACATTTGGGATGCATTGGTTTCAAAATAACCTGGCAGTGTCAGAAAAGCTTTTGCAAAATGAAAACACGAGTTCAAAGTTTCAATGCCAGCCAATAAACGTTGGATGATCCATTTTGGTTTCAGTGGAATAGGATTGTAAAACATTTACAAAATTTGATATAATTGTAAATTCTGGTTTCCTAGCAAGAGCAATGGGCAAAAGGCATAGGGTTATAATTAATGCAAACCTAGCCAGAAACGAAGATTAGCAAACTGCTAAATTCACAGGTTAGCAAAGAATGAAGCAGCAGCATCAATTCACTTCAAAAAAGAATATATCTACCACGTTACAAATGAAAGTTTAAAACCACTTTTAAAGAACAGAAGACCTCAACCAATCCCATGATACAAAAAAAAAAATTCAAAATCAAAATTTAAAGTTTTGTTTGAGCATAAATAAGCTATAGCATAAAAATCACACTGCTACGAGAAAAACATGGTAGCTTTATTGTACCTCACATTATTTCACCAATTAACTACACAATGGCATAACCCTATCATTCTAACTAATGCAAACCAAGACAACAAGAGCTAAGTTTGGTTGGCGAATGGTGTCACTGATGATGAAGTAGCGAAACTTCAAATAACGGGGTCAACCTACTCATGCCTAGGTAGTTTAGAGGGATGAAAATCAGGAGTGGGGCAGATGAACTGTGTAAGAACAAAACAATTCCCCCTAAACGGGATGAGGAACCTCTGGTAATTAAGTCAAATATACGGAGGAAATGGTGATTCGACGTATAGCGAAAGATATAAAATCAGGGTTTCTCGAGCATTATGTCACGGTCCGGATATTGGAGTAGATCCAAAATAGACTACAATTCCCCGCGTCACATCGTCCTATCATAGATGGGGCCGGGAATACGATATAAAATGACATTTTTTTTACAATTACTTCATCTTATATATCTAGAATTAGAAACAAAAGGATTATTTTGTCCAATTAATAACAAATGGATACATAATGCAAACTATGAAATCAAATGAAACCCTATTTTTGGCAAAATGTTAACTCTCCCTGATACAAGTCCAAAAAACGAAACCAGCCATGAATAAATATTGGATATTCTGCATAAAACGTACGCTAAGTAATTCTATCCAAATAACTTAGCTATAAACAGCACAAAATCCATAATTGACTGAAAGTAACAAAATCACCCAAAAGAAAGGATTTAAAACTTACATTTTTGAGCTCTCCAAACCGCTCCTTATCGTTCAAGAACTCTTTCATCTTGTGAGTTCTGGGATTATGTATCCACATGGTTCCATCCATGATTTGCACTCCATTTGCCTCACAAGCCTCCACGATTTTATCAAGCTCCGTAACATTAAGCCCAACAGGCTTCTCCAACAAGATATGCTTCTTCTTCTGGGCAACCAAGCATGCCCATTTGACGTGAAGGCTGGTGGGCAAGGGGACATAGACGGCATCGATTTCTGGGTCGTCGAGGAGGTCCTCATAAGAGCCATAAATCTTGGCGCTGGGTGGAAAGTTGTTGGCTTTGGCAAAAGCGGAGGCTTTATCCAAGGAGCGGCTAGCGACAGCGGAGAGTTCAGCGTTGGGTGCTAAAGTAATTGCGCGAGACAATTTTCGGGCGATATCTGCGCAACCGATTATTCCAAACCGGATTGGTTTTTCGGCCATTAGATTATTTGGAGTCTCGGGAGAAGTGATGGTTTTTTTTGTTTTTTAATCTTTTGTGATGATTGTTTAGTGCTAGGGCGAATGACGTACGAGCGAGGCTATATTTATAGAGAGGGGATCCAATGACCACCGAGCGAGGCTTCTGTTTATAGACAGGGGATCCAATGACCACCTCACGACATGGATAGCTAATTAATGGCAATAAAATATTTATATTTGAAAATTATATAAATTATATATTATAATCTTGTTTAATAATTTTATTATGAAATAATTTTATTATATAATATTAAAGTTTTGTTGGTTAAATAATTATGACTTTAAATTTTATTATTTTATTTTAAAAAAAAATTAATTATTAGTACAAGATAATATAGATATGTATAAATTTTTTATTATATTAAAAAATAATATAAATTATATTTTAAAATTTAAATTTCTAAATGAAAAAAACCTATTATCACTTAAATTTTCAAATGAAAAGGTTACTTTGAATCCACACTTTATTGTTATAAATTGATAAAACTGCCCCTCGAAGACAAAACCTCACTCTTCACTCGTTCTCCTTGTCTCTCTAAAATCCCAGAAAACAATCCTTACAAGCCGTGTTGAGGCCATGGTGGAGAAACAGCATGAGAGCGAGCCATGATAAGATTATTTAAGGCTTTTGGATTTTAGGAACAGGAAGTGATGAGTGAGAAGACAGAACAGGGTGTGTAAGGAGAGGGTTGCGGAGGCGGTTTCGTTATAGATCAATATATTCTATATTAAATTTATTTATTTAAAAAGACATACGAATAGAAGGGACAAAAGACATTGCCATAACTTAGGGTTTGTTTGGTATTGCGGTAGCTTTTGTGATTGTGGTTTAAAAAAAGTTGTTTTATAAAAAGTACTTTTAGTTGAGGTTGGTTTGAAAAAATAGGTGTTTGGTTAAAACTGTGGTTGAAATTAAGGTTGAAGAAAAAGTAGTTTAATGTGTTTGGTTAATAAAAATGCTTTTCAAATTGAGGTTATAAAATAATTAAAAATATATATATATATATTAATGATTTTTAATTTAAATATTGTAAATTTAACTACTGTTATTACATCATGAAATAAATAATATTGATATCAAATATTTTTTATTATTCCATTGCACTATGTGCAATGTCATCACATGCGAAATCTATCCAACAAGGACTATATTTTTCATGGTTTCTTAAGCGCGCAACAACAAAAATTAAATCTTTTGTTACATCGTCAAGCGATCTCCTTTTAATTTTTTAAATAGAACACAATTAAAATAAAAATAAAAACTGAATTTTTTTAACTGGGCCGGACCTGGCCAATAACATAATTGGAATTGCGATTAAATTTCATAAATGGTACGTTATTATAATTTTTAAATTAATTTTTAAAAAAAAACAAACAAAAAATTAAAACTCATTTTCATGGGTTTTCAAAAAAAAATGGATAAAAACTGTTAACGTGAACAGTGCGAGTGAATTAAAATGCACTCGCACTGTTCACTAGCGAACAGTGCGCAGTGGAGCCGTGCTCCACTGTTGATGTTATTATCGGCATGAGAAGCAGTAAAATACTGCTTCTTAGAACCTGCGTTCCAACTTTAAATATTTGTGGGGCCTATCAGCAAAACTCATTTTTTTGCTTTTAACCAAACACCTGGTAGTGTGGTTGCGGGTGAACCTCACCCGCAACCACACTACCAAACGGCCACTTAATATATATGAGCTTGATAAATATCAAGTCTAGGCTCTAATTTTATTTTCAAGTCCACTAATTATTGGATTGAACTAGGTACTGAAATGGGTCTAGCAAGGTGCTAGAACCAATATTTTTTACCTCAATTATAGTTTAAGTTTGAATATTTATAAGTTTGGTAAGATGTCAAACCCAATTATTTTAGACTTAACTACACACTAAATCTAAATATATATAAACCTAACAAGATAATATATCATTGGACTCAACTACACGCTAAGCCCAGGTATATGTGAGTTTGGCAAGATGTCACACCTAACTATTTTAGGCTCGGCTATATGTTGAGTTCATGCTATTGTGGGTTTGACAAGGTGTCAGACCTAACTCTCTTGAACTCGGTTGTAAGTGTAGCCCAAGCATATTTGAGCCTGGAGAGATATTGAACCCAGCATTTTTAGATTTAGAATAATTCCAAGTCCAAACATATAGTTGATGGTCTTTATTAGGCTCATATTAATTATGTCGCAAGGCTATCTATATAACCCTTGACATGGCATGTTAAAAGCTTAGGATAGTCATCTTCCTATATTCTTGAGTGTATAAAAGGTTTTTAAGAGACAGTTATATTTCAATTGATATTAATGCTACGAAAAGGTTATTTTTATCAATGTTAATATTATGTATGAAATAAGATATAAAAGTTTTCTATAACTATTATTTGTACATCAGCACTAATGATAAGTAAATGTAATTCTTATCAACATTAATGCCTTGAAGGGTCAGGATGAGTTTTGGGAAGACCTTTTTAATTGGAATTTAAGGATCAAAAGTCTTGTAAAGAGTCCCGTAAAGAATGACTTGGAGATCCCAATCATGATTGGCATGTACCCAAGATGCCCTAACCTTCATCAGGCATGGCTTTAGCCTACAATTCCACAATAGAAATGTCTCTTCTACACTAGATAAATGTAATCATAAGCATGTGGTACTTGGTCTTGAAATTCCATACTTGAAAAAAGGTGGCTATTATGGGCGAAACCGAGGGACTTCTAGGCATTGCACCTCCACTTGCTTAAAGGGCAAGTAATCCTTTTGTTATGAAAATCGATATTGAGAAAATGATAAACTAGTAGATGATGGAGAAAAATATATAAAGAAAAGAAAAACAAAGAAAAAAACATTTTAGAATCACACATGCAAGAATCTATTTTGAACCTCAAAGCATGTTTTGATCTATCCTGGAAACCCAAAAACCCGAGCTCCTTCTCTCCTCACCCTCTATGTTCATGGGCCTTGTCATAACATAAATAAAATTTAGGAACTATTAAGTAAAAATTTAGAATTTAAAGAACAAGATGGAAACACACATAAAAGTTATTTAGAAAAAACGACATGGTTTCAAAATATATATATATATAAACCTAAAATGATGTTGCCATTATACAAAGGCCTAGCTATAGTGAAATCCCATTTTGTTTGAACTTCTACTACATTTATAAAATTTATTTTAATATCTTAATTAATTTGAAAAAAATAGGTTAATAAAATTTCATAATTTAATTTGTACATTGTGAAATATAGTATTGCGTTTAGTTTAATTTTTTTTAAGTTCAATAAATTTTATGAATATATTTAATTTTGATAAATGAACAATGCTAACAAGCAATCAATTATCCACATCATCTAGAAGTATAACTAAAAAGATAAATAATTGGAAGAAGGTAAGAATAGACTATGAAATGGTGCTAGAGGAATCTTTATTGGAAGGATGCTTAATTTTGATAAATGAGTTTATAACCGCTTGAAAAGATCTATTATTATTTACTTGGTAGTTATTTTTTATTTATAACATTAATTTTTTTTATTTTAAATCTAATATAAATTTATATAAAAAAAATGAAAGTTAATTGATGTGTCAATGCTACTCCAATTTTATTTTATTTTTAACAACTACTTGAAAAGAATAAGGATTCACATTTTTAATACATGTTGGAAGAACCGTGATCAATTCTAAAATGAGACACAATTAGCCAAAATAACATAAATTAAAAAAAAATGATTAACCATTAAATCCTTGTTATTCAGATATCTTTTTATTCTGAATGTTAATCTATAGTCAATGTGTGTGTGTGTGTGTTTTAAGAAAAAAAATGGTGTTATACAAAGTATGTATTTATCATTAGATTGTTAAAAACTATGCATCTTATATTAGTTAATCATCAACCTCTATTATTTTAAAAACAATATTTAGTACCCAATCATTATTTTTTGTAAGGAAATATGAAGCATTATTTTTTTAAAATAGTGATTATTTTCTGTACTAATTCTTAAAAATAAACAAAAATAATAATTGTTTTATGAGGTTGTATGAAAAAATAAAAAATAAAATTGTTAATTATTGGGAATATTGATATTGAAAAAAATAAAAATAATAGAAAAAAATGAAAATGTAAAAAGAAATCTAAGAAAGGCCAACCTAGTAACGTTAAAATAAAATAATAAAAAATAAAAAAGAAGAAGAAAAAGGGGAAAGGATTAACGAAAAGTAGCAACAAATTGAAAATTTATACCGAAAACTCGAGAGCCATTGTTTTGGCACTCCACATCTATTTACTATGTCAATTTTATTCAAAATCACCTTTGAATCATTTCAAAAGTATTTTAAATCTCAAAAAACATGTTCAAATTCATTCAATGACTCTATCGGTTATTCTATAGTTAATATTTACAATGAGTATAATATACCACGAATAAAAATTATCATTTTTAATTTTATCAATGATTTATTTTTATAGTATTAACGGAAATAACTCGTAAGTGAATATATTTATTAATTGTTGATGATATTTGTTATATATTTTTTTAATTCTTTGAAACTTTCCAAGAGATTTATTTTGTTGACGATTCCTTTTCAAATAATTAGTGTCATTTAATGTAATATTTTAACAATTCTCTAGAACTTTTTGATGGAATTGGTCCGTTGGTTATTACATAAGTAATTTAATTGATTTTTTTAAGAAAAATCTAGCAGTCAAAGCAGAAAAAAATTAAAAGAAGTTTAATTAAAATAAAAAACCAAATATTTATTATATATTTTAAAACTCATCATTTTGAATACAATTCATCTAAAAGAAAAAAGCTAAAAGAAAAGAAGGAAAAAGAGGGTCTTTGTAGGATGGGGAGGCTAATGACATGGACCATATGCACCATCCATGTTTGATCTCAGCTCCTTGTACAATTATCAGGGTTCGGTCGTCTCAGCATTACATTGATCTGTCTTAACAGCAAGATGGGTCATTCGAGCTTCAACATGTTGCTTAAAAATCATCTAGAACTTCAAAGATTGAGTGCTTGGAATGATTGTAAATATCCAACAGTTGAAATACTGCAAGTCGTCCATAAATTCTCAATCATAATGTTTGAAATATCATAAACCTAATATTTATCAGATCTATAAGATGACAAAACCTTAAGAGCTATAGGAAGTTATCTATTGAAATTTTGAAGGCCTGAAGAAAGACTCTTTAACTGCCATTGTGGCTTGAAATAAATCAACCTGCTTCAATTAAAGTGACCAGGGCTGAGGTTTTCAAACCACAAGCCAATCACAAAAAGTGAATATTTACCGTATTACCTCACACCGATCCATGGAATATAGAGCGTATGGTTTCGAGGCTTTTGATTTGTGATGCGTGTCAAGTAAAATAGTCTTCTGTGTAACTTACCGAGATAAAGTGATTTTTATTGTTTCAGATGTGTTTGTCTGGTGTTGCGAACGGATCAAACTCCGGTTTGAAAGGTGTCAATGTATGACTTTGTGTCAAACTTTGACCTTTCAAACTCCGAGGAACTTGAGAGTCCTCTTACGATCTGATGGCTCTTTTGGGTGGCCACGAGTTGGTTTTTCCCTGCTGATTCGCAATCGGAGAATAGTAAGAATTTGCATGGACATCCCGCAAACCAAAGGCAAACATTTGGAGAAAAGCGCTGACAAAAACAGCGTCCAAAAAACAAAGTCCAATTTAAGTTTCGATATTTGAATTTAAGTCCTCTAACATTTGAAATTTTCACAAAAAAAAAAAAGCGTTATCATTTTTGCAAAATTAACCATGGATCCATTGTTGGGATTTTTATTTGATACCATGAGAAGTCCATAATAATAATCTAATCAAAGCAAAATATCAACTTTACTCTCAAATTAACTCAATATACAAAAAAACAAGTTCTATCAACACAACAAACCAACATTAAAAAATAAAATTAAAAACACTCTATTATAAAAAAAAAAAAGCTAGAAAAAATATAAATCAACCCGTGCTAACTTTTAAAACTCGTAATTCAGGTTTTAAGATTGAGATCACCTTATAAAAAATAAACTCAAAAAAAAGCTAAATTTTCAATCAATAATATCCGCATCAACAAAATATTCAGAGTTGAAATTGATAAGGAAAACTTCAATAAAAAAAACTAAAAAGTAAAACAAATAATTAAAAAAATAAAAATTATCATTATTTCTTTGAAAAGCATCGCAGCAAAAGCCACAATACCTATCACACGCCACTCAAATATCATAAAGACATTCCATGACATGTATAATATATGCACCAACAACTTTTATTTTTAAATTATATTTTATATTTATTAAACATCAAATTGCCTATAAATTATCTTGATTATAACTAAAAAAACTATGATTAAAATACAAAAAAGTCCATTAACACAAGTTAAAGAAATTTTGCTTCTAAATGTACCCCAAGTTCTAGTTAAATAAATTTTGCTTATAAAAATAATTTAATTATTCTATTGTGCATTTAAAAGTTTAGAAGATCAAATTATATAAAAAATATCATGGTACCCCACTAGCAAGTCCGATATTTTAATTGAACAGGTAAAACAGTAATTACATATAAAAGTGGGGTACACGGCTCTCCCTTGCATACAAACTCCGAAGTTAGTTCTTACGATTTGGCCTTGGGGAAAAGCTATGGGCATGGCCACCAGAGGGGGGGAAAGGGTCTATCAAAAGGAAATCAGAAGGGGGAGCGCTGCTGATATTCAACAGTTCAAGCCTAAGAATTACACGCCTCTTTCTATATTAAGATGATATAGTAAGAACCGAAACTACTATAATTAATGTGCCTAACCATTTTTATAATTAATGTGCCTATCCATTACTTCTAGGAGCGTCCCCCAGTATTTAACATCAAAACTCCCATTTACATAAATCACGAGGAGATTGATCTCCCCAGCACTTTGGCACCTCCGAAAAATACCCACAAGATGGCACACAAGACTCCAATAATTGACAATAAAACAAATCCCTTATTTCCACCAGTGCTCCTTACACTTGCAGCACCATTACCTGCATCAACATTGATGTTTTTGACATTCATTCTAATCCTGCTGAAGCTCGACATTCGCTCAAAAGCCTTATTAACCAAAGGGTTCTCTGAGGCTGAGGCAGGCGTAGTAGGGATGGACTCAACAAAACCCCACAAGGCAGAAGATAACCAACCATTAGCAGCATCACCCTCTTTGCTCCCTTGATTTCCATTGGCTCCAGTAGGATTATTGCTCGATTCAGACACAGCACCTGAACATGACCAAAATGACCGCCTATTAGGCTAACACTACATTCCAATGGTTGTTATTAATAATATACAAAGGAAATACTTGTACAAGAGCTCTTGAAACTGGCTTAAAGTCCCAAATTCACATAGGCTTTTCTGCCTCACAGGCCACCCATCTCATCAAGAGCTCTGCACTGGTTGGCTAAGACAACAGCGACTTTGTCCAGAATAAAATGGTAGCTTAGTACACCAGATGGAAGACAGAATTAATGCAGTAACTCTGCAGGTCAAACTAGTTATATACCTGTTGATTGGAAAAGAATCCCATGATGTGAATCTGAAGTAGCTAATGCATTATTTTGATGATCGTGCACCCATAGCTGATTGTTCATCTGCTCCGCATCAAAAAATTGTTGCTGCAGCTCATAATCCACCTGGGTGGCCACCAAATTTGGCTGCAACTGGTAATCCACCGGGTTTGTTATTGAACTGGGCTGCAGCTGGTAGCTTGCTTGGTTAACCATATCACACCCATAGGAATTCACGTATGAACATGAAACTGCTTCCTGATCAACAGGCCCCATGTCCCGCAAAAACATCGCTGCATCGTGGTACAGGTCAAACTCACTCAATCCATCAAAATCATCAAACTGCAAGTTTTCTGCAGGTTGCTCAGTGTTGGAGAAGGAAGGCTCTGGACCAATGAGATCATCAATTTCCAGGAAATCCTCTTCATTTAGCTGGAGTGCCTGTTCACAGTTAGGAGAGGATGTGACCTCAGATGCCTCGTGCAATGGCAATGTTGAGGTAGCTGACTGGTTAAAGTTAAAGCTGGTATGTTTATTGTAGTGCTGACCACTTGTCATCAACACTCCAGCTGGTTCAGAAACAACTTCCCTGAAAGATGGATCAACTAAAGTACTTTGTGCCTCTTCTTCACTAGCAACCTGTAATATTGAAATGGATTAATACAAATCTGAAAAGGTACAAATAAAACAGAAGTATGGAAACCACATAAACAATGTAACTCTAGTTTTACTTTGCAAATGCACAACCAAAGCATTGTATCTCATCAATCAGTGATATCAAGCTATGAACAAATCAATGGAACCATTTAAGACTTGTTTTGGAGACAAAAAAAAAACCTGTGAAGGCAATTTTGGGACATGACACATAATGGTTAAGCTAGATATTACTCTGACCAAAGATGCAATCAACTTGTAGTTACAACAGTCAGTATGCTTTGGGCCAGTTGAGGTGAAAAAGTTAAGGAAGAAACATTAAAGAAATTACTATAACACAAACCTGGGGCAGTAGATAAGTTAAATCATTGTTCTGTAGCTGGTTAAGAGCAGGTTCTTCAGCTGTTTGTTTTATTAAATCCTCAAAATCATTCAATGTCGGCTCAAGTTGAGCTGACACTCTAACATTATCAACAAGAAACACTTCATTATGCTGCTCAACAGGAATCTCTGGAGTAACCAAGCTATTGACACATGGATTTTCATCATCAGCCCAGTCCTCTTCCTTAAATGGTGCTCCATATTGTTCACCATTCTTAGGTCCAGGTCCACTCTTTTTGAAAACCTTGTAAAGCGCATAATAATCCTGATGCAGAAAATACACAAAAGAAGAGGATTTAATCAGCACCAAAGGCACAATATGTGAACAAAAACAAAACAAAACAAAACCACTACACTAAATACCTGCACATTTGGGCACCTATTAAGTTCTTCTTCATCCAAAGTATACTCGTGCATCACCCAGTCAGTTCGCTGACCACTCGGCGCACGGCCTCTGTAGAAAACTAGGGTTTTCTTCACTCCAACATTCCGAGAATTGCACACAACAATGCGGTCCTTCCCTGTTGCTTTCCAATACCCCTGTCTGGTCGCCCTATTTGACCTTGCTCCATTAGGATACTTCCTATCCCTTGGACTGAAGAAGAACCATTGCCTATCCCCAGTCTTCAAGATCGATTGCCCTGCAAGATCATTTTTTGATTTGTTAGCAATAGATAATTCAATCTTCCAAACTCTAACTCTCGCTTCTTGGAAAAGCAGGCAAACAGTAAACTCACAGCCAAAGCTATCAATGCAATTTTTGCAGTACAAGAAATACAAAACCAAAAAAATCTACAATTCACCTCAAAATAATGCTTTGACAATCAAAATAAATTGATCAAACAGTCAACACCGTGCCTAACATCAAAATCAATTCAACAAAGAGAATAAACATCAAATCCAAGGCTCAAGTAGCCAAACAAACACCCAGGGAGCTAAAAATCAGTCAAGAAAAACTCGAATTGGAAAAAATTCTCAAAGAAAACCCTCTCCTTCAAATCAGTTTCACAGCAATAAACCATTCCAAATCATTAAAAAAAAAAAAAACTTATCAAACCAAAAATCCACATAAAACCCAAATCAAAATTCCAAAACATACTAATTAACCATTATCAGCTCCCTGAGTCCTGTAACCAATCCCGAAATCCTCCGGTCAAATTTAAACAAAAAAAAAATGAAAACCAAACCCTTAACAATCATACAAAAACACAACTCAAATCAACGCCAGTAAAAAATAATAATAATAATAATATAAAAAAGATAGCATACCAGGCAACTCCTCAGGATCCCACTTGTAAACATCAAGTTCCCGAATAATATTGAGTTTTATCCTTTTCTTACAGATCTTCTTCTTCAAGTAGTAAAGCACAAGCTCCTCGTCTGTCGGGTGAAATCTGAACCCAGGCGGCCACGCCGTTTCATCAGCGCCGAGACAAGAGTCGGCGGTGACCTTCATCGATATGTTTGACCGATGATGAGATAGAGAATTTTGAGAGAAAAATGTGATTTTTTGATTTAATTTTTGGAGTTGATTTGTTGGTTACACAAAGTAATAGTAAAGGATTATGAGTGGGCTTTAAAATGAGCGAGAAGTTAACGAGGAAGCGGACGCGAAGTTTCTGTGAGGTTTGTAGGGCATGAATAGAAAATGATCGGTAATGTTACTGGTTTGTTTTTTTTAATATTTTTTATTTAAAATAATATTATTATTTTTTTAAAATTTATTTTTAATATTAATATATTAAAAAAAAAAAGCATAAAAACACTCATTAATCTATATGGTTAAATTGTCTTTATCTCAATTATATTTTTATTGAGAAATCTTTCTTAAAATCTTTTATAAAAATTATATAAGTTTTTTAAAAATCTATTTTTTCAAACTATAATTTTAAAAATTACGAAAATATCAAATATATTTATAATATTTTTAAAAGGTTTTTTAAAAATTAATGTAGCTATCTGGGTTAGCTT
Source organism: Populus alba x Populus glandulosa (assembly GCA_033617975.1). Classification (NCBI taxonomy): domain Eukaryota; kingdom Viridiplantae; phylum Streptophyta; class Magnoliopsida; order Malpighiales; family Salicaceae; genus Populus; species Populus alba x Populus glandulosa. The sequence goes on along the minus strand of CM066147.1, from coordinate 19,544,152 downwards.
ATTCACATCTTAACTAATTTTATAGGCCCTGAAATTAATAATTATATAAGTTTTTAGTAATCTTGAGATTTATAAGACTCAAAATGATGACCTCTAGAAAACAAAACTAGAACTTAATCAATCGAGCAACGTCTTTTATGAATTTTTTTTAGTTTAACGTAGGTGTTCGGGCCAGCGTGCGCGTACCTCGACTAATCCCACGGGCCCTGAAATTAACGACCATATAAGCTTCCAGTGACCATCATATGAGTAACCTAAAAATCAAACCTAAAATCACAGAAGAAACAAATATCTTAGTCCTAAACTCTTATAACTTGCCACCAATAATTAATTAGGTGTGTTGGTGAGTAGTTACCCATGATATTGCATGGATCTCATTAAAAAATATCTCTTGAAATCTTTTACAATAAAGCTATAGTTTGTAGATTCTTTTTAAACATTGTTTTAAACTATAACTCTAAAAATTATATAGAACGTGAGATATTCATTAAAGCTATAGTTTTTTTTTAATATAATTCATTTGTCATCTTTTGTTTTTATTGGGGTACAAGTCATTTTATTTTTTATTTTAAATTATTTTTTTATATTTTTAGATTATTTTAATGTGTTATAAGAAAAATAATTTTAAAAAAATTATATTATTTTAATATATTTAAAAATAAAAAATAATCAATCGATCAATATGCAATATTGCAATGTCTTCAAGCAATTTCTGGATAAGCAAGGACAACGTCTAAAAAGAGGCAGAACTCCTCAATTACGAATACCAATGTGCAACGTGGTCAAGCAATTTCTTGGAGTTTGGGAAACCGCGTTCCCATTAATTTTAAATTTTTATTATTATTAAAATTAAGTACAGATTATATTTTTTGTATCGTTTTAATATATTAATGTCAAAAATAATTTTTAAAAAATAAAAAAAATATTATTTATATATATTTCAATATAAAAAGTTATTTAAAAAAAAATTACTATCACTGTCAAATACACTCTTGAACAACGTAGAGAAAGAGGCAGAACTCCTCAGTCTCGTGTGAATGAGAAAGCAAGTGGGAGAAAAAAAAGGTAATTGAACAAAAAAAAGACTCTGAATAAAACACAAAGAGACAAAGATAGGCTATGACCAGCCAACTGGAGGATAATGTTAGTGTGTGGAAATGTAATAGGAAGTATAGTTTACAGTATTTTTTATTTAAAAATATATTAAAATAATATTTTTTTATTTAAAAATAAATATTTTTTATATAAACATATTAAAATAATATAAATAATTAATAAATTTTATTTACATTGTATTTCCAAACAAACAACCTCTCTCTCTCTATATATATATATATATATATATACACACACATACAAACTAGGATAGAGTTGAAACAATAATTTTAAATAAAAAAAATATTGTGCGGCGATGAAAAGAGTATTTAGAAATATAATATAAATCGTGTTTTTAAAAATTTTAAATTTTTTTATTTAAAATATTTTTTTATTTTTTAAAATTATTTTAATATGTTACTGTTAAAAATATTTTTTAAAATTTTAAAAAATTATTTTAAAATATTTTAAATCACTATTATTATTATAATTTTTAAAAAAACCTGACAGCCGTTCACGAGAGTCGTGATTACCGGCAAAACTCCAACAACAATGCCTCACCGAGGCTATCTAGGCAGAAGGAAATCATCCAAATGCCATCAACGTCGTGTCGAAAAGACACAAAATCATTCAGTTCTAAAATCTAAACAATCAACCTAAAACACTAAAAGCATCTTCAATATAAAATACTATCTTAAAAAAATAAATTGGTAAAATAATATTTTAAATAATATAAATATAATTTTTTTATCATATCTATTTCAATGAAAAAAAACCATTTAAAAAGCTATTTATATTGGAGTAGAAGAAACAAGTGTTTTATTATTTTTTAATAAGTTTGATGTTATTTTTTTTTACATGACTATATTTAATTGGTTTATTTTTTTAGTAGCCCCACTTTATTGATTTTGGCTCTTTGAAGAGATATGTAAAAATAACATTTATGAGAAAGAAAAAACATTTTAATATTTTGTTTAGCTTTTTTCATGCAGTATGCAAAACAAATAAAAAAAAACTAAAATATTAGTTTTTTATTTTTCATTTTTCATTTAGCTTTTTTATTAAAGATGCTCTAAAAATTCTAGACAGAGAAAGGTTGGAAACAGCAACCCCAAGAACAGCATGTGAATTCAAAATAGTAGTACTGGATTTAATTTGTTTATTTCAATGTTTAAAAAATATTTAATTTTTTTTATTTTTTTATTAACTTCAATTAAAAATAATTTAAAAAATAAAAATATATATATTATTTATATATATTTTAACAAAAAAAATTTATTTAAAAAACAACCACAACAATCTCAAACCTGCTAAAAAAAATCCACATGGATGACTAGTAATTGTTCGCGAAAGCCATGACGACAGCCCACCTCTCTACAGAGACAGAAAAACAACCAGGCCAATAAAAAAATATGTATTCTAGATGTGAGAACAGACTTAAACTTGTGCAGTGAAGGAAACTAACAAACAAAAAAAGTTATGCACTGAATGAGCATACGCATACATACAAAAAGGGGAAAAAAAAAGAAGAAAGAAAGAAATGTGTGGAAAAGAGTATAATTTTTTATAAAACGCAGAAAGAAAATAGAAAGGGGGAGGGAGGCTTTTAGTAAATATATTAAATTAATGTCTTTGAATGTTACTTGAATTAATGTGGATAATCTTGACCATAACCACAAATATCCAGTCTTATATATATATTAAATGTTTCTATTAATTATTAATTGAACTAGTATGGTGTGAACTCACGTTAGGTCATGTATTTTAGATGTTAATTAACTGATATTATGGTCAATTAATACATAATTATTTTTTCTCGCAAGTTATCATTGATGACAAGGTTTAATATTTGTTTTTTTATGTTGCTTAGTGGATTATAAATGCAATACCTAGATAACAAAAATACTAGTCTAGTATTAAAGCACATTAGGTATATTTATCATTAAAAATATATAATAATACAATTTATTTTATATATAATATATTAGGTGGTATTTATCTTTTCCACTGCATAACCAGCTTTTTATTTAGAATCTTTAAATGTTTATTTGGTAATGTGTATGGAAACATTTCAAAAGTATTTCTGACTTGAAATAATTTTAATTTTTTTGGTTGATTTTTTTTTCTAAACTAATATTTTTTTATTTCTTATCTTTTTATGTTTTGTTTTGTTTTGTTTTTTTGGTTTAATTATATTAGGTTATTCACCCCTGCTATTTTTTAATTTATAAATAATATATTAAATTACAAATATTTTTATTTTCATTCATTTAATTACTATTTTTATTTTAAATTCTTTTGTATAATTGAATTTATTTTTTTAAAATTTTATTCTTCAACATTTGATTAGTTAAGAATTAAGATTTTTTATATTTTTCTAGATGGGGTGCTTCTAGTCTAATGACTCGAGTCTCTCTCTCTCTCTCTCTCTCTCTCTCTCTCTCACACACACACACACACACACACACACATATATATATATATATATATATATATATATATATAATTCCTTAATCTTTTTCATCTTTCATCATCTGACAACAAGTTTTTTTTTATTTTTTTTATCTATTAGGTTATTCCAATCTTATAGCCTGTGTTGTGGATTTAATGAATTAACTCGAGCTAATTCAGCTCTTATTACCTGAGTTATAAGTTTATCATACTAACCCGAGTTGATTCGAGATAATTTTTTTTGTTCTTTTTACCTAATTTCATCCTTCCATGTTTAATGGAATAGAAAATAAGCTACATCATTTCTCTCCTTTTGAAATTTTTTTTCTCAAGTTATCATGATTATATTTTAAAAAACTATATATTATCTAATTAAAATAGAACTGGTTCATTTGACTCAATTAGATCGATGACTCGTGTCTTGGATTCTTCTTATACTTTAAAATATGTTTGTAACACCTTGACATCAATTTTTACGTAAAAAATCTGAGCCTGCAGCGTAATGCAGATTACTTTATTTGTATTTCTTTTACTCAATGCATTTGAATGGAATTCTTTGTATTTTTTATTAGCAAAAAAAAATTAGACAATTTTTGAAATTACCAAATTAATTAACACAAATTAAAAATGATTTTCAAATTTACAACATAAAATAGGTATATATTGTAATAGATATTAGATAAATACATTAATTATTATCGGATTGAATTACCAAATTGATCGGGGTTTAAGACTTTTTATATTTTAAAAACACAACGAAATAATTAAATTATCCTTTAAAGCACAAATTTTAAAATCAGCGTTGGAAAGCTTTTTCATATTTTTATCATGGTTTTTTGTTATTGGTAGCTTAGTTGAAGGGTAGTTTGTTATTTAAATATATATGAAATATAATTAAAAGCCAAAATAGTTATAGCATGCAACAACGTGCTGGAGGTACCTATTCTCTTCAGGCAGCACGTGCAATCCTAGCAACAAAAAATTCCCTTATGTCATGTCGTTGAAATCTTCACGGCAGCCTCTTCTTGCGGGGGTGGAGCATAGCGTTCTTGGTAGGGGGGTTTTTTCATTGACAATGCTTTTTTTTTCTCTCTCCCTTGAAATCTATGCAAGTCATTTGAAATTTTAGAGTGCCATCTTATTTATTTATAAAAATCTTAACTTGTATTTTATTTTTTTAGTTTTTAAATTTTATTCTTGATTTTTTTTGTAAAATTTTAATTTATTTTTAATTTTATCATTCAAAGTTTGATATGTTATTATTTTTAATTTGACTATAATTATTTGGATTTTTTTAAATTTTTTTATTAATTTTTTTTTTAATTGTTATTATTTATTTTGGATTTTTTATATAATTAATTTTTTTTTTATTTTCATCATTCAGTATTTGATTGGTTAAAAATTAGATTTTATAATTTTTTTATTTAAGTTGTTTTCAATCTAATAATCGAGATCATAAATTTAAAAAATTAATACAGGGTTGATATTATTATGTATTTATTTATTTTATTTTCAGCTTTCATCAATTTGGTTTTTTTTTCCTTCTAAAATAAGCCTTGTGATTTTATAACCCGATCCCCGAATTTCACTTTCTATTTTAAAATGTTTTTGCGGCACCGGATATTATTTTTCTTAAAAAAAGAAATAAAAAATCTGGCATGTGACATGGTGTGGGTACACGTGTCAACCAATTAATTTGGGAGTGATATACGAAGTCAAACACGTGATTGAAAATGGATTTTGCTTTATGATGGCAAGCTGTCATCGTATCATATGATATCACAAGTGAATTATTCTATCCACACCACCAAGAGTACTTCTTGCCCGAGAGACCACCAACAAGACGATAAACCCGGACGCCTTCGCTTGACTAGCTGTAGCTTGTTTGTTTATATATTTTAAAAGTATTTTTTAAAAATTTAAATTTTTTTTATCTTTTTATTTAGTTTAAATTAATATATTTTTAGTATTTTTAAATTATTTTGATGTACTAATATAAAAAATAATTTTTAAAAAATAAAAAAATATTATTGATATGTATTTTGACACAAAAAGTTATTTAAAAAACAATCGTAATTACACTACTGAACAAATTTAAACCTATACTATTAAATTTTATAAATTTAATAGCTATTAACGGCTTATAAGATTATTAACGTAAGGATCTGCACAATTAATCAAGTGACCGGAATACTTATAATAATAATAATAAAAATAAAAAGTAAGCCTATATGGCTAGTCAACTGGCAACTGGTAAAACCACATGGCCCACAAGACATGTCCTCTTTGGATGTTTCATAACATTATCACTACCTGTTATCATTTGAATTGAACTAAACAGTACAGGTTATCCTATTTTCCTGACGTATATAATTTAAATAATAAAAAAATAATAAAAAAAGAAATAAAAGTTTTTCCATTTATTAATGTTTGTTGTACCAGAGATGCAGTGATTGAATTTGATGACCAGATCATGTTCATCCATTCAATACCAAGAGGTTTCACACGTAATATTGCTAAATTCAACAATGAGATTGCGGCAACGGCAAGTCTTATGATGGGAGCTCACAGGACAACAAATTCAAAGTTGGCCCCAAACCAGTGAAATCACGGCATCTGGTTACTTTTCATCACAGAAAACCCGGGTATTTATGAGTGTGTTTAGTATTGCAGTAGTTGTTATGATTGTAGTTTGAAAAAAGTTATTTTATAAAAAGTATTTTTAGTTAGGATTGATTTGAAAAAATAAGTGTTTGGTTAAAACTGTGGTTGAAATTAAGGTTAAATAAAAAGTACTTTAATATATTTGGTTAAGAATGCTTTTAAAATTGAAATTATAAAATAATTTTAAAAATATATATTAATACTGATAGTTTTTAATTTAAATGTTATGGATTTAACTATTGCTATTACTTCATAAAATAAATAATATTTTATATAAAATTAAATAAAATATTATCAGGAATAAAATTAATTTGATATTACAGTGTAAGTGAATTTAATTCACTCTATACTAGTTTTTCGAAGAAAAAAATATTTTTTACATGACAATATAAATAAATTTAATTCACTATAAACTAGTTTTTTTTAAATATATATATATATAAAAAATAAGCACACTAAAAAAAGTCACGTGAACAGTGCAATTCATTTGCACTGTTCGTGTGAACAGTGCAAATAAATTGCACTGTGCACGTAAATTAAATCTTCTCAAAATTCGCGTGCAGAACGCGAATTCACATGGCCCCACCGATATTTATTTGCGTTTTTGATATAACCAAACGGATTGTTTGTTGTGGTTGCTTCAAACGCAGAAGCAACCACACAAACAAACACCGATGTTTATTAGAAAATAATTTTGGTTTCTTTTAAATAAATTATTTTTTAATATTTAATAGTATCATAAAAAATAAGTTAGTAAATATTTTTAAATGTTTGATTAAAAAATATAATTTTATAAGTTATTTCAATAAATAATAATAATAATAATAATAAAGATTAAATTTAGCAGATAAAAAAATTAAAAGATGATGAAATGAAAAAAATAATTATAATTTCAAAAATTATCTTTAATAAAATAAATAACAATAAAAAAATAAGGATCAAATCTGATAAATAAAAATTTTCAATTAAAAAAATGATATGAGAAAAGCGAATAACAATCATAAAAATAAGAACGAAAGCTAATATAAAAATCAAATTAAATTAAATTTTAATGGATGAAATTGAAAAAAAAATTTAAAATAAAATATAGTAATCAAAAGTTTGATGATCAAATTTGATATAATTAGCAAATAACATGTTATTTCTCTCTAAAATAAAAACAAAATACTTTTCTGAAAACCAAACCAATTTTTTTAATTAAAAAATATATTCTTCGATCAACTTTTCTAGCAACAAATAAACAAATAAAAATTTAGAATACTACTTTCATGAAATATTTTACAAAATTTAAGAAAATATTTTTAATATTATTGTTTTAACTTGACTTAAAAAATAAATATTAAAAAATAATATTATTTTAATATATTTTTAATAAAAGTTAAGATGCTAGAAATTGAATGAACGATAGACTGAGAGGTGATGTAAGTTAATTTTGACTTTTAGGAATCTTAACTCTCAAGATACGTTTAGCAGTCAGACTACTCTAATTTTCTTCCTGCAGATAAAATATTTAAATGTCATTGGAATAAAATAATAACGAGACTATATTATTGGATAAAAGGTTTTTGGATCGGCCTAGGTGTACAATTCAAACACGACCACTGGAAATTTTGACACCATGGGCTGTTAGAAAATAAACTCGTTCTTTTTTACTATTAAAAACTGATAGGCCTTTCAACGCCAGTCTCTTTTCCCTCGCCAGGATGAGATTGGAAATCTAGTGGGGATTTAAATTATTTTTTATTTAAAAATATATTAAAATAAAAACTTTTATTTATAAAAATTATTTTTCATATCATTATATCTAAATAATTTAAAAACATAAAAAAATATTATTATTATTTAAAAAAAATAAAATTTAAAATAACACGATTTGTCCCATGTTTCTAAATACTCCTTTTTAAAGTATAATTAACATGCAGTAGTTCAACGATTTGGATTAAAAAATATAAACAAAACTATTTTTTTAAAAAAATTAAATTCAACCGATCCAAATAATTAAATTCAACAAATCGCTTGGTGGATGGGATAAAACAACTTTAATTGGAGATAGATACAAGAGAACTGATTTTTTTTTTTTGTGATAAAGAAATTAATTATTTTTTATTATTTTGGAATTTTGTTAATCATGAAAAGTATAATGGATGTAAAAGATTGAATTGACTTATTTAATTTTTCATCCACAACAACGCTAATTAATGGAGTCGTGAAAACTTTAGGATTTGACTGGATTTTCCTGGTTGCATCTTTGACTAGAAAATGATGGGTTTAAATGTTGATTTTGTCTATAATATTGGTTGTTCTCGAAAAATGAGTTTATTATTAGACCACAAGATTGTTTTATGTTTAATTTAGTAAATATAGAAGGGAAATAATAATATATGAAAAAGAGATATAGAATGAAATGGTGTGGATAAAGAACTTGAATGTTGCTTGGCTTAGAATTTGCCTAGCTTAGCCTAGAGATATACAATTAACTAATTTTTTTTAAACTATGCATATTTCTCAAATCAAACCTACAATTTGAATGGGTCGAGTCAAACCATATAAAATTATTATTTATTGAAAAAATATGCATATTTCTTGTGTATCATAACAAAGAAAAAAAATAATTCTAAATCAAATGTATCATAGGTCTCTTATATTATTTAAAAAATTATAATGGTACAAAAGTTAAGTTATATCATTTACACTCTTAGTATTTTTTTAATTAAAATCTTTGCTACTATATAAAATTATGAAATCGCACGATAAAATCTTTTAATTTATTGTATTTATTTAAAAAATCAAGAGCATTAAGAATTTTATATCTTTAATATTGTGGTTATTTATTTTAGTTCAAGATATGAATTTCCTTAAATCAATTCCAATCACAAAATAATTCAAAATTTCTTTAACTGGGTTTAGGGGGTGTTTGGATAAATATGTGTAATATACAATAAATTAAAATGATAAAATATTATTTTAATTTAGAAGTGGTTTGGAGATAAATTCTGTTTTTTAATCTCGAATGAGATAAAATTCTGGTCTACGTTTCTTATTAACATGAGATATACTATTATTTCACGGATAATAGTCCAATTAGAATAATAAAAATACTCATCATTGTATAAGTATTGATATGGTCAGATTACTAAAAACTTTCTCTTTTATAAATAACCGAGCAGCCCGACTTTTTTCTGTACAGTGAGACATATAACTTAGAGGTGAAAAAAATGTCAAAAAATAGATTAAATTGAGAAAATAAAAAAAATCAAATCATAAAGAAAATTAATTAAACCAATTAAAATATTTTAAAAAATATTCGGTTAAGTTCGATTTTGGTTTTTAAAATCTAAAACTGAAAAACCAAACTAAAAAAACGAATCAAAAAACTGAATCAAACCAAAACAAAGACCATAAAATAACCTCAAAAAATAATATAGTTTTTGGTTTTTAATATAAAATAACCAAATTGAACCGAAATGCAGCAAAACCGAACAATACCGAACCAAAACCGGACAGTTGAGTTTCGGTTTTTAATATAAAATAACTGAATTAAAACTGATCGGTTTGAACGGTTTCGATTAGATTTTAATTTTATTTTTTGTATTTTATAACATTTTAGTTTAATTATTTTTATAAATAAAAATCAAACAAAAAAAATTATCACCCCAGTATAAATAGTCGAAGATTAAAACTCGAAGTACACATGTGTTAAACAATGGTTATTGTAATTTAAATAATATTAATGTCTCTTGTTCAAAAACAAAAACCGTAGGTGACTCTAGGAATTTGCCTGGCTTAGCTTCGAGAATAACGTTTGACTCTAGAAATATGCTTAGTCGTACATCTCACAAGAAATATGCATAGTCATTTTAAGAAGGGATTTGAATCTTATTAGTGAACATGAAGCATCCCCTCAACTTAGTAACAATGTTTCGATGAATAGTTGTTAGATTTGATTTGAAATCTAATTTACAAAAGAGGTTAAATTATGGGTAGTTATGTCATTTTATATATCATGAGGATCAACTCATAAGTCATCAAATTAATTATTATTTTTTATTAAAACAACATTATTTTGTTTTTTTAAGCAAAGTTCTTGGTGTTTGACTCGATATTGTTTGGAAACGCGGTTGTACCTGAGTTTTTTTAAAAATTAAATTTGTTTTTGATAAGATTAATTTTTTTATATGTTTTGAATCGTTTTGATGTACTGATTTCAAAAATAATTTTAAAAAAATATTAAAAAAATCATTGTGATGTATTTCTGCATCAAAAACACTTTGAAAAACAACCGTAACCACACTTTTAAATAAGTTAAATCAAGTCATTATTCAACCCACTAGGTTTGACTAGTATCGATATATATTTAATTTAAATTAAAACTGGTTTTGAATTAAATTTTAAATCACAAATTTTTTAGATAAACCTTGCTATCGAGTTTAATATCCATGCTATTATGAGCCTTTGTTAATAAAAACCATATTTTTTATCTTTTTCAAATTAATACAATTTGTAAAAAGTCAACTTATCTTCTAAGGTTGATAAACATTATTAATAACTCTAAAACATGCGGGGAAAGAACTGTTTTTTTTTTTTTGTTTTTTTTTTTACATGTTTTTTTTTCTTTTGTTCTTTTTCCCCAAATTTACTTCTTCTTCTTCTTCTTCTTCTTCTTCTTCTTTTTTGTTTTTTTAATTGTTTTTCAAAATTATCTTTGCTATTTTTTTTAAATTTGAACTGATTGAGAATGTAGCTATGTAATTTTGTTCTTTAAAATATTGTGAATTGCTACAATATTTTCCTACATGTTTTTTTCTTTCTTTTTTTATGATATTTTTTTTCACACTGGTCTTTGTTAATTTTTTTTTTATATTGAGCTGGTTGAAAATTTAGCTTTATAGTTTTTTCAAAAATAACATTATAGATTGCTGCAGTGTTTCTCCCATATGGTTTTTGTTTTGCTGCGGTGTTTCCTCACATGTTTTTCCTTTAAAAATTATCTTTGTTGAATTTATTTTTTTAATATTGAGCTGGTTGAGAATTTAGCATTAACTTTCTCTATATGTTTTTTTTTCAATCTTTTTTATTTTTTCTTGTATTTTTTCCAAAATTGTCTTCTTCTTTTATTGTTTTATTTTTTTTTCAAAATTATTTTTGTCAATTTTTTTTACTATTGAGTTGGTTGAGAATTTAGTTTTTTTTCTTTAAAACACTGTCAATTGCTACATTGTCATTCCACAAGATTTTTTTTAATGATTTTTTTTTAGAATTAATTATCTTTGCCGCTTTTTTTCTTCCATATTGAGCTGATTGAGATTTTAGCTTTGTAGTTCTTTTAAAACATTGTGGATTGTTACAATGTTTCCCCACATGAGTTTTGCATTGCTATAGTGTTTCCCTGCATGTTTTTTTTATCGATTTTTTTTAATTTTCTTTATTAAATTTATTTTTTTCATATTAAGCTGGTTGAAAATTTAGCTTTGTAGTTTTTTTTTCTTTAAAACACCGTTGATTGCTATAATTTTTCTCCACATGATTTTTTTAATGATTTTTTTAAATTATCTTTATCAATTTTATTATTTTTAATATTGAGATAGTTTAAAATTACAATTATAGATTTCCTCTTTGCTCATGAAACACTATATATTGCTACAATATTTTTCTATATGGTTTTTTTTCCTTTTGTTTTTTTTTTGTGATGTTTTCTAAAATTATCTTTATTGATCTTTTTTTTTAATATTGAGCTGGTTGAGAATTACAATTATATATTTCATCACAAAATACTATAGATTGTTATAGTGTTTTCCTAAATGATTTTAATATTGAGCTGGTTAAGAATTTAGCTTTAACTTTCCCAACATGTTTTGTTTTTTATTTTTTTCCAAAATTTTCTTCTTTTTTGTGTTTTTTTTCATAATTGTTTGTGGATTTTATTTTTTAAAATTTTTGGAAACTTTTAGGAATTTACTTAATCGCTAGATCCGTCTTTAAGTTTCTTTATGTAATTAGCATGGTATCATTACCATCCATTTTAGTTCAAAAATTACACAACATATCAATGTAATAGCTAGAATTAATTGTGTTTTATTCTTTTTCAAACCAAATTACATGGCTAAAAACTCATCAAGTGTGCTACTTCTATAGATTTAGCTCTTGCAAGATCAAATGATTCAATATGGGCTCATAGACAATGGTTGTTAGTGCAAAGAACTTAAGTATATGTGTTTATTGTAGAAAAATGATTAATTGTGGTGGCATTACTAGTCTAAAGTATCACCTTGTTGGTATTAAAGGCCAAGTTAAAGCTTGTAAAAAGGTCTCTCTAGGTGTGAAATGGCAAATAAAGTAGTTAATAGATGACTTTACAATAGAAAAAAAGAAAAGAAAGAGACTTATAATTGATATTGAAAACTCTCAATCACTTTCCAATGATAAAGTCGAAAAAAGTATAGTTCATGATGTCCATGAATACCTCTTTATAGTCGAAAAAAGGCTGATTGGAAACTTTATGAATGTTCCATTATAATAGATAGGCAGTCAACTAGGAGGAATGTATCAATTATGAATTTTCTTGTTTATTTTCCAAAAGGTACTATATTCTTGATTGTTATATATATATATATATATATATATATATATATATGAACAATACAACCTCGTAAGGGCACATCAAAATATTTTAAAACCGAAATATTCCATTCCAATTGAAAAACAAAATACCTACCGGAATAAAATTCACAACTTTGCTATTATGGTCTCATTATTTGGCATGTAAATTGATAGATTAACCTATGCTAATTCAAATCAATCCAATATGTTTTTGTCTCAATATTTATAAATATATAATATATCATATTTATTTTAAGTTAAATTAAGTTGTATCAGTCATCAGGTTATTTTTGGATCCACCAAGTTAAACAAGTCACATTAGGTGAATCTCTATGCAATTTAATGTTTTTTCTACTTTAAAAACATTAATAACCTCTAAATATAATTTTGTTTAAATTAAAAAAATTGATGAAACCCTCATCTTAGCTTGGACTGAAGATTTCATTAGTTACTAATTTATCTATCGTGCTGCTTTCCAAATTTAGATTCGTAGAACAACACCAAAAATAGAAAACACCATCATTGACATTTTATGAAATTATTATTTGTTTGCTGACTTTTCTATGCAGACATTATTATTAGTGAAAATTATTCTGATATTATGTAATTAGATTTTTTTTCACTTTGCAATTAATTTTTTGAATATTACTAAAAAGACATGAAGTTTAAAAATACAAAAAGCACCAGTTTTATACGAAAGCCTCATCTGGTCTATCTTCTTGGCATGCACGACCCCTGAAGGAAAGCATATCGTAACAATAAATGTTGAGAGGCTGGTTGCTTCTTCCCAAACCCTGAATCTTGTTCCAAGCATCCTCAATTGAACCACCTCCACAGAGACCATGTACATATACCAATCAGAAGTAGCATCTAACAGCTGGGTTTTTAGGTCGTGAAACGGTAAAGATAAGTCATTGGAGTGGCGGGGAGAGAGGGCAGAATGGACGTGAAGGGAGAGAGGGCAGTGCAGACCTGGTTTCTGTTCAAGGATGAGGGCGACAATGGTGGTTGGTGAGTGCAGGGTCAGTTTGTTACGTTGGTTTGATCATCAAAGATAGAGGAGGAAGATGAGATTGTAACAGCTAGGGTTTATAAAAAAAAATGAGTGGTGTGTGGTGATTATTAATTTTCATATATATATGGATATTATAATTATTTTATTGATTTTTACAATTTGCTTTAATCCAGAATAAGAAATATAATATTTAAAAAATTAGTGGTAAGGTAAAACAAAAATAAAATCAGAGTAATTTTTTCATATTATTATTATTACAAAAGACCCCAAAGCTACACAGCTTGCCATAATTGTTTTTTTAAAAAAGACAGAAAAATGGAAGGGACAGAAAAAAAAATAAAATCCTGTCATCAGAGCTTAAAAAATCAGAAAGCATAGAATGCCACACCTGTCACCAATAAAGTCAATAACGATGATCAAAAAAATAAAACGACAGGCGCTTTGGTTTGGTTTGGCTTAGATCTAAAATAATAAAATTTTGACATTCGCTCATCACTCCCCCCCCTGTTTCTCACTATTTTAACGCAACAACAACATTTATGACGCCTTCATCGTTCCACGATCTCTTTCTCTCTGTAAGTAAACAATTCCTTCAAACTTAATTCATATCAATCTCTCTCTCTCTCTCTCTCTCTCTCTCTCTCTCTCTCTCTCTCTCTCTCTCTCTCTTCATGTTGTAAGAGGTGAGCTGAGGCAGGTGGTTTAATTTAAACTTTTTTCTGGCTAATTAGTGGCAGATGCTAAGAATTTTTTTTTATATAGTAACAAATGAAAAGCAAAGGTGAGGCTAATTTGAGCATTGGTAGCTTGAATTTTGAATTTTTTTTCTCTTTATTTTTTTCTTGGAAACTAGGTTATTGAAGTGTGGGGATTTAATCTTTCATATTTTGTGTATCTGTTGAATGCGAGGAGCGGGAATCATGGAAATCAAGTTTTTTTTTTTTTAAGAGTTATTTTAGGGATTTATTTTTATATATGTATTTTCGTTTAAATTTCTGATTCTTTTTCTTTGTGATCCTCAGGTTATGTAGAGTGAAGATTGAGATTTTAGATCGTTAACTCTTAAATGCAGCTTCGAATCTGCAGATTTTGAGCTGCATTTTAGGTTTAGAATTGAAGAATTGATCCTTGTTGTTGTTGCCTTTGTAAATTGGATTAACCATGGTGTTTTGGGAAGGTTATGTGAGTGATGAAGTAATGGGGATTTTTGCCCCTATTGTAATTTATTGGTTGTACGCGGGGTTTTACCAGCTATTGCCACCGTTGGATGAATATAGATTGCACACTAGAAAAGAGGAGGAACAGAAGAATTTGGTTCCGCTGTTGAAGGTGATTAAGGGTGTGTTGCTTCAACAACTAGTCCAGGCTGTTGTTGCTCATGCACTCTTTTTGGTTAGTTACTGAACCTGTTCAAGCTGTTCCTGATTGCCTTTTATGTTTCTTTGTTGTGTGATTGTGATCCTTTTTGGTGTGAACGAGTGGATGTTTCTCAATATAGGTTTCTTCCTATATATTATTAGTTATTTGTTTCAGTTTGCTTCTTGGGGATAGATTTGCTGGAGTTAGTGTCTGTCTTATGTGGAATGGTAATTTCATAGTGATAGAGACCTAGACAAGCTTGTTCCTTATTAGCTGAGCTCTTAGTGGTTTCTGGTTTTTGCAAGGCAGCTCTATGCAGGAAAATGCTTCTTCATGGCCTTGTCTTGTGTAGTCACTGCTAGATATTCATCATCTCATATGGACTATGGAGGCTGTGGATCTGATGTGCTTGTTGATTCTCATAGTTGGAGAATGCTCCTAATAATGTATTTACTTTAGATTTGAACAAAAATAAGATCAGGGAATCATCATCAGCTATTAGATATGTTGGGGGAACACAAATGAAGTGGGTCTTCTGGATTAGGAAACTTCATCATTCTTTTTATCAATTTTCTTTATCCTTCATGTTTTTTTGGTGGGCAGAGTGTTTGTTAAGTTACTGCGATATGGAGGGAGTATGAGTTCATGATATGTTCAGCTTTTACAAGTTCTGATGAGTATTTTTTTTATTACATCTGTGCAGTTCTCTAGATAAACAATGAGTAAAATTCTTGTGATGTGTCATGTGCAATTTGAGCCTTACACAGAAGATCCCATGCTACTTTTACATTGAGTGCCTGGGAATCCTTTCTTCCTTGAGAATTTTTTCCACTTGTGCTGTGATAGTAGTGGCTTTCAGGGCATGATTCTGATGGTTTGCAATAAAGAAGAGTGGCAGTGTTAACATTGTTTTTGTCTATGTGAAGGAGATGTTAAGTCAATAAGCAGAGAAAAAGATGAATAGCCCTTTTGGCTTATATATGTTGGTTTTACATAAGATTTTAAGTTCTTATACTACTGAAGTTGAACTGGCCTTTATTCTTTCAGCCAACGTGTTCTGTTTTCTTTCTTGTCTTTCATTTTAACAGTAGTATGGGAAATCACTGGTATTCTATGTTAGCAGGGTAAGCAGGAACTGACTTTCATGTCCTTAAAGTCATTAGTCCAGCCCTGAAACCTTTTTATTCTTTGTGACATTATTGACGATATCAAGCATTTGTTTTCTTGTCTCTTTCAAGAACATATTCTGTTCTGATACATGTTTGTTCTGCTACTATTATGATATTCTGTTTCCTAGCTTCTCTTGTCCCACCATCCATCCTCCTTAACACCTAGTTCAGTTAGGTCCATGTGGGCATGCATCTTAACTGCATGGTGCTAAATATTATGAACCAGAAGTTCCTTGTAGTTGTCTTGTATCATTTTGAGTCTGTTGCGATACTGTATGTTGTTTAAGTAAAGGGACTGGGAAGAAATTTATGGATAAAACTTTCAAATCTTGTTTTGGCCTTTTCTACTACCACATTTCTGTTTGGATGCCCTTTTGTGAAAACTCAGAAATTCCTGTTTTGTTTTTCCAATCATGATAGATTCCTCCACTCACCTTAAGATTCAATGCTGCTGTGGAATAAAAACGAGTATTGTGGACACTAAAAATTGAATTTCTTGCATTGGTATCGGTCTTTGATGTTTCTTAATATAGTTGCTGTTACAGACATTATTATTTATTTATCTTGGCCCTTGTTTCATGCAAAGATAAAGCGGCTTGGACCTGCAACCACAAGGTTGCAGGTTCAAGTCTTGAGAGTAGCCTCTTCATTCCTAAGTACTGACTGGTAGGATTATCTCCCAACCCTCCCTCCCAGATCCACACTTTGGGAGGAGAACGCAGAGGGACTGAGAGATCAGTGACTCTAGGACTTAGATGGTAATTATTCAATTGCTTGGTGGTATCATTTGATTTGTAAGCACTAGGACGTAGACCTATGTGTTTTTACTTTTTACCAACTGATAATTAACTTTCGTTTGCCTGTGTTGTTGCTGCAGTTGACTTCATCAGCTGATGAATCTGGAACCACAATCCAGCCCTCTATCCCTATCCAAATCATGCAAATCATTATTGGAATGATTGTCATGGACACATGGCAGTACTTTGCGCACCGTTACATGCATCAGAACAAATTCTTATACCGCCATATCCACTCCCAGCATCACAGGCTAGTTGTAACTTATGCAATTGGGGCCCTTTATAATCACCCTCTCGAGGGTCTCTTGCTTGACACAGTGGGTGGTGCCATTGCATTCCTCGTCTCAGGAATGACTGCACGGACATCAGTCATATTCTTCTGCTTTGCTGTAGTTAAAACAGTTGATGATCATTGTGGACTCTGGTTGCCTGGCAATATCTTCCATATCCTTTTCCAGAACAACACTGCTTATCATGACATCCACCATCAACTCCCAGGCACAAAGTACAATTATTCCCAGCCATTCTTCTCCATATGGGATAAACTTCTAGGGACTCACATGCCGTACACTCTTGTGAACCGACCTGAAGGCGGTTTAGAGGCAAGACTGGCTAAGGACTAGTTACAGTTTGACACTTCTCCTGTATTATTTCAAGCTTTCATTTAACAAAGGAATATTCTTTGGCTGGGTTTTGCCCTTCGAGGAAAACATGAATTAGAATTGTTTGTTTGACCTTGTAAGCTAGAAGCAAGTCCATTGGGTGTTCCTTCTTTTCCTAGTCCTGTGATGGTATATTTGTATTTTTGATATTCTGGGTTATCTCAGTATGTAGCATATCTGTCTTTTATTGTTTTCCATTTTACATGTTCCAATACGTTGAGATTGATGTACTTGTAATTTCTTGATCCTTGAGAATGCTGGAAGTTGCCCACACTAATTTCAATTATACTCCCATGCTTCTAATCTGTCAGCGTCATCTTCTTGTTAAAACCTTCTCAGTCATGTCTACTTGTCGAGACAAAATTCCATGCATCTACTCTGCAGGGTGCTACACAACGGTCTGTCATTGTGCCTTGTTGGGTTTAGAGTTTGAAAGCAGTGAAAATAGTAAAAACTCGGGTGTTTGATAACTTGTTGATGTGATTTCTAAAATTGTATTTTTAGCCAAGGAAAGACTGTCCCATCATCCTAGCCGGATACTATCAATAGAAATGCATTTGTGGCAAAACTACATTAAGCAGGTTACACGACCTATTTTGAGGAGAGCACGTAGAAATCAAAAAATCCGTGCTAATGGGAGGCTCCTCATGGAGCTGGGCAAGACCACCTTGCAGCTGCGGTTTCTTCAGGTATGAAAAGGTGTTCTGTTTGTCTCTTATCAGTTGGTCACCATGCCCATCAATAAAAATCCTAACAGTTGTCTTCGATGATCTTTGCAACTCTATAATGGTAGGTTGGTATGATAACAAGAATGATGTGAATTAGAAGGGATGTCTGTAGTATTTCCTACGAGTGTGCTGTTTTCCGTGAGCAGCCGAAAGTGGGGAGGTCTTAAATAGGGAAGGAAGCCATTGTTCATGGGGATGCTTCTGAAAATTTCTTTGGCTACTGTGGCTATGGCCTCGAAGCCTTTACTGCTCTGTTAAATCATGTATTTCATATGACTTGTCAAGAAGCATACACTGTCTGTGACACGTTGAAGAGAATGCGTTGTCTATCACACATATTTTCTTTCTTTCTAGTAAATTCTGGTGACTATTTCCTTCTGCTAGTTCTTTTAATAAACAACAACTCATGTTCTTGCCTAGTAATCTTTTATGTGCAACGCGAGAGTTGAGCAGCAGATCACATATTAATTTTGTTCTGTGTGCATGGGAATTCTTTCTTCTTTCTCGAGAATTGTGGCCTTCAACGCATGATTAGGATGCCTGGAAGAAGAATAGTGGTGTTAACGTTCTTTTGTGTGTGAATGGATGTTAAGCCAATAGGCAGGGAAAGAGATGAAAATCCTTTTGGTTTCTAGATGTCGATTCAACATGCAAGGTTTCAAGTGTTCATAATTGATTGAAGCCGAACGGACCTTTATTATTTCCACAAATGTGTTCTGTTTTCTTTTTTTCTCGTCTCTCTCGCATTTGAAAACATTAAGGGTTTCTTTCTAATTTTATTCTCCCGAGTAAGCAGGAAGTGATCTTCATGTCCTTGAACACTTGTTTTCTTGATCCTTGGAGAACATATTCTATTCTGACACATGTATTGTTGCTGCAGCTGACTTCAACAGCGAATGAATCAGAATCCAGCCCTCTATTTCTATCCAAATCATGCAAATTATAATTGGAACGTTTTTTATGGACAAATGGCAGTACTTTGCGCACCTCTACATGCATCAGAACAAATTCTTACACCGCTATGTCCACTCCCGGCATCACAGGCTAGTCGTACCTTTGCCATTGGGGCCCTTTATAATCATCCTCTCGAGGATCTCTTGCTCGACACACCGGGTGGTGCCATTCGTTCCTCATCCCAGGTTGATGTAGCCGATGATCATTGTGGGCTCTGGCTGCCTGGCAATATATTCCATATCTTTTTCCAGAACAACGCTGCTTATCATGACATCCACCAACTCCCAGGCACAAAGTACAATTATTATCAGCCATTCTTCTCCATATGGGATAAACTTCTACGGACTCATATGCCTTGCACTATTGTGAAGCGCCATGAAGGCGGTTTGGAGGCAAGACTGGTTAAGGGCTAGTTACAATTTGACACTTGGCCTGTATTATTTCAAGCTTTCACTTTACGAAGGAATATTCTCTGGCTTGGGTTGTGCAATTCCTGGGAAAATGAATAGAATTTTTATTTGACGTTGTAAGCTAGAAGCATGTCCATTGCGTGTGCCTTTTCTAGTTCCGTGACAGCATATTTGTCCAGCTACCCAAAAGAACTGTATTTTCTGTATTTTGAGTTATATCAGTATGTTACATATCCTTTTTTATTGTGTGCCATTTACTGTTCCAATTTGTTGAGGTTGATCATTGATGTAGTTGAGTGAAAAGTAATAGTATTGATAAAAGTAGTGTGGGGTGCCCAGTTGACTTGCTTTCTAAAACGCTGTTTTTTCACCAAAGAAGAGAGGATTTCACCATAAATTGCTTTTTATTTGGTTGAAAGCAATTCAAAAGCTAAAGATTTTCCTTTGTCGATCAATTAATAATTCTAACAGTTGTGTTTCATAATCCTTGCAGCATCATGATGGTCCGATGGTGTGCTAACAGCAATTATGCGGATTAGTAGAAGGTCTAATCAATGCAATGAGCATGCTGGAACAGAGAACCAGAGCTAAAAAAAAAAAGGAAACTCAGATGGGCTGTGATTTTTTGCTTTCTTTTATTGTTTTTGAGTAATGATTGTACACAAATTGAAATTAACTAATGTCTAATGCTACCAATAATCTCTGCAAGAACAGAAACCTTCTTTAAATCTGTGAAACCGCACCCTATCCCTCACAATGATTTCCCGATCATATATCTTTGATATAAGCTTGATCACAAAATGACAATCCCCGCATATCCTAAGGTTCTTAATCACTTGTATTGGTGTTCCCTCACTTGTACTAATCAAACCAAAAGCCACAGCTAACTTCTCACTATGATGACCCAAAACATTTTCCTTGTCCTCCTCCCCTATATCATGCAGCACAAAGCTTGTTTCAGCCACATACCCGTATTCCTTGACCCTGAACCTAATCTCATCCAACTTTGCATAAATCTCCCTCCAACTTTCATGACTCTTATCAGCATTGTAGAACTTGTGTATTACACCATTACCTTCAATGTAGCTGAGTCCAGGCACCTTCTTCACATCCCTGTTCTTCATTGCCTCCCTTACCCTCCCCACATCAGCCCACCTCTCACGTGCTGCATAAACATTAGATAACAAAACAAAATCACCACAATGATTAGATCCCATCTCCACAAGCTTCCGAGAAACAGTTTCGGCTATTTCTACATTCCTATGAGTCCTGGAAGCACCAAGCAAAGTTTGCCAGAGCACTATATCCGGCACCATCGGCATAGAATTGACAACATCATAAGCCTCACGAAGCCGCCCAGCTCGGCCTAACAAATCAACTACACTCCCATAATGTTTAACATTAGGTTTCACTCCACAATTCTCCATTGAATTAAACAACCTAAACCCCTCTTCAACTAATCCGCCATGGTTACAAGCGCATAGCACTGCAAGATACGACACATCATCTGGGCTCACCCCGGATTGGTCCATTTTCTCAAAAAGCTGAAGAGCTTTACAACCTTCACCATGCATTGCAAATGCCATGATCATTGTATTCCATGTAACAATATCCTTCCTGCAACTCATACTCTCGAAAACCAGATAAGCTTTGTCAGCAAACCCACATTTAGCATACATGTCAATAACCGCATTACAAACCTGTGCATTCATATCGAACCGTTCATCTTTAATATATCCATGAATCTTCTCACCTTCTTTAAAATCACCCAGTTGTGCACACGCAGAGAGAGCGCCAAGAACTGAGATTTCATTAGGTTTAAACCCATCAATCTCCATTCCCCTGAACAAACTCAAAGCCTCAGTAGGCTTACTCCCTTGAGCAAACCCGGAAATCAATGCATTCCATGATGCAATATCTCGCTTAACCATTTCATCAAACACCTTCTCTGCACTATCGATATCACCCACTTTCGCATAAACATCTAAAAGAGTTGTACCCAACAAAGCATCAGCTATAAACCCTTTGCGCACAATATGGGAATGAATTTGAATCGACTCTAAACGAGCTAAAACACGAGCGCATGCTTTTAAAACAAAAGAGCAAGTTAAGGCGTCTACTTTGCGGGATTTAGAGATCATAGATTTGTACCATGCGAAAGCATTAGTTGGGTTTGGGCTTTGAATGAAGCCACGGATGATGGCGTTCCAGTCGTTGGTGGAAGGAGTGCGGATTTGGGAAAAGGTTAAAATAGCAAAGGAGAGGTTGCCGAGAGAGAGAGCGTAGAGTTCGAGAAGTTTGGAGCGGGCAGGGGAGATGGGAAGTTGGAATTGACCTGTGGTGAAGAGGTGTGCATGGAGTTGTTTTGTGTGTGGGAGAGAGAGAGTGGTGCACTTTGACAGCAAGGAGTCTAGCGAGCTGGCCATTCCATCATCCACAACAACTGAAAGGAGGAATTTGACTGTCTTTTGAAACAAGACTGCCCATAGCCGAGAGCTTTTTCACCAAGCCATGAATGCACCTTCTACGTTTATACTTTTCTTTTCTTTTTTAATTGTTCGCTTACATTTCACAGCTGTGGATTTAAAAAGTTTTTGGCAAATATTTTCAAACTTTTTTATTAAAATTTGAATTTTTTTTAATTAACTGATTTAGTGTTTTTATATTATTTTTGTTAGAGAATAATATAAATCATATCTTGAAACCTCCCTGACAGCTTAAGCTTTTGAGTTAAGATGATTCTTTGACATGGTATTAGAACATTAATAACCAAACAGTCATAAGTTCGAATCTCACCATCCCTATTTATTTGATAAAAATTATACACAATGTAATGTGGATTTATGCAATTTTTAAACCCAAAAGGCTTTCACTTGAGGAACTGTGTTAGAGAATAATATAAATTATATCTTGGAACCTCACCTAACAGCTTAAACTTTTGGGTTGAGTTGGTTATTTGACAATTTTAATATATTAATATTAAAAATAAATTTTAAAAAATAAAAAAATAAATATTATTTTAATATATTTTAAATTAAAAACAATAATTTAAAAAATAACAATTATCACTCTCAAATATAACCCTTTATATAAGATTTGTTACTATGAATAAATTATGTTAAGAAAAAACTTTTTTACGAAGACAAACGATTCATTTTTTTGCATGCTTGCGAACTATTCAATATCGCATTGGAGCATTTTTTGAATTATTTTTATTTGATTCTGTAACAATTAAAATATTTTTTTGTAAAAAATGTAATGATTTAAATTCTAGTGTGTGTATAGGCAAAATCTCTCTTTTATTTATTTATTTATTTATGTATTTTTAAAAAATAAAAGGGGTTTTTTTATTAGCAACATTGTTTCAATATATATATTCATAAGAAATTTTAATAATTTAAATTAAATTGAAAATATATATATCTTTTTAAACAAAACTCTCCTTTTTTCATGAATTTCCTTTTATTTTGACAAAAATATTTTTTTATATTACAAACATTGTTTTTTTAATAAAAGCATACCATGATAAAGTAAGTTTCAATTAAAGAGAAAAAATAATCCAATAATGATAAAAAATAATAAAATAAATATTTTGTTTTTATCAAATATTTACAGTATATTTTTTTAAGAAAATCTTCATATTAGATTCATATTCATTCACAAAATAATTATTAATATTATCATAAGTCCAATGTTATTTGAAAACTATAGCACTATTGCATAATTTTTTAAATATCATTTTAATAATTTTATTTTAAAAAAGTTATTCAAAGAAAAATTGAAGAGCCATTTAAAAAAAACATTGGACTTATGGCCTGAAAAGATGGCCCGCTCGTTTTGCCTCAAAGAAAAAAGGTTTATGAGCATTTTCTGGCTCTCTATAACCTAAATTTAATGTTTTCATATAAAAAATTAAAAAAATTTATAAAACTCAATAATCCTATTTATAATCCAAAAATACCCTCTATTCTGTCTAAAATTCCAAAATCAAACAAATATTTTTTTATTATTTTGATTTATTTTTTTCAGCATAGTTAAATATTAAAACCACTTATATCGCACATCTCTTTTCAAAACGAATTCATTGATGCTAAAATCTATCTTTTCTTATGACTGGAATGTAGCATATCCAAAGCTTTCTATTTTCTCATTTTTTATAATGGCTTTCTCACTCTTCTCTTAATTTACCTACATTGAAACGTGAAGAAAATACAATTTAAAACTAAGATATAAACATGTAAAACTATAGGATCATAATGAAAAATATTTTAAATAAAGAGATCAAAATGAATTGTCACCAAGATAATAGGGACCAAAATGGATTCTCACATAAAAATATAGGTATCATTATGGAAAATGTGAAAAATTAATAGACCAAAATGAACCATAACTAAAATCATTGGACCAAATCTAGAAAAATTATTGAAAATAAAGGATGAAACTGAATGAAACTGTATGAAAAGTATAAAACTTTGAGGGGGGAATGGATTTTAGTAGTAAATGAATAGTGAAAATATAGTAAATTAGTAATTATAAATTTTAAACAATAATTCACATTTTTAGAAGCATTTTTCATTATATAGTATTTTATTTCATAAAGTGTGGAATAATAATTAACTCTCCACATTAAAATAAAACTACCAAAACTCCCTAATTTAATAACTCACTCTAGGTACAGAGTTTGTTTTTTGGACATTTTGGACTTGTTTACTAATAGACAATTATTATTTTTTTATTTTCTAGTGAAAAATTGAAAAAACAAGTTCATTTTTCGAGAATAAAATGATTTTTCTCCATAAAAAAATACACTAAGATTTTATGTAGACAAAAAAACAAACAAGAAGACAAGAAGATAGAGAAACATATTATTTGGTTGAAATAGGGTTATCCTACAAAAACCCCAAGTAATATTTTTAACTGTAATAATTGGTTCTCTAAAATAAACTTTGATCGTTAAAGCAAGTCAATAAAAAAATATTAAAATAATATATTTCTATTTTATGTGTAATTTAAAGTTAAAAAAATAATAAATATTATAAAATCATGTTCAAAATATATTTAAAATATTAAGAATAAAAAACATTTGGCAAAAACAATAAAAGAAAATAAAAGGTACAACCTAAACTAATCCCACATCTTTTAGTTATTCTAGTAGTGAGAGTCTTTTCTGGACATTTTAATTTTCAAGAATTTCCTTTTAAAATCAAATTAGGTTCGATTACATGCGATAAACTCATATTTAAATTGAATATTTTAAGCATCTAAGAAGAAAAAGAAAAGAAAAGAAAAGAAATCCTACACTACAAGGAATTATAATTTTTTTTTAATTTTTGATATTAAAACAGTAAAATTAAAAAATATTAATTTAAATTTTATTCATTTTAAAAATAATCTAAAAATAATTTTAAAAACATGGAAGCTATAACAATTTCGAACGTGCCAGAAGACGTCCTCATAGAATAATCTGGAGGTTCGACCCGGACTGACAACAAATTAGGCCGATTCCAAAAATACCCTCGGGAGGTCCCTGAAACAAAAAAGAGAAGCATCTAGACGAGTTAGGGTTTTACGCATCCTTCGACTGCTCTATAAAGAGTAAGATACATACATAACGTCACAGTAAAATCAGAAATATCCGAATCTGATTTCTTAAAATCCCCCGCAAAGAAGAAGAAGGTCTCTCCGTCTACTCCATCTTCCTCTCTCCCTGTCACTGCACTAATTTCTCACTAGCGATAATGAGGTACTGTTTTTATTCACTCTCTCTCGTTTTTATTTTTCTTTATTTTAATTCGATTGCTTCTCTTCAAAACTTCAACTAGTTAGATACCCTAAACTTGTTGGGACGCCCATTTCTCTAAACTAAGGGTCGGGGACCTATTTATGTTGGTATTTCTTGTCCTTGATTAGTGGATCTGGTGGTCCTTTGGACTAGTTTTCTCTCACGGGTGGATCTAGGCAGTGTTTACCTAAGTAGCTGAAGCCTGTGATTTTGTGCGACTCCAGCAGCTCTTGCCGGAGACGGCGGTCCTTTTGCCTCGATTTAGCTTTTTTTTTTTCCATTGGAATCCTTTACCCAATAAATAAATAAGGAAATAAATTTTTCTGAGTGAAATTCGTTGTGTTTGGTTGATGAGTGAGAAATTGGAGAGAAAAAAAGATGGTGTTTCAATAGTTAAATGCCAAATTAGTTTTTGAACTATAAAGATTTAATTAGAGCCGAATTTAATTTCTTTTCTTGATTTTTTTTTTGCAATAGTTTTTGAGCATTAAATAGTACCTGTAATATAGTGTAGACGATTAGTGTGCAATAGTTGCCGTCGGTCTAATATTTTGTTGGAGGATGGTCAGGCGGTAAACAACTTGAGTGCTTAAATTGTGGCTATTGTATAGAAATGGAAGTTGGAGGAGGAGAAAGTTCCCCTGTGATTGTTTTATGGAATCAATGTGCTGCTTCTCCTATATCATAGGAGCCAACCCTTCTGACCTATGGTTTGTTTGGTTGTTTCTATCTCCATGTTTTTGTCCCAGCTAACATAAAATTATATGCAATAGTCAAATTTGATAATATCCTTACTCATGGTCTGGAAACAAATGCAGAAAAAGAAAATTAAATCTGTGGAAGACTTCTCTTGAATGATTAAATCCTGTTGGGAAAATAAGATTATTATTTATAATTTGAGGAGTTATAAGTAGAATTGATCGCGGTGGTACTGATCTGGTTGCTCTAACCTATGGGCAAAGCTCAATAGATTTTGTTACACTTGACTGCCTGCAAAAATGTATTGCTTTTGTTTGATGTCATTTTGTATTGTGAGTATTCAGACATAAATCTAATGAAATGCTGCTGACTAGTTTGTTATGTGCGGTATTTGTGGTAAAATTTGTATGTCAAGTTCATGTTTTCTCATGTTCATTGCTTCTGCTTTGTACATTCAACTTTTCAGCCGACATCCTTCAGTGAAATGGGCCCAGAGGTCAGACAAGTTGTTCATCACTGTGCAGCTGCCCGATGCACAGGATGTAAAGTTTAAACTAGAGCCTGAAGGGAAATTTATCTTCTCTGCTACCAGTGGGGTGGATAAGACACCCTATGAAATTGAACTTGATCTATTAGACAAGGTCAACGTAGAGGTAAGTACCCTTTCTGCTTCATCCCTGCACCTGTATTTTGAACATATGGTTTATTAAGCTTGTTGTGATAATACTTGCAGGAGAGCAAGGCCGGTATTGGTTCAAGAAATATCCAATACATTGTGAAGAAGGCTGAGAATAAATGGTGGAGCAGATTGATAAAACAGACTGGAAAACCTCCAGTGTTCTTGACTGTTGATTGGGATAAATGGATTGATGAAGATGAGGAGTTCACAAGCAAGGGTTAGTCTTTACCCCGCTAGACTTCCATTCTCATTACAATTATATTTTGTAATGCTTTTATCCACAGATTGGTTATACTTATTATGCTTCTTCTTTTTTTGGCTAGGAGGAGCAGCACCTGATATGGGCGATATGGGCGATATGGGTTTTAATTTTCCCGTAAGTAGTAATGTTCTAATTGCATAAAATGTCTGGACTGCACTTCTCTAGTTATTTATGATTAATGCTGTCTGGCCGTAACCTTTCTATTTCAGGATATGGGTCTTGGAGGTGGAGGCTTTGATGGGGCTATTCCTGAGATGGATGATGGTAGGTCTCTTGTAATATATTTAAGCAACGTGATTTTCCCCATCTCAATTTCTCACTAGAGACTGCGAAGCAATTATTCCTGTTTATTCTGATAGTCCAATAATGCATTGTCTCATCCTTGTAGATGATGAAAATGACACCGAAGATGAGAATGTGGAAGAAGCATCATCAGCAGAGAAGGAAGAGGTACTACCACCAACTGCTAGTGGCGAAGCAGCATCATCAGCAGAGAAGGAAGAGGTACCACCACCACCTGCTAGTGGCGAAGCAGACACGAAGAAAACTTGAAGTTTGAATGTGTTTTGAAGCTCCGAGTTTGCCATTTTACCTAAATCTGTTGAGTGTTTGACTTGAAAAGTATCACAGGTGCATTAGTTCTACATCATGATAGTTTGTGATAGAGACCAACTATTGGTTATAATGTGGTCTTTACCATTCAACATTTAGTGGCATGCATCTGTTTTTTTTTTATATACAATGGTACATGATGATGATCTATACATGCCTAGATGAGTTCCATCCTGTTTAACGTTGAGTGTTTTGTTTGAGATGAATTACTTGAGCTGTTTGACCAGTTCTTGTTAGGGAATTGCAGAGTGCAGCCTCCTCAACTTCTCAGACATAAAATTTCCAGTTCTAGTTTTGGCCATGTGGCTCCACCGTGCGCCATACAGTTCTTTTTAAAGCAATTTTTAATGCCAGGTATTGAATGGTGACCAAAATTAAAGAATTTGAAGTCGAATCTCGATTATCAAATGCGCAATTACAGTGTTAGGATGGTTAACGTTACACTGCCGGGGGATGGTATATTCTTATTCTTATTAGAGCAACTCCATTCCAACCCGTGTGCTAAATGGATAGCCAAAAATAAATTAATTATGACTTATCGTTGCTTGTTTTTCATGTTTCAAGGGAAACAGAATGCTATTTTAGCATTTTTCTTACAAAAAAGATATTCATACGCATTCATTCATTGCAATAGTGTTTTCTATTTTGTCTTTTTTAATAGTTTTTTACCTCCTTTTTGAAGTGTTTTTTCAATATGTTTTAATTTTTTTTTTAATAAGATTATCATGGTCTTATAATTTATGTGTATTTTTTAATATTGGATTATTGATTGAGAATATATTGTTTTTAAATTTTTCAAGTCAATCAGGTTATATTATATTGTTAAAATAGTTGTGTATCAAATATATAAAAATATAATTAGCTTTTCTAAATGTTTTTTTTTACCATAGGAGTGTATGTAAGCGAAAAAGTTATATTTATACTATTTAGAGCGTGTTTGACAGTATGATAGCGGTTGTTTTTTAAATAATTTTTCGTGTTGAAATACATGCTAATGATGTTTTTTCATTTTTTAAAAATCATTTTTGACATTAGCACATCAAAACGATCCAAAATATACAAACCGTATTAAATTGGGAACACGGTTAAAAAGTCATATATTAACCTATAGGGGTATAATTCAACTAGTTAGACTTTAAGTTTACTTTTTAGAGGTTATCAGTTCGAGGCTCATAATCTCAGGCTGCTAGAGGTTTACATGGTTGTTAATTTTAGAACTTGTGGGATTAGTCGAGGTACATGTAAACTATTCTGGATATCTATATTAATAATAATAATAATAATAAAAAAAAAAAATCATTAATTTGACGCTTTTAAATAGTATTTTTCATTGGAGATGCTCTTAGCCTTAACCCGGTAACAAAAAACAAGTTGGGCACAAATTACTATTTAAAATTTTAAGAAAATAGTACTATATAACTTTATACATACAAATTAGAAATATCATTATATACAACCTAAAAGAAAGTTCTTCCATCTTTCTATTAACTTAAATGACTATATAGAGGAAATACCTATGCATCAATTAAGGGTTACGCTGTTGAGATAAACCTACATATTAATTTGCATAAACATAATTAAATTTGTCGAGGGTTTACAAGGATAACTAACAAATATTGTGCCACTTTAGAAATAATCTTGTATTCTATAACATTACGCATCTACCAACCCAAAATATCTAATATATAATCATTAAGATCCTCGCAACTATCACCCAAATACCTTTCAACCTTATTTTTTTCTCTCCACACCATCTTTCTCCTTTAAATGTTTTTTTAAATTAAGAAGTCAAGTAATCTGATATATCATCAATCACCATCGAATCGACATTAACATCTTGTTCATTTCTATCAACCTTCATATAATATTCACACAGCTTTAACAAGGTACCTATAACCTTCTTTGTAAGATTTTCAATATCATATAATCATCCAAAATAAAATCTTACATATTTCAACTTGAAACATGTATCTAACATAATAACTACATATAACAAAAAGCTTTGTATATCTTGATCTCCTAATATTTTTGATACTTTATCATCATATTCTTGATTTCACCTTAAAAAGCATATTAACTTCTACAAAATTAAAATATACTTATGTGCATGAAAATCAATTCATGAAAGAAAAAATTAGACGTCACATAAAACAAGCCATAAAATTTTAATATAATCATGTAAAATAGTTTCAAGAACTTCACAAAAAATCTAAGAATTAAACTTCACCAGAAAGACTTAAGTTTTTTTGTTTCACCTTTGAATCAACTTTAAAGTAACTCAAATACTTAAAATTGATTTTTTCTAACCTTATAAAAACCACCTCAAATTTCTCAGTAACTTCTAAAATAATATATGTCAAGTTTCATCTAATTGCAACATCCAAGCATACTAATATTTTACTCGATCTAGATTACTATCATTCGAGAGACCCAAGCTATCAAGAATAACCCCAGCAATATTTTCAAAAAATATTAACAGTAAATGACATTCCAAGAACAAGGGCAACCATTAAAATTAATGGACTCCTTATTCCATGACTCAAGAACATAACTGATGAGGTCATGCTTGATAATTGATACCCTTTTTGAATTCAAACAATGCCAGTATGTTATATGAAGGCAATTGGCCCATGGCAGAAAGAAAAAATAGGGACAACAGTAAAAGTCTAAAGAGCTTCATATTCAATCTATCAAAAACTTCAAATAATATTCCTCGGGTTAGAAATTTCTACAGTTCAGTAAATCCAACGAATTAGTAAGCAACAATAAAAATGGCACAAGAATAATTTGTTAAAAGATATGTCAGATTGATGATATGGCACAACAATTCGATGTGAGTGAAGGTTCAATTCCTGCTTGCAGCTCTGTCTTTAGCAAGCGGATTGGAGCACATGAATTTCCATTCTGCGTGCTTGGACAGTTCAGAATTCTTAATTAGTCAATTCTGACAGAAGGAAAGAACAAATTGTAGATCAGCAAATTCGTTTACGTGACCGAAAGTTTTTCATCCTGCAGTAACTTGGGCCTGCTTAACATTCACCAGGTTCCACATAATTAAGAATTCAGATGTCTTTAAGCGCTATACCACATGGTCACTGGTCAATCCAAAAGAAGTTGCAAGGGAAGAAATAAATAAGTAAAAGCAGCAGTTGCTCTGAAGTTGATAGACATGACTCAGGTCTTAAACAAGAACGGCAACAATAACTGAAAACTACAATGAAACGACACAAGAAGTTCGCTCCCTAGCCGTGCAAAAGGAACTGTCTTGGTAAGCTTGAAGCTACAATAAGAAGACAAGCTTCGCAAGAGTTTTTCAAATGATCTCAAATAAAAGAAAAATAGAAAAGCAAAGAAAGAGATCTACGGATGTTTTGAAGATAGTACAACAACTCCCAGACAAATGTTCATGTATTTTTTTTTTATGGTATACTGTTCTCATGCCAAATCAGCTGTTGGCAGTCTCAACACCACTTCAGATGGGGGTCGTAAAGTGCACACCATCTCTTTTGTCTTCCCAAAATAAACCTGTAATGGGATTTGTTAACAAGGACGCATCTGGACATTCTAACATATTTCATCAGTTGTCTGTCCTTAAATCAATTACCATAACTGCAAATAGTGTAACAAATTGGCATAAGGTTATCAAGGGATCTAAAAGTAACACCAGGAAAAACATACCTGATCCAGCGAGTTCCTGAGCTTGCCCTCCATCTCTTCTATCATCCTCCCCATGTTACAAAGATGACCATCTGCAACTGAGAGGTCCATATTCATCTAGAAAATATGGTATGAAGATCAGCTAGTAACTCAGAATCAAAAGTCAATAAACAGATACATGTGCCACTATATAATAGGACAGTCGTATTCCTGCCTTCTCAGCATTCACTTTAATACATAAATACATCGAGTACTCTGCTGCTTATCTACCTTGCCAGAAAATATTATATACATCATAATTGTTGCACAAGAAAGGAAGAACTCTACTTAACTGTAGATTTCTTTAGGAAGTTTAAATATCTTTAGGCATTTTTTTTAACTTTCAATTGTACATTCCTTGAATTAAAAATAAAATTTGGAGAACAGTTTGGGGGTTTTGTATCAACAGTTTCAACAGAAAGATTTATAAAAGCAAAATCCTAAATGTTGACAAGTTTCTTTAAACAAGTCAAGACACGAGTAATAAAAAAGAAAATAATTATACGACTATAATTTTCATCTGATTCTCAGAAGAGAAGAAAAGAACAAAGGGCAATTTACTTGAATGGCAAAGCGACATTTCATGATAATTCTTAATTCTATAAACCAATGCTATTTATAATAGTCATGAATCTCCAAGTGATCACCATATCAAACAATTATTAGAATCAATGAAACATCCAGCTTTCTACGGAAGATTAGAAACAGGGTATGACCTGAGTCTTTAGCAGAGAATAAACTTGTTGCAAGACTATAGTCTAATCCTCGTAAGATATGACCATTTAGCTTCCATCACAACATCTCTTGCAGATTATATCTAGATGGGTAACTACTAATCTACAAGCACTCAAAGCATTTCTCTTGATGAGAAAAGGGGCATTGCTAAAACCTCAAAAAGAGTTTTACCATGCAGTATTAGTGGAACAAAAATTCTTCCCATACTGTTGCGAAAATAATCATTCTCCTCTTCAAAGAATGTGAAAGATAAAAAGAAAATACATGTACCTGGCGTCTAATAGATCCAGACAGACTGAATGTGCCAGAAGACTCATCATTTGTAGTCAAAGACAGCATAATAGTACTGGTTAAACAATAGTGAGCCATATTTTCCTCTTCTGGCCCCACCTGTAACAATTAACGTTGCAGCAAAACTGGGATTATGACCAGAAAACTTGCATAGAAAGAAAGCTGGAGAAAGGAGACAAAAGGGTGGTGAAGATTATATCCCCGTTATGTGCAGACCATGACACAAGCTTACCTCGATTACATGAATGGCATCCCATGCTCCCTCTTGCAGATGGCCTCTTCTGCCCTGCCCAGTCTTTGACCCATCTACATATCCTCAGCAGCAATCCAGTCAGAACCATGAAACTTCCACTTTTTTTACTGCTCATTTAGGTAGAAATGCTCACCTTTTTTAATCAAAAAGCAGGCTACAAAACCTTCATTGTCATCTTCCCACATATAAACAGATGAGATACCACCTTCATAGTACCTACCAATAAATTGGCTGATCAAACTTCCAAATCTATGGACAGCATAAATGAAACAGAAAAACAGTTGATTGAAAACAGAACACAGAATTTCTTCCATTATCAAAATCCCAAGATGAAAAATGAGAACAGTCTTCAGGAGGAGCTATACTGGGTATCTTCCTCTAACAAATATCATCAGGACAATGAAAACCAGCTGCTTAAAAAAAAAAAGCCAACTCAAGGACGAGGTAAGTAAAGAACCTCACTGGTCACGATAAATGGCAAAGACTTCATTTGCATCAACTTCAAGTTTCCTCAACTCTGAAGATGGATACAGTGCATCTTCCAGCGGTGGATAATACTTATTTGACCAAGGTGATCTACAAGGCACATATAAAGTGAAAAACATAAACTAATAATGAATTGGTACCAATTTCTACAGGACTGAGGGCGGAATCAGACGCAAACCAACATTCAACGAGCCCATGGCATAAACTGAAATTGGAGCCCCATACAGTGATGAACAAGCATGACAATAAGAAAGCAAGGACTGGCATGCACCTAACCCTAGAAAAGATGCTCAGATACATAAAAAAAAAAAAAAAATTAACAGCAAATCAACAGCATGTAATTATACCGAGTTAAAAAAAGAAGAAGTAATAATTGTGTCATCGCAAATCAGAACAGTGCCTTTCAATTAAATGCCCAAGTGCGAAAGCTATGATTTCACAGCAGATGAAGTTTAAGACGAGCAATAATAATCCGAAATCCGCCACTATTATTTACGAAACAACTAATCCGAAGGGCTATGACAATAATAACCAGACAGTGAAAGAGCAAACCTGTAAGAGTCAGCGTCTCTGTTGTACTCACACAATATATATTCCTTTCCACTCTCCAGGTCGCACAAAACCTGTAATAAGAGAAAGGAAACAAACAGACTCTAAATTAAGATCAGTATCTTTCAGGCAATTAAATCTTTATGCTTCTATTCCACGCAAATAGACAGAGCAATCTCGTCGACAGTTGAAACGACACAAACCCTAACCCCTCTAATTTGAAATCCGAAGGGAAAGCAAATGCAGGACGAGAGGCCCTAAGAACAGGGAAGGAGACAAGACCTGGAGAGGTTGATCGACTTGAGAGAGGAGATCGGAGGAGTGGTGAGGCAAGAGGGAGAGGAGAGCGGAGAGAGCAGTCTCTGATTGTTTTGGATGTATTCTCCTCATCAATCCCATCGCCGCCTCCATCTTTTCCTTTCGTTATTTTTATCTTCTTCTTCACCTCAATCAATCAACGCACACGCACACGCACACGCCACCAAGGAGGAGGAAGGGATGGAGATTTGAAAATCTCTATTCCTTTTTATTTTTTCAAAAGGGATAAGCAAAGGGGAAAATAGGCGCGTTCTTGTTGTTTGATCCGAGTTTCCCTCGCGGGAACCCACTCCTCTTCTACTAATGAAGCCCAAGTGCAGCCTCCCCCCTCTCCTCCTTTCTTCCCCCACTTTCTCTTTATTTATTTATATTTTCTTGGGTTATTATTTATTAACATATTAAAATAATTTAAAAAATCATTTCTTCTCAAAAACATCCTTGAAACACAAAAATAAACGTGGTGAGGCCCCAGTTCCACACTTTCCCCATCTCGTCATTATACTTGTCGTTTTTTACCTAGTTTGAAATCAAGAAATACATCGATTGCCGGGCTGGATATTTTATATTGTTCTTTGTCCCGAGAAATAGATTGGTGGAGAGATTAACGTGGGAAACGAACAATTACCCATTGACACGTCGTCTCTTATCTATAATTTTGGCAGAGAAGCTGGATTGAGATTTACGTCACAACAAGTGTGCGATGGAGAGAGAAAGGGCGATCATTGTAGCTTGATCTGTCAAAGCTTGTCCACTGTGGGTTTGGTGGGTCATCAACTCACTGGAATCACTTGCACAAGGGATAACAGGAACAGGGGCTGCGTGGTTATGAGTTGTGATGCATGTTTTCTAGGGGACCTTTTTAGTTCCACCTTTACCCCTCCCCCCCGTCTGTCTGTAGCAGACAATGAGGAGTCGAGTTGAAGCCACAGCTACATTTATATATCTATTTATCCAAGCAACGAGCTGGGAGATGGCTATTGTTTGTGTCCGTGTCCCTTAATTGGACCCACTTGCACCTAAAAAAATTGATCAAGTAATTTTAGTTTTGGGTTTTTTCTCTTCTTTCTTTTTTTTGACATTTAAGATATAGTTTGTTTTTGCCTTTTTAATTTTTGGTGTGTTAAGATTAAAAAAATATTTTTAAAAGTATTTTATATAAAAAAAACTAAATATATGCTAATGGTAAATATTTGAGGGTTTCTTGCGAGCTGATAAATAAATATCTAATGGAATTTGTGGGTTTAAGGGGATGCTTATGGTATAGTAATGATTATATTTTAAAATATTTTGAAAAATATTAAAATAATATTTTTTTAAAAAATAATTTTTATCAATACATTAAAATAATTCAAAAAAATAATAATTTTAAGTGAAGAAAATTCAAAACTCAGTGAAATGGTGGTTGCATCATCACACAACTAAGGGACCGTTTGGTAGTGCGGTTGCACCTGCGTTTCGTTCAAATTTGAATTTTTTTTTATTTGTTTTTTGCTAAAATTGAGTTCGGTTTGTACTTTTTAGATCGTTTTGATGTGTTGATGTCAAAAATAATTTTTAAAAAATAAAAAAACATCATTGGCATGTATTTCGATACGAAAAGCTATTTAAAAAGCAACCGCAACTACACTACCAAACACGCTCTAAACAACTCCCAAGTCTACTTTGTGTAATCTGTAATGATTGTTAGGTATTGGTTAGGTTCGCAAGGCATTGCCTCCATGATTGCCTATAAGAAAAAGAAAAAAAAAGGAAAAAAGCAATTGTTTCCTTCTTCTCCAGCAAGATGTGGTCTCACATGAATCTTATATTTGAAATTTCAGATACATCGTTAAATTAGCCAGCAATCACATCATTTTATTTCCCTACAGAAAGCGGCTAGAAATGAAACATGTATCAGTTAAATTACCCTGCAAAATTGGATTCCATTGACCTCTCCCGTCTCTAGATGACAAGTTATCAAGCTCTTAACTTCAAGTTTTCCGGCCGCTATTCAACCCTGTTTGGCGTTGCGGTGCAAACTGCTTCTCATTAAAAAAAAAAAATATTTCTTCAACCTTGGTATGGAATAGTGAACATTTATTTTGATACTGGCCGACTTGTAAGTCTAGTTTTTATCGCATCCAGCCTTTTTATAAAGAGAGAATTCAATAACATTTAAAGACCACGCGCACACAATTCCATCTTTGAAGTAAAACTATGATGGTATTTGAGGTGTGGTAGGAGGACTTGAGCTCAGTTGTTCTTGACATGAGAGGGGCATGAGAGGCTTTTTATCTTATCACTCCATTACTCGATGAGTCTTTATCTGAAAAGTCAGAAATGGCATCAGCAACGTAGACCAATAAAAGCAACAGCTAAAATGTTTCATTTAGAGCAGATGAAGAA
This sequence comes from Populus alba x Populus glandulosa, assembly GCA_033617975.1. Taxonomy (NCBI): domain Eukaryota; kingdom Viridiplantae; phylum Streptophyta; class Magnoliopsida; order Malpighiales; family Salicaceae; genus Populus; species Populus alba x Populus glandulosa. Next base: position 19,507,504 of record CM066147.1, on the reverse strand, counting down.
AGAACTTTCTGCACCATTTGACAAAGGCAAACGACTCAACAGAGAGCCTCGTGAAAGATAGCAGCCCGGAGTTTGTAAAGCCGACATTCATTCTCCAAGTGACCATGCAGAGCTTGTCCAGCATCTATGCACAAACTCAGTAACGCTTGACAAAAATGATTTCAAACATCGCAGTTAAATTAGCTACCAATTCAGCAAGCATTGAGGGAAAAGAGATGGAACTCCAAAGTACATGACTTGTCTAAACTACTGCTATGAGATACTAAATTCATGTATTGAGCTCCTTAAGAGGTTGGAGGTAACAAGGCGGAGTTTGCTTAATCTCAGCTACTGAACATCTTGAAAATAGTATATTAATGGTCTTTCGAATTTCAAGTACCTAAAGAACATGCAAACTTGAGAGCTTCAAACTCACAGGAAGAAGAACCAATGGAATTTCTGGAGCCATGAGATACTGGGGTTTCCTTGGTGTCCTTCGAGTGTCCAGTAATGCATCTATTAACTGTGAATTGAGTATTTAACATAAGTTGCTTTCATACTGAATTTGTTATTCATGAAGACATGGAAAACTATGCAATACAACAACTGTTTGAAGCTATTCAATCATGCATCCAGCGGACTTGTTAGCCGACCTTGTCTGGCTTTCAAAATCTCATAAGTGAAAGGATGAAACTTGAGGAATTCTCTCAAACTTGTTAACTGGAAAGCAAAAGGCAAATATTATCTTCTGGATAGTCAATTCGCGAGGAAATTTTAGCTCAAACAGAGGATTCCTCATGCTTTACTGTATACCAACACATGCTGAATGTTGCTTCGGAATGGTCCCTGCCTGAAAATTATAGTAAAAAGCTATCATCTGTGATAGAATTGCTATGCATGGTGGGGATGTTATTTGTAAAGCGAAACAAGGAATTGAATACCACATGAGTGCACATGCATAAATATGCATTTACCAGAATAAATCACAGTAGATTGTTCAGAGAAACTGCAAAGCAGTGCAAATGGTCCCCCTTGTGGGTGCCATCTTGTTCAGTTATAATATTCTAGTCATTTGTGGACATTCAGCAAAAGCAAATGTAAAGTAGTGCATGCTGTTAAACCTGTCTACGCAGAAAATCATTTTTTGGATTAAAGGTATCAAATAAAGAACAAGAACCATGCAATTACAATGACAACTGATACTCACATCAGGGGATTCAAGAGCTTGGCCAATCATAAGTAGCACAGCAACCATGCAACAAACTTGGTGACACAGCAAAGCACTGCCTTTGATTTTTATAGCACAAATTTGATTCCCTTTAAACCTGCAAAAGAAATAGTAAGGTCTCAATTTGAATAACTGGCAGCAAAGCAGGTTCATAAAGGGATTTCAGTGAATTGGTCAAAATAAATAAAGGAATTCCTGTTTCTTTTCATAAGTTGGAATCAAGCACGTTTATTCACATAGTTCTGATGCTTAGCTTCCTAATCATCCATCGAACACTCCCCATGACACTGGTGTCACCATGCAGCACCAAATATTTCATCCTGACTGAGAAATGAGAAGGTTCCATCAGGTAGCATACTGCGTGTCTATCCATTTGAATTTTTAGCTTATTGCTCGTTGCACCCTTTCTTTTACTATTCACAGTTTTTGTAGAGAAGAAATGAATTGATAGACCCATCCCACCACTTAATCTTTTAACCTAAAACCGAGAGATTGATGATGTTTTCTCTTGCACACTCCACCACAAATGCATCACGACCACTCAACTAACACAACCACCAAACTTCAGTGACATGACAACATTTCAGGAATGAAATGCTAGTTTATTTTTAAGGGATTTTACCTTGCTGGCTGCTGCAGCCAATGCAAACAAAGAGATAAATCATATGGGATACAAGAATCAACTAATTTTGATATCGAAATCAGACCAGATGATTTATAAATTCAGACCTCAAATCGCAAGGAGAGATCTCAAATGATGTCACATGTCGCCTACAATTTTGCACATTCACTGCATCCGTCTTGCATAAGTTTCTAAAATCATGTTCCCCCACAAATTTCTTACCTGCACTCTCCATAACCAGGGGGAACATGAAAAATGGTGATAGAATTAATGTTGAGCACTTTTGCTGCATAGCAAGCAGCATAAAATTAGATGTGTTACATGTTAAGTCCAAAAAAGAAAAGAAAAAAAAAACTAACAATAAAAGAACTGCATGCCAAGAGATTCAAATTGTCACCCCAAAAGTAACATTTATATTCCCTGCTCAATCAGCTGAACCTGCACTTCACAATAAGATGACTGATTATGCAAACACAGTATAGTTAATAAGTTCCAAGTAAAGCTTTATTAAGCACATAGAAGGACCTTGCACCGAAGTCACTTGGAACAGGACACCAGCCCACAATTCGAGTGTCCTTTGGAAGGACTCCATTCAACATTCTCACATAACCAATTTCCCCTTCTAAGAAAAATAAAAAGGAATAGCAATAGCGTAAGTTAAAACAAGGAATACGAATTAATTTCACTATAAAAAATTTATCTTGGAATATTCTCCCATTCAGCTTGATAGGTGTGTAACTTGTAATCAAAGATGTAATGCCATGTATTCTATTCAGGATAAAATACTACAACTAAGAGGATATTCTTCCCGAAACCTCAAAAATTGTTACTAAAGGATATGATGGCATAAATATACTTAGTAATTAGAGGGAGGATTATAACAATAACAAAATAATTAAAAATAGAAGTTCCAAGTCTCACCTAAAAGGAGGGGCATTACAGGTAAATAAACCTCAGTGATCCATCCATTAACAAAATAATTAAAAATTGAAGTTCCAAGTTTCACAACAGAGTTCCAAGTTTCAACTAAAACGAGGGACATTACAATTTACAAGTAAATAGAGCTCGGTGATCCATCCAAAAATATGAAACCTGGCCGACCATCTTGTTCTTCTGGAAAAGTCTCCCATGAATGTTTGTTTTGTGCATCAACATCCTTGAGTTTGGATCGTAAATACAGTGCAATCACCTGCATCAAACATTAGCCATTTTATCAGTTTTCAAATGTAAAGGATGAAGATGCTTAAAAAACTGTCGCCTATATACTATGTGGACCATCAACCACGGAAATAATGGGAGGTGCCTCTTCACAGTTGTTTTTCTTTTTGTTGATCCATTTGGATTTCCTTTAAATTTTTCCTTCTTTGCATCGGGGGAGGGATGGGGGAGCTGAAAATGGAGGAAGAAGGACATATATGCTAAGATGAGGAACTATGGAAAACAAAAGGTTTTGTGATGAACGATTATAAAAAAAAGCAGATAAAAGAGGAGTATTAGCATGACTTGTTCATTTTGGATGGCTATTCTCATAAGTAGGTGCTTATCCAGATCAGAAGGAAGACATATGAACAATTTCCATTTCAACCTGACTGATTCTCAAGGCAGGGCACAAACAACTGGCCCATCAGAGCTGATGGAAGACTTGCGAGGAAGAAAAAACATCATTCCAGTAAGCTGAGGCCAACTTTCTGATAACAATTTACAAGCATTTGTGTTGTTTAAAAAGATTTAGGATTCTTCTCATACCTTTTGTCCACCATCATTGCAGGTTGGACACCACATAAGACTATTCCATTGAACTTCAACTTTTATATTACTAGAAACATAAATTCATTGTATTAATCAAGCAACTTTAACAATAAAGTTGTTAAGCAACACAAGGAAGTATGAGGTCGAGAGATGATCGCCCAAGCCCCCAACCCCCACCTTTTTTTTCCATTTTGAAGTTTCCAAAATACACACACACAGAGAGTTCACGTGGATACCATGTAAATAAATGAATAGTAAGTTCAAATGCTATAGAAAATGTTTTCAGTTAACTCCACGGCTACTACGACCGATGGGATTGGACGCGACGCACCTTTCTGCACATCAGCACAAGAATTGCAATCTCCTTGAGTTATGGAGATTACAAAAGTTCTTGAATGTAAGTAGCTCAAAACGAAATAACGACAAAGATTATCAACAGGGAAAACCTATTTGAACACAAATATCTGGACGAGCATGGATATTCAATCAACCCAGAACTATCAAGTTGGTATTTTAAGGGGAAAAAAAATTGGGTAAGCAACCTACTTGCCCAACAGCAGAAGCTTCCTTGTCTGTTCTACCACATCTCGAATACTGTATCTCCTTCTATCACCAAAAGTCTTGTTTTTTCAACAAAATTACTTCACATTTGTCCTTTTGCTAGATTTGACAATAAAACAACGTCTTCTCTTTGAAATAGTGCTAGTTTTTAAACAAGTGTGCAGCAGACCATCTCTCAGCCTCGAGCCAAACATCAAAAAAATGAAAAAGTCCTCCCCAAGGAGACTGATCTCTTGTTACTCTACTGAACCATAAAATCCAGTCCAATGACCTAAAACCAGAGAAATGCCACACCTCAACTGTTGGATTCGTTTCTGCCTCTGAAGCAAAACCATAAAATCTGGAACATTGCAATCAAGGTTAAAAAGCTCTTCATTCTTCCACCATCACTCTAAACAGTGTATGATGCCAACGAAAAAAAGAAGAAGAAGACGAAATAAAGAAACACATAGCTGCTTGTTGTTAAGAAAGAAAGAATCATAAAAATTTGATTCTTTCTTGAAGATAAGTTAATTGTGATTTTAAATAGACGACTTCTTCTTCTGGTTCTTCAGACATGCTTCAGCTTGTTCACTCTGTCCTCGCCCTACTCTGCACCACACCGCCACGACGACTGCCTTTATAGTCTGAGGATTTGCTTTTCTTGCTTATAATTTATAACGATTTTGGAGAAAACCATTTCTAGTTTTCTGCTGGGCTAATGAGGGCCCAAGTATTATAAATTTTCTGAAATTCCCTAAACTTTGTGGACCGGGAAGCTTTTCTCTTGGACTTTTAGATAGAGGCCCAGCTTTATATTTACCGGGGACTGAAACGTCGTCAACGGCAGTTATTAAACCATCGAGTTTCCCGGGTTTTTTCCATTTCAAAGGGCAGTTAAACGGTGAGGAGAATGGATCCGTGTTGAATGGATCATAACGGAAACGGAATTCTATTTTTAACAAACAAACTACTGCTTGCTGCCTTTATCACTCGTCATGATCAAAGCCTAAATTTGTTTATGCATTTTAATTCCAAGGCTGTTTTGCCATCAGGTATGTGACTCTTTGATAGCTTTCGGTAATCAAAAATACTTGTTAATTGTTATTGATTTTTATGGTTTTGTTAATAGCATTTGATGCCGGAATTCTTAATTTTCTTCACTGGAGGTTAGTTTTTGCAGGACTGGATTGAATGATTGGATCTTAAGATTTATTAAGCGTTCATCACAAGGGAAGAAGTGTAATTTATTGTGGAGAAACGTAGGATCACCGAATTGTGATTTCGGCAGCCGGATCAGTTGCGGTTAGTTTAAGTAGAGTGATGGTTTATGAATTTGTCTCTTGGAATCAGTGATAATCATCAGATTGTGGAGTTGTAGGGAATTTTGGTGGGATGGAATATAGTGATGGTTTCGTATCAAAAGAGCATCGGGAGCTTGCACGATCTGCTTCAGAGAGTGCAGATCCATTGTCTGTATCTCCATTGCGGATCTCAACTCATACAAAGTCTGCAAATTCTCCAAATTCTCCAAGGTCACCAAACCGAACTGGCTCGAGCAGGGGAAGTCCTGGCAAGTGTGAAAGGCTTTCACATTCTCCAAAAGACGGGCGTCCTAAAAAAGGTACGGCGATGCGCTTTCAAATACTTGTTAGTAAAAGATGGTCGATGATTTCATGAAGTTACAGTTTGATTTAATAGATGTGAATTTTGCAGATATGGTGCTAGGAAATTAATGAATAGAAGGTTGTGTTTTGCCTTGAGTTTATGGAATTTCCCATGTGGCTGTTTGAGACATTTTTCTTGGTTTATAGGCTTTATCCTGACATGCAATTCTCTTCCTGTCCTCTAGATATGGAAACTCTCATCTGTTTGTTTTTATTTTATTTGGATTTAGTGAATTATTTGTTAACATAAAGGGTAGCTTTAAACTGATTCCTTCGATAAGTGTATTTTCTTGTGGCAGGTGGTTCAGGGGGTAAAGGAACATGGGGAGGGCTTCTTGACGTCGATGATAGTCATTCTCTTGATCCAAATGACCCAAACTTTGAAAGCAGTGAGGTGTTTAATTAATAAATCTCACGTTTCTGTGTTCCATCCTTGGATTTTACTTCTAGAATTAGCTTTGCAGCATCCATAAAGATGCAAAGCATTGGAAGGGTGTTCTTTTGCTGCAAGTAACAAAAATTGTAGACCATGTCCACTGTTGCAGGAATGCGATCATACAACTGTGAGAAAATCGACAACGGATTTTCTGGAGTTCAAAAGGAATGTTACAATTATAGTGGAGGAATATTTTGCAACTGATGATATTGTCTCAACTGCCAACGAACTGAGAGAACTTGAAATGTCTGGCTACCACTATTATTTTGTGAAGAAACTTGTCTCTATGGCCATGGACAGGGACGATAAAGAGAAGGAAATGGCTGCTGTTCTTTTGTCTGCTCTTTATGCTGACATCATCGACCCCCCACAAGTTTACAGAGGCTTTTGTAAATTGGTGGAATCTGCAGATGACTTAATTGTAGATATACCTGACACCGTAGATGTTCTTGCACTGTTCATAGCAAGAGCTGTGGTTGATGACATGCTCCCACCTGCTTTTTTGAAAAAACAGAAGGCGTCTCTACCTGAAGATTCTAAGGGGATTGAAGTGCTAAAAAGAGCTGAAAAGGGCTATCTATCAGCCCCTCATCATGCAGAAATTATTGAGCGGCGATGGGGAGGTGGTATGAAAAAAACAGTCGAGGATGTGAAGGCTAAGATTGACAATTTACTGCAAGAGTATGCTGTGAGTGGCGACAAGAAAGAGGCTTGCAGATGCATCAAGGATTTGAAAGTTCCATTCTTTCACCATGAAATAGTTAAAAGGGCGCTTATAATGGCAATGGAGAGGAAGCAAGCTGAAGGCCGGCTTCTAGATTTGTTGAAGGAAGCCTCTGAAGAAGGTTTGATTAATTCAAGCCAAACATCGAAAGGATTTGGCAGGATGATTGATTCTGTAGATGACTTATCACTAGACATCCCAAATGCACCCAGGATATTACAGTCCTTGATATCTAAAGCTGCGTCTGAGGGCTGGCTGTGTGCTTCATCTTTGAAGTCGCTTGTACCAACACCAGTGAAAGGATCTTTGCAAGATGATTCAGCCAAGATTTTCAAGTTGAAAGCTCAATCCATTATTCAAGAATATTTCTTATCTGGTGATATTTCGGAGGTCGGTGGTTGTCTCGGATCAGAGAACGATGCTTATTCGGCGGAACTAAACGCCATCTTCGTTAAAAGACTGGTAACTCTTGCAATGGATCGAAAAAATAGGGAGAAGGAAATGGCTTCCGTTTTGCTTTCATCTTTGTGTTTCCCATCAGATGATGTCGTGAACGGGTTTATTATGTTGATAGAATCTGCAGATGACACTGCTCTCGACAATCCAGTGGTTGTTGAGGATCTTGCAATGTTTCTGGCAAGAGCAGTGGTGGATGAAGTGTTGGCGCCACGACAGTTGGAGGAAATTGGAACCCAGTTCTCGGGGCCAGAGTCAATTGGGAGGAAAGTCCTTCAAATGGCAAAGTCATCGTTAAAGGCACGACTTTCCGGGGAGCGGATCTTAAGGTGCTGGGGTGGTGGGGGAACCGGCAGTCCTGGATGGGACATCGAAGATGTCAAGGACAAAGTTGGAAGGCTGCTGGAGGAGTTTGAATCTGGAGGAGATATCGGGGAGGCTTGTCGCTGCATAAAGGAATTAAGCATGCCATTTTTCCACCATGAGGTTGTCAAGAAAGCATTAGTGGCGATAATTGAGAAAAAGAATGGAAGGTTGTGGCGCTTACTTGATCAATGCTTTAGTTCAGGCCTCATAACCACATATCAGATGATGAAGGGTTTCGGGAGGGTTGCAGATTCTCTGGATGACCTCGCTCTGGATGTGCCTGATGCTGACAAACAATTCACACATTATATCGAGAGAGCTACGCTTGCAGGGTGGTTAGATTCTTCCTTCTGTTTAAGCAAATCAGGACCTTCCAAAGAGAATGGCGCCTGTCTATGATAACAGGTAGGCAATCTAATCTAAACAGAGTTTTCCATAGACATTACAGGTTTAACATGAAATTATATGTTTTATGATACTTCTCTTATAGGAAAACCATTGCATTATATCCTGCACTGCGCATGTTTTGATGTTCATGAGATTCTGCTGTGCAGGTTGTGTTCTTGGTCTTGTTATTTTTCTTCTCGACTCTCCGATCAAACTAATGAAGAGAACCTGACAGTCTGACAGGTTTCATTTGGTTGCTGTCGCCTGTTCTTGAATTCACTTTCCATTGACCTGTTCAGGAAACTGCTGGGCTCGCCTCTCACGTAAAAAATGCAGCTCTAGGAGGATTTCATGAGCTGAAGCAGAAGATAATTTGATCCTAATCGAATGTTGGCAATTTCACACCTGAGAAGAGGGAAATAATACTCAGCTGTGATTCCTTTCTTTTCTTTTGTAGCACTAATAATCTGTTCCTTGGCTGTTGTATTAATTACACATGGCTAGTAACAATTTGTTTTGAATAACTTGAAACAAGATTATAATATTTAGTTTGCTTCCCTGATCAATTATCCTTTGGCTATCTGAGAGTGCATTAAACTAATGCATTCTTAAAAAATTATTTCAATTCAATAATTTAAACAGTTAGATAAGGTTTTCGGATATAATTTATATAATTCTCTCATACATACCCCTTTAAGTAAAAGCTCTTTGAATTTAAAACTAATTCACATTACCTTGTACTTAATTTTTATTAAATAAATAGGGATGATAAGATTCAAACTCGTTATCGTTTAGTCATCAAGACTCTGATAACATGTCAAAAAACCATTTCAATTCAATAGCTTAAACTGTTAGATGAAGTTTCAAAATATAATTTATATTATTTTTTAACACTCATCTAAACCCAAAATTATCCGATATATTTTTTAGTTCCACCTGGTACCACGTAAATTCCATGGCAAGTATCACAATTTAGAATGATTTTTTCCAATAAAATTGCTCTTCCCCTAATTTACTCCTCTCTCCACATGTTTTTATTCCAACCCCTCAGATACTCCTCTCCCCCTACACATACTGGTTTAAGTATCGAAGAATTTTCTATTATGATAAAGAACTTGCTTTTTTTGGTAATCATGGAGTCACCTCGTCAACTCATGGGACCAATTATCAATCATAATCACTCCAATAGGCTAAGATCGCAGTCGTGAGACGAGATCTTGTAGGCACGTTATTAAAAAGTCATGAGAAGGTGCGTTAATCAAAGCCACAAGAAGGTAACACGACATGTATAAAAGAATAAGTGTTTCTTCTTCCTTTTACTTTTACTGATTAAGTTTTTTAAATATAAATATTTAAAAGCATAAGAGGGCAAAAAATAGTGCATTAAAAAAAATCCTAGTTGATTAAGCCAGGCCCAAATGCCCTCACCAAGACCGAATAGCCTTACTATGCTATTCGGTCCATGCTGAAGCCCAAAATTGCACATTTAACTTTAATTTGAACATTTAAATATTTTTGAACATTTAAGCTATATAAATATACTAAATTACCAAATAAACAAGGAAAATTAAACATTTAACTTTCACGGGAAGATTCAATACAGAACATTATTATGAGTAGGCCACATAAGCCATACGACAATTTCCCCCCCCCCACCCTTCTTTGCTCCTCTACATTTTTTTTTTTCGCCCCTCGTTATTACATGTTTTTAATGGAGGGTGTTCAATTAATAGGTAGGTTCTATAGTGTACTTCATGTAAAATACAATATAAACTTGATAAATTAATAATCTTGATTAAATGGTATTTTTTGTTAGTCCTGACTTGAGATTAATGTGATAAATTAATAATTCACTAAATTTATAAGATAATACATTAAAACAATATATAAGTCTCACCTGATATATAAATTGATAATCTTTTTATACATCAAAATTATACACACACACAACTCAATTGGAAGGCTTTTGTAAAATATGACTGTAATATGACTGGTTTTTTCTTGAAATTGATATCTTTTTGGATCTAATCTCTAACTTTTCTTGGCGCATTAAGAAGCTCTAGTGTAGTTTTCTTGTGTTGTCTAAGAAAATTATGTGTTGTGATTGTTGCTTTGAGTGTCTTTGTGTGATATAAACTCTAGTACAAAACTATTATTTTTAACTTCATTTTCTTTATCATTTCCTATGTTGTTCTCAATAATTTTCTTATTGCTCAACAATTCTAAAATTTCCTCGTTTTTTTTTAAGTTGTTTAAAAGCACTCAACATTCATTATATCATGATATTTTATTGGAAAAAAAACACAGAAATACAATAATTCATAATTCAATAGTAGGTAATATTTGTATAATCACAATACACAATACATGTATTAAGTTCAATATTTTGGAGGAAAAAATAAACATTGATAAATTAATAAATCATTAATTTATCAATTAAATAGTAAATTTTTATAGTCCTTAAAATATTAATTATAAAGGTTTAATTGTATGAAAAAACTAATTAGGATAGGATACGATTTGAAGCAAAGGTATCACCATGCTCTCCTCTCGTACTGAGCATGCCTTGTAGCTTTTTAGAGTGAAGACCATTGTTATAAAAATTAGTTTTAGCTTGTTGAATCAATTGGATAATTTATCAATCCAAAACCTAACACATAATGAGTTTTATATCAAACTAAATTATCTTGGCAAACTTAATTGATTTGTGACCGAGATAATACCCTGTTTGATTTTTAAAAAATTATAAAATGATTTATTCAAAAAAAAATCTTGAGATGAAGCTATGGACCATGGCCATGGGCTGGTTCATGGGACGAGTTGAGTCTTTAATTATAGTGTAGACTTGGTTTTCATTGGGGCCGGACCACTCTGAACATTTTGTTCAGACTTACTGGTTACTACTATTGGGCCCGAAACGCACATCTTATTTGCGTTTGAACCCCAACGCGCGTCTGGACCCCAACACTCACTGACTCGCTAAAGCGAGACACAGTGAGTGAATGTTTCACCCTGTCCCTGTGCTGTAATTCTGAGAGTGGATTTCTGTCAGCTCTAGCGTAGATCTACGTGAGGCGAGATCTCTCTTGTTTTGCTTTGTTAAAATCCGAAAACGCAACTGCATAACATAAAGTTTTGCAGCTGAAGAGCTTTATTGGTTTAAGTAGAGAAGATGGATTCCTCAACTGCTTTGTTTGACCAGCTCAAGGTAAGGTTTTAGGTCTTGAATCAGTTATCATTTTGTTTGGTCTCTGCATTGGTATGAATCGTCTTTTGTGTATAATTTGGCGATTGGATTGGATTTGAAATGCAGGCAGCAGAACCATTTTTCTTGTTAGCGGGACCCAATGTGATTGAATCTGAAGAACACATTCTTAGAATGGCCAACCATCTCAAGACTATCTCCACCAAGTACGTTTCTTATGCTTCTGTCAATGCGTTTAATTTTGAAAAAAATGATGTTTTTGTGGCAAGGTGATTGGAAAAATGGATTGCTTTTATTATAATTGGAAGGAAGCAGGCTGAAGGGAATGGTGTTTGTGATTTATTTTTGTTTTATCTTGTAGAGTTGGGTTGCCACTGGTTTTTAAATCAAGCTTTGATAAAGCTAACAGGACATCCTCAAAATCATTTAGAGGTCCAGGAATGAGCGAAGGCTTGAAGGTATCAGTTCATGCTTTACAACAATGGATAATGCGAAATATTGGAATAAGACATAGGCGTAAAGTTCATACTTTTTATGCTAGTAATTCATAACTGTTAAAACAAGACAAACAGCAATTATGAAATACAAGTAATTAAGCTCACACATTCACGGGTTGGGACTAAGTTAAATGTTCATAAAGTGCAGACATTGAGTTAGAATTCAGAATAGGATAATGTTGGCATGCTTTCCTTATATCGATCACAGTGATTTGCATAATGATCTTGGTATTACAGTCTTTGCCAATATTATTGGCCGTGACCACTCAAATTGGATGTTGGATGAATATATGTTGGCATCAAGCAATGTACAGCTATATACATTTTTTTGTGGTTATTCAGTGATTACTTCCAATATTGATAATGCATGCACAAAAATCTCTTAGCAGGTTTGTAGTCACTTCTACTAGATTTACTTCTTGGTGTCATGTTATGAGTAGATTGTCAAGATGCTTAATAATTTTAGGAAATTTCACATACATGAACTGATAACTGATTAATATCCTCTCTCTTGTATTTGGTGTAGATCCTTGAGAAGGTTAAAATAGCATATGACATCCCCATTGTTACTGATGTGCATGAAACAATTCAGGTAGGCAACCATCCTATTCTTTTATGGTTGGCTTCTTCCCATTAATTGTGATCATATTATATGATCTAATATGCTGAACAAATGTCTATTTCATGGCTCTACTAGAGTTTCAGTTCCATTAGGTGGAGCATTACTTCTTAGTGGTGTTGAGAATGAGAAATGAAAGATGATGCACTCAGCATGGTCCAACCTGAACTAAGTTTTAGTTATATGCTATTCGCAACTTCTTATAAATAAAAGTTGATGTGTTATTGTGTCATGAGATGATAATGATTATGTATCGTTGTATTGGTCTTTTATAACTTCCAAGTCTTTTTAATTAGTGACCAAAATGGTAGAATTCTGAAAAAAAAAAAGAAGAAGAAGAGAGAGGATGAAATTGCTGTTTTGACAAACCTTATGGAGTGTCTGTCGATTGTTTTCTCTCCCATGGAATATTTGTTAAAGAATTGCATTAGCCTGGTTACATCCTATTTTATGTCTTTTCTATTTATAGTCCTTCGTTTCTGTTCAAATATTTACCTTTTTCTTTAGTGCCAACTTGCTACCAGTATGAAGTAGTAAGATTGCTCCAAAGTGTCACAAACAATTGTAACCTTTTCTATTTGGCCAGTGTGAACCAGTTGGCAAAGTTGCAGATATCATTCAGATTCCAGCTTTTTTATGTCGTCAGGTTAAGTTGCTACCTTATATCTTTTAGCCTGATGTTTCCACGATGAGTGCATTTTGAGTTTGAAAAATGCACCTTTTCCCATTCTTTGTTTTTTTCAATGCAGTTATCTCATTTTTTAGATTTTATAACAGACAGATCTTCTAGTTGCAGCTGCCAAGACTGGAAAAATTATCAATATTAAGAAAGGCCAATTCTGTGCTCCTTCTGTGAGTTCTCTCTTTTCCATGAAAAAAGTATTCATATTGACATGCTTGGATTTCAAGCTTTTGAAATATAGGTATGCCTCTGTCTAGTATTGTTTCTCTAATTAATGATCATAGAATTAAAAACATGCAGGTCATGTCAAATTCTGCTGAGAAGGTAAGATTGGCTGGAAATCCAAATGTCATGGTTTGCGAGAGGGGAACCATGTTTGGCTATAGTAAGTTTGCCCAGTTTTTGTCTCAAATGATGCATGCCATATGTTTTTAAAAGGTGTTGTTTGTTTCTTACTATCTTTCAACAGTGTAAAGGGGGTTTAATTGGGGGATTCTTGAAGTTCTGTAGCTTTCTATTTGAAATGAATATAAGAAGCCATGTTTTTTGTTTCTTTTTATCTTTCAACGTGTAAAAGGGGATCAATTAGGGGATTCTTGAAGTTCGGAAAATTTCTATCTGCAATTAATTTAAGAACTGTTTAAATTGGCATACAGTGATGCAGGACAGCCTGGATAATTAAAATTTATGTGCTGTCTTGCAAAGATAGAATGGTAGGAAATCAATAAGGTTTGGGGAATTAAGGTTTCAGAATAGAATTAGAAATTATGAGGATTTATTATTAGGAATAACATGTAGAAAGAGAGAAAGAAATGGAGAAAGCAGAACGAAACGCTTATTAAGAGAAATTTGATTTTGTGTTTTTGAATTATTTGCATGGAAGTTAAATGAACTAAATTTTTGTGAACTACACAATTTAGGAGTTTGGTTTAAACATATTTGGAATTTGAAGTCTTTGATGAGTAACAGCATATTTGTTATCCAGTTTGATTTGATCCTATGTTTGGGCTTGGCTTGTAGGTGATTTGATTGTTGATCCACGTAATTTGGAATGGATGAGGGAAGCTAATTGTCCTGTTGTACGTCAAATACTCTTCCTTATTGTTTCATACCATTTGATGCTCATCAAGCCCCTTTATATTGAAGAATAATTCAATTAAGATAGAAAGTATGTAGCGTATACAAAGAGTATCAAGTCCGAAGGTGAATGGTATTTTACATTTATAAGACCACCTAATAGCAGATATTCTCCTGATTCTCCCCCTCCACATAAATCTCCAAAACTTGGACCATTTCATTTTTCACTCCTTGAATTTCTTGTCTATGAGATAAGGAGAGGTCTCATTTTTTATTGGGATTCTAATTTTCTTTGCAAGAGGACAGAATCCTTTGGCTTTCTTAGAACTTGATCCTGATCTTGAAGTGGATGAGATGAAGGCAAGAGCATATATGGATAATTGTCCCATTCATTAGCTTGAATTTAATCTTCCATTAAAAGGAGAAAAGTTTTAATGTTTCATTAAACTTCAATTGCAATTTTTTATTTTATGGCATTGGCTTGCACAACTTTTGCTCTTTTAGTTTAGAAATCTCAAACTTTTATCTTTTATCAAACATGCCATGTTTAAAGTGATTATAGAAATTATCTATAGCCGCTTACAGTATTAATCCACTTCAGATAGTTCTTTTGGGTTATTCTACTGATGTGATTCTTATATTTCAATTTACATGCTATAATCTGGAAGACATAACCACTGGTTTAAGTGTTTCAAAACAGGTAGCTGACATCACACATTCACTACAACAGCCTGCTGGGAGAAAGGTGTGGATTGTCTTACATTTTCTGTTGTACAACTAGATGATGGAACATAGATTCAGTCTTGGTAAATGTTAGCAGACCAGTATTAGTGTGTTTTACATGGTTTCCCTGATAAACTTTAAGAATGTGGGAAACCAATCTGTTAATAATTTTGGCCTTTGGTGTCTTATATGGAGTCTTTGATGCTATGGTTTTGTGTTGTCCTTCCTTCTGGTCGCCATATTTCCCTGGTCTTCATTTTTATGTAAAGTTTAATGTGTTGCTATGTACATCTCCTTTTTGTATTTTTGCCCTCATATGAAATCGTTAAAGTATGCTCTATCTACAGTTGGATGGTGGAGGTGTTGCTAGTGGAGGTCTTCGTGAATTGATACCATGCATTGCAAGAACAGCAGTGGCTGTTGGGGTGGATGGAATTTTCATGGAGGTATGATGATCTGTTGACAATGATCAATTTATTATTCGAACGTCTCAGGATTATATATAAACCATATAATTTTAGGACTAAAATGAAGACTTTGTCAAACTTTGTCGTGGTTCCATCCCTGTTTGTGGAGACTCCAAAGTTCATCATCAGGAGGAATTTAAGTGAAGTGGTCTGGTTTCTACCATTTCATTAATGTCTAGTTTTTCTAAATGAATTTTTTATTTTATTTTGTGAATCTTTTGCTTTGCTTCTGAGTTTGCGATGTTATGATTTCTTGACAAGCCCAGAGACTTCTAGTAGTTGTGTCAGTGTTTGTATCTTTGATCATATTTATGTATAGGCTTCTCAAAGCTTCTTTGTGGTGCTTAGGTGCATGATGATCCTCTGAATGCTCCGGTGGATGGTCCAACTCAGTGGGTGAGTTTTACATAGGCCTTGTTTGTCCTTGGTGTTTTTCATTAGATTATACATATAGATATTTGTTTAAACAAATGCCAGTTTTTTTTTATAATTTTGGCTGTATAATTATCTCTCTTTTGCTTTTTGATGAAATTAGCCTCTACGCCATTTAGAGGAGCTGCTAGAAGAGCTAGTGGCAATAGCTGTAAGTATTATCTCCATCTTTTATCAGCACATACACTTCTTCTAAAGCTTATACACCGTCAGAAACTCTTCTTTGTAGCAACGCTGCACACACTGTGTTCTTTCATCTCCAATTCGTGAGATTAGAGAGAAGACACCCAAATGTCAGATTGGGGCTCGTGATTGGGAGTCTCAATTTCATAGAACCCTACTAATTTCTGTAAATTTACCTTCTCACCACTTCTTAGTATCTCTATCATTATGTACCAATCTCTCTTAGCTCACTGTTTGAACCCTTTGGCATTCATTTTGCACTTTTTCAATTTTTTAACCCAGGCTGACTTGTTAGCAGCCTGTTAGTTTGAATAATCTCACTCGCTGCCTCCTCCTTGCCAGTCTCCTTCTACAATCTCAAGCCAACGTTTCTAGAAAAGCCCCCGGTTCCAGTAATAAATTTGATTGCTAGTGGTTGTCGTGTATATGATGCAGCATGGATAACATCATTTTCATTCCATTATTGACCTGGATGTTTATTTTTCTTGTGTACCACAGAAGGCAAGCAAGGGGAAGAAACCGATGAACATTGATCTCACACCATTTCACGAATAGGAAATTGATTGCCTCTCTCAAAGATTACTAAGGAGAAATTATTTGATTGTAAGATTGCTTTTCACTGTTGAATTCTTAATTCTTAAGACACTTGAATTTGCATCCAGTCTATTCATGCATTCTTAGACATTGTTTCTCAATTTTTAAGATTCTTTGTATTCATTCATATTGCAAACCTCCTCTCGTCATATCAGATAGAAAACTTTTCATGTTATTTGATGGCTGTAAACTGTGAATAAAGTATGGTTCTTTCTAGAGAGTTATTAGCGGCGATGCAAGAAATTTCATCCAGTATACATGGATTCTTATAATCTATGATTGGTTATCGCTTATTTGAAGTGGGGTTACCTGTTGCGGCATGGAATGAAGCTTTTGGCGACCCTAATGTAAATCCAGCCCATGATGATGAAAAAAAATTATTTTAGATAAATATTTGGAAACTTCTTGCAAAATAGAAGGCATTTGACACTCAAACCCCTCGTCGTGTAAGATGAGTCCTCCTTCATTTTGGATTCAACACAATGTCTCGTAACAGTCAGCCCTCGTCGTGTAAGCCTACTTGGTTTTTATCTGCTAAATTCGTTCTTTATTTTTGTTTTTTTATTGTTTGTTTTAAGGATATACTTCTTTCAAGTACCTGTCTTTGGTGAAAAAAATTTATAGAAGATATTGAAGACTTCAATTGCAAATGCTACAAAGTTGTTGAAAAACCATAAAGTACATATTACCTTTTTTCTTTTTAAAAAAAAAAACAGGGGAATTATGCATTAATTAGAGATTTCCAAAACAACATTTAAAGTAGTTATCTTATATGTGTGACAATAATGAGCCTTTTTAAAATCTAAATATTTTTATGGCTTTTGCGTGTGTGTGTGTATATATATTTTTTTTTTGCATGCACCTATCATTATTATCATCATAGTCTCATTAAAGCTAAATGGATTTTTGGGTATTTAAAAGTATGGTAATAGTTGTTTTTTAAAGTATTTTTTACTAAAAAAATATATCAAAATAATATTTTTTATATTTTAAAAAAATATTTTTGACCTAAAAAAATAATTTTAAACAGATTTTTTTTTTCAGAAACTCTATTTAAAATGTAACTTCAATTAAGGGTTTCATAGTGGCAATTGGCAATTAAGGATTTGGATTTTGCCAATGAAGGATTTGGATTTGAACTTCGTTAGAAAGATGAATGGAGAAGCTCGTACCAAAGATATTATAGGGTTGCTTAGTGCTACTTTAACCTCTTATAGTTACAAACATATATAATTTTTATTTTTAAAAAAATAGTACGTAAAAAAAGGTGTAGTTTAGCATTAATTTACGTTGTGTTTTTATAAGGTAACAGCTAGTCTAGCTTAGGTATATAGTTTGCTTAGTAAATTTAGGGTTTTTTTTTTTCCTTAGCAATAGTTTAATTCTTTATTGTTTTTTTTTTCTTGTATACATTGATAGATATGTTTTCTCAATGATCATGAAGATCCAAGCTAGCTATCCAATTATATAACTAAATTAATTTCAATAAGAGATGCACACCGCTTCCTCCTCTTTTTCTTCCTCTTCTTCTTCTTCTTCTTCTTCTTCTATCTTGATGTGCAAATAATTGTTCCAATTTATTTTTTCCTTGACCCTTTTACTAGCAAGGGAAGTTTTGAATCAAATTGAAGCATGAAGAACATATGATATGATGAGATTAATTTATTAGGGTTTGCTCCTGATTTCCTTTTAATTCCATGACATCATTGAGGTTTTTATGTGATTAATGAGACTCCAATTGTATTATTACTGGTATGTTTTTGTTAAAGGGTCGTGTAACTGGTTATCCATAGAGTGATTAAAAAAAAAGCCAACTGTACTTCGGTTTCACAAAATGATGGGATTCATAAATATTATTTCAGTTATAGCTATTATGTTTTTATTAGGTAAAGAAGTATAATTTGTGATATATCAATAATTTCTTATTATTTATTTTAATTGTTATTTAAAAATTTATTTTTAACATTAACAAGATTCAAAAAACCTAAAAAAATAAATTCTTTTAAAAATACAATGTGAAACAGGACCGAAGCGTAATTCTGATGTTCCGAGGAAGAGCCCAGTACCGTGCTCTTCTTGGAGAAAGCCTGATTTGGGCTTCTTGGTGATGGACCCAACCAAACCAGATTTCCAATTGGGAGTCCAACGATTGCAATTTGTTTCCTTTTTGCTGGTCATTCAAATTAACCCATGAAAAGAAAAATTCAAAAAACCGACCGGCACACTGATACATTGCTGCCCATTCATTTCCTTCTCGCTCTCTCACAGAAAATGGCAGCATTATCTTCTCTCCACCACAACCAGAATCATATAAGATGGGCGCCTTTGATACACAAGAAAGCCAAATTTAATGTTTCTGTGAGCACCCGAACTCTGTTTACTATTTTGCTTTTACAGTTTCCTTTATGCATATGATGATGGCATGGAATATTAGTTCAGATTATATCATGGTGGAGGAGTGGAGTCTTTATTTTCTTCTCCGTGCAACTAGTCGAACATTTTAGTAAATCAATTTGTATCTAAAATGAACTTTATCCAATCAAAAGGTTAGATAAAAACTGAAAAAGAAACTGTAGCAATTGGTTTTCTTCGAAATATGTTGAAGTTGATCTTTTTCTTCTTCGAGGGAATTTGGTTTTCGATTTTCTAGGCAGCAGTGTGTGCAAGCCAAGGCCTCCTCTCATTTGGTTACTGACGGGGCTTGCTCAGTTTCTACTTGTTACGTAATTTGGTTTAGCAATTAGGCACATAACTTGGGGCTGGCTCGCGAATCCCTTTTGCTTTATCCTGGCTCCAAGGTCTATTTGTGAATGTGATTTGTGCTCTCGGAACCAAACCAGCCCTAGAAAAAGATTATCTCTTACAACTTGATGGATTCTCTGATCTCTGTGTGCATGTCTACTTTCTTCAAGAACATTTTCTATACCAGAAAGTCCTTGGGTTGTATTCCATTTGATTTTTCTAGTGTTTGCTGCTTGAACCTCAAAATCATGTCTCAGTGCCCTTCTGATTTTCCACGATCATCTGTGTTTTAATGAACAGCTTGGGATATCTCCGAATGCTTTTTAAAGTTTTGTTACGAGTCAATGTTTTTTATTGCATTTGACATTTTGATCAAACCCCCTGGCATCCTGCACACTAATCAGTTTTTTTATATTCTATAATCTTCATCTGCATGTTTGCGGGGGCCTTGATGTGCACCAGCATAATATATTCTTGAATTCTGACCCAATTTTGTTTTACGTTCTCAAATCTTTTTCCATGAATGGAAAACATTTCGAACTGCTTCTAGGCTCCAGACTCCATGTATCTAACTGTTTAAGTTGTGCAGGAGAGGTTGAACTGCCCTACCAGAGGGCATTCCAGCCAAGGCCATCAAGTCCTGTCTTCAAGGACGTGCTGCTTTACCAGAGTCGCAGCTTCTCTTAATGAAGACCTCGCAATGTCACCTGGAGACATTTCAGGGGAGCCGTTTAGCACTCCTGAGGCTGTGAGGAATATCAACGTAGGCATACCAGAAACATCAGAAGCTACCTCAAATTTAATTCAGAGATTGATGCTGGCGGATTTAGACCCTGCCGCAGCGAAGTCAGTGGTAGGTATCTTGGGGCCGTTCCTCTCAGCATTTTCCTTTCTGTTTATTTTGAGGATAGTAATGTCATGGTACCCAAAGCTTCCGGTCGGGAAGTTTCCATATGTGTTAGTTTATGCTCCCACAGAACCACTTCTCATTCCGACCAGAAAGTTGATCCCACCACTTGGAGGAGTGGATGTGACTCCTGTGGTATGGTTTGGGTTATTGAGTTTCCTTAACGAAATATTGGTCGGTCCTCAAGGGCTTCTGGTTCTTCTTTCTCAGCAGATTAGCTGATGCTTCCTGGATGCACCGGGAAGCCAAATCTGTATTCAGTTTTGTATTGCGAGACTTCGTGCACGTTAACCGGCGAAGGCTGAGTTTGTTTATTCATTTAACCAACAGATGCTGGTGCTTCTTGAACTTGTGAAGCGCTGCGCTGTGGTCATCAACACAGTGGCTCGCCCAGTGCTGTACAAGTTCGACTCCTATCTTCCCTTGCTGCGTCGCAATTACATGGACAGTAGTAATGCTATTCAAATTTAATTCAATTTGAATTTGGAAACTGCTTGAATTGCATACATTTAAAATAATATTTTTTTATTTTAAAAAACTTATTTTTTGTATCAGTAAATAAATAATATGTAAACATAAAAAAAAATGAAATAAAAAATATATATAAAACTTAAAAACAAACAGGCTTTATTTAACAATGAATTTAGTTCCAAAACAAGGACCCAACACAAGGAGAAAATAAGCACCAAGGCAGATAAGAAGAGTAAAATTCGTTTGTTATTCTCGTCATCAAACATTGTTTGGTCATTTTATGGACCATTTCTAGGACACTAAAGTTGACTACCATTTGAATGGGTAACACTACGTATGAATGAATCATAGCCAGCTGAAAACAAAAGCTTTCACAAGCTACGTATGTCCAAAACAGCATCTAAATCCAACTTTGACTTCAAATGTCTGCCACGAGAAAGTTTTCAGACAGTGAAACCTGCAAGAAAATAGATTATTAGTTCTATACAATACAGTAATACAGATGTCGTGGGAAAGGGAAAGGGAGATCCTGTGTTCCTGTTAGTTACCTTTTCACCAAGTTTGAATGGGGGAAGACCTTTGTAAGGGCATGTACCGCAACGAAAAGCATCCCCTAGTCCACACTGCGTAACATAAGAAGAAAAATTCAGGCTGGAGGAAGAAATAATTAGCTGATTCAACAAACCACAAAGCGGATTACTTTGAAGCATGCTGATTTTAATGTCTGCGTGTGCTAGTCTATTCATGAACCATGATGCCTTGAGACTGCTTCAAGTAAATTAGCATAATAGTAAAGCCTAAACATGCACATAACCAAAAATGCACAGCAGTGTCAGGATCATCCAAGGATCCAGGGACCATCATGTTAAGACAAACAATTCAGCGTGTACAAAAACAATTACATCTACATAAATGCACATAAAGACATACACTGCCACATGCTGATTGTGGATTGTTCAGCTGATCCATAGTCGGTCCCAACTTCACTTTCTCCTCTTCCTCAGCTCTACCACAAGTGCAGTTCTTGCAAGCCTTCCTTGTGCTTCCAACCTCACAATCACCAACTTCACATGCAAATCTGGTTACTAGAGGCCCAAAAAAATACATAAAAATGCATAAAACCAAAGTTCAGTGTCTTCTATCGTACCAGGTGGTAGCTGAGGTTTCTTCAAATCTTCTTCCGTCAAAAGGCTATCCTCGTCAATCAAATCTGAATAATCATCATTTTGAACCTTGATGGGTGATTTTATGGATTTCTTTAGTGCAAAGGATGAACCAATATTCCAAGAAGGTTTTTTGGCCTTGACCTAAGAATAAAGAAGGATTATAAATTCAACCAAGTATATTGCAACATGAATAATGGAAAGCAAATAGTACTAGGACGCAATAAAAAGGGTGATACAGTTAAAACTTGCAAAGAGAATATGTATCCTTGCCCTTTTACATCAAGGATCAACTTATTATGGTTCTATCATTCCTCATTTGAGTAAAGGAGCAGAGAGTAACAAGATCACAATAATGCCAACAGTCACAAGTGAAAACTAACTCACCCCAAAAGAACGAACCACATTGGAGAGTCCAACAGATTTTGGTTGTAGAGCTTCCGCTTCCAAGAAACCACCCAAAAGCAACTTGCGCTTAAGACCAGAAATTGCCTACAGAAACACCATGGTGAGAAGCTTGTTGACAAACTAAACTCTATCCAGACCACAAAAAAAAAGGCATTTATATTCACCTTGTCAGTTTCCCCTATAACAGATTGCTGAGAACTGTAAATCAGAATGGTTCCACCAGGCTTCAACACTCTAAACATTTCCTTTACCAACAGGTCACCAGGAAATTCAATTGATCTGAAGATGGGAATGACAATATCCACGGAGGAAGACTCCAATGGCAGCTTACCTGTCATAATTCATCAACAGATGTTAAACCAGGACGCAACCTAGCATGTATAAACCTGATTCAATAAACGAGGGAACAAGTTGTGCAAGCATGGAATTTAACAGCATTGCTTGTATATGCTACTGAAAACTCATCCATTAATTGTGAACTCTGTAACTCATCATTGTTTCCAAAATATGTACCCATGCTAAAATGCAATGTCCTATCCACCTATAGAGCAACCTCTTTTTCCCTGCAAACTCTAAAATACTTCCAATCAAAATTGTCTCACATAAATAATCACCTCAGTCCTCCTAAGAACTTATGAAGAACATGGTCAATACAACATCACAGCTCATTTGGAAAGATGCACATTGCAAAGCATGACTTGCAAACACAATTGGGAATGAAATCATACTAACAAGGAAACGAGACAACAACAAAGGATTAACGAAAGTACTTAGAGATGATGCTTGAGTGATAATTTGAGGATCACACTGATCAACCCCATCATTGGCAACCTCCCTTGCCGCATTTGCTACAGTACCAATTGAAATAAGAGTATCATCTGTTAAAGCCAGTACAGAATTCTGCAGCATTCTCTTAGTATCCTACAAAACACCAATTACAAATATTTTAGCAAGACACACCAGCATAACATCATAATACAAAACAACAGTATCAACAAAAATCTCCTCATGGGTGGATCCCGTGTTGAATTACCGAAATATTAATCCTAATTTTCTTCATATAAACACAAATATAATAAATTATGAAAATCAAACAATGGATTTTATGTGTCTATTCGACATCAAATTAAAAATGAAACGAAAAAAAAACACGAGATGGATCTACAATACCGACCAACAAATTAGCAATTCAAAAATTAAAAAATGAAAAGAGAGCGCTAGAATCATGATGATTTACCATTCGCTGATTCTTCAAAAACCTCTTCGAGAAACTTCAAAAACCCTAAAGACAATTTCTTTTTTCGCCGACTTTCTCTCGCGTTCTTTTAGTTTTATTTTCCTTTTTGGAGTTTGGAGTTTGGAATTTATTGCGTTCGCGAGTTTATGTTGCGCCTCTCTGCTATTTCTATATTGGAGAGGTAAGAGGTTGAGTCGCAATCGGGTGTGACGCAGCCGTATGAATGAGAAGAGAATGTGATAGCGTGGACGTGATTTTAAAGTGGAACGCGGGGTGCTCGAGTCTCCCCGTGAGTCGGCAATGCGGGGGTGTGCTGTAAGCCTGTGATCGTGTGGATGGAGTGTGTCGGTAACACGTGTCGAATGGATGATGATGCTGACTAATTTTCTCGCGTAACATTGGATATGCCGCAGCAACTTCTAAGTTTTTATCGTTGATAGAGAAATGGAGGGACGTTTACGCTAACGAGAAATTCAAGGTATCAATGATCCATGTCCAAGGAGGTGGTAGGTAGAATCACAATACTTGCTATTTATTATTCCGCGAAATCCATCCTGCCAATTTTACAGAATTTAATTTGAAAAGGATATTTAAAGCATTTAAAATTGTAGGATAATTTCCTGGCAACTTTCGATTAGATTATTAGTGAAAACATCTTCGATTCCTTTTCCTTTTTTTTTTCTTTTTTAATCTTATTTGTTAATTAGTGATTGGATTTAATAATTTACTAAATAAATTGCCCGTGTTGAAAGCCTGCATGGGCAGGCTGATTTTTTATAGTGAAAAAAAAAAAATACGCTTGAGCAACGACAGTGTAGAAACAAATTAAAAAATAATAATTATCAATTCTTAAGAATTAAAAAGATAATAAAAGTCTAAAAACACTTAGAGAGTATGTCTTTTTTTTTTCTTCTTTTCAACTCATTTAGATTTAGATCTAATTGATTTTTTTCTGGCTGGTTGTCCTACCTAGTCGAGCCATTCATCTTTATGATATTAAACCAGAAAAAAATAATAAAAATATAAATAGATTTACCGAGAAAAAAAGAGAAAGGGATTCGAACCCTTGATAGTTCGGAAAAATAATAGCAAATCCAAATAAAATTATTAAAACTCCCAAGTAGGATTGAATGGGATAATTCACTAGAAAGCTAAAAAAAAAAAGGAAGCTTAATTATTTTAAAAAATCAACGTTTTTATAAAATAAAAAAAATAAACACTCTAAAATAAAACTTGGATCATCCGGTCAAATTTTCTGCCTAGATTTGAGGTATTTTGATTGAAAAAATACTAAAGAAAACAATAAAATTTATTTTTCGAAACAAACAACTTTAATGATGCATTCAGGGGGGATGTCAACTTGTATTAACTTTTCAAACAAATAATCCTATCTAGTGACTAAATCATAAGCACCCAATATGGAAAACAGGTGTTTTGGAATGTGGTAGCGGTTATTTTTTATTTTAAAACACATTAAAAAAAATATTTTTTGACATTAGCACATCAAAATGATATAAAAACATAAAAAACATATTAATTTAAAGTAAAAAACATTAAAAAAAATTTAATTTTTTTCAAAAACATTTTTTAAACACAGTGCCAAACATTGCTCGACCTAGTAAGTTGATCTGTAACCCAAGTCAGTGACTTGAGATTTTGGTTAGATTGGGTTTAAAATTTTTTTTAAAAAAAATTAACATAATGTAAAACGGTTAAGAACTTGAGTTAACCCGTATCCCGATTAACACTGGCAAATCCACTCAAAATCAGATAAAAACACGTTGGCTATTGCCCTTAAAAGTAACCGGGTCAATTTTGCTATGAATGGAGGCATGTATTTCTGGACTTCCAAACTCCATAGCTAACAGACGAAATACCATAACACAATCAATTAAGACATGTCCGTAAAATAGAATTTTAGACATTGTAAAGGCATGCCATTGATTCAAGTTTGAGCAAGAATTAGTTAACTATTAGATATCTTAAACAAACTTTTCAGACTGAGTTTACGTACAAATTAATGTGTCAATTTGTAAGTGATTAAATATATACCCCATGAATTTAATTGATTGATCTTCTATAGAAAATGGTAATTACTGCAAGATTTGTATGAGAATTTTGTATAAAAAAATTCTATGCATGGCATTGCTCTCCAAAATAACAAGCATTTTTTAAGACGGAATCATACATGACTTCAGAATAACCAAAAATTTCTTTTTCATTTCTTCTTCTATTTTAGTTCTATAATTTATTTTGATTTAATTGAGCATGTTCAAGTTAATGGAAAATATCCCAACATTAATTTAAAGGTCAAGGCTACAATGTTGAATTTTAGGTTATAGTTTTTAAAAAACTATAACTAGATGTGTCAAAGCTAACATTAAAAAAACAAAGCCCTTTTCATATTTTTTTTATTGCTTCTTAGGTGCAGAAACTCGGTCTAGTCCCTGAAGTTTTCATTTTGTAAACTTGTTCCATATTGTTTTAGGATTGATCGTTTCAATCTCAAATTTTATTTCTATTATGTTTCAATCCTTGTGTGTCAAGAGAAGAAGTCGTTAGAAAAAATAATATGAGTGAGATTTCTAAGGTAATATTAGGTAAGCCACAAGCTCTCCCACTCCATTTCAAAAATTTCTATGGTAAATGCACAATTTTATTGGTTCCGCACAATCACTTATAAATTTTTATAAATAATGGGTATAGTATCTCAATCTCTTATAATTTTTTTAAATATAATTTTTTGATATTTTATATCTGTAAAAATTTCTTTCAATCTAGATACTATGTATTTTTTTTCTAGCTTCCACAACTTTTTTTATATGAGTAACACTCACCACTCTACCGGATTTGAGAGATTAATTAAAATCTTTGCATATTATTATATCGCAAAAATTAAGCACTACTAATAAACTAAGATTTTATCAGTATTTTTTATATATTTTTATCAAAAAAAATTGAATAAAAAAAACATATGAATATAATTTTTATAAATCCTTAAATGAGTTGGGCTAACACATGCCAACACCAAACACGCCCCAGTTGAGGCATGCTTGGTTTGGCCACAATTAGGCCCTGCCATGAGTATGCTTGACAATGTGTCAAGCTTGATTTTGGTGAGTCTAGCATTAGTCATACCCAAAAGATGATTAGGTCTAAACACCATCAATTCTATAGATTCTTGCATAAAATCTTGGTAAATTTGTTTTTAGACAAATAAGGTTAATTAAAAAAGTCTACACTTTGCCAAAACCATTAGGTGTATTAAAGTTTTTTATGACCTGTCATGTCTTCATTTTTTAACTGGATAAAATGAGTGAAATACAACTGAAAATATTACAAATATAAAATTACATTTTAATCCCTCCTTTTCATAAAAGAACAAGACTCATGGGTTATAAATATACCATGAGATATTTAGAACAAAATGTTCACGATCTTCATTCTCTATTGCATTTATAATTATAGAGCATCTCTCTTTAAAATATCATTGTATTTTTTCTCTCTAAAAATGTATTTATTTAAGTATTGAAGAGTTCCATCTTCATCGAATAAAACTTTTTATGGCACTAATCATAAGCTACATTTGACTTACCAAGCACGAAGTGCAAGCTTTAATCATTTTAGCTATATAGAATGAATGAAATTATTAGAATTAATTGATTAATCGATTATTTAACCTAAAATTTAAATTTTTAGAACTTTATCAGTACAGAAAGAGTGACAAATTACCATTGAAGTTAATTTCAATAACAAGGGAGTTAGTTCTTCCTAATAATACGGTAGATAAATAAATTTTAATTAATTTAACAACTTGTGTGTTGATGATCCATTTAAAATATGATTAAAATGATTTGATTTTAATTAACATATACTAGAATGATTTTGAAAATATAAAAATTATGAATTAAAAAAATGATATAAATTGACATTCGAGG
Organism: Populus alba x Populus glandulosa; assembly: GCA_033617975.1. Classification (NCBI taxonomy): domain Eukaryota; kingdom Viridiplantae; phylum Streptophyta; class Magnoliopsida; order Malpighiales; family Salicaceae; genus Populus; species Populus alba x Populus glandulosa. The sequence goes on along the minus strand of CM066147.1, from coordinate 19,480,005 downwards.
ACAATAAAATAATAAAATAAAATAAGATAACAAAATAATCAAAAATTAATTTTTATAGCAAAGATAGCAATATAGGAAATCTTTTGTACGATAATTAAACATAAATGAATAAGAAAAAAGGTTTCATAAAAAGCACCATGGAAAGAACAGGTCCCCCAGCCTTAAGCCCAAGGGCATGCTGGGGAAAAAATGAAAACGATATAAAAGAAAGAAAACGATATAAAAGCTAAGTGTTCGTGTTATAAAATATTTTTCGAGATTATTATAATAATTATTTTTAAAATATTTTTTTATTTTAAATTATACTAAAATAATTTATTTTTAAAATTTTAAAATTAGTATATTAAAATGATGTAAAAATATAAAAAATAATTTAAAATATTTGTTTAAAAAATATTTTTTAACTGTAAAAATAAATACACTCTAGAAAAAATTTAAAGCAATTTCATATCAATTATTATTATTATCATCTATGCGAATTTAATTTTGATTTATTATTATTTACATATATTGTCGGCATGCACTAGATAGAAACTCGAAGTTGATGACAATGATATAATCAGTACCCAAGAAAAAACTTCAAAGGAAAATAAATTCTTTTTCCATCTCGTATATACCAAAAAGAGCACATCGAAATTGGCGCCCCTTTTTTCCCTTTCCCTCTCAATCTCCTCTCTTGCAAACAGTGAAAAAAAAGGAAGTAGAAAACTGTTTCTTTTTCTGATTTGAATTTCATACTCCGTACTAGCAGTATAATTCGTGACCGTTAAAAAAAAAGAGCGGCATGTCAGCGCGGAGGCGTACCTTGCTCAAGGTCATCGTTCTCGGAGACAGCGGGTACGATTTCTAGGTTTTTTATTCAGATTTGTACACATACATTTCATTGGAAACAAAATCTAATTTGGTATTGTGAATGTTGTCTGTGATCGTCAGGGTTGGCAAGACGTCGTTAATGAATCAGTATCCTCTTCATTAGATTTGGCTTTTCTCTGATCTATTAAACCTGCATTTTAATTGATGTTTTAGTATTTTTTTACAAATTTAGTTACTGATTATATTGAAATTTATGGTTTGTTATGCGCTTCTTTTCGGGAATGGGAATGGGATGTGGATTTCTTAATCGACAACTCAGATATGTGCACAAGAAATTTAGTCAGCAATATAAGGCTACAATTGGTGCCGATTTCGTTACCAAAGAACTCCAGATTGATGACAGGCTTGTCACTCTGCAAGTGGGTTTTCTAGCTCTATTGATTTTTTGTTTTCTGTTTCGGAATCTCTGCAAGAATGCTTCCTAAAAATACTGGTATTTATGCGTGTAGATATGGGACACGGCTGGGCAAGAAAGATTTCAGTCACTTGGAGTTGCATTTTATAGAGGAGCAGATTGCTGCGTTCTAGTTTATGATGTGAATGTCATGAGATCATTCGATACTCTTGACAACTGGCACGAAGAGTTCCTTAAACAGGTTCACCGTTGCTTTTCTTCATTGTTTCTATCAACGATTTTTTTTTTTTTTTTTTACCATTTGTCGATACAGGTTTGAGTATTTAGTGTCTGTACTGGGAAGTGTCACGTGTTTATGGTAGTAAAATAAAGCAGTGGATTAATTTGGCCTGTGCTACTTGCTCATTATCTTGGCTGTGGCAGCAGTTCTGGAGAATGGCTGACTGCCTTCTTCTGCCCCTGGAATTTATTATCACAGCCTTGATAAAGTTGGAGTTTCTTATGCGATGAGTAAATGGTTTGCTAGACAATTAGCCATCACTTTATCTTTTTAGGGAAACTTTTTAATGACTGCTACAGATAAAATAAATTATAAAGATAAACTAGTTAAAAGTGGCGTTCTGTCCACTCACTTGTCAAAGCTGCTATAACACAGATGTATATAGGTGCTTAAGGCTTCTTGATTCCTCAAATTATCCCAGCACATCTGATTGATTATTTTGATGGACATTGACAGGCTCTCAATCTTATTGAATTGAACATCACCAATGGTTTTTTTCTGGTGTTGTTTGCATTGGGGTTTCTGTCTTCTGCTAGATCTTTTTTTGAATGATGAGTTTGCAAATCAAATTGTTTTTTATTTTTTATTTTTTTTTATCTAACTTGTGCGTTGGGATGTGATGGGCTGGGGTGGATATTTGGGTTTTTTCTGGTGTCTTATGCTTTGGGGTTTCTGTCTTCTACAAGATTTTTTTTTAATGATGATTTTGCAAATAATTTTTTTTTCTAACTTATGTGTTGGGATGTGATGGGCTTGTGTGGATAATAGCACCAAGGGATACTGATAATGTTTAAGTAACACAGTCCTGCTAGTGAATTGGGGCGTAGGGGGTTGTTCCCTTTTATATTGTATATTGTGTTCTCTTTTGGAATGCTCCATATTACTTGGATTGCACCAATGGATTGGGGCATATGGAATTTTCATCACATGCAATTGGGTCCAGTTTCAGTAACGAGGGAAATGACAATTCCCGAGTATTATACTCATGCTAATGGTCCATGGTGTAGGAGGTTTCCTTTTATGTTAGATATTTTAGTCTTTCTTGGAATGCTCCATTTAGTCACTCCATCTCTGTTGCTCGACTCTGAAATAAGCATAGAGTAGACCAAGTTAAGATGATTTATATTTCCAGGCCTTGCTTGAGTGGGGTTCTCTAAAATCTGAGTGGATTTTTCCAGGAGTTTGTGTAAAGATAATAATTCTGTTACTTGGTGGTTAACGAATAGAAACATTTTGCTTTCCCTAGGGAATTTGTCAAGGATACTGACAGCTTTTGTGGAAATGCCTCAATTTATCTAACTTGGTAAAGGTGAACCATCTCAAGGCAGCATTTTGTGGAAACGCATCAATTTATTTGACTGGTCATTTCATGTTATATAATGGATTAGGGTAATCCTACCTATTTTGGCCATTCGTCACTTGCCTGCCCTTTCCTGGGTTTATGGTTTGCAACATGTTAGCTGCTAATTTTTTATTTTGACATTGTTGTTCTCTTTCCAATTTAACATGGATTGCATTCCTATTCTGTCCCAGGCAAGTCCATCTGATCCCAAGACATTTCCGTTTATATTGCTTGGAAACAAGATAGATATTGATGGTGGAAATAGCCGAGTGGTAAGGCTGTACAGTTTGGTGCTGGTAAATTCACTTTTCTTTACTCCTTGCCCCTGGTCTAATATTTATTGTGTGCAGGTTTCTGAGAAGAAAGCTAAGGACTGGTGTGCGTCGAAAGGAAACATACTTTACTTTGAGACGTCAGCAAAGGAAGATTACAATGTTGATCCTGCATTCTTATCCATTGCAAAAACTGCTCTAGCCAATGAGCATGGGCAGGACATGTAAGTTTGAATTGTCTGCTGAATTCTTGTTTGGATTGTATTAGCAACATATATAAGCAATGTAAGCTGTAATAACTACAGCCATAAGTTCATGTGAAAAAAAAAGGATTGCTGATTTGATGTCAAGAAATGAGATGCCATCAGGTCTTCACGTGACCAAAATCAGAATCAATAGAAGTCATGATGAACAACAAAGAATCTTAAAGGGAAATCTTTTTTGGAACGGGTTAAAAATGGTTTAAAACTATGAATTTTGTAGAAAATGTATGGAGGGCATAGCATCGTCAACTCTGTAAACCAAAATTTAACCCTGTTTGGAACTGAGCATTTTTATTTATTTATTGAGTTATTTTGGTGTGCTCTCAAAGAATTGTTTCAATGTCATTTCTGCTGGTCTTGCTTGCATCTTTGCTTGTGGTATGTGTTGGTATTGATGGTTAGTAAGAGGTGGTGAGGGGTATGTGTAGCTTGGATGCTTCTGAGCTGCTTAATGCATGGTTTGTGCTGGCAAGAAGGCATTTGAAAAAGAAGAAAGGACTTGTTAAGTTACAATCAGCATCTTTGGTGACTTTCTTTTTTATGGCCATAGTTTTAAATAATGGCCATTATATTATGTAACGGCTGTTATTTAACCGAATCAGAGCACTCCATTACTGTTTTTCAGTGCTATAGTACTGTTATTGGCGATTCACAATGTAATGGCTGTTATATTGAAATTACAGACCTATAACAGTCCACTTACAAAATTGATTTTTAACTATATTTTGTATTTCAAGTTCATATTCTCATATTTTTCATCTTTTTTTATATAGTATGTTGTTTATATGACTTTTATCTACTAGAAGTGTTATTATTGTATATATTTAGCAAAATTATTAGAAAAGCATTTATTATTAAAGTTCGCTAAGAATTGCTAATGAATTCACGATAACAATAACCGTGACCGATAGAAACCACATAAAACTATGGCTTTGTATTGCTCCTCTCTTTTCTAATTTCTTTCTTTTTTTTAATTACTTTAGGCTATATCCATTTTTGTTTTTAGTGTTACTCTTGAACAATTTTTGGCTGTTTTTAAATCTTGCATATTGTACCTATCAGGGGGAAAAAAAGAGAATCTTGTGCGCTTGTGTCTTTATTCTTTCTTGTTTTACATTATTTGGTTTAATATAGGAGAAGTGCAGAAGCCCAAGATTTCGGAAAACAAAAGGGATTTAAAATTATTAGGTTCCTGTTTGTGTCTTATCTTCTTTTGTCATGTGCTTGATTCTCTCTCCTAAGTTACTTTATTCTTTTCTTTTTTCCTAAAATTCCTTCTTAGCTTTCTTTTCTCACTAACTCCCAAATCTCTATAATGATAGAAAAGTGCTTAACCAGGAAGTTCCACAATGTTTCCAAGCTTTTTTTTGCAACCATAGAAAATAATCAACTAAGCTTCTGGAAAGTTTCATGCTAGGAATAGAAGGCTTTGTTGTCTTCTTTTTCAAGCTGATGGAGTGGCATTTAGTAGTTTCTCAAGAAGATTGGATATCCTTCCATTCATGATGTTTGTTCCATGGTTTTGTGTTAAATGCTGAGTTCTGGGACAAGATATTTCTGTTCCCCACAGAACATAACATCTAGAGTTTCAAATTTTAGGGTCTCTTAGTTGTGTGATTTGTGATTGCAATCATGCTTACACTTTTTCTTCAAATTGTTTGCTATTTATATTTAGGATATACATCTCAAGATGGTTGCCCATTAGTTTCGTGATATGTTATTTTAAAATAGTTGCTATCGATATTTAGGATCTACAGCCTAGGATGGTTTGCCATTGGTTTTGTTAGTATGTTTATGTGCTATTCTCTGTACTGATGCTTATTATTAACATACGCTGTATTTTTGTATGGTGAGTTGGTGACCAAGATTTACTAGAAATTTGAACTGTGTATGGACCCATTCAGTTTCCATGGGACGTGTTCTTTTTATTATGCTTTCATTTGTAAGTAAAACCTTTTGGATTGGTCTTATTTTAGAACCCTAAATCCTTGATTTAAATTTAGTGCTTGTACACGCTTCCGTTCTAACGTTTCAATGATATATAGACTAATCCAAAACGTTTATTAATGAGCTTCTTCAATGCCCATTCCTTTTATTTTAATTGCAGATACTTCCAGGGTATCCCAGAGGATGTCACAGAGAATGAGCAAAGAGGTGGCTGTGCATGTTAAATTCTGGATGGATTTAACAGATTCATCTTAGTGCTCGTGGTTGGCTCATTTATCATTTTTTGGTTGTGATTTTTAGCTGTTTTCTCGAACGTTATTTTTGTACACGTTGTACACTGAGCTCTTGATGCTGAGACATTATTGAGTGTCGATGCCATTTCTAACAGGCAGTATTGTTTTTGGTATGATAAATTCTGAGTCTAAAACTGTAGAATTCCAACCTAGGATGAACTGCTTTCAGATTCTCTTTGTTCTGATAAAAGAGAAGTGTTTTTAGATTCATGTCAGAATTGAAGGCTTCTGCTGCTTCCAGTTAAAAGATCTTCATTCGTGAAGGTTATTGTTTCAAATTTCTCCTGGGAATCCTTCCATGTTTTTTACGTTGGCATTTCTAGATAGTGAGCCTGGTTAGGCAATGTCATATATGGACAGGCGGGGACGAGCTTGAACCTCCATATGGTGGCGGCGTTGCCTTCTGTGGTGGAGACCGTATTGTTTTTCTACATTTGGCTACTGTAGAGAATGCTATTATTATATATGGATGAAGGTTTTTTATTATTATTGTTAAAATGATCGTAATTGTGTGGTTTGAATGCTAAAATACACCATCAATAAATTCTTACTGATATCATTTGTGTCTGTCAAATTTGATAAGTTTTTGTTACGCCATGGCCTATCCAGATTGTTGCATTGCATTGCAGAAGAACGTTTTCTTAACTTTCTCCTCTTCTCAACTAGCAAGAATCAAATTTTTCACTGGGTGGAGAAGATGCATGCTTAGACGAGCCAAAGAATCTCTCAGAATAGCCATTGAGGCCAAACTGCAAAGCACCCTTTCTTTCTCATAAAATTCAACCCTCCAACTGCTGGCAAGAATCAGATCCTTAATAAGAGGCATTCACTAAAAGGAAATTGTAGAAGGATCGAGCATGCGTGTGTGGGGACATCAATTTCATTCGAATTTGATTGATAATAATTCGAACCGACTGGAATATGTGAGTTACTTTATGTGTGATGAATAGGGCATATATATATATATATTGTAAAATTGTAAATATATATGTAGAACATTTATAACTTTAAATACAATACAATATATATTTAATCTAATATTAACATACTACATAATTATTAAACTTATCTATAGGATCAATCTAAAACAAGATCCGTGTAATAAATTAAAAGAGTTAATCTGGTTTGATTTTTTTTCTTTTTAAAATGACATTCTTATAACCTTTTTAAAAATAAAATAAATAAATCAATTGATATTCTGATCTAGTCAATTCAAATTAATTTATATTTTTTAAAACTCAAACGTCTAAATTCAGAATCGACCTATAAAAAACACCTATATAACATTTAAATTCTTACGCGCACTTCCATGTGCGGGCATATATATATATATATATATATATATATATATATATATATTGAGTGGATAATAAATAGAATATAAATATAATAAAAAGCTATCTCGAGTAACGTTGTTATCCCTGTATACATATACAGAGTCCATGACTACAAATAAGCTGTAGTATTCGCTGATCCAACTGCATTCAGCTTCAAGATGTCTACTGGCAGTGTAGTAAACTAGTAATAGTTGTTTCTCTGATCTCGGTGAAAACAATAATTAAATGGACACAGGACTTTTATATCTACTTTTCGCAGCCTGCCTTCCTTGTCGAAGGTATATATAAAATAATAAGTGAGTGTTCTGACCTCTCGTCAGCGATGCAGATCCTTTTTTAAAATACATATTCCAAGATGAAGATTAGACGTCTGTCAGCCTGCAAGATGGCTATTAAAGATTCTTTGCTTGTGAAACAATAGTCATTGGTTTCAGAAAAGGTTGTCTTGATTGATTGTTTTGTTATCCAACATATAGAGTGAGTTTGAGATTATTTTTATTGTATAAAACGATGAGATTGTTTGTAAACTTAATTCTGTTCTTGTCTGAATGGAAATATTTTATATTAATATTTAAAAAATAAAATAAATTTCATTTTATTTTAAATTTAATTTTTTCAAATAAATTTTAACAAAATAATCCGATTTCATTTTAAATGTTCTATTCTGGACTTAAAAAGTTATTAAATTAAATTATTTTTTTTATTTAAATTAAATTATTTTATGTTAAAGTTTTATTTAATATTGATTATTTAGAAATATTTTAAAATTTTAAAATATATTTATTTGATATTATATTTGTATTACTTTATTTTTTTATAAAATTATATTAATTTTATAGATATAATTATAAAATTAACAGGTTAATAAAATTCAACTAATTGGACTTGTGATTTGAGTTCCTTGTATTTAAATATCGTTATCGATGGCCCGCTGTATGAGGTCATGTCAAATTGTAAAGTTGATATAAAAAAATCTATAACTTACGTCCAAGCGCCGGAAGTTTTTAATATTAAAAGATGACATAAGAAACAGATGACCTAATTAAACTACAACTGCCGGCCATCCATAATTAGGTGGTGAATTGCCCTCAGACTCTACTTACGTAAGTAATATTTGATATTTAGATAGTAATTATTTTAAAAATATTTTTTTATTTTTTAAAATTTTATTTTTAATCAACAAATCAAAATAATTCAAAAACATTAAAAAAATATAAAAATTAATGCCCCCATACCAACAGGGCATCATAGATTACAAACTAAAGCTGGACCCGTTTTTGAGACGTGCCAAATCCTTTTGAAAAAAGAAATAAACACCAGAAAATGTGATGATCGGATCACGAAACTCCCAGCAACTCCAAATAAATCAATGAGAACCATCAATTTCCTTCTCATCATCAATTTAAGACTCCTCAAAACATAGCCACCCAAGCACATGCATGTTTAATGGTAAGAAGCTAAAAAGAAATATCCTCGTTGTGCAGGTCTAAACAATTAGAGCAGGCACTGCTTTTGCCCTGCAAAAATATAAGAGTAGCCATTGGAGATAGAGTAGTATATTTCTTGTGAATTCTCACATACTAATGTTACCCACATTCACAAGCCAAAACGTACATCTATAAAGTACTTATGTAAGAAGCCTCAATAGGTAGATTTTTGTAACATCGTGAGCGCAATTCAGAGACAGCCACCCCTCAGAGCAAGAACAAGATGAAGCACAGAGCCACCCTCAATATTGTAGTCGCGAGCTGTCTTGTCATCTCCAAGCTGCTTGCCAGCATAAATAAGCCTGCAACCAGCAGAAGGTGTTAATAAAAGGAATGTGATTAGCAGAAGGTGTTAATAAAAGGAATGTGATTATGATAAAACCTCATCGTCGTCTGTCATCCAGACAAAAGTGTTAAATAGGCAACATGGTGAATAGAAGAAACATGGTGATATTATGAAACCTAATTGGTGTGTCATCCAACAAAAGTTTTTAAATTGCAACATGGTGCATAGAAGAAACCAGGTAATATTACTACTACGACACACTAACAAGTCCCTATGTTACTGATAAACTAAGCATGTGGCTAAAAAGGTACTTGGATGATCCCTATGGTTACTGCATATTGCTTCCATAACACATGAGAAAACATATAGCTATAGCATGTTAGATCACATGAAAATGGTGGCGCCGAATGAGGACAATCATCAAACAAAAAAGGATCAAATTGCTACCTTTGCTGCACTGGAGGAATTCCTTCTTTCTCCTCAACCCGTTCCTTGATCCTATCAATGGTATCATTTGGTTCAATGTCAATTTCAATTTCTTTTCCAGTGAGAGTCTTCACCTTGATCATAGTTCCTCCCCTAAGCCTCAAAACCAGGTGAAGAGTGGACTCCTTCTGGATGTTGTAATCAGCAAGAGTACGTCCATCTTCTAATTGTTTACCAGCAAAAATCAATCTTTGCTGATCAGGAGGGATGCCTTCCTTGTCCTGAAAAAGGTACATCCACCAACAGTCAGACATGAGTTCAGCAACTCATAATAAAGGAACATGACACAAACCACTGAAGTCCCAAAGCAACTTAACCAAAAATAGCACCAAGTTACTGCTGACACTAATTGAATATTTTTGGCCCAACCTTTATCGATTTATTGGTTTCAAACAATACAAAATGGATTTAATTTTTCATGTTTGCAGGTAAATAATATCACAACTAACACACTCTACGAAAAATTACAAAAACAACCGGTGCAGACAGCTATTAAGCACAGCTAGAGATAATTTCCAGTAATTTTCCAGTTCACAACTATTCTAATCTATCAGTTATATGATCGCTAATCCTAAAACAACTCTCACTTATAGAATATGATTAGTGCAAGCTTTTACTAGAGAGCAAAACCCATTAAATACAAGGCCAAAATTAGTCCAGTAAACAAAATCCAAAGCCTTGGTTTTAACTCATGAGAAACAACAACCATTATTGGGATCCTACAGATAATCACAACAGCAAAACGAAACCAGAGAAAAAAAAGAGAGTATTAATCAAGAAACAATCTCCCCGTCAAAATAGAGAGACCCAGTAGAAATTTAGATGCAATAATAGGGAAAAACAATTTAATTAAAAGAAAAGTGAGTTAAGAAGAGAAAAAATACTTGAATCTTGGCTTTGACGTTGTCGATGGTGTCGCTACTCTCGACCTCGAGAGTTATGGTCTTGCCAGTCAATGTCTTGACGAAGATCTGCATCTTCTTCTTCTCTTCTGTGTTATTAAACTTGTATTTTCTCTAAAACGGAAAAAGAAAAACACTACTATACGATCGAGAGTCGAGACAACGCGAAACAAGGTCTGCGATTTTTGGGGATAAGTATGAGCACGCAGGATAGCTGTCCCTGTGGGCCGGATTTTTATTCGTTGTAGGGTATTTCAACGCTTCTTTTTTTATAATAAATGCAAAAGGAAATTAAATAATAAAATTAAAAAAAAACATTTAATTAAAAAACAAAACTGAGTTAACTAAGATTAGTTTCATAAACCCGCAATTTACATCGTGCATTTTTTAGATTTAATCATTTTTTATTTTCAAAATTATTTCTTACTTGATTATACATCAATCGAGAGCATGAGAAATTTTCTTATAAAACAAAAATTTAAAAAAAAAAAAACAAAAATAATATTGTGTGTGAGACTAAAAAAATAACCTTAATTTTTTTCAAGTTTGATAACAAAATGATTTTTTTTTCTTCAAATTAAATAAAAAAAGACATTTAAAAATAAAGAAATGATGTGTGTGTATATATATATATTAATTTTAAAGGGTTAAAAATATTTTAAATTAAAAAACACGCTTAATGTGTGGGCCTACCTACATGCCTTGCTATAAAAAAGCTTAACCCATATACCAGTCCATAAAAAAGGTCTAGCCAATAAGTGGTCTTTATTTTCTAATAACATGGGCAAAAGCCTCTTTTCTAAATATTAAAGGGCAAACAACTTTTAATTTAATTAAATAAAATTTTTTATCAAGCTCTAAGTGTTTTCTATTTAAAAATTTATTTTTTAATCTATTTTGAATCAAAACACACATAACACCCTCTAGACATCTTGATAAACTCATTTATAGCCTAAAAAAACCATACAAAAACCTGAAATCAACTTAAAATAAAAAAAAAATAAGATGAAAAAACATATAAGTGAAACTTTCTTCACTGAATAAAACTTATTGATACCTATATTGACTTTTTTGGTGGCCAAAATTGATGTCAAAGATTATTTTATCTCTCTACCATCAAAATTTAATGACTTTTTTTTTTCTCTCAAACCATAAATTAAAAAATAACTAACATTGTCTTTTTAAAAATAATAAAAATTTGTATTTTTTTTAAAAATGTTTTTATGTTGACCTACTCAAGTTTGACAGCATCAATGAAACCTAACTAGGTAAAGTCAATGATCAACAAGATAATTATACGCATCAATTATGATATTTTTTTTAACAAGAAAAAACTATAATTAAAAACTTAATTGTGAGTACAATCCGGTAATAGTATTGTAATTTAAATTGGCTTGGCTCTGAATTTGCTCGAGGCTTATGCCACATGTTGAACGAGGTGACAAATGTCAATCAAAACAATATTGGTTTTTTTTTTAAAAAAAATAAAAAACTAAAACAAAGTCATTTTACATTAAAATCAAATTAGATTTTGAATACGTCAATTAGATTGCAGGTTGACATACAAGGTCAACTCTAAGTTGAAATTGACTTTTTTTATATACTCGACTTAAATTAAAGAGTGGGTTGGTTGAGTTTCAGGTTAACTTGCCAAGCTAAATTTAAAAACTATCACAAATGAAATGAGATTGTCCCGTTATATGTTATTATATGTTAGGTTAAAAAGAAGTAAAAGACAAAATAAAAGAAACGAAGTAAAGAAACATAATAAAGGGGAAAAAAGTTAAATTGTATAAAAAAAATTGTGTATATGGGCTAATCATTATTCCAAAGTAATTAGATAAATTATTTTATATTATTATAAATTTTGAGTTTCATGCAAACATTTAATTCTAATTCTATACCATCTATTTACGTCATATATGAAGTTTACCTAATTAATTATAACTAAAAGGAATCAACCTTTTAGTTATAGATTTTTTTTAATTAATTTTTTTTTTAATTTAGTTTTATTATATTAATTTTTTTATTTAATTATCATATTCTCATGACACGGATTCCAAGTTTAATAGGTTAACTTGATTTGATAAATTAACTCAATTGACTTATTTTTTTTTTAATTAGTTTTTTTCTTCTAGTTTCATTTTTTTAATATCAATTTAATTGAAAATTAAACTTTGTGATTTGTTTTATTTATTTTTTATTAGATTGTCCTAATCTCAAAAGGAGATTTTACTATACCCATCCTTCCAAAGCACTATTCATTAGAATAGTGCTTTGCTTTTTTTTTTTATCTTCTTTTCAATTGATTTTTTTGTTTAATTTCATTCTTTAATATTAATTTTTTTTTATATTTAATTATCACACTTTCACAATACGGTCTTGCAACCACACCCACATACAAGATTTTTGGGTATGGCGTTGCAGCTAGACTCATTTAAACTTGGATCGGATAAGTTTAATATTATTAGTAATATTAAAAATATTATTATTTGTATTATAAATATTACTATTAATATTATAAATATTACTCATATGTAAGCCTTTTTTGACCCTAAATTACAATAAAATAATAAAAAAAGTTAAACATATATAGAAGCTATCTATGCCCACGTTTTGCTTTGAGCTAGATAAAAAACTAATTATTATATTAAAAAAATATGTGAATACTATTTTTTATGCAAAAGATAAAATATTTAAAATGAGGATAAAAAACTTAACTATTATAGTGGATCATATTAATCAACCACCATACATATATATATATATATACACACACAAGAAAAGTTGGTGTGATTTGTTCAATCTATAGAGCCAAGAGGAAAGTGGTAACCTTATTTTAAATGCTAATTTGGTTAAAAGAATCCACTTTTTAAACTCTACCTAACAAAGAATTAAAAAAAAAAGTGCAATTAAAAGATGGTTGTATTAACCTGGATTAACATGTGAAATTTATGACTCGTGTAATGGACACAACCACGATGAGTTAACCTAGTTGGACAATCCATGTCTTTCCTTTTCCTTTTTTTTATTCTCTTCTCGGTTAGGCCTTGATTGGGTTTTAATTCACCTCGAGTTAGATTAAATATGGAACCAAATTGAAAAGTTATAAAAAAAATTAGAGCTGAAATTTAAAAAATAAATAAATGTTGAATAATAAAACAAAAAAAACATGAGCATAAGGGTCTAATTTGACATAAAAATAAAATGAAATAAGATGTTGATGGATGAAATTGAAAAACAAATTCAATTAAAAAAATAATTTAAAACAAGATCAATAACAATCCAAAGAATATGAACTAAATCTAACAGATGAAGAAAATTAAAGAATAATGAAATTAAAAAAAAATCATTTTATAAATCATTTCAAATAAAATAAATAGTAATTAAAGGAACATGGACCAAATCTAAATGAAAAATAATTTGAAGGATTGCTTTGAAAATTTAAAGGTTCATACCTGAAAATCAAGGAGAGATAAAAAAAAAAAAAAAAAAGATGACAAACTAAGAATTCATACGCCACATGTGTTGCCTAAATTGAGAGGCTATCAAGATGATTCAAATGTTGCTATGGAAGCTACCATTTGGCCTCTGCACACTTTCTCACATGTTGCCTGAATAGTGTGGAGAAGTTTTACATACTAGTGCATGCGTCAACTATTTTTTTTTATATTATGTTTTATATTTATAAAAATATCAAATTTATCTCTTTTAACTTGATAATATCAAAACAAAAGATGAAAAAACCATTATACACCAATTTAAAATTTTTTAATTTTAATGATTATTAAATCATTTTATTGTGTTTAAAAAGTACAAAGACCAAAAAAACCTGGATGACAGTTTAAATTTTTTTACTTTTTAAGGCTAAATTAATTATTTCACCATGTTTAAAATAATAGAAAAGACAAATCTACTCCTAATTAATCTAATTACGAAATATGTCTTGCAATAAAAAAAACAAATTACCCCCACCAGCAGCCTATTGATTTTGAAATGGAAAAATAATAGCTATATTGTGTTGAATAGTGATTTATATCTATACGCACAGTAAATCTCCCTTCCATTACAGCTTTTTTTGTTGTGTTCTAATTCAACAATTTTATACAGTTGCAAATTCACCGCATGATCATCGTTTTTTTCCCTTTTGACAAGCCAAGAAGAAGAAGAAGAAGAAGTGTCCTATTTACTAAAAGGTTACAAGCAACTAGTCATAACATGGCATGCATCATTTGCTCGTGATATGTTCTAGATGGAACAGTTGCCTTTCTTTTGCCATAGCAACCTCTCATGGCTTGCCTGTCAGAAAATTGTATTGAGAACAGTGCTCCCACTCCAACAGTCCTCACCTCAGGGGTTATTACAGGGACGAATCTCTTCTCCTTGCAATTAAATACTACGTTTTTCAAGCACTTGATATGTTTCGGTAGATTGGCAAAATCTCTCTATCACACATGCATAACTTAAACACCATGCTCTACTTGAGATTCGAAATAAAGGGTAAACGAAAACAAATCCACAGAAACTTTGCCAACAAGTCACAAAGTGTATACAGCTATAAACAATCAGGATTCAATTGATCAATATATACAGCAAATGTTTGCATCATGCATGTTGAAAGCCTGAAACAGCTTGAATACTGACAATTTTTACAGTGAGAAGGAACTTGTTAACACTCACCCTGTCAGAAATGTGTAATATATAGTTTATACCAGAATAGCCTATAAACTTCATGTTCATCAACTCCTGTCATGTGTATGACTGTTACGTTCTCTCATACCTGTTCGCTGCCCTACCATGGACAAATAATTCTGCAGTTCTTAGGGAATAAAACAAAAATGATATACAATGGAAACAGTTCAGGAGCGCAGCTAGTAAATTTCCAAATCTTTCCACAAACAAAAGCTAACACGGGTACTTGGAAGGATAAATTAGTATCCTGATGCGTAATAGCTCAATTGCAAGACCATAGTAATTAACATTTAACTTCCTCATTTTCTGCCATATTGTGATTGTATATGTAGAAACATCAGTTCGAACAAGTCACTACATAACCAGTCACATACTCTGATCCCTCTACCTTCCCGCCCATAATATTGAACCCAGAAATACTTAATGCTACAGCAATAATTTAAACACAAACAGGTGTATTAGACTTGCCTGTTGCCTCTGTTAAATAAGATTAGGTAAACTGGATATTGAGAAGTAAGCTGCACCAGCTGTTTGACAACGTAGGTCCAAGTAGTAATGCTGAAATATTGCAAGGGTGAAATATCAGCGCTTCCAGAAGATACAAAATGCCTATGATGGTGTTATATCAGTTTTTGGACTTGAAAAGAATAAGAAGATAACATAAGAGAAAAGTGTTCAAAATATCGTACAAGTCAAAATTTTAGTTTTCATTAAATTCATTTTCACCAAATTTCTCTTAGATTCTTGTATTCCTAATGGACAAACGTTTTCATAACAAACATATTACATCAACAACAGTACACTACGCCCTGTACTGGTTTTAAGGTGAAGTTTGGACACCAAAATAATAGCATGGAGGGAAGGTGCAAAGGGAAAATGCATTTTATCAATTAAATTTTATTTCCCTTCCATATGTATCTGAAAACTCTTGTATCCTACAGATGGATTATACATCACATAAAGCAATTGCAGATCTTATAGCAACTTTATTTTCATAATGTTTCATGACTTGAAAATTGCAGGCGATTCTTATACTTTTTGACAAACAAAACAAATCATGCTTTATATTTGAGGATCAAGGCTATGAATGAGATATTACCTCCCAAAGCATATCAATAACAATATCCATAAGAATCCACTGATCAAACTCGATTCCTTGTAGGCAACCCAAACCTAAATTCATACAAAAGGGCATTATTCATTTGAAAGAAAATGCACAAGGATAACTAGTTAAACACAAAATCTAAAATGATTCTTAAATTTTGATATCCCATGAGATCTTTAACAATTTTTAAAAAGAAAATCAGAATCTTGTGAGATAGTGGGAATGATACAAGTATAAAGGTGTACATCATTGCCCATACAGTCCATACATGACTGCTATAAATTTCTTGTAATAAATAAAATGTATTGAGTACCCCATGAATCGCACAAGTTAAATAAGCTCTGAAAGATTAACTTCAAGAATAATGGAGCAGGAAACAATCTAAGAAAAGTAATTTACACCTACCGAAAGAGCCACAACATTGATATAGAAGTCAATTAGTGTTGCAACCATCCACCTGCAAAAATGCATTGTACAATCAATATTGTAGAAGTGAATAAAGACCAATTTCATGCGAGGAAAAAGTAGCAAATATCTCTAAAGAATGAAAGGAAACAAAAACTAATGATTAGATATAAACAACATTTAAAGAATCATTGAAATCTTTTCATAGCTTTCTTCCCTGTCCCTCCCAAAACAAAGGCCAGTGAGAAGACTTTCTAATTGAAAAGAAGCTCATCACTGGGACCATGCCTTCCCTTTTTCCCCTGGAGTGATTCGAATCAACACCTCATGTTTTTCAACTATAGGTAGATGAATTCAGCTACATAAGCCCCTTTATCTAGTAACATACTCAGCAAGTGGGGAAATGAAATGGAAAGAGATAAAAGGAAACTAAAAACTTACGGAGTAAGAAGCTCTTTGCGAAAAGGAGAACCATCAGTTAGTAGAGTGTAAATCAAAGTTCCCAACATCAGAAAACCTAGAACACTGAAAGCAATCCTTGCACTCATGACAGCAGATTGCTTCGTCTTTTGTTCCACGCCCCTAAAAGTAAGTTTGTTTGTCAATGCATGAGCAACTATTACATAAAGGGAGAGACGGAGAAATCTGTATAGCTTGTTGTGTCTGTTTTAGATGAGGTATGAATGGACTTGCAAAACAGAATAACCACCAAAAGGAAAGCAAAGAATCGTGTTCCTGGTGCTATGGAAGATATTCTCTTCCTTCTAAAAGATTCCTAACCAGAATTGTGTCATGTTAAAACAGGATTACAAATCAGAGCAACAAAACTATAAAATGGCGGTTAATGAAAGAAGATGTTCAACCTTTTTAAGCAGTAAAGCAACCACCCAGACTTCCGCTATTAATGTCTAGGAAGAAAAACCTCCAGTTTCTATGAAAAATTCCCCCCCTTCAAGACAATTATAAATTTCACACATCAACATAGACATGCGTGTTTTTCCACTTGAAACCAAGTTTTTACTTACGAATAGAAGCATTCAAGCATTCTATCATCAGATAAAGGGGTGTGCACAAAAAATTAAAAAAAACTTGCAGCATTCTTCGCATCATGGCAACAAATGCCAGATACAGAATTAAAATGATGGAGTAGAATTTTAAACTTTGGAGCGTACTTTTTACCATTTCAAAGGCTACTGATTTAGGGAAGCCAATGTGATCAAAAGTGGTTATGCGCATGGTTCTCTGCTTCTACAAAAGCAACACACACACACACACAAGACACAAGCTTTGAGCAACTGAAAGGAGCAAAATGGAAACTTGAATAACTTCCATGTCCTATATGGGCTACAACCTTACTACATTATTTTAATAATATTCCTGCATTAGTGCATAATTCTAGAGACCAGAAATTCGAATCACATACTTGCTTTCATGCCGCAATAGCACACGATGCACCGGGTCTTGCAAAGATTCTTCAGGTGACAACTTGAGAAATTGGATAAAAATGTATACAGACGTTGTAATACTGAAAATATTGTGCAAAAAAACAAAAACATTAGACAACAAAGCCTGACAATATATTGCAAGACTACCTTAAAGAAGTAACCTTTTGACACTACATCCATTTCTATCAACAATAACTACCACGTTTGAATTAATTTCTTAAAGAGCTTCTTTTTTTTAAAAGAAAAGGTTCTTGAAGAGATTTGCACTTGATGGAACAAAAATTAAAGTACAATAACTACAGGACATACCTGCCAAAGCATATTAGCAGAAGTATCCAAATTGTTGCGGTGATAAAGTTCGATTCTTTGTAGCAAATCCAAGCCTAATTGATAATCAGCAGACAAGTCTCTCAATCAAACCATGCCATGTTCTTAGCTTAAGAACCACAGCCAATAAATAGAAAGTTAGATGTACCGCTACAGCTATAACGTTGATGTAGAAATCAACTAGAGTAGCAATCATCCACCTGCAACATAAAAAAGAGATAGAATTTTCAGTTATTTATACTACAATAAAACTCTGAAACAGCAAAGAGAATGTTTGACCTCAAAGAAATGAGTGAGAGGCAGTGTGTGTATTTTATTTACGGAGTGAGGAGGTCTCTGCGAAATGGGAAGCCATCGACGTAGATTGTGTAGACGAGAGAACCCACCATTAAACATCCCATTACTAAGAAGAGAGCTCTTAAGAAATTTGATAATGGAATTGCCATTTTCTGCTTGCCTGCTTCTTACTGTCTTCTCCAATTCTAGTCTTCAAACTGCAGAGAAGAAGACGGGGACGTTGAAGACGTCGAGATTGTGGAGAAGCTGAGTACACGTAGTCGCTACTCGCTACAAAATCGGGTTAAGATTGTAAAATTAGTAGGTGTGAGTACTTGGGCCCTGTTGGTTTTTGGGCTCCTTTCCCTTTACCTGACCCAATATTAAGGCCTTTACCTGACCCAATCTTCAGGCCTAAGGGCACTTTTTATGCACCCTTCTAATACAGTACCTTGTCGGAGATTTGAATACTTTGTTAGAATGTGTTTATGATTATTTTTTTAAAATAATTTTTATTTAAAAATATATTAAAATAATATTTTTTTATTTTTTAAAAATTATTTATACATAAACATATCAAAATAATATGAAAATATTAATTTAAAATAAATAAATAAATAAATAAAATTATTTTTTTCAAAAACATTTTTGAAACGTATAAATAAATAGGCTCTTGGAGTACATAGTCCTAGATGGGCTTTTCATGCCCCAAATGATACTTCAATATTTTTAAAAATTTAATTAAAAATATTTTAAAATAATATATATTTTTTAACATTAACATATTAATTATTTAAAAACATATAAAAAATATTAATTTGATATTTTTTTCAAATAAAAAACATATTCTCACTATTTTTTAATGATTTTAATTTGTTGATATTAAAAATATAAAAATTAATTAATGTATTTTAAAATAAAAATTATTTAAAAAAAATACCTTTCCCCTTGTTGCTTTTTCCCTCTTTCTTTCGGTTTATTTTCTTTTTCACTCTTTTGTTTTTAACTTTTTCTGGGTCCATTTTACTTTCCCTTGTTCACCCCTGAAGAAACATGGATGTTTTTACTTTTTAATACATGTTTTAGAAAGTCTAGAAGAATATAGATTAATTATTATTATTATTTTAAAAAAACAGCACATTTAGCTTAAAAAATAGAAGAGAAAAAAAACAAACATCAAGAAAAGCTACAATAGTAACTTTTTATTAAAATATTTTAATACTTCTAATTTTAAAAATACTTTTCTTTTATTTCTTTTTTATTAAAATATGCTGATTTAAAAAAAAAAACCGAAGAAACCAGAGCAGAAGGCGTACATCCATCAAATTAAACATAAATAAATAAAATAACACCGTAATAAGAAAAGAAAAAAAGTCCATCCGAAAAGAGAAACAACTTGCAGGGGTAACCGGCACAAACAAAGCCTTGAATCGAATGCCACGTCATGAGTCCCAACAAACAACAACCAACTCACACGTGCGGTTTTTTTTTAAAAAAAAGTTTTTAATTAATTAAACGAATCAAATCAAAACAAAAGATTTGGAAGAAACTGTTCCTGTCTCTTTCCTTTCCCTCACATATATAAACTCTCTCTGCCTCCCTTTCCTTTCACTCTCCTTCCTCCACCTCTCCCTTTCCAAAGAGGAAACAAACCCAACAAAAAAATAAAAAAATAAATAAAATTGAATCCATTTATACAAAGAACTCTACTTCTCTTCAATCTCCATCCTCATTCTCAAACCCTAGCATTATTATTTCTCAATTTCATCCCCTTTCCTTTTCTTTCAGAGAAGAAAGAAAGTGATGGCGGCAACAGTTGCGGCACCAGCGGTTACGGCTCAACCAGCGGCAGTGGCTGCTACTGCATTGGGAACGGCTGAAGCAGGACAGTTTCCGAATTCCTCGCTTTACGTTGGGGATCTGGAGCATAACGTTAACGAAGGACAACTGTTTGATCTGTTTAGCCAGGTGGCGCAGGTTGTTTCCATCAGGGTTTGTAGGGATCAGGCTAGACGAGCCTCACTTGGTTATGCTTATGTCAATTTCAGCAATCCTCAAGATGGTAACTTTTTTCGCCTTTTATACGATTCTTTGGCTCTTGTTTTTAGTCCCTGATACTAATTTGTTTTCATGTGTTATTGTTAATCAACGCGTGCGTGCATGCATCAGTGCTGAGAATTTAATTTAATTTATTTTTTGTACTGATTGATGTCAATCTATTTATAGTTTTCCTAGTTATTAAGATCAATCTAATTAGTTTTTTTTACTGCAAAGGTTAGGAGAAAGAGGGGAGATTGGAGGTTTATTTATTGACGCTTGATTTTTTCTGTTTCTTGGTTTTTAAGAAAAAATTCTGGAACTTTTTTGTGCACAGTCCATGAATGCCAGCCACTGTGAACAACAACTTCCTGGTTTTTTCCCAAGCTTATCCAATATTTCTGATACCCTTCTCTGCCACCCTTCCTCACACCTTTTGAATGTTGCACGCCTTAGTTTAATGTAACTGTCAATTTAGGTTTGTGTGTACATATTCTGTCCCTGTGACTTGAAGTATGAGGGCATACGTCATTTTCCTCAATCCCTTCTCAGCATTTTGATCCTGAATTTGGTTTTGTGAGCTGCAGCTGCAAATGCAATGGAGCTTCTGAACTTCACCCCTTTGAATGGGAAAGCTATCAGAATTATGGTTTCCCATCGTGATCCTAGTATGAGGAAGAGTGGACATGCAAATGTCTTTATCAAGAACCTGGACACTTCAATTGATAACAAGGCATTGCAGGAAACATTTGCTTCCTTTGGGCCTGTCCTTTCCTGCAAGGTAGCTGTTGACAACAATGGTCAATCAAAAGGTTATGGTTTTGTACAGTTTGAAAATGAGGAAGCTGCTCAAAGCGCAATCAATCGGTTGAACGGTATGCTGATAAATGATAAAGAAGTTTATGTTGGACGTTTTGTTCGACACCAAGAAAGGATTGAGGCCACTGGATCACCAAAATTTACAAATGTTTATGTTAAGAATTTGTCGGAGACAACTTCTGATGAGGACCTTAAGAAATTCTTCAGCAATTACGGTGCCATCACCAGTGCAATTGTTATGAAGGACCAAAGTGGGAAGTCCAAAGGTTTTGGTTTCGTGAACTTCCAGAGCCCAGATTCTGCTGCTGCTGCTGTTGAGAAGTTGAACGGGACCGCCTTCAATGATAAGGTTTGGTATGTGGGGAGGGCCCAGAGGAAAGGAGAAAGGGAGGCAGAGTTGAAAGCCAGGTTTGAACAGGAAAGAAATAGCAGATATGAGAAACTGAAGGCTGCCAACCTGTATTTAAAAAATCTTGATGACAAAATTGATGATGAAAAACTGAAGGAATTATTTTCTGAGTTTGGATCTGTAACATCATGCAAGGTATATTTTATTTATAAGTAATAAATATGATGTAGATGCTTTTAAAAGTGATACTTGGGTTATTTTTCCATGTAAATAAATTTTTCTTTGTTATCCATGTGCTAATATTTCTTCAGGTTATGCTTGATCAACAAGGATTGAGTAAGGGCTCTGGTTTTGTTGCCTTTTCTACACCTGAGGAAGCTTCAAGAGCTGTAAGTTTTTAATTTTTATTTGTGATTATACAGTTGCATTTTTTTGTATATTAATCTGCTATTACCAATTTCTGTTTTCAGATGAATGGAATGAATGGAAAGATGATAGGAAAGAAACCCCTGTATGTAGCCGTTGCCCAACGCAGAGAAGAGAGGAAGGCTCGGCTGCAGGTGATCCTCATTACTGCATATTTTTCTCATCAAACAATTATTTCTCTCTTTTTTGCTCCAATAAGAAAACCTTTGTTGCCGGGAATCACATGATCATTTATTCAACTTTTCATATGACCTGTACATGTCTTGCATAGTCCTCAAATGTGTTTTATACTGGTGGCACCTATAAACTATGACTACTGAACTCTCCAATTGCTTTGTATCATTGTCATTGTTAATCTGGATGAAGACCTTGATTTACAGCCGGAATGACTAGTTTTTTGCTTTTTTTTTATGAGCTTTGGGGAGTGAAATGATTCAGATACGCTGTAAAACCAGGTCCAGATGAAGATGGATAAAGCAAGATATATTCAGGAATCTGAGGGTTGCTTTTGTCTTGCTATTTACTTTTCAAGACCTAAAGTTGATTTTTTTTCCCCATAAAACAACAGCAGTGTGCACAAAGACATGAGAGTTATGCTTGCTCTAAAGTTCAATAGTTTGAAAGTATATAAGGCTAGAATCTGATGTAATCGCCTATATTTTCTCTTTATTTGTAAAGTGTAGATGGATTGTCTTAATTGGCTTTTCTTCTCAGGCACATTTTACTCAAATTCAGGCACCTGGACTATCACCTATGCCTTCAGGGCTTCCTGGATATCATCCTGGGGCACCCAGGCTTGCACCACAGCAGCTCTTTTTTGGCCAAGGAACTGCCGGCATGATGCCCCCTCAGCCTACAGGCTATGGTTTCCAGCAGCAGCTCTTGCCTGGAATGCGTGCTGGTGGTGGCCCAAACTTTGTTATGCCATATCAGATGCAAAGGCAAGGACAACAAGGGCAGAGGATGGGTATTCGGCGTGGAGGGAACCACCAACAGATTCAACAGCAACAGCAGGTACATTATCGTTTAAATGTCTTTCAACGTTTCCCTCCTTTAACTGTCACTTAAGAAAATGTCATGTTTCCCCTTACATAAGTAGTGTGATTGTTAATTTTCTTATGTTAGTCTTACTGCTTTACATGGGCAAATCATTTTAATTTTTCCTGAAGTTTTTATTGTAAAGAGGCGCTTGCTTGATTGGAACCTCATGACTAAAGTATGAGGTATTATTGCACTGCAATTTTTTAGGAACATTGTGTCTAAAGTTTCTTCCTCTGATTGTTAATTACATGATGGAGAGTGGCCACTGTTATTTTCGCCATCACCTGATCTCTTTGCTCTTACTATTCTCATTTTTGTTTTGTATCATGGGCTAATTGTTCTCAATTCAGTGTTGCCCCTAATCTTGATGTGTATTTTGAGTCGATCTCAAAACTATTCTGCTACAACTGTTTTTACATGTCTGATATATGCTTCATTTTAAATCCAGCTATTGCACCGAAATACCAATCAAGGCTTAAGATACATGGGAAATGCAAGAAATGGTATAGATTCATCTGCAGCTCCCCAAGGTTTTGTTGCTCCGGTGATGCCTTTTCCCTTTGAGGCATCAGGGATGCCTGTAACTCCTAGAGATTCCCAGCGAACCGCTCCGGTTCCCATCTCAGCTCTCACAACTGCTTTGGCGTCTGCTACACCAGAGAAGCGCATGGTGGTATGTCATATAACACAACATTTCTCCCCCTTTTTGAGAAAATGCACCTTATGCAAGTTGGAGATGGATATATGAAACATTACTATTGTTTTCTTTTATGCTTACTGGCAGATGCTGGGTGAACAGCTTTATCCCCTCGTGGAACGTCTCGAGCCAGATCATGTGGCAAAGGTGACTGGGATGCTATTGGAGATGGATCAAACCGAGGTGCTACATCTTATTGAATCTCCCGATGCTCTCAAGAAAAAGGTGGCTGAGGCAATGCAGGTCCTTCAGGAAGTTGGTGCTTCTAGCGTCGGTGATCAGCTTGGTTCATTGGCACTCAATGAATGAAGCGTGCCTTATTTTTGTGGGTAAATGCATATTGGTGCTTCTGAGCCCAGTTTTTGGAGGGCTTGATGACCGGTCGGCCATTCTTGGAGTTTCTCTGAAACTAATCTTCTAGGACCTTATTTTGTTTAGTGGATTGGTGGCTTGCCACCGAAATTGATTAGATTTTTTTATCTGGATTCGAGGACATGAAAAGGCTAGCGATTTTTAGGATTATCATGTTATTTTATG
Organism: Populus alba x Populus glandulosa; assembly: GCA_033617975.1. NCBI lineage: Eukaryota > Viridiplantae > Streptophyta > Magnoliopsida > Malpighiales > Salicaceae > Populus > Populus alba x Populus glandulosa. Next base: position 19,455,726 of record CM066147.1, on the reverse strand, counting down.
TTTCTCTAAACTATTATTCTTTGACCTATCATAGAATTTTATTCTGGATTTTGGGGTTTTTTTTTATGATAATGCGTAGCTATTGGTTAATTAATTATACAGTGAGCTATAAATTGGACCAGGAATGAGTTGACAGGAGATCAGTGCTGCTGTGGATCGGAGAGAGAATGTGATACCATTTCATCACCACTGCCATTCTCGAAAGACCAGGTGAGTAATCCACGAATCAAGTTTTTCTCAAACAGGGTTGATATGACATTTTTACCCTGTCAGATTCTGCATTCCCGGTGTAAAATATAGTTCTGAAATCTTGGGGGTGACGTGGAGAAGTTTTAGGACGCAGTGCAATGCGGGTACGATTTGACTTTGCTGCAGTCTTATCTCACAGGCGACAGTGAAAACTAAGCGTGTTCAATATGCCCCTAAGCTCCTGCCACCGAATAATGAGTCCCGATGTGGATTTGCTATGGTCCTTGAATTTGTAGCGTCAGCTTGCAAAATTTGCATGTTTTCAGGAAACGAGGGCATGAACAGCGCATATGATGCCATACCTAACTCTAATTTCTATTCTATTTAGGTAATAAAATTATTTTCTAAATTTTTTTTATTTGTTTTTCAGAAAATATTTTCTAAAAAGTATTTTTCTATATTTATTTCTTTTTAAATATCTTACATAAAAATTAATCAATGTAAAATATTTATAATTAACTTTTAAATTTAGTTTAGTTGTTAAAAAATATTTTCAACCTATCAAGTTTCATAAAGTATTTTTTAAATAGTAAGTCATTCAACTATTTTAATTATTATTGTCACCTCACTAGCATTTCCTCCACCATCATCATCTTCTTTTTCTCCACAACTATTGTCATCTCATAAATACCATAATTACCTCACCACCACCTTCTCTATCATTATCATCATGTCATCACCACCAGTTAAATTTATTAATATTTCACTACAATTACGACCACCTCACCATTGCTTCTTTTATCTCTATTATCATACCATTATCATCATTATTATCATCATCTTATCATCACCACTATAAAAAAAATATTTCCATCTAACATATTTTTTTAGAGATGAAAACAAAACCTTATTTTCCAAAAGGTGCTTAACTACACCAGTGTGGGTTCAAGATGATGTCATTAGTTAGAAGCTGCTTTTGTCCTTTATTTCCCTCGTGACAGAATAGAAACCAAGTTGAAATTGCATGGAATGCTATATAATTAACTAGGGGTGTGCAAAAAAACCGGAAAACCAAATAAACCGAAAAAACCGAAAAAAAATTAACCGAAAAAACCGAATCGAAAAAAAAATCGATTAGAATAGTTAGGAAAAATCTCGGTTCGGTTCGGTTTTCGATTTTGTAATGCAGGAACCGGTTAACCCGGACCGAACCGAACCGGTTAAAAAAAAAAAGCAATATAAATAGAAAATTTATTCCCTCCTCTCACTCTTTCTCTCCAACCCTAGCCCCCTCTCACTCTTTCTCTCCATCTCCCTCCCAGCAGCCCCCTCCCCCTCTCACTCTTTCTTTCCATCTCCCTCCCAGCAGCCCCCTCTCCCCTCCCCATCCCCCTCTCGGCCTCTCCCGTCCCCAAGCGCTTTCAACTATTCCGTTAGTGGGTTTTCATTCTTGCTCTTCGTGCTTTGTCTGCTTCCATTTGTTGATGTTTCCTTTTTGGTCTTAAAACAATGCTCCCTTTCATCGGGTGCAAGCTAGATTGCTGTCTGAAACTGGGCATAAAGGAACATGAATTCCAATCTCTACTAGGTTTGCTGGGACTTGGGGTATATGGACTGTTGATTACTCTAAATTTAGAGAGATGATGAGAGGCGTGTTCAAGAGAATCAAATGTATAGGTTGTCTCGATTTTTTGAAATAAAAAACCGGACCGGACCGAAACCTGTCGGTTTGACTCGGTTTCGGTTCGGTTTCGGTTTTTTTTTCAAAAAAACGAAAGAACCGGTTTGGTTGTTTTTTTCAGTTCAAAACCGAACCGAACCGAAAATGCTCACCCCTATAATTAACAAGTAAGAAAGAGCATTCCTTTTTGTATCTACTTTCAGGAAGAGAAGTGCGATACCGCCCATCGCTTTAATGTTTGTTTGGCAGTATAATTATAATTGTGTTTTAAATAATTTTTTATATTAAAATATATATTAATAATATTTTTTTATTTTTTAAAAATTATTTTTGACATCAAGTATTCGACTTGTTCCTTATATGAGAAAGCTTGACTCGCTTATCAGAGCTTGGAAACATTATGGTTTCTCTGAGCTTTACTTTTAGCAACAATGAGGACATTACTGCCTTGGAGTGTGCTTGCCAGTTACCACTGTATTCTGTTTTGTATGCACAAAAGCATCTTGTTTATATTCTCTAGTCTCTGATTTAATTACATGATGAGTTTCCAGTATCAAATGTGTCTTTCCCGAGGAAGATTAAATTTAAAACCTCTTAAAGCAGTGAAAAAAGCACAATCACTCAAACGAGATCAACTACACTCCAAATCAGTGATAAATAGCTCAAAACTTTCCTAGTTTCAGTTAATTTTTGTTTCTGACCTATATAGTAAGAGTGATGAACAAAGTAAAAGATCTCACACATGAAGTCTGGGCGAACATCACCTTCTACCTTTCGATTATGTCACAGCCACTGAACCAGTCCTCTCCTGCACCATCGGATTTCCCATTCCCTGTAGGGCGATGAAGGTCGTCTGCATAATCTTCTTCTGTTCTGGGTGGCTTGGGATTCTTGGTTTTGTTTCTCCATCTGTTTTTTTTTTTTTTGGAGGAGGGGGTGTTTTGGTGGTTCAAATTTTGGGCACTTGGCGCCAAGATTCAGAACTTTGGGCCAGCTGCTTGAGATGGGTCATGGCCCAATTTATTATCGTAGAGGGGTTACACACTTGTAATAGAATTCTCCTTAAGCGTCGAAAGAGTTTCAACTTTCAAGTTCGAGTTTGAAAGGTCCACCGCTTATATTATTTAATGTGTTGTTTGTTTATTGAAAGTCAATTTTTAGAAAATTATTTTTTAAATTTTTATTTATTATTTATTATTTAAAAAAATTGATTAATTAAAAAAAATTTTCAATTAAAAAAATTAGTTTGGTTTCTAAAAAAATATTTTTCTTTTATTTCAAGTGAAAAATACTTAATTTTCAAAAGCTGAAAAAAACTCAAAAATATACTTTATTTGTTTATTATATCAAAACTAGTTTTTAATATTTTGTTTAATTTTTTTAATTTTTTTCTCAATTTTATTTCTTAAAATTTAATTTAATTTGATTTTTATATTAATTTTGATTCTTATTATTTTTATTGATATTTGTTTATCTCCTATTATTTTTTTAATTTAAATTTTTTATTTATTAGATTTGATTTTCATTCTTTTCATTATTATTTATTTTATTTAAAATAATTTATGAAATTGATTTTTTTTCTTTTTAATTTTATTATTTTTCAATTTTTTTATTATATTTAATCATTATTCATTTAATAAATTTAAAATAATAATTAAAATATTAATAAATTATTTTACATCTTATTTTCATGATATACCGAATAATATTGAATTCACGCAACCCAACTTGGAATTTTATCTCTACCTTATGCTCCGTTTGTTTGCTGGAAAGTAGTTTCTTTTTGTAAAATGAATTCCAGGGAAAGTGAATTCCGAGAAAGTATTTTCCGATGTTTGGTAGTGTAATGAAAAATGAGTTGGAAAACACTTTCCAGTGTTTGGTTATGTCATGGAAAATGAGCTGTAAAATAACTTATTAATATTTTATTTTTCTCCAGTTTATTAAGATAATGAGGAACAAATCTTTCAAATTAAAAAGTTGAATGAGAATGAAATTGAAAAAAAAAATATAATTTCATAAATTATCTCAAATAAAATAAATAATAATCAAAATAATAGAGATCAAATCTAAAAAATTAAAAATAAAATGAAAGATGAAGAAATTAAAATAATAATAATCAACATTTCATAAATTATTTCAAATAAAATAAGTAACAATCAAAAGAATGAGGACCAAATTGAATAGATAAAAAATTTCAATAAAAATATAACAAGGAAAGAACAAATAGCAATTATAAAAATAATGACCAAAGTTAATATAAAAATAAAATTTTAAGAGATGAAATTGAAAAATAAATATTCAAAACAAAATATATATATATAGCAATTAAAAGTTTGAGGATCAAATTTGATATAATCAGCAAATAATGATATTTCTAAATTTTTCACAACTTCTAGAAAGTGTTTTCCCCCCAAATTTTTCAGGAAAACACTTTCCTGAAAACCAAGTCAAATTTTTCTTTTACTGGAAAGTGTTTTCCATTGACCAACTTTTCTACTGGTAAACAAACACAAGAAAGTTTGGAAAATGATTTCCCGGAAACTACTTTTCGGAAAACAAACACAGCAAAAGGAAAAACACTTTCCTTAAAACTAAGTCAAATTTTTCTTTGACTGAAATTAACTGGAAAGTGTTTCCGTTGATCGAAAAATATTTTTCGTTGACTAGAAAGTGTTTTCCGATAACCAACTTTTTTAATGACAAACAAACATAGAAAAATTTAAAAAATAATTTCCCGAAAACTATTTTTCAAAAAACAAACATTGCCTTAATGTTTCCATAGGCAAATAACGTAAATGGAGGGCCACATATCCTGCACAAAATACTGGAAACTTCAGTGGTAAGTATTTAGCTGCTAATCGATGTTGGATTTTAAAATATTTGCTAGCCATTTTAGTTTTTTATTAAAGGATTGATTGGGTGTGCCAGTACAGAAATATTAAAGGAAATAAATTTTAGTGCGTTTTTTAAAATAAACTAAAAAATTTGAAAAAAAATAACTGTACTGTACTAACCTATTTAATAATCACGTTTTTTTAAAAAATATTTTTTAATTAAAAATATATTAAAATATTTTATTTTTATTTTTATATCAATTCATTAAAATCATTAAAAAATATCATAAAAATATTTTAAAAAACAGAAAGTTTGACCATGGATTTCACTATTTCCCTGAACAGTGCTCTCTTCCTCTCTCTATCTCTCCCTCTCCTTCCATTTTGATCATCTAACTTTATTTCTTTAATAATCTCATCTTTTCAAGTTATATTGGGGTGATTTTACATGCCAGGTTTTTTCTCTTCGTATGTTTTCACGTATGCAAAGTGTCAAAAAAATTATTTTAATATTAAATTAATATTGATTTTTTGATATAAAATATTAGGTTAAAGTTAAAAAAGAAAAAAAGGCCTCATTTTCATTATTTTTTTTAAACTTAAATTTGGTCCATGAAGTCTGAGTTAATGTATTTAATTTGTCATTGAAGTTTTAAGATGTTATATTTTGGATCTAAACTTTTATTTTTTTCATGTTTTAATTTTCTAAATGTTGGAAAAGGTGAGAGAAAATTGTTAAAAAATATTAGTGAGAGAGAAAGTGTTTAGATGATCATATTTTGATAAAAAAAAAAAACTAATTTTGGTGTTAATGGGTTCCTTTTTACAAGGGGAGTTTAATAAATGTGGTGTTAATTTTAAATAATGTTAGAAAAGGTATATCAAGGTGGTCCATAAGGTTTTTTAATTAATTTATTTCTCATTTTTTAAAGTCATTAAAGAGTGTTTTGTGGTTGAAAATTAATATATTAAAATTTATAGAATATTTTTCAAATTGTTTTCAAGCAGAAACAAGTTGAAAATATTTTTTTAAGTAGAAAAGGCCAAAAGCTACTAGGCTTAGTAGCCTATGTATGTGCGCCTAGTTGGTTTTTTGAAAGAACATGTCATGTTAGGTGTGTGTATAGGACTTCATGCTTGATCCATCCAAGCCTTTTTAAATATTTTACGTTAAAGTATGGATGATGTATTGCTTGTTTCTTTTTTTTTAAAAAAAAAAAAAACAATATAATTGACTCATCATTTATTGGCCTAGTTTTATAATGACCCTTTGGTTGCCAAAAAGTCAGCCTTGGTTTTTTTTTTTCTTTCCAAAAAAGTTAATTTATTAGCTTAGTTTCTAATGACCTTTTGGTTGCTAGAAAGTCGGCCCTAGTTTTTTTGCCAAAAAAAATTTATGTTTAGCTTGTTTTTATCCAAAATACCTAGAAACACCTTAAAAACCTTGATAAATTCACTTTTGACCTTGAATAACATAAAAATCACCTAAAAAAATAATATCAACCCGAAATAATAATAAAAATTCTCAAGCTTTGGATATACCATTTTAGGTGATGGGGAGAACATATAGTAAAACTCTTTTCATTAAATGAAACTCGTTGATATAAAATTTAATATTTTTTGTGGTTAAAATTGGTATCAACCAATATTTTTTCTATATGATTGGACTACTTTCTATATTGTCTCTCAAGCAAGAAACTCAAAATAAAAAAAAATAAGGTTGTGTATTAAAATTATAATTTTAAAGCATTGAGGAACAAAAAATATATCATTTAAAAAGTTGGAGGAACAAAATGAACTTCTAATCTTGAAACCACCCACCTATTTTCTTCACTCTTTATATTTTGATATCCTGACCTTAAATTATGTCATTTCATAATAAAGTTACTTAAATTATACATCGATGTGGATATAAAAAGGCAAATGATTTAAAAAAAAAATGGTTTAGGGAGGGGGAAAAAAAGGCATCGTGGCAATTTACTGTTTCTTGTGTTTTTATATATGGTGGTCTGGACTACAATGATTTGCTTATGCTTTTTAGTATTTTCTATAATTACTTGTAATGATATTTTTTTATTTATTAGTTTATATATATTTTTTATTTATTTTATTAAGTATAACCTCTATTTTTTATTAAAAAAATCATGATACAAAACACACATCCATAAAATCAATGGTTTTTTTCTTTTATATTAAAAATTAATTTAAAATCTTATCCATATCACTATGTGGATTAAAGTACCTGAGACAATAACAAAAATCAGTAAAATATGTTTTGACAAAAAAAATGACTTGAATAAAAAAGTTATAGATTTCGGGTTGTGAACACGATATGGAGAGCTCATTTGACATGAGACAATAATTGTTTTCTAATATGTTTTTTTATTTAGAAATACATTGAAATAATTTTTTAAAAATTTAATTTTGACATTAGCACATTAAATTTGAAAACACCTAAAACAATTATTTTAGAAAAAAAAATAAAAAATATTAAAAAAATATATTTTTAAAATACAAAAATAAACATAGTCAAAAACTTGCATGTCAGTTAAAAAAGACATGGGATACCCTTAACATACTAGTTAGACCATCTTTCATGTTTTTTTGGGTGTGGTCAAAGGGCAAAGTTGTTAAAAGAATAAAAACTTTTTTATTTTATAATTGCGAATACAACCATGAATTAGGAATATTTTTTGTAAATGCTGGTGAATTGTCATAGGTTAAAAAAAATGATGGAATAGCAAAGTTTATAAAAATTTTATTTCAAATATGTTTTGAGTCAAAATATACATATTTTAAACTCCAATTAAAAACTAAAAAAGTTATTGTTCAAATATTAATAGGTGATTATGAGCAGTCAAGTGTCAATCTACCATAATCAAATGAGAACTTGCTTCAAACAAATTACATAGATAACCTAGCAGATGTATTTATGAATCGGTAGGATAAGTTTAGGCCGGAAAGAAGGTATGATCCTGCTAGATCAAAATAACAACTTAAAAAAACAATAATTTTTTATTCGATCGTTGGATTGTGCTCGAATTCTTATAAGAGTTTTTAAAAGTTATTTTCTTTATAGTAGCCATTACACCATTGTGTTTGTTGTCAGGTATTTAGATATAAAAAATCTTCTCAAGACCTCATGGTTTTGATAATTTTAAGATTTTTTTTTAATTTTAAAATTAGATTACTGATTTCACTGATTATTACAAACTGATTAATTGAGCTTGAAATATCATAGCTTAATCATGTTGTACTTTAAAAATACATTAAGTTTCTTATCATGCTTAAGAATAATATTTCTAAACGCAACATTGTCTAACTACACTAATTACTAATATTTTTAATTTACCGTCCTAATTGGAAAAATTTATTCCCTGAATTGGTAAAAAACGCAACCCGAGCGAACACCCTTCTATATTAATCTCTACACGCCACACAACTCTAAAAGTGGGGAGAGACCTTCGGCTTTGGCCCACATCGCCAAAACCCAACAGTCAAAACTCTAATCCCTCATCCCTCTCCGCCCCCATCACCGCAGCTATGTCTTTGGACTCTCACATAGAAAAGGTCCTATGGACCAAGTTCCAAATCTCAAAACGAGTCACCGAACTCGCCTCTCAAATCACCTCCGATTTTTCCTCTGTTTCTCCCCCTCCACTCATTGTGGGCGTGGCCACTGGAGCTTTCTTGTTCTTGGCTGACTTGGTCAGGCAAATCCAACTCCCCATTTCCGTTGATTTCATTCGTGCCGAATCATACGGTTCTGGCACTGAGTCCAGCGGAGCTCCCCGCATCTCCCTCGACTTGAAGCTCGATGTTAAAGAGAAACACGTCATTCTGGTACCTCTCCTCCTTTGACTCGTACAACTTACTATTCCTCACGTCTCGAGGTTTTTTTTTTTTTTTTAATATTCTTAGCAATAAATTAATGTGTTTGGATGTTAATCTTGACCACAGTCGGGTAGGATTTCATTTCTGAACGGATGTTCCGCCTAACCCCCAAAATTATTGTTCTACAAGTATTCAACTGGTGGAAAATCAAGTTGAAAAGGAATCGGAATTGAGTCTAATGAGACTACAAGAATTAACACCATGGATTAAACCTTGGAAGAGATATTTTATCAAATGAAGCGTTATCATGATCTTTCCAAGAAAGTATGGTTCTTTTGAATTAATTGATTCAATCACATGGTATGGAAAATGATCCTCTCATGTCTTAACTCCGGAACAGATTGGCTTTATTAAAATCAAGTTGCAGGATGTTTTTTCTTGGTGGACATGTGCAATGATCCATGTTTTAGATTAATCACTGCTGTTCAATGACACATTGTTTCTGTGAAAAAAAAACAAACAAAAACACTCAGGATATGGGATGTTCTCATTTCCCTCCATACTCATATGACTGATCTGTAGTTAGACCAAACATGAATAGTAAATGACACGTATAGTTTAATGGAAAAATTATTAAAATCATTTTACATTTCCAAGATTTTTTCATTGATGATTTTTTTTTCCTATTATAATTTATCAGGGATTGTTGATTAAGGCAATGCTGTTTTCTGCTGCTTAAAGCTTTACTATGTTGTTGTCTTAGGTTGAGGACATTGTAGACACAGGAAACACTTTATCTTGTCTCATTAAACACTTGGAATCCAAGGGAGCATCTGCTGTATCAGTGTGTACTTTCCTTGATAAACCAACCAGAAGGAAGGTGCATTTTGAACTATTGGGTGATGGAAAATATTACCAAGGATTTGAGGTACTCTCCCCCTGTGTTATATTGATTAATGAATAAAGATATTTAGTTTATCATTATAAAAATATCCCAGAGTTTATACACATTTAAAATTATAAGCATATAAAAGTATAACTAATAACAAATATGCTTTCAACACAAAAATAATAATAGAATACTAGAATACATACTAATTATATATTCAAACTTGCAATTGATATAAAATAAAAAATTCTAGCATGCATACTAATAATAAAATTAACTATGCTTAAATTAAAACAAGAATGATACTAATTGTTGAAGCACTTTAAAGTAATGAATCTTTTATTGTTGTCAAGAATAAATCATTTGTCTTTAAGGTTTTCTTGCTCCTCGCTTGTGCAACTAGGATGTTTACAATATGTTTTTCAAGATTTCAACACCACCACCTTGATTTATATGCATTTCTAAACAAGGTCTTTGAATAAAAGATTATGTAACTCAAATATCCTTCAACAAGATGAACCTAACCTCTAGATCTAGGAGGAAAATCAAAGCAGAAAAGGAGAAGAAAAATCCTAAAAATGAGGCGAGGAAAAATGTGTAAAATCTAAAAAATTCAAGTTAAAAACTCTTTATTCACCCTATTTTTATAGTGAATTTTGGAATATAAAAGGTTGAAGAATTAGTAAGAAATAATTCTTGCCATTATTAACATTTGATTAATCACCATAAATCAATAATTAAATCTAGAAAAACCAAGGGTTATTTGAGATTAATTTCTCATTCACCCATAATTTGTTTAAATCATGTTAATTAAAACAAATTTTCAATAATTCTTCGCATGAATAAAAATTGTCTCGCTAGTTTAAGAATGACTCAAATACATCTGGAAGATACTGATTTGGTAGATTATTACATTAGGATAAGTAACTTTTGACTTTGAACATTTCTTAATGAAATATTATCAGATTTACTCGGCTAAATAGCGAACCCAATGTCTTGAACTATTTAACATTTTGTGTAAACCAAGACATTAATACTCATGTAGTTCTCTACGTAGATATTTTCTTTGGTTCTCACCGTTGTGTTCATTTTGATATTGAACAACTCTTGGATTCATGAATGCTTTAAAGAATTTATCCTTTATCAAAATTCTCAAAGAAACAACCACATTTTTCACTCATATAAGTGATCTTTTATTAAAAATATTTTGTTATATTCCACATGGTGTACCAATATATGAAAATCATTAAGAACTCAACTGATCATTTATCACGCTTCAGCTAGAACTTATTTTATCATAGAAATAAGCAGGAAATGATACTTTTCTAGTGTTATCGAGAATGTTACATGACTTAGTTTTTCATTTAAACCTGGATCTTGAAATCTTTAATCAACTAGGTATAATTACTATCATTACACTTTCATCTTTTGAAGGCTTTAAACTCATTCCCTTCGATGAATTATACACAAGCTCTTTCGATAAATCTTTGGTTTGCAGATCCACAATATTTTTTTTGACTATACATGGTCGATGAAAATAATTTTATTTGATAGCAAGTGCATAACAATATTATGTCTATGACGTAGATGTCCTAGACTTCTCCTTATACTTTGTGCCCTTCCACTTGTTGATTAACTATTGCAATGAACACAAATAACCAACATTAGTTTTGACCAACATAGAATATCTTCTAAGAAATTTTGAATTTATTCGGCTTCCTATCCAACTTTATCAAGAGCAATAGATCCTGATTCTATTGTGAATATAGTGATACACATTTGCTTGGAGGATCTTCATGACACAACTGCTCCACCAAGTATGAAGACATCCATCTGTGGATTCAAATCCTCGGTGTCAGATATCCAATTAGCATTACTATACTTATCTTGGTTTAAATGCTCTTCTAAACAAGGTCTTTAAACCAAAGATTATATAACTCAAATATCTTTAAAAAAGATAAACTTAAGCTCTAGATTTACAAGGAAAATCAAAGCATAAAAAGAAAAAGAAAAATACTTAAAATGAGGTGAGGAAAAGTGTAAAATATGAAAAAAAAAAAATTAAGTTAGAAACTCTTCCTTCACCCCACCTCCTATTTTTATAGTGAATTTTAGAAGTTAAAATATTGAAGGATTAATAAGAATTAATTTTCACCATTATCAACTTATGATTAGCCACCATAAATCAAGAATTAAATCTAGAAAAATCAATGATTATTTGAATGGGAAAACCAGGTTCATTGAGATTAGTTTTTCATTTATCTATAATTTATTTATTCATGTTAAGTACAACAAATTTCCAACACCCCTCTTTCTCATGTGGTTCCATTGAACAATTTTTTCTTTGCTAGATTAGGTGGAAGGAAACACCTCCAACCCCTTGATGTAATCCTTATTGATGACATTTGATATTGAATGGGGAGAAGTATTTTTGAATATTTAGTTGTGACACCTATTTCACTGTTCCATAATCGGAACTCCTCAACCTGATTGTTCTCGTTTCTCCATTAGTTGCAAAAACCACGAGTTTTTTTTAAAATATGCTTGTTCTGTATCAATTTTTTTCTTCATCTTGTATTTCCATTGGAACAATTTCTCAATACTTTCATTTTAACTGTAAATATATCTACTCTGCTTGGATAGAAGTGGAACTGTTCGCTGTTGGATGAGTGGCATTTAGAAACTGTGACTGGATCCAGAGCTGGATTAAAAATCTGACTCTTTAGATTAATTCTCATGTTTCAAATTACTTCCTGAAACCGGGAATGCCTTCCATTAGAAACCAATGTTAGCATGGACTGTAGCTGGCTCGTCATCAAAATACTATATGTTTAGTCTGCATATTAATGTTACATTAGCATTGGTATCAACTGCCGCATAAGCTTAATCTGACATCCCTTCTATTTGTTTTGAGTTGGAAATGATTTTTTCCCTGGTTTCTTTTTGCAGTGTCCAGATTACTTTGTCGTGGGTTACGGAATGGACTTTGCTGAACTATACAGGAATCTACCTTATGTTGGTGTCTTGAAGCCTGAATATTACAATTGAGTTGATTCATCGTCAACAATGGTAGTATAGAATTGTGGAGGTCAACGGTTTTACTCTCCAAAATGTATGAAAGGTGAAATTAGCCAAAAAAAAACATTACCAGTTTGATTCCTTCCCATAATAGCGAAGGATCACCAGAATTTGTAGAATTCTGGAGGTCAACGGTTTTACAGAGCTATAGTTTCTTGAATAAAAGGTGAAGTTTGCAGGATTGTACAAATTCTTGCACCTGCTATTATGGGCTTTTGGCTAATTTTCATAATTTTTTAGTACTCCCACATTTTATCCTTATACGCACTATTGAGCTCATGGTAAGCAAACTTAATGAGCTGGAGTTTCCAGAACTTGATTTAGTAATGTACGAGCGATGATAACATGAATCAAACTTGGGATAATTTGATTAATTTATCACTCTGAGATGAAAGATTGTATAACCTTATAGAAAAAAAAATCATAAAGTGTAAGGTTCAATAAATTAATATTAAAAAATAAAAAAATTAATTAATATTTCTTTTTTTAAAAAAAAACTTGAGTTAATAGAGTTAATTAAACTAATTCATTATACATAAAATTAGATTAATATTAAAAAGCTAAAATTTTAAATTCAATACCAAAAAATAAAAATAAAGTCAAGAATTGTTTTTTGAGTTAACTATAGGATTAACTAAAAACCTAAATTAATATTTGAAATTAATGACTCGAATCTAGATTAGCTTATAGAAAATAAATATAAAAAAATAAATAAAAATTCTCAATTATAAAAAATAAAATAAATAGCAATTAAATAGTATGTTGAATATTTTGTTTTTTTAAGGACATTTTAGTTATTTATTTATTTTTTTAAAAAATAAAAAGACCACATAGCCCCTATTAACTAACCAGTTTTTCTTTTTAATTATAAGAATAATTGGTAAATTTATTGTGCAATAAAAATATATAAAAAAAACCGATTTGCCATTGTTTAATATGAAATCCCGGTAAAAAAATTATTTTACCTCTCTTCTTCAGCTGTCACCGTGAAAGGCAAAAACATCATTATACTACACACGTCTTGTTCCACAGTACAACACCGAGTCTCTTTAGTAGTGCCTCCAGCTGTGTAAATAAAGATACTTTGTGGCTGGTGATCCTTCGCTTGAATCATACAAGGAAGAAGGGGAAGGAATCAAACTTTGGTAACGTGCTAAATCAAGGGTTTTTAGAAGTTGTTGAAAGGCTCGGGCATCTGAACACAGTCTTTAGCATTTTGAAGTATATTCTCAATTTGCTAGGGGAGAGCCAAAATGTTCTTAATCCAGAGAGTAACACTGACTAGCTTGATCAGTTTAAAATTGGGCATGCTCTTACTCGTCAAGTTACCGGCCTCCACATACACACAGATTGAGAAGAATACTCTGTTTCTTGAACCCTAATTCAGTGAAAATCACAGTAACCAGTAACGATCGTTTTAGTTTTTATGCAAATACAACATTACTCCAAGGGCAAAAACGAGAAAAAAGAAAAGGAGAGGCCTTTTTAAAGTTCAAGGGCTGCAGGAAAAACCTCAAGGGCCAAGTAGACATTTCCGTCAGACCCACTCTATCCGTTTATCAAAATCCATTGTCAAGGAGGCGAAGGAAAAACCTCAAAAGCAAACACATAAAAACCTCAAACCAAAAACCCACAGAAAATCCAAAACAAAATGCAAAGAACCATGGCAGCTGCAAGCTCTTCAAGAACTCTACTAAACCTCTCTCTGTCTTCTTCGACCAAACTCTATCATACCTTTCTAAAACTCCCCAAAAAACCCACTAGGGTTTTACTAGGGTTTAACTTTAGACCCTTGTGTACTTTGTCATCAACAACAGCAGCAACTGAACCGGATGAAATGAAACACTCAATCCTACTAGAGAGACTGAGACATAGACACCTTAAAGACTCTAAAAAACCCCAACTAACCGACACTCAAACACAAACCGCACTAAAACCAGTTGTTCTTATCGAGGGTGAAGAAGAAGAAGATGGGTTTAAGAAGTCTAAGAAGGGGAAAAAGATTGCGGGTAGTTTTGAGGAGTTGGGATTGAGTGAGGAGGTTATGGGGGCTGTTAAAGAGATGGGGATTGAGGTTCCTACTGAGATTCAATGTATTGGTATTCCTGCTATTTTGGATAGCAAAACTGTTGTCTTGGGTTCCCATACTGGGTCTGGAAAGACTCTGGCTTACATGTTGCCTCTTGTTCAGGTGTGTTTTTATCTCCATTTTTCATTGATTGATTTGCTTGTTGCTTTGATTAAGATTTTGGCTTTCACTTTTTTTTCTTTTTCACTTCTGGGTGCATTGAATTTTGGGAAGGTTTGGAGGTTTGGTTGTGTTTTTGGAATTGCATTGTGGTTCAATGCATATTGAAATTGTTGAAATATGGATTTTGTGTGTTTTCTTGTCTATTATTTTAACATTTATAGTTCGCTGACATTCATTCTTGGCGTCGACTACTTCGTATGCTTGTGTTCAGAAATGGTAAACATAAAATCGTGTGAATTGTGTTAGTTTTTTAGGTGTTCAATCAAAAAGAAAATTTCTGTTAATTTTGTTTGTCTTATAGTTGCTGAGACGGGATGAGGCCTCGTTGGGTAGGCTAATGAAGCCCAGGCGTCCACGAGCTGTTGTTCTATGTCCCACAAGAGAACTATCTGAGCAGGTTTATTTTCCATGCTTTCAGTTGAATTTGGACCTTTCTCAACCTCTGGCTTTGCCTTTGCAATTGATAACAATAAATGGGTTTTAGGTTTTTCGAGTGGCAAAATCTATTGGTCATCATGCACGTTTCAGGTCTACTATGGTCAGTGGGGGTGGCCGGATGAGACCCCAGGAGGATTCATTGAATAATCCAATTGACATGGTAGTGGGAACCCCTGGTAGGGTTCTTCAACATATTCAGGATGGGAACATGGTTTATGGTGACATAAAATACTTGGTGAGTATCTAAATCCTTTCATATATTTTCACTTTTCTAGAACAAGTGATCGTGTTTCAAAATTTTCAATATGGTTGTTTGGACCACTGCTAGAAGATACAGTGAAGAACTCGCTTATGGCAGCTTCTTCTTGCTGCAATGACTTTGTTGCATTTTATGATGTTGCGAATCTTTTAGTAGGTGTTGGATGAGGCAGACACCATGTTTGATCGTGGCTTTGGTCCTGACATTCACAAGTTTTTAGGCCCATTGAAAAATCGCACATCAAAATCTGATGGTCAAGGGTTTCAAACTATTTTAGTCACTGCAACAATGACAAAGGTATGCAAACTTGGATGATCATCTTATTGAATGAATGGAAATCTGTGTGCTGTTTTCATAACCTAAAATAATTTTGCTTTCCGTTGCTTTTACAATGAGTGCACAGAGACACAGACACATGCACATGTTTTGAGGCTTATCTGAATAAGCAGGTCTTGTGGATGCTGGCATGCTAACATATCAACAAATTTTCCTATATTTGTCGTTCCCATATGCAGCGGGAATGAGAATGGGCATTACTTCTTTGTGGTGTATCTAAATGGCTTGTTAACACGAGAAGTTGCTTAAGGGTGACTCCTGTCTTGTTCTGCTAGATATCTACTTAGACGTTTTGACTAATTACTACTTACATGTGTTGCTTCTGCTGTATTAAAACTAGGGAAATGCTACAGCAAAGGATTACATTTACTTTACTGAATTCTATTTTCTCTCTCTTTTGGACCTGATGGGGATGGATGAATTTTCTCAAGCTACTTCTGGAATTTCCCAACATTTTGAATGTTTTCCTCATTTTGAATTTCCACAAATCCTTACTTTGTTCCAAGTCAGCATACTTTAAGGATGTAGCATCTTATCACCTTCATCCTCTTATGCGATTAAAGGGGGTTGATCAAGCTCTTGATAAATCCTTGAAATTTTCAGGCTTCTAGCTTTTATCAACAATCTGTTTTATATAAACAAATCCATATATCAATGGGCATGTGTGTTTAGGAGCACACACTCAGTTGTCTATATGTGCTATCAACATCCACCTTCAGTTTGGTGAATGGTTATTTTTTTGTTAGCTGAAAATCATTGAGCTTGATTATGTACATAACTTTCTATTCAAGGAATTTGGATAGTTGATATTTAGAGGTTTTGCAGGCAGTTCAAAAGCTGATTGATGAAGAGTTTCAAGGAATAGAGCATCTGCGCACGTCAACACTCCATAAAAAGATAGCATCTGCTCGTCATGATTTCATAAAGCTTTCAGGTTCTGAAAACAAGCTGGAAGCATTGTTGCAGGTCAGCTGTTCTTGTTCACTGCTGTTTTTTCCTACCAGATGTTCTTATACACAAATGGTGATGTTTAGTTAGGATGCCACGTGATTGCAGGTTCTTGAGCCAAGTTTAGCAAAAGGAAATAGAGTGATGGTGTTCTGTAACACTTTGAATTCCAGCCGTGCTGCGGATCACTTTCTTGCCGAAAATCAGATCTCCACTGTCAATTACCATGGAGAGGTGCCAGCAGAACAGAGGTGAGATGATCTAAAATGTTTTTTTGTCCCCCTTCTTGTATCTGCAATCTAACTTGTGTGTATGATACAATAGATGCTGATTTTTATAAAAGCACCTGACTTGCCTGTTTTTCATCCAAAGAGGAAAAAAGAATGCGCTGTTATTGCGCATTCATCTCCATCTATCTGCATGCATGTAATAACAAATATATACATGTTTACTTGATTGTCTACCTTCTATGAAGACTTTCAATAATGACTGTTTACAAATATTTCCAGCCATCTAATCTAGATATTTGATACTTTCACTGCATCATTGGTGTGCATGCAGGAATGTTAGCCTGTAGTACTTAACAAACTGTGTTTTTCCTTGTGAACTCAGGGTTGAGAATCTGAATAAGTTTAAGAGCGATGATGGAGATTGCCCCACATTGGTCTGCACAGACTTGGCTGCTAGAGGACTTGATTTAGATGTGGACCATGTCATCATGTTTGATTTCCCCTTGAACTCTGTAAGTAACTTTGTTTTCAGTGTCAGTTGCTAACAATTGAAAGTCCAATCCCTATGGATGCCAAGTAACAGTTTTTATTACATTTCTTGGGGTTGAATCTTGTTAAATCCCAGAGGATGTTTGGAGGAGGGGAAGGACTGCCCCTATGGTGGTGCATCGATTATTACACTGAAAAGTAAAAAATAAACAAGTCTAATCCATGCATTTTTTTTCTTTGACCATTTTAGATTGATTACCTACATCGCACAGGAAGAACTGCTCGAATGGGTGCAAAAGGTAGGTGTCCTGCAATTTGCTGAAGCAATGTGGTATACTCTTAAATGTTGAAAAGAAATTTGAAACTGGCACATTAAGATCTATTTGTGCGAAAAAATAAATAAAAAAAATATGAGCCAAAACTTATTTTTCACAATTATTTGTCATCTCATTTGAATTTGCAAGTGGAAATATGAACCCCGCCCTTAAAGAAATTCTGTAAATTTGTGGCAATCACCTTTTTCTGGGTTTAGATTTAGATGTGTCTTCTTGGTGTTACAGGGAAAGTGACAAGCTTGGTGGCTAGAAAGGATCAACAGTTAGCTGCTCGGATTGAAGAGGCAATGAGGAAGAATGAGAGCTTGGAATCCCTCACAGTAGATAATGTTAGAAGAGACATTGCTAGGGCTCGAATAACCGAACAGCAGGGGAAGAGTGCAAAATTGATTAAAGCATCCAATCAGAAGAGCAATAATAAGTCAGCAACCGATAAACCACCCAGTGCGCGGACCAAGGCTACATCTTCGGTGATGAAATCTGGAAAAGCATCCAGCAGTGCAAGGACCAAGGCATCCACCAGTGTGCGGACCAAGGCTACATCTTCTGTGAAGAAATTTGGAAAAACATCCACTCCAGCAAAATCTGTCAAGGCTGTTAAGGTTGCAAAAAGAGTCAAATCCTCCAGTGCAAACTACTCTAGAAAAACATCTCCAGGTGTGAAGAAGCAAGTGGAGAAGCTAAGAGTTGTGGCGTTTAGGGGGCGGTCTTCTTCATCTAACAAGAAAGAATCATTGAGGCCCAGTTGATTCTTGTTAAAATAAATATCAATTCATATCAAACGCTAGTGTTCTGGTTTGCTTTCTCTTCCGCTAGTCTAATATTTGTGATGATTATTATGAGGGAATATGCTGGCTTTTTCTCCCCCATCTTTCCAGGGAGAGCACCGTTCTATTTTGGCCTTGCAGCTGTTGAACAATGCAATCACTGAGTACATAAACAGTAGTTTACTTTCTTATTTATAGAAAACTTTCTGCGGACATAGTGATTGAAGCAATTGTGTAAAATTACAAACACTTGGACATTTCAAATATCAACGCCCACTTTTCAAAGCCCACAATTTTTTTCACTTCCAGGTGAGGAGTGGGCGAGGATTTTTGGCAGGGGTAACAACGTTTCCATCTGAGTCATAAATGATGACGCCTGAAAAATCAGGAAGCTGACACTTCCCGCCCATGAGTATGTTCTTCCTCCAGAGTGAAACCACCTGTTCACCACTGAACATGATGTCATCACGACTGCCTGCATGGACGCCATGTTCTCCTGTGCCCAACATCGTATCTACAGTGTTGAGTTGTATAACAGGATCGTGGTCGCTGGGTCCATAACAAGCACTCCAACGACGCCATTTACGAGAATGAGAAGCACACATGAACAAGGCAAATGCACACAAGAGAAGAGTCACTGCAGGCAGGCCAAGTCCTGATGAGCTTTGCGGTATTTGTTTCAAGAGAAGCTGGCGTGCCATGGGATCGAATGTTTTGATGCTTGGTTCTTCGTGATTGTGTGAGAGTTTATAAAGGCTGATTTTTGCCAAATGGGGTAGTTGGATTTTAAGGATTTGTTAGGGTTTAGATTGAGACAATTGACTAGAAAGTGGTGTGTGGTTTTGGTGACCTTTTACCTTTGACCTCCACCATTCCATGCTAATCAAACCCTGCAAACATGCCACATTATCCTTGCATGCCCTGCCAAGAACAAAACAAAAAATATAGCCCAGGTCCCATTTAGGTTTTTTATTTTTGTAATGGGTTTATTCATGGGCCATTGTGACATTCACAGGGCCCAAAGATCCACGCCTTTTCAATATTTATATAGCCTAGGCCCAGTCTGTACTGTACCACTGGGATTTGAGAGTACCAGTTCTTCTCTCTGTCTGCTCCCTTGCTCAGTGAAAACCTCGAGAGCCAAAAATGCAGAAACAATTACCGATTTCTCTGTTCAAATTGCTTTTGACACACCCTTTTGAACATACTCCAAAACCCACAAATACACTTTCCCACAAATATCTCACGCTGATTTCATCTCAACTCGTTCCCAACTCAGTCGAATCTCCTAACCCCACATTTCTCCACGCCCCCATCTCAAATCTCCACACTTTCACACGCCCTTTTAGACGGAGCCTCCGAAATCGGTCCCCAACTGACCACACTCGAAGAAGGCACAGTACTGAATCTGGAAGTGGGTCGGTGCCCGAGTTAGATGTAAACAAAGAAGTTGACATGATAAACCTCAAGTTTGCAGAGGCAAGAGAGGAGATAGAGATGGCTATGGAGTCGAAAGAAACTGTCTATTTTGATGAAGAGGCAGAGTGTGCAAGGGCTGCAGTAAAGGAAGTTATGGACATGTTTGAAGGGCTATTAGGGAAATTGCAAGAGAGTAAAAAGGCGGCTTTGCAAAGGTCGATGGGGCTCAAGATGGAGCAGTTAAAGGCCGAGCTTCAACAGTTAAATGGTTAACGAGGTTGGTGACCACGGGTTTTAGCTTAAATTCTGTTTGGAACGTTCCATTTTCTGGGGTTTTGTAATGTATTATGTTCTCATTGAGAATAATTTTGATATTGATGTTACAGGATGAAGGGCTTTGTTAATGGTAGATTGGATTTTTTTTTATGGTGAGGAGTAGAGATGCTTTTGAATAATGGATTAGTTCTTCAAATTTAATGATGTTAATGGCGCTTATAGCAAAACTCTGTTGCCTTCTGACTTCGAAGAATTTTTTACGCAACTTAGAATCAGTTTTGAATGGTCATGTGCTTCTACCATGTTCATGCTTCGATTGATGGATTATAGCTTGTTTAAGTAAGTTATATTTCTCTTATTATGGATTTTACAGATTTTATTACGAGCTGGTGAGATTAGGAGAAAATGATATGTTTGTCATCCCTCAAGCTATTTGCGGTTTTCGTGACAACGAGCCAGCTTCACACGTAATTTTTTTTTTTGGTTTAACGTGAGTGTGGTTATCATATGAACAACTCAGGGCTCGAACAGATCATATAGAAAATAAATCTCTTGGTCCCAAGCTCTATGAGCAACTCAGGTTCGAACAGATCACATAGAAAATAAATCTCTTGGTCCCAAGCTTTTACTACTGGGCCATCATATAAATGGTTAATAAATATAATTGATTAGTTTGTTGGTGGTTAAGATTTTTATTTATAAATAATTTTTTTAAAATAAAATAAATATGTCGATTATAGATATTATTCGAGGTATCTAGATAAAAAAAGTTATAATTTTTTATTTTTTAAAATAAAAAATATATAAATTTTAGAGTATTAATTAATTTAAAATTTAAAAATAAATATCTTTGTCTCTTGAATTTAACCTTTTTAATTATTTATTACTTTAAGTTATTTTATATTTTTCTTATAAATATTCTAATTTTATATTAGATAGTTTTTAAATTTTCTGATTATAATTGTTTTTACAAATATTCAAGTTTCAATAGTTCTTAGGTTAAAAAAATAAATTAAATACTTAAATATATTAATCAACTATTATCCTAGGCACTCAATGATCTTTAGCCGTCGGAAACTCGGAGTGCTCTGAAATTCCCAAGAAATGCCTCCCGCACTATCAAAGTTCTATTACGATTCTACTGAAATATAAGAAGTATATTTGTTGCTGTGATAGTTGTCATAGTTTTTATTTGAAAAAAAAAATTATAATTTTTTTTAATTAAAATTATTTAAAAAAATATATAATTGATAAAAATTATGATTAAAATTAAGGTTGAACAAAAAATAATTTAATATTTTTAATTAAGAATATTTAAATTGAGATTATAAAATAATTAATATATATATATATATTAATGGTTTTAAATTTAAATATTATAGATTTAACTATTATTATTATATTATAAAATAAATAATATTTTTTATCAAATAATTTTTATAAATTCCATTAAACTATTTATAATTTCACCATGTATAAAATTCATTTAACAAAAATTATAATTTCTATGATTTTTTAAGCGTGCAATAAAATTAAATAAAATATTATTAGGAATAAAATTACGATTACAGTAGAAGTGAATTTAATTCATTTTATACTAGTTTTTTTTTTTAAAATATTGATCACATGACCAGAGTAAATTTAATTAATTCTAAATTAATTTTTTTTTACAAAAAAAAATTAAAATTCACTGGGTTTTCAAAAAAACAAATATCGTTTACTTAAAAAAAAATAAACAGTGCAGAGGAAAAGCAGCCGACTCTCCACAAAACGCAGGTCCAGCGTGCTTCGAGCTTGTTTGGCAGTGTGGTTGCGGTTGCTTTTGAAATAGCTTTTCGTGCCAAAATGCAAGCCAATGATATTTTTTGATTTTTTAAAAATCATTTTTGACATCAGCACATCAAAATGATTTGAAAACACTAAAAACATATTAATTTGAAGTTAATAAAAAAATAAAAAATTTTCAAATTTTTTCAAAAGCGCTTTTAAAACGCAGAAACAAACAGGCCGGAAGGGCTCGCCTGCATTACAAACACAGATTTCAATGGGCCCATGAACAGTAAACAATGTTTTTTTCATTACCAGAGATGTTGCGCCTGCGTTTTAATGAAAACGCAGCCGCAACCTCTAACAGGCGCTAAAGATGCATTTTTTTTACTTGTTCTACAGAAGACTGTGAAACACTGAATTCTTGGAATTTTCTTCAGGCCTGACTACCTGAGGTCAACGGCTCGCGTTATTCTTTTTGCACTATCCCTGCCTCTTTGTCCACTTGTAGTTTTGACAATCCCCTGCTGTTGTAGTACGTTTATAGGAGAAAACTAAATTTCAAACAAAATGGATCTAGACCCCCTTGCCATGCAGAAGTCCCTAAAAAGAGAGTGAGTTTTGGCAGGGACTCAACAAGGGGGCTTATGTCTCAAAATGTTCAACGACTATGGCAGACTATAAGCCACAATTCCTTTTGAAGGATTAGGAAGGTCTTCAACCGTCCTCTGTCCTCTTTTATGTGTTGCAAACCAGGAAAGCTTGTAGGACTTAATCTGTCGAAGCCCAAAAATATGGGTGATTAAGATGAAAAAATGCAATTTGTAAGCATGCATGCTCCTGAAGCCCCTTACAATTTCATGCAATAATAGGAAGAAGATATGTTTAAATCTCTCTTTGATGGGTCATAGACTGCTCAATAGCTGTATTTATGTTTTCGTTTTGAGGCAGGTGGATCCATACGGGTGTTTCTAAAGCTTTTGATACATCGGCTGGAGTAAATTTAGTTCATGAATGGGGCCTTGTTTTATTAAGAGTGATAGATATTGCCAGCAACATTAAAACTCTTCCAATTTCCCTTGCGCTTTCCTTCGCCAACACCTGACTTGTTCGAGGAACTAGAGGCTTCATCTCCTTACTGCATTATTTTTCACGTTATTGATTTCCTAATTGATGCTGAAAGGGCTTGCTTACAGCTGATCCACAGTTACCTTCTGATGCTTTCACACAATCATGCTATGGAGTATATGTTTAGTGTTATCATTCTCTGTACTTCTAATACTGGTTAAAGTTGAGATGTAGAGGGGAAAGAATGTAGATCTCAATTTTTTAGGTTTCTTTAGTTATCTGGCATGACTAAGTGTTGTGTCAATTTGAAATTTAGGATGTTCTTCTGGAACTAGGTCCATGAACTAGTAAGTAATTCGTAAGTTGTTCTTTGGTCAGTGACTAGAAGTTTCTCTTCCTGGAAAGTATATCTAATTCACGATACAGTATAGTGTGTCCTGGAAACTCCAGTTCAACACAATAACGGATATCCACTTTCTTTTCTTCCTTGCAAAGATAGTGGCTCCTATAGATAGAAATTGACTTGACCTTCTAATATCTACATTTCAGTGATGTGAAGTTGAAATACAGTGTGGGGATCTTCTTATATTGTTGGATATTCAAGTGAACAAACATACAATGGAAGACGTTGGTTTTATGATGACATTTCATAGTTTAGACTTCTTACAAATACTCCATTGCGCCAAAGGAAGAAAAGAAACTGGAGAAATGTGGAGCTAAAATCTCAATGCATTATTAAAGTAGTTTTCATCATGCTTCCCCTACTTCTAATTAGTGTTTATGGCAATTCCTGTGTTGTCTCTCTGTAAGCTACCTGTGTCTTCTTTTTCTTTCTTCTAGAACACAGCCTCATAATAGAACTCGTCATTTTTTTTTCCTCCTCCTTCTAGAACTCAGTTTCATAATAGAAACCAGGAGAGCAGAAAACGTGAATTCAGGTTCGAGATTTTTGTCTTGAATGTGTATGTTGCTCTCATCTGTTCCTATTAGCTTGAATTTGGCATTACAGAGTTTAAAATAATAAGAGGGTTTGAAACAAATCCATTGACAGGTCTTGATGACCTTGTTGAAACTGATTAAGAGCACTTGCAAAATGCGATCCTGGAATGGCTCACCTCACAAGCATTTAATCAGGAGATCGCATGCTGTGAAACCTCAGGGAGGGTTGGCTATTCTGAAGAGTGAATAATGTCTCGTGGCATGTTATGGGAATTTGTTGAATGCGTTGTTAAGGCTATCTATCATGGTGCATCTCTGGCGATGTAACGTGGTGCTTTCACTAAAAGTTGCATTAACAGGTGTAGAAGATACGAGTAATTTATCAGAGTTTGCCAATTGGTTCTCAAAGATGGTTGTATGGTATCCAGAAAGGTGCGTTAAGTTGCAGTCTATAGTTTTCAAAGATGATTATTTGCTATGGAGAAAGACAAGACGTGTGAAATAGCTAGGGAACATTGGCAAATGAAATGATATGGCTTTTTGGGACAAGCTTGGTGGTTTAAAAAGAAGGCACTGCGAAATTGGACTCATATTGGAAGGTTCTTAGTTCTAACTTTATGATATTTGTTTGATTGCTATGTTTCAGTACAGCTTTTGGCTAGTATGGAAAGTAGCAAGTTCTGCAACTCGATGGCACCGGAGGCCAAGTTCAAGTCGAGAAGAGCACCAAATGGAACCACGATCGGATAAGTAGCTAGATTCCTTTTATTTAGAACTAGAACCGATTATCATGGTTTGTAATGGACCGAAGAAGACGCCAAAGGCGCCGGTTGCGGCCATTTTGACAAGGGGATTTTTTCCCATTTCTTGTCAAGAAAAGGACATCGCATGGGATTGATTGTCTTGTCCACCTTTTTTCCCCCTCTGGAACAATTATATTAGGTTCACCTCCCATGGCAGAGGTTCCAATGCAAATGCACGATCAATGTGGCCTGCCTTCATCATTTCTCTTTCGGATTGCTCTGGTCCATATTGACTTGAGTGAAAACAAACAAAAAGGGAAGCTTATTGAACTAATCATGGATCTTTTTATTTCTTTATTCCCGTCACATCAAGGTACTAGCATGTTAAGGTTCTGAATTTAAGTTAAACAACGGATTCTTCGCTCTTTACCAGAAAAAGAAAATAACCAAAAGGGGCATTGAGCAAGAGGGATATGGGGATGTTGTTGTGATGAGTTGCTGATTATTATCTTATTAGATCTTCTTTTTGACCAGTACTTTTGAAACATGGAAAAGGGGTGAGGACCAAGTGAAGAATAGTGAGATGGGAGACACAAATCTTTTGCCTGTTGAGGCACGAGAAGGAAGAGGAAAGCATGGCCTGTTTCTGTCTGTCTGCTTTTATCTGCATCATAAACCCTACATTAAAAAATATGCATGGGGTCCTTCCGAACCGAGTAGCTATTCCACCACTCGTAATAGGAAACGGTTCTCTTTTCCTAACTCGAACAGTAGAGTTACGGGCCAGACACGATCCTATCACCTGTCCCACTTTTGGACATCCTTGAATGTTCATATGATTCTGAAGATCTATTTTGCATTTACTTCTGTATCAAGTTCTCTTGCTGTTACGTGAATCCTGCTACTTAAATATGTCAGAACTTGCTGTCAAACTAAGATTGAAAGTAATAAATATTTGTAAGCTGCCAGCTGAAATTTCTTTGTATAGTGTAGTCTTTAACTCCCAGCTGCCAGAGGGCAACCGTTGGATTGAAGAATACTTCTAATTCTATGGAGGGCGGAAGCTCCAGATTACATTTCACAGAAATTAAGGAACATGAGTAACATTAATCAGGGCAAAAAGGAAATGCATAGAGTTGCATGTAAATAAAAAATTGTTAATCGGAAAAAGCAAAGGATGAAGCAAATTCAACCACATTGCTGTTTCTACCACTGTACAAGAAACCCCAGGACTACCAGCTAAATGCAATAACACTACCCAAAGGCTCTCTTTTCAATTTTCTCAGTAACTCTCCTCTTTTGTCTTCTTGGGATTGAAAAGAGAACCAATCATTGATGTCCTTGGAAGCCAAGAAAAACACAAGGACAAATTATTTCAACTTTGATTTGATGACTATTTTATTAGAGGTTGCGAAGTCTTTCCCCATTCTTCTGGTGGACTCTTTACTTCCATTAACAATGCCACCACTTCCTTCATGGTTGGCCGCTCTGCTGGCGAAGAGTTCACACAGAACATTGCAATTCCTAGTGTTTGCAGCATTTCCTGCACCATTTGGTCTGGCAAACTTTGAAGCTTCGCATCTAGTATTGATACAGCTTGTTCAAAGCTTCCCATCTTTTTCTTCACCCACTCAACTATGTGTAATACATCTCCTACTTGAGGCTCTACAGCGCTGCGACCACTTATGATCTCTAGCAAAACCACTCCATAACTGTAAACATCACTCTTTTCTGTGATGTTCATGGTGTACCCATACTCTGAAATGATCATGGAAATTTGTAATTAGCAAATGAAATAAGAATTCTACATAGAAACGCACACCACAAATTTCCTTTAGCATATTAATCCATGGGGTTAAAAGACAGACTATGTGTTTCAGACAACGCAACTAAACAAAACATACACATATGGGTTCTGGGAAATCAGGGGTACTTGCCTGGGGCTATATAACCATAGGAACCAGCAACTCTGGACATGGCATGATGATAATTTGGAGAGTTCATCAGTTTGGCCAGGCCAAAATCTGCTAAATAAGCTTCATACTTGGAATCCAGAAGTATGTTATTGCACTTAACATCTCTGTGAAGAATTGCTGGCACACAATCATGATGAAGATAAGCTAAACCCTGAGCTGAACCAACAGCTATCTTGTACCTTGTTTCCCAATCCAGATTCCTATTCCCCTGCAGCAGCTGCTGCAGATTGCCATTTGAAATGTAGTTGTACAGAAGGAGCTTGACACTCCTATTCGAAGCATAACCTAAAAGCTTCACAATATTCCGATGTCGAATGTGTCCAAGAATTTGAATTTCTGCAGCAAAAGAATCCACTGGATCCTCGTCTTGCTTTGCCTTCCAAAGCTTTTTTACTGCAATCAACTGCCCATTTGGCGTGTCAGCCTTGTAGACAATTCCAGAACAGCCTTTCCCAATCACATTCTCATCCTTCAAGCAATCTAGGATGTTATCAATGGTGAAGTTGAGCTTCTGAAATGGGATAAAAGTCCATGGATAGGAGAAATCTTCGGCTCTCGATGACGTGGCTAATGCTCCAGAAGATTTCTCCATCACATACCTATGGTTCCGCATGACTATAACCCAGGAAGCAATAACAATTATGGTCACTGAAGTGAGAATAACCGAAATCAAAGCTATAGTTTTGGCTGATTTTAATCCATTTCTTTGATCAGTTCTAGGCGAGCAAGAATATCCATCTGTGGAATCACAAAGTCTTGGGTTTTGAAGGTATGAATTTGAAGATAGAGTTCTAAAGAATGGTGTTACAGGAATAGGACCTGAGAAATTGTTGTAGGAAATATTAAGGGAAGTGAGGCTAGTAAGGGAACCAAGAACCTTGATCTTTCCATAAAGCAAATTATGGGAAAGATCAAGTGACTGTAACTGTGTCAAGCTGGACATCGTTTCAGGGAGTTCACCAGTAAATCCATTTGAGCTCAAATCCAAACTAATTGTTAAGCTCGTGACATAACCAATTTCAAGTGGGATTGGACCAGAGAGGCTGTTGGAGTTCAAATCAAGCAGTGTTAGCTTCTGCAAGTTTTGAATAGACCTCGGGATTGCCCCTGCAAGCAGATTGTTATTGAGAATGAGCTTGTTCAAGTAGCTGAAGTTTCCAAAACTCCATGGAATTTCACCTGTGAAGCTGTTCCTGCTAAGATCAAGCTGCTCCAAGTTTACAAGCTCTCCTAGCTGAGATGGTATCTCTCCAGTAATGTAGTTTTTGTGCACATCCAACAGCTCAAGAACAGTGATGTTGGCAATTTCCAAAGGTAGGCCACCAGAGAATTGATTCATATACAAGTCAAGAAATACCAAATTCTGCAATTGGCCTATTTCCTTAGGAATCTGACCAGAAAGCTGGTTTTCTCCGAGCCTCAATCTCACTAAAGACTCACAATATGCAACACTGCGCGGCAATCCACCTGATAAAGAATTCCCTAGAAGCAGAAGTTTGCTCAATTTCTTCAAACTGAAAATGTCCTCTGGAATTGAGCCTGTAAGCTTGTTTCTTGAAAGATCAAGAGCATATAACTCAGTGCAGTTTCCAAAGGAGGCTGGTATCGTGCCAGAAACTGAATTTCCCCACAAGAAGAAACTTTGCAAATACTTCAAATCGCCAACCTGCCATGGAATTGTACCTGACAAGTGGTTCTTATCAAGCTGAAGAGCTGTTAAGCCTGTACAGTTACTCAACTGCCAAGGAATCGGACCAGTAAGAGAGTTATCGGACAAATGAAGCTGCTCAAGGACCCCTAACTTTCCTAAATCACGAGGTATTTCACCGGAAAGATCATTAGCTGAAGCATCAAGCACAACAAGTGATGAACAGTTTGAAAGCTCAGCTGGGATTGCTCCAGAGAGTGCGTTTCCCCATAGAAGCAAACTAGTAAGTTCTTGCAACTTACCCAGCTGAGGAGGGATTGAACCGGTAAGCTTGTTCATGTGCAAGTACAAGTTCCTTAACTCTGAACACAAACCAAGTTCAGGTGGTATAGAACCAAATACCTCAGTATCATAAAGAGACAAAGTTTGAAGATTGATCAAGTTCCCAAATGTGGGTGGTATTTCCCCTGAAAGACCGGTTGCTGCAGCACCAAATGTTGTGAGATTGGTTAACAGTCCTAACTGTGTTGGTATCTCTCCTGTTAAATAAGGATTGCCACCAACTCTAAATTCCTGGAGCGAGACTAAAGAACCCAATTGTGATGGCATCGAACCATTGAAGAGATTGTCTTGCAAGCAAAGAACTTGTAAGGAAGTAAGGTTTGCAAGTTGCGGGGGCATCCTACCAGATAACTTATTGGAGTTCAAGTAAAGAAATTGAAGAGAAGAGAGCTGGCCAATTTCTTGCGGTATAGGACCTGAAAGAGAGTTTGAGGAGAGGTCTAAGAGTCTAAGATGAATGAATAAGCCAAAAGAAGGAGGGATTGAGCCAGAGATATTAGTTGAGGAGAGGTTGAGAAGTTGTAGAGAGGATAGAGAGGATAGCTGCGAGGGCAGTGAGGAAAGATTAAGGAATGTGTTAGGGAGAGAGAGGGAAATAACTCTATTTTGTGGAGAGCATGTAATGCCTTGCCAAGAACATGGAGTCAGGCTTGATGGGTTCCATGAGGAGAGGATTGATGAGGATGCTTTTGCTGATGGGTCTGCCGCTGAGATAAGAGAAAGAAGAGCTTCTCCATCAGAAGATAGAGAGGCTGCAAAAAATGTTTTGGTCATGGTTAACATTATTATCAAGAATGAGCAAAACAACAGAAAATGTGGGGTTGGCTTCTGATCCATCTGAGCTATGAAGATTTGAGAAATCTTGGGTTAACAGAGTGGAGTCTTCTTGTTAAGTCTTGGTAATGGTGATATAAAGATGGTGAAAGAAAGTCCACTCTAGGAGACAACATGCATGTGAGAGAAGTTCCTATGGAGGCTTGGATGCTTGAGTTTTACACTATAGTGATGAAACCGTGCATGTGAACAATACAAAAAGAAAAGTACCATTAAATCTTTGGTGGAGGATCTGTTGGATACAGTCAAAGTGAAGAAAACGTTACCAGAAACAATCCCTCTCTGATATTAACGGCAACCAAAACTGGTGGTGGCTGGTGGTGACGTGGTGGTGGTGCTAATGTTCACAGAATGAAGATGCATATATATGTATCATCAAGATTTTTGTGTCCAAGTTCTGATACAGGACATTTCGTCAATGGCCGGTTTCTAGGTGTATGTTGATGGTGGTTGTGGCTGCGTTCATGGTGTTTGAAGCACACTCTTCTTCTGGTTGCCTTTTAAGGCCTTGGCTTTTAAACAGGCAGTACTTATTTTAGTGCAGTTTACATGGGCGCCTCAGTTTCTTTTTTAATAGCCCAAATTGTCCTCATTGGAGCAGCCGAAGCATTTTGTCGTCAAGAGTGGTAGTGTTGAACTTTCGCTGTTCTGTGGTATAGTTTTTCTATTTATTTAAACATATATTAAAATAATTTTAAATTAAAAAAATTAAATTTAACACCTTACCCGAGCCAAGTTTTAGATAAAGTCAATATAAAATTGACTTGGTATGGCTGATTTAACCTAAAACACAGTAAAATCCTAATTTATTTTTTCTAAAAAATTAAAAAAAAATCAGCTTGCTCGACTCTAGACTGGTGGGGTTTAAAAACTTTGTTCTTATGCTAACATCAGTTTCTTTATCATTATATATACACGTGTCAGAATTGGGGACATGAACAAGTCGGTGGGCCGTTAGTGATGGGGCCCAATAGCTGACATGGACAAATCTTGACTGTTAAATAACTAAGTATTAAATGCCCGCTGAGCTTTGATTAATGTCGTTTGAGAAAGATGGATCGAACGGGTAAGATTACTTCAAATTGGGACTAATGGCCAGCATGGCTGACACGTGTGAATAACAGTTCAACAAAGACTGAAAATTAGACGAGAGTGACCAAAACACCCTTCCCGACAAAACGAAAGATGAGGAAATTTTTGGACATGAAGTGGGTCAATTCCTGAAGACAAGATTCGAGAGTTTCAGAGTCAATTATCCATTTTAACCCTAAACCAAAACAAATAAATAAATAATACTAAAAAACAAAAAACAAAATTGTGATGGCAAGTGAGTTTGCCTAGAGAAGAGAAGAGTTTGATGATGATGACGACGAGAGGAGGAGTGAGGCAGCTTAGGAGATTGTGAAAGGTAAAAAGGGTTTGGAGGAAGCAAATCTTAAACGTGGTCTGTGTTATATAATAAAGAGGGCTAGGCTTAAGAGTGGCGTGGATATAGAGGAAATTTTATTGGAGCATCTTGTTGTCAAGGGCCGAATATTTTTTATTTTTTATTTTTACCGTGTAATTACTGTGGTGAAATTAAGTTATTTGGTTACCGAGGAAGAGATGGTGGGTCTGTTTCGGGAGTGGGGCTCTAAAGATCAGGTAACACAGAGGGTCACATGAGATGGATTTGGAATAAATTAGGGCACAGGTCACGATTAAGGTTTTTATTAGGGCTTTAGGTTTTGGCTGTGTATCCCACAATTTAGCCCCACGAGAAACTTCTCTCATTAATGTTCTGGAAATTTTACTTACTGTCGTCTTTTTTTAAAAAATATATATATTAAAATAATATTATAACATTAAAACGATTGAAAAATATTAAAAATTATTAATGTGAAAGAAAAAATTAATTTTTTAATAGCAGTTGTTTTTTTAAGTATATTTTTATTTTAAAAAAAATTAAAATATTTTTTAAAATAAACACGTTAAAATAATTTAAAAATACTACAAAAACTAATTTAAAATTAGCCACGTAAACAAACATAATCTAATTAAATATAAGTAAGCAAATAATTATTCATTTCTCCAAAAGATATTAAATTTATTTTTAATTTTAGCATATTAAAATGATTTAAAAAAATTAAAAATATTAATTAAAAAAAATCAATTTTTTAGTAGTTGTTGTTTTTTAAAATATTTTTTAAAAATAAATTAAAATATTTTTATTTTTAAATTTTTTTTTTAATATCAACATATTAAAATAATTTTAAAAATAATAATTTAAAATTAACTGCCTAAACAAACATGGTCTAAGTAAGCAAATAATTATTCTTTTCTCCTAAATAAATTAAACTTTGTCGTAATTATTTTTGAAATCTAGCAAGGTGTACTTACTTTGTTTTCACTGTTTAGGATTCAAATCTTGGATGATGTCTTCATGAAAACTTGTAAATCCAAAATACATGAATGGTCTATGCTCGTACAGGAGGATTAAGGAGATAAATTATGTTGTTCTTGATGTGAGAAATTAAGGACGCCTAGGATACTTTACCTCAAAATAATGAAAAAAAAAATTGAAAATGTGCAGTTAGACTATACAATAAAGATACCATTTTTTATAACCTCAATAAGTTAATAATCTCATTTAAATAATATTTTTACTCGATCCGGACTTAAATTTAAAGTTTAATTAATAATAAATTAATTTGCATTGTCCTAATAGTATTATTTTATAAAGGTTTAACTGTAGTTCTCTCTCAGTTACATAATAAAAGAAGAAGAAGCAGCAGCATGGGACATTATGAAACTCAAAATTACTTCATCGTGCCAAATCACTAATCTGTGCATGTTTTTTTGTACACCTCATGTTGCTCTATTAAGAAATTGAAATTGGGTTTCCTAACACATGTAAAACCCTACCCTCTAACCATCATTTCTCCCATTTGTAATTTTGAGACTAAGTTAAATGTTAATGAAGGGATTAACAAGTTCAAATCCGGATTTATGGTCCATCGCATGCTGTTATTATTATTATTATTTTTTTCATGTAAATGTTCGGGTCAGTTTATGTATACCTCGATTAATCTCTACGGACTCTAAAGTTAACGACCAGGTAAGCCTCCAGTGACCATTAATATTGATAACCATAGAACTCTAACCTAAGATCACAGGAGAAGCAAACCCATTAATCTTAAATTATTATCACTTGACCACCTATTAGATAGTTAGCAAACTTTGTTATTTCTAACCATTGTCATTGCTCTTAACACAAGTATTAACAATCTTGTCATTCTCTCTCTATATACACACACACACACACACATATATATATATATATATATATAGAGAGAGAGAGAGAGAGAGAGAGGATATTACAAAATACAATGAATATAATGATTTTATAAGGTTTGGCTATGTTTACTTTTGATATTAAACTCTTTAGGGTTGAGCCTTGTTGACATTGGTAATGGAAATCAAGTTATTTGTATAAAAATAAAACAAGTGTTGCTCCATAAAACAGAAAGCATCACAACACTTTCAAATATTAAAATTTTTCTTAGTTGAATTGATAATAACAAAAAAAAATCATTATAAATTTTTTTTAAAAAAGCCCATTTCACTATGCCCCTCACCAAATATATATATATTAGATTGGTGAAATATTAGATTGCCTCTAACCTAATAATAATGGAAAAAAAATTATAAAAATATAAAAATATGCTTGATATATGTTTTGAATTTTTTGTTTTCAAAATATTTTAGTCAATTTAATGGGTTTTTTAAAATGAAAAAAAAACTTATTTATCCTCGATTAATTTGACAATAACTAATAGGTAATGTAAAAACACTTCAATGATCCTAATTTTAAGTTTTTTAATGGGAAGATTAAAACCATAAAAATACCATTCCAGTATACAGTGTTTTGTAAAGCAAACCAAGCTTTTATTCACGCAACAAGCCAGATTCTTATTTATTTTTTATTTTTTACTTCACAGAACTTCAAAATGGGAGGTATTCAGGGATTGTTTAAAACAGACACCATAAATTCCTCGTTAGTGTTTCACTTGAAATGCAGGAGCTAAATCTGAGATACCAGAACCCAAACTTCCCAACGAGGTATATATGCATACAAACAAGCTCGCAAGTTTTTTAACATTTTTTATTTTTAAATTTTTTGAATGGATACAATGGTTCAGAATCAAAATTAACCCTCTCATTAAACTTTTTTATATATATATATATAGTATAGGATCCGAAGACTTCATATACACTATTTATTATATAACGATAAAAGAAAGCATGATCTATGTTTACATTTCTTAAGGTTGACGTAACAATTTCATGGCGAGAAGTTGATGTCCCGTAGACTTTCATTGCCAATTACATACGTCAAAGATTTCAGCTGAATCCTTAAGAATCTGATGAGAGATTCCGTATTTAGTAGAGAATGGATAACACACAGCTGTACAAGACTTGGATTAAAAAAATGGAACCCGGTGTTAAAAATAATATATAAAAACTGCAGTAGAGAGGTCCAGCTAGTCCCCTGTCAAAGGAGCAAGACTCGCAGAAAGGGGTCCAAGATCACACTTTCAATTCAAGGCGCCGTTCCCTGGTGTGTTTTATTATGAAAGCCATGATTAGAACGCACAGATTCTGAAGTGAAGTGCCCTTGAACTTGCCTGTTCTACGGAGATTAATTAGCTTTTCCCATCTCGTATCTTTCCTTGATTCGTCCCTTTCATCATGTGCTTGGATGATCATGTCTGTATAAATACACACAGTGGAGTTCATCGATCCATCATGAAGGGTCCAGGAAGCAACTGTGAGTGTGAGTGTGAGTGTGTGTCCATATATATATATAGTTTTTAGTGATTGCAAGCAACTTGAAGAAGAAACTAGAAAGCACACGGATTCCTGGCTTGGACTCCATTAAAGAAGCAACTAGCAAGAGTTAAGGCATCGAGAGGGGTCTGCACTCTGCAGAGTCACGGGATGTAAGGAGCGTGCAATATTTTTTTAGCAAGTGTAATCTGGTACTTTTCTTTGGCGCAAACAAGGAAAAGCTATCGGAAAGAATATCTTGGTCCCAAGCATCTTGAAAATAAATAATTTGTACAGTTCATAGAAAGTGTTGGTTCGAATTAACAAAAGAAAAAAGGAGAGATGCAAACCAATTATCCGTAACTAAATTGGACAGATCTTTTATTTCAGACTAGCTAAATAATCTTTGCATATATTCTGTAATTTTCTGTTAGATATTAAATTAATGCAGGGGATGGAACAGGCTGCAGCCGTAAGAGAGAGAGAGAGAGAGAGATAGACTTTTGTGGGCAGCTAGTCATGCGGCAATGGTTTTTACTACCACAGAAATTGACCTTTAAGGTTTTCTTAGCTCTTTTACTTTAAAATTCCTGGAGCCCCAAGCCCTATTTAGCTAGGACATCTCAGCTTGGATATGGTTTACAGACAATACTTGAAAGCACCCACTGCTTGTAAACAAAAGAAAGACATCCTCGTTTAGTAACAGAAGAAAACATGAAGACAAAAATAGATAAGGTAGGGTTGGTAAGGCCTCGTAGCTTTCTGCTAAACGAAGATTGAATATCGGGTATTTCCTTCTGGTCATCAGCAAAAGTAGAGCTTAGTGAAGCTACCACCATACCATGGAGTCAATGTGACATTAATTGCTAGGCAGAAAAGCAGTTATCTCGAGGTTTTTTTTTTTATGTTTTCTAAACAAATGGAATCTTTCATAGCAAACTACATGGAATTAAACATCAGGAGTATATCAACTGGTCCGAAAAGTTAAGAGCAACGATATATCTATGTTTAAAAAGACTAGACAGATGAACAGGCTAAACACAGCCTCATCGGGCTAATTCAATGTAGCTGGAAAGCGACTACCTTTGAGGTGCCACAATACGCAGGTGCCTATGAAGGCAATAATATACCAGTCACTTGACATGGTGAGCGAAAGCACCATTTTAAACTATGCTTGCCCTTTAGAAGATCGAAAAAATATGGTGCAAAGAGCTATGAAAACGAAGAATTGATGCATATCACATGTTTGTGTACAATAATTGGACAGAACTACGTACTTCCATGCTGTGATCATGCTGTTGCAGACTTTCCAATCTGATTTTGAAACTGAAACACAACTCACAAGCCCAAAAATTTGATTTCTGTAGCACGGACAGAATAATGGCCTGATAATAGTTCTTCCCCTTTTCCATGCTGAGGCGTTTTTAAGTTTTGGTGAGAGAAGAACAAGGTCCAATTCCTCCGCAAACTTAGTCCAGTCACTCCCTTTCAAATTTGAACCACTTCCAGTTTGCATATAATGCTGCCTCAATGTCAGAAGATAGGGTATTCTTGCTTGAAGGGATTTCTGACTTCAAATTTGTTGAACTGGCTTGTAGCTTTTGCTGATACTTCTTTGCCATCTCTTCTGCCTCAGCAAACACTTTCTGTCCAGAAAAACATAAATCTCACCGATGAGACTCATAGTTAATCTCATTTAAGACTCAATACCATATGGAAAATGAAGATAAACCAGAAAAACACCTAACCTCCTTGTTTGATACAAACAGACCAGGCTCGCTTTCAAGGTCAGCAATACTGCATGGTAAAGACAAGCAAAGGATATTGTTATCAGCCTCTCGGTGCCACTATTTGGAACTTGTACAAGTTAAAAAAAAAGAAGGAAAAAACAAAAAAGATTTAGTACAAATCTGCAAATAAAGAAACTCTTCAAAAATGTTGGATGTTAAGGCAAGCAACAATCAAACAGTCCCATACATGGAAAAGTAAAGCACATAATTTTTTTCAGTCAAGTACTCTCCGAGCTTCCTAGCAAAAGAATATTAAATGTGACTGCAAGCACAGCTGTGAGATATATAAATGAAGAGGGTGCAATTTCAAACGAAGTTAGATTCAATGTGTAGAGGGTGCAATATCAAGAGTCAATCATAGAGATCCAGTAATTCTGATGGGCTAGTTCCACTAATCAGAGATCCATAGCCCCACAGAAAGTCAAAATTTGCTAATGGGAACTAATAGGTAAACACTAAGAGGAAGGATAAAACAAATAAGAATAAGCGAAGGCCTTCACACCCAGTTTCTATATGCATGATTCATTTAACAATTACATTGCAAATCTATGATGTTTGGAGAGAGAGAGAAAAGACTGTCACATTCTGAAATATGACACTGTATGTGTGTGCTATTTAGATAGCACTCTTTGTTTCCCATTAAAAAGAGAGAGAAAGAAAGTTCTGGCATACATCACCCTTGATAAATGATTGAGGAAAAAAAAAGGTTCTGATAGTTTCTTTCTATCATTGGACTGATCAGGATTCTGAAAATTAGATGCCTCAAGCAAGCATGGGATGAAACAGAAAAAGAAACCCAGCAGTTGATTCCTCAATTACCTGAGAGATATTTTGTCAGGAAACATTGACTTTACAACTAGGACTTTAACCTTTTCATCAACTTTAAGCAAGTCACTGACAGATGAAACACGAGTCCGTGTGATGTTTGAGACATGCAGCAGCCCACTGAAATGCATTAGTACATATTAGGACACTTCTTTACTAGTGAAGAGCAGTAAGTTGTGACATTAAGTAACATAAATTCAGGATTGTGACAAAAAAGTACACAGAACTCACCTACGGTTAGTTTCACCTATTCTTACTTGGGCTCCATATGGAAAAAGTTTCTTAACAGTTCCTTCAAGAAGTGTTCCCTCCCTGAGGTTTATCATTTCCTGCAATATTGTATACAAATTCAGAGAGCTTCTTAATTAGAAATTAACCAAAACCAAAATCACAAACAACACAAAGCAAAAAGTGAAATAGAATGCCACAAGGAAACTGACCCAAGCTTCCCTTTCACTGAGTATCAACTCATTATTAGACTCGTTTATTCGATTAATCAGTGCGTATATTTGGCGACCCACCTGCACCATAAAGAAACCAGTAATCCACAAGAATAATGCACAAGGGGGGCAAAGAAAAAAAATTAAGAACAAAATTCATAGATGATGAATATAGTCAAGATGTAACCTAAGGGAGGCCAATAGCAAGACAGTTGATGAAGCGGACAAAGAGGAAGAACCTTTTAGGTGCATTGACAATAACTACTATCAAATCCAGGGTTAAATCTAGATAAGTCATCTAATTATAGAAACACTGATGCCTCGCCTTGGAAAATTAATCCATACAGGTGCCTTAGATAACTACAAACATGCACCAGGCTTTGAAATATCATTGTAAAGAGAGTATAATATGGGTTTCTCAAATCACAATTGCCTAATGACATGTTTGCTACAAATATATCAGAACTAAACTAGGCCTTCAATAACATGTAGCACTAAACAAACACTAAACTTCTCCAGCCACGAGTACAGGTGACTTCTTATTTACCAAGCTCCAGGTAATACATAAATGTAAATCCAGAGGCAGAAGATTGTGCATTTTATACAGTTTTATTCCAGGAACAAGTTCTTGTAATTGATGCAAGGTGGCAACTATTGAATGATTAAAGAACAAGACCTGACAAAAACAAAAACAATAAAAGTAACTCAGGAACCAGAAATTCCAAAGTATTTGCAGCTTACATTTTCTTTCAACTCCTTGAAATTGTTCACTCTATTCAACAATTCAGCCTTTGGCAGGAAAGCCCGCAATCCCTGAAAAAGCAAATTCCAAAAATTTATCATTACTACACATGCAATGCATTTACACACAAATAAAACACAAAAGGTACACAAACCTCAATTCTCGTAAGTAGGCCCCCAGTATTCCATTCTGAAATTTTAACCTCAATAGGTTCATTCAGATCTTTGATCTGCCTGGCGCAAAGTAAAATGTCATCAAGAATCCTCAATTTCAAAAAAAAAAAAAAAAAACCTGATTGTTTTATTTTAGAAAGAAGTTGCAAAGAAATGCAAGGAAAATGAACTATTTTATTATTTCACTCAATTACAAAGGCAATCGATGAATTTTCTCTCAGAAAGAAAAAAGCAAACAACAAAAAAGGCATTCCTATTTACGTCTGAAAACTCATTTTGGAAAACTTCTGAGAATTTTAGCAAGAAGCAAGTTCTGCACAAAAACAACAAAGTGAAAAGAAAAAAGCGAGAAAAGAACCTGCCTCACTCGTTGCCAAGCTATCCGCCGGAAAAGTCGTCTAGTGGAAAGCAGTGGCCTTCCACTCAGCGTCCTTCCAAGAACCTCTGAAAACAACACAGTTCCAGTCTCCACAACAGGCTTCCCTAACCCTGGTGGGCCCCTGCTCGTTGCAACATCATCCTTAACGATCCCCATCTTCCCTTTAACCATAAACTCCTTGGCATCCTTCTTCGTATCACACAACAAAAACTCGAACTCTTTGTCATACAAAGGCAGCACCTCCTTTGTTAGCATCGTACCCAACAAATCTGCCCCAATATTCACATCAAGTTTATTCTCATTACCAGAAACCACAACCCCAACCACAAAATCACCAGGTTTTGGGTTATAATAATCCACATTAATCTTCCTAGCCTCCTTGTC
Organism: Populus alba x Populus glandulosa; assembly: GCA_033617975.1. NCBI lineage: Eukaryota > Viridiplantae > Streptophyta > Magnoliopsida > Malpighiales > Salicaceae > Populus > Populus alba x Populus glandulosa. The sequence continues at coordinate 19,416,611 of CM066147.1, read as the reverse complement.
TTCATTATCCATGTCAATTCTCTCCTCTACAACACCTGAATCACCATCATCCTCACTCACTCCATCCAATGAATCATTAGACTTAAAGAACTTCAAAAAAGGCGCCAGGGCCTCATCTTTACCAGGTTTTTCAGATTCCTTAACATCTTCTACTTCTAAACCATTATTAAAAACCACTGGAGATGGCTTATTTAACAATTCTAGCTCCTCATTCTCTTGAATTCTGTCATCATGTGCCTTTTCAGGCAGTTGGGTACTCGAGAAATCATCAAATACATCATTTTGAGAGCATAATGAAATGTGGGCACTTCTCCAAAGTGAGGGTTTTTTGGCCGAAGTCCCAAAAGTACAGAATGAGTGAAAACACGGGGATTTTGGACATTTGTTTTGATGGACTATGCTACTTTGCGTGATAACTAAGTTGTTGCTATGAGGTGGTAGTGAGGAGCTGAAGATTGTGAGAGACTTACAGGGTTGAAGAAGGGTTTGCATCTTTGATTATCCTGTTCCTTGGCACCTCATGAGCTTAGCTCTCTCTCTCTCTCCCTCCCCCTCTTCAGGTTTTACTGGTTTGTTTCGGTTTTATCCACTTTAGTATCCTGTGTATTATCATGTTCGGTTCTTCATTGGGCTGAAAGTTGCTGTGAGGATAAGCAGGCTGGACTTCCCTGACATATGCTACTGGTTGGTCTTAAAAGCCTCATAGAATGAGATATTGACACGTGATTTTAAACCTTTGCCTTGCTAATTTTACACGAAGGTTCTCATAAATCAATTTTCTTTTTCTTGTAATGTCATTGATTAAAATCTAAAAGAGTGAAACCTACTCTCGTAAATACTTCAAATCCAATATTTGAGATTTAAAAAAAAATATATCTTTTGGCAAAATTAGGGCTGTTCTTTTTACCTTTTTTTTCCTTGCAATGTGTCAATAATTTCTTATTGGTAAAGAGGAAAACGAAATTATTATAAGACCAGCTTGTTCGATCAACCTCGTGACTCGTTCATTCATGGCCTGGCCTTGAATAGGATTGGTGGGAAAACTCGGGTTTCTTTTTAAACGACGTTGTTTCTAGTTTTTTCAAAAGATCTTGGTTGACACGTGAATGGGTCTAGCCTGCTAAAATTATTCATTTAGGCCTGAGCTTGAAAGAGTTTTGCTGGGCTATTCTCTACAACAATTGTGCTTGAAATGGGCTTATATACTCATCTATTTGGGCTCAAATCAAGCCTTTTGGTTTGTGAGCTTAATTTCCCTGAAGTTCAAACACAAGAATGAGTATCACGCCCTCAATTTCCCATTTGAATCCCAACTTGTTTTTTGTCGGTTTGGTCCCACATTTTACAAAACCTTTTCTCCGAAAAAAACTAAAAGACATTGTTCTTTTATTGTGGCTCTCGTCTCGTAGCAACATGGATTGGGACGCAATTAAAGATATGGATCTTGAGAGTGTTTTTGTATTTTCATGGGGATTTAATTGGTATTGTTGAATTTAATAGAGATAAATCGATCTTCATGTAAATTTTTAGAACAGTGTAATAGTTTTTTTATCCTTAAAAGCAAAATGACATATACCTATTATTCAGTTATTCAGGGTAATTTGGGCATTTCAAATTTAATTGTACACAGAGTTCATTAACTTATCTTTGGAAGGACAAAAAAAAAAAATTCAAGTGTGCAAGGGCATTTATGTATTTTACTTTTTATTTTTTTGGATAACTAATCAGAGAGGGGGTTCTTGCATTTTTTTATTAGTTACATAATTATCGAATCTAATTTTTTTATTTGAAATAATTTATAATAAAAAATTAATTGTAATTTTATCCCCAATAAATTTTTTTATTTTTAAAATTTGATCTTTAAAAAAATCAATGCAACCTTTCGGTTAATTTTTTTTCTTCAGATTTCATCCTTAGTCTTTTGATCAATATATTTATTATTAAAATAATTTATAGAATTAGATTTTTTTTCTCAATTTCATCCCCCAATGGATTTTTTATATTTTTAACTCGGTCCTCGTTCTTTTAATTTATATTTATTTTATTTTAAATGATTTGTAGAATTAGTTTGTTTTGCTATTTCATTCTTCTTTGATTTTTTTTCCCTATCAAATTTTTAGAATTTAAATTTTTTAAGTTTAATTTTATTCTACAATTTTATCCTTCAACATTAAATTTGTCAGGTGATGACCATCTTAATTGAGCATAGATCTAGAGTTTAACGTATTGCGAGTTTTAGATATTAATTCGGGGTTAGGAGGTTTGCCCGAATTTACTTAGTTTTTTCATTTATTTTTTTAATTTGTTTTTGTTTCATCATCCAGTATTTTTTAACTCTTTCAATGAGATTTTTCTGACTTTTTAAGAGTATTACAAGTTATCTCAGGTTTTATTTTTTTATCTTTGCTAGATCTATTTCTTTTAAAAGGGATTTTTTAAAAATTATATTAACTGTTATTTTTTAAAAAGTTTTTTATTTAAAAATATATTAAATTAAATTTTTTATTTTTTAAAATTAATTTTGATATTAACACATTAAAATAATCTAAAAAAATTAAAAAAATATTAATTTAAAATTAAAAAAATATATTTAAAACACAAAAACCAATCAGGGCTTCGCAACTCCTGAACATTCAACAAGCACACCAATGAGAAACAAGCTTATTGAGAGGAAGGGTTGACTCTTACTATCTAAAAAACACATGCGATGTCCGAGAGCTTGACATTGGACTTGAATTATATATATATATATAGAGAGAGAGAGAGAGAGAGAGAGAGAGAGCAGAAAATGAGATCGTTCATGTAGGGGGGTGATAATGTGCTACTGAAGGACAGACGAAACATCTAAATTATTTCATAAAATCCAAAAGTGAGACAATTGCAAGCTTTTCAATGGTATCATCTTAAGATTAAATATAGCACCAAACATGATATATTAAATAAAAATGCATCGGTTATCGTGTCCGTGATGGTATTCTTGACTTCTAAACCAAATATATATATATTTGGCAGTATTGTTGCGGTTGTTTTTCAAATAATTTTTTGTATTAAAATCTATATCAATGATATTTTTTGATTTTTTAAAAATCATTTTTGATATCAGCACATCAAAATAATTTAAAAACACTAAAAACATATTAATTTGAAGTTAATAAAAAAATAAAAAAATTTTAATTTTTTTCAAAAACATTTTTGAAACGCAGAAACAAACATGCCAGTAAAGAACGCATAAAATACAGAAACTGCTGGTGCAAAACAGCCAAGAGATCACGTACACCTGCAGACACTCTTTCTTTATATTTTTATCAGGGAACCGGCACCAAGAAATTAAGATTATCTATCCTTCAAATTTTATTCAGGGTATTCATATTCTTTTTTAGTTCATAATTCAATACATTAAACTACAAAGTAATGTCAGGGTGTTCATCAATATTAAATCACTGACAGGAATCAAAATCCTCAATAAATCCTCAAAATCCTAAATGCAAGCTCGTATTTAAGAAGACAGGAAACACGCCACCCCTTCATTTTCTCCCTTCCACGTCGCAGTCTTGGTGCGGCTGCAATGGTGAAGACGACAAAAACACTTGTCCAGATTCTTCGCTGCCTGCTGACCATTCAGTGGAAATTTTAGAACATTGCTTTCGATGCAGCTTAGAGACTGAATCTAACATCGATGTTCACAGGTAATATTTGAAACTCAGTTTACATCGTTTTCGAAATTTTAAATTATTTTTTTTATATTTTATATCATTTTGATATACTAATATTAAAAAAATAAAAAAATTTATTTTAATATATTTTTAAACAAAAATATTTTAAAAAACAATCGTTACTTCATTTCTAAACACAGACTCAATATTTGAGACGTGGTTTGAACAAGAATTTAATTTTTTAAAAAATAATTTTATTATGTTCTCATATTATTTTGAAATTCTGATACAAAAATAATTTTAAAATTTTATTTTAATATATTTTTAAACAAAAAAAACCTTTTAAATTACAACTATTACCTCACTCTAACCTGTTTGAGAATGTAGTTGTGATTGCTTTTCAAATGACTCTATATTTATGAATGTATCAAAATATTTTTTTTTTAATTTTTATAAATTATTTTTTATATTAGTGCATCAAAATAATCTAAAAAATATTAATTTAAAATAAAGTAAAAAATAAAAAAAATTTAATTTTTTTTTAAAAATATTTTTTAAAAAAATAATAAAAAGAGGTTAATCTACTAAAAACCCAAGTTTAAACAGTATGGTCGGCATCATGCGTACTTAGAACACAGGAATAGTTTGTCGAAACCTTCCACGTATAAACATAAACCAAAACAAGCGATGAATAGTCAGGACTCCATTTCTATCAGTCTATATGATCACAATTCTTCAATTATATCTCTGTGGTTTCCTATATTTCCTCTACTTTTATACAGCTAACGGAATCTAACCAAAATTATTCGTCGTCATAGGTCTTGTAAGAATGCTCTCTTTTTTTCCATATAAAAAACAAAAGAATAATAATTATATATAAAAAAAAATGGACACGTCACAGGCATGATACTGGCCATTGAAAGAATCCCATGGCGAGAAAATAATTTTTTTTAAAAATCATAATGTCCCTCCGGACCATGATCTTACCTCTCTCTCTCAATGGACACATCACAGACACGTATAGTCTCTCGATTGATCATCGAATATTAATTAGATTTCACGAGGTTGACGGTTTATGTCTTGGGAATAAATTAAAGAGGCTTCGCTATTTTTATTTTTTTTATTGTTATAGTTCAATGTCACCTGATTTATATTAATTGTAAGAAGGAAGGCATAAACTGACAAATTAGAGTGCAAGTGTGGCTTTATTATTGGACCTCTTGCTTGATACCTTGAACTAGCTATATCTATATGTGTAATAATTACTTTCTACCTATCAAATTTGAAAATTACTAGTCCTGGGGTGCTGGTAAGAATAGTAATAGTTGTTTTTAAAATTTTAAAAAATATATTAAAATAATATATATTTTTAATAATAATATATTAAAATGATTCAAAAATATAAAAAAATAAATTTTTATAAATTATTATTTGAACCGCACTCCTAAACAAGGGTTTCATAGATACAACTGATGTTTTTACTTGAAAAACATGTCCGGCAAACTTATGATAGTGTTTGAAAATACAGCTTAAATGGTGTTTGGTAAAAAAGTAAAATTTTTTATTTAAAATTAATGTTTTTTTAATATAAAAAAGTAATTTTTAAAAAAATAAAAATATATATTTTTAAAAACAAACAATAGATATATAAAAAACGTTATCGCTGCCAAATGCATCATCCATCATGACAACGTGGCACGGGATTCATAAACATGTGTTTGGTGCTACTGATAGTTACAACGTTAACGATTGAGAAATTCCTTGCTTAACAAATTTTAATCGTGCCTTTCCTTTTTTTTTCAGGATAATTACGCGTGAACCAGAACAATATTTTTTTTCTCGTGCAATTTTAATAGCATATCTTTTACATTAATCTCGTATATTAAAATCTTGAGAATATAGTTATAATTATTTTTTAAAATATTATTCATACCAAAATATATTAAAATAATATTTTTTTATTTTTTAAAAATTATTTTTAAAATTAATGCATTAAAATTATCAAAAACATAAAAAAAAATTAATTTTTTTTAATTTAATAGAAGTCTCTGGATAGTAACTCCAAGATTTAATTCCAAAAAGTAAAGAAAAAGAGAGTACCTTCTAAACCATCAAGCAATTTAATATTAATTTATCTTAAAAATGTTATGTTACCCTCTATTACCATGGACTATATATTATACATGCGTTAGCTATAAATTCCCATAGCTAACACATGTTTAATGCCTTGAGTCCTTTGGTTTCTTCTCTGGCGCTGTCAAATCCGTTTGAAAATTCAGAACAAGTTGTCGCTTCACGAGTGGGCTTCCAAAATGTTACCTTTTTTGATTGGCAATTCTCAAGATTTTTACATGGCCATCAATCATCATAGCAAGTGGGCAGATTCAAGATAGCGTGGGGTGTTCTGATCAATTCGAAGACACGTGGAACATGATAAAATAATTTGTTTTATATATATATATATATTCCATCAATCAAATTGTCAAATTTATACCATCCCGTTGCTCTAGCTTTTATTACAAATTGAAAGGAGAACTCACTAGTGAAGTTTTATTTGGGAGGTCGTCGAGCATGGATTATTATGGTCATTTCAGTGTAAAATTGACGATTAAAATATAATTATCATTAACAAAAAATGTTTGTGTTATGGTCCAGGACTGAAATTATGCGAGTGCCGAAGGAAGTCTCTTTGCATTTTTATGGGGAATTCACTTTTCACGGGTGTTACAGTGTTATTGCTGGTTAAACTGTTTGAAAATACGGTATTATTTTTTTTAATAAAAATTATTTTTTATGTGTATTTTAAATTATTTTAATATGCTAATTTTAAAAAATATATATATTATTTTGATATATTTTATCATAAAAACATTAAATTTATTATTAAAAAACTACAAAAATCATCAAAAAATAAATAAATCTCAAACTATAAATCCTCAAATAGAATTGGGGTGCATATTGAATGCAAAAATGGAGTTAAGAAGCCCAAAAGTTAATAAACGAAACAAAATGTTCAAAATGTTAACAACCACGTCGAATGAGATGCGGCTTGGAAAGAGACGGAGCCATTTTTAAGTAGCAGACAGCATTTTATATATAAACAGCCAAAGAGAGGCAGTCTTTCACTCCAGCTGTAGACACACGACAGTGCAGAGAAAGCTCCTTCCTTAGCCATTGTAGGCCACCAGCTTCTTTCTGTGGTGAAGAAGTAAAGCTCCTTCCTTAATTAGCCATTGTAGGCTAGCAGCAGCTTCTTGCTGTGCAGAGACAAAAGTTGCAGTCGCAGACAAGGAAATCTACCTCACCCAAAGTGAAGAGCTCCAGGTTAAAAACAAGAGGCTATCAGCCGATCAGGTATGTATGATGATCTGTTACATTTCTTACATATGGAATTCCTTCGTTACTTCAAAAACTTTCTTGATTTGCATCCCTTCATTTTTATACTTTTTAATACGTGCAACCTGCAAGTTTTGTTTATGATCTGGGTATAGTTTGCTTGCTTTCTTCATGGTTATAAGACACGAGGGTTCGACCCAGCCGCGTTGACTCGCTGGTATGCGGGTCAAAAACAAAGTGCCCTTGATGTTGTTTTGCTAAATAAAAAGATATCAGTTCGAAGGAAGACCGTCTTCTCGAGGCGGTGGATCACCGAGTTGATTTATCAAACAAAACCGGGTTTTATTTTCGATGACTTCATGGTACGATTTTGACTCAAGGGTGAGATTAATTTACTGGATACGATTCTACGAATTCATGTCAAAAGTCCCTCCTTTTTCTTTCCGTTCTCCCTCTCTCTCCCTCTCTCTCTCTATTCATAGCGAAAATAATAGGAATAATGGTGCCCTGGAAAAGGGATGGATATTTTCATGATTTAATTCAACTTAAACATGTCAATTAATGTCCGAGAAAATCGATTCCGGGGGCATGGCAAGGGAAAGGATACCTCGTCCTTGTAATACCGATTAGGGATTAACTCGGTATATGATTCAGAGTGTTGATTTTAGGTAATTTAATTTTTATTTTTTTAAAATTAAAATACTATTATTTTGATAAAATTTTTATGGATGACCGGATTCATAAGTTAATTCAGTTTTATATCATATTGTTCATTTATTTATTTTTCAATCCATATTGATCTAGGATCCGGGTTAGTTTCAAATAAACTCACCGGCAGTTCTGTATTTTATAATTACGATAAGAAAGGGCCTGTGCTATTATTCACGGTGAATTATAACAAGATGACAAATTTCCATGATCCAGGGGCTTATCAATGTTGATTTGGTCCGGAGATAAATTTACGTCTTGTAGTGTTATTAAAAAAATTTAATTTTTTTTAAATTGATATATTTTTAATATTTTAAATTTTATTTGATGAGCTAATATTAAATGTAATTTTTTAAAATAAATATTATTTTAATATATTTTTAAATTAAAATCACTCAATGAGTATACTCTCAAATTGACCGTTTATTTACCTCCTTGATCTTTTTTCAAGGTTTCAATTGTATCAATGTAATCTAGAATCAATTATGAATCAGAGAAATATTTTATGATTTAAATTCTTTAATATCTTTATAATTTAATCCTTAATTTTTAAATTATTTCATATTTTTTTCTTTATTTTAATGTAAACCATATTTTAAAAAGAAAAAAAATAAAATTTTTTCTTATAATCTTTAATACAAATGATATATTTAAACTTTTTAATTTGACTGAAAGCTTGATCTTATCAAATTATTTTCAAAGATTCTTATCTTATCAAATTTTTTAAAAAAAAATTGAAAGGAAAATTATCTTTTACCTTGGGTAACGTGAAGAGTGAAGTTGATATTTGATTGGATTTTTGAAGAAGACAACTGAAATGACGGAAGAAACCAAATTGAAATTGGTACCATGTTTTTTCCTCGCTTGATCATAGCCCAGATGCACTAATTAAGACAGGTATGGATGTGACCACAAATTTACATTATAGTAAAAGTAACATGAATTATTACAAAAAGTCAAAAACATCTTCATTACTGGAGCCCATTCATGTAATTTAAAAGGCGGATCATGCATGGTCATGGTAGTTAACCCTAACTTAGTCCCTTTTTTTAAACATGCTTATAATTTAATTGTTTTTTCAAAGAATATTGAGCTTGATTGCGAGGTCTAAAAATTGTGGGTTTGAATGCTGGATTCAAGACGAGAATTGTGGGTTTGAATGCTGGATTCAAGACGAGAATTGTGGGTTTGGATGCTGGATTCAAGAATCTTGCATCTGATCTTGTATCCGGACATTAGATCCAAACCCAAGAATTTCGGATCTTAATATTAGATTCGAGAGCCTTAAATCTTGTTGTTATGCCTGACTCGAGCGCTTGAGATTTGACTGTTCTATCTGACTTTAGGATATAACAATCATGCATGCCCTCAGTATTAAGTGTCTGATAGTTGGGGCAAGACAACATTATCACTTGCCAACAAAATTTAACAAAATTCCAATTGATTATTTTGTCTTGAATCATTATTTTAATATCAAATGCACTTCATGAAAAATACAATTCCATCCTATTGCATACTTAATAAAAGTTTTTGGTAAGTATAACTCTATCATTATACTGCTTCAATCTACAGTAATAAGAAGGGTACTGAGCTCTTTTATTATATTGTATAATAGAGACTGTCTTATCTTATCTGATTGCTATAAAAAAAATCCATTCACAATATAAATATATAAAATATTATATTTCAATTCAAATATTTAAATTATTAAGTTATATTAATTTTATTTAGAAAAAAAATAAACATGATAATATTTGAATTTATAACTGTTTTGTTAGTAAGAGTTTAATATTATGTTAAAAAATTATTTTAATTAAAATAAATTAACTATTAAATGAAATTTAAAATATAATTTATATTATTCTATTTTTTTTTATCACAATACAATAATTACTAGAATCGTAAAAAAGAGAGAAAGAAACCGACTCTGTTTTTAGAGGATGGAGGCTTGGCCGAGAGGGAGGGAGCGGTCTCGGTTGCTGGGGGTAGCGCCGAGCTCTCTTAGCTTTGGCAGCAGTAATTCAATGGGACATGAGGCTTTTGTATTGAGAGAGAAATTAGCTGAGCGAAAATGGGGGAAAAAAGGGGAGGGTAGGAATTTTGATTTTGTTTTGCGATTGAATACGTTCGGCTAAATTCTGATGATCTGCAACATAAAATCGGTCGCAAATCCATTGCCAGTTACATGTACCTCTGTCGTGAATCCTGACTTTTTTAATATCATTTTTGTTTTATGTTAAATAATAAATATTTAAAATTTTATAGATAAAATATAAATATTTAAATTTTATTTTTAATAAAGTATAAATATAACAAAAACCAGAATAGTGGTCACTCCTGGGAATAAGCAAAATCAGGTGCCAGTAGATAAGAGTACTTTATTAGGGGACCCCTTGGTGGATCATTTAAAAACGGTGTCGTAAGCAAACATCCGTGCTGTGACAGCAATTGCTTTTCGTTGTCGGGTAAACATTCATACTGTGCTCCCATGGTTTCAAGCCGGTCCAGAGAAATTCAAAGAGTACAGTACCCTTCTAAAAAATTTTTAGAGGCTATTTTGGACACAATATATATATATATATATATATATATATTAGAAAAGTGGAACTCAAGATTCTACTATTTACATGTATACCATGGATGTTCTCCGTCGATTATAAATGAATGTTTTTACCATGATTTCGTGTTTTTATTTAAAAAATATTTTATTTAATATTTTTGTATCGTTATAATATAATAATATTAAAAATAAACTTTTTAAAAATTTAAAAAATATATTATTTTAATAAAAAAAATTTAAAATTTTAAAAACAATTATTATCACTATAACAAACATTACTTTATTAATACGTGAGTGATAATGAATGTCAAACGCTACTTAAGAAGGCGTTGTCCCTCGAGGCATGGGAACTTGATTGTTATAAATCAGAATAAAATATCCTCTGTGATTCTTCTTCCTTGGACGACCAGCATGTATATCATGTGTCTCCACATGTTCTGTCTTTGAATGGTTACTGGCTTTTATGAGTAAAATAGGATTTTGTCTTTTGTTATTAGCATTGTTGGACAACAACAAAGTATAGGAACTATCCTTCATGAAGTAACTTAATTGTTAAAATAGGATTTTGTCTTCTGTTATTGACATTGTTGGACAACAACAAATTATAGGAACTATCCTTCATGAAGTAACTAAATTGTTAAAATAGACTTTGTTTCCCAACGACCCAACTGCCAGGCCAAAACATTAATTTAATATTTTTTAATTTTTTTATTAAATTTGATAACATCATCTTTGGCTGAATTTTCTTTTCTTTTCTTTTGGTTGCTATAATTATGCTGAAAAATATTTTACTACTATCATATACTACCTATCAGGAAAAGACTTTTTAATTATATTAAAAAAAAAATTAATCATGTTGATGGTATTTTTGAATGTGTTCTATAAGAGATGTACAAAATATAAATTATATAAAAATATTTGTTAATTACGTTGTCTAGTAGAAAATGTATTTTTTATGATGCTGTCTTTTAAAAATCATGTTAATTTGTTTTTGTTTTAGGACTTATGACCTTGTTTGTTATTGCGTTTTAAAATTGTTTTTGAAAAAAAATAAATTTTTATTTTTATTTTTTTCTTTACTTCAAATTAATATTTATTTTGATGTATTTAGATCATTTTGATGTGTTGATATTAAAAATAAATTTTTAAAAATAAAAAAAATATTATTTTAATATATTTTTAAATAAAAAACACTTTAAAAAATAACATAATTAAGTTTTCAAATGGAAATTTTTGACACCCTGGCTTGTAATCAAAGGCAATAGAACTTCGTGATCCTTAATTACAAAATCATGCTAGTGGTTGAAATTGATTTTTAAAGTGTTTTTTAATTAAAAAATATAAAATTAATTTCTTAAAAGTTTCTTAATTATAATGATGTTTTCGTGTTAAAAATAAAAAATTTTAAAAGATATATTTTTAATTAAAAATCAGCATTCACTTCTTTAATAAACACACTGTTTCACGAGATCTGCCCTGCCTGGGACTTTGTGGCTTTATTCAATATATATAAAAAAAGCTCACAGCCTTTTTGCAATGGAAATATTATTACACGCGCAACAGCCTTTTTGCAAGTGGGCTGTTGTTAATACAACCCCAAGGTTTCGTGTAAAGTGACAACATAAGGCTCATTCGCAACTTTTATATCTTTAGTCGGAATGCTAGGATTCCTAGGGATCCCCCTTTTTTTTTTTTTTTTTTTCTTTAAAAAAAAATTGGGATCTTTTGTTTTTTTTAATCATGTCCTGCTCAATGATCACGATCCCTCTATCAAATATATTACTTATAAATAGTTTTGTTTTTGACCCCACAACTAGCTTGAAAAACTAGCATATCAATGTTTAGAATCTAATAAATTATTGGTTATTAAAATATTTTTTTATTTAAAAATATATTTAAAATAATTTATTTTTATTTTTAATATTAACACACTAAAAAAATCTAAAATTATAAACATTTAATTTTTTTTAAAAAAATCGAAAATCTTTAAAATCATCTTTTGAACGAAAAACAAAAACACTCTACAATAAAGCTTAAGAAGTTTGAGGTGATCAATTAGTGTTTTCCACGAAGTTAATCTACATTATAACATAAAAAAATGTTGATTTTCAGTTCATTGATGGGTTTCCGCTCTATGGGTGGAAGCTTACGTAAGAACCCCTGTGGCACGTGGTTGGTTAGCAACGCACCTTCGACGCCGCCGTGCTACGGGTACCCTGTCCCAATTGGATGGCTAGGGTTTTCTTCATATAAAAAAGAACACATTCATGGCTTAAATTTTTCCGCACAAAGATTGTCGTCGACATATTGTTTTCACCGGGACCATCCTCCCGTGGGGACACATACAGGTCACCCATGAACCGGAGCCTAAAACACTCTTTCATGGCTTAAATTCCAAGCGTTGTTTTGTTTAAATTAAAATAATTTAAATTAAAATGCAACGTGAGTTTGTAACCATAAAAGTAGGCGAGTATTACCTCGATTTATTGCCCGTTTGGGGATGAGGTTGAACCTGTTTTTGGATAAATTTTGAATTTTTTTTTTGCTAAAATTAAGTACGGTTTGTACTTTTTGGATCGTTTTGATGTGTTGATATCAAAAATAATTTTTAAAAAATAAAAAAACATTATTGACATGCTTTTCGGCATAAAAAACTATTTGAAAAGCAACAGCTACCACACTTCCAAACACCCTCTTGAGCGATTAAGCCCCACAAGTGGGTTAATCAAGCACTCGATTATTTAATTAAGTAAACTAATCCCACTACCGTTATCCGGATCTAAACAGGTGGTTAGTGGTTAGCTCTTTCTTAACCTGCGCATACTCCCTCTCCCTCCATTTCTCTTTGGCCACTGCGATCTACTTCGATCTACTTCGATCTCTCTTTCTTAACTCCTTGAATACTTAGCTTTTTTTTTTTTTTTTTTTTTATGGTTTCTAACGTAAAAATCCACAGACCATGAATTCTCAGTCGAAGCAACGACCAGAGGTAATGCTCTCGTTTCCTTTTTCCAGTATTTTGATTTGGTAAAATTTAAATGGAAACTGAGAGTGAATTTGGGGCAGATAAGTAGAGCTGAAACGTGTTGTTCTTTGGGTTATTGGTGCATACAGCTCTTTTGGCCAAGAGTGGTGGTTCGTAAATGGCTAAATATCAGCTCCAAAGACTCCGATTACAGCGCCGACTCTGAAGACGACTACGCTTCTTCTGATTCTGCTTCCGACACCAGTGGTAACGCCAAAATTCCGAACTCTCGAAATGTGAGAGAGAATTATTGAATTTTCTTTGTCCTGGTTTTTTAAGGGATTTTGCTTGTGACTTGGTGCAGAGTTTGTCCAGAGAGAATCGCGATTTGGAAGTAACAGAGGGGAGGATGTTCAAGGTGATCTCAACTTTATTTGCTTTTTATTACTCCTTCTCCTTTTGAGTTTAAATTAATGGGTATTTCGATTAAAGATTTAAGTTTAAATTAGTGGTATTTTGATTCATGATTTAATCTTGAAATGGTTGCAAGCTGTTAATAGAAGCATTTGATTCTTGAACATAGTATAAACTGTGCCTTTTATTCTGTATGGAATTTTATTGATTTTGGAACGTTGAAATATTTTTGTTTTTGTAGTTTGGTGGGATTATATTTATGGTTTTGGGGATTTATATAATTCAATTTTGGCATGTAACTTAGTGAATTCCATAATGACTCCTTATGCGTACTTTCTCCTATAAAAGCTGGCATATGTAATTGAAAATGGGTGATGACGCCCGCTATATTTTGACTAATAGTTAAATGGAGGTAGGCACTAATGCATTTGCTATTACTTTATTTAGGTATTTGAAGAAATCTTCAAACCATGGATCCTGATGGTTTGTTGTGGTGGTCCTTTTGGTTTTCTTGCTTTTCTTTTCAATTTTATGCTTGATTCAGATTTTGGTACATGCTTGAGGTGCCTGCACGACAATATTCCATGTTGGCATCAGAATGAGTCAATACATACATCCATACATACATACATATATTTTGCTGATTCTACTTAGATGCTCGGGCCTTGTTTTCCAAGTGTTATTAAAAAAGTACATAAAAAATGAAGTCAGCTATTTCCCTGTTTTGGAAGTGAATCAGTTATGGCTGCTTCAAACTTGAGTCAGCATAATTGAGAAGTTTCTTTATACTGTATTGCTTTTTTTATTTGACTTCTTTCCGGGACAAATATTTTAAACTCCAGATGCTATTCCAAGGATAAGGAGACGAAAGTCAGAGACATTTAGAGCACAGTATATAAACATAAAAGAAATCAGGTCCTATACCCTTCCCTTATATCTTGATAGCTTAAGAGTAAACTCCAGTTACACTGATGCTGAAGATTGTTGTTTTGTTTTTTGGTAATCACATTGCGATACTTGATGCTTTCTTTTTTAGTGGAAAAAAAAATTCTGTTTAACCTCCTGGTAACCAAGTAAATTGAATTTTGACAAAATTCTGTCAGAATATGCGTTGGGACATGGAATGTTGGAGGAAAACTTCCACATGATGACCTAGATATCGATGACTGGATTGATACTGATGATCCTGCCGACATCTATGTGTTTGGGTATGTGTTTCCCTGCACCTCCTAAGGTGAATTGTCTGAACTTAGTTTATTTCAAGGTAATCTGCTATTTAAGACCTGAAAAAGGTAATATGCTCTCTGCCACGCAGTCAACGTTAATCTTATCTAAGACCGAACATCATTACAATTAAATATCAATCTTCATTGATACAGTTAAGCCTTACTCTAGCTAAGAAA
The DNA here is from genome assembly GCA_033617975.1 of Populus alba x Populus glandulosa. Classification (NCBI taxonomy): domain Eukaryota; kingdom Viridiplantae; phylum Streptophyta; class Magnoliopsida; order Malpighiales; family Salicaceae; genus Populus; species Populus alba x Populus glandulosa. The sequence goes on along the minus strand of CM066147.1, from coordinate 19,401,572 downwards.
GAATATGATCAATTTCAAGAGAACCCTACATAAATCAAACAGCGTTATTGATAACAGCCAAAGAGAGAACATTAAGTATGAACCTCTACTTCTGCCTTGACGAAAACTGAAATTTCCACCCATAATTGTATGTGCTCTTATCTAAGACCTAAACATAATTATATGTGAATGATGTGGTTTCATATCCACTTGACATGACTCCAGTAATTTAATTTACTTATTGCCTCAACTTGCTGTGTGTGTTGTTTTTTCTTTCTCATGAAATGCATACTTTGTCTTCCTAGATATGTCAATTGTGGTCTCAAACTGGTTATTTGTTTTTCTCTGTTATATCCAAGTGATTTCACTTGAGAAACATGACAAATGCTTCATTTTTACAGGCTCCAGGAGATTGTACCCTTAAATCCTGGGAATATCCTTGGTGCTGAAGATAGCCGCCCAGTTCCAAAGTGGGAAAACATTATTCGTGAAACACTGAACAGAATTAGACCAGCAAGGACTAAGGTTAAATGCTACAGTGATCCTCCATCCCCATCAAAATTCATGCCATCTGAGGATGTGCCCACCATAGAAGAGGAGATATTACTTGAAAGTGATAGTGATATTGGTGAAGAAATCCATCCCTTGGATGAAGAATTCAAAGGTTTTGATGAACTCAATGAGATATCAATGACTGGTGACATGAGCGTGAATTCTGGAGTTCCAGATGGTACTGGTAGCGAAAAATTAGGTGAGCCAGTAGAGTGGGATTTACAGAAGCAATTTTCTTCTCCAAAAAAATTAGGTAGATTAAATTGCTTGCGGACAGAGGACTCTGCAGGAGATGTAGAAGCAATGGCAGCTCCTCGAAAATTAACTAAAATTCTTAGTGGTTCTGAAAGGCTTGGCTTTAGCTGGCCAGAGCCCCCTTTAAACTTGGTATCTCAGCATGTTTTGCCAAGAAGAAATTCCTTCAAATCAGTTAAATCATTTAAAGCAACCAAGTCTTTTGGAGGATATAGTTCGTTTAAGTCTGTCTCAAATGAAACACAATCAGGATTGGCTTTGTTTGCCGAGAATGACTTTGAAGCTCTAATGAAACAGAAAAGAAGACCATCATATGTAAGGATAGTGAGCAAGCAGATGGTTGGAAGTTTTCTCACTATTTGGGTTCGTAGGAGCTTGCGTAAGCATATCCAGAATGTAAAAGTGTCCACTGTTGGTGTCGGTGTTATGGGCTATATTGGTAACAAGGTCTGTTTCCTAACCTAATTTTACTTGCATTTTGGTCATATTTTTTCTTATGCTACCAGTGTGATGGTTCTCATATCACACACTTTGACAAGTGAGAGTTCCTTTCATATTTAGATTAAGGTCTTGTTTATCTTTGCATCCACGCAATGCTTTTAAAAAAAAATGATTTTTTTTGCTGCTTATAATTATTTTTTTTGTTGTTTTTAGATTGTTTTGATATGATATCAAAAATAAATCTTAAAAAATGAAAAAAATATTATTTTGATGCATTTCCATACGAAAAGCACTTTGAAAAGCAACCGTTACCACAATGCCAAATACCACCTAAATTTGCTTTCATGGTTGAGGATGTATAGGTTAATAGAATGCGAAAGCTTGTCATGCTCTCTGAAAATTTTCATTGTCTTAACATTGTTAGGAGATTGCAAATCTCATTTTAGAGATAACTTTATCAGATAATGTTATGTGAAATCTTGTTTCAGGAAAGCTAAATGCTTAATTCTTGCTTCTAATGTCTTGTAATTGTTATCAAGCCTAGAAATGGGTGAAAATATTTTCGTCATTTTTGTTTTGAACTGCAAATATGCCCTGCATCAAATCCCTTTTCATTTAAGGTAATCCTTCACATAGTATGACAGTTCTTCAATCTTTCAGGGATCAATATCAGTCAGCATGTCTATATATCAGACATCTTTCTGCTTTGTATGCACGCATCTCACATCAGGTGAAAAGGACGGGGATGAACGCAAAAGAAATGCTGATGTTCATGAAATACATAGAAGAACTCAATTTCGTCCCCTTTCCAGTGTTGGGCTTCCTAAAAACATCTATGATCATGAGTGAGTATATGGCATCTAAATACAAATGCAACATGTCTTGTTTTGGCCCTATATTAGACATCCTTCATACTTTTGAAACTTTTCTTTTCAGCCTTCGGAAATCTTCTTGTTGCTGGTTGTTTGCACATTTTTCACTTCAATAGAAGACAATATACCATAATACTAACCCGTATCACTTCTGCAGAAGAATTATCTGGTTGGGTGATTTGAATTACCGCATCAACTTGTCATATGACAAAACACACGAACTCATCTCCAGAAAGGAGTGGTCCCAGTTATTGGAGAGGGACCAGGTACCTAAGTGATTGTTATTTTTTTAAAGAAATTATGTTATAAGACATCATAGTATTTTCCCTTGTGATTGATTTCATATGTGAATGCGTGCATGTTCACACCTCCTAAGGTGAATTGTCTGAACTTTGAATTTCATTTTAATAGCATTGTTATTTTGGCTATTTTTTAATCATCTGAAAACAACGGGACTGCATATTTGTGGGTTTCTACAAGACTCAGTTAACTTAGTTGCTAGGATGCCAACTACCTGTAAATTTTTCTTGACATGTTACCATGGCAGCTTGTACGAGAACTAAGAAAAGGCCGCGCATTCGATGGATGGTCTGAGGGTACATTGAATTTTGCACCAACATATAAATATGAGATGAATTCAGACAAATACCATGGAGAAGATCCAAAAGCTGGAAGGCGTATTCCTGCATGGTATGCTTCTGCATGATTCGAGTAGTTATAATAGTGTTTCCACTTATCTGCTTAGTTCATGTTTATTAATTCATCTCCTGCAACTGTATGTTTTATTGTGTTGTTTTAGGATTATATTCTCTGTTGAAATGAACCCTATCCATGACTTTGTATTTACTGCTACGAGGTTTAGACAGTTTTTTCCCTCCATTTGTTTGTTAGTTGCTATCAGTATCTAGGATTATCATAGTAATGTGGTTTTTGTTGCTAGTTGGCTGTTCACATGATCTTTTAGAAATGATGCTTACCATCCTTACACTTGTGTCTGGGGTATGTTGTGGTATCATGTTAGATATTTCTCTTCGTATACCATTCATTTTATTTTTACTCTCTGAGGCTAAGGTTTATTTCGAATCCTCTTAAGATTCAAAGTTTCATTCACTAGTATTTTTCTTAATTCCTTTTAGGTTACCGTATCCCTATTAGCTTTATGAAAACATACCACCTGATACACGAGCATTCCAAATGGGTGAAACTGCAGTGCCCAACTGGTGGCGTTTGGTGGCCGTCCCAGAATCTGTCTTTTGTCAATCATTCTGGTAAAGATGCTGGAAGATGACCATGTATAGGAATGACTATCGTATCAAGACAAAATAAGTTGCGAATTACTTAACCTTGAATGGAAAAAGATCATCAGCCCTTCCCTGCATCCTTTCTCCCCCGTTACATTCACTTCCTCTTTCACCCTCTACTTTTCTACAACTAATGTGCTCGCTGTCACAGCCACCATTATTTCTGAACCCCCCAGAGAAAATCGAACATGGTGGATTTTAGAATATTATTCAAGTAAAATTTTATATTCTTCGCGTAAATTCTTCAACTTTCAACTTTTTGCTTAATAGCATGGTTACATTACTGTGTGATTATCAGTATCTTCTATGAATATACACCAATGTGCGCACTAATCTTTCAGGTGTGATCGCATCCTTTCATATGGAAAGGGAATGAGGCTACTGAACTACAGGAGGACAGAGCTAAAACTTTCTGATCATCGACCTGTGACTGCCACATTTATGGCTGAGGCTGAGGTGTTTTCTCCTAGGAAGCTACAGAAGGCACTCACATTAACAGATGCAGAGATTGAAAATGAGGATGTTGTGGCAGACTTGGGCATTGACGTCGGAATGAGCCAGTTGAGATTGGAGCAGGTGAGCACTAAGTTATGTTTGTGAACTGCATAAATGTTGACTGGTTGATTCTATGTTAGGTCTTAAAGGGTGCAGTATATAGCATTTCTAGGAGTGAAGTATACAGGGAAAGGAATCTAGAGTTTTTAAACCTTACTCTTACACATAAAAAGACCTTAAATGAGAAATGCTGTAGCTTCCTCTTTGCATACAACTGCTGATTCTGATTGAAAACAGTCGGGGCTGTTTTCTTGGTCATCATAATGCCCCCGTTAAAAGCCCTTATGCTGCTGGAAGACATTCTATGAACTCATTTCACAGCAGTGTTATACATCTTTTAGCAATGGTGGTGTGTTTTATTGAAGTTGTCACACTCTGAAAACTATTATTTGTTCATAATTTAGATTAAAGTGTAAATTCTGTTCCTTGCAATTTCTAATAGAAGTTAATGTGCGAATTCAATTATCATTTCAGACCTTTCATTATCTAGGGCCTCGGTGTATAGCAGGCTAGTCAAGCAGTCATTTTAGATGACATGAGTCACTGCGGCAGGTTTAGGCATAACTATTGGAATTTTAGATGACTTTGAGACTGGGTTGTGGCCCCTAAAATCTGAGTGATGCATGAATGGGCGCACTTTGGTGAGCTTGACTTCTATTTGGTTTCCTGTCGAGGTCGGGCAAGGTTAAAATGGTACCAATCTGATCTTGCATCAGTACCAGTCTTATGCTTTAAAACCTCAGAGCTAGATTTCACTGGCCGTGAGCAAGATTGTGACTAGTTAACCCATCAACTACTTACTTGAATTGTGTTGTTGTTCTCACATAGAGATAGAAATAGTTGTATCAGGAATTTAAGATCTAGTATCTAGTGTATACAGTGAGTGGTTCCTTTGCTCAGATTTAGATATCGCGGTTAGTTATGATTAGCCTTGAAATACCAACTTGGTATTTCGTATGTCTAAAAAATATACCAGGCCTAAGTTTGTGTGCCCACCACATGATCACACGATGCTTAATTTCAAAATGCTGAAGAAAGCTTGATTGAAGAAAGCACTTTTGTGATCCTTTATGATCCCTCATATCTTGAAATATCATTTATTCAATTGTTGCCCAGCCAAAACAGAATCCTGGAATTCTTCCTTGAAATGGTTGCAAGGGATTATCGTTATAAAATACATATGCCCCTGTGGAAACAATTCAAATGTTTACCTACTCAGTATATTTTAGCATCAAAAGAATGAAAAGAAAGCATAAAAGTTAAGAAGAAGAGGAAGAGTTTCATGTATAGATTATTTGAGGGCAACCATTTATATGCCCTTGAGTGGCCATGGGTGTATCAAATGGTTTCTTCTGTTCTGCTATTTTGGTTCTATATTAGCTTAATGTATAATTTTGACCACAACTTTTACAGAATATCACTTTTTGGGAGCGTTGAGGAGGGCTACCCTGTTATAAAGGCTGAGAGTGGCATCCTGACAACTATGCTATTACTACCCTACCTTAGATTCATTCATTTGTTTTGTTATTTTTTGCATGATATTGTGCGTTGAGCTTCCTGTGTTAATGTGTTCATAGTAGGGGTCTTTTTTTTTTTTTTCTTCAGAGAGAGAACAGAGGAGTCCTAAACTGTAAGTTTGGTAGCAATATTAGTTAGGATGCGCGGTGGCGTACACAGGTGCCATTATCATCATATAGATCAATCCACGGGGTTTATGAAGGTTTTTGATGTTGTAAAAAAAAGAACAGTTAATGTTTACTACTTTACCTTGTTTAAACTGAAGAATGAAGAGCGTATCCTGGCTGTGAGCATGTTGCTCTCTCCTACGTAGAGAAATTCCTTCACACCAAGCAGAAACAAGTTGGCTGTGCTTTGCTCTATTCTGTGTACTGGAATTAATTATCTCACAAGCAGAGTGTTGTGTATTAATGAGTTTTTAGGATGGTTGTATTTGTTATTTTTTTTATTAAGAAATATATTAAAATAAATTTTTTAAAATTATATTAATATAGTATGTCATCAAAATGATATGAAACATCAAAATAAATTAATTAAAAATAAAATAAATAAATAAAAATATAATTAATTTCTTTATCATTAAAATCAGAGGGGTTTAATAAGTGGCTGAGCCACACATAGGATATTAAAGGGGCAATTGTCTCCTTATTCTTTTTTTTTTAATTGTTTTGAATTGTTTTTTTTAATAATAGAAATTGATTTGATTGTTTTGAATTAGTTAAAGATTATATTATTTTTAATTGAATTAGTTATGGTATGAAATTAAATTTTTTCATGAGATAAACAAACATTTTAATTGTGGTAAGTGAGTAAAGATTGATATTTGTAAAATTAAATATTGGTTTTTTTCAAAAAAAGAAAAGCAAAAAAACTATTTTTTTGTTTTTAAAAATAATTTATCATTATAAATTTAAATTATCAATTCTTATCTATATCCATGTATTATGTACAGCATGTTATATGGTAATTGGGTGTGAAATGAGTTTTGATGAATTAATATGTATTTTATTATGAATTTTAAATGGAAGATTTACAATTATTATGTAACTGAATTGAATTTTGTTATTATGAAAATTGAAAAAAAATAATTATAATATAAGTTTTTTCATTTTAAAAATATTTTTAAATTAATTTTGTTTTATATGAATTAGTATATTTATTTTAAATTGATTTTTAATGCACATCTATATAATATAATATTTATTAATTAATTTATTCTCTTATTTAAAATATTTTAGCTCCACGGGTGATTGAATGACTAAACAATTGTCAATCATAGATCATAAAAGTCGACTGCACACACACACACACACACACAGAGACATGCATCTCAGAATGGGAGGCCGCTTCTAGAAAGAAAGTTGTGGTCGGCTTCTCCACTACGTGGCGCAATTTTACACAAGCGTATGGATTTTCTTTAATTTGTATTCCAACCCTTTTATTTTCCCAACCAAGTATCTTAACTCTTTGATTGTGATTAGTTATGTACTAAATATTATTTTAATATATTTATTAATAAAAAAACACTTCAGAAAATAATGATAAGCGCCTCTACCTGATTCTTAATAATAATAAAAGTTTACAGAGAATATTGATACCCAAATACAAAGAGAAATCCATTTGGAATCATCCAATCGAGAAATTTCAAGAATTGAAAAACTTCATTAAACCAAAAAAGGGAAAAAAAAAATAAGGACTTCGAACTTTGAAGAGTACACGAATAACAAACCGAGCAATATTATATGGTAATCGCAATACTGCATTTCGAAATCCACGTCCATTCTGTTAGATCACTCTCGATGTTCCTTCTCAAGGTACCCCTGCAATCCCTCCCTCTCTCTTTTATTTCTGTCCTCTTTTCCTGTCTTTTTTTTTTTTTATATATATATAACTAAAGTGGAATTTTTGTGCCTGTCCTGTGGTAACAGACATGGAGAGCTACTGCATTTGGTGTTTATGGGTACCTCAATTTCACCAAATCCGCTTTCATGTAAGTAAACTTCCATGTCTTTGTTATCTCTTTTTTCTTCTTGGCCTCTGTTCTATCTCTGACGTCGTGTTGTCCATGTTTTCTTTTCGTTCTTGAATAATACGAATTTCCCATGATTCTTTACAGGGAACACTCCAAGAAATTCAACCCGGAAGATACGAAGGCGAGGATTGATGGGAAGAATTGTGTGGTAACAGGGGCAAATTCTGGCATTGGTTATGCAACTGCCGAGGGTCTTGCATCACGGTTATCATCCTTCTTTCCTTTTAACCATATAAAGTGCTTTCTTTTCTTCTTGAATTTAAGGTCTTTAAAAACGTTCTTGAAATTAAATATTTATCGTAGCTCTATATTTTGTCAATAATGTTATTCAGTGGGGCAACAGTGTATATGGTGTGTCGTAGCAAGGAGAGAGGGGAGGCTGCTCTTTCTCAAATTCAATCTACAACAGGAAACCAAAAGGTCCATTTGGAGGTATGATGCTGACCACTCCGGCAGTGATTTTGTTCCTTTTTAACTGTTAGTGAATCTCTCTATGCTCAAGAACTTCTATTTGAAAACTTTTGGTGAATTAAAAAAAAGTGGGAATTGTATTGTATTTATGGTTGCTAACATGGTGCATGGACAACAATTTTTAAGCACTTTGTTCTGATGTTAAATGCCTCGCTACTTTTAACTCTTGCAGGTTTGTGATCTTTCATCTATCAGTGATATCAAGTCTTTCGCATCCAGGTTTTCTTCAAAGAATGTGCCAGTTCATGTTTTGGTAAAGTTATACATCTTTTGACACAATCCCTATGAAAGAGAGTGTTATATTTGCATTTCTATGGTGTACAAGGTCTGTAACTAGCTGGCTGACTGGCTGTACGTATTGTGGTTATGGAACATGCTTCTTACTTTCATGATTCTGAAACTATATTTTGCAAATCCATTGAAGAAAATTATCTGGTTCATTTTTATGATTCTGGTCATGTGATAATCTTATGGAACTTAGTTTGGAATTATTTAGACTGATATTTTTCTCACTTCCTATGAATTGATGGAAGTCTGATGTGGGTATACTTTTCTGCCTTTAGGTTAACAATGCTGGTTTGCTTGAGAATAAACAAATTACCACATCTGAAGGGTGAATTGTCACTTATTAATATTTTACATCAAAAGCCAAATTTTGATGAACACATTGAAGTCTCATTGTTTCCCATATAGACAAATTAATTCACTGATTTAATTCTCTTTTACTGCAGATTTGAACAGAATTTTGCTGTGAATGTGCTGGGCACTTATTCCATGACTGAATTGATGTTGCCTTTGTTGGAGAATGCTGCACCTGATGCTCGAGTCATCACGGTTTCCTCTGGTGGAATGTACACAGCTCCCTTGACCACAGATCTACAGGTAACTTTTGTTGTGAAATTCCTTACTGTCGTTTTTGCAGCTGGATGGATACTTATGGAACTCACAACTAATTTTTCTCAATGCAGTTTAGCGAAGGAAAATTCAACGGTGCTGAACAGTATGCTCGAAACAAGCGAGTTCAGGTTTGTTATTGCTAGAGCTCACATATCTTCTTCAGTCATAAATTGCTTGGATGTTGTGATTTTGTGGGTATCACCTTGCACTTGCTTTCCGTCCTTCAGCTGAATTGGTTTCATTCACATGTTGAAAAGACAGAATGTTTTGGATTTATATTTTAGCTCTGATTCTTGTTTTATGCTCTCCTGCATTCTCGATGCACATATTCTCTTCTTTTGTTGCTTTTTGATATATATTTTTTTAATTGGTTTCCAAATATAGGGTTAGAAAGATGGCCGATGCATTAACCGAATTGAATCGTGTTGACTCGGGTAACATGTATTGAAAACCATATAAACCAGATGGTGGTGCGGATAGAATAATTTCTAGTTCTATCAATTTCTGTTTTCCCTCAACTTCTGTACTTCCAACTCAATATTCTCATTTGTTTCATTTAATGCACGGGCTTACATTGGTTCATACCTTCTTTCTGCCCAGTGTTTTTAGAAGAAATTTAGGCTTGCATTGAATAAGGGTGTGCATGCAATCGTTTATATACCACTCTGAAAATTAAATGATGGTTTTCTTCAAGTGGATAACTGCCTTTCTTTGTTAGGTGGCATTGACTGAGAACTGGGCTGAACTGTACAAGGACAAAGGGATCTCGTTCTATTCAATGCACCCGGGTTGGGCTGAGACACCAGGAGTTGCTAATAGTTTACCTGATTTCAATAAATCGTAAGAAACTTTTCTGTTTTTTATGATTGCAATAACTCCAATTTATTCCACTCACCTGCACATGTATTCTTACTTTGAATTGTACGTATTCCAGATTATCAGGAAAGCTAAGAACAAGCGAGGAAGGGGCAGACACTGTTATTTGGCTGGCTTTACAACCCAAAGAAAAGCTGACACCAGGTGCTTTTTATTTCGATAGAGCTGAAGCTCCCAAGCACCTGATGTTTTCTGCTACTAGAGGCTCTCATTCATTGATACACAACATTGTCGAGGATCTTCGTTCCATGTCCAGACTTTCTTCTTGAATCAAATGCACCGGTCAATGCTTATAATGAACTTTTGCTTTTAGATTTTTCGTTTAAAGTTAAATTTGAAAGTGATGATAGCTTCAGCTGGAGTGGTGGTTCAAGTAATTCTGCTCGTGTATTCACAGCTTATTGCTATGGTGGTTCCGATGTCTCGGTGTATCTTCTGTTTTTATAATGGCAACATGTTAAACTATCTGCATCTTTTTATATGGATAACGAAATCATTTGCTATAGAATTACTCATTTTGTTTGAAAGATAACATCTAGTCAAGCATATACCATTACACAATTACAGAAGCTGTGGATCAGCCTGTGCCCTACACAAACAGCCCAGTGCTGCATTCCTACGAAGATTTGACCTAGGAATTACCCTGATCCCGTACCGTACGCTACATATCCATTGACATGGTTATCGGAGGATCCCAGGAGTCTTTTCTTTCTCAGCCAATACTGCCGAAACCTTTGCCTAGCATACTCCATATAGTCGAAGTCTATTTTGTTCACATACCCCTGCAACCAGTAGAAACACGTTCCATGAAATCACTCACGCGTGCTCTTGTGAATAACAACGATAAAGCAAGATGCTGAATATACTTACCGAGATTATTCCCCATAATCCCCAAAAGAGATGGCTGGCCAGAGTGTACCTTTCCACCTCGTGAAGTAGTAGCACTGCTTCATCTTCACTGGGATGCTTCCCTGTGAATAACAGGAATTTTCCATGTAAAATAAAATGAGAATTCTCGTATAATTTGCAACACCATAAAACACGAAGACAGCAGCATTGTTCTTCGTGAATAATTCAATTACTCGGTAGTATTTCATAAAAAGAGACCCCACAAAATGACGAATTTTACGAGTCATGTTGCTGCCAAAGTCATTGTGCTCCATTTTTCAACACATCTTATCTAGTCACAAGTCCAAAGACACCTAGGCGTACAGGAAAATTGAACTTCCGTGTTTGAATGAGCATTGTTGATCTAAAAGTCACATTACCAGAGGTAGTCAAGCATGTCTATTAATGGCACGTCTTGATGACATCAGTGTTGACCTGACCTGTTCCATTCCATACCGATCGATAATTTATCGTGTCAAGGTCAAAATGGAATACCCATGGTCAAAGCGCCATTAACATCAGCAGTAAGCTTTTGCAAACCTAAGACTAGAAGAAAACACAGTTCGTGGAAACTTGTTTTCTTTTTGTTTTTCTCTTTACATTCATGTTCAACAATATATAGATCAATCATACACTCAACAGTTGAACTTTTAGTCTCATAAACTTCAATTTAAATGCACAAGAAATCTATAAACTAACCTGCAGAACTTAGATATGTGTCAACAAATCTGCGGCGCTCCTCAAGTCCTGTTTGCAGATGCAATAAAGGAAAACAAACTAATTAGTCCAGATGGATAAAGTATAATCTAGATCACAAAACATTGAAATGGAGAAAGGGTAAAATATGGAGACAGCAGAATTGAAGGATAAAAAGAAATACGAGAAGTTGCACACCTGGGTATTTATTATAGTCCAAGATATGTGGTGTTTCCGAATGATAATTCGCTACCATTTCGCAGAAGTGATTTGCAAGGTCATACGCAACAGGATTGAAACTTGCATACTCGTAATCCTATAAAAGAACGAGTGATTTATAAGGAAAGGAACGCATTTTATCAACAAAGTTGGTCCTAAGCATATTTTCTTACAATTGCATTTCATCAATCACAATACTGAGCAGAGAATAACCCTAACAAACAAGGCATATACAGAATAGCATAGAATGCTTCAAGGTATTGATAGAATGCAAGTGTAAAAAGGGAGGAACAGGGCACTTTATGAAAATCCGGTTGAAGTTTGGCAATTGGAAATCTTAAACAAATTATGAAGTACATTTTTAATTAAGTGATTGGATGACTACTATTTTCAAGTTCATAACTTGAAAAGCAACGAAAAAACTGTATTTTAACATCAAAGAATTCAGCCATGCAAATAGAAAACAGCCTTGTGAATATCATTAGATATCATATAGAGGAAGAGAAGTAATACCTCAAAAGGGGCGGACCTGTCCACTTCTTATTTTTCATTTTTTTTTCTTTTATATCATTTGTGCAGTTGAAAACTTCTGCTGCGATTAGATAGCAGTAGATTGCACTGTCACCATGCAAACATCATTTGCAGTTTCTTGCTATAAGAATTTCAAACTAAACGAGATGCTACTACTATATGTTTTCATGGAATTGGGATATATCATGCCATTGAGCTCCAAAAACAATGATCTTGTATAAAGTTACATAACATAGTTAACAAAACAAGGAAACTTACGATTAAGGTGATTGATCTTGTCTCTTCATCGAGCATTATGTTGCCATACTGCAGGTCATTGTGACAAAACCCAATATCTAGATAGTCATGTGACAGCTCCTTCTCTAGCATACTGATCTCATCTTCTAGACTATCCAAACGAAATTCTTTCACACATTTGGCAGAGCACATGCTTTTGGCTTCAACCAGCCAGTCCCTAGGAAGATCAGAAGAAAGGCATCAGAATATTTTCAATTATAGAAGAAAGACCTTTAACTTCATTATCATATCAATACCTCATCCTGTTCCAGAGGAGTACAGTCCTAGGACCGGGCATCTCAAGATTGTGGAACTCTCTCATCTTCGCAGCCACCAGAGCAGATATTTCATGGTCACGAAGATCAGCAGCTGATAGTGTCTGGACATCCCCCAAGAAAAGGAGGAAAATGAAAGACAAGATTAGTTGATTCATAACAAGTACTGATACCTTCTCCCTCAGCGCTGGTTTCCTCGGATAAAATCTGATCTAAGGAGGTCAATGCGAGATTCCTAGCCATGGTTCAATCTATCAAGCTAAAGATAAACTTTTCACAAATCATTATGTAAAAACCAATTATTCAATTTGCTTGTCAACTGACAGAGTTTGTTTTTATTAAACCCGGTAACACATAGCTATAGCTCCCAAATTCAATCGAGCTACAATAAATACTGCTGCAGCAGTATCCATTTTACTCTGATCCCATCCTGGAAATGTGAAATGTTCGCTGCAAAAAGTACAAGTAAAAAAAGGGAAAATCCCCAAATTCATGCAAGATGAAAAAACTATGCACCAACAGAACTGTACATACATAAGCGCCTGGTTTTAAGTTCTAATCCAACTGTTTACTTTTGCGAAAGAAGTTCATTATTCCACAGCCCTGGGACTCTTCAACTCAATTTGTGTCCTCTTATTTAGTCCCAACATAATGGGAGCAGAAATATACTTCCACAAACTTGAACATGTAAGATTATGAAGGAGATACTTTATATTTGTCAACTGGTAATAAAATGGTGGATATAATTAAACTTCAAAATCACCATTAACTTAAGGAAGAGGTTCAAATTTCGCTTACTCTAGCATGAATGAACTCTTCAACCCTTCCATCAGCAAACCGGCCAAGAAGCCTAGGACCTTGTCCATGCTTTGACATGCACTCAAAAGTCCTAATCTCATCATCCCTGTTGAAAAAAGCTTCAACACCTTCACCATAAATCCGAACCAATAATTTTCGATCAAGATTACCACACTTTGTAGGCCAGTTTATCTGGAAAACCTCATTAGTCATAGCCCCCTTCAAAGGTATCACCTGCAATGATTCCATGTCATCAACCACATCTCCCCACTCCGATCCTACTGATCGAAGGACTTTCTTCAGCTCATCTGGTAAAATACCGTCGACGAATCCATTTGTTTTCATCACCATCTTTGTAGGAAAAAGCTTGTTGTGACAAAGTTTTAGCTGCAAGAAAGTATGATAATTGGAATCAACTCCAGTCCTTTTAACTTATAGATAATCAATCACAGTCCAAAACAAACCATTAAAAACAAAAACAAGAACTTAAACAAAACCTTCAAGAAACACAAAAGCCAAGCAATTCCCAACAAAAAAAGAGAGAAAAAAGTGATGTAGAAAAACACACCCCAAGAAACAGAGACAAGGTCCGAGAAATGAAAGCAATCTCAGATCGTTGACGCTAAGAATTTATAAAACCCAAAAGAAAGACCAGCCAATTAAATATTGGGTTATAATATTAGAAACAAAGAAAATGTGATTATAATTGTATTTATTTATATTCTAATCCTAAGGTTACCGTTTCCTCCTTGCTGGTGATAAAAGAGCGTCGCGAGTAGAATCGGATGGGATTGCGTGTGAGATTCTGTGAGACAGTTACACACGGAGGCTTGGACCAGTTAAACAGGCGAATCATGATCTGACACGTGTGTAGAACAGAGCGGAATCTTTGTTGCCGATTTTTACAGCAACACGGAGACTTTGTGTGATTGCTAGGGACAGCAGAAAATGTTCAAAGTCAGAAAAACACTAGATGTCGGTCCTTAACCGATCCCAAAGGTCAAATAATTTATCTAAGAAAAGATGACACGTGTTTCTTGTTTGGCTTTTTTACATGCCTATTCAATATTATTTAAAGAGTCCTTTTTGTGGAATTTTCTAGGTAGAAAGAAAATATACGCGTGGTTGGATTAGAGGAGGATGCAAAGGACAACGGTGCCCTTGTTGTTTTGCTAGAATAACATACTTTTTTTTTAAATAATACTTTTTAAAAACATTATTATAATTAAATATAATAAGATAATTGTCATATTTTTAAAAATAATATTTAAACATGTCCCATTTTAAAATGCGACATGTTGTGAAATTTAAATGTCTTTCCAAATAAAAAAAACACATAATATTATCATAAATTATGTTTAATTTTAATCAAGTTTGCTTTTATGTTAAATTTTGGTAGTTTGATTGAATCTACTATGAATTTTGTCAATTAGGGTAGAGATAATGCAATTTAGTTAAAATTATGTCTAGTTAACCAGAATCCGATTTGTTTTTTTTTACATAATATCTTATAACATATTTATGTTATGTCATTACGGTGACACTATTGTTCCTAATGTGAATAGTAATATCACATTAAATGACAAGAGTAATTTGTTGTTAAATGGTAATTCAGGCATGTTATATGCAAAAATGAAAGAATTTATTATCCATGGACTTGGATGAAATTATAATAATATCGATGTTGAAATAACCTGAAGGTGTTGAATTCGTGAACACCAATATTTTGTTGTTCTAGTTATGTGTTATGGTAGTTTTAAGACCATGAATGATTCTTTAATCCAAAGTGGTTTGAATATGATTATATTGTATGTGAGTAGATGATAAAAAAATGTGTTTGTTCCAACTTCTTATGGTCTTTCAAAGTTAGTTAGTAAATGAAAAAATAGTTTATTGTTGGATAATTTGATGTAAACAATAGATGATACAATATTTGACAATTCATTTGCTGACCAACATCGATTTGACTATTCTAAGCCCAGTGACAATAAAGATGATGAGACATTAAACCCAAATATAATAGTAAATGTTGATGGTGATGGTGATAATGATGTTGATGATGGTGATGATGATATTGATGATGAAATGATATCTCATGTCCTAAATTTGTAGATGCTTTTAGGTTTAGTTTTGTTATTTCTCATGATTGGGTACTTAGTAATAGATATATGCCAAAAGGGTCTGATTTGCAGGTTAGATAAACATTTAGTAGTAAAAATAAATTAGTTCATGCAGTTAAACGGTGACACATTGCATATTCAATTGAATATTAAATTGAGGAGTCTCATTCAAATTCTACATTTGTTCAATTACAATATGTGCAAGCACCTCAATGTAAATGTATTTGCATAAAAGGTATCATAAAAGGTCAAACTCATTTGAGATAGAAAAGTTAAAAGGGTCATACCTATGTGTTTCGACTTTTGTCCAAAAAAACCATCATCAACTTTATACAAATTTTATTGCTAATGCTATATCAACCTTTGTTATGAATATCTTTTAATGAAAATTGCAAGCATACATGATGAAATAAAATTGCATTATAAGTACAAAATATTATATGATAAAACATGGGTTGCAAAACAAAAGGTGCCTGAGCGTCTTTTTGGTTCACATGAAGAGTCTTTTAAAAATTTACCTGGGTTGTTGTTGGCAATAAATGAATCAAATCTTGAAATAGTTGTTGATTGGACACACAAAAGAAATCTTGATGATAGTATAATGATTTTTTAGAGAGTTTTTTTTACCTTGAATTAAAGGTTTCGAGCAATGTATACCACTAATCAATGTTGATGGCACATATTTGTATGATCGATATGATAAAAAGTTATTGATTATAATTGCTTTTGATGCAAATAATGAGATATTCCTATTGGCTTTTGCATTTATTGATGAAAAAATAATTTTAATTGAAGATGGTTTTTGCTCTGTTTACAAAGATACATTATTAATGATAGAAAATATGTATGTATAATATCATATAAACGTGCAGACATAAATAGGTTAACTCGTGATTCAGGTTAAGAGATTGGGATAACTCGACATAAAAGAAAATAAAGAAAACCACAAAGTAATTTTTTTTATAAAAAAAACAATGATTAATAATGAAATTGAAAATGAAAATAAGTTAAATAAAAAATTATGATGTCAACCCGTATAAGCTTTTTAAACAAGTGACTCGAGTTATTAGACTAAAAGCATTCTATTTAGAAAATCCAAGAAGCTCAATTCTTAATCAATTAAATGTTGAATTATATATTTTTTAAAAAAATCAATTATACAAAAAGATCCAAAACAAAAAGTAGTGATTAAGAGAATGATGATCAAAATTGAAATAAAAAATAATTTAGAGAACAACTTCAAATTTTATTGAATGGTAAAATCGAAAACAAAAATTAATTTAACAAAAAAACAAAAAAGAAGTCAAGAGAATGAGAATCGAACTAGAAAAAATAACATATGACAAATTTTAACAAAAAAACAATAACAAAAAATAAAAATAAAAAGGAATAAGGACCAAAGTTGAAGCATCAATAAATAAAAGGATAGCTTTGAAATCTTGAATGACCAACAAAAATTTTAAGGGGAGGAGAGAGAAAAAAGAGGGGGTAAAATCATTTGTGACAAACCATTTAACCATCATTACCATGCTTTGTCCTATCAGGAAAAAGACAGTGTAATAATTCCAACAATATGGTAAAAATAAATTTTTATTTGCTAGGAGTTGCAGCACTTACCTCTCACACGCCAACCAATTTTTTATTTAAATAATATTTTATGTTTATTAAAAAATTAAACTGTTCATACTTAACTTGTTAATAATACAAAAAAAACAAGGTTAAAAAGATTTAAAAAAGTACATAGATTCAAGTTTTAAATTTTTTTATTTTAAAAATAAATTAATTATTCTACAGTTCTTTAAAAAAGTAGAAAGATAAAAAGGCTTTTACATGCTGTTTTTTTTTTTTTAGTTTTTAAGAGCAGCTTAATCATTTTATTGTGCATAAAAAAAAAAACACATTTACCCTTGATCAATCTTATAATATGTAACGAGCCACGTGAAAAGATAAAATTATCCCAGCACTAAGACTATTGATTTTTTTGAGAAGGATATAAAAAGATACTTCTGCCCTCTAATATGTGATGAGCCATGTGAAAAGATCGAGAAAGATATTATAAGATTGATAGAGGGCAGAAGTAAATCCAAACTTCTATTTTGTAAAATAATAATTATTATTGATTTTTTTCAAGAAAGATAAAATAATAATTATATTATTCAAATGGATAATGAAGTGTGTTGACGTACCATGAAAATCCCTTACGAGATGAGTACAAAAAAGATATCAAATCCAAACCTCTGTTTTGTAAAAGAAAAAAAGATATATTGAGTCAAAAAAGTAGAGATGTTCATTTGATGCGTCGAGTACTCTTGGCAGTTTGCTGATACTCATCTATCCCGGGCTTTATCTCCAATCCCTGTTTACGAGATGTTCTTTTTTCTTCTTCTTTTTTGTTTACGAGATGTTCTTCTTTTTCCTTTTTTTTACGAGATGTTCTTTGTTTCGCCAGCGAGGGGTAAGAAAAAGTAAAGAAACTGGTCAGATAATATTGGTCCAGAAAAGAAGAAATTGTACGGATTTTCATCTGAAACAGATGGTTTAGCAAATCTAAGTTATAGGAGGAGCCCAGGGGGCATGGCATGCATCTGAAATGGAAATTAAACACCACCAGTACCTAAAATAAAAACACCATGCATGAATTGGGCTCTTGGGGAGCTGTACCCTTGTAGTTAATGATTTGATAACTAACAGGAGCAAGTGTCGAGGGAAGAAGGGCAAGCGACTGCTTCGGGAAGTGGTTCGGCAGGTAATGCTGCATCGGGATCATTACGGGTTCTGATATACATATATGAGCAAGCAAATGGTGTTTTGCTTGTAGCAGAAAGCACATCTGTCATCTTAGTTTGAATTTAATGGAGAGGCTCGAGAAGCAACATTTCAAGGCAGATATGCTAAACAAGTATGGCACTGATCGATTTAACAAAAATGGCACAAGAGGTAAAACCCGATTTCTTTTTCTCATATGTTCTTGCGGAACCAGTGACGTCTGAACTAGCAACGATTACACTGACTTTGGCTTCTTTAAATGGCATTTTACAGGGCAAGCTGGACCAGGTAGTAGGAAGGCAAAAACAGATCGAGCGTGTCACGCAAATACTTTGCAGAAGAAGAAAGGATAACCCTTGTCTTGTAGGTGATCCTGGTGTCGGAAAAACTGCCATTGTTGAGGGCCTGGCAGCAAACATCGTTGAAGGCACTGTTCCTTCAAAGCTTGAGGGAAAGAAGGTAATCCTACAACTTGGTTTTTACCAAAAATCATCACATTTGATATTAATAATTCTACACCAGTAATCTGTACCTGTACACCTCAAATTGTGATGTGTTCTTTAGATTTTTGCTTTGGATATGGCGCGTCTAGTTGCTGGCACCAAATTTCACGGGGATTTTGAAGAAAGATTAACAGGGATTGTTGATGAAGTTAAACAAAGTGATGGAAATATAGTTCTTTTCATTGATGAATTGCATACCCTTTTTGGCAATGGCCAGACACTAGATGCTGCTAATATACTAAAGCCAGCTCTTGCAAGAGGCGAGCTAAAGGTAAATTAGTCCGTACTTGTGTAGTCTATTCGTAATCCGATGTTCCGATTTACAATTTCTTATCGTTTTCTGTTCCCTCTTGTGCAGTGTATCGGAGCCACAACAATTGATGAATATCGAAGGTACATTGAAAAAGATGGAGAACTCAAAAAGCGTTTTCTGCATGTGGATGTGCCAGAGCCATCTGTTGATGAGGCGGTAGAGATACTGAAAGGAATACAAGGAAAATACGAAGCTCATCATGATGTCAAATACGCAGATGAAGCTTTAGTTGCAGCAGTTCTGTTATCAAACCAATACATAAGGTCAAAATTTACATTTACTTACCTTCTCTTGTAACCTATCAGATATCAGATAGCATTTTATGTTTTCAATTAATCCCTTTCTCAACACTTTGGAATTTATTTAAATGTTATTCTTGTTTAGTTAGATCTTGAATACACAACATATGTGCTTTTATATATGTTTCAGCGGTCTCTTTCTACCGGATAAGGCCATAGACTTGATCGATGAAGCTGGTGCCAGAGTTCAGCTGCGTCAAGCGCGATCAGCTTCAAAGAAACTTGTTGTGACCGAAGAGGATATACAAGCTGTTGTCTCTATGGTGACGGGAATTCCTCTTGATAAAGTCACCGATAAAGAATCTCGTCGACTCTTAAACATGGAGGCAGAACTGCACAAGTACATGTCGGCCAGGAAGAAGCTGTGGAGGCAGTTAGTAATGCTATTCGCCGAGCACGAGTGGGCATAAAAGACCCCAACAAACCGATTGCGAGCTTTTTATTCACCGGTCCGACTGGCGTAGGGAAGACAGAACTTGCCAAGGCATTGGCTGTTGAGTATTTTGGCTCCAAAGAAGCGGTCGTCAGGATTGATATGTCTGAATACATGGAAAAACATGCTGCGTCAAAGCTTTTTGGATCACCTCCTGGCTATATAGGGTATGATGACGGTGGTCAGTTGACTGAAGCTGTTCGTCGCAGAGCCCATACCGTGGTTCTCTTTGATGAGATTGAGAAGGCTCACCAAGATGTTGACAGGGTGTTTCTTCAGATTTTAGATGATGGTACGTTGACTGATGGTGAAGGACGTAAGGTGGACTTTAAAAACACAATCATTATAATGACTTCAAATATTGGTAACAGCTTGATTGCCCAGGAAGATGAGATACGATTCAACACCGTCAAGCTTAGAGTAGCTGAGGAACTGAAGAAAGAATTCACCCCAGAGTTCTTGAATCGAATAGATGAAGTGATCGTGTTCAGAAAATTGAACAACGAGCAGCTAAAAGAGATTGCAGACTTGATGCTTGCGGAAGTTTACGGAAGGCTAAGGGCGAAGAACATCATTATACGAGTAACAGATGGATTCAAAAGGAAGATAATTGAAGAAGGGAACAACCTTAGCTATGGAGCAAGGCCATTGAAGAGGCTTTTGGAGGATAAAATTGCTGAAGGGATCTTGCATGGATTTGTAGAGGAGGGTCGACGTCTTGTCACTGTAGACGTTTCAAACGGAAATGTTATCTTGATAAAAAATGATCAATTAATCGATTTCTCCAAGCCGGGGACATCTACAATTTTAAAAAAATAAAAATTTTAATTAGTTAGTACATGTAATTTAATGTCTTAAAGGAAGTTTAATATTTTGTAGATTCGTATTTAAAATTTGGGTTTGTTTGCCTTTTACCATTTAGAATCCTTAATAACAGGCCCTTATTTACTAACCCTGCAATTGCCTGCCTTAATCATTTATTAATTTTAACAAACTTGCAAGGGGTAAGAAAAATTTATGTGGCTGGGGAGTAACGGTATAGATCTCGAAAAAATTGCCCTCAGAGGACCATCTCAGCCAGGTGGTTCTCATGTCTTTGTGCGCAAGTGACTTGTCCTGGTCGGACTGTTTGTTCCCTTTTTAAGACGATTTTTCTAGCAGGTTCATCTCCTGTATAGAGGCAACCATCTTGAAGTTTTAAATTTCCTAAAGAAATATACGCAGCTATTTATAGCGGCTACGTACTTTGAAAGAGTCTTGTTGTTGTCGTTTTAGGATTTATTAGTTTACAGGAATACGTTAAGCTACAAGTTCGGGTTAAAGTGACCGAAACAAAAAATATTTAAATTGTAGAAATATATCTTGCATTGATATTCAATAACATGTCAATCTAGAAAATTCTTTAATTTCACTTAATGTAGCTTAAATTACTAGATTCAGGCTATCCAAAAACAACCCGAAAATTTAAAAATAAAAAAAAAAAAAAATGAAATTGACCTAAAAACCCTTCTTGATTTAACTTATTACTCGACTCGAGTTTAAAATCAACTTGTATGAGAGTTACTTTAACATGACCCGATTGACTTGGCTATTCTAAAAACAATTTGAATGACAAATAAAAAAAATTCTTAAGACAAAATTAAAAGCAAATAAATAAAATCAACAAAAAAAACATAGTAACCTGGCCCTTTATCTATTATGGATTAAAAACAAAATTATATAAGAATTATTTTGATATGGCTCATTTAATTTGATTGGTCTAAAAGTAACTCAGATTATCATTTAAAAAATTCAGAGAATGAAATTAATAAAAATAGAACTAAATTAAAAGAAAAAAATCACTGCGTTAAAAAAGTCTTTTAAATGCATGAGGTAATGGGTGGCAGTTTTTTTGGTTGTATGGTTGAGAAGCATCTATTAATATCTTTTTTAATTTGTAATTTTTTCAATTGTGAATTAAGTACATATAATGCTGGTAGATTTCACCCGCCTTTGATTTACTTTTGTTATATGTTCGGGTGAAATTGCACAACAAATTCTACGTTCGATTTGTGCTTTTTTTCTCTTAAAATAATGTTCAGCTATCTTAAAATAAATTGATTTTATCTAATTAAATAATAAAAATGATAAGCAATGATATAATATGGATCGAATTAAAAAAAATGATCACAGGAATCTGAAAAAATAAACATCATAAAAAATAAACAATATAGTATAATTTTTTATTTATTAAAAATAAAAAATAAAAAAAAATTACAACCGGATTTTTTGACCGGATCTTACTGAATTACATTAAATTTTTATTTTTTATTATTTTTAACCTGGTTTAATTCCAGTCTCATATCAACTAATTCTAGATTAATTTATTTGGTGGATCATGTTTTAAAACTATGTTCTGAATTTGTTTTTCTTAAGTGACTTAATTATTTATTTTGTTTGCTTATATATAGGGGTGAATTGAGAAAAAAATTTGATGCTCGATGCAGCGTGTCATTCTCATCCACATGAAGGTGACGTGTATATTGATTGATTCATGATGGTTTATTGCTAGCCGACTTTTCTTTCTCTTTTCTCTCCTTCATAAAATTCGTGTTAGCCATTCCAACTTCCAGGTTGCCCCTCATTGTACTGTCATTTAAAATTCGGTTTTTTTTTATTACTAAATTTTTGTTTTTAGTACTTTTTTAAATAATATTGTTTATTTTAAAATACTATTTTTTTATTTTAATTTATTTTTAATATTAATACATCAAAATAATTTAAAAAATATTAAAAAAAATTAACAAACTTAAACTTCGTTTGTTTTCGTTTATTTGTCATTGGAAAAGTTGGTCAACGAAAAATATTTTACAATCAAAGATAAATTTAACTTAGTTTTCAGGAAAGTATTTTTATTTTATTTTGGATGAAAAACACATCTCAAAAGTTATGAAAAATTTAGAAATATCATGTTATTTATTAATTATATTAAATTTAATTCTCAAACTTTTAATTTATATATATATATAATTTTCTTTTCAATTTCATCAATTAGAATTTGACTTGGTTTGATTTTTATATCAACTTTTATCCTTATTTTTATGATTGTTATTTGATTTTCTCTTATCATTTTCTTAATTAAAATTTTTTATTTATCAAATTTGTTTTTTATTCTTTTGATTGCTATTTATTTTATTTGAAATAATTTATAAAATTATAATTTTTTTTAATTTTATCATATTTTAATTTTTTTTATCTGTTAGATTTTATCTTTATTATCTTGATTATTATTTATTTTATTTAAGATAATTTATGAAATTAAATTTTTTTAAAATTTTATTCATATTCAACTTTTTAATTTGTAAGGGGTATCCCGGTAAATCACCACTTGCAGTAGAAATACAGCAGTCCTCGGTTTCATCACTGCTCTCAGTACCAGAAAATTCAAATAGTAAAACAGGATAAGAAGATTAGTAGTATAGTATCTCCGTGAATTTTTATAACCAGTGCCTCTCTTCTTCCGGAAACTGCATTTTATTACTATATTAATGATTTTTTAAAGTAATTAATTGATTGTAGCTGCTGCTGCTGCTCTTTTTTGTGTTGCTGTGCCTGTCTATCTATCTATCAATGGATGCACCAGCTTTTCAGAAAATCTCTCTTGGTAAGTTGGAACTCGCTTTAATTCTTTTTAGTAACTGTTGGTGGTAAAATTGTGGATTTCCCTTTTTTCCATTTTATATCCGTGTATTGCTTGTTGCTTGGCTTCCTCAATCTTCGCTGAAGGATTGGCTTGTATTAGCCTTGGTATTCTATTTGATAATGGGTGTCTGGCATCCACATGAATCAATGATGACGGCTTGGTTCTCTGAGGACTTGATGAGTATTTGCATTGCTATTTGTTTTCCGAAGTTGATTTCTTTATCGGACTTATTGTCTTCTCTTGCTCTTGTTGTTTTCAGCAATGTAATGAAATGAAATTACAGGTGCATTGGAGTATAAGAGGTGCAATTCTCCAATGGAGCCTCCGTGTAGATTTTTCGCATCAGTCAGTGCAGCTGAGAACAAACCATTTTATTTCTTACATGCGGTGTATGGTAAGTTTGTATTAAATTGGATGTGCAATAAACTCATGTGCATGATCTTATGAATAAGTCTTTTTTGGAGAGAAAAATGGTGGCAATACATTTCATTAATTTACAAGGGCTGGTTAGTTTATCGCAATTATCTTCACACATATACTTTGGTGGGAATTTTAAATCTATTTTTAACATGAGATCTGATTTCTCTTTTTTTTTCTCTCTCTTTTTCAGTTGCAAATTCACAGTTTCATTGCGTGTGTGTGTAAATATATACGCCTTAATGCCATGAAGCGTTTCTAATGTCTCTGACAAGTCCAATGTGTAATATTGATATCTATATTAAGGTTAGATATTCAGCGGCCTTACTTTAGCTTCATGCTGGCCACCATTTTTTCCCTTAAAGTGATAACTGTTGCTAAAATGAAAATCTCTTCGATTTTTCTGAATGCCAAAAGCATGTCCATATACCCAACTGTTGCAGCTTATATCTGGGAAATCAATATAGATGGTATTCAGGATCCTGGCTGCATGATTTTTGCAAATTTGAGGAACTCGCTGTTCTGTTGGCCAGCCTTGTGATTTTGTGTTTTGTTGATAAAATAGCAAGATTGGAAACTCAACCTCTAACTTTTCTACAGTAGGCTTCCTAAATTTTTGTTATGGGTTTTACAGAGGGCATCATAGCTGGAGGTGCTGCAGGTGTTATTGCAGAAGCAGTTTTATACCCTATTGATACAATTAAAACTCGATTGCAGGCAAGTGGGCTTATTCTATCTCAATTTGCTTTAGTTTTTGCTCCGCATTGCATCCCAATACCAGAATGTTACAGACTAGCTTCAAGTTTGAAAAGAAATTCCATGTATTGTGCTATACTGAGCTTAGTTCTGACAGAAATGCAATTTCCTTTTTCTTCACCACCACTATTTCACGGTTGCATGATGCCATCATATTTTGATTGTGCTGGATTTTCTTGGTAAAATTGTGGTTACTTGAGTGCAATTACTCTTTTTACTATATCTAGTTGCTTGATCATAAGTCAAAGTTATGCTACACAGTGGCTGCTTGATCATTATTCGAAGTTATGCTACACGGTTGCTCTATGTCCAAATGTTATGTTTTCTTGGTGATTCTAAATATTTTGACAAACTTCTTTCAAAGCAAATTTCATATATTTGGTAGGGAGGAGGACTTTTCAAACTGTGGCATGTGAATTGCGACTATACATGACAGTGGATGTGCAAAAGAATTCTATTGAGTCAAAAGAAAAGACTTAAACAAAAAGAATCCCAAATTTTGCACATGTTATACAAGTTATAAAACTTTTTATAATTTGAGTTATGATGATAATCAATTGTACATGGTTTTCATGTTAGGCTGTTCATGGTGGAGGGAAAATCAATTTGAAGGGTCTTTATTCTGGATTGGCTGGAAATCTTGCTGGTGTCTTACCGTGAGTATTTGGTTTCAAAGTATATTCACCTATCCAGTACATACTAGAGCACGCAAATAGACAATCATTTGGTGTATTGTTGGATAGGTGAAAATATGGTGTACTTTTGTATCTATGTTCTGTATTGCTGCTCTTATCTGTACATTGTTTGTATGTTTCCTTTTTTCATAATTTGAATTTAATTAGCACTTAGTGTCATCTTGATTATGAACTATTTTTGTGTTTGGTGGCATGCAGTTTATGGATCTATCTCTTTTGTTTTGCAGGGCTTCTGCTATATTTGTTGGCGTATATGAACCCACAAAGCAGAAATTGCTAAAATCTTTGCCCGAAAACCTCAGTGCCTTAGCCCAGCTGGTAAGATGCCTGCCTAATGCACTACAAGTTGGTAAACTAATTCTCATGAAGAATGCTATTTAATCCAGTAGTGTTTTTATGTGCTACCAGTCTTTAAATATTTTCCCCTGAAAGTCCTTTCTATCACTTTGGCATTTTTAAATTTGCTTGACACACTAGCAAGAAGGGTCCAAATTCTGCCCTGTGCATCGTCAACTAAACTATGCTGAAACTTGTTTGAAAAATAACCTATAGAAAAATTGTGCACCTTCTTTTTTTCTTTCTTTTTCTGCAATGGAGAGAGTCTTTTGGTTCCATCTACTGTATAGAGCCTCTCTTTGGTGATTTAATAGGGTACGTGACTTCATTCAGACTGCAGGTGCCATTGGAGGTGCTGCTTCTTCTCTTGTTCGTGTGCCAACAGAGGTAATTAATCATACTTCTTTGTTCTCCATCCTATCTTTGGTTCTTATCAGGTCTTTTCTCCCCGGACATTTGTCAGGTTGTTAAGCAAAGGATGCAAACTGGGCAATTTGCTTCAGCCCCTGATGCCATCCGTCTTATTGTCTCTGAGGAGGGTTTTAAAGGTCTCTATGCGGTATGCAACACTTCAAATTTTAAAATTTGATTTAGCACTTCCAAGTTTATTATGGGCTTACCTGCATGAGACTAGGTTCTGATAGTGTTATAGTTCTGACAAGCATCATTTTTTCCAGAGCTACCTACATGTCATTTGGTGTACCATTTCTATACAGTGCTGCTTGATTTGCCCCCTGCCTTGCTTGCCATTATGCATGTGAAAGCATATCTCATGAACTTTGTTGTTTATTTTAAACTTTCAGGGGTATGGATCCTTTTTATTGAGAGACTTGCCATTTGATGCAATTCAGTTTTGCATCTATGAGCAAATGCTAATGGGATATAAGTTAGCGGTAAGCTTTCTTTTACTCACCGGAGCTAGAGGCCCTTAAAATTTATTTGCGTGTGTTTTTAACAATTCTGTTACCTGGCTATTGTGGATCATATTATTTTCTTTACATCATGTTAAGACGAAACTAACGAATCTCATGCGACTGTTCTACATGCTGCGGGTGAATTTATTAAGAAATTGTGGAGAAATGACTATTTTATTGTGTTTTTCTTTAGGCAAAGAGAGATCCGAAGGACGCGGAGATCGCTATAGTTGGTGCTTTTGCTGGTAATGAAGCATTCTTAGAAGCTTAAGTTCACCTTACTCTCTGGAGTTTTTGGTACTTGCACCCCTACTGTTGTCCTTACATAAATTATTTTTTTCCTTGGCTTGTTACAAATGATGTGCTAGCTATTCTGAGCTGCAGTTTTTGCCATCTTCAAGCACTGATTCTTGATATGACGTACTAGTCTTATGTTACTCATTCCTTTCATTTAAGGATATAATTTTCTTCTTTGATGTTCCTTATTTCTTTTCAGAAATTTATTTGATATTCCATCTAAATGGAAGGGGTGATAAAAAATTCATGTCTAATCCTCATTAATCCTCTATTATGTGTCCTACAATACCTATGTTAATTGCATTTGTATATAAATCTCTACTTTCATGAGAATCTCTCAGCTAATCTAGTTCACGTGCAGGTGCAATAACTGGGGCCATGACTACTCCACTCGATGTAGTGAAAACCAGATTAATGGTCCAGGTAGATAATCTGTTTAAGTTCTCTTTCAATGCATTTCATAAATCTTCCGTATCTTTTGAACTTTTGCACGGCTTGATTATCAGTTTTCTTCCTCTTTAGTGGAAAATTACTATTGAATCTTCTTCGATCTTGTTGTCTATTCAAATCTTTCAGGGATCTGCTAACCAGTACAAAGGGATTTTTGATTGTGCCAGGACCATAGCAAAAGAAGAAGGAACCCATGCTCTTTTGAAGGTTGGTTCATTTCTTATCATTCTTCCCACAATTTAAATAATCAAAATGAGGCGGTCATTCTTTTCTCTTCTTTTTTTCTATTGTTTTGGTAGATATATTCACAAATCCAGAGGCAAATCCTTGGGTTTCAATAACATGGTACAGCTGCTCAAACCTGGGACCTATTTCTGACCACCCTTGTTTTTTTTTTCTTCACAAAAAACCAATGGAAGCGATATACCCTTCTCACTTTTCAATGTACTTCTCAAGTTACTTAACCCAAATAAACAAAGCTGATTACAAGAGATGGTTCCATGCCGCTGACCAAACTAGTTAGACTTAGTTGAGTTGATATAAATATCAATTTGTACTCCCATTTAAAGTTTATATCCTTCTTCCTGGTGTCCATTCTTTCTTTTTAGGTAAGAAATCTGGCGTTATGCTCCTTACTAAAACAACAGCACCTGCTGTTATTCGATTTAGAGAAGTCAGATGTGGTTACTCCTGTAGTCTTGTGATCGTGGATAACTGATAGTTTGTGCCCCCATATTTTTATGCTCTTGGGAGTGTTCTTGATGACTTTGCCTTTTGATTTTCTCCTTAGATATTAAGTTTTATGGTTTTTCTGAGAAAGTGTAGACCATTTAGTTAGAAAAGGGGGAACATGTCCTTCTATATATATATATCATTCAGTTGATAAAAAATGAAATAAAGACCTTTTGGTGTTAGGGTTCAAACCTGGGTAAGCTTGATCACCCAATAACATGCATGCCATGAACTGTGCTTCCATTTAAGTTACAAATTCCAAAAAACGTGAAAACGTTAGATGTCTTCTGATAAGTTAGAAGTAATGTTCGGAAAAGGATATTAAACATCTTCAGAAGTAAAGTTTTAATGAACAGGTTGCAGCAGATCACATGAGACTGCCCTTTTCTACCATTTGCTGTAGGGTCTTGGACCAAGAGTATTATGGATCGGTGTTGGAGGTGCAATCTTCTTTGGTGTCCTTGAAAAGACAAAGCAAATACTCGCTCAAAGGTGCCCACAGCCTAAGATGTGAGCAAGATTTAACTTTGCTAATCTCTGGGTTGAAACATTTCAACAACACTTCAATGTCTGAATTTTTTGTTTACTAGAAAGAAAAGAGAAGAGAAGGTTATGTATATTGTTCGTCTCCATGGGCGTGTCCCTGACCAATAGCAACCCTTCTCGTGAATCTCGTTAATGTTGAGGACCTTTTGATTATGGGATCTCATAATATTTCAACTTCAGCATGCTTCACATTATTTCTACTTTTATCTTTAAAAAATCGCTTTGATTGTGTGTAATTTATTATTGTTGTTGTTTTTATTTGATAAAACCTTTTTCCCTGCAGAGGAATGCTAGTTTAATACATTATGGCTCGAATAAAAAATAAATAAACTTGAGAGAAATATAGGTTAGAAAGAATTATTTTGCATTGTTATTAAATATGTTTTAATGAATTAATATTAGAATTTCTTGACTTGACTTTTGTCTAGTTTGAGTTTAGAATTAAATCATGTGAGGATTGTTTTACATGATTTGGTTGACTTGACATGTTAAAAAATAATCGATTTTTTATTTTTTTAATGTTTTTTAAAATGTTGATATATTGAATCAATTCAAGCTTTGCAGTTTAAACTATTAAATTTATAATTTTGATTATAGACTTTATAAAATTTTATTTTTTTTAAGATTATTTTTACTTAATTATATAATAATAAAAATAAATATATAAAAAATCAACCACAAAACAAAAACAAAATAAAAGTTGAATAGAGGGTTTCCATAGGCTGTAATAAGTTCATTGCTTAATCACATGAATGAATGTAAGTAATGTTAGGAAGAAGTAATTGTTAAAAACTAATTTAATTTTTATTTAATAATTTAATTTTTTTAATATTATATTAAAATCTTGTTGATTAAACAACAAAGTATAATTATCTGTCTCTTTGTCTTTCTCACTCAGCCACGTACACTCTGCCTGATATACATCACCATGTCCAAGATTGCGTCAACTATTTCAAATACCCACGTATAATTATTCGTTTTAATTTCATTCAGTTAAGTTTTTTTGAATTAATTGGAATATTATAACAAGTTTTACAAGTTTACCAACGCGGGATCCCATACTAGTGGGTTCTGTTTGGTCACTTTGATGGAATCGTCTACTTGCACTTTGTATTTCTACCTCGGAGCCTTCTTCCCCATTGCAAATTTGCATCATTAACTATAATAATCGCTGGCAAAAAGATAAAGAAAACAGCAGAAATTAGGAGGCAACAAAAACAATACGAAGTTAAAACCAAAGTGACCCCAGCAAGCCTCCTCCTCCGCGAAGCCATTTACATATCATAGCATTCTCAATATCTTAAACAGCTCGCTCGCTCCTGAATATATAAAGTATGTTTCACTGGATCTGCCAGCAGATGGGAAGACAAACGACTATTGGGTTTTTCTCTTTCTAGCTCATGGCATTGGTTAAGAAAAAATCTCATTTTCTTAACTTTTCAAGTTTGAATCTTGAAACTAACATTTAGAAAATTGTTTTTCAAAAAATAAAATATTATACGAACAAAAGGTTGTTGAGAAATAAAATGAATCCATTAACAGTTGCGTGTCTACCTTTGGTAATATATAAAACCCAAACTGGACAAAAGAATGAATGCAACTCTATTGATTTTTTTCTTTAATGAAGTTGAAATTATTTGCTTCAAAGAAAGCTGCAGCTCCACTTCTGTTTGCGCATAATAAAGAACGAATAAATGTACCAAGTCTACATAAATCAATATTTACTCGGCATTAGTTTCTTAAGAGTCCAAGTCTTACGCCTACGGCACAAATAATTAGGAGTTTGACAGCAGATTTGCAAAAAATGAAAAATGAATTATGTATTTTTTGTTGTAAAAGGTTTCGTATAAGCTAGTGCATACATACCTCATACCTGAACTGACCTTTTAGGCGACTGTCTACGGTTTAAAATGTTGACTTTCAGCTTCCTCTTCAATAAAAAGCAAAGGAATACAGAGACAACAATCAAGATAAAATAAACCTCTGAGTGCACCCTCCAGAAAATTTCAAGCCCGCACTTGTTTTCACACCTACAATCATTAATACTTCGTAGGCTCCCCTTGCTTGTGACCTCTGGATCAAGAATAAAGTCCAGAGTCATGGCTGCTTCTTCCAGTGAGATACGTGTGGTTTTTGGTTTGTACCCAGGCATACTGGCCATAACTACAGAAACAGTTGCCCCGTTGATATTAGAATTCCAAGAGGGGATGGGACAGCAATCTTAAAACCACCCACTAAATCTAATATATATAGTATTGCAAGATCATACCGGATTTTGAACCAAAACATGTAGGTGTATAATAGGGTAAAATGAACTAGAGGTCCCTACACTATTGATCAAAGCGCAAAGAGTTTCTAAACAAATAGTCCCTGAACAAAATTAAGAGTACAAATTAGTCCTTCTGTTAAGTGACTTCAGGTTTCCATCCAATATGGATTCAAGTAAAATCATGTGTGTAGCACATGACACCCAGTCCCACTTAATAGAATGACCTAATTTGCATTGAATACTTTGTTTTGGGACTATTTGCGCTTTAATTAACAGTTTAGGAGGGCTTGGCACATGTTATCTTTAAAAAACTGAATGGTTTGCCCCGATTTTATTGAGGGATTGTTTGTGCTGAATAATTTATTCAAGGGCTCTTTGCACTTTGACTGAATAATTGTACAGGGGCTCTGGTACATTTTACCCTGTGTAATTCAATGATATAACTAATAGCTAAATTAAAGGCTACATAATACTGTTGGGAACATGCAATGAAGGCTATTAAATCAGAATAAGATTTAACATTTCATAAGATTAATAATTTCATTTACAATTCAAACTTCCACGGTTTTTACTTTTGGATGGAACAATGTTCTGGGTGATATTTTGGCTCAGCATTGTCGTGTTGCCACTTAAGGAACAGATTGGCTTTCTAACATTACAATATTCATGGAAATGAGTGATACTGTTTTGTCAATTTTGAAGAACTATTTGATTACTTTAAACATTAAGGAGACTCCATGATTTGCCAAATTGCTAAAGTTTAATCCTCATGTTTTGGTACACATCAATAGAAGACATACCTTCATATCTCTCCCCTGGAGCAAGTAGCCGATGGTAATCAGCAAAACCTCTGCCAGCTATAACCTGTGAATTGAAGTTAAGGAGTTGCTAAGGAGTAAGGAATATGTTACTAGAGAAATATCAAGACAAATCACCAAGTTTCAAAGCAATGACAGAACATTTCCTTGAAGGACTGGCCCACTGGTTTGGTTAGCTAATACAGAAGCTTGAACTTGATATCCCAATCAATGTTAGTGTAATAACCAACCCAAAAGTTCAAAATGAAAGTATGTCAAGATGCATTTTACATAGTATTGAAACAGTTCTCAAGAGAAAAGGGAAAACAATAAAACAAAAAATTTTCCCACTAGTAGAGCAGAGACATACCGCATGATGCTATGGTTTTGAATAGAGACACTACATAGACTTGAAAGGTTTCTTGATGCAGGGCAAAAACAAGACAATAATTTGTTTTCGGTGATAGATATTACAACATCCACAACCAATTTCCGAAAGAAAATCTCAATGTGCTGGAGGACAGCAGAACAAACTAGAACTCCCTAGTAATAATAGAGAACAATAAAAAACAAGATATATAAATGGTTGTGAACTTACTGTGTAATTTATTCCCTTGATCGTAACAGAGCCAGGGAGTGGCATTCCACTATCTGACGAAAAGATCCTTCCATGTATTCCTGTCTTTAAGCATAAAAGTCATTGAGATAATGATTTGAAACTTTGTAAATCAGATATATGTAATTGGTATGACTTCAGAAATAAACTGTGATCTCCTTGAGCCTATAAATTATCTAAAATGATTTAATCGAACAAACAATAATGATATTTAGTTTTAATAACATGAATATGCAATCCACATGGATAGTATTGTTGCTTAGATATCTGGATTTCAAATCAAATTCACATTCAACTCATCCAAACTAATGTTTTATGAGGTATGAAAGTGGCGGTATATATTTCAATAAAAGAAATTTTAAAAATCCTCATTTGCATGACAGCATGTGTTTTTGCCATGAAAATCATTTATGAGGGTTCCTACTATAGATGTTACAAAAAGCAGGAAAAAAACTAATATATGAATATATGAGAAAAAAAATTAATTGCCACACTGCATCCTACCTTCACAAGGCTAGCTGCAAGGTTCAGTAAACTCATTTTGTTGTACTCCCAAAGAGTAGGAAGCTGCCCAGGTACATGGCAAGACAGATTAAGCAATTGGATGACTGTAAGATGGAAGGGAATAAAGCAAAGTGGGGGGACAGGGTCACAGGGGTGATGTATTGACAATTAAACACACACAGATACAGCTTGAAAAAAAACAACTAACCTCATTGGCATTAGGCCATTTGTTTTCACTAATCTCCAAGGTCAATTCAAAACATCCAGCGTGTATATAATTCCAGTCTTGCATTCCACCATATATTGGGTACCTGCGGCAAGTTTTGGTTAATATAGTCACTGAGCAACAAATAAAGGAAAAGAAAAGCAAAACTTATACAAGTGCAAAGATATACTCTTGAAGAATGATTTATGCCAGTGCAGTTCTTGTGCATAAGAAACAGTTTTGAACTTGCCATACCAAAACGCTCCATTTGTGATTCCTCCAGGGAATTCCTTGCTCAGAGACATGTTATGGTGAGAATGACTATATATACCCGCCATGAACCGGAATGTGTCATCATCAGGGCAAGCATAGTAATTTCTCCTGAAATTGATTGCACATAACAAGATAAGCTAAGTGCATAAAAGAACAGAAAAAGAAATTCTAGGCAGGGCATAAAAAATTATTGCAAGGCAACTTAATTATAGTGTCTTCAGTGTCAGTGAGAGCATTTAGGGAGCCAAAAAAAACAGAAAAACAAGAGATCCGCTTCATGAAATTACTTGTGGCATCTTTTATACTAGCAGAACCTAAACTATGCATACACTAAGCCTGAAATATAGCCATAAGAAAACTATTGAAAGGAAAGATTTGCATACACTAAGCCTGAAATATAGCCATAAGAAAACTATTGAAAGGAAAGATTTGTTTAGAAACCACATCATGGTAACGATGCCTAAGATACATATGTCAGTTTTTTTTCATGAAACCCAAAACTACAAAAAAGAGGTGTGAATCAATAAACCATCTAATAGATTAATGATCAACGGCCGAATTGAAAAAAAATATATATGTTAAGAAACAATGCAGAAATAAGTGGAACGGGTTTGAATAAGCATGGTCAGCATGGCAATAGTCTAACAATCACCAAATGGATAGCATGTACGGAGGAACTAAAGGATCAGTAACAAAACATGAAGAAAGAGGTACTACTTTCAAGTTACATATCTATGCAATAGGCATAATTACCTTTTATCCTCAGTACCATCCCATGGGTAATTTGCAACTAGGGCACCCTGAGAATAACAAAAGGCAAGAC
The DNA here is from genome assembly GCA_033617975.1 of Populus alba x Populus glandulosa. Taxonomy (NCBI): domain Eukaryota; kingdom Viridiplantae; phylum Streptophyta; class Magnoliopsida; order Malpighiales; family Salicaceae; genus Populus; species Populus alba x Populus glandulosa. Next base: position 19,367,394 of record CM066147.1, on the reverse strand, counting down.
TAAGAAGTATGATTAAGCAAGACAAATCTCCTTGTGTTTTCAACGACTTAGTAGCACTCACAAAAGCCCATAAAAAAGTTCATTTCTTTAGAATCAGCTGAAATTGGCTGGACAAGTCAACCCAGTAACAATGATATGTTGTAAATGGGAAGATGTAAAGAAGGAAGAAAAGACAAGTTTTAAATTTCAGGATAAACAGATGTGAATGAATGAAGATCAAGTCTTTAATTTCTGATAAAGAAGAATGCCACTTGCAATGTTCAAGAATTTGATAGCTATTTTGGGCACACATTGATATAAGAACCAGCAGATGTTTACATACCCATATGATTACTTCACCCCTCTTCATGTGAATTAAAAATTGTATTTTAATCAATCACAACATACAATGTACACGGTAACATGTCAAACTAAGTGCCTATCACTCTTAGCTTAAAGAAATGAAAAGGTTAAATTATTTTTTAATAAAAAAAAAAACATGGTATGTATATGCTTCCACCAAATTCGTAACATAGTGAAAAAAAAGGAGACAAGGCATTACCCCGTGCAAACTAGCAGACGCTGCAAATTGTATCTCTCTCAGCCAATTCATAACTGCTCTTGTTTCTGGTTGGCGTGCATTTATGTCATTATTGAGTGGAAAGAACTGGCATTTCATTTTGGTTAATTCTTTATCATAATTCACTCACAACTGAGTCTAGAAAAGAAATGTAGAACAAAATTCAAGTAGTACATAAAATAAAGTAGCATGCAGGAACATTTCATTTCACAATTATGGAAATTTTATAATTTTACTTGATTGTGGATCAAACAATTTGGACACAAGGACTAGGTCCTGGTAGATAAGATCATTTCAGTCACAGAAAAAATGTTCGAGTTCCAACATGTGTATTACATATGAGTATTATTTGAATTTCAATCTCGACCTGAAAGGTCCAGAACCAATGATTGGACCACTTGTTGGACAAAATACTATCAACACCACAATTATATAGTTAATCCCATATATTAATATTTTAGCAATGCTATTAATCTCAAACTGTTTATTATTTTCTTTCTTTCCCCTCCTAGTCCATCTCTTAAAAGAAAAGGAACCCAATCATAGTACTTGCATGAAAAATATATTGCAGAAATTACTCCAATTAGAATTCTTTTGAAATGGTAAAACGATTCAGAGATTCTAAAGATTTTTTTTTGGTTAGGCTTGCAACTTGTGTCATAAGATACAAAAATGCAGAGCAGAACTGTAACATGTTACACTTTGTAGTATTCATCCTCATCATAGCAGAGTATAATAAATTGATTTCAGGTTATATCTGGATTTGCCCCAAGAAAATAACAAAATCAGTGACAACAATGAAGTACCTGGTCTGGAAAATCTCGATTTAGATCAATATTGTTAGCATTACCACGGCTCCTTAAAAAATAACCATCAGGATTCATGGATGGAAGAATATGAAGGTGAATATTTTCTACAATCAATCTGGCCTGTAAGATAACAGAAGAGTTGAAAATGAACCAGATATTGCTGTGAAGCATGCTTTGTTACAGTAGTGCAAGTTATTAACTGGTGCACAAAGCAACATGAAATTTCTATATTCATCAGGCTAATTTGACTAGAAGAATTGAATGTAAACATAATGTTACCTATGAGAGCTTCTGAAACAAGGATATGAAACAAATAAAGAAAAAGTTTTGTTAGAAAATGTTCATATAATGTGACCAGGAATGGTCACAAAAGATCAATACTGTAATTCTTAGCCTTTCTTGATGGCAGTAAATTTGGCTTAATTTAGAAAATAAAAATGGATTACTCCTGGAAGAAGACACATAGAGTCTGTCAAAGATTCATAAGTGTAAAGGAGATAGTGAAGATATAGATAGAAACCAAAGAATAAATGTGCAGCTAATTGATGTGGGGGAAAAAAGCACATGCAAGTAAACTGCAAAATAAAGTTCAAATACTTTAGATGCAGACATGTAATGAAAGGAGAAGAGAAATACCAAGGAATCCTTCATATAGTTATCGCATATCCAATTGGCAAGACGTAACAGAAGCTCACGACCTACAGGTTCATCCCCATGGACATTTCCAATGAACTGAGAAATCAAAAAGAAAAAAAAAATCAGTCACCTAGTTGCTCCAAGCAAATATTACATATTGCATACATGCATATGGCTGTAAAAGATCATTCACCTTGAATGCAGGTTCAGGCTCTTCCTCCCCAGGCTTGTCAGAAATCTCAATAACCCACTACGGCCAAAAAAAACAGAAACCACCATTGTAAGAAATATGTAGTGCAGGTAAAAAAAAATAGAAAAGAGGGAACTAAATAGAGTGAAACAGTTACCAATGGAACTCCATGGACACTCTTTCCAATACTGATTTATCCATTCCAAGAATCCCTCAACGAGAGAAACAAACAACACGTCAGCAAAATCAACTTGAAACCAACAAAAAAAAAAAAACTATATTCGACAAAACCTCCAAATATATAAATCACTTCGCGAATCATTTGTATATCAAAACTCAATAGAAACAGTGTCACCGCAATTAATTTCCAGCAAAGAATCATGAGAATAACCTGTAAATCCTAGAAATATTACTGCATCTTCGACCGAATTCTTTGACAGCCTTTTCAAGATCAGAGTTAGTCATGTATCCTTTAGCTCTATCATCACTGTCCCCACAAATTTTTGCCACATTTAAATTTTAAAAAAAAACTACGCAAATTCAAAAAGCATAAAAAATCAAATAAAAATAAGCTTTAAAAAATCAATTAAAAAAAGAAACTGAGATGGTAAAGTACCTTAATTTAGACGGTTTATCCTGGAATAACTGCCTCCTTACAGAATCCGAATAACTAATTCTACTAACATTTCTAATACCTGCAAAATAAATAAATAAAACAATACAATTATTTTGCGGATCATCACTAAAACCTAAATTGTAATCGAAATCGAAAAACAACAATCATAAATCGCAGAACCGATATTTTAGAGAGAGGGAACTGACCTGAAGGAAGAGAAGAATGGAGAGGGCCGCGAGCGATGGAAGAGGAGAAAGAGAGACAGAAAACGAGGAGAGAGAAGAAGAAGAAGATTTTCATTTCTGCAAACAAAGCGCCAGGATGGCCCAACCATCTGATGTTTGCAGTCTACTGAATTTTAGTTTCTTCTACCTGTAGTAGAGGCCAGAGGGTTGGTATTTATATTTATTTATTTATTTTAGTTCTGAACGTTGAATATGGAAGGAAGGGAAGGTGGGACAGTCGTGGGTTGCGCACGTCACGCTGGAGACGGACGAGACTACGTGGATCTGGGCTTGGGTTAAATGGCCTGTATAAAAATTCATTTTTAATATAAATATATTAAAATAATTTTAAAATAAAAATAAAAATTTTGAAAAGCGTTTTGTAACTGCTAACCATGGACATGAGCAATGCTTTCTCCATGTCCTTGGTTACATGTCTCTGGATCATGTTAATTATATATTTCACGGAGACTGAATCACAACGCAACGTCAGAGGCCTGTTGCCTTGCAATCCAAATTCATCTTCTTCTAGCTTGAATAGTTCGTTCTCTAGCAATTTTGTTGCTAAAATATTCCAATGGAAGCACAAACCGTTTCCGATCATTACTGTAAACAACAAGGTGTCCCTTCTCAACGGTGGATGATGTGCTGCAAAAATCTTCATCAACAACGTTCCCAATGGTTGCTGGCAGTGTGATTCTTTTTCGGCTAAGAGCAGCCAGCTTCTTCCATTTCCTCACTAGTTTGATAAGCTTCTTTGCATTGATCACTTTGTAAATCTGGTATGAAACGGGAAAGTTTCTCAGAAAAAATAATTTGAGCCTTCTGGGCCTTACAAATGCTAGGTGCTATTTTCCTGCTATGAAGGAGATAGTGGAAGTGGATTGTTCATTCATTCACAGAGTCAGAGGCAGTCCATTTATAACGCAGCCTTCATTGACATGGAGTTGCGGGGTTGTTGGTTCTTCATTCTGGAGAGAATATGATAAGGCACAGCGTGTGGAAATTGACTTGAGCAAGGGTTTCTCCAGATTTTTATCTGCTCCTCGTCGCATGGTAATGTGATTGGTCCATCACTTGGCAGCCCAAACTCATCTTTAGATAATTCAAATAGCGCTCTAAGAATCCCACTGTTAAGATATACTAATGGAATTAAGAAGCGATTTTGATCAATTGTGTAGACAACAAAGTGACCCTTATCAGCAAGCACAGATGTTCTTTCATCATATCATGTTGTTCTTGGCAGTGAGTTGCTCTTCCTGTTGATAGAAGCTAGCTTCTGCAACTTCTTTCCCAACATGGTGAGGACGCTGGAACTATTCATGTCGGAATACTTGGAGACAGAACTCGGAAGACTTGAGGAATGTACAAGAGGGTGGAGCTATGAGTTTTGCTTGAGTGGATTACAAACTGATCAAGCAGTGATTTTTATTTATACAGGATAACAAGGATTGTAATTCTTGTTGTTGCTTATTACTTTTTTACAGGGAATCACTCATCATATTATCCATCTTTTGGTTTCGTTTTGACTCAGGAATTTGTCGAATAATGTGTCTAGTAGACTATTGACCTGGTATTTTTTTGCAGAAGGTTGCCTTGATTTTATCAAGGATCTGCTTTTTTAATGCAATGAGTAACAGCACAGTCAAGAGTGCCGGGAAAGAAGTTTCCATATAGAGCATAGGACGTAGGAGGAGGACAATCTAACTTGTTTTAATTAAAATCAAATAAACAATATTGCTATACATGGAAGTAGCCATTGAGATTGATAGTCAGTATGAAATGATGGCACTCACGTGGAGGAGTAAGACGGTGTATGTGACAGAAAGGGTGGTGCTCACAGCAGAGAAAGTTGGAGTTCACCAGAGACTAGGATGGCGCCAGCAATATACAACAGGGTTTGCGTTTTTCAAGAGAGCATACAGGAATTCAGGAGGTGGCTTTTGAATGAAGTGAGTCTGTTTGGGCTGCCTATTTTCTCCTCCTCCTTTTTCTCCTTTTCTTCCTCTTTTCCCCACTAGGCCTTGGTTGGGCCGGGGGTTCTCCTTCTCCCTTTCTTCTTTTCTTCTTCTTCTCTCCACCTGGCCTCGATTAGGCCAAAGGTTATGTTGGGCTGTCCCTATAGATTCGGTTGGGCTGGCCTTTTCTTCCCTCTCCTCTCTTTCTCACCTTCGGATGGGCCTTTTAGATTTGAGGGTTTGATTGGTCCACATGGAGGAGGGTCTAGTTGGGCTTATGGAGGGTCGGTTGGGCTACATGGACAAGGGTTTAGTCGGGCTATCAGCTCTTCCAACCCATTTCTTCTCCTCCTCTTCTTTGTTTTGGATTATGATAATAGTTGTTTTTCAAAATAATTTTTGCTTATAAATGCATTTATTTTTGACATCAACAAATCAAAATAATCTAAAATTATAAAAAAAAAATTAAAAAAAATAAAAATACTTTTTAAACAAAAAACAATTAGTTGTCCCCCTCCCCCTTGATCTAAATCTGAATTAGGGCAGACTGCAAATACAAGGTAGGGGAGCATATAAGCCCATTACTACTCAAGCCCAACTGAAAATAAATCCCTTAACTCACCGCATCAGGCAGCCCTAGTCAGTAATTAACTAGTGATTCATGATTTGTTTTTTAAATAATCGGGTGAGCTTGACGTTAATGGAAGGCAAAGTCAGAGGATAGCATAGAACCGCCGTCCAACCTTTTCAAGATGGTAGATGATTGGCCCAAGACAAGATCCTTGTCCATGGACCCACCATGAGAGAGCGCAGAGCACGTGTACGGTCAGGAAACGAACACCAGGCACCAAGTAAAGGATTGAAGGCCCTGGAGAGTTTGTTCCAATTGGGAGCAGGGTAACTGTCATGCTTGATGGCCTTGGTGAATGAATAAAAAACTGCGATGATTGGTGCCGACGGGCCCCACCATGTTTCCTTTCTATGTTTTTTTATTGTGAGTGCGTAACCGACTTTCACCTCCTAATGTAAACTTTATGCCATTGTTTTTGTCGTTCTAGATTCTTCCTTTCTGCAGTCATTTTCTCAAATTAAACACATTCCTCCTTGTGCTGGTGGTCATTTTTTGACCTCTCACGTTGTACGAGAAAGTATATTCTAAAACGAAGGAAGCCCCAATATATATTATATTATATTATATATTTTCTGCAAGCAAGTTTTGTTGCTTAAATGCTCCGTTTCTTCGTTTATTAGCTTCTGAAGGGAAATCTTGACCCCTCAGCTCTGAACAACGTTGTTGGAGGTCCGTGACTCGGTTTAATTTCCGGGTAAATTATTGAATCAATTGATTCGAGTCAATCCATAGAATCAAGTCATAGATTAAGTAAAACTAAATAAATTTAGGAATAAATGAGAATTTAATTAATTAAATTCGTGTGATAATATTTCTATTCATTATTTTATCTTCTGAAAACAATTTGTATAGCTTCGTGGGCATTGCATTGTAAATTTCAATGCAGGTGCTCGCTATAATAAATTTCGAAGAAGGCACCGGATTGAGGGCATGAGGTGTACCGCTGATAGGTGGACGAATGCGATTATACGAGTATGCCGTGCAACTCGCCGCCCACAACTTGCTGTCTTGTCCGTTTTGTATTTTATGTTTTATACAGTTAATTTTTAAAGTTTTTTTTTATTTGAAAATATATTAAAGTTTTATATTAATACATTAAAATATAAAAATAATCTTTCTGAAAAATACCTTTAAAGCATGAGAACAAAGTCATCGTCCATGCTGTAAAAGAATTGGTTGACTGGATTGAATTATTGATATCCAACAGGGGATGTTGTGATTAATTTAATCATCAGCATTGGTTCTTTTGTAATTTTCATTTGAAAAATCTAATGCAATCAATGAATTATCTTAATATTTGAAATCAATATTTTGAATTAGTTGGATTTAAACTTTTTTTTCGTTTGTATATGGCTTCGAGTAACAGCAGTTGTAAATAACCAACTTTCACCGGTAATTATTATATAGGTAATAAAATGAAATGGTGTTTTTTTATATAGAAATAATATAATTATAAATTTGGCCAATTATTTTTGTTACCATTTTTCTTATTATCTTTATTTTTTTGTGATGTTTTTTTTTTCTTTGCACTTTCTTTTGGAAAAAAAATATTATTTTTTTATTTTTTACCCTTTGAATATTTATTACTCTACACTTTATACTATTTTTTATCTTATCTTTATTCCTTTGTATTCTTGAGAAAAAAAAATTGTCTTTACACTTTTTAAAAATATATATATATTATAAAAATACTAAGAAAATTATGTGTTTACTGAAACAGTTACAACATTGTTCTATTCTTCTGTTATTTTAAAAAATTAGGTTGGGATTTTAAAAGTTTTGTTAACGCATATGATTATATGTAAGCTTCGATATTTTGAATCACGATTATATTTTTTATTCGGTGACAAAAAAAATATGCTAAGAACACCTATACATTAATTCTTTTGTTTCGGAAAAAAAATATTCGACCTACAGCGAGGCGGGTTGAATAGACATGTTAACACTTTGTTTTTTGCATTTACTGGCATGGATAGTTCTCAATATATTTAATTAAATGCATGCATGGGCTTTTTTATTTATAATTGGAATTTTAAAAAAATGAAAAGCTTGCATTGTTTTTGCAAAAAATAATTATCCAACCCGCAATAAAATGCAGATCAAATAAATAGTTATAATTATTAAAATAAACTCTAAACCGAGTGGAAAAACACTATAGAAGTCTACAGTAAATCAACAATGCTTTCTCATTTTTCCCATCTTTACATGAAAATAAAACCTTGCAATTGAGGTATTTTAGTCTTTTCATATATACATATTTATCTTTGAAAAAATCATTGGATGCACAAGGGTCTGTTTGCATTTTATTTCAATATTAGAATTACCAAAATAACATTTTATGCAAAAAAAAAAAAATGAAGCTTTGTACAGGGGCATTGTTGTTATTTTATTAAAATGAACAGCAAAAAACTAGGATGCCCATTGGGTAAAGTAATTTTTACACTTTCTTATAGGGGTATTTTTTTTCTGTTTCTAGGTTTTTAAAAAACTTTTGGGTGGGCTTGATAGCATTTTTATCTTTCAATAATATAAAATATTAAAAAAAAAATCATTATTGGCGAGTGACAAGCACTCTCCAGCAAGTTGATATTGACTACATCTTACAAGTGAAACATGTGACGGTATCCTGCCATCAAATGTCACCTTCCACGACTGCATTAGAAGTGCACTAACATCCTCTTCTTAGAGATATATTGTGATGGTGGAGGATAGGCGATTTGTCGTTGATGATCATTTTTTTTTTATTCTCTCTATTGCCCAAAAAATAATGCATGCTAGCCCTCTTTGATTCTGGTTTTTCAATTTCAATTCCTATTCTTTTAATTCTGATTCTTGACATTTTTATAAAATTTTGTTTGCTTTTAACATTAGACCTTCAATTACATATTGTCATGTATTATCCTTTTCGATTCGGTTCTTATTTGTTTTATTTTATTTTTTTCCATTGATCCTTTTGTTAAAATTATATTGTTTTTAATTTTATCATTTAATCAAATTTCATGGTTTATTATTTTTCTCAAATTTGATCCTCCCGTCAGAAAATTTTGGTTCCCTCTAATTTTTTTATTTTTTTTATCTTCACCCTCGCTCTTTTAATACAATTTTGTAAGATCTTTGCATGTTTGATTTTTTTTATTGGTTTCACCCTTCAAAGTTTGATTTACAGGGGATTGAACTTTGTGGGGTTTTTTTTTATCTATATTCCTTTTAGTATAATAATTAGGTCACATGTTTTAAAAGTTAACACGAGTTGACATTCTTATTTTTAGCTCATTTTATTTTTTGAATCCATTGTTCAATATTATTTAAAAAAAAACGATTGGCTATGAGTTTTGAATGATAACCAGGGTTGACTCACCTCTTATTACCTGGGTTACATGTCAATCACGCTAACTCATGCTACATGTTTATCCAATTTCATACTTTTCAGGTTTTTTCCTCGAGTTATTGTGATCTTTTACTTGTAGAAATTTTATATAAATCAACTTATTAAACTCAATTGGGCTTGCAACTCGAGTCGTTTGTTTTTTTGTTTTGTTTTTTTTAAAACGCACTTATGATACCTAGACTATCGTTGCCTTTTTATTATTTTTTATTATAATTTTTGTTTTTATTTTAATTGGCATCCTTTGAAAAATATTTTTTAATTTATATTTCAATAAATATCCCTCATTTATGATTTTTTTATTTTCCTTATTTAGCCTTTCTCGAATTGATCTTTTTTAAATTATTTTTTATGTATTTAATGTTTTGGGATATTATTTTGATTCATTTATATATAAAACATTTATGTTTTATATAGATGATTTAAAAAAAAACAAATAGACAATATTCATAACATGCGCAGTATTGCATGATATTTTCTTCTTCTTTTATTCTACTCGGTCAGTTTCAAATATGTCTATTTATATTGTTCTTTAACTAGATAAAAAACAGATCATAGTAAAAACAAATCCATAAATACCATCATGTAAATATTCCATGTTGCAGGAACAAATATCTTGATCTACATTTATTTTTTTATTTTTGCATTTAGTTACCATTGATGACTTTATTTATTTATTTACACATATAATTATCAATTTATTTAATTAGATGTTTGCATAAGCTAAAAACCAAGTTTTCCTCTAAAAACATTAATCACACCTTTACGTTTAAACATGGACTAACTGTTCATAATTTTTATATTTTTTTCATTTTGTTCCTCAAACGTTTTTTAGGCAATTTGAACCTTTTATTGTCAAATTAAAGGACACTTGCTTCAAATTTCTCGAGGAATGGTAATATCAAAAGAAAAAGGATCAAAATGAAAATAAAAGAGAAAATAAGTATTGGTTTCAATATTAGGTCAAAACATTCACCTTGATCCTCCTACTTTTCAAATTATAAGTTTATGGTCCCTCTATTTTTTATAAATTTAATTTTAATCCAAAACTTTTTTTTTTCAATTCCTAGTTTGAGATATAATAGAAAATGATTATAGTGAGTCTCATTTGAATGTGGGTTTTTTGCCCTTCACTTTGGTTAAGATGGTAGATTTGGACTAGTGAAGTTGTTTTTTTTGTTTCAGATTTATTTTTGGGTTTTGAGTGATTCCTGGGTTGTTTGAGGCCATATACAAGTTTATCAAAGTATTTAAAATGTTTTATAGATATTTTGTATCAAAGTTAAAAAAAAACATTAGCCCTGATTTTTCGGACACCATCATGGCTGGAATATTAGGAAAAACAAGTGAAGTGTTATGTGCCTAGATGACGCATAGCCTGCATTTATTTTCTATATAAATCTTGTCATTCAATCCATTACTAGATAAAAAAAAAAATTTGTTTGCAGAAGCTTGCTTTTGTGGTCGAATACCCTTGCTAAATGGATTAAGCTCATGTTCCTTCATTACGTATTTATTTGATTGGAGAATAATTTTCAATAAAGTATTAGTTTTTTTGGAGAATAATTTTCAATAAAGTATTAGTTTTAGAAATAATGGGTTTTTATTTTTAATTTCAGCTCAAACATGATTGCTAATCATGTTTTTTACTTTTTTTAAAATTAAATTTCTTGAAAAAAATTATTCAGAAAAAATATTACGTGAAGTCAAGGTTTGCTTTAAAAAAAAAAAATTGGTTTAACCTCTCAAACTTAACTCTCACTAGATAGCATGCTGGCTTGACAAAGACTTTCACTAAAATATATCCGATCCATATTATCTTTTGTTATTTTTTATGACTTCCCGTTATCCCTTATATATCTTTATCGATGGTTTATTTTTCCTTTTAGATCAAACAAATACGAAAAAATTGCAACAATGTTTGAACCTAAAGATTGGACTCCTACTTGCACTGCAGCGCTGGTCAGTAAAGGGTATATTAGTCATCATACGCTACCAAGGAAAACAAGCTGATCTCTGCGCCTTTCTGGGGTCAAAGAAACACGAAGCTATTTTCCAGCAAATCAAAGCGTGCCACGTATGTTAAGACATATCACTGAATAAGCACATACATGCCGTTTTATCACATACATTCATGCAATCCACTATCAATAACCCAAGATTGACGTTGTGTCTGAGAGCGTTACTGTTTCTGGATGCTATTTTATTTTTTAAAAAAATTAACATGTTTTCTGATAGTTTTACTGTGATGATATAAAAATAATTAAAAAATATATTTTAATTTATTTTCTTAAAAAAACTATTTTTAAAAACAAACTACACAGTGTCTCAAACAAACATCAATAAAAGCATTAATGGAAATGGGTCCCACAGAAATCATAGTGGTCAACTGGTGCAAAAATCCAGGATTTTTTTAAAAAATACATATACATATATATTCCTAGAGCGGAATTGGACCACGTGTAAGTTAGGCGGAGATCTAGGAAGTCGTGTATATCTGTAATTCGTTTCTGGTTGGTTATTCGTCACCGCAATAATTATTATTATTATTATTATTATTTTCAGTCGATTCTCTTGTTGATTGTTTTGCTGACTGTTCATGAAGAAAATATCTAGGGGCGATGCTGAGTGTTTTAGCCACCCCCAGATATTTATGAGCCTGACCGTATTTTCTGCCCGTGCATTTCCAGCCACTGAAATGGTTTTCGTGTCTCGAAGTAATTGGGCGATTCTTTTTCGGGCAGCACTGGATGACCGGTGCCTTTTGGGTTTTGGTTCGGGCGTCTCCTGGAGAGGAATTTCTTTGATGCTAGATGCCAATTTTGAAGCTGTTAAAAATCGGAAATTTAAGGGAAGGGTCACGAGAAATTTGGCACTGTCAAGTCTCTTATTTTAAATTTTAAGGCATGAATTTCTTTTCGTGCCATTTGTAACAACACATGGAGGAGGGGGAGCTGAGTTCAAATTGAAATTCTTCCCAGCATTATAGTTTTTTATTTTTATTTTTATGATCATTATGAAGCATTATATTTAATAACTCTGAGTAGTTTGCTTTTTTTTAGTTCCATAATTAAAAATATTTCTAAATCAGTTTGAATATCAGATTAGATAAAATTATTGGGTATCTGTTTTAATGAAAGAAACTACCATGTATATATTTAAAAAATTGGCGAGAACTTCTATTTTGTTAGTGGGTTTTACTTGAAATTTTGATATTTTTTAATAATTTTTAATGATTTTGATATTCTAATATCATGAATTAAAAAAATATCTAAAATAAAATACTTTAATGTATTTTTAAATAATGTTTTTTTAAAAGGTACAATATACCACAAAACCAAAAATTCACAAGATATTTTCATATTAAAAAGGTGTTTGAAAATGTAATAGGTTAGTAGCAATTTTTTTAAAAAATATTTTTTATTTAAAAATATATTATAATAATATTTTATTATTTTTAATATAAACACATCAGAATTATAAAAAAATATAGAATAACGACTCTATATAAAAAATAATAAATTTTCATAAAACTATATTTGAGACGAAATCTCAAAGTGTCGTGCAAGAGCATGTTTCTGCTGCGTAGAGGAGTCAACAATTTCTTTTATTGCTTTAGTAAGTGGAATGAAGTCAACCCATGTTCATCATTATATTATTAACTGGGAGTGACTCGGTGCATCTCTTTTAATACTCATCTTGATTGGGTTCTCCACTGAGGATGTCAACCAACATTCACCATTTCTGGTTGCCTGTATTGGCTGAATTATTCTAATTAATTCCCTTGTTTTCCTAATTTGGGCCTTCGGAAGTCAAACAATGATGACCACCTTGTGTGCTCTCTGCCTTGGAAGCCACTATTAAACTAACTCAATTAATTAAACCCCACTTTCGGTCATTAGCATATATATATAAACAAATCAGTAAAATAACAGCTAGAAAACTCAATATTTATAGCCTATGGCTATTCAGAACAACAAGAAGTTATAAATATTTTAATTATGATAGGTGTAACTCAACCGATAAAATATTAAATTTACTTTTTAAAAATTACTGGTTTGAGTATCATAAATCTTAGAATTATTGGAGGTTTATTTGATCGTTATTTTTAAGATCTCGATAAATTAATTGAAGTATACGTCTTGATTGCGATGAAACGAGTCTACCCAGGTCAGCCGATGTTGCGAGGCCATGACTGTAAGAGGGCGTTTGGCTATGCAGCAGCTGCTATTTTTTTTTAAAAATTCAGTAATATAATGTTTGGTTATAAGTAATGGTTGTGTTTTGACGCATGGAACCCACAAAAATTGAGGTGTAACCGGAGGTTCAGCTGAAGCAAATTTTCTATGCTTCTTTCTGCTGTGTCTTTGTACAGTGGAGAGCAAACCCTCCTCTGTTCACTTAATTAAGTGAACAGTGAAGAGTAAATCTCCACACATGAATAGTGGAGTCACTCTTCACTATTCCCGCTGGTCCGGTCCAAAGTGAAATGCATTAAACCGGGTCAAATTTAATAAAAGAAATTAATTTTTATTTTTTTTAATTATGTTTTATTCAAAAAATTAGAAGGCAATCCCAAATTTATTCTTGCTAGGTCCGACCTGGTTAAAAAAAAATTAATTTTAATTTTTAATTGTGTTTTATTAAAAAAATTAGAAGTAGATCACTTAATGACGTAACATTTGCATAATTTGATCACAACCTCAATTTTGTTCTTGATGATATCTTACCTGATGTTGTTGCGCGCTTAAAAAACCATGAAAAATATAGTTTTTGTTGGATAGATTTCGTACATTATGAAATTGCACATAGTTCAATTAAACAATAAAAAATATTTAATATCAATATTATTTATTTCATGATATAATAGCAGTAGTTAAATCTATAATATTTAAATTAAAAACCATTAATATTAATAAATATATTTTTAATTATTTATAACTTCAATTTCAAAAGTATTTTTTTAGCAAAATACATTAAACTATTTTTTATTTAATCTCAATTTCAACCATAATTTTAACTAAATATATATTTTTTTAAACCAACCTCAACTAAAAATATTTTTATAAAATAATTTTTTTTAAACCATGATCATAGTCACTATCATTGTCGTAATACCAAAAACACCTAAATGTCACTTGCCAACAGGGTTCATTCTTATCCTTCCGCAGTATTTGCTGGTGCGCGTATATTCCTACGATCAACATGTGAATTAGGCTGATTCTATTTTTTCTTTTCTTTTATACTGCCTCTCTAATCCTATATTTCCAATTTTGCCCCTGTCCACTGCCTAACCAATCATGTATTGACAGGCTAACCCGGAAATCCACTTGCTCGGTTTAGGCGGGATCAAAATGGTAATTGCCATACAAGTCATACACAACATATAAGCCCAACAGTGCTTCCTCGGCAACAAGTGGACTTGGACTGCTCTGGATATGTTCAAGTGTGGTTATTTTTGTTTTGAAATGTTTTTTTTAATATATTTATTATGAACAAATATTAAATTATTGTTTTTTTAGTTTTTTTTAATAATTTTAATTTTTTAATATTAGAAACTTAAGAAAAATTTAAAACATTCCTTAACATTTGTTGCTTCTTCTTTTTTCCCCTTCGACGTGTGCTTAATATATATTATTGATAAAGTTGTTGTTTCAAATGGATAGATTACACTAGTTGTCTCTTGCTTTCTTTCTTCAAAAAAAGAAAGAAATTGTATTTTGGATTTATTACATATGTCAAAATTAAATTTATACTTACATAGTATCAAAAGACATGTTATCTTTATTAAATTAAAAAATCCAGTAAGAGTTTTATTTTTTATAGCAATACTCGTAGCTTTTAAAACTCGTGAAATTAGTTAAAATACACGTAAACTAGTCAGAATATATATATTAATAAAAAACAATTATATTTTTAATCATCAATTAACTATCTCACGTTGTTTGTAAGATTTTAATACAATGTCAAGATTACATAATCATATCCTGTGAAGTAGCCTAAGGCTGCGGTCCAATTGAGTGATTGTAGAAATGTAATAAATGAAGCCCCCAAGTGGTGAACTTTTATCATGCTAAACGAGCGTGGGAATTATAGAGCCACGTTTTTTATCGTATTATTATAGCATCACTTTCAGTAGATGAGCTATAAAAAATATCTACTTTGTTCAATATGATTTTATTGTTACTTTCAATGGCAGGAATTTTTTATTTTTTTTTCATATAGCAGGTTAGTTAACATTCATCAAAACTAAACTTACGGTGTCATGTTTAGAAATATAATTACAGTTATTTTTTAAAGTATTTTTTATATCAAAATGTATCGAAATAATTCAAAACATATATAAAAATTAATTTTTAACAAAAAAATTTATATTTTTAAAAAATATAAATACGACCACATTTCCAAATAATCTCTTTAATTTAGCTAAAGCTGGTTTGGAATTGAAAATTTTGCAAAGAAATATTATATACACATAATAAAGATATTCTAAATAATTATTTTTTAAAGTGTTTTTTTTATAAATATATTAAAAATATATTATTTTATTTTTTAAATTTTATTTTTTATATTAACATGTAAAAAATTTAAAAATACTGAAAAATTTTATTTTTTAAAAAAAATCAGATTTCTATCAAAATACTTACTTTTCAACCCTAAAACAAATCATACCACAGTGATCTACACACACCTGGATTATAATAATAAAAAAAAAAACAAGTAAAAATTGGAATTCCTGTGGATCTGCCTATCCCTACATGACACGTCATGAAGCCGATTTTCATTTCACATTCTAAGAAACGTGAATTTTCAATCACGTGGAACATTGTCCGGTGAAACTTTAATATTACACCGTCCGCTCGACAACGAGCACACATTCGCAAACACTGTTCACTGACTGTTCATATTTATATTTTTATGCACTTCAATCCTTGTTGTTTGCAGAATTTACAACTCAGTCATATAATTTATTTAATGTCTCGGTCATTAAAGGCTAAGAGAGAAGAGTAACGGGAAAGGGACAGAGAGAAAAAAAGATTTTCAGTGTTCATGGTAAAACATTATTCACTCATCATTACGTGTACATTCATAAAACACTGTTCATTCACCATTTATTTTTTCGATCTGGTCCCTGCAACTTCCAAAATTTATAACTCGATCACATGCTTCATTTCTTTCTCATTTTAGCACCTGAAGTTGAGAGAGAGTCACAAAAACAAGGAGAGGGAAGTATTTCACCCATAAAAAGGTCCATTTTGATAACCATGAGTAGTTCTTGATGAAGTTCAATGAAGATCATTTGAGTTTTTAATCATGTTGAAAAAATAATAGATTTTAGTTTGGAAAAAATTTGAGTTTTGATTTGGAGTTTTGGGTTCGTTAAGGGGTATTTTGGAGATGTTAGTATAATTATTTAATTTTTTAACATTCTAATGTGAAAATATATTGAAATTTGAGTTAGAATCTAAAATAATTAGATCATAATTTTCCGATGACTGAAAAATGAGTGGCATTGTTGCACATATTGCTTGTATAAGCAAATAACAAGCCATCCAACCCATTTTCATACAAAAACAATCAAACAAGGAATGTATCATTTATTTATTTAAAAAAAAGATATGGAGACCTAATATGTGATATCTTATATCAGAAGCTAGCGTTCAAAGTTGGGACTTTACGAGAAATGTTGGTTGCTGACTTGTTGTATGTATTTTGGGATGTTAGATTCAGAAGTGGGCTTGCATCACCAATAACAAACCCACGAAAAGAATAAAACCTAAAATAAACAATATATGATAGTTTGGACAGGTTATTATATAATCTTCCAAGCTCACGCAAACCTGAGCTTTATTCTCTAGGCCCTGACTTCTTTCCATTTTATATTTTAGAATAGAACTATCTTCAAATAAAATCATTTGAGTGATATTAAAGAAAAAAAATCCAATTATGCTATGATTTTCAAATGAAATTAGAATTCTTTGTGATAATTTTAAAAATTCCTTCATGAATAATTATATACAAACCTCACATGTAAAATTGCTTTTTAAATAACTCATCAATACATAAAATAAATACATATTTTTGTTATTTTTATTGTTAATTTTTTATATATTTATATACAATATTTTTTTTATACAACAGCATAAAAAATTATCAAGAAATGATTTTTCTAGCTGTTGTTTATTGAGACTTTATTTTTAGATCATTGTAATTTTCTATTTAAAAAAGAACATGCTTCCAATAAATATAAAAAACATGTTTTCCTCGGAAACAAAAAAGCTTGAATAAAAAAAAGAACTTTTGAACGAAGAAACATATTTTAAATCCTTAAATTTAATCATTAAAATTCTCACAAACCTTTATTTTAATTTATTTAATTTTTATGAAATTTTGACTGAAAAATATTTTTTTTCATAATTTAAATGATTGTAATTCTTCAGGCTACTTATTTTAATTGTCATGTAATAAAAATAAAAACACAATTTAAAAATAATATGGTTCAATTTATACTATAAAATATCCTCTTGGCATGTTATAAGTGATGCGCATACTTGAAAAATATTAATGGTGACAAGTACAAAAAAAGAATAAAACTCTAGAAATTGTTTATAAAGAAAATTTTGCTCAAATTCACGAGTAATGTTTTTGAATTACATTGGTTTTGAACAGTGTTTCTTGTAGACAAAATATATCTTGAGTGAGATAGATGCCATTTCTCTACTCAGGATTTTTTAGCTCAATAATTTTCTAAAATAAAAATCAACAAAAAAATATATTCAAATTAAACCATCAATATCTGAGATAACATTTCCTATTTTTCAAATTTAGTTTTTGATATATTTAAATTTGAATGTAATTGTAAGTTATTATGATTTTTTAATAAACATACGAGGCAGAACGCGGGCCCTATGATAATAAAATAAACTAATTGATCTCGGAGACCTTGCTACTCTCGAACACTCAAAGCTACCGTAGACCACACTCCAGGGGAATAATGCATTTTTATTTTCCCAAGACACAAAAAGTAAACTTTTATCCCCAAAGCTTCCTATTTTTATATATCTAGTCTTTGTAGTTTTATATTTCTATATTTTAGTTATCAGACTTTATGTCACCACAAGATAAAAGTGAAAGTCATTGGAAGAGAGAGAGGGAGAGATATATATATTTCAATTGGCCACATTTAAATCATAAAAGGCAATTTTTTATGTCAATGAATTACTATTAGAGATACGAGAGTAACGAGATGAATTGAGATAGATTTTTCCTTTAACTTTGTTGTGCAGAGTAAATTAAGATCTGTAATTTTGTTTTGTTTTGTATGATTTCTGGCTTTTAAAATTAATTTTTGGATTAAAAATGAGGTTACTTATGTTTCTTGAATGTTTCAAGAGTGTGGTAGTGATTGTTTTTTAAAATATTTTTTATATTAAAATGTATTAAAATAATATTTTTTATTTTTTAAAAAATTATTTTTAAAATTAGTGTATCAAAATAATTCAAAATATTATTTTTTTTAAATAATTTTTTATGAAATGAGAGCTTGTTTGACAATGTGATTACGGTTGCTTTTCAAATAACTTTTCGTGTTAAAATATATGTCAATGATATTTTTTATTTTTTAAAAATTATTTTTGACATCAACATATCAAAATGATTTAAAAATATTAAAAACATATTAATTTAAATTTAATAAATAAATAAATAAATATATATATTTTTTAAAAATATTTGTAAAACACATAAAAAAAACAGCCCTAAGTTTTGAAATTTCAAAAACTTGAAACGTGCTTTTCCGAACATAAAGGCATCAAAGTTGAATAGAAAATATGTAAGTGGATAGCATGCCATGCAAATGACGCATTGCCCGTTCTATTTTTTTTTTTTAATAAAAGACGAGGAATATATATTCTCTAACCATTAAAAAGAAAGAATAAAAACAAGTACACGGGCTTTAGTTTTTTTTTTCTTTTGAGTTGCATACTCATCATTCCAATGTCGGTTTTTTTTTTTTTTTTAATTGCCCTTCCCCTTTTGTTTTTCTTTTAAAAAAATTACAATAGCACTCTTTATAAATAATTTTTTTTAAATAATATTTAAAAATATCTATCTATGACATATTTTTCAATTAAAATTAGAGATTTTTCTAATAAAATTAAAATAATTAATTAATTATATATGTAACTTGTGTTTTTTTTTCATGCAGTCATATAAAAATAATCAATCAAGATATTATTTTTTACTTTTAATGGATTGTATATAAAAAACCAAGTTTCTGATAAAATAAAATCGGTTCATCAAAATAAAAAAGAAATTAATGAATAAAAAAAAATGTCTGAAAAAGTATTTTTTATTTTAAAAATTCTCACAAATTTCTATTGAAAACACCATTCTGGTAATAAAAAACAAAACCATGACCATCTAAAAAAATATGAATGAATAAAAAAGAAAAAATCTTGACTACATAAATATATTTTTTACTCTAGGATTCAAATTGTTGAAATTATTTTGAATACTTATTTTAATAGCCACATAGTTAAATAAATGGGTTTGGAAAATGCTAGAGCACGAGCAACTAGCAGAATAGTCAACAACGCGACCTAATCCACCTAAACATGAAGACGTACACGTCCCTGTATTTTTGCTTCCGTATTTATAACATCCTTCGACTACTGTTTGTATTAATCCCAATCCTGTATGTTATGTTTTTGTCATTCTTCACGTAATTAAATACCATCTTAAACTGTATTAAACCATGCTGTTAAGTATACATAATTATGCCACCTATCCAAAAAGTCAATACGCTTAAATGGAATATTTTTTCAAAAGAAAAATGAAATTTGAAGTAGAACAAGTGCCCAGAAAACCTAACATAAACAATATGAAAAGAGCATTTGGAAACGTGATTGTGTTTCTAAAAATTTTTAATTTTATTTAATAAAAATTAATATTTTTTTATGTTTTTAATTGTTTTGATGCGTTGATTTCAAAAATAATTTTTGAAAAATAAAAAAATATTATTTTAATGCATTTCACCACAAAAAATATTTTGAAAAGCAACCACAACCATACTCTTAAACATGCCATTTATCGCTAGCAATGATTTTCTTTTGCATATAATATTTTACTTATAAAATAATTTTTTTAATAATGATGATGATAAGTTGAGATGGTAATAATAATAAAAAAAATGATACTGGAATAATAATAATAGTAATGAGAAAAAAAAATGATGGTAGAGGGCGAGATAGTGAGATGATGATTATGATGATATGAAAATAGTGGTTGAAATGATTGAATGTTATAGTAAATAAGTTAATATTTATAAAAAAAATTATGAATTATGAGTTAAAAATGTTTTCTAGTAAATGAACTAAATTTAAAGGTTGATGATCAAATATTTTTTATTAAACAATTTTTTTGTAAAATATATTACAATAATCAAATATATAAAAATAAACATAGAAAAATATTTTTTAAAAAAATACCTTGTAATAAAGTAATTTTTCTAACATAAAAAAATAATAGCAGAGGACATTAATTCTATCACGAGAAAGTGGAATTCACATGGATCTATTTACCTATAATGCTGTACCTATATGCATAGTAAAATAACATATGATGAGATAAGTCCAGACAAACACATGGCAGGGCATCCATGCTACTCGGCAACAAACCCAGAGCAAAAAATATCTTGTCCGGTTCCACGTCCCCCCGCATTATTTTCTAGAGAACTAAGAATTTACCCTGCAATAATTCAAAAGTTGGAACAGACTACAATAGTTTATTCACTGTGATTTGTGTCGTTTTAGGGTTTTGCCGGGAGCCTATCTGGCAACCCCTCACCTTTTAGAGACTTTATAACGAGAGCCGAGGGAAAATAAAAATAAAAATAGGACTGCTGGGTCGAGTTCAGAAAGGGACTGGCGCGGGGCCCGCAGCTTTAACATTTTTCAATTTTAAAAAATAATCAGGCGTGGCTCTCATGTTTCTTATAAGCAAGAAAAATTCACGACTCCGATGATCATAGTAGATGCAGTAGGTCCATTTTATTAAATCATATGATAACAAATTTTTTTTTTTTGAAAGAATCAGTAGAATAAAAATAACCTGGAAAAAAAATACTTGTTGATATTCTAAAAAAAAATTATATGAATTTACTTGATAATAAAGTAAAACTTAAATAAAATTTCGTATATTATTTTAATTAATTCAAGAATATCATATTATATAAAAATAACACTCGTCACCAAATAATCATATCAAGAGTCTCGATCAAAGCAAAAGCCATAGTTACATGAAATGGAGCCAAAATCTTCACCTCGTGCTTGGTAAAAGACAATTGGTGTGGAGGTATTTAACATCTAAGAAAATTATAAAAGTACACAATTTGATGTTGTGTGCAAGGCATTGCTTCATTTTTATCCGTGACAAAGATCAATCAATATCTTATCTTCAAATTATACATTGTTTGAGTTTTACGTGTGTTCTTTTGAAGATGAGGAAACACAGTAAAAATACATTCATTTTCATTTTTCTGTAAGATATAAATAGTTATATATTTTTTTTAATTAACGTGAGTATCCGGGCTAGCTTATGCATATCTTAACTAATTTAATGAAACCTGAAGTTAACAAACATACAAGTCTTTAGTGATCCCGAGATTTATGGGACTCGAACTAGTGATTTTTTTAGGAGAAAACTCAAAACCTAACAAATTAAGCTACACTTTTCATGGTTAAAAAATTATATTTTAATTAATTGTGTATAAGCAACATGTTTTACTTTATTGGTATCTCGTACTACTGTATCAAAATTATTGTTATTGTTATTATTGATATTATTATAGAAACATGATAAACTGATATCGGTACAAGATATTTAATTCAGATATTATTTTATCTAAATTTCAAATCCTAAAGTTTATATTACATTTTGGATTGTTAGAAATGCAATAATAACTTGATTTTTTTTTTTATCAGCTCAAGTTACATTTTGTATTACATACATATATTCAATTCAGATATACATTAAAAAAAAGCTAAATGTTTTCAGATACACATTGTCCTCTGAAAACAATTTGTACAGCTTCGTGGACATTGAAGTGCACAGACATTAGCTCCTCTAGGTTAAAACAAGCATTGTTAATTGTATCTTTATTAAAAAAAATCTAATATTAGTTATTAAAGTAAATAATTTTTTCTATATGGCCAATTTATCATTACTAAATTAATCAAGTATAAATAAAATTTCCTCATCTTACTGCATAGAAAAATAATCAAAATACTATTAAAAGCAAAAAAAATTCAAAATTAGTGAAAAAGGAGTATTTTTCATATTTTTGTAATAATTTTATTATTATTATAATATCAATCGATGATCAATATAATATTTGATCAAATATAAAAAATAATATGCAAAATGCCTTTAAATTTGAATATAGAGTCAAAAGGCTTTTTGATCTTTTTCACAATAGTTTTTTCATTATTATTAAGGTGGTTTAAGTACAATTTAATATTTGATTATATATCAAAATAATAAAATAAAATAAACAAAAGGGGGAGGCACGTGAAGCGCACTCCACAACATGTGCGGCACCTCTTCACATCCAAAAATACTTTTTTGTTGTATCATTGAAATAGTTACAACGTCCTTTTCCAGGTGGAGTGGCACATGTAGCGATGGTGGTCGGGTGGTTCGGTTTGTTGTCAGTGTACTCTTTTTTATTTCCTCACCTTCCTCGAAAAATATAGCTTGGTTCTCTTTGTTGTTGTTATTTCAACTTCAATTTCTATCATTTTTTTTCTATTTTTTTTTATATATAAAAGTTTTATTTGTTTTTCATTTCGTGCATCAATTCCAATTTGACATTTTTTGTTTTTTCCAAGTTTGTTAATGTTCTTTTCCAAGTGGAGTGGCGCATGCAGAGATGGTGGTCGGGTGGTTTGGTTTGTCGTTGGTGGACCCTTTTTTATTTTCTCTCATTCCTCGAAAAGTGCAGCTTGACTATTTTTGTTGTTGGTATTTCAACTTCAATTCATATTCTTTTTATTTATAATTTTTATTCATAGTTTTTTTTATATAAAATTTTATTTGTGTTTTTATTTTGTGCATCAATTCCAATTTGATATTTTTTTTCCAAGTTGGGTCTTATTCTTTTGATTTTATAAATTATTTTCTTTGCCTTTTTGTAAAAGTTTTATTGGTTTTTAATTTCATCATTCGATTCAAATTTATGGTATTTTATTTTTTTTAATTTGATCTTCATTGTTTTGATTTCTAATTTTTTTTCTTTCTTGGCTTTTTTGTCAAAATTTAATTTATTTTCAATCTCATCCTTCAATCCAAATTTATGGTATCTTATTTTTATCAATTTGGTCCTCGTTTTTTTTTTGTTATCTTTTGTTAGAGTAGTTATTATTTTTAATTTCACCCTCCGATAAAAAAATTATTTTTAGTTCCTAAGTCAATTTGGATCCACGCTCTTTTGTTTTTTTGTCATTTTGCTAAATTGATTTTTCTTTTTAATTTTTTCCTATAGTCCAATATTTTTTTTTTTGTATTTCAATTTTGATACTCGTTCTTTTAATTATTATGTTCTTAGTCCTTTTGTATAATTGAATTTTTTTTTTGGGAATCGAGCTTCATGATGTTTCTATAGAAGGTGCCTCGAGTCTAATTACCTAGATCACGAGTTTGAAAATGAGCTTATAATTCTTTTTATTTTTTTCTATCATTTTATTACAATCTCATGATATGGAGATTACATGTATGTATATATATTAGATCATTTTTGCTTATGGAATTTAGGATCATCATCTTCCTACCCTCTATCAGATCAAAAGGTCTCTTAAAGTCCATCCCCGTATCAAAAGCAATATTAATATTGATTATAAAGGATGATTTCATCGATATTATTTTTCTGTACTGATTGACACATGACCATCTCCCACAAGCACGTGATATTCTCACTATTAAATGTAATGTAGGAAAACCTTACAATCAACATTAATATTGATGGCTAGTCTCCTTAATTTTTTTATATACCCTTGCAATCCTAACTTTGGATCTCAATTAGAAAATTATGATTTTTTCCCCTTAAATAAAATATGGCCTAACTTATAAGAGTAACAAGGTTTTTTTTTTTGTTCATGCACAACACACTAAGAATATAAGCCTAGCATCTAAAGACAGATTTGTTTTTTGTTTTTACTTTTGAGTGCATAATAAAATTACTTAAATGCACATGGAATAAAAAAACCTTCAATTAAAGGTTTTTTTTGTTTTTGTATTTTCATATTATTTTTTTTGTTTTATTGAGAGCATTATGATCTTTTAACATAAATGAAACAATATTAAAATTTTAAAAGTTGTAAGCATGTGGGAGGCGACTGGCATTTTAAGTGACGCACGTGGTGCTTTCTAATGGTCAAAACTAACATTTTGCCGTGTTGTTGGAAACGTTGCAGTGTCCTTTTTCTTTAGATGCGGTGTGTGTAGACGGAGGTTAGATGATTTATTGCTCGTGAGCCTCTTTTTTTTTCTCTTGTCTCCTCCCCCTCAAATTACAGGTGAATCCTCTTTATTTTTTATTTTTCAGCTTCAATCCTTTTCCCTTTGCTTTTGATTTATAATTTTGGTCTCTCGTAAAAGTTTTATTTCTTTTCAATTTAATCATTCAATTTTTATTTTTAATATATTATTATTTCTAATTTAGTACTTGTTCTTTTGATTTCTAATTTTTTTACTTGCCATTTTATAAAAATTTTATTTGTTTTCAACTTCACACTTCAATCCAAGTTAATGGCATATTGTTTTTCTTTTCCAGTTTTGTCCCTAGTCTTTTGATTTTTTTTCTTTTTATTTGAGTTATTTTTATTTTCAAGTTATCATCTTAGTAAAAAAAATAAAATTAATTTCCTTCTAATTTATTTATATTTTGGTTTTCACTCTCATTCTTTTAATTTTTATTTTAGATCCTTTTATTTAATTTTTTATTCAATTTTATTCTTTAACATTTGATTTGTTGAGAATTGTGTTTCGTTGTTTTTCCATGTATGATGCTTATAATATTGTAATTCATGTCACAAGTTTAAAAATTTAATTCAAGTTGACATATTTGTTTTCTTTTCCAATTTCATATATACATAAATATTTTGTTTTTTTTTAAAAAATATTTTTGTGATTTTCTTTAATTTTTTTATGTTAGGTTATCTTGGTTTCATAACTTAGACCATAAATTTCATGGGTTAACCCAAGTTGGCTTGTGGCTTATTACCGAAGTTATATTTCTATCGCACTATCTCGGATTGACTCAGATTTTTTTTTGGTCAAGTTTTAACTAATTTTGTATTTCAAGAGATTTTTTTTCCAAGGTATTGTAATTTTTTTTTTAAATTATCAATTCATATTTTTGCATATTCTTTTAAAACATATAATCATAAAATTCTTTCATGTATTTTAAAATAAAAAATAAAAAATTATATAAAAACATAGATTTAAATTTTTTTCATTTAACTCTAGTCAAATCATATAAAAATACGATGTAGATGGATGAGATGATACTCAGTAACGGATGGGTTGGATGAAAATGGTCACCCTTACAAATTTTACATCTACGTCCAGCACTACAACATCATTCAGTCCATGCTATCATGTCATGATGTATGTATGAATGTACATGCGTAAATTAACATGGCCAAAATTGACATGACGTGGTTCTATAAGGTTAGAGGAAAATATCATTGCCACGTACGCAAGACAATCTCAGACCATCTAAAAGATCTCCTCTTCTTCTCTACCGAAACTACAACCTCTTAAAAAAAAAAAGGAACTGTCAAGGAAATTAGAGTGATAAAAAAAATCTCAAAAAATCAAACTAGGCAGCTTAAGTTCAGATACCTGAAATACGGTTCCAAGACACAACTACCAGGTACGTTGGTGTCCGTGTTTTGTTTTATCATGTTATAAATTTCATTTTCTGTTCTGTTCAGTAAAATATTAATGATTTTTCTTTTCTGGGTTCATGGATTTTAAGTCCAGCTGTTTGTAGCTTCATGTTTTCTGCTTTTTTTCTTTGCGTGTTTAATTCATTTAAAGATTTTCCCCCTTTATTTAATAGTTTGAAAATGTGGCTGTATCATAGCCCCTTTGATTTTTAAGGCAGATTCCCTTTTCAAAATTTTATAAATTTTTTTGGAGCGTTATTCTGTTTTTGTTTTGAATTTTCTTTGAATATCTGGTTATCAACTCTAAGCCAGCAAGCCATTTTTAACCATGTTCTTGCAGAGCAGTAGATTCAAGTATTTGTTTGGATTGCAAGACACTGTGTAGAAGCATATTGGGCGAGAGGCGGAAATACAGAAACTAACAAACTAAGATAATTTTTTTTGATCGAGAAATTCTGGGGGATTCAGGGATTAATCCGAGGGGATGTTAAATGACGATATATTGATCTTGATTGGTAGTGGCTGGAAGAAAAAAATTGTTGTTGGTTTTTGGTAATTGAAAGGACAGACAACTTTGTAATGGCTAGTTCTTCTTCTGAGAGATGGATTGATGGTCTTCAATTCTCTTCATTGTTCTGGCCTCCACCTCCAGATGTGGGGCAAAGAAAGGTCAGTTGAAGCATTTTCTCATATTTTTCTTTTCCTTTGTCTTTTTAACAATTCTTGAAGCATTTTATTTCATTTCTGTGGCAGTTAATGGATTCTGATGAGTGCTGCTGCATGCTTATTATATTCAATTTTAATTATTTATCATTTTCTCTCTATTCTAGTTCTTTTTATTTATATATAGTTGTATCAGCATATTGTCTCTTAAGGTTTATTGGGTGCCAAAATTCAGATTATACTTGCCGTAAAGAATCTTTAAATTTCTTCCTAGTAGAAGCCATGGGACACAGTTTCAAGACTGACTTTGTTAACTAGAGGACACCTTTATTTCGGTGGATCAATCAACACCACCTTTATCGGTCAGTAGTCTGTTATAAGAGGACTGGCTTTGCTGCAAATTTTTTATTAAATGGGATTTTTTTTAATATTTCAATTAGCCAGCTATCATTATGCTTAAATAATTGATTTTTAGCGAGTAGAAGTGTGATTTTGTATTCGACAGGGTATAACCTTTTATTAATCCAACTTGCCTATCATTTCTAATCCTTGATCAAATTCCTTGCCGACTCAGACTTTCAAACATCGCTGTGACCGGTTTTATGTTTTCATAAGTAGGTATGCCATGGAGAGCAATATTATTGCTGTTAGTTTTTAGGATATGAGAAACTTGGAAGTTGAATCAAGAAAACATAAATGAAATGGTTATAAAAACTGTATTCATTTCTAACTATAAACCTCATGCTTTTGCATCATTTCTGGTAATTGTCAACTACATTGTGATGAGATAATGAAAAACTCTTTATCTTCAAGGCTCTTTCTCCTTACCATGGTTTACTGTTTAATTAGGTCTTAGAAGATGTGAAAATTTTGATCTGGTATCCGGAAATTTCATGTACTGTTGCCTAAGATTGAGGAAATACTGAATCTATTTATGAGGAAAGGTATTGTCAACTAAAATGGTGCTAACTGCTCAGAGAAGTTAGGATTTAGACAACATTCATCTGATTTTGGATATTTTTAGCATAAGTTGGCATTTCCCTCTTAGGCAAGCAAATTTTTTGGGAAAAACAACTATGCAGACATGTTCACGCTTCATGAATTTTTCTTGTAAAAAAGTTCCATAGTAGCTTGAAATTTAACTTTCAAATCCTTGCTCTCTGTTGCTTTGAAAGAAAGTAGGGATGATGGGTGGATGGGAAAGGGGTGGATGAAACGTCCCAGGGAAGTATAGGAAGGACCCACTTATCTTAGCTGACATGTAATTTGCAATCTGCACAATTTCGGAGGGTTAATTTCCATCTTTTCTCCTCTACACCCATGCATTTTACCCTTTTTGTCCTCCCCTCTATCCATCCTTTAGACTTTATTGGAGTTTGTTTTTTAGGACATCAATCAGAAATTACAGAATCAGCACTTGTTGACAGTCATTAAAACATCACCATGTTATGCACAGATAAACTTTTGAGTTTGAAGTGAGAACTTCTATTGTCAATTTGTTCCCAGCCATCACTTTTTCTCTAATGGTTATAGCATTGAATTTGTCGTTTGACTTGGAAAAGTCCCACATCTGCATCTTATCTTTGTTTTCAAAATTACTCTATCGTACATCTGCACTTATTTTCCTTCTGATTGTGACATTTGTTTCTATTGAAGTTCAATTCCTACAAGAATTGATCCCCATGTTTCTGCATGTTTTCCCTCATCTGCAGGCACAAATTACTGCCTATGTCGACTACTTTGGGCAGTGCACATCGGAACACTTTCCAGATGATATTTCTGAGGTATACTCTCTTTGAGTCCGTCTTTCTTGTTCATATGGTATGAATACTTAATTCTATTGAGTCTTTTACTTTTCATGAAGTTTATAACATATATTGGTTGTGGATATGGATATGGTTTTGACAGTTGATTCGCAATCGTTATCCATCAAAGGACAAACGCCTTTTTGATGATGTTTTGGGTAATGATTCCTCACCTATTCTAATCTATAAAAGAATTAATTGCGCTTGTCAAGTTTCATATCAATGATTGGTGGCTGAAGTACTGATTTAAATATTTATGTCAATTTCCAGCTACGTTTGTCCTTCATCATCCAGAGCATGGACATGCTGTTGTTCTTCCTATTATTTCATGTATTATAGATGGTACACTAGTTTATGATAGGAGCAGCCCTCCATTTGCCTCTTTCATTTCCTTAGTCTGCCCTGGTAGTGAGGTATGTAATGTAAATCATTAACTTACACAAGTTTTACCTTTGTCTTTAATTTTTCTAATTTGTTTACAGCATGCAATTGCTGTATGGGTTGAAAAAGAAGCTTCTTATTTATGACACATCTTTTGATACTTATACAGAATGAATATTCTGAACAATGGGCTCTGGCGTGTGGAGAGATTTTGCGGATTTTAACTCATTACAATCGCCCAATATACAAGAGGGAACAACAGAATAATGAAACAGACAGAAGCAGTAGTGAGAGCCACGCTACAAGTAGTGAATCAGCAGAAGGGAAATCCTCCAGCATGCCTTTGGTACAACAAGAGAGGAAACCTTTCAGGCCTCTGTCTCCCTGGATCACCGATATATTGCTTGCTGCACCTCTGGGTATTAGAAGTGACTACTTTCGTTGGTGAGTGCCATATTTTATATTGGACTGATTTTTTTTTTGGTTAAAAAGTAATCAACATAACAAGAAAAGGAACACAGTATGATTTCTTTACATTTAATTCTAAAATAGGATTAAAGAGCATATTTTAAATTTCAGTGTGATAATCTTCACAGTCCTTTCTCACCTGCTCAATTTATTGCACCTCCTTGTCTTGATCTTGAAAGTTAGGGGTTATTTGGCATTGAAATTAATCTGTGTACTGCTGCACATTCCCTCTTCTTTTTTTTGTTCCAACAAGAAGTCTTGAGATTGAAACTAAACATAAAAATATCCTTGATCAGAATGGACATGACATGATATTGAATTAGATAATAATTTACTTCTTTCCTAGCAAAACAGGGACAGAAACCTTTTTATGGTTTGTGCAGAAACTAAAATATTGAATTTCTTGAACTGTATTCTACTTCTACAGGCTTGTAAATTATAGATAACTGAAACTGCCAAGCTCCTTGCATAGATGATTGGATAAAATTTTCTCTCTCAAAACATAATATATAAGAAATAGGCTGGTTTGGAATTAGATCTTTTCAGCATCCCATGTAGGAAATGTACTAGAATGATCTTGGACTTGTATGGACGGCTGAAGTTTCAAACGTGTGAAGCACCTTTTGTGGGACAAAATTGTGAGGCCACATGGCAAAAGCAGACAATACCAAAGCTAATATGGAGGTACTATCATATGGTGGACCCTGCATGTGTGGATCCAATGATGATGACATCAGAAATCGGGGGTTAGGGAAATCTGTCACAATTCCATATCAAATTTATGCTAGAGTGATCTTGGGCTTATTTCGACAGTTGAAGTTTCAAACCTGTGAAGCGCCTTTTTTTTTTTTGGGGGGGGGGTTCTTAACTTGTTATGGCACATCACCTGTTGCACTGACACTGTTGGTCTCACTATAATGAACCATATTTAATTCTCATCAACTTCTTGTTATGGGGATCCCCTTAACCTCAAATGTTATCGTGCATTTTCAGGTGCAGTGGTGTTATGGGTAAATATGCTGCGGGAGAGCTCAAACCACCAACAACCAGTTAGTTAATCTTTACTTTAGAAACATAGCATGTGAATTTTTGCTCTTCTAGCATCTGATTAACTTTTTTATATTATGGCGTCAAGTTTGATTTTATAATATTTTTTGGATGTCTCTTGCATAACGAGGTTAAATTTCAAAGTTAAGGAGATTTGCAAATATTATAGACGAGGTGTAGTTTCCTTGGTATGGAGTTTACTAGAAAAGTTTGTAGTATTGTACAGGCAGTTAGGCTACTGAATGGCCAAACATCACATTTAAGGAATAACTGGACTCCAAAAGTGAGCGTCTGAATTTGGATAAAGAGAATGGTGAAGATCATATATCCATTCATTTGATGTTGAGCTGTATTAAGTTACATGTAAAATGCACGATGATCTTTTCTCTTTTGCAATTACAAGGATTAACACAAGATAGTGGAAGACATCATTGGTGTCTAAAGAGAAATAACATGAGACAATTCTGAATTTTTATTTCTTAGATAACGCCCAAGACACACATGATGATATTTCCATCTCTGGAACATATTTTGTAAAGTGAAATTACATGTGGTTTTCCTTTTTTGCATTCCACTGATGTGTTCGTTCTTTTGCACCAAAATGATAAAACATTTTTCTTTGATAGCGCAGTCCTTTTTTTTTTTGTTATTTCTCTGCATTGTCTCTAAGTCTGTTGGCATTGATAAGTATTTTCAACACTGCATTTAGATACCATTTCAAACGGTCAGTAAAACAATTAGCAAAGCTTAAAAAGTTTCACTGAAGGCAAAGAAAAGTACTGTCTTTGCACTGTTTCCATTGCCAAAATTACTTTGAAACTGAAGGCCTAGCTTAAAACAATCTCTTTGCAGTTAATCCTTGATTGTAGTAGTAGAGACACGCTGTTCATTGTGGTTGTAAGTATGGATGTATAATATGGTTGGGAGCAATTATTGTCTTTGCTAGAGAATAATTTAAATTTTATTGCATAATCTGCAAGACTAACATGGTAGCAGTCTACACCCTGAGACAAATATCATTATCAACTGAATTTCTTTTGTATTTTGTTAGCTTCTTCACGTGGGTCTGGAAAACATCCTCAGCTCATCCCATCAACACCAAGGTGGGCTGTAGCAAATGGTGCCGGGGTTATTTTAAGTGTGTGTGATGAGGAAGTTGCTCGTTATGAGACTGCTACATTAACTGCAGCTGCTGTTCCTGCACTTTTACTCCCTCCTCCAACAACAGCTTTGGATGAGCATCTAGTTGCTGGCCTACCTGCTCTTGAGCCATATGCACGTTTATTTCACCGGTAACTACATGCTTATATAATGTTTTTTTGAATCTGCATGTGTATTTGATTAACTTCTTGAATATGGTCTTTGTATCATCTAAGGATTCATGTACATGCATGTTTTTTAATTGTGGGGGCTCGGTTCTTTGTGTGCCTCTTCCTGCCTTCGTGTATTTTTATTGAACATTTATCTTTATCAATGTTTGAGTGTTAGCGTTCTGAAAAACTCTGTTAATAAAGGTATAGACTAGCATACAAGAGACCTTAAAGATCTCAAAGATGGTGGGACACCAAGTCCCCTGTCTACGAGAGTGACAATCTCAATTTTACTAGGTTGAAGCATTCTACTTAGTAGTGGTTGTTAAATTTGTTCTATTCTGAATTAGGTATTATGCCATTGCAACTCCGAGTGCAACTCAACGACTTCTTCTTGGACTTCTTGAAGCACCACCATCATGGGCTCCAGATGCACTTGATGCTGCTGTACAACTTGTGGAACTTCTTCGAGCTGCTGAAGATTATGCATCTGGAATAAGGGTAACTATATGCTTTTGATCAATGACATGTAATTGTACTGCAATAAGCATATCTCTTTACTTCTAATCTTGTTCTGGAGTATGTTTGCCTTTATTACAGACATTCACCTTGGCAACCAGCTATGCTTTGTATTGATTTCTTATTATGTGGTTAATAGTCTTTTTGCTAATTCACATGTGTTCTTGTCAAGAGATCAAGAGGAAACCAATTTTCTCATTGGAGAGACTATACATGTGGAATATTTTAGTTTTTTTTTATTTTTTATTATTATTATAAAAGAAGAATGTATTATTAAGAGAGAGAGGAGAAATTACAGCAAGGTTAATAAATCATCCTCCTATAGAATGTAAAAGAGAAAAACTAAAATTAAAAAATTAACTTCTCTGTCTTTTGTAATTAGCCTGTGCAAAGCCATGAAAGATAGCTGTTCCCCCTTTCAGGAGTCTTCTGATGTAACTCATCAATGAAAACAAATTATGAACAATTTTTACTTCAACAGTCGCTTTTTTTCATCCTTCTCTATTTCTCTGCTTGTGATTAAATCACTTATTTCCATCAAAAGGAAGCTTTCTCCAACCCAAAAGAACGGGATTTTACTCAGAATATCATATTTTGACTTGATTAGCTTCTTTGGCCCACCTTTGACTATCTAGTTTCTTTTACCTTTTTCCATTTCATTCTCCTTAATTTCTGTGTTCATTTATGCAGCTTCCCAGGAACTGGATGCATCTGCATTTCTTGCGTGCAATAGGGACTGCAATGTCCATGAGAGCAGGTATAGCAGCTGACGCAGCTGCAGCTTTACTTTTCCGCATTCTCTCACAACCTGCATTGCTTTTTCCTCCAATAAGGCAAGTTGAAGGAGTGGAAGTTCAACATGAACCTTTGGGTGGTTACATTTCATGCTACAGGAAGCAGGTAATATAAATGTTATTTGTTGACACGTCAGTTTGACTTCTTGTGATTCAAGCTATGAGAAGCACTTCAATGTCTACTTTGTTGCATTTTGAACATGGTAACAGATAGAAGTGCCTGCAGCTGAAGCGACTATTGAAGCAACTGCCCAGGGAATTGCATCCATGCTTTGTGCCCATGGACCTGAGGTTGAATGGAGAATTTGTACCATTTGGGAAGCTGCTTATGGTCTGATTCCTTTAAGTTCCTCAGCAGTTGATCTTCCTGAAATCATAGTTGCAACACCATTGCAACCTCCATTATTGTCCTGGAATCTGTATATACCTCTCCTTAAGGTCCTGGAATATCTTCCTCGTGGAAGTCCATCCGAAGCATGCCTCATGAAGATATTTGTTGCTACTGTGGAAGCAATTCTTCAGAGAACATTTCCACCGGAGTCTTCTAGAGAACAGACCAGAAAAACAAGATATTTTTCTAGCTTAGGGCCTGCCTCCAAAAACCTTGCTGTGGCAGAGCTTCGTACTATGGTCCACTCGCTCTTTCTAGAATCATGTGCCTCTGTAGAGCTTGCATCACGACTACTATTTGTTGTGTTAACTGTGTGTGTCAGTCATGAAGCTCATTCCCGTGGGAGCAAGAGACCAAGAGGAGAAGAAAATGATCTGCCTGAGGATGGCACAGAGGACTCACAATCAACATCTGAAATGCGAAGAAACATGAAATCTAGAAGGATGAAGAAACAAGGTCCAGTTGCAGCATTTGATTCTTATGTTCTGGCTGCTGTATGTGCTCTGGCTTGTGAGCTTCAAATATTCCCTTTTGTTTCCAGGGGGGGTAACCATTCAACTTCTAAACATGCAGAGACTGTAGCCAAGCCTGCAAAACTGAATGGAGCTGTTAGTGAGTTCCAAACTAGTCTCAACTCTGCAATCCATCATACTCACAGAATTTTAGCTATTTTGGAGGCACTTTTTTCTCTAAAACCATCTACTATTGGCACATCTTGGAGTTATAGTTCAAATGAGATAGTAGCTGCAGCTATGGTTGCTGCTCATGTTTCTGAACTATTTAGACGTTCAAAGGCTTGCACGCACGCACTCTCTGTTTTGATGCGATGCAAGTGGGATAATGAAATTTACACCAGGGCGTCCTCACTATATAACCTCATTGATGTTCACAGTAAGGCTGTAGCATCCATAGTTAACAAAGCTGAGCCATTAGGAGCACATTTGCACGCACAAGTGTGGAAAGATTCTCTTGTGTGTTTTGATGGTAACAAGCAAAATAGAAGTGCAAGCACTGGCTGCTTTAATTCAGGGCAATCATCTGCCCTGCAGTCCACAGAATTAGTTCATTCAGAAACTAAACTTAAATGTGAGAGAGAATCACATTCAGAAGAAGGCTCTGGAAGCACTTCGGGAAAAGGTATTGCTGGATTACCATTGGATGCTTCAGATTTGGCCAATTTCTTAACAATGCACAGGCATATTGGATTCAATTGCAGTGCACAAGTGCTATTGAGATCAGTGCTTCCCGAGAAGCAAGAGTTATGTTTCTCTGTTGTTTCTCTATTGTGGCAAAAGTTAATAGCATCACCCGAAACTCAACCTAGTGCAGAAAGCACTTCTGCTCAACAAGGATGGAGACAGGTCATACTCCATGTTCTAATCACTTTTCCTTCAAATTGGAAATAAAAATTAGAAGCTTTAATGCATTTTATATAAAAGGTTTCATGCTACACACACACACACACACAATGGACATTTAAAAGTTTTTAACATGTGTGACTTGGAAGCATGAGGCGCTTCCCAGTTGCGTGGAAATGGATTTGATAGATCCATCAGGCTATATTTTATCTAGATTCTCATTATTTTCTTTGGGAGAGCTTCCTCTAACTTGTCAGTATGTATTCAGGTTGTTGACGCACTATGCAATGTTGTATCAGCATCACCAACAATAGCAGCCACAGCAGTTGTTCTTCAGGTCTAAATTTTACTTGTAATTATGCTGTAAAATGCAATTGTTTACCCTTTACTGTTTGGCCTGTCATTTTGAAACCGCCCATTTTTTTTTCCAAGGTGGCATCATCTTCAGAATAGGGAAATACAATAAAAATTCAGAACTACCTATTTTGATAGTACAAAACTTACTCACCTGGAAAATGGGAAGGTGCAAAAAATGGTTTCTAAAATAGTTTCTGCAATTATTTTGATCCCAAATTTGGAAGTATTGCCTGTTGGTTGTTTAAGTTAGCATTGTGTTTTATTTTCATTTAAGATTCAATTGCTTTGTTTGTTGAGTCATTTTCTCTGTGTTGTTGTTAGGCGGAGAGGGAATTGCAGCCTTGGATTGCCAAAGATGATGATTCAGGTCAGAAGATGTGGAGAATCAACCAGCGGATTGTCAAGTTGATTGTTGAGCTGATGAGAAATCATGATACCCCAGAATCGTTGGTAATATTGGCTAGTGCATCAGATCTACTTCTCCGCGCCACAGATGGGATGCTTGTTGATGGAGAAGCTTGCACTTTACCACAGCTTGAGGTAACATACCAAAGAAGATTTCACTTCACTTTGGAATATGTGACCTGCTCTTCGTAAGTTAGACATCAGAATTATATTGACCAAAGGCTCACGGCATTCCAAGTTTAGTCAGGAGTCCTTTGTCAAAAAAAAAGAAAGTACTTGTTATTCAGTGTGGTTAATCTTTCAATCTTCCATTTGGCAGCTACTAGAAGCAACAGCCAGAGCAGTTGAGCCAGTGCTGCAGTGGGGAGAGTCTGGATTTGCAGTTGCAGATGGCCTTTCAAACCTCTTAAAGGTGAATATATCCTCTTAACACATCCAATTTCATTTAGTATGAAGGCTGCACATACACACGAGCATGTTTATATGCACGCTATGAAGCGGGTAATCCCAGTTTGGGAGTAAATATGACGCTTGCTCATTGGAATTTTTGGGCCAATTCATGCAGTGTCGTCTGCCAGCGACTATACGATGCCTTTCTCATCCAAGTGCTCATGTCCGTGCTCTGAGCACATCTGTTCTTCGTGATATTCAGCAAACTGGTTCAATGAAACCCGCTTCTAAACTCACACACAGGAATGGAATCCATGGACCCTCTTATCAATATTTCAGATCAGATGTCATCAACTGGCAAGCTGATATAGAAAAGTGCCTAACATGGGAAGCCCATAGCCGACTTGCGACAGGAATGCCTGTTCATCATCTTGATTCTGCCGCCAAGGAGTTAGGCTGTACTATTTCCATATAACATTGATGAGCCCTTGCCAGCCATTGCAGGTTTTATCATTGCTCCTTCCATGAGTGAGACTTACAGATATAAGTAGAGACCATGTTAAGTTGATTGAAAGATCTAATGGCCAGAGAATTAACTTTCACTTTGTTCTAGGTTTAAAACCTGAGGTATAACAGTGTATAGTGAATCAAATCAACACGGCCATATTAATTTTATCTGGTTCGAATAGATACCTATTTTCACGCCAAAGTTCAACATGGATGGATTAGGTTTCCTTCAACAGATTGGTGTACAGCAGAGGGGACAAGTCAGATTGGTGTACAGCAGAAGGGACAGGTACTATCTGAATTTCCATGGCATAGGTTGATAAGGCATCGGGTTCTATCCTTTTTTCCAGAAGTTGATTGTCTTTGTATTTCGGTCCACTGTTGATCTTAGTTCTGTCTCTGGTTGCAAGAACAATAACTACTTATCCCTGTTTCTGCTTGGAACTCTGAACCAAGACATGGCCTTCAAAGAATTCGAAAACTAGGACATCAAGACATGGAAATAAATTCTGATACCCAAAGAGTAAGAGAAAAATGGGTATGGATATGAAGATAATTTATTTTTTCCTGATATTAAAATTTAATTATCTTCCGTGGAAAACCTAGTGGATTATAAAAATTGCAAGTGACGAGCTTTAAATACGTTCAGAAATGAGATCTTAATTCTTATTGAATGCTAAGGGGGTGGTGCGTTATTTTTTTCTACATGTAAAAAAAAAAAAGGACAACTTTCGTCTAAATTCTGCTTCCACGGGAAGCCATACCAGCCCAGCGGCCTCGTGCCAGTCACCGGTTAGACAGTGCCATTGTGACAGGGATGAATGGGTCTGATGAGGAGAGCTTTTGTACCTACCTTGATCCGATCCATCATCTGTCTCGAAGGCATTTCTTATCTAGTATAAAAAATGAATTATAATAATTGTACTCGCGTTATTAAGTATTAACTTGTATTTAAATCTTCAAATAAGCTGAAAGTAAAAAATAATAATTAAGAAACCAAGAGTGTTTGTTTTTGCATAAAAAAATATTTTTGAAAATGTTTTATTTTTTTTAAAAATTAATTATTTTTTAAAGTTTTTGAATTGTTTTGATGTTTTTAATATAAAAAATAAATTTTAAAATACACTATCTAAGAAGGGAGGGAGTTGGCTCCCTGATTGTGAGACCTCACCTTATGGTTTAACCTCTCAATCCAAGACCTAAGACCTAGATTGGGCTGGATTAATGAAAAACTTATTTTAAAAAAGAAATCTAAGAGAAAATACACGGACTTGAATTGATAAGAATTAATTTGATTCACAACCCAAATCTTAGATTGGATCCTGATATAGTTAACTCATATATAAAAATCATAATAATTAAATTTTTCTAATTTTAAAGTCCCTGATTAGATAAGTTAACTGATTTAATTAAAATAATATTATTTTAATATTTAAAATAAAATAATAAGATATGTTTTTTTGCAAAAATATTAAAAAATCGAACCTAACGGGTTGACATGTCAACTCCAAGTTGATTTTCTTATGCCTGGCTTTAGCTAGAGAGTAGGTCGGCGTGGTTCCAAATCAATCTGATAGGTGGACCGGGTTTATTCAAAACTCCGATGAAAAGTTGGCCTTATATCCTTAAAAGCATAGTTTTGAAACCCGGTCCGGACCGTCGGGTCGACCCGGGACCCGGCCTGTGGCCGGTCCGGGTTTAAGCAAAAAACAGGCTGGGAATTGGCCCGGTGAGACCCGGTCGGTTCGACCCGGCCCCCCGGGTTATACATTCATGAACGAAACGATGTCGTTTTCAACTTCCAAAACAAGAAGAGTAAGAGGAACGAACAACACAGTGTAGAAGACCCAATTAATTTCAAACATAATTCAAGAAATCTTCAAACCCATTTCAGTCGCGAAGAAGAGCAGAGGAGCAGAAGACTCTTGAATCCTTGATCGCTGTTTCAAATCCGAGAATAAGGTTAGATGAGCTGTTGTTAACGAGGTAAAAAACTGTAAATGAGTGTTGATTTGCATTTCCATTGCTTTGCTTGATGAGATATGTCTAAGAGATGAAGGGGGTTTTCGAGAAAATAGTGTTGTCTGGGATTTGTTGAAGCTCTTCCAGAACTCCCTAACATTATGCATGTGGATTCAAACAACGGAAATGAAGCTTGAGGAATACAAAGCTACTTACCTCTCTTTCGATTTTGATTTACAGCTCTGCCTCTACACGTTTAGCCAATCCTCTTCTAGACCCACAAACCAATCCTCTTCTGTTTCTCTTATCTTTAAGATAAGGTGAAAAGGTCACCAAAACGTAAAACTTTGAAATGATTCTTGGCCATAAAGTGAGGCTTTTCCATGAAAATTATAAGCAATCAACAGCACAGATGTTGATGTCCTTTGTTCTTCCCTTTATTCAATTTGAAGATGGTTTCAAATCCGTTACTTTTATTTCATTCTACTTTCTCGCTGGTTTTTTTTTGGGTTGACCCGGGTCAACCCATCTGACCCGTGACCCGATCACTAGACCGGGTCAATGACCGGGTTGGGTTTAAAAACTATGCGTAAAAGTTAAAACCCTGGGAAAAAAAGAATTGGGTCATCTACCCAAATAGAAAAGTTCTGGTGGGTAAAATCGTCTTTTGAAAAAAAAAACCCAAACACTTTTTAATAAAAACCCTCGTTCGCTGTCTTGACTCTTCCTCTGCTACAATCCGCCCGTTCCCGCCCCGCCCCAGAGCCCCGCCCCTCTCGCAAACACAAAATGGTAAATTAGTGTTTCGATATCTGACTCTCAAATTTCATTTATTATGCTTGACATATAATAGCAATAAACACATGTATTAGATTTGACTTCAGATGGTGGTGTTTTGTAATTGATCGATGATGTCGCATGTGGTTTTTATGTGTGAAACAGTCTTTGGTGGCTAACGAGGATTTTCAGCACATTCTACGTGTGCTGAACACGAATGTAGATGGTAAACAAAAGATAATGTTTGCTTTGACATCAATCAAAGGTATTGGCAGGCGTTTCTCTAACATTGTCTGCAAGAAGGCCGATGTTGATACGAACAAGAGGTCTCACTCTCCCTCTCTTTCTGTATTGTTTTGTTTGATTTTTATTTGGTTCGATTTTTAATCATACGATAGCTATATGTTTGGGTAAATACTTTGATTTGTTTTTGAAGTATAAATTCCCCTTTAAATGGGAATTGCTGTTCTTTCCTGGTTAATATCCGTTATTTTTGGAGTATTTTTACATGTAGCACGCATGTTTCTTTGTGGTTTTATAGACTTGTGGGTTGGTAGTACTCCCTTGTAAAAAGAAAGGTAGAACTCTTTAACATTTACAACCCCAAAAGGAAAATTAAAATATCTTTCGAATTCATGATGATTATTTGTTGATAAAAAAATGTTTGGGAAGGTATGATTGCTTTTGGGGTCATTAATGACATGCTAGAGGGTAAAGAGCACAATGAAAGCTGGTGAACTTTCGATTTTGAGATGAAATATCTGGGATCATTTGTCATTGATGTTTCAAAGTGAATGAGAATGAATTAATTAATCATGATTTGTTGGGAATTTACAAAATCTCTTCAGATTTTTGTTGAGTTTTAATTTTTGAAATTAGTCATGATTGATCAAAGTATCATTTTTTCCCCAGAAAGACTAATTTAATTGTCTTCATTATTCTTAGGGCTGGTGAACTATCTGCAGCCGAGTTGGATAACCTCATGACTATTGTTGCAAATCCTCGTCAGTTCAAAATCCCAGACTGGTTTTTGAATAGGCAGAAGGATTACAAAGACGGGAGGTATTCTCAGGTCGTGTCAAATGCACTGGACATGAAGTTGAGAGATGATTTGGAGCGTTTGAAGAAGATCAGGTAATTTCTTGTTTTCTGTGGTACATAAACCAATATATCTGATACAAAGTGCACTCATTGAAAATATGTTAAGCTGTTTAGAGCACTGAAAATATTGTCATTCAAATTACTACAGGCTTCTCTTGCCACGTAGACTGTTTATTAGCTTCTCAACATTTGTATGCTCGCAACTCATTTTAAACGTTACTGTCAAATAGCTGTGATGCAACTTGTGTAATTTTCTCTAGGGAAATGCATCTCTGTTAAAGGCTTAGGTAATAAAATTGGTAACATGAATCTGTTAAATAGCCTTGATGTTACTATCAGTGAAAGATAATCCTGCCAACTGATATGGACCTTGTTATGCAGGAACCACCGTGGTCTGAGGCACTACTGGGGTCTTCGTGTCAGGGGGCAGCACACAAAGACTACTGGCCGACGTGGAAAGACTGTTGGTGTCTCTAAGAAGCGATGAACATACTTTTGCAGCATTGAACAAATTTTATATATGGTGTGGCAGGATCGGTCCCTTTTTGGTATGATTAATGTTTGCTCTGGACCAGTTTAGAGGTGATTTTGTTGGATTACAAATATTTTTATTATTGTGAACTCCCTTATCTATTTGAATCAGTTGCCAAAATCTTATTTTCACTATACGAAGAATGGTTTCACTTGACATCCATTTCAGATTTTATTATCTCTGTTTCTTGTCTGCATAAGCTGCTCTTTTACTTTTGATATTTTTTTGAGCGATCTTTTGGATTTTCCTCGGTTGGGTGTTCTATGGGATGCAAC
Organism: Populus alba x Populus glandulosa; assembly: GCA_033617975.1. Lineage (NCBI taxonomy): Eukaryota > Viridiplantae > Streptophyta > Magnoliopsida > Malpighiales > Salicaceae > Populus > Populus alba x Populus glandulosa. Next base: position 19,326,395 of record CM066147.1, on the reverse strand, counting down.
AAGCTCGTGACATGGCATTTGTGGCCCTCCAATCTGTAGGTGCTCATGAATAGTTTTTTGGTGCTATAAAGACAAGAGGTCGACATTTTAGGTCGAGATCCGGAGTTCACCCCCCGCTGGTGTCCATGAGAGAATTTGGTCCGCCTGAATTTAGAAAATAGCCCAACCAGCAATAGAGATTGAGATCGCGTTGGGTAAAATATCGAAAGCTAGGAAAGAATTTGAAACCATAAAGATGGAAGACATGTGCAATGGTACTTTGCAAATATTGAAAGAGAATTTATCAAATTGTTTAGTAAATTATACTACATATAAATACTGCTTAGCTTCAAATCATAAGACGCGTATAACACGAGAATTGCTGGGGTGGGAACTACCAACCCAATTAGATGGTAACAGTATTAAATCTCATATAGTAAATTGTTTTTGGAAAGTGAATTTCGGGGAAAGTAAATTCTTGAAAAGTAAATTCCGGGAAAGTATTTTTTGATATTTGGTAGTGTTATGGAAAATAAACTGGAAAACACTTTCCAGTGTTTGGTTGTGTCATGGAAAATGAGCTGGAAAATAACTTATTAATATTTTATTTTTCTCAAGTTTATTAAAATAATGAGGAACAAATATTACAAATTAAAAAGTTGAATGAGAATGAAATTGAAAAAAAAAATAATTTTATAAATTATCTCAAATAAAACAAATAATAATCAAAATAATAGGGATCAAATCTAAAAAATTAAAAAAAAATGAAAAATGAAGAAATTAAAATAATAATAATCAATATTTCATAAATTATTTCAAATAAAATAAGTAACAATCAAAAGAATAAGGAACAAATTTGATAAATAAAAATTTCAATAAAAAATGATAAGAAAAAAGCAAATAGCAATTATAAAAATAAAGACCAAAGTTAATATAAAAATAAAATTTTAAGAGATGAAATTGAAAAATAAATATTCAAAACAAAATATATATAGCAATCAAAAGTTTGAGGATCAAATTTGATATAATCAGCAAATAATGACATTTCTAAATCTTTCACAACTTCCGGAAAGCGTTTTCCCCTCAAATTTTTCAGGAAAACACTTTCCTGAAAACCAAGCCAAATTTTCCTTTTACTGGAAAGTGTTTTCCATTGACCAACTTTCCTACTGGCAAACAAACACAAGAAAGTTTGGAAAGTGCTTTCCCGGAAACCACTTTCCGGAAAACAAACACAGCTAAAAGGAAAATACTTTCCTGAAAACCAAGTCAATTTTTTTTTGACTAAAATTGACTGGAAAGTGTTTTCCGTTGACCGGAAAGTGTTTTCCGCTGATTAGAAAGTGTTTTCTGCTGACCGGAAATTGTTTTCCGTTGACCAACTTTCCTAATGACAAACAAACACAGGAAAGTTTGGAAAATGGTTTCCTGAAAACTACTTTCCGGAAAACAAACAAGATCTAAGTTTGGTTAAACTTCCAAACCAATGGCTAAACTCTAGATCAACTATCAGTTGGATAGGATTTTATAAGTGCAAGTGGGAATAATTTAATAGGAAAAATTATTATAATCTTATTTTAAAAAATAAATATAAATTAAATAGTATTTAATAAAATATATTCGTGATATATTTTTTAAGTTTTTATTTTAATAAAAATTAATAAAAAAAAAACAAAATAAAATAAAAACAAAGATTAGGCTGGTGGGCCTGGATGGCCCGACATGCCGGTCCATAAAATAAAAAATACCAACTGCATGGTCCTGTAAGGTTAGGCATGTTTGCCTTTTTTTTTTTTTTTTCCTGACCTGGTAGATGGATGTCATTTATCTCCATCATCTAAATGTTATTAGGTTAGAGGGTTTTACACACAAAAATCTAATTTTGAACCTATTTTTATTTAATAAACACTAGCATCAACAAACCAGTTTTTTAATTCAAAACATGTCTAAATTAATTCGAAAATACAAAACCAAACCGAAATTTATTTTTTATTGACCCTAGTCTACTTTTTTTCCCTGCAATATAAAGATTTTAAAAAAACCTCTCATAGAAAAAAACCTACTAACTCCAAAAATAATTTTTTTATTGCAATGTGGTCAATCAATAACTATATCTCTTTTTATCATTTTCCAACAAGTTTCCCTCTCCTGTCTCAAACTAAGTGAACAAAAACGAAAACAAAATAATGTTTTGAATGAAAATAAAAATTCAAAAAGCTACACAAATCTAAAACAAAGACATTAAAGAATATCTCGATTAATTTTAACTTTTCCATGTGAATTTCAAATAAACAACCAATTTTATTATAGGGTTAATTACAAAAAAAAAAAACTCTTAATTTGGTTGCGTTTTTACTTTGCATTTATACTTTTAGAAATTATACTTTCATCATCAAACAAATAATATTAAAAAAAAATAAAATGAGAAAAATTGCCTCATATATAATACATGAAAGAAACCATGAAAACGACATATCACATACTTAAAACTCTCTCGTCCTGTCTTCTCTCTTGAAACATCAGTCTCTTTATTTTTTAATAAAAAAAATGAACCCTAAGAACAAAATTTATGTAATCAATTTGTCCAGAAGGTTATGGTTAAGGATGTGGTTGTTAGTGTGCCTGCATAGTTTTTTGTGTAAGTTTTAATGTACAGCCACCTCTTTTTTTTTTTTGTTCATAATTTAATCTTTGTAGTTTTTATTTTTTACAATATTTAGTTCTTATAGTTTTAATTATTAAAAAATATTTTTTCTCACATCTCAATCCATTGAAATCGTAAAAAATTCAATTTAATTCTTAAAATTCTCAAAAAATATATTAATTTGAACCTAAAGTCGTTAATTATATATTTCTGACCTTTCAATTTTAGATATTGATGTTACAATCTTAAAACTTCATTGCCAAAAGTTTAATTTGTTCCTTTAAATCTTCACCGAGGTTCGATATAGTCCCTAAAGTTTTTTATTTTTTTATTTTTAGTCTATTTAGGACCTGTTTTTTTAATATTTTTTAGTCTATTTAGTTTAAATTGAATTTTTTTTTTATTTTTTTATTAATTTCAAATTAATATATTTTTAGTGTTTTCAAATCATTTTAATATGCTGATATAAAAAATAAAAAAAATTACTAACATATATTTTAACACGAAAATCATTTGAAAAACAATCGCAACTAAACTACCAAATAAACTTTTAGTCTTATAAGTTAATATCTTAGTCTTAAATTTTTTTTTTCTATGTTAGAGACCGTGTATGTTGAGAGATGAGGGAAAAATCAATAAAAAAAACTTATTTTAATTACCTCGAGTTTTTATTTTAAAAATCATATTGTTAATAAAAAAAATGTTTAGTCAAAATAAAAAAAATGCATAAATAAAAAATAAGGATTTTGATTAAATATTCAATATTTTTTCCCACAATGTTAATACTTCAAACCCTTTCAAATATTTATTTTAATTATTGCATAATTAAATAAAAATCTTCTTTTAAAATGATTTTGCTGTCTTCTCTTTTTTCTTTATTCCACAATTTACTGCACTTATATTACTGTTATCATCTACATTCCGATCGGTATATTTAATTTAATTTTTTTATTTATTTTTTTACAAACTATTAATATTTCAACTCTGAAAAAGAGAAAAGAAAAGTATAAATTGAAAGGATGAGTTGGCTGGCGGTGATGGGCATGTGTAGGGAAGCAAGGGTCTCCGGGTTTACAGAACTTCACGTTCCCCCCCTCTCTCTCACTCCAAATCTTCATCTTTTCAACAGAAACAAGAACAGAATAAAGGAAGAGGAAAAAAAAAGAAAAAAAGAGTGACCGCTAATTCCTTAAAAACGCATACAATTGGACACTCAATCACATCCTCCTCCATTCTTTACCTCCCAGCTTCCTTGCTTTCCTCTTCGCGGTACGTACAATTTTTCTTGACACCGTAGAATTCACGTTTTCTTGAAAAAAAAATCAAATTACTTCAATGGTGTAATCTTTTAGACTGATCAACTGATTTTTACAGAGAGTGAGATCTGTAGTAGTGATTATTGAATTCTGTTTCGACCTCTAAAAAAGTAACGCAATGCAGATCTGGTTTTTTGTTTTAGAATTTTCGTATCTCATCTGTTCTTCATAACTTGATCTCATAATTACTGTTTGATTAAGAAGATTCTTGTAGTTAGATTTTAGTTAAACCATGATTTTTATTACTGAGATTGACATCTGTTGTCCAAAATAAACATATTTAAAAAAAATAAATTGTTAGGCTAAATTTAATTACACCCTAAATAGAGCTTCCTTTAGGAGAAGGAGGAGGAGTAAATAATGGTCGGCAACACATGTGCTAACCATGATTTTGATTTCCATTTATACTTGATGTTTTCAGAGAAGCGTGTTGCTCATTGTAATGTGGATGGGGTTGCCTTTGGAGGCTCAAGGATAAGTGTTCTGGAACTTTTCAAAATCTAAAGTTTTGAGACAAGTAAATTAGGATGGCTCCATCTAGCAAGGCTGATAAAAAGGGAGCTGCCGATGCGGGTGCCTGGATGTTCAATGTTGTCACTTCTGTTGGGATTATCATTATCAATAAAGCCTTAATGGCTACTTACGGTTTTAGTTACGGTGAGTTTGCTTCTCATGTTTTCTCTTATTTGCTTATGCATTCACGAGACATGTAGTTTGATATTTCCTTTTTATGGTTTCTTGCAGCCACGACACTAACTGGTATGCATTTTGCTACCACGACCTTGATGACTGGGGTTTTAAGGTGGTTGGGATACATCCAAGCTTCTCATCTACCTTTCCCTGAGCTTTTAAAATTTGTTGTCTTTGCAAATTTCTCTATTGTTGGAATGAATGTTAGTCTAATGTGGAATTCAGTGGGATTTTATCAGGTAAATATATTTCATACTGTCTTTTGGCCGTCGATTTATTGCAACAATGTTGATCACATGTTCGTTTTAACTGTCAGATTGCAAAGCTGAGTATAATCCCTGTATCCTGCCTGTTGGAAGTGTTGTTAGACAAGATTCGGTACTCACGAGACACAAAGCTGAGTATAGGAGTTGTTCTCTTGGGTGTTGGTGTTTGCACTGTCACTGATGTGAGTGTTAATGCCAAAGGATTCATTGCCGCCTTCATTGCAGTTTGGAGCACTGCTCTGCAACAGTATGTAAGTGTTTATGAACATCTATTTTTTTTAACATGTGTTATCTTATTAAATTTCAATTTAAAGAAGTTTTATCATTGTAAATCTTGGGAATTAACTAATCCAGTTCACTAAAATAGTATATACCATTCAGAAGCAGCTCCTCTTATAACTCTGTTGAATGATTTTCTTGCAGTATGTACATTACCTCCAAAGGAAGTATTCACTAAGTTCTTTCAACCTCTTGGGTCACACTGCTCCATCCCAGGCTGCAACGCTGCTATTATTAGGCCCCTTTTTGGACTTCTGGTTGACAAACAAAAGAATCGACACCTATGATTACAATACAGTCTCTGTGGTAAGAATTCAGCAAAATTTGACTTCTGTATTTTTTTTTGACCATTTTCATAATTTAGCTGTAATCTGGATACACTTGTCATTCTTGCAGATTGTTATGCACGCTGTAAAGTAGCTCATTTTTTTACCAAATGTTTATGCTGTAAAGTAGCTCACATTTTTGTACCACATGTTTTCTTAGGAATCACATGAACATCATATAGGTGCATCTGTATTTCTAGTTATCTACGTGCTTGTTGCTGTAGCTCATCATTCTGATGTCCAGATGTGTTTATATGTTTGTCTATAGTTTCATTTGTTTGCTAACTAGTTTTTTCCTTGGACACTCCAATTTGAATTTTGCTCACAAGGGAATGATTTGGCTATGTTGGGGTTTACAAACCCCAATTTGGGTAGCCAATTTGAAAGTGTTAATTTAATTTTCCTTGTCAGCAGAAAAAATATGAGGTTTCAATGCAGTTAATATGCATGCAATCTATACCCAAAGAGCTAGTGGGATGCAATCTTAACAAGAAAAGTTAAACAGTAAGGGAAAAGCAACCCTGGTTTTGCTATGAAAATTTCCTAGAGCCTATGGCGAACTCTTAAAAAGCATAATATTAGTGTGACCTCTCCATTTTCTGCAAGCAAGTCTGATGATGACTTTGAATGTCGCATACAAGTTATACCGCTACTTATTTGTAAGGGTTGCTGTTTGCATAAACTCCTTTTGTGTCTGCTGTTCCATTTTTACGTAGCTGTATTGCTTTGCATAAAATTGCTATACATGTGTGTGCGCCTTTTATTTGCTTATAAAAGGCCAAGGGCAATTTTTTCTTTTTTTTAACCCATGTTCTGTTTATGTGTGATTACCTAAGTTTACAGAATCCCATCTCACATTTTTCTCTGGATCTTGGTTTGTGCAGATATTTATCGTTCTATCATGCATCATAGCAGTAGGGACCAACTTAAGCCAGTTCATCTGCATTGGCAGATTCACCGCCGTGTCCTTTCAAGTACTTGGTCATATGAAGACAGTCCTTGTGCTTATCATGGGATTCTTTTTCTTCGGAAAAGATGGTCTTAATCTACATGTGGTTCTGGGCATGACCATAGCTGTAGCTGGAATGATTTGGTATAGCAATGCCTCATCTAAGCCTGGAGGAAAGGAGCGCAGGAGCCTCTCTCTTCCTACAAGCAGACAACAGAAACAAAGTAATTTGCCAGAATCCGATGAACATGATGGTAAAGTCTAAGCGTTTATGTAGTATAAGTTAAGCATACGAGGGCAGCTAATTCCAGGAACTCGTTAATCATTTGAGATTAGAAAACCTTGCCATTCAATTCTAATTATTTTCTTCTTGATTCTATAATTCTTATTTTTCTGTTTTTTGTACTCGATCCTATCAGGGAAAGGGATGTTTTAGGATAGGATTAGGCTCCCTGCAAAATTTTCTTCTGTCTCACGAATATTATTCATAGTAATTTATTCAAGTCGGATGGGAAATAAATTTTCGTGATTACATTATTATCCACATGATTTCAAAGGAATTGTTTTCTTTCTTGACTTAAAGTGTATTTAGGAATATTACAAATGATTGTAGTTTAAAATATTTTTTGTTTAGGAATGTATTATAATAATATATTTTTTTAAAAAATATTTTTGATATTAATATATATTAAAAACATTAAAAAAATTCAAATTTAAAGAGACGCTCAAAAGTTTTTAGGTCGGTGATTCATGGCAGATCAAAACACAAAAGAAACACTGTAGAATAAAACATTATAATTATACCCTTTTTAAAAAATCTAAAAGTTTATTATTAGGGGTAATACTATCTTTTTCAAGGGGTTCATTGGTATTTGGTATTATATATATATATATATAATTTTTTTTTAATATTTGATCTATTTACTGAATATAAAAATAGCCTCATCCGAAGCGAATAGCATGCCATCTACAGTGCGGTGGTTTTGCTTTCTTTTAGCTAGTTCAGCAGTGAGTCTGATAGATGATTTTCACCTAAATTCACGGGTTTTCACTATAATTGATTATTTGATCCCCTCCTAAACAACGTTGACACTTAACAAATCCTGAGGGTTCAAAGGGACGGTTCTCGAACTTTTAGTTAATAGCGTTTCAGTCCTTCAAACTTTAATTTTTTTGTTTTGACCCCTCTAACCATCTTCGTTGAATATCTAACTTATGCTGGGTTTTTTCTTTTTTGGCTATTTTATCTTATGGAAAATTTATTGGCTGCCACAATCGGTTCTCTCCTTTTATTTCTCCTTTTCTGGAGAAGTACTCGAAGTAACAAATTCTATCCCAAGCGAACACGCCAAAGCTAACCAAGTAGCCACCCAGCTTGATGAGCTCAGGTGCATTGAAATATAAATTGTAGTTTTTGCAGGGTTTTCTACTTTTAAGTTTTAAAATATTTTATTATATGAAGATCAAGTTCAAGTTATTATCATATAATTAATTAAAAATAAATTTTAATAAACTCACACGAGCACAATATTATTCTTTTCCTTTCTGATCCACACTAAAATCATCAAGATATAATGTTTTTTATTTATTTATTAAAACTTTGTTTCATGGTTCTGATAAACTTTTATTTAAGAAAATAATTATTCTAATAAAAAATGTCAGAAAAAAAAGCGCATTAATAAAATGAAAGGGTTTTAATTATTGAGATGCCTTTGTCCTTATTTTAAATCATTCAAATATATATATATTCTCTAATTGCTTTTACTTTTTATGGAGTAAAGAACATAGCCTGGAAATCTATAATTTTTTTGTTAAAAAATCATATTATAAAAAAAGAAATTACACGAAAAACCAATTCTGTTTCAATATAATTTAAATTATTACTCTTCTTGCAAAAAAAAAAATTCATATAATTACATAATTATTTTTTAAGAGCTCCTCATTCCTCACAAAACGAGAGCATACATTTTATATTGTATATATCTCTGAACTTTTTCAACATTTTTTTTAGTTAGCTTTAACAACTTTTTCATATATTTATTTGTACATTTAATTATACATTTAATTATACATTTATTCTATTAAATGCACACATCAAATTTTTAGTTTATAGTTAATTTTCCCGACAACATAAAATCATATAAGTTGAAAACAAGTTGTGTGGAATTCACAAGTCTTGTAGGAAATAAAAACTAAATATATTGAATTATCCGTTGAATGCCTCTTTAATCATCTTAGTTCTTGATCTTATAATAGACCCAATTGAAAAGTGTAATGGATCTTGTGTTGTTGCATGATGATTCTCACCATTTTTTTTCTCACCATCCCTTCTAGGCTCTACAAATCTTTCATTTCTTATATGCACCAAAACCAAATCAATACCAAAAACCAAATTCAATAGCAACCCAAATTCAATTAAAAATCAAACCAAAAAAACCAATTGCTAATAAAAAAGAAGTCAAGAACCCAAAACTAGTATAGATTCAATCAACTTGGCACTTTTAATTCAAATTGATCTCAATTCCATAATTCCAATAACAAACTAATTTCAATGAATAAACTTTCAAATTAGCTTGATTCAACACAAACCAATTTTCACAACTTTGATTTGTGATTTATATATATATATATATATATATATATTTTGATAGATACTAAATAACTTTTCTCGTTTTCTTTTATATATAATTAAAAAAAGCAACACTAATCTAAATCATATAACAAGTTGAGATTCAAGACACAATAACTAGGGCTCAATAATTTTAATAGACAACCAAACCTAACAAAGGAAACAAGACTTAAAACACAAACAAAAATTAAATTTAAAGATAGATAGATAAATCTTGATTTTAGAGAAAAACCTTGATACCACCAACTTATGCAAACCTAGAGGACAAGAACCTTAGACTGAATACAACCCAAAAAAGCTAAAACCAAGTTGAAAAGAATCAGACCAAGTGATTACATGAATCAAAGAATCATAGTTATTAAATGAAAACAATAACCCTTTAATTATAAAGAATCAAGAACTGAGGGTAAAGAGTTGAAAAACCCGACCCATTGATTATAACAAACCAAGAACCGAAGATATAAGGATGAACACCATAAATAAGAAATCTTTGATAATTTCTGAAAGTTCCATTAGAACTAAGAGTAAGAGTAAACTCAAACATAAGTTTTATTTTTGAACAATCAATCCATCTTTCTAAATACAAGCTAAAAAATCAGAAAATATTCTAAACAAGGCTAAAAAATAACAAAATAGTTCTATATAAAATAGAGAAAAGAATCTTAAATTATTTAGGAAAATATTATAAATCCTGAACAATAATTTCTGGGATTTACCACAAGCCCTTCTTAATGTTTGATCACTATGAAATTTTAACCTAATCAGAAACATAGTCTTCAAAATCTTCAGGAAAAAAATCAGTCTTATTCAATGGTCAAATTAAGAATTATTCCTATTAACATAAAACTGCACATTAGAAAAAATAAGTCTAATCCGTGTGTAAGTACGTAAACAAGTTGAATTCAAAACTTTTATAGAAAATAAGGCTTAAATATATTGAATCAGCCCATTGAATGTTTCTTTAATCACCATATCTCTTGACCTTGTAATAGATCCAATTAGAATATGTAATGAATCATATGATGTTGCTTGATGGTTCTCATCATTCCCTCTATCCTAAAAAAAGATTTGACCTTGAATCATCACCATCTCCTTTAGGCTACAACTTAAATCTTTTATGGGATGAAGATATTTCCTTCCTTATTTGTACTTAAACCCAATCAATACAAAAAACCAAATTCAATAACAACCTGCATTCAATTTAGAACTAAACCAAACAAAAAAATCGCCAATTGAAAAGAACTCAATAACCCAAAATCAATATAGATTTAATCAACTTGGCACTTTTAATTCAAACCAATCTTAATTCTATAATCCCAATAACAAGCCGATTTTAATAAATAAACTTTCAAATTAGCCCGATTATGCACAAACCAATTTTCATAACTTTTTTGCTATATAACATACAAGTTTTGTCACATGATCAGATTTGTGTATATCCTTTCATTAAGTTAGTAAAAGGTTGAGAATCTTCCTGTAATTATTATGTGCAATTTTATTTTTTTATTTGTGTAAATTTCGCTTGCTAATAACAAGTAAGAGTGTAGGGAGAACCATTTTGGTTGAGTGAACACCTAGTTGTAGGTAAATGTTAGTGAAATAGGAAGGAAAGTCTGAGTTTAGTGGGATTATATTGTTGTATAGAGGCTAAGATTTAAGCAAAAAAATTATCTTTGTAATAAGTTATACCAAAGCATGTATACATTTAAAATTATACAATCTAAATTCTTATGCCAACAATGGAAACTATATAGGAGAGAATGACAACACTTCAAAGTTTGAACAGTCAATTCTAGAGGATGAAGTTTGCTTTATCAATGACAAGTTATAGGAAGCCATTAAAAGGGCTAAAAAGACTAAAATTCTGTATATTAATTTAGTAGAAAAAACTCAAAAAGATTACAAGCCACATAGAAAACAATTGTTATCTTGAGAAAGGTAATGGAAAACACTTATATTGGGGTAAACACTTCTAAGGTTAAACTGAATCAAAATTTTTTGTGAGATGAGAAGTTCTAAGGAATTTGAAAACTATCTCTAGTACATAAAATAATATTTCAGCGTGGCTAAGATCAGTGTGGGTGAGCAAATTAAAATCATTATAATGTAACCTACATGTAATGCAAATTTGTGGTAACAAAATAAGAATTAAGAAGAACTTAAATGTTGGATGCTCTAAAATTAAGACATTAAGTGTCCGAAACAAAAATTGAAAGAACAATTCCTGTCGAACAATACTTCATAGCTGAAACAAGAGGAATTGAAGAAATTAAAGCAAGATAAGTTAGTTTAAGAGTATGTGAAAGAGTTTAGTTCTCTAATTATCAATATTAAAAATATGTTGAAAAAAGACAAGCTATTCAATTTTATATCAAGATTACAACAATGGTCATATGTGGAGTTAAGATGATAAAAAATGAAAGATTTATCTTTTACTATTATAGTTGTCAATGGTGTGGTGTACTTTAAACCTATCAAAAGAGAGGGTGATGTTGTAGTCTCTTCCTTGAAATCCAAAACAAAACAAAACAAAAAGGAGTAAAAAAGAAAGAAAAAGTTTGGTGGGGGTTCATTTAAGTTTGTTATTGATAAAGGCAAGGTCTAAACAATTAGGTGGAAAAATAAAGGATGCCAAACCAAACTTAGGTTGTTTTATTTGTAGAAGATCATATACTTCATGAAGGAATGTTTAAAGAAATAGAATTTGAATGCCATCCTCATTAGCAATGATGATGAAGTAGGCAAACATATAAATCTCATGTGCGAGCTGGACTATTTAATAGCCAAGTCAAGGGATCTGACCAACAAATCTAGTATTGTTGAGCAAGACTTAACATAAATTAACACATCACAAGAAAGAAATCCAAGTACTTTAAATAATCTTATGTATGTCAGAATTAGAATAAATGATAAGGATGTTAATGTAATGTTAGATTTATGTGTGACTTATCTTTTTGTCGCTGACAGGTTGATGAAAAAACTTGAGCCTGTGACTGAGAAACAACCATATCATGATAATTACAGTAAATACAAAGACATAGAAAATAATAGGCATGACCTACAATATGTTGATAGTCCTATATCAATAAAAATAAAGATATGATGTGTTGATGGTAAATTTAGATGGTTTGATATTATTCTTGGCATTGATTTCTTGAATAAAGCCAAAATAGCTCTCATGCCATAGCTCAATGGCATCATGATTTCAAGTGAACTTGTCCTTACATTTATCCTATGCTACAAAGTTTTGATGAAAAATAACATTAAGGATATAAAGCGTTTGGTGAATGGAGAAAATGGATTAGTGTGGAAAGCTCCCATGTTTTATTGTTCATATGTTAGAATAAAACAAAGATGTGATACCTTTAAAACCTCCAAAACAACTTCCACCAAGGACTAAGATTGATCATCGAATCAAGTTAGTGCCAATAGTTGAACCACTAATTAATCCTTCATACTGAATATCACAAATAAAGTTGGTAGAAGTGATAAAGTAGTTGAAAGAGTTGATTGACATTAAATTCATTCATCATTTTATAGCTCTATATGATGCTCCAAGTTTCTTTTACAAAAATATAGATTGGAGACTTTGAATGTGTTTAGATTATCGAGCACTTAATAAGGTGACGATTAGGAACGAATATTAAGTTTTTTTTTTAATTCAGGATTTTATGGATAAATTATACAAGAATCCATATTTACAAAGGTGAACTTGTGGTCTAGATAATGGTAAATGTATATTATCAGGGGTGATGAAGATAAGACTACATGTTTAACAAAGTATGATGTATATAACTTTTTAGGTATACTGTTTGGTTTAACAAATACCCTAACATTTTTTTTGTAACGTTATAAATAATGTATTGTATTATTATTTAGATAACTTTGTCATAGTCTATTTAAATGATATTGTAATCCATGGTAAGGTAATTGAAGATCATGTAATACATTTTTTAAAAGTTTTATGTATATAAGTTCTACATAGATTCAGTGATCATGAGTTGTATGTAAAGATAAAAAAATGAGTTTGCAATATTTGAAATTATATTCATGGGTCATTAAGTTAGGGAGAGTTAAGTGAGAATGGATTTGAATAAAGTACATGCTATTTTTGATTGGCCAGGACAAAAGACAGTTTTAGAGTTGCGATCCTTTTTAGGGCTTACAAACTACCATTGATGGTTTATTAAAGGTTATAGTAAAAAGAAGAGCCTTCTTTTAAAATTGTTAAAGAATAATAAGAGGTGAGAATGGTTTATTGAGTGTCAATGAGTTTTCAAGAAATTAATAAAAATAATGATGTTTTATCTAGTGTTGAGAATGCTATGTTTTGATTGGTCTTTCGAAGTGCATACTAATGCTTCAGATAAAGCCATTAGTAAGGTTCTAATACAGGACATCTAGTGGCATTCAAGAGTAGAAAATTAAATAAGACTAAGCAAAAATACTTGACACATAAAAAAAGATGATTATAACAGTGCATTGTTTTGGTATGTGAAAGGTGTACTTGTTAGGGATAAAATTTATAGTAAGGATAAAAAACATAACAAATACTTTTTTCAAGACCTAAAAGAAGTTTTCATAGCGACAAACTCAGTGGAAAGAATTCTTGATAGAGTATATCTTTGTATAGGATCACAAGTCAAGAAAACATAATTAGGTTGTGAATATTTTGAGTAAGAGTGATGTTCGCGCTACTATTTTTTGCTATTATACAAGTGGAGTCTAACATATTGAAACAACTTTACCGGGCTGTTGAGGAAGTTAAAACATATCGAAAGCTAGTTGATCTTATATAAGAAGGAATGATATTAAGATATTGGCTAGAAAATGACCTTTTTAATGTAAAAAAAAAAAGGTTCAATTTATATGTTAAATAGAAAACCACAAAAGTATTTGATGTTGAAAATGCATGACCAACAATGAGCTGGCCACCTAGAGAGGAAAATGACAAGCTTTTTTATTTTTTTTTATCCCGAACTTTCCATTGGCCAAATATGAAAGGAGAAGTAGATTTATGCTTAGAAACTTGTCTTGTGTGCCAATAAAATAATATTATGGTAGAACACGACAAGTTTGTTGTAACCACTATATATTTTAGAAAAACCTTGGGTTTTAATTTCATTGTAAGGTTTTCATGAGTTGAAGGCATGAACATTGTGATTGTAGTTGTAGATAGATCCACTAAGTATACATTATTTATTGATGCTTCAAGAATGTGCATGGCTAAGGTTGATGTTGGGTTGTTTTAAAGAAATATAATGAAATATTTTGGAGTTTTTTTGGAAATTGTTAGTGATCATGATGTATGTTTTATAGGCATGTTTTAGACGACACCATTTAGCTTGATAAGGACTTGAATGAAGTTCTCTACTGTCAATAATCCTCAAACCGATTGACAAACTAAAAGGATTAATGCTTTGTTAAAGGAACACTAGAGATATTACATGATGATAATGAAGCGAAATTGGTTGGAGTTGTTGGGTAATACATATATTTGCTACAATCTCTTTAAATTTTTTTGCAATTAAAGCAAACCCATTCAAGTTGGTGTTAGGGCACAACCCTAAACTCCCATAAAGATCACAATACAAAAATCAAGTGGAAACATTCTAGCCATACACAAGGTTTTTAGGGAAATATAAGAACTGTTTGAACAAATGCAAGATAACTTATATAAAGCAAGATATAATGCAAAAATTTATAGATCTAAAAAGGAGACCACTGGATTTCGATGAATGCGATAAGGTGTTACTTTAATTGACTTTTTAAATTTGAAGAAATATTATTAGAAAAACAAGGCATCAAAAAGTTGGTGTCAAGATATGATGGGTTATTTGAAATCATGAAAAAAATAAAAGTTGGGGTGTATAAATTGAAGTTGTTAGAGCAACTGAAGCACATTTCATGTAAGCTATTTAAAACCATTCCATGAAGATCAATATCATCAACGTGTACCTCTAACATTTTGGAAAGAATTTGACAACAAAATCATCAAAACTTTAGATCATCAAAGACTTGGTCATCATAAGAAAAATTCATGAATTGAGTTTTTTGTAAATTAAGAGAAACTATGAGGTTTTATGGGAGAAAGATACTGATATGTGGTAATTTAAAGACAAAATGCAATAGTACCTCACTTTTAAACTCTTTTAGTGGGGATGATTTGTTAGAGGTCTAGTTGTGAAAGTACACCAACAAAAGCACACTATCTTAAAGATGCTAGCAACAATGACAACTCACACGAATATTGGTGAAATTGGTAGGTATCGTACAACAATTTGTCCAAGTCAAGGGTTTGACTTGGCACGAACTAGACTTGAATGATGGATTGTCCAAGCCAAGTAGAAAATATAATAGTTCCAGCAGCGTGAGTCTAGTAGACTGATAGTGAGTTTGTGGGTAATGGTTATGAAAAAGTTATGGAAAGTTATGACAGTTATAAACATGTCCAGTTATAGGAGAAAACTGGCAAAAATATGGGTGATGTGCTGACCACTATGGGGTACGATTGAGAATGCTCTATAAGCCACTAAGTTTATGGAGAACATGGGGCAAACTTGCTAGAAAATGATCTTACTGAGTTCATGGGCAAACTTGTTGGATAAGGGAGCCACGATATTCATAGACAACATGAGGAAAACTGTCCACTACTTGTTGGAAATTAGAATGATAGTTTTCTTGTAATTGCTCTATAAATAAATTGTAATGTTTTGCTATGTATCATGCAAGTTTTGTGCACAACACACAAACAATCAGGTGTGTGTATAGTCGTTGAGTTAATAAAATGCTAGAAATTAAATTTTCCTGTAATTATTGTGCGCAACTTTATTTTATTTGCTTATATGTTTTTTGCTTGCTTATGACATGTAAAAGTGTGGGGAAAACCTCTTTTGACGAGTAAAACATTTAATTATAAGCAAACATAAGGAAACAAAAAGGAAAAAATAATACTTGTTTTTGTAAAATTTTTAATTATTTTTACTTCAAATTAATTTTTTAAGGTGTTTATAAATTGTTTTAATATGTTAATATCACCTAATTTTTTTTTTTTTTTAAAGTAACGACCATTCAAATACTAAACAGCTCATGTGACATAAGGCATGGTGAAAAAGGCAGCACGAGGTGGTATGTAAATGGCACAAGGGCATAGCTTACTATTGGCAGGGAGAGAGGTCCCATACTTAGTCATCAGCACCCACCATCCTTACCATGTACCCTTTTCCTCTCTCAAAAAACACCACATCCTCCTCTTCTCTAGAGAGAAAAGGAGAGACTAGACCCTCTCTATTTATCTTTTCCTTTTTTTAGCCGACAAAAAAAGAAGTAACCTAAACTAAATTATAAAATCAATCTGTCTCTGTAAATTAAAATCTAATTAATTAACTGTTATTAACGATGGGAAAGAAGAGAAAATCCATAGCAACAAGCCTGGACGAGGTGGATCGGACCATGTACGCGTCGTTTTGCAGTGCTGCAAACTCTTTGTCTCAGCTTTATACACAGTCTATGAACCACCAAAAACTCTCCTTCCAAGCCGGTGAACGTCAAGGCCTTGTAAGATTCCCTCGTTATCTCTTTGCTTTAAAGAATACCAGCTTGTTCTGTGTATATGTGTTCCTTGTGGGGTTGTTCTTCTTTGTGGAAAAGTTATTGTTTTTTTTAATCAATCAAGCTTGTGTCTCTTTGTTGTCCTTTTATTGGGTCACTGAATTTGGTTTTTGTTTTTATTATTATTATTATTATTGTTAGTCTAGTTTAAAGGTTACCCATTTCGATTTTTGTTGTAAACTTAAATGGGCTGTTTGATTCTGAGTTAATTGTAAAGTTTAATGGCTAGATAGATACATTATGCGGTTTTGTTAATGGATTCACATTGAAGTTATGGTATGGTATTTTAGTTTTTGTTAATTGTTGTTGGAAATTATCATTACAATTGAACTAGGCACTTTGCTTTTTCACTTGTTTCTGATTGGCTTGTGCTTTGAATAAATTGGTAGATTGATCAAAGCATCAAATTTTTTTCCTACCATTCCCATTTAAGGAAGCAAGCGGGATGTGGGTATTTGACTATTTGGATGCTTTGTGTGGGGGAGAAACAATATAATCTTGACTGAAATAAAGTTTCAATCTCTTAGTGGCTTAACTTCTAAATTGGAGTTGTTGGAGTGTTTTTGCTCTTGGTTATGAATTTACTCATCTGTGCTATGAGATTCTTTTTCCTCTTTGGAGAAATTGCTGATGGCTGTGAAGCACTCATAACTACGAGAGGTTTGTCGTGAACCTACAAGTAAGCTTGGAAAGTCCTGATGGTTTTAATTTTAAATGGTGATACAAGAGCATAATTAGCCTAATTGGTGGTGGAGGAACTCACCTTTGTTTCCAAGTTGTGGTGTTGCGTGATACTTTGATATTGAGAAAGTGTTGTTTTGAAATTTGATATCTATGAGTGAGAGACATGAAATAGTTCAATACTTTGACAAGAAAATTGATAGTTTTTATGGAGTTTGTTTTCTAATTAATTAAGAGGATGAGGCAGCTAGAACACCAGCACAAGACTAGAGTAAAAAACCCATTCCTATAATTTTGGATCAATGGGTGTCAAAGAATAGACTTTTCGGTACTCTGAAAGATAAAAGGAAAGCAGGTCTTGTTGGTCTGGAACTTGTCTGTTTTGGGAAGATTGGAGAAGCTTAAAAATGGAGTTGTTATAGATTGGTTTCGGCCCAAAGATTGGACATTTTTTTGCAAAGTCTTGGATGATAGCTACTCGTTGATTGCTGGCAGTGGACAAAAAATTATGGAAGAGGTAGAAAAGAAAATGTGGACTGTAATTTATGTGTGATGAAGCTTACTGGCAGTATAAGTTAACAGTATCAAAGAAATACAAATATTTGAAATTGAAACAAATCTTTGTTATAGTTTTCATTTTGTACTTTTCCTTTTTAAGCATTTAAGGTGCAACCTTTCTATTTTTCATGTGGAAGTTTAAAATCTTTTTCCTATAGTGAAATCTTGAGGCTGGATAATACTAAGTTCTGGGAACGGGATCACCTACACCAGTTAGATTAAGCACCAACTCGTTAGAGGAGTATTATGGATTTATCAGAAAAGCCATTAAACGTGGTCCTTCTGTGCATTGATCATTTTGTAGGTGTTCTGTGTTGATTCTAGTCTGACATTATGATCACTAACTTTTTCCCAAGATGTCACACATCTTTTATCATTGCATTCTCTTGTGTCTGAAGCTGTTTCCTTACTTCTCATCTATCTTTTAAGTCGTGGAGCATGAGCCCTTGAACCAATTTTTGTCAGTTTTATTCACATAACTCACTCAGTCCAGAAATGCTTTTGGCATAAGTGAGACATTTACTAGGAATATCGACAGTGAACAAGCTATGAAGTAGTCTAGATATGTTTACTCCTTATTGAGAGATTAGGGAGCTTGGTGGTGGTGTTGGTTCAAAACTAAGAAGTTTTGCTGTGTTTGAGATTAGCTCAGAGTGTTTCATGTTAAACTGTAAGGATTAAACTTATTGGTTGGTTGTGAAAATGATTTGTAGGGCAATTGTATGGTCAGTTTTGGTTTTGCATTCAAACCTGTTTTGTTCTTTTCAAGTTTAAGATAATATATTCAGCTCAGCATGGTATTTCACCAATTAAATGCCTATAACATTAAGAACAATTATCTTCTTTTCCAAACTAGCCTACTGCTCTTTTCCCACATGCAGAGTTGAAAATACAGTGGGATAGAGATACTCTAAAATGAAGATTAAACAAATTCTACACCATTACCTATACCTGCACACTACAAACTACACACTACACGCTCACTCAGTGTCAATAAAAATTTTCTCTTATTGGAGTCAATGGAATAACCCAGAACACATGTTCTTGATGATGCTCTTGTTCTCTTGATGCTTTTAAATTGGAAGGTTGTTGCTTGGTGAATGCGATTTAAACTGTCACATTAAATATATCTTCCCAATCAGACTTTATCTACTGACCCTTGTTAATGTCTTGCAAGCTTAGTTCTCTTGTTGAATGATGTTTTTCTGATATAGCCTTCTCGCATTGTTTTCAGGAAAAACTTTATCAATGGATTTGGAGACAACAAGAGGGAGGTTCTCGAGTGGCAACAGTTGATATAATCAATTACATACAGGTTGGTATCAGTTATTTCTTTTTGCCTGATTTATTTCAATTGACCATTTGTGTGTATACTGACATATCCAACACGCACATATGCTTGCTTCCTGTGCTTGTGTAAATGATATTGGCACTTCCTTATCTCTGAAACAACAGTTAGATTATGAGATATCTGTTTAAAAGTCTGAGTGATAGTCTTCCTGGAATTCATTTTTCATTATGATACTGAGAACATCTTCATGTACAACATGGTAATTTTACATCTACAGTAGCACATGAAGATGAACTTTGTCATCGAGTGTCTAAGATGTGTCTGATAACCATCTTTCAATTTTTTCCGTGTCTCAGTATAGGAGATCTAGCTATTATACATGCTACTCTACAAGTAGTATGAGGTCAACAATAACAATAAATAAAATGTGATGCACCAAAATATTAATTTGTCTTATAAGAGAACCTTAAATCCTCTAATTTGTTTTCCTGCTCCAGAAGACAGCTCTCCTTAACACTGCTGGATACAGTGCTGCATTACCAAATAACAAAATGTCTGGAAAAATTCATTAAAAACAGGGATATTGTGAATGCAATAAGTTTTTGTTGCAATTGGCGTTCAAAAAACCTATTGTTTATTTTGTAGAGCTAATAGTGCATCTAATGAGTTGGTTATTTTTTCCAATGGAAGACACTTGAAAGCCATGATGATTGCATGTTAAAGAGAAACTTATATGCTGCATCATATTTTCCCAGTTTGAAACATCAGAAGGAATTTGAAGTATTGGTTTGCATTTAATCTGGAATGTGATTTACCTGTTTTAAAATATCTCAGGACTATACTCTTGCTACTTTGGAGGAGATTGGAGTTTGGGTTTCGATCTAGGTGTGAGACTCTTAGGCATGCACACGGCTAGAGGCTTTATTTGCCAAGGCTGCATATAACATGATTTTATTTATTTAATGTCAATTAAAAAATTAATCATGCTCCAGCCACTTGAAACACTGTAAAACGTTTTTTATTTGAGCTTTGTTTGCAAACACTGCATAAAAGAGGATTTGATTAACTCGATTGTCAATTAATATTAATTGCATTCCAGTCACCTGAACATGTAAAACCTTCTTATTCGAGCACTGGTGTAACAGAGGTGTTTCTTTACACAGCTATCCAATGAATATTGGTGTATGTCTAATAGGCTTATCTTTTTGTTTTTCTGGTTTTATGTTCTTTTTTTGGATGCACATGTGTGTGTGACTGGGTGTTATGAGTGACTAAGACAGTTCTCTGTTGGCTATTTAACTTATCCATGTTTATTGTTTAGTTGAGATCTGAAATGAAGTGGATTCTCTTGTATGTGTATTGATAATAACTTGATTTTATTTAAAATTGAGAAATGCTATGGTCTTGACGCAGAATGAACTGGACTATTGTGGAGAAGAACCATCAATGTCCCCTAGAACGCCACATCAACATCAGACTTCCCAACCTATTCCATTCACAAATTCCACCTTTCTGGTTTCTTCAGGTTCATCTGGCCTAACCGCTACTGCTCAGGGCACTCGTTCTGAACACTGTGATCAACAACCCAAGAATACAGTTTTCTCAAATGCTTTGTCGAGCCCCATTCGCCGGAGTCTCCAGAACTATCACATTACTCAGGGAGGCTACTGTCCGCAAGGTGGCTCACCCTCAGGAAATGGAACCCGCAACAATGAGCCCAACTTTCTTCAACACCATAACAGGGATCCTAATCCTCCCAGTTCCAATGATTCCTCTATGGACATCTAAGATAGCAGGTCCTGCAAGCTTCTTTCCATCTTTTGGTTAAGGGACTTGGATGGCTGTTGCAGTTATGTTGCTGTTTTGGTTGTTGCAGTTCTCTTCAGGAAGGAAGCGATGGAAATGGTGACTCCATTCTAGAATAATCACATGATGCTGTTAAACTTGTTGAAGCGTGTGAAGAAGGAAAGCTTAGTGGTGAGTTCTCATGGAGCAGAATGCTTATACGATGAAGCACCATAACCTATCATTTTATCTTTCTTGTTTTTTTTTAAATGGTTAATCTGGTTTATGTCATACGTCATACGTAAAGTGCTTTGTTGAATTGGTCACACTACTTATAAATTGGTATTAGCTGTTGCATTGTCCTATATTGTTTTGTTCTGCATGATGTTCTGGTTTATTAGGATGTGTTTTCTGATGATCATTTCGCAAGTGTAGTTTTCACTTTTATATGTGCTTGCCATGATTTTGCTTCAGTATGTGTTATCCTGCTGAAGTTTAAATTAAAATGCTAAGAAGATAGTTTAAAGCATTGATACCATCATAGGAAAGGGAAAAACAATGTTATGAATCATTCGTTTGTGCAATGCTAGATTGCTTCAAGTAGTTGAAAATCTTCAGATGAAAGAAAGAATCTAGCTTGAAAAGGTCCCTGTTCATATATTCTACTTGGCATTAACTGGTTTTACACTGCATTTTTTCACGACATTCCCTATTGCACCAGACATAAAATCAACTGGTTTGATTGTTCCTTGGATTATGAGATTTCCCTTGAGCCTTGCCCATTCTTTCATGCCTTCAACACCATCATTACAAGGTGCCCAAGATACCTTGCACCGCACCTTAATTATTAGAATTGCCAATTATTGTGAACGAGAACTAGTTGACGTGTATAGCGAGTCCCCAACGTAAATAGCTCAAGCTTCTATAATGCCATGAATTGTATTTTGTACCATCCCCCAGAAACATGCTAACAAAGAAACAAATAACGTAGCAGACGATGTGAACCTTCTGATTGCTGCCAGAGTAGCAGCTCAGCTGCTGGAACAGGGTGTCAGGCGCGATTTGTAATCTTATATCAGACAATGATCATGGGGTCCACAATCCCACATGCTCAGGTCTCTCCTTGCATTGGCTTGGCTAGAAATGAATATGCAGCTTACCTATCATCATTACTCGCTCTCGCAATCAGTTCTTGCATTAAGAGAATCCCATTCAACTTGCTAACCTTCCATTAAAAAATGATTGATGTTTCTGTTTCCTCAATCTTGTTTTATTTTTTTCTCTGTAATTCCTGGACTCCTCTGCAGTTGATAAAGGTATTGGTGGCTATATGACCCACAACTCTTCTTTTTTCGCCAAAAGCACATTTACGAATCACTTTTAAGAGACTTCAATTTGATCTAAACATTTGGGAAGATGGATGAAGAGAAAGAAAAGCAACGCCACCACTTTTAGACCACTCCCTCAATCATTGATCCAACGAGATTGGCTTAAAAGTTTATTGTAGGGTTTGCATTGCAATTAGCATCCTGGTCTAGAATTATGCTTTTGAGTGAGTGCATAGGTGACAAACACGCGTAACCTATCGAGTTCATCATATTCCAACTTTTGGCGCTAACCGCATCCATTATCTAAATTATGAAATCTAGATTTAATATTTATATTCACAATCGATAAGAATCGGTTTTAGGGCATTTCTTTTGCGTATAAAAACAGGAGCAAAACCTTTCGACAATACAGAGAAAGGAGTCTAGGTCAAATACTCGTAGGTTTATGGATGTCTTGACCTTGAAGAAAAGAACCTACAAAAAGAATACCATGGCCGCTGTCATACAAGAAAGTGGGGAACAAGAAGCTCAAAGAGTGCCTCGGTGAAGATTATCGGAAAACTCCAGGCCACAAGTTTCTCCTCCTGCTTTCCATAGAAAGATTTATCGATTAAATTCATCTTTTGACTGTTGAATTATAAGAAAGAATAGATTGTGGAGAACTCCATCTTTGACTAATCTGATTCAAGTTGGGATATTTTCCTTGTCGAACGTGTGTGGCCCAGAGACACTGACCCTTTATAGTCCAAATTGAATGAATATTTGGCGTTAAAACAAAATTAATGAATAGATAATTCATATGATTGAACATTGTATTTGCAGAACAACCACCAAGAGAGAATTAATGAAGACATCTGGGAATGGAAAGAGAAGCCACCACCATTGCTGTGTGGCCTATTATTGACCATTTAAGGCCCTAGTTCTCGACACAGAAAATCTAGGGATGATCTAATCCAAGGAGACATCCAAGATTGGAAAGACAGACGAGGCCAGCGAGCTGTTCATAATTACTAATGTCCTCTCCAAAAGACTAAAAATCTTGTCCCCGACACGAGAAGGAAAAACCAGTAAAATTATTGCTGGTGGAGTGGAATCTAAATGATTGGCCAAAGCTTTTTACAGGGTGTTATAGCCTCCTATACGGGGAGTTTTAACACGAGGCTCATTAATTTACTGCCTTGTTTGTTTCCTTTCTGACCCCTTGCTCTCTGCAGCATGACAGACACACTTCCCTTTCACAGGAACTCAGCATTTCCTGGGAAGTTTCAAGTTAACTTCCGATAAAGTTGGTGGTCCTCATCCATGCATTAAAGTGACAATGTTCTTGCCTCGGGAGTTGGCGGTGCTGCTTCTTGCACGACCCACTGGACCTTTCTTATTTCTGGTAACCATAAGCTTTAGAGCTATTAGGGTGCCACCGTGACCATTAAATTATTAAATCCTTGAAGCTGAGACGACTGCATGTGATCAATTACTTGCGCCGGCTGCTATATGTATATATGTGCTAGCCAGCACACGTTTTCCATGGCTTTCTTCTGTTGTAACCTGACCTCCTTGTAAGAAATAGGATATACTGAAAAGAGGAAGATCTACAAGCCCAAATAAAAAAAGAAAATTTATAATTATTAAGGTGTAGCTCAATTGATCATGTGTTGAGTTTGTTATTCAAAAATTACAAATTTAAGTGCTATAAATCTCAGAATTATTAAAAATTTATATTATTGTTAATTTTAGGATCTCAAAGGATTAGTTAAAATACACGTAAATTGGTTTAAATATTTACAGTTAAAAAAAAAAAACATGTAGAAAAAAAATTATCCATGGACATTGATGCAGTGTTATAAAATCCAACCAAAAACTCAACGATTCCACTACCTAATTGAATTAATTTCAAAATTTTCATTTCAAGGAATCCAATCAAATCAATTTGGCTTGGTGTTTTATCTTTTAAAATAAAAACATAGGAAAATCACTCTTCACATTGTCAGTTGTCAACCTGAGGACGGAGGAGAAGTCTTTCATAAAGAAATCTCAAAATCGTTATTCCAAAGCTGTTGGACTTAATTTGAAATAGATTTATAGGGTGTTTTTTTTCAATTACTGATGAACTCACTTTACAGGATTAAAAGCGTGTTTGGTAATGTAGTAACAGTTATTTTTCAAATAACTTTTCGTGTTGAAATGCATGTTAATGATGTTTTTTTATTTTTTAAAAAATTATTTTTGACATCAGCATATCAAAACGATTTAAAAAGTACAAACCATATTAAATTTTAGTAAAAAAAAAGAAAAAAAACTTTAAAATTTTTTAAAAACATCGTTTCAACCGCGTTTCCAAACACTACCTAAAGGGTTGCCGAACAACATGTCAATATTGCTGTTTACTGCGTATAATGTATCTAGTCACTTAAAATTTGGTGAGACTGTTGTTGAAGATAGTGGTTGGTGAGAGATCAAAGAAAATGGAAGATTATGACTAGGTTTGGCGTGGAGGGGAAGAAGATGGAGAAAGTTTTTTTAAAAAAACTTATTAAATATAAAATATAAATGCTTTCTTAGTTATTAAATGAAAACAATCTTGTAAATAATTATATATTTATTATTGATTTTTTTAAAAAAAAATATTAAGTATTAAAACGTATATAAAATAGTAATATCTCAAATTATAACGGGTAATTATAAAATAAATTAAATTAATAAAGGGTAATTTTCCCTAATATATTATAGCTTGTGATGCTTAAAGTTAGAATTTTCATCTTTAAAATTATACATTTATTACCTCGTAAGTCTTATTTATGATTCTAAAATAGGATAGATGTGTGTAAATAATGAACCAATTGGGTTACTTTAAATATAAGATTTGTTTGTGTTTGTGTTTGTGTTTTAAAAGTATTTTAAAAAAAGTAATTTTTTTTATTTTTTTTATTTTAAATTAATATTTTTTTTGATATTTTATATTATTTTAATATATTATTAAAAATAATTTTTTAAAAATAAAAATTTATTATTTTAATATATTTTTAAATAAAAATATTTTAAAAGACAACCACGTATCATTTCAAACATGTTCTTCTATTTATCACCATTGCATCTCTTTTTTGTACCAATTCAATGACTTTTTTTTTTTAAAAAATAAAATTATAATCACATCATTTTTGTAGACTCGTGAATACTAATGCAATAAGCTTCGGAAGTCTTGTCTATCAAGTCATTCTGACCAGTAAACCTTTTTTTTTCCTTGTCGTGTCCGCTTCGGCACCGAATTCGGACAAATAGCTCTTAAGTAGCTCGATAGTGCAAGAGTTTGTCCATACCGTTAGTTTTTGATGACTATGGGACCATCCAAAATTGACATATTCAAACAATTTATTATCAGTTTTTAATTAAAAAAAAAAAACAATTTACCAGTTCCTGGTCTTATGTTTTGGGAAGTAAATTGATCTTCAAGAGACTTGAAGGGGCGTTGATTTTGCCATACCAACCATTTACAACGGCATCTCCCGAGTTGCATTTTAAAATCTTGAGGCCAGAGGAGGTGTGCCGATGTGGAAAAATCACCCTCCAACCTGAAGTAACCATTGTTAGGTCTTCACAGTAATTATATTTATAATAATTTTTATATACTGACATTAAAATATTCTTCTTTGATAGAGTTTTAAGATCATCAAATATTTCATTGAAAAAAAATACCATCAAATATTTGAATTAATGCATTTCATCACAAAAATTAAACTCCATTATATTGATTCTTATTGAATAATAATAATAATAATAATAATAATAATAATAATAATAATAATAATCATAATCATAAAAGTTTTCATTTTAGGTATAGGTAAGCTCCAAGATTCTCTTTTATTTTTTTTAACAAATAACGAAGAAGAAGGAGCCGAGTGAGTGATTGAGAGAAATGGAAATATGTAGTATTATTCTTAATTAGTATATACTAGATTATTAGTACATGTTGTGATACAAGTTAGATCAAATTTTAAAAAGATAATATATTATATTGGTTCGATTAACTTGGGTTAACTCGTTTATCTACATACCAGAAAATGAAACCATGTTAACTTCATTGAAAATAAATCAAAACAAATTATGAAATTGAAAATATATACTAGATTTCAAATTGATTCAAATAGAGAAGAAGATAAACTTTGGGGGGGGGGAGATAACAGGAAATAACTATAAAAGTAGATAAATTATCGGTTGCTTGGTTCATTTGTGAGGTTATGTATCCGGATTGGTTGGCTAATATGGTCACAATGAAGAAAGACACTGAAAAATAAAAGATGCATGTGGACTTCACTAACCCGAACAAGGCTTGTTTAAATAATAGTTTTCATCTCCAAAAACATGAAAAATTAGTGGACTTTACTTTTGAGCTCATTGGATATTAATTCAGAGTGCCATCAAATCCTTATTTATCTAAAAGATGAGGAGAAGACTTCTTTCATTATAGAAAACGGAACCTTTTGCTACAAGACGATGCTCTTTGGCTTGAAAAACATAGGGGTTGCTTACTAGCATATGATCAACGAATTATTCAAACACCAAACTAGAAGGAACATGGAAGTTTATGTGGATAACATGTTAGTAAAAATTATGACTTTTAACAACATTTGAAAGATAAAGAAGAAGTTTTTTCTATCAAATTTTTTATCACCAATCATCAACTTTGTGAACTCTGAAAAAGAAAATATTGATATATGATTACTTTCTATTCAAACACTCAAAAATTTTAATTATTGAGCATATTAGATTTTAAAACATCATCAACTACTTTGGCTTCAGACTTATGAGTAAAACATATTTCATAAATAAAATGTTATTTATAATTAATTAACATTTGATAATAGTTATTGGTCTGTCGAAATATTGTTTTCAAAAACCAAATTAGAGTTCATGCAATTTAACCACTAAATTAAAATAGTGTCTATTGTTTTTGGGTAAAAACGATGGTGTTTTTTGTATAATTTTTAAAGACATTAATGATAATTAAATATAATTAAGAAATGATTAGAAGTGGTAATAGTAGTTAAATTCCAGAAAGTAGAAAGAGTAAAAGGGTGGAAGATACAAGAAGAATTTGCAAGTCAATAATTACTAATACAATCAATAAATTAATTAAATAAATAATTAAAAAGTGGACTTGACTTGTTAGTTAAAAGAAAGCTTGCGTGCATACATGATGACAATCAAACAAAAGCCAACTTTCTCTTTTCTCGTGTTTAAAAGTATATTAACTTTTATTTATAATGTTTTTTTAAAATGTGTTTTAATTAAAAAAATATTAAATTAATATTTTTAATAGTTGTAATATACTAATATACAAAATAAAAAAAAAATATTGTAATATATTTTCAAATAAAAACATTTTTAACCGAAATATATGTTCTCCTTCCCAAATTTCACATAAGTAACAGAAAATAATAAATAAAGTACTCCTCACTACAGAAAATAATAAATAAAGTACTCCTCACTAAAATAATAATAAGAAAAAGAGGTGGGGCCCAATCGCTATCATGCGCCACGATCCCTATCCACCTTTTAAATAATTTGAACCAGGAGTAAGCCCAAACTTTCTTTCTTTCTTTTCCTTCTATTTCAATTTATTTTCCACTCACTCATAACTACATTTCTCATTTTATTTACTTGCTGTCTACACTATTCTCAAATTCCTCGCCGATTTATTGGATCCGACATGCCGGCGCCGCCGTTTTAGTCCTCCAGATTCTCTCGTAGATCTATCGCGTCGCTATCAGGTACTCAAAAGCTTTTCTGTTTGGTTCCCGAGAAAAAAAGAGATAGGAAATATCCACTTTGTTACAACGAAAAGGGAGTAAAATTAGCAGCTGAATTGCTCTTGTTTTCCCCTCTTCTTGTCTTTTTTTTAAAAAGTGAATTGATGCGTGCCAGCCATCTTTCTCTCGTTGAACAGTTGAATCCTGTTTGGGATATCACGTCTTTTTTTTTTTAAGCATCTCATGATCGATACCTGTTTTTTTTTTAATGGTCAAAATTGGGATTGACCATGTTTGTTTGATGACTTTGTATTAAATGGGCTGTTGTAACTTTGACCAGATTACTGATGTTGGCGATCTAACTCTTTATATTAATGCCATTTTCTTTGCCACTTTTGGATAGCTTTTTTTGTTTTCTTTCTCGTGTGTGGTTCTGGGATTTAAAGTTTGTAGATCACCGTGATAAATCTAACCATTCATTGGTCAGAAACGAATATAATTTGAGCAATTCTCATTCTCATAATCACTAACATATGGTTGTTTTTGTTTTTGTTAATATTTGATTTTTTGTGGTGTTTTGATGGCAACCTATCTGACCATGAAATAATTGCTCTATGAAGGGCTGGTGTCTTTGTTAGTAGCAAGGGGGCGGTGTGGGGAGCGACACAGAAAATATATATTGATGCCCAGATGATCAGAACTAATGTTATTGGCAGTGGAAGGAGGAGGGTTCTTCTCTTCTTCGGCTTCTGGGTATAGCAAGGGCTTGACCCTTCTTCTCTTGGGTCAGAAGCACGAAGACAAACCCATGAGAGTTACGCCGTGGAATCAGTACCAGTTGGTGGACCAAGAACCTGACTTTGACCTCCAGCTGGCTTCCTTGAAGAACCGGCTTTCCCGCGGCTGCGCTTCTTTTGTCTGCTTTGGGCGCGCTTCCGCAGGACTTGAATCCCCATCACCTCTCAAAGTAGGCCCTGCCCAACAGAAGGATGTCTTGCCAGATCCTCTTGTTGCTGACAAGGGAAAAGATCTCACAACTGAACTCGAAGGTGATAATAATGCAATAAAAGTTACTCTTAGGAGTAGTTTGAAGAACACATCAAAAAGTATTCCAGTTCCTGTTGAGGATGCTAATCAGAGCGAGCCATTGAATGACAAAGGTAGTGATATCCCTGGTCATACAGAAAGGAGAAAAGTGCAGTGGACCGATGTTTGTGGGAGTGAGCTTGCTGAAATTAGGGAATTTGAACCAAGGTATGGGAGTACCTTGTCTTGATCTAAATTTTGAATTTATGAGATCTGCATTAAGTTTAATTCATGTTTCAAGCATATCAAGGAGATTGCAAAACCTCTTCTGGAATTTGTTTAATGTGTGCTCTTGTCCATGTGGCATAAGCCTCCGTTATATGTACCTCTAGGGGTACCACTGTCTTTTTGAATTTCCAAGTTAAATCTGCACAAGTTCTGATTTCCCATATTGCTAAACTTGGACCCTGTTTCTCATGAGCTTTAATGGGTTGATTGTCTTTCAGCTGGAATACTAACATGAGATGTTTATTTTTGAGTCATTTTGTATGACTCGTACATATCAGTAGTCTTAAGAAGATCAGGTTACTCGCAATCTTAAAAAGTGATATTATATTTTGATTGCCTGATAAGGAAACAAATAAAACTTTCAGCAAGTTTGGCCAATCTCGTACTAATAAGTGGAGGTTAAGTGATCTATATGATAATATGAGCATTCAACTTGAGCCTTAGCTCAAGTAATAAAAGGATGGGATGTGTTTGGAGATGTTGAAACTGAGTAAAACACTAAGGATTTATGATTGTGATTGACCGTAGCTATGATGGATGAGGTTTTGTGTCCTTGTTCCAGAGCAGACTCTCAAAAGTGAGGGCAGGGAATATTTTGCTTACATCAGTTCTTCTCATTTCCTTATCATGAATTGTGTTATTTGTAGCGTGTTCTTCTTTCACTGGTGATTTTGAGTTTCTTTATATTGTTTTTGTTCACAGTTCTTTGCTAATTCATGTACATTTGCATTCCACTCTCTTTCCATGCACATTGTCACTTCTCATTGCACATTCCTTTCTGTAAATCAGCTTTGTTTGATCAAACCATTTCCTTTCCATGTGTATGATCAAACTAGCTGAAGGCTTGAAGTGAAATGTCGGTGATATATTTATTGCGTGCATCTCTCTGAGACTTGCCAAAAGATAGTTCTATTCTGATACTCAACAATTTTATATTGACCATGGTGCATGTTTGCCATTTGCAAATGGCAACTCTCAGAATTAACAGCCTGAAATAGCAACGTGGCCTCAAGCCTCTTTCCTATTTCGGCACTGGTTCTGTTCTTCTTCTACTGTCTTGGATTGGTTATACTGGATCTTCTGTCAGTCTGACCACTGTTTGAAGTGTGTCTATAGATGTTATTTTGTTTGTTGCTTGCTTCCATCTACACAACTGAAGGGTGTTAGATGGGTCTGCTGATTGCTATTTCCATATTGGAGAGGCATTATGTTCAAGTATTATTGGTCTATGATTTGAGCATCCATTTCCTGCATCTGCAACAGCCCCTGCCATATGCATATGCGACAATTGAAGAAAGCTATAAATGTTGGGTACCATTGGAGTCAGCAAGTTGGTTTCCTACGTGACATGGTTTCTATAATTTCTGGTCTCAAGTGTGAAGGAGTCCACTTGTTTTGTATAAATATTTTTGGTAGCATTTTGCTATGCATTATGCAGAAGCACAGCTTTCTTCATCCAGACTTTCTTATCTAACTCGTATCTCATTTAGGTTTCCTTTCTATCTGGATAATATTCATCATGACAATTTTGCTGATTCGTAAACTTGATCCATGACAGTGAAACAGGTGGATCAGATGATGAATTTGAGAATGGAAATGAAAGAAGTTGTTCATGTGTGATTATGTGATCAATTACCAGAGTTTTGGCGGCGCCCAAGTTTTCTCAAGATGCCCGGTACATCCCTTGAATTTGCTACTACTAACAGAGGTTATCTGCTTTCTCCCTGGATCAACTGATATTTGTTGAAGAAGAAGAGTAATTGAGTGCATATGAAATGCTACCATAGCAAGGAATTCTGCATCTGGCCACGCATCCATAGCGAATTAGTGAGAAGTTCTATATATGGCCAGGCCTGTTGGACTCCGATCATTTGTGCCTATATTCAATTGATGAGGATTTCAATTTTGTTGCTCTAATCTTCACGCTGTTTTATCACCTTATTCTTGTTACTTGTGATTGCCCTGCCAATTGTTTTCTCAATTAATGTCTCATGTTATTTTTGGCCATTTGTTGGTAGTTTGATGGATTAGCTTGTATGCTCCCATTTTGTGATATTATCCACCTTCACCATTTTTATTCAGTCTTCAGACTAACGAGAAAGCTTTTCCAGGAATCACAGCAATACGAGACCAAGTTGAACTGTTTCTCTCCTTTACTATTTATTTCGAGGATAGATTTAAGTGCTCTGAGAACAACCCGAAAGGAATTACTGTGTGGCCAGATTAAGGCATGAGAAGAGAATACAATAATTTGGATCAATTTATTCAAGGTTTTAGTCACGTTTGCCGGTCCTCTGGTACGTGCTAGCTTTCTAACTTGTGCTAGTTGTTGTTGTTTTTTTTTTTCTTTTTCTTTTTTACCAGCGTAAAAAAGTATCAAGGCAATAGGAAGTCAAAAACTTGATGTATAAGTTGAAATTCTTTTATTAAAAATACTTTAATTATAATATTTTGAATAATATATTTTTTTGAAAAATATATTTAGACGCAACATCGTGTCAACAGATTGTGAGGTAATTTATCTTGGATTGTTATAAAGCATTGTGAGGTAATTTATCTTAGATTGTGATAAAGCTATATAACCTGCATTAAAATAAATTAAAATTTCCATTTATAATGAATTAAATTTCATTACATATTAAAGGTTAAAAATAAAAAATAAAAAAATAACTCGAGTAAATTTATCTTCACCTTAACTTTGTTCAACATATGTCCAAAACAATTTAATAACATAAATTCGAATAATTTAATGACTCGAGGTGACTACTTTTAATAAGTTCAAATAATTTAATAGCATAAAAAAATAACCCTTTAATTTAATTTAATCTTTCAAAATCATAACATGTATGATTTTAAATGGGCTCAATCAATAAGCTCAATTTAAAAATAAAAAAAAACTCAAAAAATGATGTCAACTTGTGTTAACTTATAGGTTTGTGACCCGAGTCATTTGATTAGAAGCGTCAAATTTAAAAAAATCTCAAAGCTCAATTTTTAATTAATTAAATGTTGAAGGATGAAATTAAAAAGAAAAAAAATAAATCATAAAAAATGATAAAACTTTTATAGCAATTATAAGCAAAGAAAAGAAGCTCTAGCCCACCCGAGTCAACTCGTCACACCCACCTGTCAAGTTATGCTATCTGGTAACTTAATAGAAAGGGAAATGAATAAAATCACAAAACTTATTTTAAAAAAAATAAAAAAAAATCATTGTTAGCATGTAAAACTCATGACTCGAGCCATTTAACCAAAAGCATCAAATATTGAAAAATTATAAAACTCAATTATCAACAAACCAAATATTAATGAATAAAATAAAAAAAAGCATTTGACCACACAAAAGGATCCAAAAGAAGAAAAAGTAATTAAAAGCAATAAAAAAGATGCAAGTCAACCTGGATTAACCTGTTAACCTCACAGGCCAAGTTATGAGATTGAGTAACTTGATAGAAAAAAAAAAAACAAAGAAAACCACAAAGCTTATTTTCTAAAAAAAATCTTTGTCGAGTAATGAAGGAAAAAAATCCTGAAAAAAGATGTCAACTCGTGTTAACATATAAAACCCGTGTTCCAAGCCATTTGAACATAAGCATCAAACCTAAAAAAACTACGAAGCCTAATTTTTAATAAATAAAATTTTAAATAATGAAATAAAAAAATAATTATACAAAATGATACAATAGAAAAAAAAATAGCAATTGAAAGAATTATGGTCAAATTGTTTTAAAAAAAATGGGATGATAAATAATTTTGGATCGAAGAGTTAAATTGAATAAAAAATCTAAATTCACAAAATAATTAAAAGAAGAAAAATAACAAACTAATTTTTTTTTATCAAATGATGAAATTGAAATTTGTTTTGAAAGTTTACAAAATAAGCATGAAAAAAAAAAGAAATAAAAAGAATCACGACCAAAATTGAATAAAATAATAATAAATTTAAATTTAAAGGTGAAATTAAAAAAAAATCAAAAACCTATAAAAGGGTCAAGGATTAAAATTATAAATTAAAAAAATGAGGACCGATAGTCAACTACACACAACTAAGGGGATTACCATGAAATTTCAAATGGCCAAGGCGATTTTCAAGTGAGGAGAGAGAAACAAAAAAATATTATCGACAACAATTCTCCAAGAAACAACTAACACATATCGTCTCGTGAAGAAGAGACTACCGCTAAAAGTCTATTGACACAATGAAAGGAAGTTTTTCATCACTAGAGTAAGTTACATGTGCTGCTAGAGAGCAGCAGAGCGACAAATACTCTAACGCGGGCAACATAATTTTATTATTTTTGTTCTCATTTTATTTATCAAATTATAACATTGTCCGGGGACCAAATAATTCCTATGAAAAAACCTTTATGAAATTACGCAAAATCCCTTAAAGCCATACCTTGAGAATTTTGAATTTACCATGCAAACAAATTGAGAATAGAAAGAGTTGTCCCTTGACAAACATAGAATGAAAAATGAACCTTGTGAAAAGATTAATTTACATGCCCCCATGGTAGTTCAATTAATCTTTTTTTAGGGCAAAATCAATTTATATTATAATCCACGATAAATCAAGACATACGTGCAATAGTACTTTTCCCATATGTTTTAGGCTTTTATAATATTTATTATAAACTATACTTGGACCAAAAATATGGGGTTTCTCCAAATCTAGCTTCCTTACTTATATGTCTATTTGATGTTGTAGAGCTGAGTGTTTTTCAATTGAAAATACTTTAAAATGATTTTTTTTTTTTAAGATTTCTCATTTATATTTTATATTAGTACATTAAAATCATTTAAAAATTTTAAAAATATTAATTTCATATTTTTTTAGATGATAAAATATTTAAAAATTATAGTAAAAAAATTACGTATATACTAAAACGCGTGGGATTTTAACTCTACATTTGTTATTGTGTAAAATTTTTCAGTCTGGTCCTCAAACTTTATTTTTGGACGATCAAGTCCTATTTAAAGAGCACTTGATTTCAAATTCTTATGAAATGGTGGGATTGGAAGAGGGGGACTAAAATGAAAAACATGACAAACATAGGTGACGTACAATAAGTTTCAAAACATTCACTTTGGTCCTCCAACTTAAACAATCACGCAAATTATATAATTACAGTCCCTCGAAATTGTTCCAATTTCATTTTGGTACAAAAATTTATTTTTGTTATTTTTTTTGCCCCTGATTAAGAGAGGAGAGGGGGGGTTGCCAGATTCCGATGGTAGAGAGAGAAATTTATCGTTGGCACCAATAGGCCACCAAAATAAAAGATTTTTGTGTCAAATTATTCCATTTGATGCGGGATGTTCATATTAGGTGTTTTTGTACTTTAAAAGTTCATGAAAAATAGATCTGAACTCGGTTTGATTTTTGGTTTCGGGTTGAGTTCGGTTTTTTGGGAGGTGTTTTGGGTTTGTTAAGGCCATAAATGGGTTTGTCATGGTTTTTAGGGTGTTTTGTAAGTGTTTTTGGTCAAAAAGAGGTTGCGAAACAAGTTTTTAGGTCAAAAGAGCATAGGCCATGTTTTTTCGGTTACCATAGTGGTTGGAATCTAGGCAAAACAGACAACTCGTCGTTTGTTGTTGGCATGGTTGCCAGACCCATGACACTTAGGTCTGGCATGTTTACCATGAAAATATAACTTTAAAGAATGTAATTGAAAAGAGATAAAGTGACGTGACTGGTTAAAAAACTAAAACCCAAAAAAATAGACAAAACCTCATCTTTTTTATTTTGTTTAGAAGGCCTCTTTTAAATAATATTGATTTTTTTTTGTTAGTGTTTGTTTTCGGAGAGGTTTTTTTGGTTCACATATGGTTTTGTTTTTATCTTTTATATAGATAAACTATATTTTTTAAAATAAAAAAATATTTATTTTCAAATGATATTTTTAATATGTGTTACCTTACATGTTATTTTTTTATTCAATCAATTTAATGTCTTATTTTTTAAAATTAAATATCTTAATCTACATCTGTTTCTCGGTTTTTGAAGTTTTGTTTTTAGATATTATTAATGATTATTTATTTATTTATTTAGTAGCACACATAACTCTTAGTTTATTTGATTATATGTGTATATAAATTTTTTAATTTATTATAGTTTTTGAATAATAAATATACATTAAAAAAATCTAAATATATAATTTTTATAAAAAAATAAAAATATTACTTTTTATAAAAAAATTTGTAAAAATAAAAAATAAACCATTATGTAACGCGGGCATCCAACTAATCGTGTCAAAGACGAAAAACTAGAGAGCGTATTTGACAGTGTGGTAGCGGTTGTTTTTCAAAAACTTTTCGTGCCGAAATACATGCCAATGATTTTTTTCATTTTTAAAAAAAATATTTTTGATATCAACACATTAAAACGATATAAAAAATAAAAACCACATTAAATTTTAGCAAATAAAAAAACTTTTGAATTTTTTGGGAACGCGGTTTTAACGGCGTTCCCAAACGCTACCTACGCAGTGATTTCTGGTGAGTGAAGAGAAGAGGGGCATGTTGGTAACATCTCACATGCTTGAGTGGCTGCTAAGCGCCAAAGTCACCGCTCCTTCGAACTTGGCCGCACCTTATCCACACACCTCTTCTCTTCTGATTCTGAGAACACCTCACATACACAAAATCCCTCCTAAACCAAAAAAAAAAAAAAAAAAAAAGAAGAAGAAGAACCCCACGTCTGCACAGAAAAAGAAACAATTATCCTACTGAGAAAGAATTTAGTGAGAGAGAGAGAGAGAGAGAGAGAGATTTAGTACTTGGATTAAGAAAGAAGAGCAGGAGAAAATGTCAGTGGCATCCTCAATTCCGTACATCAAAATCCCAAACCCTTCATCATCTTGCTCCTCTCTATCTTCCTCTTCATCAGCCTCCTCGACATCTTCTTACTATAGGTTTTCTACAACAACTAAGCCTTATATTGTGACCATAAGGAGCTCTCAAGCTGAAGGGCCTGTAAGGAGACCCGTGGCCCCTCCTCTTAGAGAACCTTCGCCGCCTGCATCACCATCGCCTCCCTTGAAGCCCGTTCCTCCTTCTTCACCGTCTTCTCCAGTGGCTCCACCACCCAAGCCAGCTGCTAAGTTGGCTGTGGAGGACAAAAATGTGTTGACTTTGGAGTTTCAGAGACAAAAGGCTAAGGAGCTTCAAGAATATTTTAAGCAGAAGAAGTTTGAGGAAGCAGATCAAGGTCCTTTCTTTGGGTTCGTTGGCAAGAATGAGATTGCTAATGGGAGGTAATAAGTTTTGTTTTTGTTTTTCTGTAGTTTTCCCTGTGCAATTTGGATTTTTTGAAAGTTTAGGTTATCTGGGTTTACGTGGATACTTCATCTAACTGGATAGATTCGTGGGTGTTTCCCCAAATTGATGGTTACATGGTCCTGAATAGTGAAATTGAATGACTAGGCCAATCAAAATGATACATTGTTCGTAGAGAAAAGAGAAGTGATGATATGGCTTCTTCCCACTAAAACTGGCTTAAAAGTAGTTAGTTTCTTGCCAAATTAGTTTCAGTCATCTTCGTAGTTAGAACAAATAATAAGAGCCTATGCAGGAGAGGACCTTGGAATGATCATATCAGCAAGAATGCCTCCTTGAATAGATAACTGAAAGTATTTCAAACCCATTGTTCTTGAGCCTTTGAAAGGAAAAGGGAGCACATTTTTCCTTCGTAGATTGTGCTTAAATATAGTCTCCTTCAAGGCAATGCAGAACTCACGACGTTGTGACCCCTGTAATGTTCACTATCTTGGTGATTCTCCATGCTTAACCAATCAGTAGTGCTCAAGGCAAGGCAGTGCGGGTGGTACGCATCCATTGCACCACAGACTTGCAAAAGCTTCTTTTGAAGCGAGAAAGATGTTTTTTCACTCTCATGTTCACCCCTAGTTTTTCTTGATTTTTGTTCTGCAAGTGTTTCTTTTCTTTTTCCCTTTCAAACACCATCTCTTCCCTTCAAATTGTAATCTAATCGTTTTGAGTTCCAGCATGATCCTTCATAAGGTTTCTGCAGACTGTTTGTAATTTATCCTCCGCTGACAAATAAAAAAAAATCCCTCATTTCCCAAATGAAAGAGAAAATGCGTTCACATATCTTTTCATGAAAAATTAAAGCTCTACGTGATCTGACGCCGCTTGCATTTCTGGTTGAGCAGATGGGCAATGTTTGGTTTTGCTGTTGGGATGCTAACAGAGTATGCAACGGGCTCAGACTTTGTTGATCAAGTAAAGATTCTTCTGTCCAATTTCGGGATAATAGATCTGGAATAACTTCACGCTTGATCTCAGAGCCATGGATACCTGTTGATCTCTGCAATTGCCTTCTTCGTCCTCGAAGACACCTATACGTTTTGATTTTTGTAATTGCTGTAGCATATACATTGTTTTGCAACTCCTTCGGTGATCTATATTATCTCGTCTTCATAGACAACATCCATTTTTATACATCATGAAGAAGAGGTTGTTTCAGCGACCATCGTTCGCAAGTGGAGTGCTATCCTTGCATAATGTTCATAATCAAATTCCGCCTGCTCATCCCATTATTGATGAAATTATGCAACATACATTCTGTATCTCATCCCTCTGCTATTATTTTCAGTTTCAATTATTCATCATTGTAACCCAGGGCTTTGTTTTTCCCTTCGTTTGATATGACTTTTAAATTATAGTTTCCACTTAAGTTAGAAGCATGTTTGATAACAATATATTATAACTTTTATATATATATATATATATATATATATAGTACAAGTTAGAATCCACAAGTTAAAATTAGAAAATTTTATCTTCGAATTAAATTAAAATTTTAACTCAATTTTATAACAATTTTTTATTTAAATTAAAAGTTATTTCTAACTAAATATACTTCATAGTTTTTCTTTAAGTTAACTTAAAGCAATTTATAAAATCATATAGAACATTACCTTAATTATCTGCCATTAAACTTGATTTATCATCTGTTAAATCATGAACAAGCCTTCAACATCTGGAATAAGGAAACTAGATCTGGTCATTATCCAGATTCCAGACGGAAGCCCCTTTCTTTTTTCTTTGGTTCTTTTTATCTTTTCGTGTTCAAGTCTGTTGCACCATTTGCATGGAAAAGGTTGAACGTTAAGAGTTTCACTGAGGCTGGATCTCTAACGCTCTACGAGCAACCCTCAAAAGTATAAAGGAGATCGACTTGCTCGTTCTGTTAGCAGCAAGAACCATATTCCAGTGAGTTGTCAACCTGTAGCTTATCAGAGAAGGAACTTAAGAACCATTGGAAAACATTCTTGCACCTAAACTGGCCACCAGGAGATCACCAAAGCCTTCAAATTTTTGTAGCAATTTGGAACAAGAAATTTCATCATGCATGCCATCTGTGGTTCTCCTGCGGTAGATGGTAATTGATCATTCCAGCACCTTGCTCAGAACAAATAGCTGCATAGTAGTATGTCAGCTTGTGAAGATGTGAATTTGCAGAATAAAATCACAGCCTCATAACCTAAAGGATCATAACCTAAAGGAAGATAAACAATCTAGCATCATAATTGGTTATTGCCATTCAGACAAAATTCGTAATACGCAGATATATTAACAAATACCAGGTCTCATGACTTAGTCCTCCCTGCGGGCTATCTTCTACTCTAGTGGACATTAGGTATTGTATAGATAGTCATCTTTCCGCCTTTTATGGGGGCAGAAATATTCTTCATTTTATGGAACACATTTTCCAGGGTATCTCATTAAGAGCAGCACAGATACAAGCCTGAGACTAATAAGTGAATCATCTCCAGCATTCATTTACATACAGCATATGCAAGAGTGACCAAAAACAAAGCACACACTACACGCATTCCCTTTTGCAAAAAGAACATCTTCGCCTCAAGTCTTTCCACTCGAGCCTCAACATTTGCCATCCGTGCCTCCAATAAAGCTACCCGAGCCTCCAACCTTGTATCTACATGCCCTGTGTTATTTCTAGTACGTTGTTCATAATCTTCAATTTGTGCTGAATCATCTTCCCATGGTCGATACTGACACATTTCAATTCATGGAGTTTACTGCAACAAGATATGAAAATTTGCTAGTTTGTTATCAATGCAATACATCATGACATCCCAAAGTGTTTAAACCTGCTTATAAAATACATCTTTAAAATTTCTCTCATCGAGATGATCTTAAGAAACGACCATTTCTCATGTTCTGTTTATCAAGAGTGACTCTAACCAAACTGATCTCGGCCTCATGTTAATCTGTATCAAGCAACAATAAAAAGAATTCTACTATAAATCCACTCATGGAAACAAAGAAGTAGGATCTCCTATATTTTTAGCATAATGCACACAAAATACAGCTAGAATGGCTACCAAACCAAAATTATCTCCAGTCACTAATGTGTAATGTCAGGGTTAGCTAAAAAAACCCAGCTCTTCATATGCAAATTTTGAAGATTGAATTGATGAAGTGATTAAACGGGCTTCACAGCAACCCACAAACGTTCATTCATCAGAATAACATTCCTTATCTCCCTTCAAACTAATGGCATATGCCATTGCCCAGTCCGTTTCTGTCAAATGAGAATGTTATGTTTTACTTTAGCTAAACTTAGCAAACCATACCGAAGCTAAGAACTTCATCTCTTGCTGGGAGAACAAAGTGTAAAAAAAGAAAAGGAAGAGAGATTTCAAAGAATGAAAATACAATCAAAACCTAGAAACCTAAAAAATAAGAAAAGAGAAACAGCTTCATCCTAACTAAATATTTTGCACGAACCCAATTTTTTTATCCAAATCCCTGCTGACAATCTATTACTACCGACACACATAAATCATAAGGAAAGAAAGAAAAGCATACCTCGACGAAGCAGAGAATGATGGGCGAGATCCTTCTTGACGCAAAATTCCCAGAGAGAATTATTTTTTTGGGCTGTCAAAACCCTAGAGAAATCATTGGATTGGAGCTTGTACCAGGAAAGAAAGGACGGGATTAAAGGGGGTGACGGTCAGGTGCTAAATGCTGATAGCCGTCGCTACTTTTTTAGTGGCAGCCCAACACGGATCTCGGCCATATCAGACAGGACCTCTATTTAGGAGGAAGTTTCTGCGAACACGGGTGACCGTGCATTTCTTAAAATTTCGATTTTTTATTTAAAATTAATTTTTTATTTATATATTTAAATTATTTTGAAGTGTTTATACTAAAAATAAATTTTAAATACTAAAAAAATATTATTTAAATAAATGTTTTTATAAAAAATAACTATTATTACAATATTAAACATCCATTTAATCAACCCATTAAATGACGTGGAAAAATCCAACTAGTCCAATTCTATTGAAGTCGGTTTTTTTTTTCTTTTTCATTATTATTCCTATGGTATTCATTGGCATGGAACTAACCGGAAAAATCCAACCGCCACTTTCTGGTTTGAAGTCGAGTTTAGCTAATTAATGACATGCAAGATACTTGCATATATTAATTTGTTACGGGGCATTAAGAAAGAAAATTACAAATAATAATTGTGAGAATTTATAGAAACAAACTATAAAAATTTAAATTTAATTATAAAAATGAACTTGAATGAATCTAGATGTCCAATATATTTGAAAAGATAAAATAAAAAAAAAAACATATTCTTAAAAAAACATGTCCTTGATATAAGTTGATTTGCGTTGACTCAGTTAAAAGTACTTTATAATTTAAAATTAAAATTATAAGTTAATAAGTTTAAACTCTCTAGTTCTAAGTTAATTAGTTCTAATTATAAACTTAATCCTGGTTAATTATGTAATTCCAAATTTGTATTACATTGTTATAAGAATATTAATATGAAGAAATCCACTTCAAACAAATAATAATTTAACTGAAAAAAGAATCAAATAATTAAAATAATTAATTTGAATGTAAAGTAAACTTAATAACTTAGAAAAAATAATATTTACATTTATTGAATAACTATTACATTCATGAATTGAAATTCCTGAATAATAAAACATTTTTTATATATTTTTTTAGTTTATGAAATTAATATTACAAGCTTACTTAATTATTTACTACAAAGTTATCGTTTATTTTTTTTATTACCTACAAGTTTCGGACTTCAAAAATCCTGAGAATTTGATAATAATTTTTCATTTTTTAGAGTTTTTTACTAATTCATATGTCAACCGTTAACAACCTCTCATCTTTTAGAGTTTTTTCACAATCTCATATTCACAAGAATTAGTGCTGTTTTTTTTAACTAAATGTCTTTATTATAACTGTTTATGTACATATTTTACTTAAATACACCTTCCTTCTTCTTTATAAATATATCCAAAACATATATGGTATAACATGTTACATGTTATATTCAGTACTTGGACCAAGAAAGGCCATGTGCTGTGCAAAAGGAAAGTTTTCGGTAAATTCATCACCAACACCACGAGGGTCAGAGAAGCTCAAAATGGAAAGTGGCCATGTGGGAAAAGGAGATATCGCTTGTCATGGAAGATCCACTGGGTAGAGATACTCTGGCAGGGCTACATAAGCCTGAACAACCAACAAGAAAATATAATGGTGGTCGTCGTGCTGTTAGTGGTGAAGAGAGGAAATTGAGTGACATATATAGAGAGAGATTTGTGGATTTACCCCTTTGATCTTTACGGGTCGCGTTTTAGTTTCTTAGTAGCTCACCTTCTCTGTTAATGCATGTCAAGTGTTAATGCATCAACTGCTTTCAGGTCGGCAGCACTCCCGTGAAAGGGGGGTTTTACACAGAGACATTAAGGGATCAAACTTATGAATTGATAAAAATGGGATCCTAAAGATTGCTGATTTTAGGATTTCAAATTATTGTTCTCCTAAACAGAAGCAACCTCTCACAAGCCAAGTTGTGACACTTTTGAGCTGTTGCTGGGTGATACAGACTATGTAACTGGTATCGATCTCTGGAGTAATGGATGTCTCTTGGCAGAGATGTTTGCAGGTAAGCCATCCATGCCAGGAAGTACAGAAGTACACAGTGAAACCAACGATCGTAAACTGGGTATTTATGAGCAACATGACCTTGGGAAAATACTCTTGGTTCTTCCTTACAGCGTCCAGTCTCATTAGTTATCTCACATGATCAACTCTGAAACACTCAGGTTGAGTACCTGCATAGGACTTTTAAACTATGTGGAACTCCATCACAGGACTATTGGAAAACGCTAAAGCTATCAAGTATCAACATTTCGACCTCCACAAACATACAAACCTGGTCTTTTTGAAGCTTTCAGGACGTTTCCTGAAATAGCTTTGGGTCTGTTAACCACTTCTCTTGCTCTGGATCCTATATCTCGTGGCTGTGCATCTTCAGCCCTCCAAAATGAAGGAAGGACATGATTAGAGTTCTCAATATGAATTAGAGTTTTTGTCATAAGTACACAGGCTTGTCATTAACTTGGACATTTCTAACCACGAGGAGCCAAATTTTTAGGGTTATTTAGGGTTCTATAAAAATATTTAATAACCAGATATTTTTAATTTTTACTTTAAAACTAGGTTATTACAAATTAAAAGTTATTTAAATATTTAATCTTTAACGGTAATTTATATAAATTATTAGTAAAACGTCTTTTATTTTTTTTTAAAAAAAAAGAATTATTATACTCTTGAATGTTAGCTTTTTTTTCTTTTATTTTTTTTAGATATTTTTATATTCTACTTTGCTCTGATAAAACACTTGTCGGATAGCTTGGATAAGAAGTGTTCATGGCCCCTGTGAAGTTCGGGACACGCGTATCTTAACAGGTCGCAAAAGGACGCAATACAAATCTGATTGTGTAATCAGCTTTTGAAGTGGAGCGGGGCTTTTTCTCTACTTTCTAGTAGAAAAAAACAGGCAAGAGTAATAATCTCTGTCCCGTGAAAAAAGGACTAAAGGAAGGACTCTCAAGTTTAAAAGAGATTACGCATCTCCTCTCCCTGTCATCATCGATTGGAGAACAAAAAAAAAATCATATTATAGTGGTAGATACTGATACCTAACCTAATGCCTTGTGTGTGATAATGATAACCTGGGAGCCTTCCACTGCGGTACTCTCTTAGATCAACGGCTCTGGATGGTTTCCGGCAGGTAGGGCTTTAAAATAAATTGGCAGCAGAGACTTTTGTGTTCCTGATGGCGGTTTTGAGGGTGGCCGGACCAGATGCAAGCGCTGCTTCTTACATGTGGCAAGATTTGCAGACAAGCTGGGTCCTCTTAAATAAATGCCACCTCTATTTCTGGCCTTGCATCTGGAGGGTATGCTTCAAGCTCTCATGTCGACATGTTTCATAAAACGCTGAGAGTTTGATTGTCCTAGCTCCCCAAGGGGAAAAACTTAATCTGGGATTGTTGTTGTTCAGAAAGACTGGATATATATTATCCAGTGATGAGTTTTTTCCCATCTCTTCTCTCGAGGATCGAAGGACGCCTTTTTACCATTTGCTTCTCCAGATATAAGGAAGAACAAGTAGAAGGAGAGCACTTAGATTCGTTTGACTAGCAAGTTAATGGACGAAACACTAAACTATCATCAAGTTGGAGGCGTTAGCAGTCAAATCCAACAGCACAGTTACATACACATAAAAGGGATAGATGAAAACTTCAACTCTTTTTCATGATCATCATTAAACAAAGAACACCCCAAATGACCAAACTTAGGCGATGATGCATGGCATATGTTCCATGTGCATGCACAGAAGATCTCGAATTCATGAAACTCTCTGTACTCCGCTCTCCTATGAGAGACAAAAAGAAAAGAAAGGGAGAAAGAAAATGGAACCTCATGACACAACTAAAATTAAGCCATATTTACTTCCATGCATGCTGTAGCTGACATTCACATACCGTACCGGACATCGCTGAACTTGCTCTTGAGCCACTTGAAACTGTTCCTCACATTAGATTTGAGCTTGCCTTCCATGGTG
The DNA here is from genome assembly GCA_033617975.1 of Populus alba x Populus glandulosa. NCBI lineage: Eukaryota > Viridiplantae > Streptophyta > Magnoliopsida > Malpighiales > Salicaceae > Populus > Populus alba x Populus glandulosa. Next base: position 19,282,065 of record CM066147.1, on the reverse strand, counting down.
AAAACATTATAAGACGCAATCCTCTTCTTTCTTTTTAGCTCTGGATCACTTGATGTTGCAAAACCATTTCCCTTTTGGCATGGTCCATTAAAGTTATACGAATTCGATCGGTCTTCAAATCCAAACTCCCCGGAGAAAGATGAAGAGTATTGAGGGAATGACTTGCTCTTCTCCATAGCCAAAACCTAGGTAATAACCAAAGCCAACTGCCTGTGGCGATAGTTTTGTTAGTTAGTTAGCTAGAAAGCACGTTATTTTGGATCCTAGGTGGTATTTATAATGTTATTGAGACGTGGAAATACTATGCACGTCAAAAGAATGGCGTCGGACATTGAATGGAGGGTTGTGATCATTAGGGGAAAGGAGGTGCATCATGATCCTGTATGGTGGCAGACCATGTGGTGATGTAGGGGAGGATTAAGTTGTGATAATTAATAGAATGTGTTTTATCAGGGGAATCATGAAAACCACTGGCGGTGGTGGCTGGTAGGGGCCAAGTTGTACAAGATGCCATGATCAGTGATTGGCACAAATGAGTTCAACGTGGTGGGAGAGGGCTCCACTAACCCATCAACAAAGGGGGTTAGGGTAAGGGCCCCAGTAGAGGGTATTAAGGCTTTACAGAGGGAGCTTGTTTATTAGTGTTATAACTTGTATTTTAAAGTATTTTTTTATTATATAATATATTAAAAATATATCTTTTATTATTTTTTAAATTTATTGTTTACTTCTATACATTAAAATAATATAAAAACATAAAAAAAATAAAAAAAATTCTTTTCAAAAACATTTTTTAAACACAAAAACACAGTCTCATTTATTTGGTAAGGAATCAAGACGGGCCAAACACAAAAGTGTTTTACTCAATTTAGTACTCGGTTCTAGTTAGGTATGTAATGCTTTTCAATTAAAAACATGTTAGAAAAATATATTGTATTTATTTATTTTAATACATTAAAATTATAAAAAAAATACTTAGAAAATATTATTTTTAATATTTAAAAAAAAACTAATTAAGACACATTACCAACCACTTATAACTATTAGCCAACCTTGCCTTTATAAAAGCAATGGGAGTCACCTTCCACTTTATGCTAATGTTTGGGGCTCAGTGCTTTGTGGGCCTTTGTTGTTATGGGAACATTATCTTTAGGATTCCACTTTGTAAACAATCTTTTGTATTATATATACACATTGAATTAACCAAAAAAAAACCTCGTTATATGAAAATAAAAGGGGGGGGGGTCTCGTCAGCTAGTAAAATTGTACTTAAATGCAATGAACTGGGCCCAGCCTAGGTGGAAGGCGGTGGGCCCAATATCTGACAGCCTAAGCCCAGTGTGAAAATTATACTCAAATGCAATGAGCTTGGTTGTGCTCCACCGCCAGGCGCTAACTTCCATTGAACCTGCTTTCTTCGAGGGAAGTAAAGGAGGAGTCAATAGATAGAAAACCGATATCGTGGCTAAGTTGACTTTTTTTAACCCATTGAATCTTTGACGAGGCTGCTTGTAATTTGCATGTAGCGCTTACCAGGAAGAAAGGGTCGACAAGAGGAAGGCACGATATTTTGCTAAAGGCACTTTGTTTTAATGGCCAGCCGAAAAGAATCGGAGCATAGGCATATATACTTAGCCAAAATCTTCAACTCTCACGGTTCGGGGCATTCAAACATGAATCAATAAAGTAAGCATTTTCCATGCAGAAAGTTGCACAAGTAGAACCTTGACTGGTTCGATGTGTTTCCACCATGGGAAACACCATGATCACACTTGAGGCATGAGAAGCGTTTTGCCCCTGGCATGCCTTCCCGAAAGAACCTTCGATGATGACTAATAGGTCTAGGTTTCTAAAACATTAATGGCTGTGATATTAAAGAATATTATCATTATATTCCCCACCCAAGCTCTTGCATTCGATTTCCGAAAATTCTCTCGGGCAAGTTCTATGTATGTCGTCTGGTCGTTCTGGTGTTCTGAATCCTGATGGGTCGGAAAAAACAGTCTCCGGCGTTCTCCATTTCCACGTAACTGCTGTAGTTTCTAGAGACAAATCATTTTTAAGGAGAAAAGATAGCCGTGTAATGCATTCAATCTTCTTCTCTGATTTACTAGCTACTAGTATCATTCATGCGAAAACTTCTTTAGTATCTACAGCTCCACCTAGCTAATTTCTTACCACTACTTTAGTTAATAACTATTGGATACTAAAAGATGTGTCCTAGTGATAAAAGCTTGGGACCAAGAGGTTAATTCCTTCTATGATTTCAGGTTCGAACTCTAAGTTGTTCATATAATGGGCACTAGAGGCTTACATGGTCGTGAACTTCAGGGCTCGTGGAATTAGTCGAGGTACGCGCAAGTTGGCTCGGACATCCATTTTAATCTAAAAAAAAACTATTGGATACTAAAGGTCTATAACTTAACTAATTAAATTTTAAATTTATTTTTTAGAGGTTATCAGTTTAAATCCTATAAATTTTAGAATTTTTAAAAACTTAAATAGTCGTAAACTTCAAGACCCGTGAAATTAGTCAAAATATGTATAAACTGTTCAAATATCCATATTAATCTAAAAAACAAATCTTGGATGCTACTTCAGGAAATCAGATTAATTCGATAACAATATAACAAAATATACTAATTTACGTGATGTGTACTGAAGATTGTAAAAGTGAGAGTTTGGTTTTGCCCATGATACCATAAAAAATTAAATTGATTGTAAGGGCGTTATTGTTTTTAAACAGTAAAAAAACCCTTGATATTTAAAATTTTTGGCCAGACATCTAGAGGGTATTTTTTTTCTTCTCTCTTTATCGAAAAATACCATTGTAAGTAAGATCTAGTCACATTCTCTTGAATTAGTTATGAAAAAATAGGATAAAAAACCAATTATGGATTTGTAAAAGAATCTCGTGGTTATGAAAATTGAATGATGTCTTGTACAGATGAGTTTTGGACGCGTACAAATTAAATTATTAATTGTTTCTGCTGTTATTATTGTTATAAAATTGAGTGTTATTTTATAATTACGGTTTTTTTTTATTTTCCAAAGATAAATGAAGATGTCGATTTAGTGGGCCAATTCAAGGAAGAAACCGAAGAGAACTGCTATATCACGAGCCTTGGGTTTTAGGCGATTTTAAGAGAAGGCCCGTAGCAATAAAAGCCTAGTGGCGATGAGATGACTGTTCGGCTGCCCGTATAATGTCTATCTGTCGCCGACCTGAAATGGGCCGATCAATGGCTGCGAAGAGCCCAAATACAAGGCAAGTGTTTCCCTTCTTGCGACATCCATATTCTACGTAAGAGATCTAAATGTGTACCAGGATAAAAAATGAACGCCTTAAGGTCTCGTTTTCAGAATCATCTTCAGACTCTATTTGGAGAGAGGGCGACTTAAGGTTTATGATTTTTCTTTTATACGTATTAGCCTTTTACAGTAGGGTTTAATGTTGGTTGAACCAATTTAGTTTGGTTCGGTTTAATTGCTTTCAATTTTTAATTGCTTTTAAATTTTTCAATAATCGGTTAATTTGTTTTTTTTTTCAGTTTAATTTTTTTATTTTTTTATTTTCTCAGTTTAATTAATTTTTTTTATTTTTTTCCCACCCTTAGCTAAATTTTAATATTTTCTTATGTAAGAATAAAGTATTTTATGTAATATTTATGCAGGTAGATTAGAGATTTTTTTACTTAGTTTTTACATTTTTATTCAATATTAGTTTATTATTTATATATTTTTTATATTTTATTTAATTTTAAATATTCAATTTAAAATATAAAAATTAAAATTAAGAGTTAAATAAAAGAGAAAAAAAACCCACGTGAAGCATCAGCTTCAGGGTTATGTGTGCGTGTGTGTATATATATGCTCTCACAAAACACAAATGATCAATTCGTCGACAACCTATAACTAAAATTCAATAAACTATAAACCTATAACCTTCACCATAAGTTTTGAATGAAATAAAATATATAATAATAATAATAATTTAAAACACGGTGGAACATATTAAGCTACTTTTAAGAATATATGTGTATAGCAACCTTGACTTGGAATGTGGCTAATAGATTTATTTGAGCTCGATTGGAAGGTTTTTTTTTTTTTTTTTTGTGAAGAATTCTTGGAAACCAAATATGTATTTACAAGTCCACTAATGTGGACAACAGGCAGGCGGCCAACTGGGGGCCTATCTGATGTGAGATTCAGCTACGAAGACGAGGCGCCTTATTTTGGACCACAAATGTATGAATGGCAGTTTTCAAATTGGGAAGACCTGGAAAATAGCTTATGACATGAGATCTTAATACTTATTATCTTAAAATTATGCTTTTGACCAAAATCTCTTATATCATATTGGAAAAACATATATTGATGGCTAATCAAATTTAGCAAATAACTATTTAATTATTTTTAAAACTATAAAGATTAATTAATTAGTTCTAATAAATTTCATGAAATAAGCAATAAATAACTCAAATTCTAATTACATTTTCATCGATAAATAGTTCAAATGAGTTTAACACTTTTTATATTTAGATTGATATAACCGAATTATAGTTAATGGTTCAAAAGGATTGGTTGATAATTCAATAAATTGTTCACAACAACGCTAAAAAATGAAAATCGTATTATGGATCTAAGAAGTCATTTGAAAAAATTAATTATTTTTTATATATTTTAAATCATTTTGATATGCTGATTTCAAAATAATTTTGTTAGAAAAAATATTATTTTAATATATTTCAGCACAAAATATATTTTAAAAAATAATTATAACCACACTTTTAAACAAGCCTTTACACAATCACATTACAGCAATAAAATTTAAAAAACTTCAGTAATAATGAGCTTTAATGGATCTATTGCAAAAGAAAGAGGAGGGGGGGAGAGGTTTTAGAAGTGGCTTACGAACTAAGGATCTTAAGGATATGTGTTTATGAGTGATGTTCAAAAAATTTCCATGTGGCTATCAAAATTCCGGTTGGATAAAAAAAGGAAAAAAAAAAAACGATTTATGAACGGTGGCTCATGGAGGAAGATGATGGATGCCATGAACTTGGAGTGGCGGACAAAAAATTTCTTCACCGGTGCTTGAGGCGGCTCATAAATAGTTCGTGAGGTGTATGCTTGAGAAAAGGTTGGCAAGAGAACAAAAAACGAAGAGGGGAAGAGAAGGAGAGATGGTTTTCCGGTCATCTGTTTAAGGTATCTTCATCGTGTACAATGTAATATGCTCATGCCCAAACATGATAAACGAAGTGCAGTGTTACGCTTCGTTTTGGATAAATCAATTGCAAAGGTTAATCATTTGTTAATAGTAGAATTTTCCAATAGAAATGTGGGAAGATCCTGGGCGTCCAATTTTTCACCATGGCAGGTGCCTTGTTCTGTTAACGAGGAACCGAGTGCCTTGAAGACACCGCTCACCCAATTTATTGATTTTTGTATTGAGTTGTGTTTCCGTTGTTGACGAGATTTTTTGTTTTTTTGTTTTATCCACTCCTGAGAAAGGCAGAAGGGCCCATGTGACTACGAATGAATAGACTTGTTTTTTTTTTTTTTTTTTTTAGGATTATCTAATTGTTTTTAATCCTCTGATAAAGATAAACTATAAGAATTAAATTATTGTTATCTTGAAAACCATTTACCTTTGACTGGTAGTTTAATAGGATCGGGTACCTTCTAGCCTCGGGATTGGAGCAGTGCAGCTGTGGTCATTGTGATATGGCTTGTACCAATGGAGGAGGTTACATGATATTTGGTGCACTTGAGAAGCACATTGAGACTTTGGAATAAAAATTTATCGATGGGTTCTTTTTACGTGGTGTAGCTATTTTTGTATATGTGGGAGTGTTTGAAAGAAAAATAAGTTCTTGTAAGTGAACTTTAAGGGAAAGAATGAGAGATTTTTAATCTGTTATTTATTGAGTTTCTTGAAAGATTAGTTTCAAGTGTTTTTTGGTGTGCATGAGATTTAAGGCTTTGAGTTTGTGTTTGCCTCTCTTATATTTTTTATTTAATGGGATCTTTATCTATCTCCATTAATAAATAATTTAAGCTTGATAACATATATTTTAAAAAATAATATAAATTATATTTTAAGATTTCATCTAATAATTTAAGTTATTTAATTGAATTAGTTGTTCGATATATTAGAACCTTAATTATCAAGGGGTCACGAGTTTAAATCTCATCATTTCTATTTATTTGATAAAAATTAAACACAAAATAATACAAGTTTGTCTAATTTTCAAGTTCAAATAGCTTTTACTTAATGATGTGTTAAAAAATAATATAAATTATATATTAAAACCTCACCTAATAATTTAAACTATTAAATCAAGATAATTCTTATGAAATTGTTTAGCAGTGTGGTTGCGATTGCTTTTCAAATAACTTTTCATGCTAAAATACATGCCAATAATATTTTTATTTTTTAAAAATTATTTTTGATATTATTTTATTAAAATTATTTGAAAACACTAAAAATATATTAATTTAAAATTAATAAAAAAATAAAAAAAATTTAATTTTTCTAAAAATATTTTCAAAACACAGAATGAAATAGTGGTGTGCGCGCATTTTGTAACTAAACACCGACGACTAATCAGAGATCCGACGACTAATCAGAGATTTCCTTACTCTTAGAGCGTGTTTGGTAGTGTGGTTGCGGTGGCTTTTCAAATAGCTTTTCGTGCCGAAATACATGTCAATGATGTTTTTTTTATTTTTTAAAAATTATTTTTGACATCAGCACATCAAAACAATCTAAAAAGTACAAATCGAATTTAATTTTAACAAAAAAAAAATTAAATTTTAACGAAACGCAGTTGATGAAATAGTGGTGTGCGCGCATTTTGTAACTAAACACCGACGACTGATCAGAGATTTCCTTACTCTTAGCCTTAGGCTTGGAGACACGGTACGATGTACTACCGCTCTTGATGGAAGAGGAACACAAATCATAGATTTCTTAAGAAATATCTTGTATATAAACAGCTCCTTGTTCAAACCACGAAAAGTTATTTTGACAGAGCCAGCTTCCAACTAGTTATTCAAACTTCAATTTTACATAGCAGTCAACTAGTATTATTCTACTAAGAAAAAGCAACGCCATTGAGAAAACAACAAGAAGTAACCCGTAGACAAGTGGCAACTAGTGGAGCTTGGATTTACAGAATATAGAGATGAGGTATCTATCTCAACTCGGACTTTGTCTCCAAATCCTCTTCCACCTCGGACACCAAATAGCTGTTGTCTGAATTTCTCACCGAACAATTGGCACGAATCTCTCCGTGGTTGCCTGTCAATACGCTAAGCTGTGACATTTTGATCATTGCAACCACGAACTTCTCGAAGAACAGAGCTTCATCTTCAGCAAAGCTTTTGACGATGCCCCTTGTCTTCTTGTACGAGTACAGGTCTTGGTCTGAGGTAAACAGGCCTTGGCGGTTCACGAGATCAACATAGTACTTATTGTCAAATTTATTAGGGGACCTGATATCTAGCACAGTGGTGTTGGTAGAGGTATTTGTGGGGCAAACTCCCTTGAGATCCTCAGCAAAGGTTTCCTCCATGGTGGGATCTTGGGTTGGATAGAGGCGCTCGGAGAAAGAGCCACAGTGACCTATACCAATGGTGTGACCACCAGACAGGGCTACCACGTCGGTGGCATCGAGATTCTTGGCGGCGAGAGATCTGAGAATTGTGCTCGCATTATCAGCGGGTGGTGGCAGGTTGGCTAACGTTGCATTTCGTGTTGCAAAGTTTAGACTGTCTCGCCTCCCCAAGGGGACATCATATTCAGGGCCACCTGACTGCAATAGAGAAAATTCACACAAGAAAACGAAGGATAAGGTTTTGTGTTGACTAGGAAAATTTAGTCCTTGCACATGGTTTCACATTAATCAAGCTGATGCATGCATTTGGCCGATCGAGCGTAAGACATAGTACTGATGGATATTGTCGCCAGTTTGGAATTTTAAAATTAAAAAAGGGAGACTTCTTATACGTTTACTTTTCATAATGACCGCCAAAAGTCTCCCAAGTCAGCCAACCACCCCATACGGTAAATGAACAAATTATTAATGTTCTTGTCATAAACTGTAATTAAAATTTAAAGAAAAAAACAAAACTTCCCCACCATGAATAATGCAATGATAAAACCTAGAAACACAGTACATCACCTGGGATTTAGTAAGACGTTGAACTAGTCTACACGCTTCCATATTTTCATGGCTATAGAAGTGTGTGGTCTCGACTGAAAATCATGACCCAGTTTAAAATTAAAAATAAAATTAGCCTCCCTTTTCTCTGTAGTTCATTAATTAAGTTTAGAGGGGTTGGCACCGTATTTTAAAAATACTTTTAAAAAAAAATAATTTTTTTTTATTTTAAATTAATATATTTTTTATGTTTTCAAATTATTTTAATTTATTTATGTCAAAAATAATTTTTAAAAAATAAAAAATATATTTTTTTAATATATTTTTTAAAATAAAAAATATATTAAAAAACAATCTCAGTTACATTATACGCTCCCTTACAAGATATTCATATATGTAACAACTACTCAAATCAGATTTGCTTCTTGCGCAATCACTCAGCTGGATAAAAATTGACAGACATCATAAATTTTCAGTGCTTGGATATAAACGGTATGATGTTTAACATGGTCAATGACAAAGCTTTGCACGTAATATAGAGAGTAATTCAAGTATTGTTTACCAGGTAAACAGAGTCACGGGCAGCTATTGCGACGATATCAGCACAAGAGACCACTCGCCCACACTCCTTGTGTATGCGCTCGCGTAGGTCGTCGATGATCTCAAATGCCTTCGCTCTCAAGGTCAGGTTGGGATCTGCCTCTTGCTCGCTTGGACCACTCGCCGATCCATCAAGCAACACCGAGCCATCACATCCCTGTAATTTCACCGATCAAAATAAAATCATATTAATATAGCAATGTTTAATACACACACACACACACACACACACACATATATATATAGAGAGAGAGAGAGAGAGTAGTTACCTGAACAAAGCAGTCGTGGAAATGGAGACGAAGCAAGCCGGCAGCTTGGCCAATATCATTCTTGAACACTTTCTTGAGCTGTTTTCTTATAATTGATTCAGCTTTAGGACAGCTATAGTCGTAGAACGACCATGAGAGACCATTCACTACAGGAAAGGAGTTCTGTGCCTCCTTGGCACAAAAACAAGAAACTAGGAAGAGAGAAGAAATCAGAAGAAAAGCGAAGGATTTAGCAGTGATAGCCATGGTTTGGTTTCTAATGTCCTGGTTAGCTAAAGAAGGTGCTTCTTTATAGGCAATGAGAAGTCTCACGTTGTGCTAGTTGTCTGAATTGTTTATCCCCTGTTCCAAGTTTTGTAACAGTTTGATTTGTCTATGCCAAGTCTTTTGCCGTTCCCATCAAAATAATGTAAATAATTGACTCGTGCTTTTAGACTCTTGAGAGGTAGGTTGGAAAAGTAGCAGTTCACGTGGTGGCCACACACACATATAATCTTGTTATATGGTGTTTGAAATAGGATAATCAAACTGTTTTTTTTTTAAAAAATATTAAAATAATATTTTTATTTTTATATTATCATATTAAAACAATTTTAAAAAAAAATCAAGACTTTTAAAAACTCCAATGAAAACGTGCGGCCAAAACACCTTTAATCCTATTGTTCTACAACTTGTGGTGTTATTTGAGGTTTATAGATATTTATTGTTGTCTTGTGCCGAATTTTTAACGATTTTTTTCAAGCTAAAGTTGTCGGCTTTAAGATTTTATAGACTTGTTATGTTGAATTTTTTAAGTTGATTAAAAAAATAAAATTGATAAAATTTGAACTCATAATAAAAATTTTGTTAAAATTAAAATTTTATATAAAAAAATATTTTAATTTTAAAAAATGTAATTATTAAATAAAATCTCATAATATTTTTATATTGCACAAATAACAAAAGTTTGGAGGATAAAAATGAGGTATAATGAATATGATGGTTGAAAAAAAATACAAAATCAAGTGTGAAATGGATAAAAGAAAGGAAGGAGGATAACAGGAGCATAGCATCTTGCAAGCCTTCTGTCAACTTGGCCCGGAAGAAAAGTTGTCCTTGTGTTTGTTTCTTTAACACGAACCATAGAAGATCATTTTATCTTTTGTCGCACGGAATTGACGTCAAACCACGCGCTATTGACAATTTCGCTCTCCCTTCTCAGATTCTTCCGACCTTATTGTTTATTGTTGCTTGCTATTGCCGATGTATCGAGAAGAAAATATTAAAAAGTTGGACTTTTTTAAAATTAGTAATGTGTGAAAGGAAGAAAAATTGATAAAATAACACAAATATAAAAAAAATTGGTGAAAATTAGTAAGGCTGGGAATAAAAATATTTTAAAGAAATGGGTAGCGTATAAAACGTTATGATAAAATAAATTCAACAATATTAAAATAAATTATCAACGATGATCATAGTATATCCACAAATATTACCCCAAAAAAAAATGAGCCGCCTAACATTGAGTACTACATTTTCAAAACATTACCACCTGCTATGCTGCTGTGAAAAGATCTATTCCATTAATGAACGTCTTTTCAGAAGACTTGTCCATCTGTGATAATCATGGGTATTTTTCTTTCTAACACACTCAGCCAAAAAAAATTGTAAAATAACACAAGGGAGAAAAAATTTAAAGATATGAAACAATTTAGTCAAAGACACGAATCCCAAATCCATTTGTGTTTTTTATTTTAAGGGTTTATTTGTTTTTTTTTTATTTTAAAAGTATTTTTAAAAAATTTATAATTTTTTTATTTTTTTCTTTATTTCAAATTAATTTTTTTATATATTTTTAGATTATTTTGATGTGCTGATGTCAAAAATAATTTTTTTAAAATAAAAAATATATTATTTTGATGTATTTCCGAGTAAAAAGTACTTTGAAAAGCAACCGTTATTATACTCTCAAACACCTCATTACACATATGAATAGAATTCTCGTCTTTAATTAAAACTCTAAATTAACTCCAAATATAAATTCTAAACTACCATAATCTTAAATTAAATCAAAATGCAAACCCTAAACTATCATAGCCCCAAATTAACCTTAAATAGAAATTTCAAACCCTTAATCCCAAAACTCAAAGTCTTAAATCCAAATCTTAAATTGATAATCCTTAACCGTAATCCCAAACCCCAAACTTTTAAATTCATACCACAAACCAATAATCCATAATTATAAATCTTAAACTCTTAATTCCAGAACTCAAACTCATAATATTTATCCTTAAACCCTAATCTCTTAAATTTAAGCTCTAAATTTTAAATACAAACTGATAATCCCTAAACACTACTAATAGTAAATCCAAACCCTATAAACACACCATAAACCCAAAAACACAATGAACAAAAATAGATAGGATATTTTTAGGTTTAAAACGCACAAAATAGCATTAAAATTTATTTATATTGATGTAAATTTTAATGTTGTTTTTCTTTCTTTTATTATAATGTTATTTGATCTTTTCAATAACGCAACATAACAATGTGCTGCATTCGCTCACCTATAACTGTCGTCACATTTGTTAACTTGTAAATGCTTGCTTTGCAATTATAAACAACTTGATGTCGTTAATCGCATGTTCATTTATACTTTTTTTTTACTTTAAATTCTAAATTTTATGTACTTGTCCAAAATAAATTTGAATGTCCATAATATGAAAAACAATATTAAAATCTCAACCTAATAAGTCCAAAATAATTATAAAAGTATAATAAAATACACATTAAATAAAATGCATAAATAAAAAAAAACACAACACAATTTTACTCTCTACATATATCATAGTCTATCCATGTTTATAACAACGAATCGATGAGTCATCTTCTTTAATAGCATGATTTCTTGGTGTTTGAGTCATCTCATCCTTCGACACAACATAATCTATACATATTATCTCTCCAAGCATCTCAAGTGTAGTGCGCTTGAGTCGAACTAGCGACATGCATAATAATGGACAACTGTATTATCTTTGATCTCACAAAGATCAACAATAGCTTCCCGACTATCTTGTAACAAAATCTCAACTTTTAGAAAATACATTTAACATCATATATTAACTATAAAATGTATGAAATACTTACACCATTTTGAATTCATTATGCATTTGGTTCATACTCCATGTTCTTGTGTGGAGAAACTTGCACCAGGTTTGGTATGATAATATGGCATGTTATACCCCAATACCATTTTATGTATTCATTCTTTGAAATAATATATTGCACCTCCATAATGATCACATCCCCTCACACATCCCATTGTGCTATATAATGGAGATGGTAGGTCATCTGATTATAATCATCATGCATGCCCTATCGACTAATAGCATATAGCATGTTACTTATAGTGTGTTACTTGTATCTATATTGACCGAGATGTGTTACTACCAACCAAACCATAACATCACTTGATCCAAGCAATACAACTTAACAAGCTTAAAAAATATTAGTGAGACCATAATTGTCCATAAATCCCTTGTCTAATGTGTGTATATAGAAGGAGCAACTAATAGATCATCTTCCGAATAAGGATTCCACACACGACCTATAGCAACATCAATAATGAAATTAATTATATTTTATATAAAAATAATTAAATTAGTAATGGATATCCCATATACTATTGATGTCATCTAACTTACTACTATAAAACAACAAAATATGTGTTAGATTATTTTCATAATTTTTTTATCCCACACCACCTGATATTTAAAACCAATAAACTAATTAAATATGTTATATATTTTATTTGAAATAATTTATAAAATTATTTAAAAATTTCAATTTCATCCTTTTTTAATTATTTTCACATGTTAAATTTGGTCCACAATCTTTTAATTATTATTTGTTTATTTGAGATCATTTTTAAAATTAAATTTTTTTTACAATCTCATCCTTCTTCGGTTTTTTTATATCAAATTTGATATTTTTTTTCTTTTTATTGTTATTTTTTTTACTTTGAAAAACTTTTAAATTAATTTTTTTTTAGATTTCATCCTTCAACATTAAATTGGTTGGAATTGAGCTTTTTGATCGAATCCAGGTTTAGGATTTCTTAGGTTGCAAGTTTGGAAGATTAACCCAAGTTTAAAATATTTATCCGAGTTTGCTTGTTTTTTTTTTAAACTCATATTTTTTCAATTTCATCCTCCATGTTCGATTGAATATTGAGCTATATTATTATTTTTATTTATTTTCTATGGGATTTTGTACTAATTTTAAAAATAACTCAAGTTATCTCGAATCTTTTTATTTTTTATCCTTGTTAAATTTAACTTTTTTAAAATAAAAATTTTATTTTTAAATTAAATTAAATTAATTGATTAAATATAAGCATAAAATGCTTGCTTTGATGGTACATGCAACCTCTTTCAATGTTATTTTACAACATTTCTTTCAATTTTATTTTACAACATTTTATAGCGGCTTTAAAACCTCTTTCAATGTCATTTTACAACATTTTATAGTGGCTTTAAAACCTTGTGGATGAGCTCTTTCCGGTGGTGGAGCTATGTTTGTGGAGAGTATTACGAGTCATAGGGTTTTTTATTTTTTCCTTTTGAGTATTATATTAACAAATAAAAATAATATTAAAAAAAAAAAAAAAAACATTACATCATCGGAACTTGGCTGGTTGATTGCAATATTGTAAGGAACATTGAACGGTTCCATCCCTTTAGAAATACAATAAAATTATATTGTTCAAAGGGAGATTGAGTGAACAATATCTTACACGTATACATGTAATGTTTATAAGGAAAATTGAAAGCTTGCACAGTTTTATAGTCCTTTTGAATTTGATTCTTAGGATGCATTCGAAAAAGACTCGATTTAAGCGCACCAAAGATGGTCGAACTCAGGAATGTGACTAAAAATTTGTGACTTGAAATCGAAAATAGATCGATGGGCCATAGACATCCCTATCTGGAAAACTAAAACGCATGCCCATTTGGGATTTGCTTAGCCTTGACACAAAGAGAGCAATGGGAGAGGGCTAATCGTTGGGAACACAAATCTCAACTTTAGTCAAGAACAAACCGTAATTATAAGCTATAAAACTTTGACAAAGCCAACGTCCTATTAGCCATCCAAACTCATATGTTACATCCTCGACTATTTTATTAAGAACAAGCAGAATTGAAGTTGTCAGAAGAAGATAGCATCAGCATTTTGTAAAAAAAAAAGACAGCAACAAACCCATAATTAACGAGTGCACAACGAACATTTTTTATCTAGCAAGTGGAATTTGGCCTTTCATGTTACTAGAATTTACTTCTTTCATATTAATCCGGACAGTGCGTCGAGACCCTCTTCCACCACAGACTCCAAGTAACTGTAGCCTGAATTTCTCTCCGAGCAGCTGGTGCGAATTTCACCTTGATTTCCTGTCAAGACCTTGAGCTGTGACATTTTGATCATTGCAACCACAAACTTATCAAAGAACAAACTTTGATTGACAGCAAAGCTAGTGACAATGCCCCTTGTCTTCTTGTTCGTGTACAAGTCCTGGTCTGAAGTAAACAGGCCTTGGCGATTCATGAGATCGACATAGTACTTGTTGTCAAATTTATTAGGAGATCGAATATCCAACACGGTTGTGTTATTGAAGTCTCTTGTGGGGCAAACTTCCTTGAGATTGTTGGCGAAGGTTTTGTCCATTGTAGGATCTTGGGTTGGATAGAGGCGGTCAGTGAAAGAGCTGCAGTGACTTATACCAATGGTGTGGCCACCGGACAGGGCTACCACGTCGGTGGCATCAAAGCCCTTGGTGGCGAGAGATGAGAGAATTGTGTCGGCGTTGGCAAAGGGTGGCGGGAGGTTGTCTAAGGTTTCATTTCGAGTTGCAAAATTTAGACCGTCTCGCCTTCCCAAGGGAACATCATAATCTGGGCCGCCAGACTGCAGTAGACAAAATGCATAGAAGTTAAAAAGGATTAGCTTTATTTGATTCATTACACACACGGAATTTCAAAAAAAAATTAAAAAAATTGAAAAATTAATTTAAAAATAAAAAATATTTTTAAAAAAAATACAGTTAAAACACAATGAAAAACACCACCTTATTATTGACAAAGCAGAACTCAAGGAGCCATGCATTTATCTGTCCACGGACACCCTTTATATGTGTTTAATGATCATGACAAGTCACCAGAAAGTCATAGCAAAATTATATTTGAAAAAAATGATTTTTTTTTATTTTTTTAGTATTTTTTAATTATTTTAATATATTAATATTAAAATAAAAATAAATTAAAAAATTATTTTAATATATTTTTAAATAAAAAACATTTAAATAAACAATCCCTACTACCCATAATATTAAATAATGTGCTTATAATGTGCTCTTAAGAGATTATGAAAAATGAATTTGCCTCTCGCAATCACCGGTCAACTAACTGGATAGAAATCGACAGGCAGATATCTAAGCTCTGAAAATAACATTGGATAAGCTTATCTGGTGTCTTATCAGTCATATTTTATGCCCTTGTTTGCAGGATAACATATATTAGTCCTGCTTATTTTTATATTTTAAAAAAAAAATTAATTTTTTTTAATATTTTCAGATATTTTAATATGTTAATATAAAAAAAATATTTTTTAAAAAATAAAAAAATATTATTTTTATATATTTTTAAATAAAAAATATTTTAAAAAACATAGTTACATCTAAAAAACTATTCTCAAACACCTCCTTACTTCTAATCTAATTCATATAAAAAGGAATCGTTATTAGATTTTTAAACTCCTAATCTATTATTTGTACTTATTCCATGTATAATTAGTTATTTAACAATTATTCAAGAAATATCATAATAAATTTGGATAATTAAAATTCAATTTTATTTTAAAAATCTAAGCTTTATATTGAACGTTTAAGTTCTCAATATATTATTTTTATGTTATAAAAATAAGTTACTTAACATCCAACAAGAGCCATAATTAGGCTAATTTTTAATTGTATTATTAAAATCAATGAACCCAAATCTCATCCCTATATCTCCTAAAGAAAGATAATTAATTACACTGTTTTCAAGTTAAGTTAAGTTATCAAATGAGCTATTTTTTTGAAAAAAATATCAATTACTCTTCTTGTTAAATTCTTTTTGAAAAAAGCTATTTTAAGAAGAAAAAAAAACTCAATTTAGTCGGTTAAAAATATAATTATTTTTTTATTTTTTAAAATATTTTTCATACAAAATATATCAAAATAATATATTTTTTATTTTTTAAAATTATTTTTTATCAGCGTTTCGACTCTCAAGAATTTGGCTGGACTATACACGTATGTGTATCTAACGATATAAGAGATGGTATTAATAAATCATGTGCTCCATACTAGCTAGCTAGGATCATTATCAAAAACTACGATAACAGAGAGTGACCCGAGTCGACTCACCAGGAAAACAGAGTCACGGGCTGCAAGCGCAAGAATATCAGAACAGGAGACGACAAGGCCGCAAGCCTTTTCCACGCGTCGGCGTAGGTCTTCGATGATCTCAAATGCCTTTGCTCTCAAGGTCAGGTTGGGAGGGGCGTCCTGCTCGCTCGGACCACTCGCCGATCCATCAAGCAATACCGAACCATCACATCCCTGCAGAGTTAATTTTTAGATACTAATTAATTGATAAAAAATAGTGAGTTTTACAACTGAACATAGTAGTAAATGCCAGGATGAGTTTTGAATATATGAAAAATCCTGCAACCTGAACAAAGCAATCATGGAAGTGGAGTCGAAGCAAGCCAGCAGCTTGTTCGATATCCTTCTTGAACACCTTTTCCAGCTGTTTCCTTACAATGGATTCAACTTTAGGGCATTTAGACTTGTAGAATGTCCATGACAGGCCATTCACTATAGGGACGGTGCCTTGTGCTTCAGTGGAACAAAACCAAGAAGCTAGAAAGAGAGAAGAAATCAGAAGAAGAGAGGTGAAGGACTTAGCAGCAGTAGCACTGGCCATGGTTTTGCTTCTTGAGTCTCTGCTTCAATCAAATGAGCAGCTGCTTATTTATAAGCAGTAAGAGGCTCTACGTGTGCTTTTTTTGACTCTGCTTTTACACTGTTGACTAATTAAAAGGCCACGTGGTGGACACATCCCCTGTGGTCATATTTACATGACGTTCCATCTAGGGATACACATGTACGGCAAAGCTAATTTGCCCTGTACTAAGGATGTTTTATGTACTAAATTCTCCGGTTATAAGTTTATTTTAAAAAAATTACTAATTTAATTTTTAAAAATATTAAAAATTTATATAATTATTAATTTTAATATTACTATAATTATTTAAGATACACCTAAACTAAGCCGGATTTTCATGTTAATAAAAAAATATCTTGTCAACTATTTTTAAAAAATATATATTTAAATATTTAAAATTTTATTTATAAAATATAAAAACATACATATCTAAATAAATGAAATATCAAGTAGCATTGCTGTATCTCTTCCTTTTACAGGGTTTCATATTCGAACCTTTTTTATATAAAAATTTGTAATTGATACGGGTTAGGTTTGATTTCTTTCTTTAACTTTTCCTTTTAATTTTAAAATTAGCATTTATAAAAAATAAATAAACACAACTCTTAGGCTATTGGATTATTTTCAGTTCAGCGAAGGAATTCTCACAAAGTAAAAACTAAAAAGCGTAGGATATTTCTAATACTAACCGTGAGATTTGAAATCCAATAGCCTAAGAGTTACGTTTATTTATTTTTGATGAATCTTAATTTGTTTTTTCTTCTTTAAATTCATGTTAATCTTTTTTTATGAGAAAAGAGTAAATGTAAAAGATAAATTAATAAAAATAAATAAATAAATCTTCTAAGAAAATTATTTTTTAACAATGACTTAATTCTCGGATTTTGTTTTCCTAATATTTTCTTTTTTTTTTTCACGCCAAAGCATAGAACACAAATCTAAGTTAATATAGTAATAAACTGGTGGCGCTATCATGAAAGTTTGGATCAAAAAATATTTTAAAACTTAAAAAATATTAGATTATTGAAATTCTTTTAGAATTATCTTTAAATTTGGTATAATAATTTAAACCCACGATCTCAACTTTAACCCGTTGAATTATTACACAAAGTTGTTAATTAAATAATTAAAATAATTTATTAATCTGTTTACATAAAAAGTTAAATCAATAATAGTTTCTTATTTGAGTTTATAATTATAGTAAGGCGGCTTGGATGAAAAGCTTTGCTTAAAGTCCTGAGATAGACAACGGCAGGAGGATTAATAACTATAAACTATAAGTTTGGCGCGGCTCCACTCTGGTAACGAATCTCTTCTATCGTATGCTCATAAATTGTAATGAATTACAAATTCTATTAAATTATTTCCTTCTGATAGGAAAACTTTAAGAGTGGGCCACGCTTTACCCTGTCAAGCAATAAAGTTGCTCCTCAAGGTCCCACTTGACTGTGCACTTGTGATTTTTTTTTCTTTTCAACAATAATTTTGAACCTTTTTTTATTAATGAGTAGCTAATTTATATATATTTTAATTAATTTTATAAATTTTAAAATTAATAATTATATAAATATGTAGATAAAATTTAAATTAATAATTTTTAGAAAATAAATATAAAATCTAACAAGTTGAGCTACACTCATGAAATTAACCTTGAATTCTTTTTGTTTCCTAACATTATGGTTTTTTTGTGTTATTTTTGTTATTTTAAGATTAAATTTTTTTTTTATATTCAAATAAAAATAAAAAAATTCACCAGAAGATGTATAAAATAAGTAACAATTAAAGGATCAGGAAAAAAAAACTGGTAATAATAATAAAAAAAAAAATTGACCCTGTCAATAAATGCTGGAAATATTTGAGATTTAATTGATAAAATTTATAAATTTAGTACATGGATATATAGGATTAAATTAAAGTCTCTCAACTTTTCTTTTGCTTTTGAATTTTCTTAGATTAGGAGCACGTGGAGGCGCGCTTCTATTATTCATGAGGGTTTAAATGTTTTTTTGTTTAAATCACTTTCTAATTTTTTTATTATTGGATAAGATAATATTAAAAATAATTTTTAAAAAACAAAAAAAAATATTAATTTAATATATTTCTAAACATTAAAAAAACAAAATCTCTCCAAATTTATTTTATTAGTCTTCGTTTCTTCGAAACATCGAAGGACCGTTCATATGCAAGATGCGACCACTCCACTTGCAGAGCTCTACTTTTCTATTTGCTGTCGGTTGGGAATCAAAAGTCTGGCTTTTACTGCCATCCATCGAGTCAAGCAGCCCACGTGACGATTCTTATTTTCTTAGGGGGGGGAAACACATAAATAGTTAATTCTCAACCACTTTGGTGTCCGCTCGAAATACATTTCCTCCCGCGCTCTACGGTGTAATTATTAAATACGGACATGTTCGAAGCTCGGTATAAATTAAGTTTTAAATTAGAAAATATATTAATTTAATAAAATTTTGTTAACTTAATTATATTTTTAGTTTTGATTTAGATGAATTTTTTTAAAAAATAAAAAAATATTATTTTAATAAAAATAAACTAAATAAAATTTTGTTAATTTTATTAGATTTTTAATAATTCAGTTAACTCATCTAAATGTTATTGAGTTAACTTTGATGAATTTTTAAACAACATAAAATAATATTATTTTTTTAAAAATAAGTATCATGATAATACGTCGGTTGAACAAACAACCCGAGTTCTTTTTCAAATCAATCATCAAGGCATTCTAACAAAAATGCTCTTCAATCTATTTGCTAGAACAGCCGATTTTTGCAGCAAGAAAAATGAAATATAGATGATGCCATCAACAAGTGGAATATATCCAGACCGTTTGCTTTTATGTGCTCCGTTTGTGTGTGTGTGTGTTCATGTTTATTACCGTATAACCTCAACCCAATATTAAAATTAACAACACAAAAATCAAGAAAAAACTAAAATAGAAGGGGTGTTTAACAATGCAGCTCTTTGATTATGAGGGATAATATAATCTTTTCATATTTTTTTTGAAAATTAATATGATTAACTTACCATTGAAACTAAAAAAAATTAAGCGGGCGTTTGGCAATGAGGTTGCGTCTGCGTTTTAAACAAAACGCAGATAACGCAGACGCAACCCGTTTGGTAAATATAAAAAGCAACTTACTATTCATGGGTCCCACACTGTTTTTGCGTTCAAAACGTCGGGTAAAGAAAAGCAGATGAATCCTGCTTCCTGCGCACTTCATGCTAATTAGCAAGAACAGTGGATAGTCATGCTACTCTGTTCATGCTAATTAATTAGCATGAACAGTGGAGCATGACTATCCACTTAATTAGCATGAACAGTGGAGCATGACTATCCACTGTTCTTGCTAATTAATCCATTGGGTTCTCCTATTTGTTCAAAAAAGAAACGAAAGACCACTCTTGTAAATATTTTTTATTACGGTTAAAAGGAACAGTGTAGCACGCTACACTATTCCGGTCCGACCAGTTCCGGCCGGACCGGTCCCAAAATCAAAATACATTGAACCATGTCCGACTCAGTAAAATAAAAAATAAAAATTATGTTTTATTTTTTAATTTTTTAATTGTGTTTTATTCAAAAAACTAGTGTTTAACATTATTCAATGACACTATATAAATTAGACAAAGATCGCTTGATGACGTAACATTTGCAGAATTTAATCGCAATTCTAATTTTTTTCCTGATTATATTTTACCTAATATTGTTACGTGCTTAAAAAACAAAAAAAACTACAGTCTTTGTCAAATGTATTTCATACATAGTGGAATTGTAGATAGTTTAATGGAATAATAAAAAATATTTTATATAAAATATTATTTATTTCATAATGTAATAACAATAGTTAAATCTATAATATTTAAATTAAAAACCATCAATATTAATAATAATTTTTTAAAATTATTTTATAACCTCAATTTCAAAAGCATTATTAACCAAACACATTAAACTATTTTTTGCTCAACCTCAATTTTAACCACAGTTTTAACCAAACATCTATTTTTTCAAACCAATCTCAATTAAAAGTACTTTTTATAAAACAACTTTTTTCAAATCACAACCACAACAGCTACAAGCATCTTGTTTTGACTTTTAATTGTTTAAAGCACAGTAAATTAATTCTATTACTTTTAAATTTTAAAATACTTTAACTCGCATTCAAGTATTTTTTTTATATTTTCATCGTGTTTTTCTTATTATAATCAATTGCCAAGGAGGAAAATAGTATATTAATAGATATAAAATATTTTTTTGAAATTGTACAGTAGCATGGGCTTGCAAGGTGGAGGTGTTTTTTAAATGATAGCTACCGGAGCAACATTGGAATAATCTTGACAACACCCCTATTTTTGGGTGGCACGTGTAGACAATAGAATTTTTTACGGTATCAGCAATCTTTTCTTTTCCCTCCCTTTTATCAATTTATCTTGATTTCCTTGACTCAATTTCTCATAAAAACCTTTTAATTTGTTTTTTTAATATAAATTTAATCTATATTCTTTTTATTACTATTTATTTTATCTGAGTTTATTTATAAAATTGAATGTTTTTTAATTTTATAATCTTTTAAATTTTTCATTTATTGGGTTTGGTCCCAATTCTTTTTATTATTATTTATTTTATTTGAGTCAATTTTTATTTTTTATTTTTTTTATGATTTCATCCTCTTGTAATTGTTTTCTACAGGATTTGATTATTATTATTTTTATTGTTATTTTTTATTTTAAAATTGATATTTTTTTTATTTCATGCCTAAACATTAAATTAATTAGGAATCAAGCTTACTGTTTGAATCTAGATCTAAATTTTCATGGGCTACGAGTTTGAAAGATTGACTCGGGTCTAGGAGATTCGGCATGGTTTGCTTGTTTTTCTTTTCTATTTTTAAAGCTAATTGTTTTTTTGTTTCATCATTTAGCATTTAAATAATCGGAGATTGAGCTTTGTTATTTAATTTTTTATGGAAATTTTCATTAATTTTAAAAATAACTTAGGTTATCTTGAGTCTTTTTAATTTTTTTTTGTTAAATTCATCTTTTTAAAAATAATTTTTTTAATTTAATTAAATTAATTAATTAAATATATGCATGATATACTCATTTTATGGTATTTTGCTTAGTTTGTTTTTTGGGTTATTATTTTGACAGCACATGCAATCTTTTTTGGTGCGGTAGAATTATATTGGCGTGCTTTTGTCAGTGGTGGGGTAATGTCCATGGCAACTATTAGTCTATGATATAAATTTTTTTCTTTCCTTCTCTCAAATATGATATTACCAAATTATTCTTTATAGTTAATTATTGTTAATTTTTTTCACTTTATTTACTGTTGATGTTTTTTTTAATTATATTATTAAAGTAATTAAGTTTATTGAACTTAGTCATTTGGATGACTCGTATTTCATTTTTTTTTCTTTTTTAAAAACAATGGTATTGCATGGATTTTTTTGAAGGTGGAAAACATTTGACCTGGGCACCAATCTAGCAGATGACAAAATTACAAGTACGCAATACATACCACTGAGCGATGGCGCTATGCTATCTATAGCTCAATTGCATGCTTTCCAAGAAGATCAATTGATTCAGACAGTGAGTTGGTAAAGTAGATGCCGGTTTGGTTATATATTATTATAAATTAATTAATTTAATTTTTTTTTTATGAATGTTCAGGCTAGCTTGTGTGTACCTTACCTAATTTTACAGGTCCTGAAGTTAACGATCATGTAAACCTCTAGTAACTCCAAGGTTTATGAGACTCGAATTGGTAACCTTTAAAAAACAAATTTAAAATCTAACCAGTTAAGTTGTATCCTTTAAAGTTAATTTTTTTTTTATTTTCACTCCTGTCAATCCATGATGAAAGGGTGTTGAAGAGTACATAAATAGTTTATTTTAAAAAAAATTAATGTATTAAAATAATTATTTTTTATATTAACATATTAAAACAACCTAAAATGTGTGTATATATATTAAATAAAAGAAATATTTTAAATTTTAATAAAAAAAATAGACCGAACCGTCCAGCCACAAACACCCGAAGATGACATACCTGTTCTGATCTAACTTGTGCACCCAAAAACAAAAGAAGAGAACTTTAAATGCATCCAGACAAATCAAAAACTGTACGAGGGCCACCCTAATTAATGAAGGACGAAAAAGCCTTTCGCCTTTCTGTGACGCTTGGCCTCGGAGAAATGGATAAGCTACACACGTCAGTAAAGAGGAAGGTCTTTTCACTGTTAATTTCTTACTTTTTTTAAAGTGGATTTTCTTGGTGGGTGTCGAAGATTTTCTTTGTTTCGTTCTTCCTGGAAATACCCGTTGCTGGCTATGACTTTCTCCCGTTGCTGTTTTCAAAATTCTCGGTTTGTTTTATTGCCGTCTTTCTTAGAGGATCCACCATGATATTATTAATTTATTACCATCACACCATGTTGTTCTTTATAGTCAATGTCGCACCCGACATCGCGGCGGCCTTAAAAATTTTTATTTTTTTATCTTTGGAAAGAACGGATTTCTGGCATCCTGTTCTTTGATGGGAATATTCTTGTTTAAGGAGTCGCCACCTAGTATTATGGTTACTAGGAACCCTAACTGGCCAACAGAGATTCTATGGTACGTGACTGGTTACGTAAAAGGGAAGATATTATCACTCCTTAAACGTCCTACCTGAGGCAGGCTGCATTGCTAGTTTTGTCTTAAATTGTTAAATGTTTATTTTTTTATGTTATGAAAATTTGCTTACAATATTCCTGACTCTGGCGCCAGTGAATATTAACTATGAATATTTCCAACTCTGGCGTTGATAAATATTACATAGCTAAAAAAAATAAATTTAAATCAAATGTTTTTTTTTATTCCCGACTCTGGCGCCAGTGAATAAACAAATAATAATACATTTATTTTTACGCATGCACCTATATTTTTGTTTCTAGCTAAATAAAATAAAATACAACGAATAAAAATAATATAAATTTAACCGGTATTTTTTTATTCCTAACTCTGGCATTAGTGAATAAACCAATAAATTTACATTATTTTTATTTATGCATACATGTTTTTTTATTTTTTATTTTTCTCTACATTTTTTATTTTTCTGTTTTTTTATTTTTTTTGGGCTGGGCTGGGCTAAATCCAGCCCAGCATATATATTGGTGGTTGGGCTCAGCTCAGCCCAACAGGGGCTGGGCTAGGCCCAGCCAACCCGGCTGGAAAGAAAACAAAAAAACAGATGCACGCGTGAAACAATTTCACGCGTGCATCAACAGTGCGAAGGTAATTAAATTACCTTCGCACTGTTCAAATGTTATTTGAACACAGAAGAGAAATTGAAAACGGCGTACCTGTTTCTGGCAATTGAAGAAGACTGCAACGCTAGTGTGGCCCTTGATTCAGCTGCCTTCCACTCTTTCTCCAAGTATGCCCGTTATCCTATTTTTTTGTTTCTCAGAGATGAAGGACTTCTGTTTCTCTCTTGATTGGGTTAGGTCGTTTCTGCTTCTGGAGATCGTGAGGAGGCTTGCAGCACAGTGATTTCGTTTTCGTCTGTGTATGACTGTCCCCTTCTATTTTCCTTTTGCTTTGATGATGATGAAGGTCACGGCTGGCTGCTTGGGTTCTTTCTGGTTTGCAATGGGCGATTGAGAAGACAGTGATGTTAATGTTGGTTTTTTTGGGTTTCTATGCTTGCGTATTCTCTGTTTTGTTTTTTGGCTGTGTATCTTCTTTCTCTCGGTTTTGCTGGGTTTCTTCCCCTCGGTTTCTTTTCCTGTTCCACTTGGTGTGCCTCTGTTTCTGGGTTCCCCCCCCCCCTCTTTGGTGCTGGCTTGTTCGTGCCTTTTTATAGCCTCTTTCATGCAGAAACCAATTCCCCTTTTAATGGGATCGTGGGCAAGAGATCATGGACTTGAATTGCCGGATTTGTTTCCTGTTGAATCGGTCTGGTCCGTGCGAAACGGAAGGGATGGTGAACAGTGGGATCAAAACGGCGTCATCTTGTATGGAAAAAAATGGCAGATTATGAATTGGTCCCTTTCTGTTTGAAATGTATCAATTGGATCCCTTAATCAATAAATTTTTAATTTTACCCTTGGATTATTTTCAATTAAGTCCCTCAATTTATTTAATTAATCAAATCAAAGTTTAATTAAGTCCACAAACTTATTAATTCTTCTTGATTTCATTAATTAAAATAATTCAAATTTTAAGTAAACTTCCAAACTTATTAATTTTTCAATTAAAACCTTCATTGGATTTCTTAAATTAATTTCAAAGTTAAACCCAAAAAATTTCCAATTCTATTGCCCTTAACCCAAATTTTAATTTATTTTTCATTTATTTCATTTTACTTGTTTTCCATCACCTTTTTAAAAAAAATAAAATAAAATAATTAAATAAAAAAGGTCAAAAATTGAGTTATGACAGTTGCCCCCTCTTTATAATATTTACTATGCAAAGATATATAAAAAAAATCATTTTCTTTTAGCTTTGTGTAGTAAATTTATAAAGAAAAGTAGATGTAGAAAGAACTTTTGCCCTTTTTTTTTTTTTTGTCTGGAAAACTTTGAAAACAGTAGATTGACACATGACCTTTACAGAGAGATGTAGAAATCAAGAAACAAGTCATTTGGGAGACAACCTATTTTTTTGTTTTTTTTTTTTAAAAATGATCGAGGGCTCTAAGGCGCACTCGAAAATAAATAAGACGAGGGCTCGAAGGCGCACTTGAATGTAAGACGAGGGCTCGAAGGCGCGCTCTAATGGATAAGACGAGGGCTCGAAGGCGCGCTCGAATGGAGGTAGGATAGAAAATGCACTACCTTTGATGGTCGAGGGCTCGAAGGCGCGCTCGAAAATAAATAAGACGAGGGCTCAAAGGCGCGCTCGAATGTAAGACGAGGGCTCAAAGGCGCGCTCGAATGGATAAGACGAGGGCTCGAAGGCGCGCTCGAATGGAGGTAGGATAGAAAATGCACTACCTTTGATGGTCGAGGGCTCGAAGGCGCGCTCGAAAATAAATAAGACGAGGGCTCGAAGGCGCGCTCGAATGTAAATAAGACGAGGGCTCGAAGGCGCGCTCGAATGGATAAGACGAGGGCTCGAAGGCGCGCTCGAATGGATAAGACGAGGGCTCGAAGGCGCGCTCGAATGGAGGTAGGATAGAAAATGCACTACCTTTGATGGTCGAGGGCTCGAAGGCGCGCTCGAAAATAAATAAGACGAGGGCTCAAAGGCGCGCTCGAAAATAAATAAGACGAGGGCTCAAAGGCGCGCTCGAATGTAAGACGAGGGCTCGAAGGCGCGCTCGAATGGATAAGACGAGGGCTCGAAGGCGCGCTCAAATGGAGGTAGGATAGAAAATGCACTACCTTTGATGGTCGAGGGCTCGAAGGCGCGCTCGAAAATAAATAAGACGAGGGCTCGAAGGCGCGCTCGAATGTAAATAAGACGAGGGCTCGAAGGCGCGCTCGAATGGATAAGACGAGGGCTCGAAGGCGCGCTCGAATGTAAGACGAGGGCTCGAAGGCGCGCTCGAATGGAGGTAGGATAGAAAATGCACTACCTTTGATGGTCGAGGGCTCGAAGGCGCGCTCGAAAATAAATAAGATGAGGGCTCGAAGGCGCGCTCGAATGTAAATAAGACGAGGGCTCGAAGGCGCGCTCGAATGGAGGTAGGATAGAAAATGCACTACCTTTGATGGTTAAAACTGAAAGGTGGTGGAAAAATACAGGGATTTTTCAGGTGACCTAATTCTCATGGGTGGCCTACCCAGGTTGAAAAAATTCTCAAAAGTGAAAATTTTTCAAAAGCAATTTCAATGTTCGTCATTTCAAGTTGGCCTTCTGCTTGATGGATTCTGTTAAAAAAAATTTCTAATGCAAAAATCATTGCTCAATGTCTCAAAGTTTAGATGATATGCATGCATCTTTACCTGATTTGAAATATAGGCCCCCATTTCTTCTTAATCTTCTCGTTGCTGGTTGATGAGATCTTGCTATCTGATTTGAGTCATTCTTTGTCGTTTAACTTTCTAGCCCACTCGAGTTGGCCCATGTAAGTCTATTTCCAAATTTGTTTGCACAACTCAGCATTTGTGGTGCCCATCGTGACCCACTTGCTTGCTAGATATTTTCTGATTCGTCAAATAATTTGAGAGGATTATTCATTACCCCTCGTCTCACTGCCCTAAACATTCGGTGTCACTTGCTGAAAGGATCGAGCTGTCTTTTGTAAATCAAAATGCCCCCTTGTCTGGTTGAAGGAAATTACCATCTCCTTTTCTAGAATCTTTCCTTCTAAACACAATGTTGCCCCCTTGTATTGGTTATTGCCCCTAAGTGTGCTTTTGTCAGCGACTTAGATAAATAAAGGTTTTAAGAGGTCATTCTCTCATTTCTCTCCTTTTCAGTTTGGTAGAGGAATATGGGTCTAGAATGAATCTTGAAATCTTGATCTTGCATTTTGAAAACAAAAATTATTTCGATGTGAGTCAAGTAACAATTTGCTTTTGAAATCTTGCAACTCCTTGGTTATTTTCTTTCTGGGAAAAGAGATTATTTGCTTTTGTGTTTGGTAACGAGGTCTTCGGTGAAAATATATCATGAGATGACCTTTTATTTTGAAGTGAAGGGCTCGAGAAAAAGCTCGAGGTTTTGTATGAGAAAAACTTGTCTCTTTTTGAACATTTATTTTTATCAGCATGAATAATAATGAGTAGTTTATTCTTGATGTCATGAATCTTATGAAAAAGTATTCTTTTCATTTTGAGAGCATTGTTTATTGTTCTAGATTGCTTGCTTGCTTGATTAGAAAGGACTTTTACAGGCACGTAACATAGGCTGTGGTTTTTGGCTATGAAAGAAAATGATTCATAAGGCTCAAAGAGTGTTTTAGGGTTTCAAAGACTGAAGATCACGATCAATAGTTTGACTTTTGACGTCATTCATATTTTCCTTTGCCGCTCTTTTTTTATTTGCCCCTTTTTTTTTCTTCTTTTTCATTGCTCCGCTAGAGTATACTCACTTTATCTTGGTTATCACTTTTTCTTGTGATATGGGCATGCCCCCTAGTATTTGAGTTTCTTGGGCTCTTTTGCCTTTTGGCTTTCTCATGGCTTTATCCTCTTTCTTGATCATTGAAATTTCACTTGCCCCCTTTTTTATGATGTGGGCATGATCCCTAGCATTTGAGTTTCTTGGGCTCTTTTGCCTTTTGGCTTTCTCACGGCTTTATCATCCTTCTTGATCATTGAAATTTCACTTGCCCCCAGTGTAGGGTGTGATCTTAGTCGGGATTTTTTATGAAAGAAAAATTATTCAGGCTCAAAAAGGGTTTGCAAGGGATGTACTTATTTTAGAACGTGAAAGGAATAACAAAGATGGCCTTTCCTCATTTCAAGCGCAAACAGCTATGATCAATAAACTTTGACCTCGTATAGTGTGATGGTTTATTCTTTGCAAAGATGCATTTCATGAGTTATGAGCAACAAGTTCACTACATACCATTATTCATACATTTAAAAACACATGATTCAAGAGTAACAGGGTAAAGGTGTTTATTCTTTCTTTTTTATATATAATTTAGTCACCTCAATGATGGAGTTGCTTGATTCACTTGTCATTCTACAAGTAGAATGTCAAAAATATCGTTTTTGAATAAACATCAAATTATTTTTTGAAATCAAAATGCCAGATCAAAATTTTTTAAAACTCTAATAGGGAAACTGATTTCTTGGTAAAAAAGATGAATTGCGTATATGAGATCGCACAAGGCTTCAAATATGTGTTTGTGAATCTTTATAAGAAAACTCTCTCAGAAAAAAAATGAATAATGCTAATCGTAAACACGATTGAATGACAAACTCATTATTTTCATTGAAACTTTAGAAAATAAGTTCAACGAGAAAGAACTTATGACAACATCTTGGGCTATGAATACTGGCATGATAACATATAAAGGGGCTAAACATTTAGCGATCATTGATTGGAATTTCTGGAATCTTTCAATCATTCATTCTCCTCGACAAGGGCATCTTTTCAATAATCAATTGAAATCAAATGTAGATAATTCTCGACCTAATATCACCATAGCTTTATCTTCACGATAGTTGATTTCTAGGAGTAGATGTGAAGCAATTAGCTATAAAAATGATAAGTGTCTTGGCAACCACCTTCAGTGAAACCGTTCTTCTTAGTCGGCTTAGCAATCTTACCTAACCCAATGGCTTGTTCAATCCTCTCAGCTATAACGACCAGGTCAGTGAAATGTTGTGCAGAGCTTCTAACCAAGTATTCAAAGTACGGAGCTTTAAAGGTGTCGGAAAATAAAGTGATCATCTCTCTTTCCAACATGGGAGGGTTAACTTGTGCAGCTAACTCACTCCATCTTCGAGCGTATTCTCTTATGGACTCTTTGCTATCTTTCTCCATAGCTTGCAAGCTTAACCGATCAGGGCCCACATCTATATTGAACTTATATTGCCTCATGAAGGCATCAACTAAATCCTTCCATTTTTTAACCTTGGTATTGTCCAATCGCATATACCAAGTGAGGGCACCATTACTCAGACTGTCTTGAAAGAAATGAATCAGCAGTTTCTCATCATCAACCACCTCAGCCATTTTGTTGCAATATGCTTTGAGATGAGTTATAGGGCATTGAGTTCCCGTATATTTGATAAATTCTGGCACTCTAAACTTTTTGGGAATGACAACGTTGGGCACCAAGCACATCTCAGCAGCCTTTATAGGATCATATAGGTGAATTCCCTCAAATGCCCTCATCCTTTGTTCTAGGGCAATGAATTTGTTCAGCTCATCTTCTTTTACCATTTTGCCCTTTTGAGATTCATTCTTTGTAGAATCAATGGTAAACGACATTCTCGTGGGGTATGCTGGATGAAAATGCATGGCTTGTTGAAAATCAGACGACAACCCATTTGCCCCCAGATTCTGTAGATTGAAGGGATCTACAAGCATAGGTTCTGGCTGAGCTGTAAGTGTTGCTTTTCCGGATTTATCTCTTAAGGCCTGCTCAAGTAGGCTAGTAAGCCTTGCGACTTCTTCTTTAAGATTGTCCACCTCTTTTTGATGTTGGGCTTCCAACTGGGCTCTTTCTTCATCTTCCATTTGTTTTTTTCTCGAATGGGTTTCAATAGGGAACCTATATTTCAACCTGAAAATGTAAATCATGCAATTTATGCAAAAATGTTGATTCAATTAAAAATGTGTATGGAATGCAGACACGTCCTTCATGGGATGACAACCTAATAGGAAGATCCTAATTGTTGAGTGCATCAAAGGGTTGGTCATTATCTAGTTTCAAAGGGCCTCTCGCATGCTCAGTGATCGTCCATGAAAGGTCGATATGAGGCTTACAAGTAGTGTGAAAATAGAGGCCCTGAGTAATATCAGTTTGGCATATCAACCACTTCCAAGTAAACAATCAAGCGAGAGTTGGATGGTTTCACGAGTCTTACCCAGGCTAAAGCCATTGGGGTACCGTTACTCCCCCACTTATCTTAAGTTGTAACGTATGTGCTCTTAACGTGATGCATGATAATATAAACAAGGATGAATGCTAAAGCAGTAAAATGCAGGAAAAAATAAACAAATAAACACAACGTAACAAACATTATAGCAATTTACAAACAAAAAGCAAAGCTTAGTCCATTAGTCCCCAGTGGAGTCGCCATTCTGTCGCACCCGACATCGCGGCGGCCTTAAAAATTTTTATTTTTTTATCTTTGGAAAGAACGGATTTCTGGCATCCTGTTCTTTGATGGGAATATTCTTGTTTAAGGAGTCGCCACCTAGTATTATGGTTACTAGGAACCCTAACTGGCCAACAGAGATTCTATGGTACGTGACTGGTTACGTAAAAGGGAAGATATTATCACTCCTTAAACGTCCTACCTGAGGCAGGCTGCATTGCTAGTTTTGTCTTAAATTGTTAAATGTTTATTTTTTTATGTTATGAAAATTTGCTTACAATATTCCTGACTCTGGCGCCAGTGAATATTAACTATGAATATTTCCAACTCTGGCGTTGATAAATATTACATAGCTAAAAAAAATAAATTTAAATCAAATGTTTTTTTTTATTCCCGACTCTGGCGCCAGTGAATAAACAAATAATAATACATTTATTTTTACGCATGCACCTATATTTTTGTTTCTAGCTAAATAAAATAAAATACAACGAATAAAAATAATATAAATTTAACCGGTATTTTTTTATTCCTAACTCTGGCATTAGTGAATAAACCAATAAATTTACATTATTTTTATTTATGCATACATGTTTTTTTATTTTTTATTTTTCTCTACATTTTTTATTTTTCTGTTTTTTTATTTTTTTTGGGCTGGGCTGGGCTAAATCCAGCCCAGCATATATATTGGTGGTTGGGCTCAGCTCAGCCCAACAGGGGCTGGGCTAGGCCCAGCCAACCCGGCTGGAAAGAAAACAAAAAAACAGATGCACGCGTGAAACAATTTCACGCGTGCATCAACAGTGCGAAGGTAATTAAATTACCTTCGCACTGTTCAAATGTTATTTGAACACAGAAGAGAAATTGAAAACGGCGTACCTGTTTCTGGCAATTGAAGAAGACTGCAACGCTAGTGTGGCCCTTGATTCAGCTGCCTTCCACTCTTTCTCCAAGTATGCCCGTTATCCTATTTTTTTGTTTCTCAGAGATGAAGGACTTCTGTTTCTCTCTTGATTGGGTTAGGTCGTTTCTGCTTCTGGAGATCGTGAGGAGGCTTGCAGCACAGTGATTTCGTTTTCGTCTGTGTATGACTGTCCCCTTCTATTTTCCTTTTGCTTTGATGATGATGAAGGTCACGGCTGGCTGCTTGGGTTCTTTCTGGTTTGCAATGGGCGATTGAGAAGACAGTGATGTTAATGTTGGTTTTTTTGGGTTTCTATGCTTGCGTTTTCTCTGTTTTGTTTTTTGGCTGTGTATCTTCTTTCTCTCGGTTTTGCTGGGTTTCTTCCCCTCGGTTTCTTTTCCTGTTCCACTTGGTGTGCCTCTGTTTCTGGGTTCCCCCCCCCCCCCCTCTTTGGTGCTGGCTTGTTCGTGCCTTTTTATAGCCTCTTTCATGCAGAAACCAATTCCCCTTTTAATGGGATCGTGGGCAAGAGATCATGGACTTGAATTGCCGGATTTGTTTCCTGTTGAATCGGTCTGGTCCGTGCGAAACGGAAGGGATGGTGAACAGTGGGATCAAAACGGCGTCATCTTGTATGGAAAAAAATGGCAGATTATGAATTGGTCCCTTTCTGTTTGAAATGTATCAATTGGATCCCTTAATCAATAAATTTTTAATTTTACCCTTGGATTATTTTCAATTAAGTCCCTCAATTTATTTAATTAATCAAATCAAAGTTTAATTAAGTCCACAAACTTATTAATTCTTCTTGATTTCATTAATTAAAATAATTCAAATTTTAAGTAAACTTCCAAACTTATTAATTTTTCAATTAAAACCTTCATTGGATTTCTTAAATTAATTTCAAAGTTAAACCCAAAAAATTTCCAATTCTATTGCCCTTAACCCAAATTTTAATTTATTTTTCATTTATTTCATTTTACTTGTTTTCCATCACCTTTTTTTAAAAAATAAAATAAAATAATTAAATAAAAAAGGTCAAAAATTGAGTTATGACAATCAATATAAAGCTGTAATTGATTCGAGAAAAACATTGATACACCGCACCTGTCTTGTTTTTTTGTTTTTTTGATCACCAACTATCTCTGCTAGGTTTTGAATTCAATGTCTGCAATCATATGTAAAAAAACAAATTGAAATAATGTTTACAAGAAGTATGCGACTACGAGGCCGAGGACCTCTGATCGTGATAGCTCAACTAGCAATACGAGTAAAGGAAATCTCATATTTGATTATTATTATTTGTATTTCTTAATTTACAAGTAAATATAAAATGAAATAAAAATACAAAGTTATGAATTTTTTTTCTTGTAGTTAGCTCTTGAAATTGATTTATTAAAAAATTATCTCAACCTAATAATTTAAATTATCATGTTAAGCTCATATATAATTAAATTATTCTTTAATATACTCCTTTAAGTGAAAGGTCTTTGAATTTAAAATATACCATCTTATACTATTTTGTGCTTGATTTTCATCAAATAAATAGGGATAATAAGATTCAAATTCGTAACTACTTGGTTATCAAGGCTCTGATACCATATCAAAAAACAATCTTAACTCAATAGCTTAAGCTATTAGATAATGTCCAAGATGTGATTTTATATTATTATCTAACACACATTTTCAAGTGAAAACTCTTTGAACATGAAACTTGAACGGACCTATACTACTTTGTATTTAATTTTTATAAAATAAATAGAAATTGTGAGATTTAAATTCATGACCGCTTGGTTATCAAAGCTTTGATACAATATTAAAAAATAATCTCAACTTAATAATTTAATTTTTTTTGTAATATCTAAATATAATTAAATTATCCTCCACCCATTAATATCGTCTTATAGGATATATACATATAGTGCATGTTTTTTTTAAGAAACATAAAGAGGTATATGCTTTTGTGCTTTGCATGATCCTTTTCTTTTTCCTTGTACATGAAGAGGTATAGTGACGATGGTATGATAGATTATTCCGATGGAGTAATGGACGATGAAGAACTCGAGGGCGATCACCATCGGTTCTTCATTCCCGTATTTCTTCTACTTTTTCCCCACTAATCTTATCCCTCTTTAATGTCTCCTTCTGTTCGAAAACTACAACTTTATTTATTTATCTTCTTTTTAAATTTCAAGTGGACCGCAAAAAAACACTCCGAATGATGAAAGCAACTACTTTAACTTTTCGAAATAAAATAAAAACATAGCCCACTGGGCTCACTCTTCGAAATAAAATAAAAAACATATCCCACTGGACTCACTCTTGCGGATACCATACTTACTCATATTTGATTTTTTTATTTTTTATTTTTTTCTCAATTTAATCCATTTTTCAAGATTTTTGTTCACCCTTAATGCTGCCAGCCTCCCAAGATTGACCTTATCTCGCTGGTTGTTATGGGCACATTGCACTAAAGTACATACAAAAGATTTAAATGTTAATTTAAATTTAAGTGAAACTTAAAATAAATGGTGAATTCATCGTTTTATTTATAATGAGGTTATTATGGTATTAAAAATATGGTATTAAAAAATATCAATATTAAATCAATATTTAATTTTATAAAAAAAAAACTTCATTTATAGTTAAAAAAATATACCTTCATTAAAATAACATGAAAATCCATTAAGGAAATACAGTTGAGATTAAATAATACATTTCTCCTAAGTAATTATAATTGTTGTTTTTCCTTGCAAATATATATATATAATTAAATAGAAAATAGATTCTAAAAGCCAAGGTTGTTAAACTTAGTTAAGATTATGATCTAGGTTATGAGTTTGACCCGAATTTATCCATAATCTTGTCATTTATTTTAATTTTTTTTTTTATAAAGAAAGCATTAAATCGACTTTGTTCATAACTTTTTCTCTTTTTTTTTTTTTAAAAAAAAAAACCTTGTTTTAGCAAGCTCAACAAAGTCACGAATACTCTTGTTATGGATTTTTGAATCATACTAGATCAATTCTTATCTGATTTAATTTAAAACTTAGTACAACTCAAAAAACCAAATCAATGAATTATCATGTTAACTCAATAAACTTGAGTGAGTTTAATAAAATTACCAAAGATCTTCCAAGATATCATGTATACAACCAACTAGTTAATAACAAAAATAATAAGATCTTTTTCTATTATTTAATATCAAACAAAAAATAACACACATGTTTTAAATGGTAAAATAATAAATATTACACAAATATGTGTGTTTGGAGGGTAGTGTGTGTAATGTCAATATTAAGATAAATAAATATTATATTGAATTAAAAAAAATATAAATCATCATTATTTATATATCAAGTTAAATTTAAGTCGGGTTTCTTAAGCTAGATTTAATAATTTTAATATCTATGATAAAATAACTACATGAAAAAAATTCCACTGGTGAGTATTCATTAGATTTAAAAGAATTTAAGGTATTGTTTATTTTTGTATTTCAAAAATATTTTTTAAAAAAATTAAAATTATTTTTATTTTTATTTGAAATTAATAATTTTTTAATATTTTCAGATCATTTTAATACATTAATATAAAAAATAATCCTTAAAAAA
This sequence comes from Populus alba x Populus glandulosa, assembly GCA_033617975.1. Lineage (NCBI taxonomy): Eukaryota > Viridiplantae > Streptophyta > Magnoliopsida > Malpighiales > Salicaceae > Populus > Populus alba x Populus glandulosa. Next base: position 19,246,762 of record CM066147.1, on the reverse strand, counting down.
ATATTACTTTAATATATTTTAAAATAAAAATGCTTTAAAAAATAATCATATTCACAGTCTAAAATACCTCTTGTTTGCCAAAAGGCCCAAAATATAGCCATAATCATGTCATGTCTATAATTGTAATATTCGAATGGACACAGCCGTCAGAATAATTAAATCATTTCCAAATTTTACTTGGACATGTCGTTATATCGATCCACTTGACTTTCCAAACCAACAATTTGTCAATAATATATTGTAAAGAGTTAATGATATTTTTGCTTTATTGTTTTAATTCAAGGCTATTAATTTTTAGCAGGGTGGACCAAGTCAATAGTACTCTCGTCACGTTAGATGGGCCTTACTAGATGAATTTCTATGTCATTTAATTTTAATCAATGGATCATCATTTTAATCCCATAAGCTTGTTTTAGTTTAACAATATTTTTAAATAACTCATGGGATAACACGCATATAACTATCTAGCTAGCTAGTTATGAACAAAAATGACAAGGTTATGTCACTAAAAATAACAACTAATATTTATATTTTATGTAATATTGGATAAGTAATTTAGATATTTATACTCTAATAACAAGTAATGAGTATTTATTATTCAAATATTATTTAATATCCAACAAAAAATTATAATTAACAAAACAATGAAGCTGGGGATGATTTTATTGTGTTCTAATACATAGTTTACTATTTATTTTAATAGTGTAATTATTATATTGCTCCTTCCTCATTTTCTCTTTTACATTTGTTTTAGGGGTAGGAAGGTCTTTTTTATAAGACGTTGATGTCTTTTGAAAATTGAGGAGAGTTATTTTGGTAAGTGTGTTTGAGAATACATAGTAAAACAATGAATTTAACCCTATAATGAAATAATTTGATTTTGTATTTTCATATTTGGGAACTACGACATTATCAATGCCATTCAAATATTTTAGCCTTGGATTTAAGAGCTTTGTAGTAATTTCCTCATGGTCTATATGTGATTGTTGACTGGTTTTTGAGGCATTTTTGGTTTTGTGTAATTAGAAAAAAATACCAAAAAAGTTGCTGACACGTGCAAAGCACTCGTCATCACATTAGTCGTTTTGTTGATTTCAGACGGTGCACGAGGTTGACTCTAATGGCTGTACTAGTGCTTTTCCTGCATCATTGAATTCGTCTCAACGTCCTTTTTCTCTTTAGATGACGCATGTATGGTGATTGTACGTCGAAAATGATTTTTTCTTTTCATTCTCTTTCTTCTTGGATTTCAGTGCAGGCCATGCTAAAAATCAAATCTGCCCTTCAATTGTTTTATTCTTTCGATTCAATCTCTTTTCTCTTACTTACAATTTATTTTTATTTACACTGGTTGTTTCTAATTTGATTTTATTTTGATTTCATCTCTGGTTATTTGATTTTTTAAATTTATTTTTAAATTTTGTGCTCATTCTTTAATTTGCTATTTGTTTTGTTTGAATTGTTTTCTTGATCGATTGATTTTCTTATAATTTCACCCTATGTGTTTTTTTCATTTAATTTATATGTCAAATTTGGACATGTTTCTTTTAGTTGCTATTTTTAAATCATTTGCTTGATAGATTTTTTTATATATAATTTCATCCTTAAATATTTAATTTCATTTGATTTTTATGCCATATCCAATCCTATTTTTTTTAATTGCTTTTTTGTTTTGTTTTGCATTGTATTTTTTATTAATTGTATTTTTTTAATTTAATCCCTCGATGTCATATTTAGTCCTAAGAATTTTCTTAATTTTTCTGGGATAATTTTGTTTTTTTTAAATATCTTTATTTGATTTTTTATGTCGAATTTTAAGCCTTTTCTTGCTGCTCATTTTCTTTTGCAAGTTTTTTTTATTAGCAATTTTTTCAACAATTCCATTATTTAAAATTAAATTGGATGACATTTAAGCTTTTTAATTGAACTTGAATCCATAATCTAACAGGTTGCATTTTTTTTAGATTAGATGAGGTTTAAAAAGTTTGTCTGAGATTGCTTTTTTTCTTTTTTTAAAGTTGATATTTTTTTTAAAAGTTTGTTTCTTTTTGTTCTGGTTTTCTTTCAGTTACATTAGCATTAGATTGTTTAATAATCTAGAGAAACTCAAATGTGGTTTTTTCTATCCTTTTTTCATTGTTTTTTTGATCAATTTATTTATTGTTGTCGTGTTTTTTTTTTATATATATATATATTACAAATATATATTAAATTGAATTTGACAATTTACATACCTATCTATATAAAAAAAATAAAAACCTCCATCGATTTGGATAGGTGGTCCTTGTGTTTTGATTAAATTTGCATCCTGTATGCCACAACACAGCCATAATCATGCAATGTATATAATTGTAATAACCGTCATCAGAATAATTAAACCATTTCCAAGTTCTACGTGGACATGTCGTTATATTGATCCACTTGCTACCACTAGTTTCCAAACCGACAATTTGTCAATAATATATTGTAAAGAGTTAGTGATATTTTTGTTATTTTTAAGAGTGTAGTTTTTTATTTTTTTATAATCAAAATCTTTGTTAGAATTCTTTAAATGAATGCTAATACAGTCATTGAATTGATGTTGGCATGCTGATGCACATGTGGAATATGTACAAACATTATATTTTATTTTTAATCGAGTGTTTATACTTTTATTTGCTTGCTGTATGGGTGTTTGTATTTAAAAGAAATAAATTAATTTCTTGTTATCTTTTTAAATTAAAGGTTGGAATTTTAAATCGAGTGAATTTTATTTAACTCAACGTGGTCATACATGGGCAATACAAGAAGTAAAATCTTGAAGAACCTAATTTTAGGCTGAAAGTTTTTTCAACAAATCCACAACTTCACTCATGGCAGGCCTATCTCCCATGAACTCCTCTGTGCACAAAGAGGCAATCCTAAAATATTCCTTGACTTGATCATCTCCACTCAAACCCTCCTTCGGCATGTTACAATCCAACATCTCCATATGACGATCTTGCCCCAACATCTTCTTAACCCATTCAATAAACCCCACCTCTTTCTTCTCCATCACCTTAGGCAAATCCGGCCTCTCTGCCGTCACAATCTTAGGCAAATCCGGCCTCTCTGCCGTCGCAATCTCAAACATCAAAATCCCAAAACTGTAAACGTCTGCCTGCACCGTCGCTCCGATGGCACCGTCTTTATACTCCGGTGGCATGTACCCAAATGTCCCCGCAACCTGCGTGGACACATGCGAGTGCGACGCGTCGACTCTACGGGCAAGCCCAAAATCAGAGATATGGGCCTCAAAGCTCGAGTCCAACAAAACGTTACTAGCCTTAATATCCCTATGAATAATGGGAGTATCAAGCCCATGCAAATAAGCAAGCCCATTTGCCACGCCCATAACTATCTTGATCCTCGTCTCCCAGGGTAACGGGAACTTATCTAAGTTTTCGTTATCCGTTGATGATGTGTCGTGAATCCACTGGTCAAGACTCCCTCTTTCAACGAACTCCAGAATTAAAACCCGGTCCCGGCCCGAAACACAATACCCGAGAATCTTGACAATATTTCCATGGCGTAACTCACCTAGAGTCTCCATCTCGGCGCGAAACTCACGAAAACCTTGAAAAGCGTCCGGGTCAAGCTTTTTAATAGCAACCGTGGAGCCGTTGTAGAGTGTAGCTTTATAAACCAAGCCGAAACTGCCATCGCCGATGATTAAATCGGTGGAGAAGTTCTTGGTGGAGACTTTTAGCTCTTCTATGGAGATGTGGTTTATAGTCGGGTCATAAGAGGCGCTTTCGTCCATTGTTACGGAGGAGAGCTCCAGGTTTGCTACGGTTCTGGTCTGATGGTGGCGGAGGCGGCGTCTATAGTCGTGGTTTTTGGTGGACTTGCAGACGAAGGCTATGAAAGCCAAGATAATTATTAGGAAGAGGACGCTGCCAGCGGCGGATGCGGCGGCGGCTATGAGAGCGGGGTCCATTTAGAGAGAGACGGAGAGAGAGTGGTGGTTTCTTATGTAAGAATCTTTCCAGGGTTTAGAAGTCGACGAGGGAAGGTGGAGGGCTAGGTGTTGGGGAAGGATAGCGTAGAGGGCGGAGGACGATGGGTTGAATCATAACGTGCATTGTCAGACTGGGTCCCACCATGATCATGATATTGATTTTGATATTAAATTAGGTATCTTTGATGTTGCGGAGGGGCCGCGTGTCTTAAAAAAATCATTATCATTTAAAAACCTGGGTTTATCATGGGCCACAAAAATATTGAAATTCTAAACTCATCTCTTTCCATTTTGTTTAGAATTTCAGAAACCTGGGTTTATCATGGAGGCCCAAATCCAATACCTTCGAATATGTTTTATAGCAAATAAAAATATTATTACTAATTTCAATTTTGTTTTGGTTGAAATCATTTAAAAACTATATATTTTTTTAAAAAAATATTTCAAAAAACAACAATCATACTCCCAAACATCCAACTAACCACTATAACAAAATATACTTTAAAAAATAATCAAACTAACCACCACCATCCAAGGAAAGAATTTTATTATGCTATCAAGGATGAGAGGCAAGAAGACATCATGTGATCGAGCAATTTGTTATTTATTTATTTATTTTGGAAACAGTTGTCAACATGTTCAGTATCCTAGATACTTGACTTCATTATCATTACCAGGTTCTTCAGAAGGTCGTGCTTGTTCAAGTGTCCTTTGTGGAGTGCAAGCAATGTTCTTGATAATGGAGGAATAAAGGTCAAATTCTGCCTTCAATTTCGTGCAGCATACCTGTATCCACTTCTCAGCAACAGTGGTGGGTACACTGTCTTGGCTATCCCTCTCATGCTCTTCGATCACGGGTCTTATTTCATTGTACAACAAAGAAAGTTCAGAGGCTGCATCGTTTTTCATTTCCTGCCCCGGAAATAAGATTTAAACATAAGAAAAAGGAAATAACATTGCATCCGCGAGCGCGCGCATGTATATGTTACTCAAAGAGAGAGGAAATAATAATGAAACACAGCTACATTAGTTCTAACACTGATGCTCTGCAAGAAAAGGGCTACATGAATAGCCAGATACCAATTTCTTCAGAGCAGTCAGGTGGATACAGTGTCAGAGTGTCTATCCCAATTATAATTATGATGAACGAGATTAACATCTAAAATGAAAAACAAGAAAAATATGACGTTTTTAGGTTTGTTCTCAAGTCCTTCATTCCTTGCTTCATCATACGGTTTGTATAATACGGAAGAAGGAAGACATGGAAGTTTCAATTCTACAAAGCCCCCCCCCCCAAAAAACATCCACCAGCTTTGCTCTAATAGCACTTTGCATCCTGTATTTCTTAACGCCTTACCTCTTGCATCATATATTTTGGTTTGAATATGAAATGTGCATCCTATAGTTTTTTCTACAGTAATAAAGTTTTGTTCTTGACCCTAGTAAATCCACATGTGAGCGAGCGCACACAATATTATTTTAGCAACCTTTTAAAAATCCATAAATGCCCCTGCACTTCTTAACCATGCTTTTTTTCTTTTAATGTAAACCACTTATCCATGGTTGGGTGAAATTAAGAGGCCAAATCCTAATGAGGAAATTAATCAGCCTTTTTGGTTTATATTTAAACCAATTGTGATGAATGTAAGGCTGGGAATCATCTCCACCTTTGCTTGCATAAAATAGTTTAATTACAAATGTGTAGGCACACTTGCAAGTATGTGTATATGTACAAGTACATAAATAAACCCATACCTCATAAGTGAGCACTTCCTCTTGAGCTTCTTTCACTGCCAAGAGTTTAGTAACATGCTTTGCATCAACTTGCTTTTGCATCAAATGTTTCAACTTTCCTGTAGAATATTGCTTTGATCGTTTCTTTGGCACGGGCCCTGATCCAATGTGATAATTCCGGCATGCACTATTACTTCGGATGCGAGATATCATTGCATTCTTTGGTGCAAATGATTGTGGTGTACCTTGGGAATATAATGCCATCTCTTCATTAGCTTCAGCTTTTACTGCATTCATAACCACACCCTCCATTGGAAAAGAATCAAGTGGTTGAACACTAAGAACAGTGGATTCCAAGGGTTTTTCAGATTCCACATCAAAATTCATCACTGTGGAATATTCAATTTTCCCACCAATATCATATTCAGAATCGGAGTTTGCAATTTTGAGGAACTTGGAGGAAGGTTCATCTTCCGCAGAATCATATAGTGGAATTTTTTCAATTGAATACCTGTGTCCAAAAATCAATTTGAAGTAAATATGGTAACAAAGTACATCCATATGAATGGTTTATCACAAAGATGTAGTCCAAGGGCACACCTTAGCCAGAGAACAAAGTTAGCAGTCAATTCAGGGTATTAGTATATGCACATATGAAAAGGTTTTTGTTCCATGATAATTTCTTTAAGATTCAAGAGCAGGTGTATACATATTTTCATTTTATTCAAATCTTAAAATTGCTGATACTTAACCTAGATGTTGGCGGAATATTTTCTCTTTGCAAGCCATCACAAGAAGAATTTTTCACGGTAATGGAAGAAAAAAGGTCCAATTTTGCAGTCATTGGACAAGATAAAAAACAAATTAGCATTTAAACCACCATTTCCACCTTAATGTATGAAACGGCCAATTACAAAACAATATAAGTGTTATTTTATCTATGATTTCCTGATAAGGTGTAGCAGATCTATCAAAAGAAACAGGGATGCCTTGTAAACATGGATAGGAACAATATTGAGATGCAGCAGGCAAAAAACTAAGGCTAGATTCTATTGCACATTGTAAATTACTGGGAAATAATATGGTAATATTGGCCACTACAGGTCAACCTTAGATGGAAGAAGCACAGTTGTCCTTGCTACTGGATGCAGGTGAGGGTTGGTAACTAAACCAGCTAAACTAAGCACTCCTATCCTTGTTGTGTTGACTGTCACTAATCACATAAGTTGATAATGACCTATCCCATCTGAATCAGCAGGGAAGGATAAAAGGCAAGTTCCTCATACATGATTTCAAATGTTAGGAAGAATAAAGATTAATAGCTGCCTCTATACATGTGCCAAAATAATTCAATAAAACTATGATAAACAAATAAAAATGAATTTTTTTTTGCTGCACAATGAATCATAAATAAGAATACATTACCTGTCATCGTCATCTTCCCAGAGATAAGTATCTTCCTGTTGAACATGAGGAGAGAGGAAAGTTTATCAGAAGTTCCAGAACCACATCAATGTTGAAGCTCATCAAAGATAAGCAAAACAAAGAAAAACATAAATAAGGAAAGGAACAATACTCACAACATGAGATTTCTAAATGAGAACAAATTCATGGAAAAATAGATTCAAAACGTTATAAACACATTTTGCTACAATATTTAGCAAGAAATGAAACTTTGCCTTTCATTAAAACTTCAGTTTCAAATCAAATACATGGTCAAATGTGTCAAATTCTCTCTAAGTTCAGATTCACCATTTGAAAGTTTACCTGGAAACCACGAGATTTTGCCCCAAGAAACCCAGAACAGTTGACTGCACCACAGAGGCAGCGAACTTTGGCACCACCGTACCATTCAAAATTATAATTATATGCCAGTTCAGTTCCAGCAGAAATGTTTTGCTTCGCAAATATTCCAACCCTTATTTCCCCCAAAACTGTCCACTTTCTTGTCTCACAATTTGGTTGGCTACAATTTTTTTTTAGTTACAAGTCAAAGTCAATTCAAAAACCAAAAAAGGATGTGAAACCAAGAAACATCTAAAACAAATAGAAAAATTTATCTTCTGATCTAAGACACTCACCATGAATGATTTATAAACCTTGCAAGGCTTCCCTTTTTAGTGGCGTCGATAGATTCAATGGAATTCAGTGAAATGATAAATGCATCTTTGAGTCCTGCATCAGGCCACGTGAAAAGATGAAGCTACCTTCAATTGAAAAGTGATCCAGGCATATCTATGATGAAATTCATTCTACCTTGATTTTCATAAACTTGGGATCTTTTCTTTGCTTCTTTCCAGGATATTACCTCTCCACAGTACTCAATAATAAATTGTCCTGCCTGCATTACTTAGAAAAGGAGGGCTCTGAGCATAATTGCACCCATTTTATGATAACATATAGGCAGAAATATTAGGGACAAATTATGTTACCAATTAGTAATGGTGCAATGACACGCATTAGATACTGATTACTGACAGACCACCTAAATAATTTACTCCTGTGCATATTTAGCAAGTAGATGAACTTTCTTGTCTTTGCCTTGAAGCGGCTAATAACAGAGAACATATTATAAGAGAATCCACCCAAGGGAATATATTCTAAAAATGATTGCAAAAGCTCATCCCAGGTAGATCATTCTCACCTTTATCTCCTCTTCAGCAAGAAGACCCCACCCGCGGCCCTCGGTTTTAAACAACTGTGTTTTGGTATACTCACACTTTTGAAATCTCTGTTAACATCAAACAGAAAGATAACAAGAAAAAAAAAAAGAAGGGATAGTTTCAGTAATGTTTGAACAAGTAACCTCAAAGGTTCATCGAACTTCGTAAAGGTGCCATTATCGAGATATTATGCAAAGAATTAAGAATCATAAACCAAATTCCATGTCAATAGGATCTGAAAGGCCCAGAGTTATTACAGATGATATGAGAACTGATCTAAGATCTAGAACCAATTCTTCCTTGATGATGTATGATTCTTTTGCTATGATTCAAATTTTAAAGTTGACTTTGATTTTGTTGTGTGCAAACCTTCCATGATGAGAAAGCCAATGTTCAAGCAAGGCTGCAAGTGGAGCATATTGTTACTCAAATTTGACATCAATAGTACTTGAGAAAACTACTCTCGTCAACATTTTGGATTGATGAGCTTCCCCGCAATGAGAATTGTCTTATACTTGAGAAATACTTTCAGATGTTATGAAAAGACCTTAAAAGATCATGAAGAAAAACAAGAGGCATTGAAGAGGGCATGTGAATAAGCATGTCACACCTGAGGGTGATGCTTACACACAGGAGTGGATTTGTGTGGAATATGAACAATAACAATTTTTTTTAATAAAAAAATAACACATTTTTCCTTTTCTTTTAGGAGAAAAAAAAGAAGAAGCTTATTGGATGGAAAGTGGAAAGGCTCAATCACAGCGAATGTATGCATTGTACAATTATTCTCTCTTAATGTTTGACTGGCCCAACTCAATGAAATTATTAAAACAATGACTACATATCGAGCATACAACATTTATTACTGTAACGTGTAGTCTACACAGACAGAGAATAAAAACTTCACGAGTATGTATGTTATGTACATGTGCACCCCGAAAGGTACTGGAATACAGTAATCATTGGGGTTTATAGAAATGACGCAGATATGCAGTATTGATGTAACCTGACCTGATTCTTGCAATAGACACCACAAGGGCAATATCCAGGCGTGCACTCTGTGCTTGTTAATAAATTCAGGCACCTCTCCCCACAAGCACTGTCAGGATCATCGCCATTAAACTTGCATTCACAGATGACAATGTCTTCTTCCTTCTGTTTCTTATGTCTAGAAAAGCAATCAAGAAAAGCAAATCAACAGATTTCAGTGAACGAAATCCTAGAGTGCACCTAAATCCTAGAGTGCAGCCCCGACCAAAATGTACAAGTTCACAATAACATGAACAATTTCCAACTAGACCAATAAAAAATGTGTAAGCAAACTAAAATTGGAAAAGAATTTGACATGCTCGGATCCTCCGCAAAGAATCTTATCAGGTGAAGCAAAACAGGAAAACACTAATATGATAATACTAAAAGTTGAAGTTCATGAGAGAGAGAGAATCACGCACACAAACCTAGCTCCACATTTAAATGCAAAGGCACATTGCAACCAAAGTTGTAAATTTTCTAAACCTATTACTGAAATTAAAAGATGCTGCATTCAATTTTCTAAAGATAAGATGGAAGTAAAATAGGTGGTTAAAAATTGAATCCAGCAATTAGAACAGTTAAAAGTAAAATAAAATGAAGAGAAGATGATGCCTTACTTTCGATATATAAAATCATTCCGTTCAATATGCTCATAATGAGGCAGCTCTTCAGTCCATTGATCCTTCAAAACAAGACATTGTCTCCTCAGATGCATATACATAGCCATCTCATAATAAAGCAAGACAAATACATGATCAGGTAAAAAGGCTGTTTTCAATGACTAATCTATAACAGAGCAATCACTACTTTCATTGGTTATTAACATCCAAAGTTTTTATAAGTTCATGCACTTTTGTTTAACTAAGTTTATATGGTATTATAAGCTCATATTCCACATATAAAAATTCACTCATGAGTTTATACTGATTGCATGTTCAGCCACACGTGACAGATAAAAGTTCAATCAGAACTCAACCCATGAACTTCATAGAATCTGAGACTTGATCAATTCCTTAAAGCAAGCACAAAAATAATTCAAATTTATAACAGAGATACTAAGCTTAAATTCTACCATTTCGTTAAATCCCATATTCTCCAGGTGCTTTAACAACAGTGAAATAAATAAAACAATCAGCGTGTAAGAAATTCATGCTGATGATAGAGTTCAACAATAAAAAAATTACTCGCAGATACAAGTGTGTGTTGCATGTGCAGACGCACTTGGGTACAAAACACTCATGTAGTGCCAGAAACAATATCACGTCTTTTAAAAGTTGAAACATGCAATGAATGATACTGTGATACAATCAGCTGCAAAAAAAAAGGGACAATAATTCGATAGCCATGACTGACTCAACTAATAATATGCTCTGGAAATCCAAAATCCATCACAGAAATAAAAACAAAACAGTAAATGCCATCTCCAGAGAACCGGATTGCAGACTTCACTTTGATATGTCGCCTAAGGTTTCCATCACTTTGTGTACAAAATAAGCTAATAATCCAACAGGAAAACTATTCTTTTGCTCCCAATGCAATCATTCACTGCTCCATTCAGTAATCAATCTCAAGTCAATTGCTTCCTAAATGAAGTAAAATTCTAAAATTTAAGAAAGAAAGGGTGGCATAAATTAAAATACCTAAAAACCCAGTTTCCCTTACTTATGTCCCCCGTTTCTAAGTAAACAAAAAAGACCTGCTCACTTGACAAAATTCAATTCCTAAAGAGAAATACAAAATCGTAATTCAAACCGAATTCGAGACTAACCAAACAGACCCATTGATTTAAACCAGAAGCTAAGAACGTTAACAATTTGTTCAGATTGAAGAAAAAAAAAATTGAAGTTTCAGAAACCCTTACATTACTGCTTCCTTCGCCCACTTGGCACCACAGATTCTCCATGGAAGTAGACCTCACCACAGATTGAAATTAAACTGTGGGATTCGGAGCTACGTTTTCTTGTTATTTTTTCTGCGTATGTTAGATATTATTACCAGCTAGATGAGACCCACGCTCAGTCGCGGATAGAAAGTTTTTTTCATGCGAAAAAATATAGAGGTATTGTCAACTTTTTTTTTTTTTTTTAGCATGAATAAAATTTAAATGGTAAACTGAAATGTTAGAATAAGTTGTTATTGATGAAGAAAGATCACGAGGCAGTTTCACATTGTATTTTTATTTGTGGTAGTTTGTGCTTCAAATATAAAATAATATAAAATTATTTTTTTAGTTTTTTTTATAATTTTGATGGAATAATATTAAAAATAAAAATATCTAAAAATATTTTTTTAATATATATTTTTTATCATAATACTAAACAAATACTGATGAAAAATACGATGCACCATAATATTATAAACACACTAAATATATCTTTTGTTTAATAATGTGGTGCATTGGAGCGTGATATCTGAATTAAGAAATTAAAATATAAATATAAATTAAAATATATATGGTTTCTATCATGAGGAGTCATTCAAACAAAATTTATTAAATTATAAGATATTTTTTAAAATAGAGTAGTAGTTTTAATTGTATTAAAATAAAATAACATGTTGGTATAATTTTTTTTTTTCTTATTAGTATTTCTTATCTAAGAAATATGACCTTTTTATTCCATGTTATTTGTTTAATAAAAATCCAAAGCAATAAAAAAATGTAAAAAAAAAATGGATGATTTAAAATAAGGATAAAAGATTATCATTTTAAAAACTCCTTTGTCTTGTTAACATATATTTTTTTTTTACATTTTCAATATATGTTTTTTAGACAACATATTATTGTAATCACAAGAGAACTTTTCATTAACTTTTATTTTTTTGATAATTTTGACACAAATATATGGAAAAATATAAGAAGAATATATTACTTACACATTGTCTTTGAACACTTTTTTATAATATTATTAAACTTAGACATGTCTGGTGGGTCAACCTAGAGACCCCATGACTTAACTTCTTTTTTTTTTCTTCGGGTTTTAAATTAAACTAATTGGAAGTTGATTTAATGTAATTCAATCGATTTATGAGGTTAAAATGCAACCTAGTCAAAACCTTGTTTGAACTAAAAAAAAAATAAGGTGTTATTTTAACTTTGTTTTTTTAAATTATTTTTGTTTAATTACACGATCATGAAAACAGATATATATGGAAAAATAATCACATAAAAGGTTTTATAAAATAAGTGTTTGTTAATATTATAAAAGGAATGCTATTATTTTATTAGAAAGCAAAGTGAAAATTGAAAGATATACAATAAAAGAATATCTAAAAATATTTTTAATCAATTTATTTTAATAAATTCTAGTTAAAATTGAAGAACATGTATATAAAGGCTAAAAAAGGCTAGCCGTCTAGATTTGTGTGGATCATTGTATTAAAAAAAAGGTGAGCTCACACCTCACCATTCATTTTTTCTCTTTTTCTTAAAATGCTCGCAGCATTCTTTTCCTCAAGAGGTGGCGTGTGTTTGTTTGTGATGGATAAATTGTAGCGGGAGTCCTTGTTAGATGTCAAAGCTGTAGTTCACACCTAATTCCTAAAATAGTTGTCACATCCTTGGCCAGGTTTTTTTTCCCCAGGTAGAATAGCATGGTCATTGCTCGAAAGAAATTGATCAAACTTGTAGAAAAAGCATGAACACCATGTTTGGATGTTTGTTTTTAGTCTGCATTTGTCAACATGGATCTGGAGGCCCATAGGAGCCGCTGGGAGGTCTATCAGCGCTTGGCCCTTGGGCTCACTCTCGGATTCCATTATTTGCTCGAAGCTCAGCACTAAGAACTTAGCAGGTTTATCCTTTAAAGGCATCTCTCGACAAAAGATACAATGGGTTAGACACTCGAGTCTTTCGGAAGCGTGCGTGTGGATTCTAAGATTTCCAAATCATAAATCCCGTGCTTGCTTTAAGTGCACGGGAATTAAAACTCAATCAAATCTGTACACTAGAGAGCTTTACTTGGCATTGAAAATAAATAATTGCGAGCAAAAGTCAATCTGAAAAAGCCATCGTGAGAACTGTTTTGAAAATATGGTTGTTGTTGTTTTTTTTTAAAGTATTTTTTATTAAAAATATATTAAAATAATATTTTTTATTTTTAAAAATTATTTTTAATATCAGTATATCAAATATCAAAGTAAACTAAAAACAATAAAAATTTATTAATTAAAAAAATTTAATTTTTATTTAAATATTTTTAAAATGCAGTAATGATGACTTGTTCCAAATATTACATGTATAAATGTAGACACACACGAGGAAGAAAAATGTTCCAGGCTACATAAATGTAAATCTATCCGAGAGACGATTCGTATGCAGCTTTGACATCGTCAGAAACATTGGGAACTCATTTCTGCTTCTCCACTAATGTTTTCCAAGTATTGGAGGCAGTGAATTGAATGCCTTAATTCTTAAAACCTGGTGTGTTGTTTTTTAAAATATATTTTATTTGAAAAGATATTAATATATATATATTTTTAAAATACTAAAGAAAATTAATTTAAAATAAAAAAAATAAAAAAAATTCAATTTTCTTTAAAGATATATATGTTACATAAATAAATGGAAACGCACGAGGGAGAAAAATGCAGCAGGCTGCATATAAATTAAAGTTGATATTCACAAGATAGATTGCACTAATATTATTAATTTATTAATGGAAAAACAATTCTAGAGAAAATTTTGACATCTTCAGAAATATTAGAAATACACTTTTATTTTAATAAAGTGTGAGTTTTGTACTGTTTTAAAGAAAATACTTTTAAATAATTTAAACATCTTAACGGTAAAATTATTCAAAAAACACTAAAAAAAAACAATCAATTTAACACTTTTCAATCCAAATTTACTTTTAAAAATACTTTTAATCACACCTCAAATACACCACCTAATATGTATTAATTGTGTCTGCGTATAGGAGGCAATGAAATGAATGCCAGCCACAGTACATAATGTACATGGTATTTAAGTTTTATTTGACGTTGCAGTCTAATTATTTTATTAGTTTTAATTACTTTTTTATATATAAAATATAAATTTCATTTTTTTTTAAATTTTTAATATATTTTTAAATAAAAACACTTTAAAAAATAATTCTGACGCACCTCGATATTGGCTCTTCATCACCTAGGGTTGTAGTATGTTTCAAGGGCTACGTTGTTCGCCCATTAAAATAGTACGTGAGCTGGGTTTAGAATATCGTGAGGCAATTCAGTCCATATTTAGTGTAGGTGTTAAAGCATTGAAAGGACCTTTTCCTAATACGAGAGAACCTTACCAAGAAGGACACACTTCTAGTGTACCGGTTATTGTATTCACAATAAATACTGGGTAGCCAAATGTGTAGCGGATAACTACTGAAAGTAGTATTATACTTCCAAATATTACTTCAAAAAGGGCAAAAGCATGCATAATAGAGAATACTTCCAAATATTACTTCAAAAAGGGCAAAAACATGCATAATAGAGAAGAAAAAGGTGAGAAAAAACAAAGACGAGGAAAGAGGATGGTAATTATTCCCTTCAAACACAAATGGGCAATGACATAATTAAAATAGTTAAACACGGGTTGAATCAGAAGAATATCTGGTCTGGTTCTGGTTCTGGTTCCAGTCCTGGTCTTGGAAAGAGAGCATCATGTAGTTTTAGGAAAATGGCATCCCTAAGAATCTTTCTCATTTCTAGCCAGGCTGTTAATCATTCCATAATCTCATGTTACAACATCATCATAAAGTATTCTTATTTGTCCTTTTTACCCTCAACAAGTTTCCTGTTCTTAAAAGATCCCCCCCCCCACCAGCTCATATACTGCTCCTCTTTTTTTTTTTTTTAAGATAAATAACTGGATTTGGAGGCCTGCGTTTGAATAAAAATAAATTAAATAAAAAAATTATTAGGACTATTTGACTTATTATTAAATTTAATTAAATAGATTAAAATTGAAATCCATTCACCCAACTCATTGTCTACTTCAAATTTAAAATCATATAATATATAAATTGTATTGGTATAATTTAATAAACTTTGATGATTTAAAAACAACATGAATAATGGTTAAAAAAACATGAGTTAACTTAAAAAATAATTGAAGATGGCCTGTTTTTTATTATTGAAATGTTAACATATTAGATGGATTCAAGATTCGTAATTTAATCCATTAATTTTATAATTTGGGTGACGAACTTCACTAAATTTAGTATTTTATATAAAGCTATTTTATTTAATTATATGATAATAAAAATAATATTTTTAAAATCAATTATAAACCAAATATGAGAATGTTTGTTTTGAAATTGTAATAACATTATAAAAAATAAATTGAAACAATTTATGAAGATAAATTTAAAATTAAATAAAGGGTAAAATTATATAAAAAAATAAAAAAAGAGAAAAAATGCAAAACAGAAAAGAAAAGAAAAGGGAAAGGTAAAATAATAATAATAAAAAATCACCCCTTTTCTTTTCTTGCACGTATAACAGTGAAGGAGATAAATTTATTCCCTAACTCTTTCGAGTATATTAGGTAATAATAAGTAATATCTTCGTTCCATTTTGCATGTCTAACAAGATTAAATCTTTTTTTAAGTTATCTTAGCACATTAAATAATTTTAAATTCCTTTTCGGACGATTTTAATGATGCATTCTCTACATTGATACAATGCATCTAAAAGATATTGATTCAATAATTTGTGGTGTTTTAGACTTTGGTATATATTATTTTTTAAAATAGTTTTATACTTAAAAATATATATTTTTTATTTTTTTTAACATCAACACCTTAAAAAACAATAAAAAATATTTAAAAAAACTTCTACACACATAATCAAAGTTGACAAACACTCTCTGGACAGTACATTTCATTACCATTGATATTTTGCCTCATCATCTTGACCCCACAACTATACCATAGGAAAGTGAGTGTCAAATTAGTACTTTCCTCGCACAAAATTAGTACTAGCAAGTCGCAAGCGAATTTTCCCATTAGACTGAAAGGTAAGGGTAAATTAGTAATTGAAATATCCGATCAGAAAATGTGACGTTAGATTAAGAGGCCAGGTAATACGAAATTAATGAATTGATTTTATTTAGTATCTCAAGTATATCCTCCTCTTTCTCCTCACGGTGAATTAAGAATTTCACTTTTTTTTTTTAATTTGTTTTTCAATTACAAATAAGAAGTACTCCTACAGTTTAGAGAAAAGAAAAACATTTATATTTCAACACTAAAAAAAAAAAAAAAAAAACGCAGAGAGAGGAGGTCCAGAGCGGAAAAAAATTCCAAAACCCAAAAGCAATTTTTATTTAAAATTCAAAAACCGAGTCTAGTGTATTTGTCATGGCTTACGTGAGATTGATTTATGTTTTTGGGTTTCTTTTTTTTGAATGAATTTTGTAATGAGAAGAGAAGAAGCAAGAGCTAGCTGGAAGTGTTCGACTCTTTGCCTGTGTAGTACTTGTACTAGTAGTAGTTGAAAAAAAGCGGAGGAGACTCGTGTGGATTACTTTAATGGCAAAGCGCGTGTTCGAAGTATGGAAAGGAAGTAATGTAAGGCTTTATTTTGCACACGCTTTTTTATTTTTATTTTTTGTGTAAATAAGTGGTTTTAGCATCTGGGTTTGGTTTAGATTTGTTTCATTTGTTGTGAAACTTGTGGGTTTTGCTTGAATCTTTGTGTTTCTTTGTTAGGGATTGCTTTAGAATTTTGCTTAAAAAACTACTGTGTAAGTGGTTCTCTGTTTGGTTACTGATAAAATGGAGGAAGTAAGGAAAGTCTTGGATTTTCTGTTATTTTGAGCTTTTAATTTATTGCCGAGTTGAATTAAAAATCTGTATAGCTTTCTTTCTTTCTTTTTTTGGTTTTGTAGAGTTGTATGCCATTTAAAGGGGAAAAAAGAAGGAAGGAAAGAAAGAAACTGGAATCTGAAATCTGGAATCTGGGATTTTTTTGGTGATATATCTTTAATTTTTGTCACAGTTGACTGTTCTTTGTACTAAATCAGGCGCTGGGTACATATCTTTCTGTTAATTTGGGGATGGCTTCAAGGGCTACGAATAGAACCATGGAGTGCGTTTTCAAACCTTTTTAGATTCTGGACTCATGTTTCCTTAATTATGGCGGTACAAGAATTCATACAGTGGACTAGCTGGGTGACTTGGTTAAGCTAGAATCTAAACTTGGCAACATTGTAGTATAAAGATTTTGATGGGAGTGTTAATGGTGGAATGATAGGTTTACAATTATGTTTAGTAGTGTTCGTGTTCTGTTGGTGGCATTGCTACTGGCACTGATATTGATGGTTGCCTTGCTTTGGGGGGGGGGGGGATTGCAAGTGCCTTTGAGGTTTGGAGTTAGGATTCATGGCTCCACCAACTTACTAAGATAATGATTTCTCATGCCATAGTTTGGTTGGATAATTTTCAATAGTAAGGGAGCACTCACTTAAGTTGTAATAACTTGGCAAGAATGAACAGTGGGTCCATAGATTCATTAAAGCATTGAGCATGTTACTCGGTTGTCCTTAAGCAGTGAAATTATCTTCGTTGACATGAGTTGGACATGTACCTGTGCATCTGAGGTGGATGATCTTGCAACCTTGTTATTCTTTGGGAGGAGTGCTAGGACCTCTGATCTGTACACAATTTGCAGGCTTGAAAGAGGGGAGTTTTACTTTAAGGATTTTTTCGTATTTGTTTTCTTAAACCAATTGCTCAAGATTCATAAATTACATGCTAACCTTGGATTGTTTACATGCTATTACCAAATATTGCAAGCATAGACGTGTTCTCTTTATTCTGTGTGCTTTACTTTGTCAAGTTTCATTCTTCTGGTCAAAGTTAAGAATGATCATTCCACGAAACTTTCAGTATCTGATTTTTTTTGCCCATCCTCTACAGAAGTTCATCCTTGGTGGGAGATTGATATTTGGACCTGATGCTAGATCACTGATTGTCACTTTATTGCTGATCATTGTTCCTGTAATAATCTTTTGTGTGTTTGTTGTGAGGCATCTTCGCCATGAATTTTCACCAGACAATGCAGGGTATGCGATTCTGGTGGTAGCTATTATCTTTACTATATATGTAAGTTTGCTTAACCCCTTGGTGTTTGATGACATTGTTCTTGTTATAGGAATTTTATAGAACAAATTGTGCTATTTCTTTGATAGGGAATTTCACGTGCTCAAGTATGCCCACTTTAAGATAGTTGGTAGGCTACTCTATTATGGTTAGTGTCCAATGACTTTCAGGGTCTTCCCATAAATATTCTGATGCCTCATTTTATTAGTGGTCATGCTGGAGTCTTCTTTTGTTTTATAATCTCTTATAACTTGAAGAAAGTGATTTACATGTAAATCTCAAGCCCATGGTATATGGGTTTTGAAGCACCACAGGGTGGCATGAATCATGTACTTGACAGTGCCAGGCTCAATACGAGAGGCTGTTAGTTGTGAAAACATGGTGACAATAAATCATCTCTGTGACATTTCTGTAGGAACTGAATTAAAATAATCCTTAACCTTGTTCTAGAATTTGATGGTAGAAACTTGAAAGTTGTACAATCTTCTGGGTTTTTTCAAGTGAATAATATTCGCGGTTCAATGCACCTGAGGCTGTTGCTTCTGGGTTTTGAGAATTTCTTTACATACAGTGTATAACTCAAATGGGGTAGGTTTGGAAGCATGCCTTCTTGGATCACATACATTAAAAGGCTCAAACTCAAAATAATGCCCCGCAGTTGTTATTATGTAGTAAATCCATTATGCAGTGTGGTGGTATATTTTGGATGATTGCTAGGACTAATCTCTTGTCTGATATTGACAGGTGTTGGTTCTTCTTTTTCTCACATCAGCCAGGGACCCGGGTATTATTCCACGTAATTCACATCCTCCAGAAGAGGAGTTTCGGTATGATTCTTCAGTGTCAGTTGAGGTTGGGGGAAGACAAACACCGAGCCTCCAGTTTCCTCGGACAAAAGAAGTTATGGTTAATGACATTCCTGTTCGGGTTAAGTATTGTGATACATGCATGCTTTACCGTCCTCCTCGCTGCTCCCATTGCTCCATTTGTAATAATTGTGTGGAGCGATTTGATCATCATTGCCCTTGGGTGGGCCAATGCATTGGACTGGTATGCTTTTTAACCCTTTTTTTTTTTCAATTTCTTTTTTATATTCCCTGTTAACACAACTTCAGCTTTTTTTGGTATTTGTCTTCCAATGTAAGTGTCCTCAAAAAGCTAACTATGCTTTGTATGTGCAGCGCAACTACCGTTACTTCTTTATGTTCGTTTCTTCATCGACTCTTCTTTGCATCTACGTGTTTTCTATTTCAGCCTTGTACATTAAGGTTTTGATGGATGATTACCATAGCACAGTCTGGAAGGCAATGAAAGAATCTCCTGCATCTGTCATTCTAATGGCCTATTCTTTTATTTCCCTATGGTTTGTTGGTGGACTTACTGGCTTCCATTTGTACCTCATTGGAACAAACCAGGTAGTTTATTCCTTAAGACTGATGTTATGTGCTGGTTTCAGTTATTTGCTTAATTGAATTAAATTTGAATCAACCAATTCTCATTTCTTAAAAAAAGGGTGGCAAAACTCTGGTCTAAATGCCGGACTGGAGTTTTTTAATGGTCTTTATGAGGTCACAACAGTCTGTTCAATTGAAATATATTTGCAGTCTTTAAGATGTCACCATTTAGAATGATAAGCCTGGAGGAACACAAGCATCAAATGAAAGCAATAGTAGTTTTCATCCACCACAATTACCGTGGACTGGATATTTTCATTTTCTTGTAAAACATGGTATAAAGTGCCGAAATATTAGAAATATTAGAAGCATGATTAGTTTTGTGATGACTGTTTGAGATGTACCTGCATTCTCTGTGGAGAAAAAAAAAAACTTGGCCACTGAAATAGCAGAAGGCCGGAGTATTTGTTTCCTAGGAATTATATTTACATGTCCTTTTTTGTATGTATGGATTACAAGCAGACCATTGGTAGCATAATACAACAAACCCTTAGCAAAGTAAGATAAAACCAACAATACATCATATCTCATGTAGGATGTTTAAGGGGTGATAATATCTTTCCTTTTGTGTAAGCAGTCTCGTATTATAGAATTTCTGTTAATCAGTTAGGGTTACTAGTGACCATAATACTATGTAGTTACTCTTTAAACTAGACCTTTTTTCCTTATAAGAGAAAGATGCCAGATAACTGTTCTTTTTCTTTGAAATTTTTAAAGGTCACCATGATGCCGGGTGCAATATATGAGATGGGATGCTTGCATATGCTTTCACACCCTTATTGCATCTCAAGACTATGATTTTCCCCTTAAGTTTATTACTCCTTTTCCCCTCCTGTATTTGCTAAAACTATGAATGCTCTGTTCTATACAGACTACATATGAAAATTTCCGGTACAGAGCTGACAGCAGGATCAATGTCTACAACCTTGGTTGTTTTGATAATTTTCTTGAAGTCTTTTGCACTAAGGTTAAGCCTTCAAGGAACAACTTCAGGGCTTTTGTTGAAGAGGAAGTACAACAAAGACCCACATTGCCCAGCACTCAGGAAACAGATGTAGAAGATTCTGTTGGAGATCCACGCTCCAAGGTTGAAGATGACCTAGATATTGGCGAAGATATATTGAAGATCTCCCAGCGTCGAAATGTTGAAGAAATTGATGAGGACATATGCAGCAGAGGGAGCAACGCACCTCCTCATAATACATCAGAGGTGGATTTAGCATTGAGTTCAGATCATCGAGCTCCCACGATTCGATCGGATACTAGACATTCAAGCTGGGGAAGGAGAAGTGAGAGCTGGGAAATTGCACCCGATATCCTCGCCAACTCTACAGTCACTGAAAGCAGAGCCTTTACCACTCCTAAGGAACCATACCAATGATGGTTAGATAATTCATTTAACTGTTGATCCCAGTGCGTCATCAACATGGGTTTGGATGTTCTCGCTGAAGGAATTTTTCTTTGATTAGGAACTTACAATCATCTTGTGGGAAGTTCCAATTCTGCTCTCCTTTTAGGCACGAGGGCTGTGTTATCCTTTCTGCGGGGATGTGGAAAGCAGTCAATGGGAATATGTTTGTAATTGTTTGAGAAGATAAAAGACTACCTCTGCCTCTTTTTTTTTTTGTTTTGCTTTTTGGTTCTTGCTTAATATTCTTAAACATCGTGGTTGGACCTGTAATTCTGGATTTATTCTTTGTGTAAATAGTTATTTTCAAGACATGATATCTCGTCTTCTCCCTCTCTCTCTGTAATTGTTTGCCTTTTTTTTTTTCCATTGATACTCTGGGTCATTATCGGTCTCTGCGGGGTGCTCAGATTTATTGCCATGTCTGCCAAGGGCCCTTTAAGGTTTTTTTTTTTTTCACGCTAATTAATGACATTATGAGCTCTTTTCTCTCGGAAGCTCCTCCTCGTTTTGTGGTATCTGAGCATTTGTTTTGTTAAAAAAAAAAAAAACCGTAAACAAATAGATACTCTTTCCGACTTGCTTTTTCAAATAAACACTTCTAATAATTTTTGCAATAGTAAACACTTACAATTTTTGACTTTATAAAGGAATGGGACACGTGTTGGCTTATTATTTTTAACAATTTAAAAAACAAAAATTAAATTAAATTTGAGAAAAATAAAAATTGAATCAAGTATGTTTCATCAATAAATTGATAAATTTATCCTTTAGTAAAAAAATAAAGCAACACTTTTTTAAAAAATAAGATAAAAATAAACCTTTTCTATGGTAAATAAATAAGAGATTAGCTAGAGAATAAAATATTATGAAAAGAAAATAATAAACTCATCACAGATAATAAATAATAATTTCCTATTTTTAAAATAAAGTAAAATATTATAAAAAAAAGTGGGATTCTTTATTTAAAAGTTTAGTTTTTATTTTTTTCAAAATTTTAATTGATTTTTTACTTAAAAAAAAATTGAAGCCAATATAAAATTGACACGTGTCTCCCTTGTCTTAAAAAGTTAAAATAAATAAAAACTCCGGTTACGGTGTCTAACAGATAAAATCATAAAAAATCAATTATCTAAATGAAAGCTATAATAATAATATCTTTTATTATATCCTTAATATAATATAAAGTGTAGTTTAAGAAGGATTTGTAGAGAGAATAAAGAGAGAAAATTTAGCAAAATATCTGCAGAGTTTCAAATCTTATTGTTTGATTCCTACGTTTCCTTCATAAAACGCGTATACAATCAATGCAGCCTTCTAACTGCCTTCCCTGACTTTCTAACTAACTATTGGTAGTTACTAACTAACATTAATTTAACTAACCGATTCATCATATGCTCCTATTCATCTCCTAACTAACATTTAACTGCATGCCTTCTTCAAACGATTCCTCTCCTCAAGAACGCACATTAAATTCTGAAGACTGCCTGGGTAAGTTCTTTAACCACTGAACTAACCCTATCACTACTGTCTAATTGCCTTTAATTTTTCATTAACTTCCTTTCTAATATTGCCATAAGCCTGACCTTGAATCTGTCTCCTTCATCTGTCAGTGGCAAGATTGAATTTGTTGCTGTTTTATTTCCAATCTTTCGTTTAAGGATTGAGACATGGAATACGCGATGAATTATGCAGGCTCCTTCGGGTAAATACAGCTTACAAGCCACTTCTCCCATTTTCTGTATAACCTTGTAAGGTCCATGGAATCTATGACTCAACTCGAAACTCTTCCTGAGTGTAAGGCTGAGTTGCTTATAAGGATGAATCTTAACATATACCAGATCTCCCATTTGAGAACTCCTTTTCTGGTATGTTCTTGATATGTTCTTGTCAGCTATCTGCTTCATCCCATTTCATGCCCTTTTCCAATCATGATTTAACTCTGAATAACTTGAAAAATTCTTTCCAAAACAAAATGGTGAAAATAATTCTATCATTTTCAGTCACAATAGGCAAGGTAATCCATGGAATTTGTAAATGTAATCTAAGAATATCTTAGCAATCAATTCAGCAGTGAAGGGATGTGTAATTTCCAGGAAATATCCATGCTTGGTGAATATGTCCATAATTTCATTGCAATGTTCTTCCAAATACCTTCTTAAATTAGTAGTGGTTGAAGCAATCAAGGACAAGGCACCGTTTCCATCTTTTCCTGTTTACATATGTCATACTCATCTTCAAACTTTCTTACCCAAGTCTTTATGGATAGCAAACTGACAGCACGTAATCTCCACCATAAATTCTAACTTCTCCAGCGCAACGTAACCTAGCAGATCATTATGACGGGGGTGTAACAAACATGACAGAACATGAGAGGATCCCAGTCCCCATGTTTGGCATGCCAGAGGTGTTTTTCAATCAAAATCATACAGATAGCATCTTTGTCTTGGTATGAACTGTTTGACAGCTCGAGCTGTCGTGTATCCCGTTGCACTAGCAACTCTAAAATTAGACGCGTTTTGTTTTATAAAGTGGACTGCAATCACACACCATCTTGTTTCTGTAACAATGGGTTCTAGCAATCGCACTTTGATTTTCGCTACCATTTTCTTGTACCTTCTCCTGCATTTCCCTTCTGAAGCCGGGGCTAGAGGTCTCAAGTCTCCAGCAAAATGTCCGAAATTACTGAGTCAGGTTTGCAAGACAAGCCAGAACTATGCATTCTGCGTGAGAGTTCTCATGTCCAATCCTCTGACATTGTTGGCTCCTAATACAAAGGGCATTGTTGTGAATGCCCTGGACATAGTAAGAAAAGAATCCATGAAGACAAGCAAGTTCTTTGATGGATTGGCCAATGGCAAAGGCACGGTGCCTGCTTTTAAGCCAGCCCTCAAGGAATGTGCATCTGATTTTAAGAAGGCTTCAGGGCTTATGAACCTCAAGGTGCTAGAAGGTGATTTTGCAACCATGGATGTCAATTATGCTCTTGATGATGCTCGAAGCTGTGAGACTAAATTGTCGATGGATGAGGTTAACATTAAATCAATTCCTGCTGCAATTAAGAACTGGAAGAATTTCTATTCTGTTGCTAACGCGGCCGCTCTAACCCTGGAAAATCTTCAGAATTAATTCCTCATTTGAAGGCTTTGAGGACAATATTAATGTCCTTTGTACGCACCTAGTTTGCTCGCTCTGGGCTTTGATCTCATTTGAGAAAAACTACGCATTCTTATATACCATGAATCTCTCTATACACGAGAAGAACAAAAGATGTATGAGCTTTCATATAATAGTAAGAAAACTTTCAGAAGCTGATTCTTTTCCAATGCTAATCTAGAAATTTTCTTAACCAATGTTTAAGAATTTAGCTGGGTGATTAAGTGATTAAACAGTAATTATATACTAACCGACAGATCAGTGTTTTTTATTTTTTTTTATTTTGTTTTTATTTTTATTTTTTTATGATGGTAATGTACAGTGGCTGGGCTTGAATGTCTAATGTCCATACTAAGGGCTTGAATCTGGCGACCCTGGTCTCTGCGATGAAAGTGAGGGACGGTTCATTTTTATTTTTATTTTTATTAATCATCCTGCTAGGTTTTATAAAGCATGAACTCTATTAAGATTTTTAATTGATTATAATATTTTTAAATATTTCCGAGAGACTATGATACTTTTTAATTACTAAATAATTATTATACGCTCATTTAAAATGTGTTTTGTATTGCGGCAACTATTGTGGTTGTGGTTTGAAAAAAGTTGTTTTATAAAAAATACTTTTAGTTGAGGTTGATTTGAAAAAACAGGTGTTTGGTTAAAACTGTGGTTGAAATTGAGGTTGAACAAAAGCAGTTTAATATGTTTGGTTAAGAATGCTTTTGAAATTGAGGTTATAAAATAATTTTAAAAAATATATATTAATATTGATGGTTTTTAATTTAAATATTGTAAATTTAACTATTGTTATTACATCATAAAATAAATAATACTTTATATAAAATATTTTTTATTGTTTCATTAAAATATCTACAATTCTATAACATTCATACATCCGACAAGGATTACAGTTTTTTTGGTTTTTTAAGCGCGCAACAACATCATGTAAAATATAATCAGGAACAAAATTGGGATTGCGATCAAATTCTGCAAATGCTACGTCATCAAGGATATTTGTCTAATTTATGTAGTTTCATTGAGTAATGTTAAATACTAGTTTTTCGAATAAAACACAATTAAAATAATAAAAAATAAATTTTATTTTACTGGATCGAACCTGTTTTAATATATTTTAAGTTTTGGACCGGACCATTTCGGCCATAATAGTGCAGCATGCTGCACTGTTGACGGGAATAGTGCAGCATGTTGCACTATTCACGCTAATTAATTAGCATGAAAAGTGCAGCATGATGCACTGTTCATGCTAATTAATTAGCATGATCTGCGAAGGCATGCAGCAGAGAGGTAGAAACGCGACAAAAGCATATAATTTCTGCTTCAACAAAACAGTGTTGAAAACGCAGATAATAGTAGGGCCTAAACTCTTAGCCAAACGTACTTTTAATATATACCTCTATGTATTTTCAACATCACCTTTTGAATTCATGTTTTTTTTTTTTTCTTCTAATATAATTTTTTATATAATATTTTTTTTCATTCTTTTTATTATACTATGCGTGTTTCTTATATTTATTTTCAATCCATGTTTTTTATATGCATGTTTCTCATTTAATATATGCATGTTTTTTTATTATTATACGCTCATAAATTTTTTTAATTAATATCTTAATTTACATTTATCCGACTTTATCTTTCCCCAATGCACCATCTCTTTCTGTTTCCAGTATAAACCCTTCACTTCCTCCTTGACCTCAAGATCCATTTCTTTCTTCTCATCCACCACATCATATATGACCTCAGAAACCATGTTTGTGGCCTCATGTAGAACTTTAGCCATGATCCTGTGTGTACATTTGCCAAGCACATCACAGAAAAGCTCTGAAGGTCAGTACTGTTTCTCACCCTCAGAACCATGAGAGATGCCTTCGCCAATATTTGGACGAGCACGATCGGTTGCTTCTTCTTTCGTCTTTTCTTTTGCTTTCTCAACCAAGCCAGGTGATTTAGACCTAACACCCGCAACATCTTGTCGTTGATGTTAAGTCTTTAATGTTGTGGTGACCATTTTCATCGCAAGTCTCGACAAAAAATGACCTTATGGCCTTCTTTCTCTACAACATCTTCAACTTGCTGTTTTGTGGTTGGTTAGCTACTAGGCTTGGAGGTCATACTTTTGCTGCAAATGCAGAGGTGAAAACGAGACAAAAAGCTAAAAGAGTCCTTATTTTCTTTGATTTATTGCTGCTGCGTAGAATATGACATAACCACGTGGTCAGTTACGTGTAGCGTCCTCACAATTGTGGATTGTTTTTTTAAAAAAACTTGTGATTGCTTTATATATATATATACATTACATAAAAATGTAATTGATATTATGGTCGTAAATGCAAAATTAATTAAAATTTTATTGTTTTTCAACCACAGTATTAATTTAAATATCCAGATATAAAATGCAATATTATTTAAATGTTACAGTTCTCAATAAAAACATGAAAAAATATATCATTTTACCCCCCAAAAAAAAGTTTTTTTTTGCTACTGTGTTAAATCACATTTTATTTTAGTTTTGTGTGTTTATTGCACAATTTATTCATGGTGACCTAGCTGCACACGTCTACTCCTCTCTTTCACGCATCACCATGGAAGTTGATTTGATTGCAATCTTATGATTATATATTAACGTGTCACTTCCAACACTTGTCGTGTTACACGTAAAGTTCGGACCTGATCCTTGATCTCCTGTCACGTGTGACACTACGTGCTTCATGATCTCATCCATGTAAAATAAAGGGACCTTCTAGAGAGAAGAAAGCGACTACCTAAAATAAAATTGTTTCGGAGGCGTAAGCTTCAATAACAAGTAAATGAACTATTCCGTTTATAAATCAAATTAGTAAAATATAATGTAATTCTTTTTTTAATAAATTAGATGTTTTATTTAAATATTAGCTATTTGATCAGCATGATAGATTTTTTTGAAAAACAAATTGAATATACAAGTTTTTTTATATATTTTTTTACAAAAGAATCATTACCATAAATAAAAAACAATATATATATTTAATTAAATAAATCGATAATCATATATTATAATAAATGCAAAAAAAATATTATTGCATTTATTTGACTCATCTCACTTGGAGTTGAATATTTTTTTTCTAATGCAAATGAATAAATATATAGATGTTGTTAATATATGTATTTTGACATAAAAAAATATATATAATTGTTAATCGAAAAGCCAATACTTACATATAATAACATAAAATGAAGATCACTTACATTAATAAATACATGTAAGATCTCAAGTTAATTTTAAAAAATGAGATAATGTTGTAATTGCTATAGTAAAACATAATTTTATTTTAGTCTTTGTATAATAATTTTTCAAAACAAAAGTGTAAAGAAAAAAAATTTATAAAAAAATAAAGAAAAGAACAAAAAGAAGTGTAAATGGATAAGGTGTAGAGTGATAAATATTTATTTATTTTTAAAAATTTATTTTTGATATTAATATATCAAAATATCTGAAAATATTAAAAAAATATAAATAAATAAATAAATAAATATATTAATTTTTTTAAAATACAAAAATACACAAACTCTTAATGACTGCTGTTTAAATTAATGTAGTAGTAAGTAAACAAATGTATTTGTCAAAATTACTAAATTTGGTGATCTGACAGGCTGTTACGAAAATTGCCATACTTGCAAACCTGGCGATATATGACAATATAGTTGAACGCAACAGTTGCTTTTTATTCTAAAGTTTTTATATATATATAAAAGAAAAAAAAACAATGTTATAAGATATGGTTAAAAGTTGTATATTTTATGGCTTTGTTGCTATAAAGATCCTCACGCCAGCTGTGGGGGCAGTATGAACATAAGACGTTGTAGGTGAGCATTGTTAAAAAATAATGAAGGAACAACAAAAAAAAAGACGCCTGAACTTTGAACAGACGAGTCATAAAAATATTTAGCACGTTTTTTTGTCTTTCGAAAAGGCATGGTTTCCGGCAGACCAATAACAACAGGACACATGCTCCTCAAATGTGATTGGAAAAGCACTTTCCAAGCGCAATGATAAATAGTTGGTTGGAATTTTAGGCATGTAATGGAGAATATTGTTTCAAAACCTGGTTCAAAAGGTATCCTTCTATTTTCCACGAGTCTTGCTCCGATAGTACAATTTAGGTTTCTTTTCCCGTTTTCGTTTATTTTAATTACAAATAATAATAAAAATACTTTGTTGCTTGATTGGGTGTTGCCGAAAGAATGATTATAATTATTTTTTAAAATATTTTATATGTTAAAATATATTAAAATAATATATTTGTTTTTATTTTTAAAAATTTATTTTTAAGATCAGCGCATTAAA
Organism: Populus alba x Populus glandulosa; assembly: GCA_033617975.1. Classification (NCBI taxonomy): domain Eukaryota; kingdom Viridiplantae; phylum Streptophyta; class Magnoliopsida; order Malpighiales; family Salicaceae; genus Populus; species Populus alba x Populus glandulosa. The sequence continues at coordinate 19,217,917 of CM066147.1, read as the reverse complement.
AATATCAAAAGATACATAAAAATTAATTTTTATAAAATTTATTTAAATTTTTTGTCTATTTATCATATGTTTTAAACAAAAAAAAAAAGAAAAAAGAAAATAGAACCTGAAACGTAAATGATACAAAACAAGCCTCTAATATCTTCATCAAACCTGGCCTTGTCGTATATTTAATCTTTTAAAAAGAAAGAAAGCAACGAGCATGTTTTTTTAATCTTTTACCCCATCACGATCAAATGGAACCATCATCACAAACGCAAGCACACGCGTGCATACAGAAAAAGAAAGCAGCTTCATCAAACCTGGCCTTGTCGTATATTTACATGTGATTTATTTAAATTCAAATGGCTTAGTTAACTATTATATATATATATATATATAAAGAACTCGATAAATCTAAATCGATTCACCAACTCGTAAATTAACTCGCACTGGGTCAATTCTTGAAGCTATATATGGAAGGGAACAAGGAAAGTTGAATTCTTAATGATTCCCTCTGTTGTTCTTCCCTTTTATAAAGCCAAGAGAGCAAGAAGGACAAACGATAAATAAAATCTAATCACCATCGTTTTCTTTCTTTGGCCGAGTTAGATATATTGACTTGAACAATCAAAAGAAACAAATTAAGATGCAAATACAAAATGGTACATTGATATATATAACTAATCAATAACAAAATAAGATATTTCTAAATTTCCAAAAAAAAGGGGGGGGGGGGCAAAAGCAACAAAATAAATTGCGGTATCAGTTTTAACCAGTGGAGGAAGGACGGCGACTACAATCTGTCCATGGGGGCACCGGAAAATCGGAACCAGCAGCTGGATTCTGATTTTCTGGTGGCCGAAAATAACCCAACTGTTGACCAGCAAAAAGCAGAGGAAATGAAGAAGCAGAGGGAGATAGTGTTGATGATATCGAACCAGAAGGTATTGCTGCAAATGAAGAACCTGAAGTAGATGAAGGTAATGAAGAGAATGAAGACAGAGTTGATGATTGTAGAGAGGCCAGTTGTGGATTATAAAACATCTGCTCCAACAAATTTGAAGGTGGTGGTTGTTGTTGTTCTTGTCCATGAAAGTCCCCGGAACTCTGCAACAACTGGGAGTACTCCCAGTAGTCTCTTATGATATCAGGTTGAGACTGAAACAATGCCGGTGGTGGCACCTGCGGCCGCTGTGCTTGTTGCCTCGGAGATGAGATTGGCTGTAGCTGGTGACGAGAAGGCAATTGTGAACGAGAAACGGGAACTTGAGAAGCAGTAACATTTTGCGTTTGAGCTGGCAGTAGCCTAGCATTTTCAGGGAAGTTAAGTTTAGCTCTACTTCCTCTGAATCTTAAAGCAGCCTCATCATAGGCTCTAGCTGCAGCTTCTGCAGTTTCAAAAGTGCCTAGCCAGACTCTTGCTGCCTTGTGTGGATCACGTATCTCTGCTGCCCATTTGCCCCATGGCCTTTGCCTAACTCCTCTGTATCTTCTTTTTCGCTCTCCTGTTTCTCCCAAAGATGCTGTTTCACTTGATGGTGTTGCTGTGGTGGAGAATACTAGAGTTGAAGCAGACACCTCTTCAGTTGCTGCAAATGATAAAAGTAGAGAAAGCTTATCGTCTAAGAAAGCAATTTTTTAATGGAGTTTGTGTGTAATATTATTGCTTTAAAGCTAAGTGATTGAGATGCCAAATTCTCTACCAAGACTATGACGCGTTGTTTTTGTTATTCGATGAGTTGATCTTTTCTAGATGACAGCAGATTATGTTTTTTCTAAGGCTGACAGAATCAAGGACTTCGAGGGAAGTTGACAACTAAACCTTCAAATACATGCAATGATAGGTATATTAGATGATATTTAGATATTTATTATAAAAAAAAGATATTATTTAGATATTTAGTAATTTCTACAAGAACTGTTGTAACAAATAGGACTTCACAATATAAATTATTATAAAAATCTAATCCATCAAACACTATACAGGATCAAAAAAACATTGAATATGAATTATTGACTCAATAATTTTGGTGGACAAGTAACATAATTCAAATAAAATAATGGAGTTTTGAACACAATCGAGAGAAGAATGGCATGGGATAAAAATTGATTCAGGATTGATGATTAAACTTACCAGTTGCACCAGATGACGACGAATCGCCCAGTGAACTTCTAAGATCATCAAACCCTCTATGAACCCTTGGCAGAGACTCCTTCAATTGAGCTGCTGCACCGGCTTCCTTTTCTCTCCCTCTCTTCTGGCCAATCCAGGAACCAGAACCAGAAGTAGAAGAATATGCAGACAAAGATGGAGAAGCGGGAGAAGTGTTAGAACCAGGTGCTGCCTGAACAAAAGTCGACGTTATTGCTGCACCTCCGAGACCTGAGGCGCCATATGATCCCCAATCGCTAGTGCTTCCTCTGTGGCCTGAGACCACATGTGTAAGTGCTGATACCATTGCAGACATCTCTGCTGAGCTGCTATACCCCATGAACATATGTGGTGATTGAGTTACCTCCACACGCCGCTGTATAATTGGTTGATTCAATTCAGAAAATATTTGTTGTGCTGTGTACGATCTCTCTTCTTGGTTATCATCTCTATCTGTGTAAGGGTACCTGCTGTACTCCCCTGAGTTGCCTCTTGGGTTCGCCACCTTCAATACACACATGTAACTTGAATGAAATAGCAGGGTACAAATAACAAGCCAAGCTTTTTTCTTTTCTTTTCTTTTTTGGGGTTTTTTTTCTTTTGTTTTTTTGTCAAATTGTAGGAGAACCTTTTCTGAAGTTATAGTGAAGGGAGGGGGTTATATATGGAGAGAATTCAAATTTGATCCGCCGCCATCAAAACAGTGCTACAATCTTTCTGCATCATTCTCAGAACTGGAGCACAACTTTATGATAAATATGAAGATTTTTTTTTTTTTTTGTGAGGGGTTTTAGTAAAAACGTTTTTGTCTTGTGAATTTTGTAACCTTTTGTTTTCTTTTTAAAGGGGTGTGGTACCAAAAATTAAATAAAGAATCGAATAATATACGTTCACACTGTAGATTTGACTGATAAATTGAAGGTTCCATGGAGGCAAGGACAACGCCTTACAAGCTTAGAACAACATGACGGTGAAGATAAGAGAGACAGAGCGTGTCCAAATTGACTTCCGATAACCGACTTACTGCTTAAACAATTGGGCTTTGATATTAATCTAGGAATACCTCATGGCTAGTTTTGGACCTTCGTCATGCCGCGACTATTTTTTTTCGTGATTCAAGTAATAAATTTAACTAATTTAAAGAAGTTAATTTTATTTTCAATAGACGATAAATATAGCAATAATAAATTAAAAAAAAACTCATCATAACCTATTTTTTTTTTTTTAAAAGATGATAAATAACAAAGCTTAACTTTTAGCTCATTAAATATGTAAGGATAAAATTAGATAAATAAAACTCTAAAAAAATTAGATCCAGTCAATTCAAGTTAACATGACAAACTTATAACATTAGTAATCAAGATTAAGCTAACTTAAGTTATCTCACTAAACACGCGGCCTATGTTATAACATCAGGATTATAGTTTTGAAACCCGGCCCGGCGGGTCGACACGGGGCTGGAACCGGACCGGGTTTAAGAAAAAATTGAAAAGAAAAAAAGCCAGGGTGACCCCGTGACCCATCAAGACCTAATCAAAAACCCGATTGCAACCCATTGAATTTTACTTCTTTTTTTTTACAAATAATATTGTTTTGATTTAAAAAAAAATTTGATTCGGACGATCCCGTGGTCCAGTCAAAACCTAGTGACCTAGTCAAATTCCAGAACCCGTACCTTGGACCAGGTCGAGTTTAAAAACTATGATCAGAATAACTAGATAGACAAAAAAACAAAGAAAATCACAAAGCCTATTTAAAACAAAAAAAAATATATGTCAACCCATGTTAATTTTTTAAATCTGTGATCCGGGTTATTAGATACGAAACATTTTATCTGGAAAAATCTTGAAACTTAATTCTTAATCAATCAAATATTAAAGGATAAAATTGAAAAAAAAATTCAATTATACAAAAGCATTAAAAAAATAGGAATGAAAAATGAGATATAAAATAAATTTTATACGGGTAAAATTGAAAAAAAAATTAAAAATTAAAAGAATGAAAATTAAGATTAAAATATAAATATAAATAATTTTTTATTAAAAAATAAAATTAATAAAAAGTATCAATTTAACAAATCTCTCCAACAAAAAAAGAAAGAAAGATGCTGTTCCCAAGTAGTTTGTAGTCGTAAGAAGGTTTTTTTCTTTCCTTTTTATGTTGGGTGAATTAAAGTAGTAGTAAAAATTGAGGTCGATCGGACTGCAGACAAGCTGTGCTCTTCTAGTGTTTCTATTGGCTTCATAGGACCTTTTATATATAGTGTGGGGCCTGTGTTAAAACCCTCGCTGAAAAATAAGTTATTGAGGTTTTTATTAAAAAAAAAAAGTGATCAGAATTTTTTATATATATTTAAAAGGTGTTTTTTTTATTTGAATTTTTTATTTTTTATTTTAAATTAATATATTTTTAGTATTTTTATATTATTTTAATGGGCTAATATATAAAAAAATGATTAGAAAAAAATTCATATTTATTTTATATTTTAAAAGTGTTTTTTAAAAAAATTAATTTTTTTTTAAATTAAAATTTTTGATATTTTGATATTATTTTAATATACTAATATTGAAAATAATTTTTTTTTAAATCATTTTAATATATATAAAAATAATTAATACCGAGTTTGAAATAGCCTTTTAATCACGATTTCCTTCGAGCTTACCTATCCATTTGTATACTTAAACATAAAACACCTAATATTAGGTCACTGCGGCCATAAATCTAAGTCTGCGCGCTGCGTATTAGCTAGCCGATCCTTGTTTTTTTCTCAATAATTTCTTGAATAATAAATAATTGAATTAGTTTTCTTCTTGGCAAGTGTTTACACATTTTCCGTGCACGGTCAAAGCACCTTTCTCGACTGTCATCTCATCAGCTGCGTAAGATCGCAAATCACTACTACTATTATTATCATTTTTTGACCCGTACAAAGACAGAATCGTTCAATTTAAGACAACTAGTTCAAGAGACAGACGGATTGCTTAATTTTTAGCCTAATAAAAAAAAGAAAAAAAATAATTTCTAGCCCGATTCTGGTTAATTACCATGTCTAACTGCTATCGTAATTATTTAGATGCTGTCCTTCGAGTTTGACGAGGAACATGCAAAGACAGTTTGGCTGAACTAACCCAGAGTTTCAACTTTTAAGGAAAATATCCCAGTTGCCAATTCGGCTTTGGAGGGTTCGGATGTAACAAAGACCTAGCTAGAGTAACAAGTAGTTTAGCTCAAGTTGGCTTCAATTCCCTTTTTTATGATTCGGTGAAGATTGTCTGTATTAAGGTTTGATGTGGAAGGATTAGATTTGTGTGGAACCCACAAGGCAAGTGCTTTTGATTATGATAATCGTCGAGAAGCTACTAGTAACGTCAACCATCGACCCGGTCAACTGTTTGATGCATACGTGGCTTTTTAATAGTACAATTAGGACCGTCAAGATTAGGGCAGGCATTTGTAAGCGCCCTAGACATGGGACCCCTAGGCTAGCAGTAGGCAGGTTCCTCTTAGAATACTGGTAGCATTTTTTTTAAAAGCCTTTTTAAGCATGTTACAAACGCCATTTGAAAGAGTAAAATTATAAATATAGTATTTTAAATATTATAATTTATTTTTTCCCCCATGTGACACTTTAATTAAAATAGTATTTTAACAATTCATTTTGTATTTTACACAGAATAAGAAAAAAGAAGGGAAAAGTTTAAAGAGAAAAGGTTGATTTTTTTCTTCTCAAATTTATAGGTTTCCTTGAAATGATTTTTTCATCCCATATAGTTATTCTCTTGGAGATAAAAAAATCAATAAACAAATAGTCATTTTGGTAGTTTTTGTCCCTCTCCGTATAGCTCTCCCTTTAAAGATGCCCTTGCAAATATGCTAGATCATCTCGGGTGGTGATTTAAGCTTGAATTAATTATAAAAAAATAATTAATTAATCCAATCTTACATACTATACATTTAATTTTTATATATTTTCAAATCCATTTATAATTCAATGTTTTTTCATTCAAATTTTCTAACTTGCTTTGTATTCTTGTTTTGAAAGAATAGAATGAGAAAAGAAAGAAGAATATAAGATGAGAGGAAAAAAAAATACAAATTTGAAACAAAGTATCATTAGATATATAGAGTAAGGTCAACATCGGCCAAATAATCACTTAATTATTTTTTGTGCGCTATAAACTACACTTAATTTCTCGAACTTTAACGCAACTAGTGTAGCTACAATTCTGTATACGACTCTTTGCTCATGCTAGAGGGTAATGCTTTAAATGTTTTCCGTTCAAGAATTTATTACAATATTATGTTCTCAACCGTACACCACAACTAACATTTAATATTTTTATGGATGGAATTTGTTCGATGTAAGACATATATTTCACCAATAATTAATTTACTAATAAAATTATTAATAAAAATGTTCAGTTGGAAATTTTTTTATTGATAATTTTTTATTTGTCAATAAATCAAATGGTAATAAAAAAATAAGAATTTAGTTTAAACTAATATTTTAAAAGCATCAATAGTTAATGGCATTCTCCTTCGGACAAAATCATCAAAATATCCAAATAAAATCTAGTTTTGATTAACACAGATTATTAAACGAGTGATATTTTTATAACCAAGATCAAAACTAGATTAGTTAAACTAAATGAACGGGAGTCCGAGTCATCTTGGTTTTTGAAAAAGATTCATAATTTGACGTGGTCCACTACAATATTCGATGCCCCTACATTATTACTCGAGGGCAGCGCAATAATGTTATTGCCATTATATAGTTCATGCAATTATTTGGAGCTGATAAAGGTAAATCGTGCAAATTATGCTGGATTAGACGCCTTAATTAGCCACTGTAGTTTCTCCCCGTACAGTCTGTGGTAATAATATTCATTATCTGCATTATGGAGGGCTCTTATAACCACCCTACGTTCACCATGTATTTGGTACCACGGAGAGCTAGAAAGGCACGTACGCACTAATTACTATGTCTATCTCTCTTATATAATCTCAATTATTTACATGGATTCATCGCTGTAATTTGTTGTCAAATCCTTTGCTTGATTTTGCCTTCTACTGATAGTTATTTTGCCTCTTTTATCCAGTAGCTAGAAGATAAACATGCTGTATTATCGACAGATTTTTTTTTATTTCCTCTTTTATGCAGTTATTTCTTCCTTTTTAAAGTAAGGTAGGTAGATATTCTTGAATGTGCTGTCACGTCTTTTTGGGATTTAAGTTAATTTATACGAAGTTTCCTCCCTAAATGGATATATAGTTCTTAAAAGTCCACCTACTGTTTTCTTTAATTTTTATTGCGCACCCTTTCTGTCGGCCCATTACTATAGTAATCGGATAAGAGAAAAATAAAATAAAAATTGGACAGAAGGCTCTTGTGAGTACTGATACTCGATGATTTTCCCTTTAGGAAGATCTTACACGTGGGAAAGTGTTTCGAAATCTCCACGTGTTTTTTATTTCTTAAAAGAGCCGCATAAAATAGTGGATGTTTCCAAAATTCAATTGGGCGTGGATCAGGTTCAGGATTCGTGAGGTACATCATCCACTGAAATGGACAAAGGTTAGAGGTACAGAGATGTTTTAATTTATTTTTCTCAAGAAACAAAGAAATTTTCTAGCCGAGTGCATTCTATGTATCAAATAAATGAATACATACATGTTTATCCAAAACTTTTTTTTTTAATGGTGAGACATCAACGATTGCAAGGATAAATTTGGGCAATTAACATATAAAATGAAAAAAATGAAGAAGATGAATTTACACAACAACAAAAAGTCTTGGTAAAAAATGCGAAATTTGATTAAATATTGTATTTCTGAACCACGACACCAATTAAATTTCAATACCATTGATAAGAATAAATTAGTCAACCAGTTTATAATAGTAAGTTAAACTGGTCTAGCATTTGACATTGAAAAACATAGATAAGCTACTATATGAACAATAAATTTTTTAGATTTTAATTAGAGTATATTTTTTAGTCTATAAACGGAACAAAGATGTATATTTTGACTCATTAAACATATTTAAAAGATAAAATTTATAAAATTATAGTTTTTATGTGAAGTAGTCGACTAGTTTATACAACTAGATTAACTGACCGACCGGTTGAGCTAAAGAATTGATAATGATGTTATTACCCATCTAAATCTAACTAAAAAATGTTTTTTTAAGAAATTTATTATTTACTTTGTTAATGTGACATTTAATTTAGATAATGATTTTAGAGAGTTTAAAATTTCACAATTTTAACAATATTTTGGCAGAGCTTTCTCTATATAGAAATTCTATTCAAAATTTTATCTTGTTTAAAAAAACCCTGTAAAAAACCACAATAATCAAACTCATCAAATTCTCACTTTTCATAATCTTAAATACTTAAATAATAAAATATTCAACTAATTGAAATGCTAACATATATAAACATAACTCATATATCTATCTACATCGTTTACTGAATGATCTGAATTCATCAATAACATTACTGGATCCAGCTCATGCACTTACCTAAATGACCTCGTTTTCTGCCACATCTCTCGATCTTTTTATAGCATTAATCCAACCTAATATTAATAAAATATTAATGTTAAATCAAAATATCAATACACAAAACCTAATATTTAACATATATTAATTATAAAAATATTAGATTACTTATAATATTTTAAATACATTAAGCATGTTGCTCGTACTGCATGTATCTTGGTGGAGGAACCTGCTCGGGGATTCAGAATTTTAACTCAACATGTAATACTCATGTACAAATCAAATACTTGTCACCTATAATCACATGATGTATTTCTATAGATACCTCATTCATGCATGCATCTCATTGTGATACAAAAGCTCCACGATAACTTAATCAATTATAATCATTATTTTTACCCCAATGAGTTATAGACGAAAAGCATCACTCGTATCGATGTCGATTGTAATGTGTTGTTTATATGTAAACTATTTTTTTTTTGTTTTGATGGTGAGACATCAAGGATTGCAAGATTAAATTTGGATAATTAGCATACAAAATGGAAAAAAAAAAAGCATTGACACCGCAACAAAAAGTCTTAGCGAAATAGCATATTTTTGGAAGTCACGGTTCACAAACATGATAATTAATTAAATATTATGTTTGTAAATCGTGATATTAATTAAATTTCAATACTATTGACAAGGAACTAGTCGATTGGTTCATAACAGTCAGTTAAATCGATATGATCATGGTCAATTTTGATGTAGTCTACACAATTGACATAAAAACAAATCTATATGTAACACAATTGTATTAACTTTAGGAGCAGGTAATCCATCAAATGTACTAATTAAACACATATCCTTCCAGAATATAGCAACAAAACACATGGTATATAAAAAGGTATTTATTTTTCCATTTATAATTGTTTGACGATACGTTAAATGTCATGATCAAGCTACTTCAAATCAAGTTTACTTGATTACATTTAAGGACTGTAGTAGTGTCAACTTAGTTCAAATTTCAAATGCCACTTCGTTAGAGTGGTTGAGAAAATGATGTAGCTCTACTCGTGTTGCGTGTGCCTATTTCTTTATTTGTGAATGATTGAGTTTAAGGTAAAACTTTATAAATTCTTAAAAATCTAGGAATATTTTGAACATTGTATAACATATTGACCATCCGGATTTTCTTCCTCTTTTTTTTTTTTTATAGAGTTATCTCCATTTTAAATGCGAAAGCCATGAATAAACGCATGTTATTTCTTACTTTTATATATGCTTTTTGAAGAGAAGGTAAACGTGTATATATTCTTATTTTAAAAAAATTAATTAATTTTATAGTTTAAATACAAGGAACTAGAGCTGTTCTAAATTAAAGAAAGGGATAAGTACGAGCATCCCCGCCCATCCCTTATAAAAAAAATAATAGAAAGCTCTGCTTTGATTCTTGATGTCCACTTCACCAACCAATTAAACCTAGCATAGAATTAAATAAATATAGCGTGTGTGTGTGTGTGAAGGCATGCCATCGCACCAGATTCTTCAGATAAAAACCTAACATAGAATTAAATAAATAGAATTTAAAATTGATAGTGTTTGATTACTCTTTTAGAATAAATAAATAAAAAATAGAGAAGAATAAAAACAGCACATGCATGAAACACGCTTGGCTTATCTTGTTCAATCCCCGATCTAATTAAGCCATGGTATAATTAATTATCTTTGTTAACTACAGTTAATCATAACTTAGTTAAATCACAAATGATATATAGAGCTAAAAATGTGATCAGTAGATTGTAATGAGAAAGAGATTTTAGTTAAATTAGGGGTTGGTGGATAGAGTAGAAAATTGAGTGTGTTTGTTTTTGAGGTAGTTTTTGTGATTAAGATTTTATAAAAAATAAATTTTATAAAAAATATGGTTAAGCGTGGTTAGTTGGATTTAGATATTTATTTGGTAAAAATTATAGTTGAGATTTATATGTAGTAATATATATATATAAAATGTTTGGTATTTATAAAACTCGGTTAAAAAAACAAAAAATACTTTATAAAAATTGAGTTTTAAATTTAATTTTTTAATAGATTTTATAGTATAAAACACAATATAATATGATATGTTACTAAAATCTTACTGTAAATACAAAATTTAAAGTTAAACAAAGGCACCTAAAAAAGCAGGGCAGGTTCAAAGTATCAAGTACCAATAGTACAAATGACTTTCATGGGATATGCCCAAATAAACGTGGATAAATGCGAATCCCACAAATGATCATAGCATTGTTGATATGATTAATGAGAAAGGACGATTTATTGTAATAAAGATAAAGTAGAAATCCCACTCAAATTAAAATTACATGGAATGCAAATTTCTTTTTTGATTTAATTGTTTCAGATGAACATGAGTATAATTTTTTTATTTGATTTGTAGATGAATAAAATTTAATTAACATGTTCTACATGTTTAAATTTTTTATAGGGTCAGTCTACTAAAACCAGTCAGAGGTTAGGACCATCACATGAAACTAGACCTGGAAATTATTGTTCTGAATTTTTTTTTTGTTATTATTTCAGGGTTTTTTCTTTATTATGTTAGAAACTCATTTAATTATGGTAGGAAGTAAAATTCTTTGGCAAGTAAAAAAGAAAAAAAGAAATTTCCAATTCATGGTAGGAAGTAGGAACCCTAATTTCTTGGTATAAAAGCAAACATTCCCTTCTTTTTCCCCTCTCCAGTCTCCTTCCGTTTATTAAAGTGGTGTGAAATGCAAGGATGATCCACCTTTAAGCCAGCATATAAAGTCATGTCCAGATCCATGAACTTACTGTCAGTTCGATCTGGCCTCCGGATTCATTGATTTCTTTTTCGTACGATCCACGTCACAAAATACAGATGTCGAAAAGACATTTCTTCTACCAAAACAAAAGAAAAAAAGTCTCAAATCGACAAATAAGTCCCTATGAAAAAATTTGGTCAATATCTACAAAATCTAATCATCTCTACAAAGTTGGACAAAATTGCATGAAAATGATTGTTAAAAAACTCATTTAAAAAAAAAACTTAAATTTTGGGAGAATAACATTGAGGTCACGTTTTTTCAAAAATTGTACTTGTTTGCAATTTTTTTTAATTTATTAAAAACTTTTAACTATGGGAGGACTGCAAAGATTTTTTATTCTTTAAAAATCTTCTAAAGTTTTTTTTTCAAAAAAGATTTTTTAATTTATTTTTCTTAAAAAACAATTTAAAAAAAACTTAGCAACTAAGTATTGTCAAAAACATTATATGAAATAAAAATCTTGAAAATATTAATTAATCATTCTAAATCTTTTTCGGCCATCATATATATTATGATGTAATGCAGTTTAGTTCAAGTGATTCGAGTTAACTAAATTCTGTGAGTACAAGATAAACTAATAATTGATCAAACCTTTTGTATAAGACTTATTTGTTGAGAATTGGATGGAGGTTAAAGAAAACCTTAACTGTAAATGGAACTGTAAAAACTCCAAGAGTAAATAAAGAAATTTACGGACTTGAAATCGGACAAGACATCATGGATCTTTCATGGATGTGCCCTGCAGCCGACCTGGTTCTTCCTCGGCCTTGATTGGATGATCAAATATTGTTGTTTCGGACAAGAGATCTTCTATGGGCGGTCGAAAGCTGCGGGTACAAATCGAAGCAGTGGCACAGTCAAACAATCGATAAGCTTTGGACCCCATAGCTATATAACAACTGTTAATGTCAACGACTCTTTACCTTTGAATGAGAAGGAGCACCAAAATTCCAAGCTTCTTTCTGTTCTTGAAGAGATACGTAGTCAATAAGTTGTGATCGATACTTGAAAGCTCCACACATCATCTTAAATCGGGACCTCAAAAGCAAAAGGTTGTAGCTCCGGACATGGAAGTGATTTTTTTCTGGATTGAACCTTGAATTTTGAAAGTGAACGCAGATATTTCTCAAATCTCATGCTATGAGCTTTTTAACTAACAAAAATTAAAGCTTGTAGTGTTTTCACTGGGCATAAAATTATAATTCACTCTTTCATGTATTATTGTTGATTGGAGCGGTAATTTTTTTAGAAAGTTTTTAATTTGATTTTTTAATTTTTTTTTTATACAATTGAGTTATTTTGAGCTACAATTACCAATTACTTGTATGTTTTTTTAAGGAGGATTGAATTGAAAGATAATAGACTGAAGTGAAAAACACAATTCACATGGTTGGTGCTTTCAAAATTATTTTTAATGTACATTTTAGTCCCCTAATTTTTTTTCTATAAGATTATTGCTTCAAAACTAAAGTGTTCTTTATCTTTAAAGTTCATGAAAAAACATATATGAGATCGGGTTAATTTTTGGATTCAAGTTTATTTCAGTTTTTGAGGCGGTTTTTTCGGTTTTTCAAACCATAGATAGGTTTATTACATTTTCTATAGTGTTTTATAAGTGTTTTGGATTAAAAAAATGCATTGAAAACAATTTTTTGAGCAAAAAAAACTTAAGTCTTAGCAGGCAACACATCGTCTGATTTGTTTTTAAAAAAACCATTAAGGGCCTAATTGAAAAATGGTCCATGTTTATATTTAAATTAGTACTTTTCTCTTTCATTTTGTTTGGAGAAACTTTTTTAAATCATGATTATTTTATTAGTTATGCATTTAGATTTGAAGAGTTTTTTTTATTCATTTATATTTTTTTATATCTTTTGTATGGATGGACTTTTTTTTTTTTTGAAAAACATATATATTTTCAGATAATATTTATAATATGTGCATCATTGCATAATGTTTTTTCTCATTTTATTTTATTCGGTCAATTTAATTTATGTCTCTATTTCTATTATTATTTGCTTAAATAAAGAAACTATTTTAATAAACAAAGTTAGCAAACACAAACAGGTAAATGCCTCATCTTTCGAGATTAAATATCTTTATTTACATTTGTCTCAAGATTTTTCAAGTTTTATTTTCAAGTATCATTAATGAATATTTATTTATTTATTTATTCATACACATAGTTCTGATTTATTTGATTACAAGCATGCATAAGAAAAAAAATTTGAACTTATATTTTTTAAACTACAAAAATATGTTGAAAAAACTTACATGTACAATTTCTTATAGGAAATAAAAATATCTAACCTACGACAAAGTGCAGGTCATGTAACTAGTAGTAAACACTAAAAAGTGTAGGTTATTTTTATTATAGATAATATTATTTGCTCTCTTACATTTTACTATGGATTTATTGTTTAGAATTTTATTTTATTTATTTCTCCAAACTTTTTTTATTGTACAATTGTATCCTTTTAAAACACAATTGAATCAAATTTGTTGGCTAAAAAATTAAAAGACAGGGGACTAAAGTGGAAAAGGCATCACGAATGGATGATGGTTTCGAAGTTCTTAAAACAAATTCACTTTAGTCCTCAAACTTCACATGTTATACCTATTTGGTCCCTCAATATTTTTTCAATTCAGTTTTTGTTTAAGAGTTAATTATTGTTAGTTTTTAGTTAATGATTTGAGAGTTGCGAGAGAGAGATTGCTGGATTCTGATTGTAGAGAGATAAAAATATTGTTTACATCGATTCCGACTGCCAAAATGTTTGATCTTCGTGTTAAATGATTTCATTTAGTGATGAAAGTTCAAATTATGTGTTTTTTTACCTTAAAAGTTTCTAACAAAGATATATGATCTCGAAAAGATTTTTTATTTTGAGTTGATTTTATGGTGATTTTTTAGGTTTTTTAAGGTCATTGATGAATTGATCAAGATACCTAGGATGTTTTTATAGGTGTTTTTTGGTTTAAAATAGGTTAATTTATACAATGCATGGCCCTCTTATATGGGTTAAGCCTAACTGTGTCTGGCCTTTTTTATGGTAATTTTGGCTTAAAAAAATCATGTTTTTTTATATGTGTTTTTTTTAATAATTTCTTAATGTATATTTAAATTAATACATCTTCTCTTCTTTCCTCTTTGATTTTTTATTTTTATATTTAGCTTTTTAAAAAGATAGTGGTTGTTTTTAAGTATATTGTATGTATTTAGTTTTTAAAGATATTTTTCTAATTTTATAAGTTTTTTTTATGTTTTATATAGTTTAACTTTATTTTTTGTAGTTTTTAAAATAAATACAATCTTGCGAGATATTTTTTTCTCTTTTTTTTATTTAATTAATTTTATGTGTATCTGTCTATTTGTACTATCATTTGATTTAAAAAATAATTTAACAAACAAAGTCATTGAATACAATCGGGTAAATATTGAATCATGTTGCAAAATTAAATATATTGATCTACATCCATCATTCGATTTTTTTCAATGCGTATTTAATTATTGTTAATATTTTTTTATTTATTGAAATAGATGTTTCTTGATTTATTCAATTAGATGTATGTATAATTTTTTTTATTTACATTTGATATTTTTATGTAAAAAAAAAAGAAATTGAAAAAACCTACAATATGTTTAATTTTTTTGTTGAAAATAAAATATTTGATCCATATCAAAGCGTAGGTCAAAAATACATGATTCTCTTCTACAATGGATTCAATAGCCCATCAAATCGGATTTCATCTTAAGCTGAGTTATATATATATATATATATATATATATCAATTTAGAAAGCTAATCCAAAATTCTATGATAAGACCTAACTAGATCAACTGCAAAGCTTCAAAATAATGTTAAACTTCATCAATCCGATAACTATCATAAAATCAAAAGGCTCAATGACCTGCTTCAAAATTAACATCTTCTCATGTTATTAACTCAAAATGCCAAAAACGTGTTTTAATTAAAAAATATTTTGCCAATAAGGTCGGTTTAATTAAAATAGACTATATTATGGACCCTCCCGAAGCTTGAAATATTATTCTTTCCCAGATACTGAATATCTAGTCCGGAGAGGGACACATATACTTCAAAATTAAATATTTTTAGAAAATAGAACATTAGTATTAGACTTGCTCAAACATTAGTCAAATAGGGAGTGTTCAGAGATCAAATGTGAACCCTAAATTTCCCAATTAAAAGAAAAGAAAGAAAGAAAAACATATAAGGCTTGCTCGAAAAGCAAAATAAAGTGCCATTCTTCGGAAAATAAACGAGTCAAATTGCCAAATATGTCATTTTCTCGACAACTTTCATCATTCAAGATGGTACCGAAAGGATGAAACATCCTTTTCTCCAATTCCCATGAATATGGATTGATCGAGGACTTTCGGCCACAAAGAATCCACCGTTCTTGAACTACATAGGTTCAGTGCATTTCGAGACCAATTAAATGAGCGCAATTATCAATGCGATCAATTCGTCTTTTTTATTTTTCCTTTTTTATAATGGGAATTGTGTTCTAGAACCAATCTTAATTATTATACACACTAAAATTGATGTTGTAATATTATTAAAAGTAAATAATAGTTAATTTAGAATATATTTTTATATAAGATACAAACTGATCTATATATATATATATATAGATCAATCTTATGAAATCAAATTAGGTTTTTGAATTGTTTATTTAAATCCAAATTCTAATGAATTTATATTAGATTCAGATATTCATCAAATTTATTTATTATTAGAATATTTTTGAAGTGTTGATACATGCAAAATAATGCTTTAATATAAAATGAGTTCCAATTACTTCATATAAAAAAAAATGTTATGATAATTTTTAATAAGTTAAATTTTAGAAGAAAAAAATTTCAAAATTTCCCAGCATTAAAAAGAACAAAACCAAATAATTCTAATAAGAATTTCTTATCAAAGGCCAAAAGTAATTTAAATTAGGCAAGAAACATGAGAAACCTAAATAAAAATAACGAAAATGTCTACTCTAGTTACAACTTGATTTCCATGAAAGGAAGTTCTAACGTGTTTACAAAAACAATGCGTGCTCAAGGCTATTAACAAAAAACAATGCTCAAATTCAGAAAACAATGCGTGCTCAAGGCTATTATAATACTCCTTAAAACATTGGATACAAACTTCCTTCAGTTGGGCCCTCCTGGTTCAGGACTTCATGCCCATCAAGTCGCACGCTTTCCGGCTCCCAGTTTATTTGGAACCAAGCAGGGATCACCGGAGGAGTGGATAATGATAATTATCTTAAACTTAACACAAAGCTTTGTAGGCGATCCTTTTTAGAGTTTCAAAATTGGTTGACCCACTTTATGCTTACTTTCTAATTGAGCTAGCCATTTTTATTAAATCAAAATAAATATGCGGCGGGTTTTTCACTTCAGCACTAGACATATTTCCTACAGTAAAATTACTATTTTTACTTTTGAATAGAAAATAAATATGCGGCGGATTTTCCCATTTCAAAAACTTTTAAAAATTAAATTACTTATTAATTCCTCATTCCAAAAAAGGAAGTTGTTGACTAATGATTTTTTGAATTTTTTTTAGAATACAATAAAATTATATTTTTATCCTTATAAAAGACAAGCATCAACGCATCTAAGATCATTTTTATCCTTTCATATATTTTTTTTTAATTTCTAGAATTATAAAGGATATTTTACTATTTTTTAAGTTAAAAAATAATTTTTTATTCAGTAAATAAAAATAAGTAAATATCTCATTTTATTTGATCAAATATTTTGATTTACATTCATT
Source organism: Populus alba x Populus glandulosa (assembly GCA_033617975.1). Lineage (NCBI taxonomy): Eukaryota > Viridiplantae > Streptophyta > Magnoliopsida > Malpighiales > Salicaceae > Populus > Populus alba x Populus glandulosa. The sequence goes on along the minus strand of CM066147.1, from coordinate 19,200,656 downwards.
TTTTTTAGTTATTGTTAATGATTTATTTATTTATATAGATAATTATCAATTTATTTGATTAGATATTTACATAAGTTTTTCAATTTATATTTTGAATTTTTTTTATGTAAAAAATATATTAAAATAGATTGTGTATCCTTTTTTTTCAAAAAAAAAAAAAAAATACTAAATGAGGGTGAGCACGGATGAAATAAATAGTTATCATATCAAGGGCGTGGTGTCATTATTGCCCCAAATAGATAATACCACTAAACCATGGGCAACGATTTGTCCTCTGCCTATGATTAATTTTAACTCACGTGCATGTGGCTTTCTAGTAAATTAATTGAAAATCCCATTTTGAAGCATCTCTAGTATAAGCTCACGTGCATGTGGCTTTCTTTTCACAGTCGTCGTCAGAAAAGAAAACGCGCTAAGTTATGCTGTTTATTTGCTATAAAGTTTTTTTTTTTTAAGTTTGAGTTTTAGAAAAATAAATTATTTTTTGATATTTAATAGTTTTATAAAAATAATTTAAAAAATATTTTTCAGTATTTTATCATATTACAAAAAAATTAGATAGATAATAACTTTTAATTTTTTAAAATTTATTAAAAAAATAAGGACTAAATCTAATAAATAAACAGATTAAAGAAGAATGAAATTGAAAAAATATATAATTTTATAAATTATTAAATATAATTGAAAGAACATATATCAGATATGATAAATACAAAAATCAATTAAAAAAATAATAATAAAAAAATAAATAACAATCAAAAGAACGAGAATTAAAATTATATAAAAATTAAATTTTAATTAAGTTATAGTGGATAAAATTGAAAAAAAAATTTCAAAACAAAATATGACGCAATCAAAAGATTGAGGATTAAATTTGATATAATCAATAAATAACAAAAAAATATTGAATTTTTCACAATTAAAAAATATTTTCTGTAAAAAAAAAATATTTTCTTAAAACTAAACCAGATTTTTTTTAACTGAAAAGCGTTTTTTATTAACAATTTTTTTAATAAAAAGTAAATATAAAAAAAATTGAAAAATAATTTTGCACGAAAAAGAGTCTCTCATAAGAAATGGTCTTGGATTGCCCAAACAGGTACCCTAAACGTTTGGAGATTGTCATTGAAAATCCAAGAAACTCCAATTTATGCATTTGATAGAACCAAAGCCATTCATTGAAAAAAAGAACAATAAAACAATTTGATTTCAGAAATTCAAGATAGTACCAAGCCGGAGGCTACGTATCTTTCCAACTTTCAGCACGTGGTACAAGTCAGGGACACATGGGAGCAATCTCTCCGCACAATTTGATTCCGTTCAAACACGCATGCATTTGGACCGACATGATAAAGAAGAAAAATAATTAATTTTCCACGAACGGGAGAGGCATGACGGAGCACGCTTCTTCTTGCATTTCTTTGCTTGAAATGTTTTGCTTTTATATATATATATATATATATATATATATATATATATATATATATATAATATAATAAAAAAAATTTAGATCAATGTGGGTATTCGGATCAATTTACGTCCATTTCAACTAATTCTACAGACCCTAAAATTAACAACTATATAAATCTCTATTAACTCTAAAATTTAAAAAACTCGAATTATTAATTTTTAAAAAACAAACTCTATATCTAACCAATTAAATTATATTTATCAAAATTAAATAAAAATATCACCTTACTAAAGCAGGTGTGTGCAATGTGAACTAGGTTATATCTAGGAGCATGGGAAGAGAACATCAAGAGATCCCTCGTGGCTTGGGATAGAAAAGGTGACTCTCTTCTTCTTGAAAAGTATAGAGCCACTCCAACTCTTTTATTCCCCTTTTATCTTAACATCAAGTAGATAAACCTTGAAGAGAAATCTTGATTTGAAAAGTTATTACCCAAAAAATGTTGTTGTTGTCCATGTCAGATTTCTCATTTGAAATATATTTGGAAATATGGTTGGTGTTGGTTGTGTGTTTTTAATTTTTATTATTATTAAAAATTAGTTCTTTTATGTTTTTGTATTATTTTAATATACTAGCATTAAAAAATATTATTTAAATTTATTTTCAAATTAATAATATTTTTAAAAACAATTAGTATTGAAATACTAAACACACGTTACAGTTTAATATATATATATATATATATATAAACATGAAATAATTCCCAATCTCAAGTCGATTCCAGCATGTGAGTGCCGTATAACCCGTACAGTTATTACGAGTCAAAGTTTGACATCTTCCAGGGAGTTCATCATTCTAAATGAAGAAAATTCTTTAAATGGCAAGAGTCTGTCTTCTGATTAGTTAGAAGTGTACACACACATCTTAAATTTAACTTTCCTGTTTATGCTACATTTTCACCAAAGTTTCAATAAAATTTAAATTATTTTTTTATTTAAAATTAACTCTCTTTATATATATTATTTTAATATATTGATATCAAAAATAATTTTTTAAAAATAAAAAATATATTATTTTAATATATTTTTAAATAAAAAAACACTTTAAAAAATAAAATTATAAGATTAACTTTTTTCTAATTAGGGTAATAACACTGAAATTATTCTTATCAACTCATCCCCTGCATTACGCATGTAAAACTCCAAATGCCCCACCTACCAAAAAGCAGCCATGTCTACGACCTTTACAAGGTATCATGCAGCCCAGCCACTGGTTAAACTAGCAGCATGCTTCTTCTACACAGTTAATTGCTAACCAGAACAGTGAAAAAACAGAGCCTCGACAGAAAAAGAAGATGCGAGGCGCACAGGTTGCTTCCGGTGGTCTCTATTGGGCCAGCACAAGGCCATTATTTTGAGACTTTGTCCTGATCCAGACTGTATTTTGTATTATCTGATTCATGCTGGTCATCGGCTCGCGGTCCGATAAAAGTCAATGACCAGGAGGACTGAAATGGTACATTTTTGAATTGAATCTGAAACTCAGGTTTCCTCAACAGGAATTTTCAAATTTGATGGCATCCTCGTGCTATTACCACTTCCACATGCCGTGAAAAGTCATTAACAGGCAATAAAGATCGAGATTTCTTTCATGGAAATGCCCGAGACTGTCTCGAGGCAGTCAAGCAACTTGCGCAGCCCAGCTACCTCACGTGTCTGGTTTTTATACAGCTGAGACACGAGTAGTATCCGGTAAAATCACCCCGAGAACTGTTCATGGAAGCTTTTTCAAAAAATAAAAAATTAACCAAAAAAAAGATGGGTAAAGTAAGGACTAGATGGCACTATCTACTGGCGGCCCAGTTATGTAGAAATAATCCAAGGCCCATCAATGGGCAGTCATCATCATCATGGTGCATGAGAGAGCAAGGCCTGCTTTACTGAAATGCGATCAAACAAGAACACGCCTTTTTACATACAACTGGATCCAGTTCTGAGCCCTAATAGAAGACTCAGTTCTGGTAAGAATTTGATTGCGAGGGCCAGTAAAAAGCTGGGGCCATAACATTACACACCCTATCAACGAGTTTGATCTAAACCCTGCACATTACTTGTAGACTGTTACATAGCTATTCATTCCAACTTGCAGGTCAGCGATGCAAAGAAATGATCTTCGTTGCTCTTGCTTGTCGTTGAAGAACTCTATTGTTCAAGTGAGGGAACACGGAGGTTAACTTCCACAAGCCATGCACTCTTCCCGGTTCTGCAATGAGCATACTGCCTGCGCCATGTCAGAAGTCAGAACTAACATCATCCTCTGCCTTGTTAGCATTTTCCTGTTCCATCACAAAACAACAAATTCTGGCAACAATCATGTAAAAATATTTGCTTTTACGGAATATCCAATCTATTTAGGTAAAACTGCAAATCAGTAGTCTAAAATGGAAAGATTTAAAAAAAAACATAAGCTTAAAAAATAAATGGTCAATAGTGAAACCATGTTTGATTTTCTACTTCTTTCCATATTTGCTTTCCGTTCTCAAAATGGATTTTGTACCTTCAACACTATCAACTATAAATGAAACAGATTTATGGAACAATCGAACATGATCTAGTGATATAAGGAAGAGAAAATCGCATACATTGTTGAGAACACTTGTGTCAACAGTGAATTTGATAGCATCTGCAGCAGCACGTGTTCTCAGGTAGTACATACCTGTTTTCAGGCCCTGTACAGGAAACATGACAAAATCAATAATAAACATATCAATGGATACACCCAAAACACACTTTGAACAATCATAGCATAGAGAAACATATTGTATACTGTTTTCTTTTCCCAGTGACAGGTTACGCAGCCTTGGTAGCAACATGGTGTGCAAGATTGATCAGGAGTTGTGCACTGCAATGAGCATGCAGTGTATTTATACTGCAAATATAAGCACCATACCTTTGACCAAGCATGGAAATGCAGGGAAGTTAGTTTCCCAAGATCAGGTTGCTCCATGTGAATATTCAGACTCTGACTTTGGTCTATGCAGCATCCACGATCAGCAGCCATGTCAACCAATGTCTTTTGTTTGATTTCCCACACCGTCCTGGTATCACACAGTAATTCTGCCTTGGCATGAAAAGATATAGATATGCTACAAAATATAGGATATAGACAAGATGAAGATAACCGTACTTATAGATAGCTTTTAACTGCTCGGGAATCTCAGGGATTTTTGAAACCGAGCCATTTTCATTTATTATCTTGTTTTTAAGAACAGGTGACCAGAGACCCATCTCCGTTAAATCATGAAGGAGGTGTTTGTTCATCACAACAAATTCACCGCTGAAAATGGATGTGGTTAGATGGCAGAGGGAAGAAGAACCACACTTTACAGAAATCAGCCTGTTAAAGCAAAACAAACCTTAAAACTCTGCGGCTATAGATATTGGACGTATAAGGCTCAAAACATTCATTGTTGCCAAGTATCTGACTTGTTGAAGCAGTGGGCATAGGGGCTGTGAGAAGGGAATTTCTTACACCACTTTTGGAGATCATTTCCCTAAGAGCATCCCAATCCCACATATCTGATGGTGTCACACCCCACATGTCCATCTGCAAAATCCCCTGAAAGAAAAGAAAGGTTGCTCAAGTTCTATTCCATGTGTCTTCTCGAGGGCATGTATCAAGGCATCCAATAGAATATGACATGGGCAAAATGCCATATCTTGGGTGATTTCTTTGCATGATGAGTCATTTTGAGGAAGAAAAAGGAGCAAAAGGTACACAGTTCTCTCTGTATTTCTCAAGCATTAACTATATAAGAATGAGACTGCTTCCTAGACCAAGCTCACCATGGTATCACTTTTGAAACATCTCTCAAATTCTTCTGAACATTAAATCTAACATTTGCACCATCCTATAAACCCAAGGCATGAACCAAAGAAACAAGAGAGCAGAGGTCATCTAGTTGAAAATCAGACACCAAGGCATGCCATCTTAAACGTCTTTGGAATACTTTTACTGAAACTGATAAAATCAGAGATTCTCACCTTGCTCACAGGGCTTCCACAATATGTTTCATAAGGGCCATCTTTAGCAGCCAGCTCAGAAGAAGATCTCAGAGCATGGTAGTATATGGTTTCAAATATGTCTTTGTTTAGCCTTTTTGCCTGTTACAAACAAGTGAAAAAATCAGTCTGGATGAACAATGCAAATGAAACCATATCATATTTGAGAGAAGCAAATTAATACCTCTGGTGAATCAAATGGCATGCCAAGCAAAATGAAGGTATCAGCAAGACCTTGAACACCAATACCAATTGGTCTGTGTCTTAAATTTGACGTCCTTGCAGTTTCAACGGGATAGTAATTAACATCTATGATTTTATTAAGATTTGTAGTGATCGTCGCTGTAACCTAAGATAGCAACAAAAGTTTATAAGAAACCAAAGTCTCCCAGATAGAATAATTCAGATTTCTTAAAAGATAAAAAGATACAGTTCTATCTTAAATATATCTAGTGTAAGTGAGTTTCTATAAACAAATGTACATTAGCATGCTTTTCACTCTGTGCAACAAGTTAAATTTAGAGATCTCCTCCATTCTAACTAAAACAAACCTCTGCCAGTTTTTCAAAATCAAAGTATCTGTTCTTTGATTCTCTACTTCCAACCATCTTGGAAGACTGTGATTCAGCAGGTACCCCCTACAGCAAGATGTAAAGATTGTTGAGCAGCATATTAAATTATTAATAAGGTAAAAAAAAAAAAAAAAGATCTGGTAGACGAAACTATCAATGCAACATTCATTTTCAGTGTCCCACCGTTTCCATGACAAATCGTGGAAGAGCAATGGATGCCAGATTGCAAACTGCTGTTTCTGTTGGACTTGTGAACTCAATAACTTCAGTACAGAGGTTTGAAGACTTGATAGTGCCCAGATTCTGCTGGTTGCTTTTCCGGTTGCAAGAATCCTGAACAAATAGAAGGTGCATTTAGAATACACTAAAAACAATGTGGAACATTGAAATGCCTATAGCCATGGTAAATTACATGTAATACCTTGAAGAGCATGTAAGGCGTTCCTGTTTCAATTTGGGAGTTTAAAATCTCAAACCAGAGTTTCCTAGCTGAAATAATTTTCTTTGCCCTATCCTATATTCATAAACACACAAGTAATTGTCACTTCCAGTGCAGACAATTACTTCAACATTTTGATACAAACAACCATCACAGAAGTAGCTAGTTTTCTACCTCTCTTTCATACCGAGTATACAGTTTTTCAAATTCTTGTCCCCAACAATCAGCCAAACCTGGAGCCTCACTAGGGCAAAACAAAGACCATTTGTCATCACCTCGAACTCTTTCCATGAAGAGATCAGGAATCCAAAGAGCAAGGAATAAGTCTCGAGCTCGATGTTCTTCCTGCAGAAGGCATCAAGAAGAAAAAGCACACGATAGAGTCATGAAAAATAAGAAAGGAAAAATCAAGAATCTGAATCAAAAAAAAAAAAAAAGGGATCTTTTTCATTTGGAACTAACCGATAGATACCCCTACTTAGATTAAGGTCAATGATACGCAAGGCCATTAAGTAATGAACATACCTTTCCATGGTTTTTTCTGAGATCTAGAAACTCAAAGATATCGGCATGCCATGGCTCCAGATATATAGCGAAAGCACCTAATCAAAACAAAAGGATTGGCCATTGAAAAAAATAAAATAAAAAAGACGACCCAATAAATCGCATAGCATAGACAAAATTTAACTACATTCATGCAAAATCACTCTGATCTGCTGTCTTGCTTTATCCACATAAACAACTTGCACTCAAACGCATTAAAAAATATAAGTAGCACAATTGAGCTTATACCTTTCCTCTTCCCTCCTCCTTGATCAACATAGCGAGCTGTGTTGTTGAACACTCGAAGCATGGGAACTATACCATTGGAAGTACCATTTGTCCCCCGAATGTAACTGCCTGTGGCGTGGATATTATGAACAGCAATACCAATTCCTCCAGCTAATTTGCTAATAACAGCACACTCCTTCAGAGTATCATATATGCCTTCAATGCTGTCATCTTTCATGCACAGGAGAAAGCAACTGCTCAACTGCCATATCAACCGATCACCCAACGCCAAATAAATAACAAAATCACATGAGCAATTCATGTAGATTAGTACTGTTATTCAGATAATGGAGAACACTGATACAACACAAACATACTTGAGGCTGGGCAGTCCCTGCATTGAAAAGGGTAGGAGTAGCATGAGTGAACCAACTGTGAGACATTAAGTGGTAAGTTTTGGTGGCAGATTCAATGTCATCTTTGTGGATACCAACAGCAACTCTCATCAGTAGGTGCTGTGGTCTTTCTACAATCTTTCCATCAACCTTCAAAAGGTAGGACCTCTCAAGAGTTTTGAAGCCAAAATAATCATATTCAAAATCCCTGTCATAGAGGATCTCACTGTCCAGCCGTTCAGCATTCTGATACCAATAAAGGCATTGATTATTATATATATACATAATTTATATAATTCCTCGGTCACAGATTAATAGAAAAAATGGTTAGTTTCGCATGTTGTCCACGCCTCGCTTGAAAACAATAAAACAACAATTAAGATGAATTTACCTTCATGATTATTTCATAGACATCATCTGCAATGAGAGGAGCCTTCTGGCCAGACCCCTTATTGAAGTTATTATACATTAATTTGATCCTGCATTACCAGCCTTTAAATCAATTTCAAGTAAATACAAAATACAATTAAATCAAAACAAAACCCCATGAAACCAAATACTCACGTCTCTGAGAAGGATTTTTTTGTATTCTTATGGACGCTCGAGACAGAAATTCTTGCAGCCAACTGCACCGCATTATCAAACAAAAATAATCAAGTTCAACCCAAACCTATCAGTAATTAACTAATCAAACTGACTTCAAACAAGAGAAATCACCACGTAAACAATTATCCCCGATCGATCAAAACACAAATGAAAATCACCTCAAACAGCCCAAACAACCACTAAAAAACACAGTTGCACTAAAACACAAGCTTGAAAACAAATTTGACACACGCACACACACAATAAATTAACAAAACACCGGATTGCAAAAGATTACAAAATCACTGACCAAAGCATAATCAGGGTGATTAGCAGTCATAGAAGCCGCGGTCTCAGCAGCTAACTCATCAAGCTGGGTTGTAGTGACACCTCTATAAACCCCTGCACAGACTTTCTGTGCCACAAGCACTGGATCACAGTGATCGTTACTTAACCCATAACTCAATTTCTTCAATCGAGCAGTTATCTTATCAAAACGGACCGGCTCTTGGTGCCCATCTCGCTTGATCACGTACATGGTTTATAGAGATATTTGAATTGGATAATTTAAAAGGAAGTGAATGAGCGAGGAATTTTATCGAACATGTAATGTGGATTGTTAGTGTAAACGGAGATGAGTGCTTATTTATAGAGAGAGATGGTGTAGAGAGGAAGGAGAGTACGAGAGAAGCTAGAGGGAATTTTGAAGGATTTGAATTTGAAAGTTTTGTGAGGTTTTCTTCTTTTCTTTTATATGTATTTTTTGTTTTGTTTATGTGTGCAGTTTGAGGGAATAATTCAAGTTTCCCGCTAGAAGTATCTTCAGGCATTTATATTAGTAGGGTATTCGGTTTAATTTTTCCTTTTCGAGCCTATGAAATATCATTAATTTTTGTTAATCAAGCTTTTGGTTAAATTTCACCGTGAAAAAATTAGTAAAATTTTAATTAATCTTTTTATTTTCAGTGTAAATAACATATTTTGAGTAAATAAAGGGGCTAAACTTTGTTGCAGCAAGTAAAATAACCTTAATGTTTATAATTCATCGCCACACTAAATTACTTTTTTTTGTAAAAAATGATGTTTAAATTTTAAAATTAGATAAAAAAAAATATAAAAAAAAATAATTATGACAAACTTATAATAATGCTTATTAAGATTGAGCCAACTTGAGATACTTATCAAACTTGCAGCTCATATCATATGATTGCAATAACCTGATAAAAAAAACTAATTTTTTTTAATTATATAAAATAAATTAAAAAATAATAATTAAAAAAATAAGGATTAAAATTAACATACATAATAAAATTTATATTTAATTCAATGATGAAAATGAAAAAACAAATTAGTAAAAAGATAAAAAAATAAAAGAATGAGGCTCGGAATTGACATAAAAAACAAAAACAATATTGTAATTAAATAGTGAAATTAAATATATATATATATATATATATATATATATATATATATATTAACTTTTATAAAAGAATCAAGAAAAATCAAAACAATAACGATCAAATTAAAAAATATAAAATCATCAATTTAAATTGGAAAATAAGGTTGAAAATCAATAAATTTTTTTACAGAAGAGCTAAGATAAAAAAAAAAATTAAAAATCCATAGAATAACGACCAAACTGAAAAATATAATATTTAGTAAATTAGAATTCAAAAATGAAATTGAAAAATAATAAAACTTTTATAAAATAACCAAGACCAAAAAAAAAAAATAGAGACTAAAATTGAAATATCAGCAATAAAGAATGTCAAGTTGTAATTTTCAAGAGAAAAAAAAAATTAACGACAAATCAAACGACCATCGGACGCATGCAACACCAAAAAATAAAAAAGAAACAGTTTCAACAACATGATGGAAATGTGTTTTTGGAAGTTAAAAAGCACCACACACGCATGTGTGCGCCTCCCATGTGCATGTCTTTTCTGTTTTTTAATTTATAAATACAAAACTACCTTTAAGATGATTTTCTAATTACAGAAAAAAAAATTTTATGAAAAACTCAAAACCCTGCTTGACCTAGATCCGGGAATATATTGATCTCCACACTTTATTTGACCACAAGTGGTGATGAGGGTCTAAATTCATTAGATGAATCCACGATCATAGAAGAAAAAAACAACATAATTTTTAAATCATAAATACTCACGAGCATCAAATGATTTTAAAACCAGATAGACCATACAGGATCCATTTCCACCCATTGCTATTTGGTAGCTAGTAGTCACTCAATGGCTATTGATTGATATGAAAGTTGTTGACAATTGATTCAGCAAGTTTGCCATCTGTTAAGATTATCGAAGATCATGGTCCAATCGATTATCAAAAGAATTGTGCATTGCTTTCAGAGGTTCACCAAAAAATAGATTTTAAATTTAAACATGTTCAGGTAAATTATAAAAGCAAAAGTGCCCGACTACAAGATAAAAAAATGAATATTTCATAACATTTTTTATCAAATATATTCGGTATTAAAGATAATAACTCGTAGATTTCCACCAAAGAACTTCTCTTTGGGAACCAACAAGCTTAATTCCTGGTTAAAGCAAATATAAAAGGATGGAAAAAATTTTGTTAACCATAAGGTCGACGCGTTGATTTTACACTTCCAATGTTAGCTTGGAAAATCTAGGGGATTGTACCATGGAACCCTTCAACAAACGGTGATGCCTTTTGGAAGTAATTTCCCCACAGCTACTTCTTGTTCATGAGAACTCGTTCACATCATGAACCTCGTATAAATACTTGTTTAAGGTCAAAGAGGATGATAATGATGCAGGAACAGCGACACAGCAACGATCTATACTTTTATCTACTTTTGATTTAAAAGACAGGACAGCAATAAACCTCTTTTTTCTTGTCGCTTCACCGTTGGTTTTTGCATTAGAGGATTTACATTTGAACTCATTTTCGTCTTCTCTGAGCTGTAGGGGGTAGTTTCTCAGATGGACCAGAAGGAAGTTTCTGCCCGGTCTCCCTTTCAATTCTGCTCTTGAGCTCTCTGAGTATCCGAATTTGGGCAAGCTTCTCAGGAGACAATTTGTCCCAGTAGATCCCTGCAGGTTAAAAGAGTTCGTTCTCTAAGAACAGGAGACCAAAACTACCTGAACCCATTACAAGGTTGCTTTATGAAACAAACTCTAAAAAAACTGCAGTACACTTCAGACTTGAAACTACGGGCTGCAGTGATTCACAAACCTTGAGGCTTGGGAATATTAGTGTTGGTGAAGATGACTTGGTCGGGAGTGCATATGATGTCAACGGGAACATCATGGATCAGCAATTTCTCAACCGGAATATCTTCTACCAATTGGCAGTCATGCACTGCAAGAGTTTTGAAGAGTAAGAAATCGTCGAAAAAGTTAAAAGAGAACAATAGTTCAGTAATAATAAGCACGGCAACAGTATGAATAAAGGGAGCGTAGGAAATGAGATCCGGAGTAAGCGTTCCATCTACCGGAGGTCACAACTGGTGTTGAGTCATCAATAGCTCCCATATACCGCAGCATCCCATATTCAAGTTCTGCAAATCCCTGCACTCCGAAATCTCTCTGACATTAACCTTACAGAATCTTTAACTGCAAAGATGGTATTGCACTTTACACAGTAACAAAAACCATCTCCATTTTCAGAATGAAGGTTTGAAATTATAGTTAAGGACCATATCCATCCATTAACTCTCAAATATTTTCAATGCATTTGACTGGCAAAGATTACGTTGAGTTTATAATACAAGAAAGATTGTATTATTACCTCTCCCTTGCCAAGTCGAGCCCCTGTTTTTGGGTCAACAGCGACAGAACCAATGACAATTAGGTCAACCTTGATCTTCTCATCCAATCCAATAGGCCTTCCATTCTTGGCCACACCTACAGAGGTGCATGCCTCATTTATGGTACTAGGGCTTAACATGTGAGATTCAAGTATAGAGAAAAACCCAGTTCTCAAACGGGGTTGAGGAGTTAACAGTTTCTTTCCACCTGCAAACACCACGAGGAGGCACTGAGAGCTTACTCATAAGTTTGCTGCAAGTCATACTTACAAGAGTATGGTTTAAGGCTTCAATATGATGGAAGACTAACCAGAGAGAGTGAGAAATCTGACTTGTTTTTGTGGTGAATCCGGATTTACCTTCACACAACTCGCGTCTAGAAACACCTCCAACCCACTCAACTGCCATGACCCAACCTCAGTAAAAAACCTCTTACATTCACTACCCGTAAACAAAGCACGCGTTCAAAAGGAGAGAAGTAAGAAAAAAAACGAAAAACAGGGTTGGCTCTTTTACCATTTTAGCAGCAGCTGAGGCGCCAACGAAATTGGGGATCCGGTGGTGAACAGGTCTGGGGTTCTGAGCAATATTTCGGGCCTCCATCAAATCCCAAATTCTCTTTCGGATGACCCATTTCCAAGCTTTGGGGTCATCCTCTGAACTCGTCTCCATCTCTCTTTTAGAAGTCTCGGCCATTGAGTCTCTTGCCTTTGCATCAAGTCTTAACCTCTCGGCCTCGTAAGCTTTTTCATCCAAAACGACGTTATCGTCGTGGGCATTTCGCTTAGAACTTTCCAGCTTGCAATTTGAATTGAACAATCTCTTGCTATGTGTTCTCCTTGAGAAGAAACAAATTAAAGATGGAGAAGAATGGGGGTGGTTAAAGAGGAGTGTGTGAGCGAGCGGAAATGGAGCTGCTATTCGGGTCAGAGTTGAATCCATTAGTAGGAACTAGAAATCCGGGATATGAAGTGAAATATGTTCTTTGCCCGTGGATTTTAGAGGAAAAAGGTGATTGGGCATCAATCGGTGGTTGTTCGTGTTTGGCATTGTTTTTTAGATTACAGTTTTAAAAAGAAAAGGTAATTTAAGAAAAATATATTTGAAGTGTAGTGTTTTTTTATTATTTTTTTTAAAAAATAATCATACATAGAACGTGAAAAACCAAAATAACTAATCAAATATATTTTTTATATTAGACAAAATACAAATATAAAGTATAAGCTAACACGGTCAAGATTAACTTCAAAACCGTTTTAGCAATTATTGTTATATTTAATACAAATATAAAGTATAAGCTAACACGGTCAAGATTAACTTCAAAACCGTTTTAGCAATTATTGTTATATTTATATTATTGTCAGCCCATCAAAAACAATTTAAAAATATAATTTAATTATCTCACATAGATACAATCAATCTGAATGATGGATAGAAATATAAGTTAGTCTAAGTTAATGTAATTTATTATTTAATTTTCTTTTTTTAATATTTTTTACTATTCTTCTTGATCTTGCTGTTTAGAGCACAATTCCAATCAGCCTCAGCATCTTGAAAACTTCTGATGATGATGTTTGGGGCTCAGGAGAGAATATCCTGATGACGCATTATTGCCGACATGTTTATGAATATTGTTCGAGCATATATTTTTAAAGTGTAGTAGTAGCTGCTTTTTAAATAGCTTTTTATATAGAAATACATGCTAATAATATTTTTTTATTTTTTAAAAATTATTTTTGACATCAGCACAAACGATCCAAAAAATACAAACCACATTCAATTTTAACAAAAATAAAAAATTAAAATTTACCAAAACACAATTGACAACACAGAGACAAACGGTCTCGTTCACACAGCGCGTGCACAGACAGAGAGACAGAGAGAGGGGGGGGGGGGAGGCAGAGGATGAAGAAGAAGAGGAGGCGACCTAAGAAGAACAGTGAAGAGCGGAAGCAGGAGATGGAAGGAGGGGAAGAACGAAGAGGAGAGAGTAGATGGAAGAAATCCAAAGAAGAACATTAGGAAATAGGGAAGAATAAATTTAGGAGGGGGGCTAGGAATAAAACAGTAACGGCCCAATTAGCCTGAAATACAAGAATATACAGCAATGATACAAAATATAGGGGAAACCTCTCTCCCCCTACTCTTCAAAACTGACCATATCTGAAAACAAGAAATCTAATCCTCTGAAATTAAATAAACATTCCTAAGAAATAATTGGTACAAACATCGGAAGTGAGTGAGGAAGACAATAAAAATGAAGGAGCATCATCCACCAGTAAAAAAGCAATGAACCGTTACAAGAGAGGAGAGTAGGAGCTGTCACCAACATGTGAATATCCTTGTGAAGCATGAATCCTCAGGAATTATTATTACCATAGTAAATCTTTAACACTGCTATTCTTTTATTGGTTTTCTCTAATGGACTGTAGCTGGGAGAATGAGATTCGGACAATTGACCCAGCAAGTGAAGTAGCATGCTTGCACACGAGGGCTTCTGTGGCCTCCTCCTCGGTTTCAAACAGAACAAGCGCCTGCTTCTTACCATTCATCTCAAAGAGCTTGGTGTTCACAACGGTGCCATGTTCCTCTACAAGACTCACAATCTCATCCTCAGTGATGACCTGAGGTAAAGTGGAAAGATGAATCATCTTTGTTGGTGAACAGCAGTATCGGTAGTTCTTCGCAGCATTACGGTTGAAGCGATTCAGATTAGAGTGCATGTACTCGTGCGTATCAGCACCTTGAGTTATGTTTGGATGCTTTGAAAAGTTGACCTCCAATCGCTTTCCAAAAAGCATGGCACCCTGTTCCACATATGAAAGAACATAAATACTGCCCTTTGAGACAAACTGATATGGAGCATTCAAGGAGAGGAATTTATATCTAACAAACAATAATAACGAAGCAATGAATTCTGAGAAATCTTCATAGACCGAACCTTCAGAAAATGTACTGCCAATTCAGCTTGGAAACCATCCCCCATCTGAACAAGTGCATGATCAGGCTTGTTGCGAAGAAGCTTAATCCGCACTATGTTTCCATAGAGAGAAAACAGGTTGAAAAGCTTATCCTCGTCTATTCTCTGGGTACAGAAACATTTTTCTTGCATGAATATCAGGAGTCTATTAAAAACTATATTCAAAAAGAAGAAAGACAGCAGAATAAACTTACATCAGGATTTAAATTGGAGACAAGAATTGTGCACCTATCATTTGTCCCACTAATTCCAGGAGGCAAACCTCCACCAAAGGCAGCAGCAATTGCAGCTGCATTGGGCATCTAAATTTTCGAAAAGAGATCAAATGTAGTTAATTATATCATATCCTAGAACATTTTAGTAAGATATATGCAAAATAAATCTAATTTTAGGCAAATAATTTATGTCTTTAAGGAATATCAGGCTATTACAGAAGGTAGCATCCTATTGAGAATGTTATTCTATGAAAATTTCTTACAGAAAAAGTATATTTTTTATTACAAATAATTGTTATGTTATATAAACCAGGAGAGATGGCGAATGTATTTCCCGGTAATACCTGATATTCCCCAAATGCAGAGAATAAATTTAGAAAATAGCAAAGCCAGCCAAGAAGATTTACAAGATGTAGCTCTTTAGGCTGTCATTCATGCCTTGCCATTGCCTTTATATCAATTCTAGAGTTCCAGGAAAAAAAAGGGTGGAAGGCCCAATGGTAAACAACATACACAGTGAGGTGTTTCCTGTTACAGCTTGGGAGAATATAAAAATACCAACTCTGGTGTAAAATGCAGCAAGAAAAATAGGTAAGTTCGATGTCCCAGTTCAAGTTTCCTGAAACTGATCAATAGCATCATCACTACGACATTTTTTAGGTATCAGTTTTCAGGTTTCAACCCTAGCTGTTACTTTCTGGAAACAAGTTAGCAAAACAACCACCTGGACATCAATTAGGAGGCCATTACTGTAAATGTAGGAAAGAACAAAAAAAAAAAGCGATAAATAATTGTGGTCAGCAGACATCCTGAATATTACACATGGATGATAAATAGTCTGTATGGTGCACCACAGCAATACCCACCTGAGGATATCCAACTGCATGGAATAAAAAAAAGGATTTAGTGCTCAATGAAAGTTAAGAGTAACAGATCATTGTAACCTTTAAAGCCAGCACATGCCCTGACTCCAGTAGCTTTAAGAGCATACATACCTGCATCGCCATATGATGGCTGCAGCAAAAAGAAACAGAAAAGAATTTAATTACTCAAACCACCTATCACCAACCAACATGAAAATACAACAAGAGACGAGTACATACTTGGGAAGATCTGGCTTTCTGTTCTGAAGGCAGGTTAGGATTAGTGAAATCCCTGTACAAAGGAAGATATAGTTTTCGGCAACATTGATAGGAAAACATCGAAAACATAGAAGTCAAACTAAGAAGTCATAAGACAAACCAATCACCTTGAGCTGTCATTGTTGTAGTTCACTTGCAACTCATCCAGGCTAGATGACAAACATGAAAAGTACATTAATATCACCCCCAAAAAAAAAGAATCAGAAATCCTCTTTCTGTGGTCACAGGAATCAGAACTCCCCCACTGCACCCTTCCTTGATTCCCAAAGACCAGAAAAAGAGGATTGAGTGGGTGCGATAATAAAAATCATAGAATGTTCATTACATACTTTGAAAACTGAATGTCCAGCTGACAGCAGCCATCATAGATATTGCGTCCCTACCAAAACAGCCAAGTTCCAAAAACTCTTATTTGAAATCCAGCCAACTGCAACACCTTGAAAGCAAGCTTCCAGGTAAAAGCAACTTCTTGAATAACAAATTGAATAGTACCTGAAGAGAAGTCCTAGCCTGAACAGCACTCTGGCGTGACTGGTATTGAATAAGGGCTTGAAAACCTAAAAATATGCAAAACATTCATGCATGACAATTTCAAATCATACTCTGCATTTTTAATAAAAAGCATAAGATAAATCCACAAAGCACTCGGGGTAAGAAGTTAAGTAAGCGAAGCTAAGTAAAGTAAACACAGATGATTCTCAGCTATAAAGCTATGGTACAATTAGAATGCACAAAAGTAAATACCAAAATTATTTAATGTAGTAACTACAATTATTAAAAGAGAGAATGGAGAGAAAGAGGGGAAGGAGGAGAAAATGAAACTTCAAGAAGCTGACCAGCTGACTTCTGAAATGTGACCATCTTCTCCACAAATCCATGGGGGGAAAAAACTTGATGCAGCACGTCCACTGTAATAGGATATTGCATGTGATGGATGGTAATTAACAGAATTCGATTTGGCTGTGCATCCAGAGAGTGCCCAACAGCAGACATCATAGAGACAGAAGAGAGAGAAGAGAATAAATAGAGAAGCATAGATAGCGAGAGGAGATATAATGCGAATTATAGTTAGAAGAAAGATAGAACAAAACAGATCCTTTATAGTTGATGGTTCAACATGCAGGAAGCATACAATCACAGAACTAAAAGGAAAAGCATGAGTTCCAAGGCAAATTTTGAGATATGAAACGTCTGAAAGAGGAAAATTGTAGGTTACAGTTTATTAAAGAGACATAATTAACCTGCTATGCCTCTATACAGTTACATCAAATCATCTGATAATGGAATGCATAAGACCTGGTAGAAGTACTAGGACCATGTTATCTCTACATTTTAATTCAAATTAAGCAAACATAGTGGATGAACTATAATAGACACATGAAGGAAAAAAGCAAGGAAGAAAACAAACAATCCACAGTGATTACAGTGTTGGCTTCATATTTGTGATTGAAGAAACTGATGATATTTCTCCTCTAATAACTTGCTTTCTGGTTATGAATAATCACCATTACCTAAAAACACCATATGACACTCTTCGACTTAATGTCGCTATTAACCCTCACCAACCAATAAAAAAACAGTGCACCTCTCCAGCCATCCATCAATTGATAATAAAGAATCCTTTTCATCCCTGTAGCGCTCTAAAGTTCAACAAGGAATCATGGAAGCTTCTAGCTCCCCGCTTATATGGATTGCAAAGTAATGCTATCAATAATGCAACACCATTTGGTTTTTGATATCTTAGACTACAAAGTACCCACCTCTTCTCCTCGCCCTTGAGTATTTTGATCCATTGTAGTCAGTTCTTGATGCGATGAGAATTGAACATAAACATTCCTTCCCCTGCAAGAAGAAAAGGAGATTCAAAACACGTATTACAGTTATCAGTTTGGACCATTTGGTAGCGGTATTTACACCAAAAACAAAACAAAAAAGGAAATGCCCTTGCAGAAAGTTCTGAGAGAAAACCATGTACAAACTTCACCTTATAGTTGGCTGAACATCTGTATAGTATTGAAGAGCATTGATGGCTGAAGGAACATCTTGCATTTGAAGGAGAGCCTGCATACATGGCAATCATAACAGACCATGTCACATTCCAGGTTCTGCAAAAATCTGATGTATTAATAATCACCACTATTCAATAAGCATTAAAGTAACCTGATTTTTAGCACGAAGCATAACAAGCTTCGTTATAACCCCAAATGGCTGGAACAGCTGAAGCAAGTCATTCTAGAAAAACAACATAAGATCATCAGTGATGCATGAATGTAAACCAGAGCATAAGCACCATTCCATGATTCAGAAATGCTTTTGAAGACAAAGTAAAAGACAAATCTTTCCAAAACTATTTCCAGTTATCACCGTGTTTCAACACTTGCAAAGCTTCTAGTTAATTAGGAGACAACTCTAGATGATTTCAGTGACTTTAACACTTAATGACAAAAAACAGTCAAGAAAACCCAGAGCATGTAAGCTGAGTTTTATTCAGGTTAAGATTTTATTGAATAAGATAATCAATCACACTCTTTGTATTAAAGCCAGTCTGGAATTGAATTCATTATTATCCTATCCTTTTAATAATTAGATAATTTAAAAATGTTATGCCACCAATCGGATTTGAACCGAGATGCTCTAGCATTGCTTCCTAAGAGCATAACTTTATCCCATATAGTAAATGAAGCTAAGCTCAGCCTTGGCTATTAGTATCATCAGAATCGAACGCATCTTCTTTAATGTGAATCATTTTTTTTTGCTTATACCACTAGGGTAATAACCCCGGGTATTAAAGATAGATGATATAACACATATTACATAGGTTGCAGATTTTCCCTATTGTCTTTCTGTGGTCTGATAGAAAGCATGCCCTCGCATCTATCACATTTAGGAATATAACACCCCCTGATTCTTTTCAGAAAGAAGTTTGCAGTCTTCTTCAAGTTCACTAAATACTACCGCATGGGGAAACTGAAAGGATGGTAACTCATGTGTTTGCAATTTTCTGGACAAGTCCTCATCATCCCATCAAGAGTATTGAATTTGTTTGGTTCATGTTTTCCAAGGGGTTTCTCCTCTATCCCATTTAGCATAAGGAAATATAAGACTTTCCTTCCTAGGCTACATAGAACGCTAATCAACATGTCTTTACAAAAACGTTTGACTCATATGCCATCCAATTTATTATAACCAAAAGGAAAGTTAATATCTCCAGGCAGTATATGAAGTGTTATCCATCAACTTCCAAAAAAGTATATTTCCTCATGATACGTTTCAACACGTATAGAGATGCTTGGATAAATACACTAATTGTTTCAAATACTTAAATCACAGCTTGTGATTTTTTATGTGTGTGCGTGTGCGTGCATGAGAAAGAGATGGGGATATACTTCAGAAATCTCATGCCCCACGTTGCGAACATGGATAACTTTGGAAGGCTCAGTCATTTTCGAACCAGTCTACAACAAACGAACACAGGGGTTAATCCATATTATTCAAAACAAAAAAATGCAACCTTACCGCACACAAAGCAGTGCTAAATCATGAAATGCTAACAACTCGCTTGAGAAACACAAAACTCGTTAAATATTTACTATTTTTCCACTTCAATTCATGTGCAAATCTTAAACAATGCATTTATTTAAGAACCTAATCATCCAAGTACAATAAAACGCCTAAACCCCATGTCACTGAAGGAATAGCATAGCTGCGAGCAAAGGTCATGAAATTCGAAACCCTAGCTAACGGTCCGTTTGGAAGCTGATAAATAGTTAAAAAAAATTAAAGCAAAAATATCGAATCTAAAAACAAAATCATCTTGCAGTAAAATACAAAGCTGTCCGCTTTATCGGATTTTCTCAGTTACCAAACAGACCCCTACACATTCATCGAGTGAGATCGAGAATCTAAGAGAGAGAAATAGAGAACTTGCCTCGGAGAGAAAGAGAGTGAGGGGTGGGGAGGGGAGAAAGATCGTTTCGTACTAAGAACAAGGAGGAGGAGAAGTACTATGTAGATCGACACCTACGCAGGCACGCTGTCCGTCTCTGCTGTGCGTGGCTATTGCCCTATCTCCGACTTTTAAAATGACTCTACTTTGGAGTTTGGATGGACTTTCGAGTGACGAGTAATGGTGGACCCTCTCTAGGGAAAAAAAAAAAAAAGAATGGGAAGGACCCATATTATCTTTTATTATTTTTTACTTTGTTTTGGTGGTTTCGATTTTTTATTTTACAGTTACTTTTTGCTCATTTTATATGAAATCCTTGAGATTTTACACATGCTTTGAATTTCTGTATCAACAACGTCAGATTTAGGGTGCATTTGAATTTGAATTGAGTAAAGAATGTAGGTTGATGGGCTGTTTGGGAGTGCTTTTTAAAATTATTTTTGAAAAAATTTGAATTTTTTTTTTATTTTTGCTTTAAATTAATATATTTTTGATGTTTTCAAATCATTTTGATTTGCTAATTTTAAAAATAATTTTTAAAAAATAAAAAAATATTATTGTCATGCTTTTCTAAGTGAAAAGCATTTTGAAAAGTAACAGCAACCACACTCCAAAACACTCTCTAGGAGTTAAGAAGCATAATTAATCTTATGAATAATTATTTTCGGTTTGATTTAGTTTTTATTAAAAAAAAAGTAACTAAACTAAAAAAAATTAAAAAAAAAACGAAAACGATTGAAATTGACTTGTTTTGATTTGGTTTTTAAGATAAAAAATAGTTCAAACCGGTTTGGCTCGGTTTTTTCCGTTTTGTTCTGTTTTTTTTGTTTTGACTAGGTTTTTTTCTGTTCGGGTTTTTTTCTGTTTCGACTTTGTAAAACCGAACTGGTCGTTTTTTTCAAAATTTTAATCAGTTTTTTTTTACTGTTTATTTTTTTTCTTGATTTAATTAATTTTAAATTTTTTTCTCACCCCTAATTAATCTTACCCGGATAATTAATTTTGGTATTTCTTTTTTTTCGAGTAGTGTTGAGAAATTTAGTAGGAGTTGAAGAAATAGATATTGAAGAAACAAAAATATGTTTCGATGAGGTGATTTTTTTTTCCTAGTCGACTATTAAAGTTTTTGATTTATAAATTATAACTTATATTATATTATTTTCTTAAAAGGGATTTTTAAACCCATCTTTTTGAAATATATTCCGACTTTAGTTGAGTTTTATCAAAGGTTGTTTTTTAACAATCATTCAAACCAAACTTTTCATCTCAATCACTATTATTTTTAGGGTATTTAAAAATATAATTATAGTTATTTTTAAAATATTTTTATTTAAAAATACATTAAAATAATATATTTTTATATTTCTTAAAAATTACTTTCAATATTAATATATCAAAATAATTTTAAAAAATACAAAAAAAAAAAGCATCCTCACATTCAACCACCGATGTTAATATTAATACATATAAAAGATAAGGTTTGTTTGGAAATATGGTTGTAATTGCTTTTGAAAATATTTTTTATTTAGAAAAGTATTAAAATAATATTTTTTATTTTTAAAAAATTATTTTAACATCAGCGCGTCAAAATAATTTAAAAATATTAATTTAAAATAAAAAAAAATAAAATAAAATATTTTTAAAATATAAAAATAAACATAACCAAGTGAGAGAAGGCAGCCTGAGTTGAGGAAATAGTCGTGGCTGTACATATCATGGAGCGGGAGAGAAGGAGAGATCGAAACATCAGTTTTAAAAACTCCTCGCATCGTCAAATATCTTCTCATTTTTTTCTATCTAGGTTTATTTATTGTTGTTTCTAGGGATGAGCACTATTAAAAAGTGTTATCCGAACCAACTCAAGTACTAAATTTGGGAGAATATGTAATTTGAAGAATTATACAAAAAAAAAATACGCGAAAAAAAACTGGGTTACTCGAATTATGTTTATTTATTTATATACTTATTTATTTACAAATTTCTAAAATTAACGTGTTTGTAATTTTTCTTAACCTAATTTTAAACCATCAAAAAATTTATAGAATCTAATTTTATCTAGTTCCTTGAATTTTGTAAGAGGATTTTGGACAAGAAATAATCGGGCTAGCAGGTTTAATATTCGAGTAATTCAGGTGACTTGAAATACAATTATGGTAAGATATAATTAGAAGAATAAAAAATAATCTTATGAGAATTTTCAAAAAATTGCTATTTATTTTACACAAATTCTTCAAATATTAGTTATTTATTCCATGTTTGATATTTAATCTTGAACATGAGAATTTTCAAAAAAATAGCTATTTATTTTACACGAATTCTTCAAATATTAGTTATTTATTCCATGTTTAATATTCAATGCCAGAGCCGGCTGTAGCTTATGAGCAACTTGGGCAATGATACAATTAGCTTAATAAAAAGGTCCCAGGAATAAAAAAATATACGTTTGTTAATATGCTTTGTGAATATATCTGTTTAATAAAAGACTTCAAATACGAAATGAAGATTGTTCAATGCTCTAAAAAATAATAAAAATTATTTTTTAATATTTTAAAATATTTTATTTATATTTTTTCTCAATGTCCTATATTCACCTTAAGCCAACTTTGTTTAATCACGGTGCAATATGTGCGTTTTTTTATTTATAGGTATTTGAAAATATAGTAGCAGTTGTTTTTAAAATTTTTTTTTTTAAATACATCAAAATAATATTTTTTATTTTTTTAATTTTATTTTTGATATTAACACATTAAACAATAAAAGAATAATTTAAAATAAAAAAAATCAAATTTTAATAAAAAAAAACATGCTAGGACTCAAAGCCAAACACTCCAATATTATATCAATTTTCTAAAACATGAAAACAAGTGTACAGGCATTATCAATGAATTTTTCATTTCCAGTACTGATGAAATTTTTAATTATAAATTTAAAATTCAACATGTATATTTAATAAATTAAATTAAGAACTATACACGGTAATAAATACTAATAAAAGTTATTAATGTAAAAAATAGAGATGCATGGGAAGGCATCAAGTAAATGAGAATTGTATAGGTCATGGAATTTGGTAGGTTTGATAATTTTATTTTTTAAAATTTGTTTTTATATATAATTATATGATGATAAAAAATAAACATGCGCGGGAAGGCGTTAAATAGAATTTAATAAAAAAAAGTTTTGCAAAGAGAGCATTTTTTAATATTAAAAGAAATGCTAGAGTTTTATTTAAAAACAAATTAAAAACTAAACAATACTTGATAAAATAATATCTCAAATGCATTTTTAATTATTTATTTTGATAAATTTTAATTAAAGTTAAAGAAAAAAATACAAAAAATCAACAAACGCATGAGCCTCGGTAGCCCAACGTGCTTAGCTTGTTGAAAAGAAGGTTAAATCTGCACACCTAGCTATCCTGGTCTTTTTTTTTAATGGGCGGATAAAGTATTGTTCACATATTTTTTTAAAAAGAATAGATAACGCGTAGTTGGTTCATTAACTAGTTGTCTTCCAACCATTTTAGACTCTTTAAAAATCGAGTCCTTATTTCTTGGACATCAAAAATATATTTTCACTTTAAAACATCTAAAACAAACTCATAAACCTTGGCAGATTCTAACTTCAAAAAATATTTGATTGGTAAAAAATTCAAAAACCCCCCCATTTCAAAAAAATATGTGAACATGAATCTATTTTTATTTCCTTTTTGCAATACAAGGAGTTAAAATTATATAAATTAAACTTTTCCCATCAAACAAAAACATATTGGTTCAAATATCAACTTTTTTGGTTGTTAAAATTTCTCTCTCCTTCCTTGGTTTTTTACATATAAGATTACAATGTCAAAACTCCAATAAGCATGGGTGAGAATGAAAAATGAGAAAAAACAATTGTTGACTAGAATTTCAAAATATACCCCTAGTAAACGATAAGAAAAAAAAGGTTGTATTTTTATTTTTATATTAATTTTAATCATTATACCTTTAACTTATTTAAAGTAATAAAATTGTATTTTATTATATCAAATAAAGTATTAATTTAACATCAAAATATCTTTTTGACATTATGAGAATCTAATAGCAAGCTAATTAAAATAAATTATTACATTTAATTTGCAATAGGATAATATAAAAAAATAAAATTAAAAAAAATAACTGAATTAAAAAATTCCTCAAAGAAAAAAAAAATTATTTCGCGAACCCGTCATGCTTTCTCTCGTGGTCTACAGCGAAGTCACCAATTTACTGTCTTTCTGTAGTTATAATTTCAGAAGAAAAAAAAAAGTGCCTAGTTATCCTCAGAGAATAAAAAAAATACTATTATTTATTCTTTAAAAAATCATCCTAAATGCTTATAGATTTATAAATACCTGTATCTGTTGTACAAATCATATATTATTATTTATAAATCCAAGACACTTATGCATCCATCGTAAGCAATTAAGCATTGTTATCTGTTGCTTGTTCTCTTCAAAAAAGCATGCCATTTGCAAAATACTTCTTTTATGAAAAACGAACACACATTTCTTTTTTAATGGACAGCATGAACTAAACATAACTACAAACACATATATATAAAAACTGAACTTTCAGAATTTGCCAATAACAAACTCTACGGTACTTGTGACTGTTTGAAATTAAAATTGAAATTGTTTTTCATTAAATTTTTTTTTGTTTTTCTACTTTAAATTATATTTTTAGTATTTTTAGATTTTCTTGACATGCTGAAATTAAAAATAAAAATTTAAAAATAAAAATTATTTAAAAATATTTAAGAAATTTGTTTTTTGAAAAGCAATTTTTAATATACTATAAAACACCACTAAACCTTCTCAAATATAACAAAAACGACATCGCTTCTCAGATATCCCGTCCTTCCTTTGTGGCAACAAGGGGAGGAAAGTACAATTACAATGATACCCAAGGGAGCCACGTCATCAGTTTAACAAGCCGGTCTCGTTGCCGAAGCGACCGCCCTCCTTTTCAAAAAAACAGAAGAAACCCTACCCCTCTTATCTCCGTCATCTCTTCGCAGCTGAAAAACAAAAAACACACAAGAGAAGAGAACCCTGCGCTGCTACTCAAAACTCAGAAAACGGTACCGTAGGAGCCAACCAAAGACAACCCTAGCTTCTTCAATTTGTTCTACCTGCTTATTTTCTTGGCGTCATAGAGAATGGATCGGTACCAGAGGGTAGAGAAGCCAAGAACCGAAACACCGATTAATGAGAATGAGATTCGCATCACTACTCAAGGAAGAATGAGGAACTACATTACTTATGCCACTACGCTCTTTCTGGTCCTTTTCTTTTACTCTCTCTCTGTTTCGATAAACTATTTCATATCTTTCAATGTTGATTAATAAATTGACCTCACAAGTCGAGTGCCTGTGCGTGTGCTTGCTTATACAGAGATTGCGTTTTCTTACTCTCTTTTTTCAAAATAAAATTTAGGCTGATTTATTTGTACTGTCAAGACTGCAAGTGAAGCATAATGATTCTCTGTAGTTTTCCTTATTATGACCTGCTATTTTTTTTTAGATACTTGTGTGGTGCAGCGGGATTTATGTCTGTCTCTGACTTTGATTTATTTATTTATCTTTGAAGTAGAAAGTACTATTATTCACTACAACTTGATAGAGTAAAAGCTTTGCAGACGGTGCTGTAGACAGCCTTGTTTCACTTTCATGTGTCGGTCCGTTCTAGATGAGATTCATGGATATGATTGATCTTATCTGTTAAAAAATGCATATTTTATGATGACATGTTTCTGTCTTGACAGTCATCAGTTTTTGCTAATTCAGCCTATGTAAGAATTGTTGGCATATCCTTAAGTGAAATATTCATCCATGGTGTGGTATAGCTTTGAATTTAAAGGTGATTTCTTTTTGTTACTTTAACAGGAGAAAGGATCTGATGGTATCTCTCTCAAGGCCATGGGCAGAGCCATAAACAAGACTGTGATGATTGCTGAATTGATTAAGGTAGTTTCTTAATGTGTTTGCTTTGCTGCTTTCCCTGTTTAATTTGCCTTTTAATTTTTCCGCACCTTCTCATTGAGATTAACACAGAGACTAGAATATGTTTGCAAGGTATCGTCAGAACTGTCATTCCATTTGTTTTATCTTTGATTATACCGAGAATTTCCTCTCTATTTCAGAGAAGGATTGCTGGTCTTCATCAGAATACATCCATTGGCTCTACTGATATAACTGACACGTGGGAGCCACTAGAGGAGGGTCTTCTCCCGTAAGAGTTCCCCAGAGCATTCTCCGTGCCCCTTTATGGTGTATTGTTTTATCTTGATTGCAATTACTGATTCATTTGTCGTCAATACAGCTTGGAAACCACTCGTCATGTGTCGGTGATAACAATTACTCTATCCAAGAAGGAACTGGATGCATCCTCCACAGGGTAAGTTGGATCTGCCTTTGTGCCTAAAGCTAATGCTCTGATCAAATTGGTTTTCATTGAGACAAAATTCAGTCAATGCTATTTCACTGCAGTCTCCATTGTATTATACTTATATATATATACATATGCTTGCATCCATAAATATATAAGCATGCATGTATAAAACTGTTAGCTTTTTAACATAATGTTCTATGGAGAAATCACAAGATTTTTGAGTACGTTCTAGTCTTATATGTGGTGCATTTTTAATACCATTGATCTACTTCTTCTCTAGCTACCAATCACCTATTCCAGCTGATCAAGTGAAACCGTTGGCTGAATATGATTATGAAGGAGGTAATGCAAATGCTTCACATTTCTTTCTGATTGCAATCTCTCCGTGGCATGTCAATTGACATTTATCTTTCTTCTTTTTGATATAGAGGGGGGCTCTCCTCGTAGGCAGGGGAGAGGGCGTGGTGGTCGAGGAATGGCAAGAGGTAGAGGTAATAAATGGCACAACCTTAACAATGCTTAATATGCTACTCCTTTTCTATTGGTTGCAGGTGGGGGCGTGTTTTGTTTCTAATATCTATATATTGTATGCTATTTAGTTGTTGGTGAGTCAATGTTTTTAAATCAGGCAATAGATTTTTGAAGCAATATTGGGTGGGATTTAGGAGATAGAGTAAATCAGCCAAATCATGCTTTGCTTGAGCTGTTGGTGAACAATCTTTTTGTAACAGGGATTGTTGCAGTACCTTAACTAACTATACTTTCTTATTGTCTAAAATGGGTGTGCATATAGGCTGTCCTTGTATTTAGTAGGAACATTATGACATGAACTTTGATGATTGGCGTTGATCTCTTTAATATGTTGGTGCTTATGTGAATTATAGATGAGCAGAAAATTTTGGTGGGATGAGATGTCTGAATAGCTGGATCACTTCCACAAAACAGTGACACAACATTTATTTCAAGTTTTATCATCTGAACTGGCTAATAGATCTGTTTCCACCTCAGATCAATTTTTTTCCTTGCCCATTGTTTATCTTTCATTATATCTGCTTTTGTTTGGGGAAAGTAACAAGAAGTCATTTTCCATTCTGTGCACAGGAAATACTAGTAATGGAGTGGTGGAATACAATGGAGATGGTGGCTGGGATGGTGGGCGTGGATATGGTGGCAGGGGGAGAGGTCGTGGTAGAGGACGGGGTTATCGTGGTCGTGGAAGAGGTTATGGTGGTGGATATATGCCACAACAGTCAGGTGGTTATAACGACTATGGTGGCGGAGCATTTGTTGCCCAGGGCCGTGGTAAGACTTCATAATCATGTCATCATAACTTTGTTTCCTGCTTGATAGATTTTAAGATGTTACAAATTTTATTTGTAACAAGTACAAATAGAAAACCTCCTCTTGCTGATAATTGGCCAGCTTTGCATCAAAGGAACCCTCTAGTTGTCTCCCTTGTTCTCCTTTCCTCATTTGCATTGAATCATGGAATTCCTCCACGTTTATGCTATATGATACAACTCAATTCATTCTATTTGCGGGCATGATAGTTATTTTTTATGATCTTTAGAAACCAAATTAATCATATTTTGTTTTCTTATAATCACACTTTTCTTCCTCATCATTTGAAAACATCTTTACATCCATTGATGGAAGTATCCAGAACTTCAGTTTAGCTAAACAAACAGAGAAGAAAACTATGAGTTATTTCTTGGCTCTCTTTTGGAGTTCATTGTGTCAAATAAGGTGATGCTGGAGTGCACGACAGTGATCCATTGGTGAACTGCTGAAATGGTCTTCAAATGATATATGCTCTTCTGGTTATCATCTTCATCTGAAATTAGAACTATTTGGCCATGCAGGGAGAGGACGAGGCAGGGGCAGGGGTCGTGGGCGTGGCCGGGGTTTCAGACCGGATGGCCCAGCCCAGGCAGCTGAGTGAGCCCTAGTCTCGGTTGTAGAATTTGGTTAGAATGGATGCCTGCTCTGTTTATTTTGCCTTATTCCAAGTGAAATAGAAATTAAACAGTGGATTTCACTAATTAATTTCCAGGCATGTTAGTTATAGTAAGCTCCTGTTCATCATGCGTGGTGGCCTTGTTTTTGTAGTTTGAAGGTAGGATTATTTTTGTTTACCGCTTCTGACAAAAACCAAAAAAGTTGTATACTTTCTTCTCGTGTAGGGAATAATAGAGCAGTACATTCTTCTAGTTCCGTTCCAGCGTTTCTGTGTTTTCATAAGTCAGGCATTAGCTTCAATGGATTTTTCTTATGAATGTGCTCTCTTTACCTGTGTTTTACAGTGCAAATTCATTGCAATGTTTTGATCTCTTACACCTGTGCCTGCCGAGACATTCATAGTTTTTCAGAACTTTTTTGTCAAACTGCGTTAGAAGTAGTGCATATCTGTTTCGAAGTTGCTTCAGGCCAGTTATTCAAGTAAAACACATGCCATGATCTCTTGTGCGTTAATACTCAGAAATTCCAAGTTGGATTCAGAGAGCAATAGGCTGAAATTGTGGTATCTTTTTGTTTAGTAATGCAGCGTATAGAGATAAAGAAAATAGAGAATTCTCTTATTTTTAGAAATGTAACCACCTGAAAGAAAAAGGATGAAAGCGTGAAACAATCCTCTCCACAATTAAAATTGATGATTGTGAGGATTAAGCCCCTGACATAATTTAGCTTTTGTTTTGCTGACATTACTTGGAATCACTTTGGTGCTGGGATTAGAGAATTAGTTAAGACGCGGCTTAAGTATTTACAAGGTTATTTACTGTGCTATGGCCTGTACCTAGACCGTAGGAAATTTTTTACCTTGTCGTTAAATTCATAAAATATTTTAAACTTGAAAAATCTATATTCTATTTTTTATTTAATCTGAATTTTAAATTAAATAATATTAACATGATTTTGTTCACTTGATTAATCTAAAAACAAATCAAAGAAAAAAAACAAGAAACAAGTTAGGTTAATCCCGGTCAGCTCCTTGTGACTTAGGTTATAAGTTCATTAAATTGAATTATTATTTGTATTTTATCATGCTAAAACTAATTATTTTATTATATAATAAAAAAATATGAAAACCAATTTATAACCCATCTAATATTGAATGGTAAAATTCAATAAAAATATAACATTAAAAAATAAAATTAAAAAAAAAACACAAAATAAAAAGCCAATAAAAAATTACATAGACATGCAGGCTTGAGTAACCTAGTTTTGTTTGGCTTTAGCAGTGTTTTGTTTTATAAGGGGCGAACGATAGGTCGTGTGCACATATAACATAATATTGCTCCCAACATAACTTGAATTCACGGGTTTCAAATTAGTTTACATGCACTAACCAACTAAGCCATAGAACAAAGATGTTATAAAATGATTTAAAAAACATATTAATATGATTCACTATTTATATAAACAGTTAAATCGATCTTATATAATTTTAGTTGTTTTATTAGGCAAATCCTACAAATAGCTCACCAACTATAAAGTTTCGATATTATTGTCTATTATGATATCTCTTTTTATTTTTCCCTGCTTTTGAATTTAAGCTCTTTTAATGATGATCTTTCAAGATTCAATATGCTCAGGAATACGGTTTAAGTATTTGGATAATGGATGATTATACTTTTACGTCAATATTTATTTACTAGGAACTAGAAGAGTAGAAGATTTGTGGTATAAGTCTCACTTCCTACAAAACACTCTTTTTATAGAGTTTTGAGACTTTCAGATGATCAAGTCATTACCTTTATAGTAATTGATTATAATAAATAAAGAAAAAGACAATAAATTCTAAAGACACGAATCTTTGTTATTAGTTTTTATGTGATAAATGCTTTGAAAATATATGATAAGAGAATCAAGATTGTGATGCTTTACTTAGGTGATTCAGAGAGTATTTATACCTCATGTACCTTGAACCTTATTGTTTTGCTCAAATGATCAAAAGTCTTTTCTTTTTTAATATATTAGTAAGGAAACAATTACTTATATTAACATTAATGTTAATGGAAAGATCTTACACAATATTAATGTCAATGAGAAAAAAACATAATTAAATAAAACTTTTATACCTTATTTTGTATACAACAATAATGTTGATGAGAATAATACTTTCATAACATTAATGTTGATTGCAATATAACCAACTTTTTGAGGATTTTTACACATTTGAGAGTGTAGGAAGATGATCATCCTATGCTCTTAATATTCTATGGTAAGAGTTATAAGGATAGCCGTACGACTTAACATGAGGTCAATAAAGACCATTTAATATATATTTAGATTTGTAATGATCCTAAACCCAAGGATGTTGGGTTCAACATCTTTCCAGGTCCACATGCATTTGGGTTCAGTGCATAATCCAAGCCGGTAGAGTTGGGTCTGACATCTTACTAGACTCACATGCGCTTGAGCTCAGCGTGTAGCCTTATTCAAAGAAATCAGGCTTGACGATTTGCCAAACCTATTTATATTTGGATTCAATGTATAGTTAAGCTCAAAAGTATTGGATCCGATATTTTACTCAATCCACATGTGCTTGGCTTTAAGGCATAGTTGAACTTTAAGAGTAGATCTCTAGACTCACGTCAATTGAGCTTGGTTTTTTTCCAAGTCTATATATGCTGACTCATGACTCTACTTTTGACCTTTCTAAATCATGGTTCTTGAATAATCTCTCTTAAGCAAATGAGCTGTATATAAAATATGATACACCAGTTAACATTATTTGTTTGACTTGAAACGTAAAAGGGTGAAATTATACGTAGAATGGTGCAATAACACTTACTGTCCATAAATGTGTATACTTAACATTAGATGCAATCCTTGAATAAAGAGTTTATCAGTGTAGTCGCTTAGGCCTTGGCTCTCTGTTTATTTAGAAAGTTGGAGGCGTGAAAGAGGAGGAGGTTCAAGAGGCTCGCCACAAACCCATGTATTTTTGAGTTTGCAGTACCCGAGACACACAAGCAACATCTTCGTTTCCTTAGTCCATCTCTTCACAAGGCGATTGAGTTCAAAAAATGTGCTTTGAGGATTTGAGTTTTGAACAACCAATATTTGTCACTTAATTAATGATTGATACGAAATTTGAAAAATTAAGAATACGCCAAAAAGTAAAAAAAAATCATCATTTTTCATTTTATTTGTTCCCGTTTTACTTTCTCAAACACACCATGTAAAATGTAAAGGGCTACTTCTAAATGAATTTGAAAAATAATTAACATTGTTAAAAATACAAAAACCAATGAAAATATTCAAAATATGTATCTATATAATATATTTTATGTTCTCAGTGCATATTCAATTTAAATAATTTATTGATCTTATTTTTCAAATGAAACCTCTATTTTAAATCCAGCAAACAACTCGTTAATAATAATAATAATAATAATAATTTATTATTCTGTAGAGGACATAGGCAATACATGCTTCGACCCGAACTTGCGAATCAGCTAATCCATACGGCCCAACAGAACATGAGGTTAAGGTTCATGGATCAAAAAATGAAGATAGGAAAATAAAGAGCTGCCCTTGTAGCAAAAACTAGCGATGGTACCCACAAAATATGATTTATGGACTAATTGAGTATTTTTTTTTTTAATATTTGTAAAATATTTTTTGATGATTTTAATTTTATTTTTTTAGAATTATAACTTAGTTTGTTAGAAATAATAATTTTTTTTGAGATTTGAAATCATTTTTTTTTTTTTGTAATTTTTTCTATTTAATTTTTTTTTGTCTTTATTATGGCATTCAAATCTTTCATATATATTTTTTTGGTGGCCAATGATTCAATAAAATTTCGTGACACGCTTCCTTGCTTATATTTAATAAAAAAAAATAAAAAAAATATCATGAAATAAACATCTAGTATTTATATTTAATCAAATAATTTAATTTAATTTAAAAATAAAATATTTTTGAAAAAAGATAAATTTAAAAAAGAAAGAAAAATAAAAATACCTAAGATAACAATATATATATATATATATATATTGAATTGACCCATTTAAATTTGACAATAACTAATAACCCTTGTAAAATTAACAAACCAATAGTAATTACTAGACATGTTGTCGCAATTGAACATTTTTTTTTAATGTAAAAGAAATGATAGGTTAAAAAAATTCAAGCCCTAAGTCATTGATTAAACTAGCAATTTAAATATTTACAAAAACAAAATCAACAACAGTAAATAAACCGAAAAAAAACAAAAAAAAAAAAAAAAAAAAACCCACTTGACCCTATTTAGATTATCAAACAACCTAATGTTAATCTAATTGAAGAAAAACCACAAAAAGTGAGAGTCAAACTAAAAAAAAATCAACTTAAAAAAGAGAAAAAAACCAAACAAACTTAGGTAAACCTCCTAAATCTATTGCAATTTAAAAAATTATAACTTGTTAAATTATGAATCCGAGTTCAATCAGTAATCTTAAATGTCATGAAATTTAATTTTAAATGATAAAATCAATGAAAAAAATATTAATAAAAAACTTGCAAAAAAAAAAAGGTCAGCAAAAAAAAAAAAGGCTAAAATATGATAAGAAAAAACTCAATGAGGATGAAATAATAATAAAAAAAGACAGTTAAAAGAATTATGATCAAACTTGAAAGATTAAAAAGTAATGGGGTGAAATTGAAAATCATTTTTCATATGATATATTATTTATAAATAAAAAAATGGTGAGGTGGAATAGAAAATCATTATTGAGGGATAACCTAATAAAATCAAACTGAAAAAAAAAAGTTAAAAAAAGAGGATAAAAAATAAGACAATGTCAATTTAGAAAAAGAAAAAAAAAGACAAACCTCTTAAACATGATCTAATCTCTAAAAATTGCATTATGTGAAAAAAAATAATTTCAGGTTCAATCAAAAAACATAATTCTCAATCAAATTAATTTTGAAGGATGAGATTGGTAGAAAAGTATTAATAAAAAGACCTATAAAGGCAATAAAAAGAATGGGTATAAAATTTGATAAGAAAAACTCAATGAGGATGCAATTTAATAAAAAAATAAAAAAATAAAAGAATAAGGATTAAATTTTAAAAATTAAAAAAAAATCATAGGGGTGAAATAAAAAATATTTGTAAAAACCAAGGAAACCGAGACAAACATCTTAAACATGGTCAAATCTTAAAAAACTCGCAACTTATGAAACCCTAGAGTTGGGTCCTATCATGAAATTGATTGTAAGTCAAATATAAATTTTAAAATTATCAAAACAAAAGAAAAAAAGATAATAAAAAAAGTTTTGAATGAACCCGACAGTTAACTTGGGTCAACAAATCAAACACACAACCTACATCATGAAATTGAGATGTCCCTATAAATAAGAAAGCAAACAAAACACTAGTAAACTAGAAAAACAATTAAGCAAGATTGAGGCTAATCATTCAGATCTATCAACTAAGTTATGAGACTAGAATGATCCAATTAAAGGTAAACTCGAAGAATCAAGGAAACAAGATTCTTAGTCGAACAAACATTGAAGAATGAAACTGAGTACAAAATAATCAATAAAAAAAACAATGTAAAACAAAAAAAATAACAATTAAAAGAATCAAGAATAAACTCGACATAAAAATCAAATGAAATTAAATATGTAGGGATAGAATTGTACAAAACAAATCCATTCAGAAATAGTAATTACAAGAATTAGGACCAAGTTTGACATAAAAATTAAATGAAAATAAATACCCAAGGGTGAAATTGAAAAAAAAAACAAATCAAGAAAATGATTCAAAACAAAATAAATAGAAATGAAAAGAATGAGTATCAAATTTAAAAACAAATTAAAAAAATCAAATGATTAGGATAAAATCTAATTAGAAAGAATTAATGTAAAGAAAAAATTACAAATATAAAAAAGAGACTGAATCAAAAGAAAAAATAAATTGAAGGGCATGTATAAATTTTTACATGGCCAGCATGCAATTCAAAAAAAAAAGAGAAGGAAAGCAGTTTAGGCTAAATCACTTTGAACCACCATACACCCATCCATAAAGAAAAAAAAAAATTAAGATGAATCAATGATGTGGTAGAATCATAATTACAATTGTTGGAGCCATCCACACACTGCCAAAAAACAGCTAGCATGCATCACCATTTTTATTTATTTTTGTGAAAATAAAAAAAGCCCTTAGAACTAAATAATATTAACAAATAAATCATAGTAAAATTACCATCAAGCCTCTAAAGTTAAGGTTAAAAAATTGAAATTGCAAGGGTAATATAGCAATTTAATTGTTGAAAAAAAAATCCTAATGAAAATATAAAATACCTTTGTAAAAAAGACAGCCATACCTCTAAAATCAGGACAAAAGATAAATAACCAAGGGTTAAAAATATTTTTTGTCTTGGGGTACATTAATACTAATAATATACTTAGTGTTTTGGATAATATAATTTGTTTTAGAAAGACAAATTAAGTATTTTATTTATATTAAGTTTATTTTTACAGTGTTTTTCTAAAACAAAACATTTCTTTTTTAAAAAAATTTCAAATTAATTCTTTTTTGTTTTGTTAACCTATATAATATACTAATATCAAAAATAGTTTTTTTAAAAAATATATTATACTTTAAAAAATATCCATTTTCACAGGGGGGAAATTGGGCACAGGGAAACAAAATACACTTGCTGACGATAAGAAGATAAAAAGACGAGAAAAGGCAATCCATGATGACAGGAAAAATCATAATCGAGCACGACAGTTTTTAAACCGGTATGCTAATTCAAAATTGCAAAGTAAATATTTTCGAACAAGAATTGTTCAGACCTCCAAACACAATTGTGTCTAGTCAAAGCCTCGGAATAGAATCCAAAATAGACTCATTTCACTACAACAACTAAAAATTCCAGGTTGCATAATTATGCCTTGAGGCGTCCATAGAATTTCTGTTTCTCCTGTGTTGTCTGGAAGCGACCATGTCCAAACTTCGAGGACGTGTCCACAAACTTGAGTTTGATTTCCTCAAGAGCCAATCGAGATGTTTGTTTGAGTAGGGATTGACGTAGTGTAACCACCCTCTTCTTAGGTCCAACGCAGCATCCCTTGATCATCAGATAGTCGTCCTTCACCACACCATAGTGAGGGAAACCACCCAATGGAGTGATGTCCTTTTCAGTCCTGTTCCATCATACAATGTAGTCAAGGAAAAATTGTCAATGCAGCTGAATTTCTAGATAACTTAGCAATGAACTTGAGGAAGCATATTAAGCAGATTTATCAAACAAATTAGTAAAATGGGTTGGTATCAAGTTCTTTTCTTTGGGATTGCCAGTGATAAGAATCAGGAAAAAGGCTTATCCAAGGAAACTCAGTACGCACAAGTATCATAAAGAATCTGGCAAAGTCCCAAGAATCCGTTACCTGTCATACTCGGTTATGGCAGTGTGTGTCTCCTGGCCCACCTTGCCAACCTTGTAGATCTTCTTGTTCAATTCAGTACGGTGATGATATCCATTCTGACCAGCCCTAGCAACAGTGAATGAGACTCTTGCAGGGTGCCAGGCGCCGATACAAGCCACCTTACGAAGACCCCTATGGGTCTTACGAGGCAGGCGAGTGACACCCCAACGAGTGACAACACCTTCATAACCCTTACCCTTTGTGACACCAATAACATCAATCATTTCATCCTTCTGGAAAACAGCATCAATTGGGACTTGCTTCTCAAAGAAACCATAAGCAAAATCCACCTTCTGAGCAATTGTCCCACCATTGACCTGGATCTCCATCAAGTGAGCTTTCTTCTGCTTCAATCCCTTCATCTTTCTGATCTGTAACATGTTAAAGTAAGAATGATTATCACATCAAAATAATTTACAAAACAAGAAGCTGAAGAAAACACACAGGTCTTGCCAAATGACTTGTACAGAAACATAAAATTGACAAGTGAAAAGTTAACCTAGGGGTTAATACCTGAGTGTGGGCCAAAACACGAATAACAGTTGCATATTTCTTCAGCTTCTCAAGCTGTGATTGGATGCTCTTCTTCCCTTCATCTGTCTCATACTGCTTTGAGTATTTGGCGAACGCCTTCTTCTTGGACTTGCACCAGTTCTTGTAGAACCTTCGCTTGACCTCCTCGCTCAAATGTTGAGCCCAAACGGTGTTCAGAGTTCGGAGGCCAGCTGGTGTTTTCAAGTAACCCACAACTCCAACAATCACCATTGGAGGTGTCTCAACGATTGTTACAGCCTCACAGGTCTCCTTCTTGTGAAGCTCTACAGAACAAGTAAATTATAAATGTCACAACTAATATGCCTTATTTGTGCTGGTTCAAAAAACTGATAAACAAAGGGATATTAATGAACGTCACAAAGTTAGTATGTTAGATTGAAAATTTTGCTTACTGGATCCTGGTTTTTCAACCTCTCTGACAATGTGTGTCATGCCAGCCTTGTAACCCAAAAAGGAAGTGAGCTTGCAAGGCTTGGTAGGGTCATCCTTGGGAAAAGACTTCACTGAGCAAAGCCAGAACAAGAATCAAAAGATTGAATTGGATTTAACTTTCAGCATACAATCGGTGCAATGATATTACAACCCAAAATCAACATAAAATATAAATAATAACCTTTTCCTCTGTGACGAGCAGCTCGCTTCCTTGGAAGAAATCCAAGGGAACCATGTCTAGGGTGCTCAAACTTCCTGTGAGACATCCTTCTCCTTCACCACAAAATCAAACATTTATTGATTTACCAACTAGAAATAAATCTAACTAAATAAATAGTAAAGTTCCAATTGCCCCTTAATCTGAAATCTGAATGATTAGTGCATCGCATGACAAAAACCCAAACTTGGATAAACATGATTGCAAACTACATAAAATACAAGATCTTTCAAACGTAGAAATTTACTTAAGAAAACGTTTGAGTCAGCATTCAAGCAAAGATAAAATGAAACATGTGTAAAAAAAATCAGAGAGGCATTAAACTGAATATGAAAAACAAGAAAAGAGCATATTCAAGGAATCAAGATAAAAGAAACTATAATGATTCTTATGACCTTACGCTAATGATCTGCTAATTACTAGAAAAACAAAACAGTAATAGCTGGTAGTATGAAAAACAAAACAAAAACAACTCTTGGTTTCGATCATTTTCCAAAAGAAGCAAATATAGTTATAACTATATGCATACACCAATGAGATTCGGAAACCTAAATTTTATTTTCTGTTATTCTACATTTTCTTGGCAACGCAAAAAAGAGACAGAGAGAAGGGATACCTCCGGCTGCGGCGACGCAAAAAAGCTTAGCCCCTAACTCTAGAGCAGACAGACTGTGTTAATAAACCCTACTTGGCCTTTATATAACAGCACTTCAAGTGACATAAAACCCCACTCTTTTCCTCATTTTTTAAATGGACCTACTAATTGGATGAAATGCATACCCTAAGTTTTTAGTTGGGCTGTACGGGCCCGCTTACGAATTGTTAGAGAGTATCAGGGCCATTAAAAGTAATTACTAGTCTTGTTTGCAGGCCCAATAGTCATTCCCTACTGATTAGTAATCACTCCCTGCTTGAAAAGAAACGATATGAACTTTTGAATTCCCGTCGAATTAATTAGGGCAGCAATCGCCACCACTATATGTATATATATACTAGATTGGTCGGGTGAAAATTTTATTGAGCGTAAAAAAAAAAAAATAGATGTTATTGATATTATTTTAGTAAAAATAAATAAATAAATTATAAAGAGATTGATTTAATATGACTTGATTGACTTTATAGATCTAAAAGTAACCCGAATAATTTATAAAAAAATATTTTAACTCGATATTTTTTTAAAATGACATGTTTTTTTTAAAAATATTAAGATAACAATATATTAAATTTACTTAGACTAACTCGGGTTAACAAGTCAAATCTACGACCTGAATTATGAAATTATAATAACCTAATAGAAAATAAATTAAAATAAATTATAAAGTTTGATTTTCAAACAAAAAAAAATATTAAATGGTGAAAATTTTTTAAAAACAAAAATGTATATGTTAATTGCTCAATTTGCCCTATAAAATATCAGTCATCTTTGTTCTCGTAAATACCCATCAATAAGTTATTAATCTTAAATCATAAATACTTTGAACTAGATTATTAACCTCCGCTATATTGAATGTCGGGTCTATATTTTTTTAATATAAAAAAATATAAATTTTTCTTATGTTTTTTTTAGTAAAAAAAAAGCATGCAATAATTGATTCAATGTGACTCAATTATTTTAGCGAGTTCAAAGGCAACTCGAATGATCATTAAATACAGTTTGACTCAAATATAAATATTTGAGATACATTTTTTTCATTAAACATTAAGACAACAATGTATTCAAGTTATCCTATATCAACTTGCTTATATGCATACCAAATTATGAGATAATGATAATTTCATGTAAATTAAATCAAAACAAATTTTTGATTTTTAATAAATTCAATATTGATAGAAGAAACTAAAAAAATCAATTAAAAAAAGAACCCAATAAAATAACCCAAATCAACCAAGGTTAAATCTCCAAACCCATAATTTAGGTTATGAGATGTGGATAATCTCATAGAAAACGGACCAAAATAAATTATAAAGCCAAATTATCAATTAACCCAGTATTGAATGATGAAATTGAGAAAAAAATCAAGTAAAATTCTTTTTTAAATCAATTCATCAAACTTATAATTTGAGTTATGAGCATTGGATAACTCTATAATAAGTAAATTGAAAAAAAATATAAAGTTAAATTTCAAATAAATCTAATATTGACGGTAATTTTTTTATAAAAAAACATAAATTTAAAAAATTATAGAAAGAGAAAAATTATTTTAATGAATAGTATAATGTGAGGTGAGATAAACTAAAACCCCCTCTTCTAATTTTTTATTAACTAATAAATAGTATTCCGCGTGGAAAAAGTGTTAGTGCTAGTACTTCCTAATTTTGTTCCTTTTTTGTATTTTTATGGTTATGTTAGTGTTTTTTGGTTACTGTTTCATCTAATATATATCTTAATCTTAAAAGCTTTAATTAAAAAATAATAAATAAATAATTTTAGAATGAATGTATGAAATAAATAATAATAATAATAAACTTGAGAAAATTATCTAAAAAAACTTATAATAAAATTTCTAAAAATAGACATTTCTACATTTAAAAAATTATATATATTAGATTCATATATAATTATTCATAAACCTATCGGTGATATTAAATTTAAAGAAGTTGATATTATTTTAAAATAAGATTATATTTGGATAATCATTTAAGCATTATTTAAAAAGTATTCAATTATAAAATGCTAAACCAAAAATAATAACAAGATAAAAATTAATGGTTTAGATGTGGCCTGCATACATGTGTTTTTTTTTAAAGGGCAAATGATAGGCTGTCAATTCTATTTTTTTTTAAAAAGTTGGTGGACGAAGCGTATCCCTTTACGCAAACCACGTGTTATTTGTCTATTATTTTTTCTGATCATATCAATATTAAATAGTGTTTATTTCCTAAAAATAGTTTATAATAAATTATTTTTTAAAATTTTTTATATTTATTTATTATTAAAAAATTGATTAGCGAATATTATTTTTCAGTCAAAGAAAATTTTGGCTTGGTTTATAGAAAAATATTTTTTTTTGGACAGAAAACACTTTTTGAAAATTATAAAAAAATTATAAATGTTATATTATTTACTGATTATGTCAAATCTGGTCTTCAAACTTTTAATTGCTATATATATTTTATTTTTAATATTTATTTTTTAATTTAATCTTTTATAATTTAATTTTTATATTAACTTTGGTCATCATTTTTATAATTATTATTTGCTTTTTTCTTATCATTTTTTAATTGAAATTTTTTATCTATCAGATTTGGTCCTTATTCTTTTGATTGTTACTTATTTTATTTAAAATAATTTATGAAATGTTAACTATTATTATTATAATTTCTTCATCTTTTAATTTTTTTACTTTTTAGATTTGATCTCTATTATTTTAATTATTATTTATTTTATTTGAGATAATTTATGAAATTATATTGTTTTTTAATTTTATTCTCATTCAATTTTTTATTTTGTAAGATTTGTTTCTTATTATTTTAATAAACTTGAAAAAAAATAAAATATTAATAAGTTATTTTCCAGCTTATTTTTCATGACATAATCAAATACTGGAAATTATTTTTTAACATATTTTTCACTACACTGCCAAATATTATAAAATAATTTATTTATTTTGGAATTCATTTTCTAAAAAAATATTACTTTCCAGCAAACAAACAGACTCTAGATCTAAGTTTTTGGAAAAAAAAACCCCAAGTTAAAACTATTTTTTCACCAAAAAAACATAAGAAATGTCTTGTATGACCTATTTATGACAATACAATACCTTTTAATCAACTTAAAAACTTAAAATTAAATTAAAGAAAAAAATTCTCACTCTCTAAAATACCTTTTTCATATTCAATTGAAAATAAATATTAGTCTGTTTAAGAGTGTGGTTGTGATTATTTTTCAAAGTGTTTTTTACTAAAAAATATATCAAAATATATATTTTTTAAATTATTTTTTATATCAGTGTATAAAAATAATATAAAAATATAAAAACATATTAATTTAAAATAAAAAATAAAAAAAATAATTTTTTTAAAATATTTTTAAAACACAAATAAAAATAATGTAGAAAATAAAAGCTATCCAATGCAAAACAAACACGCTAAGAATTAAAGACTCTTACACGTGGCTCTAGCAAAAGCGTCTTATCCATCGTACAGAAATTTCAGACGAGACGCGTTTCTGCAATATCAGCAAAAAAATAAATCAAACCGTCTGTACCTTCCATTTAAATGTGATCTCAATTACTGTTTCGCCCTCTAGGCTTGTCACACGGACGCGAATTCTTATCATTATTCAGAGTCGCGAGTGGGGGCAATTGTTGGAAAATAAACCGGATTCAAAGAGCGGGAGAAATGAAAAACCAGCCGTTTTGAAATTTTTTTAAACACTCCCTCTCACACGACTTTTAAAAAAAGAAAAAAAGCATTTCGTTTGGCATCGTCACACTGATAAGAAGGGAATAAAAGGAAAGTTGGTAAGTGTATGATGAGTGAGTGATAAGTGTATGGCGAGTGAGTGATTTCCGAAGTAGAAAAATGGAAGAAGGAGAAATGATTTTTCATGGCATGAAGAGAAAACAACTGCAAGCGCTTTGTAAAAAGCATGGAATTCCTGCCAATAAATCCAATGCCGAAATGGCTCATTTGTTGACTTTGACTCTCAAGGTGTGTTTTCTATTACAGATTGCTTATTCTTTTTTCCGTTTTGTTGATCAGAGGCTTAGATGGTTCCTGTCTGTTATTTTCTTTATCTTTTTTTTTTGTTGTTGTTTGAAACTGGAATCTCCAATGGATCTAATGAGTTTTGTTGCTTATTATGCAAACTCAATAAGAATTTGAATTAATTGTGGAAGTAATTGATTACTGTTAATTTATTGTGTGTATTTTACAATTATTAGGGTTTAAACATTGAAATAATCAGATCCCCCCCTCCTTTTTCGGGTTATTTTTTAACGGATTTCCCTGTAGCTAAAATACTCTATTTTTTATTTTTTGAATAATAAACAGGCAAATGAAAATCCCATAACGCAAGGTTATGGTGAAGTACCAAACGAGAGTGATTCCACGAATGTGCCTAAAAAATCAAAGAGTGTTAAATTCAGCCCTGATGTTGAAGTACGTGAATACGAGCCTTCGGTGTATAAAGGAAGGAAGAGGAGCTTGGTTGATTCTGGGAAAGTTAATGGTTCTCTCCCTAGAGCTAGGAATAGAGTGCAGAGAACAGTTGAAAGACATGTAGATAAGGTTGTTTTGCCGGTTGCTGGTAAGAAGAGAGGAAGAGGAGGAGAGAAGAAAGGGAGTGTCGGAGTGGAAAATGTTGATTTTAGTGATAAGCTACAACCTCCTGCAATTACGAAGGATGGAGGTGCTCAACTCGTGAAGGGTGGAGATAATTTGAGCAGGAGGCAATTGAAAAGTAGAGAGGTGGTGATTGAAAAGAATGTGGAAGGGGGTGAAGGAGATTTGGTTGTTTCGAGGAAGAATTCTAAACGGGGAGTCTGTAGAAAGAGAGGGAATAGCGAGGGGAGTGCTTTGTTGGATGAAGTTTCTCCAGAGAATGTAAGTGCAAACGACGATGCTAAACCTTCAAATGTCCCGTCGAGACCAAGAAGAAGTGCTAGGAAGAATGTAAATACTTCATTATTGAGTGTGGAGTTGGGAAAAAGTGGAATTGTTGGCAGGACTACTCGATCACGGGCGAAGGTAGAGAATACTTCTGTAGCTGATAATAAAGCTCAAACCTTCGAGGTTCATGATGAATGTGAAAAGGTTCTCCAGACTGAAGAACCTTTGAAGGGTATCGGTAGTTTTGCTTTGGGAAGAAAATCTTTTGTGCCGCAGAAGGGGGTGGCAGTAGAAATTCTAACTGATGAAGGTGTTGAATCAGGGAAGGGTAACAGGCGTTCAAGAAGAAATGCTAGGAACAAGGAAGGTACTTCATTATCGAGTGGAGATTTCAGCAAAACTGAAATTGTTGGCAGGACTACCCGGTCACACTCTAAGTTGGAGGAAAATACTTCTTCCCATACTGCAAATAAATCTGAAACCATTGAGATTCAGGATAAATGTGAATTATTGAAGGATTTGGGTAGATATACTTTGAGACGTAAATCTATGGTGCCTCCGAAGGGAGTAGAGGTAGTAACCTTGCCTGAAGAAAGTCTTGAATCTGTAAAGGATATCAGGCGATCAATAAGAAATATGGTAAAGGACACAGATTCCAAATCTATTATACAAGTTGCTATTAGTAAGAGGGCAAGGTTTGGAGCTCAGGTTGCAGGGAATGCTTGTGCAGTTGAGGTTACCAAGGTTAAAAAGGAGCAGAACAGGGCTGTTCAGCTTGGGGAATCTTTGAAGGCTCAAGGTAGAAATGCTTCAAGACAGAAACATGTTACAGCTCAAAAGGGCAAGGTGGAAAGTGAAGGGCCAGAGGTAAAAAGGGAAACCAGGAAGCGACCAAGAAATCCATATTTGAAGGCAGTTAACGAGGTTGAAGCTTCTGTACAGTCAAGAGGTGGGGTTGAAAAGGCTGCGGTACCCATTGGCCATCTGAGGAGGTCCAGACGCAACACTGTTGTGTCAAGCTCTACTTTTGCCACCGATGAATTAGGAACTGTTGAAGCTGTTGGTAAGGTTGGGCAACTGAAACGAAAGCGTAACCCAATGATGGAGAAAGATGCTTCTGCTGTTGTGGGTGAATGTTTAGTTGGTAAACCTTCAAGACAATCCACAAAACGTGCCTCTAAAATTGACTTGGTTGGATATACCTTCCTGGACAAAACTGTTGAAAAGAAGGAACAGAGTATATCTGCACTTCCAACTATGGTAGAGGAAGCTATATTTACTGAAGAAATGCGAAATCAGGACACTGGATTGATCTTGCCAGAAGCCACAGGGGACAAATATAATTTCAGTTTGAACCGCTACGAGGAAGTTTTTAAAACTTCTGACAAGAAGGGGTCTCAGAGTAAAACAAGTGAAATGAGAAGAACCAGTTTCTTCGAAGTCTCTGCATTATTCTCTGACATTCAGGAGGGCATATATAGAAAAACAAT
The DNA here is from genome assembly GCA_033617975.1 of Populus alba x Populus glandulosa. Lineage (NCBI taxonomy): Eukaryota > Viridiplantae > Streptophyta > Magnoliopsida > Malpighiales > Salicaceae > Populus > Populus alba x Populus glandulosa. The sequence goes on along the minus strand of CM066147.1, from coordinate 19,156,267 downwards.
TTTGCAGGAAGCTTCGTCTCCAACATCAATATCACTAACGCCAGTATCTGCTTGTGCAAACCAAGAAACGCTAAAGAATTCAAGTCAGCCTGCAGTCCTTATCGAGGAGGCTAATATTGTCGTAGGTGACATGGAGAAACTTGACGTGGATGATCCATCATGCAGATCTACAGATGATGGTGCAGATTCTGGTAATGATAATTTAGATGAACTCAGACTGGTATCACTTCAGATTAATGCTTCCGATGTGTTTTCTCTGACTAATGGTTTCTCATCTGCAAATCAATCAAAATTTTCAGGCAATTGAGTCGTTTAGAATGAGGACATGCTATTTTCTTTTCAGTATTTAATTACCATGTTCTAAATTTTATGTTGATAAACCTTCCAATTTCTCAGGGTTGGAGAAAGGACTTGAAAGAAAAGAACTGGGAGAAGACTTACGCTTAGAAAGTCGCGATGTCAATGATTGTTCAACTGAAGTTGATAAAACATTTGCTCTGGAGGATAGTATCTGTGATCTAGAAAATACTGGACAGAACATTACAGCAAATAACAATGAGTATGAAGAGGCACCTTGTGAGGACAGAGCATCACCAGCTGCTGGTGAAGAGATGGTCAGTTTGAGCACTGAAATAAACTTACAGGAGAATGGTGATGTCCTCACCGAAGCTGCTGAAGAGAAACAAAATCTTATTTCAGTGGGAAACTCTGGCGATGTTTGTCAGGTTTCTAGAGGAACACGCATGCATGAACTTTTAGATGGAGAAGGAACCTGTCCGAGTGTCCCAGAACAAGGCACCGATGAAGGTGAAAATTGTTCTGCAGCCACTGTACCTTCACAATGTAAACCAAATCTTGCAATTTGTTGATTTCTTCCTCCTGACAGCATTTTGCCTTTTCTATTGCCATCTGGAATTCATTTTAATTCAATCCTTTTTCTGTCAGCAGTCACTGGTATTGGCAAGCAAAGATTGTCCTTTTCTTCAGGTGATTCCTCTATGGGCAGGAACATACTACATCAAGGTGATTTTTTTCTTAGAGGACATTTGAGGAATATGCTCTGATATCTGCGTTAGCTATTGCTTTACTGTCTAAAGAAAAATTACACTGAAAATCTACAAATATTAACAGTCATGTCACTGAAAGTAGTAATGCTTGTTTTAACAAACCTGAAAACTTCCTTTCAATTGTTAATGTTTTAGATGAGAAATCAACAACAAAGAGTAATTCAAGTTGTAAGGATGGAAAGCATGTTCTGGAGGAAAAGGAAGCTGCTTCAGATGCTTTGCCACAATCTTCTCTGAAGGAATTGCAAGATAAAAAGGAGGATAATATTGCAATAACAATAGAAACTGAAGTCACCTTCCACAGTGACAGTGACATAGTATCAACTGGAGTGAATGCTTCACCGATGCTTTCTGAGGAGCTCAGCTGTTACAATGAGATGATTGCAAAAATAAACTGCAGCATTGATGCTACCGTTGATGCGCCTATTAGCAAGTTCCATGAAACTGTTATGGATATGAACAGTGGCCGAGGCATGGATGAAGAGTCGGATGTTGAACAATGTGAAACTAAGGGAGAAGAATCAGGATGCGCTGTAGTAACTGAGAACGGTGATGACAGTGGTTGCCAGAAGGTGTCTGCAAAGGTAAATGCCACCGCTGACTCCTGTTTAGTTCATTTGGTTTCTGAAGGAACGGAAGGTTTTGAAGGGAAAACATTTGATATGATGATGGGCCGTTCTATTGACTTCCGTGTATCAAGTAAAGAGATGATCAATGGTGTAAATATGGCTAGAGAACAGTGCACTCACGTTGTCAGGAAGGAAACTGCAAATGATGGTCTCTTAGCTGAGCTTTGTGATTACAGCAGCGGCGAGGAGGTGGCTGCCAATCTGAATGGCAATGCTGATACAAGTCTGACTCCAGCCATTTATAAAGAAATTGAAATTTCAGGGCGAAAGAATGTTGGATCGGGCGAAAACACTTCTAAGAGCACAAAAGGAAATAATATGTGGACAGACCACGAAAACTTACCTGCAGGTAGTGATTCCAATGTTGGCACTTTTGCACAAGGTATGGATGAACACTTAGATGAAGAGAAAACTGCAGAAATGAGTGGTGGTGATCTCTGTGATCATATCAGTAGAGATGGTGAAGAAGCTGACCAAAAACCACTAATGGTAACAACCGAAAGATTGGACATGTCAGACACACAAAATGAAGGAACTCCACAACGAAATAGTCCTTCACGGCCCAGTGATCTTTGTGATCGTATCGGTGGAGCTGGTGAAGCAGTTGACAAACAATCATTAATGGTGACAGCTGAAAGATTGGACATGTCGAACACAGAATATGAAGGAACTGCACAATCAAGTGGTCCTGTGGGGCGTGGTAAGCAGTTTTCAGATTATGGTGAGTTTTTGAAAATTAATGAAGCTGGTCGCGGTGCTTTCACTGACATTGCATCTGCAGATTGTGAGGGTATTGGTGAAACATCAAATGTAGTTATGAGCACCGAGCTTGAACCCGGAGTTGAGGCTGGTAAATTTGATAATCTCAAAGAGGGGAATGCTTTAGAGCTAGAAAGAAGTACTTCCATTGCTTCAGAAAACCATATCTCTATGGATGTCATAGCTGCTTTTATGAAGGAAGACGTTGAAAAGGTGGAGGATGATTCGAAGTTGAAGCATAGCAACTTTGATGATGAGAAGAACAGCATTTTTGCTCTCCAACATGTTACTTCGAAGGGCATTGCGGAGCACTCAGTTGAGGAACTTCTTCATGAGAATAAAGATGATTGTAATGTTGTATCAAAGGATGCCAGCAAGAACATTGAAGCAGATGAAGCTGGGTCGGTGGCCATTGGTGGAAATATTTGTTTTGAGAAAATTGACGACAGCAACAACTGGACTGAAGGAACGCCGATTTCTTTAAAACAAAAATTGTTTGCCGAGTCATCTTCTGGAACATGCAGAATGGGTTCATTTACTGATGCTGTCTCAGTGCCGCATGTTTTATTATCTCAAGGTGAGTATCTGAAGCCTGAAAGGTTAATTAATACCAAAACCTTATCTGATAAAATCCTTCCTGTTAAAAGATTGAATATTTGAAAATGACAGACACGAGATCTTAGTATCTTTTGGTTTGTAGTGTGGCAAGTCGGAGTTAATTTTTGTCGTGTTAGTTTCAACAAGAATGCTTTTTTGACACCAAGGGCTACCTATTAAGGATTTATCGTCCAGTGCTAAATGAATGTTTTTTTTTTTTTGCCTATTCACAATTGATGTAATGGTTGATTAAACGATTATATTTTAGACTGTTCTTTACAGTTATTTTCTGGCTAAGAGCATAATTTCTCATATTTAATCATCTGTATATCCTGTAGCAGCAGACCATATACCCCCACAGCTTCTCACTGGATCTGATGCATCTGCCTCGTTCACCAACTGGGAATTGAATTTGATTCAAGGGAAGACAGAACATGATCAAGTTGAATCTGACGAGGAAGCCTTGAAAGACAATTTGATAAGCAACGATTCTGAGCACACTACAAAGGTGAACAAAAATGTTGAAGAAATCTCGTTCACCAACTGGGAAGCGAATTTGATCCAAGTGAATGGAGAGCAAGAACAAGTTGAAGAATCTGACGGGGAAGCCTTGAAAGACAGTTTGATAAGCAACGATGCTGAGCATACAGTATGGGTGAACAAAAATGTTGAAGAAATCCTGTTCACCGACCGAGAAGTGAATTTGATCTTAGGGAATGGAGAACAACATCAAGTTGAAGAGTCTGATGGAGTAGCCTTGAAAGACAATTCATTAATCAACAATCCTTTAGATGAGCATGGAGCAGAGACAAGCATAAGCTACAATACTTTCGATGATGCTCCTCAAGACTTAAAAGTAGACAATATCTCCTATCCTGACATTCAAAACACATGTGAAACAGGATTGGGTGCAATAGACAAAGTTAGCTCAGTAACCCCTTCAAAGATGGACATCTTAGAGGAAGTCGGTATTGGAGGGACTTTGCAACCAGTTATTCCAGTTGAGGCATCACCTGAAACGGCTAAATGTACGCTACAAAAAACATCTTTAAGCTGCAGCAAACCAGAACAGAACGTGTCTTCAGAACAACTAGTATTTGATGATACCTATTGTAGCTTACCTGAAATCACTTCAGTTTGTTCTGTTGTACAGAAAAATGGTCCCGTGTCTTGTGGTGAGTGTTTCCACGCTACAAATCTGAAATCTTAATGTGTTTAGTTGCACCAAATGCCTTTCAATAGGCAGGAAATCCAATACGAGATCCAATCTTGGATTGTGATTATTTTTTCTCTACCATTTTTTTATAAAATCAGCTTCACACACCTACAAATAGGCAGTCCAGATTGCTTTGCAGTGTCATATTATTCGTCTGCTAAGGAAACGTGAAAGATAACCTTTTGCTTTTTCTTTTTTACATTGTTGTGGAACAGAAGGCAGGTTTGTACCACAATTATATTGTAAAGATACGAGCAATTATGGAGGAGAAGAAACAACTTGCAATAACAGAGGTATGGTTGTTAATTATGTTCTCGTTTAACTTAGTATCCATATGTACAGAGCACCTTGATTTATCATGATTGTTTTGTAGGAAGCAATCCCACAGAGCAGGGTGAATTCCTCAGAGAGGACTATGACGTTTTAATAGCACAAAATGTCGGATCTGAGGAAGTTACAGAAGCTTTAAATGATGCTACAGACGATACCAGCTTAGAAACTAATCGAAGCGATCCTCGGGAAGTTGCAATGGAGCAAGCCAATGAGCACCCAGATGAAGTAAATGAATCAGCTCTCATGATTGGCCTTGATTGTCCAACTCAAAATCAGCAGTCATGTCAGAGAGAGAGAGAAAGCCACGCCATAGAGACTGAGGCAGCGCATTGCTTGCATAAGCTTGATGTTGGTGTTTTCTCCAAGGAGATCGTAGACTTTGGAAATGGCATTGTGACTTCTCCATTCAAATGCCAGAGAGATGTTGATTCCCCTGCTGGTTCTTCATTCAGTGCATCCCAACATCACATAACAGAAAATGATGCCTGGGAGCTGAATCTATTTTTTGGAGAGAACGAACAAGATGAGAATCAAACATCAGATACACGGTTCTTGGTCACCAATTTGAAAAACGAGGATGCAGGGAAGGTGGAAGAAAGCATAGTTGTTACTGAACAAGCCACTGTTCAAGTTGCTGAGGAGCAACAAGGTGAACTAGGGCAAGTAATGGATGAGAAAATTGAAGAGGCAAACCACAGATTCTTCACTATTTTAGATGAGCTCAACTTTGAAGATTCCGAAGGTTCAAAGAAGCAAGATTGTGTTCCCCTCGAGGTTGATAGCATTCAAGAATGTATTAACTGTGAGAATCATGAAAACAAGTCTGTGAATACCGAGCATTCTTGTGATTCCGCGGAAAAAGAAATCTGGATAGATGTTGCTGAGGTGAATGCTTGTCATGATGCTGTTTCATCAGAGCAAAGGGTGGAATGCGATCCAATGTACCTGAAACAACATGAAAATGAAAACCTCAGTGGCGAAGAAGTTGGAGTAACAAAGGACTTGAGTTTGGATGTGTCGTCCAAACCAGATGCACCCATATTGGATCAATCTCCGGAAATCACCAATTCAGCTATTAGTAAAGGTATGAATAAAAACAAGAGCTTGTGGTTGTCTTTTCTTTGTTTTCACGATGTTCTAGACCTGATCTCACAAGACATTGACCAAGCACACAGAACTAAGATGCCGTGTGAATTGTATTGCAGAAATTGCTGTTGGCGATGACCAGACACGTCAAATGAAGTTGCCATCTCCTCAAAAGACAACTTCATGTGCAGAAGAAGAAGAAAGCCATAGCTCGGATGCGAAACAGTTGAACACTTCAATGGTTAAAGGGAAGATCAGTAAAACTGGTTTTGTTCAAGCTACTCCCCGGAAGATGGTTACTTATACCGGCATGAAAGAAAACCTGGCAAGTATCAAGAGGGAGCAACGTGGTAATATGACAGCTCCGAACGCATTATTAAAGAGGCGGGCTCTGGGGAATCTCAGAAACAATTAGATTTTAGTGGCCCCTTCTGGGTTTTGGTTGGTTATTTGAAGTTTTTGCTTTCAGATGTGAGCATATCTCATGCATCTTTTACTGGAATATGGAAACTCTGTTTTAGCTGCGCAGAATTTAGATTTATTCGTGTAATCTATGTCTGATCACCGATTTCTTGAGCAACAAAATACTTAATTATATATTTCCCGAGTTTGAGTTTCTTTTCTTTGGACTTGCCTGATTGATCTCTTCATGAAGCCATAATTTCACTGTATTCATAACACCATATTGTTGTCATGTTATCGGAAGCGGGCTGATATTGTGTGAGAACGTGATGCAAACTATGTTTCTAAAAAATTCATTATTTTTTTAAAATAAAATTTAATATAATTTTTATATTTTGGATCGTATATCGAACAGAAACACACGAAGAACCAACTCTCTGTTTCAAGGGGTACCCTACGCAGCAAGCGTGGTCACTGTGAACCACAAAGTTTTGTGGGCTTTCAATTCAGTCAAAGAAAGACTACAACTCCTGTGCAAAGACTCATTAAAAAAAACCTGGACAGAAAGCTTGCAAGAGCTGTCTTGCAGGCATTTTGAACAGCAATGCTCTTAGCAACTACATTTTAATTGAAGACGGCAGAATACAAGCTGGAGCAATGCATCCCAGTTCATTTCTGAAGGGAATTGATGTGGAAGTTCTCACAGAAAAAAGGAGATTTTGGATTCCCTCATAAGAAGGATTGCATAAATTATATCAAAATAATACATGTGTTCTCATGTTACAAACAGATCTTATAATCAACAAGAAAAGTATCAAATGAATTAATGAAAACTAGACAAAACAAATGATAGTATATCAGTCCTTCGTATCTACACATCCCCACTACAATTTCCATTCCAAACTTATTGCGAGGAATCATGCTTTTGTCAAGGGAGGATGTCTTTTATCTTCGATGATAAGAATTGTAGCTCGCTTATGCACTCCTAAAAAGACCTTTCTACATGCAACTCAAAACCATTAAACCTTCTACGTCATGTGTCTTAATCACAATTCAACCCACAAATTTCTAAGACAATGCCACCTTTTGACACAAATGGGTTGATTCGAACCCATAAGAGTGTTAAAACAGAAGCTAGAAGGATCGACCATACAACAATAATGGTGGGAAGCCTGTCTTGTTTCCCTATCAACCCCTTGAGGAACGGGTAAAGGTGGACAATTACCCACAACGCAAAGAATAGCTTACCGAAGAGCGGACCCCAAGTCTCGTAACCATTATTGATGGCATCAGAAATCCCAACTATGACTCCAATTATGTTTATGATAAGCAAAGTCATAGGAGGGATCAACAGAGATGTCCATTTAAATAGGTAGAGCTCTGAAAATTCTCCATCATCAGCCGCTTTGGAGGTAACAGTGAAATTGGTGTTAACTCCAGCCAATACCTTAAGAAGGCCCTGGAAAAGAGCAAATAGATGAGATGAGGCACCACCAATGACCCAGAACTGCTCATTTCTCCACCAGTCATGGATGCCAACACCTCCCCACTGCATTTCGAGGATACCAGTTGCAGCTATGGATATGAAGAGAGCCATGAAAATGATACTGGCATAGTTACTAATCTGTACACCACATGAAGATAAGGTTTAGAAGAAAGCCTTGCAACTCAAACAATATTGTTCCATCTATTTAAAAAAGATATGGGTAAAGAAATTACCTCAGGAACAATGAACTTCCCAGTCAGTAGACAGACAGCAGGTAAGGTACAGTAGGCAATCAAGGGGATCGATGTCAATGGATAGACAACAGAGTTTATATAAGAGAAGCGTTCCAACCATTTCAATCCACATCCATATCCATACCATATTGGACAGTGTCTACTCAATAAAATCTCAACAGATCCCAGTGCCCATCGGAGCACCTGGTGTAGACGATCTGAAAGGTTTATTGGAGCTGAACCTTTAAATGCAGGTATTTTTGGCGTGCAATACACTGATCGCCAGCCGTGGCAATGCATCTTGAAGCCAGTTAATATATCCTCAGTAACAGAGCCATAAATCCACCCAATCTAGAACAGCATTACGATAAAGACAACAGGAAAGTCAAATGTCAATTCTACTCGAAAGGAAACCCTGTTAGCTAAAATGTCAAGTTTGGAACATTCATGGCATGCATACCTCTTTTCCCCATTCAGTTTTATCTTCATAACCACAACTGATGACATGAATGGCTTCTTTCAAAAGTGATGCAGAACTTGCTCCTTTAGGAACTCCACCATCTTCCATAAGTGTAGCGGCTATGAAAACTGACGACTGTCCAAATTTTTTCTCAAATTTTATCTGAGGCATCAAGGCTGATTTTTCGTTATCTATCCCTGAAATCAAAGTTTGATAATCACAGCAATGATCAGGCTTTTGTTCGGTCTAATGCAAGCAAAGGGCAACACCATCCAAGATTTCAAAAATAGACGAGGGACTAATTTGACCTGGCTACTGGAAGTCAAAAAAACTCAAAACACACAAATGAGTGGAGATTATTTAATCCTTTGATATCTTCAAGAAACTATTGATATTTTAACTCCACGAAACAATTAAGTGTCACTCTTACCTTCAATACCCTCCTCAATATTTTCTAATGCATGTATCTGCTTAGAAGCCTCCTTGCTCTTCTTTTTTTCATTTGATTTTGATTTTGATTTCTTATTCTTCTTTTTAGATCGGCAACAGCAGCAGCACCATCTTGGCAAGCAATTGCATGTCCTCCCTGGGGGCTTCTTCTTGACAGGGGCATCATATCCATAAAGTGCTTGCCTCCTAAAAACGCATCCAGTACCAACATATATAGGACCTTGTATGCCATCCAATCCTTTCATATTGATCTGCATTTAAAAAAAAATGGAATGAGCTTATTAAAAAAATAAATGAAAATAAACAAGAAAGCTTGTGTGTGTATCAAATCAACATTATAAAGATTTTTACTTACATCAAAGAATACAACATTACGATTTGAGTATCTATCATGACGATCAATCCCATCAAATCTTTGTGGAAATTGAACATAACAAATTTTCTTTCCAGATGTTGGGTCCATCATGAAGCACATGGCTTCACGAAGTGCCTTACTATTGTTTATATAGTGATCACAATCAACATTCAGCATGTAAGGAGCATTTGATATGATTGCAGAGACCCTCACCTGCATCAACCGGCCAACACAAAATGTTAGAGAGGGAAAACAATGATCAAATGCCAGAACAGTTTATGTGCATGTGTGATTGTTTTACCAAAGCATTCATAGCCCCAGCTTTTTTGTGGTGATCAAATCCTGGTCTCTTCTCACGAGACACATAAACTAGACGGGGCAATTCATTTCCTTCAACATCATGAACTCCATTATGACCAAGGAAAACCTGAAGGATGATAGTAAGAATTAGAGTTACTTGCAACGCCTCACTAACTATAAGGTCAATGGGATGGTATGGCATCTGACACCACACTAAATGTATTCAAACAACATCTTTCACCTGAATCATTCCTGGATGATCTCTGACATTATTCCCTGGCCATGGAGAGCCATCCTGCATTGTCCAACCATCCTCAGGAACCTTCTGCGCCATAGCAACTAATCCGTTTATTCGAACTTTGAACTCTTCATATTCTCTCTGGTAGCAACAACGAACCACAAAAAACCATAATGTCATTTGCTTAAATGAACCCAATTTTTTTTTATTTATGATGAGGATATCATTATTGTGGTGTTACAATAATTTCAGCAGAACAAGTTTAGCTTTCATTTTATATTGAATGCAAAGGCAAGCTTCTTCCCTAGTCATATTTTATGAATTTTCATCAAGTCATGTAAAAGATTGAGACAAGGATTGAATAATAGCATAAACAATTAGAAGGGATGAGCCACAAACCTTCATGGCACGACGCTCTCTGATAAATGCTGGATCTACTTTGTCTTTCAAATAGTCAACCTTCTTAGCAAAATACCATTCTGGAGCCCGAGGCTCAATGCTGAACCTCTTGCAGAAAGGGACCCACTTTCTTGCAAATTCGGATGTCTCAGAGATAGCTTCGAAAGTAAGCATGGCTGCACCATCATCTGAAACATAGCATGCAACTTTTTCGACTGGATAATCAACAGCAAGGATGGACAAGACTGTGTTTGCAGTGATAAGTGGAGGTTCTTTCATAGGATCAACAGTACTAACAAATACGTCAACACTCGCTAACTCAGATGGCTTCCCCTCTTTCTCATACCTACGAAACAATTAAAATTTTAACATGAAATTTCTGAGAATAATAACAGTGATGTGTGTGTGTGAGAGAGAGAGGCAGTACCTCAATGATAATCTATCAAGATATGTTTCTCGCTCAATTGGGATCCATTTTGGAAACTGATCTAATATCCATGATATGGCAAACCATATTTCACAAATTACTGATGTAAGCCACAATCCATAGGCATCGTTGACTGGATGAAGAATTCTATAGTGAAAAAAGAGGCTGAGAATCACAAGCCTGAGTATAATGATCAATCTGTATGGGCTAATCTTGCTTGAAGAAATTGGTAGTTTCCTTGAAAGAGGCTGCCTTCCTTCATCCATCCTATCAAATCATGGTGGACAATTAGTTTTTCTAATCCAAACTCTAGAAGCAGAAAGTGACAGAAAAAACAGGATTGGATGGACCTAACAACAACCGTTTTTTTTTTCACAACTGCAAAATCTTAGTAATAGTTGCTGGTATTCTTATTTTGAATAAAAAAAAGTTCAGCAAGTTGCAAGTATACTTGTGATTACTTGGCATAATTTCTATATTAAAATGAAAAATTTTCATACTAGTGGCCTTTTCCAGCTTTCTTCGAGCACTAGGCTAATGATGAATAAATAAAAATAATCAGAAAAGGAAAAATAATCTTCATGATTGAGATTGCTGTGTCGGACTAATTGAAGCAGTCAAGTCCCAGAGCAAATCAAGGAACAATATCCTTACTTAAGATAAAACAAAGAGGGTTTGATAGGCTAAAAATCAAATAAGCAAGCCCTTGAAAGGAAAAGGAATGAGCTAACACTCTGCAGAGCAATACTTGATCAGTTAGCGTTCTTACATAGGCAAATCAGGATCATCCAATTCATCTCCACCATTGTTTTCACCACCCTTTCCTCCTTGGTGCTTGACCACCTGAAGTTTATCGCTCTGCCTTTTCTTCCACTCCTCCATTCTTTCCTTCCATGCAACCGTTCCATACCCATACACTGCCAAGTCTTTATTAGGATCCATAGGCCTTGGTGGCACTGCAGCGTCAACACAAGTAAACACACACTAGGCTAAGATGAGGCAAAAATCTAAACAGCCATTAAAGTCAAGATGTATTTCAGAAAAGTTGTAAATCATCAATTTAATGTACTTACAGGACATGGAAGAATCAGGAAATGGCATTGGGTGAACTCGTTTTCCACGAAATGGGGGTATAATAAGGGCATGCTTATCAGAAGAGATTCCAACATCCTACACCAAAAAACCCAGTCTCATCATGTGAACACCGAATAAGTAAAAATTACAGTTTTAACATACAGAAGATACAAATTGAAGAGTGAAATCAGAACAATCAAATCTACCTCTTCACCATATGTCAGGAGAGGAATTTCAGGAACAACGGAAGCAGAGTCGAACTCAGATGGTGTGGCAAACCCAGAAACATTGGATTGGGAACCACGGCCAGTGTTGAGGCGAGCAGCTAGCAAGGCTTCAGCGACCTGGTGAGGGTCTCTCCTGTCATTGATTCCTATGTCAAATTCATTCTCCAAATCATCCGTATCCTCCTCTTCCTCATCCCCGTCAACTCTAGGACTCCCTGCAATAGGTCGCATGTTTCAGCTATTGTTGAACTAATATCAAAATCTCACCAAGGGTTTTCAACGAATATAGCATAAAACGGTCAATATAGCAAAGATAGTGAGAGGGTAACCTTTGATACGCTTGTATCTGGTTCGGCATTGAGGGCAGGCTTGATTGCCCTCTCTTCTTTCATACTCATAGCAAGGTCTACACACAGGGAATGCACATTCATTGCAAGCAACAAATGGCTCCCCATCTACTGTAATCTCTATCTCATCCCCGCAGATCTTGCAAATCTGCCCGCTTAATTCTTTAACAGATGTGACCTGGAATTGATAGAAGCTATAAAATTAAGTCTCAATCAGACCATGGAGCAACATCAGTTGATGAAATGAAGATTGCAAAAGCTTGAGATATTTTAGCTGCTCGAACTCACAAAAAGAAAAGGAGCTGATGGGAATCAAAGTTGCAAAATTTCATACAACATTTCATTAACTAGCTCTGAAATCTAGAGCTTAAAGGGAAAAAAAAAAAACAGGAACTGATTAATGAAAACTGTTTAGAAAATACATTACCGCAGTGCACAAGAAAAGAAATTTGAGACAAAACACATTTCGCAATAATATGATCCTCTATCAACTTAAAGAAATCAATAAATTAAGCATGAGTAGTATGCTTAAAAATCTTCCAAATATAAACTGGAAAAAGAAAAACCATTAGAATCGCTTTCACTGTTTAAAAACCAACTGGGATCCCTGAACTTTACACAAAATCAGTTGTCACGGCCAAAAGTACTCGAGACAGGCAAATGGGTGTGTTCAAAATGCAGAAATGGAGCCATAAAACGAGAAACAGTGTTCTCCAGGATCATACTGTTTAAATCCACAAAACACTGAAAAGAGAAGAAAAAAAATCCAAGTAGCACTTACTCTTGCTATTTCATCCGCATTGATAAGAATAAACTCGTTTCTATTGTGAGAACCAGCAATGAGTCTCCCTTTGGTCTCCATTTATAGCTTACCACACAAGAAAAACCCCTCCAATCTCAGCTCACAATATCACTAACTTCCTCCCTCTCTCTCTTTCTGTCTCTCATCACTCAACAACCCACAAAACTCGAAACTTTAGCTCTTCTCTCTCTGTACTTTCAGTTTTAGCCCACTCTCTCAGCCTCCCAGTTCAAGAAAACACGACATTACAGTACTTCTATGAGAGAGAGGAGATATATATAGGAAGAGAGAATTGCAGGAGTGTCAATTTCAATTACAATAAAATACCATAAAGCGAAATTAGATGGAAAAAAAAGAGGCTTGATTTCCCCCCTTTTTTGTTCGATTATTTTGCTGGTTGATTCTTTTCTTCACGGATAACCCAGCTGGGTTCTCTCTGTTAAACTGGTTGGTCTTGAACTGTGACGCCACTTTGCTTGCCAAAAATAATTATACGCAAAATGTAATTTCTTTAGAAAGAGAAAAATATTATATTAATTGAGAAAAGAAGAGAGAGAGAATACAGAGTAGAAAAGAAATTCAATGCGTAATACACAAGAGACGAGGTAGAGACACAGACAATAAATAAGATCAGATTAACGTATTGATCTACATGGGCGTGTCGGTTGGTATGTCTACCTCCACCCCTCATCTATGTGTATGTATGTATGTATATGTATATGTATACGTTTTTGCATCTGTGGGTTTTATGCAGTGAACAAAATGGATTAAAGGGTTTTTAGTTGTGCGCCAGTTATTTTTATGGAGAGTGGTGGCTGCTGATGTGATGGTGGTGGGGACAAGGGTGGTGCCCCACCGGAGCTGCTTTTTGGAGAGTGGTAAAAGGGTGTTTTTAGTAATTGCATACGCGTCTGGTTTGTGCTGTTGTTCGGTTTATGAAGTAGATGTGAGGTGATGTTTCTATATATAATTTATAGAAAATATATATAATTTTCTTTTTTGTTTTAATGCCTGTCTCTTATTATATTAGTATTGCTAAGAAAAAACATATTTGTTTTTATGGAAGGTTTTTTAATTTACGTTTTGATGTTAAACCATTTTTGTGGTGGTAAATTTAAGTTAAATTAATATTTCTCATTAAAACAGTATTTTTTTAATATCAGCTCGCACGCTTGATATCATGTTGAGTTTGAAATCTTATAATAATTAATGAAATATTTATTGTACTGATTCTATGTAAATGTGTTAATTTGTACTCGAATTATTTATTTAAAGTCTAGTGAGAAAAACTAAATCTTGCATGTAAAAATTATCCTAATAAGTTGACTTTAAATAATAATATAAAAGTTATTTTTTATAAATGACCCACAGCAAAAATAAAGTTACAGAAAATTTAATTTAAAAACATGCTTAGTAATAATAATAATAATAATAATAATAATAAGAAAGAATGCAACATGAGTTATAATAAACAAGCAGTTTTTTTTAACTTTTCATTAGACTAAAAATTTAGCTAGATTTTATAATAAAAATCTTATTTAAATAAAAAATCATTTTTAATGAAATATACTTGCAGTTTTTTAAATAAAAGATCAAAATATGATTTAAATCAATTTACAAAAAATATATCAACCATTACTTAAAAGTTTCAGTCTCCATGACTCTTAAGTGTCTATTTGTTACTGTAATTTATGACATTTTTAAATTAAAAATATATTAAATAATATTTTTTATTTTTTATTATTAGCACATCTAAATCAATCAAAAACATATAAAATTTAATTTAATATTATAAACATGGACAGGAGGAGGAGGAGGAAAGATGTCACGCGTGGCTCGTGTGTGGCCAATGAGTCGAAGATGTCAAAGAAGGTAGCGTTCTCGCTGCTCTAGGATTATGACCAAAATAGCCTTCCACTCTCCCCTTAACCTTTCTTGTTTCTTGTGGTTGTTGAGTGGCGTGCCTTTTTATATTTATTTTCCTTTAAAACGGAAAAAGAATTACTGGTCTCCAAAGCAAAAGACTAAAAACCCAACCCATTTTGTTGACCTGGTTTGCAAGTGAAAGGGGGAGCCTAACAATGGTGGATAAAAAGCAGGTAGAAAACCAAGAGGAGTTGGTAGGCAACATAAATAAATGATGTTTTTAAAGTTAATATAAAAAATTTAATTTGATTTTTATACTTTAGAAGTTATAAATGCTAGGGATCTCGATATTTTTATCAATTTTATTTTAATATAAAAATTTATTTTTATTATTTTTTAGTTTTTAATTTAAAAGAAAACAGTAAAAGATTGCTAGATTCCAGCGTTGAAAAAATAAATATAATTGACACCAATTTAAGCTATCAAAACGGTCTATATTAAAATCAAATGTTTTCATTTGTCGAGGAGAATTCATATTAAATGATTGTTTTCTTTAAAATTATCTAAAAAACATATCTGAATTTGAAAAACTTTTTTGTTCAAGTTGATTATGATTGTTTTTCGGGTTTTTAAAGGTCATGAATATGTTTATCATGGCTTCTAAGATGTTTTTCTACATGTTTTGGGTAAAAAAAAATTGAAGATAAGTTTTCAAGTCAAAGAATCATTTGATTTGATTTTTTGAAAACTCAAGTATTGTTTGATTTCTGTTTCTATAAAAAATGGAGCGGACAACATGTTTTCCGGCGCCCCAAATGCAACATAAAAAAGGACCCTCACGTGCAGGCCCTAATAAATGGGTCAGTCTTAGCAACACTTAGCCTTTACCTTTTCTAAATTATTTTTATTCTTGTTTTTTTTAAAAAATTCTTATTTATTTATTTTAAAAAAATCCAAATTTGTTATTTATATTGAGATTAATACCCCTTTATAAATTTAAGAGAAAAAAAATTTATTTAACATGTTTCAGTCCATGACCTAAATTACAAGTTTAACAAGTTAAGCCACAAAACAATAATTTTTTTTTTAATTTCACTTTTTTATAGATGTTTTTTTTAATGTCTCTTTCAAAATCATTTTTAAATTTATATTTCAATTAACATCACTAATTTGTGATTTGTTTTTTATAATTTGCTCATTTAACCTTTTTTTGATAGAGATTTTTTTAAAAATTATTTCGTGTGTTTTATTTTTGAAGATATTTTTTTGATTCACATATATATATATATTTAATATTTTGTATGGATGAACTTTATTTTTAAAAATAAAAAAAATTAGATAATTTTTTATAATATATGTAGCTTTGCATGCTATTTTTTTCTTTTATTTTATTAAAAAATAATAATTTTATGTGTTTGTTTTTTACTATTATTGTTTGATTGGATAAAAAGATCATTTTGATTAACATGATTTAAAAAACACAACAAGATAAATATCATGTTTTGTAAAATTAAATACCTTGATTGTACTCGTTTCTTGATTTTTCTGACTTTATTCTTGGTTAGGGTTAATGATTTTTTTAAAGTTTATTAGCACATATAATTCTTAATTTATTTAATTACACGCATGCATAAAAATTTTAATTTACATTTAAAAATAATTTAGCTACAAAAATACATTGAAAAAACTAATATATATATATATAATTTTTTTAATAAAAAATAAAAGTATCTAATTAACAGCAAAACACGGTTCATGTAACTAGTCTTTTAAACTACATGTCCACCCTTTTCTGTATAACTTCCTGCAAATTGGATGTTTTCCTTGGCAGCGAAGAAAAGTGAGAGTGGCCTTTCCCATGTTGTATTGTATGCATAGCGACGTGCTTCTTAAAAGCTCCTTCCATTATTTCACATTTTTTATGGCTAACTTTTGTGCTAAAGGTTATTTGGGTTAGCAACAAAAGCAGTGCACCACCTAATTGCCCATCTTTATCCACGTATATGTCGTAAATTAATGTGTTCATTGTTAGGTAATTATCAAAAGCTAATTAAATATTAAAAAAAATAGTGTAGGTGAATAGTTTAATTGCCCTTTATTTAGTTTATTTTTCAGGATCCATTAGTCATTAAAAAACTAATCCAAAGTATATATATATATATATATATATATATATATATATATATATATATATAGGAACTATGGCTGCAGCGCATATGGATGAGTGCCCAGTTAACATGATCTCTTTTTCTTTGGGAAGGCTTAAGGTATCTTGTGCTATATTGTAGTATTAGATTATAATAAATTGAGGGAACCAAGATAATAAAAACTCGAACTTGCTTTACATACTATTAAGTATATATTTGTCAGGTTAAATTGGCGTGAAAACGCGGTTGTACCATGTTTCCAATAAAATTAATTGTTTTTTTGAAATTTTTTTATCGTTTTAATACATTAATATAAAAGATAATTTTTAAAAAATTAAAAAAATATTATTTTAATATATCTTAACAAAAAACACTTTAAAAATAATCACACCTACACTCGAATAAGTTAATTAAGTTTAGAATACGTGATCTGGCCACTATCCAAGCAAATCTTCAATAATGTACAATCCCGCGTCAATGATCACGTTCAAGGAAAACGTGTATTAAATCAATAAATAAATAAAAAAAGTGTTTATTTCAAGTAGAAAATCAAGAGCTTCCGATATTTCAATTTGTTGTTGGTATATATTGAGTTCGGGCTGAGAATGAGATCTTTTAGAATAAAAGAAATAAGAGTAATCTTGCTGTTAGTGTAATTTCTTAAATCGATAGATGCATCATGCTAGAGTTAGTGTCGATTAATAATTCTAAAACATGAAATATTGTCTACGTTAATTAGAAAAAAAAGGTCTTTTTTATTTTCTTGCTGAGGGTATTTAAGACAATAATAAATATACTTTTCAAAGTATTTTTCACTTAAAAATATATTAAAATAATATTTTTTAAAATTATTTTTAATATTAGAATATCAAAACTATTAAAAAATAAAATAAAATTAAAATTTTTAAAAAGGTAGTTAGACTGAGCTTCTAAACACTTATTTAGTTAGCGTTTGTCTTTTAAAATGTTTTTTTACTAAAAAAAATTATTTATTTTTATTTTTAAAAATTTATTTTTAACATAATGTATTATCAAGTAATTAAAAAAATTAATTCTAAACAACTGTTTTTTTTTTAAATAACGCCAAGAAACACCCCCCTTATTATTAGAATGTAAAAAGTAAATAAAATAAATAACAATGATGAATCTCTTGATTTCAACCTGGATAGCTTGTATTTGACGGGATCGAGGAGTGGATTTAGTGTTGACCTAATGACATCTCTAATCGTAAGAAAAAAATAATAATAATTATGGATTTACCAATTCTAGGAAGAAATGATATTTGTACAGAATCTAGCGGTAAATCATAGTTTCCCTGAAAAACACAACAAGTGCAGAGCACACCCAAATCATTTACTGCATTTTCAGTTAGCTTTCTAATTGGTCAGACCAGGTGGTTAAGTAATCTCCTCTCATCGTCTCATAAATACCATTTCTTCTTCCAAAACGGACACCTGGATCCATCCGCATTTAATATATTGGTGTAAATCAAGGGCGCTGTTCCTTTCGATTATCTAATCTCGAGCGTGCAGGTTGAGCTGCCAGATTTGACATCCCAACCGAACACAAGATAACAAATGTAATTTTCTTTCTTAAAGCCCTCGACGAAGACAGCTCGTTAGCGTTTTCTTGCTGTCAATAAGTGTCGGTCACGATAATTTTTTTTTCTCTGTAAAATCATGTTTTTAAAACTCTTTGATTTTTTTTAAATAAATATAAAAAAGGGAGAAATATTGTCTTTAAAAAATCGACAACTCGCCGTACATTTTTTAATTTTCTTTTTTCAACTCTCGGGAAGTGACCGAGCAACTGTCGCTTAGGAAAAAAACAATTAAGTATATTAATTTTGTCAAGGAAGCATCTAGGCACCCTGCGTATTAAGATAACCGGATTGCTCGTCAAATGGACCCAAAAACGAGTGGCTGTGGCATTTTTGTGCTGAAAAAACTATTCAAGACCAGACAAGTAAAACCATTTTCAATATATATAGCACGTTTACAAGAATCCAAGGGGGAATTTTACAGATAATTATATGTGACGTGTACGGGATGCATCACATGCGCGTGGTTCTTCTCGTGAAGAGTTCGTGGTGATTTCTTAAAGAGATTTAGGGCAAGCGGGGCGTGTAGCATGGATGCTTCTTTAACGGGTATCCTGTAAATTTCTTTTTCTGTATTAATTGCGTGAACCAACCAAGTATGAGACCATCACTGTTAGAAAACAAATGGCTCTGCAGAATCTCCTGCTTCTGTCTGCACAGACCACAATTATTGCAAGAGCATGAATCACCCCATCGTCATAAAACTCTGATTTATGGTATATTGCATGAGGTCAAACCTATCATGAATTACAGGTCAAACTGACTGGTGGTTTAAAGCGTATCTACCTTCGGAGGAGCTCCGGAGCATCCATAAACCTCAGCTGGGAATACAAATTAGGCTCAAATGCTTGACGAAATCTCACGGCCAAGATTTGTGGTTGGTGGAGTGTCGGTGGATGTTCTTGTTTGAGCGAATCTCTACTCACTAACCAGGTTCTCAGCCGTCACCACTCGACCAGGAAAATGTATATTTAATCAATCACTAACATTCATTGCACTATTATATTTTAACAGATTAATCAATGATTGTGTACACTAATACTTCATGTTCTGGCCTGTCATGAGGTGTAAAGTTTGAAAAAAATTATAGGGACTATAGAATTCTACACATGGTCCTCATTGCAGATGAGATTTCCTTATCAGAATGTCAAATTGGCCTTGGCACTGACATAGGCTGTGAAAGAAACCTACTAAATTATCAGGAAAATTTTATAATCGACAACTTTATGCTACAAATTTTCTCATAGATGATTGATGTCCAAGTGCAGGTGTGCATCAATGGTGAGCCCCAGCTACCACTACTGTTGGTCCATGAAGCACCGACAAATTCCTCTGTGTTTTGGGTCCTGCATAATGTTAAGTTACAATTATTTTTTTTCTTTCGAAAATGACAGTGACAGACTGACAGTAAATGAACGCAGATTTCAACAAACTCCTCAAGAACATCCATGCATCATTCCATGTGTCATATTAGGCAGCTGTGCAATCACGAAAAAAACATCACAAACGAGATAATACCATCATGTGTTCGTGTGAACATTTTTCAATACGAGGGAAGGGAGAGAGGAGAGTTAAGAAAAGAAACAGAAACCTCGATGTTTTCTGTCTACCAAACTAGGGAAATTGTGCTAATTAACTGTAGGTCAATCGACACTAGGTATTAGTGTTTTAAAAAAGTTTTTAATTCAAACCTTCATTTGCAATTGCAACTATTAAAAAAAAACTAAAAGAGGTCTGAGGTAATTCACCGTGGACTCAAGCAAGCAGTGAATATCATTGATTTTCTTCAATTTCTCAAATCATTTTATTGATTTCTCACACTTTTGTCGCCTTGGATCACGTTGTCTGCAGCTCCCTTAGTTTTTGATCGAAATCTGGTCTAGTTATATCCTAACCTTCATCACATTTACCAGAAGGAAAATTTGTACATATATCATATATGGATATACCAAGTTGCACTTCTAGACATACATGATGGACTCGAGTTTTCTTTTGGATTCACGCAGCCGATCCTTGTAATATACATCCAAGCTCTTATGACCCGACATATCACTTTCAATGGTAATTCGTAACGTACAGGATGGCCAGCAAAGACTCCAAGTTTCTTTTCCATGACTGTCTGACCGTGAGCTTTTGCAATGCAACACTTGGGAAAAAAGAAAAGGTGATGGAAAAGTGGGAAAGCATGAGGAAATCAATAATTGTGAAGAATGTGGAATGTTGAGCGGGACATTGGGGCTATGGAATAAGGGTTGGCTTTTTAGATTTCTTCTGTGCCCTATCCCTACTTGCCCCCCTCTTCTTTTCTCAAACTTTTGAGGAAGATGAACAGATCCGTGCTCTGTATATTGGGTAGTTTCTACTTCAAGGGACCATCCTCCTAACCTGGCAAGACTTGATTGGTTCTAGTGCTTTTGATAGTAAGAATATTGGCGATGCATTTTGTTTCTTCTAGCTCCATTAATCATCAAAGTGACACTGCTTAAATTTGATTTTCCAAGCTTTCCCTTCTGGGAAATGTAATTCATTGCGACCAACATGAGCAACGATGAAGTACTAAACCAGTTAGATCTACTCCAGTTGTGTATGCCAGAGACCAATCATAATGTCTGGTTTGGTTTCTATTACATCTCATGTGTCTGGTCACCAGGGCGTTTTCTTTATTCTAAGAAGGTAGAAATTAGTAGGGTAATTAATGAACAGACACTTACACATACATTGCAAACTGGAGAAAAATATTTTTCACATGCTTGACAGATTTTTTTTTTAATTGCACATGAGAATTCAGATTTATTGAACAAAACAGGGATATCACTGTACATTGAATTACGACTCATTGACGATTTTTTCATTTGATGCTCATGTATATGTTCTGTCAGGCTTGTACATGCCAAAACTAAATTATTTCATATCCAGTAAAAGTTCATAAAAAAATATCATCTCACTCTTGATTTTTGAATTGAACCCTTGATTGAACATGTGGCTTGGTGGATGGATAAAATGATAGCAAGTAATTATGGGTTGAATTTCTATTATATCCACACTTTTTTTTTTTGAAATGAAGATTCTTGTATTATTAAGCATCAGCAGCTAAAATTGAAGACAATAATTCTGGAGTTTGACTCACAATAATTGAAGACTGCTAGTGGCTTGTTTCAGGCATGCTTTATTGTTGTTAGCACTTTGCAGCAACAGTTGACAATCCCTGATAACAAGTCGATAATTTTAAGGGTCTTTTTAAAAATATTCATGCTCTATTTATTATTAAATAATTATATTTAAATAGATATTTATTATGTTCAGATTAAATGATTGAGCCAAGACAACCCTCCTCAAATTTCTTTTCTTTATATTCCCCAATCATTTTCAAATTATTTTAATGGCATTATGTGGTAAATAGCCAGAGAACTGATGGAACAATTATTATCATGGAAAGATAAATCACAAACTATTTCAATGAGTTTCAAGGGTCTCTCAATTTGCCCTGCAGAGCTTTGAAAAGGGAATTTTTTTTTAAAAAAAAAATGTTAGGAAAGAACTAGAAAAAGGTAGACAATGGAAGTTTGACGTTCCTCTGTCGATAGAACACTGAACTCAGGGGGCCTGTCGACCCTGGCTGCATGCTCGGATTCTTAAGTCAATGACCACAAAGCGATCCTAACCATCCATGATAATAACATTAAAATTGATGGACGGCTGAGATAATAAACTACTGAAAGGACCACCGATTGTGTGGAAGTGTTAGTTGAATAAGCCAGACATCATCTTATGGTGGCTGCTGAAACAAAGAAATACCACATAGTCTTGCATGTGGGGAATAGACTTAAATACCCTTTTCCCTCAGCCCTGGGTGCTAAAATTCTCTCGGAGTGACCAAATGACCGTTATAACCATTATTTTGTCTCTATAATCATTAGCCAATTAGACTGTATGCTGTAATTCTTCGTCACACGTACAAATCATTTCATGCTGTCCTCTTTTCTGTCGGTGGACGCTTATGTAAAAGAGCAATGCAAGCCTCCAAAGCCGCTTTGTGAAAGAAAAATAAGTTTCCAAACTAACGGTCGTTTATGTGGTTTGAAATATATATATTTTTGTAAGAATTCAAATTTTATTTTAAATGAATTTTTTAAAATTATTTTAATACATTAATATAAAAATAATAATATTATTTTAATATATTAATATATAAAAAAATAAACTAACTAGAAAGAAAAAACTCTATTGTTTATTGAGCACCCACAATATGACACAACTTCCAATAAATTGAAAAATATCACACACAAATTATTTATTTAACTAATAACATTTTTCTTTTGCCTATTTTCACTAGCCAAAATCACTTACGCGAAAGTTTCTCCATGTAGTTTTATATGTACGGCGGACATCAATCCCTCCTGCTAGCGGCGCCACCACTATTCAAGCTTCGTTCATTTCTCGGAGGGCGGGCTATTCACTCTGGCGATAAAAAATAATAATAATTTTTTATTCAAAGCATTAGATGTTAATAAAACGTGAATGATTAGAAGACTGGCCTTCGCTCATCCCCTAATCATGAGCTGAGCGAAGATTAATATACCCTTTATCATCATCATATATGGTGCTAACTAGGCACCTGGAACCTGCCACGTGTAAACCATAAAGACCAAATCAACCGTGGCCCCCCGTCCCACTTTCGATGGAGTACTTATTATGCGTTTTTTCGGACAGCTGGTTGGGTTTTTTTTATTTTTAAATTTATTTTTGATAGTAGTGTATTAAGTTAATTTAAAATTATAAAAAAATTTAAAAATTCTCAAATACGGAAAAACAAAAAAAAAACACTACTCGTAAGCAGAACTGGAGACTGAAAACTCTATATGGCTTGATTTATGGGTTAATCTAACGGCAAAAATGAAGCCACGTGTCATAATCGGAGACGGTTTTGTCTGTCACTTTCACATGAAGATGCATTGCACTTGAATCCAAAAGCAAAGTGGATTTGGGAAAGCAATGTGTAGTTCTTTTCTTTAATATCACACATGATCTTTTGAGAGAAAAATAACCATTTGTTTTTAAAATATTAGTACTGTTACCATGGGGAGTTGTGATGTGGCCGGAAAGCAATGTGCAGTTCTTTTATTTTGTTTGGACAAATGGCGGGAGGATACAGCGGGTGAATTCGTCAAAATTTTGATTTATTTATTTATTAACATAAGACTAATTTTATAATTTAAAATTAATAATTATATAAACTTTTAATAATTTTAAGATTTATGAAATTCCAACAAATTTTGATATTTTATAGAATTGTCGGTGGGTGGCTACAATTTAATTTGTAGAAATTATTTTTTAAATATTTTTTGAATTGTGCTGATATTAAAATTAATTCTTTTAAATAAAAAATATATTTTTAATATATCTTTAAAATAAAAAAACATTAAAAAAGCAAAACTAATAATTTGGATTAACTAATAATTTGGATTGCAGCTAAGAAGCCAGCGATGTTGTTCTAGGGAACGACAACTAAAAGCAAAAGGGAGTTGCAGCTTTCCTCTAGCAATTGGGCTTTTCAAAGTTAATATTGATTTAGATTCAGGAACAAAAATTATATTATCATACATGGGCCAGCAAGGTCAAGTAGTAAATGGGCCAGCAATATTGTATCCGCAAAAACCCTGAAGCTGATCAAACGGGCTGGTCAAATTAGGCCCATGATAGGCCGCCATTGTACCAATCTGCTATAGAACTCTTGATGACGATTCCCTTCCAATTTGTCACGAACATCATACTATTTCATATTTGTATTCCAAAGTTGAAAAATCACTTAATTATGCTCGGCTGTTTCATGAAGTTCACCTGAGAAGATCCTTATAGTGTCTCGGAAATCGCATTGCACTTGTTGGGGTTCTTTGACGCAGCACCGGGAAAATTATCCTCTTTCTTCTTTAATGGAGAGACTAATCTAGGTTATGGATGTTGTCGAGCAATTCGCACCATCACTCAACAATGCTGGCCTGCCATGATTTTTACGCTAGGACCGCGGAGGAAGGCGACATTCTTGAAGGTTCTTGTGTTAAATCACAGGATGCTTCTCTGTCACCACCACCCTTGAAGCATAACAAGATCTCTATTGAATAAACCATCCAGGTGGTGCCCAGTAGTAAGAGTTTGGGATCAATAGTTTTGCTTCCTATGTGGTTTCAGGTTCGAGCCTTGAGTTGCTCATATGATGGCAACTGTAGGCTTACATTGTCGTTAATTTCAGGACCCGTGGGATTAGTCGAGGTGCGCGCAAACTGGCCCGAACACCCACGTTAAACTAAAAAAAAAAGATCCCTATTGAATAATGTTACGTTTTGGTTATTAAAATTCGCCAATTACGTTTCTGTTGTTCGATAATGTGAGACCAAGCCATGAGAGGGTTGCAAAAATCATGACTCCCAACAAATATATTAGACTATCAATTACTATTTGCATTTTCACATGAGAGGAATGTTGGGATTATTTGCAGTTGTTTAGTTAAATTTTTATATTAACACAATATATATCTTGCATATAAGTTTAGATATATATTTAATACATTCACATTCAAATTTTTAAGATACAAAACAAGTAAATTATCTAAGTTTAAATCTTAAATTTATAACTAAATTAATTCAATTTCCTATCATGCACATAAACACATACGATAAGTATAGTATTATACTTGATAGCATAAAGTATAAATGTGATTTATTTATTAAGGAAATATTAAATTTAAGATGTATAAGCAATATTAAATTGCACATCACTTAATGCAAATGGTATTCTTGCTAACGGTATCTCAAAATTTCAATAACTTCACTTTTAAAAGTTGCACTTCTTTTCGAAGTATATTAGCTCAATTTTCTCTTTACAACCTCATGATACTATAGCTATAGAATAATATATTGGTCCGCGTTTCATAGCGGATCAATATCAATTTTTTTTAAAATATAAAAAAAATATATTAAAAGCATATAGAATCTTTTAAGCTTCTTTAGTTTGACAGTTATGCCAGACCTAAAAGCATTGAGTCTGACGACCATGTCAGATTCAAGAGCCGTGGGCTTATCAACTATGCTTATTTATTTATTTTTTATTTTTTTATAAAAAATATTTAAACAATCATTGAAGTATTCTAAACAGAAATTCAAATTCAGAAATTATTTATAAATAACAAATCATTACAAAAATATAATCTAACATTTTAAATCTAAAAATTCAAATCATATCTTTCTATTAACCGAGTTTATTTTTATGTTTATGAATTTATTATTGCTTCAATAGAAATTCCATCTTCTTTTTTTTTTTCTCTTTTTTATTTTTTTATACTTTTTTCACTCAAACTCATTGCAAAAAAATGTTTATTTAATGGGTGGTTGTTTGTGATTTTTCTCCGACGACAACATTATTTTATACTTTTTTAACAATACTGGACTATATGTGTTTAGTTTCATTATACAATTTATGTAGTTTTTTTTTTTTTTTACTTTTTATCATGTTTGTCTGGACCCTTTATGTGGATTTATGTTGCAAAGGAGGTTTTTTTAAAGATAAAGACCTAAAATTGTTAGGTCTAACATGACCAAAAAACCCAAGGCACTTGGGTCTGGCGTGGTTCTAGACCTAAGATGGTTGAAACTGGCATGTTTGCCAGACCCAAGGTGCTTGAGCCTATCGTTGTTACCAAACCCAAGTCGGTTGGGTTTGTTTTGGTTTCTAGACCCAATTATCTTGAGCCTAGGGTGGTTTTATTGAAAAGAAAGAAAATATTTTTTTAATAAAAAAAATAACATGAACACCTGATAATCTAATGATCTAGGGTTTGGCGACTATGATAAAAGATTTTGTCACCCCAATAAAGCTAATTTGTAAGAATAAGTTCTCAACTATGATTATAATAAAAAAAAGGTGCCAGACACACGTTTGCTTGGGTCTGGTAAATGTGACCGATCCATTTTTTACTTAGGCTTGGCAACATACTTAGCCCATGTTACTTGAGTCTGACAATCATGCTTGACCTATGTTTTTTTGCAATGGGTAGCACGATTTTCTAGGAGGAGAGAGGTTATAGAGGGAGGGAGGGAAAAACCCCTACCTAGAGCTCTTCAGTGGGCCTCCTCGACACGCGCCTTATCATTGTGCTTGGGGTAGCGAGGCACATTAAAAGACGCCCCGTAATGAGACTCTCGGTTCTGTTTTGGGGCCGCACGCACCACCCTAAAGGCACGGGTGACACCCACCTGTTGGCGTGTGCCTAGCATGTGTAACTGTTTCTAATTATAAATAATAATTTGCATCCTATTGGAAATACAATTTTACCCCCAACTGCATGCTTAACAAGTTTCTTTGACAAATACAATTTCATCATTACACTGCTCTAACCCACAATGATTTGTGTCTTGGTGAACAGTAAAACCAAGAAGAGTTTTAGTTTTCTTGGTAATATAGAAAATAACTAGAATAAAAAAGATAAAAAAAAACATGACTCGAGAAAAAGCAAAAAGAATTGATCGATAATTGTACTTTTGGACTGCCTCTAACCTTTATTTATATAGAAAACTAGGGTTGCTAGAATTAATTATAAATTAAGACAATAATAAACACATTTAGGATTTTAAATTGTCAATGTATTAAATATAGGAAATTGATAAGACATATTCAATGAATCTAGAAACGTTTTATTGATGGACTGATAAAAAATAATTATTTTAGACCAAAAAATTATTTTATAGAAAACCCAAACTTAATTAGTGACGTGCAAAGTTGAGTTGAACTAAAAATAGTTGCATGGCTTACACCCAACACTCACATAACCTTGAGCCTCTCCCCTTTAAAATCTTTGGTGCCTTACGAGTTTAATTTTGATTTTTCAACTTTCCACTATATAAATCACAAGAAAATCTTGTAATCTTTTGACATGGGATTGATGTATTTTTGGTTTATAAAAGCATGTCAACCAACATTTTCTTTGAGATCAATTTCTCATTCATTAATAAATGATTATGAACATGCTAATATTTCATGTTAAAGTACTTATGTCGGAGAACATTTTTAAACAAAGACTTTATCCAAAATGTGAGAGGATCTCATTGCCAATCATTTCATTCCAAATCATAAAACACAATTAGGTAACTATTTCCACATCATGCATGAACTTAATTTCTACTATCTTGTTTGGTTCTCTAAGGAAGTTCATCATACAAGAAGGTTCCTTCATTTTCTTCTCTTAGTCGAACCATGATATCCCCATTCTTCCAAATTTATTCATGTAAACCATCACATTAGCTCATTATAATTACATGTTAACATGACACAATCACACATTCATCTCAAAAGCCAATATTTAGGATAAGTTCCATACTTTTTTTTTATAAGACAAAGTATCATCATTTGTAAATTTCTGTTTCAGCCTATGTATTTCTCTTAGAACACTTGTTCAAAGCCATTAAGTACTAGATTTTATCAATAAATTTCTATATCTCTTCACTCTTTTAGTGGTCGACCTTAACTAGGTTTTCTCTCTTGACATGCATGAATTTCCTTTTTATAAATTCTAAATTTTGTCTTTTCTTAACATGAACTTCTAGTCTCATCATCTTGTTCCTTAATAAACAATAAGTATAAGAGCCTTATATTTTATCATTTGGGGTTTTCTCCTCTTGAACCCTAATTAAATCAAAACAATAATGAAAGAGTAAGGATTTGTTCTTATCACATGAATTTACACAAATTTGAGGGAGTTTTTCATGATTTTCTTCTTCTTCTTTTTACATTTTGATCGGTCGTCGGAACCACCAAAATATAATTATGACTTAACTATCACAAACAAAATAAATTTGCAGTATGATCGTGAAAACTAGATTGAACCTAAGGGAAATTTTGTTTAATCTTCTTACAATATTCCCAAATGAGAAAGAATGGGGGATTTGAATGGAAAATTCAAGAAACAATAATTCTAAAAATAATAAATTGATATGTTGTTAAATCAGTTCAAGGGTTCACACATCCATTCCTATAAATCTATTGATCATCGAAGTAAAATAAATATTCTTTCACGTCAAGCAAATAAATTTCATATCCCTTAAAGCTGAGGGAAATCAATGAGATTACGAGTACATTAATTAGAAAACCCTCTCTAATCAATTTCTTACCATAAAGCGAATGTAATATTGAAAGTAATTTTCATTCACTCGGCAGTAGTCTTAGGAATAAAATCTATGCATTTATTCTAAGCAAACATTCAAAAGCTTAACAATTTTAACTTCAATTATTCTTCCCTAATAAATCAACATTAGAGTTGCAGCTCTACTCCATAACAATAATTATGGATTGAAAGAAACTAGAAAGCATACATACTATCTCAAAATAATTCAATAAGCTTGAATAACAATCAATAACATAGTTCTAAACAAGGAAAATAAATACTTGAATATGAGAGAATTACAATGATAACGTTACTTCTCACAAAGTGTTAATAATGTTACTTCTCACAAAGTGTTAATGGAGATGGTGTGTATCCCTCTTGAACCGAATTCAGGAGTTTAGTTTATGGTTGCTGGAATATTGCCAAAAGCAGAGAAGAAATGAATGTTTTTCGAACCCTGTTTCAGCTGTGTTCTACTCTCTTTATCCTCCCCCTTTACTGCTGAAATCTTGAAGATTCTTTGGCTAATTAGGAGTCTTCATGATGCTAAATTTTTTCTTTTTTTATCTGGTCTTTAAGGTTCGATAAATCTCTCAGAATTTGTGTTGAAAACTGATTCTACTACTGTCACAATTCTGTTGTAATATCATCTTTGTTGCAATTTAGACTTTGATTCTGACTTGGTTTCTTGCAATATCCGACCATCCCAGCTATATTTTTTTATTCATGACATGTTAAAGGATTGATTTGAACCTTTATTGGGTCGCAAGGCGCACTGTTATTATGTCAGACTCTCAGTCGTATTGGGATGCTCGACATTGTAAGTTTCCGAATCAAATCAGGTGTTATTATTCATTTTGGGCCCTTGTGCTGAAGATGGTGTGTACCCTTCTTGAATCAAGTGCATGAGTTTAGCTCATGTTTGCTGGAAGATTGAAAAAAGCAGAGAAAAAAAAAGTTTTCTGAACCTTATTTCAGCTATTTTCTGCTCTCTTTATCCTCCCCTTTTGCTACCAAAATCGTTAGGTTTCTTAGGCTGATTAGGAGTCTTCATAATGCTAAATTCATTCCTTCTTTATCTGGTCTTCAAGGTTGGATAAATCCCTCAAAATTTGCACTAAAAAAATTGATTCTGCCGCTGTCGTAATTTTTTGTTCCAAGTTAGGCTCTGATTCTGACTTGGTTTCGTACAATATTTAACCATCCCAGCTATATTCTATCACTTATGACATGTTGAAAAATTGACCTACACCTTTATTGGGTCCTAGGGTTCACTATTTTTATGGCAGACTTTCAGTCAGATTGGGATGCTCGGCATTGTTAGTTTCCTGAATCAGATCAGGAAATCCTTTTCACCATCTAGGTTGCAGCCAGATTTTGTTCTTCAAAACTAATATATCTCACTTTAAACCCTTCATGAAAGTTGTAGACCTGTACGCGTAGATGAATATAGGTTTTAAATCTCTTGATTTCGATATTAGAAGCTCAAGATATTCCCAGGTGAATATCTAATGAGAAAATAGAGAATTCTACCGCGAGAAGGATTTTGACCCAGATTTTGCACTAAAGACTTTGTTTCCATCACAATTTTGCTATTCGTTGTTCTTAGGTCATACTCTCAGTTATATCGGGATGCTCGACATTGTTAGTTTCTGAATCATATCAGGAGACCCTTTTTAACCAACCAGATTGCAGCCAGATTCTGTTATTCAAAAACAATTTTATCTCACTTCGAATTCTTCATCAAAGTTGTAGTCCTGGATGCTTAGATAAATTTGGGCTTTTGAATTGCTTGATTTCGATATCAGAAGCTCAAGATATTTCTGTTTGAATATTTAATGTGAAAGTAGAGAATTCTATCGTGAGAAGGGTTCTAGCCCGAGTTTGTTTGCAATTCTATTCTTCAAAACGATTTGATTTGTTTGTTATCATAAAATGAAACCTACTTAATTGGGTGAGGTGACAATCCAATATTTGTGCTTTTAAATAGTATTTGATTACTATTTTGTAATAAAAAAATAGATACAGTGAAGACAAGAATAACATATTTTTATTTTTATGTACATCTTTTTATAAATATATAAAAAAACTGGATTTTATTCCAAAACTATCCCTAAAATGTATTTATTTTATACTTTTATCTTTGTTTACTAAACACTTTTATTTCCGTTTTATATTTGTCTCTTTAATTTTAAAATAATAATTAAACACAATCCTCGAATTAGAATAAATGAATGACTTATTATGCTCGAACATAGTGGCGATAATCACATGGCACGGCCGAAAACCTCCCAGTGCTTCTTCAGGGAAATCTGAAGACACCACACCTAAATTATTTAGACTATAATAGCGGACAAAAATAAAATGATTACTTCATAAGAAAAACTTAAAAATGACTAAATTAATACTAATATCACATAAATATCTCAGATATTATTATAAACAAAAATTAAAATTGCGTACAGAAGCAAAAGAGCCAGATAGCACCGGTTCGGCAGGGATACAAAATCTCGTGCATACAGGTATTATTTAGGAGGGGTGATGTATAACTATAGTGATTAGTGACGTAAGCAAGATTAAGGCCTGTAACACACAAGATTAATTAATTAATTAAAACAATTAGAATGCTGGTGCTTCTTTCCATTAGCCTCCTTTTCCTCTTTCTTGGTTTCTTTCTTCTCATGATGCTCATGGAATACAAGTCCACAGCTTCCAACTGCAGCTGCCGCGGCAATCTCCTTCTTTATCTTGTGCCTGTGTGCATGCTCTGGGTCTTTCTTTGACTTGTGCTTCTCATTCTAAATTATTAAAGCAACAAATAAATATGGAATAAAAAAAAAACTATTCCTTGCTGGCTTGCTGATTTTCTTGAACTTTCATTAAAGAAAAAAAAAAACAGAGAGAAAAAATAATTGTTTTATAAAAACAAGGATTGATATATATATAAGCCTGGTATCTTTTTATAGGTGTTCTGGAAAATAATTTGTCCCAAGTTATAAGAAATAATTGATTAAAGATCGTGAATTTGTTTGTAGCTCTTGCATTGAAATATTTAACATGAGAGAATCCCACATCAATTATACACACACACACACTTCTATACACAAATATCCACCAACTTACCCTTTTTTGTAAAATAAAATAAAAACATATAACAATAACCATCTAAAAAAACAATGATTGAAAACAGGTGTTTTTTAAAAAGATTGATTAGTTCATGAAATAAAAGAATACCTTAAAAATAATAATAACCAGAATATATATATATAGTAACAGACAGAATTTAAATTAGCGAGCGACAACTGACAAAACATTGTACCATGGCAAAAGCACCGGCGGCAGCAGCTCCAAGCTTACCAACGTGCCCAAGATTCTTGTGATGCTTCTTTTCTTTTCTGTAATCAACTGGTTTCTCCTCGTTGTTGTGGTGGTGGAAGACGCCTTGGTGCTGCTTCTCTTCAGCCATGCTCACAGAAGGTATTAGAACAAGAATGAAGCAAGAGCGTGTTTGGGAAGGTTTTTAATGTATGGTGTGCTGTGGTATAGCTTGAATTTGTGGGGCTATTTATAGGTGCATGACGGCAAAGCGTGACTCGTTCTAATCTCCTCAATAATCTTGGCGAATAGTAAATAAATGTTAGATGGATGATTAGGATATATATATCTGGGATCACGGATTATTTAATTATCTTTTACTTTTATAATGAAGTTCTTTGCACGTATCGTCATGAAGAAAATTAGATATGGTTGCTTTTAACAAAAATTAAATCCTAGAATACACTGTATCATCTATTTCGAACCAACCGTAAATAAGAAATTCTATATTTAAATAATTCTTTTGATCTTTTGTGCAAATTCTTGGATATTGCTCGAAACATTGCTCTTCTTTTATAAGACAAAATTTTGATATTTTATAGAATTGTTGGTGGGTGGATCCAATTTAATTTTAATTTAGAAAATTACAGTTTTAAGTACTAATCTATTCATTCATGGATATATATTACTGCTAACGTTTTCGAACTCATGTTGTTGTGATTTTGAGTTGTTTGGAATTGTGTTTTAAATTATAAAAATTATATATTTTTTTATATTTTAAAATTATTTTAACATATTAATATTAAAAATAACTCTTGAAAAAACAATAACTAACTATTTCCGATTGCAACCAAGAAGCCAGCGATGCCAACGACAGCTAAAAGCAAAAGGGAGTTGCAGCTTTCCTCTAGTAAAAGCTTCTAACTCTATATTGATTCAGCAATATTGTATCCGCAATAACCCTGAAGCTGATCAAACTGGCTGTCAAATTAGGCCCATGATAGGCCGCCATTGTACCAATCTGCTAAAGAACTCTTGATGACGATTCCCTTCCAATTTGTCACGAACATCATACTATTTCATATTTGTATTCCAAAGTTGAAAAATCACTTAATTATGCTCAGCTGTTTCATGAAGTTCACCTGAGAAGATCCTTATAGTGTCTCGGAAATCGCATTACACTTGTTGGGGTTCTTTGACCCAGCGCCGGGAAAATTATCCTCTTCTTCTTTAATGGAGAGACTAACCTAGGTCATGGATGTTGTCGAGCAATTCGCATCATCACTCAAAAATGCTGGCCTGCCATGATTTTTACGCTAGGACCGCGGAGGAAGGCGACATTCTTGAAGGTTCTTGTGTTAAATCCGAGGATTCTCCTCCTTCACCACCACCCTTGAAGGATAGCAAGTCTAGTTCGAATTTGGCGGTGGCCATTGAATAATGTTAACAAACAGAGAGTGTTCTCATGTTTTGGCTCCAATGAGTTGTGTCTTGGTTATTAAAATTCGCAAGTTACATATTTCTGTTGTTCGATAATGTAAGACCAAGCCATGAGAGGGTTGCAAAAATCATGACTCCCAACAAATATATTAGACTATCAATTGCTATTTGCATTTTCACATGAGAGGAATGTTGGGATTATTTGCAGTTGTTTAGTTAAATTTTTATATTAACATCATTTCCAACATTCAAACCATCAAAATATAATTCTAACTTAATTATCACAAACAAAATAAATTTATAGTATGATCGTGAAAACCAGGTTGAACCCAAGAAAAATTTCGTTTAATCTTCTTATAGTATACCAAAATGAGAAAGAACGGGGGATTTGAATGAAAAATTCAGAAAACAATAATTCAAAAAATAATAAATTGATATGTCGTTAAATCAGTTCAAGGATCCACACATCCATTCCTATAAATCTATTGATAATTAAAGTAAAATAAATATTCTTTCACGTCAAGCAAATACATTCGATATCCCTTAAAGCTGAGGGAAATCGATGAGATTACGAGTATATTAATTGAAAAAGCTCTCTAATCAATTTTTTACCATAAAGCGAATGTAATATTGAAAGCAATTTTCATTCACTCGGTAGTAGTCTTAGGAATAAAATCTATGCATTTATTCTAAGCAAACGTTCAAAAGCTTGACAATTTTAATTTAGTTTATTTTCCCTTAATAAATCAAGATGAGAGTTGCAGCAATCAAATTAATTCTTTTGCCTCTTACTACAGTCCCTAACAAAAATTATGGATTGAAAGAAACTAAAAAGCATACATGCTATCCCAAAACAATTCAATAAGCTTGAATAACAATCAATAGCATAATTCTGAATAAGGAAAAATAAATACTTGAATCTAAAAGAATTACAATGATAACGTTACTTCTCACAACATGCTAATGGAGATGGTGTGTATCCCTCTTGAACCGAATTCAGAAGTTTAGTTCATAGTTGCTGGAATATTGTCAAAAGCAGAGAACAAATGAATGTTTTTCGAACCCTGTTTCAGCTGTGTTCTGCTCTATTTATTCTTTTCTTTTGCTGCCAAAATCTTAAGGATTCTGAAGCTAATCAGGGGTCTTCATAATGCTAAATTCATTCTTTCTTTATCTGGTCTTTAAGGTTGTATAAATTTCTCAGAATTTGTGTTGAAAACTGATTCTGCTGCTGTCACAATTCTGTTGTAATACCATCTCTGTTGCAATTTAGACTTTGATTCTGACTTGGTTTCTTGTAATATCCGATCATCCCAGCTATATTCTTTCATTCATGATATGTTAAAAGATTGATTTGAACCTTTATTGGGTTGTAAGGCCCACCGTTCTTATGTTAGACTCTCGGTACTATTGGGATGCTTGACATTGTCAGTTTCCGAATCAGATCAGGAGACCTATTTTGACCAACTAGATTGCGTCCGGCTTCTGTCCTTCAAAATGATTTTATATGACTTTGAGTCCTTCATGAAAGTTGTATTCATGTATGTGTATATGAATTTTAATTTTTGAATCGCCTGATTTTGATATCAGAAGCTCAAGATATTCCCGTTTGAATATCTAGTATGAAAGTAAAGAATCCTGCTACGAGAAAGATTCTGACCCGAGTTTGCAGGTCTAATTTGAAGTCCAAATGAGATCGGATTTTTGCCTTCCTGGATAGCTTGACATGCATACTTCAACTTAGATTAGGTCCACCTTCTCATTCTAGAACTCTAACTTGGCAAACAACTTGTTACAAGAAGCAAGGTCCAAAACGTAAAATGTAGAATTTCTTATTTTTTAAAGATTAATTCATGTAATCTCTTCTGCATGCCAAGATCATAAAAAGAACTTCCAATCAACTCAAATAAGTTTAAAATACATTAAAAAGCATAGTGTAAAAGGAATAAAAATATATTTATATTTTGCATTTATCACTTTTCTTCCCTTTCTTTTATGGTGTTCTAGCCAGCCCTATAACTCTTCCAAATCTTTAATTTTTTGGTCTCTCACCTCAGATTTGCTCTTCTCTCACTCAATCATTCAAGAAAGGTGACATGCAATGAGTGTTTTGATGGAAATTAAAAAGAGAGGGGTTGCTAAGGTTGTTCTAGCCAGACTATAAGGAGAAAAAATTACCTTTTTATTCTCTCAATGTATTTATACTTCCTTATAAATGAGGTTAGGTCATGTTTGAATGTTGTATTTTCTTATCCTAGTGTCTTTTAAGTTGTTCATTGACCGGTTCCCTCATACTTTCTACCAAGTATTTACGGGTTGAACTCTTTTTTTTTTTTTTACACGAGGTTTTACATGTTTGAACCTATTTTACATGAATTGATAACATTGAGTACTGCATGCGGAACCCTAGATAAGGGGATTTGATGAAGGTGTGTTCAGTTAGGAATGTTATGTTGAAAAACATGTTTCTAGATATAGGAAAAAGGAAGGGTAATGGATTTGTGATAAGAACTAAGATAGAGATTTGCCTCTTACCATAGATGAGTGGTTCGACCAAGGCAGGAAAATATGGGGATATATTATTTTTTTAAGTTACAACTAGATTAGGGATAATAATGTGAAGTTAGGATGATTAGTTTTGGGTAATACTTGATTTTGGAAGGAAATTGGGAAGAATCACTTAGCTTCTAATAGTGGTTCATTCGGCCATAACCTGAAGAAATAGGGAATTGAACTTTGAATTTTGTTTGTGTGGAAATCTATTGCTAATTTTTTTTTGATAGTAATCGAGAATATTATAAATAAATAATACGCCCCCATTAAGGAGATGAAGGCTGCTAAGGAAGATTACATGGGGAATTAAAAAACATTAAGAAAACAAGGAATTTATAGACCTGACTAGTTAGTCCAGTTCATGATACATTCAGGATTCCTATAAAGATCAGAGCATGTATAGCTGAAATTTTTAACAAAGAACTTAATCCAAAAGGCCAACCGATGAAAGGTGAGGTAAAAAAATCACATCCCAGTCTGAAGTTTTGTTGTCAAAGATCATGTGGTTGCGCGCTATCCAAATTGACCAGTATAATCCTTTACAGAGAAGGGTAATTGCCTGACGCTGAAATTTTTCTTTTACCATGTTGGACCATTCCTGAAAGTTATGATATGGGTCTTTTGGCAGACAACCTACACACCCAAACCAACTCTCCTTGCAGCAGAAAGGACAAAGATGGAAATCTATTGCTAACGATGTGTGAAAGAAATGTAATGCATAAAGGATGTGTGAACTTGTTGGGATTTAATTAAGCAAATATGTTCTCAAAGGAAAGAGGGATGTAATTATTTAAATAAAGAATGTGTTTAATTAGTTGGTTTCAGCAAGATTATGTGTTTAATGAAGCTCTAAGATGTATTAGATGAGAATAATTATTGTGAATAATTTAGAAAGGTGTGGAAATACTTGAATGTTAATCAAATTGATAAACTAAAATATATTTATTTTATACTTTTATGTTTGTTTGCTAAACACTTTAGTTCCGTTTTATATTTGTCTCTTTAATTTTAAAATAATAATTAAACAATCCTCGAATTAGAATAATTGAATGACTTATTGTGCTCGAAAATATTGGCTATAATCACATGGCACGGCCGAAAACCTCCCAGTACTGTCTTCAGGCAAATCTGAAGACACCACACCTAAATAAAATGATTACTTCATAAGAAAAACTTAAAAGTTAAAATGACTAAATACTAATATCACATAAATATCTCAGATATTATAATAAAGAAGTATTAATATTGCGTACAGAAGCAAAAGAGCCAGACAGCACCGGTTCGGCAGGGATACAAAAATCTCGTGCATACAGGTATTATTTAGGAGGGGTGCTTTATAACTATAGTGATTAGTGACGTAACCAAGATTAAGGCCTGTAACACAAACGATTAATTAATTAAAACAATTAGAAGTGGTGGTGCTTCTTTCCATTAGCCTCTTCTTCCTTTTTCTTGGTTGCTTTCTTCTCATGATGCTCATGGAATACAAATCCACCGGTTCCAACTGCAGCTGCCGCTGCAATCTCCTCTTCTATCTTGTGCTTGTGTGCATTCTCTGGGTCTTTCTTTGACTTGTGCTTCTCATTCTAAATTATTAAAGCAACACATAAATATGGAATAATAAAAAATTAATACCTTGCTGGCTTGCTGATTTTCTTAAACTTTCATTAAAGAAAATAAAAACAGGGAGAAAAAATAATTGTGTTATAAAAACTAGGATTCATAGGCCTGGTATCTTTTTATAGGTGTTCTGGAAAATAATTTGTCCCAAGTTATAAGAAATAATTGATTAAAGATCGTGAATTTGTTTGTAGCTCTTACTTTGAAATATTTAACATGAGAGAATCCCACATCAATTTACACACACCGACACACTTCTATACACAATCCACCAACTTACCCTTTTTTGTAAAATAAAAATAAAAACAAAAACATATAACAATAACCATTCTAAAAAAACAATGATTGAAAACAGGTGTTTTTTTTTTAAAAGATTGATTATTACATGACATAAAAGAATACCTTAAAAAAAATATTAACAAGAATATATATATATATATATATATATATATAGTAACATACAGAATTTAAATGAGCGAGTGACAACTGACAAAACATTGTACCATGGCAAAAGCACCAGCGGCAGTAGCTCCAAGCTCACCAACGTGCTCAAGATTCTTGTGATACTTCTTTTCTTTTATGTAATCAGCTGGTTTCTCCTCGCTGTTGTGGTGGTGGAAGACGCCTTGGTGCTGCTTCTCTTCAGCCATGCTCACAGAAGGTATTAGAACAAGAATGAGGCAAGAGCGTGTTTGGGAGGGTTTTTAATGTATGGTGTGCTGTGGTATAGCTTGAATTTGTGGGGCTATTTATAGGTGCATGATGGCAAAGCGTGACTCGTTCTAATCTCCTCAATAATCTTGGCGAAGAGTAAATAAATGTTAGATGGATGATTAGGATATATATCTGGGATCACGGATTATTTAATTATCTTTTACTTTTATAATGAAGTTCTTTGCACGTATCGTCATGGAGGAAATTAGATATGGCTGCTTTCAACAAAAAATAAACCCTAGAATACACTGTATCATCTCTTTCGAGCCAACCGTAGATAAGAAATTCTATATTTAAATAATTCTTTTGATTTTTTGTGCAATTTCTTGGATATTGCTCGAAACATTGCTCTTCTATTATAAGACAGAATTTTGATATTTATAGAATTGTTGGTGGGTGGATCCAATTTAATTTTTATTGAGAAAATTACAGTTTTAAGTAATCTATTCATTCATGGATATATATATTACTGCTAACGTTTCGAACTCAAGTTGTTGTGATTTTGAGTTGTTTGGAATTGTATTTTAAATTATAAAAATTAATTTTTATATATATTTTAAAATATTAATATTAAAAATAATACTTTTAAAAACAATAACTCCGATTGCAACCAAGAAGCCAGCGATGCCAACGACAGCTAAAAGCAAAAGGGTGTTGTAGCTTTCCTCTAGTAAATGGGCTTTTCAATGTTAATATTGATTGAGATTCAGCAATATTGTATCCGCAATAACCCTGAAGCTGATCAAACTGGCTGGTCAAATTAGGCCCATGATAGGCCGCCATTGTACCAATCTGCTATAGAACTCTTGATGATGATTCCCTTCCAATTTGTCACGAACATCATACTATTTCATATTTGTATTCCAAAGTTGAAAAATCACTTAATTATGCTCAGCTGTTTCATGAAGTTCACCTGAGAAGATCCTTATAGTGTCTCGGAAATCGCATCACACTTGTTGGGGTTCTTTGACCCAGCGCCGGGAAAATTATCCTCTTCTTCTTTAATGGAGAGACTAACCTAGGTCATGGATGTTGTCGAGCAATTCGCACCATCACTCGACAATGCTGGCCTGCCATGATTGTTACGCTAGGACTGTGGAGGAAGGCGACATTCTTGAAGGTTCTTGTGTTAAATCCGAGGATTCTCCTCCTTCACCACCACCCTTGAAGCATATAAGATTATTGTAAAGAAAGTCTAGTTCTTTGTAATCAACTTCAGTAGAAGAGTGAGTAACTGTGTGTTGCTTACTGGATTTTTATGAAATCGGGGTTTGATCAAAGAACACAAGGTAACTACCTGTAGATTTTCTATCCTCAACATTGCCTGTCCAATCTGCATCTGTAAAACCATGTAAGGTAAAAGAAGAGCTGCTAGTAATATGCAAGACATGGGATGCCGTACCCCGAAGATAACGCAGGATGTGTTTCACGGTAGCCCAATGAGAATCTATAGGAGCATGCATAAATTGACAGACTCTGTTAACAACAAAGCAAATATCCGGGCGTGTAAAAGTGAGATATTGAAGAGCACCCACAATTTGACGAAAGTATGTAGCATCAGAAAATAATGGATAGGGCAGAATGGTAGCTTTGGATGTAGAGATAGGAGTATCAACAGGTTTGCAAGATAACATACCAGCCCGAGTGAGGATGTCAAGTGTATATTTATGCTGGTGGAGCATAAGACCCATACTAGTAGATTGAACCTCAATACCTAAAAACTAATGAATAGAACCCAAGTCGCAAAGCTTAAATTCTAAGCTCAGTAGCTGAATGAGGCGTTGGAGCAGAAGAGAGTTGCTACCCATAAGTAGAATATCATCAATGTAGACCAGAAACAAATATCAGCACCAACAGAGAAGATAAACAATAAGGTATCCACCTTAGATGCACGAAAACCAATAGATAACAGGAAATCATTCAGACGAGTGTACCAAACTCGCGAAGTCTGTTTTAAACCATATAGAGATTTATGTAAGCGACACAAATGAGAGGGGAAAGCAGAATCAACAAAACCTGGAGGTTGTTTCATGTAGACCTCCTCATCAAGAACACCGTTAAGGAAGGCATTATGGATATCAAGCTGATGAATTTTCCAATCACACGAAACAGAAATGGAGAAGACTAATCTAACGATCACCTGTTTGATGACAGGACTAAATGTTTTAGAATAATCAATACCTTCTTACTGAGTAAACCTTCAGCAACCAGACACGTTTTATACCTCTCGATGCTACCATCAGATCTGCGTTTAATCTTGTACACCCACCGACTACCAACAACATTCATAGAGGGGTGAAACAACACTAAGGTCCAAGTTTTGTTTGTGCGTAAGGCCTGAATTTCCTCATGCATAGCATTATGCCACGCCTCATATCTATTAGCATCATTAAAAACAAGTGGCTCATTAGAGGGGGGAGAAACTACCCGGCTGAAGGAGACAACAAAGGATGTGGCAGTGGCGGTGGACAACGTTGTCTTGGCTGGAGGACCATGTGATGTTGACGGGCTACTAGACATGGAGAAGTTTGACCTGTACCTGGAAGGTGCTGAAGAGGATATGAAGAGAGGTCTACACAGAGTTGCAGACGAACTGGAGAAGCAGTAGATGGACTGGTTGGTCAGAAGCTAGTGAGGTTGCGGCAAAACTAGGATGTTCTGCAGCAGAACCAGGCTGCTCTGCTGCAGCAGACCAGAGAACATGGGCATCTGATGATGGAGAACCTGTTCTTGCACAGTAATTGGAAAGACAAGCATATGGTGGTAGTATGGCAGTGTGGGATGGGGATGAAGGGGTGGCAGAAGCTATGGGT
The DNA here is from genome assembly GCA_033617975.1 of Populus alba x Populus glandulosa. NCBI lineage: Eukaryota > Viridiplantae > Streptophyta > Magnoliopsida > Malpighiales > Salicaceae > Populus > Populus alba x Populus glandulosa. The sequence goes on along the minus strand of CM066147.1, from coordinate 19,115,162 downwards.
AAAGGGATGGTCTGGTGGGGTGCGGCAGAAGGCAGAATTGGATTATTGGGAGGGCTAGTTTGGTGAGTAGTAGGCAGAAAACATGGAGGAGGGTTCAAGGATGGAAGGTAGGTAGGTTGTGTGGAAGGTATCGATGAGGATGTTACCTGTTCAGACTTCTCAAAAGGAAAGATATTTTCATGAAAACAAACATGACGGGAGACATAAATACGATGAGAATCTAAATCAAGACAATGATAACCAAGATGGAATGAGCTATATCCCAAAAACACACAAGGAGAAGACCGGAAATCTAAGTTATGAGCATGATATGTGTTGCTACCCAATTTTTGACCCAGGTTTTGATATATTTTCAAAAAATTTCAAAAATAGAGAAAAACAAAGAAAATCCAAAAAATATGTTTTTTTAATATATTTTCGTCATTTTAGCATTTTCAACGTCGTCTAAAAAAAAAAGAATTTAAATTGTTAAAAGATTTTCAAACGCGTTCGACTTTTCACGCGTCATTTTTAAAAATCATTGATTTTCCGCAGTTGAGTCGACGTTGATTTGCTCGTTTTCAAAAAATACAAAAAAAATAAGAAAAATCAAAATTTACAAAAAGAAAGAAGTTGAGGGACCAAGTTGAAAAACCTAGCAAAATGTTTCCTATAAATACCATGCTAAACTGATTTTTTCAAAGAGGGGGCAATTTTGGAAGCACCAGAAAATACAACAACAAACCCTAAGCCACAAAAAACCTAAAAAACCCAATCACAGCCGCCCCCTCCCAGCTGGGTTTTTGGAATTTTTCTCCACGAGTTTTCTTCTCCGGAAGCCAAAACAGCAGCCACCCGACCCTAGCATTTTTTGGACACCGGCCAAACAAACCTTTGCCCAAACAGCCGCTCATTTTTTCCCTGCTCCCTCTGGACAGCCATCAACCACACAGCCCTCACCTTCACTCTCCTCTCTCAGCCGTTCCTTTTCATCTCCATCAACCCGGAGCTTTTCCCCTCAGCAGCGTCTTCTTCGCCGTCGATCTCTTCAGCCCGGACCCATATCCGTCCGTCGTCTTCCTCAGTTCCACCCGAGCATCGGCGGCACGCCCACAGACCCGATCTGTTCGCTCCTCTCCGCCACCGAGAGCACAGAGCACAGTCAACAGGTCCTCCTTCTTCAGCCGGCGACAGACCCACGGTCTCCCTCTTCAGCCGTAGCCACCCGTTCTTCATTTCTCACCACCGCCGGATCTACAACTTAACAGCTCCCTCCCATAACAGAGAAGGGACGAGGCAGAGGAGAAACTGATCCGAAGAAGGAGAAGGAAGCAGACCCGAACTGATGAAGAAGACCCAAAAACAGATCTAAAAAACTAAGAAAAAATTAAAATCAACTGCTTTGTTTGCGTTTTTTGTGCATTTGCAGGTGACGGTGGGTGTCACCACCGGAAGGGAAGAGAAGAGGAGGAGAAAACAGGGCAGACCCGCCTGTTTCTGGCATGGTCGGCGGCGCGTGGAACCACGCGCCGCCAGTGGCGGTGGGCGTGAGTTCCACGCGCCGCCACTGTTCCTGGTGTCCATGGCTTCACAAAAAAACGTTCCCAGCAAATTCCTGGAGTTTCTGAATGGTTGTTTTGTAATTTTAGAATTGTTTAATGTAAGTTTTTGTTTAATGTAATTTTTGTTTAGTTTTGAGTTTTTTTGTAATTTGTATGTTGTAAATATGGATGTAAAAGAAAAGAAAAGAAAAGAAAGAAAAGAAAAGAAAAGAAATAAAAAAAAAATATTGAAAGTGTATGTGTGGGTTTGTATTTGTTTTTTTATGAATGTTTTTTTATTTTTCTTATGATAAAATTGCAAAGATTAAAGAAGAATTTAATATTTTGATTGGATCACGGTCCAGATTTATTAACTTATACGTAAGTTGTATTTCTAATTTCCGATGAAAAGACAAAATTTTGAAACTTCTTTAACACGTCAAAAATCACGAAGCAGCTTACCTCAGGTAGGGTGCGTTAGGGGTGTTGATACCTTCCCTAACCACAACCAGTCCCTTACCCGCGAGTCTCTGACAAGACCAGTACATCAGGTTTCCTAGTAGCCCTCAATAAATTACTAGGTGGCGACTCCAACGAATCAATTCAAGCAACGAACGCAACATACGAGATTTAAATCGCCAGCCGATGCCGCGCGCTGATTTTTATTTTTTTTTGGGTGCGACAGAATGGCGACTCCACTGGGGAAGGTACTGTTTCTGACATTATTGGACTAAGCTTGGTGTATTTGATGTGTTTAAGTTCTTGCATTTTTATCTTTTTGTTAATATTTTTTCCATGCATTTTATAGAATTGTCTCATGCATCACCTGTATTTATTTTTAAAAGCACACACAAGCTTCTAGGTTAGGTGGGGAACTAGTGATCTGCCCTAAGACTATTGGTCAGGGTTCAGATGCGTGAAACACCCAACTCATATCTGAGTGCCTGCTTGGTAATGGTGGGTATACGTGCCTTAACCATTCTTTACAATGCCCCCATACTGTCTTTACGAAGAACGTCACTGGGCAGATATGAGACCCTTTTGAGACCAGATAGAAAACCTACCCATGTTCACATAATGAATAGAACCTGTCCTTAGGTTGTATGTGCTATCGTTTTTTGCATAAGGGCAAACCCTTCTTGAAGCATCTTGAACTCAAGACTTGTGGGTGACACATTGGCCGTTGCTCCGAAAATTTTCATTGTAGAGTTTGGGCAAAAATCACGATTCTTGTTCCATCATACAAGAGTTACGACCATATTGTCACCCCTCGAAGGGCGAGTTTATCATATAGATTACATGTTCATACATTTATCATGCATGAACCGAGTTGAAAGGTAGGTCCCCTGTACAAGTTGTGCTGCATGTGATTGAAGAAAGATGAGGGAAATGAACAAAGGAGACGGATATAGGCTCATTATCAGATTAGGGTTGAGAGCGTTAAATGTGAAGTAGCTAGACTCAGATCTGCTCGAACAAGTGTTGAGCATCAAATGGAAAGAGAATGTCTGCATAGTTTTCTGTGGGAACACTGCTTGTTCACATCTAATTGAAGCTGTATCTCTCCTTTTTCGTCATGAACAACAGCAACAACGCCTTCAGTTATCAACTAATGACAACTCTGATTCTTGTCTGCTTTGAAGTTACCCCAATTATGAGCTCAATTCCAGTTCAGCAGCACAAGATGTTGGTCTGAAAAACCATGATCAGACACTGAATTTCAACGTGGTAGAACTCTCTCTGTAGAGATTTATTTGTGGATTTGCCAATGGAAAATGCAAAAGGGAAATGTATTAATTTCATATGCTTTGAAACTTTTTTCCCACCAGTGGCACCGGAAAAACATTGTAGTAGGCAGAAGAGTCAGACCAGGTCTGATAATATTAGTAGTTGTCAAACTTCAATGTGGCAGAGCTCTCACCAAAAAAAATATATATATATATATATATATATATATATATAATAATAATAATAATCCATTTATGGCTCTGCAAATTGGGAGTGCAAGAGGGGATTTATAAGTTGCATATGCTACAAATATTTCTCTCATCAGTTTCAGCACGGAGACATCTCAGTACGTTGAAGATCCAGACCTGGTCTGAAAAATACGAGCAGACATCAAACTTCAACGTAGCAGACATCAAAATTCAACGTAGCAGAGATCTCTCGACATGAATCTGTTTGTGGATTCGCAAGTGGGAAATCCAAGAAGGAATACAGTAGTTTCAGATCATCTATGATTTTCCTCCAACGGTGTCAGTATTACAACGCAAAAGTAGGGAGAAGAGACATGCCCAGACTGAAAAACATGAAGAATACTGAAACTTCAACAGAGCAGGACTTCCTCTATAGGTGTTTGTTTGCTGCACTGTTAGTGAGAAATTGAAGAGGGGACAAAGGAGTTATAGATTTATCAGGTGCTCTTCCAATAGAGACAATGTGTGATTCCACACGTCGGTAGTGGTGATACTACAAGTTTCTGGGCGCTGCCAAGATTACCAAGCTGTTAGAAAGTTTTCTAACAATCCTCAACCAACCATAGCAACATTGGAAGATTGAAACAATGCTGTGAGGATTTGCCGAAGAATTGAACAAGCTATGAAGAGAAGAAAGATTGAAGGATCTGCCATGGATTCTAGAACAATGATGAGAGGTGAATCAGGAGATGACTTTGACAGTGTGAACCCTTAATTATGTGGTATAGCCAGGTCTCACGGCATCATCAATTGCTCAAAATATCTTTGCCAAGATGGGACATTCCTCTGCCGTTTAAGTTGTTGACCAGCATCCGCAAGATTCTAGAATTTTGCTTGACTCCGACAAATTCCCATGCAACCACCAATTTCTCAGTGGTATAATCCAGATAAGAGATGTGATGTCATGGTGGGGTCCTCAACCATTTCAATTGAGCAATTTCAAGAATTGCAAGAATTGAGTTTGAAAGTTGGTGAGCAAGAGACAAGTGGAGTCGGTGAAGGAGGGTGTCGTTGGCTATATTGCCCCTCGAACAGCTTCAGAACGACATGTTGATCGAAAATGCTTGGCAAAACACATATATTGCTAGAAAAGCTGATTCGAGAAGGGTGATGAACAGTCAATCATATTGTTATGGAATTCTGCATTTTGTTTTGGGATCACATCTCATCCTTCAACGAAACATGCCTTGCTTTGGTCTCTTTGTTATTTTGAAATCAACAGATGTTTAGCATTTTATTCTGACAAAATATTTTGATCAAACTACAACATGCGATAAAGGTTAATCAATCCGGAAGATTAGAAGTGTTTTGATTACAGAAATGACTCTATGCTTGAAAATGACATTGAGGTAACCAAACAATTTTGAACTCATACCTCCTGAAACTGAACCACACATCATATAGCTAAGTTTTAACAGTATGCATAATGACATGTAGTGGATTCGGTAGTCATGGACTCGTGAATCATGATTCTTACAAGTCCCAATCATTACACTAGATGAGGTCAAAATTTATCGGTTATAACCGACCTTGCTTGAAATGAGAAAAGGCCATCTTTGATATCCCTTCACTTTCTAAAAATTATATCCCTTGCAGTCCCATTTCGAGCCTGGTAAAATATTTTCTTTCAAAAAAAGAAACCCTGACTAGGATCACACCCCACACTGGGGGCAAATGAGAGATGTTTTGGAGACATTGATATAATTAATGGATAAAGGGGAAGGCTTAGAACAAATGTCCAATGATTGAGAGAGAGCTAAAAGAAAACACATAGACTGGGGGCATATAAGAAAATTTTGAGGAAGGCTATGAAAAAAGAGAATGAGAAAAGGAAGTTGAAATTGCCTTCACTTAAATACAAGGCAAAGATAAAGGAAGGAGAACGCCTATCAAGTCTATGAAGAGCAAAAGAAATTTCAATCAAGGAAAGGCACAACAAAAGTCAATACCAGAAAAAAGACTAAGCTATAAGCGTTGACTTTTGGTATCCGTTATAAAACCTATGATGTTATCAGATGATTAAGGTTGGTTATTCCTCAAAGAAAGTTGGATTTGCATTATAACTTATGTTAAGAAAAGTCTGAACTTTGAGGTTAACAAGGTTATATGTCGTTTCCTTTATAAAGACAACAATAGAAAACAAGTTGATGAATAGTTGATGTTGATCCTAGGTCTTTGAAACCCTCAAACACCTTTTGAGCCTGTGAAATTCCTTTCTTTCATAGCCATGAACCATAGCCTGCATTACATGCTTTTTTAAAAGCCCTTTTTAATCAAGCAAGCAACTTGAACCGATAAATGGCGCTCTCAAAACTTGAAGAGTTTTTCCATAAGAGTCGTGACTTCATGAATTAAGTTACCGGTCGTTATGCATGTTGATAAAGTTATTGCTAAAAAACAAAACATTTTTTCCTTCATGAATCCTCAAGTTTTGACTTGAGCCTGTTGTTTTCCTTGAAATTCACAGAAGGTCACCTCACCATAAACTATCAAATGATATGCCCAATATCAAGGATTCAAATTGATACAAAGAACCATGGGAAAAGCCATTTTTAATCCTACATTGGGTCAATTTCTGTTTTCAAAATGCATGACAATCAAAGGACTATATATTTGAATAACGCGTGTTGGGTCTTTGATCAAAAAGCTTGATTTTCAAAAGATTTTCAAAAAGGACATCTCTGATTTCATTTCAACAAACTAGACTTTGAATAGACATGATCTTTGAAATATGAGAGTTGATTCCAGAACAAGGAAGATTATCAAACACAGAAGAACATTGATTGAGTATGCAAAATCGTTGATAGAAATGACATTGAAGTCCTCGACACTCCTTGAAAAGTCGAGCAGCTGGGGGCAATACAGTAGACCTTGAAAAGGAAAAACAAGCAGTGCTCAGATCAGCTATGAGGCGGATTAAATGATGAATCAGTAAACTGAAGACAATGATGTTCAAAGACAGATAATCAATGAACGAGCACATTCAGATCATGCCGGGGGCATTGTCATTCCAAAATGGCCCATGCTCCAGTGAACCCTGTCGGCAATGGAGAAACAAGGATGTACTTGAAGGACACTTTCATATCATCATCTTTTGAAACATGGCTAGCAATCGATGAAGATACACAGATGAACGTAATTGAATGGTGAAAAGATGCACACCACCAAGACTGACTGTGGAACAATGCTGCACTTAAAGGACAATCTAATATTGTCATTCTTTGAAACATGGTTATAAATAGATGTTATCACACAACTGCACTGAATGAATGTCGGAAAGGCACCCACCTCGAAGACTGATTGTGGGACAATTTGTTCTGAAGCCAGATGAGCGCTTCACCGCATGAGTATGTGGGATAAAAAGCAGCATCATTGATGAGGCTGAGACATTTCTTTTCACAATCTGATTAGAAGAGTTGAAAGGAATCTATGTGAAGAGCACTGAGCATACAACCATGAGCCTTTGTACTACAAGCTATGAGATGCATGTCTAGATGACTGATTGAGTTCCAAGGAGGCTGATGATAACATGTACATGAAGAGTATTGTTTCAACTACAGGCAAGTTCATGACTGATTAACAATCTTGATGTGTATTGGCATGATGCACACAATCAATCAGAGGATAATTCTCAGAAAAAGCCAGGAGAGAAAATCCTTCATGATGAATCAAGCAGTACCACACTTGGGGGCAGGGTCAAGCTTGATGAACGATGCAAGCAGTAATTGTTAAAGACAGCCCGGGATGGGCACTACATTTACAGTTAAGTGGATGGCTAGCACAGGAATGAGCTAATGCAGCGGAAGAATAAAGAAAGCTTTGGGATACAAACAAGTGCACCCTATGACGATGGAGCATCAAAGAGGGGGGACCTATTATTTCAAATCAGGTAAGGATGCATGCATATCATCTAACCTCAAAAAAAAAAAAAAAACCATTTGCACAGATTTTTGAATTGTTACAAGAAAATCCTTAATGAGGTCCAGCAAGATGGTGGAAAGAGAAAGAAGCATTGTGGTGATGATAATAAAGAATCGATTTTGATCATGGAATAAAAGGACGATGGGATGAACCCTACCATTAGGAAAATCCCAAACAAATGAATAGATCAACCTTGCAACCGGGAAGCCTCGAGTTTTCAACCCTTGCAGTCAGGAATCATCGAGTTTTCAAACCCCATGATCGGGAATTATCAGGAAGCACCAAGTCTTTCAGCCCTTTCTTCTGTCATCCCTTCAGAACTTCGCCAGGTAAGCCCTATTTTTCACACTTGTCATATCACATTCTTTCCATCTGGGTAGGTCACCCATCATAATGAGACCATTTTTGTTCACATTCTTTCCACCTGGGTTGGTCACCCATGACAATGAGACCGTGTTTTTCACATTTTTTCCATCCGGGTAGGTCACCCATGACAATGAGATCACACTTCATCATATTTTTTCCACCTGGGTTGGTCACCCATGACAATGAGACCGTGTTTTTCACATTTTTTCCATCCGGGTAGGTCACCCATGACAATGAGACCACACTTCATCATATTTTTTCCATCTGGGTAGGTCACCCATTACAATGAGACCACACTTCATATTTTTTCTATTTTTTGGGTACGTCACCCATTACAATGAGACCGTACATCACATTCTTTCTATTTGGGTAGGTCGCCCATCGCAACGAGACCCCCTTTTCATATTCTTTCCATATGGATAGGTCACCCATTACAATGACCACACTTCTTCACATTTTTTCCATTTTGGGTCGGTCACCCATACAATGAGACCAGCATTTTTCTAGGGTTCGTCACCCGTACAATGAGACCAGCACTAGGGTTCGTCACCCGTACAATGAGACCAGCACTAGGGTTCGTCACCCGTACAATGAGACCAGCAGCACTAGGGTTCGTCACCCGTACAATGAGACCAGCATTTTTTGAGGGTTAGTCACCCGTACAATGAGACCAGAATGAGGTCGCCAGATGGGATCTCATGTAGCTTTGGTTAAAGGGAATCGCCAGATGGGATTTCAGGTTAACCGAGTTACACATATTTCGTTCCAGTTGAATGAGGTCGCCAGATGGGATCTCATGTAACTTTGGTTAAAGGGAGTCGCCAGATGGGATTTCAGGTTCACCGAGTTACACATATTTTCGTTCCAGTTGAATGAGGTCGCCAGATGGGATCTCAGGTAAACCCAATGTGTGGGCAGGTCGCCCGTGAAAATAGACTATTGGGAGAGTGTGGGTCGGTCGCCCGTGAAAATAGACTTGAGTGAGAGTGTGGGTCGGTCGCCCGTGAAAATAGACTAGAGTGAGTATGTGTGGGTAGGTCGCCCGTGAAAATAGATCAGTGTGAGTGTGTGGGCAGGTCGCCCAAGATAATGAAATCATCTTCCTTTTGTTTTCTTTACAAAGCTTACTATGCAAAATTTTGAGGAGTTTTGCTTCGTAAGCATTGTAAAGAGGGGGCATCTGTTGCTACCCAATTTTTGACCCAGGTTTTGATATATTTTCAAAAAATTTCAAAAATAGAGAAAAACAAAGAAAATCCAAAAAATATGTTTTTTTAATATATTTTCGTCATTTTAGCATTTTCAACGTCGTCTAAAAAAAAAGAATTTAAATTGTTAAAAGATTTTCAAACGCGTTCGACTTTTCACGCGTCATTTTTAAAAATCATTGATTTTCCGCAGTTGAGTCGACGTTGATTTGCTCGTTTTCAAAAAATACAAAAAAAATAAGAAAAATCAAAATTTACAAAAAGAAAGAAGTTGAGGGACCAAGTTGAAAAACCTAGCAAAATGTTTCCTATAAATACCATGCTAAACTGATTTTTTCAAAGAGGGGGCAATTTTGGAAGCACCAGAAAATACAACAACAAACCCTAAGCCACAAAAAACCTAAAAAACCCAATCACAGCCGCCCCCTCCCAGCTGGGTTTTTGGAATTTTTCTCCACGAGTTTTCTTCTCCGGAAGCCAAAACAACAGCCACCCGACCCTAGCATTTTTTGGACACCGGCCAAACAAACCTTTGCCCAAACAGCCGCTCATTTTTTCCCTGCTCCCTCTGGACAGCCATCAACCACACAGCCCTCACCTTCACTCTCCTCTCTCAGCCGTTCCTTTTCATCTCCATCAACCCGGAGCTTTTCCCCTCAGCAGCGTCTTCTTCGCCGTCGATCTCTTCAGCCCGGACCCATATCCGTCCGTCGTCTTCCTCAGTTCCACCCGAGCATCGGCGGCACGCCCACAGACCCGATCTGTTCGCTCCTCTCCGCCACCGAGAGCACAGAGCACAGTCAACAGGTCCTCCTTCTTCAGCCGGCGACAGACCCACGGTCTCCCTCTTCAGCCGTAGCCACCCGTTCTTCATTTCTCACCACCGCCGGATCTACAACTTAACAGCTCCCTCCCATAACAGAGAAGGGACGAGGCAGAGGAGAAACTGATCCGAAGAAGGAGAAGGAAGCAGACCCGAACTGATGAAGAAGACCCAAAAACAGATCTAAAAAACTAAGAAAAAATTAAAATCAACTGCTTTGTTTGCGTTTTTTGTGCATTTGCAGGTGACGGTGGGTGTCACCACCGGAAGGGAAGAGAAGAGGAGGAGAAAACAGGGCAGACCCGCCTGTTTCTGGCATGGTCGGCGGCGCGTGGAACCACGCGCCGCCAGTGGCGGTGGGCGTGAGTTCCACGCGCCGCCACTGTTCCTGGTGTCCATGGCTTCACAAAAAAACGTTCCCAGCAAATTCCTGGAGTTTCTGAATGGTTGTTTTGTAATTTTAGAATTGTTTAATGTAAGTTTTTGTTTAATGTAATTTTTGTTTAGTTTTGAGTTTTTTTGTAATTTGTATGTTGTAAATATGGATGTAAAAGAAAAGAAAAGAAAAGAAAGAAAAGAAAAGAAAAGAAATAAAAAAAAAATATTGAAAGTGTATGTGTGGGTTTGTATTTGTTTTTTTATGAATGTTTTTTTATTTTTCTTATGATAAAATTGCAAAGATTAAAGAAGAATTTAATATTTTGATTGGATCACGGTCCAGATTTATTAACTTATACGTAAGTTGTATTTCTAATTTCCGATGAAAAGACAAAATTTTGAAACTTCTTTAACACGTCAAAAATCACGAAGCAGCTTACCTCAGGTAGGGTGCGTTAGGGGTGTTGATACCTTCCCTAACCACAACCAGTCCCTTACCCGCGAGTCTCTGACAAGACCAGTACATCAGGTTTCCTAGTAGCCCTCAATAAATTACTAGGTGGCGACTCCAACGAATCAATTCAAGCAACGAACGCAACATACGAGATTTAAATCGCCAGCCGATGCCGCGCGCTGATTTTTATTTTTTTTTGGGTGCGACAGAATGGCGACTCCACTGGGGAAGGTACTGTTTCTGACATTATTGGACTAAGCTTGGTGTATTTGATGTGTTTAAGTTCTTGCATTTTTATCTTTTTGTTAATATTTTTTCCATGCATTTTATAGAATTGTCTCATGCATCACCTGTATTTATTTTTAAAAGCACACACAAGCTTCTAGGTTAGGTGGGGAACTAGTGATCTGCCCTAAGACTATTGGTCAGGGTTCAGATGCGTGAAACACCCAACTCATATCTGAGTGCCTGCTTGGTAATGGTGGGTATACGTGCCTTAACCATTCTTTACAATGCCCCCATACTGTCTTTACGAAGAACGTCACTGGGCAGATATGAGACCCTTTTGAGACCAGATAGAAAACCTACCCATGTTCACATAATGAATAGAACCTGTCCTTAGGTTGTATGTGCTATCGTTTTTTGCATAAGGGCAAACCCTTCTTGAAGCATCTTGAACTCAAGACTTGTGGGTGACACATTGGCCGTTGCTCCGAAAATTTTCATTGTAGAGTTTGGGCAAAAATCACGATTCTTGTTCCATCATACAAGAGTTACGACCATATTGTCACCCCTCGAAGGGCGAGTTTATCATATAGATTACATGTTCATACATTTATCATGCATGAACCGAGTTGAAAGGTAGGTCCCCTGTACAAGTTGTGCTGCATGTGATTGAAGAAAGATGAGGGAAATGAACAAAGGAGACGGATATAGGCTCATTATCAGATTAGGGTTGAGAGCGTTAAATGTGAAGTAGCTAGACTCAGATCTGCTCGAACAAGTGTTGAGCATCAAATGGAAAGAGAATGTCTGCATAGTTTTCTGTGGGAACACTGCTTGTTCACATCTAATTGAAGCTGTATCTCTCCTTTTTCGTCATGAACAACAGCAACAACGCCTTCAGTTATCAACTAATGACAACTCTGATTCTTGTCTGCTTTGAAGTTACCCCAATTATGAGCTCAATTCCAGTTCAGCAGCACAAGATGTTGGTCTGAAAAACCATGATCAGACACTGAATTTCAACGTGGTAGAACTCTCTCTGTAGAGATTTATTTGTGGATTTGCCAATGGAAAATGCAAAAGGGAAATGTATTAATTTCATATGCTTTGAAACTTTTTTCCCACCAGTGGCACCGGAAAAACATTGTAGTAGGCAGAAGAGTCAGACCAGGTCTGATAATATTAGTAGTTGTCAAACTTCAATGTGGCAGAGCTCTCACCAAAAAAAATATATATATATATATATATAATAATAATAATAATCCATTTATGGCTCTGCAAATTGGGAGTGCAAGAGGGGATTTATAAGTTGCATATGCTACAAATATTTCTCTCATCAGTTTCAGCACGGAGACATCTCAGTACGTTGAAGATCCAGACCTGGTCTGAAAAATACGAGCAGACATCAAACTTCAACGTAGCAGACATCAAAATTCAACGTAGCAGAGATCTCTCGACATGAATCTGTTTGTGGATTCGCAAGTGGGAAATCCAAGAAGGAATACAGTAGTTTCAGATCATCTATGATTTTCCTCCAACGGTGTCAGTATTACAACGCAAAAGTAGGGAGAAGAGACATGCCCAGACTGAAAAACATGAAGAATACTGAAACTTCAACAGAGCAGGACTTCCTCTATAGGTGTTTGTTTGCTGCACTGTTAGTGAGAAATTGAAGAGGGGACAAAGGAGTTATAGATTTATCAGGTGCTCTTCCAATAGAGACAATGTGTGATTCCACACGTCGGTAGTGGTGATACTACAAGTTTCTGGGCGCTGCCAAGATTACCAAGCTGTTAGAAAGTTTTCTAACAATCCTCAACCAACCATAGCAACATTGGAAGATTGAAACAATGCTGTGAGGATTTGCCGAAGAATTGAACAAGCTATGAAGAGAAGAAAGATTGAAGGATCTGCCATGGATTCTAGAACAATGATGAGAGGTGAATCAGGAGATGACTTTGACAGTGTGAACCCTTAATTATGTGGTATAGCCAGGTCTCACGGCATCATCAATTGCTCAAAATATCTTTGCCAAGATGGGACATTCCTCTGCCGTTTAAGTTGTTGACCAGCATCCGCAAGATTCTAGAATTTTGCTTGACTCCGACAAATTCCCATGCAACCACCAATTTCTCAGTGGTATAATCCAGATAAGAGATGTGATGTCATGGTGGGGTCCTCAACCATTTCAATTGAGCAATTTCAAGAATTGCAAGAATTGAGTTTGAAAGTTGGTGAGCAAGAGACAAGTGGAGTCGGTGAAGGAGGGTGTCGTTGGCTATATTGCCCCTCGAACAGCTTCAGAACGACATGTTGATCGAAAATGCTTGGCAAAACACATATATTGCTAGAAAAGCTGATTCGAGAAGGGTGATGAACAGTCAATCATATTGTTATGGAATTCTGCATTTTGTTTTGGGATCACATCTCATCCTTCAACGAAACATGCCTTGCTTTGGTCTCTTTGTTATTTTGAAATCAACAGATGTTTAGCATTTTATTCTGACAAAATATTTTGATCAAACTACAACATGCGATAAAGGTTAATCAATCCGGAAGATTAGAAGTGTTTTGATTACAGAAATGACTCTATGCTTGAAAATGACATTGAGGTAACCAAACAATTTTGAACTCATACCTCCTGAAACTGAACCACACATCATATAGCTAAGTTTTAACAGTATGCATAATGACATGTAGTGGATTCGGTAGTCATGGACTCGTGAATCATGATTCTTACAAGTCCCAATCATTACACTAGATGAGGTCAAAATTTATCGGTTATAACCGACCTTGCTTGAAATGAGAAAAGGCCATCTTTGATATCCCTTCACTTTCTAAAAATTATATCCCTTGCAGTCCCATTTCGAGCCTGGTAAAATATTTTCTTTCAAAAAAAGAAACCCTGACTAGGATCACACCCCACACTGGGGGCAAATGAGAGATGTTTTGGAGACATTGATATAATTAATGGATAAAGGGGAAGGCTTAGAACAAATGTCCAATGATTGAGAGAGAGCTAAAAGAAAACACATAGACTGGGGGCATATAAGAAAATTTTGAGGAAGGCTATGAAAAAAGAGAATGAGAAAAGGAAGTTGAAATTGCCTTCACTTAAATACAAGGCAAAGATAAAGGAAGGAGAACGCCTATCAAGTCTATGAAGAGCAAAAGAAATTTCAATCAAGGAAAGGCACAACAAAAGTCAATACCAGAAAAAAGACTAAGCTATAAGCGTTGACTTTTGGTATCCGTTATAAAACCTATGATGTTATCAGATGATTAAGGTTGGTTATTCCTCAAAGAAAGTTGGATTTGCATTATAACTTATGTTAAGAAAAGTCTGAACTTTGAGGTTAACAAGGTTATATGTCGTTTCCTTTATAAAGACAACAATAGAAAACAAGTTGATGAATAGTTGATGTTGATCCTAGGTCTTTGAAACCCTCAAACACCTTTTGAGCCTGTGAAATTCCTTTCTTTCATAGCCATGAACCATAGCCTGCATTACATGCTTTTTTTAAAAGCCCTTTTTAATCAAGCAAGCAACTTGAACCGATAAATGGCGCTCTCAAAACTTGAAGAGTTTTTCCATAAGAGTCGTGACTTCATGAATTAAGTTACCGGTCGTTATGCATGTTGATAAAGTTATTGCTAAAAAACAAAACATTTTTTCCTTCATGAATCCTCAAGTTTTGACTTGAGCCTGTTGTTTTCCTTGAAATTCACAGAAGGTCACCTCACCATAAACTATCAAATGATATGCCCAATATCAAGGATTCAAATTGATACAAAGAACCATGGGAAAAGCCATTTTTAATCCTACATTGGGTCAATTTCTGTTTTCAAAATGCATGACAATCAAAGGACTATATATTTGAATAACGCGTGTTGGGTCTTTGATCAAAAAGCTTGATTTTCAAAAGATTTTCAAAAAGGACATCTCTGATTTCATTTCAACAAACTAGACTTTGAATAGACATGATCTTTGAAATATGAGAGTTGATTCCAGAACAAGGAAGATTATCAAACACAGAAGAACATTGATTGAGTATGCAAAATCGTTGATAGAAATGACATTGAAGTCCTCGACACTCCTTGAAAAGTCGAGCAGCTGGGGGCAATACAGTAGACCTTGAAAAGGAAAAACAAGCAGTGCTCAGATCAGCTATGAGGCGGATTAAATGATGAATCAGTAAACTGAAGACAATGATGTTCAAAGACAGATAATCAATGAACGAGCACATTCAGATCATGCCGGGGGCATTGTCATTCCAAAATGGCCCATGCTCCAGTGAACCCTGTCGGCAATGGAGAAACAAGGATGTACTTGAAGGACACTTTCATATCATCATCTTTTGAAACATGGCTAGCAATCGATGAAGATACACAGATGAACGTAATTGAATGGTGAAAAGATGCACACCACCAAGACTGACTGTGGAACAATGCTGCACTTAAAGGACAATCTAATATTGTCATTCTTTGAAACATGGTTATAAATAGATGTTATCACACAACTGCACTGAATGAATGTCGGAAAGGCACCCACCTCGAAGACTGATTGTGGGACAATTTGTTCTGAAGCCAGATGAGCGCTTCACCGCATGAGTATGTGGGATAAAAAGCAGCATCATTGATGAGGCTGAGACATTTCTTTTCACAATCTGATTAGAAGAGTTGAAAGGAATCTATGTGAAGAGCACTGAGCATACAACCATGAGCCTTTATACTACAAGCTATGAGATGCATGTCTAGATGACTGATTGAGTTCCAAGGAGGCTGATGATAACATGTACATGAAGAGTATTGTTTCAACTACAGGCAAGTTCATGACTGATTAACAATCTTGATGTGTATTGGCATGATGCACACAATCAATCAGAGGATAATTCTCAGAAAAAGCCAGGAGAGAAAATCCTTCATGATGAATCAAGCAGTACCACACTTGGGGGCAGGGTCAAGCTTGATGAACGATGCAAGCAGTAATTGTTAAAGACAGCCCGGGATGGGCACTACATTTACAGTTAAGTGGATGGCTAGCACAGGAATGAGCTAATGCAGCGGAAGAATAAAGAAAGCTTTGGGATACAAACAAGTGCACCCTATGACGATGGAGCATCAAAGAGGGGGGACCTATTATTTCAAATCAGGTAAGGATGCATGCATATCATCTAACCTCAAAAAAAAAAAAAAAACCATTTGCACAGATTTTTGAATTGTTACAAGAAAATCCTTAATGAGGTCCAGCAAGATGGTGGAAAGAGAAAGAAGCATTGTGGTGATGATAATAAAGAATCGATTTTGATCATGGAATAAAAGGACGATGGGATGAACCCTACCATTAGGAAAATCCCAAACAAATGAATAGATCAACCTTGCAACCGGGAAGCCTCGAGTTTTCAACCCTTGCAGTCAGGAATCATCGAGTTTTCAAACCCCATGATCGGGAATTATCAGGAAGCACCAAGTCTTTCAGCCCTTTCTTCTGTCATCCCTTCAGAACTTCGCCAGGTAAGCCCTATTTTTCACACTTGTCATATCACATTCTTTCCATCTGGGTAGGTCACCCATCATAATGAGACCATTTTTGTTCACATTCTTTCCACCTGGGTTGGTCACCCATGACAATGAGACCGTGTTTTTCACATTTTTTCCATCCGGGTAGGTCACCCATGACAATGAGATCACACTTCATCATATTTTTTCCACCTGGGTTGGTCACCCATGACAATGAGACCGTGTTTTTCACATTTTTTCCATCCGGGTAGGTCACCCATGACAATGAGACCACACTTCATCATATTTTTTCCATCTGGGTAGGTCACCCATTACAATGAGACCACACTTCATATTTTTTCTATTTTTTGGGTACGTCACCCATTACAATGAGACCGTACATCACATTCTTTCTATTTGGGTAGGTCGCCCATCGCAACGAGACCCCCTTTTCATATTCTTTCCATATGGATAGGTCACCCATTACAATGACCACACTTCTTCACATTTTTTCCATTTTGGGTCGGTCACCCATACAATGAGACCAGCATTTTTCTAGGGTTCGTCACCCGTACAATGAGACCAGCACTAGGGTTCGTCACCCGTACAATGAGACCAGCACTAGGGTTCGTCACCCGTACAATGAGACCAGCAGCACTAGGGTTCGTCACCCGTACAATGAGACCAGCATTTTTTGAGGGTTAGTCACCCGTACAATGAGACCAGAATGAGGTCGCCAGATGGGATCTCATGTAGCTTTGGTTAAAGGGAATCGCCAGATGGGATTTCAGGTTAACCGAGTTACACATATTTCGTTCCAGTTGAATGAGGTCGCCAGATGGGATCTCATGTAACTTTGGTTAAAGGGAGTCGCCAGATGGGATTTCAGGTTCACCGAGTTACACATATTTTCGTTCCTACTAAAATATAAGCATTTGATTTGTTTGTTATTATAAAATAAAACCTACTAAAATGGTGTATTGTATTTATAAATAGTGTTTGATTACTGTTTTGTAATGAAAAAGACAGATAATAAAGACAAGAATAACATATTCCTCTGTATTTCTTGTTTTTTTTTTTAAAAAAAATTGGATTTTATTTAAAAATTATCCCTAAAATGTATTTATTTTTTACTTTTATTTTTTTTTAACTAATCATTTTTATTTCCGTGTCTCTTTAATTTTAAAATAATAATTAAACACAATCCTCGAATTGAAATAATTGAATGACTTATTATGCTCGAACATATTGGCGAGAAATCACATGGCACGGCCGATCGAATACCTCCCAGTACTGTCTTCGGGGAAATTTGAAGACACCAGGAAAGACACCTTAATTATTTAGACTATAATAGCGGGCATAAATAAAATGATCACTTCATAAAAAAAATTAAAAATTAAAAATGACTAAATACTAATATCACATAAATATCTCAGATATTATAATAAACAAGTATTAAAATTGCGTACAATAGCAAAAGAGCCAGATAGCACCGGTTCGGCAGGGATACAAAAATCTCGTGCATACAGGTATTATTTAGGAGGGGTACTGATGTATAACTATAGTGATTAGTGAAGTAACCAAGATTAAGGCCTGTAACACGCAAGATTAATTCATTAATTAAAACAATTAGAAGTGGTGGTGCTTCTTTCCATTAGCCTCTTCTTCCTCTTTCTTGGTTTCTTTCTTCTCATGATGCTCATGGAATCCAAATCCACCGGTTCCAACTGCAGCTGCCGCGGTAGCCGCCTCCTCTATCTTGTGCCTGTGTGCATTCTCTGGGTCTTTCTTTGACTCGTGCTTCTCATACTAAATTATTAAAGCAACACATAAATATGGAATAAAAAAAACTATACCTTGCTGGCTTGCTGATTTTCTTAAACTTTCATTAAAGAAAATAAAAACAGGAAGAAAAAATAATTGTTTTACAAAAACAAGGATTAATATATAGGCCTGGTATCTTTTATAGGTGTACTGGAAAATAATTTGTCCCAAGCTATAAGAAATAATTGATTAAAGATCGTGAATTTGTTTGTAGCTCTTGCTTTGAAATATTTAACATGAGAGAATCCCACATCAATTATACACACACACTTCTATACACAATCCACCAACTTACCCTTTTTTTGTAAATAAAATAAAAACATATAACAATAAGCAGAATACCTTAAGAAAAACATTCTAAAAAAACAATGATTGAAAACAGGTGTTTTTTAAAAAAGATTGATTATTACATGAAATAAAAGAATACCTTCAAAAAAAATATTAACCAGAATATATATATAGTAACATACAGAATTTAAATTAGCGAGTGACAACTGACAAAACATTGTACCATGGCAAAAGCACCAGCGCCAGCAGTTCCAAGCTCACCAACGTGCTCAAGATTCTTGTGATGCTTCTCTTCTTTTCTGTAATCAACATCTGGGACAGGAGGAGGTGGAGCATCATAACCGGCCTCAACTGGTTTCTCCTCGCTCTTGTGGTGGTGGAAGAGGCCATGGTGGTGCTTCTCTTCAGCCATGCTCACAGAAGGTATTAGAACAAGAATGAGGCAAGAGGGTGTTGGGAAGGTTTTTAATGTATGGTGTGTTGTGGTATAGCTTCAATTTGTGGGGCTATTTATAGGTGCATGATGGCAAATTGAGTGACTCGTTCTAGTCTCCTCTGTAATCTTGATTAAAAAAGTAAATAAACGTTAGATGGATGATTAGGATATCTGGGATCACGGATTATTTAATTATCTATTACTTTTAATAAAGTTCTTTGCACGTATCGTCATGGAGGAAATTAAATATGGTTGCTTTTAACAAAAATTAAACCCTAGAATACACTGTAACATCTCTTTCGAACCAAGCGTAAATAAAAAAATCTATATTTAAATAATTCTTTTGATTTTTTGTGCAATTTTTTTGGATATTATTTAGTTAAAATACATACAAATTAATTCGAATATTTATATTAATAAATAAATAAAATATATATTTGGTGATGGAAACTGCCATTTACCACGATACATCTTCGTTAACTTGTATCCTCAGCTGAAATTCCAAAATGAGGCGTTAAGGACAATCAAAATTCATTTTCAAAAATATACAATTCAGAAATGAAAAGGCAGAGTGGCATGATTACAGTAAACCTATAAATATAGTTGATTTTTATCTAAGAACAATCTCAACCCAATAACTTATGATGTTAGGTAAGGTTCTAGAATATGATTTATATTATTTTTTAACACATCCTCTCAAGTGAAAGCCCTTTAAACTTAAAACTTGCACAGTCCCACATTACCTTGTGCTTAATTTTATCAAATAAATAAAGATGATGAGATTCGAACTCGTGATCATTAGGTCATCAAGGCTTTGATACCATAAAAGAATCATCTCAACCCAATAGCTTAAGCTATTAGGTGAAGTTCCAGGATATGATTTATATTATTCTCTAACAATTTCAATTAGCTTGGCTGATCAATAAAGAAATTAGACCTGGTATAAATTAATCATCTAAAATCAAGTATATGGAATTAAGGATTAAATGCGCTAATAAAATTCAATTCTTAATTTTTAAAAAAATTATTAAATGAACCTGATTCATATATACCCAATTCATACCCATATTACAGAAATTCTTTATAAAAGTCAATAATAATTGTTGAAATACATGGCATCTATCAGTCAAAACGTTTTAGTTGGCATGAAATTTGTTTAATGTAATAACCATCCCCGTATCTTTTCATAAATTTCGTGTTCATTATCAACTCGAAAGTTGAAGTTATTCCTAAGGAAAGTAGAAGAATGATTAGCAAGTAGATGCAGATTTGCTCCATCCCTTTAATTTCATTAGCGAGATTACTTTATTACTTTTTTTTTTAAGTAGGTTTTTAATAATGATTTATATAAATAGTGAAGCATTTTCATATATATTTTTTATTATTTTATAACAATTTCATGTCGTAAGTCAGTACATTGAGATGCGCATGATAGTATACGCAGGGTGCGGTTTTGGATGCTGCATGTAGCAATATTTTTCTGCGGATGATATGTCTTTTTGTTTATTTTTTATTTTTTTGAAAAAAAAAGGGGCGGATGCACGTGCTTACGCTTTTTTCTCTTTTTTCCCTTTATTTTTCTTTGGTTTTATTTTACATTTTGAAAAACATTTACCAGATTCATTAACTTTTCAATTCTAACACTATTCTTAGATATTATAAATTTATTTTTGAATTTTAATAATTTTTTTCTTAATTATTATGTATCTGATATAAAAAATAATAATACCAATAATAAATTGTTCATGAAAATTTAATTCAAGACTTTTTTAATCTTTAAATAAATTTTTAATATGATTTTATCATATTTATAATGTTTAATTTTATCTTTCAATCACATATAATAAAATATTAACATATTATTTTAATATTTTTTAAAATTAATTTAACAATCATAATTTTTTTAACAGAATAATGATTTTAATTAAAAAGATTATATTCACTAAAAGAAACAGGAGATATATTAATAAAAGAATTATTTTAATTGAAAAAAAATTCAAATCGACTATATTTTTTGTTTAATAACAGTATAAATTTTTTTCAAAGATTTGAATGTCTTTTTTTTTCATTAAAAAAAAATGTATTCCTCTACCTTATGCATGGGCATACGAAATAGTTAAAAAAAAAAAAAAACTTAAAAGCCATTAATGTTTTATTATGACTTTAGACACATTGCACCGCGCATTGTAATATTGTAATCATGTTTTTACACTTTTTATCAAAATTAACAACGCTTGCAATTGAGATAAAATAATATTTTTAAAGGGATCTATTAGACATTATAAAATTAATCAAGAATTTATTGATTCATATATTTTTTTATAATATTATTATTTGACATTACATTATTGACTTATAAATTTTGTGATTTTTTTAATTTTTGTTTAGAGTTATCTGAATTAGTTATCGTTCTTTAGTTTTTAATATTTTTTTATTTTTTTTGATGTTTTTGCTAGTTTTTTCTTTTAAAATTTAATTTTTTTTTTATTATGATCTCATTTTATAATCATGGATGGTTAATTAATCAAATTAACTAACTAAATTTTTTTTAACATAATTTTTTTAATTAAACTAAATTGAATCGTGTTATTATCACCTTAAAAAATTAACTCCATCCGTAATATATAGTGAGTCAACTATCTAATGTTATCTGTGCTATATGAAGGTGCCTTGTAATATATGATATTTTTATAGGTCTTTGAATCTCGAAGGATGATGGGATCGTTGCCACGAGGATGTAATCGAACTGTGTTGGGAAGGTTTTTGATGTATGGTGTGCTGTGGTATAGCTTCAATTTGTGGGGCTATTTATAGGTGCATGATGGCAAAGAGTGACTCGTTCTAATCTCCTCTGTAATCTTGGTGAAAATTAAATAAACATTAGATATGGATGATTAGGATATCTGGGATCACGGATTATTTAATTATCTATTATTTTTTTCATAACTCAATTCTGGATTATTCCCAAAAATCAATTTCTTTTTCAAACTAAAAAATAAAAAAATAATAATAAAAGCTGGCAACATGGAAAAAGCAAACCAGAGAATTAAGCTGTAATTTTGAAGGAATTTTAAAGCCTAATTGGAACCCATTATGCCCAAAAAGAAGAAAAATGCGAATTCAAGGTCAAATTGAAAGATTATTGGACGAACTTGCATGAAAATTAAGTCCAAAGACCAAATTTAATTATCAGAACTTTGATACCGTTCATCTTCTTTTTTAAATATCTGAAATGACAACTCAGGGAGGCTACTTTGCAGGTACATTTAATGCATCTAACATCCATAAAAATTGACAAATCTTGCATGTAAATGATCCTTTACAATTTCTCTACAGCCCCATATGGCCCGTTCAGGCTGAATTACAATCTATCGGCGCCGGCCTTAAAAGGCCAACTCAATCAACCTTTTCTTGCAGATTTGATAACTCAGGATGCCTACTTTGAGCCAACGGTTGGGATCTTTACCAACTAAATCAAGCGTTGAAATTTTTCCCCAGTGTAAAAACATTATCTCTCTTCCATCACCTTTAAATAGAGGTTAACTGAGGGTGGAGAAAATCGGGTCCAAACCCAGCCAAAAACCAGCTATTTTCCATTGTTTCTGCAAATTTTCTCTCTTTCCTCTCCCTCTCTCTCCATCGTGGCCATCAGCCACCACCATTCCAACCACCATCGTTTCATCACCGTTTCCACTACTAGTGTTTGCCTGAACTCCTCACCAACGGCAAAGCATACACCGACGGTCCCTCTCTTTCTCTCCTGCAGATTTTCTTCTCCTTCTTTCTTCCTGCTCTACCACCTGCAACCAGCTCCAACCACCGGCCTCACCACCGCACGATGTCCTCCACAGCCAGACCGCCACCACGCCAGGTAGCTTTCTTCCCTTTCATTTCCTTTTCTTCTTCTTCTTCTTCTCCTCCACTGTCTCTACTCACAGTGTTGTAACCCATTTTTAGGTCCCCATAAAAAAAAAGAAAAAAAAAAGAGAAACTCAAAACGGTGCCGTTTTGAACGGCACCATCTTCTTCTTCCCCTGGACGCGCGAGGCAGAGGAAGAAGAAGATTTTCTTCCCCACTTTTCGCCAAACTCCTTTCCTGTTTCTGCTCAATAAGACGCCTACCATGGACACCCACTTGCCCACTTTCTATCCGTTGAAGGGATGGTGGAGGGGCGGCAGCACAGTAGCCGCCCAGCCACGTCCCTTCCCTTGTTTTTCTTCTATAAAAATAGGGGAAGGGGAGAGAAAAAGAGGACCCGAAAAAGAGAGAGAACATACCGAGAGAGAGGGAAGAGAAGAGAAGGGAGAGACAGAGAGAGGAAAGCAGAAGAGAGAGAGAAGAGAAGAGAAGACAGAGAGCAAAATAGAAGAAGAAGAAGAAGCAGACAAGAGAGTAGAACAGAGGAGAGAGAGAGAGAGAGGAAAACAACACCACCGGCCACCGCGAACCGCCAGCGCCACCACCACCACCCCTGCCGCATCAGTTGCTGCCAGCATCATCACCGCTCTAGGTAACTTTCTCCCTTTCCCTGTTGTTTTTTGCTTCAGCTTCATTTGCATGCAGAACGTAAACGTTCTGCAGCAAATGAAGACTAATTAGCTAGTTATTGTGTAGTAACTGGCTAATTAATTCACTGGTTACTGTTACACAGTGACCAGTCCATGCTTGTTTCGGGCTGAGTCCAGCCCTGTAGAAACCGGGCCCCAATTTATTTTGGGCTGATTTCGGCCTAATTTCCGTTTAGGTCGAGTCTGGCCCAGGCCACTAATATGGGCCAAGTCCGGCCCATTTAAAAAATTATTATTAAGATTTTGTTTTTTTTTTTGTTTTTTTATAATTTTACAATTTTCCAGCACAATTTCTTTTATCCATTTTGGTTAATATCGGTCTGTAATTTATATCATAAAAATACAAATCTAGTATTAAAATACCCGGTTTTTCTTAAAAAACTTCCAAAAATACAAAAAAAAAAGTGAAAAAAGAGAAAAAATATTTTTGTGCATACGGCCAAGTGTCTCAAAGCTAAAAAATCATATTGTATTTTTCATACACCAAAAAACAATGTTTTAGCATGCATTTTGGCTTTAATAACCAGTTTATTAAAGTCAAGAGAATATTGGCCAAAATTTCAAAAACAACAAAAAATTTATTTTGTTTGTCTCTTAGTATCCGGGGTATGACATTACACGTAATGCATATTCCGGATATTTAATTCTTTTTTCGGACAATAGAACCTCGGGTATGACATTACATGTAATGCGTATTCCAAACAATAAAAAACCACAACACGATCTTAGATTTTATCAGACATTAAAACAATGCAGCTTACCTTAGGTAGGGCGAAGTTGCGGTGTTAATACCTTCCCTTTACGCAACCAGTCTCCGTACCCCATCTCTGAGACCAGTTAGGGTTCCTAGTAACCAAAATATTAGGTGGTGACTCCCATTCAAATGTTCCACTGATAGGAGACAAGAATTCCTTGTCTCTACATATTTGCTAGGAATAAATCCATATTCAATTTTTTATTTCCCTTGAGGGTGGACGATCGCCGCGCCGCCGCACACGTGCGACACACAGCGTGAACATCAGACGTGAATTTATATTGTTCATGCAGTGGACTATATTTATTTTAAAAAAATCCAAAAATTTTCAAAAAATTGTGATTTTATCAAATATTTTTCTACCAATTTTGCATAATATCAGGTTGTATATTTACATTGTAAAATACAAATCTAGTATTAAAATACCCAGTTTCTCCAAAATATTTCAAAAAACAAATTCAAAACAGTTGAAAAAATAAATCTCAAAAACATTTAAATTAATTTTCCCTTTCAAAAATAGAAAAATATATTTTTTCATATGACCAAATCCTAAAATTTTTCGAAGTATATCTTTAAAAAAACAAAATTTGCATCCATTTTCATGTTTTAAAATGCAAAATGGATATCATAACCAGCTTATGATTGTCGCACGTCGAAAAATTCCGCGCGACATCGGCTGGCGATTTTCATTATTATTGTTTTGCTTGGTTTGTTGGAGTCGCCACCTAGTATTATGGTTACTAGGAACCTATAGCCTGCGAGAGTCTGAGTAAGGGACTGGTTGTGCAAGGGGAAGACGCATCACCCCCAGTGCACCCTACCTAAGGTAAGCTGCATTATTGTTTGATTGCTTTTCTAGGTCGAATTTCTATTCGCTGGTCTTTTCTAAGGTTCAAGGAAGATCCCCTTTCGTGAGGGAGTCTCTACCTTATTGGGTTAAAGTCTGAATGACATTTATTTACACCTTGTATCTTTAATACTTGAGGGTGTACTTTATCATGTAATTTTACACCTTTCAAATATTAAAGTCTACATTTGGATCCTAGAAAAAGATTGAAAAAAAAGGTTTTTTGATATTTTGGCCGAACCCTAATGGATAATCATAAAGTAGTTATGATATCCATTTTTTTTTATTTTCAAAATATGAGAAAGATGCAATTTTTTTTAAAAAAACATGCATGGAAAATTTTTAGGACTTGGCCGTATGCGATAATATATTTTTTTCTTTTCGAAAATGCTTTGATTTTTTTTTGAAATATTTTGGAGAAAACCAGGTATTTTAATACCGAATTTGTATTTTGCAATGTAAATATACAACTCGATATTATGCAAAACTTGGTGGAAAAATATTTAAGAAAACCACAAATTTTTACATGATTTTTTTTGAATATTTTTGAAATTTTTTTATTTTTTTGTTATTTTTTTATTTTTTGGGCCGGGCTGGGCCCAGAACTGGCCCGGCCCAAGCAAATTGCTAATTAATTTGCCACTGCATGCAGAATGAATTCTGCATGCAGCGGCTACGGAAAAAAAACGAAGGAGTAAAGGATGGAGCAGGGAAGAGTGAATTACCTGGCGTGGAGAGGAACAGCCGCTGTCTAGGTGGATGACGAGAGGCTGGGGCGGCGTTGATGGAGAGCTTGGTGCTGCTGCTGTCGGTTGCTGGTTCTGGTCGCCGCTGCAAGAAGGAGAAAACGGGTCCTAGAGAGGAGAAGGAAAAGCTCACGGCTGGAGCTGTTGGTGTGGCTGAGGAGGGAAGGTATTGCTGGGGAGGGTCGGTGCGCTTCTGGTGTTGCTTATCTGTCACCAACGGTGGAAAGATTGAGGGAAAACTGAGGGAAGAATGACGATGGAGAAAAGAAAGGGCGATGAGGCCGAGGCTGTGGTTGTTTGTGGGGGATGCTACTGCTGATGGAAAAGACCAGCTGGGAGAAGAATGAAGGGGTGGTCTGCTCACGGTGGAGATGACAGAAGAGAAGAGGTGATGATGGTGGTAGTGGCTGAAGCCACGGTGGAGAGAGAAGGGGCTGGTTGCAGGAACTGGGCAGGAAACGCTGGTTTTCGGCCAACTTTGCGTTCAATTTTCTCCTCCTCTTGAGCACGAAATTGGCTCCTATTTATAAGGCTGGAGAGAGGGTAATCTTGTCTTCAACAGGGAAAAAGTCTCAGCCCTTGATTCGACTCGAGGAATCCAAGCCGTTGGTTCAAAGAGTGCACCTCGAACTGTCAAATTTGGCCATCCAAGGCTGCAGACTGCCCGAGGGTGCCATTTTGGGACAATAAACGGAGTTGTCCCCAAGTTGTTCCACCCGACCAGACCACTCTACGAGTTAAAGATGTTTCAGGGGAACATGTTGGTGCACGCCTTGTCGGATTCGGGGGCCAAACGAGTGAGAAAACGCGCCTGGAAAGCAGCCACTCGGGCAGCTTTGTGAGGAAGACGATGAACAGTAACCGGGCGACCCCTCAACACAAAAACGGCGCCGTTTGGGATAAAAATTAGGGATTTTTGCTGATTTTCAATTTAGCCCTCCAGCTTTTAATGTCTTTCAATTTGACCCCCGGATTTTGTCAATTAGACCCCTATAGTTTGGCGCCTTTTGCAAGTTGGTCCTTGTCTTTGGATTTTGTCAATTTAACCCCTAATTGACCCCAAAACTTCAATTTTCTTGCAATTTGATCCCTGATTTCAATCAATCAACTTGGTAAAAATTAAATTTGGTCTCTTAAAATTCCAATCTTCTCAATTAAGCTCCCAAACTTATGTTTTCACCAATTAAGCCCCAAATAAAATTAATTTGACCCATTTAAAGTATAATTAAGTCATTGCACTTAATTAAATCCTTCAATTGGACCCAAATTAATTCTTAAACATAATTAAAATTCAATTTGGCCCATGATTAAATCAAATTGGCCTATTAAAAATTTAATTATGTCCTTGGACTTAATTTTCATGCGAATTCGTCCAATAATCATTTAATATGACCTTGAATTTGCATTGTATTCTTCTAAAAATTACAGCTTGATTTCCCGACCTACCTTCTCCACGTTGTCAGCCTTTATTTTATTTTTTTATTTTTATTTTGAAAAAAGAAATTGATTTTTGGGGAATAACCCAGAATTGGGTTATGACAGTTGCCCCCCTCTTTACAATGCTTATGGTAGAAGGTCTCTTAAGAGACTTTAGATTGTAAGCGTTGTAAAGAAGAAAAAAAGAAGATTTTTTTATTTTATTTTATTTTATTTTGAAATGGTCGAATTGTCATGGGTGACCTACCCAGGTGAAAAACACGAAGATGTTTTAAAGTGGTGAAAAATACAAAGATTTTTCAAAGAGGTGAAAAATGCAAATATTTTTCAAAGTGGTTTTGTTGTAATGGGCAACCGGCCCAAGATGGAAAACGAAAAGAGTTTTCAAGGTGGTGAAAAATACGAGGATTTTTCAAGGTGGTGAGAAATGCAAAGATTTCTCAAAATGGTGAAAAATGCAAAGATGTTTTCAAAGTGGTTTTGTTGTAATGGGCAACCGGCCCAAGATGGAAAACGAAAAGAGTTTTCAAGGTGGTGAAAAATACGAGGATTTTTCAAGGTGGTGAGAAATGCAAAGATTTCTCAAAATGGTGAAAAATGCAAAGATGTTTTCAAAGTGGTTTTGTTGTAATGGGCAACCGGCCCAGATGAAAGGTTTTGAAAAATACAAAGATTTTTCAAAGTGGTGAAAAATGCAGAGATTTTTCAAAGTGGTTTTGTTGTAATGGGCAACCGGCCCAGATGGAAAGTGATGAAAAATGCAAAGATTTTTCAAAGTGGTAGAGAAATGCTAAGATTTCTCAAGATGGTGAAAAATTTTGGAGGTGGTGAGAAATGCAAAGATTTCTCAAAATGGTTTTATTGTTATGGGCAACCGGCCCAAGTCAAAATGTTTGAAAGTGGGAAGAAATGCAAGGATTTGTCAAAATGATTTTATTGTTATGGGCAACCGGCCCAAATGGAAAAGGTTTGAAGGTGGGGAGAAATGCAATGATTTCTCAAAAATGGTTTTATTGTTATGGGCAACCGGCCCAAATGGAAGAATTTTGAAGGTGGGGAGAAACGCAAGGACTTCTCAAAATGGTTTCATTGTTATGGGCAACCGGCCCAAATGAAAGATGAAAAGAGTTTTGAAAGAAGTCTGATTATAATGGATGACCTGCCCGGACGAAAAGACAAAATGTCTGAAAGGGACGACATGATAGGACTCGATGGGGAACGAGGGCTGAAGAGCGCACTCGAAAGGAGGTAGGGTTAGAAAAACACACTACC
This sequence comes from Populus alba x Populus glandulosa, assembly GCA_033617975.1. NCBI lineage: Eukaryota > Viridiplantae > Streptophyta > Magnoliopsida > Malpighiales > Salicaceae > Populus > Populus alba x Populus glandulosa. The sequence continues at coordinate 19,086,619 of CM066147.1, read as the reverse complement.
TAAGAGGTGAGTGCTCCAAGGCGCACTCTAAAGGAGGTAAATAGGGCTAGAAAAGAAAGCACACTACACAAGAGGTGAGGGCTCGAAGGAGCTTTCAAAAAGAGAGGCAGGGTTTGGAAAACACACTACCTATGAGGTTAGGGCTTGAAGGCGCACTCTAAAGGAGGTAGGGTTGAAAAACACACTACCCAAGAGGTGAGGTCTCGAAGATGCACTCGAAAGGAGGTAAGGTTTGAAAACGCACTACCTAAAGTGGTGAGGGCTGAAAGGTGCACTCGAAAAGAGGTAAGGTTTGAAAACGCACTACCTAAAGTGGTGAGGGCTCAAAGGTGCACTCGAAAAGAGGTAAGGTTGGAAAACGCACAACCTAAAGTGGTGAGGGCACTAAGGCGCACTAAAAAAAGAGGTAGGGTTAGAAAACACACTACCTAAGGGGGTTAGGGCTCGAAGGCACACTAAAAAAAGAGGTAGTAGTGAGACACTGATCTATCAAGGATGAAAGTAATGCATCATGAACAATATGCATGTATACTTACCTAAGAAATATAGGTCCCCCTTTTTTTCATGGAGTTCTTCTTTTATCAAAAGTTTGAGTCTCTAATAGTAAGCTTTGATGGCTTTTGTCCCTCTTGCTTACTCGAGAAATATCTTACGATCTTGGCCTCTATGAAAGGCTTGATGTCATCACTTCTTTGTTCTCCGGCCCTTTTATCTCAAGGGTTGCCAATTTTGCCCAATAGTTTCTTAGAAAGGGAATCATGGAGCCAACTCTACCAGATGTTTTTGATTGCCCCTTAGCTTGATCATGCCCCCCAAGTATTCAATTCGGGTTTGGGGATGAGGCTATATGAAGGAAGGTTTGGTTTTTGACAAGGAGTTGTTTTCATGTAGAAGTTTTGGAATTTCAAAGTTATTCCGAACATAGAAATCATTTTGACCTTGATTCAAAGCAAACTCATTCTGAAGAAATTCAAGTGATTCCTATGGAGAGGTTTTCAGAAGTGATGAAAACTTTTTTTTGTTTTGATTTTTGGTGAAAAATATGAAGTGACATTTGGTTGGTCACAAAAGGTTTAGATTTCAATTTGAGGGTTATTGAGAACCGTTGGTGAAAATGTGAAGCACACGAAGTGATATCTGGTTGGTCAAAAAAGGTTGAAATTTCAATTTGAGGGTTATTGAGAACCGTTTTCAAAGCATTCATTTTATTTGCATGAATAATGAATTTGTTTCGCATGAGAAAGCACTGCCCACCGATCCAGATTGCTTGCCTTTGATCAGAAAGGGCTTGATTAGGCACGTAATGTAGGCTTGGGCTTTTGGCTATGAGGAAAAGGATATATGTAGGCTCAAAAGGTGTTTGAGGGACTTTAAGACTAAGGATCACAAGTGCTTATATCACAAACTCTTTTGTTCATACATTTTTGGACCTTGGAATTGATTTGTAAAATGGTCCACGGCGCCCCCCAATGTTGGGCTTGGGCTCTTTCTCTTTGTTTTTCTTTTCTTCATTTGATTTTGAGCATCATTGCATTGGCCTTGTTTTTTGCTCAAAATTTTGGATCATTTGGATTTTTCTTCATGCCCCCTAGCTTTGATTGGGCACCTTTGATGATGGAGAATTTTCTTTTATGCCCCCAGTATTGTTTGGGCACTTTCATCGTTGAAGAATTTTTCATGCCCCCAAGAGTTATTTGGGCACTTTCAATCATTATGGATTTTTTGCACTTGCCCCCCAGTATAGGGTGTGATCCTAGCCAAGGTTATTTTTCAAGAAAAATTTATTAGGCTCAAAAGGGGACTGCAAATGATATATTTCAGCAATGTGAAAGGATTATCAAAGATGGCCTTTATTCATCTCAAATGCATACATTTAGGATCGGTATGCCTTGCTTTCATGCGAGTATGCAGCGTGATTTCTCATTATTCATGCAAGTAAAACCCAACTTTTGGAGTCACTTCATGGTGTTTTTTTTTGTCTAGGTGTATGGTAGCCTCTCTAAGGAATCACCTGAATTTTCAAAACTTGTTTGTTTCGGACAAACACCAGCATGATTTCTGTTTTTGTACTAAACTTTGATTTCCTAAAAATCCTTATGAAAACATGGGTTTTTGAAGGGAGGAAAGAAAGCACCAAAGAATTAGTGGTTTTGTGAGTGAAGGGTGTGCTCAGTATGTTATTTGCATGAACACGAAAAGGCACATGATTTTATTAACAGGAAAGGCTCATTTAACAAAGAAAATCTTGTGGCATTATAAGCCAACTTGCCAACAAGACTAAAATGGGTTAAAACAAAAAATGATCAAGCAAAATGCAATAATTGCGTAGGCTCCATCTTCCCATTTTATAGCAGAACTTTGTCCTCTATCCTCAAAAGTGCACATTGCCTTCTTCACATCTTGCTCTTGCCATTGGTGCTTTGAGGTTTCTAGAGCATTCCGCCTCTAGTGCATTCACCGATCCACTACTTGACGCATGATTGGGTAAAGGGTTCGAGCTAATGTTTGGAGTTCCTTCGAGGGTGACCCATCCGGCTTTAATTAGATGCATAAGCCTTTTCTTAAAGGCACTGCAAGTATGAATGTTGTGTCCCGCGGCGCCAGCATGGTATTCGCAAGAAAGGTCGGGCTTGTACCAATTGGGGTAAGGTGGTTGTAAAGGTGTCAAGGGTTCAGGAGCTATACGCCCAATGCTCAGTAGCTTTTGATACATCTCATTTAAGGGCAATGGTAATGGAGGTAATTGTTCTTGGGTTTTTTGGTGTTTGGTTTGAAACTCAGGTTTTCTGGTAGGAAATGAAGGGTTGAAATTGATGTGGGCGATTTGAGGTGAAGTGTGGTAGTTTTGGAATGGGTTTTTCCTACCCATGTAACCACCTTCAACATAGTCGACCTCTTTCATTTTACCCTCAAAGCCTCTTTTCTCAGTGGACACAGATATTCTACCACTTTTTACCCTTTGCTCAATGCGCTCAGCTACTGCCACAGCATCAGTAAATTATTGGGCCGAACTACCCATCACATGCTCGTAGTATGGGTCCTTGAGTGTATTAGCGAACAGAGTGACCATCTCTTTATCTAGGAGCGGAGGATATATTTGAGCAGCTAAGTCTCTCCATCTTTGAGCATATTCCCTTATGCTTTCCTTGTCCCTTTTCTCTAGATTGGACAGACTGGTTCTATCAGGAGCAATGTCCATATTGTACTTGTATTGCTTGACAAAAGCATCCACCAAGTCTTTCCATTTTTGGATCTTTGTGTTGTCCAATCTCATGTACCAACTTAATGCTGTCCCACTTAAGCTATCCTGGAAAAAGTGCATCAGTAGGTTTTCATCATGCACTACTTCTGCCATTTTGTTGCAGTAGGATTTGAGATGAGTCATGGGGCATTGCGTTCCGGTATATTTGACGAATTCAGGAACACGAAACTTTTTTGGGACAACCACATTTGGGACCAGACACATTTCTGTTGCTCGTACTAGATCATACAAGTCTACCCCTTCAATGGCTCTAATTCGAGCTTCTAACGCCGCCATTTTATCTTGACCAATGCCATTAGATGACTTGGTCTTGTGGGACTCATTGGCAAATGGATCTATGACTACAGGGGCTGGTGCCGATGACGTTGAGTGCACAAATGCTGGATTGTGTAGAGGTTCTTGACCATGTTCACTCATTGTTTCTTCGGGTTGAGCCCTTGTTGGAGGCTGAACAGAAATAGCTGGTCGATTGGAAGGACCTTCACCAGAGACATTTCTTAGTGTATTCTCGAGTAAGCTAGTGAGGCGAGCCACGCTTGCTTTTAGAGACTCTAACTCTTCTTGGAAATGGGCGTCACGGTCAGCACGCTCTTCACCTTCCATGTTTCTTGCTCGGAGTCGTGTGGTAGGCTCTTTAGGGACCTATATTTCAACCTGACGTATGTATGTATGTTATTTATGATGGATGGATGTATGTGTGTGGATGCAAATGTATGTACATGCACGTTTGGTATGAATGGAAAAAACCCATGCAAAAATAAATAACAAGAGAGTTCATGCTCTAAAGGGAAGGTTCTAGGTCATTACATGATAGGTAGGCTTTCTACCTGGTCTTGAAAAGGTCTATGAACTGCCCAGTGACCACCTCACGTGAAGGCAGTGTAGGGGTTTACAAGGAATGGTTGGGGCACAATGTGACCGTCATTACCAAGTAAACACTCAGCTCATAGTTGGATGTTTCACGAATCTGAACACCGACTGAAAGTCATGAGGCAGACCGCTACTCCCCACCTAACCTAGAATAGGGTTTATTCGCAAAATTAAAATGCATGCTAAAGCAGTAAAAATGCGAGCTAAAATTAAAGACCAATAAAAGGAAAACAATCAAACAATCAATGCTTAGTCTGACCACACATGGCTGTCCCTAGTGGAGTCGCCATTCTGTCGCACGTCGAAAAATTCCGCTGTCTAGGTGGATGATGAGAGGCTGGGGCGGCGTTGATGGAGAGCTTGGTGCTGCTGCTGCCGGTTGCTGGTTCTGGTCGCCGCTGCAAGAAGGAGAAAACGGGTCCTAGAGAGGAGAAGGAAAAGCTCACGGCTGGAGCTGTTGGTGTGGCTGAGGAGGGAAGGTATTGCTGGGGAGGGTCGGTGCGCTTCTGGTGTTGCTTATCTGTCACCAACGGTGGAAAGATTGAGGGAAAACTGAGGGAAGAATGACGATGGAGAAAAGAAAGGGCGATGAGGTCGAGGCTGTGGTTGTTTGTGGGGGATGCTACTGCTGATGGAAAAGACCAGCTGGGAGAAGAATGAAGGGGTGGTCTGCTCACGGTGGAGATGACAGAAGAGAAGAGGTGATGATGGTGGTAGTGGCTGAAGCCACGGTGGAGAGAGAAGGGGCTGGTTGCAGGAACTGGGCAGGAAACGCTGGTTTTCGGCCAACTTTGCATTCAATTTTCTCCTCCTCTTGAGCACGAAATTGGCTCCTATTTATAGGGCTGGAGAGAGGGTAATCTTGTCTTCAACGGGGAAAAAGTCTCAGCCCTTGATTCGACTCGAGGAATCCAAGCCGTTGGTTCAAAGAGTGCACCTCGAACTGTCAAATTTGGCCATCCAAGGTTGCAGACTGCCCGAGGGTGCCATTTTGGGACAATAAACGGAGTTGTCCCCAAGTTGTTCCACCCGACCAGACCACTCTACGAGATAAAGATGTTTCAGAGGAACATGTTGGTGCACGTCTTGTCGGATTTGGGGGCCAAACGAGTGAGAAAACGCGCCTGGAAAGCAGCCACTCGGGCAGCTTTGTGAGGAAGACGATGAACAGTAACCGGGCGACCCCTCAACACAAAAACGGCGCCGTTTGGGATAAAAATTAGGGATTTTTACTGATTTTCAATTTAGCCCTCCAGCTTTTAATGTCTTTCAATTTGACCCCCGGATTTTGTCAATTAGACCCCTATAGTTTGGCGCCTTTTGCAAGTTGGTCCTTGTCTTTGGATTTTGTCAATTTAACCCCTAATTGACCCCAAAACTTCAATTTTCTTGCAATTTGATCCTTGATTTCAATCAATCAACTTGGTAAAAATTAAATTTGGTCTCTTAAAATTCCAATCTTCTCAATTAAGCTCCCAAACTTATGTTTTCACCAATTAAGCCCCAAATAAAATTAATTTGACCCATTTAAAGTATAATTAAGTCATTGCACTTAATTAAATCCTTCAATTGGACCCAAATTAATTCTTAAACATAATTAAAATTCAATTTGGCCCATGATTAAATCAAATTGGCCTATTAAAAATTTAATTATGTCCTTGGACTTAATTTTCATGCGAATTCGTCCAATAATCATTTAATATGACCTTGAATTTGCATTGTATTCTTCTAAAAATTACAGCTTGATTTCCCGACCTACCTTCTCCACGTTGTCAGCCTTTATTTTATTTTTTTATTTTTATTTTGAAAAAAGAAATTGATTTTTGGGGAATAACCCAGAATTGGGTTATGACAATGATCATCCATTAGGGTTTAGTCAACATGTCAAAAAAAATTCCAATTTTTTTTAGGATCCAGAAGTAGACTTTAATATTTTTTGGTGTAAAATTACATGATAAAATACACCCTCATGTATTAAAGATACAAGGTGTAAAAATATGATACTAAAATTCAGACTTTAGAACGGTTAGGATTTAAACCAATAAGGTAGAAAATTTCTCATGAAGAGAGATATGCCTTGAATTTTAGAAAAGACCAACGAATAGAAACCCGACTTAGAAAAAAAAATCAAACAACAATACAACTTACATTAGGTAGGGTGCATTGAGGGTGATGCGTCTTCCCCTTGCACAACCAGTCCCTTACTTACACTCTCGCAGACCATAGGTTCCTAGTTGTCGCACCATCACAGTGGAGTGGCGACCCTCGATTATATTTCAGTTTTTTTATTTGTTTGTGGATAAAGAAGTCGCCACCTAGTATTTTGGTCACTTGGAACCCTAACAGGTCTTTCAGAGATTCTAAGGCAAGGGACTGATTGCGTAAAGAGAAAGTATTAGCACCTTTAGTACGCCCTACCTAAGATAAGCTGCTTGGTGTTTGGTTTGCCTTATAATTGCTATGGTATTAGTGATTTCTAATCCTATCAATTTTTCTATGTTTGATTCAAACTAAATTTATTAAGATAGAAATCCAAGGAGATTCCATGTGTTTTAAAAACTCATTTTTCCTTTAGTATTTCAAGAGTTTATGACTCGTAAATCGCAAGGAGGAGGGACACAAATTTAGAAATCTAATAAAATTCAGGGTGCTTTAAAAGCCTATTTTTGCCTTAGTGTTTCATATTCTCACGGCTCATAAACCATGGAGTAAAAAAATTGAAATGTCCCTGATTATAATCAAGGCTTCTTTCAAGGATGTGTGATGACTTATTATTTCTAAAAAATTATTTTGGATATTTACCACTTAGGGTTTCTTTATTCAAATATTAACAGTGAATAATAACAAGTTACTCCCAATAATATTTTGGATAGTCATCCCTTTGGGATTTCTTTATCCAAACATTAATGGTGAATAATAGATGAATTTCCCCTAAAATAAGATTTTTTATTTTTTTGGAATATTGGCCAACACCCTTTGGAGTTTTACAAACATGTTGTAAAATCCAGAAATGTAAGAAAATAATTTTTGTTGTGTTTAAGAAATACATGCGAAAACACATTTTCGAAACTTCCAATATTTTTTATTTATAAAAAAAGAACGTTCAAAACATGTTAGGGTATTGGTCGTATGCAACACACAAGAAAACATTTTTTATTTGATCAAAATTAAGCATCACAGTTAATCACAGTTAAAGACGATAAACCATGCGCATATACATATATTCTCAAAATTTTACAATAAAAAAAATTGAATAGTTCAAAAAACAAACATTAGTACATCAGCTTAGTAGCAAGTTACTTTTCAAGTGAATTATAATTCACTTGAACAGTAAAATGCAAATGCTATCATACAAAAAGCAGAGAGGAAAACGCAACCCCTCCCCCTGAACCTGCCGAAGGATTACTTAAAATGCAAAGAGGTTTCCTTGTGTTTCGGTTTATTCTCTGGACAAAGCTTCATTTATGAGCCAAACTACCCCATACAAGATCTTTTTTTTTTTAAAAAAAAAAAAGGAAAAATGCCTGACCATAAAAGTGAGCTGATGGTGAAGCCTAACAACCCCCCACGGTTTCTCATGAACAAGAGGGAAAAAAAACAATAAAAAGAAAGGAACCCGCAAACTTTAATATAAAATAACCGTCTAAGCTCAAAGTCATGGAAGGGAACATAAGACAAGCATTCATTGTATGGCAAAAAAAAAAGGTTGCAAAACCAGAATACAAAACAAGTTTTTTTAAAAAAACATCAAAACAATACCTGCAGGTCTCACTGATTTATTTATTTTTTACTATAGAAACTGAAATATAACCAAAACGAACATTGCTATCAAGGTTAGTAGTAAAGCTCCCTCTTCGTATGAGCTGCATGTCTCACTGGTTTTTGATTGTTGAAGCTAAAAATACAACCCGAACATTTCTGTCAAGGTTTAGGAGTAAATCTCCCTCTTCATCTTGTTTTCCTCCTCTTTCATGTCCTCTTTCTCTCTCTCTTTTTTCGTCGTCCTCCCCTCTCTGGGGTCAGCAGAGGCGACGTTTATATAGTCTATACACAACTATTATTAGGAATGATTTAATGTATCAATCTAGGATGCAAATCCCAGCTGATTTGCAACGAAATAATACAAATAAGGAAACTACAATATTCTCTTTGATTATGTGTTGATTCTGGTGATTTCTTTCCAACATTAACACATCATCACAACCATCTATGTTAGGGATAAAATCCTAGCTGTTAGATGATGGTGAGGTTCTTCTCTTTATGGCATTTTGCAACTGTCAAAAGCTGTTGTTTCCCATGAATTATAGCTGCACAAAAACGTGATCTGCAACTCCAAAATCAAACGAGAGAATCAAGGAATCTAGGACAAAATTACAGAGAAAAGGAAAGAAATCATATAGGGAGGGGTGTATGCTGCAAAGTCTTATTTCCTTATCCGGCGTGATAGAATTCCTGTCATTTTATGAGGATCCAGTTCCAAACAATTTCCTTCTGATTTCATCTTCAATTGAATCCCTTATTTTAGTACTTTTCAATTCAGTCCTTGATAAAAAAAAAATCATTCGAATCAAGTCTACAAGCTTGGGCTAAATCTTTCTCGCGGCAAGATTCTCTACTTTCACATTTGATATTCAAATGGGAATAAATTAAGCTTTTGATATTGAAATCAAGAGATTCAAAAGCTCAAATTCATATACACGTCTAGGACTACAACTTTTATGAAGGATTTAAAGTGAGATAAAATTATTTTAGAGAACAAAAACTAGCAGTAATTTGATTGGTCAAAAAAGTCTCTTGATCTGATTCAGAAACTGAAAACGCCGAGCATCCCTGTATGACTGGGAGTATGACCTAAGAACAAATCAATAAAATTTGTGATAGAAATAGATTTTTTAGTGCAAAACTCGGATCAAGATCCTTCTCGCGGCAAAATTCTCTCCTTTCATGTTATATATTCAAACTAGAATATTATGAGCTTCTGATATCGAAATCAAGCAATTCAAAATCCCAAATTCATTTACGTGTCCCGGACTACAACTTTGATGACGACTTGAAGTGAGATAATCGTTTTAGATAACAAAATTTAGTTGGTCAAAAATGTTTTCTTGATTTAACGATACCAAACATCCAAATCTAACTAAGAGTCTGCCATAAGAACAGTGACCCCTAAGACCCAATAAAGGTATATATCAAATCTTCAACAAGTCATAAGTGACAGAATATAACTAGGAGGGTCAAATATCGTATGAAACCAAGTTAGAATCAGAGCCTAAATTGGAACAAAAAAATTGTGACAACAACATAATCAGTTTTTTTGGTGCAAATTCTAAGGGACGTATCCAACCTTAAAAACAAGATAATGAAGAATGAATTTGGCATTATGAAGACTCCAAATCAATCTAGGAAACCTGACAATTTCAGTAGCAAGTGGGGAGGATAAAAAAGAGTAGAAAACAGCTTAAACAGGTTCGAAAAACATTTCTTTCTTCTCCACTTTTGTCAATTTTCCAGCAAACATGAGCTACACTATTGTGCTTGGTTCGAAAAAGGTATACATTGTCTTTAGCACATGGAGTCTAAAAATAAGTAACAACACAAGTGACCATAATAATAGATGACCACTCCTAAATATTAATTATAATTTAATCCAAAAACCCTTTCCAATACACAACACCTCACACAGGAGGCACAACAAGAGTCTTCACTATCGCCAGACAACGTTGCGTCGTCGCTCGCACCCCGCGACACTTTTAATGAAGTTCTTTGCACGAGTCATCATGAAGGAAATTATATGGTTTCTTTTAACAAAAATTAAACCCTAGAAAATACACTGTATCATCTCTAATTTCAATCCAAGCGTAAATAAAAGATTTGATTTGTTTGTTATCATAAAATGATACCTACTTCACTGGGTGAGGTGACAATTGAGTATTTGTGCTTCTAAATAGTGTTCAGTAACTGTTTTGCTATAAAAAAGATATAGATAGTAAAGCTAAGAATAACGTATTTTTATGTACCTTTTTTTAGAGAAAAAAAAAACTGGATTTTATTCCAAAACTAACCCTAAAATGTATTTATTATATATATACTTTTATCTTTGTTTAACTAAACACTTTTATTTCCGTGTCTCCTTAATTTTAAAATAATAACTAAACACAATCCTCGAATTGGAATAATTGAATTACTTATTATGCTTTTACATATTCGCGAGAAATCACATGGCACGGCCGAATACCTCCCAGCACTGTCTTCGGGGAAATCTGAAGACACCAGGAAATACACCTAAATTATTCAGACTATAATAGCGGCCAGAAATAAAATGATTACTTCATAAAAAAAATTAAAAATGACTAAATACTAATATCACATAAACACCTCAGATATTATTACAAACAATAATTAATATTGCGTACAGAAGCAAAAGAGCCAGATAGCACCGGTTCGGCAGGGATACAAAATCTCGTGCATACAGGTATTATTTAGGAGGGGTGATTTATAACTATAGTGATTAGTTACGTAACCAAGATTAAGGCCTGTAACACACAAGATTAATTAATTGATTAAAACAATTAGAAGTGGTGGTGCTTCTTTCCATTAGCCTCTTCTTCCTCTTTCTTGGTTTCTTTCTTCTCATGATGCTCATGGAATGCAAATCCACCGGTTCCAACTGCAGCTGCCGCGGCAATCTCCTCTTCTATCTTGTGCCTGTGTGCATGCTCTGGGTCTTTCTTTGCCTCGTGCTTCTCATACTAAATTATTAAAGCAACAAATTAATAAATATGGAATCATAAAAAAAAAAAAAAACTATACATGGCTTGCTGATTTTCTTGAACTTTCTTTAAAAAAAAAAAAAAACAGAGAGAAAAAATAATTGTTTAATAAAAACAAGGATTGATATATAGGCCTGGTATCTTTTTACTGGTGTCCAGAAAAATAATTGATTAAAGATATGAAGCAAGGCCTGTTTTTTTTTTCTATAAAATATATATATTTTTTAAGATTTATTTTTAATTTAGCAGCTCAAAACAATTTAAAAATATAAAAAAATTTAAGAAATTTCAAACACATAATTAGACTGTAAATAGTATCAGTAAAAATTATATACACACATGTTATTTGTTTGTAGCTCTTGCATTGAAATATTTAACATGAGAGAATCCCACATCAATTATACACACACTTACTTCTATACACAATCCACCAACTTACCCTTTTTTGTAAAAAAAATAAAAACATATAACAATAACCATTCTAAAAAAACAATGATTGAAAACAGGTGTTTTTTAAAAAGATTGATTAGTACATGAAATAAAAGAATACCTTAAAAAAATATTAGCCAGAATATATATATAGTAACAGACAGAATTTAAATTAGCGAGTGACAACTGACAAAACATTGTAGTATTGTACCATGGCAAAAGCACCAGCGGCAGCAGCTCCAAGCTCACCAACGTGCTCAAGATTCTTGTGATGCTTCTCTTCTTTTCTGTAATCAACATCTGGGACAGGAGCATCATAACCTGTGACAGTCTCTGAATACTCAGCGGTCTCAGAGTAGACACCGGCCTCAACTGGTTTCTCCTCGCTCTTGTGGTGGTGGAAGAGGCCATGGTGGTGCTTCTCTTCAGCCATGCTCACAGAAGGTATTAGAACAAGAATGAGGCAAGAGCGTGTTGGGAAGGTTTTTAATGTATGGTGTGTTGTGGTATAGCTTCAATTTGTGGGGCTATTTATAGGTGCATGATGGCAAATTGAGTGACTCGTTCTAGTCTCCTCTGTAATCTTGATTAAAAAAGTAAATAAACGTTAGATGGATGATTAGGATATCTGGGATCACGGATTATTTAATTATCTATTACTTTTAATAAAGTTCTTTCCACGTATCGTCATGGAGGAAATTAAACATGGTTGCTTTTAACAAAAATTAAACCCTAGAATACACTGTAACATCTCTTTCGAACCAAGCGTAAATAAAAAAATCTATATTTAAATAGTTCTTTTGATTTTTTGTGCAATTTTTTTTGGATATTATTTAGTTAAAATACATACAAATTAATTCGAATATTTATATTAATAAATAAATAAAATATATATTTGGTGATGGAAACTACCATTTACCACGATACATCTTCGTTAACTTGTATCCTCAGCTGAAATTCCAAAATGAGGCGTTAAGGACAATCAAAATTCATTTTCAAAAATATACAATTCAGAAATGAAAAGGCAGAGTGGCATGATTACAGTAAACCTATAAATATAGTTGATTTTTATCTAAGAACAATCTCAACCAAATAACTTATGATGTTAGGTGAGGTTCTAGAATATGATTTATATTATTTTTTAACACATCCTCTCAAGTGAAAGCCCTTTAAACTTAAAACTTGCACAGTCCCACATTACCTTGTGCTTAATTTTATCAAATAAATAAAGATGATGAGATTCGAACTCGTGATCATTAGGTCATCAAGGCTTTGATACCATAAAAGAATCATCTCAACCCAATAACTTAAGCTGTTAGGTGAGATTCCAGAATATGATTTATATTATTCTCTAACAATTTTCATTAGCTTGGCTGATCAATAAAGAAATTAGACCTGGTATAAATTAATCATCTAAAATCAAGTATATGGAATTAAGGATTAAATGCGTTAATAAAATTCAATTTTTAATTTTTAAAAAAATTATTAAATGAACTTGATTCATATATACCCAATTCAGACCCATATTACAGAAATTCTTTATAAAAATCAATAATAATTGTTGAAATACATGGCATCTATCTGTCAAAACGTTTTAGTTCGCATTAAATTTGTTTAATGTAATAACCATCCCCGCATCTTTTCATAAATTTCGTGTTCATTATCAAGTCGAAAGTTTAAGTTATTCATAAGGAAAGTAGAAGAATGATTCGCAAGTAGATGCAGATTTGCTCCATCTCTTTAATTTCATTAGCGAGATTACTTAATAACTTTTTTTAAAAAAAGTAGGTTTTTGATAATGATTTATATAAATAGTGAAGCATTTATATATATATATATATATATATATATATATATATATCTTTATTATTTTATAACAATTTCATGTCGTAAGTCAGTACATTGAGACGCGCATGATAGTATACGCAAGGTGCGGTTTTGGATGCTGCTTGTAGCAATATTTTTATGCGGATGATATGTTTTTTTGTTTATTTTTATTTTTTGAAAAACAAAAAGACGGATGCACGTGCCTACCCTTTTATCTCTTTTTTTCCTTTATTTTTCTTTGATTTTATTTTACATTTTGAAAAACATTTACTAGATTCATTAACTTTTCAATTTTAACACGATTCTTAGATATTATTATAATTTTTTTTTAATTTTAATAATTATTTTCTTAATTATTATGTATCTGATATAAAAAATAATAATACCAATAATAAATTGTTCATGAAAATTTAATTCAAGTCTTTTTTAATCTTTAAATAAATTTTTAATATGATTTTATCATATTTATAATTTATAATTTTATCTTTCAATCACATATAAAATATTAACATATTATTTTAATATTTTTTAAAATTAATTTAACAATCATAATTTTTTTAACAGAATAATGATTTTAATTAAAAAAAATTATATTCACTAAAAGAAACAGGAGATATATTAATAAAAAAATTATTTTAATTGAAAAAAAATTCAAATCAACTATATTTTTTGTTTAATAACAGTATAAATTTTTTTCAAAGATTTGAATGTCTTTTTTTTTCGTTAAAAAAAAATGTATTCCTCTACCTTATGCATGGGCATACGAACTAGTTAAAAAAAAAAAAAAAAACTTAAAAGCCATTAATGTTTTATTATGACTTTCGACACATTGCACCGCTCATTGTAATATTGTAATCATGTTTTTACACTTTTTATCAAAATTGACAAAGCTTGCAATTGAGATAAAATAATATTTTTAAAGGGATTTATTAGATATTATAAAATTAATCAGGAATATATTGATTCACATATTTTTTTTATAATGTTATTATTTGACATTACATTATTGACTTATGAATTTTGTGATTTTTTTCATTTTTGTTTAGAGTTATCTAAGATATGAATTAGTTAAATTAACCAAAGTTATCTTTGTTTAGTTTCTAATATTTTTTTTATTTGTTTTTTGGTTTTTTTGCTAGTTTTTTCTTTTAAAGTTTAATTTTTTTTTATCATGATCTCATATTATAATCATGAATGGTTAATTAATCAAATTTATCGGAGTTAACTCAAAAAAAATTTTAACATAATTTTTTTTAATTAAACTAAATTGAATCGTGTTATTATCACCATAAAAATTAAACTCCATCCGCAATATATAGGGAGTCAACTATCTAATGTTATCTGTGCTAAATGAAGGTGCCTTGTCAATTAGAATATATGATATTTTTATAGGTCTTCGAATCTCGAAGGATGATGGGATCGTTGCCACGAGGATGTAATAGAACTGCTGCTTTTTAAATAAATAAAAAATATTTCCTTTCGATCTTTCAAACCTCACATAAGCTTTAAGGAAAAACAAAGGGAGAAGAAAGAAAGGGCTGTTTCGTAGATCTTGACCAAGTTCGAGCTGTTAATATGGGCGGTGGTGAGGGCCCACTGAATGGCAGTTGAAGTTTCGGCTCGTGTCGGCAAAGGTATTATTAAAGCAATTAAACCAGCTGGGGTCGGTGTCACTGTTCCTCCTCCCCAGTCTACAGCTTATTTATTTATTTATTTATTTATTCATATCCCCATCACCGGTCACCAACAAAATCAAAACCTCAGAACCTTACCCCACCAGAAAACATCTAAATTTCGTTCCAAATGCTGCTGATTTTCAACTTCAAACAAGCAAAACACCAACACCACAAAAAACCCATCTTTGATCACCAAAATAGTACAAAATGTAATAGACAGGGGGGAGAAGAATATAAAAAAAACAGATTACCTTGCTTTCATTGAGACTAACTGCACTACTTGCAGCCATGAAACTAGCACTTCTTCTTCTTCTTCAAGGCAATATCCGAAAAGCAAAATCTAATAACTCAATTTAGATCTTTTTAAGACCGACCCAATTGAAATCTCACTTCACAAAGTGAAACCAAACGCAAAAGAGTCAATCTTTTTACGTCTAATTACCATAACTTTCATTCACCGTCGAAGCTTATAAAATGCCATAAAATATCAAATGGGTATCCTTTAAATTTTTGAAAATTCAACACATTATAGCAGGTTGGTGCGCATGAGTGGTAAAGTGCGCATTGAGTGTTAAGCAGGACTTGAGAGACGACAAAAGTAAGCGACCGAAAGGGATTTTTTTGAAAAAATAATGTAGTGAAAAACGGTAACATTTCAAATCTGTCATCCAGATAAATTATTGGCAAGTCAAATGCTAAGAGGAAAAAATTACAAAAAAGAAAAATCATATAAAAAAAATTTAAAATAAAAATTTAATAATTAAAAAAATCAAATAGAAGAGTAGAGGACAATTAGAAATTTTTAAGGAAGAGCGAAATTAAAAAAAAAATAACTTGAATAAAATAATAATAAAAAATCAAAAGAATTAGAATCCAATTAATAAAAATAATAATATCATAAATTTAGATTGAATGAAGAGATTGAAAATGAATGAAACTTTTACAAAATGATCAATTAAAAAATTAAAAGAATAAGAAATAAATTGAAAAAAGTAACATGTGACAAAATAAAATTGAAAAATAAAATTGAAAACAAATAAAACTTCTATAAATAAAACTAAAAATCAAAAAAATAAAACTTGAAGTTAAAATATCAATAGCAAGAGGATGAACCTATAATCTTCAAAGGTAGAAAGGAAGAGAAGGAGGAAGAAGAAAAAAAAAGGCTCTATCAACGATAATTCATCTCACCATCATTAATATGCACAACATTAACAGAAAAAGGACACAACTTTTTTTATTTAAAAAGTAAACTTGTCATTTTAATGTATTTTAAAAAATATAAACAAACTTGTGTGTAACTTTTAAAATTTTTTATTTGAATGATAATTAAATTATTGTTTTGTGCTTTAAAAATTAGAAAAAAAACATATATATTCTTGATAAAATTTTTAATGACTAATTCACTATATGAAAATGCCAAAATACTTTCAAAACCAAAGCATTTTATTATCTTTGAGAGGAACAAGATCGTTATTATATTATAGTGGTGAATGGTAAAATGTTTATTTTGGCCATAGTGAATGTGACTTATGTTTTAGTTGTTTTGTTATTCAATGGACCTTATAATGAATCAAGAAAATAAATTGACAATTTATTTGTCATTATATTAAGATCGCAATTTTACTCAAAGTTTAAAAAAACTATCTGGTAGAGCTTCATTTATATTCTTAATTAAAGAAAAGGAGGGATTAGAAAAATATTTACGAATATTTATTTTTATGGTTGAATATGTTTTTTAAAGTGATTTTTAAATTATTTTTTGTTTAGAAAAAATATTTTTTAATTATTTTGATATATTAATATTACAGATTAAGACAAAAAAAATAATTTATATATATTTTAAATTAAAAATTATTTTTGAATAAAAACATTGCATTATATTGCCGAACACGTACTCAATCAAATAGCAATAACAAGTGCAATTGAAGCCAACGAACGAACGTCATAAAATGATAAGCAAAAACGACGAAGTAACAGCCACAATTAAATTTTAGATATAAATGAAACCAAACAAGGGTTAATGAAACCCAAAATGCTGGGATCAGTACTGATTTTCCCAGTCAAGGAGCAAGACACGTGTTGAGCCAGATGTACAGGCTCGGGAAAGAGATTGTATCGTATGGATTAGGTTAGTGGGCTCTAGGAAACGTGTATATGGTGACAGGCCACGTTTGCAATGGACCATAAGATGATAATGAGAGGTCAGCATCCTAAAATATAGCAAATAAAAACATTAACATCGCTGATCGGGATAGTTACACACACAATTAATGTTAATGACGTGTAAAACTGTGCGTCGCAGGTTAATCCAGGACCGGCCGATCTGAAATCTTCATCGGATTTCAAATAGACAAAACATATGTTTGCAATTGCCTAGTCAAATGATGCCTTAGATCATCCAGTCTAATCTGGATAAGATTTAATATTTTTTATATATTTATTTTAGTAAATTTTAAAAATATAAAATTAATTTATAAATATTTAGATTTAGATTTAAATACTTATAAAATATTTTTTCAATTTTTTAATATAAAATAATTATATATAGTCTCTATTTATATAGATTGTTTTTTTTTTTTTACTTTTTAATATAAAATAGTTATATTTATAGTCTATAATATCTGCATGGAATGTTTTTTAATATTTTAATATTAAAATATTAAAATATTAAATATTTATTATTTTTTTAAAATTAACTCAGATTAATTTATGACTTAAAAACCAATTTCTTAAAGCTGGTTGGTTTTAGTAGCTATGTTTCAAACATCCAGGGTCTCTTTTCTTGTACCGACACCTGATCTTGACGCCATGTTCTCCATCCTTCTTTGAAGTAAAAATAAAATCCATTACACAGCTTACCAACTTTTCGCTGCAGGGGTTTTGGTGAAAGAACAAGTGTTGATTGGGCAATGTCATCCTTGCCCGGGAAAAGATTTTTGGTAATCTACAGTAATTAAGTGATATTTTGTTAATTATTTTTTAAATTTATTAAAAAAATAAAATTTATAATTTATCAAAAATAAATCTTTCTTTTTTAAAAAAAATAGAAATAAATCATAATAGAATGTTAATAGCCACTTAATATCACAAAGTTTATTATCCCACTTTTTTAAAATCATTTTTTATTTAATTATTTTTTTTAATTAACCATTACATGATACTGAGATATCTTTTTTAATGTTGCAATAATCATATAAAAAACAAATTAAAATAAATTTTAAATTTTAAACTTTAAACCCAATAAATATATTATATAAAAATTAAATTAAAAAAATCAATAACCAAAAGAAAAAAGTAAATAAAATATAAAAATAAACACCACCATAAATTATTATTGTAATTCACAGAACAGATAAAAATATTTTCACATACTTTTTAGCTTTAGTTCTAATTATAATATAATAGTAATATTATTTATATTATAGATTTAGTCACTTGTCAAGAAAAATCTAAAAAAAGGAAAAAGAAAAAGCTTCTATAGAATTTGATGATCGCAGCCCTACCGGGGTAGATTAGGGAAACCTTACAAAGGGAAAACCCTTCCGGACGGAGCTCGGTCAACGGGTGCCATTATTGTGGGCAAGTGGTCAGCAGATCATGCAATATTTCAAACTTGACCACCTGCACCAGTACACCTTGGTTGTGTTGTGCACTGCAGGAGGCTCGCGAAATCGCAAAATCTGGAGCCAGCAGACCTTCGAACCTTATTTTCATGAATACTTAATTCTTACAAGATTGCAATCTACCAGAGGAGAGTGTAGAGTTGACTAGCAAGTTACAAGTTAGATGGCCTGCTGCATATGTAATCCACGTATGCAGTTTTTTCATTTTTTTTTTTATTTCCCCTCATTATTTAGAGCACTTCGAATGTGACTGCTCCAATGAGAATGAGGACCATAACATATGCTAGCTAAAAATCCTCCATAGAGCAAGCAATGAACACCAAGCTGAAAAGTATTTATTCTCCATTGGTCGGTGTACCCCAGCGCCTCAATTCCAGGAACACTTTTGTTGGTCCAACAATTGAAATCCACATCATTATGGGTTAATTCAGCAAAATCCCAAATGTCTAAGGATTTCCCAAGCCAACTGAAACCTGTGGGATCTTTAAACATTTTCAGGTAGCGGTCGCCTTGAATCAGAAAACCCCAAACTTCTTGCAACAAACTACCAATGCAATCAAGAAACCTGCTCGAAACGCTGTCAAAACCTGCCTTTCGGATTTGATCTTGACCAAATGATAAATTTACTTCAAAGCTTTCAAGCAATGAGCACTTGGAGCATTTGTGCTTAGCTAGAGGAGAAAGATTCGAGACAGGAAACCCACATTTTCCAAGAGAATCCCATGCTGAGCTTTTAGCAAGAGCTAATAAGGACTCCCCTGCACTTGTCCAGAAGTTTGCAACAGATACAAGCAATGAAGATTCAAAACAAAACAGATGGTAAGTTGCAGTTGCAAGCAACAATGAGTATGCTGCACTGATTCTGGACATGCTCAAAGCTTCCCATGAAAGTCCACCCACCTCAGAATGCAGAGAAAACAAGTCACTTGCTCGTATTTTATAAGCAGAAGCCAGAATTGTATATGTGTTCAGAGCAAGATGGTGCAGGGGATGCAACCTGAAGTTCAACTGTGATTTTCCTTCTCTGACATCTAACTGCTCATCAAGGAGGCCAGTGATCAGCATGTTCTCAAGCTTCTTGCAGCAAGATTCAGGATCACCAACAGCAAGATACTCGGCCGTAACTTCATCTACATAATCTGTCAGCTTTCTAGTTGCTTCATCCCTATAAAAGCTGAGTTCAGAACTTAAGCGAAAAGAGGCCAGATTTGATGCAGAAATTTCCTAGATGTGAGAATTCAGGGTTAATGCATGTTCAAAACAATATGTAGAATCAGTCATGCACCAATTTCTCAAACAAGGAAAAATATGTTCACCCTCCCAATCTTATGATTTGAGCTCTCAGAGAGTTTAGGACAGAATTCAATTTCAGAAGTTACCTCATAGTTCATGGAGAGAAAGAGCCTTTTGTTTACAAAAAAATTGGAAAACCTCATAAACAAGAACACACTCGACATTTTTCAATCTCGGTTCAAGAGAGGAAAGTGGAATATAATTTCCTAACAGACAGAAAAACCATAATGACTTGTGACTCAAAGGATATTTGCCTTTTTTGTTCACAGAAAAGAGTAACAAAGGGTTGATCGTCAATAATTTAATTTCCATTCACCACCATTGGCCTTTGACGTGGCATGGCTACTGCCAAATGCCAACTTCAATGGAGAATCATAGTGGTAGATCATAGCTTTGCCTGTCTTAACTCTTAAACCACTTGTCCCAAAAATTTTCTCATAAATGCAATGCGATCCTGACATGATAAAAAGAGTCATAATTCTTATAAATTTTCTCATTTGGAAAAACTTTTCACTGAAACAACGTGGCCTTAATTGTCATCATCTTTCACACATTAATATTGATCATAATCGCCAACCCAGTTTCAGCAACGATCTGATCATAAATTGGACAGACATCGCACGACAATGCAGATAATATTGTGAAAAAAAAATAATAACATTACCTGCAGAACATGATCTACATAAGAAGGGGGTGATGCAATGCATCGTGTACAGCAACAAATAAAACGATACTTGCCCCACAATTCTGACCGCCTTATTTCCTAGGAATGGCATCGGTGAACATAATGTAAATATTTCAAACAAGAAAGTTGGATTCTGTAATGCAGGATTTGATCGAGTGCAAAAAAATTCATTTGGAATCGTTTCATGTATTGGAACCTTTACGACAAGAAAAAGAACAGCAAAGGAAGTGTAAAAAGATTTTACTACCTTAGGCTGCAACAAGTCTGTGTATGCCACAGTCACCTCCTCACCTCTCTTAATCCTCTTAATGCTCCTCACAATCACTCTTGGTCCACTTCCACTACATCCTGCCAAACAACAGAGTTAAAATCTAAACGAGCCAGATCATAATAAAAAAGAATCCTCCATAAAGAACAACCACCGCCACCAATATGCAGTATAACCTTTTGGGAATTCAATGTTGTTATGCACACCATTATCACTCTGCAACGCAGAAATAGACAGGTAAATTATAGCAAAAACAGATAAATAAAAAAGAATGCAACCAATATTTCAGTTTCATGGACTTCTTTTCAAGATGGAAATCACTGTGACTTTACTTTGGTGCCAGCAGGAAGAATTCGTAACCTCGACTCCTCGCTGAACGGCATCACATTATCAGGAGAAATAATAAATCGATAACAAGCATTGGGAGAACAACTGTGATTAATCCACGAGAAATTAGGGCCATAAACAGCAATCCCGATGGAGCGCCCTTCGTTATCGTGTACCTCAACGGCGTTCGTTAGCACCACGCACAATGCAGCCTCCAACAAAACAGCGTCATTTTTTTCGTTTTCAACCATCTCCATCCTTCTCGCAGCTGCTATGGCCTTCGCTCCATATCTTACGTGAGCTGAAATCTCTTCGTCGGCCATCAATTTCTCTCGGTTCGTCAATAAGCCACAAATTCTGTTGGTGGAGTCGGAGGGGTGAGAGTGGGGGAGGAGTCGGAGGGCAGCGCGGAGATCGGAGGAGGGGGGAGAGTGGAGGAGGTGGAGCTCGGCGGGGGAGAAGTGGGAAGAGGAGCAGATAGAGGAACAGTAGAGTAGCGTGGGGGCATGGTGATGCTGGGTAAAATTAGTACTAGGGAGACGGGAGAAGCAAGAAGAGCAGTGAGAGTGAAGGAAAGAATCATGAAGAGCGTAAGAGAGAGGGATCACCGATGGGGTAATGTCCTCGCCAATTTCTATGTCCTCTTCACCGGCTCTCATCTCCATCTCGATTCTTGAATCTCGAGCGAGCGTGGCTACTGGCACGGGAACCTCTCTAACAGCACACGGGCTCTTTCAAGAAATATTGAAGTGGAGCGAAACATTCAGAACTTCACTTTTTTTATGGTCCGGTTCAAATTTGGGCCCGACTTCTAGGTCCAAGCTTCTGCCACCCTGCGTCCATACGAGGAAGGAGCATTCTAAAAGATTGCCTGGCTTCCTATCTCGCAGAAAAGTGGTGTTTGTAATTTTGTGGGCAATTGGTATGCTGAGTTCAGGTGGGCAGAGACTGCTAACCTGCCAAAGAAAAGTTCATATATGTATCCTGGAATGCTGAATTTCATGGGAATTGGAAAGACAGGATTAATGAGGTCTGATGGTCCGGTTTTCTCTAGAGGTTTGATGATCCATCTCATGGATAGCCAAACATGTTCCAACTAAAAACCCGTGAAAATCGTCCATGGTATGGCATCATCCTGCATGTAATTGTCCAATAACACTTCCTGGTCAGAAGGTCCCAAATGTCAAAGCTAGGGCCTAAAACAAGATCGATATTTTGTTGGACGGAAATCATCCGTTTACAGCTTGGTAATCGTTTTTATCATAATCAGAGAACAGATTCTCTCATCTTAACTACATAACAGATACAAATCATTTGCGGAACAATTTTACTTGATCAACATATTCAGGAACAATTTCAGTCACTTTCTTGGTACACAGACATGGAGATAAATTGAACGGCGAGGATGGGAAGTGATGGGAAGCGCCGGGTGATCTGGCCGTAAAAAATCCAAATATAATGGCTTCTCATTGTATTGATCTTTGAACTGGGAGCTGAATAACATGAGAGAGAGAGAGAGTTTTATTCGCCTGGAGTTTCATAACATAAAATGGAAAGATGATAAAAAGGGATACAAACAAGCTGGCAGCTGCTATTGCTTGACATTCAGTGAACTTTCAATGCGCTGGATGAGCTGATCTTTAGTCAAAGCACCCTCCTGCAAATGATAGAACCAAGATCGCTAAAATAGAACAAGAAGCAATAGAACTAGAAAAACTTGAAAACAATGTAGCATTATAAAGTTCCCTCTTCTCTAATGGACGCAGGCCTTGTGGTCAAACATGCAGATCTTTATCATCTCTTTATTTTTGTTGGGTGGTTAATAAGAAAGGATCAACCTAAACATCACAATTGACTTAATAATTCACAATCAAGTTATCAAACATATTACATATGCATGCTCCCAGGCACATAAGAGTGACGTGCCTGATTTGATAGCCTCACAAACAAGATTTATGCCTTTCAGTAGCCTACATGCAGACAAGATTGTTTTCCAAAATCTAGTATAAACTCGAAAAATTAGAAAACTTCCACTGCAGTTTCCTATTAAAAAAAAAACAACAAATTTGAACAAAATCCATTTCTCCAGTTCAAAAAAATCTATTTGTCCCCTCTATAACAAATATTTAGAAAACAGTAATTCCACAACTGAATAGGTCTCAGGACGTATGGCTTGAAATTAAATCAACTTACAAATCGATCATATGGCTTTGCATCCTTGAATATGATAAAAGTCGGCAAGGCCTCTATTTTGTATTTGTCAGCAATGCTGGGATATTTCTCAGTGTCGATTTTCACCACCTGAACCGTGTCTTTCAGGACAGCACCAACTTCATCGAGAACTGGGGCCATAAATTGACAAGGACCACACCTGTACACCACAGGTTAGCTGCACTATTCAATTGAGATTCTAAATCAATCCAAAATGCTAACATCAGCAAATCTTAAAGATCCTTATCCATCACCAAGCTACTCAATAGCCAAGTTCATAACCTTGCCAATCAAAAGGTTAATCCTAGTTGACATAAAAATGTGAAAAATTTCTTTGAAGATTAGCATATTAATTCCAGTCAAGTGATTCCATATATATATATATATATATATATATAGGATAGTCTGCATAGTATCAGTTTTGGAGTTCAGATGATTGCACTCAATCTCCATTCATGGCATCCTTTTCCAATAATGTAAAGGAAGAGTACAAACAGAAATCTTAAAGAAACGATAAGAAAGTAAATCACCAGGTTGCATAAAAGTCAACCAACACGGGTTTGTCAGAATTCTGTAGCAACTCATCAAAGGTGGAAAAAGTTTGCTTCTTTGCTGCAACCTGTGATAATCATTTGAAAAACAAACAAAAAAAAGGAATCAATGCATATGGAATAAATAGCAGTTTGAAATTGATAGCTCAGACACACAACAAAACTATTACATGAAGCCTATACATATTGACAACAATACAGTCAAAGTCAGATTGACTGTTCTTGTTCATTGCTTACATTTATAGCAGACACAACCAGACAGATATTGAGAAAAACCAAAGTAGGATAAGGAATTGAATCCCATGGTTGTCAATGACACCTAAAGCCTTAGAGTAATCGCGCGCATCTGAGTAATGCTCACCTCCATAATGAACTGCATCGTATATCTTACAAGTTTCTCTCAAACATCCAAGTTCTAATAATCTTGCATATGAGCTACACTACATAGATATAGAATAACCCAGGATGTGTTTGACTCAAAACGATCCACGTCAATCTATGTTTGAAGAATTATGGTTAAAGATCAATGGGAATGACAGTTAAAAACCATTGGAGATAAGAACCAGAACAAATATAGTTAGCATCACTGTTACAATCATCAGGCGATAACTACCATTAGATAATTTCATAAGTTGTCTACCAAAACTATCAGTAACAATATAAACTAAGAAAAAAGATGTCAAATGTAGATACAGAGTCCTAAATGTCAAGCTTTCATTGAATTAGTTCCACATAAAGAGCAACCAAAAGAGTCTACAATTTTACTGCAATATTTTAAAAAACAACGTCTTAGTGTATTGAGTGGTAGTTACCCAAATCCCAAACCTAACAACGACAAATTCCAACCAACATAAATAAATAAAAACAGCAATCATTTAAAACCAGTCCCCAATAAACCTTTAAATCTCACCAATTTCAACAAAATAAAATAGAAAAAAGAGTTACCAGGGGCAAATTTCGCTGCCTGGAGTGGGAGGAAACCCCTCTGTTCCGAAACTGAAGTCGATGAAGCTGTGCTGGAAACTGGAGAGAAGAAAACGAAGATAATTTGGAAGAGTAATTAGAAGTGGAGTTGCGAGTATTCAATGAAGGAATTGTTGACGCTGAAAGAGAAGAAATCGCCATTTCCTTTCTGGATAGATATTTCTTCAACGGCAGGGAGAGAATCCACAAGAGCAGAAACCTAAAACGATTTTTTTTGGGTATAATAATCGGAGAGGCAAAAATATCTGTTTGGTAATGAACGTTCTGCTTTTGTCCGGAAACTCGTAGCGAACGCCTTTCATTTTCGAAAGGTAATTATACGGTATGGCTGATACAGGATAGTTGATAGGTTCGGTGGCTTTTGATTCGTTGTATGGTGTGAATATGACGTGGCGCCACCTGATTATTTTTGTTTGATGGCAGAGACTGGAGAAGCGACAGCCCTGTCCTGCTTTCCTGGAAATAGATTAATTAAGGTGCCCATTTTCCACGCGCCAACTTTCTTTTAACAGTATTAGAATTTTCTTAGATGAAAATGGGTTCAAGGCCCATGTGCAAATGGGCTTATTGAATCACCTGATCTGAAAGGTGGAATTTTAGCAGCCAATTGAAGGTTTTTGGATCTTCACCGCCCCTGTCTCCTCCTCCTTTTTGGATGCTAAAATGTGTGTGATTTTTACTATATGTTTGTTACTTTATAAACTTTTGATTTTTCAGTTTGATCCTCAAATTTTATTTTTGAGCAATCAAGTTCTATTTAAAAAGCAATTGATTTCATATTCTTATAAAAGAGTGAGATTGAAATAAAGAAAACTCAAATGAAAAACACGGCAAATATAATTGACGTATCATAAGTTTTGAAAACATTAACTTTACTCCTTCAACTTAAATAATTACGCAAATTATACAATTACGGTTCCTTGAAATTGCTTCAATTTCATTTTAATACAAACATTTTTTTTTGTTATTTTTTGATCTCTGGTTGAGAAAGAAAAGAGAAAAAATCATCGAATTCAAACGGTAAAGAGAGAAACGTGTTGGCACCGATATGGGCCACTAAAATAAAAAATTTATATGTCAAATTATTTCTTTTAATGCGAGGAGTTCATATTAGATGTTTTTATACTTTAAAAGTTCATCTCAAAATGCAAGCATAAATAGTGACCAGTTATCACTCGCGAGAAAGATTTTCAAAGTTTTGAACAATCACTCTCTCTATTAAAGCATCTTAATTTTTTTCTTCAAAAAGTTTTGTTTTTTTTTTAACTCTTACCTTTAATCTTTTTCTTCAATAGTGATAATTTATTTGGATTTTTTTTGTACAATGTTATCACAATTTTGAAGATTTGATAATTTTTATTAATACTTAATTTTTACAAATGTCTATTTTTATTATTATATTATTAAATAAAATTAGATTTAAAAATAAATTTTTAAATCCGATAAAATTCATAATTCAAGTTGTTAGTTTTATGAATTAAACCACAAAACCCAAGTCAATCAAAATTAAATCATATAAAATCAACTCTTATACAAATATCGATGTCAAAAGATTACAAAGTTAACCAATTAAGTTCAATTTAATAATAATACCAAATAATTTATTTATTTTTAAAAATTCCATCTTCCTTTTTTTCCCTTTCAATTGAATCTTTTTTTAAAAAAAAAAAATTACAATTCTTACAAGATTAATTTTAAACTAAAATTAGACAAGACAAAAGGAAAACTCAAGGTTAATCTGCTAATTGAATTTAATAACAATGACATTCAGTTCATTAGAGCCAGAATTATTTTTTAGATTCAGATTTTTTTTTTTGTTTTTTTATCTAAGCCGTGTAGTGTAGCGTGGTCAGAAGAGTAGTATCCTACATAAATTTCAATTATGGACCTCTAAGAAGCTGCTTTTAATCTCATCATCTTTTTTGGGGATTGGCAAAATTCTATGAAATTCCCACAGCCCGGTTCTGACACCACCAACAACAAAGAAAATATTACATGCGTGAATTACACTGCCGAAACCTTCATAACCATGAGAGAAAAACGTGAAATCAACCATCGCTTGTCCATGTGAAGGCTAGAAGGACAACTGTTAGTGCAAAGAAAATGGTCACACAAGAAAACAACCACAAATGCTTACTGTGGCCTTTGTTCTGGCTCTCCTGAGTGCCCAACTCAACCTCCTTGAGAAGCTCCCTCACTTCGTCTATGTCCGAGTCTTTTGCTGCTTGGATTAGTCTACCTTGAATTCTCTCAAGTTTTGCAAGTCTTCTACGTCTCATTGAATCCTTGGCTGGCCAGATAAAACCAGTCATCTTCCAGAGAAGGATGCCTACATAAATGGCCACCACACAGTCTACTGTGTAATGGTGGCGTTCCCGAATTTCTCTCTGGGCACTGTGCATCACAAGCAGCCATATGAAAGCTGAGCTATAGCCTCCATAAGCTTCCTACAATCATATGCCAAAAAATTTGAGTTCAAACTTCAGAGCAATTGCCATTAGATGATGGGACAACACAGTTTCAACGTTTGTAGTACGGCAATTACCGTCCAAGCCATAGCGGTCAGCACGGCAACAAGCATATGGCCGCTGTATAGGAGGTCATTGCAGCCACCTCCAGCTTTCTTCAGAAGACTATACCATGATGCTCCTTCTGCAGGCGTGGGTCGTAAGAAATTTATGAGGAAGTTCATGGAACCCCAATCTGGCTGGTAATCACCGAGGTATTCCCCAGTATCGGCTGGAAAAATGAAAAGAAAGAAAACGTCAACAAAAATTTCCATTCAAAAGTGTTTTGCAGAAGTGCACATCTGTCATAATTTGCGACTGCTTAGTAATGAAATAAAGCACAGTTCATACAGCAACTACATATTTATTAGATATGAAATCCCTCTGGCAGAGAACAGGCCTAAGAACTTTGTCTACACTAAAAGACCATCTAGAAGAATTAAATCAATCAGATTGAATTAGTCAGACCTTTTAAATCTTCTTATCAAAGAAACTACATAACCCATTTGTTTAGTGCCAGTGGCGCACAAAAAAATAAATAAAAATATAAACATCTCGTTCTGGTAAAAGTAGCTGGAAATGAATCCCCTTTGACATTCACAAGAAAATAATTTACAGTTATGAGCTATAGTGACTTGAAGAATATGAACAATGTGATTCACCCACTCGGTGAACTGAGCAGTGCATTCAAATAGAATGTAACAAAAAGTTATGTTTTCCAAATAGTTCCATAAGAGTTTGTAAGCTTCATGATGGCTAAAAGAACTATTAAAATGCCTTCTAGAGTCTGATAAAACCATCAGAACACCAAATTCAGGAAACCAAACAAATACTGCAATTCAATTTCAATTTCAATATAAACATACCATAAGCTATATCCTGATTTATTATCTGACGAATAGCATTTGCATCTGAAGCATAAGGAACATAATATTTCTGAGCCCAGTAATGAGGGTATGCAGGGACTCTAAACCGAGCTGCAGCACACCAAGGCCGGGCTGATGGTAGAATTGTAGATACAAAAGTTATAGCCCGCAGAAGACGGCCAATTGCCATAGTGAACATGTATCTTGCACCAAGACCAAGTCCAGGAGCTTGTACGGAGTCAAATAGCACGGAGAAAGCCAGCATCATAAACAACATCAGGAAATGATGCAGTCCAATAATACGAGCTCTTAGAATCTCAACCAATGTCTCTGGAAGCTTTTCATTCAGTGAAAGGAGCAACCACTGGCCGGTGTCAGGTAGAGGAGATGTATCACTGCTCAACATTATCAAGCCAACCATGAATACCATAAACATTTATGGCTATTGTTTTAAATCTAAATAGTTGAGAAGATGAAAGCTATAGTCTTGGCAGGATATATCACAACTTCAACAAATACAAGTCATTCCAAGTTAAATCTTTGCATAATTATCGGGGATCTTCATTTTGAAATGAGTAAACCACTAAATAACATTCACAATTTGTTACAAGTACAACTTTATGATTCTTCAGGGCCTACAGAATGTTTCATGGGGAAATAATAATTCTACACCTACTCTCAAGTATGGGTTCAGCAAGGATACACTGAGAATTTAATGGATCTTAATTTTGAAGTAGAGACCTCAAACATTTACATCCTCCAGTTTAAATTCAGAATTTGCTCTTGATTGAGAATGCAATACATAATGGATTTATTGCCAGGATGAAAACAATCTTGAAAATCATCTGCAGCTCATCAACTAGCACAACTAAACACACATGTGAATTTCAAGACTCTGAACACCTACAGATGTACTGATTTTCTTTCTTAACTCTTTCTAGAACTTCCATGCACGGGACTGCTAAGGTTTCAAATAAATTCATCTACATTTTCTATGATCTAAATACGGAAATGCAAAGCATTTAATAGAAACAGGCAATCTTTGCAATTGCAATACATAAAGACCTAAATGCAGAGTAGTTGTCCTTATTTCCCTAAGCCTCAAAAACAGCAACCATCGTTTTGGGCAAAAATCTGGACAGCATAGTCAGAGTTCATTCTGATTCTTACACTAAATCAATTAAAATCCACCTGGGCCTTTGGCTGATCCGAATCAAGATTTATATCCTTTCACCAATCAGAATCTACTATACTGGAAATGTTCCTCGATATGGATTCAGGTTCAGTTGCTTCATTAATTATATCACTGGATACTCAAAGTCAAACCCAGATCAGATCCAGTGCTAATTTAATATCTTTCTAAATAAGTAACTAAACAGCTATCATATCGCAGAAGAAACCATAGCAGAAAAGAACAGAAATAAAATACAAACTAGTTCCAAAAATCATTACTTCTAAAAACTAAAAACACAGGATATATTAAAAAAGAAAAAGGCAACTGTGAAATTACCCGTGCCAATCAAGTCCGAGAACAGCAGTGACAAAGCGCACAGAGAGAGCCTCGAAAAGAAGGCAAGTGAGCATAAACAGCATAGAAGCAACAAAGGGAATGGCAGCTCTAAACTCAGACGACCAGTGCTTGTAGAAAGGGACACGAGAGACGGCGATGAGAGCGAGTATTGACCATAATGCTGGCTGGAGACGCTCGTGCCAAGTTGGGGAAAGGTGGCGCAAATAGTCCACCACTACATAAGAAATTGCCGCCAGCCCTAAACCGGCGGTGGTTTTAGGCGGTGAGACCCACCGCCTCATGGTGGCAGTGGTGATGAGTAGTGGGAAAAAACAGACAGTGAGTGTGGTTTGAGAAAAGTCGGAGATTCGAGGTCTTCTTAGGAACGGGTTTTTTACTGTGATCTACTGTGCATGTAAAAATGAGACAGGCATTTATTTATCCTTATCTGACCCTTACAGCCCGAAGTAAGGAACATTATACCATTAGTACTTTTGTCTCTCTTTTTTTTTTTTTTTTTTTAAAGGTGTTTTTATAAAATATAATTTTTTATTATAAAATAATTTATTTTTATATATTATTTCAAAAAATAAAAAAAATATTATTTTACATAATTTATAAATAAAAAACATTTTAAAAAACAATCATTATCTCATTACTAAATAACCTGTAAACATTAATATCTAAAAACATACATGAATTCTAATTCATTAGATTATATTTATAAATCAATTTAAAATAATTATTTTTTATTAAAACTATAATATTTTGATTTTTTAATATTAATTTAACAAAGTTTAATCAAGCTAATTAAATCACTAAATTTATTGGCTCATCGCGATCAAATTTTATTAAGACACTAATTAAAAAAGATGTGATAGCTAGTCGTGGTATTGCATGCTTAAAGCCACAATTTTAATTGCGAAAAATATGCGTGGTGCTTGCTTGATGTCTTGATAAGATAGAGTATCATAAATTAATGAATGTAATTATATATATATATATATATATATATATATATATATATATATCTCCCCGGTAATAATTATCAGTGTTTAGGTCAGCAGGCAAAAATCTCAGGAAGCGTGCAGTGTCACGTTCACCTATTTATTTATTTTTGTATTTTAAAAATATTTTTAAAAAAATTTAATTTTTTTTTACTACAAATTAATATTTTTATACATATTTTTAATAAGTTGATTTCAAAAATAATTTTTTAAAAATAAAAAAAAATATTATTTTAATATATTTTTAAACAAAAAATATTTTAAAAATAATTATAATTATATTCTCAACAGTTATCGATCTGTTTATTGAGAGAAGGAAAACAAAATCATACTTTAAGCCTTTAAGGGAGTAAGTTTTGTTGTTTTCTTTACCTACTTGGTG
Organism: Populus alba x Populus glandulosa; assembly: GCA_033617975.1. Taxonomy (NCBI): domain Eukaryota; kingdom Viridiplantae; phylum Streptophyta; class Magnoliopsida; order Malpighiales; family Salicaceae; genus Populus; species Populus alba x Populus glandulosa. Next base: position 19,055,568 of record CM066147.1, on the reverse strand, counting down.
CAAGTTAAACTGTTAAAGTGCATCATTTTTTACATTTGGGCTTTAGTAGAATTATGGATTGGGCTTTTATTAAAAACAGGATTCTAGATTGGGCTTTAATGCATGTCATCCAGGCCGTTATCAGCCATAATATCAGGTCTGAATCTAATACAATTCACTCACTTGTCCTGTCGTTGAAAGGACAAAAAAATGAAGTCGAGACATGGTAACCTGGGTTTTGAGCATCTCGGCTCGTTTGCATCCTCGTTGATGTAACTATGTATTATACTCCCCCTAAAATTCATGTTAGAAAAAGGAAATTAAAGTATGGTGATAACTTAATATTTTTAAACTCAATCAAAAAACTCAAATATATATAAATTTAATGAGTTGTCAAATTTAATATTTTTAAATTCATTTAAATATTAAATCCAAGTATATATAGACCTGATGATCTATTAAATCTAATATTTTTGAGTTGAGTTCTAGTAAAAGAAGTGATAACAACTTTATTAGAATTTATATTAAACCATAAGATTCTAATGAGTCAAAAATAATTTTTGTTTGATGAGTTAGAAATATTTTTTTCTCTTTGATACATAAAAGATGTTTTAATATTATAAGAGAAAGATAGTTTTTTAGCACCTCTCCACCAAATGGTGAAAAGAATGAGTTATAAAGATTTAATGAAACCTAAAAAAACAGGCTCTCAATCTCAATTCTCAACTATATATTTACTTTTAGAGTTTTTTTTTTTCTAAATTTTTGTTATTTTTTTTTATCTAAAAATAGATACTATCCAAGTATCAAAAAATTCTAAAATTAATATTTTTCTCACGCCATTTAGATTAACTTATAAAGATTAATCAAAGTAAACATTAAATTAGAAGCTGTAACTCTTGGAAGCATCCAATCAGTTATAGAGTTCTATTTTGTACTGGATGAAATTAAACAAGATTAGCTAGAGGAGTCATCATTGTTTACTAAGGCAATGACGTGAACGTGGGGAGGAAAATCAGGTAAACTCCATGAAGTAACGTCGGATTCAAAGTTAAAATATGGCTTCTTGCACCGTATGAAATGGAATGATCAGGGATTAGCACCAGTACACGAGTGGTGATAAGAAGAAAGGAGCATGTTCTTATACAGAATCCATGGATAAAGAAAATGCCACAGTGCATGTGATGGTAATATTTAATTTAATGAAATGTTCCTGCCTCAATGGAAGTAACTGGGCAGTTCATGTTCGAGAATTTTTTTATTTTTTTGGGCATTGGTCAAAGAGTTATATTATCCTTAGTTTTCAATTGTAAGAAAAGACATCCATACAAGCCCAACGTTTCATTCTTAATTCCCAAACTAATTCGTTTCAAATGTTCTTGCTGACCTACAGATACCTGCTTTGAGCATCTTGAAGCTCACACCTGTATTCTAGCGAGAGTTGAGGAAAGGGGAAATAAGAATGGAAAGATCTCACTCTCTTCTGCTTCTCTTTTTGGCCCTTTTCTCATTAAAAAGATTCAATCTTCTATGCAGTGCTGCTGATCCTACAGATGGTTTCACCCCTGTGCCATTAACAGAAGCAAATTTTAAATGAGCGATACAGCTATGAAGATGGAATACGCCATTTGTGGGTCTATGCTACAGATAAGCCACATGACCCCAGTAGCAACACCCAACCAAGAACTGAAGTTCGCATTACAGTTGCCCCCTTGGCCCCTTCCTTCTTTCTTAGCTAAAGGATATGGAAATCAAAGAATTGCCTACTGAATCATAGATAGTTCATTGTCTGCATCATGTGTATTTTAAAACAGAATAACTCTAAGGAAATGCAGTCCAAGCTACTGGGACGTATGTACTTCACATTCTCTAACTGGTTTGGTTTGTGAAATTTGTAGGGTCTTGACTGTTCATCAGGAGTATGGCAATTTGAAGGCTATGGTTTTGTGTCGAATGGAACATCGGGTGCGACAATAGCACAGATACATGGTGCGTTTCATGGAGCAACCACTTTGATACCAAGGATCTACGATGGCAACATGAGGTACTATAATGGAGACTTGGTGGCTACTGATCTTTATGACAAGTGGGTCAGGCTAAATATAATCCATGATGTGGATGGAGGTAGGCTGACTGTATTCATTGATGGTGAAGAGAGATCTTCAACCCACGATCAAGGGCCTGGCGATCTGTACTTCAAATGTGGAGTCTAAGCTACGCCTCGCAATATAAGCTATTACATGCAAGGTCGAGTTGACTCTTAAAATCTTACGATTTTACAAGTCAAAATGCATATAACGTGTCAAATCGGGTTAAAACTCGAAATCGGTCAAACTCGGTCAAAATCGATCAAACTCGGTTAAAATCGGACTGATTTTACGAGTTTGACCGATTTCGAGTTTAACCCTAAAAAGTTAAAAAATTTACTACCTTTCTATCCGAGTCCCCTGACACTCCACTACATTGTCCCCACTCCCCAATCTTCTCTTTCTCCGTTGTCCAAATCTCAAATTTTCAATCTTAGCAGATTAACACCAACATTAGAGGATCTTAAGTATGGGAAAGTCTTATACTGTATTTTAGGCTAGGAAGGCATGATCGGAGGATCGAAACCATGGAAAGACATAAGTAGATGGTGATGAATCAAAGGAGTAAAATAAAAGAGATGAATACTTATATAGAGAGAAATATTGTGTTTTAGATTAACAATTTATTAACTTCAAAGAGAGACGACAAAGACTTAGAGAGAACTTGAAATACATGTCTTGCTTGGTGGGGTATTTGGACATTATTTCTAGGACTTGTTACTAACATAAAAAAGATGGAAGGTGAGGTGGCATGAGATTAAATTTATGTCATTTTGTATGTTTTCATTCTCGTTGTCACGGGTTCACTGTATTAGTCTTTATTAATTTTTTTTTGAAGTTGGTGATATACCTTAGAATGTTGTATCATCTCACTAGTTGCCTGCTGTGTGTTTCAAGATCAGTCCTCTAGAAAATGTTATGAAACTTTATCAATAAAACATAGTTGTTCAATCTTATTTTTTTTATTTTCATATTTTTAAGTTATTTAAACCATATATGAAATTTTATTTGAATTATATATTTCAAGGTATTTAGATATTTATATTGTTTATTTCACTTTTATTTTAATTGTGTTATATTATTATTTATTACTTGATTGAAATTATCAATATATAATTAATTAAAATATTTTTTTGTGATTTTACGATTTTACGATTCAAGCTTACAATCCGAGTTTATATTGTATATTTTGTGTTGTGTTAAAAAAATTTTTTTGACAACCTTGATTACATGGAATCAAGGTGGAGAGACATCAAAATATATAAGAAGTGATAATATGTGTGGATATTTAATAAGGTGGCTTTTGGTGTGGGAAATAATTGAGATTTAAAGTATTTCTCTCTGCTGTTTCTCTCGAGTGATTTTGAAAAAATCCGAGATAATTGGCCTTGAAATGCCCTTTTCGGGATGGGATGTAAAAATACCTTGAATTGGTTTCGTGATTTTGAACACTGCACCTAAGAATCTATCATTGATAAGAGTGATTAAAGGTTAAAACATGATCAGGTTGTGTTGCAGTTCAGTTCGATGAACTAGATGTTTCAAAACATCCTGTCAAATAATGTATTTATCAAAGGGCGTTTCCTCACACACGCCCGGCTTTGATTTGCACAATATGCAGCCATAAATTCAACCAAAATTCAGCAACCCAAGTCTTTTTATTTTTTATTTTTAATAGCAGGTCAAAAAGTAACAATGTGTTGGCAAATTAACCTTACATGTAGCCCTCAATACCACATACCAGCTATGAATGTAATGAATGGAATGTCTAAAACAAATTATGCTTTACTTGTAAAGGTCAAAAGAAAATGAAAACAAAAAAACATATCTACACAACACGGAAAGACCCTCCAAGAAGCTTATGAACAGGATAGGCAGCACCACTTTTCAATTTGGATAAAAAACCATTGCAGGGGGTTCGGCTGTTCATTGTCCTCTGAGGATGAGGCAGGCAAGGGTAGCTCCGGAGGCAAATGTCGGTGAAATGCATCAACTGCAGCTCCAACACCATCTTCATTTTCTATCAACTTAGCCAATTCCACAGCTCGAGATTTCACCTGACCAAGTTGAAAGTCCCATTAGGAATTTGAAAAGGCAGCTTCTTATAAAAGTGGTTCATAGGAAGAGTGACCATGCAACTTCCCATTTCATGTTGCAATTTGGTGATAAGCTAGCATGATCGATATGAAAACATAATGGAGGAAGAATTCAAAAATGGTTAATCACATACAATTATGCTCCATTTAGAACCTAGATTCAGCTGAGTTTCAATAAACATTTTATCTTCTTGGGAACATGAAATCGTTCTGCACCTGGAAAACACCTTTGATGGTGGCTTTTATAAAAGTCATAAGACGCCACCCAATTCAGATAAAACTAGACCAAAGTGAGTCGTAACAAAAAATTGTTAAAACACAGTGAAAATGGTGCTCTGACTTATAGCTTGAGAATTATTGTGAAAATTATTAAAAGATGACTGGAAGGATCAACTAATAAAAAATACACCCAAAAAAAGGAATTAGCAAGATTTTCTGATAATTAAGGTAACTACTATTGCAAACACCAAAAAACACTACCAAGAAGATAAAATCATACCAGTGAAATCTAATATATTTGTGATATTATATGAATCGACTCTTCCATGTACAATACATTGCAATTACCTCAGGCTCTCGCATGAATCTTATTGCATTTGAAAGGCTCTCAGCACTGAGCCTAGCTATTGGTATCGGTGCAGGTCCTAGTCCTTTTTTATGCACTCGATCACCCCAGAAGAACTGATCACCAAAGAATGGCACTATAGTTGTCGGGCACTGCAATTAACATTTTTGGAGATAAGGTCAACATGTAAAAATTGGTTCTAATAAACAATTGAGTTGCATAATTTGAGTAGATAAGCTTAATGAAACTGATTATTTTGAGTGGTCATTCTCACATGAAGTCAAGAGAACATTATCGTAATAAACTATTTGAAAAAAAAAAAAAACATTTACCCCAGCTCTTAGTCCCATTGCCGTGGTTCCAGCACCACCATGATGAACCTGCATTTCATTTGTAAACATCTTCCAATCAACTATCTGGTTATCAAATGTTACCAAAATATACTCAAGTAACACAGTATTATAATGGAGGTGTTCATTACAGAGAGAGTGTCATTCTTGTCATTCATTCATACCATTAAATCTAGGCAATACCACAGATCCCCATATGATTTATGATTGTCTAGTAGTTACAGAGTTGTTAGGAAGAAAATATGATTGGAAGTGGGTTAAAGGAGAATGAAAAACAAAAGACCATACTGGCAAAGCGCACAAAGTTCTAATTTGCAACATAATTACAATCTTATAATATCACTCACCACAGCAGCACATTGAGGAAACAACCAATCATGAGGGCAATCCTTCAAAAGGAAGACACTGTCAGGTACTTCCATAACTGCAAGACACATGACGACAATCAGAAGAGAAACTATATGAATTTCACAATGTAGTACGCATATGTGTTTTCATTTTATAATCAAAAGTCACACAATTTCAAACTATTATAATGTCAGAAGACAAATTGGTAACAATACTTAGGAATTCTACAATTTCCTATCAAACAAGTTGTGGTGGTATAAGAATGGGATAGACGACGAATGTCTTAATAGAAGAAACAAGGGAGTGAGAAAGTAAAACACAAGCTAAGAAGGCAATCCAATCCCACTGAATATCAGCCAGGGAAGTAATAACTTACAGAGTAGTACATTTATTTAGAATCTTGGAAAGTGCCACACTCTAAGTAAGTAGATATCTGTACAGCTAATTAAAACATATTTATTTAGAAGCTTCAATTATGCCTATGTGAAGCATTCCTTTTGATTATTGGTGACTAAATTTTTAAATCACAAATTAATCACCAAATCCAGGTAAAATAACAGAAAAATGAATAGAGATTCACCATTCAACAAAGCCATATGCAGACAGCAAGACATTTGTATGCTGATACAAATGAGAACTATGCTATACATGACTCTTTGAAAAAGTGATCAGTATCTGCAAACAGGCATAGGAAAAGCTGGAAGGAAAACACTTACAATTTCCAAGATCTCCCCAACCTTGATCAACTATTCCTCTTTGTCCAGTATCTTTCAAAGCCTCCAGTATTATGTCCATAGTATTCTTGGGATCTTCAAGAGGCTTCACAAGCAAACATATAATAGTTTAAATTATGTCCTCTAAAAAAACTTGATGAAGAAAAGAAAATTCTATTGGCTAACTACATGAAATTAAAATATAATGGAAAGACGACACAAGGATTGATAGACATTTAATTTTGAGATATAAAGCAGGAAAAAAAGGAAACTATGCAAAGTCTATTGAGGACAGCGATCTTAATTGGAGTGTAGATCATGCAAAGATAAGAAAATATTCAACCAAAAATACAGAGAACAACATACTAGCATTGTGTTTTTCAATCAATCTTTTCTCTCTTTTCTTCTTTTAGAGTTTTTCACTCATATATGTCATATGAGAATAGGAATTTAGCAGAGGACTCAGCTGTAATTGAAATATTTGGTTAATAATATCAAAGCTCTAATTTTTCTCAAGTTAATAAATTCATCCTTCAGCTTCAAACATATAATACACCAATTTACAAAATCACCAAGGAACGAGATTTTCTTGAAGTGGCATTTCTAGAGTCAGCACAAGTTTAAAAGTGAACTTTGTGGTTTCACAAGTTACAATACTTGGCCATAAATTATCAGTTATTTTTTCACTGAAACTAAGAAATTATAGGTAAATAAATTAATTTTCAACCAAGCTCCAACGTATACAATATCAAACTCTTCTAGGCCTCATTCATTCATCAATATTAAAGGTTGTTCTGGTTCACAATCTAGCAAACACCCATGAGATTCACAATAAAAGTCACAGTATATATGTATCAAAAGGAACAACAAACTACTAAATAACATCTAGAGGGAAAAAAAAAACTATTGGATAGTGAGGTACATCATCCAACAAACAGAACAAACAAAGAGAAACAAAATAATGCATGAAAATGAAACTATAACAGCTTCAGGGAAATCACCATACCATGCTCCCGAATCCAATATATATGGGTTCAGTTCCTTTCTGAATCCATTGCAGGAACTCTTCTTTAGGTTCATATTTTGATCCAAGATTTAACAAACAATAACCAACAACATCAACTAAAGGCCCCCAGTCTGCAGATAAGTTAATAAAGTCGATTATACATATGAAGCACGAGTGTTTGCATTTGGCTGAATAGAAAGATTATTACAAAGACTGTATGAAAAACACCCTTAATGTCACAAAAGGAACCAAAGGGGGGAGATCAAAGTTGATTAAGAATACCAGTTAGCATCAGTGATTGAGAGCAAATAAAAACATTGGTCTGACTAGCTCTCTCCCTACTAGAGGAGAAAAGCAGTAATGGTAATAGATAAGTAAAATAAAATGTAACAAACATAATAATGATTGGCTGATTAAACTGACTCTTAAGATTTCCAGCTGAGAAGTACTCAGATCTAGAATAAATGTTGAGTTTGTGACTGCTTTTAATCATGTAAATAGCTAAGCTCTTCTTCAGCAATAGAAACATGAAATCTGTTTAAGGAATGAATAACCTCAAAGTATTTTCATCATAGTTCAGTAAGAAAAAACCAATCCTAGGTGCAGGCTAGAAATTTAAAACGAGAAACATTTTTGTATGAACCTTTGAGGTTAGATATGTGCTTAACATCTAATAATTTCTTTTTACCATGTCCCTGATTTTGCCTCTTCCCATAAAAATAAAAAGAAAGGAAAGAATTGGGTTTTGATTGAGAGGTAGAGGTAACATAATTTGGAGAAAGTAGCATCCTCGAATAACAATGTGTTATGGATTGAAGGCATTATAAGGAAGACAGCAACATAGATATCTGAGCTTGAGAATATTATCAACAGTATAACTAAATGGAAACCTTACCACTTGGCTTTGGCACAAGATGGGAACTCCACATATAACCTGTTGGCAGATGAGATATTGATCCATGGTACGTACTGAAGTACGCGATCGGTGGAAGCTTCAACTTTCTTTTCCGGAATTCATTTATATAGCCTCTCATTCCCCACCATATCAGTAAATCCACAACTATGTATGAAAGCTGGATCCATGGAAACAGTTTGTGGTGATTAGTCCAATGGTTCACAGGAAAAAAAAAATTATAGGAAAATGTGACACCAAGAAAGAACATACCCAATAACCAGCACTTTGAGGTACACGTGCTAAAGGATGAGGAAATTCATATGTTGGCCTGCCTATTGAAGATGGAAGTGAGAAGGCAGAGCCTTGAGTAGAAAACTAACAGATAAACAAACAAATATACAAAGCATAATTCACTAAAGATAACATGCTTTTAAAATTCATTATTAACCTTTTCCTCAAATTTCCATTTTGGTTTATATCAGTCTCTAAACCTTCTTTTTCCTGTTTTATTAACCATGCCAAAACACTAGTACTGGTATAGGCTCGACAGCACTTTCTGTATTCCCGCGCCCCCCGTGTGCAGACACCATTGATTTTCTGGTTGCATTATCCAAGAATCATCAGATTCTCCTTAAATAAGAAATTCATGCACTTAAGAAAGAATGCATGTGAAATTTCCTAGTCAGCTATGTGTGGATCAAAATAACTAGCATGAGACTCAAGCAACCATGTGTACTTTTAGTTAAACCAATGGAAATGTCAAAAAGCATATCCATTAAATCTGAATCAAAAGAAAAACCGTTGTTCTCTATCCTTCTGTTTCTAGGAAACAGTAGAAGAATCATACCATAGCAAGCAACACAGGATTTTCTTCAAAATAAATGTTATTCAAACTGATAATTCAGGTGTTCCAAGTAGTGTTAGTTTCAAATCACAAGCAAGTGATCACTTGATACTCACGTCCAAGGCATTGTGAAGAAAATGTGAATTGGTATACGAAGAGCTTCAGCAACATGTACATGTCCTGCAACAGGGAGGAAAGTTAAGAGTTTGATGAATGCCATTTTATCTTACTATATCCTTAAGTTCCTGCTTGCTCACCATATGCTGGAGGGTTTGCAATAATTGCCTGGGCTTTGAAAGGCACGCCAGTTTCCATATCTGGTTCTGTGCATGCTGCAAGAAGAGATTCAATAATGGCCTTCAGTTGCTTCCTCTGTGTAGATATTTCTCCTGGTGCAGATGGGATGAAACCTTTGTTTCTTGCCATATCTGAAAACAAGTGCTCGCATTTAGTCGAATAACACATTCAGTTTAAGGACACTGGTATCTAGGTTGCAATTAATAAAAAACTGTACTGCTTTAACAGCTGCTAAAAAAAAGAAACTACTTGTCAACCAGATATTGATGCATTTAGTCACCAACTCCTCAAAGCTACAGAAGATTAATGACACACATAGCAATATAACAACTTTCAGGGTGTTGTTGATGGAGTCATGATCAAAGACAATATTGCAAAAGGGAATTCAAAATATTAGGGAGCTCTTACATCCTGCCAATACCCGAGGATCACCGCCCAAAGGATAAAAATCTACACCAGCTGATCTTACAAAACTGCTGAAGTTAGCATGAGTTGCCAGCCTAACATGATGACCAAATTCCTGCTAGAAAATATTGGATCATTTGCAAATTAAATTACAAAACCTATAATCATATAGTAAACTAGAGATTGGGGAACATGTGATGCTGGCATCAGGATTTTAACAGTGAATCATGTAAAACTTAGGCGAGATTGCCCGTGAATGTTGCAAACAACAAGGATAAAGTACAAAACACCCAACTCTTTCTTAGTAAAAACAAAAGCATACAAGTATAATAAACGAAATCAATACATAGGGCATACAAGAGATGGGAACTAGGACATGGAACATAAATGACATTGGAAAAATAAAAATAGTACACTAAGTAATCAGTAAATTAGTATAAACATGCCTGAAGTCTTTCTGCAATAGCTAGAAAGGGCTGGACATCTCCTCTTGTCCCAACCACTAGCATAGCAATTTTCAATCTTGGAATTGATTTCTTAGAACAAGAAATGCTATCCTTGACATAAAAGGACGCCCCTTCAACTGAGTGAAGCTCTAACAACTCCGAAGCAACAGGAGCATTTTCATCTATATCAACCTCAACTGTTCCGTCGTTTTGTATCTTGACTAGCTCTATGATTAGTTTCTTCTGAAAACCAGTGTAAGATGAGTCATGAAGAATAGAGTGAAATCATATGCAGGCATAAAAAGTTCAGAGATTCAGATCCAGGTGAACAGGATAAAGATGATAAGCGATCATCAGATTGCTAAAATAAACTAGCAATAAATGTCATAGAGCAATACCACTTTCATATTTGAAACCTTGTGAGTGGGGAAAGAGAGGCAGGCTATCAGATACTCCACCAACCATAGATGTTGGTTTATGAGAGCCATAACAAAAATAACATGTAATTTTAATTAAAATAAAACTGGGGAATTTCAAAAGAGATAATAAATCAGCGAGAAGCATATACTATGCAGAGACACAACATGGGAATCATATATAATCAGACACGGTATATGCATAATGCACATAAATCATTTCTGGCCTTTTAGCATAGGTTCCAAACAATATATATATGATCACACATAAGGAAATTTGCAGATGCATCCATGTATGTGATCTTGCTAATTACCTTTTCACGCTCTGACAGTCTATTCAATTTTAGCTCATACCTTGAAGCCCTGTTCTCCGTTTTGGATCTATAGAATGTAATATTATTATCATCATCATCAAACAGCTGATGACTGTGATCGTCAACAGGAGCAGTGATGCCCTGATTCAAGCCTTCAAGATCAGATGCTTGACATCAGACAACATATCAAATCAACTCTATAATGATGCATAAGGGAAAGAAACCTTAACCATGTACTATTAAAAGTAAGATATAATTTTAGAACTGAATGAGCAGAAGTGGATTAGGATTATTGTTTGTCTCAAGTATAGAGAAATAATCAAGCTGGAGACCCTTAGGACTAAATTCAGCAAGTATAATAAAGTTTCAATCAGGTACGCTGTATAAAGCAAAAGAAAAAAAGACTTAGGCTGCCAAATATCAAGTACTAACCTCTTCGGGGTGGAGGAAAATTCATTTGTTTTGCTTTGAAAATCTCTAGAGCTAATGGCTGCTTCCCTGACTTTGTCTTCTGCTTCTCTGCTTCCTGAGAAGAACCTGCTTCAGATTGTTCCTCCGAAGACACGTAATCAACTGTCACTGATTCATCACCTCCACTGGTCTGATCAAAACTCTTATTCAGATCATAGTTGCTGCCCAGTCCTTCCTCTTCTGAATGTTTTAATGGATGATCAAATCTATCATTAACCATTTCATCCAATTAGCAGCTTCAACCTGGTCTCAAAGTGCGCAAGAACAGAATCAACAAGTAAATCTTCACTGGACCCAATCCACAACTGCAAAACCCTTAATCAAATGTTTCGGGTTTCCAACTTTAAAACCCTTTAACAAGAAATCCCAATTTCTCAAATCTCAGACTCCTCCAAGTTCAGACCTTGAAACTACCATACAACCAAAATCATCAAGTCGAACTTAAAATACCCCCAGATCTTAAACCCTTCACCAACAGTTCCCACTGCACAAACCCTCACTTCTCCTCAAGAATTTGAGCTTGAAAAAACTCACAGATCATCAAATCTAAACCCTTCAACAACAACTCCCAATCACCCAACTACGCAAACTAATCCAAAAACTACAGCTAACACCTCAACCTCGAAGCAAAACTAACAATACCCGGAACTCCAATAGCCGTCAAACACATGGCACGATTTTAAATTCTTGAAATTGCGAGTGGAAGATAAATGTAAACAAGGAAGAAGACAAGGTGGGTATGCGCCAAAAGTCCAAAGAAAGACCGGAATTAAAGTTTTTTAAATGCTATAATAAGAAATACACTTAAGCGAAAAACAAACAGACAACCACAACAACCAGTCAATTGGATAAACAAAGCAAGTTAAGTAAGGAATTTGTTGGGGTGTTTAAAACTTTAAACCGCCATAAAAGGCAAGAATTGAAATAAATTCAAAAGGAAAAAAAAAAACGGAAGCACACAAGACACAACCCTACAAGACCGGAACGTTTCTGCCCATGTACAGAAGATAAGGACTGTTTTTATACTCATTAATTGTTCACGAATCATGACCATCACTTGATTGAGGAAAGAAACACAGAAAGAAAATTCTATTTTTTTTTCCTGGAAGATGGAGAGGTCAAGATTTTTTAGACAATGAGGCAAGTTCAACAGGTGTTGATTATGTAAGCAAGTCTGCTTTCCTTCACTGTGTCCGAGAGTGAGGTGAGGACACGAATTTCAAGTCCGAGGAAAGGACTCTTTTCGACGGTGGATCGTTGAAAACGGTTACACACACACATCATTTATCAAAATAATCAAAATTTATCAGTAGCACAACTAGATGTATTTAGTCAATATATAATTATCTCGTTTCAAAAACATCATATTTAATAAACATCACGTTTTAAAAACACAATAAGATGAAACTATTTCATTTTACCGAATCTTCTTCAATATATATATATTATTTTACCGAATCTTATTGTGTTTTTAAAACGTGATGTTTATTAAATATGATGTTTTTGAAACGAGATAATTATATATTGACTAAATACATCTAGTTGTGCTACTGATACATTTTGATTATTTTGATATATGATGTGTGTGTGTGTGTGTATATATATATATTGAGATTACTTTAATATTGTTTTATTAAATTATTTATATATTTTTTATATGTATATATATATATATTTTGCATTATTAAGAATATTTGTAACCATGAAAATATGTTAAGTTTAGTTGGAATTTATTAATTGCAATTATTATAGTTTTTTTATATTTTGGATAAGATTAGGAAACTCTGTCTAAATTTTAATAAAATTATAAATATTTTAATTATTTAAAATTATAGAATAAATCAAATTTTAAATTAACAAATATTATGATTTCATAATTTTTTTAAGGCTCAAAATACAAAAACGATCCAAAACCATACAATAACTAAAATAGTCTGACTATTTTTACTACAATCCATCATTTTATCAAATATTTAGTTGTTTTTTAAAATAATTTATTTAAGAATGTTGCAGTTTAAAAACACGATATTTTATATATTACAGTTATGAACCGTGATATTATTGAAATGTAATATTTTTGAATCATGATATCTTTAAATTATGCTATTTTGTAGAGAAAAAAAAATCTTTTTATGTTATTTTGACATTTAATTATGTTTTGAGTGCTAATTATACAATTTATTTATTAAAAATATCATGGCCAAAGGTATTATATAACTATAAATTTATTGCCGCCATCCAACTTGTTGGATCAAATTCTTTAAAATAATTATGGTTCGATAAATTGGGCTAGGCTGACCAGTACACTTCAGAATTCTACTCTGAGTTGGGATGGTCCAATTCATCTATCAGGATGGGCTGCTCCAGAGATTAAAAAAAAAAATCATATCAAAACAGACTCTTAGTTTATTGGAAAAAAAAAAAAAAAACTCTTTCTAGAAAATCAAATATGCATAACTGAAAAGGCACACATATAATAGGAAGAACATCACATATAATTGATGTAAAAATAAATAAATGATACGTATATACCCTGTACAAATTAAGTATTGTTCTAGCAACTCAAGTGTTCAATGCTAGATGCTGTCATTTCCTTAATCACCAATGCTCTTGCTCGATTAATCGTTAGCAGGCAGAGATACACGTGCTCTTCAAGCTCCTCTACCTGCTTCCTGAACCCAGAATCACTCTTCTTAAGCTCCTTTATCACTTGAAAGGAAAATCTATCCTCTTTCCTCTCCAAACAGAACTGTATCATTGCCTTGTCGTGTTCAACTTCATCGCGAAGCCTAGCAACAAGTCTACTCATCGTGTCAAAATCCCTATTCAATATGTAAGTTGCCTTGGCTGCCACATCAAGTTGCTGCCCGACTTTCCTGAGGAATCCACTTCTCAGAAACTTAAAGCTCAAAAGCTTGTTCTTGAAGCGCTTTAGCGGGAAGCTCAAAATGGCTGGACCCATAACCAGTGCAGTAAGAGTATGTGCTGCTAGAACAATAGCTGAAATTGCAATTAAGCCACAGGCTGCTGTTATGCAAATTCCTGCAGCCTTGTGGATACATGCAATGAACTTCATCTTCCTAGCCACCTTTTTTCTTTTGGATTTTAGGAGGTTTAGAACTGAAGAGTACCTGTCGTTAATTAACTTGAAGTCATGCTTGTTAGGAGTGGAAAAAGGATTGCTTTGGACAACGAATGAGTTCAGCTCGGAGACAATCAATTTCAATTTATCAGGCGAGTAATCATCGATACTACTCAGCACTCTTTGAATGAACTGGTAACTAGATTGGATCTGGTTTATATTTTTGAGGAGGTAGCTACAAACATTTGAAGCCTGGGCACTCAGGTCAAAGTAACTGAGCATGAGGGCTTTGAGTTCAGGTGCTTTTGAAAGAAAAGCTGATTCGAGAATTGCAGGTATAGAATCCTGACCCGGTTCCAGGAGAATTTCAGAAAATTTTCTATGGCAGTAAGATGGAAAAGATGGCTCGTTTACAAGTGATTGAGCTTTGGTGAAAAAGTCAGCATAGGATTGGGTTCTTAACGCGTTAAGATACTCCTCGTTGACATTCAAGCTTTTACAGGCATCCCTGAATTCCTTCCCATCTGAAAACCGTGATAAAATTGCCAAATTCTATATAAATCACACAATTGAGTGATAATAAAGGAGGCGTATATAGGTGCTATCAGAATCTCAGCTTGTAGATAGTGCAATTCAAACATTTATTTTTTAATTTTGGAGGTACTGACCTTAGACAGGCACTAATTTTTCAGCTCCTGGAAAGCTATAAAACACCATCTTTTATCTGACAAAGAACACTAAAGTTTGACAGCCAACTTGTTTTGGGGGGGACAGTAGCCAGAAGCAGCTATGATTTTTCATATACGCGAAATTCGTTTTAAAATGTTATGGTTTGCATAGAAAACATCCTAGCTACAATTATTATGAAATGAATGGAGAAGTTTAATTATATGTATATAGAATATCATGATGACGATCAGGTAAAAAAAAGAATTTCTTCTACAGTTTTTTTTTTTTCAAGTGCAAAAATGAATATCGATTCTGGTAGAAGAATTGAGAAATATAATCATTCCCGTTCTATGCGCTAAAGATTGCTAACTTTTCTTCAGCCATGATTGCAAGGCATATATTCCCTAATTTCATCACCTTTCCTTGTGACAAACGATGAATAATAATTGGTGAGACATGATGATATGATTTTCATAATAAAAAAGTAAGCAAAAAAAAAAAAATGTCCCTTTCCATTCATGGCCTTCATAGCTAGCTAATTTTGTTCCTCTATGAGTTGTTAGTGAATCTTGATATAAAATCAAATATGGAGACATTAATATGGTAGCATACCTTTTCTGTTCTTTGAAGCTCTAGATTTGACCCACATCGTATGCTTTTAAATCTTAGTCCCAGAAGGAGGGATACAGCTTTTGATCACTTTGATCAAGAAGGAGAGTACCGGAATAAAAGTTTTCACGTCCCCAGCTTGAGCTTCTTTAGAAAAACTCGTACTCCGACGGATAATGAAGGATTCTAATGAGTTATTTAACAGATTACCTATAGGTTGTGTGTACCGATTATGTGTCTTGATTTGCTTTATAAAGCCTCTAAAAGACATTTGAAAGTGTTGTGTTTCACGTTATCTTTTATATATATATATAACATTCTTATCTAATAGAGAAAGCAGGATTAATTACTTCTCCAATTTTTTTGTAAGCTTTAAGGCTAAATTTGCAGAAGAGTTTTCCTCTCTTCAGGAACTTTATTGCAGATATAGGTTCTGCCTTTGCATTTCTTGTCTTTAAATTTTCTTTACACGTCTGTAATCTTGTCCTCATATTGTCAAATGGCTTGTCACTTTGCAGTCGTTTATATACAAATATCATGGCCTAGCACTACCAAACAATTATCAAAAATATCAAAGGCAATATCAACAGAAAAAATATCGTTAGTAAATTATGGTTATATTTACTAATTAAAAATCTGTTGGTGATATTATTATGATTTTATTGTATTATTATTAAAAAATAATTGGTGGTATTGTATAGTGATTTTATTATATTTTTAGGTTGGATAAATAAAAAAAATAAAAAAATATTAGGAAAAAAAACTATTTTAGACCGAAGAATAATAATAATTAGTTCATGATAAATAATAAAAATAAAAATAATTGGTGCCAATGCCTTTTGGCTACAAGGCGAAGCCGTGTAAGCCTTTGAATCCAATAATTAGGTCACGGATTATCATCTAGGTCATCATTACCGCCGAGTACTGCTTGCTTTTAATCATTGGACGGATAAGATCAGGCGGGAACCCTCGCCTAATTAACTTGTTAATTAGTAGACGCATCTTTTCCATTGATGCATCTTCAAGAACCTCACAAATTAATAAAGTGGTTCGATAGGCATACATGATTTCCATTAATTTATTATCCAAAAATTAATTATATAAAGCTCAATTAACCGGCCAGACAAATTAAATTGCAGTTTGTTTCCAATGTATTTTCAGGCATGCATTATATGAACTTTATATTTTGAAAGTTGATTGTATGTAATCAACCGTGATTTAGCTTCATTTTTTCCGTTCATGATTAAGATTCGAGATTTTTACTTGAAGAGTTTGATACCGTAAAATAAATGGAGAAGGGTCATGTTCGTTGTAACAAAAACCCTAATTTGTATTTTATTACTAAAATTACGGCATGCATATACCTGGAGCATATATATTGAAGTGTTATAAGTAATGACAGGTTTTCTTTCCTTTAACATCTCTTCAAAAAAACTAAACTCGATTAAGCATTCTTTTGAGTTCTATGTTTTCTGGTTGCATCAAAGGATTTCAACGATCTTTTATCTACCTCTTTCATCTCCAGCTAGGGAAAACAGCCAAGAGAATTGGGTTCTTGTTTTCGTTATTTGTTGGTAATTTAAATTAATTATAAACATTAATTATTTAATCAGGTAAAAAAAGTGAATTATTTAAAATAAAACAATTTTAAAAAATAATAAAAGTGTAGCTAACTTTAACACACTGGCCATGTCATTGAGTATATATAAACTCGAGAACGGATAAAGATAGAAGGTGTTCGGATTTCTCTCTCCCCTTTACGTGCTCTGTGGAAACAACGGCGGGTTTTTGCTCTTTGAGCAGCCGTAGCCGGTTTCTTGGTGCTTCGGCATTTCATTTCATGCATGGAAAACAGGAAAAGTGTTTAGGAAGTAGGGGGCAACCAACCTTAATCTCTGCCCAGTCATGGAATATATGTGATTAATTAATTAATCTAATCACTGCATTAATAAAATGAAAAGCTAATTTAATCATTTCATATACAAGTTCAATGTTAATTAAGATGTGTAAGTAATCTTATAATATTTATCAAAACCAAAGATCTATTCATATCATGCGCAGAAGTATATCATTTTCAACTCGTACAAGATATATATCGTGGATGCGTGGAAATTTCAGTTTCTGATGAGGACGACGAATGGTTATGTATACCTCATCTGACATTCGTGTTCATACATGCTTAATATATATGCACAGTTTCCTAATTATCGATCGCTTGGCTTGTTTTCCCTCATAAAATTCTCTCATCCTTCCCAGCTAGCTAGTGATATAAGTTAATATTGTGTATTTTTTTTTTAAATCGAGTTTACCATTAAAAAAACTATGGTAAACTAGAATTCAAGGTAATTGTGTATTAGGGTGGCATCTAATGTTCAATGTAAAACGATTGCATGGAAGATTTTCTTTTGCATGTTGTCTATTAATTAACATGTCTAACCAAACCACTATCCTCTCTTTCTTTTTTTAAAAAAAAAACAGAGATAAAAGTCACTGGATTATCAATCTTTTACATGTAGTTAAGTAAGGATCTTCATACTGATTGATTGAAAGAAGAAAAATTCTTGCTCTTGTGCGTGGAGAAATGTACTCTCTCTATATGTTTCAAACGAAGGCCAAGAGGCTTTATGGATATGGCTTTATTCGAAAAAACTATTATAGAGAGATGATGAAGTTTGGATCATTAAAAAAATCACAAAACAAAACAAGAAACATGTAAAAGCCTTTTCTCAATATCTTGGTACAATTTTATGAAGGAAAAAAAATTGTGAGTGCCACCACTGCAAAAAGAAAAGTGTTTGAAAGTATAATAATTATTATTTTTTAAAGTATTTTTTTTGTTAAAAAAAATACATTAAAATAATATTTTAAAAAAATATATTTTTGATATTATCATATTAAAACGATCTAAAAATATAAATAAAATATAAAAAATTAATTTTCTTTTAAAAAACTTTTAAAATATAAAAAAAAGGGCTGAAAAAGACACTCAGATAGCATGGGCTGCCCATATACCTAGGTTATACATTATAATATCCGAAAACAATGATAATACCAGCCAAAACAGTATAATTACTGAAATTGCCACGGGGACTATAGAAGTGAAAATAAACGTGAACAGAATCAAAGTAAAGCATACAAGAAGTAGCTTAGAGGGCGTCATCTGTAAATTGTCGGCGACGATACAGCTTTTTAATAACTTTATTATTACATAATAACTTAAAACACATTAATAAATTAGGTCGGTTATATATGCAAGCCAAAAATACCTTTTTTTTAAAAAAAAGTTGGTTGTTATGTAATAGTTACAGGTTTCATGTTTATAGTTGTAACGTCTAAGAATCTTCTTATTCATTTCCCCCTCAAAAATTCATCATAACATACGTGCGCTGACTGAAATTTTCTTAACATAAAAAGTTGTTAAAGCAACACAAGTATTTTTTTAAAAAATAAAAATAAAATTGAGACATTTGTCATTACATCAACTATATTTAATAAACTCGGCTAGTATAGATAATATGAATAAAAAAAATATAAAAATTACAAAAAAATATATTCAAACAATACTAATGCTTTTAAAAAAACAAGAAAGATATATGACTTGGTTCATTAACTTGACTGAGTTCAATAAAATTAATTAATTTAATAATATGATTAAAAAATATATTGACAATGTGGGGAAAAACTTGCAATAATTAACTATATAAAAAAAATTGTCAATATAATATTTAGAAGGAGAATAAATAAAAACTTATTGTCGCTCCGCCATGTACGTTTCTTGACCATTAGAAAGAGCTAACCAAGATGGTTTTAAAACCATTGCGAAAAGCTACACGACAACACCTTTAAAGATCGCACACATCATAAAAGCAACAACTCAAAAAAGAAAACAAATAACATATCATGAAGTGAGCCTCACATGTTAATATTTAATTAATTAATTTAATTTAATTCAAAAATAAAATTTCTATTAAAAAAAACTATATTTAACCAAAAAATAACAAATAAAAACATTCAAAATAATCTGGATCATTTACAAACTAGTGAAATATTATATAGAAAATAAATAAAATATATTTATGTTTGATTAATCTCACTTACGAAAAAAAACAAAAATATTACAAGATTTAATAATGAATTTGTATATTACAGGTATTTTTAAATATGTGTGAATATAAAAGACCTAATATTTTTTTAATCATACGTGTGGTTAACCTATTTATACAACTATTTTAAAAATAAAAAATGAAATAAAAATGAAATTCACCATAAATTTGTAAATGAACTTAGATTTCATGTGAGAAAGGTTAACCATAACATGATCTATGTTAATGATAACATGGTGAAGTATTGACTGATGGTTTGAATTTATAGTTTGAATTTTATTATACTAAGTTAGTGAGTGGTTAATTTTTTTTTTTTTTAAATGGTGTAATCCCGATAATTAATTGCTCTCCCGTGAAGGGAGGAGCACTAAGTCAAATCCTCCTAAATAATCTCTATTTTTTTTTTTATAAAAATAAATATATATAATAAAAATAACAACAACAATAATAAAAAAAAATTGTTATTTATAATGTTGGGCTCAAGTTGTTAGATCCAGGCCCTTGTGATAAAAAGAGAATCATAGAACGTCGTAAATCCGGGTAGACATCAATCGAAACAGAAAGCCCAAATTGACCCAGCCCAAGAATCCACGGTGTAGAGAAACGGACAGTGATTCTAGCTTCAATCACCAATCACTATCAGACAGTACTACAAACTCCAAATCATCATCAAGATCAAGGGACATCCGCAGCCCTTCACAGCCATCACAGCCGTCCATCAAAGCTGAAAAAGGAATAAAAACCCAGTCAAAGAACCCAACAACCCCACCCACGCAAATCGGCAACCCCACCCCGGCCGTCAAAATCTCACGCGCTTTATACAAGCCTTCATTCTCTCCAGTGAGTCTCCCTGATCCCAACAGAATAACAAACTCAAAACCCAAAATCTCCCAAAAACCAAACCAACAAAAGCGAAACCCCAGATTGAAAGTAAATTTTAAATAATGATAATAATAATAAATAAATAAATTGAAGCTGGAAAATCGGAAGGAGAAAAAGAAAAGTCTCCTCCTCCTCCTCCTGAGATGGCTTCGTCGAAGGTGATGGCGTCGTCGAAACCTAGAAAATCGGATCTATCTTCAACAACTTCATCTCGATCGCGACGCGCTATTTCTTCTTCCCTTTCTGCTACTAATACTACAGAAAAACTAGCTCATCAATCTACTGATCAATTATTCCAAAGAGAATCGACAATGACAGTAGACGGCATCTTACGTAACGTATACGCCTCTCCATCGACTGAATCGACTCTCCTCGGCGCACAAATAACCCTAATGGAAGCTCCTAACCCTCCCCCTCCTCCAGAAATCGAGACAAATGGTACTGATAATCAGGATATGAGCGATGTAATTTCACAAGAGACTAAGACTGCGGATGATATATGGAGAGAAATTGTGGCGGGAAGGAAGGAAATGAAGGACGAGCCAGATGAGATGATGACTTTGGAGGATTTTTTAGCTAAGGCGGGGGCGGTGGATGTGGTTGGAGAGGAAGGGGATGATGAGAAGATGCCACAGCCTGAGAGGTTGAGTGGAGGATTGTATGCGTTTGATCCTGTCCCGCCGAGTGCATTTCAGGTGTTGGATAAGGTGGAAGGCTCCATTGTTGGGTTTGGGAATGGAGTCGAGGTGGAGCTTGTAGCTGGTGGTGGTAGTGGTGGTGGTGGAGGAAGAGGGAAGAGAGGGAGGACGGTCGTAATGGAACCCTTGGATAAGGCGGCGCAGCAGAGGCAGAGGAGGATGATTAAGAATCGGGAGTCTGCTGCTCGGTCTAGAGAGAGGAAGCAGGTCAGAGGTTTATATACGTGTGTGTGTGTGTGGGCACGCACGCTTTGTCATGATTGATTGATGACACTGATTCAACAATTGTGTGTGTTTTAGGCTTATCAAGTGGAATTGGAGTCTTTGGCAGTGAGGTTAGAGGAGGAGAATGAGCAGCTGCTTAAAGAGAAGGTAATTCAACTTGTATTATTTTCTGCATAATTTGGAATAATGAATGCGGTATTTGTTTTTTTTTTCTTCCTTGTTAGTATAACCTTATTAAATCACAATTTGGTACTCATTGATACCTTTTCCCTGCTATTTGGGACACTTTGGTATAGTCAATTAGTCTGAGCTTTTAGCTTTGTGGTCATGGAGATTGTATTTAGCAGTTTGCTGTTCGATTATTGCCTTCAACCCTAGGTTGTGTGAGTTCCAAATAGCAACACAGAAACTTATGGTGGTGATGTTTTCTATGTTCACTTTAGCCGAGACATAAATTGAATTTGGATTGTCCAAATCATGGCAGCAACGAGAAGAAAAATAACATCAGCAATGCAAGAACCAAAAAGCTATCCAAACTCAGTGGCATAGGGCTGCTGCATTGATCAATGATTCTTACTTTGCTCACTAAACAAATTAGTCCTAAGACTTGTAATGTAGGTATATTAGTTCTTGTGTCCTGATTATCTGTTGTCATGTCTTATGGATCCTGCTTTCTTAGAGCGTGTTTGAAATCCAATATTGTTCTTAAAACTTTTCAGAATGGCTTAAGACAATTGAAATGGGTAGAAATAAAAATCCTTAGGCATCATTGTACATGTCAGACCTATTGCCCTTTGATACGCAGGATAACCCTGCTGCATCTAAACATATTTGAATTTAGACTTGGAGATTTAGATAGTATAAAATAAGTTAAACAATATGCAGCCAATTTCCACATTATGTTTGCACTGGCTTGCTCCTGTCTCATTCATAAGCTTAATGTAATGGAGACTTTGTAATCTTTTTATGAACTTAATATTCTATTTACATCGCCTATTGGTACTCACTGGTTAGCTGTTTTGCTTATTCCTTACTGTCTCTTTTTCATTTCTTCTATTCAGTCTCAAACACATGAACATCTCATAATGCTTTTTCCCAGGCTCTATTACAAAAAAAATGTTACTTTATTAGGACCTAGTGCCGTGCTGTTGAATGATGCATTCTTTTCTTTAAAGTGGATACACAATGGCACATTGAGAGTTTATCAGCTTTGTTTGCATAAACAATTAATGGTTAGCATTATTTAAAATTTTGACTGTAACAATCAGTGTTATGCTTTGAAGTTAACACCAACAGATACTTCATCATGGGTCATGTAGTTACACCCAGCAGGTATAAATTGCCATGCTTTTCTGGTCTCTCCTGGGCTTTATATGTCTAATTTATCTGTATGTATTTATTATAATTTATTTAATTAGAAAAGATCCCAATGCCTGTTTCATCAGAGGCATATGGTGATCTACTTGTTCTGCATGCCACAAAATGTTTTGATGTGTTTTTTCTTGTCCAACAAAAGCTGTTCGTTATGCAGGAAGAGAGGACCAAGGAAAGGTTTAAGCAGGTACTGATTCTCTTCTGTTACTATTTTATCACGCTGAAAACACTAAAACCCTGCTATAACAAAAGCTGTATGTTTGTGCATATACTTTTGCAGTATGGATACATCCATATACCCGTGCATTGGGTGGTGGGATTATGTATTGTATTTGTGTTGATGAGCTATACTATACTTGAAAACTCAAGGGAATAACTAGATTTAGTTGGCACAGGAACCCTCATTGTCTTTCTGAATCAGGTTCTGTTCTACTGGATAGGTTTTGAGGGGGGATTACTGTATTAATGGACACTGGGTTTGAAAGCAAGCCTATGTTCAGAGGTTTGGTAGCACTATAGGATTCAAGAACTCTTAAAGATTCTGAAGCTTAGAAGTTTTGAAACTTTTATAATTGAGGAAAGTGGAAAATGAAAGCATCAGAATTTAAAATGAGGAAAAATTGAAAATTGTCGAGAAATGCTTATCAAAGTGTTAAGGAGCCAAATTACCT
This sequence comes from Populus alba x Populus glandulosa, assembly GCA_033617975.1. Lineage (NCBI taxonomy): Eukaryota > Viridiplantae > Streptophyta > Magnoliopsida > Malpighiales > Salicaceae > Populus > Populus alba x Populus glandulosa. The sequence goes on along the minus strand of CM066147.1, from coordinate 19,032,023 downwards.
TGTGGACTACAAAACTAAAATGTTAGTTGCATTACAAGATGCTTCATTGAAGAAAGAAATGGAGAAAATAGAGTAATTCATGGATATCAAAAGGAGTTTTTGTAATAGAGTTCTCAATTCTTTAACTATTTGTACACATCCATTTTGGAATTGCTATAAAGAATCTTTTTTTAACATATTTGGAACTAATTCACTATCAAAATTGAATTCAATTATCATGTTCAAATCGACTTCAATTAATAAATAAGTTGAATTAACATGTTTGGAAAAGAAATTCTATCGCTATATTCAATTCATTTTGTTTCTCATATTACTCTCATTTCCTTCATCTTATTCCTTCAAAAGGTCTCTCAATACATTAGATATTCCCAAAAACAAAGAAATCACCTCCTTTAACCATCACAAACCCCCCTCTCTTTCTACCTCCAGTTCTCCTCTAATGTCTTCACCACAAATGACCCACAAAATCAAATCCAAACCCTTTGAATAGAAATTAGAGATTTCAATTATTGAAAATCAAAATAGTTCCAAACATGAGATCTTATTAAAACCTCTAAATTGAATTCAATTCAAAGGGTTGTAAACATGTTGTAAGAGTTTTTGAAAGACAATGTGAAATGGGTTACAGTAGTACAGATTCCACCTATTCTTAATTGTTAAAATTAACCCATTGAATAGAATGCAAAATGAAGATGTGTGTTTTTTGCTTGAAGGTTTTCAGGTCTTAAATTACTGTATACCGATTGTGAATAGTTTACTGGAGCACTCAGTAGAGACTACTCAATGTAGTGGTAGCCTAGGTAGACTACTATATATGGTAGCATGGAAGGCATTTATTCTTAGATGATTCATAGTTTTGATGACTCTGAGCTTCATTAACTATATATAGAGCCATTGATTCTTTTTCATAGCCCTATAGTGAGCATTAACAGGACAAAGACCATTTGAAATTGTTGTTGACTTTTTATTTCTATTTTTATTTTATTTTTATTTTTTTTCTACAGCTTATGGAAAAAGTGATTCCTGTTGTTGAGAAGCGAAGGCCACAACGCATGCTCCGGAGAGTCAACTCTTTGCAGTGGTAGATTGTATGTGCTCGAGGTGATAATTCATATGCTTCTCATACATGGAGGAAAAGCAGCATCCTCCCGGAAATTCATTTTCTAGTGGATTAGATTGTGAACCCAATCGCCATTTAGAGCAACCGTGGTTATTTATGTGGAGAGAAAAAAGAAAAGACAAGAAGAATTGCAACCTGAATCATAAAGTAAATTCCTTAAAAATGATTAGGGGGCAACGATCCCGTCTAGATAGATGGTAAAAGGTTTTGGTTATTTATGTAGTTAGGAGTTGTTGCTACGCAATGCAGTGCTTTGTTGCCCTCAATTGTGGTATAGGGGGGAAGAAGTGCTGGACTGGTATACTGTATTTATGTGCTGGCAAGTTATGAGAGTTGGCAGAATATAGAGTGGTGGTGGTGTCTATTTGTAGCAGAACTTGTTTTGATCTTATTTTGCTGCAAAATACTTGCATTCATGTTTAAAATCCACGTCCTGGAGCTCTCACCATTGTCGCACGTGTGCGGCGGCGCGGCGATCGTCCACCCTCAAGGAAAAAATCAGAATATTTTATTCCTGGCAAAATAAGGAGAGACAAGGAATTCTTGTCTCTATAAGTGAAAATATGGACTAAGAGTCGCCACCTAGTGTTCTGGTTACTAGGAACCTTAACTGGTCTTTAGAGATCGGGTACGGAGACTGGTTGCGTAAAGGGAAGATATTAGCACCCCAGCTACGCCCTACCTAAGGTAGGCTGCATTGTTTTAATGTCTGATAAAATATAAGATCGTGTTGTGGTTTATTATTGTTCGGAATACGCATTACATGTAATGTCATACCCCGGGTTCTATTGTCCGAAAAAGAATTAAATATCCAGAATATGCATTACGTGTAATGTCATACCCCGGATATAAGAGACAAACAAAATAAAATTTTTGTTGTTTTTTTGAAATTTTAGCCAATATTCTCTTGACTTTAATAAACTGGTTATTAAAGCCAAAATGCATGCTAAATATTATTTTTTTGACATATGAAAAATACGATATGATTTTTTAGATTTGAGACACTTGGCCGTATGCATAAAAATGTTTTTTTAAAATTTTTTTGTATTTTTGGAAGTTTGTGACAAAAAACCGGATATTGTAATACCCGATTTGTATTTTTACGACATAAAAATACTACCCGATATTAATAAAAATAACATAAATAAAAAATGGGAACATTATAAATATTTTTTAAAACAACAATATTTTTTTTTCTTTTTTTATGGGCCGGATCAGGCCCAATTGCATGGGTTGTGCCAAACTTGGCCCATTTACATGGGCTGGGCCGAACATGGCCCAAATGCATGGGCTGGTACTGTGCACATAGTAACCGGGGTTACTGTGTGCACAGTAACCAGAGAATTAATTAGCGTGCATATTAACCGGGTTACTGTGTACACAGTAACCCGTGAATTAATTAGCAAGTTACTGTGCACAGCACAGTAACTTGCTAATTAATCTTCATCTGCTGCAGAACGTAAACGTTCTGCATGCAGATGAAGCCGAAGCCGAAGCAAAAAAAATGACAGTGGAGAAAGTTACCTGGAACGGTGTTGATGCTGGCAGCAGCTGATGCGGCAGGGGTGGTGGTGGCGGTTCGCGGTGCCCGGCGGTTTTTCTTCTCTCTCTCTCTCCTCTGTATTTTTTCTGTTTTCTCCTCTGCTGCTCCTTCTCCTTCTTCTTCTTCTTCTTCTGTGTTCTTCCTTCTCTCTCTTTTCCCCTCTCTTTTCCCCTCTCTTTGCTCTCCCTTCTCTTCTCTTCCCCCTCTCTCGGGTCTTTTTTTTTCTGTCTTTTTTTTTTCTTTTTTTTTTTTTCAGCTACCCTCCCCTGTATTTATAGGAAAACAGGGGAGGGAGAACGTGTTGGGGCGGCTACTGTTGGCCGCCCCTCTCCACTACCTTCAACAGATAACAACGCCAGGCAAGTGGGTGAATTGTGGGCGTCTTATTGCGCCAAAGCCGGGAAAGAAAGTAGGCGAAAAGAGAAGAAAAAAAAATTAATTCTTCTTCCCCTGCTTCGCTGCGTGTCCAGGGGAAGAAGATGATGGTGCTGTTCAAAACGGCACCGTTTTGGGTTCTTCTTCTTTTTTTTTTTTTTTAAACAGTGCATGAAACGGCGTCGTTTCATTTGAATGGATTTGGCGCCAAAACGCGTCAGATTCAAATTTCGGCCCTCCATTTGCGCGCGTTTTACAATTTAATCCTTGGTCTCGGATTTCTTCAATTCAGTCCCTAATTGGCCATTAAACCTCAATATTTATGCAATTAAGCCCCTGATTTGACCAAATTAACTTCCAAAAATTATAATTTGACCCTAGAAAATTAATTTCTCCTAATTAAAGCCCAAATTAACTCCAAAATCAATTTTTCTTGCAATTAAAATCTTCATAAATGCAATTAAACCTTTAATAAAATTTCATTGAGTCCATAAACTTCTGATTTTGCTTTTTTCTTCCACAAATTGAATTTTCTTTATCATCGGGGCTCTCATCAGTCAATGATATACTGTCAAAAATTAATTTTTGATTTTTGAACATCCTCAATCAATTTTTGAGCATTTTTAGGGCGCTTTGGCATTTTTTCACTGTTATATTTTTTGATAATATATTTTTTTGAATTTTTTTTTTATATGGGGACCCAAAAATGGGTTACAACAACCATAATGATGCAGGTCCTTGATACGGCATTCTAGGAAGTTTTGTTTTCTTTCAGGTGTAAATTCTCCGGTGGATGGCCTCTGAGGGAGAAAACGTAGAGCTCGTTCATTTTAGAAGTACAAGGTCCAGTTATGGCTTTCGGCAATCTTGGATTTTGGATGTTAAATGGATATAATATTACTAAGCGATGCTGGAAGGGAAAGGAGGCATAAATCCAAGGTGTTAAGGTAGTGTTGGATCTTACCACTGATGAATCTCTCCAGTTTTTAGCGGATATGATGACTTACTTTTAGTTGTTTCTTTTTACATCAATGAGTTCTGGACGCAAGATCTATGATTTATTTATTTATTTATTTTAAAAAATAGCAGACCCCAAGACAGTTGAGAATTTATTTAGGAAATATAACATGTCGTTGGGTTGCTACGTAGATTGCGGCAATGTCATTGCCGCTGTCTTTGAAATTCAATTTTTTCGAGGTACGACAGTCATTGTTGTAACTTTTAAAATTTAAGATTTTATAATTGAAATCATATTTTGAAGTGGTGTTTGACAAAAACAGGTTCAAAGCGTAACTTTTTAAGAATATTTGTCTTATCTTTAACTAAATAGATAATGCAGTTAGTTGTAGACTTTAATTTTAACTCGTGTGGATTATTTTTTAAAACTATTTTTTTATTATCATAAAAAAAATATTATTATTTTACATTATCTCCACTTAAATTTAGAAAATGCAACTTGCAAAGCCTGTGTGCATTAAGAAACCTGTTTGATTTTGTACATTTGTAAAATCAGGCTTTGTTAATCTGCAAAGATTGTTAATATAAGTGTTCTTTATGAAACTCATTTAATTGATATGTCTGAAAAATCATATTTTATTAATTTCTTACATCATCTCCACCAAAAAGTTTTTTGGTGATAATAGAAAATAGTTTCCAAAAATAATCCACAAATAAGTTAAAATTAAAGTCCACAATTAAATGCCTTATCTATTTAACTGAAAACAATATGAATTTCTTTAAAAAGTTACATTTCAAACCCTTTATATTAAAATAATGAAATTTAGGTTGCGGCAATAACATTGTTACAATAATTGGTGATGTAGATAGTTGCGACATTGAAGCGACCAGAAGGAAATTCACATGGCTAAGTAGTTAGGAAGTTAGGATTCTGTTAGTAGTTAGATTGGTGGAAATACTTGTATATAAGCACAGAAGCAAGTAATAAAAAGATGAATTCTTAGTTGCAATCCTCTCCTCCTCCTCCTCCTCCTATTTTTGTTCTTAAAATTTTTTAAAATTCATTTTACACTAGTACATCAATGAGTGAAAATAACTTCCTTATACTTAGAAGAGAAGGATAAAATTTGGTATAAAGAGTTCTTGTACGGAAGTGATGATATAACTCATTGATAATAATCACAAGAGCTATTTATACTAGGTTTGGTAATAGAAAAAATATGGTGGAAGAATTCAATAAACTTGTGTAAAATAAAAGGGTATACAAATATGCTGAAATATATAAAAAATTAAAATCTTTAATGCATACCTTTAATCCATCACTATCATAATCATACTATATTTTAAGTTTCATCAATGGATGAAAGAAAAACATCAAACCCATTCTCAAGATCTTTAAACTAGTAACACCGATACATGTTTTTGGTCAAGCTAAATGGTAAGATGAGTCCAATCTTGTCTTAGCTTAAAATAATATATTCACTCATAGAATATACTTCATAAAACATAGAAAAATAATTAGTGGTTGTTCTAGACAAGAAAATAATTAAAAAAAAAATCAATGTAAAAGCCCGGCCCAACATGTCGTATAATGTTTGCTTCGAGTCTTACCGTCCTTACGGTTTTGTTTTTGGTAACGCGAGTCCACTTCTAAACCTGATGTCTCAAAATATGTACAACAGATTTGCAACCAACACTACTAACCAAACCCTCTCCCGTCAATATGGAATATTACAATCAAGATATAACCATGAGATTTATTTAATAGTCTAATTGTTTAAGAAAGATGCAACATGGAAATGTTTGGAAAAATTTAACAACCAATTTCTTGACTTTTACACTAATTATTGAGGATAAGAATCTTATATGGGAGGGGAATTGTTAGAGCATGATGTTTAAGATTAGAAGGAAGCTAAAGGCAAAAGCTAAATATAAGTGAGAACAACTGGTATGACAATTACATTAGTAGGCAATGCAGATAGTTGTACTTAGGAAGTTATTATAGTTGTTAGTTAGTAGTTAAGAAGTTCATTAAGATTCTGTTAATGGTTGGATTGGTGGGAAAAACTTGTATATAAGCATAGGTTGTAAGAAAAAAGGCCTCGTAAGACATTTTTTCAGTGTTTTTTTTTAAACAACATAGATAGCAAAAATAACTTGCAAACTAGAATAATAAGAAAATGAAAAAATAACACAATTTGGGTAGTTATGCTATTAGAAGCAATGTAACTGAATAAGTTGTGCTACTCCTAATGGTGTAACCAAGTTGCATTACTTTTGAGTTGCACTCATAAAAAAATAAAAAATAATGGGATCTTTATATAAATAAAAATAAATTATGAAGGTTGTGCTATTAAGTGCAACACAACCTTTACAAATGTATATAATATATAAATATATGGAAAAAATGTGAAAATTACGCTACATGTACATGTACATATGTGAAATGTTTCGTATATGTTCATGTAGCATAACTTTTATAAATTTGTTTCATGCACACATGTGAATGTTGCACTATAATAGCACAACTTCTAATACAAATGGAAGCTATAAGGATAAAAACAACACAGAAAACATAAGATATTTATTAAGCGAAAAAGGTTACAAAAGTTAACCATAAGTTCATTGCTTTATTGTCTAAAAAATGAGTATATGGTGGCTCCCTTGTAAGGAGTTTTACGGGGCTTTTAAATAGATAAAAAAAAAAATCATGTTTCTACTAAAAAACAACTAAAAACCTAGAAGCATGAAGGACATTACAACAAATTCTAAATTAAAGTGATAAATATGAAAAAAAAAACTAGGAAAAATAACAAAAATGGGCCAAATAGCAACTTTTGTGCCGAATTCTAAGAGACTCAATGATTCGATAAATAACAAAACGGCTAACTTTAGAAAAATTACTTATAGAATCACCTAAAAAAATTTAAGTCCAATCCAATAATCAAATCCTGTTGTTTTTAGTGATTAATCCAGTCCAACACAATCATACCTTTTCTTGGATCTAAACCTATCTTACCAGTTTATGAAAGAATTTACTAGGTTATTCACTTAATCTTTATCAATAAGATTCTTATTTAGTTGTGTTAAACACTCAGTCAAATTCTTAAAATATTTAGTTTTTACAATCCCGACTATCCCGACCACATCACCTAGTAGCAGAGCTTTCAAATAAAGCAACCTTCATAATTGTTTTATTTTTTTATATATATGTGAAGGTTTTGCCATTCCCGATAGCTTGATAAATTGAATTGCACTATTGAAAACAATGTAGCTTAATTGCATTACTGGGAATAACATTGATTGCGTTACTTTTAACTATTTAAGTTGTGTTATTCTTTTAATTTTTTTAGTTGAGTTTGTTTGTAAATGTTTTTAACACTTGTGTTATTTGAAAAAGAAAGACTTTTTTGTGTCTTAGAAAAACTAAAAAAACATCATTTTAAAATTGTATTTAAATATATTTTAAAAACGTATTTAACTTGAAAAAATATTAAATTATTTTTTAATGTTTTTTTATGATTTTGTTGTGTTGATATTAAAAATAAAAAATTTATTTTCATATATTTTGCAAAAATATTTTTAAAAATAATTTCTACTCTTTGTTTGTTTATTTGTTTAATTTTTTTTTTTTAGCCCCTGTCATTGCATTTTTCAGTCCTTTTGTTGTTGACAGAACTTGGGCTACATCAAGATTACAATAATTAACAAGTCTTCGCAATTGGCTTTATGTTTTACGGCTCCATTCACTAGGTAGATTAAGCTTTGAAAAAACCAAAGCAGGTGCTCTTGTGCTCTTCTCTTCTATTTTTTTTTCAACGGAATAAGTAATGAGTTTAGAGTTTAGGGTATTGTTTATATTTTTTAATAGAAAGTGATTTTTTAGTTATTATATTTTAAATTTTTTTGTGTTTATTTACTATTAAAAAAATTGATCAATAAAAAATATTGACTTGGTTTTTATAAAAATATATTCTTTTTATTTTGAGCGAAAAATATTTTTTAAAAGTTGTGGAAAATTTATAAATATCTTATTATTTGTTGATTATATCAAATCTAGTCCTCAATCTTTTGATTGATGTATATTTTATTTTGAATCTTATTTTTTTAAAATTTTATTCTATAGAATTTAATTTTTATATCAACTTTGATTTTTTTTATTTGTTTTTCTGTTATCATTTTTATCTATTATATTTGATCTTTATTTTTTTTATCTCTATTTATTTTTATTTGAAATAATTTATGAAATTATATTTTTTAAAATTTCATTATTTTTTAACTTTTTTACATGTCAAATTTAGTCTCTATTAATTTAATTGTTATTTATTTTATTTTAAACTATATTATTTTTTCAAGTTAATCCTCAACTTTTTTATCTATAAGATTTCATCTTCATTCTTTTAATAAACTTGAAAAAAAAATTAATAAGTTATTTTTCAATCTATTTTTTATAACATGGTCAAACACTGTAAAGTTTTTTTTAATTTATTTTCCATGATATTATTAAATATCAAAAAATTATTTATATTTTTTAAAAAATTATTTTTCAGCAAACAAAGATGTATTCTTTTCTTAAGCTTATGAAATGGGGCATTCCTTTTTATTCCCTTAATCCATTCTCATTCTCAAAGATTATACCTAAAACTCTTAAATCACATTACATGAAACCATAATAACATAACTTGCGATGATAAAATTTAAAAGAAATAAATTTCAATTTTAAGTTTAATTGGAGTAACAGTAATATATATATATATATATATATATATATATATATATATATATATATATATATATATATAAACTTGTACAAGTTAATGATTAAAATCAACAAAAGTGAGAGATTTTATATATAAAAAAAAGTGAATCAGATTCCTCACCTCCGCATATAAAAAATATAACGTCTTTGTTTTTGTAATAATAATTATTTTTTAAAAATATTATTTGAAAATATATTAAAATAATATTTTTTTTATTTTTTAAAATTTATTTTTTAATATAATACATTAAAAGAATTAAAAATATATATAAACAAATCATGCTACCGTAATATTACTTTGATAAGTGAGTGTAGGCTTTATAGCTATTGACTGCAGAGTGTTATAATCACAGGCTAATCATTCTAGAATAATAATCTCCATCATTTTCAACCAGAGCACCCAAATATTATTCCCTTTGCTTCCTTTTTTTTTTTACAGAATTTTGAGGAAAGTTTTTCCACAAACAAAATCATTCGACCTTTTACTGTATAAAATGATAAAAAAAACACCACAATCTTCAATATCCATGTCTGTCATCCATTCAGAAAAATCCCCGCATCAAAAGCCAAACACACCTGACATTTTACCTGCCTCTCCCTTCCCACTTTCTCCAAGAAACATAGTTTTTCCTTAGATCTCTCTCTTGCTGTTTGATGAACCAGAGGGCCAAGGAGCTTCAGAGAGCCAGAGACAAGGCTACGAGCACCAAGTGCTTGAATTAAAACCCCTTGTAATTTAAGAGTTCTCATGATCATTGCCTCTCAGACGCCACAGCTAATGAAGATTTTTTCCGTGCTTCTGTTTCTGCTATCTGTTCTCTCCCTACTCTCGCAACCTTCTGACTCCACAACAATGCTCGTAGACGGTTTTTCAGAGTGGAAAGATCCTAATGTTTATATAGGAGACTCCATCAGTGAGCACTTGAAAACTCACCATTTTTTAGTTTCTTTCGTTCTTTGTTGTTTTTTTTTTTTTCCCGTTTTTGGTGCTGTAAATTGACAACATTACGTTGTGTTTTTTTTGGCTTCTCTCAGTTTTCAAACACAAGTATCGGTACAAGTTGTACATTTTCCAGAACCAAAGAGCCTTCAGCCTCTGCAACTTCACTCAAGCTACGCTTCTCACCAAGCCCAATTCCACCTCCTACACGGTATCTCTTCTCCCTCTCTCTCAATTGGAATTACAATAATGTACAAAATCCCATGTTTTTATACATGAAAATTAGGCTGCTATAAGAAATGTCTCAAAATTCTTTGTTCCTGATGACAACAATTACCAATTTCTTTTCACAATGCCAAGAATTAGCTCAAAAAGTTAAGATCTTTTCCCCTTTTTTTTCCCTTCCTAGCTCAGACTATAAAATGTGTTAACAATTTTTCATGTTCAAAATGCAAATAACTGAAGTGGCACCCATCACGCCCTGGTTTCTTCTACTTCACATTCAACAACGGCTCTCTAAAATCCTGCAATCACTATTCACAAAAGGTCTCCATAAAAGTCTCTCCATCGCCACCGCCACCAGTACAGCTCCCTCCAATGGCATCAACTCCAGTTCCAGCACCAATTCCAGGCGACATTACGGCATCTCCTCCTGCGTGGCCTTACCATCCTCGAGATGAAACAGCCTCTTACCCTGCTCCTGCACCTAGCGGTAGTGCTGCAAGCTCTCCAATGGAAACAGTGCCAACATCAATGCCAGATAAAAGTGGCGGTAGTGGCATCCCTAATTTTATTAATAGCAATCCTGCTGTTCCTTTGCCTACTGGTGAAATTGATTCTGCGACTATTAGGCCACTGCCTACCTCCGGCCATCATCAACCGGTATATTCCTTTTCTCCTTTTATATCTATTGTAGAATATATTTTGTATTTTATTAGACTAGATTTAGTTTATCATAATAAAAATAGGCAAAACAGAAAAAAATATTAGCATTCATACTAAATATATATTTAAATTTGTAATATATATATATATATATATATATATATAAATCTTAGCATATATATTAATAATAAAAATAATAATGCAAAAATTAAAACAAATAATTAAAGAAATTAAATTTTTATTGTTGTCAACAATGAATCATTTGTCTTTAAAATTTATTATTCCTTATTTATACAACTAAAATATTTACATTATTTTTTTCAAGATTCTAACAACATCATAGTTACTTCTAAACAAAGTTTTTGAATCAAACTAAAATAACTCAAATATATCTCAACAAAATATGAATCTAAGCTCTAGATTTGGAATGAGAAAAAACAAAGCATAAAAAAGAATAAAAACACTAAAAATAAAATATAAAAAATATGTGAAAAAGCTTTTCAAGTTAGAAACTCTTTATTTATGGTGAATTCTGAAAACTAAAATATTATAAAATTAATAAGAATTAATTTCACTATTATGAACATTTGATTAGTTATTATAAATCAAGAATTGAATCTTGAAAAATCAAGGGTTTTTCAGTAAAAAAAACAAAAAATTATTTTCTCATTCAACCATAATTTATTTAAATTAAATAAATTTCCAACAACATTTATTTATATATATTTATATTGTTCTTTGTTGATTTGAATCAACAACCTTTTGTTTTTTACATTTTTTGTTCAACCCTTCAAGAAAGATAGGATTGAGATAACAATCTTTTTATTAAAAAAAACAAATTTTTTTTTTTTAAAAAAAGATAAATTCAATCCAATTCTGAACTTTTATCACAATAATTAATGTACAAATATCAGTAAATACTAAAGCAGTAAAGTGTCTTTCAATTTTTCAAAAAAAAAACAAAAGTAAAAAGAATATCAGGTGTGTTGCATGTTATTGTGGACTTCTTGATGGGGGTGTTCTTTTTGGTTGTGGGTGGAAATGCAGGTGGCGGTGGGGTTACTTGGATTTCACGGGCCTCTAATTTGTGCAGCTTTGCTGCTGCCGTTGCTGTAAAATAGGGGAGGGACAGAGCAATTCGATGCAAGTTGTGTAAAAAAAAGGGTTTTGAGTAGTATATAATATATAATATATGCTTAGTTAAAAAGAGTCAAAAGAGATGATGATTATGTATTGTGCCATGTTTTGCGATGACCCTACTTTGGAATCATCGGCTCTCTTTCACTTTTGCTTTTTGACATGCAATCGATTACCACTCCTTTTTCTTTCCTCAATTTTGTATATTTTAACGGAATTTGAAGCTCCAGCACACCAGCAGGCTTCTAGGGTTCAGGTTGCATATTTTTATATTTGTATATTTTATTTAGTATTTTTTAAAAAAATATTAATTTAATATTTTTCATATTTTTATAATTTTAAAATACTAATGTTAAAAATAAAAAAATAATTATTTTTATATGTTTTTAAATAAAAAATAATTTAAAAAATATACATAAAAATAATAATACATTTGATTGGTTCCGTATACACCGGAGCCTTAGATTTTCCTTTGATAAAAGCACGGGAGCATTGATTGACTCATAAGAGAAAAGTCTAGGGGGAAAAAAAAAGGTTAAAACTATGGTGGACCCCACGAAAAAAGTGGTTTCATATTTCAATTTTCACGTAGACCGAGAAGGCGAGATCCACTTTCTCTCATTTCTCTCCTCAAATTAGAACACCTAGAGTAACCGCTGGCAGCTAAAATTTCCTGCTGGTTCTGATCATTATTTTATTTTTCTTTTAAGAGAATAATTTATATATTTTTTTTAAAAATTGTATTTCATGATAAGATCGAATGCTAAATGTTAATCCAAGCAAAATATCGGAAAAAACACCAATATAATCAAATTCACAGGATCCAATTCTTTTCTTCTTCTTTTTTGTGCAATAAAAATAAGTTCAACCAACCAACAAAAATTAAATAAACACTCTATACATGAAAATTTTACCTAAAGTCACTGTAGTGTAGAAAAAATCATGGGATCATAGTCATTAGTCCACTGAATTCTTTTATTAATTCAATTAATGTTATCATTATAGGGATGGATTCCATCATCAACAACAAAGAAAAAGGACTTGATGGAGATCTATAGTAACTGGATTATTTAGATTGCCTCGTGTGAAAATGATATGTGTAGCTCTAAATGTGAAAATGATACATGCACTTGATGCATGTATAAGAGCTAGTTGTTGTATAAAAGAAAAGAGTAAAAATGCAATTGCATAGCTGCAATGATATTATTGGGTGTGTGCATCTAATGGGAGAGATGTTGGAGACTAGAAGGAGATGGAGTTACTGCGGTGAGGAGGTTAATCACTTTCCATTGTACTCATCGGCTATAAAAAAAATTATTGATGAAAGATAAAAGATAAAAGGAATTGATTGATTTTTTATTTAGTTTTCCGCATATAATGTTATCGATAAAGTCATGAAAAAACTTTACACAGGAGAATACTAGACTTTTCATGGTTTGTAATGAAATTTAGGTTTCTGAGCTAGGAGTTAATTTCTAGAAAAAAAATTGAAGAAAAATAAAGAAAAACTAGAGAACCGAGAAAGGAAAGTGAGTTGGTCACTAGGCCATGTTTGTTTCCCGGAAAATAGTTTTCGGGAAACCACTTTCCAAACTTTCTTGTGTTTGTTTGTCATTAGAAAAATTAGTCAACAAAAAACATTTTCCGATCAACGAAAAAGACTTTCTAGTCAATGAAAACACTTTTCGGTCAAAGGAAAATCTGGCTTGGTTTCCATAAAAGTGTTTTCCCTTTTAGTTGTGTTTGTTTTCCGGAAAGTGGTTTTCGAGAAATCACTTTCCAAACTTTCTTGTGTTTGTTTGCCATTAGAAAAGTTGGTCAATGAAAAACACTTTCCAGTCAAAGGAAATTTGACTTGGTTTTCAGGAAAGTGTTTTCCTACAAAATTTGGGCGGAAAACACTTTCCGGAAATGGTGAAAAATTTAGAAATGTCATTATTTGTTGATTATATCAAATTTGATCATCAAACTTTTGATTGCTATATATATTTTGTTTTGAACATTTATTTTTCAATTTCATCTCTTAAAATTTAATTTTTATATTAACTTTGATCCTTATTTTCATAATTGCTATTTTCTTTTTTCTTATTATTTTTTTATTGAAATTTTTTATCTATCAAATTTGGTCCTCATTCTTTTGATTGTTACTTATTTTATTTGAAATAATTTATGAAATGTTGATTATTATTATTTTAATTTCTTCATCTTTCATTTTTTTTAATTTTTTAGATTTGATCTCTATTATTTTGATTATTATTTATTTTATTTAAGATAATTTATGAAATTATATATTTTTTTTCAATTTCATTCTCATTCAACTTTTTAATTTGTAAGATTTGTTCCTCATTATTTTAATAAACTTGAAAAAAAAAATATTAATAAGTTATTTTCCAGCTCATTTTCCATGACATAACCAAACACTGGAAAGTGTTTTCCAACTTATTTTTCATTACACTACCAAACATCGGAAAATACTTTCTCGGAATTCACTTTCTCAAAATTTACTTTTCATAAAAAACTACTTTTCAGCAAACAAATGAAGCCTAGATAAGATAAGACAATCTGTTTAATTGCCTATAAGTGACTTGTTGACGTGGTTGTCTATTTATGGGCCTCTAGGAGACCAGCATGGTTGCCTAGTCGTAGCCCAGGTACAAAACAACCTAAAGGTTAATTATTTTTTTAAAATAGTTTTTATTATTTTCTTACCATCAGATGGTATTGGTGTAACTTGGAATGGGAAAGAGCTTCCAACAACCCTATTTATTATAATTCAAATTCTAATTTTAAAAAGTAAATTTAACCTTTCATATTTTATTTATTATTAATTGAATAATAAATAAATGGTTTTCATTTATTATAGCAGTAATACAACTGAAACCATAAAAGTCACAACAAAAATTTTATAGGGCCCATGAACAATCAACGGTTTAAAATCAATCCTGATGAGAGTAATGGAAACATTTTTCTCCAATTCTCTTAGCTTCAACACCACTTCATGGATTAGCACTACCCTCAATTGATATGGACCCTTCTTCTCGATTAATGGTGGTTACCGTCAAATTTCCTATCAAAAGATCCCAGAAATAAAAATATATGCAGTTTTTTTTCTTCTTAAATGCATATTAATAGAAAAAAAAATTAACGCAGATAAAATCAATAATAACCTTTAATAATATGCAATATTCATTAAATTTCAGGCCAGTTGGTAGACTTATGTGGTATTTGTTTATGCAGTCAAATCGTGTTTTTAAATTTTTTTATTTTTTTTTCTTTTAATTAATTTTTTTGGTGTTTCTTTAATCGTTTTGATGTATTAATATTAAAAATAAATTTTTTAATAAAAAAAATAATATTTTAATATATTTTTAAATAAAAAATACTTTACAAAAAAATATCTAATGCAATAACAAATACTATCTAAATACTCCCGTTTGAAAGTGCGTTTCTGAAAAGAGAAACAAGTATGTATGGATCAAGAAAGATTAATATTATGAAAAGAAATTAAGGAGTAGATGTGGGAAGAAAGAATAAATATTTACCCTGTGATGTGATATTTAGTTTTGGTGTCCATTGAAATTGACAACAAGAAAGTGGTTAGGAATTCAAGAGAAAAATTTATTTCCTGAATGAAGGATGATCGAGTTTATGTGATCATTGCCTGTTTATGCAAATCAAAATTGATCACATTCTTTTCTTTGTTTGCAACGTGGTTCACAGGGTGTTAACCCTTAGCCAAGTCATATTTCAGTTCCACACTAGGAGCCGTTAGCTTCCCGCCAAGGTGAAAACACACATGAAAAGCGACCGGCTTTTAACTGTTTATAACAGATTATGGCAATTCAATATCAGGAAGCAATGAATATGTGCCTTTCTTATGTATACACTTCAAAGCCACCATTCATTTCTTCATTGGCTATATATTAATTCCATCTCAATTTGTCTTTTTTGGAGAGAAAAATAATCCAAACGAGCCATGGAGTTAGAACTGGGACTCAAGATCACCCATGCTAGAGATGATATCACCTCCTTCACCGGCCTTCGGGTTGCTAAAGACCATGCTGGTCCTCTCTTCTTGTCTAGAGAAACCGAGACCATGTTCAACCTTATTGCATATCTCTCAGGTAATCAATGTTAACACTTCCGAATCTTGTTGTTCTTATTGCTGTTGTGATCATGCTGGATATTGTGATTAGAATTTGAAAAGGTGCAGGTTTTAGAAAGGAGAATATTGACATCAAGATTAGTGAAGATGGTAATCAGATCACAATCAGTGGGAAGAAGCCGGTTCAGGAGCTGGTGTTGATAGGGTGGATCATGCACAAGAAAGAGGTTGAGTTAAGGGCATTCAGCAAGGCTTTTCGAATCCCTCACGGTGTCGTTTTGGATAAAATCAAGGCAAAATTCAGTGACCAAGATTTGACTTTGACGATCACTCTGCCGAAATTGGTGAAGGGAATTCGTGGTGTTGGGGTAGAGGAAGTGAAGGAAGAGGAGGTTGATAAAGGGAGAGGTGAAGCTACACAAATCACAGCGGATAAGGCTCCTGAAGGAGAAAGTAGAGAGCCCGAGATGAAGACGGTGGAAGAAATCGACCAAGTTGTGCAAAAGGAGATGAATACAAGGGAAGCTGAAACAACAAGAGCAGTAGCTCTTGAGCTTTCAGGGAAAGAAAAAGATAATGAAGCAGCTAAGGAAGAAAGCATAGAGCCCAAGATTAGAACAGATGAAGAAACTGCTCAGGTCAGGGAGCAGGCACTTGATCAAGGGCAATTCAAGGAAGTAGAACAGGTAGCTGATCACATGTCCGGTGAAAGAGACAACAGCAGAGAGATAATGGAGGAAAAATCTGCAGAGCCAAATATTGAAAGCGAGGAAGAAAGTGAAAAGTTTGCGGAACAGAAGGTTGATGCAGGTGACAGAGTGCCTGAAAGAGTTGGAGATACAACGTTACAAAGGAAACCTGAACCTAAAGATCAGAGCGAATTAGAAGAAGCCACTCTTGAAAAGTCAGAGCCTCCTGCTACTGCTACCACAGCTACATATCAGGAAACAACAATCAAGGACTCTAAGCAGGTTAAGCCAGAGAAAGAGATTGAGCACCAAGAGCCAAAAGAGCCCACTCTAGCTGAAGAAACGCAAAGCAAGGAGCTTCCTGGTTTGAAAGAGCAGTGGAAGAAACAGGAAACTCCAGAGGCCAAGAGCGCGGATGAAGAAACATTGCCAAAACATCCAGAGCGCAATGAATTGCTACAAGCTTTCAAGGATCTAGTGAATAAACAACCAGAATCGTCAAACCAACCATCATCTCAAGCTAATCAAGAACATGCTGCAGAAGAAAATGACCCAGTCAGGGCTGAAATATCACAAGAATCAGTAAAGCTGGGAACAGAAACGAATGTTCAAGAACCAACGACACCTGGACCTGATCAAGAAAAAAAGCTGACAGATAAATCAAGAAATGATGAAGCCCAGGAAATCAACGAAGCAACAACTGATGATGTTGTAGAAGAGCATGAATTGGTAAAGGTGAAGGATCTAGGTGAAGGAGCAACAAATAGAAAGAATTCTGTTCCAAGAGGAACCAAGTTATTTCCTCCTCTTGTTGTTGCAGGGTCGGCCATTCTTGTCTCTATCATAGTGCTTGTCATTAGTTGGATTAGAGCTAAGAAAAGGTGAATTATATGTAACCGAGGGGGCTTTATTTGCTTTGTTATTGTTGACAGCAATAAAATGGAGTGCATCAAAATAGTAAATCCGCTATAGAACAGGTTGAAGTTTGGCATGCGTATTAACATGCCATTGGAGCACATCATATTCGTGCATGATACTGTTCTTATTATTTCAGAATTACAGCTAGAATTGCTACAATACGTAAGAATTTTTAACTAGCACTAAGCATCAAGTTGAGACTTGCCTAATTATATTGACTTAAATCCCAAAGACCACATATTTTGTTTCCCGGATAAAGTAAATCTAATTCAAAGATACTGATACTGCAATGAAATTAAGGTGTGCTATTTTGTTAGGACTAGAACATCCAGGACCAACCACTGCACAAATATTCTCGGTTGCGAAGAACATAGGTTGTTTCTGTGCTATTGATAAGCATGCATTCCTAACAAGATAGCTTCAAGAGACCCTTAATTTCAGCCATCGACCAGGAATGAACTAAATATTCAGTTATATCAACTGGAAAATAAAGGTAATTTGCTACCAGTTTGACAATCCTTTTACACATTCAGCAGTGTTTTTGAGGGTTCAAGTTTTTATTTCCTGACTTCCTGCTCTTCATTCAGCAGTTGCTGGGGGGGTTTTAAGAGTCCATTAATACTGTATTATTCATTGCAGCATATCGTCAATAGAAGTTCACTTTCATTTATCACGGAGCTAAAAGATGGTAATAGATGACCAATAAAGAGCAATTATGTTACCTACAGATCATATCAGCCAGAAAAATGAAATTAATGGAAGAAAATCAACTGAACTCTCCTGGTTAATTGGGAGAGACAAGCGACTCCACAGAAACAATACACACCATGTGCTAGCAGTATCATGTGTGGTGGCTGTTTTTTTTTCATTAGGCCCGTCAGAGCCCGGACACGCTGTGCATCACAAGATAGAACGCCACTCTTTTGTGCCGTTACAGGGACCGGTATCGTGCCGGCATCCCCACTATTTTCTCTAGTTGGGATGTAAATGTCTAATCTGCTCTCTTCAGGATGTAAGGTTTCACCAACCATGCCCGTGCTGCATAAATAAATAAGAGGGTAGTGATGGGTTGCTAAAGAAATTTCCTTTAACAAACATTGATAAATAAGTTATTGGAGAGGAATAACAGGATTTAATGCTTCAGAAATCTATTATTTTCGGCCAGGCGAACTTTTTACTGTAGTAGACAAGAAATGGCCATCAAATGTACACAGTTGAATCAAGTAAACATGGATAGCAGACAGTTTCCTCAACAGTACTCAGAATTAGGCTGCGATTGATATTTTTATTAACTGTTACCGATCGTATGAGGACTCGTTTGTCTCAAGAGTTTCAACCACTGAAAAACATCAATTTAATGTTTTTCAGTGGTCCTTTCTGACACAAACACGCTCAAAGTCTCCACAATTTATACATAAACTAATCAGAAGATTGGGTAGATCAATTATTTTGCCGACAAACCACAAGCTAACACCTGATAGGCTAAAGACCCAAGGTACTGGTGGCTAGAAATTCAGTTCTTAACGATGTTTGAAGCCGCAAGAGGGTCACTGGAACTTGAGCCCATGGCCTAGTCTGGTATCCATGAGGGGCATTGTGAAAAGAGTAAAGGAAAAGAAAAGAAATGCACTATTGCCCTAGTTTATCAGGGAGATATGGAGTGGTTGTAAAAGAGCAGAACAAGTGTAAATGGCATCTTGTATTTGTAGAGAGATTCGATGAAGTGTATTCCTCCTTGAACATGGAGCTATAACCACTGGAAAGAGCAATTTTTCTTGCAAAGGAAAGGACAGAATAAGATGTAAACCAAAGAGCGAACATGGACCCTGTCAGAAGACAAGGGATAAAAGGTGGGGAAGCTAAAAAATAAGAGATGTGCAATGGAAGCTTTCGTAGCCCAAAAGGTCAGAAACTCTTAACAAAGAAGCAAAGCATCGCTAGCTGGTGGTTAGAACATGGGGGGAGGGTTCATAGATTACAGGTACGAAACAAGGCATTTGATTGCATTTGCTGTGCTGTACCTAAATTGGAATTCTTAGCAATTCAGTGCACAGGGTTTTCTGCACATAAAATCTACTCCATGTATAATTGTATAT
Organism: Populus alba x Populus glandulosa; assembly: GCA_033617975.1. Taxonomy (NCBI): domain Eukaryota; kingdom Viridiplantae; phylum Streptophyta; class Magnoliopsida; order Malpighiales; family Salicaceae; genus Populus; species Populus alba x Populus glandulosa. The sequence continues at coordinate 19,012,499 of CM066147.1, read as the reverse complement.
CCATTAATAACCTGAATAAAAATAGAAACTCATCAGAGAGTCTCATCAAGTGCCGTGGCTACCCTCTTATTGGTTGTTCATATGGGAGTAGATCAAGAATGTAACATTTCTGTTTTCTAGATCAAGTAGGGTAAAAAGAAAAAAGTTAATTGTGAAACAGGCTAGTATAAAATTCAGAGGACATCAAAGGCATGATGTGTCTGCATCAGAAGAAAAAAAAGAGCTCTAGAAAGTCTTAAAATGCCTTTTATTCTAGACAAACAAATTGCTGAGATTCCATTCTAGATGCAGAATGTGTATGGATCAAAATGCTAGAAGTTTCAAGGGCTCGAGATCAGACTGAATCAAAGTCAACTACAACAGCGGATGCCACCAATTAGTCGTTCTAAGATATTATGCTAAGATATTTAACTATTTTGCAAATTGCAAGAAGAACAATATAAAAAAAAGCCTCAGAAGAAGTTCATAAGGCAGCAAATCAAAGTCAAATGAACCTCTTAACTAATATAGAAAGCTAGAAGTTTGACCTATTACATGTAAGACCCACCTCTGTGACAGTTAAAGCAGAAACACCAATATCCTGCAGTAATTTATTGGTGGTCAGAAATTAATCAAGTAAAAAAGAAAATTTCGAAATGGAATTCTTGTCTTTATTTGCTCAAAAACAAATAATGAAATCAATAGAGTTGTGAAAAAAATAAAGATACAGAAAATGGAGGATAAACAGGATCACTCCCTGTCCTCATCCACGGACACAACAACTGTCAGTTGAGATATGGGCAAATGCTGACATTTTTTATGAATGTTCAACCAGGTCATCAATAGAAGGTTGGGAGAGGAGCAGGTAAGTCTTGTGAAGGCAATTGCCCATATTACAATGTCAAGAGATCAACAAGTGTGTGCAAGAGAGGGAATGGATAAAACAGACTACCTCCAGGCTCAACAGAACTTAGATATCAAAACATGAAATCTCATCACATTAACAAGTACAAATGCTGTTTCTTTTTATATCAACATCTAGCTATATATAAATTCTCCAAGATCACGACGAGATAAATACAATTATTCTTAGCTTGTAATGACCAAAGATCATAACTTTAAGCAATTAAGTCTCGCCTTTTCTAATACACATAAGAGTATATATACCTTTAACAAAAAGCAAATCAAAATCAAGAACAGAAAATCAGCTACAACAGCAAGATGCATTTTCTACTGAGAAAAATTCGATTATACAATAGCAGAAAAGCTGTAGATCAGCAGCAACCAAGTGCTGCAAACATTTGCCCTAGTTTCCATATCCTACATTTCTTTACACAGAATATATATTGCCCCATAAATACAAGAAAGTTCTCCTTTCCTTGCCCATTTATTTTCAAACCATGCCTCAAAATCATTCTCCATACCTTCATCTGCCAAATCACAAATGGCCCGTCACTCAAAACATTACTCGTGATTAGGCCTTCCCAAAGAATCAAGCCCTTCAGTCCGGCTGCGAACAATCCTATGAAACACCTCTCTCACTTGTCTTTCCAAGGGATCCAAACCCTCCTTTAAAACCTCACAAACATTTGCCAAATCCATCACTTTTTGCCTCACCTCTCCGTCTTTTTCCTCTGTTAATGGAAACTGAACCAAATCCGTCAATTCGCTCATAACCCTCGTACACTTATCCATCTGGTAAAGCTCTCTCAACAACCCACAAGCATTCCTCCTATCCCTTTTCCGCGACTCCTCCAAGATCCTCTCGTGCAACGACAAGACCGATTGAGCCCACGGGAACTGCCTAGGAATGGAAAAATGCACTTGCAATCCTCTGTCCTGGCACGGAATCGCAGCCACAAGTGCCCACATTACAAAAAGCAAAATCGTGTTCATAGAATAAACAGCCACCGCAATTCCATTAGTGGCCACAACTTCATTTCCTCGTGGCACGACCAGATTATTCCCAATTGCCTGCAGCTGCCTGGCTGCAGACCACGACCGCGACACGCTCCACGACAACGATCTAAAATGCCCAAGATTCCTATGGTGCTGATCTCTGGACGAAGCTTGTTGTCTTCCAAAAGACCGATTTCTTTGAGCCAAAGTAGATGCAGTCGAATCCTTCTGTTCCAACATAGAAATTGACAAATCAATCAAAGCTTTTTTGGCACGACGAAACTGACCTTCACCAAACAATCTTTGATCATCCAAAGCACACAAAACAATCTCCAAAAGCTTCTTCCAATCTCTGATCCGCTCAATTCCATCACGAATCGCGTTACAAACATCCAAAGCCTTGACAGTCCGTTCAAAATACTCCTGAACTAACCGGTCCAGCGGCGGTCTCTGGACCAACGACTTGTTATTGAACAAAATCACTCGAAACTCCTCCTGACAACAGAGGAAAGAATCGAGAAGTTTCCGGATCCAAGCTAAAGAAAGCAAACAATCAGGTCCGACCGATGATAAATCAATAAATCGGTCGGTAACTTGTTTCTGAAAGGCATCGAGTTCGAGCTCGAGAGTTGAGGTAGTTTGAGGAGAGTCCATAGAATGGACCTGGTCGCGTCGGAGACTTAAAATAGATTGTCTAAGCGATGCCGACGAGCTTTGATAGTCGGTGGCAGGCATTATCACATCAAAATTGTTTAAAGACGATAGGTTGAGGGTGATTTTAGAGAGACAGAGGAAGAAGAAGAGGGTCTGTGAGGATGGATGGCTGTGACTGTGAGAGAAACCCTAGGAGCGAGGGGGTTATATATATAGGGAGAGAAATGGACCGCGTTTCATGTTAGTTGGAATTAGAAAGGTCTAATTAAACGACCTGGTTTTCTTAAATAAAAATTAACGTTCTCTCAAATTGAGGATTTTATGTTTCACTTTTTATATAATATTCTTTCCTGTTTTTAACAAGTAGTAAGTAAAGTTTGGAGATTCTTACAGGAACAACACACGCAGTGGACACGCCTTTAGCTAGATGGTTAGCTTTGCAAGTGTTTTTGCTTTCTTTGTAATGGATTTTGGTCTCCGTTTAGTTACGTTCTTAAAATATTTTAAAAAATTTAGTTTTAAATTAAATTTTTTATATTATTTTGATATCTTGATATTAAAAATAAAATTTTAAAAAATATTATTTTAATATACTTAAAAAACAATTTAAAAAACAATATATATCACCTTCTCAAACAATATCTTATTTTATTTTACAGTTTTAATTAGTGTTGTTGCATTTAAATATTTTGAAGCGAGTCATTTTACCTTATTACTAGTTACATGCCCCGCGCGATGCCGCGGGTCAATTATTTTTTGCATTTCAAAAATAACCAAGATCTAGAAGTGTTATGGTTTTTTGTAAGGTTATACTCAAGAGTCTCAATTTTGGTTGCATCGTCTGATCCAAAAGTAATGTTTGTCGCACGTGTGCGGCGGCGCGGCGATCGTCCACCCTCAATGAAAAAAAATCGGAATATTTATTCCTGGAAAATAGTCAGAGACAAGGAATTCTTGTCTCTATAAGTAAAAAATGGACTGGGAGTCGCCACCTAGTATTCTGGTTACTAGGAACCTTAACTGGTCTTTAGAGATCAGGTACGGAGACTGGTTACGTAAAGGGAAGGTATTAACACCCCAACTACGCCCTACCTAAGGTAGGCTGCATTGTTTTAATGTCTGATAACATCTAAGGTCGTGTTTGTGGTTTTTAATTTTATTATTCGGAATACGCATTACATGTAATGTCATATCCCAAGTTCTATATATATATATATATATATATATATATATATATATATAAAATTTAAATTAAATATCCTGAATATGTATTACGTATAATGTCATACCCCGGATATTAAAAGATAAACAAAATAAAATTTTTGTTGTTTTTTTGAAATTTTGGCCAATATTCTCTTGACTTTAATAAACTGGTTATTAAAGCCAAAAATGCATGCTAAAACATTGATTTTTGTTTTTTTTTTGTATGAAAAATACAAAAAGATTTTTCTTTTTTGAGACATTTGGCCGTATGCACAAAAACATTTTTTTTTAATTTGTTTTTATATTCTTGAAAGTCGAAAACCGGGTATTTCAGTACCGGATTTGTATTTTATGACATAAAAAATATTGTCCGATATTACATAAAAATGACATAAAAACTACGCGGAAAAATTATAAATGAAACAAGTATTTTTGATTTTTTTTATGGGCCGGATGAACAGTACCACGGGACGAAAACGGGGTATAATACAGACGATATTAAGCAAAATGATAGAAGAAAATGTGCTTTTTTTAAAAAAATATAAACATTATAACAAACAAAATAATAATAATAATAATAATAATAAATAAATAAATAAAAATATGGGCCGGACCCAGCCCAAATGTATGGGCTGGGCCAACCAAGCCCGTTTACAGGGGCTGGGCTGAACGGCCCAGCCCAGGCCCAAATGGGCTGGTTACTGTGCATCAGCACAGTAACCAGCCCACGCTGCATTTTGCAGCAGAACGTGAATTATTCACGTTCTGCATGCAAGTGCAAGCCGGGGCAGCAGGAGAAGAAAATGATCGGTGAGCAGGAGGGTACCTGGAGCGGCGTCGAGGCGGTTCTGCTGGCGGAGGCGGTGCTGCTGTCATGGTGGTTCCAACGGCGGTCTTCCTTCTTCCTCTTTCTCTCTGTTTTTTCTTTTCTTCCCTCCTCTGCTGCTTCTCTTTCTTCTTCCTTTTGTTCTGTTTTTTTTTTGTTTCTCTCGTCTCTCTACTCTCTTTCTATCGTTCAATCCTTCCCCTTCTCCCTCTCTCTCCTTTTTTTTTTTCGGTTCCCTTCCCCTGTTTTTATAGGCAAAAACAGGGGAAGGCCGAATGGTGGGGCGGCCACTGTTGGCCGCCCCTCCACTATCTGTTCAAAAGGTGGCAAGTGGGCTGGTGTGGTAGGCGTCTTATTGCTTAAAAACGGGGAAAGAAGTTAGGCGAAAAGGAAGAAGAAAAATCTTCTTCTTCCCCTGCCTCGCGCGTCCAGGGGAAGAAGAAAACCTACAGTGCCGTCAAAACGGCACCGTTTTGGGCTTCTGTTTTTTTCTTCTTTTTTTTTTTGCAATAGTGAATGAAACGGCGCCGTTTTGGTCAAAACGCGCCGTTTCATTTAAAAGAAAAAGGCGCCAAAACGCGTCAGATTTCAAAGAAGGCCCTCAATTTGCGCGCGTTTTACATGTTCGTCCTTGGTCTCGGATTTCTTCAATTTAGTCCTTAATTGGCCATTAAACTTCAATATTTATGCAATTAAGCCCCTGATTTGACCAAATTAACTTCCAAAAATTATAATCTGTCCCCAGAAAATTAATTTCTTCCAATTAAAGCCCAAAATAACTCCAAAATCAATTGTTTTTGCAATTAAAACCTCTATAAATTCAATTAAACCTTGAATAAAATTTAATTAAGTCCATAAACTTCTAATTTTGCATTTTTCTTCCTCAAATTGAATTTTCTTTATCATCGGGGCTCGCATCAGTCAATGATATACTGTCAAAATTTTAATTTTAAATTTTTTTTTGAACATCCTCAATCAATTTTTGAACATTTTTAGAGCGCTCTGGTATTTTTTTTTCACTGTTATATTTTTGATAATATATTTTTTTGGAATTGTTTTTTGTATTTTATTATTTTTTTTTATGTGGGGACCCAGAAATGGGTTACAACAGATGCCCCCTCTTTATAATACTTACGGAGCAACGATTTTGCATAGTAAGTGTTATAAAGATAGACAAAACCAAATTTTCGACACCACTCTCCACTTGACTGGCTTGAAAACCCATTCAGCTATTCTTTGTGTCAAAGCAAAACATTATGTGCGGTTGGGCTCCTTGAGATTCCTTTCACCAATCCCCTCTAACTAAAAAAACAAAACTTTGTGTATGGTGAAAATAGACTGAGATTCCTTTCGCTAATCCCCTCTAACCAGAACCAAAACCCTGTGTATAGTTGGGATAGACTGAGATTCCGTTCGGCAATCCCCTCTAACCAGAACCAAAATCCTGTGCGTGGTTGGGATAGATTGAGATTTCTTTCGGCAATCCCCTCTAACCAGAACCAAAATCCTGTGCGTGATTGGGATAGACTGAGATTCCGTTCGGCAATCCCCTCTAACCAGAACCAAAATCCTGTGCGTGGTTGGGATAGACTGAGATTCCGTTCGGCAATCCCCTCTAACCAGAACCAAAAACCTATGTGTGGTTGGGATAGACTGAGATTCCTTTCGGCAATCACCTCTAACCAGAACCATAATCCTGTGTGTGGTTGGGATAGACTAAGATTCCTTTCGGCAATCCCCTCTAACCAGAACCAAAAAAACCTGTGTGTGGTTGGGATAGACTGAGATTTCTTTCGGCAATCCCCTCTAACCAGAACCAAAAAAACCTGTGTGTGGTTGGGATAGACTGGGATTTCTTTCGGCAATCCCCTCTAACCAGAACCCAAAAAAAAACTGTGTATGGTTGGGATAGACTGAGATTCCTTTCGGCAATCCCCTCTAACCAGAACCAAAAAACGTGTGTGTAGCTCAGTCAACCTGATGTGTTGATTCCCTTAATCAAAACTGTCTCATTGTAATGAGTGACCTACCCAGGTGGAAAGAGAAATGAAGTGTGGTCAAGTGTCCACAACTCGTTGGACCTTCACTCAGATATTTTCCTTAAGCAAGTAAACAAAACAAATTGTGCATGCAATGGTCTAAAATGTAATGCTAATGCATGCACCTCTTACCTGAATTGAAACATAGGTCCCGGAGGTTTCGTAAAACCCTTTCCTTTGTATGAGCTTGTCTTGTGTTTTTGCAATTTGTTGGTATGTGTTTCTTGCATTGTCTTTTTCAAAGAAGCAATCTCCATTTCTTCACTAGGCGCCCTATCACCTTCTTTTTGCCAATGTTTTATTTGTCTTTCTCAAAGAAAAGGGCTGTTGTTGTTTGTTGTGTTTGTTTTTTTTGTTTTTGGTTTTTTTGTTTTTTTTTTCTTTGTCTGAAATAATAGAAAAGGATAGGGTTGCCTAAAGAAAAGGAATCTTTAACAACACGAAACAAACTTGAACTTGTTCATGACTACAAGTATTGTCAACATACACACTAAAGACTTGTTTAAGCAATTCCCAATACTAGTTTTCTCGGGTTTTAGGATGTTGTTGTCTTTAGGTTAAGCTCTTTTTTTTTTTTTTTCAAAAGTGACCTTCTGCTTAATCTTTTGAAAAGGGTTCAAGCATAGACTTGAAAAAGCTGTATATATAAAAGCAAATGTCTCATACTAGCATTGTTTGTTTTGCACAGAGCACAACAAATTTCCATACTATATCAAACCATGTGGGTCATGAGATCAAAGTTTATCAAACCAAGTTACACGCGCTTGATCAGAAAGGACTTTAACGACTTGTAATGTAGGCTATAGGTATGGGCTAAAAAAAAACGAATTTCATTTGTCTCAAAAAGTGTTTAAGGGTTTTAATGATCTAGGATCAACTATTCATCAATCATCTTTGAAAGTCATTTGACGATTCCATTCTTGATACCAAAACCCACAGTTTGTAATTCTTCTCTTTGTTTTTTTCTTCTTTTTTTTTTTTTCAGAATGTTGCCTTTAGTGCCTTTGTTGTGTCTGCTAACTGAGACATAACCAAATCTCCTCATCTATCTTCACTGCTTTGTCTGGATGATAATAAGAGACCAAATATTAAATGGGCAATTCTAGCATCCCTTTTCACTGCTTTGTTTGGATAGTCTTGGGTTCGATATTAGTATCAATATTTTCTACCCTCTAGTCGGTCTCTTTTTTTTTTTAATTATCGTTAATCTTTGTCTTGAAACTTTCCCTTTCCTATTGATTCTGTTAGTATCTTCTCAATACCTCTTATTTGCCCCCAGTGTGGGGTGTGATCCTAGTCAGGGTTGTGATAATAAAAAAAATGATCCAGCTCAAATAGGGATTACGAAGGATGAAATTATTTAGAAACGTGAATGGATGACAAAGATGGTCTTTCCTCATCTCAAAACGCACATTGTTAAGTTTGATAAACCTTGTTCTTATCCCAGGAAAAATATGTATGATTACAGAGATGGTTAACTAACCATTCATCCATGTAAAAACAAATAATGCTAGTAAAGACAAAGTTTTATCTCAGGGTTAGCTTTGAGGTTTATTTCGGTTTGGTCACTTCTTTAATAGGAACTGCTTAAATTTCATCTTTGAGCACTATATGATGCATTTCTTGTAATCATGCACAAAATCAGTTCGTTTAAGATGCACAATCCGAGTATGGTGAGATTAATGCAATGACAGGGTTCTTTATACAAAGAAATCATGGCCAAACTTTACTTTATTGATTTCAAGGGAAAACTGAACATATTTAGACATAATATCTCTTTACAGAGTCAGAATTCACAGGTCTAGCTAGATCTTCTCCATCCATTCTGGACAATTTCAGAGCTCCTCTTGAGAAAGCCTTCCTTACTACATAGGGACCTTCATAATTTGGAGCCCACTTGCTGCGATCTTCTCCCGGCAGAGACACTAATTTCTTCAGCACTAGATCTCCTTCTTGGAACACACGAGGTCTAACTTTCTTGTCATATGCCTTGGCCATCCTTTTCTGGTAAAGCTGGTGATGACAGATTGCGGCTATCCTCCTTTCACTGATCAAGTTTAACTGCTCATATCTCACCTTGGCCCAATCAGCCTCTTGTAATTCAGAATCTATCAACACCCGTAACGATGGGATGTCAACTTCCAATGGCATTACTGCCTCCATTCCATATACCAACGAATATGGGGTTGCTCCAGTCGAGGTTCTTATTGTAGTACGATATGCGTGGAGAGCAAATGATAACATCTCATGCCAATCTTTATAGTTGACTACCATCTTTTGAACGATTTTCTTGATGTTCTTATTGGCTGCTTCCACGGCCCCATTCATCTTTGGCCTATATGGTGAGGAATTTGAATGTTTGATCTTCCATTTAGTACAAAGCTCTGCTATCATTTTGCCGTTGAAATTCTGAGCATTATCAGTCACTATCTTTTCTGGCACCCCATAACGACAAATCAGGTCTTTCTCTATGAACCTCTTTACCACCTTCTGAGTCACATGAGCGTAGGAACAGGCTTCTACCCACTTCGTGAAATAATCAATGGCTACAAGGATGAATCTATGCCCATTGCTGGCTTTTGGGTTAACAGGCCCGATCACATCAAGTCCCCACATTGCAAACGGCCAGGGAGATACCATATTAAACAAAGGGGTCGGAGGTGCGTTGACTCTATCACTATACACCTGGCACTTGTGACATGTTTTAACGTAGTCATTGCAGTCTTTCTCTAATGTCATCCAGAAATAACCAGCCCTTTGTATTTTCCTTGCCATCATATGTCCGCTAGCATGAGTTGAGCAAATCCCTTCATGAACCTCTTGCAAAGCCTTTTTAGCATCTGTTGCACTTAAACACCTTAGCAAGGTTCCATCAAATGATCTTTTATACAGAATCTCTCCATCTAGATAAAAACTCATAGCCAATCTCCTTATGGTTTTCCTATCCGTCTTCGAAGCTTCCTCTGGATATTCTTGCTTTTGCACGAAGTTCTTGATATCGTAATACCAAGGCTTCCCATCTATTTCTTCTTCAATGGAGTAACAATAAGCTGGATTATTTCTAATGTCAATGTGTACTGGTTGTACCCTATGCCCGAGATCAATGGTGGCCATAGCAGCTAAGGTAGCCAAAGCATCCGCAAAATGGTTCCCTTCTCTTCCCAAGTGAGTGAACTTTATCTCTTCGAAGTTGCCTAATAGTGAGGACAAGTATTCCTGGTAAGGCTTTAACTTTTCTTCCTTGGTTTGCCATTCTCCCTTCACTTGATAGATAATGAACATTGAGTCACCATATACATCCAACTTTTTAATCTTCATCTCTAATGCATCTTCTAAACCAAGAATGCAAGCTTCATACTCAGCTGTATTGTTGGTGCATTCAAAATGCAATTTCACTGAAACTGGATACAACTTTTGATCAGGAGAGATTATCACTGCACCGGCCCCATTACCATATACATTCACTGCTCCGTCAAAAAACATAGTCCACCAATCTGTCATCTCTTCTTCCTTCTCTATTGATAATAAATTTTCATCCGGAAAATCAAAATCCAGTAGCTCGTAATCTTCAATAGCATTATCAGCTAAGTGGTCAGCAATCACGCTCCCCTTCACAGCTTTTCGTGTCATATATATGATATCATATTCTGATAGCAAAACCTGCCACCTTGCAATGCGGCTGGAGAGATAGGGCTTGTTACATATGTACCTCAATGGATCCACTTGTGAAATCAACCAAGTGGTGTGATATAACATATAATGTCGTAATCGTTTTGCTGCCCATCCCAATGCACAACATAGTTTTTCTATTACCGTGTATCGAGACTCACATTCAGTGAACTTTTTACTTAGATAATAAATAGCCCTTTCTTTCCTCCCGGTTTCATCATGCTGTCCAAGTACACATCTCATAGCTGTTTCTGTTACTGTGAGATACAATAGTAAAGGCCTTCCTAACGTAGGAGGTACAAGCAAAGGCGGATTTTGCAAATAACACTTGATTTTATTGAATGCCTCTTCACACTCCTCATTCCAAGTCCCAGGATTCTTTTTCCTCAGCAATCAGAAGATAGGTTCACATGTGGTAGTTAGCTGGGCTATGAATCGGGCAATAGTGTTCAGCCTGCCCAAAAATCCCCTCACCTCTTTCTCTGACTTTGGGGTTGGCATGGATTGGATGGCTTTTGCTTTATCAGGATCCACCTCTATACCTTTCTCACTGACTACAAATCCCAGCAGCTTGCCGGACTTAACCCCAAATGAACATTTTGCAGGATTGAGTCTTAATTCATACTTTCTCAATCTCTCAAATAACTTCCTCAACACCTTGACATGATCTTCTCCCTCTTTTGACTTGGCAATCATATCATCCACATACACCTCGATTTCTTTATGCATCATATCATGGAATAAAGTCACCATAGCTCTTTGATAGGTGGCACCTGCATTCTTTAAACCGAACGGCATAACCTTATAGCAGTAGGTTCCCCAAGGGGTGACAAAAGTCGTTTTTGCCCTGTCTTCTGTAGCCATCTTTATCTGGTTGTATCCTGAGAAACCATCCATAAAGGAATAAGTGGAACTACGGGCATCATTGTCCACTAAAATATCTATGTGAGGTAGTGGAAAATCATCTTTAGGGCTAGCTTTGTTCAAATCCCGGAAGTCCACACAAACTCTAATTTTCCCTTCCTTTTTTGGTACGACAATAATGTTGGATACCCACTGCGGGTATGTAACAACTTCTAGGAATCCAGCATTCCATTGTTTCTCAAGTTCCGCTTTCACTTTGATCCATGTCTCCGGGTATGCTCTTCTCAACTTCTGCTTGACTGGTTTACACCCTTCCTCTAATGGGATCTTATGTACCACGATATTTGTGTTCAAACCAGGCATATCCTTGTAAGACCAAGCAAAAACATCTGAGTACTCATGTAGTAAAGCACTTAACTCAGCCGTTTGCTTAGGCGTAATCAGTGTCCCTATTTTCAATTCTTTTTTAGACTGATCACAGCCTACATTTATGATTTTAAGTTCTTCAGCAGCAGGTTCCCATGTTTTTTCATGTTGCTCTACTAGTTTTGTGAATTCTTTGATATTGTTTTCGTCCCCTTCTTCTTCTTCCATCATGGTCACATGTTCGTTAAAGTTTGGCCATTCATTCTTGATATTAAATGTATGTGATGTTGTGGAAGATTCGCTTTCAGGATTCCTGAAAGCGGAAAACGTTTGATGTAAAAGCGAGAAGAGAGAGAAAAAAATGACAGATGAATGTAGAAAAAGTATGATCTCATTGATTACGATAAAAGTGGGATCACTGATAAAGACAAAATCTAGTTGACATCATGAGCCTTGATTATCAACTAGAATGACAAAAGCAAAAAAACAAACAAAAGCATATGAAAGCAAACACAAGGGGTTTACATTTTAAATACTAGCGGAGCTTCTTGGGTCACCCAGTTTTGAAACTTTTCACCTTCATCCAACCTTCGCACAAAAGTCTTGGTAGGGAGTTCTTCTAGAACATGCACAGTCAGTTGTGGTAGCATTTCATCTTCCATTTCAACAGTCAGTTGTGGTAGCACTTTATCTTCCATTTCAACTACTGTTTTTGTGCCACTTCCTTCCTCCTTATCATCTTCCAAGGTGTTGATGCTCATAGTTGCCATCCTTTGAATATCATCTTCTGCTCGGTTATCTGGTTGCATCACATATGCTGCCTTTGGGAAAGAAACCATTAGTGGAGGGATTTCCATTTCTTCTTCTTCAGGCTCCCTTCCCGCGATTCTAGCCATTCTTCGTTCTCTTCGTTTATTGGCAGCCCAACGATGATCCTCCTTCTTAGGTTTATATCCCAGCCCAAATCTTTGGTCAACAGCTCTCATTGTAATTGGCTTAATCCCTTTTGGTATTCCCATGATAGGGTCATATTGGAATGGGATTCCATGTTCCAAGAAACATCGAACGGCCATCTTTGCTGCTGCTGATATCTTTGGCTTTCTTAGCACTGTGCTTTCAGGTACCCAGTCAGTGTTTACAATCTCAAAGGCATGAAGATTCTCATCATCCGTGCAATCCTCTGCCTCCAGAAAGGGTATGGTCACATTCTTTACCATGGAGATTGTTTCCTCTGCTTTGACAGTTACCAACATCCCGTTCATGATATATTTCAAACACTGGTGTAATGAAGAAGGTACTGCTCCAGCTGTATGAATCCAAGGCCTTCCGAGTAACATACTATAATAAGGGTGGATATCCATAACTTGGAATGTGGTTAGGAACATTTGTGGACCCACATACAGCTCGACCTCTAAATTCCCAAGGACTGGTCTAGGTGAGCCATCATATGCTCTTGCCATTATAGTGCTAGGCTTCATATGAGACTCATCAACTGGCATTTCTTTCAGAATATAATTGGGCAATACATTAAGAGCCGAGCCGTTATCAATAAGCACCTTTCCAATAAGGAAATCTTTGCATTTCACGGTGATATACAATGGCTTGTTATGCCCAGTTCCTTCAGCACTTAATTCGTCAGCCGTGAAATATAGGTAATTCGAAGCGTGGATCCTCCCTACCAAATGCTCCATGGTTTTTTGTTCAATGTCCTGGGGTACATATGCCTCGTTCAGTACCTTTTGTAAGGCATTTCGATGAGGCTCTAAGCTTAGTATCAAGGACATGAGGGATATCCTTGTTGGAGTCTTCTTGAGTTGATCCACTATGCAATACTCACTATGCTTGATCAACTTTAGAAATTCATTTGACTCCTTCTCTGTTACCGGCTCATTCACCTCTACTTCATTATCAAGACCCACCATTTCTTTTCCTTTAGCCTTCTTCAACTCCTCAGGTGTAAAAGAGCGGCCACTCCGTGTTAGCCCACTAACCTCAGAATGAAATAAAAGGAGAGGGGCTTGAATGTTCGAGGTACAAACATAGTTATATGGCATTGCACTGTGATCTCTTTTTGTAAAGGAAGGTTTAGTCAAGATCAGCTTTGAGAACCCATTAGCCATAGGTTGAACTCTACAGACCTTTGACAATTTGTCTTGGCCTTCCATCATACTCACCTCCTGGTTGCCCCCCAGGGTTTCGAGTCTCAATTCTCCCATGAGTAGCATCTTTGCAACCTTCTGGCGAAACTTGACACAATCTTCGATATGATGTCCCTCCATCCTGTGGAACTCACAATAGTTATCACTTCCCAACTGACATGTAGTGCTTATGTTTAGGAATCCTGATTGTAACAACATATCGTATAACCTCTTCATGGATACCTTCAACATTTGGCCTTGATTGCCAATCTCTATCATGCCCACTCCAGAACTACTAGCAGTATGTTTAGGCAATGGATTTGAAATGACATTAGGTGGATCTTCGAATGATACCCACCCTATTTTGATGAGTTCTAACAACTTTCTTTTAAAAGCGTAGCAAGTTTCAATTGCGTGCCCAGAATTACCAGCATGGTATTCACAAGAGAGTTCTGGTTTGTACCACATAGGAAAAGGCGGTTGGATTTGCGGTAAATGGATTGGGGTTATTTGCCCAATGCTTAGCAATTTAGCGTATAAATCTTTTAAAGGCATTGGTAATGGAGGTAATTGCTCAGTAGTATATCTGGTATATGGCTTTTGATAATTGTTTTGGATATTAGGTGGGAGATTTATTCGGTTGGTTGGATTTGGGGACAAGGGTTTGGTAAAGTTCATGTTGGTGAATTGGGGGGTAGATGTTCCTGGGTTTGGGTAATTTACTCTTTTGCCTTTATACCCTCCTTCTAAGTTGTTAACATCTCCTTCTCTTCTTCTTCCAGCAAATCCCTTTTTTTCTAGAGGCTCCGGTATGCGCCCGGCTTTAATGCCTTGCTCTATTCTCTCTGCTACTCGTACAACATCATAAAAATGCTGAGATGAGCTGCCCATTAAATGCTCATAGTAAGGTGCTTTAAAAGTATTAGCGAATAAAGTCACCATCTCTGTTTCGATTAAAGGAGGTTGGACATGTGTCGCCTCATCTCGCCATCTTTGTGCATACACCCTGACTGTCTCTTGGCTTCTCTTTTCCATGGACATCAAGCTTGTTCGGTCTGGGGCTATTTCCAAGTTAAATTTATACTGTTTGAGGAAAGCCTCCACCAAATCTTTCCATGTCTTAATTCTAACAGTTTCCAACCTCATATACCAATTTAAAGCAGAGCCTGATAGACTATCCTGAAAAAAATATATCAGCATTTTATCATTATGGATCACTTCAGCCATCTTGTTGCAGTAAGATCATAGGTGCGTGTTTGGGCACTCTAAGCCTGTATATTTGGTAAATTCCGGGATCTTGAAATCTTTTGGTACCACGATGTTTGGTACCAAACATACATCAGCTGCTCGTGTTGGGTCAAACCAATCATTTCCTTCTACAGCTCTCAACCGTTCCTCTAATGCAGATATCTTATCTTGGCTTATGAAATTGCTTGACCTACTATCAACAGGCCCATCCATTGTTAAATCCACAGTGGGTAGCGTGTGAGCTGGCCGGATAGGGATGGCTGGCACAAAATGTTGTTCTGTTACTGAATCTGCCCCCAGAATTGGTGATGCTATGGGAATGTGCGATACGGGTGACCTCGTAACTGGCTGGGCGGATGTTCCCTCCCCACTTTTTGCTTTTAACAGTTGTTCAAGCAGATTAGACATCCGTGACACTTCACTTTTCACTGATTCTAGCTCGCTCTGGTAGCGGGATTCTAGGTGAGCCCTCTCTTCGTGTTCCATTCTTGTTCTGAATCTGGTGTAATGGACCTTATGTGGGGGACCTATGTTTCAACTGCGGTATGCAAATGACATATTATAAACAAATGTATGATGTAAGTAGGATGCGTATGTATATTTTAATGAACTGATTCATGACTTTCGTAATCCTTTAAGCAAGATTTCTGAGCTGAACTGACTGCTGTAAAGAGTATTTGCCAAGTTCTTTATTAGTAACATTCAAGTGGAAAGAAAGATAGGTTATAACCTTTTTATAACGAAACTGAAGCTTGTACAAAAAGGTATAAATCAACAACACTTAATACAAAAACTATTTTACAAGGCATCCCCTTTATCAGCTAAGTCTTCAACAAATGAAATGAGAGCCCCCATATATTCTCGATATTTTGTAACACTATTTCCAACTTGGGTAGCTTGTTGCATCATCCTCTCCGCATAACGAGCCACTTGCCCAATCTGTTTCGTCATATGTTTTATTTTTGCATGCAACAAGGCGTTATCAGTGATTATCACTTCATTGCTGGCCCTTAAGGCTTCATTGCTCCTTTCCAATGTTCGGACCATTGTCTCAAACAATGTTAATGTAGTCCTGACTCTTTGTAATTCTTCTCTTTCAATGTCTAGCTCAGCGATTTTGGAGTTCATCTTAATTGTAAAGCTATCAATATCTTGACATTCCTGGCGCACTTGCTTCAGCTCATGTAACTCCTTTTCTATTTCACCATAATGTCTTCTTAACCGCTTTTCTTGTATTTCCAACTCAGATTGTAGAATCATTATCTGTTCTTTTGAATACTCGGCCTTTTTCTGGTAATCTCTTCTATCCACCTCGGCCGTCTTTCTCATACTTCTCTCTTCCTCCAACTGTACCATATGTTGGGCACGTGCTCTTCTTTCTTCTTCTATGTCGGGGTGGACTTGTCGATTCTTCTCTTTTTCAATTTTTATCTTTCTTATGAAACCGCTCCTTTCTTTCTTCAAAGAGTCCAATGTCTCTTTATCTGTAATTATCTTGCTTTTCATCGATTTCTTTATCTTGATCAACTCTTTTTCTGTGAGCCCATTTTTGTGACTCAGTTTGTCATTTGCACTTATGAGATCTTTCACCTCCTCCTGGCTTCCTTTGGCTATTGCTTCAGCTATCTCTGCTCTTTTCTGCCATTGTTTGCAAGATATTAGTTGCTCCTCTTTCTCTTCGAGTTGTTGTTTTAAGCAATTCCTCATCATATTTTCTTCTTCTACTTGTTTTTCCAGGACTTGTTGTTGTCTTTTGCTTTTGCCAAGGTCTGTGCCACATCTCTCCAACTGTCTTCTTAGTTCCTCCTCATGAAGAGTCCTTTTTCTTTTTGGATGCTCCATTATTGACTCAAGATGCTCATGTGTTGAAGACTCTATTACCCCAGGAAGCTTTCCATTTCTCCAACTTGCATAATTCTGACTGACAGATGAGTCAAACATGCTGCCTTCTTCCCTTTTCACCAGAACAGGCCTTTCCCAGTCTTGTCGAATGAGTTCCATTTCTTTGAGGTATGGTTGATGTTTGAATAATCCCATGAAATCTGCTAAACCCAGAGTTCTTGGTGCATACTGCATTCCACCTAACTGTCTTGTTACTAATGCTGGGGCATAACTGATGTATCCCGTTACACCAATCAGGGGAACCCATACCTTGCTTCCACAACTCATTATACAAACTGTGTTGTTCATCCATGGTGCTCTCCATTTGAAGTTGCTTTGTGGTAGTGTAGAATACTTCTTTATCCATGCCTTCTCATCCCAATGTCTCCAAGTCTCCTCTATTGTAACTTTCAATGGTCGAAGGTCGAACCACCAGAAGTTGTTGAAGATGTCCCTTGGTGTCTCAATATGACTGATAATCCATAAGTATAACATAGGGACACAACATCTCATTACCCCCTTGCCATTTATTCTGCAATGGTTGAGTGACAACATGGTTTCGACCAAAATTGCTGAAGAGGGATTGATCTGATCATGCTCATATTCTAAAAATATGCTTGCGGCTTCCAAGCTGATGACCCCAATTTCAGACGGAAACAATACGAGGCCAAAAATGGCAAAAGCCACCAATCGGTATCGTTCGTCTCCTAATCTGCCTTCCTCAGAATTTTTCTTCATCCTAGCTTCAATGACCTTCCATTTAAAACCCCCATTAGCTATTCTGCATTGACTGATCATTCCCAGGCCTAACATCTTTATCACCTCCGCGGCTGTACCTTCAAAATTTTGTCTGAGGTAAATTCTGTGGCTTTTATTTGGAAAATCCAGGATCCTCTCATATTCCTCCAAGGTAGGTGTCATATCAATGCTCCCAAAAGTAAAACATCGATAACTAGGATCCCAAAAGGTTACTAGGGCTTTGATTGCTGTTGTTTGTAAGGGTAGCCTCATTAGTTGAGCAATTCTTCCATATCGCCTTTCGAACAGTGTATCGTCAACATATCTCATTATGGGCCATATTTTCTCCAAGTCATTGATTGTGTGGTTTATTTTGGTAATCTCGGGTAATGTACTGATATTGATTCTTGGACAGTTTCCTTCAGCTACCTGAGTCAGCTCAGATTCTTGCCCAAACTTGTGAAAAGATTGATACTCAGTCATGATTTCAGTTCAACTTGTAATGATGATTGTTATATGATTAAATGCAAATGCAAATAACAGGAAAGTAATATATGAGACTGTAAAGTAATAAAAATCCTAAGGTTACGTTCTATCATTATGTGAGACAAAAAAAAGTAGGTTTTCTACCTAGTCTCAAAAAAAGGTCTCATATCTGCCCAGTGACGGCCTTCGTAAAGGCAGTAATGGGGGCGTTGCAAGGAACAGTTAAAGCACGTATGCCCACCATTACCAAGCAGGCACTCAGATATGAGTTGGGTGTTTCACGCATCTTGAACCCGACCAATAGTCATAGGGCAGATCGTTAATTCCCCACTTAACTTAAAGGCTTGTGTATTCGTTTCAACAGATTAAAACATTATGAACATATATATGTACAAGAAATAAAGCGCGTAAGCAATAAAATAAAGAAAATGCATATTTAAAAAATAAACACGCAAACCACAATAAAAAACACAATAATCAGACAACAACAAAGCTTAGTCCACAAGGTCCCCAGTGGAGTCGCCATTCTGTCGCACGTGTGCGGCGGCGCGGCGATCGTCCACCCTCAATGAAAAAAAATCGGAATATTTATTCCTGGAAAATAGTCAGAGACAAGGAATTCTTGTTTCTATAAGTAAAAAATGGACTGGGAGTCGCCACCTAGTATTCTGGTTACTAGGAACCTTAACTGGTCTTTAGAGATCAGGTACGGAGACTGGTTGCGTAAAGGGAAGGTATTAGCACCCCAACTACGCCCTACCTAAGGTAGGCTGCATTGTTTTAATGTCTGATAACATCTAAGGTCGTGTTTGTGGTTTTTAATTTTATTATTCGGAATACGCATTACATGTAATGTCATATCCCAAGTTCTAAAAAAAAAATATATATATATATATATATATATATAATTTAAATTAAATATCCTAAATATGTATTACGTATAATGTCATACCCCGGATATTAAAAGATAAACAAAATAAAATTTTTGTTGTTTTTTTGAAATTTTGGCCAATATTCTCTTGACTTTAATAAACTAGTTATTAAAGCCAAAAATGCATGCTAAAACATTGATTTTTGTTTTTTTTTTGTATGAAAAATACAAAAAGATTTTTTTTTTGAGACATTTGGCCGTATGCACAAAAACATTTTTTTTTAATTTGTTTTTATATTCTTGAAAGTCGAAAACCGGGTATTTCAGTACCGGATTTGTATTTTACGACATAAAAAATATTGTCCGATATTACATAAAAATGACATAAAAACTACGCGGAAAAATTATAAATGAAACAAGTATTTTTGATTATTTTTTTTATGGGCCGGATGAACAGTACCACGGGACGAAAACGGGGTATAATACAGACGATATTAACCAAAATGATAGAAGAAAATGTGCTTTTTTTAAAAAAATATAAACATTATAACAAACAAAATAATAATAATAATAATAATAATAAATAAATAAAAATATGGGCCGGACCCAGCCCAAATGTATGGGCTGGGCCAACCAAGCCCGTTTACAGGGGCTGGGCTGAACGGCCCAGCCCAGGCCCAAATGGGCTGGTTACTGTGCATCAGCACAGTAACCAGCCCACGCTGCATTTTGCAGCAGAACATGAATTATTCACGTTCTACATGTAAGTGCAAGCCGGGGCAGCAGGAGAAGAAAATGATCGGTGAGCAGGAGGGTACCTGGGGCGGCGTCGAGGCGGTTCTGCTGGCAGAGGCGGTGCTGCTGTCACGGTGGTTCCAACGGCGGTCCTCCTTCTTCCTCTTTCTCTCTGTTTTTTCTTTTCTTCCCTCCTCTGCTGCTTCTCTTTCTTCTTCCTTTTGTTCTGTTTTTTTTTTTTGGTTTCTCTCGTCTCTCTACTCTCTTTCTATCGTTCAATCCTTCCCCTTCTCCCTCTCTCTCCTTTTTTTTTTCGGTTCCCTTCCCCTGTTTTTATAGGCAAAAACAGGGGAAGGCCGAATGGTGGGGCGGCCACTGTTGGCCGCCCCTCCACTATCTGTTCAAAAGGTGGCAAGTGGGCTGGTGTGGTAGGCGTCTTATTGCTTAAAAACGGGGAAAGAAGTTAGGCGAAAAGGAAGAAGAAAAATCTTCTTCTTCCCCTGCCTCGCGCGTCCAGGGGAAGAAGAAGACCTACAGTGCCGTCAAAACGGCACCGTTTTGGGCTTCTGTTTTTTTTTTTTTTTTTTTGCAATAGTGAATGAAACGGCGCCGTTTTGGTCAAAACGCGCCGTTTCATTTAAAAGAAAAAGGCGTCAAAACGCGTCAGATTTCAAAGAAGGCCCTCAATTTGCGCGCGTTTTACATGTTCGTCCTTGGTCTCGGATTTCTTCAATTTAGTCCCTAATTGGCCATTAAACTTCAATATTTATGCAATTAAGCCCCTGATTTGACCAAATTAACTTCCAAAAATTTATAATGTGACCCCAGAAAATTAATTTCTTCCAATTAAAGCCCAAAATAACTCCAAAATCAATTGTTTTTGCAATTAAAACCTCTATAAATTCAATTAAACCTTGAATAAAATTTAATTAAGTCCATAAACTTCTAATTTTGCATTTTTCTTCCTCAAATTGAATTTTCTTTATCATCGGGGCTCGCATCAGTCAATGATATACTGTCAAAATTTTAATTTTAAATTTTTTTTGAACATCCTCAATCAATTTTTGAACATTTTTAGAGCGCTCTGGTATTTTTTTTCACTGTTATATTTTTGATAATATATTTTTTTGGAATTTTTTTTTGTATTTTATTATTTTTTTTTATGTGGGGACCCAGAAATGGGTTACAACAATGTTTATAATATTAATAATAACATTAAACTTGAGTTAACCTTTAGCATAAAAGTGTCTGGACTATAAAACCAGATCCAATAGCATTGGACGTGGATCTGGCTACAAGGTCGTGTCATAAAAGTATAATAATTAAATAGATTAGTTAAAAAAAAAACCAATAGGAAGAAAAAAACTAATGAGAAAAAAGAAAGAAAAATATGAATTAATTGGGCTAACCCTTCAAACCAGGTTAACCCGTCATACCTGAAATTCGCATCATGAAAGTTTGATAATTAAAAAATAAATTAATTAATGGGTTAACCCATAATTAACTGAGCTAACTCGTTAAAAAAAACAAAAAAAAATGAAGAAAAAAAAACTTTTTAAAAAAAGACAGCTCAGCTTTTACTGTGGACTGCACTGTGTAGTCCACAGTAAAAGACTGAGTCCTTTTAATTATAGTTTAATAAATAAATAGAAAAAATTTAACATTAACAATTTAAATTAAACAAAAAAAATTAATTAAAAAAAACAAAAGGCATCAGCCTTTTTACTGTGGACTGTACTGTGCAGTCCACAGTCAAAGGCATAAAAATAGCAACAACAAAAAAAAAACTAAAAGCATCAGCCGAAAACTACTTAGAAAAAAATTTAATATTAATAAACTAAATTAATTAAAAATAAAAAATAAAAAAAACCTCTAAGAAGAAAAAAATACTAAATAGAAAGAAATTTAACATTAACAAACTAAACTAAACAAAAAAAAATAATTAAAAAAGCAAAAAAAATTTATGGTTAACTCGTCATACTAAGTTAACCCGTTAAACCCGAGATCCGTGTCATGAATGTCTGGTAACTAAATAAAAAAAATTGAACATTAACAAACTAAACTAAACAAAAAAAATTAATTAAAAAGAAAAAAAAATATTTTAAAAAAAAATTCAAGTGATGAAAGTTTGTTAACTACATAGAAAAATAAATTGACGGGTTAACCCATAATTAATTTGGTTAACCTATGAAACCAGGTTAACGCTTAATTAATTTAATAAAATAAATTAAACAAAAAAATTAATTAAAAAAAACCAGAAAAAAAAAAATCTGGGTTAATCCGTTAAACCCGGAATGCGTCTTAGAAAAATTTGAAATACGAAAAAATTTAACATTAAAATTTTGTTTTAAAAAAAATCCATTAAAAAAATAAAAGGAAAAAGGAAGAAAAAAAAACTTAAAGAAAAGCAAAAAGTAAAAAAAAAACAAAAAAAAATACAACTCAGTTAAAAAAAAACAAATAAAAAATGAAAAAAAAATTAAAAAATAAAAGTAAAAAGTAAAAAAAAAAAAAAAGCTCAGCTTTTACTGTGGACTGCACTGTACAGTACACAGTAAAAGACTGAGCAGTTTTAGTTATAGTTGAATGTTTATATGACCGGATTATATATGTTTTGTTGTGTAATTTAAATGTTATTTTTTATTTAAAAATATATTAAAATAATATTTTTAAAATTTTATTTTTAAATATAATATATATAAAAATATTAAAAATATATTTTAAAAAAAACATGTGGCTAGCAGCGGAACAAACACAGCCTTGAAAAGGAGGAGATGGAAGGGTGTGATGTCTGCCACGTGATAGGTTCCGGTGAGGGAATGTAGAAGACGGAGTCATGTTAGAGAGGGGGAGTGTACACGTGGAAGGTACAGCTGGGTCTTCGTTGGCGCGTAAGAGTGGAGAGCTAGAGAGAGGGCTTGGTCTATGACTGCATCTAGAAGAGAGTGACTGACGTGTATTGTTTTCTGAACTTATAGGACGAGATTACCCCTGCCTGTAAAAGCATGTCAATTGGCTTTTATTTCTTTTTTAAAATAAAAAAAAAACCCCGATCGTTAATCCGTTATTAGCAAGTTTCATATTCGTTGAAAACTGATTTTAAATAGTTTTAAGCTTAATAGATCCATTTACCTATCATATGGTATGCCAATGAATTAACATAAAAAATGAAAAAAGTTGAGGTGGGTAAAAAGTAAATAAAGGGAAATGATATAGACTGGACCGGCCTAGAATATATATATATAGAACTCAATGATAGGGTATTAAATTAATGCAAGATTAGTTTTAGGCTCCTCCAGAATGAGAATCCCTTGTTTCGTACTTACGTTTGTTTTGTACTTATATTCAACGTTTCTGGTGTCGTATCTGGTACAAAACGATACCCAGTTAGAATGCTTTTAATACGTGCATAAAAACGCGCACGATCATTTTAAGTGTAAAATAATGAAAAAGAGAATAATCTCAAATATTATTTTAATATTATGATTTGTTTTTTTATTTATCTATGTTCAAAGATTTTTTTTTTCTATGCAACTGGGATAGAAAAAATATATATTTTTAGTTATTATCAGCATTTATGTCCGCTCTGTGCTAGGTGGATCTATTAAGAATGATGTGAGAAATTTTACAATAATTAAAAATAAATTATTAAGATAATGATATATTATATCTATCTGTACTAACTTTAGCTAATCTATTTTATTTATTTTAATTTTATTGATTTTCAACTTTATATCTTTCAAACTTAATTTTTATTTTTTTATTGTTATTTTTTTTATTTAAAATAATTTATGAAATTAATTTATTTTAATTTTATCATCTTTCAATTTTTTTATTTATTAGATTTAGTTTTTATTTAATAAACTTGAAAAAAAATATTAATTAATTACTATTCAACTTATTTTTTATTATATAGTGAAATATTAAAAAATATTTTTCAAACAGAGTCTAAATTATACGTTGCAAGAGAATCTCCCTTTCCTTAACAACAAGACCACCCTGCTTCACGTGTGGATTGCTGCTTTCTACAGGCATTGAACTGGATGAACATGAAACATGACTAGGTGAGCATAGCAGTGTGATTTTCTGAGATAGAGAACGAATTAATTAATATGACTTAATTCTCTATTCTTTTTTAGTAACTCTTCTTATTTTGCACATCAAGGGAAATTTACGAGTTTTTCTCAACTAATTAATTATAGCTTATCAACTTGGATCGGTATGATTGAATAGGAAAGTTCATCCATTACACAACAAGAAAGAAGTAAAAAATTTCTTCATTATAAGAGAATGTCAATTTATTTTTTAGAACAAGAACAATGAAAATTTAAATAGGGCCTTGATGACATTTTTTTTTTTATGTATAGGCATTTTCATTTTGTCTGGACTTTTTATTTAATATTATATTAGCTGTTTTTTTAAAAAATATTTTTTATTTGAATTGCATTAAAATGGATCAGAACCGGTAAGCTCCTCAGTACTAGTATTAGGAGGATAAGATCGGATACTCTTAAAAAAATTTTATTTTTAATATTAATACATTAAAATAATTTTAAAATAATAAAAAATTAATTTAAATGAAAAAAAAATTACAAAAAAACTTTCCAACCACAAAAATCATCATAAATTCAGCGCAACTATAGAATTATTTTAATTTTTCTTTTGGAGGTTTCGAATTATTTTAGTAGGTGAACTGTTATTTTCAATAGAGTTTTGAATACATCTTTCACCATACAATCATTTTTTTAACCGGCAGAGAAATTTACCGGTAGATTAAAGTTCTTTCTCTGTATGTACACACACATAAGGCTGCATTTGTCTTGTGGAATTTTTTTTTAGATTAATATAGGTATTTGAACAAGCTTATATATATTTCGATTAATCTCACGTGTTTTAAAATTAATGATTATATAAGTTTCTAGTGGTTCTAAAATTTATAGTACTCGAACTAATAATCTTTTAAAAATAAGCTCCTGATCTGACCAATTAAGATTAACTCATTTTCTTGAACAATAGTTATTCACCTTACTGATCAGCTAATAAAAACATTTCTTTTGAACCACAAATGATGCATGCTAAAATGTACAAATAGTTTTTTCCTCCGCTTTCTATGCCGTTCTACAAATAGTATTATTCATCACAAGCGGCATGCCTCCATTGTGGAGTATACTACTCTAAGGACTCATCCTCTAATTACTAATTAGTTTGGATATTTTTTAAAATTAACACGGTGAGCATAAAAAATTAGTAAAATATAACAATTTTTTTAAAAAACATTTGATGATTCACTGGACCCAAATGTGATGGTAAATGATAATAATGATGAAATCATACCTCATATTCCTAAATTTAAATATACTTTTAGGTTTAGTTTTGTTGTTTCTGATGATCGGGTATTTGTTATAGATGTATGCCACAAGGATTTGAAGTTGGAGGTTGGACAAACATTTGTTAGTAAAATAAATTAGTTAATGCAATTAAACAATGGCATATTGCACATGTTGTGGGAGGGTCGAAAGGTTGCATTTTATCTCTATAATACTGACAAAGAAAACAAAATTTACATAATTGCATCCTAGTAGTTAAATATTTGTTGCACTAGATTTAATACATTTGGAAAGAGGTTAATTGTTAGTGATGTTGTGGCAGAGGACGAGGCCACTCAGACAAGTACAAGAGCTGAATTCAGTCATGCTATTACTGAACCCGAATCATCTATTAGATGACGTATACGTAAATAAATAAATATATTTAGGGGTTACTTGAATATTGTACTATTAAATTATTTTTTATTTATTTTGCATGTATATATGTTTTTGTTTTGCATTCTTGAGGCTAATTGTGATTATAAAATGTAAGAATTTGTTAAGTTTTCCTAGAATTTATTGATTAGTAGTAATTAAGGTTTCTTACAGGTTTTTGTAAACGAGATAAAATTTTGAATATAGCATCTATATATATATATATATGGGAAACTCTATTTAAATTTTGTTAAAATTATAAAAATTTTAACTCTCTAAAATTATAAAGTAAATTAAATTTTAGATTAACAAAAATTAAGATTTTATAAAAAATTTAGGCTTAAAATACAATTTTTTTTAAAAAAACTAAACAATAATCAAAATGATCTGACCATATTAATTAACCTGTTACTAACCTGTAATTTATTTAAATTATATTAATTAAATAAATCTTAAGTACTTTATTGGCGCATGAATAATTCACAAGCGCATAAGACAAACATCAAATAAAATTACATGCATAATAAAACGCCTACGTATGTGTGTGGCAACAAATAAACCGTCAGCATCGGACCTGACGGCTGCTGAAGCTCTGACCCCATTGTATTTTATTGCTGGGGCCATCAAGTTGTGGTCCATAGAATATAATGGACCCATACGTGTCTTTCGCTGCCATCATTATGTGGATGACGTGTAGTGAAACGAACAGCTCAGCCTCTCTCTGCACGTCTCTTGATAAATTTATTCAACAAGATCAGGGATATGCTCTTAGCCTAAGAAACAACGACCAACATTTAATTTTATTATTTACATCGCAAATAAATTGCTGATATCAATCTCTCCGAGCACATGTTGGTAATGGTAGAATGCGTTGCCTCGTTTGGATGTGTTTCTTGATTCTTGGTTAACTATTATAATATAAAACTTGTGGGATAGGTTTAAAAACATATTAAAATAATATTTTTTTAAAAAAATTATTATAATAATACCGTGTAAAAAAAGCAAAGAAATTAATTTATTTAAAACAAATACAAATTCAAATCATGTCGAAAGAACAATTCAATATTAAATTTCATTGCCGATGTGACTTTTTCTTTGTTTCCAAGATCGCTAAAACTAGAAATATCCCGACATGTTGTTCATTTAAATGTCCCACCCATAAATTGGAAAGTCGGTATCGTCTTGACAATAAAATAAGAGGCGCACATACGAGACGGGTTATTAATTATTATTATTATTATTTATTATTTTAGATCAATTTATACATTGATGGATTAATTTTACAAATTTTAAAATTAATAATTATATAAATTTTTGATGGTTTTGAGTTTTGTAAAACTCAAACGGTTAATTTCTATAGAACAAATCTAAAACTTGATTAGCTTTGAATTTTGTAAAATTTAAATTGATAATTTTTAAAAATTAAATTTAAAATTTTATTAGTTAAATTATATAACTTGTTATTCATGTTATTAATAATTAAAAAGAGATGCAGTGGTTTTATGTTTTAAAAATATTTAAAAATAATAAGTTTTATTGTTTTAAAAATACCATAATCATCGCAGCTGAAGAGCTGTTGGTTGAACTGGCGATCTCGAACGATAGGATCCGATTTTCTGGTCTTTTTAAAAAACAGTTTGGAATCGTGATATATATTTTAATATAAAAAATTATTTAAAAAATAATTATTATCGTACTGTCAAACACGACAATCCAGAACGCCCTCTGAGAAGCCTCGTCCGAACAGGACAGCAGTCTAGAATCTAGATCCACTACAGTCCTTGCTTTAGGTAAGTTGACCTTGAAAAATCCCAAAAAAAAAAAAAATTCCACAAGGATTGCAGCCCTCGAAAAGATAAGAGGTCCGTCCAGTGGTCCACCATGCCTGGCCAGAAGGCTCTATCAAAACTGTGCACTGTCAGTTGCTTCAAATCCAGAAATGTTCAATGTCATACATAGATTGATGCTTTGGCAAGAAAACACATGGAAAAAAAGGAGAGGCTTAGAATTCAGATACAAAAAAAGTTCAAATATTTAGTTATGGATTTGCTATCTTGACGAGAAGGCACGAGGCGGCAAAGATAATGACTTGCAGCCTCCGTTCCATCTCTATCTCTGGAATTTGGTTTTCGCAATAAAGCCATTAATCTCGCAAGTTACAATAAATTTCTCCGCCAAATCGACATCAAAGAACATACAGCAATTAAATTAAACGAATGGTTTTTTGAATTTGTTGGACTCCTGAAGCAGACAGAAGATAAATACAACAATTAAATAAAGAATATACAATATTTTAATAGATTAAACAAATTACAGTGTGAACTCTAAATTTACAAGTTATTTTTTATTAAATATTAATAATGAAAGTTGTCATTTTATTTTAAAAGGTTTACAAAGTTTTCATGTTTACAAAGCCTTAAATAGATCAAAATCTCTACCTCAACTAAGAAACAAAAACAAAAATCCAAAATTATAAAGAAAAAAAAGTATAAAATCCAAAATAAATAAGAAATCTAAAAATAAAAAGAAAAATTACAAAAAAAGTTCAAAACCAGGGGCATAAGATTTTTAAAATCTAAAGATTCGATGATCGTGTAACAACGCAATAACTACAATAGAAAAAACAATCTTCAAAAATTTATTCAAAAATTTCTAACTATCGGATTAAAAATTATAACCTTTATGAGTTTTTATTATAATCTAGCATGATCAAACCTTCTTTTGGTAGTGACCAGAGTTACTAATCCATAAATACATTTGCTAGGCCATTCTTGTAATTTGTTTGAAACATATTTTCATTTAATCATAGCAGACTCATACCTAATTGCTCATAACCACTTGTTTTATTCAATTTCTTTTCTTAATTCAATTTAATTTGTTTAAGATTTTAAAAACAAAAAAACCAATCCAAGCTAAATAAAAAATTCCGACTAAAAAAATTCATTATTAAATCAAAGCCTATAAAAAAATAGCTCAATTAAATAATAATCAATTCAAATTCAAATTATTTGATTTTAACAAACATAAAATTGAACCAACTAAAACCAAACTTAGCAATTTAATTATTTTATTCGGTCCAATTCACAATCATTTTTTTTGGGTTTGGAATTAAATTAAATCGTTTAACCTTTGGTGGTAGGAGTTGATTATATATTTTTAACTTCTCGAAGAAGTCAATTGGTGCCTTGACTGGAGGATCAACGACTGCTTGAAATAACTGGTAATAAGGATTGCTGCTTAAAAAACCTGATGCCTAAACAGCAGCGTCCAATCCGAAAGATGAGAACATATCCGAACAACCTCGAAGGATATATCCACCACCATGCTTATTCACTCCCTTTTTCAGGACCTGCTATCATGTTTATCTCACTCTTTTTATCAGCCAAGAAGATGCTACCAGAAGCACACCAACCGCCCATTACAACCTCGTTGGAGCACTGCAACAAGGATTGGCATGTAAGAGAGTGAGTCGGCTCGCCCATCCCATATTAAAACAGCATCAATGGTGATGTATTAGCTAACTAGAAAGGCAGCGTAGTTCATGCAAGCCCAGCTCACAGCAGCAGGGCTGGAATTACATGGCTGAGGCAGAAGACAATAACTTGAGAAGTGCCAAATAATAACATTAGAGGAGCAAGACTTTCCAGATACTTGTTCTAGCACACTGCTTTGATGGAACTACAAAATGGGTTCTGAGTTTTTGGTACAATTTAAGGAGTTACCACGCTCCTATTTTCTTCATCTTGGCATTTGGCAGCCACATGGATCCAGTCTCATTTTCTGGGTCTATACTTCAAAGCTTTCTATCTACCATTTTCTATATATACCTGAAAGGTTTCTGACAAGCCTTTAGAGTTCTCTACTTAAAGAAGTTTTTTGTTCATAAGCAAGGAAAATTAAGCATTTACCGTTTCACATTCTAGCAGCTTACAGATGATCATACAAGGCGTTTATCTAGAACATATTCAGAAAGTGTTGCTACCCAATTTTTGACCCATGTTTTTGATATATTTTCAAAAAATCTAAAAAATTAAGAAAAACAAAGAAAATCCAAAAAATATGTTTTTAATATATTTTCGTCATTTTAGCATTTTCAACGGCGTCTAAAAAAGAATTTAAATTGTTAAAATATTTTCAAACGCGTTCGACTTTTCACGCGTCATTTTTAAAATCATTGATTTTCCGCATTTGAGTCGACGTTGATATTGCTCGTTTTCAAAAAAATACAAAAAATAAGAAAAATCAAAATTTACAAAAAGAAAGAAGTTGAGGGACCAAGTTGAAAAACCTAACAACATTTTTGCCTATAAATACTGGTCTTTAACTCAAACAAGGGGGGGCAATTTTAACAATATCAGAAAAAAAATACAAAAAACCTAAATCTATCTCTTTCATTCCAAGCTGCCGGCCAAGATTTGGCTTCTCCAATTTTTTCCAAAGCTGCAGCCGCCCTTCCCTGGCTCAAACTTCAGCCCTACAGCTCCTGAACCAGCCGGCCAGCCTCCCCTAGTTTCTGACTCTATCTTATCCCCATTTCTCCACCAGCACCGCCCCCCTACAGCTCCTGAACCGGCCTGCCGGATTCGGTTTCTTCTTCCTTCAGCCACTCCCCAAGCAAACTGGCGTCCCTTGAACCGACCTTCAGCCTCCCCATTTCATTATCTCCCTCACCCCTCTCTCGGTTGCAGCAAAATCAACCAAATCAGCCTCATTTTCCAACAACCCGACAGCCAGCCACATTTCCACAACCCCCATTTCCACCGATCTTCCCTCAGCAGCTTCGTCCATCACAGCGGCCAGCTTCGTCCACCGCAGCAGCGCCCACAGAGCCGTCCCCGTCATCACCAGAACCACAGACCGGCCTTCTCCGGTGATATCTCCACAGCAGATCCAGCTCCTTCCTCAGCGGCGCAACAGAACCGCAGATCGGTTCCCTTCGATAGCGGCTCCTATCTCCACCACCATCAACGCCGACGATGCCCAACAACCCGATGTGCTGCAGGGATGAAATCGCGGGCAACGAACCGTGACCAACCCGAAAGAAGACGATCTGAAGAAGAAGAGGAAGGAGCAGATCGGAGAAGAAAGAAAGAAAGAACAAAAATCAGATCCGAAAATAAAGAAATAAAAGCTAAAAATCGACTGTTTGTGCGTTTGTTTTTTGTTGTAGATGATGTGGTTTCTTACCGTTTGCGGGGAGGGAAAAGGAAGAAGAAGCAGAATCCGGCCAATTTTTTTTTTCCGGCGTTCTCGCGGCGGCGCGTGAATCCACGCGCCGCCGCTGGTCCAGCACTGTTCACGCGCCTAGCAGCCTTCTTGAGCACTGTTCCTGCGGTTCTAAGTGGACTTCCCTGCACTTCTTGGACTATTTAGGGACTGTTTTGTAGTTTTAGAATTGTTTAATGTAATTTGTTTAGTTTTGATTTTTTTTTTGTAATTTATATTTTTGTAAATAGGGATGTAAAAGAAAAGAAAAGAAAAAAGAAAAAAAGAAAAGAAACAAAAATAATACAGTAAAAGTGAATGTGGGTGTTTGTATTTGTTTTTATTTTTTTAAATATATTTCTTAATGATAAAATTGCAGATATTAAAGAAGAATTTAATATTTTGATTGGATCACGGTTAAGAATTATTAACTTATACGTAAGTGATATTTCTAATTTCCGATGAAAAGACAATTATTAAAACTTCTTTAGCACGTCAAAAATCACGAAGCAGCTTACCTCAGGTAGGGTGCGTTAGGGGTGCTAATACCTTCCCTAACCACAACCAGTCCCTTACCCGCGAATCTCTAACAAGACCAGTACATCCGGTTTCCTAGCAGCCCGCAATCAATTACTAGGTGGCGACTCCAACGAACCAAATTCAAACATTACGCAACGAGACTTAAATCGCCAGCCGATGCCGCGCGCTGATTTTTTTGGGGTGCGACAGAGAGCATGGAGAGTTTTGGTGTTTCAGCATCGTAACTTGCTGTGTGTTTCTGTGTTAAGGAGAATTCCCCGTCCTCTTTGTACATTTTCTTCTTATTCTAACACAATTTCCTTCTCCATGCACTTCAAGAACATATATATTTGGCAGTTTATAAAATACCTTTCTTTCCATATGGCAACAAAGCAAAAGCAATTACAGTTTCAGTTCTATTTTGTTTTGTCGTCTTAATTACGAAGAGAGTGAAAACGCCCCCAATTGAGCAAGTGGGGATGGCCAAAAGAGAACAGGGGGAAGCAGAAGCTTTTAAAGGCAACTGAAATGGAAACTTAAATAGGACTAAAAAATGCTGAGCAAGAAAAGCAGTAAAACGCAAGGAGATTAGCTGTCGTAGCTTCAAAAGCAATCACCTCATAATCAACCCCTTGGAAACAAATGTAATCGGGGTCAAGCAATGAGAATGCAAGTCCAGTTATCTGCAGTTGTAGCAAAAGCAAAACAATTTAGGATGAAGCATTAAAACCAAGAAGACATGGAGCTTCGGTATAAAAATTGTAAATGCTAGCATATGTGGCCAGAAAACCCCGCTCTTAATCTTGAAAACCATTACATTTTCGTGTTCAAGAAAAACAATAAACCTCATGAATGAAGTAATTTATGAAATGAATTCGAACAAGCGAGATCCCTTTAAATGCAGGAAAGTGAGAGGAGAGGATCTGTAAGGAGCAGACTTGCACTAGACACTCACTTGAGGAGTTTATTTTTAGCTTCAGGTTTTTCTCTTCTTTTGTCTAATATCCAGGGAAACAATCAAATCATGAACAGGTTTTTATATATATATATAAAGATACTAAATACGCAAAAAATCAATAAACAAATACTACAACAATGGTTTTTCTTTTTCCTTCCATTGTTGATACAACAGCTGAGTCAAAACATGGAGAAGAGCTTGAAAAG
This sequence comes from Populus alba x Populus glandulosa, assembly GCA_033617975.1. Lineage (NCBI taxonomy): Eukaryota > Viridiplantae > Streptophyta > Magnoliopsida > Malpighiales > Salicaceae > Populus > Populus alba x Populus glandulosa. The sequence continues at coordinate 18,980,274 of CM066147.1, read as the reverse complement.
ACAAGAATTTGAGGGGAGAAAATGATCGAATAAAAACAGGCCTCATGTTTTGAGCAATGTGCCCACCTGGAAATCGGCGACCATCGACGTTCAAGATGTAAACATTAATTAGGTCTCATTCTGTTGACGGAGAAGAGTAGTTTTCCCCCCCCCATCTTTTTTATTCATCTTTAATACAACCAGAAATTAAGAGGACATTATAAATAATGTGTTGATCAGAAGAATAAATATGCAATCATTGATAATCTAGCCATTATCGGCCTAAATCATCACCGTAACAGAGAGTTTGTGTATGATTTATCAAGAGTAATAAATTTAAACCTTTAAAAAATAAAAAAATTTAATGATAATAACCATGCTTGATTGACTGGAAATCATAAAATCTATATTGTAACCAAGTTATACAATAAACTCGGTATCACTAGGAAATTATTATTTTTTATTTATTCTTATTATGAAAAAAATGTTACTTGCGGCATGATAAAAGTTGAGTTGAACTCTTAATGATTTTCATATCTTTGTACACCATATGAAGTATAACAAAATACTCTTAATGAAAAAACACATATATAAGTGAGAAATGTGATCATCTTTTTTATAATTTTGATAAATGTTGAATTCTCTAAAGCACTCATGAATTTAAAAGTTATTTAGGACTAAAATAAACACAATATTAAGAACTAGAGAAAATATCTAGGTAGAGAACTATGTGAGTACTATTTATCGTCTTAGTTTACACAAAAAACTGAATAGTTCAAGATATTGCATTCATTATTTAGCCAAGTAAATCTGATAGTATTTCACTATAAAAAGTTCAAAGCCAAAAACTACTTATAATGATATAGAAATCTACCAAATCAATATCTCTTAATAAATCTTTGAGTCTCTTTGAAACTTGTGAGATAATTTTCATTCTTGTGGAGGATTGTTGAAAACTTGTTTTAATTAAACAAATTATGGGTAAATGAGAAATTAATCTCAAAAAACCCTAGGCTTTTCCATTATAAAAACCCTTGATTTTTTTATATTTAATTATTGTTTTGTAATTGTTAATCAAATGTTGATAATAGTAGGAATTGATTATTATTAATTTTTCAATCTTTTAGCTTTTAAAATTCAGTAAAAAAAGTGGGTAAAGAAAAAGTTTCTAACTTGAGTTTTTCGTATTTTACACTCTTTCTCGTCTCAATTTTAGTGTTTTTCTTCTTTTTTTATATACTTTAATTTTCCTTCCAAATCTAAAGCTTAAACTCATCTTGTTAAGAGATATTTGAGTTGTATAATATTTAGTTCCAAGATCTTTTTTAAAAATGTATCTAAATCAAAGTGGTGTTATTGGAATTTAAAAAACATATTACAAACATCATCCTAGTTGCACAAAGGACAAATGATTCATCATTCACAACGATAAAAGATTTATTACTTTAAAATGTTTTATTAAGTACCTTTTTTTTAATTTAAACATAATTAATTTTATTATTAACATGCATGATATGATTTTTTTTATTTTATATCAATTATATGTTTAGCATGTATGCTAGTATTTTATTATTATTTTTATGTTAAAATCATGTTTGCTATTAGTGATGTTTTTACATGTTTATGTTGGACATCTTTTGTTTAGCATTTGCATTAGACAATAAATCGTGGTTTTACATTTCTTTCATTCTCAAGTCACACAGCATCAACTTCAGTAGTAATTCCAAGAGATGAAGCAGAGCAGCACGACATGTATATAAACAGGGAAATGGGAAAATATAGAAACACAATCTTACCTGGCAGCCCTCAGCAACGGCTAACATAAAATCCCCACTCCGATGGTCTGAACTCTCCAAGAAGTCTTGAAGAAGTAGAAAAAAATTCAGGAATTCTAAAGGACAGAGAAATTTTAAGGGGTGGGATGTTCTATGCTGGACATGGATGTATTTTAAGATTGAAGGTGTTCCCTTCGGTCTATTCAATAAATCACTCTATATTTTGGTGGCTTCTAATTACTTCTAAAAGAAAACAAATCCCTTAACAATTAACCAAATGAACTCCGGCCAGCACAATCTCTACCATCCCTGAATCACAGATCCCGCCACTCTCTTCTTTAAATTATGAAAAATACAATACATTTTTTTCTAACTGTGTATTTAACACGGTACCAGAAAGAACAGCTTTACTGCTACTCACGCATGTAAAGTGCGCTCATGGATGTCTTGGTCATAAACATCAAAGCTTTGTGTAAGAGCTGCGTGCTACGACTGCCTGGAACTAGAGATGATGAAGGCACAGAATGTTCGGACAGGTAACAGAGACTATCATTTATGTTTGAAGGAGCTGAATGTAAAGCAAGCAACGGGGATAAATCTGAAATATGTAATCGAGTAAAAATCTAGACCAATGATGTTCAGAAACAATGTTGTCATTGCAAAATCAGTGTCGCTAAAGAACTTCCAGTCAAGTTCTCACACCAACTGTAGTTCTGTCCAAAATTCCAAGTTTCCAATCCCATTGAACAAAAACCATAATATGTGAAGCCCAAAATCATAAAGTTATTGATCGTTGATCAAAAGCATAAAGCAACTGTAGAGTTTTGAAATGGGCTTTCAATCTCTCGCTGGTTCAATTGATATTGAAATGATGTTCACTATGGCCAGAGAATATATCAACACACTCAAAATTAGTGCCAATCACCGTGGACCATTGACTTGGACTGAAGCAAGGGCCTGCCCAGCTGCCTTCTCCAGCACCAGAATCTTGAGGAAATGATGAACAAGTAAGCTGTATAATATATGAAAATAACAGAAATCCATTTTAATAAGACGCTTCTACTACTCAAAACCAGTAACAGAGACAAAAAATGAAATCGATGGTACCTTCATAATAAGAAGCTACAATAAAACACGATGAACTAAGCTGATAAGCGAAATAGAGGGCTTCTTTTGCAAATTTGCAACACCCACGTACTCAGAATGTGATGAAATACCTGTGTTTGTACATGAATGAGAAGGCTTTCTTTCCCTTCGCCGACAGAAGAATCGTCCACAGGCATCTATGTAAGAGATAAGACAAGATCTGAGCAAAAGCCAACTTCTGAGGACACAAGATCAGCATCCAAAATAAACACCAATGGAGTGGATGATGGAACTTGCTAGTTGGAGTACTCGCTCATCCTAAGTCATTGTTGCACTGTTCTCATCAAAACCACGCATCCCATAAAAAAATGCTTTTACCAACACATTCAAATTCTGTACTTTCTTTCTTTGGAAGCTCTTTTAACCCTTTTCACAATTTGATTCTTTTTATCACCCCCATTTTGAACTTTCATAACTGCAAATTCCCACAGTTAATTCTCACAATTGAAAATAAGTATTCAAATTTTGTTTTTTTTTTATTGAATTATTCTAATATTATTATCCAGCTGGAGAGGTTTTTCATGTTTAATAAGTTAGTTTGGCTTGGATATTTTTTTATATTTTATTTTTTAACAAAAACTAATCGAGGAAAAATCATTCTTTAATAAAAAGTAATGTTCATTGAAATAAAAATTTTTTAATTTTGTTCTTCTAATTTTTTTTATTATTTTTTAACAAAAACTAATCGAGGAAAAATCATTCTTCAATAAAAAATAATGTTCATGGGAATAATATTTTTTTAATTTTGTTCTTCCAATTTTATCTAATATTAGATTTAATGGGGATTTAGTTTTATAATTTATTTTAGTTTGCTTTATATCCTAATATCATAACTCAAGCCGTGGATTAAGCATTTTGACTCAAGATTTTTTTGTTCTTTTATAATTTTTATTTTTCAGTTTTTATCCTTCAATATATGTGTTAATTGAGAATTAAAATTCATACTTTATTTCATCACGATCGCATGACCCGAGTCAAGGTTTTAATGAGTTGACTCGAGTAGACACAGATTTTTTTTGTCATTTTTAATTAATTTTTTTTATGTAATTTCACCTTTCAATATTGAATTTTGATTGAGAATTGAAATTTATAATTTGTTTTCATTTGTTTTATATTGAGTTATTCTGGTTTAATAGGTTAACCATGGTTGATGTAGGTCTTGTTTTTTCTTTTTTTTAATTAATTTATTTTATTTTATTATTCAATATTGGATTAATTGAGAATTTTACTTCAATATATTTTTTTATTTATTTTCTTTGAGATTATCATAGTCTTATAATATAGATCGAGGATTTTACATGTTAACATTAGTTGACATAGGTCAATCTAATATGTTATTGTTTCAATATTTTTTTAAAAAACAAAAATCTTGAAATTTTTTTAGTCAAACTATGTTTTTTTTTCCTGATTATCCACGTTATTTTTAAATATATCTAGTCATCTTGATAATATCATATCAATCCCTACATGATTGAATTTTTCTTTACTTCTTGAAAACAAGGTAGTAATGCCTTAATATTTTTTAATATTAAAAAAAATAATTTAACATATTATACTAATTAGTAAAAAATAAAGAAACCCAGAGAAGAAGTCTATACTCTATTGTGCTGCATGCTTATGGTGTTGGGCGTATTTGAGAGTGTGATTGATATTACTTTTCAAAGTATTTTTTATTTAGAAAAGCATGTTAATAATATTTTTTTTATTTTTTAAAAATTATTTTTAAGATTAACATATCAAAATAATTTAAAAACATTAAAAATATACTAATTTAAAATTAAAAAAAATAAAAAAATTTAAAAAATAAATTTTTATCGCACTACCAAAAACATCTTGTCATGTAAAAAGTGGCACTTAGCAACCACTCTGCGAGTCTATTGAATTCTCTTCTCCTAGGTAGTATGTAGGACCGCAAAACTTAAATCTAGTTAGGTTTCAATTAATCCAGTGCTCCACCAAACTGTGTCGTATCCGTGTCTGAATTAATTGTAGGCGGAAAAAAAGAGAAATAAAAACGGAACTTTTGATCGTCATTTTATGTTATGTTTATAGGAAAACTATTTTGAGAAAGAAAAACAGAACTTATGTTTATAGGAAAACTTGTGGACCCTAGCTAGCTATGTCCAGGCTAAAAAGTAAAATATTTAAATGATGTAAACATGTTAAAAAAAAATTATAATTTAGATTATAGACATGAGTCAATTAAATAAGTTGAATTATTTATTTTAATTTCATGATAAAAAATTTGGTAACAATAATAAATGGACCAAACTAGAAAAAATAAATAGTATAGCTCAATTCTCAACTTATTAAATATGGAATGATGGAATTGGAAAAAATATAAAACCTAAAAAGATCCATACTAGTCAACTCTAGTCAACACAATAAACTTGTAATCCGGTAATCAAGTTCGAGCCAACCCAGATGACCTCGCCAAGCTCGTAACCTAAATTATAAAATTAGGATATCCCAAAAAGAAAAAAACGATGAAAATCATAAAACTTATTTAAAAAAAAAAACCTCAATATCAATCCATGTTAATTTTTTAAACTTGTAATCTAATTCATTAAATAAAAAATATTTTTTAAATTTTTTTGTTTCAAGATTAAAGTTGTTATTTTATTGTATTTAAAAACATTAAAATATTTAAATATCTTTTAATATCACTTTTTAAAAAACTGACTTTGAACTGAGCTACAAAACTACAAAAACACATATATCCCCATTTAATTCTTCAATAACTAATGGTTCCTTAGAAAAAAAACATAAATACCACCAATAGCCCCGCATTCCTCTTTGGCTCTGTGTTTAAAAAATATTTTTTAAAAAATTTGATTTTATTTTTATTTTAAATTAATATATTTTTGATATTTTTTAAATCATTTTGATATGCTGATGTTAAAAATAATTTTTTAAAAATAAAAAATATATATTATTTTAATATATTTTAAAATAAAAAAAAAACATTTAAAAATAACTATAATCGAACACGCGGGACTTGTTAATTCTTGATGAAGCAAAAATCTAAGAAAATTATCCCAATATATAAACTAATAAAAAGGCAAAATAATAGCTGTCCTTGGATCAATTTTCGTATGAGATTTTTCTATTGTAGTCTGCGAATATATATAGCAAATTATTAACAAATTGAAAAAGAAAAAAGTTAAAATTTGATACCGATGAGGTAAGACATGTCAAAAACCATGAACACAAAAGCTGATCATGGGATTATATATAGCGTGGAGAAGTGGAACATGCATGGGTAAAGTTACTATTTATTTTTATACATTTTTATATTTTAAAAATATTTTTAAAAAAATTTAAAAATTTATTATTTTTTTATTTTAAATTAATATATTTTTTGATATTTCTATATTATTTTAATATAATAATTTTTAAAATATAAAAAATATTATTTTAATAAAAAATATTGACTTACAAACAGCACTCCACTTCTCAACAATTAAAAAATTCCATCACACCCCTCCCCCCCGTACATGCGGAGTATGTTTAATATAAACGTGTATGTATTGTATTTTAAAAGTATTTTTTTAAAAATTTAATTTATTTTAAAATTAATATATTTTTAATATTTTCAAATTATTTTAATTTACTAATTTTAAAAATAAAAAATATTATTAATATATTTTTTAAATAAAAAATATTTTAAAAAATAATTAAAACCCTACTTCCAAACAAACACTCAACAACAACAAACACTCAACAACATGCGTGGTATGGGCCTGCACTTATTATTTGTGATTCACTTTTCTTTTCATAAGCGAGACTGAGAGAGAGATCCTTCAGTCTATCTGATGTCTGAGTCTGACCCAGTAACGGTCACGGGTGGCCTGAGCCCTGGTCATCATCTATGGAAACCTCAACCAGAGTTTGATCGGTATACATATGCCTCCTTGAGAAAAGGCCGCCCAGTTATAAGCAGCGCCGGAGGTGCAGTTATCGGCACTTCAGTTTAGATATGATGGAAAGTAGTGCTCACTTCTCGGAATCTGTCAATCAGTTGAAGTTCTTAGCCCTGTGGCTCCTTTTGTGGTTAGCCGGCCTGAATTTGTCTTGCGTGGCTGGCTCTCTTCTGAACATCGGTCAGGTGAGATCTCAAGTGTTTGCATGCCTGATGAACAAGGGTCCGGTGTGTTTCTGCGAGGAGGGCTTGCCTTCCCTTTTTCTTTCTCCGGCACAGGGCAGGACTCTGTCTTTTTATTAATTTCTTTTAGAATCTTAGTTGCTAGCTAGTTCCAGTAGTTGTGAATTGTGGTACAATTAATTATCTTTTGTAAATTGTAAACGATGAATGCAAAATCTCCTCAGCCCATATAACTGTACAAATTTCTGTCACCTCGTGTTTGCAAACATAGTGACAAAAACTATCCTTTTCTACCGTTATTTTCTTTCTTTTTTGGTATTTTTCTGTCCATTTGTTAATAAATTTTTAAAAAACTAAACGCATCAGTGATTATCAAGAGACAGTGTAATGATAATTTTCTTATTCTCAGGATGGATACAGGTGTAATATAGTTTTTTCACCATCTCCATTACTCATTATTGGTTTTGGCCGGGGATAAATAGATTTTTTTAATATTTTAAAATCGCAGAGCAATAAATAAATTACTTTGACATTTAAGAGTTTTTTTTTAACTTTTTCTAAGCTCAATAAAATTATTAAATTATTCTTATTATAAGCAGAATTTTTTTATCAGTTTTCAGGGGGTTTTTTGTTTTATTTATTATAATTAAGTTAATTGAAAAATAAATTAATATTTTAATAAATATAAAATATTATTTAAAAAAATTAGCTAGAGCAGTAATGCATTCGTCGTTCCAGCGACACATGCAGCAACCCCTCCCTTTCCATATGATGCGTGTCTTGTTTACCTCCTGTTTACCTCTTGATAATTTATTTTTTTTAAAATATGATATTGAAAGTTTATTTTTTATAATTAATTATTGTAAAAAAAAATCTTTATTTAATGTTAGTGTTTGTTTTAATCATATTAAATTAATCAAACTTATTAAACTTAGTCAAGTAAATTACTTAAATCTCATATTTTTATTACTGTTTTTAAAGCGCGAATATTAACTTAACATATTTTCTTACATTAAAAAAATCTAACATGTCTTTCTCTTTCCTAGCTATCATTTATTTAGATTTCTTCACTTTCTTTTCTCTTTTTGATTTTTATTTAGCTTACGGGGATAAAAAAAAATTCATAGAATGAGACAAAATATGTCATGGTTTTTGAAACGACTATGTACTATGAAGTGGACAAAACAGGGCAGGACCACCTTCGTCTAGCCTCAAAGAACTTTCTTTGTCCGCTTTCTAAATTATAATTTCAGTGACAAGGAAATGACCATAACCAGCTAACCAAGAGAGAAGCAAACAAGTTGAAAAATCCACTGGCCCGATAAAACGTGTCAATATAGGCTCCCCTCCCCCCGAGAAGGTAACACGTGTAGTGCTTAAATTAACTGGCCGGATAAAAACAAAGAAACTAGTAGTAGCAACACCCATCTAGGATCTGTACTCCTTTTTTCCATCTTCCTTTTCCCTTCTTCTTGAATTCGTATGTATACACAAAACCTTAATTACCAGAACGCGGGCCTGGGAAGAACGTACGGGGGCTATGGCACCCTAGACTTTAAAAGTTCCGAGCATCTCAAGGATTCTGTAGTGTGTCTAGCATGGAGATTGTTCTTGGTTTTTATGTTATTGAATTGTTTTAATATATTAATATTAAATAAACAATGGTCGATACTTCCAAAAACAATTACAGAAGGATTCATGAACAGTAAAGTATTCCGATGATCGTCTGTGGAAAGCTTTCTTTTCCCATGGTACGGGAAGAACTGGAAGTGCCAAACAGGACAGCTCAGCTCACATTAGTTGCCTGTCTAAGCTGAAAAACCGACTGATCTGATCCATTTTGACAGAAGATTGAGGAGAATCATCAGTTACAGGGCTGCATGTGTGGCTGCGGTGGTGACAGCGATAAAAGTTCTGCCATAGGAGAGGTTGAAGGCAAATGACTAGCTAGTCCTCCAGCCGGCAGGCAGAGTAAAATCACATGGGGTTGTACAGAGTGCAGGCATGGATGGGATATTTATTATTATGTACGTATAATTTAAAATCACATTTATAAGGATAATTATGGCTGATTATGTATATAACTAAACTAATTCTCTTCTTAGATATTGAAGGGAATTAGGGGGTTAAAATATAGGAAGTTGCTGTTAATCTGTTTAAGTCCTTACAAGCATTAAAATTGTATTGTTTTTCATTGTTTTTATTTTTTTTGTTTTAGATTATAAAATAAATTTTTTATTTAAATTGTTATTTTTTAAATTATATAACATTTACATAATTAAAAAGGAAGAGGCGAATTAATTAATAAAATACAAAAAATAATTTTACAAACCATAAAAAAAAAATACAGAACATGCATACCATGTTTAATATTACATTCATTCAATAATAAAAAACACAATCATATTAATATTTTTTTGTCCACAATCATCCACCATGCATGAAGATACGTGACCATGTATAATCACACCTATTGCATGCTTTTAATTCAGATTATAGGAGTTATGTATACTTTAAAAATAATATTTTTAACATTTATAAATATTAAATCAAACTTAATTTGATAATTTTTCAAACTTTATAAATTTTATCTAATATATATTTTCTTGGAAACAATCAAGATTTAATAATAAAATTAATCATATTAATTTTTTTAATAACATCCTAAACTAATTTTAGATCAATGAAATAAGGAATTTTTGAAAAAATAATTTTAAAGATTTAATAAAAAAATCAATCATATTAAAATTCTTATTAATATCCTAAAGTGTTTTAGGACCAAATAAAAAAATTAAAATTTCAAATTAAAAACTCTATTTATTTTATAAAATTCATTTTTTTAAAAAAAATAGTTTAATTAAAAAAATTAATTAAATACTAATCCATTTAGAAAATTACAAAATATATATATTTCAGGTAATGTGAATTTAAGAGTATTTAAGCAAATGTGAATTTCAAGGAGGTTAAAACTTCAACAAGTAATAATCAAACCTTAGTCAATCTAATTTGTATATAAAAAAAGTTTAATTCATCTACAACATGGGACTAAATACCTCGTAATGGAAGGCTAATTAATTTCACCATTAGAGACAATTTTGGGCTTATTCTTTATAATACACGATTTTACTTTAACAAGTAAAAACCCAATATAAAACAAGATATCTAGAAACTTCTGATAAAATTCTAACTTGTTAAAGTAAAACCGTGCATCATGAAAAATAATTGTGGTTCGCATGTAAATAAAAAAATAAGTTGAATTTGCAAGCATTATATGAAATAAGGCTCAAACATCTTTAATTAACTCATTAAATGTCTATTTGACCTATAATAGACCTAATTAACACATGTAATAGATCTTTTGGTGTAGTTTGAATTACATCATCCTTTCTCTCAACCTTTTTAGAAAAGCTAATATCATGTTTGAAATTGAGTTTGATACAACAATAACTTATATTCAGGCACCAAAATTATAAGTAACTGAATCCTCACCCAACACCTATACCTATAAAGAGACATGAACGAAAAATATAGAAGATGCCATAAAGCTTGATTAATTATTTGATAAGTCAAAGTAGTTTAATGAACAACTAAAAAGTATGAACGAAACCTCATATTCATAGTAATACTTACTGAATCAAAGTTTGCCCCCTAAAAAAAATTAAATTCAAGTTAAATACTTCTATTTATAATAGGTAAAAATATCATAAGAAACACTAGAAAAATAATAAAAGAGTTTTAAATAAAATAGGAAAAAAAATCATAAACCAACTAGAAAACTAATACAATCTTTGCACGGTAGCTTCTAGACCTTATTGTAAGACCTTATTGATATCCAATTGACTTGAGTTTAACTTAATATATAACAAAACCTTTAGAAATTTTTGGTAAAGTTTTAGTCTAATCCATTGGCCAGATAAAATATTATACTTGTTAGAGTAAAATTGTGCATTAAAAAAAATAAACTTAAAACTGTTTGCTGAAATTAATTAGTCCACCATTGCAAAATAATTTGGCTCATATTGTAAATAGATCAAATTTCTCTTACATATATTTTAGATTGACTAATATCTGATCATCACTTATTGAAATTATAGCAACCTTAAAATTCATATTGGTTCAAATACTCTGAATAAAATTATTGATTGAATCTTTAAGCTTCTTTGCCCTTGATCTTGTAGTTGTTGGAACTTGCAATGGATCATTTATTGTAATTTGGATCGAATCATAACTGGAACAAAAACCAAATCTTTTTTTTTTAAAAAATGAATTTACTTTTGAGAAAAATAACTTTTGCACATAAAATTAATTCATAATTAATGCCAATAAAAATCAAACTATGCAATCAACTCTAATATAATTATTAGGTTTTTTAAAACACATAAATACAGCAGAAACAATAAATTAAAAAAAAATTCGAGAGTTCCAAGGGTCTTATTGGACAATGTAGGGGGTGACCATCATTTTCAAGACTTTTCGCAAACCAAAAGTCCTCTTGTCTTCTAACTATAGTCGGCACAAACCAAAAGTACTAAAAGTGAGAAATATTATAAAAAAAAATTTTGGAGAGTGGGGTTGCTATATCTTTGAGTACTAGTTTTTTTTTTTTTTTTTTATGCTTGCAAGTGTTTCTCTATTATATGTTCTATAACTTACATAGTTTTTCTTTACACAAAATATGAGGCATACCATTTTACTTATATGAAAACTTTATAACCCTATAAATAATAAAATATAAATTTGCTTCTTGAATAATATCATATATATTATTTCATAATAATTTTTAAAAATTTATTCTTTCAAGTCTCTGATTGATTTTCTAGGTCTAGAATTATAATTCCTTATATTAATTATATTTTAGTTCTTAATTTCTAAATCTTATTAACAAATAAGTCACACTTGATTAATTATTTCAGGTGAATTTCTAACCAATAATTCTTAATATGTGTGATCCATTAGATTCCTAATAAGTTGATCTAAATATATATTATAATCCTAAATAAATAAAATAATTTAATTTATTATTAATTAACCAATTGATTGATCTATATTTGAAGATTAAATGTATTATTTAACAAAATGTTATGATCCTTTAAATAGTAGAAAAGTCATAAGTGGTTTGACTTAATCTTATAGTAAGTAGTTTCTTAGTGTAATTATTATCCTTTCATCATGAATGTTCCGATTTAGATATTATGGCATGAAATATATCTACATTTTTTAAATCATGTTTGTTCTCAATACCATAAACATTAATCATTTGAATAAAATTTAAAATTCTTTTCAAATATAATTTCTCCTTTTGCAAGGATTTCACAATCAATATTATACCCAATATCTATTTGCTTGTTACCATTGATTATAACTTTTTGTCAAGATTAAAATGTAACATTTCATACATAAAATAACTTAGTAATCTCAAGTATAAAAATTACTTACACAACTGTCATGTAAGCCCTTTCATATATACATGTACATGCGATATCTCTATACAGCATCCTCATGCATGTCAGTTGAGTGTACTTGTCTTTCAACAAGCACATACATATTAGTTTTAAATATCTTTTTTACCTCAAGTTGTAAAAACAACTATTTTATTTTATAAAAAAAACATAACATGTATAAATCTCAATGACTCTAATTAATATACAATTTTAATAAAACAAACAATGATATTTAGGGAGAAAAAAACTTAGATACAATCAAAATCTCATAATTATAATAATTTTATAATTTTATTTATAAAATATTTTATGTTAAGAATATTAGATTTATTAATCAATTATTAAATTAATAAAAATTTAATTTTTCTTTATATTCATTAATTAAATATTAAATCCATTAATAATATATATATATATACACACACACACTTTATGAACAAAGTCAAAGTATCAAAGAAATGACTACTAGACATATATTCTAACACAAACACACCATCGTCTCATCCCACAAACATGCCGCTGGGAGTCAAATTACTTCATGGTTAACACGTTCGAACATATTTTTGTCATATGAAAAGCAACGGATTTAACAACAGCACGAAAGTGTACGATGGAATCATACAAACAAACTAAGCCAATGGAAACAGAGGGGGAAAAAAGTGGGAAAGGAAAGACCAGTCAAATGTGAGGAGATGTTCTGCGCCTTCCAGTCAACTATAAGTTGTACAGTGACTGACTGCACACAACCGCCCCATCCTAGAAAGCCATAGAAAGATACCATCTAGGAAACTACATGTTCTATATCTCTTGCCATTTTCTTTTCTATTCACATGCCAATTTAGTGTCAAAGCTGCTCAAGCAGATAGCGAAAGCCTGGAATGCAGACAAAGGATACCGGTAATCCATGGTGAACATATCTTTGCCAACCTTACCGAATTGAAGAATCACCTTGTCATGATCAGATTGAGCAGGCTGCGAAGGTGTTGGTGCACCAGCAGCAGGCTGCGTTGCAGCAACAAGCTGAAAGTTCTTGACAGAGGCAACCGACACTCTCCCACGGAAATTAAGGCACCAGCATTGCAACTGTTCATGCCATCTTGGTGACTTGTTCCGGAGGACCAGTGGTCTCTCCTTTCCCTCCTCGTCTTCTTCTCGAGGCCCAACAATGTTGGAGAACCGGGAACTGCTAAACTCAGTTGAATTGTCAATTGATTTCGAGAAGGAAATGCTCCGAAATGAGTCTTCAAGGGAGCAAGGTAGGAGCTCAGGCTGGCCTGGGACAGAACCACCAGGCTCAAGGGATGATACAGGGATTGAGTGCATGGTGCAGTGCATCCTTCGTGGACCCCGGGTGCCAAGCACATTCAGCTCATATGCAACATGAGCAATGTTATAGCTGCCTGTAGGAACCTTTGGAGAAACTTTCTTTGAGTAGAACCTACGGCTTCGGCCAGGTGGGGAAAGCTGAGCATTATTATAGGGGGGCTGCGTGTCATAAATTATAAATTTGGTTCCCAGAAAATTTGACCTGAAACAAGAACAATAAGCATTTCAACACAATTCTGACACATAAGTACAGCAATTCGTTGAACTTTGTGCATTTAATGTTTCCTTTTGTGCATTAGTCATTGCATAACTTTTTTTATTATTATTAACATGGGTGTCCGGGCCAGCTTGAGCGTACCTCAACTAATCTACCGGGCTCTGAAGTTAAAGACCATCGCAGAACTTCTTATAATGATACCTAGAGATAGGAAGCCTTAAAAGCACCAACTCACATGCTTAACAAACCCTTGCAATAAATGGTTCATATCAGGCTATTCATATCTTGGACACCTTGACCTCACTAGAAAGGTCAAAATCAATTCATCACTCTTTATCTTTAAGATCCTTGATCAAGTAAAATTTATATGATGCATGAAACAATCAATAGTTACATTTCTGATGCATCTGCAGAGCAAACAATTATCACCCCCTCACATGGAGAAACAAAAAGAAAAATTTAACCAAATCTTTAGCCTAGCTTCAGGTATCACAAAACAAAAAAATGACATTCCTAAGCTGACATTTAAACTTTAGTAGCATACTCATACACATGCATGCTAGCATGTGGCACCCATACACACTTAATCCTATACAATAGAGAAACAGAATATATTCCTAATAAAAACAAAAAAGAAATATGCAGTTCAAGTTTACAGAAAAACTATGCAATGAGATTATTGACCATATAGCTAGGTAATAAGTACACCTTGGTCTAGTAGACAATGGAGGTTGCTATATTATATTAGCTCTTAAGGGGACTGCCATGCATGGATTAGGCCAGTTTTGAACCCAAATGGAATGTTAATTAAACATATATTGTCTTCAAGTCATAACCAAAGGAAATTACCACAATCCAATGCAAGACTAGTATGACAATTGTAGCATAAATTTGGGGCATTAGCAACTAATCAAATATCATACAGAAAATGAACCCTGACCTTAGTTTTCCAATATATGTGCTGCTTGATTTTGATACGTTGTCTGCATCCATGGAAATTACATATTCTGTGCAAGTAGTTCTCCGAGAACGTTTTGCAGACAGAAGAAATTTTCCATTTTCAACAAGCAAAGCTGCAAAGCATTAAATTAATAAACAGCATATTAATATAGAATACTATAGTAGATTGAGGAAACTTTGTATCAAACAGTTTAGTTTCTGAATGAGAGTATTATAGTGATTTTTGTTATCTTTGGGGAGTAATAACTTAGATTGATAAAATAGAACTGGAGCAACAATTCAAAGAAAATCAAGAGGATATCTTAGAACAGCAGATTCGGTAGACAGTTTCCAAAAGTTTGCTTGATAGATATTTTACAGAAGAACTTCGTATGCATAGCCATTAAAAAGAATTTGCTACCCATTTACACAACTGACTTTTGGAAAAAAGAAATTTCCTTTTCACTAAAATCATAATGCAAGTCACTTGCACAAACTAATTAAAAAAAATACGTGAATCATTGCATAACTGTCTTTCCAGGCAGTAGGACAAACTTAATAGAAAGAAAACAAAACAGATAAAATAGAGTAATGTTACTTTAAAATAAACATTAAAGAAAACAAAAGCCGCAATTGTGTGTGAGAGAGAGAACACATCAGATGCATATCAATCAGGCATCTGGATCATGAAAACAACTTGCAGCAACCAAACTGGTTTCTTTGCAGCATAGAAAATGAATTGCAACTAATCAGAAAAAAAAAAAAAAATTGTGTCTAGCTGGTTAAATAACTGACAGAAGCAGCTTCTAGTTTTGGCACAGTAATAAGAAGGCACCATTAATGCAACTTTAGAAACATGATTAAATGTCATTAACAAGGACAAGCAGCACAGCTATGCATCACTGTAGAAACCACAGCATCATGACACAACCAAATGCATGGAGGTAAAAAACATTCATTACTTCCATCCATGAAGACCACAAGAAAATAGAGAGAAGGAGATTAGGGTTGGTAAGTTAACTGCATACATCAATATAAGACCACTATTTCAAAACAGGTCACATAAAAGTCATGACAATCAAATGCCAAAATGTCAAGAGGAAAGCTCACCAGGGCTAAGGCAAAGAAAAAGATGGTAAGTTAAGTTTGATTTGTCCCTCCTTATGAAACACTGGATGGTTCCATCCCTGGGCCCTGGCTATAAATGGATAACAAAAAAATTGTCAATTATCACTCTGTGTCATAGCAAACCCCATACAAAATAACTTGGTGCATCCACATCTTAATTCTCAGATAGAACCTTGCATAGACAGAACTTGGTTGAAAGGAAAACAACCTTATACAAGTATGAAAATGACCTCGTATAAAGATATTATAGAGGCAAGACAAAGTATGTACGAACCTCACCTGCTTCAGGGAAACAGGGAAGGTGATCTTCCCAGAGAACTCTGGACTTCTTACAATTTCTTTACACATTTCCCTCCAAGCCCTGCACACAGAAGCACAAGCAACAACATGCTTGCGAGCAGGCCATGTGCTCTCACTTGCCTCCAATCTCTTGATCACATCTCGCAGTAATTCTGGCGGAAGACCAGCCCAAGGACTATCCTGAATGACCACAGGCTGGTCAAGCAACTCACATGCTGAGCCATGAGATTTCCCTCTGAAATGACCTGGCAGCCTGACCTCAAAACTCCGTCTCGACAAGCTCCCAAATCCATCCCTCATGTCACGAACTATACTACGGAATGACATTTTCTCTAATACACTGGCAGCCCCAAGTTAATGAACACTTGAAACTGGATGCTGCATGAAGCAATTTTACGCTTAAGTGGATGAAAGATTACTAACCAAGAATTGTACACAACAGAATCAAACAAAATAGTTTTAAATTTCAGCTATAACTACAATGCTTACTAACCAAGAAAGAAGAGAGATAAGGGAAAAGGCACAAAGCAAGTAAAGAAGATTCCTATAAAAGAAAAGAGTCACATGGACCCAAAGCACCTAAAACACCAGACTTTTATCTGAAACGTCTTTTGGCGGGTTTTAAACTAATCTTTAAATCCAAGTTGCCATCAATTCAAACTTTCTTTTAGCACACTCTCGCTCAAATTAAGATTCTCAACAAAAAGGAAATATTTATAGAACTATACCCGTTTTTTAATTACAAATTATGCAATAGGGAAAAGAGAAAAGAAGAAGCAAACTCATTTGTCACTTAACTCAAATCTAACTTCCTGTATTGTATAAATTTATCCAAATAAACAAGCAAACCATATCTCTAAACAGAAAAGACTTGGAATGGGTCTCACACATTTTGGATAAAAACTCAAAAGTTCATCTCTCATGAAGAAATTTAAGAACCAAGTCTTAAAAACTAAAAAAACATAATATTATATGAAGATGCTAGAGCTTTTCTGTTTATCGAACGAACGTCACAAACTACACCGTGAAGTTCTGCCTTATCTACTTTTATCACCTAATTTACTTTTTGGCCCCTAAATTTTGTTAAGATTTGGGGCTAACATTACATTTCAGGTTCGGAAAAACATCTAGAGAGCAAAAAAAAACTAACCTTTTCAAACCCCAAAACCGATCAAATATCCATTCTTCAACTCTCAAACATCACCGATCATCAAATCAAGAACAAAAATCACAACTTTCCACATAAACTCTGCAACAAAACAACACTTCATCCTCACCAAAGCACCAATATCCAAAATGTTTAGCAGCCCACAAAGTGAAAAGCTTTGGAAGTTCAAGAAATCAAACAAAAAACAACAGTTTGACTATCCCAGGTCAGAAAAATGAAATCCTGCGCAACCTAAAATAACACGACGAATGTGTCTTGGAAATTCGAATCAAAGACTTAAAATTCAGACATCTTTCCGGTAATTATCTCGAGAGAAAAGCAGAGAATCACCGAATCTAAGAAATATATATACATATATATATATATAAAGAGGAAAAAAAGGGAAACAGAGAAGTGGAAGGTGGAAGCACTAAAATAAAGCATGATAGCTCACCATTCTTCTCTACAGAGTCAGATCCTTAGCTTCACCGCACGATTTCTCTCTCCAGAAAAGTATACAAAGACAGGCACAGGCAGACTTGTTTGATTAAATCCAATTTACGAAATTAATGCTAGCATAGAGGCATAAGAAAAAAAGAATTAGCTTCCTTTCATTTTACTATTATTTTATGAACAGTACGACTTGGTTTAAATTTAATTTAATATTATTGATAAATATAGCATGCCACTTTTGAAGTAGAGTAGACTTGTAATAAATTGTACTGAAGTGCAACTTGTCTCTTCTCTTTATGATAACTTGCCTATCTCATCCTTAGACAAATTATCATTTTGGTCCTCGATCCACGACGACCTTTACTTTCCGTTTCATTTATTCAACTGCCGTTATCCGACTTCCCAACGGCGTTATGTGTCTCTTCATCAAGTATCGGGGCTGATCTAGCTACCCTGTGGGCCTTTGGGCTACCTGGTTACAATCTGTTGGACTGTGGGCTTATGACTATGGTCCTGAACACGCAGTTGCTACAATCCACTATCTTAGGCAGATAAGCCCACTGGTTCGGTGAATTAACTGATTTTTGTTCATTTTAACCCAATGTAAACTTGGGCTTGCAATTTTATTTTTGTCCACCTTGAATTCAAGAACTTAAATATCATTAGACTATAAGTTTATTAGTGATTGAAATTGGAGTTATGTGTTAATTAAGTTTTTATTTTCAAATTAAAATGACCTATTATTTATTTAATATTTAAATAATAAATTTTCACATGGTGTATATCCTAAAGGGCTATATATTAAAGGTTGTATATGACATCTACTTTTTTTTTTTAAGAAGAGTAATAATTCAATATCTATTGAAACAACATTATTTTCTAATATAATTTTTATTTTTAATATAAATATATTTTTTAACAAGAAAAATTAGAGCTTTCTAAGCTATATTGTTTATTCAACAAAAAGGCAAAGCAAGTAGAATAAATATATATAAAAAAAACAATTAAACAATTTGAAATAAGGATAAAAAGGCATCTCTTTAATTAAAATCACTTCATCATATTAATGTGTTCCCCTTTTTATATTTTTTTTTACCAGAAAAGTTGTTTTTTGAATAACAACTTGTCATAACCATAAAGAAAAACTTTGATAAAAAATAATACTTTAATAATTTTGACACGAATATATTACAGAAGAAATGAATAATATATTGCTCGCGCATTGTTATGTTTAACTTTTTAAAATCCATTTTCTAATTAATTATACAATGGTGAAAAAAATATCTGTAAGAAAGACAATGAATAAAATAATGGAGTAAAAATACATTTTTTTGCCGGAAACTTCTTTTCTGATTCATAAATGTTTTTGGTGTTTTGAAAAAAAAATTATAAAAAGAGTAGTTTATTCAATAAAAAGTGAAAATAATTTGAAAAAAAAATTTGTAATAACAATAAAGACATGAACTTCTTTTTCATAGGATATCCATTACAGTAAAAAAAAAAAAAAAAACACCAGCATAGCTAGTTTATATCATAATTAACAAAATAACTGTTAACATTAAAAGAAAAATGCTAAGATCATATCTGAAAGTAAATGTCATATTAAATGATAGATAAAGAAATAATATCTTAAATACATACTTTGAACATATTATAAAATGTTAGGATGCAATATACTATATAAAATATTCTTTAAAAATATTATGAATTGTTTGCATTAGGAATAGTTAGGTTGTTGTTGCATAAATATTATTAAATATTTTCATGCTAAATAACACTATTTCAATTGTACTTGCAAGAATGTTTTTATGAAGTATTTGTTTATTATTGAATTATTTTCATGTTATTCCATTCTTATTATATTTTGTAACAAATCAGAAGAAGATTGTAAATGTTGAAATATTTGGCTTTCATTAGTGGAAGATAATTTGTGTTGTTAAAGATTAATTTATTTAAGATTGATAGTTTATCCAAATTAGTTAAAGAATTAATGTAATTTATCTTATGAGATATAGCGTGATTATTCATGTAATTATCTAATTTGTTTGGATAAATAAAAAAATTCATATGGGTTTTATTAAAAGAAGATAAATACAAGTTATCCGAAGATAACTATGAAGAAAATGTTTTTGTAAACCATAAATAGTAGTATGTTAAGAATGTAATAAACTAGGAAGCTTGAAGATGATGTTCTTATCCTTATCACATCGATATGTATATAAAGAATGACAATCAAAAGTGAGAGAAGCACAAAAAAAAGTGCAACACTTGCAATGGAGCAAAAGTGTCCAACCAACTAAAAAGTTACACAAAATTTTGTAGCATATACTCATAACACATGAGTGGAGTGTGAAGAAATTTCTCAATAAGAATTGTTTGCTAAAGAGTTAGAGAGCTTATAGACTCTAAAGGGAAGTTCATGTGTTAATTATTAGCAACCGGATATTTCAATTAGAGCGACAACAGTTTGAAGATCTTTAAGTGTTATGGCAAGGTACTGTGGTAGAAGACCAAACAGAGTTTTTCTCTTGGAAAACAAGTTAGTGAAGTTTCAAAGGATTTGCAGGGCTATTTGTTTCTACGGTTGGAACCGCGTTTCATTATTTTTTAAAAATTTGTTTTAGTTTGAAATTAATTTTTTGATATTTTTGGATTGTTTTGATGTGCTAATGTCAAAAATAATTTTTTAAAAAATAAAAAAAATATTATTTTCATGCATTTCTGAGAGAACGCATTTTGAAAAACAACCGCTTCCACATTCTCAAACACTATTATTGTCATAAATACTCCTCTTATAATCTTTTAAACTAGTGAGAGTTGTCTATCCTGGTTTGGCTACCCTAGAGGGTTTTTTTTTTTATCTTATAGAGAAGTTCTTTAAAAAATTTTCCTTTTATAATGAAATGACTTGTTCATTTAGGTTTTTTTATACTTATATTTATTTGGTTACTGATCAGTGGTTACAAAGTGTTAGCATATTACTTCTTAACATATAGGGAATAGAAACAGGATGTTCAAATGGTATCAGAGCAGGTTCACTCATTTTAGAGTGAGATTTGTTTTCCTTGTGAAACATCTTAGCATTGACTTTGCCACCATAATTCAACAGTGAGAACTATGTTTACTGAAATGCGAGGACTAAAGTTTTCCTCAAATCATTAGTCAAGAAAGTCTGGCACACAAATGAGCATGGTTGGACCAAGCCTGGAAATCTTTTTAAAGACTGGACTAGAGATGAATCCATTTGTTGTAATTTGAACAGTAAAGGTTTGAGTGTTATTTTCATAACAGTATCTCCTGATGAACTTAAAAGAATCTTCATATGTGATATAAACAAAGAAACTTAAGATATTCTTAAAGTTACTTATAAAGGAACCAAGACAGTGAGAAATTACAAATTAAAAACGCTAACCTCAAGATTTGAGGAGATAATAATGTTAGAAGATGAATCTTTAAGTGAGTTTTATGCAAAATTTAATGATATTATAAATTCTAGGTTCAATTTATGAGAAAAATTAAAGAACTAGCAAGTTACGAGGAATATTCTAATATCCCTGCCTAAAAGATTTCAACATATTAGTTATAAAATAAAGCAAAGATGTAAACATTAAATTAGTAATGAATATTGAATATCCTAGTTTGTAATAACTATGATATTTCTTTTAGCTTATGAACCTTTATGTTGGATATTTCACGCATATAGTTTGCAAAACAATATCTTATGCATAATAGTTTTTTTAAACATATTTTGAATTGTTAGGATACAAGATACTACATGAAATATTCTTTAAAAATATTATGAATTGTTTGCATAAAACATGTTAGGGACTGTTAGGCTACCGTTGCATAAATATTATTAATTGTTTTCATGCTACATAATATTGTTTTAATTTTACCTGCATGTATATTTTAATGAAGTATCTGTTTATGATTAAATTATTTAAACTATTTGCATGCTAATTCATCCTTATTATGTTTGGTCACAAATCAACTAAAAGAGAGAAACATTTGGCTTTGATTAGTGAAAGATTATTTACATTGTTAAAGATGAATTTATTTAAGATTCACCGTATATCCAAATTAATTAAAGAATTAGTCTAGTTTATCTTATAAGATATAGTGTGATTATTTCTGTAACAATCTAGTTTGTTTGGATAAATAGAAAGTTGAGATAAGTTATATATATATATATATATATATATATATATATATATATATATATATATATATATATAATTTATCCAAAGATAATTGTCATAAAAGTATTTTTGTGAACTATGAATAGCAATTTGTTAAAAACATAACAGACTAGGAAGCCTGAAGATAATGTTCTTATCCTTATTACATGAATATGTATATAAAAAAGAACCATCATAAACAAGAGGAGCACAAAAAAAAGTGCAGCACAGGGTAAAACATCATTTACAGTAGAGTTAGAGTGCTCAACTAGCTAAGAAGTTACATAAAGTTTTGTAGCATATGCTTTTGACATACAAGTGGAGTGTGAAGAAATTTCTCAATGAGAATTGTTTGCTAAAAAGTTGAAAAGCCTGCAAACTTCTAAGAGGAGTTCATGTGTTAACTATTAGCAACTAGATGTTCTAGTTAGTATGACAACAATTTAAAAATCATCAAGTGTTCTAGCAAGCTACTGTGGTAGAAGACAAAACAGAATGTTTGTCTTAACAAGTAAGATAGTCTACTTACAAAGAATTTATAGTCATAAATACTTTTTTTTATAATCTTCTAAACTAGTGAAAGTTATTTATTTTGGGTTTGGTTGTCCTAAAAAGTTTTTTATCTTCTAAAGTTTTTTTTTCGTAACAAAATAACTTGTTCATTAAAGTTTTTTGTACTTGTATTAAGTTTTTTGTACTTATATTTATTTGGTTATTGATTGGTGGTTGTAAAATGTTAGCAAATTATTTCCTAACAGAAACAGAATGTTTCATCTTTTTACACCAAGAAAGTATGCATGCTAGAATTATAATTCAATCATTTATGCTAGTTTATATATTTGTTTAGTAAGCTTGCCATCTTTTTGTTATAATTACAAGTTGATATATTCTTATTATATTACATATTTATAAACTAAACATATTTTACACTGTCTAATTTATTTGTAAATTTTGAACATCAATACAAAGAACAACACAATCTATAAAATTGAACTGCTACTGTCAACACAACCCCTTAACTATACTATTTTTTAATTATTTTCCCAACCATGCTATTTAATAGTTACCAGAAATAAGGAACCTGGCACAAATTACTTTCAATAAAATATTCGTTCGTGTACCCAAAACCATCGCTTATGATTCGGCAAGGAAAGACAGGCCAGTACCAAAACCATCATTTAGCAGCCTGTAGCCGTACTTTGTGTAGCCAGCCCTTAGAAAGTTTAATTCAATTATAAATGAAAGAGTGTAAAATTAGAGGGACCAAGACACCCTTTCGTCTCATCCCAGATTACAGGTCCTCGGCAGTCGAATTGCTTGATGATTAGACATTGTCTAGACATAGTTTTGTAATATTACAAGAACGAAGTTTAACAATATATAAAAACATGATGGAATCATTCAAAGCAAACTAATCCAACTGAAACATGAGAAAAGGGAGACAAAGGAAAGACCCCTCCAATGAGAAGCGGTTTTTTGCACTTTACAGTCCACCACTACTTGTACAGTGACTGCATGCAGCTACGACCACCCCATCCTAGAGAGCCCTAAAAGAAATACCTTGCCAATTAAATGTTTCTATAGTCGATACCATTCTCTTTTTTTCTTTATTCACAAGCCAATTTAGTGTCAAAGCTGCTCAAACAGATGGCGAACGCCTGGAACGCAGACAAAGGATACCGGTAATCCATGGTGAACATATCCTTACCAACCTTACCAAACTGAAGAATGATCTTGTCATGATCAGACTGAACAGGCTGTGATGGAGTCGGTGCACCAGCAGCAGGTTGCGTTGCAGCAATAAGCTGGAAATTCTTGACAGATGCTACTGTCACTCTCCCACGGAAATTGAGGCACCAGCACTGCAACTGCTCATGCCATCTTGGTGCCTTGTTCCGAAGAACAAGTGGCCTCTCCTTTCCCTCTTCATCTTCTCGAGGCCCAACAATGTCAGAGAACCGGGAACTGCTAAACTCGGTTGAATTGTCAATTGATTTTGAGAAGGAAATGCTCCTAAACGAGTCTTCAAGGGAGCGCGGGAGGAGCTCAGCCTGGCCTGGGACAGACCCACCTGGCTCAAGGGATGATGCAGGGATAGAGTGCATGGTGCAGTGCATCCTTCGTGGACCCCTGGTGCCAAGCACATTCAGCTCATATGTAACCTGAGCAATGTTATAGCTGCCTGTAGGGACCTTCGGAGAAACTTTCTTTGAGTAGAACCTGCGGCTTCGACCAGGTGGTGAAAGCTGAGCATTGTTGTATGGCGGCTGTGTGTCATAAATTAAGAACTTCGTACCCAGAAAATTTGACCTGAAACAATAACAATAAGCATCTCAACACAACTTGTGATGCAACAACAATTTGCAGAACCAACAATCTCATCCAAGTTCATTTGATATCTGCAACCACATATTCACAATGTTCCAATTGTGCAAAGTCATTGCAGAGCTTGCTATAAAGATATCCATAGAATGGAAGCCTTAAAAACACCACCTTAAATGCTTAAAAAGTCCTTGCATATGATTCACGTGAAGCAATTAACATCAACCACGGGAAACAAACTACCATGGCCTCCCAGGGATGGTTCAAATTCACAAGTCTAATCTTTAAAATCATCAACTAGTTACATCAGTATTATGATACATGACCATCCTTAGTAGTTACATCCTCCTGGCACATCAGAAGAGAGAACAATTATCATCCCTGCCCATAGAGAAACTCTAACCGCACTAAATAAAATCTCTAAACCTGATTTGTAACCTAGTTTAAGGAACTTCAACATGAACAGAATGATGCTAATTTTACCCTTGAACTAAAAACATGTAAATATTACTTCTAAACAGCTAGTATTTGGCGCCAAACACCAACTCCTATAACATAGACAAATGTAATATATTTATAATACAAATAATAGGGAAAATAAAGTTCAGATTTTTTTTATAAAAAAATGGATTATATGGCTTGGCAACAGTACACCTTGTCTGGTAGATAATGGAGGATAGTTGCTAATGCTATACTATATCGGCTCTTTAAGGGATTGCTATACAGGAATGAAGGGCGCTTGGGAGTTGGGATCCATAGAAAATTTTAACTATAACTATATTCAATCTTCATGTCCGAGAAGGGAATTACCCTAATTTCAGGCAAGACAGTGCAGACAATAGCTGGTCAAGCTTAGGACTTCAGCAAGTCAGCAAATATTGGCCTTGAAATTAACTCTTACCTCAGTTTTCCAATATAAGTGCTGCTTGATCTTGATATGTTATCTGCATCCATGGAGATAACATACTCTGTGCATGTGGTTCTCCGGGTACGTTTTGCAGACAGAAGAAATTTCCCGTTTTCAACAAGCAAAGCTGCATAGGCATGCCATTAATCAACAGCATATTCATATAGAAGATAGGGAATTAGGAAAACTGTGTCAAACAGCTTCAGCAGCTAAATAGAATATTACAGGAAATTTTATCATATTTAGGAACGGATAACTTGGATTGAATACAAAAATAACTGGACAAGGTATTGGATTCAAGAAAGCTTATGAGGACACATTTAATAGTGAGAAAAGTCACCTGACAATACAAAACACCACTACTTCACATAAAAAATTCAATTAACCAGGATTTACAATGTGCTTGGACATATACATGAGTGTCCGTGCATGCACACGAGTGTGTAAGTGAGTCGGAGAGGACATCGAGAGCACATAAATAAGAAATTTGGAGTACTGATACAACTTGCATCAACCATGCTGGTTTCTTCACAACAGAGAAGATGAACTACTAAAAATCAGAACTTTGCTTCTAGCTGGTCAGTTTGACAAATGGCATGAAATATGCTATTCATTCTGTTAGGAAGAATAAGCAGCGGGGCTATGCATTGTGGTAAAAGGTTTAGTAACAGCAAATTATCCAGTTACATCAGCATAAGATCATGATTTACAAAATAAAGCAGAGATAAGCTCACCCGGGCTAAGGCAAAGGAAAAGATGGTAAGTTAATTTTGATTTGTCCCTCTTTATGAAGCACTGGATAGTTCCATCTCTGGGCCCTGGCTGTAAATGGATAGAAAAAAAGATTTTTATCAGTTATCATTTTGAAACACACAAAATCCTTTATTTAGATCCGTGTGTTTATGCTCAGGTGAACATCTTGCAGATACGAAAGCCAGTTACATGCAGAACATTATAAAAATTTCTTTAAATATTGATATTACCCAGGCAAGAATAAAAATGCAAAGATCTTACCTGCTTTAGGGAAACTGGGAAAGTGATCTTGCCAGAGAACTCTGGATTTCTGACAATTTCTTTGCACATTTCTCTCCAAGCCCTGCACACAGCAGCACAAGCAACAACATGCTTGCGGGCAGGCCATGTGCTCTCACTAGCCTCCAACCTCTTGATCACATCCCGCAATAACTCAGGAGGAAGACCAGCCCAACGACTATTCTGGATGACCTCTGGCTGGTCATGCAGCTCACAAGCTGAGCCATGAGATTTCCCTCTGTGATGACCTGGCAGCCTGACCTCAAAACTCCGCCTCGACAAGCTCCCAAACCCATCCCTCATGTCCCGAACTATACTGCGGAATGACATTTCCTCTAATACACTTGCAGAATAAGTTAATGCTCGCTTCAATGTGATCGCATGAATTATATTTACAGTCAAGTGTATGGATGATCACAAACCAGAACACGAGAGGACAACTGCAAATCAACAAAAATTGTTTTAAGTTCAGCTATAGCTACAATGCTTACTATAAAAAAAAGAATAGAGATAGATGACAGACAAGGGAAAAGCACTAAGCAAGTTAAGAAGATTCCTATAAAAGAAAAGAATACATGGAACAAAAGCACCTAAACTGTCAGATATGTTTTAAACCAACCCTTAAAATCCAAATTGCAATCAGTTCAAATCTATCTACCCAAAATAGTACACTCTGGTTCAAATTAAGAATCTCAAAAAAAGGAAGCAAACCCATTTGCCAATTAATTCAAATTCTAACTTCATGAATCATGAGAACTTATTCAAATAAAGAATCTAATAAAAAAAAGTGCAAACCATATCCCCAACGCCGTAATTTTTTTTTTAAGAAAAAAAAAGGACTTTAACTGGGTCTTAAGTTAGGGTTCATAGATAGCAGAACCACCGGAACATTTTGGATGAATTCTTCCAAAGTATATTTACAACAAGAACCAACCCTCAACCTGAGCTTCTAAAGTTTATCTGCTGCAAAAAAATATTCTTTAAGAAGTAATCACTAGAGTTTATCAAGTGACGTAATCAGCAACACGAAGAGGGATGATGCCTTAACTTCTGCTAATACCGAGCTTCTTCCTTTTGTCTTAATTTTTTTTGTGAAAATACGAAATGAGTATCATCGGACTAGAATTCTAACATGTCTGAACTCTCAACTAGGCATTTCAGGTTCGAATAAAAAAAGAAACAAACTTTTATACCACAAAAACTGATCAATTATCCATTCTTCCACTTTTAATCTTCACCGATCAGCAAAGATCAGAACTTTTTCATACAACTCTGCAGCAGAAACAACACTTTATCCTCACCCGTTCACCAAATTTACAAATGCTTAAATTATATAAAAAAAAAATGTCCGAATGTTTAACAAAACATGAAAAAAAATAGCTAAAAAAGTTCAAAATCACGATAAAAAAACCAACTTTATTATCCCAGGTCAGAGAAATAAAACCTTTCACCAATTATAAAAATAGAAAGAAGAAATTGGGTCCTTATTTCTTGTCAAAGACTCGAAATTTGGACTTTTTCTTGGTAACTTTCTGGAGAAACAAACAGAAAAATCTCCGAATCTAAGATACAGATCTTGAAAAAGAAACCAAAAGGAGAGAGAGGGTAACAGAGACAGAGAAGTAGAAGTGCAAGCTGTAGAGCATAATAGCTCACCACTCTTCCTCTACTGTGACAGATCCTTACCTTTACAACACTATCGCTCTCCCTCTATCTGTTTTCTCTCTCTTGTTTCTCTCTCTAGAGACGGCTCCAACAGCAGGAACAGGCGGACTTGAAATTTGATTAAATCAAGTTCAGAAGAACAAGCATGGAATAGGGAGTTAGCTTCCTTTTTATGATGTCCCTTTTTTTGAATGCAGAGGAGCACTTGTAATTAGTTTAACTATTTTTTTTTTATTATTTGTTTAAAACGCGGTGCCATTCTTTCTTTTGTCAAATTATGTTTTGGTCCTCGAAACAGGTGGCCTTAATTTTCGACCAAACCCATACCTTCGTCCCTCTACTTGTTTCAAAACGTTGGTTAGATTCATGTGTTAATGTCTCGGTCAATGTAGCCCAATTGAGATGATGTCAGTGAATTTGGATAGTGTTATTATTTTCTGTACATATATTTAGAATTTAATTTTTTGGTATGATATATGAAGCTAAAACGTGGATCTCACTTACCTTGTCCAACCCTCTCTCGAAAGGCATGATGTTTTTTTTAAAAAATTGAATAACTAATAAATTATTAGTTTAGAGAATAAAGATGAAGGACAGAAATTAGTAAGAAATTTATCTTCTTCTTCTTTTTTCCTTTCGATTTGTTTTTATCATGAAATTTACCTTTGCTGTTAGTAACTTTAATAACTGCATTTTCTTTCTCATGAATTCATACTAATTTACTGGACCGTGTTCCGTCAGGGGTTAAATCAAGATTTTTAAAACTTCTAAAAAATATCATGAACATTAGGAATTCTTTAGCAGTTTAGCAGGTCAACTTTGAAACTTCTCCCTTTAATTTTCAATTAAATTATATAAAAGTTAGTTTAATATAAATTGGTTTATTTTATGAGTCCAAACATAACTTTAATTATAGATAAAAACATGGTTTAGTTTTTAAAAAAACTTCAAGATGATAGATTTTTAAAAAAAACATTGAGACAAAGCCAAATTAGATTGATTCTAGGTCTCCCTGCGACCCGGATCATGGACTCTACTAGGTTTAATAATTTTTTTATTTTTATAAAATAATAATAATAATATGAGAAAATACATACTCGTAAAATCCTACACTAACCCTGAAATAATATTTATCTAGGATTGTGATAACCTTGTAAAATATAAATTATCAAGTCTATTTCTCAACTAATTTAATACTAAAATCAATTAAAAAATTTAAGGATCAAAAACAAAAAATATATATTGGATTTAATGGGTGAACTCTTTAAACCTATGAATTGGGTAACTCGGGTCAACATGTTAAAACCTCAAGTTAGGTCATGGACTCTATTGGGATTAATAATTTTTTTTGTTTGAAACTATTATTTATATAACTATATGATTAAAAAATAGACAATTAAAGAATCAAGCATCAACTCAATAATGAAATCTTTTTTTGAAACCACGATAAGCTCATATAAAGCAAAATGAAACAAATTATAAAATTCAATTCTTAATCAACCCAATATCAAAAAATAAAATAGAAAAATAAAAGTTAAAATTGTCAAACCTGTGAACATATTAGTAAATTTTCTAAAATTTAATAACATGGGGTTTTCTTAAAGTACTTTTTAAAACTATATAATAAAAAATAGATAATCATAAAATCGAGTTTAATTAAAAGAAAAAACAAATGGTACTCTATCAAACCTGCGAATCGGAGCAACCAGGGTTACCCCACCAATCTTGCAAATTAAGTCATTGACTCCACAAAACTTGACAACTTAGTTTTTTTTAAAACCATTTTTTTTATCTAACTATTTCTTTTAAAGAAAAATAGACTATGCCATGATGCTAGGGTATTTTTTCGATACCAACTCAATATTGAAATATTTTTTTGATATCACTATAACTATAAAAAAGACAAATTAAAATAAATTATCAACTCTAAATTTCAATAAGCATATAATATAAGGACTAGATATAAATTTTTTTAAAAATATCAATAACCCAAAAAAAAGAAGAAGGATCAAGACAAAATAAATAAAAAAAATAAATAAACATTATAGATTACTATTGTAATCCATAGTGTTTATAGGTGTGGGGAAACAATTTTTCCTCCGCATCTTTTAGCTTTTGTTATTGGTTATGTGACCCGCACTCCACTCTAGATCAGATAAAAACAATTGAACATAAAAATGATATTAAGGCGACACAATTGTGTTTTTTAAAAAGGGAAACAACAAACATCGAACGAGAAAACTAATATCGAGTGATAAAAATAATAATAAAAAAAGAAAATAAGCTAAGAAAAATGATGCATACCCATGTTAACTCATTAAGCCTTTAACCTAAGTCAATTGACTAGAAGCAACAAATTTGAAAAAACTTCAAAGTTCAATCTTCAATTAAATAAATATCGAAAGAAGAAATTGAAAAAAAAAACTAAACATAAAAAACAAGAAAAAAAGCAATTATATATAAAAAAAAGCTTTAGTCCGTCTGGGTCAACCCGCTAAACTCACGAGTCAGGTTGTGAGATCATGATAACCCAACAAAAAAAAATCATGAAACCTAATTTTTTTAAAAAAAAAAAACAAACAACGTTGAATCATGAGATGAAAAAAAAGTTCAATTTTAAATGCCAACCTTGTCCTGGGCCATTTGATCAGAAGCACCAAATATGAGAAAACTACAAAGGCCAATTATCAATAAAGCAAATAATGAATAAAGAATTTTTTAAAAAAAATCAAACACATGAAATGATAAAAAAAAACATTAATTAAAAGCAAAAAAACAAAAGATGTGATCCCGTCCAAGTTAACCCACCAAACATATAAGTCAGGTAATGAGATTGAGATTATCATAGGAAAAGAAAACCATGAATACCAATTTTTTTTATGAAAAAAATCAACGTCAAGTAACGAGATAAAAAAAGTCCAAAAAAAATATAAAATGAACCTATGTTAACTTATAAAACTTGTGACCCGGGCATTTTGACTACAAGCACCAAACTTGAAAAAATCACAAAGCCTAAATTTTAATAAATCAAATGTCAAATAGTGAAATTGAAAACAAATCACAAAAAAAGATTCAAAAGAAAAATAGAAACTAAAAGAATGAGGATCAATTTCTTTTTTTTTTAAATGAGAGAATGGATAGTTTTTTTATTGAAGGGCTAAATTAGATATAAAAATAAATTTCACAAAAGAATTAAAAGAAGAAATCACTAAAGGAATGATGATCAAATTAAAAAAGATAACCAAAATTTTTTTTTGATCAAAGGATAAAATAAAAAACAATTAAAAGTTCACAAAAAAGGCAAGAAAAAAAAAGAAAAAAAAAGAATCTGGATCAAATTTTTTAAAAAAATAAAAAAATTTAAACTAAAGGTTGAAGTTAAAAACAAGTCAAAAACTTATAAAAGACCAAGAACAAAAATTACAAATAAAATAAATTAGGATTACTACCCATATATTCTCAACTAAGAGGACTATTATATTAACATTTTAAATACCAAACACAACTTTTAAGGAAGAAGAGAGAAAAAAGAAAGATAAAAACAAAAAAAAAGTATCAGCAACAATCTAGATAGAATTTGACCTCGCCTATCGACTCATTAAAAAGGTAATGTTAAGATGATTTGTTGATATTTGGAACAAATTTTTTAATAATATTCATATGCAACAACTTTTTTTAATAGTATTTGTAAATATTAAATTATATAATTTTCCTTAAACTAACTCGATAATTACAAAAAAAATACAAGTATAAATACAAAAATACCCTTAAATACAAGCCACAAAAAATCCACTCCTATCATGTGAGTCATTTGACTATTCATTAAAAATAAAGAAGACAAAAAAGGCTTTGAACGTAAGCTTTAATTTGTTTTTGAATTCAAGCATATAATGCTCTTTTTACTGTGCATTATAAAATGAAAAGATGGCATTACCCTTTAAATTTTGAAATACCAAATGGACCATTGTGAAAATCACAAAAGTACTCAATAGAATGGTTTTTTGGTTTTTTAAAGGCAAAATAGGAATTTCAATAAAAGCCTAAAAATGCCACTCATTTCCTTAGTTTTTTTCTTTATAGTCTCTTGTTTTTCAATCTCACACTCCCCTAGCAAATTAGTCTAAATTGGCCTATAATTTGGTCTAATTAGAGCCAAATTAAAAGAAAAAAGAGAATGAAAGTGTCTTATAAGAGGATTCACAATGTATTTTGTATCATGAATTCCCCACACTTTTATATTTACTTATAATAAATATAATGTTAGATCTCTCTTTTAACTTCTTATGCCTACATGATGCAGTTAAATTATTAAAATAATTAAGCTAAAAAAAGAGATTTCAAGGACATAGTTTCATTAAAAATTGATTTCCATTTTTTTATGGTTTGTCCGGGTGAGATTTGATTTTTCATGTAATATTTATTTACACTTAGTTATTGTTTCATTAAAATAATATTCACAGCAGTATTTGTTGTATTTAATTAACCTGTATTATTTACAAGTTATATTTAATTATTATTTTTATGTTACTTGCTTTTTATAATATACTTAAATAAGTTAAAACTTTTAAAAAATTTAAGCAAGGTTCTCATATTTTTGTTAGAAATGTTAATGATAACCGATTCAATGTAAATAGAAGAAGCAACATAAATCAGACAACTAAAGGTATAATTGATAAAACGTTTAACGCAGGGACTTATCTGTTTTCGGTGGATAAATACAGGGATCGATCAAGGGGCTTTCCGTTTAGTTGAATTTAATATGTGGCTGACCAACGGCGTCTGTTCATTTTACCGTGGGCTCACCCGCGTTTTCTGCTTTTCTTTTTCGCCCCGGAACAGTACAGTGGAGCATGCAGCGTACATTAGAATGGGAAGCGTACGATATGATAATTAAAAGTTGGATTTTTCTTTTTCTTCTTATTTTAGGTACCACAACTTATTTCAAGCTTCTTTAAATTTACCACACTTGAGTTTATCGGTGTAATAATATCACGATTATCTCTTTGTAAGACACATAAATTTATGAGAAAAGGGAAAAAGGCATATATAGTTAATGATTCTTTTTTGAAATCTAAGAATTGCTAATATTTAGCAATAAAAAATTATGGGAATTCAATAAAATTAACCATTGATCCTACGTGTATCAATCGGCACCCTCACAAAAACCCAATCAGCATCTTTCGGTCACTAATGTTTCAACTCTGTTTTTATATATATATATATTGTGTAATTAGGACGTTCCAGCTAAATATATGAAAAGTGATTGATCATGAATTCCGTGGTTCAATATTCAAATACTCAAATGGAACATCTATTCATAGCATTGATGCACAGAAATATTTATGGGCAGTGACATATCCGGTTTTTTATTATTATTCTTATTATCACTTCAAGGTTGAATTATGCCCGCCTGATTTTTTTCTCTTTTATTAATGTGAGTTATTTAGATTAACTTGTATGTTTTTTAACTTATGTATATTTTTTCAAGCATTATTTATGCTTGGTGGGAGTTATATTATGTTTACGTGTGTTTGTTATTTTTATTATAAAGTATTCTTTTATAAAATATATTAAAATATTTTTTTTTATAATAACACATCAAAATCATCAAAAAATACTATAAAACAATAATTTAATATTTTTTCAAATCAATCACTTTTTAAAAATACATCTTAAAGTAAGAATTACTATATTTTTTGGCATTGTGACCAAAATATAGTTTGTTAAAAATTTAAATATCTTTTAATTAATTATTTTTAGTGTTTTTAAATAATTTTAATGTGTTAATATCAAAAATAAAATTTAAAAAATAAAAAATATTATTTTAATATATTTATAAAAAAAACACGGTATAAAATATAACGTCTGGAACACTACCAAACATTCACTGAATAGGCATTAAATTATGTTTTTGTTTTGTTATTTATTTATTTTTTAAAAATAATGAGATAGTTCATGTGAGGGAAATTATGGCATGGAGAACGCTGTCATGATGGAGGCCCAGTGGATGATGTTGAATGACTCTAATACCCATGACTACAAAAGAGTCCTTGCTAGCCAGTAGCCACCAGGCCTCTACATAAGAGTTCATGCCGGGGACTGCTTTTGAGGTTGGGAACTTGGGACTTGGGAGACCGAACCCAACGGAAAACACGCATTGGTCTAGTTTTCTTTTTTCTTTTTAAACAAATTTAATTAACAGTCAACACATAGCAAAAGACTAATGGAACTGAATTATTTATGATGATTTTGTTCTATATTATCTTATTTTTACTTGCATTAAAATGTGAAAACTATATTTTAATTGAGTTACAGTTAATTACTTAAAAATGTGATATTCTCAAGAATACCAGAAAAAAATTTAGAAATACATGTTTAGAAAACTTGGATTTTAAGCTACTGTTCAGGAAAGCAGTTGAAATTATTTTTTTGTTAATTTTTTTAAAATTTTAAATTATTTTAATATAAAAAGTAATTCTAAAATCAACCAATTCCAACCGTTACCAACCCTTTCAAGGCAAACAAACCATTGACATTTGCGGACACCTTTTCTGACTTGGTGAGTGTTGGGATTTTAGACATGACGGATCCAAGGAAAGCTAGATTCTTCTCTCTCTCTCTCTCTCTCCTTGAACACATTTTAATATTTTATCCTTTTGATAAAATCATGGCAATTACATATTTTTACTCTTACGTGCTTATCAAATGCCATGCCTCTGATTTTAGGTTTTTTTTTGTTACTTGATTTCAGTTTCTTTCATCTTCATTGTTGTAAGAGAAATACTTTCCGGTAGCCCTTTAAATCGCCGGCCAGATGATATGCTGTAGAGGCGGTAGGCTTATACAAGTTAATATAATAAGATCTCTAGATTTCTAGATGCAAATGCTGCAATTTTTTTATCTGCAAACACATCATGAGTTAGTAGTATATGATGTTAAGAGAAAGAAGAAATTAAACCCTATTTATTAATCTTGCACGCTACTGTCTCTGGCCAATAGGAAAATCAGAAGAGTCGGTAGCGCATCAATCTCTTTCATGAAATGGCATTTTATTTCTGCATCACGCTGAAGCTCTTACGCTTTCTGGAGACGACGAGTAAAATATCAGATTAAGATGGTGTTTGGGTAAGCGGTTGCGGCTGCGTTTTACTTAAAATGCAGTTGGCAGCCGTTCGGTAATGAAAAAAAGCAAATTACTGTTTATGAGTCCCACATGTTTTTTACGTTCTGACCGCAGGGAAGGAAAAGCAATGAAATCATGCTTTTCACGCACTGTGCATGCTGATTGCACTGTTCACTGAACAGTGCAATTAGCATGAACAGTGCACACTAATGCATTGTTCACTTTTTTTAAGTTTATTAAATTTTTTAATATTTTTATTTTTTTTATAAAAAAATAAACACTAGTTAAACAGTGCACACTAATGTACTGTTCACAGTTTTTTTGTGTATTAAATTTTTTAACATTTTTATTTTTTAAAAAAAAAACTAGTAAAACAGTGGACACTAATGTACAGTTCATTTATTTATTTATTTATTTAGTGTATTAAATTTGTTAACATTTTTATTTTTTTCAAAAAACAAAACACTAGTTAAACAGTGCACACTAATGCACTGTTCTTTTTTTTTTTTCAGTGTATTAAATTTTTTAACATTTTTTTTTAAAAAAAAAAACACTAGTTTAAAGTGAATTAAATTTACTCGTGATGTGAACAATATTTTTTTCCCGAAAAACTAGTATAGAGTGAATTAAATTCACTCGCACTGTAATATCAATTTTATACCTGATAATATTTTATCTACGCTAAAAAAATTATGAAAACTGTAATTCTTATCAGATAAATTTTGTACATAATGGAATTATAAATAGTTTAATGGAATAATAAAAAATATTTTATATAAAATATTTTTTATTTCATGATGTAATATAAGTAATTAAATTTACAATATTTAAATTAAAAATCATTAGTATTAATATATATATATATATTAATTATTTTATAACCTCAATTTGAAAAGCATTTTTTTAACCAAACACATTAAACTACTTTTTCTTCAACCTCAACTTCAACCACAGTTTTAACCAAACACCTATTTTTTCAAACCAACCTCAACTAAAAGTACTTTTTATAAAACAACTTTTTTCAAACCACAACCACAAAAGCTACCGCAATACCAAACACACCCTAAAGGGCAACAGAAGAAAAGTTTTTGCACTTTCCCCTTTCCATTGCCCTTGACTGAAGGGTAATCTAATAAAGATTAAAAAACTGTTTGAGAACGAGGTGCAAACTATATTTTTAAAAATTTAATTTTATTTTTGTTCAAATTTAATATAATTTATATTTTTTGGATAGTTTTGATATACTAATATTAAAAATAATTTTTAAAAAATAAAAAATATTACTGACATGTATTTCAGCATGAAAAGTTATTTGAAAAGCAACCGTATATTAAAGATGTTTGAGAGCAAAATAATGATTGTTTTTAAAATATTATTTTTCATATAATCATATTAAGATAATCTGAAAAAAATATATAATTTAAAATAAAAATATTTAATTTTTTAAAAAATATTTTTAAAACATGAAAATAAATAAATTCCAAACAACTTGATCTCTTTGTCTGGTTAGATAAAAGGATAATGCTAATTATAAAACCAGTACTGATAACGATATATATTATATTATAAGCACGAGTGCTTTACATATGATTTCTGGGAAAATTCCGCGAACCTTCCAAAGATCCGTACCAGAAATGTCATAGACAGTAGGTTAGGTCGAGTTGAGCCGTAACAAGACTGACACGTGGAAGTAGTCGCACCAGGCAGCAGTTAATTCGAGAAAAATAAATAAAACAAATGGTGGGTAAATTGGTAGGTGGCTTGGTAGAGACGACGGGGAAAAAAGCTGTGTTGATTGGAGAACGGTGAGCGACAAGAAGTTTAACTAAATTCCGTTATCTATTGGTAGAAATCTTTAGCTAACTTCTACCGGTGAAAAAGTTGCAAGTGGACATTAATTAATCACCCATTACCACCTCATATTGAAAAGGGTTGCAACATTATCTAAAATTTAAAAACAATTGCTGCTGAAATGTCAAACTGGTTATTAATTTTATTTAAATGATTATCGGGAAAAGCTAATGAATGTAATAAGTGGATTAGTGAGCATTATCTGAGTGGATTAGTAAAATTTTATTTATTGTTTTTTTTTTAAATAAATATATTTAAATATAATCAATGATGTTTATTAAAACATTAATACTTGTAACCACACTTATATAATATTATTCACTGTTGTAATAATTTTGTATTTCTTTGTTTTTTCCAATCTCACTATTTAGTTTTCCTTTTATATTTCCTCCTTCAATGATAATAGGTTGTTCTAATAATTATATTTTTTATTTTTTAAAAAAAAGTTATTGGGTTATATATTGATCTCATTAAATTTATTTTAGATGGATTGGAAATGAAACTTTATATTTTATTTATTTATTTATTATTAATTTATCTTTATCTCACCAAATATCATAGATTTAACAGGTTAATCCAAGTTGGTTCGAGTTTTTATTTTTATTTTTTTTAATTTATATCATTTTATTTTATCCTTTAATAATGACTTATTATAAATTAAACTTCATAATTTTTTCTTCATTTACTTTCTATTGTCGATTTGGAAGGTTAATTTGAATTGACTATGTTTAATTTTTTGGATCTTATTTTAAGCGAATGTTTTTTCAATCAAGTTTTGTAATTGTTTTTATGGGATTATCCTAATCTCATGACCCGAGTCGTGATTTTGGTAAGTTTTCTTAATTTAGTTCATTTTTAAGTCATTTTTTAATAGAATTTATTTTTTTTAATTCACCCTCTGACAATTTAGTTCTTTTATATAGTTTATTTTTTAATTTTATCATTTAATATTATGTTGCTTAAAAATTAAAATTCATATTTTTTTATTTTATTTTATGTAAAGTTATCTAATTCTTATAAGCAATTCCCTTACCCGTGAAAATGCTAACATGGTAAAAATTCTAAATTTCCAACAAACTTGCATAAAATGAATTCAATAATCTCCTTAACAAAACAGTTTGATAAGGACTTTTAATTCTTCAGGATGATTTTGTGAGTGCTTCGAGTCGTAATACGATGCCTTGACATGAAGTGTTTTTTGTGAGTGGTGGTGATCCAAATCTATTTCATATTTATTTAATAAAATATCTAAATTTTGATTGCTGTAATTTTAATATTTGGATTATTGAAACCGGGCATAAGTGCTTGGTAGCTGTCGAGTTGCCAAAAGTCTATGGCTCCTGAATTCCTAAAAGACTGTTTTTGACATTCATGTCGCTTGGGGTCTCCATTGCATCAAAATGCACTGAAATAGTTAAAAGACTATTTAATAGAGTAATAATAATTATTTTTTAAAGTATTTTTTGTTTAGAAATATATTAAAATAATTTATTTTTATTTTTTAAAATTTATTTTTAATATCAGTATGTTAAAATAATTTAAAAATATAAAAAAATTATTTTAAAGTAAATAAAAAAAATAATTTTTAAATTTTTTCAAAAACTTTTTTAAAATGCAAAAACAAATATGTTTTTATTGACTTAACATCCATGAGTCAATCTTTGTTTTTCCTTTTCTTTTATTTGTTTGGAAACCCGTAAAGAATAGTAGTAATTTGATCAAATTAATAAGTGACCTTTAAAAACACAAAAAACTGGTTCAAAACTCCAAAATATTTCTAAGTCCAGATCTGTTTTTTAGATATTTTCAAAGTAAAAAAATACCTAATCGTAACCCTTTATTATATAGAACTATTTGACACAAAAAATAACTGTTTTTGTGGTTGAAATAGTCACCAACAATAACTTTTTCTTTGTACACCGAGATCCAACAACTCCCTCTCGTTTGCCCAACCAAAAAATAATTAAAAATAAAATTTTGTATCAAAATAGAATTTTTAAAAATTATAGGGACCGGTAACCTAATATTTTAAAAGTACAGGGAACAAAAAAAAACTTCCCAACAAATTTCAAACATGCCCCCTATTCTGCCTGTTATTTTAACTTTAGTCTCCTCTCCTTCAATTTAAATCCCCCTCATTAAAAAATATACAATTAAAAGCTAATTTGAGCTTAAAATAAATGCAAAATAAAAATTTAAAATAAAAAAATATTACTCTAATTCATAATGTTTGGAGAGAGAGGAAACATTAAAAAAAAACTGATTTATTTTAGTATACTGTACAATAATTAGAACAAACCTGTTGAAGCAACTTCTCTCCTCATTTATAATATGCCATTATTTTCCTTGAATTTCGTCACAAAACCTCAGAGGGCAATATGGGGAACTAGTAAGTCATGCCTTTTTTTATTTTTAAGCTGGAAACGAGTGTGCAGGTTTGTTACATGTCCAATTGTCAATCACGTCTTTCACGTTCATATATTAATATTCAAATATGATTTCTTTTATGAATATGACTAATCAAAGTGCTTATGTCATATTTCCAAATATTTATTGGCCTACTCAAATCTAAATTTCAGTCCCGGATTTTCTTAAAAATTAAATAACAACGTTTTTCAATTCTACTTGCTACATTTATTTTTTTAAATTGTCGCTAAACTTTGAGGGGATGATTTAGCGGCATTTAGAGAATGTTTGGAATGCTGTATAAATTATGTTTTTTAAAAATTAAAATTTTTTTTTACTAAAAATTAATTTTCTTGATATGTTTTGGATCATTTTGATGCGATGATTTTAAAAAATAAAAAATATTATTTTAATGTATTTCAGCATTAAAAAATACTTTGAAAAACAACCACAATTATATTCTTAAACAGGCTAGAATATGAAGGTTTTCTCTCTTTAAAATTTCAAGTTTGAATCCTACATCAAATCTTTTGGAGTTATTGGTTGTAAGGTTTAATCTTGTATAAAAACTAATTTTGAGCCATAAAAAGCTAGTATAAACTAGCTCAAAATACCCTATGTTTCCAAAATAAATAAATAAAGATTCTCCGTCAAAATAAATAAAAGCCTTAAACCCTTTCCTTTTGTAGGCAAGCTCATATTTAAAAATAGTAGATTCGTCATCTCCGAATTGTCTACTGCTCTTGTCTCTCATTTTCACAACCATGAGGTAATGACATCATTGCCATTTTGCCTCTGGAACAGCCAAAAAGGAAATTGCTTGTGGACGATCTCATGCCTGACCTGTTTGAAGAAGAACCGATTCACAAGATGCCACCAAAATTTAATTTAGGTGAACGGCTAACAACGAAGTAACACCTAGAACGTTTTAATAAATAAATAAATAAACTGACGCAACATATAACAAGAAGAAAAAAAAATCAGAATTTCCCAAGCTTTAAAATTATAGTCACAAGTGGTAGAGAAAATACTGATTTAATAAATTCTGAATTATAATAATTAAAGATGAAATTATTACTCGTCAGACGCATCAACTGAAATTAAAGAAGGAGCTAGAAAATTTACTTTAGAGTAGATGAAATTATTCAAACATACCAAAAAAAAAAAGTTAAATACCAGGAATATGATTGTGACTTTTTCTACTGAGTTGCTCATTATGGGAAAAAAATGATAACTTTAAAATGGCTAATGCATTTCCTTTTCTTATTGTAAGAATTATGCTCTTAATTTCTCCAAAAAAAAAAAGCAATACAAAATTATTGGATAACAATTTATTTTATTAAATTTAAACTTCAAACCATCACTATAAAAATGTGTTTCATAATTAGATGTTGATTTATAATATTAGTCAAAATATATATATATATATATATATATATATATATATATATATATAACATCCAGAATTCATTATAATCTACCCTTATGCTTCGATTAAGAGTAAAAAGTAAGATGCTTATTGATATGAATTGCACTTTAACTATTATAATAAAACACAAAGTTTTCATGCACTAGATCAATTTTATTTATGAACTTCCTCATTCATAATAACTATTTGTCCCTTTTAGTAAAAGTAACGTATTCAACCATTATAGTGAATAATGTAATATATCTTTATAATTTTGATTGCCATAAAACTGTTATTTTACAGAGGTTATTAAATATTTTGATACGAACTTTCTATAATCAACATCACCAACCATATATGCATCAATATATCCATCTAGCATGTATTTACTATTTCTAAAATATAAACTACAACTAGAATTACGTTTAAAATACTTGAGTATCCATTTCACCATTGACCAATGTTTTTATTTTTATTTTTTTAACTTGGATTGGAGATGAATGAATTGACCACACTAATAATATGAGTTATATCTGGTCCTATGCAAACAATGACATACACTAAACTACTAATTACAGATGTATAATGAATCTTTCTCGTCTTATTTTTTTCTTCATCACTTGAAGGATATTGTTTTCCTTTCAATTATAACATGAAAATTCTTAATAATCATCAATAAAACTAACAAAGTATAAAACAATTCTAAGAAACTTACAGTCATAAAACTAAATCTAGAGCATGTGATTTTCTATGTGAAAGTGATAGTTATATAAGTTATTTACTAACTAAATAATAAGTGCAAAATATTTAAGTACATATCTTTTAAAGGAAGGCAGTTAATAAGTGTTTTTTTATGCAACATAATATTATTTTCTTGATTTGTTTTCAGTAATTTTTATATGAATTTCGAATTTTATCATTATTTAATTAAATAAAACATAATTTAAAAAATTAAAGTTCATAAATTCAATAAAATTCATGACCCATATTGTTGACCAAAACTTTTAATTCAACTCACGGTGAAACATGTTTGAATTGACTAGTTTTACATGATACAACATGTTTGAATTGACCCATATTGAATTGACTAGTTTTAAATAAATTAATATGCAAGAGGAACATTTATTTATTTATAATGTTTTATAAAGCAACACGTGGTAGGCTATACCAATTTTGGTTTAATCTATTTGAATTAAATGGTTTTGATCGTTGATTTCACGGTCTTCAATCTTATATTCTTAACAAACTATATAAATAATTAACATTAACGCTGTAATTTTTCTTTCTTTTTAATTCAATAAAACTGTGAAACTGCAATTCGGTTAAAAACAATCCAATATCGAGCCAGGTGGTCTCCGTGAGCCTTCTGTTCATCTTTCAGTACGTCTCAAAGTGTAATGGTTTACGATAGGGCTTAGGACAACCCAAAAATCAATGAACTCTAAACTATTGGGCTTGGATACACACGCCTTATTGTTAACATAGTTCAAGACAAAAAAAATGGAGTTACTGATATCTTTGACCTTGACAGGCTATTTGTTTTGTTTCAGCTGTGTTTCATGATTTTTTAAAAATTATTTTTTATTAAAATTATTTTTTTAATATTTTTAAATTATTTTAATATATTAAAATAAAAAATACTCCTGAATATTATTTTAATGTAGTCAGATGATGTAAAGAAAATTTAGAGGGGTGTTTGAGAGTATAATACTGGTTGTTTTTCAAAAATATTTTTTTATTAAGAAATGCTTTAAAATAGTATTTTTTATGTTTTAAAATTTATATTTAACATAAACGATATAAAAATATAAAAAATAATTTTAATTTTTTTTAATCCATCTCTATTTAAACTGCAACACTAAATAGGAGTGTTTATAACTTTCAGGTACCGGTGATATAAATTAGCTGGAGATGAGATCATATAAAATGCGATTTCTTTTTATTTTACTATTTTTGAAATATCTTTAAATGGATATATTTTTTAACATCATCAATATGAAAAAAGAACTATGGTTAAAAGTAAAATAAATACACATTTACCTTTTTGCTGTTTTTATATAATTAAAAAATTTGTATTCTGTCCTCGGAGAAGCTAGTAAGAAAAAGTATATGTACAAAGCCTGTTTAGGGCAGCCAAGTAACTAGCAAATCCCTTTAAAGAGAAAGACAACAAAGGAAAAATATATAGAACAGAGGAAAAAGATAGAAAAATTAATAGAAATCCAAAAAGAAAAAGGACACACAGGACAAGAACGCGAGCAATATTTGAGTTTCCTTTCCAAATTAACAGGTTCGCAACATGGAAAAATTAAACAATGAAACATAAAATTTTAATCACAGCGCATCGCTATATATCTCCAACCAGTCGTGAACGAAAGCAGATCATATATTGCACTCATATAAAGAAAGAGAATTTCCCAATCTAAAACACAAGAAAACATGACTTTAAGAGCTAAGAAAAATTCATATAAGAAATAAGCAGCCATTCATACGTTTAAGGAAAAACTCTAAGGCGATAAAAAGCCCTTTTTAAGCATATAGATGCAAGAAATGATGCAATCTCCAACCAAACAAACGACAACGCACAAGACCTTGTGAAGAAAGAGCCATTGGAGAGCTAGAATTCATTGCATGCATCCTGTTGATATTGTTTAAAAGATAAAAATCAGGATCGCTTGAACATGAATGAACTTGATGAGGAGCTTAGGAGCAGCAGCAGCTTCTTCTCGTAGGAAACCTAAGTGAAAAGAGATCGAGAGAAGTTCAGAACTATTTTTTGAAACCAAACTTCAATGGATTAATGAAGCGGTTAAAAAATCTATGACATTCAAGCTTTAAAGCTTTAATTTAAATGCAATTCTTGGGAGTAGCATTATAAAACTCAAACTAAATAATTTCAAAACATTAACAATTGCAAAATCATAAGAAGAAGGTAACAGAGATGGGACAAAGACCGACGACAAGCAGAAAGCAACAGGCAACAACAATTGCTCGCCGCAAAGAATAGATCATGTTTTCATGCCTACCAAGTGCTCAGTTCGTAAGTATCGCAGGTTATATAAAAATAAAACAGAACATCAACATAAGATGATAAAACATGGATCCTAAAGCCGCACACATATCACACTAATCAACTATTGTTTGTGAACAAATAAATCTATTTCATTGTCTAAGTACTTAACAATTTTAGCTAGTGATTATCATGTTAATTAAATTTCTTAATCATCTAACAACAATGGTTTAAGAAACAAAGAGGTTAAATGATCATGTTATTTATAACAACTATATATATAAATTCCATTTTAAAACAAAGAAAGTAAAGAAAACAGATTTCAAAAACAAAAGGCACATCAACAGACATGATGCATAAGACAAAGCATAAACAACATAAAAGCAAAGAATTAGCAAGAGGAGTTTAAAAGAA
This sequence comes from Populus alba x Populus glandulosa, assembly GCA_033617975.1. Taxonomy (NCBI): domain Eukaryota; kingdom Viridiplantae; phylum Streptophyta; class Magnoliopsida; order Malpighiales; family Salicaceae; genus Populus; species Populus alba x Populus glandulosa. The sequence continues at coordinate 18,936,002 of CM066147.1, read as the reverse complement.
AAAGATACCTCACTAAGATGCCGATTGATAGTGCATCGATAAAAAGCCTATAAAAAAAGCAAGAGATGCTAAATGACAGGGAACAAAAACAAAAACCTCGAGAAAAAAAAAGGATGGGAAATGTAACAAGACAAAAGAGCCTCACGTACAATAAATAGCGGCAGAAAATGAACAAAGAAAGTGAGATATAAGATCATGTTTGCCTCTGAAAAAAATTATAAAAGCAGTGAATATGTGGAAAACATAGAAACAAGAAAAGACATCGAAGGGATACAAAGAATCAGCCGATCGAGATGCTAAAAGATGACAGGTCAAAAGCACAAACCAGTCCATGCTGCTTTTTCTGGTCTTAGATGACTGTTTGATTTGAGCTGAAATCAAGAAATATGATCATAAGTACATCCTAGTCAAGGATTGAGCACTACAAAGATTAAACCATGGGAAAAACATAACCCTTTCGAATCTCTTGACATAACCCAAGCAAAGAAATAAAATAAAATTGTCAGAGCATGTTTTAAAGAATGCTAACATTTATAAAAACGAGATCCTATGTGACAATCTCTGTGAAGTGTAAAGGGAAAACATACCACTCTCAACCTAGCAATGTAAACTATATAGAAAGAAATGATCAGTTAAAAACATAGAAACTGCAAAATATAAGATAAACGTAGTTGGAAACTAATGGAGAAAACTGCAAATATCCATGACAAAATTAGAGCGACAATTCTCTTTTCAAAAATAATAGGTTTCCCCTCATAAAATGCAACCAATACAGAACCAGAAATATATAACCTAGCTCTTATCACTTCCAGTCTAAAACGCAGAAGAAAAAGACAATCCATACCTCCCCTCTTTCTCCGTTGCTACAACTGAAGTTCCTCCTCCCCGTAGCTTGTGTTAGCTTCTCCTCCTCTAATTCTTCAAATTCTTTTTATCTCAATCTTAACCATCTATATAAACAATAACATCAATTAATCAACTTAACATCTTCACCGCCTTTAGAAAAATAGAAAAACTATGCTCCCTTTAATTCTTTGTATTGTTCTCTTACAAATGAACCCACATTGTTTTTTGTTGGAATGCCTTCTCAAGAATATAAAAGAATAAAACCAGCCATGATAGAAGTAGCAACAAGCTATCCCAGTTCTTTGAACGACTCCTCCATCCTAAAATCTTAAAATATTTTCACATTGTAGCGATAAACACAGTAAAAGAACTGAACTATATAGGAAAAACACATCAAATATACAAACCTTTTATAAATTTTGCTTAAAGTTGATAACTTTAACAATTTTTCTCACGAACTAGATTCAAGTTCTTAAGAACTCATAAAATTACAAAATGATTAAAACCAAGAAATAAAAAAAAGCTCAAGTTACATAAACATAAGAGCATCGAGATAGACTTACTAGTTACTATGGTAGTCACAAAACTTCTTTTTTTCGAAAATATCTCTGTGCAGTCCAGTGTAATAACCCAAACTACTTCAAGCTTGTAAAACCACATACCACTAAAAAAAGTACAGTTCTGTCGTAAAAAAACACAACTTTAAATCTAGCACCAGAATTAAGCTAAAGTGTAAAAATCTCAAGTGATAAAAAGTACCGGATAACGATTTGTTTTATTAATGGTGTCAGAAAAGGGAACTAATATGCTGCAAGAAGAGAGATGGTTCGAGGTCTGTCGATGAGTCTTCGGAGATGAGAGCCAAGAGATGGTTTGAGGTCTGTCGTAGAGCCATCACTACCGGAAATAGCATTCTTATCATCACTGACGTGGGAGCAAGGCACCCTTTTGCAGCCTTTTCTTCTTTGACGCCACCTCCCTTGCTTCTCTTTCTCCTGTCTTTTCAGGTCTAGAAAAGGAGATGAATTGAAGGCTTTTTATCTGAGCCGATAAAAGGTCAAAAAGAAAAGTGAAAATTGTGGTTGAGGGGCAACCACGTTCCTAGCATAAAAGAAAGGGAAACATGCTCGACCATTCATCTACTGTTACAGTCTGTAAGTGGTGCATCACTATGGCGAACATCAAAACACCCAAACTTATTTTAACTAATACACCAAACTTTTTTATTTTTAATAATATTTTCCTTAAAAATTCAGAAATTTAACATCTTAGCAATAACCTCTTACACTCAAATTAAGACTTTAAAATGAATAACTGCTCTCTTTATTATATGAACAAACTCCGACAAGGCTACCAGCATGCAAGTGCAATCTACATTTATTTTAATTGTAATATCTTGCACCTTGCACAAATAATATGAAATGCATTAAAAATATTTTTTTATACGACACGGAATATACAATATAAACTCGAATCGTAAACTCAAATCGTAAAATCATAAAATTACAAGTAAAATATTTTAACTAAATTACATGTTATGGCATGAATCATTATATAAATGATTCATGTCAATAGCTCAATTGGATATTATAATTTTTTTAAAATAAATATATGTTTCACCTAAATAAAAATTAAAAATAATAGAATAAAAAAACTCATCAACAATCCCAAATACATTGGGTCATCAATCCAAACATTTAATTTTATTGATGTCGATTCAAAGTTTGTGGCGATATCAATTAAATTTTTATAGTTATCTTTAAAAATGATATTTATATGTTGTATTTACTAAGCATAATAATAAGATAAAAATATAATATTTTATCAAAATATTTTTAAATAATATTATCATGTAAAAATCTTTTAATTAAGGTGCTAATTTATTTATTTTAAAAAAACCCACATTTAGTTCCCTTGCCAAACCATGTCATGCTATTTAGGCATTGATCATATAGGACCTTCATAAAAAAAATTTATCTAGAGAGCTAGTGAAGCATGTGGCTCAGGATGCAAGCGACTCTGTGAAGCGACTCTGTGAAGTATTTGGCTCATATCTCCAATGTGTTTTACTTTTTTCTTTGATTTTATTTTTCCTTCAATATTCCATCAAAAATACATATCAATGCAAATATAAAAGCTATTTTTTAATTCAAGTGCCTTTCTCACAATGACGTACATGAGAATAATTTATTGTTGGTGAATTCTTTTTTCTTTTAAGCCTAAAATATGTTTTGTGCTACGAAAATCATGTAAAGCAAAAAATAAAAGTAATTCTAATATTTTTGTTTAATGAAAATTTATCATGCATGAAAATGACAAGCATAACAACAAATACAAGAGACTTTTTTTTTTCTTTTCCAAAATTAAAACAAATTAAAACCCCTTGAAAAAAGAGAAAGGGGAAAGAAAAAAAGGGAAAGGGGGTGGGTAAGTGGGTGAAGTGTCGGGCGGCGGGGGAGTGGGGACTGATGGGAAAAAAGGAGTGCTCACTCAGCACTCAACAGTTTTTATAATTTTTACGGTGAAATCGTAAAATCAGTCTATTTTTAACGATTTTAACGAGTTGAATCGATTTTATATGAGTTTGGTCGATTTTATTGGTTTTTGAGTTTTTAACCTGATTTTACATGTTTTATATGTTTTAACTCGTAAAATTATACGATTTACAAGTTAAAACACATTTTTAATAACATTGATACTATCAAATCGCACACATATATGAGCATGTTAATGGGTATCTATGATCAATTTTTTTACTATATCTATACTATACTCTTAATTTATTAGTTTTGTATGCATTCAGTAACCATTATCCATTATCCATGATCAATAAATAAAAAATATTAAGAGTATAGAGAATATTTTAAGCCCCCTGAATCTAGTAGTCATGTTAGATCTTAGCGAATTAGGTTTGACAACCATGCCAAACTCAAAAACACATGGGTTTAATAGTCAAGTTAGATCCAATAGACTTGGGTCTAGCGACCATGCTAGACATGGGTATGGCGGATCCAAGTACAAAATATTGGGTCATTAATTAAAAAATGTTGAGATCTAACTAATAAGTATATATTAATTAGCATTTGTGTTTAAAATATTTTTTTGATAAAAAATATAAAAAAAACATTTATACAGAAAATTAATTAGGATTTCTGTTTAGGATACTTAAAGGATAGTTTAAATGTCTTTTTTTATATATAAAATTTATAAAAAAATTAATTAGCATTTCTATTTAGGATACTTCAAAGAATATTTATCAGACCCAAGCATCTTAAGTTTGGCATGGTTGTTGTTGTTGTTGTTGTTATTTAGGTAAATTTGGGTCAGACCAAACCCAAGTAACGTGGGTCTGACATGGTCTCCAGATCCAAGTCTGTTGGATCTGGCATGGTCGGCAGACTCAAAGCTCTCGTGTCTGGTATGGTCGCGGACACATGGCTCTTGCGTTTGGCATGACTGACAGATCCAAGTCTCTTGGGGATAATAATAATAATATTAAAAACAACAACAACAATAACAATAACAATAACAATAACAACAATAATAAGAATAACAACCACATCAACCATTTCAAACACAAGTAGTAGTAGTAGTAATAATAATAATAATAATAATAATAGCCTTGGGTTTAGCGGCCTTGCCAATCCCAAGAGCCGTGGATCTAGCGGCCAAGCTAAATCCAAGTCTATTGGGTTTAATGACCATGCCAGATTTGACAAATAATAATAATAATAAAATAATTATATATTTTAGTTGTCAAAAAATAATAATATAAATAACCAAAAATATATCTTATGAAAAGATAAAATAAGAATTTAAAATAAAACTACCATTATCATTTATAATAAAATATCTCTTCATCTATAATAATTTCTCACTAATTTTTGTTATAACAAGACAAGATATTCATCGAATTCAAGTTAGATTATCATCCCTACCCTGCACAGAGAAAACAAGTGCTGGCACTTCCTTCCCCCGTATGGTCAGGTGGTGGACGTGGAAGCCATAATTAAAGACATTCGTACCTAGGAAAGTTGGAATTAGCGATAAAAAGATTGTGATTTTCTTTGTCATCTTCACACTCGCAAGTTTGTCTCCGACTCTAAATCAAGCGCTGAATATTGGACCTATCCGATTAAAGATAACTGTGGAATGAAGTAGATATTTCGTGATTTTTTTCTTGAAACTTTCAGATTGCCTCTCCTTTTTCGGTTGGCCATTGTTTTACTTAACAAGAGATTGGCAAAGTGACCGTTTCCCATCTTTATAAACCTCGTTAGTTTTGGAAATGGGGGAACACAATGATTGATCCAATGCAACCATCGGAATTACAGGCTATTGTTTCAGCATAATAATACATATATATATACATGGCTGCAAGACAAAAAAAAGGAGAAACAAAGAGTTAAGAACTTAAACAAACCATAAAATCCGTTGTTAAAAAGGAAATTCCAGTGGGATGAGATCTTCAGGTTCGGTGGTGTTTTCAGGATCAATATCTACGGTGGGAGATCCTCGGCATTAAAACCACTAGCACCATTACCATCCCATCACTCAATCATATGAAATGCATTCCAGAGTGATCTTCTCTTTCGTTTCGGTAGTGTTCTGTCCATTTGTTGTAACCTTTCTCCCATCTTCTTTCTTCTTGCCCCACAATACGCCATAGAGCCCGCCCACCAGCAAAACATCCCCACCAACACTGCCATAAAGATTAAAAATAGACCTTGTCAACTGTCATGGGCTAATCGATATGATCTGATCGTGGTCCATTAAGAAAAAAAAAATACTTTGGACTGTGTCTTTTACTAATTTGTCTGGAAAACTGATAGCCTCTAGAAAGAGTATAGGATTAACCTTCCCCAGTTGAAGGTTTCTTTCCACAAGAATGCAGAGAAAATTGCTGTTATGATAAGAGCAAACGGAGTGAACATTGATGTGAAAACCGGTCCTTTCTTCTCTATTGTCCATATTTGCAGCCAGTAAGTAATGCCGGTGACAACTATACCCTGCCATTTTCACCTCATAGTCAGGTAAAGAAAGGGCCAAATACATGTCTACCTGTAATGTGTGTGTGTGTGTGTGTGTACGTGAGTGATTGCTTTTTTACACACGCTCATGTCATCGTGTGTGATATGACTCTGATAAATATCTTCATAGCCACCAAATATCGATGATGGGCGACTGAACGAGACGTTCTCAGGAAAGAGGAAACTGTAGAGACATATTTGAAGCAAAAGCTCTTCTGCTTTCCATTTTGGGATAATGTAATTGATTTGACTGGTTTAGATTTTTATCTGATTGGAGCAAATATAATGTTGGAGGCGGTTAAAATCATGCCATACGGGATATCTGCGTTCTGCAACAGGAGAAGAGGAAAGGTAAAACAAAAAATTACGAGGAGAAAACTATTGGGAAGATGTTTGGTAAGAACCCAAAAACTACTTTTGAAACCATGTTGAAAGTCAGAGCTAAACACCACTGAATCAGAAACAAAACTGAAGAATTCTGGTATATTTGAAGTGCAGTCGACCGGTCAGAGTGGTGATCGTTGCTGACAGATTGAAAGACTACAATAAATAACGAGAACGTTTTCCTTGGTTTTAAGCAAACAAAACTTAAGAATTCTAGTATATTGAAACATACCATTTTATGCAATAGATATTTGGTAATGGAGGAGGTAATTGACAGAAACTGGAACCCAAGATTTTAAAGTTTTTGGCATACTGTACTCTGTTTCTAAATCGAGCAAAATATTGAATTTCTTTAACTCATTCGTGACCGGGTTTTCTGATTTCAACCACCTCTAAACTACATGCTTCCATGATCTGAACAAATCAAACCGCCAGACCTCTAATATGGCACATGGTTCTGTGGAAAATAAGGAAGGAGGTGAGGAACAAAATGGAATTTTCAGGGTTTGGGATTGGTTTAATTCTATGTTTTTTCCTTTTCATTTAATAATGAAATGATCATGTGTGTGTAAGTTTGATAATAGATTAGACATACACAGTAGGCCACCGAAAGAAGATTAACATCCCAGCCAAGCTTCCAAGATGAAGGGTTCCTCTCCACCGCAATGGCCCAAAAAGCAGACTGTATGCAGCTAAACATGCATTGTAGAGTGGTGAGGCGTAGTTTTGCGGGATATTGCTTGATAATAGAACCCTAATGCCAGAACACCAAAAGTTACAACAGAGAAGTATATTCATACCAGAAAAAAAAAAAAACACAAGAAGAAGAAGAAAACAGAGTAGAGACCAAATCGAAATCATTATTAGAGAAGAAGTTGGATGAACAAGAATTAACCTGCAAGACAAGCCACAAGGACCAAAGCGTGTTCGCTGAAATCATGAGAAGAGAACCCTTGATCCACTCCTCTCTAGAGCAACGAGTTTTTGATGAATCTTGAATTTGGCCATGATCATTGGCTGGGTGCCAATTCATGAACTTTATTGGAGGCCCTTTAACAAAAGCAATCACTAGCACCCCGGAAAAACCTATAACAGAACCCAGCACCTTGGCAATTCCATGCACATGTTTTATGGAAATGCTTTCCATCCTGAAGTTTTGAACAAAACCACTTACATATACATTCATGTTAGGTTAAATTGTTAACACTAATTAAGACGTAGAAGACAGGTTACCTTAACAAGGCAGCCATGACAAATGTAATAGCAGGAATTGCATTAGTAGTTGCAGCAGCAAGCGTTGCTGTGGTGTAGTTGATAGCGATATAGTAAAGGTTTAAACTCAGAGTAACACTGAGAATTTTGAACACATGAGCTAGCGGTAATTAGATGCAGATTTTGTAATCCAACAGGAGTGATAAATAAGATAATATTAACAGTTAGAATCCAAAATACGAAATCCATTACCCGCACAAGGAAACCAAAAAGATCTTGAAAAGTAAGCCGTACGACAAGGGTGCAGCCTCCTTCCTGCAGAATCAGCAGAAGGAAACAAATCAGATGAGAATTTTATATTTTATTATGAACTAATCGAGAGAGCAATTCAACATTGAAGTTCTCGTTGACCTTTCAAGAAAGAAAGCAAACGGAACCAACGACACTGAGGCGAAAGCTTGGCGATAAACGACAAACACAAAAGAATTCATTCCTCTAGCAATTGCAGCCTTGGAGAACATAGCCATGCCTGCATACACAGATTGTACGAGGAGCATTGCTATGTACGGCTTCTGGTTCTCCATGGCATTCAGACAACCAAACAAACCCTTCATGGCGCACTATCTTTGGCCTCGTTTGGGAGTATAAATTTGGACTGGGAAACCCTTCAATTTATAGAGAAGAGTTTCAAGACTTCTCCTTTTGAGATTTTTATTAAAGCTTATCATTTTACTGTAACCCGCGCCACATTATGAAATAAAATTTTAAGTTAATTTCTAACTCGAGAGAAAATGGCACCAGCATTAAGAGAATACTTTCAGATATTATGATTTTTTTAGTTCAAAAATTAAAAGATGTTGTTTATGTTTAATTAATTAAAATTTTAAAAATATATGAATTAATAAATAAAAATAATTATTAATGCTAATTAAATACTAAAATAAAAGCTAATATTTTTAATAAAAATAAAAGATACATAAACTTAAAAAAACTTAACCATGACTGTCCTTTTTATTTTATTTTCAATGTTAATTTTGGTTGCTAAGAGCAAATGATTTTTGTTTTTCTATAAATGCATTAAGTAAATATAATTTATTTATATAAAATATAAAAAAATTAAAGATAAATTATAATAATTTCTTCAAAGAATTATGAAATAAAAAAAAACTAAAAAGATTAATTATTATTTTAAAAAGTATGAAAGTGTACTTATTAAAGTTTAAGTAAGAAAAAAAATGAAAAGTAAACAAAAATGATTTTTTATTTTTGTATTTGCGTTTTAAAAATACTTTTGAAAAAAATAATTTTTTTTTTGCTTTAAATTAATATTTTTTCGATATTTTCAAATCATTTTGATGTGTTAATATTAATTTTTTTAAATAAAAAAATATTATTTTAATTCATTTCTTAACAAAAAAAATATTTTGAAAAATAACCACAACCAGACACCTGAACACCTCTAATCATACATGAAAAAACTGAAGTTCATTTAGGCCCCTAAGGACAGGTTCATATGTCTAACTAATTAAATTTTTTTTGAACGAGGTCCACTTTTTTTATAAATAAAAACAAATAATATATTGTTTGTTGTGACAAATAACTTGTTGTCTACTGGATAATGAGATGATAAAAAAAAAGGGTTTTAGAACTTAAAATTCTATTTTTTTTAAAGTTATTTTAATTTACAAACACAAGAAAAATATTATAGAATCTCTATAAATTCATTTCTAACATAAAGCATTCACAAATCACTTTGCAAGAAATTGAAAAATGAACTGTTGATGTGAATATTGTAAAAAATTGAAAAAAAAAAACAATTGCAAGAAAAATTCATTGTTCATGCGAATAGTTTTGAAATTGTTTAAAAAAAACAGATTGTTGATATGAATAGTGCAGAACAATTATAGCAAAAAAAAATGCCCCTATTCATGCAAATAATGTTGAAAATTGCATCTATCATGTGAATGGTGAAAAAATATTGAAAAAAGTGCACTATTCACTTGAATAATGACATGAGTTGTAATAATAATGCAAAAATAAAATAAAATAGATTGTTCATGTGAGTAGTGTAAGAAAAAAGAAAAAAAACACCAACAATGAAAAAAATAATATGGATGGTAAGAAAAAGATTCTTCATGTAAATAGTGGCAAAAAAAAAAACCAAAAAGAATTGCAAAAAATGGAAAATAAATTTTCATTATTCATGTGAAAACGCCTAAAAAGTGCAGTGTTCATGTGAATATTGGAAAGAAAAAAGAAAAAAAAATTTGTAAGAAAATATTCACATAAACAATACAAATAATATTGACAACTCGCAAACTTTTTTAGCTTTGTAGTAATGGCCACTATCATAAACATAATCTGATAAAGTGGAATGTGATGCAGCTTTATTTAGAATATTTATGATATTGAGCTTATTTAATTAATCATTTAACAAGTGATTTTTTAAAGTATCTTATACTTATGGACCAAGACGGGGAAGCATCTAGGGTTTTAATTAGTATTTACGGACTTTTATTATTGTAATACGAAATAATTTTATTGAGAGTTTCATCTTATTTTTTTTCTAGCTTTTTACTATTATACAAAACGAATTAGTGTACATACACTCATAAATCACTACTCACCTTAACATTGAAATTATTTTTTAGCTAATGATTGAGAAAATTTGATGTCTAATTATCATAAATTAGTCATACGTCCGAGAACATTTGTCATTTCCTTAATTTTTTTTTATATATATTCTATATCCTTTGAGGTAATTTTAGTTTTTTCACTTAATAAAATAATATTTAATTATAAAAAATTACTAGCATGTTTAGCTCACGTCTCAGCATAAAAGATCCATGAGTGGCATGTGCAGCGCCTCTTGTCAGCTAAACTTAGAGTGTGTTTGGTATTGCGGTAATTGTTGTGGTTGTGGTTTGAAAAAAGTTGTTTTGTAAAAAGTACTTTTAGTTGAGGTTGGTTTGAAAAAATAAATGTTTGGTTAAAACTGTGGTTAAAATTGAGGTTGAAGAAAAAGTAGTTTTAATGTGTTTGGTTAAGAATGCTTTTGAAATTGAGGTTATAAAATAATTTTAAAAAATATATATTAATATTGATGGTTTTTAATTTAAATTTTATGGATTTAACTATTGCTATTACATAATGAAATAAATCATACTTAAAAAAATTACTTTAACAAAAAATTATCTACAATTCCATTACGTACAAAATTCATCCGACAAGAACTATAAAATTAGATAAAATATTATCAAGAATAAAATTAAGATTACACTACGAGTAAATTTAATTCACCTTAAACTAATTTTAAAAAAAAAAACAAAAAAAAAAATTGTTGTTCACGTGAAATAGCACGAGTGAAATTAATTAACTACATTGTTATTAAAAAAAAAAAAAAAAAAAAAAAAAAAAAAAAAAAAAAACCTGTTCAGCGAACAGTGGAGCTGCCATGCAAAAAGCAACCATTTGCTGCTTTTAATTTTCCTGCGGCGAGAACACAATAAATGGAGGGACCCACGCACAGTAAATAGCTTTTTTTATTTAACCAAACACTCAGTCATTGCGTTTCTTCAGAAACGCAACCTCCACCTCGTAGCCAAACGGGCTCTTAACCTTTCTGCCTTATCATCGGAGGTGCCACCAAATCCTTTTCCTCTTAATACGATGCATATTAGTGGAGAATGTGTAATTTGTTTTTGGTACCTTTTTTGTTCTTTATATTTCAATCTCATTTCTTAAAAAGTACATGTCGATCCTTTTTGTTTTAGGTGTTTCAATTTTAGTTCTTATTCTTTTGATTTATATTTTTTTCTTGTTCTATTTATAAAAATTTTATTTGTTTTTAATTTAATCCTTCAATTATAATTTGTCATATATTATCATTTTCAATTTAATCTTTATTCTTTTGATTTTTAATTTTTTTCTCAGTCTTTTTGTTAAAGTTTTATTGTTATTTAACTCCATCCTTCAATCAAAGTTTATGGTATATTTTTTTTTCAATTTAATCCCTATTCTTTTGTTTTTTTTCCTTATGTTAATGTTATTTTTCTTTTCAACTTAACCCTCAAATTAGGATTTTTAGTTGCCCTCTCATTTATTTATTATTTTATTTTCACCTTTATTGTTTTAATTATTATTTTTTTATTTTAAATACTTTTGTGTAATTGATTTTATTTTCCAGTTTCATCTTTTAGATTTGTTGGGGATTGAATTTCATAGTTTTTTTATTTATGTTGTTTCTAGTATAATGACTTTGATCACGAGTTTGAAATGTTAACACGAGTTGACATTAATTTTTTTGAATAATTTTATTTTTTGATTTTATTGTTCAACACTATTTTTTTTTTTAAAAAATTGGCTTTATGATTTTCTTCAATTTCTTTTCTATTAGATTATCTTGGTTTCATTACTTATGCCACTAGTTTTGTAGATAAAACTGGGTTGGTTTGCCCTCTTATTACCTATATTACATGTCTATCATGCTAATTCAAGTTAACTATAACCATTTTCTTTATCGTGTTTTATCCAATTTTATACTTTCAAGGGTTTTTTTTTAAGTTATTGTGATTTTATTTTTTATAGAGAAAATTTACCTATTTACTATCATTGCCTATTTTGTTATTGTCTAATTAAAATAGAACCAATTAATTAAACCTGGTTAGGCTTGTAACCCAAATCGTGTGTTTTTCTTATTTTTTATAAACACATTTGTGACACCTAGATTATCATTGCCTTTTTATTATTTATTTATTCTAGTTTTTTATTTTATTTTAATTAAGACTTTTTTTATAATTATTTTTAAAATAATTTTTAATTTATGTTTCAATTAATATCCCTCCTCTATACTTTTTTATTTTGCTTATTTAGCTTGTTTTGAATAGAGTTTTATTTTAAAATTGTTTTGTATGTATTTCATTTTTGAAGATATTATTTTGATTCATTTATTATTTCTTTTTATGTTTTATATAGATGAAATTTATTTTTAAAAATAAATTATATTTATTCTTAGATAATATTTATAATATATCCAGCCTTGCGTGATATGTTTTTTTTATTCAATCAATTTCATGTGTGTGTGTCTATTTCTATTATCGTTTGATTAAATAAAATATAATTTTAATAAATAAATTCAATAAATACAACCGAGTAAATGTCTCATGTTATGAGATCAAAGATCTTAATTTATATCTATCTCTTGATTTTTCTAGTTTCGCTTTTAGTTATCATTAATGACATTTTCTCCTTTTATTTACATAGATGGTTATCAACTTATATAATTAGATGCTTGCATAAGTTTTTTTATTTACACTTAGAATTGTTTTTCAAAGAAAACACATAAAAAAAGCTTGCATATTTTTTTTTTCAAATACTACCCATTGTGGAGAAAGGGTTAAATGACTAGTGTTAACTATATTTTGCCTTTTTTATGTATATTAGTTGGTATCAAAGCCTAAAATGGATCTTGATTTTGGTTATAGAAGCCATGAGAGTGATTAGTCCTAATTTCAACCAAAACAAAAAGATGTTGGAGTTGCGAAGAATGCTAAAACAACTCAAGCAAGAGGTATGAACCCTATTTAAAATTAAAGTGGAAGCCCTAAAAGGAACTTTGAAAGGTGATCACAACCTCTTAGATATATTGAATGATAGTCATAAGAATTAAAACCCTTTCCATGATATTAGAGCCATACACCATATAATGCTAGGTGGATTGGAAAAGGAAAAAAATAATGCACGTCTATAGAAGAAAGGGGTTAAAGAGCAACAAGCAATATTTGAATGAAAATCCTTTATTATTCTATGATGAAATAAATATAAATTGAAATTGTTTACCAATCTATGATGTTCAGTTTAATGATGATTATGATGTTAATTATGACATTAACAATGATAGTAATGGCAACGTTGATATCATTAATGATGTTCTCACTATCAAGTTAGATGTTGAGTGGAAAGAGAATATAAAAAGTGCTCTGTAAAAATAAATTATTAATTAGGTTATATTGATCTTTTTTATTATAATTTTTCTATTATCGTAAAGATATATTTGGTCAAGAATGAGGTTTCCAATTTATTACTATAGAAGCCAATGCAAAAGAAATAAGTTGTCAATTGATATTTTTTATGCTGAATTTAATATGAATGGACTGAAACAAATATATAGAATTGTTATACACCTAAAATAAATAAAGAAAAAGGATTAGAGAGTCTTGATTAGACATTCTTGAGATTAAAAAAAGAATAGTTTCAACTAGAGCATGGTTCCTTCCAATCAAGAATGATGCAAGAGCTTTCTTTAAAATATATATAATATAAGGGTTAATTAATTAAGCAATTTAGGAATATGTGGTTATCATTTGTCTTTTTAAAGTATCTCTTTTCTAAGCTATGTAGTTTTACTTATGTACCAAAACTATAAATTATTTTTCTAAAAAGATCTAGAATGCTCTTCAATAAGAGACTATAGTGAAACAATGAAATGCTTTTAGTTATATATATATATAATGTAATATCCCTCGACTTTTGCAAATTGTTATGTACGTCTTTATCCTTTATTATCTTCTCATTCTCATTTTGTTATCCAAATCATCCATTAAGAATTTTGTATCAATCCTACAATTCCAAATTCTGAACATGCTATAATTCATTTTCCACTAAGAATTAATTATTTCCAATTCTTGGATTTAAAGCAAGAAAGTCATGCACTAATTAAGAGGGTTGTCATTTGTCATCACCTGATAGAAACGTGATGTGAACTGTCTACCATAGCATACTATCATAAATCTTGACATGAGCATTGATCTCAAGTATTTATGTTTGTATTATGGTGAGTTATGTTTTTTAAAAAGATTTTTGTTTAAAAATATATTAAAATATTTTTAATTTTTTTTAATATTAGCACATTAAAACTACAAAAAAATATTAATTTAATAATTTTTTAAACAAAACACATTTTTTAGATGCTTTCAAAAACAAAAATTACCGCACTCATCAACACTATTTGAATTGATATTAATGAAAAACTGGTTTGGATTTGCTACCCCCGAAGTAGAGATATAAGTCATTTATGAAGTCAAAATTTTGAAAACTTTTAGGGTTTTTTTAGAGAATTTAGTTTGAACTCTTGCATTTTGTTAGAAATTTATTTTAATTATATAGTTAATAAACATATTTAAAGTTAAATTAAAAATAGAATCCACTTTATTAAAAAATATTTTTTAACAAATTTGCTTAATATAAAATATTAGTATGATTAAAATACATTGTGAGTGAATGAAAAATTGATATTAAATAATTTTTAATTTACATGTTTTTATGAAATTAAAACTTTTTTACTCTCATATTAAAAAAAATATAAAATTTTATTATAACTTGTACATGTAATGGAAAATCGAAGAGTTAATAATGATCTCGAATTAGGCTCATTGCAATAAATTCATCTGCATAAAGCCATGTGCATAAAGTAGAAGCAACAAAGCATCAGAGACAAATAATATAATCCTTAAGAAAACTTGTACTATTTTTTTATATATATAAATATTAAATAAATATTTAAGTCTTATATTATGCAAATTAAATCTACTTAAACCAAAAATTAATATGCCATTTGTAGTTTTAACACGTATTTTACGTGATTAATACTTAGAGTCAATTATAGATTTTATATTTAGCTCAAGGCTGTTAAATTAATTCCTTAAATAAAATTAGACTTTGGATTTTTTTTTAACATTCTATCCGCGTTTTTTTTTTTCTTTTAGGAATTTCAACGTTATTCAAATGGATAAAAAGTGTTAAATCCCCTGAATTATAGATCAAAGTAGAATTAGTTTTGATGCTCGAGAATTTAAACAAAATTTAAGAGCTAATTGGATCTTTCTGCCAATCAAACTTCAATTTTCATCCAACTAATATTAACTCAAACACATGTCATATACAAGCACATGATCTTTGTATATGGCCTCTAAAATTAGACCAAATCTATAAAAAAAAAAAAAAAAAAAAACAAGTCACATTTTAACCTATTCAAACCTACCATCTGACTATACAAATGGCCTCGACATGACAAAAAAACAAGTCCTTTATAGATGTTGTCCCTATAGTAATGCAATAAACTTCTGCGACAACTATACGACCCACCATGTGCTGTTTTCAGAGACCACACAAATTGTTTGAGTGGATGTGCGCAATATCAACTGATCAACTCGGATTCCTGGGCACTATCAGCCATGAAACATTGGAAAACCAAAAAAGATGCTGCTGTGCCATATATATATATATATATATATATAAAATGGAATCGATTGATAAACTAAAAACTTGCAAGAAAGTTGTTTTTCGCTGAAGATGCTTTCAAATGCAATTGTTCTCTCAGTGGAAACCTTGTATTAGTCCCTAACCTTTTACTCGTATATTAATTGAGCCCTCAACTTACCTTTTTCTCAATGGGATCCCCATCCCCATGGAGCCCTTCTGTTTAAATTAGTTCCAACAGAAAAAGAAGTTAAGTGAATTTAGGATTTTCAGAAAAATTGAGGACCCAACTGGTAAACAAATAGTTTGGGGATCTAGTTGAGAAATGGTGTGTAATTTGGGGACTAATCCTGAGGTTATTTCTGTGCAATATAATTTAACAGTTATAACTAATAATTTTTTGTTATTAATATGGGTGTTTGGGTCAGCTTGCGTGCACCTCAACTAATTTCACGGGCCCTGAAATTAATGACTATATAAGTCTCAAATAACTATTATATTAGCAACCAAAGGGCTCGAACTTGAAACCACAAAAAAAAAAAATTTTTGGTCCCAAACTCTTAGCACCAACCACGAACTAGTTATAAATAATAATTATTTTGTCAAAAAAATACGTGTACAACTTATTCACGGTTGTTAGAAAAATCTTAATATGAGATTTCCGAATAATATACTAATTATATACATCTTGTCATAATTAACTTTGAATGATTTTTACCATAAGATAGATAATCTTTGAATAATTTTGCTATGGTGATTGGTGACCGCTATTTTTATAATCTTTTGAAGATTTGTTAGGCAATTTTTATACGCACAAACCCTTCCGTTCACGTATATAGAAGAAACCTCAAACAAAGTCAAATATATATTTAACACATGATCTTATTTGAAAATATTGTGATGCTAAAATTTTAT
Source organism: Populus alba x Populus glandulosa (assembly GCA_033617975.1). Classification (NCBI taxonomy): domain Eukaryota; kingdom Viridiplantae; phylum Streptophyta; class Magnoliopsida; order Malpighiales; family Salicaceae; genus Populus; species Populus alba x Populus glandulosa. Next base: position 18,919,359 of record CM066147.1, on the reverse strand, counting down.
ATAATCAAATAACAACTACTTTGAAAGTTTGAATCTCACTATTTCACCTTCAAAGTTTTAATTTTGATTTAATTTAATGCCTAGCCATTACTAAAAATCTCGAAAAATGATATGATTTGCTTGTCGGAAATTCATGCTACAGTTGCAGCATTTAATGAAAAAGTCAATGATAAACAGACATCAAATGCTATCAGTACTTAAAGTCTATCTTCTCCTGCCATGACTGATCATCAAATGCTACAGTTACGGGCTGAAAATGTAAAGAAAGGGTGTCCTTTCAAGAAAAATCAACACGTGCTAATTAAAAACAGTCGGGCTCAGGAGGAATGGAATGGGAGACCTCACATAGCTGAAAGCAACCGGAGACATGCCGCACCAGCCACAATACTGCCTTGTGATCTGAAGAGACGATATTGAGCTTGTTTGGCAGTGTGGTTGCGGTTGCTTTTCAAATAGCTTTTCGTGTCAAAATGCATGCCAATGATATTTTTTTATTTTTTAAAAATCATTTTTAACATCAGCACATTAAAATGATTTAAAAACACTAAAAACATATTAATTTGAAGTTAATAAAAAAATAAAAAATTTTCAAATTTTTTTAAAATCACTTTTAAAATGCAGAAACAAACAAGCCCATTGTATATACTCACTGTTTCTGGCCACTCGTGACAATGAGATGTAAGCCCACTCCTTGTAGTGTTGCACTTTCATCATGTCCTAACGTGACAGCAGATTGAGCCAATTTGCAGGTCTGTGATCGCGCTCTCATGGAAGGTTATCAGCCGTTCAATAAATCTCAGCCAAATTCGTAATATTGGGCAGAAAGTTATCAACAACATTGAGGTGTAAATGCATATATCAGAGCATGCATAATTCAATTAATAAATCTTTTGTAAATGCATAATTCAAGATGATCATGCTAAATCTTTTGTTCAAGAGATTTGGGTTGAATCTATATATACCATGCATGTATTACGCCTCTGCAAAAGATCTTTTCCGAGATCAGTACTGTCTTAACTCGATAAACTTGTAAACTTGTTTGCAAATAGATTATGATCGAAATAACTGAGTCCCGTTTGCAAAATACATATGTAAGATGTAGATTTTAATCTTCCTTAACTTCTTTTTTTTAAAATTTAGCGGTTTTGCAGAGTCCTACGCTACAATAAGCATATATATTTTTCTTTTCCACTGAAGGCGATCGAGGCCTAACTTTATAATGATCCAGTTATATGGCTATATACAAGCATGCTTAAGGATATGGCTCACGAGCGTCGTGTCATGGAATGTGTATAACATGTTGATGTCTACCAAATTTATATGATAGAATTGATAGGTTTTGACATCATGAGTGACATATGTCTCATGATGATCTTGAATCCGAGTTTGCAAATCGGGTCCAATTAATTATATATATATTGACCATAGAATAATGGCAAACGGATTCTGAAAGCGAAAGGAGGGGAGTTTTTTAAGTTTTTTTCTTTCCACATAGAGTACCTCCATCAAGCCGGTCCTTGATGTGTGTATGATTAGTGACCCATGGGAAGCCAAGCTTCCGTGTGCAAGGAAAGTGTGACCATGGCAGCTGGGGTGGCAAGATACAGAGAAAAAGGGAAAAGTGAAAAGTCTGTCTGTAAATAGATTGACATTTTGCAGGTGAATGAGTTCAACATGCTTGCAAAGCTTGCGCTTTCCTTTAAATCGATCGAACGCGACCCATGCATAATTCTCCATGTGCAGTCGTACGCCATTTTTTTTTTCTTGCACTTCTAATGCGTAGTGTTCTTTTCTGATTCCTTTGTTTGTCCCCTCTTTCTGGGGTATGGACGTAAGAAATAAGGATATTCAAAATATCTAAACTGATCAGTCCATGTAGGGCAAGTTGGTCGTCAGAAAAAAAATAAAATGTTTCCAAATATTAACGCCTACCAACATGTAGTTCTTAAGGGGACGTAGTGTGATGGTAAAGAGCTTAAAATCTATACAGTAAGTCTTGAATTCAAGTCAGGACATGTATTTCTTGTAAGAGCCTAGAACAATCATGATTTTACTCGCTGAGTGAACCCACATAATACCCTTTCCTGGAGATGAAGTTTCGTTGAATCCAAAAAAGAAAAAAGTCTACCAACATGTAACATGCTCTCGTTATAAATTGAGCATGTGTGTATTATTTGGACTACTTTTGCGAGACAAAAGCTTCAAGCATGAGTGCTCGGCAGTTGCAAATTGGCAACCCTTCCACTACAAAACTATATCTTCGAAAATTGGCTGTCGATGTTATGATATGCAAGGCATCCACTAGCTCCGACTATTTCATTCAAGCTGCAAATAGGAAGATCAAATGGCAAGACTCTCCATAAGAATAAAAAATAAATATAAATTTAAAATGTATAACTCAACTGGTCAAATTCTGAATTTGTTCTATAGAGATTATCAGTTCGAGTGTCACAAACTTCAGGACTACTAGAGACTAATATTGTTATTAACTTCAATATCCTATGGAATTAGTCGAAATATATAAATTTACTTAAATATCTAAAATTAAAAAACATAAAATAAATATGATGCTTTATTCCTGCTCTATCTTTATCTTTTGTTGGAAAACAAAAAAACTTTTTTATATATGTACTAGTTTGATTCTCCATGCTATGTTGTGGGATACAGCATTTGCACAAGACAAGGATAGGCCTTGCCAACGGTTTTATATTATATGAGAAGACTAAATAACCCTCGTACTCGGTTAAAAATCTTATATTGATTTTGTGTGGATTTTTAAAACCATATGACTACAAATTTTTAAAGTATTATCGACAATGATAGCAATCAATGCCTTCTTTGTGGAATAAAAGGAAAAGAAACAAAAGTTTTTATTAAGGTTAGTTTTGTCATATAAAAATTATTTTTATTTAAACATATATTTTTCTACCATTTATCACCAAATCCAACAAAAAATAATAATGAATTAACGTGTTTAGATAATGCTCGAGACACCTTTTGCGTTCAAGTAAAAAAACCTTATTAGTTCCAATCCAAAAACTTAGGCTTCACATATCAATATCAGCTAACAATATATATATTTTTAAATTATTTTTTACTTGAAAAATATCAAATTAATTATTTTTTGTATTTTTAAATGATTTTAATATATTAATATTAAAAATAAAAAAAATAAAAAAATATTTTAATTAAAAAATATCATGCACTACAAAATTGAAAACAGCTAGTTCAAACAAAACTACTTATAAATCATTCGTCTAGGTCTGGACACAAGGCCTGTGTTGTCCTTTTGCTTTTATGGTAATAAAATAAATGCAATTCTAAACATAATCCTGAAATCCTAAAAGAAAAGGCCGAAGAGAGAAATTTTATAAATGAATATAATCGAAAATAAAAATTTGAAAGAAAAGGAGAGTAATCAAATAAGAAATTACCGGGAACCCATTTTCTCACCTCCGGCACCCTCATCAAAGTTTTTAAAAGAAGTAAGACACAAAGCCCAGCATCGCCGGCCGTTCTACGGATTAAATCGAACCTCCTCAATAGACTTACTAACCCTGACCTAGGCCCATGATTCTTTATCTAAGCCGCAATTAGGCTGACTAGGAAAGGAGATATTATTATTATTATTATTATTATTATTATTATTATTATTATTTTCTTTTTATCTGTTTGGTTGCAAGCGGGGTTCAAAGGCAAGAAAAACAAAAGACTCACCCACAGATTCTGAACTCCCCTAACTACTCTTGAAATATTATTATTATTATTATATTTCCCTTTGAAATGGTTTTTATGATGTTTCTGACAATCTATATGACTTTCAAAATGTCAAAGAAATCACCTATAACAATCACGAAGCTAAGAGTAATCCCTCCCTCGTTGTTTGTTTATCCATAATTCTATTTTTTAACTATCTTAAAATATTTGTCTTGATACATTATAAAATTGTATTTTTTTTAATTATAACTGAGAGATCTGAGAGATTGCTCTAATTTAACCTACAAATTCATTGATTGACCGACGAGATAAAAATATTTATTGTGAAACACAGCCTGGTATTCCATCGACCCACACTAAATTAATATTTTAAACACAAACCTTCTTGAAGAACAGGTTGAATGGCTGACAATTTCTCTTTGCTGGTGTCCGCTCTATAAGAAAGTGTCACGGACGTATATGCCTATTGATCGTTATACTAGCTAGCGTGAAGAAGAAGAAGAAGGGTTAAACATAAAACAGAATCCATTAATTAATTTGAGCTAGCTTGCTTAGAGCCAGAAAATCCCAAGGGTTAAACCACGTGGATGACATATATATGATGTGATGAGTGTTCATTCACATGCCCTCCATGTTAAGCAACCTTTGCTTTTGTCTCCAGGCAACTTCTTTTCAGAATAAATGGATTCTTCTCGTCAAGCTAAAATGGAAAACGAAAGAGACAGAGAACATCAAAATACCTGTACAAAAACACTTTTCTTTCTTTCTTTTTCTTTTCTGTATCACGGCATAAGATATTTTCTTAACTGTGATGCAAATACCCCATTATGTTATTATGTGTTTATTACTGTATAATTTCCCCCCAATATTATGATCATTAATCATCTTTCTCTCTTGGTTACTGCATAATTAGCCTCGTTCATATCCAACGAAACGGTAAACGTGGTCTGTAGCTGATCATATTTCTTGATGCGAAATATGGTGGATCTTTAATTTTCATCTTAAAAGGGTTTCCCATATCGGGCTTGAATCAATCCCAGCAGCGTTTGCCTGCGTCTAAACAGTTTGTGGTGGTTGTAATATATAAAAGATGTAATTAACCAGCCGGTTTGACATAAGAAAGCTTATTTTCATGCTTTACAATAATGAAAACATGCTGTTTAACACGTCCAAAGTGTATAAAATCCAACAAACTGATAAGGTCCTATCCATATATATAAAACCTCATGGCAGCTATTTTGCCCTTTCAAGTCTGCCAGGAGTTAATTACACCTTATATGTATACAGTTATGTGGATGTTATAGGTTCTAATGGTGACATAGTGGCCAAGGCATCTCTCTCTCTCTCTCTCTCTCTCTCTCGGCTAGATAGAAGTTCTGAGCCAGCGGAGCATACAAGGGGTCGACATCACACAAACCAGTTAAAAAAAAAAAGGTATTTGCAATACAAGCAAAACAAGATGCATACAGAAAATGTGAGTAGCTAGTCTTCTCATCATCAATCACGTGCGTTTCTTCCCCTTCCCTATTATAGCAACAACACTTTGTCCCCTTCCTTTTGATGTTTACCTACCCTACTTCTCTACCTCTTCAGACGTTCCTGATATACCCTCTAATTATATTGTTCGCTAAATTATACAGTAGCTTTCTGAATTATTAATCAAACTATAATTAGTTCCTGAATTAAAAATTCTATGTAAGTAGTATTTAATTCTATTAATTGTCTTTATATTAATTGTTGCGGGGACATCTCGACAATCATATGATTAGGATTTGATATGAGCTAAAATTGAATAAAGGAGTTGCATTCACATTTTATGTCAAGTTTGATTACCTAATAATTTTGACCTATTTAAATTCCATTTAGATTTCACTAGATAATATGTGATTTGGTTGAAGTCAACTTGTACCTATTTAAAAAATCAAATTTAATAAAGAACCTAAAAAAATTGAAGTCAACTTGTGTCAATATTCTAAACCCGTGATCCTGGTCATGAGCCTGAGACTAATTGATGCAAACTTTGTAATCACGTGGTCATGAACCCATAATAAAATTGATAACCAACTCAAGCAAGCTGAATATCAGGTTTGAAACTCTGACCCAGAGGTAACCTTGTATCTAAAAATAAAAAGTATTGGAAAAAAAAATTTTGACCAATGTTAATCTTGTACCTAAGAGCACAAAATATATGAATGACGTCATGAAGCTAATTAATTTTTGATAAGTCAGTATATAATCATTGTCCATACAAAGAAAGATTGTTTGCAACAAACAAAACAAAGAAAAAATCTTCTTTAACAAATCATCATTGCTGCCAAAACTTGCAGCCAAAAAACAATACATAGCCCCCTCTAAATAACCCAAATGAATACCTTTTGGATTGGTAGTCAATGGGTCATTTCTAGTAATCAACTGAATAGGTCTAATACTGAAACAAACCCTTAAACAATGTTTAATGAGCCAAAACAAATCAAATTTAGAATAAAGTTCAAAGCTAATAGAATTCAACACTAAAATAAAATAAAAAATCATAAAACAAAATCCTCTTGCTTGAAATCTCCATGCATGGACGAAACTCCCTCTTTGTTTTTTTTAGTGGCTTTGCCGAAACTTTGTTTTTATTTGCTAGGATTTTATCCTTTAAATTACCTCCCTTTAGTCTCCTTGATATACTAGCAAATCTTGTAAAATAAGAAAAAAGGCAACAAAAAAATCTCAAGCCTCCTTGTCATGACATACATTCCATATCAATGGATATGAAATCTTTGTAAACTATAGATAATAATTGTTGTCATAAATTTCTTATTATATGACATGGAATCCTTGAAGAATAGGTAAGCCAATAATTGTCTTTAAATATGTTGTTCTCTCTTGCCCGGATAAATTAGTAGGCATACCATATGTCTCCGGAAATGTACGTACATCAATTTTTCAACCCTCTGAAATAGTCCATTCTCGAATATTAATTAACCTAATATCTTAATCTAATGTAGAAAAGCATGTTCAGAAACTCTTGTAAAAATTTTAGCATAATTCAAATATTTACTCTTGTAAATATTAGTTATGTTTGATAAAGTAAAACTGGACAATATAAGTTTTTATGCTGAAATTTGAATTAGACTTTACTTAGATCATATTTCTAACCCTATAGGAGGTAAATTACAAAAAATAATGAAGTCAAATTCTCAATCATAAAATAATGAAGGATGAAATGGGGGGGGGGGGGGCAATAAAAAGGATAAAAAACAAATAGCAATAAAAAGAAAGAGCACCAAATTTGACATAAAAATAAGTTAATATCAAATGTTGAGGGATGAGATTGAAACAAATCAATTAGAAAAAGGATAAAAAAGGAAATTAATAGCAATTAAAAAAATAAGGACTAAATGTGATATAAAAATTAAATGAAATCAAATGATAAGGGATGAAATTGAAGAAAAAATAATCTACAAAAGATAAAAAAAAAAAAATTAAGTATTTTACTAATGAGAAGAGAGATACAAGAGGGAGAAGAAAAAATCCACTAAAGCCACACTGCTGGTTTGTCACCGACATGTGTCCTGCCATCGATAAGATCTCAGTGCGCCTCTCCTAACGCCACCATGGAAGGAAATGTTTGACTGCTAGAGGAGCCCGTCAAAAGACACAATCTCTTCCCAATTAATGGAGCATTCGTTGCTAGCACCAACCACCTTTTTAAAAAAATATATATTTTATGTGTTACAATACTCAATTGCGCCTAAGTCTATTTGATAATTACAAAAAATTCATAATAAAATGACTAAAACACCCCTAGATAAAATTTCAAGAAAATAAAATTTTAAGCGTAGTTGACTAATTATATTCTACAAAAAAATACAAAAAGTAAAAAAAGTCATTTACCCCCTAGTTAATTTTATTTTTATTTTAATGATAAATTAATAATTTTATTGTTAATATAAAATGTTAAGAGATAGATTTATCACATTCATTGTGCTTTCTTGACTTGTATTATCGAGGGAAAAATCATCATTAAATAAGTCTTGCTCCACTATTTTACCGAAGACCCTTAGGTTTTTTTATAAAATTGAGGTTGTCATCTAACAATTTAAAACCATTTCATTTTTTTGCTAAATTTGGTTACCTAATAATTGAGAACCATTTCGATTTTCGTGTGTTATCTTTCTTTTCTTTACATATTTACTATACAAAGCCAAAGAAGAATAAATTCTTCAATATTGTTGTATTGTAGGTATTGTAAAGAGAGGGTATTTATAGCAGCAACAACCCTCCCTTTAAAAAAAAAAAAAATCCTCACAAATTACAACCCTTAATCGTACCGAAGGACTTAATAGAAATCATGACAACTTTCATGTTTATCAAGATTGTTTTCTTCTTTTCTTTGCATGTTTGTCGACAGACTGTAATCCATTTTATCCTTCGAAACCAGTAGAATCCTCACAAATTGGAACTTCAAATTATACCTAAGGACTCGACATAAATCACAACATCTTACACCTATGAATGAGTCTATTTTATTTATTTTTTAGGTTTATTGGTAGTTTATGACACCTATGCACTTTGAAACAGTCCATTGCCTGCACATGACTCCCACGTGCTACCTCTTTAGTAAACTGATTCCATTTCTAGTCGACATTTGTTGCTCCCGAAGGTTATTTTCGAACCCTAAACACATTGAACTATTTATTTCTAGTGGTTTTTAATGTGTTATTGATTTTTGAATTGTGATGAATTTGTATTATGTGAATTTGTTCATATATTTTTTTTATTTGGCATATCAATCAATTTATATTTTTATTAACTAAAAATTGGTTCAAGAGTTGAAATCCTATTTATGTTTTTCTTCGAATATCACATTAAAAGTAAACAATTTTATATTGTATATATTAGTGAAGTGTATATACTTTTGTACTTAAAACCATTTGAGAAATTATAAATCTTAATTAAGTTTTTCCTCAGACGTCACATTAAGGATAACCAAGTTGTAAATATTGATGAGATTTTTCTTTGTGTTCCTATCTTTATTTTATTTGATATATTTTAGGCCCTTGTAATTTAAAATTGACATAAGAATTGTAAATTTTAATTAGGTTTTTTCTCAGATGTCAAACACTAGCATTCAAAAAATGAGGATTAAGCCTTGCTACTAGATTCAGGTTCCAAATCATTATTACAGGCTTGAATAGTCTCATACAATAAATAACTCAAATACATACACTTATTTAGACAAATTCTTAGCATGTAAGTATAATAAGTATTTTATTATTAAAAACAAATACGAAGCAACTTATCAAATACATGGTGTTATGTGGTCATTTTTAATCTTTCTTTTAGTATATTTAGCACTTTTTATTTAGAATTTCTAGTTATAATAAAATTAGTTTGTCACTCCTACTTTTTTAATTTTTACTTTATCAATCCTGATCAGCTCAACTGGATGTTTTTTATCACACTAATTAATTGTTTGATTCAATTTAGTTTTCTGTTAGTGAAAATTAGATTTTCATCCAAATTATTATGAAATTAACATGTAAAAGTCATCATATTTCGATTTTTTTAATAAAATAAAAAAAAATGATAAAACCTGTTATAATCTGGACAAAACCATAAATTTTATTAATGGCAGACTAAATTGAATAAAATAATTAGTACACGGATTAATGGAACAAAATCTTTAATCCAAGTAGTACTTTGACCAACAATTTAACTATTGTTTATACCGTTGTATGGGTGTTGGGCTGCTAGCTCACTGTTGTATTATTTATTGGATGATAACTTGATATATAATAGCAGCATTATATCCGATTGATTCTCTTCAATGATTATTTATATTTAATTTTATATAACACTATAATCATTGCGGGAATGACACACCACAGCCAATATATGGGATCGAATAATTTCAATTTATGTAAGTACTTGATTACCAGTACCCCTGTAATTGGTCTCACATTTCTTGCATTATTATCTATATATCAAATATATTGGTATTTTATTTGTTTTTATATTTTAAAATTTTATTTTTTAAAAATAAAAATTTTATTTTTTATTTAATTTATTTTTCTATATTTTCAAATTATTTTGATATGCTAATATTAAAATAAATAAATAAAATATTATTTCAATATATTTTCAAACAAAAAATATTTTAAAAAATAAATATCATCACAATATTAAATAAGTTCTAAATTGCATTGATGATTACTCGGTGCACTATTATTCACTATAATAGTGGACGGATGTCTATAGCCTTAGCAAAAAAATTGGTTGTCTTTTATTTAGGTTTGATTTAGGGGTATTTTGATATTTTTCACATAAACTATTCATCATTATTTATTTGTGTGAGGATATTTTTGTTTTTATAATATTTTTATGAATAGTAAAATAAAAAAAATACCCCAAGACTAAAAAATTCAATTGTTTCGGGTTGGGGTATATAGATATTTTTGGTTTTTCATATACAAGAAAATTACAAATGTACTCTTGGATTCAAAAAAATTAATGCATTGGGGTTAGGGTATTAGAGTCTTTTAACTCGAATTTTGTTGTTAATTATTAGTTTTCATGAGGGTACAATAATAATTTACCATTAAAATAATGTGTGTGTGTGTGTGTGTGTGTGTGTGTGTGTATAGCAAGTCCTTTGGGACATAGGAAGTGCATTGATCAAGGCGACATGTGTGAAAACTGAAAACTATGGATGTTATTTTCCATTACGTGTTGACGCCGGAATTTCTATGGCGACAGGACATGTTCATGAGAGATAATTAGAATTAAACAGCTAACAACCCTAAAGCTACCATTCTATATATGGTCCCTGGGCAGTCTCTAAGACATAATTTACAAATTGTACGGAGAATTGTAGGAAGATGAATCATGGAAAATATTAATATTATTAAATCAATCCATCTCATATAGTTTGGTCGAATATTATCCTCTACTTTAAATTATCCATATGAATTCGTCCACTCACTTATTATATGGAAATATACGGCAGCCATATAATTGGTCTTTAATTGTTGCGTGGAGGGCCTCAATCTATTGTAAATTGGTAATAGAAGATTTAATTTGACTACAAATAGAGGAATTGAGAGGTTGATTTGATCAAATATGGAAACCTCGAGGACTACGTGTGACTTTTGCCCGGGAATCGTATGATCCATCAATACCATTAATTATGGTAGGTCGAAACCTAACTACATTGGTCGCTACTTATTTGAACTCATAAAGGGGACGGTCTAACTAAATTGTAGTTTACTTTCTTTTTTATATAATTAAATGCCATTTTAATTTAATCCAAGACTACATTACATACAAACCACTGACGATGATGATCGTGTGAAAAGATAAGCTTAGGGGGCCATGAGTTGACTACGGACATGACTGGGATTTCTTGATTTTTAAAATGTATTTTTGTTTAAAAATATATTAAAATAATATTTTATATATATTTTTAATATTAATATATCAAAAATAATTTAAAAACATAAAAAATATATATATTAATTTAAAAAATAATTTTAAATTATAAAAACAAACCGGTTCTAGAATGGCTTGTAATTTATTGGCTAGTATGATATTAAAAAAATAGTAAAAACTTTTGTAGGGTTAGGGTTGCATGATTAGAGGTGAATGACTGGATAGGGATTCAAGTCAGGGAGAATTTAGTCATTTCAAGCCCAATCAATGTGGCCAATTGCCCACTGAATTCCAAAAAACGCACCAAAAAGCAAAGGTGACCTACATGGCCCCACTCATCGTCACCAAAAATGCTGTCGCCATTTTGCTTAGGCTCTCGATAACTCCCCCCCCCCCCTTTCTTTTTTTCTTTTATATACTATTCTATTTTGCGTTATTTCCAGATTTATTAGCTTTTTTCTCCAATTTTTTAGAATTTATTTTTCTAGATTTGGTGGGATTTATCACTCTGCCTGCCTTGTTATTTATTGATGGATGTAGATATATGTACATCTAAATGAAGAGAACACGGCCCCTTTCATTGTTTTCCTTTTAACCAGCAAAAACAAAAACACTACTGAAGATTCCGCAGCTTAATACTTGAATTTTTTTTTTTTTTAATTTAGATTGGCAGAGCTACTCCACCGAATTAAGATAAAACAAATTAACCACGGAATATCTTCATAAAATCCTTACGAGAATTCACCTTTCTTTCCTATATTTTCCCGGCCTTCATTTTTCTTTTTATTAATTTCAGGTTGCTGTAACTGCTAGGAGATCATTCCCATGCTAGGTGATTCAAGTGTGCTAGCAAGCTCTAGTGATGTTGCGACCACCGCGACTAGGGTCGTCCCTGAAGGTGGTGAAGTTTGCGAAGTTGGCGGTGCAGGTGGTTTTGGTTCAAATTCAACCGAAGAAGATAAGAATACGGGCGGTGATATTCATGAAGGTGACCGGATGAATTATGGTGCAAACCGGTGGCCTAGACAAGAGACTCTGGCCTTACTGAAGATAAGGTCCGCTATGGATGCAGTGTTTCGGGACTCAAGTCTAAAAGGTCCATTATGGGAAGAGGTTTCCAGGTGACGATTTGTTTTCCTTCTTTTTCCTTTTTCAAGTTGTTCGGTTAAACAAAAGTTTTAAGCTGTTGCTGATCAGTTCGTGCACGTAGATCTGTGAAGTGACTTTTTGCTAAATTTTGGGCACTTTCGTGGATCCTTGGCACAATGATATCTTAACAGTTTTCTTGGTATTTGGATTTAGAGCGATAATGTTGGTTGGTTGGTTCACTTTGAGGGAATTCAGTAGAAAGAAGAGAAAAATAATGTTAATTATGATGCTCCATGAAGAAATCCTCCGCAGTCATGGTGCTTCCTTTTCATGTCTGGATCTATTTTTTTTTTGAAAAAAAAAACGTTAATAATATAATACATCGATGAAGGTTTCTTTAGTCAATATAGCTTTTGTTTTTAAGAAAAAATTCAACCATTCTGATAAACTAGGGAATTCCCTGTGGTCATAGTTTGTCAGAAGTTCTCTCATCTTTGTTTGGATTTTCTCTCTTCGTTTTCCTTCTATCTTAGTTTGGCTTGGCTTTTCATTTTTCTTGTGTCTATCTATACTCAATTTATGTGTCGATGTTCTATATGGTAAATTCAGAGATGAAGTACTTGAAATCTTCTTGACTGGCAGGAAACTAGCTGAGCTTGGTTATCATCGGAGTGCCAAGAAATGCAAGGAGAAATTCGAGAACTTATACAAATACCACAAGCGAACCAAAGAAGGCCGAACTGGTAAATCCGAAGGCAAAACTTACAAGTTTTTTGATGAGTTAGAAGCTTTTCAAAATCACCATTCACATTCAGCACAACCGCCAACAATATTGGCACCGCCGCTGCCACCACCAAAAGCTCAAACTCCAACCGCAACAACTGCCACATTGCCATGGACTAATAGTCCTGCTATCGTCTCTCATGTTACTGTTCAATCGACAACAAACCCTATCGATATCTTGTCTCAAGGCATTGCTACACCAACAACCATCCACACAATTAGTCCGATGCCTTTATCTTCAAATTCCCTGAATCCTTCTCAACATACTTTACCATCTTCTTTACAAAACCTTGCTACACATTTTTTTTCTAGTTCTACTTCATCATCAACAGCATCAGATGAAAAATTGGAAGGAAGTAGGAAAAGAAAGAGAGAGAGAAATTGGAAGGACTTTTTCCTGAGGCTAACGAGGGATGTCATCAAGAAGCAAGAGGATTTGCAGAAGAAGTTTTTGGAAAAGGTAGAGAAATGCGAGCATGAAAGAATGGCACGCGAAGATGCTTGGAGAATGAAAGAGATGGCAATAATGAATAGACAACATGAAATTTTAATCCAAGAACGATCCACGGCGGCAGCAAAAGATGCTGCAGTTTTTGCATTCCTGCAAAAGATATCGGGACAGCAAAACTCAACGGAAACACAAGCAATTCCACAACCCAAACTAACGCCATCTCCAACCCAGCCACCTCAGCCTAGGCCACTACCCACCAGTCTGGAACCGGTTACAAACTTGGTGGTTTCAAGATGGGATAATGGAGAGAATGTTACTGTATCCAGCTCTTCTAGATGGCCAAAAGTGGAAGTTCAAGCTCTTATTAGTCTTAGAGCCGATCTTGATATTAAGTATCAAGAGCATGGAGCTAAAGGGCCTTTATGGGAGGATATCTCAGCTGGAATGCAAAAGCTTGGATATAATAGGAGTGCAAAGAGATGCAAAGAGAAATGGGAGAACATAAACAAGTATTTCAAGAAAGTAAAAGAGAGCAACAGGAAGAGGCCTGGAGATTCAAAAACTTGTCCATACTTCGACCAGCTCGATGCTCTATACAAGGAGAAAAATAAAATGGAAAGCAGAGTCAGCACAGGTTATGCTGTCAAGTCCATTAGCACGATGGAGCCATTAATGGTACGCCCGGAACAACAATGCCCTTTTGAACAAGCAAACCAGCCTGAGACAATCGCTGAAGATAACGAAAGAGATATTAACATCGATCACAATATCGAAGAAGAAGAAGATGATGATGATGATGATATGGATGATGATACCGAGGAAGAAGATGAGGGAGTTGGTTTTGAAGTAGTAGCAAACAGACCAGCTGCTTCATTGACCATTGGTGAGTAAGTCAAGGTAGGAAACTTCGTATCAAAATTACACTGTCATGGTACAGACAAAGGGGCTAAAATTTCCAAATTCAATTATGAATCAACACATATCGATCTTTCAGAACTGAATTAAGGTGCATGCAGCGCTGAAGCTGTCCGATCGATTGAAGAGAATGCAGGTTCTGGTTGCCATGTGACTGGTGCCCACTTTTACTTTTGCCCATATTTGTACGCATGGATTCCATTCTATAGTGGAAATTAGAGCAGTTTTTTACTTAATCTCTTTTTATTCAAATTAATAATTAACACCTGTTAATATATATAAAGCTGTGGAGAGATAGGCTGGCTGCCGCCTCCTTTTTTCGCAGAGAATAAATATTTTACGTGATGTTTGTCTGCAGAGGTGGATATAGAGAGAGAGCTTCGTGCAAAGAGCAAATAAACCAGTGTTGTATCTGTCATCCTGTTCAGTGGTTGTAGATGATCAAAGAAATAGTTTTTACACTGTATACTACTGTAGCGTGTGACTATTTTGGAGATTATCTCTTAATACCACTTACAAATTAATTAACTTTGGCCGGCAACATGAGAATGAAAAATTAAGCACTTGTCTGGTGCTGTTAATTAGTGCATGAGACCTTAATAAGAGAGGAGAATTAACCCTTTTGAAGAAGAGGGCCCTCCCCAGCAAGGTCTCCTGCGAGGAGGAATCTTCTAAGTTATCTGCAATTAAGCTTTGTGTGGTATTATTGATGCATTTATCCCATGTGTTGACTGTCAACGAAGCCATCATATTGATTGCTTCTTGATGATCAGCCAACCTATCATTGATCAGAAAGGTGACCATTATACGTTGAATATATTTCTCATTTACCATGGTCCCTTTTCCTTTTGACTAGCTTGTACACGCACCATGATTTTTTGCCCAGTTTCTTGGGAGTACAGATCATATATTGCACTGCCCATTAAAGGCGAGGGTCCACAAAATGAGTGGTCATCTCATGGTCCATAAGAAGGTAGATGTTCTGTTATATAGTTAGGGCATTAAGATCCAAGGGCTCCTGCAGCTGTCATTGCACAGGCACAAAACACAAGTCTATCTTTATCCTCAGCAACATCATCATGGCCTGAACCCTCCACCGTTTGGTGCTGAGAAGTTGTGGACTGAACCCGCCACCGTTTGGTGGTGAGAAGCGGTCACCGTACGTACCGGTGGATTGCTACTTTCCACTGTTAACTCTGTCGAATTGCCTGTAATGTTACTTTATTTCCCCTCTGAATAGAATATTAGTGTCAAATTGACCTAACAGAGGCAATAACAATCTACAGAATGATGATAAAAATATAATTATCGTGAGTGGGATTCATTATTTGTTATAGAGTTATGATTCGCCAACGTTTTAATGTGGAAAAAGATTTTCTCCTTTATTAATTAACCTTTTTTCTTCAATTGAATTTCTTTCAAATCTATATACACAGCTACTCCACAGCTCATTCAACCTAGCAATGAATTTTAAGAGGATGAAGTATTTTACTAGAGAAATATTCCGTGTATAAAATCTTTTCTCATAGAATCTTAATTTTACATGGAACATATTTTTTATGTCTGGAAAAATACTTTTTAATTTTTAATAGAGTACCCTGTAAAATATTTATTGGTAAATTAGTTCACATATAAAATCTTTTCTCATTAAATGTTAATTTTACTTGGAACATATTTTTTGATATTTGGTAAGATTTTTTTTTTAATTCTTTAAATTATTTATTTTTTGTAAAATATTTTATGAAGTTTAATGAATAGGAAACATTTCCTGAGATTCTAAGTTAATTATAAAATATTTTATGCATGTATGTATTCATGGACAGAAGATAGCTTAATTTTGTTGAATTATGTGGACCACCAAAAACAAACAGCATTATTGTGATGGAAACAAGCAAGAATTTTAAGAGATGGAAGGAAATACAATAATTAAAGGAACTAGTTTCTTCGCTTTGCACTAATAATTAATTGGTTCGAAAACTGTGCTCCAAAGGTACTCGAAATAATTTTTGTTAAAAAAAAACTACCAACTCTCGGCGCCAAAACGCATCAATGATTAATGGAGATTCTATTTCGATTAGTCTTTAATTAAATTCCACCTAATTATTGGTAATTGGTTCCATTAAAGTCCCATATCCTGTGATTTTCTCATCTTGCTTGGCCTAGAGATCGCATCACAGCCTTAAAATTAAAGCATAAAATCAAGGTATTACGTCGAATAAGCAACAAAACAAAGAAATTAAAAGATCAAATACTTTATTCAATGCTTCTCCCGCCATTTGATATTGACTAAACTATATATCCAATTTAACACAATTCTTTATGCCGTTGTGGAAATTGATCAACCTATAGGGCTGTTTTAAATAACTAGCTAGGTGATCCGTGCGTGTTTCACCATGAATTACATACTTTTTTCAGTAAAAAAAACAAATATATAAGCTTTTCTTATTATTCCATTAGATATAAAAAGATTCTCTAATCATAAATTGAGATATTTATAAACGCATCTAATTAAATAGAATATATTAATATTTGTATTTGACATAAAAAAAAAATGTGAAAGGAAGCAAAGCAAAAAAAAAAAAAAAAGACACAGCAATCAATTCCAAAAAAATAAATATTAAAGAATAAAATTAAATTTAAAATAAATTAATTTAAAAATAGATCAAAGTCAACCTTATAAAAAAAACCTAAAAAATAAATCAATTCTATAAAAAAGCATAAAAAATTAACAAAGTCAACTTATATTGACTTTTAAAATTTACAATCTTGTCATAAAACTAGAAGTAACCCCAAAGAAGGCCCATTGTTTTTTTAAAATTAAATGTCAAGATAAGAAAAAAAAATAAAACAAAAGAAAAAATATTGATCCACGTTAATTTTTGAACCTATGACTCAGTAAAAATAGCAAAAATATCAAAGCCCAATCCTCAACAAATCAAACGCTAAATAATAAATTTAAAAGAAAAAAAAATATACAAAAAGATTTAAAAATTTAAAATAAAAAATAAAAGAATGAGGGTAAAAATCAAATTAAAAAATAAATAAAAGAAAAACCAAAAATAATTAAAAATTAAAATACTGAAAGCAAAGAGAATCAACATGTTCTTTTGGAAGTGAGAAAAAATTATAAAAAATAAAAAAGAAATAGTTATCAGCAAAAATCCACTGCACTATCACTAACACACATCACACTAGAACAAAGAGAATGTGGCGGAGCTTCAAATGATAAGGTGCGAGGGCAAATTTAACAACCAAGAGAGATGCCAAACGCACCAGAATTTTTTTTAATTTTAATATTAATTAATCAACCCAAAAGACTAGTTTGCCTTTAAAGGTTTTCGAAATTAAAAAAACAATTTTTTGGAAGTACAAAAAAAAAAAAAAACCTCTAGAGCTCAATTTATTTTTTCAATTTCAAGTGTAAATGTGTCCTTTCATGTATTTGGAAAATAAAAAGATTAAAACACCCTAAATGATCATATTTATAAATTTTGAATTGTAAGGTAAATAAATTATTATTTTACTGTTACAAAAAAACGAGAAGTCACAACTACCCCAGTCAAGTAACAAATAGTTATTTGTTCCGGTAAAAAAACCAAATTACTGGCCTTTCGTTTTACCAGTGTTTTTTACGGAATTTTTCCGATGCGAAATATATTTTTGTTTAATGTTCGTTTTATTAACGGTTAGACCATATCCAAACTGTCAAGATGCGTCATGGATCACTGTTAACGACACAGCACACTCACTCCGGGCACTATTCCCTATCAAAAATATTATTTTTTGACAGATATTTCCTCGCTAATATTATGGAATTCCATTATTTCCGTTCGAAAGGTAAATATTTTCTACGGAAATTATTTTTTAAGAAATAACTAAAAAATTAATTCCTCATCAGAATATAAAATTAAGTGTGTCCTTAATTATTATTATTATACACGTCGTTGTATATGAACCAAGTACTGGTGATAAGTTGAAGAGGGGGCCCAGCTGACGCAGGCCAATCAAATGTCTCTGAGAGGAAAGATAAAACTTTTTTTTCTGTGGGTGTGTCCCTATGGAGGTTTTATTGTCTGAAACTGTAACTGTATAACAGATTACGAGTCCTATCCATAAATAAATATCCAGACCAATCAATGCATTTTTATTGGACAACACTTGCAGCATTTCTATCCCATCTAGCTGTAGGACATGTCGAGTCAAAAGGAAGATATAGAAACAAATCATTTTATTTTTTATTTAATTCTTTACATTTTGAAGCTGGGAAGGGAACATATATTCATTAAATAATACGTTTCGTGATCGTTTTCTCGGCACTGACTTCAAGAGTTGAATTAAGAGAAATTAGAATCTGTATTTAGGGTTATATATATATCCTTGATGATTAGGTTAACAGCTCGTAAGATTCCTCTCAGGGGACCCTGTTGAAGGTCCATGAGCAGCGTGACAGCATGTGTTGCTGGCATGTTGTGGGAAGGGTCCCCAGTCGGAGCTCGAGGGTCGGCTTTGCAGCCTCTACCCCTCCATTTTTGGCTTGCTGCTGCGTATCTATGAACTATATACATCAAGCTCCGATTGAAATAACAGTGACCTGTTCTCTCCGGCCCCCTCATTTCAGCCCTGCCGATCAGCGTACCCTGAACAGCTAGCTAGCGGAGTTTATAATAATAATAATAATAATAATAATCTTTTTTTCAACAAATAGGAATATAGAGAATTCGTGATTTTTGAGTTATTAAAACTCTAATACATATCATGTAAATCTTCGAAGGTTTAAATTTAGATAAAGTTTAAGAGTACTCTCTAAATTATTTATATAATATGTACTAACATTTTTATTGTATTTATTTTCCTGGTTTCGATATTGGGCTAATACATTAAATTCTATATTTATATATGCAAACAACACAACACAACACACTAAGGTTTACTAATTAATTTGTTATTATTTTGTACATCCAAATATATATTTCTATTAATAAAAATTAAGTCCCATCTTTTAAATAAAGTATTTGTTGGTGAAAAAAGAGTTTATGTTGAGCCAAATGAAGGAACAAGGACGAACACCATTCACCATTTCTCGCAGTGGCACTACCATGAACATGAATAAAAACTACAACACTAGTCTCTTGTATTTATTTATTAATTCTTTGGAAACTACTGAACCTCTCTTTCTTCTTCTTCTTCTTCTTTCTCACCCCCTCTACTTATTATTAATCTTGCAAAAAAATAAATAAATAATAAAAATAAGTAATCTCAACGACTATATGCTAACTACAACACACCATGTGCGCTTTGCTTACAAATTGATTCAGAGTCTTCCATCCCGATTCACGGCTGCCAGAATCCGATGCAATTGCCAATATTCCTGTGAATTCTCGAAGAGTTGCTTCTTTGGCCTTAAAACTCTTACTCATCCGTGTTCATTGATGTTTGTTTGTTTGCTACAACTTCATAGCCACTAGCTTCATCGACTTCGTCTTCATCTTCATCATCCATGTTCTTGTCATCTTCGTCGTCATGATTTTGATGATCATCGCTTTCCAGATCTTCCATCTCCGAATCAGGCCTGTGTTCTTGTTGTGGAGGAGGCCATTGTTGCTCAGGGCGTACCATCAAAGGCACTGAGTTTTCAGGCTTCATATTGGACGGACCATCAATCTTGTTCTTCTCTTTATACAAAGCATCAAGTTGCTGAAAGTATGGACATGTTTTCGAATCCTCAGGCCTTTTCTTTTTACTCTCTTTCACTTTCTTGAAGTACTTGTTGATATTCTCCCACTTCTCTTTGCATCGTTTTGCATTACGATTGTAACCAAGCTTTCTCATCCTAGCTGAGATCTCCTCCCATAGCGGCCCTTTCGGTCCATTGTCCTGGTACTTGCAATCAAGATTAGTCCTTATACTAATTAAAGCTTCGACTTCTACTTTAGGCCATCTAGAAGGGCTAGCTGACGTAAAATTCTTATCCCCATTATCTGATTTCATGATTATGTCCACATTAGCCACCGCTTGTGGTAGTGGCGCCGCTTGTGCCCCTTGAAGTGGCGGCGGCGGCGTTGGAACTAGCTGTAATATTGGAGGAGGTGCTGGAGGCCGCGGTGGCTGTGATGGTGGTGGATTATTTTGTATTTGACCCTGATTTTGCTCTTCGGATAATTTTTGCAAAAATGCCATTACCGCAGCATCTTTACTTGCCGCAGCGGATCTTTCTTGGGCTAAGATCTCGCGCTCTCTATTGATTCTTGTCATTTCTTGCATTCTCCAAGATTCTTCTCTAACCATTCTTTCATGTTCGCGTCTCTCAATTGCTTCCAAGAACTTCTTCTGCATCTCCTCTTGCTTCTGGATCACCTCCTTCATGAGCCTTTCAAAGAAGTCCTTCCATTTCCTTTTCCTCTTACGACGCTCTTGCAGTTCCACGTCCGAGGATGTCGAAGAAGAAGTGGAATTGGAGATGAGATCTGGGGAGAAGTTTGGACGAGAGGGTGGAATATTAGTATGAGGAGGATTTGTAGGGTTTGTTGCTTGTGATGGGGGTAAGATTGTAGGGTTTGTTGAAGGAAATGGAGGAACGGTAAGATTTATTGCTGAAGTTACAATGCCTTGAGACATGTTTGTAGCTAGTGTTGCTGCTGCTGTTGATGGAACAGTACTGTAAGAAGCCCTAACAATATTAGGAGAAGGATTAACCACTGGCATTGCTATTGCTGTGACAGCTGGAGTAGGAGCTTTGGGCGGTTGTGGGGGCAGCGACAGCGGCGATGATAGTGAAGGAGGATGACTTTCGAAGGCTTCTAATTGATCAAAAAACCTATAAGCTTTGCCTTCTTGTTTACCAGTTCGACCATCTTTGGTTCTTTTGTGGTACTTGTACACGTTCTCGAATTTCTCTTTGCACTTCTTGCCGCTTCGATTGTAACCAAGCTCTGCTAGCTTCCTGGTATATAACAACAGTTGCAACAAAAACATAACTCCATTTCTTGTTTTATCCCATCTCGAATTCAGCAATAAAAACAGAAGATCTTGAAGAATATTCACACATAAAATAAACGTGAAAGTTAAAACAATAAACAACAACTTAAATTGAAAATTAAGAAAGATCAGTGCTTCGATGGACACAGTTTGCTCTTGGATTTACACATTTGTAAGCTGAGTTTTAATTAAGATGAAACAATTCCGTGTATCTTAACACTCCTTCCATTTACGAACCTAGTATTTAATTTAAATTTTGCTTTAAAATGGAACAATTTAGACAACCCACAAATGTCTGAAATCTAAATTCTGAACACTTAATTGTTATTGCAGTGTGCGCTGGGGGAAGGAGGGTTTTTTTTTTTTAAAGAAAAAAAAAAGCATGAATACAGTCTTCAAGAGTATTATAAATTGCAACTCCTGTAAAGAAAACTAACCAAAAAAAGGAAAAAGAAGAACACAAAAAAGAAAATTGAACTCACGCAGATCTCTACCAATGAAATCCTAAAGCAAGAAAAAAACCATATATGAATATGTAGTGGCAGTTCACAAAAGAACACTTTGTAATCTAATGAATACCTGGAAACCTCCTCCCATAAAGGACCTTTAACACTAGCATCACGAAACGCAACATCCATGCCGGACCTTATGTTTAAGAGGGCCAAAGTCTCTTGTCTTGGCCACCGGCTTCCTCCATAACTCCGGTCACCTTCAATTTTTCCTTTATCTTCTTCACCTCCAACATCATTACTGCTTCCTTCATGATGGCCTTCGGTTAACGGAGGAGCTTCCTTATGACCTCCTGCCCCCTCTCCAGCACCACCACCACCAGGGGTTGTTGTCGTGGTTGCTAGCACACTACTTGAGTCCCCTAGCATAGGACTCTCTTTCTTTCCTTTCTAACTCTCAATATTACAGCTCCTTGGGAAAAAAAAATTATATACGAGCTAAAAAAATATAAGGAAAAAAAAATACATCATCAAAGCAAAAGAGAAGGTTAATTCTCATGAGGGTTTTATGGGAGATGGTTTGTACTGTATGGTGAATTTATTAATTATTTCTGTGGGATCTGCTTGTCTATGTCAAGAAGTTGTTTCTTTTCTATTTTTAATACTACTTGGGCTGGAATCTTTGAAGGATTTAATTTATTTCTTTTTTGCTTCTTTTTCTCTCGTGTAATGTGGGGTGGTAGGGATGGTTGGTTAAAAAGTAGGGTGAGAGGTGTCACTTGGTTTTGTAGCAGTGATAGTAAAGGCACGTAGCACAGAGAGATATACATTGTATACAAATTTATAATAAATATATACAATAATGCCACAGAAAAGATAATAAAAATTACAGGAATTTATCAACAGCTGCACTGCACGTGGAGACTATGGTGATGATTTAGTTTTTTTATTTTTTTCAAATTACCACGGTAAACTTTAAAATTTAGGTGAATGATACTGTTGGGAAAAAATAAGGTAAAATAGCATAATTTCACCTTACTGTATTTTGAAAAATATGCACTAAATATCATATTCCTGAAATACAATAATTATATGTCGTGCTTATAAAACATCACATTAACTAAATATTTGTTATGGAAAGGTCAAGAAGTTGCATCTTATCTTTATAGTACTAACAAAGAAAATAAAGTTCACACCGTAGCGTTTAAGTGGTTAAATATTTGACGTACTAGATTTGAAACTTTTGGAAAAAAAACTAACTTTTAATAATGTCATGGCCGAGGACGAGACCATTCAGACAAGAGCATGAGATGGATTCGGTCATGCTACTGATGAACCTGATGAATCACCCAGTAAACATAAATAGATAGATAAGTTATGTATATATATTTTGAGATTACTTGAATATTGTATTGTTGAATTATTTTATATTTATTTTGAATGTATATATGTTTTTTTTTATTCACAGGGCAACATGTGATTATAAAATATGAGAATATATTAAGTTTAGTTAGAATTTATTAATTGCAATTATTGTGAGTTTCTGCATGTTTTTTTTAAATCGGACAAAATTTTAGGTATAATTTTTATATAAAAAAAACCATGTTCAAATTTTAATAAAATTATAAATATTTGAACTTTCTAAAATCATAAAGTGAATAAAACTTCATATTAATAAAAATTATAATTTTATAAATTTTTTTCGAGCTTAAAACAAGAAAATAACCTAAAACCTTATGATAGTGAAAACGATACGGCTACAATCAAATTTTTTTTATTAAATGTCCATCGTTTTTTAAAACATGATATGTATGAAATTTAATGTCTGTAATATTTTTAAATTATATTATTTCACCTAAAATTATTTTGTGTTATTTTATCATTTAATTATATTTTGAATGCTAGACCACAAAATTTTGGTTTTTGTCTGTCCGGCTAAATTTAGTTAAAAGCCGGCCCACGCAGGTCAGCTTTTTTTCCAACTTCTTTCTGTAATTTGCATTACTGTCACAGAATGAGAGTCTTTTGTGTAACGTATTTATTTCTCTGATATATTTTTATTGTTTTTTGGGAGTCTAAGGAGATAAATATCAGCTTTGCTTTTTGGAGGGTGTTTTGGATTTCAGCGGCGGAGGCAGGATTTTATGTGAAATTGCTAAATTGGCCTTGAAAACGGATCCCATTGACCTTTAATCATTGAAGGGCTCCTTAACTTTACAATTTTTTATTTGATCCCCTGATTAGTGATCTGGTTTTGTCTCTGTAATTCAGCATTTTCTATGCTGGGTGGTGGTGGGGTTTTTTCTGTAATGCCGAAAACGGCCCTGCGTATTATAAAAATCTTTTCAACTTTTGGTGGTCGAGACTGTGTGATACAGTACGTACACTGCTTCTCGTGAAAGTGACGAGTGTAGTTTTTGACAAGATTTAATTTTCATAATTATTGTGGAAAGCCTGTGAGCTTATCTTAAGAAGAAGGGACATTTTGGAGTGGGATCCACGGTGGAGAGATAAACCAGAAGAAGAAAGATGGAGGTCACATAATGAGGCCAGGCCATTTATGAAATGAAGTAAATGGCGGAGAATTCAGTTAGGTTGCAGGCCGTCGTCATAAATAGGAGGCAGGAATCTTAATGGCGATGATCATATGATCACCCATCATTCGGAGAATAATTGGCCGGAATCTGAGACCATCAGCCCTTTCGCAGCTTCCGATTTAACTGTTGCTTCGTTAATTATAGCCTGAACGGGGTGCCTGACAGCCACAGTGTATATCGGTGACGTTACACTCTTTATTGAGTTTTCATATTTCCTTTTTGGCTTTTCTCAATTTCACTTGAAAATGACGAAACAAATTAATGAAAATGGATTTATTTATTTATTTATTTCTGAGCTAATTATTAATTAGTAGTCACAAAGGATCTTTAAAGTCGCACGGTCTCGTGGACTTTTCGATCGGCGTGAATGATTTCAAGGGCAGAGGTTCCGGAGGTCAAGCCCAAGAGATTATTTTATTTTTTACATCCTGTGCAAATTAATTCAGTAACTCAATTATTGAGTTAAAAAAAAAAAAAAAACAAGTGATGCCCGAAGCATAACGCAAGGAGTGGGGCCGGTCCGATTAATCAATAAAATGCACAAATTAATAATAAATCTATTACAACCAAAGTACTCCATTATCATTACGTGTGCACAAATCAAGAACTTGCGAGGGAGTGGTAGGTAAATATGCATCAAAAAAAAAATAAAAGGAAAAGAAAGAAACAGTACCAAAAGTAGGAATAATTTTTACACACTGTTCATTTAATTGAGTTTCCAACAAGAGGGAATTATATTCTTTAATTTTTACACACTATTACAACCCAAGTACTCCATTATACTCTTCTTCTTTAATTTATTTTTTTATATAACTTTATGTTGTCCGTTTAGCTTATATATATCTTAATTAATCTTTTAAAATTTTAAAATTAACAATTATATAAGCTCTCCAATAATTTTAAAATTTATAACATTTAAATTATTTTAAAATTTATAAAACTCAAATTAATGATTTATAAAAAACGAATTCAGAATTTGACCAGTTCAAGATATTTTTTATAATTTTTTTAAATTTTTTATGTGTATATGTAGACTCAAGAAAATAGTACATATATATATATATATATATGCGCGCGCACACAACCATTATGTTGACATTCTATAGCATTAAGTCGGGGTTGAAATTATTTATCCTCTTGTATAGTCCAATCGTCCCACCGTCCAAAAAAATAAAAAATAAAAAGATTCTACAGGGGTAATGTAAATGCAAATTAAAGTCAAAGAACATGGGATTTTATTGTTTACAATAAGATATATATATTCACGGTGGGTGTGTATTGTTTTATGTATTTTTGCTTATCTAACAAGACGTTATATGAAGTGGTTTTGTTTTTATGCAATTGCATCGCTGGCAAGAACTTCTCTAGCTAGAACGGCATCGACAAATGGAGAATAAGATATGAATGCCTTGTAGAGCTTCCCTGGCTAGCTGGACAGATGCCTGCCACCATGTTTGTGTTTATCCCCTCCTCTACATTATTTACAGCTAAAACTCGACTGTAATAAAACACCACCAGGCTGCCTCTTCTTGTAATTGTCGAAAAAAAGAGGAACCACATGGTACACAAGTGGTGCCCTGTGATTGAGGATTCTTGTGAAAGTTGAGAGGAGCGATCGACGTGTAACAAGTTGAGCATGCTCTTAATTACATCTGATCGATGCTGTCTGTATTAAGTTACAGGAGAATATTATATTTTTCGATGCAATATTTTGGAGAATATATACTCTCCCTTTTTTTAGAATAACTTTTGGATAATATTAATCCACCCGCCATGTTTAAATGTTCTTAAAATACGAGCTAATTCAATACAAAAATGAATTTTAAAAAATAACTGGGTGGTTGAAAATGTGAAATCTTGAGTGTATGGTAGATTAGTCACTAACCTTTATTTATAATAACGAATATTAAGTTAAATATATGTACGTATGTATGTGTGTATGTATGACTGGCCCATATGAAAAAGTAACAAGTAGACAAAAGGTTTACTTCACATGGGTGGGCATGTGATGTGAATGTACACTCACACCTTATGTCTGTCTACCATGTGGATTAACCTCCACATTTTATCTGGCACCAGCTAAGCAACCACCAAGTTGATTCTTCTTCGCCTTTCTTCCCCGCCCCTTTTTATTATTATTATTATTATTATTATTATTATTATTATTATTATTATTTTAACCGCATGCACAGCTAAAAATGAAATTATTTTTTCTTTTTTTCTTAAAAAAATAAAAAGGAACACACCAGCAAGAACTTTAACATTATAACTTTTTTTCTCTCTTCTTTTACAGCTCGTTTGCTAACGTGATAATTGTTGTATTTTATAATATTTTTAATTCAAAAATAAAGTAAAATAATATTTTTTTAAAATTTATTTTTTACATCAATATATTTAAATGATTTTTTTTATCCTTAATTTTGGTATCTCAACACCATTTTTAAAAAGCTGGACTAATCTCGTTCAGAATTCATTCTTTCAAAAAATACACTTTTCAATAATCAAACTTGTAAAAAAATTTAAAAAATATTTGTAAGAAACAAAAATAATAAGCATTTCACCCAGCAAGGTCTCTTTAATAATGCTGCAATGACTGGGATAACATTTATATGAATAATTATGTGTGACTTTTGCTCCTAGTTGTACTTCTCTGGTTTACTTGTGCTAAAAGAGAGAGAGGGAAGGAAAACAAAATGATATGAAAGAAGATTACAATGATTAATTATAGTGATTAGTGATTTGATTGGTCATGATCTTCGTTAATTAACATCAGCAAGATGGTGATTAATTATTGATATTGAATGATCAACGTTGATAGAACCTTCCATAGGCAAATCTTTCCCGGATCAGGAAGTGGCCGTGGGTGAATTAATCTCAACACTAATAGACATGATTGGAGGAGTAAAATAGAAGCAATATTCAGAAGCATGTGCAGACACTGTCATCATGGCTAACAATAATGCCTCGTCAGTACTTCATGCCTCTTAACTAGAACATTGGAACATGTAAGCATGTGCATCTGCTGGTAAAACCTAAACGATCCCTCGCCCAATAATAATAATAATAATAATAATATATGTGAATTAAACCAGTATTTAATATGACCAGAAAAGTAGACATTTGTTTTCTAAAAGGAGTCCCTGTAAATGGGCCCCATGAAGGCAGAAGAAAGCACTCAAAAAGCCCATATTATGCAAAGAAGGGTGGAGGGCCCATGTTACCACAAACGAGCTTACAATGGGGAAGAGTAGACAATCTTTCTTTTTCTTTCTCTTTTTCTTTCTCTTTTTCCCCCCTCCCTTTTGTTACACATGTCCACTTCTTTTTAACGTGAGACACAATCTGGATAACACGATAAGCCTAGCTCTGCTAAAAGACTCGTGTTTGGTAATACTCTGTAGATTAAAATTCCATACGGCCCACGTTCAAAGCCAGGAAATATCCTGTAAACATTTCACTTGAAATTTTAAGTGGTCAAATGAGGTTTTATAATATAATTTATATTATTTTTTAAAATATTTATTTAAATAAAAGTTTTTTAAACTTCAAACTTATACATTATCTTGTATTTAATTTTATCAAATAAATAAAAATTATGAGATTCAAACTCGTGACCACTTGGTCATTAAAGCTCTGATACCATGTTAAAGAACCATCTCAACCTAATAGCTTAAACTGATAGATAAAATTCCAAAATATAATTTATATTATTCTATAAAACAGTCCAATCTCCTACTGCCATTGATGCTAGCCTGCAATGGCATACAAAAGTGTCATAATAATATGCATTAAAACCAGCAAAACCATAATTAGCTTTAACTATTGGCTACGGCCTAACCGGAGCTGCAAACACGACAAAGAACGATTCATACCAGGAAGAAGCGTGAAAGATTCGCTCTTCAGCTGCGCCATGAAAGCAAGATTGTCTAAGCACTTTCTTGCGGATGCGATGGAAGACCTGAAGAACATGCCTCGTGAGCAAACGCTCTTATGGAGCTAATTTATCGTCCCATTGCACAATCATGACAGTTTGATTATCTTTTGCTGTATCTCTTCCATTTTGCTTTCAGTCTTTAGAAGATGGGCTCAGCAACGTGCGTGAATCCTTTGCCAATAGACCAGCCTATGAAGACCCATGATGCCAGCCAAGATTGTAAAAGTTCTGATATAATTACCAGTGCCTGTAACTTCAAATGATCGTTCCCGGAGACACCCACCAGCATGGTGTTTCAAAAGTACCACCATGCATTTTTATACATCAAGTCAAATAATACCGTTTTATTTTCTGACACTCTCTTGTTAGTTCGAATTCTATCACTCAATTATTATAGAATATCATATAATTTATGATTACAGGAAAGAGCCTAACCCTTATGCTATTTGATTTTATTTAGATTTATTTGTTGGGTTTTATATAAATATAATTGGATATTTTATTTTACCGGCAATAAGCTGAATTGTTTGTTCTTATTAAAGTTTTAGTATTTACATGTTATTTTTTAAGAATGTCATATAATTTTTTATTATTTAATTAAAATAACATATTATTTTTCCTTTGAATTTTCTTTTCTTTTTTTCTACTTTTAATTCTTAGCTTTTTCTTTTATTTCTCTATTTTGTTTTTTTTAAGTTTATTGTCCCGTGTCAAGTATGAACATAAACTTCTAATTGTTTTTATAGTTGATTGATCTGACTTGCAAATCTTCAAAATTAAACAGTTTCTAATCCTTGACAATTTTCAGGATGATCATCAATAATGATTAAAAATAAACTGCCCAGAACCGAAACCAAATGTCCTTTTATTTCCTTCGACAGACAACACCAGAAACCTATATAATTTTTCTCGTTCGTTTCCAAACAAAAAGAAAAAAGGCGCAACAGAAGGCTGTGGCACATAAATTTGCAGACTACAGTGGGAATATCTAACATCCCAGATTTAACAAGTTCCATAATTTGATGACGATGGAAGGTGATGCGTATAGTCAAGCCTGGGACTAAATGCAATGGTAGTGACACCTCTTGCCCCTCTAGCATAGTTATTAAACCCGGCCCGGGGGTTGACCCGGCCAAGGGGCCGGGTCTCGGGTTTCATGGGTCAACCCGGGTCAACCCGGGTTGACCCGGATTAACCCGTAATAATTAAAAAAAAATTAATATTTCATATGAAAAAATTCATGTAAATATAAATTATATATATTATAAATAATCAAGTTTAAAATAATATTTTAAAAAGTTTTTTATCCCACGTTAAAAAGATATTATGTTAAGCTTTTAAGTTGAAGTATTTTAAGTTGAATTATATTTTTTCAATGTGGGATTTGAAACCCATTAGTATATATACTCTATGTTCCCAAGGAAAAAATCATGTTTTTTCAATGTGGGATAAAAAACCTTTTGGTTTAGATACTTCAACTTAAAGGGATAACATAGTATCTTTTCAATGTGGGATTTGAAACCCTTTCATATATATACTCTATATTCCCATGAAAAAAGTTATGTTTTTTCAATGTGGGATTTGAAACCCATTAGTATATATACTCTATGTTCCCAAGGAAAAAATCATGTTTTTCCAATGTGGGATAAAAAACCTTTTGGTTTAAATACTTCAACTTAAAGGGATAACATTGTATCTTTTCAATGTGGGATTTGAAGCCCTTTCATATATATACTCTATATTCCCATGAAAAAAGTTATGTTTTTTCGATGTGGGATTTGAAACCCATTAGTATATATACTCTATGTTCCTAAAGAAAAAATCATGTTTTTTCAATGTGGGATAAAAAACATTTTGGTTTAAAAAACATAACTTTTTTCATGGGAACATAGAGTATATATATGAAAGGGCTTCAAATCCCACATTGAAAAGATACAATGTTATCCCTTTAAGTTGAAGTATTTAAACCAAAAGGTTTTTTATCCCACATTGGAAAAACATGATTTTTTCCTTGGGAACATAGAGTATATATACTAATGGGTTTCAAATCCCACATTGAAAAAACATAACTTTTTTCATGGGAACATAGAGTATATATATCAAAGGGCTTCAAATCCCACATTGAAAAGATACTATGTTATCCTTTTAAGTTGAAGTATTTAAACCAAAAGGTTTTTTATCCCACATTGAAAAAACATGATTTTTTCCTTGGGAACATAAAGTATATATACTAATGGGTTTCAAATCCCACATTGAAAAAATATAATTTTTTTCATGTAAACATAGAGTATATATATGAAAGAGCTTCAAACCCAACATTGAAAAGATACTATGTTATCATTTTAAGTTGAAATATTTAAACCAATTTTTTTTTATCCCACATTTAAAAAAAAAAAAAACCCGGGTCTCGTCCGGGTTTGCCCGGGTCACCCGGGTCCCGGGTTGACCCGCCGGGTCGCCCGGGTTTGGCCGGGCTGTTGCCACAGCCGGTCTTTTATTAAACCCGAACCGGTCCAGCCACCGGGTCGACCGGGTCCCGGGTCGACCCGCCGGGCCGGGCCGGGTTTAATAACTATGGCCTCTAGCACTACATCCATCAAACTTTGATTGAGAGACAGACGCCAAGAAAAATGAAAATGACTGGGAGAGTCCACTGCCTTTTTAGTTTTTATTTTAATATTTTAGTAGTATTTCTCTTTGTTCAGGTGTGATTTTATTTTAAATTAATTTGTTAAAAAAAAGAGTGGGAAAAAAAGTGCAAAATGACATAAAAGGTGTGTGTGTCTATATATATATATATATATATATATAAAGAGTGAAAAGTGACAGTAGAACATTATGACTTTATTTAATTAATTATTTGTACTTCGAGGTCTAACATTGCATGATTAAAATTTTTGAAGTAACGAAGAATACACATTTCAAGTTGATTTGCATAAATATCATAATATACATAAGGTTTGAGATTATTTTATTATATAGATTAAACTTAAATGGTTTTCTTTGAAAACTATTTATAAATTGCAAATAAGTAATTCTAGACCATTCAAAGTGTTGCGAATGATTGAATCATATATTTATGTTATTAAATTGTCATTAAACTTTAATACTAGCTCTACTTTTGACATGAAAGAACTCGTTATATATAAAACATAACAACTTATCCATAATACTCCTTTTGATATCTCTATCGTATTATCCTCATCATTGGAATAAAAGAAATATATTAATGTTATTTTAAATGCACAAGTTATTTTTATCAAGAATGGTGAAGTTCAATGAATCCTAGTATATAAGTTAAGCGACTAGATTTAGATTGTACTTGGATTACCAGAGAAACATCATAGCGGCTTGATCTTTATTTTTTAGAACGTTATCGAAGCTATCTTAACCTATGCTCAACGGGGTTAAGTTTTTCCAATCTCGAAAGAGTTAATGAAGACATCAAACTCAATACATGGTTCAGATGTCATGAGATCTATGATAATAAAAGATAATCCAACGCGCTATTAGATTTTATTCAAATTTATTTTTTAAGTTTAATTTAGATGTTATTGAATATTTTATTTAGTGGACTATAAACTCAATTAT
This sequence comes from Populus alba x Populus glandulosa, assembly GCA_033617975.1. Lineage (NCBI taxonomy): Eukaryota > Viridiplantae > Streptophyta > Magnoliopsida > Malpighiales > Salicaceae > Populus > Populus alba x Populus glandulosa. The sequence goes on along the minus strand of CM066147.1, from coordinate 18,887,439 downwards.
TTATTCTAATTAGATTTCTAGCATTTATAAGTTATTTTTAAAAATATTAGATGTTTTTTATGATTTAATTAAAATAGCATACTATTTTTTTTTTATCTGAATTCTCTCTTTTTCCGAGCTTTTCTTCCCTTGCTTTTAATCTTGGCTTCCTTTTTTCTTTCTCTACTTTCATCTTTCCTTAGTTTATTGTCCCACATCATGGAGTTATGATGTAGGATTCCGCAAGAAATACCAAGAATTTTAATTTTAATTATGGATGATAGCGAGCAGGTGAGAACAAACTGGTTACAGTCTAGGCCCTTCATCATTCAATAATATGATCTACATCAAGTGCACTCGACTCCATTTGATAGATTTGGTTCAAGCGAGTGATTTATAGCTGCCAAAAAACTATTCCTTTTATGCTTTTCTGTGACCACCCAAATTGCCAATCAAACTATCCAGGATCATAAACTCCATCTTGATTTCAAGTGGGGGCAGTGTCATCAGACCACCTGGCAATTGGTCTCTGATCCTCGGTAACTAAATTTTCGACTGCCAGTAATTGTCAACAAACAGAGGAACAAGTATTGTTGCTCCGACAGTACTTTTAACAGCAGAAATAGTACACGCCAAGCACCAATTGATTCACCCTTGTTTGCAACTCTGTACCCAATGAGAAATGAAAGACCACTATGCAGCCCTAAAGCTTGGCTTTTTTTAGGGCACTAGCCATCAACCAAGCTCCTCAAAGATGGCAGCGTGCCATGTTTCAGAACCAGACCAATACTCTTCCACACAAAAATTGTTCGATCACACCATGTCGCCTGTAAAATTTTCATAAATTTATGAGGAGAAATGTTGCAATGGATGTCAATATAAGAACTCAAGACGCACACGATGATGAAATGTATTGTAATCATTAGTCATGCGCCAGCTTATGTGGAGGTCTTAAGTTTGGAAGCTCTGGTAAATAAAGTAATAAAAATTCAGATTCGAGGTCTGGAGGAACTCTAGTGTTGCAACATTTGAAAAGCCTCTAACCATTCCTAAATATTATTTCCTCTAGATTGACGACACTTACTTTGAACGAAGCCATCCGCCAGCTTATGTGGATGAGCAGATGTTAATCATAAGAAATAAAAATGTGGAAAGAAGAATATTTTACTTGATAATCCTCCAGAATCATTTGATCTATCTTCCTAGCACGCATATGGTGAACCATAAAAGCATAATCTGCAGGTATTAAGCAAAACTGGATGATCATCTACTATAGAAATAAATAAATAAACCAAGAAACATTAGTACCATGAATGAACGATTCATCTAGTACTAACAATCAGTCCAGTTCAGCTGCAGCTCATCGCCAACTAATCACCAATCAAGGTCAAGTCCTGCACCCTCTGGCTTCTCCCAAAAGTGAAACATCCCTTTCCTCTCTAAACCTGATGAAGATGAAGCACATGCACTACATGATGGATGAAACTTCATTTGACATAACAGGAGGAGGATAAATCCAGCCAGATGCCAATTATTTAATTCATTTTCTGAATTCTAAACTAAATTTCTAGGTAAGAATTCAAATTTGAAGTTTCCAGCATTCGCTGAAAAAGAAAATGTATCATCTAAATATTGAAGCCCATTTTAAGACATATGCCCCCTGTAGAAACATTAAGCCTTCAACACCCACTAATCTGGCTTGATTCTTCCTGTTACGCACCCGCATGTGACATATGCTACCCAAAAGCACCGCCAGAAAATCTTCCCTGGTTGCAGCTTACTAATTTAAACATACTATGTTAAAATCATTCAAATTTTCAAATCAGAAATGAATAGAGAAATCATAATTTCATGCAGCATCTCAACTAAATTGTGCACATGCTTGGGTAGCCTTTTCAACCGCATTTTTAAACAAATAAACCATCCAATACTAATCATTTCACTCCAAATAGAACGATCTACAAAACTTTGTTTGTGGAAGCTTTCAGTTATGAAAGGTCTCCAGTCAAGTCAGCAAATTTCAGTTCTATAATGGTCATACAAAAATTTACATAAGCAAAATACAATCTAGTATTGAACTTTTATTTTGACAGTTCCACTTGTATAAAGTGAGTAAGGCAACACCAATTAAGAAGATTACAACTTATAAGAATCCAAGTTGCTTATCTTAGTGGCTGCGAGCATTTGCATGCTTGAAGACACAAAGACACCCATAGATAAGAGAACAAATTTATCAAGTAACAAAAAGAAACACAATTCAGCCTCAAAATCAATATGAATAAACATTCAACCACATTGAGATATATTAAAACACCTTTTTAAGGAATATTGGTTATATCCAGTCAGTTTATCATACACACATATTCCTCATCCAACAAAAGAGGGACATTTAATCCTCGGTTCTCCACTAAGAAGTTAAGGAAACAGTTTTGCATCAAAACACAAGAATTTTACTAAAAATTAGTCCAAAAAAGTTTCTTCTCACCAAGCACTGTTATTACTTGGAAGGACATTATGTAAAAAAGGTGGTAGCATTTCAGCTATGGAACTATCAAAGTAGGGTTCTAGAAGAAAAAATCTGGATTGTCTTACCTTAATGATTTTTGCACAAGTGGCTGTCCTTAAGACTCAAACCTGCAGTCTTGTGGTAGCAAGCTCAAGATTTTCACCATTTCCATACAACGGTCCCTTGTTTATATTGTTCTTATACTGTTCATTTGGAATGCTCTTTTAAGACCCAAGAGCATCATTTGTGGAATGAGTGTTAATATCACACATGTTAAACCCTGCTGGTTCTTCTGTTCATAAAAAAAATGCTGTTTCTAATGCAATAGCAAGTTCTTTAGCTCAATGATATTAAACTGATATTTGCTAGCTAATATTCTTGAATAGTGTGTTATTAGACAGCATTTATAATGGCCTAAATGCCTAAGAACATGAGCCAACAAAGAGTAATAGCAGCAGCAGAAGTGATGTTAATGATGATGTTCAAACATTATATTCCACTGTCACCAAAATTGACTATTTAGTGGGCAGTTTCAAAAGGGAAGAAATTCCCATGATAGCCAAAGTTTACACCATTCAGCTTCCAGTCGTATTACACCAAAAAAACCATGCTACGGTACAAGTGCCTTTTTATTTGCAGCTATCAGTTGAAAACTCTGATGTTATCTTTCTGAAAATTTAGGATAACATATGGAAGGATAAGTTGCTAGACTAAAATAAACCTGCTAAACAGGCACGGTGTTGTTGACTTATGGAAATTTAGACACTAAGATTAAATTGAGCAATTACACAAATTACTGGCAAGATCTGCCCCAGCAAGCTGAGAAATACTTTCAAGAGGGGAGACAGGGATTGACTCTTGCACAAAAGCACCTGTCTCATCCAGAGAATGACAATTACTTGAGTATCTCCCATGATGGAACGACCTTTAGGAACTTGTCCATCATGTCACCCAGAGAAGAGAAGTGTAGTTAAACAGGAAAAAAGGAATCGCTAGTTATTGAAGTTAGACCTCAGTCTGCATAGCCTACGACCTTGGGATTGTGAACAAACTCTGGGAATTTACACTTCACATTCTGAAAACAATCATTAGACACTACTTAAAAGCAAACACTTGAAGCAAAAATATGTAGCTGGATCATCAAGCTGATCTAGATATTCAAACTTCAACTATGAAAGCAAATACATGATAGGGAAAAAAAATATAGCCACAATATCTTTAACCATAGGCAATGATATTTCACCAGAGTCAAAACAAAGCAGTATGAGACATTATTGAGACTATCCTAAGTTTACACAATATATGCAGGCAGAGTAACAATATCCCACTAGACACCCCTCCTAATTGACACTCCAGTTCCAGAAGCAGCTTACCAAAAACAGAAAAATTGATTTGCATGCAAGTCCAGCTGTTGAGATGAACAAAATTGACATGACCGGGAAATCAATTAAAATCAGCACCCATTTCCTTGTGTTTCAACTCTAATGCCATCCGCTCATTCTCAAGCTTCATCCTCTCATTTTCCATCCTCAGTTTTTCTAGTTCACGGTCTCTTTTCTTACTAAATCTTTGCCATTTGAATCGCTGTTTTTCCAATTCCAGCATCTCTTGTTGAATTTTTAGATTCTGTTCTTCCAACTGAAGTGTGCGAGATTCCATCCACTGCCTCTGCAACCAAGATGCTCTTGAACTTTCAGGAGAGACTTGATTCATATCAACTTGGGCAATCTGTGGATGAGAATAAGAAGACCCTTTATTAGGGTCCTGAGATGAATTCCCAAAATAAACATCTTCATGGCCCTGGCATGGTCTCGGTCTCTTTGCAGAACCCCCTAATCCCCCATGCATGCCCCTACTATCCCCATGGGAAGCATGATTCTCCCCAAATTCATCATGATCATCAGTTTCAATCTCTTGATCATCTTCATCAAGATCATCATGTTGGTTTCTCCTTACATCATCGTTGTCATGATCATCTCTACTTCTTAGAGCCAACTGTAGGGAACGCTGCAAAGCTGGATCATGAGGCAGGTGCAACCTATTTCCATTATGATAGGAACACATTTCTTCATAGAAGAGATGCTTTGAGCTTAATATCTTCCTAACATCATCCTTATCCTTCTCTGTTAAATAATCTATAACATCTAGAAGTGCAGGGTTTTCCACAACCTGACAAGAAGTGCCCCTCCCAAGCATATCATTGAGCCTTTTATACCTTTTATTAAGGTCATTGAATTTATCCTCACACTGCTGTGGAGAAACATGAAAACCTCTTTCAGCCATGACTTTTGAAACTGATTTCCACTTGCCTTTTTTCTGCAAAACTGTGAATCTCCTACGCATTCCACCACCACAATCTGAAGTCGCATCCTCACCAATATAAGACACGGCAGTTATCAAGAGCCTCACCATCTTATCAGTCCACTTAACACGGTGCCACGGAGTCCCTTTTTTCCCTCTTCTTACATCATTGTGACCATCAGCACCTTCTTCGGTGTAGCTTGGCTCATCCTCATCGCTGACTGAATTTTTCCTCCCATCTCCTTTATTGTAATCAGTCATGGACATGCTTTGATCAGAGTTGTGCATGGCCCCCATTGTGAGTGGAAAACCATCGTGAACTGAGGGATGCGTTGAAGATCCTTGGCGATGGATAGGATGCTGGTGGTGGTGCACAATGTGTGGATGTTGCCCTTGATGATGAACTCTCATTGATCCTTGCAAGTCAGGGCCTCCAAAAGGAGCCCCGCCAGGAATAATACCTCCTTGAGACAAATTCCCTTCCATTTATTATTTAAAACAACAATTTAGATCACACCGATAGACCCATTTCCCCCTTTCAAATCACCTTCTTGGCTATGCAAAAAAAAAAACCGATAGCAATCTATGGTTTACACTTTGAGCAAGCTAAAATAAAGCAAACCAATTTCTTTCTTCGTTTTTTTTCCTCCTCTTGAGTTACCTAGATCATCGAGCATGCATCTTGGATTCTCACAAGCCAAACAAATCATAAACCCATCTTCGAAACTTAAACTCTAGACAAAAACTGAAATACTCATTGTTAAGGCACCCACTTCGAAATTTAAAGTAATGAAATAGAAAAGGCACCCGAACATTCAAGAAAAACAAAACAAGACAACAGAAAAGCAGTGCTTAAGTTTGATCAAATAGAGAAGAAAGCAAAGCCACTTATCTGCAACAACATAAAAACACCCGTGAAGCAAGAGAACCCACTGTGTTGTCCTAAAATTAAGGCGAGAATCCAGGACTCTAGATCTCAGAAACCTTTATCCTATCTGCCTCTGAGTGTCCAATGTTTACGATGCTACTACTGTGCTTGCATACAGAAATTTCAGGAAGGTTCAAAGAATGAGAAGATCCTATGGGTCCATATTTTTTATTTTTTTGTCGCACTCGCCAACTTGCTATTCATTTATTTTTCCTTCTCTTCTTAAGATTTTCTTTTTTCTTTTTTCTTTTTTTTGCAGGATTTTTTATATTTTAAATTAGAGAAGGGCCATCTAAAACCGAGTTTTTTCCGTACCATAAAATTATTTGAATCCATAATCATAATGAAGAAAGAACTGGTTCAATATAGTAGATGCTTAAGAGTTTGTATCAAAAAATTTATTTTTTTTATGATTTTAGATTTAAATTATATAATTGCTAATGTAATAACTACTAATTATTTATATAATTATTAACTTTAAAATTTATATAATTAATTGAGATATTAATAAATTTACCCGAATATTTATATTAAAAAATAACTGATCTCATGCCAGGAAAAAAAACCATATAAGTTGTTCGAAAAAGATGTAAGATGAGTGAAGCGAACAAAATTGGATATCATCATACAAATTGAAATATTATATTGATAAATGCAATGCTTAGCCCACTTAATTGGAGCTTTAATATTTTTAATGACAAGTGGGAAAATTGGTGTGTTTGGCACGACATCCTCCCCGGTGTTTTTATAAGAAACCTTTGTCTTTTCATGAACGCCACTAGGAGAGAGAAGTTTATGTTTTCTTAAAATAAGATGAAAAAAAAATACGTTACTTTCAATGAAATACAAAAACGTAAAGCTCCGGTGGTATTGGGATGAAAGGTAGCATTCTGTATAAAAGAATTAAAAAAAAAACAGAAAACAAAATGAAGATAGAATTATGTTGGGTAATAATTTATAAGAAAGAATAACTTTTTTTTTAGCTGAGAATGGATAAAATAAAGTAAAATATATAAAAATATATTTTACCTTTAATATTAACAAAAAATACAGTAAGGAAGGAGGGTTTTTATTGTACCTTCTTAACAAAACACTATTCATAATAATAGTGATTTTTTTTTCTTTTCCTTTTCTTTTCTTTTTTGATTGTGAATTAACCTAATTATCTTGATTTTTTTAATAAGCTTTTTTCTTTTAATTTTATTTTTTAATATTAGATTGATTAGAAATTAAACTTCATGATTTATTTTGTTTACTTTCTATTATATTATTTTAGCCTCAATATCTGGGAATATTGCTTAATGGGTTAACCTGAGTGACTCAGGTTGTTTTTTATGTTCTTTTTTATAATTGATTTTCTTTTTAATTTTATCATTTAACATTGAGTCGGTTTGGAATTGAGTTTCATAATCTGTTTTGATTTACTTTATATAAAGTTTGCGGGTTTTGATATTTTAATCCTAGTTAAATCGGGTTGTTTATTTTTATTTTTTAAGAGGTTATGTTAGTCTCTTAACTCAGGTAACGGGTCCTTTAACATTGGATTTTATTTTTATTGAGTTGTTCTCGTCTCATGACTCGAGTTGCAAGTTTGACAAGTTAACCTATGTTAAATTATATTATTTTTTTTATTTTCTTCTATGAGGTTATCTCAATCTTATGACTCCGCTTATAAGTTTGACAAATTGACTCGGGTTGTTTTGCATATATTTTTTAATTGCATCCTTTAACATTGAACTGGTTGAGAATTAGACTTCGTCATTTATTTTGATTTGCTTTATATGGGGTGATATTGGTCTTATAGTCTCGGTTGCGGGTTTGACAGATTAACTTAGGTCGCTTTTTTTTGTCCTTTTTTAATTAATTTTTTTTATTTCATCCTTCAATATTGGGTTGATTGTAAATAAGGCTTCATAATTTATTTTGATTTACTTTATATGAGGTTATTATAATCTCATAACTCAAGTCACAAATATCACATTTTAACACAAGTTAGCCCAAGTCAATTCACCATGTTGCTATTTTAATATTAAAAAAAGATATCATCTTAAAAAAAGTCAATTCACCATGTCCCAGGACCTGGACAGCTCGAGGCTTAGACTGGTATGGATTTAAAAAAAAATAAAAGAAGGATTAATATGGCCTGACCTGATTAAAAACTTAAATTTATCCGCAACCCAATCAACCCAAGCTAAAACCCGAGTAAAAAACTCAATAACATTTTTTTTAGAAAAAAAAAAGGTGGTCAAAACAACATATTTTAATCCTTAAAAAGAAAGAAAATGAGGTTGATCCTCTCAACTTGTAACACGTACCTTGCCCTTATCCAATAACTAGATCGAGTTTTAAAACTATTATAATAATCACTTTTTATCCTAACATGTCTTAGATTGACAAGTTTAGAATTAAGAGTTTTTTACAAGAATATTTTAGAAATAAAAAATAAAAAATATCATCTCTAATGACATATACCATTTAAACCTTTTATTTTAAAAATATAAAAATTCACTCTAAAATTATCTAAAATATATATATTTTTATGTCTTTATTTTCTTAATCAAATACATTTTTGTTCTCATCATCTCTCTTCTGTCTATCATATGAAAGTAACAAAACGGCACCTAAAAATATATAAAGTTAATATTTGGCATTGTAGTAGCAATTGTTTTTTAAAGTATTTTATATTTTAAAATACATTAAAATAATATATTTTTTTTATTTTTTAAAATTTATTTTTAATATTCGCTCATTAAAATAATTAAAAAATATTAAAAAATTAATTAAAGAAAAAGCAAATCAATTTTTTCTAAAAAATACGGTACTATTATAAAAACAAACACTACCAAATTTATTTTTTTAATATTTCTTTTACGACGCCATAACTAGGGAAAAACCTCGGGGAAGGTTTGTTCAATCAACACGGTAGTTCACTTTTGAAATATAAATTAATATAAAGGTCAAGGTTGTGATTGACCGTGATTTGGAGGCGTGTAAAGGTCTGCTATAATTGAAAAATATTAGGGGTCCCTACATGGCTTTTTTTTTTCTTTCATTTTATTTTTATTTTAAGAATTGTAATATTTTTTCTCTAACTCCGTTTTAAACCAATCTTAGATCCCAAGAAAAAATAGTTGAGATCCTCAACGGCATTAATTATTATTAAAAGAAACTGCGCGGTATGGGAAAATTCTATTGTAATGAACAGTGTTTGCCCACTTTATCCATGGTGTAAACCACATTTCCAGATTTCCCTAGCAATTTAAGGGTAGTTTTGTCTTTTAAAAAAATACATTAGTTATTGGCGAAATGTTTGGGCGCAGATCTGACTTTTGACTTCAAGGAGAATAGTGCAATGACTTGACTAACATTGTAAGAAAAAAAAAACTAATTAAAACATCAATATATATTGAAATTATTCTTTTTAAAAGTTAAACAATATTTTTTCTCAATTATTTAAGTTGCTTTTAGATCTATTAGGTTGGTTTGATCGAGCTAGGATAAGTTTCATATAATTTAATTTTAAAATCAAGATAGGTAAAGAATCAAGTTAATAGATTTCAATGTAAACTTATTGGATCAAATTTAATAAAAATATATAATAATTTATTATGATATAAATAATTTCTTTTTATGTTCAAAATAATTTTGATTCGAGCCATAATATACTGCGGCCCAATAAACTAATTACTATGCTATACAATAAAATCTTTGAGTTAAAACCACTTGTTTCATTGTTCACATGAACAAGACCCTTTATTTTTATTTTTATTTTGGTTTTGGTTTTTTTTATATAATACTATGGCATTTGATTGGTTTTTAATTTTACAAAAGTTTTTTTTTATTATCATATAATTAAGTAAAAATAATTTTTTTAAAAAACAATATTATTAAATCCAATAAAGTTCATGATCCGGGTTGCGAGTTTGACAAGTTAAATTATGAAGCTTGAGTCAATCTAACATCTCACCTTGAAATTAATTTAAAGTCAAATAATGTTTTTATTGATCATTTAAATTATTTTTTAACTAGTCAAGTCAATTGGGTGATATCAAAGTAAGTCCCACATGACTTAATTGAAACTCGAACTAAATAAAAAATTAGATTAAGAATTTTTAAAATTAACTTCATAAATAAAATTTAATAATAATACCAAAAAGTTACTTGTGATTTCAATACATTCTTACATTAAAAAAAAAAGGGTACAACCTGCATCAATAGCATGTTTAGCCGTTTAAAAAAAATATCAAGGGGGCAAAGTTTTTATCTTAATAATCTACTAGACAAGGCCACTTTTGTGACTTTGTCATTCAATTTTTCTCTTCCATTCCTTCCTTTCTTTTTTGTTTTAAACAAGCCATTCACAAACTCTTTTTTATTCCTTTTCACGGGGAACAAAAATTCAAAAAGACCCGAATCTATCTCGGGACCTCTAAAATTTTAAAAAAGAAATTTATTTACAAGGATATTCGGCCCAGCTTGATAGACTTTAAGCCCAACAAGGAGAATGAGGTGGGCCGATGCCACCACATAATAAAGAATACAAAAGCCCAATATTAATTCGGGTCGTAAGTCCACTGCTTGCCCTTAAGAACAGCACCCGACCTCAAGCAAGAAGAGAGAAAGAAGGAAAGAATGGCAAGCGAAGAAGAGAGTGCGGTAAAAGAACCATTGGATCTCATCAGACTTAGCCTGGACGAGCGTATCTACGTCAAGCTCCGCTCTGATCGTGAGCTTCGCGGAAAACTTCACGTATGTACCTCTACTCTCTTCTACATGTGCTTTTGTAAACCCTATCTCTTTTTATTTATATAAACAAATGTCATTTTGGCGAATTCCATCACAAGAAACACTGTGTGTCAACTCTATGTTTTTTTTCTGTGTTATTATTGTCTTGAATGAGTTCTTACAAAAACAACATTGACACTAACTTTATGTTTTAAATCAAATGGTAAAGAGATGATGATGATTTTTTTGGTTATTTTCAAAAAAAAAAAATTCGTCGGAGGATCAGTGAAGTAATAATTTGTTTGAAGAGATAAAAGTAAGGGTAAAGAGGTGGGGGTTTAATTATATGGGTGTATGTTTTTCACGCAATTCCATCGTTTTCCCCATTGGCTGTATATGCTAGGTTAAAAGTAATGATTTAATTCTGCAGTGTATCTAGGCGGAGATAGTTTCTGATTTTTCCAAAAACAAACAATTTGTAGCTCGTGAATTTATCAGCACTGAGTTTTCATTTGGATTGGAAATCTGGTTTTGCAGGCTTATGATCAGCATTTGAATATGATTCTTGGGGATGTTGAAGAAATTGTTACTACAGTAGAAATCGATGATGAAACCTACGAAGAGATTGTTCGGGTATGTTATGATTTCACTTTTAAAGGGTTTTTTTTCCCGTTATTGTTTATTAGGTAGTAAACACCGAACCTGGATGACTCTTGTGTCTAATATTGAATAAGAGAAAGGGATCTTACCATGGTGAGCATTGGAAACTCAAATAGTTAACGTTGGTAGTTTTAATTTTTAAGGGAAGCAACTATTATTGCCTAAAGATTGTAAGGTTTGCGTAGTCATGAATGATGATGGCTTGGCTATGTGGTGGCGGCAGTGGATAGTTTGAGGGCTTGCTAGTTGTAGGATGCTGGTCATTTTTGTAGATGTCCGTTGCTTCTTTTACATTGAAGAATGAAGTTTTCCGTTAGATCCCATATTTTCATTGAAGAGTGGACCTGTAGCTGCACATCATAAGCGTTTCCAAACATTATAGAGTTTGTGAAAAGGCAGATATGAAATGGATCTTATAGATTCTTATTGTAGGAAGAATTTTTATAGACTTTGGAGGAGTTCTGCAAATTCATCAGCAAAAAGCATCACATGTTTTACAATGCACAGGCATCTTGATAACATTTTATTGGCTACTATAGCTCACAAATAGCCATCATAAAAAGTAACCTTAGGTAGCTGTAGCAACACCGGGTCTCTATCAGGCACTTATTCCTAAGAAGTGGAAATGCTGAACTCTGGAATGAGAAATTATTGGAAGTACGCAAAAACTTGGAATATATTAAAGAAAGAAAAAAAATGCATAAACAGGGTTGGTTCAAAGTAAACTATGCAAACTTTGGAGCTCTGAAATTAAAAAGAAAAAATTGGTGTTAGAATTTCATAAGTAGATTCTGTATATAAAAGAAAGTATAATTAGGCTATGCAGGCCCACTACTTCTGACTGCAAGTAATCTATTGTGGTTCTGGATCGTCAACGTAAGGTGGAAGAGGAAGGGGTTTGGAGAAGGGTGTTGGAAGGATTAGGTGGACGTTTAGTTCAAGTGTTGGCAATCCTAATCTGAAAGTCTTCATTCACAATTGTACTACTTCAGGTGCTTACCTTTTTCTTTTTCTTCTGTTTCAGACTACAAGGCGCACAGTGCCCTTCCTGTTTGTTAGAGGAGATGGTGTCATATTGGTCTCTCCTCCATTGAGGACAGCTTAACCTTGAGGATGAAGTTCAAAGTGCAATCTTCCGGCAGAGAAACCAACCTTTTCTATATTTTGTTTACGCTGCCATCGCTGTACTTTAAAACCAGCCCAAGCTTAGTTTGCATCAAACTATTGACACAGATTGGGGTAAAAGATTATGGAATAGCCCACATTTTTAGATCATTGTGTAATTGACATGACTTCTGAATTTGGACCGATTTGTATGAGTTGCCGAATTTATTTTAGGGAACATATATATGATGAAGGACTAGTTACTTCGCTTCTTAACTTCGTAGACTTGAATCGCAACTGACCTCTATCCAGTGGGTCTGATGCACAGACTATCAAGATTTAGGACAAGGGGCCACAGCTGTATTTATGGTTCGACTGAATGAATCAGATGCTCTGTTTTGGTTCTCTTTTTTCTATTCCTGTTTATGGTCTCGGTCTTGCAGTTATTTTAGGTATAACTAGATCATTATCTGTGGTAAGTTGCGGTTGGATTAAAAACAAATTAACATAAAAAAACCAGGTGTTGTTAATATGTATTCTTAGCAAAAATAAAATAAAATTAAATGATATAGGGATTAATTTTATATGATTTGAGGGATTGATTTTATATGATTTGATAGATATAATAAACTTAAAGATAACATAAATCATCGATAAAAATGTAATTTGATTTTAAAAAATTAAAATGATATTTAAAAAATATATATTTGAAGTGATGACATATTATATTAACTTAGATCAATTCGGGTTATCTGTTAAATCCGCTACTCAAGTCATGAGACTATGATAAATTTATAGAAAGAAAATAAAAAAAATTCTTAATCAACCCAGTGTTAAATAATAAAATTTAAAACAAAAATAAACTAAAAACATAAATTAAGTCAACTCGGGTTAACCTGTCAAACATGGATTATAAGATTGGGATAATCTTATAAAAAGAAAATTTAAAACAAATTATGAAATTCAATTTCTAATCAACCTAATGATGAAGGGTGAAATAAAAAAAAGACATAAGAACTACCTGAGTCAAACGAACAAACTTATGACCTAGGTTACAAGATCAGGATAATCTCATATAATGCAAACCGAAACAAATTATGAAACTTAATTCACAATCAACTCAATATTAAATGATGAAATTAAAAGGAAAATCAACTAAAAAAAGAAAAAACAAAGCAGAGTCAACCATCCTAATCCCCGACCCGGGTTATAAGACTGTGATAACCACAAAGAAAGCAAATAAAAAAAAAAATTTCAATTTCCAATCAACCTAATTTTGAAGGATTAAGTTAAAAAAAAAGAACAAAAAATAACTCGAGTCAATTCCGGTTAACCTGACAAACTTAGGTTAGAAGACTAGGATAACTCTATAAAAACCGATTCGAGAAAAATTATAGATTTCAATTCTCAATTATCCTAATGTTGAAGGAAGAAATTGAAATATAAATTAATTAAACAATAGATAAAAAAATGACCTAGTCAACACGGCTAACTCAAAAAACTCGTGACCTGAGTTATGAGATCAAAAAAGGGAGAGACTTCTGCAATGGACTATGCCACCCAAACCAAATGAGAGAAGTCTAGGATAACTCCATAAAAAACAAATTGAAATAAATTATGAAACTCTATATTAGAAAACCTAATATTGAAGGATGAAATTCAAAAAAAAAATAAGTTTTTTTTTTAAAAAAGAGGCCAAAAATTTTTAGGACTAAAGTGAAAAAGGACTTAGATTTTCACCGTTCATTACTATAGTGAAAAGCCAAATCCTTTTAATAAATGCTAACTAGATATGTTGTCCGCGCTTCACCGTGGGTTGTGAGAATTGCTTTGATATAAAAAAATGTTAGGCTAAAAAATATTCAAGTCTCGAGTTATTGGTTCAAGTGACATTTTAAATAATATAAAAATAAACAACAGTAAATGCACTAAAAAAGCAATGAAAAAAAGATAAAAGGAAACATACATCAGCCTATTCAGAGTATCTAATAACCCAATATTAAGATAATAGAAGGAAAACAGGAAAAAAGAGAGTAAAACTTCAAAAAAAAAAAAGAGAGAGAAGAAAACATCAACTTAAAAAGGGGAAAAAATCCTAAGAAAAATCAGACGAACATACTAAACCTAGTCTAATCTTAAAAACTTGTAACTCGTTGAATCATGGACCCGAGTTTAGTTAAGCTGTTTAATCTTGAAGGATGAAATCATTAAAAAAATATTATTAAAAAAACTTGCAAAAGCATAAAAAAAAAGCAACAAAAAAAAATGAGGATAAAATTTAAGAGAATAATACTTAGGGAGGATGAAATTTGAAAAAACAAAATTCCAAACAAAATAAATAGAAATTAAAAGAATGAGTACCAAAAAGATTAAAACATCACAGGGATTAAATTGAAAAATATTTGTAATTTGATAGATTATTTATGGATTAAAAAATATTAAGGGGAGAAATAGAAAAAAAATTGTTAAGGGTTAATCTAATAGAATCAAAACTCAAAAAATTTTAACAAAAACCCCCTGAAAAAAAAGGGATATAAAAACATCAATTTAGAAAAGGAAAAAAACAACCAAATCTAGCAAACCTCTTAAACATGGTTTAATCTCTAAAAGTCACAATTTGTGAAATCCGGATTCAATCAAGAAGTCTAATTCTCAATCAATTAAATAAAAAATAGTGAGGATAAAATTTAATAGAAAAAACCCAATGAGGATGCAATTTTTAAAAAAATAAAAATGATGCCTATTAAAATAAACAACAATTAAAAGAATGGGGGGATTTTAAAGATAAAAAAAATTACAGGAGGTGAAATTGAAAAACATTTGTAAAAATCAAGCAAATTCAGATAAATATCTTAAATCCGTTCAAATTTCAAAAACTCATAATTCATGAAACCTTAGATCCGGATCCAATGAATAAGTTTATTATGAGTCAATTTAAAAATATAAATTTTAAAAACTTTTCAAAGCAAAAAATAAATAAATTGCCAAACAAAAGAATAGAGATTAAATTTGAGAGGAAAAAGAAAAGAAACTAAAGGAGAGTGAAATTGTTATATAAAATCATTTATGATTTAAAATAAAAAATTATCAAGGCTAAAAATTGGCAATAAAAAAAAGATGAATCAAATTTGATAGGAAAAGATGCAAATAATGGTGAAATCGTAAAACAAAATCAATTGGAAAAATGATTTCAAACAAAAAAATAATAATAAAAAGAATGAGAACCAAATTCAATAAATTACTCAAGATAAATAAAATCATAATAAAAAAGGACCAAATCCCAAGAACCAACAAATTAAAGGGTTGTTCTTAAATTTTTAAGGAGATGGCATGAAAATCTAGATGGGGAAAAGAAAAGAAGAGGGAAGAGAAATGGTTGTCGGCGACAAACCACTGCAAATCTTGGCACACGCGTCATTTAATTTGGTTTGGGGTGCTAAAATCTTTCAAATGTTGCACTAGAAGACATCGTTTGATAGCTGAACAACCACCCCATGCGTAGCCCGAATGGTGAGGGGATCGTCCATACGCTGGTGCGTGTCTTGCACACGCCAAAACGTTTTTTTTAATTAAATTTAATAAATATAATTTACAACAATGCCCTTAAGTGCTATTGAAAATTACAATAAAAACAATGTAAAATGATCAAAAAAACAATAATAATTGGGTGAGAGTTCAATTGGTTACCTTTAAGCATCAAAGTATTTCCACTATTCTAGAAAAATTAATAATACAAAAACAACCCTAAGCCGTAGGTATTAGATGATTCTATTATAAATTTAAATTATTAATTTTACTATACAAAATAAAATAAAATTACCAATCTAACAACATATAATTAAAAAATAAATATTTATGTCAAAGTAAAAAAAATCTTACCCCAA
Organism: Populus alba x Populus glandulosa; assembly: GCA_033617975.1. NCBI lineage: Eukaryota > Viridiplantae > Streptophyta > Magnoliopsida > Malpighiales > Salicaceae > Populus > Populus alba x Populus glandulosa. The sequence continues at coordinate 18,871,352 of CM066147.1, read as the reverse complement.
GTTCATAATTATGACATTACAATATATAATAATTGGTGTCTTGATGGACAATAAATTCCTTGGAAATTTTAGTTTTTTTTTTCCCGGCCTATGATATGATGCAAACTACTTTTTAAAACCCTGATTTTTAAGTACAGTAGCCGTAATTATACACTAATGTTGATGCACCCAATTGATTTTCAAATGCAAGATCCTTGGGCTGTTGTTGAATGAACTGGTTTTCTCAAAATCCACTTCGATGGCACTGATTATGCCAATGACAGTCAGGTTGATTCCGGGAATATTTTAAAAAAGAAACCAACGATCAATCCTTAACTTGTTTCCCTGTCGTCAGGAGTCAGGACATCTACATGATCCAGTTGATATCCACCCCCGAATATTCGATCCTTGCAGACGCTGGGCTACATTATCCAATATTCCAATCCAAACTTTTCTTTTTCGCATTTTTTTTTCTTCAGTTGGAAATAATCCGTGAAGGATTTAAAATATGCTCTTGAAGGATCCGAATTTCACTTATTGATCACACATTTTAAAAGAATGGCACCAAGATAGAGAATAAGGCAAAAGACTTGTTCTTTTGCTAACCAGGAAAGAAAACACATTCGGTTTCAGCCACCGTTGTAAACACCTGTCCTTCGTTAAAAACATAAAGTTCAGAAGTCAAATTGCAATAACCATGGTTTTTTCCGGTCACATTTCCAGTACTAGCAAAGAACCATAATCCAAAACTTGGAGTTGCGATATGTCAGAAATTTGACAGAATATAGCCCAAACCCACTCCATCTCACCCCATAAAATAAAGGAAATAAGAAAGAAAATCTCGTGAAGAGGAAAGAATAAGGATTTCTTTTGAATAAATATATTACAATTGCACATACAAAAAAAAAAAAAAACTGAACAACAAAACTTGTAATTACCAAGTAGTGCCTGGCTTATCGACGTCTGTGACGAGAGAAACTTGGGGAACCCATTGGTTGTGTGCCTCTGTAGTTTCTTCCAGGGGAATCCATGAAGTTTCTGGAGGAATCCATTGATCCTCTATAGGAATAAGCAGCTTTAGCTGATTCTGGTACCGAGTCCAAGGGAATCGACTCCACAAAACATGCTGTATTGATACGAGTCCTCTCAAGCTCTGATTGAAGCAACTCAGAGCTACACTGCTGAGCAAGAGCCTAAACCACCCCCCCCCCCAAAAAAAAAGAAAAAAAAAAGAAATAAGAGAATTTAGCGACAACTGAATGAGCAAAATATAACAGAATGGATGATTGGGGTTTCCACAATGAGGATCCTGTAATGTCAATTTCCTTGTCTGTATATACACCATTTTAATCGAGATGAAATATCATTAATCCACTTCTCTTAACTCTGGAGCTTTCAAACATCAGGACAACAAACTATCATGGCAGATTAATACCAAAGAGCAATAATGATGTACTCTACTCATTCAGTGTAATTTCAAAACATAGACTCACAAAACACACAGCATAAAAGATGCAATGCAATACGATTCTTACAATCAAGTCATCTGGAGACACGGCCATTCCTTGCTGCCTGTCATCTGCAAGTGCATCTTCACTCCCACGAGTTGATCTGCGTTGATGACCTGGATTCTCCACAGTTTCGGTGACATTCTCAGTGGCTTTCTCCAACAGCACCCCTTGTAAGGACTTAAGAGACTCCCTTGCATCAGGTGTGAGATAGGGATTTAATATGGTCTCGAAATATTCCAGCTGCCAGAGAAGCATGTCTTAGAAACAAATGTCTTTACCGTGCGAGATAAGACATCTAGATTAAAAAGCTGCGGCCAGTAGATGAACTAAGCAATTCTAGTGTTAGATCCTACCACATTGTCATAAAGACATTCACGAGAATGTCAGCCATTATTTTTTCTTGTATTTCGATATGCACATTTTTTATGTCCTTTTTCCTTTTCAGGGGTGGGAGGCATTGTTGGGTCAGCAAGATGATTATGAGTATATACCATGTTTAAGTGTGCATGTGAAGCAGATAAGTACAACAAATATCAGCCATAAGGGAACTTGGAAGCAAAAGCATTCATCACACAGCATAAAATGCAACAATTATATAGTTTCCGGGTGCAAGTGGCTGGATTCAAGAATTTTTCACCGTGAGAAAAATTGTGCTTTACCTCGAACATGAGCTGACAGAAGCCATTTGCATCAAGAGACCTAAGATCTTTGCTTTTGTTTTCATCATAAAGGCTCAGAAAAGTATCGATAAGACCTTCAACTAGAATGCCAAGTGTCTTGTCCAGGAGGGGTTTAGCACAAGCAAAAACCTGAGATGGGAACATTTATGTTTCAGAATACATTTGATTGGGCAATAACAACAAAGGATAGTTATTGAGCATAGGAACAAGCATTCCTTAAATACAGTCTAGAGTACAAAGTATATGATTTCTAAAGCGGTCAACTTGTTATGATTTCATGGAAGTGTAGCTTTCACACAGCTGAATCCCACAGCAATATAAAGAAAGCATAAATACAATTTCAAAGATCATGCTACAAAAATATGAAGATCGATGCATATAAAAAGCATATATACTCCAGGGATAAAAATTAAATACCTCTGAATGCACTGCTACTAAAGTGTGTAATAACTCCACCGCCGCATCACGCACACCCTGAAAGGTATTCCATGTATTGTCATTACAAAATTGCTTTCCCCAGCGCAATCTTGGAAAGTAGCAAAGCAATTAACCAATTACAAAATCAGCACATCCTTACTTTAACTACAGGAGCTGCTCCCCATTGAACACCAGAGTTCAGCAAATAATCCATAGCTGCTGTTCTGATCAAATTTGCCTGTCGGGAAGACACAGAATTACTTATTTAAAGAGCCAAAAACAAATGAAAGGACTTATACTCACATTTGGAATCAATTTCATGAAGAGCCACCAAACATATATATATATATATATCCACTCTTGGAAGTCCCAAGTCCATATATTTGGACTGTCCTGATCACCTAAAAGGAAACCGGTCCAGCAAAGGACCACAGAAAAAAAAGCAGGAGATACCCCCTGAATTGATCTCCTCACGCTAGCATAGCCATCTAGTACTCTATTTGTGTTTGTACTCTAACCACATAATACTCTATTTGTGTTTGTACTCTAACCACATAATACGTAGTTCTGGCCCAGCAAAAGACTCAGAGGAAGACAAAGCTAAACCTACCATCTAAATCAAAGACTCAGAGGAAGACAAAGCTAAACCTACCATCTAAATCAATATCCTCGCAGCAGCATAGCTACGTATTCTGATCTTCTCATACTAGTGCATGGAAAATTACTAAATTTAAACCATGTTAAGCCATACCTTTGCAAAAGTATACTGAGCAAGGACCTTCTCTTCAAGTCCAGAGAAAGACATCACTAGATCTTGAATATCACTGTCTTCTTCATCCTTTCCCCTGAGTAGAAAATAAGAGATCGCACCTTCATAATAGTAATCAAGCGGGGGGCATATGGGAATGTACATGCACTTTCAAACATACATGATATTTCTGACTTCTGAGGAAGAGGGGAAATAGTTCACTACCTGGACTGCGACCATATCATTTTATACTTGTTGAACAACTCATATGAAAGTTCGTCTTTGCAGTATCCAATATTACTCAAAACTAACAGCAATTGTTGATGTGAATCAACAATACTACCTTCGAGATCAGATGATGATTTTTCTTCTGATTCATGAGAATACCCATTCTGTAAATGCAAACTTTCTTTGCTTGATTTGTTAAGGGCAAGCTCACTTCCGATTTGTTCCAAATGGCCTGACCAATGATGGATACAGACAGAAAGCATCATAAATTAATAAATGGACATGTCTTACTTCCAAACATAAAATAGGAATAAGTTATTCATTGTACCAGCAAAATCGAGGAAACAGTTAAAAAAGGTAAGTCGGACAGATTCTTCAATTTCTTGTAGCAGTGCAAACATATCTTCTGACTTTCCAGCCTCGCTCCTCAAGGACTGAATCATTCTGAAAAGCAGAATGCTCAAAAGTCTTACTCATATATATCCATTTAAGAAATGAGGAAAAGGCAGGAATTTACTTGTTTTCAGCTTTTATCTAGCAAGAAAATAGTACAAAACACCTACACTAAAAACCCGACATGGTCCACAAGACATTCTTAACTTCCAACCTTACATCGAGGTCATCAGCAAGCTCCATAAATTTCTGCTAGTCTATGAAACAATTCCAAAGATCATAACTAATTATGTGTAAAGGTAATCTCTGATGACTTACTGACTGGTTTGATCCATTGCAGAGCCAATAACTGAGCGGAACGCTAGAGGCAAGAAAGAAATTGTGTATGGAGATTTATTTCTTTCAAGAATATATACTGGAATCCAAGTTTCTTCTTTTGATATCTCTTCTGTCGTTGTCCGCATCCAAGAGCAAAGCCGAAGTATGTAAATCTTTGTCATCTCTGCCTGAAGGGTTCTAAGTGCCATCACTGTCACAAAAAGGTGAAACACTAAGAACTTAGAAACTGAAGAAATGATGGCTAATGAAATATTTTACACACCAGCAGTAGATGGAGCTGATTCTTTCACTTCGAAAGCTTGGCAGGCCTTAGATATTTCCTTTATAGCATCACTCATATAAGACCGGAGAATGTTTGATTCTTCAAGATCACGGAAAGTGTTATGAACCTGCAATAGAAGTAACATTTGGAAAGACCTGCTAAACTGTCTGTCTGAATTGACAAAATCACTATACAGCAGATGCAGTTTTCAAAAGACAGATTGAAACTTCAATCTCAAGGCAGAAAAAGGTCAAAATTGCCAGGCAAACACATTATCAATGCCTCATTGGATAATCTGTCAAGGAGATTTTCTATAATACCACGAAGACAGTCATAAAACTTTCAAAAATAAAATCTTTCCAGCAAACCAAGGTTGTCAAAACCAGACCGGGCTTGTTTTAAGCTGACCAGATTGGGAACAGGTCTGGATACAGGCATACAGCCCAACTGGCCCCTCAAACCCAGAGTTGGTCAGACACATTGAAGAGCCAGGTAACCTGTCCGAAAGAGGCAAAAACAGGTCACGATATGGTTAAAGATCGAGAAATGACCAGTTTGTGAAGTTACAATTTGGATTAACTATGAAAAGTTTTTTTCCATGTACACCCCTAGTTCCTTGCACTTTGATCCTTAGTTACCTCTAAAAACTTGCAAAATTAACCTTTTTCTGATTTTGTAGAACATTCACTATATTTAAAAGTTTTACTTCGAAATCCCAATTTAAGTTGAGTTGAACCTCCAAAATTAACCTGCTCTCTTTTGAAATTCCTTACCTTGGAAAAACTTGAAACCTTGCTATAGCCTCCAATTAGAAACCAAAGAATTTCCAAAAAACACAAACTACTTCTATTCAAACTAAAAAGGGCTTAAAGAGAAATTGTCCAAACTAAACTATAGACAAATGACTGCATGATGCATGCTCACCTTAGTTTCATATGCAGATATGGTACCTCGTATCATACCAGCAACTTCATCGAGAGAATGATTAGAGTACCTCCCATCTCCAATCTTTTCCTCGCTTTTAGTTGCTGAAGCATTAACATTTGATTCAGCAGAAACTTGGGAAGACTGAAAAAATAAGATCCAGAAAATCAAAATGAAGGCTGAAATTAACTTGCACAGAAAAAATGAACAGATCTTCATTTAATCTCAAAAGGGAATTAAAAAGATAGAGAAACCAAGACAATAATTTTGATACATGGCTTTTGTCGCTGCATTTATCAAGGCTAAGAGAGATGATAATTTTTAATCCTTTATTTTACATTTTTAAAAGCTTCAAGCTGGGCTGTTATAGCAAGCACTTGTTCCAAAAGGACGGAGATGTCAATGCCTGCATCTTAGCAACAAAGCCACTAATCTCATGAGTGCAAGGAAAAACAAGGTTGTCGAGGAAGAATATTATAACAGTGCAATATTCAGTAAGCCTCTAAAAAAAGCGACTTTCAGTTGTTTAGAGTGACTCCTCAACCTTTTCTGATTATTCTAATTTATCAATATAACATTGATGCTGCAACATTAAGTGCCGCTATTAATGGTTGCTCTGCACCTGCTAATAAAAAAAATCGCAAGGAGCCTGAAGATATTGACAAGGACTACACGTCATAACCAAAAGTATTAACCTAAATATTGGCTTATTCAGCTTCTCCTTGTCTGTCCAACATTCCAGTAGCTGATACATTAGAAGATCTAGATCAATTCTTAATGATAAAGGTACCATGATAAAAGAATGGTTGATAGAATTGAAGTTTCAGTATGAACCAGATGCATAAAAGCCGCATGTTCCATTTTTAATTAATTTTTAAAAAGTATTTATGGAAGACAATTAAAGTTCATAATGCAAGTTAAAATCTAAGAAGAAAGACAATGTCCAAAATACCTTTGCAAATTTCCCACTGAAAACAGAGAGAGCAACTTTCCAAAAAGCTGGTATGTGATGTGTAATCACAGCAGTCAACCTTCTGATAAACTTTCCTCTAAGAGCATCAACTTCTTCACCAGTCAAATCAACTGGCTGGGAATCTACTGACAGAGGGATGTTCCCCAGGGTGAGAGAATAGTTGACATCTGACTGAAAGTAATAAGAGATATACAAAGTTAAATCATCGTTCAGCAAACCAATGGGCCAATACATAAATGTAACAGAATAATTTGCGATGATTGCACGTACAGATTGATTCAGATTTTGTTGAATTTGCCTCCATTTTGCATCAGAGAAAGCTCTTTCACGCATCTCATTATGCAAAGTTTCCATTCTTGCTTCTTGATCTAAGGTGCACTTCTCAAGCAATCCTCGAATTCTGTGATTCTGCCAAAGGGACAAAGCTTAAGAATCCATAAATCAGCCTTCCAATTGTGTTTAAATCAGAAGCTAATACAAAACCCATATATTTTCTGTTAATCTATTTTTTTATGAATTCATTCTTTAAATATTTATGTGTTAAAGCAAAACGAATTACATGCATGGCATGTCTTATTAAGATTAGTTTATGAATTCACTGACCTGCACATTAAAATAATGCCACACAGGATCCGACTCAGGGTCCAGCTCCAACAACAGTCTCACTGTGTTCTCAAGCTAAATAAACAGGACAAATACTTTAGTAGACACAACAACAACAAAAAATGGCAACAATTAGTTTCATACAGACGAGAAGTTCCACTCAGACACTGCATGATCTGTTTACTGCTTATGCATAACTGCACCAGCCATAACAACCATAACCCACCAAATACATTGGTATCGGAAGCTAAGGCAACATGTCCACTTGAATTGTTTCACTTAAATGCACTTCTATTGAACAACTACAGAAGTCTGTAAGCTTAGTGGTCAAGGGTGTGAATGTCATCGTGTACAAGATTATAATGTAAAATTCTATTGCACAATGGTTTTTCCAACATATGATTGTTTTTCTCCAACCACAGCGAGGCACAAAAGCAAACAAACCATTCCAATATATAGTTTTTTTTTCCTCCACTCAGAGAGAGACAAAAACAAACAAACTATTATCTTATACATTAACATGAGAATGTTTATATTAGTGGGTAATCCCTATTACCATATTACAGTCTCAATAAACTAGGAAAAACAAAGCCTTAGATCATTGTTGATTTTGTAATTTCCTGTACAGAAATTGACTTTGCAGTGTAAAATTAGTAACCTTACATTTGTAAGATCTATTTGTGGATCTTCCATAGACTTGTAAAGTGTGCCTTTGAACTCATTTACCACCTTTTCAACCTCTTCAAGAACACGTTTTAGTACGTTTACCTGAAATTGACATAAAACAGTAAGCATGCATCTGTAAGAAAAAAAACGTGAGGAAAAGAATAGTGTTCTGCAACTGATCGAAAAGAACAGGGAAATTTAGACATTGTTTTAAATATGTTCTGCCAAAAAACACACGCTGTGGGACTTAGCTGTATCTAAGCTTTTTGATGATGCAAAGTAGTACATGAGGACATGGTTAGCTATTATGGAGTGAGGTACTGTTATTTATATGGGAAATCACAAGGCAAAAAGGAGAGGACGTTTCATATTTAAACATGGATGTCAAGAACAGTCTCACCATATTCATTTCATTTTCCCACCCAAAAGAGGCTCAACCTTATAGACCCTATCCCACTTGAAGAATAACCTTCCAACAATAAGGCCAAAGCACTCGGATAACAGATATTTCTTACAGTTTATAATGGAATCAAATAAACCCGTGGATTTTCATTCAACATTAACATGCATCACAATGATGACCAAAATTTCCTGATTTTGCTAGGTAGTTCATACAAAGCAAGTTTGGACAGAAATGCCGCAAGAAGACTGGCTGGGGCTGACTATGCTCTACCATACCAAATGGGAAAGACCATGGAAAAGACCATCCATGACTGGCAATTGCCAGAGGAATGCAGAAAAGTCATTTTTACAATGATCACTGCATCTACAACAATTGAGGTTTAGGAATATCAAATTAGATATAAAACGGTAGAGCATGCTCCATATCAAAAAGTCTTGACAGTAAAGCCTCAGCAATAGCACAGATCAGAAGAAAAATAAGCATGTATGGGCAAAGTTCAACAATAAAACCCTTAAAACCTAAAGATTATACTTTGATGCATCTGCCTCAACCAAAAATATGACAGTAAATTAACTCTTGATTCTTGCATACGTGAGAGGGTAGAGCAATTGACTTCGCCTTCTTGTATTCCCTAACCGCCAAGTCATATTCGCCCTTACCAATGCTCCCACGAATTGTACTAGGCAAGTTAAACAGTGTTCGGAATCTCTGAAGCATTCCTTGCACGGATCTTATCTTCTCAGTTTGGGCCTAGTTTCAGAAACAAAATGAGCTAAGTGACCTTTGATGCATAAAAAGGTATCAACTTCAAACAAGATATAAAATATTATTCCCCACAAACCTGTCTCTCAAATAGAGGCTCAAAAGCACGATTGGCCAGCAAGCTTACTCCTTGCATGCAGTTAAACAGGTGAGAAGTCCCAGAACCTTCAGGATCTTCTTCAATCCGTCTCAGTTTTGATTCTATATCTGTAAATGAATAATTGGTTCCAACATCAAGACCAATACAGCACTAAGCATATAACTAATGGGTGCAATTCCAATAAGCCTTGCATAGCAAAAACCATTCCCAATGAAAGCTGTGTGTAATCCAAATCTCCAGCTCACTTGCCACCGTTAACGAGTAAATCTAGCAAGCCAAGTGACATGATGATTGCATACCATCAATTGTAGTCTTGCAAGAGACAAAGCAGTCAAAATTGTCTTTAACCAACTGTTTTCTCTGTTGAGTCCGTCCTTTGAGATCAGTTTTCAAAGCAAGTGTGCCAGCCTCCAAGTCTGCTGCGCTTGTATCTTGATGTATTCGGGATAGGAATAGCTTTGAGTCAAAGTTTTCAGAGAAATACAACAGTTTCTCTGCATATATAAAAATTAAAAATTGTAGTCAGCCATAATAACCACCAATATAAATAGCTTCCAAAAGTAGACAACTATTTCTTCCTAGTGACTTAATTCTATCTTCTCATATAGTCTTATTCACAACTTATGGCAACAGTGTTGACTTCTGCGCAATCAAGAGTCAAAAAGCAAGCGGCTCATACCCTCAATGGATTAATTCAATGGGAGTATCATTGCTGAAGGATAAATTCTATCAATGAAACTCCTAAGGATCTTAGGATCTTGCCACTTCTCTCATGGTTTTGAGAATGTCATTTCATTTATCTATTGCTACAGATGAAAAACATGAAGATCAGAGCTGAATTTAAATAAAGCTCTTATGATTGTTAGTTTTGAAAAGTGAACACTCCTAAAATAACAAGGATTTATGGATATCTCGTATGGCATTACACACAAGAGCATGCTAGTGATATGCAGACTTAATGGTTTTGCTCTAATTTAACTAGTATTTGGCTCTTGATGATATCGCATGATACCAGAATGAGGAAGAAAAAAATTGTTTGGCAATTCAGAAATGTATTTTATTGAATGCAATGACATGTAATTATATGATGAAACTAATAGTTAACTACGTTGAATGGAGGGAAATGCGAGGGGGTGGAGAAATACCACGAAGGTTATTGTCCAAATGATCTTTATCAGATTTTGATGGAGAGCTTTCTGATGAATCAGCGATCAACCTCAATGATTTGTTATCTATAATCCTGTGAATACACAATAAACTCAGGTGAACACTTACCACAAGTAATGTTAAAAGGCGAACATCAAGGAAACATATACTTCAGTCTCCTATAGGAGCACATTTTATGGTTCTAGATTATAGAGGGAATCAATTAACAGTTCCACTTTTGAAATATCATAAATTCTTGTTACTTCAAGCTATCACAAATGTCTAGAAAGCTGAAATCCTCAAAATAATATCAACTAGCACAATCCATGAGCCAAATCAAGCCTCGGAAACTGAAAAACGTTGCTTATCAACGAAAAATACATATGAGAAGCTTACCCTAACCCAAGTGGATCAATGCATTCCATGCCACGGGGAAATGATTGCAGAGTGATAAGCCCCTTTCTAGCCACTGCCGAAGGCTTCCGCTCAAACTTTTGAGCCACTGGTGCAGTTCTCGACTCTCTCATGTCACGAACCCTACGAGAAAGCTGTCATAAGAGCACGACTTCAGCACCTTCAATAAACTAACTATTTAAAACTAAATTGCACATGATTCTTCCTGAATCATCAGTAATGCCTAATATATCATTCTCCGAAACAAAAGAAATCAACTCGACACTGTATAATTACCAGAGGTTTCTATCATTATTCCCACCTATAATACATATATATATGTACACACACATCGATAAAAATTGAAGAGAGTTTTGTGCATACCTCAGCTTCATCAACTCTTTTCCAACAATCAGGCTCTTCTCCATCCCACCCACTCTCCTCCTCCCTCCCTCCGCTGCCACGTCCAGCTCTCCCTCTCGCTGTCGCACCTCCTTCACCGCCACGATCCTTACTAACCTCCTCGTCTCCGCTCGATATGCTCAGCATTTCCACCTCCGAATCTTCCTCCTCCTCCACCGCTCTCCTGTTCTTCGGCTGCTGCTGCTGCTGATTCGCCATGTTCGTCGTCGAAGCCGGCCTCTGTGGTGGAGGCTGTTGCCTCGGTTGCTGGACGAAATTGACCACCGGCTTGCGCTGATTCGACGACGGTCCCTGGTAGTTGAGATCGCGTTGAGCTTGTTCCTTTAACGCCATCTGGAGAAGCTCGTCGTCATCGTCGCTATCGGTTGACATTTTCGTAAATTAAGGGAGTTTTGGCTTTCAATTTCGGGATAGACCAGGTCTGTTATGCTGATTATTTGGTTTTAACCTGAGGCAAGTGTCAGGGGAGGGATTTTTTTTGGTGTAATTTTATGGTTTTGGTATGAGTGAGTGGATTTTAAAGCAGGTGGCGCTTGAGAAGGACTGTTTCTATTGGTTAGTTTTTTTTTCTTTCCTTTTCTTTTGGTATTTTATATTTATTGTACGGGGTAAGGTTATTTATTTTTATAATGCGTTATTATTATTATTATTATTTTAATGTGGAGTAGTAATTAAAAGTTTGTTAGGAAGGGATATAGGTAGCTCTTTTGGCGGGTGTAATTAAGAGCGTGTAACATTGTGTTTGTGTGTGTGTTCTCGCGAGGAATAAAAGCGAAGACAGAGATACGATTATGAGAGCTTTTACTATTCCCATCTAACCTGGAAACTGTGGATATGTATTTGCATTAAAAATAGATTTTTAAAAAAAATACCATTCGATTTGCCACGTGCAACCTAGTACGTTGGTTGTTTCTCATGGTTTTTCCAGTTTTCGGCGCGCTTGAAAATACCAAAGATCTTCATAGTTTTGTTGGGTCATTAAAGAAATGGAGAAAGTTAGCGATTCTCGCTTCCCACGTGGTCATGTATTGCATCCTTTCTCATTATTCTAATATCAGCTAAATGGTTTGTTTATCCCATCAATGAACACATATCAGAAGAAAATCATGAAAACACGTTATCTAATGAATATATAGAAGATTAGAAGGAGGTCAAATGCCCACAGACAGAAGTATTGCGAGTTCTATAAGACAGTGGTAATAACAACCCCTGCTCGGCACTGCGCTAATTTTGACACGGTGGCCCGGTTGACCACAGAGTAGCGCAGCGCCATACCAAACACAGCCTGTACAGCACAGGTGTTTATGCTTTCTTCTCTTCAGCGGCATAGAGTGCTTTGATTTCCTCAACCTCGTCATAGCTTCCAAGAAATATGGGAGAGCGCTCATGTATCTTCGTTGGAACTAGGTCCAGTGCCTGCCATGGTAAATGATCACATCAGATACTAGCTATAGAAAAGGCCCTTCAAGCACACTGGTCATTCCTTTTTTCTGCTCAAATACTATTTACTCGCGTGAAGAAACTAACTTGGATCTTGTCACTGCATATACGCTTAATATACTACCAATTCCATGAGCTTTAACTATAATCTACCACTATAACCTTATAGGAGATCAGAAAACAACGTTCGTATCACATTTAAATCATTACATGATGGGGTTTAGAACACCTTTATACAAGAGCAGGACAAACAAGGAAGGAAACAGGTCAATAACTTTAGGTAGAAGCACATCTCTTTTTTAAAATAATAATAATAAGGGTAGAAGCACATCTTTTAATACAAAGCTTTCATAACTCTAAGTAGTTAAACAGCTCAAAAACAAAAAAATGAAGAAGTTAATACCCGTTGCTTGCCAGTAAAAGCCTGACCTCCTGCTTGTTCCATCAAAAAGGACATCGGGAAGACTTCATATAGAACACTAGTTTGCGCAAATATAATCACACAATGAGTTCCGAAATAAAACCAGTAGAGACAAAAGGACATGTTAGCAGGCTTAATCAAAAAATTTAGGAGAAATACCAACACTAAGAGTGCGTTAACATACCGCAGTTTCCCATTGGGGCTCTTTTTATCGGCAGGGTACAAAAATATACCCCCATAAAGTAATGTGCGATGGACATCAGCTACCATGCTGAGTATCATACAGAAATGTCATAAAAAACTATGAAGCTCAAATTGAAGACAGCTAAGACATGTAAAAAAGATAGAGATATTGTCAGTTTTCTAAATGCAGAAAATAATCACTCTGGAATATTTTATTTCATGTTGAATAACAATGACATTAAATGAAACCCAGTGATCAACAATATAAAAACTCCTATAAAATAGCCAGTGGGATATATGATCCGAATAATCAATGGTTTGAAGGAGCCTGGAGCAGTAGCCCCTAACTTAACAACATCGACTACAATATTTCTGCCCTTTTAATCTTGTTCCTTGCCACTTTGATTGCACTGTGGTGGGATGAAATTCAGATCTGGGGTGTGGACTAAAGGATTTCTAACATATAAAGCCACATGATTCATTTTCATTAAATTTTAAGACTCTTTTGTTGGAAGTAGATATCCTCAAAAGGTAACTGCAACTAAATTAGGGGTGTTCATGGATATAATGGGGGTCAGGTTTTGACCTATAATTGTATTTAACCCAACTTCTGATGTTTTACAAAATATAAACCCAACTCATTCAATTTTATTTATTTTAGCCCAAACAGGTTAAATATATCGGGTTGGGCTAGAAGTTGTGAATGTTACAGATATCCGCAAATTGTGCATATTAATTCACTTATTCTTCAACGATTCTAAAAAAAATATCGGGTTGCAACTGTTGGAACTAGATAAGACCCCTAGAATGCATATATTAGGGATAAAATAAAAAGTATCACAATTTCCACATAAAAACAAAACAAAATAAAAATCATAGTCAAGAACATTTTATCAAATAGTTAAGGTGTAATATGATACAAAAACAGACTAGCAAAAAAAGACAAAAGTGCTTTGGATTTGTGATTTGATTAAGAAAATAAAATTTCAATATGGATTCTTGAAATTTTCATTCGTTTTCTAATGGTCTCTTGGTTATCAAATAGAAAATATTGGAATTGTAAAATGCATTGTCACTTCATCAAATTAAACAAAAAAAAAACTATATTTTTTGTGAAAGTAAAGAATATAGAGGAGAAAGAGATTAAAAAAATAAGAGGCAGTTGTGAGGGTAAACATGAGTGAGGAAAAAATGAAGGAGAGAAGGGAAAATATTATATATACCACGAACTCAAGGTACTTACATTAAGTTATACAAGTTGAGTCGGGTTATAAAAATCCCATCTCGCACCCAACATGTGATATCTATTTATTAGGTTTTCTGACTCACTAATCTATGTTATCCGATCCTAACAAGTTGAGTTGGGTAAGATATTGTAAATATTACATATGAGAAGTTTTTTTTAAACACCCCTAGACTAAATGTGGTTGATTAAAAAAACCAGAAAATTGTAGTTGCTAGAATGAGGATCAAGGATACCTTCCAATGTATCTTAGAGATTTTGCTGAGGAACCATCCTGGGGAAACTTGCATTTTTCAACATACCTAAAGTCATAAAATACAACCTTAGATCATAATCACTAAAAAAGTAATAGACTATCATAAAGAATACCACGTACTTGGCTGTTGGACCATCCCAGTTCCTCACATTTCCTTCATTCACTGAATAAATCTTTCCTTTCTTTGGAATCTGTCCAGAAAGAAATGTGAGAAACAAATATCAGATACTCCACATTAAACTCAAAATTTATGTACAGAGATTAAAAGCATCCTTGGAAATGCACATGTAATTTTAAATAGCAGTTTTCTACTATTTAAAAAGAAGAGATATGGTAGTCCTCAAGCCTGTCAAAAACCACAAGCATTACTTAACTGCAGTTCTATGGATAAGCATGCAGTTGTCGCACTTAAAGAGGATGGATTGAATTCCTTGTATGTGAAACTAACTACAACGTGTAATCATGCAGTTTAACTGATTTCAATTCCACAATTTACTACTGAAAACTGATTTTACCTTGATGTCAGGGTGTGTGAGTATGAACTCCCCGAGGGATGGATCCAGGGTGAAACCATTAACACCAGTTCCAGTGCTCAAAACAAACTGCCAAATCATATATTGATTAGTAAGAGCATGACACAATGTAGTGCAAGCCACGATGGCAGACAAAGAACCGTGGACCACAATCTTTGTACCCCCATTAAAAAAGTCAAATTTGAAATTAAACATAAAAAGACACTTCTCAAATGAATAAGGTGATGTCAAGGGATTGACAATTGTCATCTTGATAATTCCAAACCACCAAAAAAAAAAAAGATGGATCCTTTTAAATACAAGAAAGGTGATCCATCATACCGTGCAAGAGCTTCCATACATGCAATAGCCAGCTGCCAGCATATTTTTCCCAGGTTGCAACACATCATCTAGAGTTGGTTCATGGTCATCTTTCACCATGTAAATTCCAAAAATCTAGATGAAAGAGAAGGCATTCAATATATAACTGCAATGGCAAGTTATTCTGGAACAACAGTCACTCTTCATCATGTCAGTTAAGGATTTGAATAAATAAATAAATAAATAACAACAATGTCATGTTTCATAATGAGAGATCATACCGTTCCAATAGAAACACCACAATCAATGTTGGAGGATCCATCCAATGGATCAAACACAACACAGTACCTGCTCAAATATCAAACCGATACCATGTGTTAGTCTAAAGAATCCAAAACAGAGTAGGCCGTAACCATAGCAAATAGTGAACAGACAAGAACACTTGCAGATACCTTCCACGCCTGGAAGGCTCCACAAATGTTGCTTCTTCATCTTCTTCTGAGACAAGGATGCACTACCACAAGATCCAAAAATCTTAAACAAAATTCGAACAAATTAATTTCAAATCAACATATAGATTACCCCGTAACTTACTGTTCGGCCACTGCTTACTAAAGCCTTGATGAACACTTCATTTGAAAGGACATCAAGTTTCTTTTGCTCTTCACCCTTTTTCCAAAAATAGAAATATAATCGAATTAACCATTGTATTTATATAACAACAAATAGCTCATTCAAAACATTAACAGAAAACAAAAGGAGAAAAACATGGAATTTGGACCCGGCACTCAACAACTTGCCTGAACATTAGTCTCCCCAGCAAGTCCAATAATTTTGGCTAGACCCGCCTGCACAAGTAAAAAATTGAAGATAAATTGGCTTCCTCGTTGGCTTTTCAGTTTTTCTTCGATAATATATTCAGCCACAGGTGACTTACGACAATAACCTAGATTACTATTTGAAGTGATGTTCTAAATTTGAAACTCGACTGAAAGTCGTGATTAAAATTCTACATGGATTCGCATTTAAAAATTGAACGAAGAGAAAAAGATTTCATCTTCCGCGGAGCACCAAACCCAGACCAAGAAATCACCAAGATTAGGTAGTTAGAATTTTCATTGAACTTCAAAGAAAAAATTGTCACTTTTGGTTTGCTCTGGATTGCAAATAGCATAGGAAGAGGATTTTGATTCTAATTCCAAATAAAACTCGAAAACTTGACTTTCATTTAAAAATCAAATCCATTTACAGACAATTGTTATTGCTTAGTAAGTGGAATAAGAGCGAATTCTCATTTCATTTCCAATTCTTAGGCGAACAAAGATGGGTAATTAAGGAAGAAGTCATGCTTACATATTTAGTTAATAAGGAAGCGAACGCAGACATGGTCCTACCTTGTTAACGACAGAGCAAACGAACTTGCAGCCAAGAACAATGTGATTTAGCAGAATAGAGAAATCACCACGCGACTCAGGATATTTGGATTGCTCGTTCAACACGAACCTCGTTATGGTCATCAGGTCCGTCCTGTGAGCATCTGCTGCGTGATCCATCTCTCTCTCTCTCTCTCTCTCAAAAACTTGTTCGAATCCGGTTTGTATATAATTTGAGTATTTTTTTTATCGACGAGAATGCGTGTTGGTCAGTTCGAGAGGAGAATATAAATATGAAAGCGAAGAGGGAGGGGATGGGGCTATCTGGTGTAAACGGAAGTTTCGGATGACACGTGGAGACAAGAGAGTGAGGGACTGAGGTGTGTGGCCGTCGCTGCAGATAACACCTTCCGTCGTCTATCTCTGATTGGACGGTTATGAGGTTTCTGTTTTGGTTCTGTTCGTGTTTTGAGGATGACGAGATGGCGGTGTACTTCGAGGTCGTTTTATATCTGCTGTTATCTGCTGTGCTTGCAATCTTGTTACATTTTCTTTTTTTCTTTTCTTTTAATAGCCCCGTGTCACTGAAGTCTGAACTGCTTTAGCTCCTTTTCCGGGGTCTGGCAAAATTTCAAAGTTTGTTTAGATTATTTTAATGTGTTTATTTTAAAAGTAAAATAATATTATTTTAATATATTTTTAAATTAAAAATAACTGTTATTTTCTCAAGTACCTTCTTGTCTTATTTTATTTTATTTTTATGTAGTGATTTTCATCGTGGAGCCGACCATTCGATTTTTTTCTTCCTTTTTACTCTTATCTTATGAATACATTCAACGGCTGACATGGGGATGTGCTGCCGTCGTTATCCATCCAAATATCAACTTGATTTGGTATTCTTTTCTCTTTAGCAAATCCTGGATTCTCGGTGGCTTGCGGAGGAAATTAACAAGTGCTTTCTTTTTCCTTCTTTCTCTCCAAGTAGTGGTTACAACTTATTCTAGATGATTGACTTGTGATATGTTGTGGGTTAAATTAAATTATTTTTATATTATTAATGTTTTTTTAAATGGGTTAGACATGTATTTAATTTAAATAAAGCCCAAAATAATTAGAATTAGGTTTAAAATAATACAAATAAATAAATAAAAAATAGTCTAAGATTGTTTTTTTTTTTACTATTTTTCGTATATGATAGTGAGAAATGCCTAAGGTAAATAATTATTGGAGAATTCTTGTTAAACAAAAGCATAATACCTTATAAAATAAGAATTAATTTCTGACCAGTTATTTTTTCTTGTTTTGATATGGAATTCTTATAAAATAAGTAAGATAAAAGTTGCCATATAAATTTTCAATAACATTAAGGGCTCCTTATAGTGACTGGAATCCATGACTCTTAAAGAAACAATTTTTTTATTTTTGCACTTTGCTAGCAGATTCTAAGCCCAACTTGAAATATGTTTTTTTCTCTTTCAAATGAATTAGTGGGCCTACTATATATAATTAGAAAAGTACATGTGTCTAGTTCCCAACCCAATTATAATCACATCCAAACTCATCATGCAACTCTATATATGAATTAAAAAGTACACGAAGATCTATACTGATAGATCTAAACATTTTTAACCCAAATTTCTTGACTTAGCGTAATGTACTCCTCTTGCATCCACTTCATTTTAGGCCTTATAATAGACCCAATAAAAACTCCTAATGAATCGTTTGATGTTATAGCTAAGATCACATCATCTAAGAGAGCAAGTTGATAAATCATTGAGGGGAAAATGATTAAAGCCTATATTCAAAGATTTGTCATGGAAATCCAACCTAATTGTTTGAAGATCCAAAAATATAAGTTCAAAGGGACAACGAAATCATGTGTTTATTCAGTAATAGCACTTTTATCCATTTATATGATGAAAAGTGATATTTGCAACAAAAACCATGATACACTAAGCTTTTAATTATTCTTATTGTTTGAGAAATTCACGTGGGATATTGTAGGATATTCTTAATAAAAATCACCTATGCAAGTGTAAAACGAGGCAAATTCTATGAGAAATGAAAAAAAAAAAAGCTAAATTCTTTAACGCACTCTCTAAAACCAGGATGTGTTTAGGGCTAAAATGAACACAACTGTGAGAATCAAAATTATAAGAAGAGAAGCTATGTTATTTCTATTGTCTGGGTTTATATAAAAAACTAAATAGCTCAAGACATCATGTTCACTAGTTAGCTTAGTGAATCCAATATTTTTTCAATAGGAAAGTTTCAAGGTCAAAAGCTAGCTTACTCGATGCAGACTTTTTGTTGTTATCCTCAGATTTCTGTGTCTACTTTGTATTTTCTTTTAATCAAACATTTTTCATTCATATGAGGGATTGTTAGGGTGAATGAAAAGTTTCATCTGATGAATGAAGAACTGTGTTCTTCTAAAATATATCAACGTTAATTTAATTGTATCCTTATAAAGATATGTTTGTTTATTTTAAATAAAAATAACATTAATTTAAAAGTTAGAGTTTGTTTATAAAAAAAGACAACCCTAACATGGTTTTTATTATTTTAAATATTTTTTCTTTTTAAAACCTACCCCCTTTACATTTTTTCTATCAAAATTCCTTTGCTCATTTCTTACTTTCTTATAGAAAGTAACATACATTTTTTTGGTTCGCTGTTCATTCTTGATTGTGCTACTAATAATAAGAGATTATGTAAGTCTAAAAAATAATATTGCAATCACATTGCTAGCATTATAGAGCAAACAATAAATTGTTTTAAGGTTAGATGATTGATCTTTACCTCAATCTATCTCTTCGAATTTATTTTATATCAACAAGTACTCTAAGTTATTTTACTTTTATATGTTGATATGCATTTATATGTTGAGCTCATCCTAGTGAGGTGGGTGGCGACCAACAGTTCTAGCCTTTGAAGTGTCGAATCAAAAGACAGGCTGACAAGTGATAATAATAGATCCATCATCTATGATTCCAGGAGCCTAGCCTTTAATGTCTCCCTAAGACACCGTTTGGCATTGCGTTTGTACCTGCGTTTCATCAAAATTTGAAATTTTTTTTTTGCTAAAATTGAGTGCAGTTTTTATTTTTTTTGGATCATTTTGATGTGCTGATGTCAAAAATAATTTTTAAAAAATGAAAAAACATCATTGACATGTATTTCAGCACGAAAAGCTATTTGAAAAGCAACCGCTACTACACTACCAAACACGCTCTAAGTCTTTAAATAGGATGACTTGAAACGTAGCCAGTGGTCGCATAAGAGCATGTCGAAGGAAGATGTTATTTAGAATAGTTAAATTGATAATATGATTTCTTGAATAATATAAATATAACTTTTTTTTTATATGCATTCCATTACTAAAAAGTATTTTAGAAGAGTCAATTATGTTTTAACACATTTGATATTAATAAAACTATTTATTAATTGGAACTACCTAACACAACTCCAATCAAAACCTTTATTTTGTATAAAAATATATTTAAAAACTTTTAACACTTTTAATCAATCTGAATGAATGACTCTCCAACATAAAATTGCTATTTTGGTTCTCCAATGTAGTTTTTCCCTTAAAGTTGAAAGTTAATTTTGTTTTTGTTTTTGTCTTTTTACTTTTTATTTAGTTTTTTTATTGAAAATGTGTGAAAGACTGTTATATCATGTAAGTCTTGTTAAAATAGACAAGCCAAGTTTATTCAAGAGTGTAAATGCTTCCTTCTTCCTTCTCTCACCCTTAAACATCTTTTCCTTTTATTTTTGAGAGGAAAAAAATATCTCAAGTCCATCTTACAAGTTACAATCATATGGTCTCAATTACACACATCAATCCCTTCTTTTCAACACAAAGAGTGTTTGTTTTTGTAATATAACATGTTTTTTATTTTAAAAAAATTAAAATAATTTTTTTAGATGATTTTGTTATGCTAATATAAAACAATATTATGAAAAAAACATTATTATATATATTTTCAATTAAAATATATTTTTTAAAAATATCATACAATATCAAAAACACACAAAATATTTAAATGAAAAGCCCACTTTGGACTTTTTTCACTTCCAGGACCCGAGTCCACACACTAACCACATATCCAATGTTTCAATCAACATCAAACGCTTATCCTTGCAGACACAACATCCGATAGTTGTAAATTCATCAAATAAAGCGCTTTGCTCTCTGAAAAAGAAAAGAATTAGGGGGTGTTTGTAACTGTTGTTGTATTATATTTAAAAAAAAATTAATTTTTTTAGTTTTAAATTATTTTATTTTATGATTCGGATAATTTTAATGTATTAATATTAAAATTAAAAAAATATTTTAAAAAACAAATTTCACAGCACTTAAAAAAACAGTCAACCGTCAGCTCACTAAACTATACTCTTTAATTAAAGATAAATCACATGTCTTAATTTCCTCAACTACCCTAGCCTTTCCATCAAACACGCCCATAACTTGAACTCAATAACAAGGTGAAACATGTCATTTCATTAAGGGTAATTAACCATCGACTCACTGTTTATATAGTACACGACATCGTTCGGGCCCGGCAACTTCCTTTTCAGATAATCTTCTTTCACTTTTTAACCCTATGTAGACTTGAAAATCCCAGTCCTACCTTCATTATTCTTTGATGAAAATCGAATGCCCAAATGAATATCCAAATCCATTCACGTTCTAAACCAGAAATTTCAAACCCTAATAAATTAGGGTTTTTATAATCGATCATTTTTTATCTCGTCATCTTTAAATCAAATCAAATCAAATCCAATCCTGTTATTAATTTTAATTACTGAATTCAAACGACCTGTAAATACACACATGAAACCCTAAATTCGCTTAATTACAAACCTCTTTCGATCTGCGATTCTGATTCTTATTTTTCTTCGTCAATGGCGGATCAAGAAGAAGATGACTTGAGAATGGCTCTTAGAATGAGCATGCAAAACTCGCCACCTGAACCTAAGCGGAGCAAGCCGAGGGACGCTGGAGCTCCTGTGGCATCGCCGGAGGATTTGAGGAGGATGAAGCGCGAGCTCATGGCAGCGGCTGCTGAGAAGCGGCTTCTCGAGACGAGAGTTGACTCCCCTTCTCCATCCCAGTCGCCTTCGCCTTCAAAAGCAACAGTTGATAGAAGCCCTGGTAAAAGTACAGATTTTGTTAGAAAGGAGGTAGATTTTGGTTTGGAGGGGAGTTCGGGAAAGGAATTATCGAGTGAGGAAGCTAATGAGTTGTTTTCGATGGTGTTTGGGAGCTGTGTTTCTAATGACATTCTTGCTCAGTGGAGTAACCAGGGCATAAGGTATTGAATAGTTTGGTAACTTTCATATTGCAAATGGTTTTGCATGTTTAGTTATGACATGATTCTCTGGGGTCATAATAGTGAATTTTAGCAATTTGATTCATGTTCAGCAACTTACAGTGGAGAAGAGTGGAATTTGTGTCAATGTAGTGATGAAAGGGAAAAGATGTATACTCGTAAGAGTCTGTTTGATAGTTTGTAGAAGCAGTTGTTGCACAACTTTTTTGAGATCTGGTTCGTTTTGAAAATCATGATGTTACTGTAGTTCCATACTTCCATTGGCATGCCCATTATTGTCTAATATCATGTTGAATGTTCCTATAGGTTTAGTCCTGATCCAGAAACATCTATGGGACTAGTGCAGCATGAAGGTGGGCCCTGTGGCGTCTTAGCAACTGTACAAGTAATCCCTCGATTTCTAATTATGCTGTTTTTTCTGTTTTTGTTGGTATGTTTAATCAATTTTTATAGTATGCGTGTTCTATGGACAAGTCAAGGTTTTTTTTTTTTCCCCGGTGTTATGGGAATTGGAACCGGGGTGGGGTGGGGGGGTGGATGTGGTCCCTAAATGGATCGTTGACCATGGTATCATGTTGAAGAAATAAGCTTTCTTTTGCCAGGCTACTTGGATGTCAACCTGCAGTTTCATCATGGATGTTTTATTGTCATCTTTTATTTTTTGTTTCACTCTTTAGGCTACCATCTAGTCATTCATAGAATTGATTTTCAAATGGATGTCTATGCCATTCATTTCTAGATTTATTTGTAACTGATAGTGGAATTTATGGGGCTTGTGACAATTTGAAGCCATGGTTATGTGAAAGAATTTAATTAATCTTCAAAGAAGCCAAATGCAGGGTGAGGATGCTACATTTACTGTTGTGGGTATCACAGAGATTAGAGAAAATGCTTTGAATTGAACTCAAACATGGTTTATCTCAGTAGCAGTTACTAGAAATTTTGCTCGAGGTCAACTATACAACAGGAGCCCTTGCTAGCTGCCAAACTACTAGCTCTTCAATCTACTGATGTTAATTTTTGTGCAATGAAGAGTTGGAGACTTATTGACACGGAAGATTGATTCAACTAGTAGTTGGTATGCATAATGGAGAAAAGTTGACCAAGGTGGCATTTGGTATGAGTTTAAAAATTGGGAGTGGATTATTACAAGAGTAATCTTTTAGGGTGTAAAAATAGTTTTTAAGGATGTTTGGTGTGTCAATAAATAGAAGGGTGGATTGTTAGTGGAAAGAGATAGGAAGTAATTAAATTATTAGTAATGATTTGTGTGAGAGAGAGATTATTTGGTGTGTGTTTTCAGAAAAAAAGGAGGGGAGGGAGTATAAAAAATTAGTGTTGCTTGAAGGGTGAATTTTTCCCTCCATGACTTTTAGGTTATGTTTGATCAGGGGGTTGATGGGGGTTAAAATTTATTATTGTGAAATTTAAGTTTGCTTGGTTAAATTTTGGGAAAGGTGAATTGTTAAGGGGGGTAATGATTACTGTCCAAAAACTTTAACCCCCATCAACACCCTGCCAAACATAACCAAAAAGTCATTTGGTTGCCGATAACTTACAGGAAGTTTGGCCTTAATAGAATCAGAATATAGAAAGATGACTTGTGTGATTGACTACAACTATTCTGGGTTTGCTAAGTTGATTTAATTTATTGCTGTTATACATCCATCCCCTATGATATTCTTTGAAACCACTAGCTAACACATACATGATTTGGACAATTTGTTGTCCATCAGATGTTTATTTTAAATATTTGAAATAATTGTTATATATTGACTTTGTGGTGATTGCAAAAACTTTCAGGCAATGACCTTTGCAAAATTTGTTTTATATATGTATGTATATGTTTTCGAATCATCGGACTCAGCATCAAGGGTCTAGAGAAATAGAGGATACCACAAACTCAAGGTCCAGTAGGCCATAATGAACCAAAGGAAATTTTCTTTTTCTTCATAATAATATTGAGCCACTGGCTTGATCACTTTACATTATTATGGCTGTTTTTTGAATTGCTCCAAAATGGTGGAGGTTAAAGGTTGATATCTGGCTTGGAAGTGGGTAGCCTGTACAAGGTAGTTATTGACGTCTAAAAGTTATACAATTGTATCAATCATCGTTTTTTTGCACCAGACATTGCTTGCAATATAAGTGTGTATATTTAGCTCTTTATCTCCTTATCATTTCATCTTGTTTTTAGTTTTCTTGGTGCTCTACTGATTTACAATATTTATAGCTTCAGTTCAAAATCCCTATTGATTTTCTTACAATATTTTGTGTGGTTGTGCAGGCATTTGTTCTCAAACACCTTCTTTTCTTTCCGAATGAAATAGGCAAAGTTACATCAAATTTGCCACAAAATTTGGGCTCTGGAGGATTGTCTAAAAGTCAATATGTTGCGTCGGATAATTTCAGTTCTCTTACTGAAGATGCAAAAGCAAGGTGATTATAAGCCATCTGTTTTAGTCATGGATTCACATAATATTACTCCTGCTATAAATGACCTTTTTTTTCCCAGTTGCATTTAAATCTTCGTACTTGATTCTTTATTTGCTTTCAATCTATGTTATTGTTGATGATCCTTTGATTTATGAACAAAGAGGAATTATTGAACTCATTGCTTAGATGTGCTTAGTTGCTTTTTAAGTGTTGTGAACTGTTCTATTTTTAACTTGTGATAGTGTAATGACTTCATATCTTAGGTTTTTCCATTGGCCTTCTGTGAGTTATTTTCTGCAATTATATTCTTTATATGTATGGTTGATTTATTACAAGTTGCGAGGTTGGTGGAATCAAGTTATTGATTCAATTTTCCTTGAATTTGTGCTGAAAGAGACGCGTGGATGTCTGGTCATGGATTCCATATAAAGTGTAATTTTTTTCCTATTTATGGCACTTGATCTTTTGTAGGATAAGCAGAACCACTTTGATCTTCTATTTGCATGCCATGCGCAACCCGGTTCCAGTGAAAATTTAACTTTTATACCTTATGTCCCTGTACTTAAGGTTTTTAAATAATTTGCCACTGCATATATTTAGGTCAGTGGGCAAGGTTTAACAGTTAGTAGTGGCTTGAAACCTTCTTATGATCTTGATCAACTATCATTTATGTGTTACTTGTGTTCTTTGTGTTTCAGGTTGATAGGAATATTGGGATGCCTTGAAAAATTTATGGTTCATGATCATTATTTTTATAGAATCTCATGTGCAATTTTCATTTCATGTCTTTAAACTTTTTCCCATTCACAGAGCCCTAGTTCAAAGCATGGGTGAGATATTGTTTATGTGTGGAAACAATAAAAGAGCTGTTATTGCCACTTTGAATGTTGTTGGCCTTGACATTGAGGGCTTTGCAAAGAATGAGGTAAGTTGCTTTAGGTTTGATATCAATGTACTGCTAAATATTAGTTTGGAATGGAAACCTTGTGATTATAATAGCTATTTTTGCACAGCTGTTTTGGATATTTTAGCTGCTAACAGGGATTGTCTTCTATCTTGCAGATCATTGCAAAAGCACTTGAGGGCCTTACAATTGAATCTGCATCTGATTTGCAAAAAATTCTAAGAATCGACACGTATACATCACAAACAACTGCATTGCAGAAACTCCATACAGCACTTCCTGTTTTCCAATCTCGTATGGGGGCACTACTGTTCCTTATTTCTGCCTTACTGTCCCGAGGATTGGTATGCTTAAAAAGCCATCTTTTCATTTATATGCCCTTTTATATTTTCCACTTGAAAGTGACCTAATCAACATCGATTTTAGCTTGGAGGGAAGCTTGTTTTTTTTTTTTTTTGGGGGGGGCGGGGGGGGGGGGTTACTGCTACTCCATGTTCAAACCTATTCTTTTTCTGGAAGAAGGGGTAGGGTGGGGGTGAGGAGTCAAAAATATTAATATCCAAATCTATCTTAATTCGAGCTTATCCAATGGTGAGCTGTTTTATTTGGGGGGGGGGGTGTTACATTGTTAGAAACAAAGATTGCTTCATCTTTCTGCATTGCTTGTGCTGTTAAGTGCCCAGAGCCTTATGAAGTTTCCTTTGTGAATTGTAAATCATGGATTTTGGGGAGCAGTCTTGCTTTCAGTCTTGGTGCTCCATTTATACAAGCTCTAGAAAGTTGTTATTCTTTCCGGATTCAATGGCCTTTTGATTGTTAGAATTGTGTATATTAGTGGCACTCCACTTTAAAATTGGGTGTTTATGCCTCTTATGCCTGCAAAATGTTGCCTTTTTTTTAGGACTCAATTCAAGCTGACAGGGACGATCCCAACCTTCCCCTAGTCACTGCACCTTTTGGGCATGCTTCACAGGTCTGATATCCACAGATTAATCTATGACGTGCTATTTTGTCCCTCTCCACTTTGATACGTATCTGTCCTTTTACTTTCTATTGGTGAATCTTTGGATAATGATTGGGTTTTTCTGAGATAATATAATTTCATTTGAACATTATACAGGAAATTGTGAACCTTCTGCTCTGTGGACAGGCTGTCCCTAACGTGTTTGATGGTAGAATGGACTTCGGTGGAGGCATGTTTCTAAAGGGCATATCCATGAGTGTGGAAGTTGGATTTCTCACACTATTAGAATCTCTCAATTTTTGTAAGGTTGGCCAGCATTTAAAATGCCCGAAATGGCCAATATGGGTTGTTGGGAGCGAATCTCATTATACAGTTCTATTTGCTCTCGACACCTCGGTTCAGGACGAGAATGAACTGGAAGAAAGAGAGTCACAGATTCGGAGGGCATTTGATGCACAAGATCAGAGCGGCGGCGGCGGCTTTATCAGTGTTGAAGGCTTCCATCAAGTCCTTAGGGAAGTGGGTATTAGACTTCCATCTGAGAAACTAGATCACCTTTGCAGCACTGGTTTTATTGTATGGAGTGAATTCTGGCAGGTTATTTTGGATCTAGACAAAAGTCTGGGAGGCCTTAAGGATTCAAGTGGGTTGATGGGTAAGAAGGTGTTTGATCTTTGCCATTTTAATGGGATTGCAAAATCTGATATAAATGGAAGCCACGCAACCTCTGGGGGTGAAACACTGGTTCAGAGACCTAGACTCACAAAACTGAGGGTTTCAGTTCCACCAAGGTGGACTCCCGAGGAATTCATGGCAGATGTGGTGGTGACGTCTGGCCCTGGTGGGAAGGAATCAAGTGGTAAAGACACTGAGGTGACCAAACCCGAGCCTTCTCAGCATGCACCATTAGTGGACTGTATTAGAACTCGCTGGTCTCGTGCAGTTTGCAATTGGGTGGGGGATCCGCCTAGTATAGTGTGAAATGTTTATCCTTACAGGGATCCTTCAGTGTGCTCTTATCGTTGGAAACACAGATGGCATATGATCCAAAATCAATCACGAACAAATCAGTACACTGTACCTTAAGCAAAATGGTTGTTTCATGGTTTGTCTTTCTCAAGTATGTGCAACACCATTTCTGCTGTGGATTGTTGTAGCTTTGCTCATTCTAATTCGATTTTGATAATGTTAGATTGCTCGGAGAGAAAGGTTCCCGGCCATGCTTTTTGGCAACCCATTGTGTAAAATTCATTTGTATTGCTCTGTCTTGATCAGGGAAGCCTTTGGCCAGGGAATGTAGGAATGCCTAAATAATGATACATGTCCTCTGGTTGAATATGTTTTAACAGTTAAACTCTGCCCTGGAGGAAAGCGAATGGGCACCGGAAAACATTTCATATTGAAGAGTTTCTAGGCGATTGATAGACATTGTTTTGTCGTATGTTTATTTTTTATAAGCAATATTTAACCATGAATTGCAACAGAGAACGAATGGTTACTAGTTTCACATCACCTCCATGGAACCAGGCGTGGCAGAGATGGGGTGGGCCGTCATTACCCCTTCCTATCTACTATATACAATATATAGTAATGGCTGCCCGCCCGCCCCGGAAGAAATGCCTAACTATATATCTTATATAGTAATATTTGTCTATGCCTATGACTATTTATATAAAATAAATAAGGAGATAATTACATCAACCCTCCTGGTTGATTTTTCACTCTCTTTTCGTGGATTGGAAAATCACATTTTCCCTCTTCATCTTACTGTTTTGGCAGAAAAAAATAGTAAATTTATTATTATTATTATTATTATTATTATTATTATTATTATTATTATTGTTTATAAGTTTGTTTATATTCAATTTAATCATTAAAGTGCCCTCTTGACTCAAAATAACGAAAATATCACAATTTGACCATTCATTATTATTTTGAAAACTAGTCATTGCCACAATGTCTGAATGTTTACAAAAAATACACTAAATTAATGTTTATGACTATTAGAACAACAATTCATCACCATTTCAACCCACCAAAAAAAACATCAAATTGAAGAACATATTTCTCTAGAGTTTAATTTTGATTAATTTTTATGGACAAGAGAGAGAGAAAGAAATGTCTCTTGAAGAGAAAGAAATCAATTTGCTGTTTCTATTTATTTTATATGTAATATATACAAGGGTATTATGATCAAATCGTTAAATTTAAAAAATTTTATTGACCGAGGATGCAATGTTAATTTTTCAAACTATGACCAATAATTACAACATGTAATTAAGGCGTGTTTGATTGCAGGAAAGTGAATTTCTGGAATTCACTTTCCTTGTTTTTCCATGTCTGGCAACAATATGGAAAAATAGTAAAAAGAAACTGAATTCTAGTCAAACCTAAAAAAGTAACGTTACCAAAAGAAAATGTTTTCCTTCTGTTAAAAAAAGAAAAACACTTTTTTTTTTCAGCTCGTTCATTCTCTCATTAGACTATGAGAACTTTTTCTTCTCAAAATCACACAATCTTTTTTTCTTCAAAATCAATTGAAAACTGAGCAGGAACAAAAGCAATTTTCTGCTACTGTCATATTTTTTCCATAACTCTTCATCTTATCTCGTCACATTCCTAAGTTAATCAAGCAACCCAAAAAAAAAACACATTTTTTCTGCTACTGTTTTCTTTTTCATAAATCACAATCGACAGCTCACCAACCACAGACAAAACCGAGGGGGAGGGGGAGAGATAACTGTGAACAGAGAGAGGCAAAACTGTTGGGGGGGTAATTTTTGTGAACAGTGAGGCAAAACAGGGGGGCATTTCTGTTAACATTGAGAGGCAAAACAAGGGGGGGATTTTTGTTAACATGGAGAGGCAACACGGTGGGGGGGGGATCAATTTATATGAACAGAGAGAGGTCAAAACGGGGGGGGGGGGGATCGATTTTTGTGAGATCAAAACGGGGGGGCGATTTCTGTTAGGGGGGCAATCGATCTGTTGCAAAGAGAGACAAAACCCGGGGGGGGGGGATCGAACTGTTAGCAAAGAGAGACAAAACGGGGGGAGATTTCTGCTCTCTTTTACAGTGAACCCTTGCTCTCTTTAGTGATTTCTGTCAACTTTACAAATAAAATGGGAACAGGAAATTGGGAGAACTGAACCGAGAGGAGAGGGGAATGGGAACAGTGAAATTGTTGAATGGTAATGGGGAATTATACAAACCAGTTATAACGAAATTATAGGGAAAATGAGGAATGAATAACAGGGGAAATGGGAAATAGGAGGGGAATGAAACAGTGCAATTGGGGATGTTAATGGGGAATTATACAAACCGGTTATAACATGGGAAATGAGGAATGAATATAACAGGGAAAATAGGGAATTATAGAAACCGATAAGGTGTGGGGAATGGGGGAATGGGAGAATGAGATAAGAACAACGAAATTATAACAGAACCCTAATAAATATAAATTTGTGTTTTATTTTGCTTTGATTAATTTATGATTAGTGTTTGATTATATTTGTTATATATGGATAAATTTGTGTGACTATGCCGGTAATTATATAGATTTCATTGCGTAATGTCTATTGATCGTTGTGAACTTATGAAATGTATATTTTTCATAAGCTATGTATGAATATATGATATAATAAAAAAAAATTCATCATTATACTTTTTAGATTTTATTTTTTTTTATTGTAAGTGATTAAATATTTTATATATATTAGATAAACTTGAAAAAAAATTTAATTCATTAATAAATTATTTTCCAGTTCATTTTTCATAACACAACCAAACACTGGAAAATGTTTTTCAGTTTATTTTCCATAACACTACTAAATATCGAAAAATACTTTCCCGGAATTCACTTTTCAGAAATTCACTTTCCCCGAAATTCACTTTTCAAAAAAAAAAAAATTTTTCTGCAAACAAACGGAGCCTAAACTACAAAATAGTAATTATTAAATGTAATTTTTCCAAACTAGAATAATCCAGGAAAATGAAGAATTAAGAAAGCATCAACAATCATAAAAAGTTGCACAAATAAAAACATAATTCACAACAATATGAAAATAGGGTAAAAGTTAAAAAACAAAGGAAAACCAAACCAAGACTCGACTCGACATCAAAAGGCAGGCAGGCAAGCAAGCAGAGTGAAGTCTGAAGCCAGGGAAGGGAAGTGGTTTCATCAACGCCATGTTTGTCAACAACCTAAACCGTTGCAGTCACAAACACAACTCTCCATCATCATCATCACCATCAATCTTTTATTATCTCCACCGGAACTTCTCACTCTGGTCCATGAAAAAAGACCCGGATCTGGAGTCTGCTATCTCGCGAAACCGTAGATGGATAGTAAATAATCAAATAAAAAACATTATCCTTAGATACCCCAACCAGGATGCACCGGTCAAGTTTCTTCAAAAAAAGTTCAAGACTTTAGACCTTCAAGGTAAAGCTCTTAACTGGCTTAAAAAATACCCTTGTTGTTTCAATGTTTATCTACAAAACGATGAGTATCATTGTAAATTATCAAAGAGAATGTTGTTTTTAGTGGAGGAGGAAGAGTCCGTTAAAGAAATGCAAGAACCTGTCTTTGTTGAGAGATTAAGTAAGTTGTTGATGTTGAGTGTGAATCATAGGCTTAATGTTGTTAAACTTAACGAGTTAAAGAGAAATCTTGGATTCCCCGATGATTATTTGATTAGGATTTTGCCTAAATACCCTGATACGTTTAGGTTTGTTAATCATAGTGGGAGAAGGAGTTCAATGGAGATTGAACTTTTATCATGGAACCCAGATTTGGCAATTTCTGCTGTTGAAGTTTCGGCTAGAAAACAGGGTTCTTCTAAGCCTTGTTTTAGTTGTTCTTTGCCATCAACTTGGGTTAAATCATGGGAAAGGTTTAATGAATTCAATGCTACTCCTTATATTTCTCCTTATGTGGATTCAAGAGGTTTATTGGAAGGTTCAAAGGAGATGGAGAAAAGAATAGTGGGTTTAGTGCACGAGTTGCTGTCATTGACATTATGGAAGAAGATGTCAATTGTGAAACTGGGTCATTTTAAACGAGAGTTTAATTTACCTGAGAAACTAAATATTCTGCTTCTTAAGCATCCAGGCATATTTTATGTGTCGAATAAGTATCAGATTTATACTGTTCTTCTTAGAGAAGGGTATAATGGCTCAGAATTGATTGATAAGGATCCGCTTGTTGTTGTGAAGGATAAATTTGGAGAGTTGATGCAGGAAGGGCTCCATGAATATAACCGGAGGCGCTATGAAGTGAATCTAGAAAAGCAGAGGAAGAAAGGCATTGTTTCCGTAAGAAAAGAGAAAAGGAAGGAAGGGAGCACAGAAATGACTGAACAAGATGATAGTGGTGATAAGCTGGGTGGTTTGTTCGACCCTGAAGAAAGGAAACGGTTTTATAAAGTTCTTTTTGATGATGATGCCCCATGAGATTGTAAGGTATTTATGTTTTTATTCTTCTTTTCACTTTACTTCTGAAGAGATTGCTCCAAGTTGTATTGTTTCTTCATTTAGTGTTTTACTTGCATCCTTTCTGATGCATATTCTTAGTTCTTGGCTAGAAATTATATCCACAACAACACTTGTTGAGTGCTTTACATTTGTGGAGTACAAGAAACGAGTTTAGGATGATTGCATTATGCACTTCGGAACTGAAGCTGGGAGTAGATTTTGATATATCTCTAGTTGATTGTTTGGTAGTGTAATGGACCAAGTCCTCTTCGAGATTTACACGTGAATTGACCTCACAGTGGTTTGCCCCTAGAGATTGGTACCCAGGTTTGAAGTTTTTGACTTTGTGAAGCGTTGTCCATGCACTGTTTGAAGAATGTAATGGTTACCAAATTTTCTTTATGAACCTTGATATTGGCTGCGAGAAAACGAAGTTCCATCTCAACCATTGCTTTTGTTTGTTTCTTAGTTCTTGATGTAGCTAATGGTTCTACTGGTAGTGTTCTTTACTTTATAGTTCTATTGAGAGTATCATATCAAGATTGTCATCCTACAATCTTCAGCACCTGTTAAATACGCTGAAAAGGCTCCTTTTGAAATCCATGAACAGCTCACTGACTTCCAATTTCTAGTTGGCTGTCAGTGGATTGGGCCTCTCACTGACAAATATAGGGAGATATGCCACTCGGACAAAAAGTTTCGATTGGATGGCCAAAAAGCTTGTAGTTCATGAATTTTAAACATAACTTCTCATGTGCTCAAAGTCATTTAAAATATCGCAGCTTATATGGATACCATGTCCTGCAGAGCAAACAATTCAGTGGCCTTGGCTGCTCCAACAAGACTGGTAAAATCCCTTTTTTGAGACTGCTGGAGGACGAAAGCATAACAACCCCTTGTGCTTGTAGGTTGATGCAAGGGATTATTGAGCAGGATCTAAAGCAATTGAAAGAGTGTGCAAATCCCTCGTAGGGAGTGAGACAGGAGGAAGCTGTGTATGAATGCAAGGCCCAATGACACCAAAAGCAACTCAAGCCAGAGTTTTGGGTGATTGGTTGCATCCCTGACCAAAAAGTCCTAGGTGGAGTTGCTTTGGAGTCGGATCTTCTCCCTTGTTTCCAGTGTAGGATTGGGGCGTGAAAAAGAGTAGCTGGAGAGCATGTTTTTATCAGTCTGTGCAACTGAGGCTAACGTGTGCACTAGCTTCATCCCTAGGTGTGGACTTGCCTTCGGCATGCGGACAAAAACACTAAAAGCCTTGTCATTTGTACGGATCTAATCTCTCCCTGCCTTCACATTGTCATCAGAATCACCCACCAGTATCAAAATCTTGTGCCAACAGCAAGGACTGCACCTGGGGTTTTAGTTTCTACAAGTAGTGCATTAAGCAGAGTTGCTAGTATAGTATGATTTGGTTCAATGCTTGCTACTATTTGTTTTCTCTTGTATCGTTTTGTTTATGGCCCTTGGCGTGCCAAAGGCACATTTCAGAAATGGAGATGGAGCAAACATTCCAAATGGGTTGTACTCTCTACTTTGGATTCATATATATATTCTTTGGTTAACACACAGTTTTTCACATACACGAAAAAAAAGAAAAAAGAAGAGCAAGAACAGAATAGATAGTAAGAAAACTGAGAGAGAGCTATTACATTTGTGGACCCCTCAGAAATTCATTAATCATAAAAAAAATACCAAGTTATTTTATGAATTATTCAAATAAATAAATAAATAAGAAACCTGCTAATTCCCAAAATAAATAAATAAATAATCAAAGGAATTACTGTGGACTGAAGTGGGTCAAATCAGGCTCGTTAATGTAGAAGGTTTATAGTCCAACCAGGACAGGCCCATTAGGCCTCTAAGGCTCAGGTCATAGATCTCTCTAGAAAAGTAAATCCCAGAGAACCAGCAGTCGCTTTGCCTGCGTCAATCACCCGGTTTTCGTGTCCCCAACTCCCAACCAAGGTGAGATTCCGTTCATTTACTTCTCTTTATCTGCTATTTCAATCTCCCATCGTCGATCCTTCATTTTCACAACTCTTGCTAACCTCACTGTTAATTTCCTATATATATTCTTTTTAATTCGCAAATCACCTTCTCCAATATTTTAGGTCTTCTTCCTTTGTTCTTTGGATGTCGTTAGTGATTAAATTAACTGGTTTCAAATAATTGCAGAGAAGTCGCCAATTTGTCTCATCGTGCTTTTTAGTTCTAATATATGTGAGTATTTCGTCCTTCTTAATTTACTGCCACTCAAATGTGCTTATAGCAAGCTTTACTGATTTATTTATTGAATCTTATTTTTAGTCTGCCATGGTGTGTGATTGTATATTGGTGAAATAATCCATGGAAATGAAAGGTAGGTTTTTGGATTTTACGATGGAGTAAAAAGTTATTGTGTTGTGGACTAGAACACGCAGATCAATAGTGAATTATACCAATTTAAAGGGTATATTTGTGATAAACTGGGGCTTTAGTCAAAATTGTTGTTGTTATTATTATGTGGGGAGGCGAAGTTGAAAAAGGAAGGTTCGTATTCCTGCTGTTTAAAGTAAATGAAATATATATAGGTACATGTCTGTCCTGCTTTTCTATTTTGTAAATACATTAGAAAGCACACATAAGAATGTCTCACCTTTTCTGGTTTAGGTACTTTGTCTTAGGGCCATGAACCATGATCATGGCGCCGTCTTCCTTACCAGTGGAATGTCTGACAACATCATGTAGTGCCATTTGGAACAATTATGCTTATAACCATTAAAAACTACCAGTTTAGATATTTTGTATTGCAGATATCAACTGTTGGTTTAGTTTGAAGCAGGAACTTTCTTTTCCTGTTTGTTAAACTACATTGCACTTATATTTGGAGAGATGTTTTACATGCATTTGCTCTGTTTCAATTAAATTTAGGGCGGACGAGGAACCTGTAGATCCAAAGAAGTATCTTGAGGAAGCTTGCAAGCCTAAGTGTGTGAGGCCATTGCTTGAATATCAGGTAAAGCGTTTTCAGATTTCGACTTGTTTATAGAATGCATGAGTGAAAATCTTGGATTGCGTACATGTAGGTCTTTTGTTTGTTATTAAGGTTTTTCCTGTATCTTGATATTGAATGAATGGGATGTTTGTTCAGTAAAAAAGAAAAGAAAGAAAAAAATGGGTTCCATGGAAGTTACAGGCTTGTATTACTATACGATCTTTTTTCCTGTCTTCCCTGGGCTCAATAAGGAAATAGATGTCATATGTGTATTTTCTTAAATGTGCACAAACATACTCCGCTGTTTTAGAAGCAATTAGTGAAGATCTTGATCATGGATTGTCTAAATAATGTCTGTCATAAGATTTCTAAATTGAGGACAAGTATTTGCATTGCACATTGAATATGTCAGCTTTAAAACCATCCAGGTTCTGTGAGGCTGAGTACCAAATGCGTTTTTTTCCTTAAAGCTTTGGAGGTTGTATTAATGTGTTAATTTATGAAAGTAAATGAAACAAAGAGCCAAATCTAGAGAATTCATCTGAAGCTTAGCTGAGTTTACCAGGAATCACCAAAGCTCTAAAGCTACATTGGGTTTGTTGCAGTGATCTTCTTCCTTGTATTCATTTGTTTATTTTCTGTCTGCTATCTGGAGAAAATGAATTCATAGTCTAACAAATCCTTGGCTTCAGAAGTGAAAGGCAAATAAACACACCAGTTTCACTAGTTAAGATCTTTTATTCAACTTGTTGTTAACACTCTTTCACTGCGCATACCCTAAACCTTTAAATCTACTTGTTCAGTCCCTGCACCATTGACCTTGTGGGAAACCGTTGCCCTTCCTGAGACTAAAAAGCACTGATTTTACTTCATCTTCAATCTTTTGCTGCTTGATAAGAGAAGATTGTTCTTGATAATTTGTTAGTGAAGTGTGGACATGCTCTCTGTTGGTGCCAGCATTTCTGGCTCAACAAATTTTTGAAATCTTTTCTTTGGTAGTTATAGGTAAAAGAAACCATTTCTTTTATTGGTTTCTACTGAATGGATATTTCTTCAGCTCAAGGATATGATTTTGTGGCTGAGAGCTTATAACTCTGTGGTACTTGTTACAGGCATGCGTTAAGAGAATTCAAGGCGATGAGAGCGGCCACAAACATTGTACAGGGCAGTACTTTGATTACTGGTCCTGTGTTGATAAATGTGTAAGTTCTCTTTCACCTTTTCAAAGTTCATCTAGATTTTGGTTTGGATCATCAACTGAATTTGGCATTTTCAAATGCAGGTTGCACCAAAGCTGTTTTCGAAACTGAAGTAGTAGGGATGTGTCAGGGCACCTCCGTTTCCTACCAAATCTTTCTAAATGTCAGATCTTGTGCTTATTTTACTCATTTGGGGCAACCTCCTTTCATTTTGATGAGCAAACATTTTTTGAATTAGAATAATGGAACATGTCTTGGATTTATTGCATTGCAACTTGCAAGAAGTTGAAGGTGATATCATGTGAGGTCATGTTGAAAATTTTAAAGATGGAGACTATATATTGCATAAAGCATAACCATATGCTTATACCTTTCTATTTTATGAGAGACGATGCTTTCCATGATGCTTGTTTGTATACTGCTGTGTTGATTGATATTTGCATGTCCAGTTCACTTCCTAGTTTTTGTTCATAGATTAAAAGAACCATATGACAAATCTGCCATGTGTTCTCGCATCTGATATGATAAATGTAGTTCGGGTTTCACTTCATAGCAGATCCTGTCTAAATTGGTTAACTGATCGTACGGAATTCCTTGCTTTTCCTTCATGGCAATCATCTCAGCATTCCACAGTCGTGCGGGATCTCTGCTCATGTGAGGTTGTTTTTGCCTATAGTTAGCTTTGACTATTGATGGTCTAAGAATCGCTTTGACTGGGGAACAATTTTTTTTAAAAAAGAAAATGCTAATGAAATTGGAATCGGAAATGAATTTGATCGAAATAGAAAACGCGAAGGACCCAACAGCCACGATTACTGAAACCATAGAATTCAGTTTGATTGAAAATCAGGACCTGGAATTTTTTTTTTTTTTTAACTTTGAATTAACATATTTTTAAATTATTTTGATATATTTATCTTAAAAATAATATATATTTTTTAAAAAATATTATTAACACGTTTTGCTAAGAAAAAAACACTTTAAAAAGTAATAACTACAATTTCAAACTAGTGTATTTGAGAATGAAAATGTGGTGAAAGTTGTATTTTTTTATATTATTTTAATGTGTTAATGTTAAAATAATTTTTAAAAAATAATTTATTTTTTATTTTAATATATTTTTAAATAAAAAATACTTTAAA
Source organism: Populus alba x Populus glandulosa (assembly GCA_033617975.1). Taxonomy (NCBI): domain Eukaryota; kingdom Viridiplantae; phylum Streptophyta; class Magnoliopsida; order Malpighiales; family Salicaceae; genus Populus; species Populus alba x Populus glandulosa. The sequence continues at coordinate 18,834,216 of CM066147.1, read as the reverse complement.
CTATTATCTTTATTATAATTCTAAACACAATGCTAGGCTGCTACACGGTGAACCCTCCACCACCTACACAAGTTTGCGAATCAGTCCCAAGTCCGTCCTAACCCTCTAAATTTTCCAGATGCGAAATACTCAGACAACGTCGTCTGTGAAAAGGAGCCCATTCATGGCCCAAAAAGAACGGGCCCAGTCCAGGCCAGAAATCTCCTGCAGTAACTAGAAAACTGAGATCAGGAGAGGCATTATTTTCAAAATCGAACAACGAACAATCACGCCGCCGATCTCTGTTATCTATCTCACTCCCCCACTAACACTAACTAAGAGGTACGCTTCTTTAGCTCTCATTCATTCATTCAAATCTCTTTTGTGTTTCATTCAATTTCTTTCTCCGATTCTGATTTACAATAAATAAATAAATCAGCATTTCTAAAATTCTAAGGTCTGGCTATTAATCTCCGTATCTAAAATAAATAAGTAAATCATTTGCCGTCTCTTACAGAGGGAACACCGCGAATTGTCATATCTGAGTTCTAATACATGTAAGTATTTGGCTCCACTTTTCGTGCCTTTAAGTTACTGCTAAGCGTGTTATAATTTTAATGTGCTTTTACCTCACCTGTTGTGTTTTTGCACATTTCTGAAATTGAACCACCGTGGAGACAGCCGTTCAGTGCCGGTGTCTTGATCTCAGGTTTAAGGTTGTTTATATGGATAAATGCTGTAGGGAAACAAATTGCTGTCATCCTTTGTATGGTGCCCGATATAGTTTAACTGCCATAAACTGGGATTTTTTGGACCTATAAAAATTCTTTTTTTTATTAACAAACTATTAAAGACTGGTTCATGCATTTAAGTATTTTCACTCTGGTTTAAATGTATAGTTTTGAAGATATAATTTCATTGGTTTTGAACCAAGAATTTCATCTGTAATTGGATGTTGCGTGGGCCAAAATTATGTTCTCATACACAATGACACGGATGCTAAATTCACGAACATGCTTTTACCTGTGCTGCCAGAGTCAATAATGAGCTTTATCTACTCGCATAGCTCTTTGTGTTGCATTTCAAAGTTTTCTCATGTCTTACCCTTTGCATGCGCTTGTTCTCATTTATTTATATTTAGGGCGGACGAAGAACTCGTTGATCAAAAGAAGTATCTTGAGGACTCTTGCAAGCCTAAGTGTGTGAAGCCTCTACTTGAATATGAGGTGAAGCACTTTCACATTTTAACTTATTTCCTTTTGCCTGCCCTCTCTCTCTCTCTCTCTCTCTCTCTCTCTCTCTTGTTCCTTTGTCTTCATATCTAATGTGATGCTTGGTCCTGTGTCTTCTGGCCACCAGCATGATATCCAATACTCTCCAAGGCTCTTAGATGTTATACTTCCTGGAACTTCCCTAATGCAACTGTTTTATGCATTCCACAATTACTGAAAACTATGTCAGGAACTAATAGAAATGACGCTACTGATTGTTTTATATGTCAGTTCACTAATTCTGGGTCATGATTTGTAGCTACATGCATACATATAAGAACTTTGGGCCATAAAACTAACTGTTTTTACTAATGTTCAAGCTTTTGCTGCTTGACAAGAGAGACATTTTTTTTGTTTTTTTGTTGGTGGTAATGGTCATGTGGAGGGTGCTAGCTTGTTTCTGGAAGTATATAATCAAGATTCAATGGTCACTACTGTATTGACATGCTATTGGTTGGATGTTTTTCAGCTTGAGTATATGTTTTGTCACCTCAAGTATGATTGTGTTCCGCTTATTACAGGCATGTGTTAAGAGAGTTGAAGGAGATGACAGCAGCCAGAAACATTGTACAGGGCAGTACTTTGACTACTGGTTCTGTATTGATAAATGCGTAAGTTTTTATTTTCATTTCGTAATGCTTTCTTGGATTATTATCGGTCTGGTTCATATGCAGAATTCAACATTTTGGAATATGCAGGTTGCACCAAAGCTACTCTCTAAACTGAAGTGACATGGAATGCTCTCAGGACAACACTTTCATTTCCTATCCGTATGTTTTGCTTTGCTACCCTAGTTGACATTTCTCAGATGTTATTGGGCTGATTCGTGCCAACCCTTCCTCATTTTGATGAGGAAAACCTTTTGAATTGGAATAACAGAGGATGTTTTTAGATGGACTTGGAAGACTGCATAAAAATGTTAATAAAAGGAGTGACTGCCCTGCTGTAACTACGGGCAATCGTGTTTGGAACAATAATGTTTTATTCTTGTCAGCTAGGGTTTAGGGTTTCAAAGCAGCAATTCTTGCTTCATTGATGTTGGCCCTCGTATTATTTTCACTTGAAAGTGCCTTTCAACAAATTCCAAAAGCCAGTTATTATTATTATTTTTTTGGGATAAATGAATACGGCAATTAGTTCATAGGCCTCTAGGGAAATTAAATAATATATTACAATTTTTATATTTGAATAAAATATTAAATTATAAAATTTAATTTAATTTTATTATTTAAAATACTTGTGACAATGAATTGAATTAGCAATTGGCTATTTTATTCTTAAATTATTTTTTTTATTAGAAAAAAAAAACATTTAAGTGGACAAGCCCCTATTGTTTTCTCTGGTTTTTTTCCCCCTTCATTTCTTTCCTTGTCCATAACATAATGGGGTCCTTTACCTATATATTGTACTTCTTCCTTAGCCAACATATGGCGGCAGAAAAGTAAAAAGGTATGGATTTTGTAACTGTAAAAGATGAACGAATTGTCAACAATATGTTTTATTTTATTTTATTTTGACATAGAATAATATAATAGATTGTACATACTTCGGATATAAAAATGCAACCAAGCATCTTTCACCAAAAAAAAAGGAATGAAAGTATCACACAATCACATAAGAAAAAGTATAGAAATTAAGAAGAATTATAATCATAGGTCAAAACGAATAATATAATCTTCAAGTACGTACAAGTATTCCATAGTTGGACAAACAATTAGGCAAAAATGATCACAATTATCGTTGCCCTCTCATGAACAATTATCATTCATTATTCCCAAATGAACACTTGATTTTTTTTCATTGTAAAAAGCTGATGATTTTCTAGATTCCCAAATGAGCATTAGTCCTCTGATATTATGTGCCTTTTTTTTTCCACACATGTTGGTAGTTCATTATGCATTGATGAACGGGGATTTATTAAGATTGGCCGTATTTCTGCTATCGAGCATAACAAGCTACCTCTGTTGATTATGCTAGGAGAGGCCAGAATGTGGCCGTTAAGGTATTCCTAATTAGAATTACACGGATTCTATTTGTTACCTTTGACATCCTGCAATTGCTGTTTTTTCATGAACTTTTGTGCTTCACACGCTAGAGTTTATCTCACAGATGAGCAGCAAAGAAGGTATGGCAGGTATTTTGAAAATGATCATGAACTTGTCTGCCCCATTTCAAGAATATAAATTACAGTATTTAATTCTAGTTCCATCACAATTCATCCTCATCCGAACTCTGTAAGTCCAGGATGATCTATATAATCAGGATTGACACTTGGTTATTAGATTGAGAACCTTTTCCAGGTACAGTAGGCTTAGACGGATGCCATTCCGCTGACAACTCAAGCAGACATTCCAGCAATTCAAATGTCGTGTAGCTCAACTAGTTTAGACGGAGGGTTGTTTTTTAAAAATTATTAGTTTGAGTCACATAAATTTAAAAATTAATAGAAGTTTACATGATTATTAACTTCAGGACTCGTGGGATTAATCAAGATACATTTAAGTTGATCTAGATATTTATGTTAATAATAATAATAAAAAAATTCTTTACTTGCTATTTTTTGGGTAGGGGAGATTAATTTTTTAAGCCAAGATATAAACATCTCAGAACGTGTAAATTTAGAGCTATGGATTTCACCGTCGTCCCCATTTCCCATTTGTGGCACTTGTTGTATGCTACTGTAAACCATTCCTCCCCATCGAAGAACATCTGCACTATCTCAGATTGGTGAATAGTTTGCTTGGCCAGTACCCGAAACTTCCCCACCACTTTCTCCATACCAAAGCAACCAGTTCTCGGTTGATTTATCATCCTGCACCGAAATGGCAATCACAGTGAGTAAGAAAGTCGTATTGTAATTAGTTATATCCGAATTCCTATCAATACTAGCAAAAAATGCAGGTTTTCCTTCTTCTAATTTGTTGCTTATTTATTTTTGGCAATTCCAGTACTCACCGAGGCTAATTGATTGTGTTTGACACCCGAAATTTGTAGTAGAATATTAAAAAATCTCTTATAAATGTCACATTTTACAATTCGCGTACGAATGGAAATGGATGAGGATCTCAAAGGAACATAATGCCATTTTAACATTCAAAATGTCGAGTAAAACTGCTGATTTTTCTTTCCTGTTCTAAATATTGAAAAGCTGTAAAATGATACCCCGTGCTAGATTTGTTACCTGAGTTACTGCAAGTTTGAATAGTGTTGTCGTCCATGAACAGCAGAAACTGGCCCAAGGACCTTGTCAAGAGGTATGATGGGATTTGTTTGGACAAAAACCAGAACAATTGTTGTAGTTAGCATGCATTTGTCCATTGATTCCTTGCTAATGCTGAGAACATGTAAAGACTTGGAGTTAAATAGCCATTTTTACATGCTATGAATGAGTGCAAAACTGTGATAGAAACAGGCCGCATAGTTATGAGTGTGTTTAGCAGTGTGGTAGTGGTTGCTTTTTAAATAATTTTTCGTGCCGAAATGCATGCCAATAATTTTTTTTATTTTTAAAATATTATTTTTAACATCAGCACATCAAAACAATCCAAAACATACAAACAAAAAAAAATTGATTTTTTTGGGAACGCGGTTTCACGTTCCCAAACGGTTTCTAACAAAACTTTAAGTTTAGACACACCACTTTCACACACATAATTCATTGTGGATTTTACCAAATGATTTCTTTTATTTTGGTCATTTTTTTCTACTTTTATAGTCAATTTAGATTAATTTGCTAAGATAAAGATGAATTTAAAGTTGGAAGACCAAAGGAAAAGTTTACTTTACTCTTCGTATTTTTTAAATGACAATATTTTGTTTCCTTTAAATTTTTTAAAAAATAATTTTGAAATAAAAATTTATTTTTATTTATTTTTCAGTTCTTAGTTAGAAAAATAAAAGAGAAACTCGCTAAAATATCTCTTAAGAAAGTAGATCTAACCTCAAGATTTTTTGGGTTTCAAGTTGATTTTTTATTTATGAACCAATATTTGGGTTGTTTTAAGGTATTAAAGGGTTTATGTAGATCTCTAAATTGTTTTGTAGTTTTTTGAGTTGGAAAATAAATTTTTAGGTTTAAAAAACCCCAACCCTAATTTTCTAGAAACCCTTAAGTTGCTGGAAATTAAAAAAGTAGATGAAGTGTTATTTATGTCTTTACAAGAAAAAAAAATAAAATTGGTTAGTGATATGCCAAGCTAAAAACAAAAAATAATTTAAATGAGCAAGCATGCGAGCCTATCTTTGCTTTGGGTCCAGGAATTGGTCCATTAGGCCTTGACTCCTTGACTTTTTTTTTTTCTAGGGCTTACCTTTATTTTTTTTTAACTTCAATTAAATTAAATTATTTATTTTTAAAAAAATCATACATCAATTTTTTTTTAATTATGGCTAGATAGTTTTTTTTCTTAAATTTTTTTTTTAAAAAAAAAGATTATTTTTTTCTATGAAGTTATGCCAATTTTATTATTAAAGTTGCGAATTTGACGAGTTCACCTTAAATAACTCGAGTTTTTTTGTTACTTTTTTAAAAATAGTATTTTTTTTTTCAATTTTGTACTTTGACAATGGATTGGTTAGGAAACGGCCTTTACATATATGTTTTTTTTTTCTTTTTTTAGAAGAGTCTTGTTTTCATGACTTGGGTTGTAAGTTTGATCATTTTTTCTAAGTTTACTCCGATTGCTTTTTTTGTTTGGGTTTTTTTTAATTTATTTTATTTTATTTTTATTCTTTAATACTTGATTGATTAAAATTAAGCTTTTTAATTTTTTCAATTTGTGTTATACGATGTTATTATAATTTTATGACTCGAGTTACGAATTTATTTGGGTCAATCTAAAAAGTCACCATTTTAATTTTTTTAAAAAATTTGTCATTCTTGATATTTAAAAAGTGCGAGACTTTAAATTTTCTAACATCTTTATAATTTTTTAACCATTAAAAAAAAGAACTTGACCCACGGTGTAACTCAGGTCAAAGATCTAATACACCCTTAAGCTAAATGTTGTATAATGGAGTGCGATTGTCCTTGTAGAGATCCATGTCAGAGCCGCCTTAAGCTAATGGTCACTTGGACAATGATTCATGTAAAAAAGTTTGATATATTTATCAATTATACTTTATAAAATGAAAATTGTTCCCATTTAATAAAAGAATCCAATTAAAAAAGGAAAATTATTCAAAGCCACACTTGTATACTTATATAAAAATAAAAATAAAATATTTCTTAAATATTTTTTAAAAATTCATTTACATAAATATTTTTAAGATTTCTATTGACTTACGTCGGTTGTGATCCATGTTAACATGCATGGAATTATTTTCCTACCTTTTTCAGGAATAGGAGAAACAAGAATATTTAATTTGGAAGGTCAAATCTTGACAGCATTAATAAAAATTAAATATTTTTGACACAAACATTAATATAAAACAAAGATCTTTAATATTTGTATTAATACAATAAAAATATACTAGATCATATGAGATTTTTATACATATAAAGATATAGATTAAATAAAATCCAAGGTAAAGAACTTAGATCATATAAAAATTTCAATGGAATAGGTGTCTAGTCTAGATCACCAAACAAAAATGAAAAGGTGCTAAGACACTAGGACTAAGCACGAGGCCTAGGTCTAAGAGGTGTCTAGCTCTTATTTGGGCTTAGACATCATACTTGAGTGGTGGAGCCCACAAGTACTAGGCATGTTGCTAAGGTTCAAGAGCTTGGTGCGTGCCTAAGCTTAAGGGTGTCAGGCCGAGCTCCTAGCCCCCAACCTCGTGTCCAAGCCCACAACTTGTGTCCAATCTTGTTTTCAAAAACCTTCTAGACATGGGTTGTCATTAGACTAACAAAAAGTTAATAAAAAATACTTATAAATTCTAGTCTAACAATTTTTAATTATAAAAAAAAACACATAAAAAGAAAGAAAAATAACCTATGAGTTCAAATTGGTTTTTACCACTTGGATTGTTTGTATTTTTATTGAATCAGACCTTTCATATATCCAGGAAATATAAACAATTCTATTTTGATTAATTTTAGAAAATGAAAATAACTTTAATGTCACCCCCACAAAGCTGATTTAGTTTTTTCAATATAATAAACAATCCAGAAAGGCTCAAGTATTTTGTATACTGGGTTTAATCCAATTATCAACTGATTAGCTGGTCACACCTTTTTTTTTTTTTGTGATTGCTGTAATATTAAACATTTTAACTAGATATTTAGTCGAACCCATGCACAGAGCTAGCTAGGTTTATGAAGCTAACCCACCTTGGCTTCTAATTAATCCTTAATGTTACAACAAACCCACCTTTACTTCCCATGTCACAACGTACGACTAGATAAAAAGAAAAGGAAAGGAATTGAAGAACAGAAAGCCAAAGATCAGCTATAGTCAATTGCTATTAATATTTTTATTTTCTTAATAGGTTTCGAGTTCGCACCTTTCTATTTAAAAAAACAAAAAAAACAAACAACATAAGAAAATTACTTTCACAAAAAGAAATAAAAACGACAAGGGGAGTGTGTGGGTTGCAAATTCACAGTCCACTTGATCCAATCAACTTGGTTAGACCAAAGGTGATGGCCATAGCCAGCCATCCTCCTACCAAAACCCTAAGTGATGACCTAACAGCCGGTGCTTTGCCCAGCACAGCCCCTAACCACCCGAAGATCATCAAAGCCAAGGTTACTGCCGCGACCACAACTCCGAGCCTCACCTTGTACTCCCTTATGAAGGAAGCAGCTAGCAATGGCACTAATGCACCAACTGAAAAGGCTAGAGCTGAAGCTGCAGCTGCCAGCAATGGGTTTGGCAAACTCTCATTCTCTCCCTCTTCCTTTTCTTCCATGTCTTTTCTTTTTCTGTCTCTTTTCATTTGAGCCAACTCGATATCTAGTTGTGAGTGGACAGACACAAACTCACCTATTGCCATGCTACAAGCCCCCGCTACCAAACCGGCAAACCCAGTCAGTATCATGGCCTTAAGGTCTTGTTTCACGGCCCCCACCCCCATCATCAATGATGCGGTGGAGACCAAACCATCATTGGCTCCGAGCACTGCAGCTCGTAGCCATTGTGCTCGTTTTGAGTAGTCAAAGTCTTCGGTTTCAATCTCTAAAGCTGATTGTTGCTCAACATCACTAACAGGGAGAGCAAATTTGGCATCATTGAGGGATGTTTGGTTGCTAGCCATGGAAGAAAAGTAGATTGAAAATGATGAAGATTTTATTAGAATAATGAGATAGGAAAGAGGAGAAGGTTGGAGAAGTGTGGGGGACACACGCCATGAAGATTGGTATATATAGAGGAAAATATTTGCTATTGTGGAAGGCAAGGCAAAAGTGGGGAATGTCCACTAACAATAGAAAATGCTTTAATCTAACAGAAGATTATTGTAGTTGCCAATTAAATATATTCTCACAACTATGGGTTATGTTAGTATGAATATATTTCAGGAAAACGTATGGCAATGCTTTACCGTACTTGATATATTAGTAATAATTCTTTAGAAAAAAGAAATTACCAGAAAAATTAAATTACCAGTAAGAGATATGTGCTGAAACTTTCATAAAAGAAAATTGAAAAAGAAAATTGAACTTCATATATAATTAGTCGATCGTATAAAGTAATTTGATGTATTATATAGTTTCCATATATTAATGGCTGGGTTTTTCCCGTATAAAGTAATTTGACGTATTACCCTCAATGGCCTTCAAAGTATATCCTTATTCAAGCAAGGAAAAATGCATGTGCCCTAAGAACCACCACGTACGGAAACTATATAAGATTCAATGCCCGTGACTCGTGAAAAAATTTAAATAAAAGAAAGGAGATCTTGATTCAGGATTAATCATAAACTGTACTCGTGAAAGGAGGATCAGTAAAAATATTAAAGAAAATAAGTAACATATTGATTAGATCCCATAAGATTAAAGAAAATAATTGGTTAATTTTCTTGTTCAAACAATCTAATCTATCCTTTCTGGTTAAGCTAGTTAGTACCTAGCTAGTGTCTAATAAAATAAGGTGGATGGAACTTGTAAAATATTTTTCTTAATAGATTTAAATATTTTTTAATGCTTAAGTGAGTATTTTAAAAAAATAATATTTTAGAGAGATAGACTTTAAAAATATATATGCTAAAAAGTTAAGAATGAAAAGATTATAAACCTTAAAATTGATGGATTTATAGAGTATTTATAGCTAATGAGTTTTATCTTTTTGTTAAGAAAAAAAAAGCTAAAAAGTTATTTAACCTTTATAAATTAATATAGTATTTTAAATTATATTTCATTTAAAATAATATATATTGGATTAATAAAAAATATTAAATCATAATCATTTCTAAAAAGTTAATGACTTGACTCAAGTTTAAAACTTTAATATGAATGAGTTTCTTTTATTAATTGAACTATATATTTTATTGAGATATAAAAGAAATAATGCTATTTTATATTCATAAAAGAGATAATATAATTTTTAATGTTATTTTAAGTTGTATCTTTGATGCATTCAGATAAAGGATTTGAGATAAATTTCTTTGGTAAGTTTAATGTTTATATTTAAATAATCTTTTATTTTTAAATTAATAGTTGACTAGTCTTAAAGATGAGGCGACCAAAAACGAGCATAATTCACGGAAACAAAACATCTTTAATTAAAAAAAAGGTAAGGTGCTTATGAAAAACAATTATATAGCCTTTAAACTTATTGTAACATTTTTATAAAGCGACATTTATCTTGATAAGGCGACTGACTCGTCTTGAACGCTGTTTTGTCTCGTGCCTCTAAGTTCGATCTCTAGCTAGCTTAATTATTGCTATTCCTTTCTTTTTCTTTTTCTTTTTCTTTTAATTGATTATAACTAATTGAAACCAAGATATCTATAGTTGGGATATCTAGATATATAATTGTAAAGAAATCATAAATTATTTTTATGGTAATTAAAAATACTAATCAGTATTTAATTTATAAGAAGGTGATTATATTAAAAATAAAATAAAATTATTTTAAAACATCTTATCTATCATAAGATGTATTGTTATTCAGGTTTAATTAAAATAATATATGTTGTTTATACAAGCTAATATTTCATCCAAACTAAATATGTATATTTATTAGAAATAGAAACTCATACTCATAGAATAATGATTTGAAATTTATACTTGACAACAAAATCTAATCCTTTTTTATTATTATTATAGGACAAGATTTCAAATAACTCAAGTGTTGATTTATTTCTTTTTATTACTCAATTTATATTAACCCTCCACAACAATGATAACAATTTTTTATCATATAACATAACAATTCATGAATGTAAGAAGATCTTTTAAAAAAAATTAAATTAGAAATTAATAATCCCCATTATAGATTTTTAACATATGAAAATCAGATTGGAAGAACCTCTTAAAGCGAACCCTTCATCACAAGCATCATCTACACACAACCCACATTGCAAAAAGCCATGCCTAATCTCCAATTCGAATAAGTTTTTTTTTGGCAAGTGAATTCTTTATTTGTCTACACAACTAAACAAAAGATAAGATGTGTCAATATATATCATCTTATCTGTATAACTTTTTAAAATTTTTTTAATCTAATTCTTGTTTGAAACCCAAAACCAAAAGGAGGTTAAGAATATAATGGAAGATCATGGGGTCCAAAAATCATAAATCCTATCCAATATTGTCACCACTTGAAGAAAAAAAAAAAAGTTTGCTTCCTCAATTGTCCCTAAATGCGATATTACACCAAGTAAGATGAATTCAATGGATTTAACAAATCATACTCGTAGACAAGATTTCTTCCCAGCACGTAACATGCTAAAAAACAATGGATTGCTGAATCGGAGAGCACTCTGTCTAGCTGAAAGATACAAGTGATGATATTAGCAAATAAAAGGAGCGTGCATTCCACACGAAGGCCACCTTCTCTCATTATTTTATTAATCAATAAAAAAACTGCTCTTATTGGGAGCCTCATCACTGTCCCTTTTCAACGTTCCACTGAAGCAGATTCCTGCTATTAATGTGCTTTCCATCTTCTTCAATGGAGTTTTATCCGTAACTATTTTATTGGCTTTTGTCTATCTTCATGAAGAACTGGCCTCTGAGCAATAAGAACGTAGCAAAGAAAGGTCCCGTCAACGGATCCTTTTACAGCGTAGCAGTCCTCGATCAATATTTTATGATTAATAAAAAAGTATAAGAATCTATGTCTTTTGATAAAATTACTACTACAAAATGTCGTAAATCAGTACCCCCGATGGATAATGTCTGCCATTAAAAATCCTACGCAACTTTTTTGGTGGGGGGAGCACTCTTGAGAAACATACGTGGTAGATTTCTCAGATATTTTTTTTTTGTTTTAAAAGTAATTTTAAAATTTTTAGTTTTTTTTAGTTTTTTCTTTACTTCAAATTAATATTTTTATATTTTTAAATTATTTTAATATACTAAAATAAAAAATAATTTTTAAAAAAAGAAGCATAATTACACTTTCAAACAGCTTTACCACTAAATAAATATTCCTGGTGCACAATTAATTGGAGTTAAGATTCTGAAATTTGTACTATATTTATTAAATTTGTATCATTCTACTTAACTAGGAGCACTCGGAAATTAACCAAAAAAAAAAAACTTCTTTTTAATTTTGGGGTAATATGCCTAATCAGTACTGTATTAGTGGGGTGGGGCCATATAAAAGTATAAAAGAAGAAGTCCTTCGTGTGGGCATTTATGGCTACATTATTGGCATGATGTGTTACATTAACGTTCCTCGGAGAGATTGGGGTGGTTTAGATTCTTACTGATTGTTTTTAAAGTTTTTTTTATTTAAAAATATATTAAAATAATATTTTTTTAATATTAGAATATCAAAAAAAATTACAATATAAAAAATAATTTTTTAAAAAATACTTACTTTTAAAACGTAATATCAGTTTCTCAACAGAAATGGAATGAGAATGGGACCCGACATCATGTTCAATTTGGACAAATCAAACAAGAGATTTTCCTTGTCTTCCATGGCATCAAAAGAGTGCTATGTGGGCATCCATTACCTCTAAAAAGCCCAGATCAGACAGTGGTGTCCCTGAATGTATATATCTTGTCTGGTTCGGATTTTCGGGAATTATTATTATTATTATTGTATTTATTTAGAGTTTGTTTGTTTTTATATTTTTAAAATTTTTTTATTTTAAATTAATATTTTTTTTATTTTTTTCAGATAATTTTAATATGGTAATGTTAAAAATAATTTAAAAAAATAAAAAAAAATATTATTTTAATATATTTTAAAATAAAAACACACTAAAAAACAACCGAGTTATATTTTTAAATACCCTCACAAGACGCACTAAAACGCTATTTATTTCACTGCAGCTCCACCGACCATTTTTTTCTGTCCTCTACATTTTTTCTTAATTGCATCATTCTAAGCACAAGTTGACAACTAATCAATCAAAATTTAGTCAAGATGGAAAAAAAAAATTGAAAAAACTAACATGTAAAATACAGAGAAATCTCATGTTTAATCTAAATTTTATGGGACAGGTTTATTTTAGTCCCTATAATTTCTCTTTTCTTCCTTAAAAGTCCATGTAGTTTTTGTGAATTCAATTTTGATCCAAAAGTTTATTTTTTTTATTTTTTAGTTCATGAATTAAGAGAAAAGAGAGAAAATCATTGGATTTCAGCAAGGAAAAAAAAATCATTGATTGTCACCAATTTTAAACACTAAAAATATAAATTTTTATGTCAATAAGTTTTATTCGACGAGACAAGTTTTATGATAGTTGTTTCAAAACTCTATATTGCTTAAAAAAACAGATTGAGGTTGAGAAAGAAAAAATTTTAGTTGGTTTGATTTTGTATTATCTGATTATTTTTAAGTTTTTTAGATTGATAAATTGATTTTCTAATATTTTAAATAAAATTATTAAAAAAATTTAAATAAAAAAATAAATTAAAAAAAATAAATTTTGAGGATAAAATTCTTTACTTTTCGGCCACAGTTAAGGTGGCCAAATTTTGGATAAAAAGACGACGCTTTGTCTTTTTAAATTTAAATTAAAATGAGCGTAATGAATCAGCAACCACTCATGTGTCTAAGCGGTCAAAGTGATGAACCCATGTTTTTTTTTTTTTAACTTAGTAATTTTAATAAATTAATTCGGGTAGATACAAATCCCTTTTAACTTATTATTAAATAAAGAATTGTTTCAAAGTACATAAAAAGTTGGATAAAGACTTTTGATCGACCGGACAAATGTAATGATAATATTAAACAGTTATCAATGACCTTGACATTATTTTTTACATTTAAAAAATCTTGATCCGACGAAAAGTAACGTAGTACACACTAAATTGATACGAGACTCGTAACTTGGAATGACTGAACGAGCTGCGTCTTGGGGGGGACAAGTTTAGGATGCTCCATGTCTCAAGCCACAATATTCCAATAATTGAGAGATGAAAAGTACCCATGTCTATTTTCGTCCCGTCAGCCACTTCTCTACCACTTTGAAGAAAAAATTATGTCCGATTCTGCAAAAAATAAAAAATAAAAATAAAAATAAAAATTCTGAAGTATAATTATTTTTTAAAATGTTTTTCAATTATAAATATATTAAAATAATATTTTTTTTTATTTTTTTATAATTATTTTTTATATCAATATATTAAAATAATTGAAAAACACTAAAGAAGTATTTAATTAAAGTAAATAAAAATAAAAAAATTAATTTTTTTTAAAAATATTTTTAAAACATAAAAATACATAAAGATTTATACCTAATTGTTTGCCGGCTCTGAAGACAACTGGACGAGTAACTAGGCCCAGGTTTGAGGAGTACCAATAAGCCTTGAAAAAACAACGGCACAATACAATTGGAACCAGCCCAAGAGTGCCAAAATCTTCTCTCTTTTTTAGGAGTACCTTAATTGTTTTTTCATGTTGATATGAAATTATAGTTCCATTATGATATTATCAAACAATTCACTTATTCAAATATAAAAATAATGTGGTACATAATTTCACCATATTTTTCAGGTAATTTATATTATTTCTTAACGAAGAAAGCACAAAACGAGCATAGTCAGGTTTTGCTATTCTAAACATTATCATTTGTTTAAGACCATTTTTTTCCATCTAGTTGGACAAAAGGTTTTTTTTGTTTTTCGAAGTAGTTTTAAATCTTAATTCTTTGAATAGTTTAATTTTATTTCTCAAGACGACGTATTTTTGGCCACATACACAGCCAACTAATATGGCTTTGATTCCATGGAAGGTTGTGTTTAAAAACAATGAAATTCTAAACATAAAAAAAGAAAAAAAAAAAAAAGACTCAAAGCCAGGAACTAAGACCTGGGAAAAACAACACCAGAGCTATCACCAAGCAGCAGGGGTTGCAGACCAATAGGAGGAACATGCCAAGCACGAAAACCTTCAGCTGCCATGGCTCCTAGTAAGCTATGAGATTTCGCACTGTGATTGCATTCACACACACAAAAAGCAAAAAAAAAAAACAAAAACAAGTAGTATCTGTATGAATCCAAAGCTGTTAGATCCATCTAGCAAAGAGGTCAGTTACACAATTCATCTACAATTCTTGTAATGAAATTTGATGAAAAATGGATTGTGTAAAAAGATTTTGATTCCGGTCTGTGGACGTATTGTGAACCTTGACAAGTCCTATCAACAAGAAAAAGTAAAGGAAGCAGAGGTCACATATAAGACGAAGAATAATAATTCAGAAACCCATCCCAAAACACGATAATTCCTCTCGCTTGACTGTAGAAGATATCGAAGACTATTGAATGTAACTAGGCTAGATTCCAAGCAGGAGGAAAACTTGAAAGATTCATTGTCTAACCTTTTTGATGATATATCGATGACAGTTTTTTCAACGTTGGATGACTGACTGTGATCGTTTCTCTTGTTAGTAATTTAAGATGAATTATAGAGACTGAGTTATAATTATATTTTATAATATATAATGACTTTTTAAGTGTTTATTTATTTTCAGTAGGAAAAAAAAAAGTGTTTCAATTCAAGATCAGTGTTTAAAACTTTAATCATTTACCTCTAATTTTCCTAAAACAGTGAAACTTTCATTCTTAAGATAAAATTACTGACAAAATCTAATTTCCGTAAACTAATTTTTACAGGACATTATTTTATCTGCCAACACTTATAATGATAGCTTCATTTATTTCAAGGGGGGTATTGCAGAATGGTAATTTTAACCAGAAGAAATTAGTACGATAATTGAAAGTAACTAGATACTTTCTTTCGACGGCAAGAAGAACAAAAACACGGCGATGAATGAGAGCTTCTGGTTCCTGTAATGAATCATACCGGGATGCCGCCAGTCAAAGAACTAGTTGATCAACTCATGATATCATGCCATGACTTTCCTTCACTTGATTACATTAGTGGAAGAACTATGTGTTGAGATGACATGCCAAGAATTAATAAAATATCATCAAACATGATCCTTAAGTTCCACGAGTAATCCAATTTTTTTTCCTCTTCCAATACTGTTGTTAAAGCAGCATCTACTACAAGAAAATTGGAGAATGTCAACCAAATATTCTATCGATATTTAAAAAGAATTTTGTTGGTATTAGGAATTACTGGGGGAATTGCCGACGGCATACCTCGTCAAAAAGCAACTTGTAATCATCAATGAAGTAGCCTCTCAGCTTTAGAAATTGCCAATGGAACAGGAAAATTTTGAAAATTAGAATATTCTTTAGTCCATGATTTTCATTTTTTTTAATGTACAATCAATCCTTAAAGCCCAACAAAAAAATGACTGACCTACAACTAAATATCTAAATTAATGATATGAAGATATAACTTAATTGATCAGGTTTTAAATTTATTTTTTAGAAATCACCCGTTCGAATTTCACAAGCTTTAAGATTACTAGAGATTTATATGGTCGTTAACTTTAGGACCCGTTGGATTAGTTGATATACACGCAAGCTGATTCAAACACTCATGTTAAGGTATAATCCATCATCAGAGCAATATGCAACAGCGGAATCAACATGACAACAAAGAAATAAAGGAAGGCTAAAACTATAGAGATATTTCAGTCATGCAAGTAATATGAAGATGCATGAAGACCCCATAAACCTGTAATGTTTTAAGGAGGCAACCACAAATGATCGGAGCTCGGAACGTAGCTTGAGCGATAAAGAAAACTAAACAATTCTCTCGCCTGCTCCAGTTTTGTCTTGCCATATCATTCCATGAAGTACGAGGATTTGTGACCCGAGAGGATACTTGAATGTATTTGTGTTCCTGAATAAGCCAATACAGAGATGACATTTGTAAATTCCAACTAGTAAAGGTGACAGTTAAAAGGAACGTAAATTTCATAACAGCAATTATCGAAGGAATATCCATACTTCTAGAAGCCAAGCACAGGCATAATTGATGATGATTTGTGGGGTGGCAATGCGCAGGTCTAGTATCCGTTCATATAATGCTCGAGTGGACTCCAAGGTACCAAAATTCAATTTCCCGTAGATTTTCAACTAAATCATAATCTTAACAATAAATAATGGGTACCTAACTAACTACCTAGTATTTAATAAATTTAAAAATAAATAACATCAATTAATATCCTAGTTATTATCAATTACACGTCACTTTAATTTCCTCTAAATTTTCAACAAGTCCCTAGGTTGACTGAAATTAATAGCGATACAACTAATTATCCATTATTTCATCCATTTAAATTTATTTGATCTAAATTAAAACTTTTAATTATTATTAGTTCCATATAAATTTTTTTTTTCTTAATTTTTCAACCTAACCATAAAATTAATGAAACATAATTGGCACATATTAGATTACTAATTATTTCTTCAATTCTAATACACCTAAATTATATACTCAATTTTATCCATCTATAAATTAAATCCATTTTACCTCAATCTTAAACAAACCCTAAAATACAAATTTTACATTAAAAATTTTATACAACAAGTAAAACACTTAAATATATAAATAAATTACAAAAACTACAAATAAATTTTGATACATTAACTTAAAATATAAATGGATTAAAAAATAAATGAATGAGCTTACTTACTAGACAAAGCAAAGCTTGACACGAAATGAAACAGCAGGAGGGAAGCTTAAGGTGTTGCATCGGCACTAGTAAGTTGTGGTGGCCAGATTTTTGGAGGTGGGTGGAGGTTCTAATTAAGTAGATAAAGAGAGGGGGATGTTTTGGCCGGGAAATTAAAAGAAGAAGAGAAAAATTTGTTGAGGTATGAAAGAGTTGGCAGGTTTAATTTTCTTTCAAAATCATTGATGTAATTTCCATAGGTGATTTGACATGTTAAAAATATCAACGAAATTTTTTAATTTCATCATAATTTTTGTTGAAAATTATTAATGAAAATTTTTCATTATATTTTCCATCAGCATTTCTTATGGTTTTTTTTTCTTTCTAATTTTCTGGTGGTCACAGCAAAGAGTCACATTTACAATCATGATGTATGTTGTGTGTGGCTTTCATGTCTTTTGAAAGAACAAGGAGAAAAATGGCAGCCGCAATCCATTACAGGAGCCTAAAGAAAGAGATGGATAGGGCATGTTGGAAATCATTTGCTACATGTCAAGATGACGAGATGCAAGTGAGAACGACTGATACACTTCATGGAGACAAGTTAAAAAGTGCTCAATTAATGGTGCTTGAGCTTTTGTCGTGTAAAATGGCCACCATTAACCACTTTGTAATTAGTTCCATGACTTTGTTTCAAATACCGAGAGGTAGGTGCATACGTGCCTCCATGTATCCTAACGTCCGGCTGACCAGGAAAAATATTACTTACATAATATAAGGCAAAGTACATGAGCCCTTTCTTTTAATTTAATTATGCTTTCCTCTTTGTGGGTCAATTTTTGCAATATTTTTTAAAAAATTATTATAGATGTTAGAGCCAGCTTGTATGTATATTGATTAATCCTGCAAATTCTAAAGTTAATTATCATGTAAATATCTAATAGCCCGAAATTTTATGCAACTCGAACTATAATGATCTCAAGAGAGCAAACTCAAAGCATGATCAATTGAACTATACTCCTCAAGGTTTAATTTTTTCCATTTTTAATTTTGAGAAATGTAGTTTAATTGATTAGATTTTTTGATTTGTTCTTCAAATATTACTAGTTTGAGTGTTATAAATTTCAAGACTACTGAAGAATAGTTATATAATTGTTAATTTTAAAGTTTTAAAAAATTAATTAAAATACACGTAAATTAATCCAAACACACATAGATAATAAAAATAAAAAAGTACGACCCTTGATTTTTAGGGGTTTTAACACCGTTTTCATCGAGTCATTAATTGGTGAGGATTCACCGAGCGCTTCACAAGGTGCTCCACAGAGTCTTTCATTTAATTATGAGTAGATAAGCCTGCTTTGTTAGCTGTCACTAAACACTTGTTTTAATTTCATAATCATCATTACATTATATAATTTCCAGTGCTGCAAGTTTATGCTCCATAAAATATGCAAATCCCATGTGCTGCCATGTGATGAATTTGCAATAGCAGAATGTATCTTTTGCTTGTAGAAGCAGAGAAAGAATGAAAAGAATAGGATTTCCTATGAGAGAAAAGAAAAAGGAAGGAAGATATGTTTAGAAAGTCTGCAATCAAACATGCAGCATAAGCTTCTCTGTCTTTTTTCTTCTTTACAGTGGATATCAATACATATATATATATAATTTCTAACTAACGTCTGTTAACAAATGTCTAACAAATTGTAACAGAATATAACTAACTATATTATATCCATAATATTACAATGTGTTTATGATATTATGGACAGTATTCAAGAGTCTTCTGGTGTAGGAGAATCGGCTGCAGGAGTGGCTTGTTCTGCAAGTATTGAAGATTTGTTTGCAGCGTCAGCTTCTGTGGGAGCATGTGCTATGTTCCAATATCCCCCCGCAAGATAAGAATGGATATTTATCATTTCCATCTTGTCAAGTAGAGGATTAAGCATATGAGAACCAAGTGGTTTAGTGAGGGCATCAACTAATTGAAACTTGGAAGGAATGTGAATGATGGTAAGGAGTCCTGCTTGTAATTTTTCACGAACAAGATGACAATCAATTTGGATGTGTTTGGTGCGTTCATGATGAACAGGATTGTAAGCTATTTCAGAGGCTGGTTTGCTGTCAGTGTAGAGTAAGGCAGGTTGAGAGTGAGGGATGTGGAAATCAGCCAGTAAGTAAGAAAGCCATTGTAGTTCACAGGAAGTCGTTACCAATGCTCGATATTCTGCTTCTGCAGAGGACCTACTTATAGTAGGTTGTTTCTTTGATTTCCAGGAGATTAAGGAATCGCCAAGGAAAACTAGATAGCCAGAATAAGCTTTTAAATGAAGGGGGGAAGCAGCTTTGAGTAGTAAACCTTTTCCTGGTGTGGCTTTAAGATACCGAAGGACTCTCTCTGCTGCTTGCATATGGAAGGTGTGAGGATTTGACATGAATTGGCTAAGGGTTTGTATGGCATAGGATAAGTCAGGTCTTGTGAGTGTAAGGTAGAGAAGCCTACCAATAAGTCTACGATAAGGTGCAGGATTAGACAAGGGAGGGCTAGTATCATGTGTGCTGAGTTTGAGTGTGGATTCCATTGGAAAAGTGACAGGTTTAGCACCAGAAAAACCACTGTCCATAAGGATGTCCAATGCATATTTTCTTTGGCAAAGAACAATGCCTTTGGTAGATCGAGCTACCTCAATGCCGAGAAAGTATTTGAGGTGTCCCAAATCTTTGATGGGGAAAATTCTGCGAAGATAGTTTTTGACTATAGTCAATGCTGGAAGATCATTTGATGCGATGAGAACATCATCAACATAGATTAAAATGGCAATGAGGGTGGTTTTAGATTGCTTGATGAAGAGGCTGGAATCTGAATTGGCTTGTAGAAAACCAAATTGAATAAGAGATGCAGAAAGTTTGGAAAACCATTGTCTTAAAGCCTGTTTAAGGCCATAGATACTCTTTTTGAGTTTGCATACGCGATGGTCATTGTGATTGGAGTAGCCAGGTGGTAATTGCATATATACTTCTTCATGTAAGTCCCCATGTAGGAAGGCATTGTCTACATCAAGTTGATGTAAATGCCAATTGTTTGCAGCAGCAATGGTGAGAAGAACACGCACTGTAGTGATTTTTGTAACAGGAGAGAAGGTGTCAAAAAAATCAATTCCCTCTTATTGTGTGTATCCTTTTGCTACCAATCGTGCTTTATATCTCTCAACCTGTCCATCAGCCTGAAATTTAACTTTGTAGACCCATTTACATCCAATGACAGTTTTATTAGGGGGCAGAATGACCAAGTCCCAAGTTTTGTTTTTCTCAAGGGCTGTTATTTCATTGGTCATAGTATGCTGCCAATGAGGGATAGAGCTAGCTTGTTTGTAAGTTTTCGGTTCATAAATAGATGAAACAGAAGAAGTGAAAGCACAGTGGGGTAATGATAAATGGGATGTAGATAAGTAAAGAAGGATAGAGTAGGGCTTACCAGGCAGGAAGCAAGGGGAAGAGTCTGGTGTTGCTGAAGCAATCTGAGCCATATGTCCACAATAATACTGTGTTAAGTAAGTAGGTGGATGTTTAGTTCTTTTAGATTTTCTAAGTTGAGTAAGAGGAGGGGGCAGGGTAGAAATGTGAGGAACAGAAGGTTGGATAGGAAGTGTGGGCTGTGTTGCAGGAACAACAGAATCATGTAGAGTTGTGTTTGATGGTTGACAAGGAAAAGGGTCAAAGTGTTGAGGATAGTCAGGGAATACAAGAGGTGTATGAACCTTATTTGGAATAGATGGAAAGTTGGATTCATGAAAAACTACATTGCGGGAGACAAAAGTTTTGCAAGTGTTTAAGTCAAGAACTTTGTATCCTTTAATGTGTGGAGGGTATCCAAGAAAAATACATTTCGTGGCTCTTGGATGAAATTTACCTTTATTATGAGTGATTGTGCTAGCAAAGCATAAACAGCCGAAAACTTTTAAGTAATTGTAATGTGGTGGTTTTTGATAAAGAAGTTGGTAAGGTGTCTAGTTTTGGAGAAGGAGGGAGGGGGTACGATTAATGAGGTGTGTGGCTGTTAATATGCAATCTGTCCAATAAGATAAAGGTAGTTGTGTTTGAAACAGAAGAGATCGAGCTACATTGAGCAGGTGTTGATGTTTTCTTTCAACCCTTCCATTCTGTTCAGGTGTTTCAACACATGTTTGTTGATGTATGATGCCATGTGTTTGGTAAAAGATAGGCATATTAAATTCTTGGCCATTGTCGGATCTGAGTGTTTGAATATTTGTGTTAAATTGAGTATGAACATATGCTATAAAATTGCTGAGAAGATGTCTTGTTTCAGATTTGGATTTCATTAAGAACAACCAAGTAAATCTACTGTAATCATCTACAATAGTAAGAAAGAATTGATAACCAGAATAAGAGGTGACAGAGAAGGGTCCCCAAATGTCAATATGAACTAATTGAAAGGTTTTTGTGGATTGATGAACAGATAAAGAAAAAGGCAAACGTTTTTGTTTAGCTAATGGGCAAATATCACAAAAGCTATTGTTGCTGATAGTGACTGAAGGATCAGTTTTGTTCAAAAGGGCGATTTTGGATGGAGGTATGTGGCCTAAACGTAAATGCCAGATATTTGTGGCAACAGCATAGGATTTGATGTTTGTTATAGGAGGTGATTTTGTAGCATTTGGAGTAGGAGGTTTGTGAAGTTTGTATAGACCAGACTCAGCTTCAGCAAGACCAATCATCTTCCATTTTCTTAGGTCCTGTAGAATACATTTGGTGTGAAGAAAAAATAAACCAACAGTGTTAGCAGCAGTTAATCTAGAAACAGAAATAAGGTTGATATTAAAAGCTGGAACATAGAGTGCATTGTATAAAATGATGTCAGGGGAAAATCTAATTGTTCCAGTGAAGAGAATTGGTACATGTTGACCATTAGGCAGATGAACGTTATTCTGAGTTTTAGGAAGAATGATGGATTCAAAAAGAAGAGGACTACAGATCATGTGATCTGTGGCTCCAGTATCAAGAATCCAAGAAAAACTGTTATGAGGTGAAGATGTTGTATGACATGAAAAAGATATACCTGATGTAGATACTTCTGTAGCAGTGTTATTTAGTTTTGAGCTGGAAATGCTATTTGCTAGAGTAAGTAGATTCTGCATCTGTTCTTGAGAGAAAACAATGTTAGGGGTATCAAGATGTGGTTGCAAGGTAGTAGTATGATGTGCAGTAGGTAATCGTTGAAAGTTCTTGCTGGTATGTTGCATGGTAGCCAATCTTTTTCCTCTTGGTCCTTTCCACCCAGGAGGGTATCCAATGAGTTGGAAACATTTATCAATAATATGTCCAGGATATCCACAGTGGGTGCAGGTTGCCTCAGTTTTACCTTTGTGTTTAGCAAATCGTGTAGTATAGTTGGAACCTAATTTGGAATTTTAATTGTGGTAGTGTTCAGCAGTCATTGTTTGGCAATCAATTGGAATGCCTGCTGTATTTGTTAAGGATCTCTAACTCTCTTCTTGAAGAAGCAGGGAGAAGACTCTGTCCATAGATGGCAAAGGAGTTTGCAGCAATAGTTGGCTTCTAACTGATGAGTAAGAATCATGAAGGCCAACCAGAAATTTCATGACAAAGTCGGATTGTTGTCGATCAGTTAGATGTTTAAAAATATTGCATGAGCAGGAATCAAGATGTCCACATTTGCAGCTTGGGATTGGGCGATAACTACTGTATTCATCCCATAGTGCCTTGAATTCACTAAAATATTCAGTGATAGATTTTGAGTTTTGTGCAATAGAACTCAAAGATTTTTCTAAACTAAAAACCCTTGGTCCATCACTTCTAAGATATCTGGTTCGTATTTCTTCCCAGATATCAAAAGCTGTTGTGAAGTAAAGAAGGTTGCTGCGAATTTCTTTGGAAATTGAATTCATCAGCCATGATAGGACCAAGTTGTTTGATCTCAGCCAAGCCATACGAAGTGATTGATTGGTTGTATTTGGTTGAACTAAAGATTCATCAATGAAGGCAATCTTGTTTTTCACTGTCAAGGCAATTGTCATGGATTTGCTCCATGCAATATAATTTTCGCCAGTGAAGATTTCTGAAACCAGAAGAGCGCCAGGATTATCAGAAGGATGGAGATAGTAGCAGCTGGAAGAATTATCAGAAAGATTCAGAGTAACGATATTGGATGAATCTTTATGTGCCGTAGAAGCACTTTCTTCAAAATGATCAGACATTTTGAAAAAGAATCAAGAAGTTGATGACAGAAAGAAAATATCCAACTATAAAGATCGTGAATCTTTAAAAATTATAAGAAGAGTATATGTTTTCAGAGTTTTAGAATATAGCAGAGATATTATAAAATCTTGATTTCTTCTATTGCTCTGATACCATGATGAATTTGCAATAGCAGAATGTATCTTTTGCTTGTAGAAGCAGAGAAAGAATGAAAAGAATAGGATTTCCTATGAGAGAAAAGAAAAAGGAAGGAAGATATGTTTAGAAAGTCTGCAATCAAACATGCAGCATAAGCTTCTCTGTCTTTTTTCTTCTTTACAGTGGATATCAATACATATATATATACAATTTCTAACTAACGTCTGTTAACAAACGTCTAATAAATTGTAACAGAATATAACTAACTATATTATATCCATAATATTACAATGTGTTTATGATATTATGGACAGTATTCAAGAGTCTTCTGGTGTAGGAGAATCGGCTGCAAGAGTGGCTTGTTCTGCAAGTATTGAAGATTTGTTTGCAGCGTCAGCTTCTGTGGGAGCATGTGATATGTTCCAATACCATGTGTGAAGATGCCTTGCTTTGGCCATAGTTCAGATGTTGAATTATTATTTGGATTTGCCAAATGGTATGAGTTTCTTTGATAATTACGTACTCCAAACTCCAAAAAACCCAACTTCCTATTATTTTGAATCACTCGTAAGTGTATAAATTCGCTCAGCCATGCACTTAGGAATGGTTAATGTATATTTAATTACTTGTAAGAGTTTTTACTAAATATAAACTATTTAAATATTTATACCCTATTCTTTGAGTTTTGGTATCCAAATGAGTATCAATTATCTTAATATTATTTATTATGCAACATAAAATAAAATTATATATATAGATATAGTTTAGCTTCAATTAAAATCTTGCATTTTTCAAAAATCATAACAAGAAAGATGACTTACAGGTTTCTAATAATATAATGTATAACCTTGATAAATTAATAACATTAATTGAATAATTTTTTTGTCTGATTCTACTTAAAATTTAAATTTTAAATAATATTTTGATTAATTAATAATGTTTTTAATTTATAAAGGTTAAATGTATACCTTCGGGGCCATAAGAGCCACTGATTTCGCAGGAGACGGCGTTCGAGAGGATAAGTGGATTTGGTGCGAAGAATCCATGTAATCTTTGACCAAACGAAAGAGTGTTCCTAATTCCGACAGAATAGTGTCGCTATAATTTGTACAAATTAACGGATGACCACTCCTTTATATATATATATATATAGGTAGTGTTTAAAATTATAGTATAATTATGGTTTTCATTTAAAAATATAATAAAATAATATTTCTAATTTCTTATTATTAACCTATCAAAAAAGTAATTTAATTTTTTTTTTAATTTAAAAATCTAAAAAAATTCAATCCAACCAATAACTATAATATACATTATTGTTACTACCATTTTAATAAACATCATCATCTTAAATTTGTGTTTTGAAAATAATTTTTTAAAAATTTAATTTTTTATTAATTTTAAATTAATATATTGTTAGTATTTTTAAATTATTTTGATGTGTTGATATCAAAAATAATTTTTAAAATATAAAAAATATATTATTAATATATATTTTAATACAAAAATTATTTAAAAAATAATTACAACCGCATGTCAATAATTTAGCTGCTAAATTCAACATAAATACATAATTATGATTTGTTGTGTACTCTACAAACAACTCCCAACACCAACAATATTGGACTTTAGTTTTACAAAATAAATAAATAAAAACTAATATCAAAGAGATAAATTTGATAGTTGATATATAAGACCCGAAACACATACATTCATCTAATATTTAAAATGCCAACAAGTGTCTATCATCAAGTTTGGAGTTCTTTTGGTTTTATTTTGCTCGTAAAATAAAGTGTTTGTTTATGTAATTCAACAATATTTTTACAGAATTTTAATTTTTTAAAATTAATTTTTTATATTTTTTAACAGTTTTAATGTGTTAATATTAAAATAAATATTTAAAAATAAAAAAATATTATTTTAATATATTTCAAAATATAAACATTTTAAAATACAAAATGGAACACCACTGAAAACCTTATTAGCATCCTGAAAGACTTGTCCCATGTCTTCTCAAGCTCTTTAACTGCTAACCACCAGCACTCATGTTAGAACTGTCTAACTACTAACAATCTGGTATTTTTTTAATCTTAAAAGCAAATTGTAAATAAAAAAAATAAAAAAAACAAACGGATGCTGATGTGAATAAAAAAAAAAAGAGTGAAAGGGATTTTTTTAAAACATAAAAATATAAATAAATTGTTTAAATTTTAATTAAAAAATAATTACACTGAAAATAGATATCACCGCAACAAAGCAAGAGTAAAGTCGGTTGGAGGGCAGAGTTTATACTTAAGATCAAATGCTGTGTGTAATCACAGTTAAATAGTTAAAAAGTTGAAACCGGGGTAACAAGACAGTTACAAACCCCCTCCCTCCCTCCCTCCCGTCTGAAGTGGAGCAGTATATATAATAATTACGACAACAAAATTCAATCATTGCAGTTCACCCACCACCGAAACCACCGCTAAC
This sequence comes from Populus alba x Populus glandulosa, assembly GCA_033617975.1. NCBI lineage: Eukaryota > Viridiplantae > Streptophyta > Magnoliopsida > Malpighiales > Salicaceae > Populus > Populus alba x Populus glandulosa. Next base: position 18,808,018 of record CM066147.1, on the reverse strand, counting down.
AATGGAACCTATCAAGTTCAGAGGGAAGCAGCCGATGATAGTGGACATAGAGCAGATGCCTGAGACGCCTCACCGAGGAACCCACCACCGAAGGGCCCACTCCGACACTTCTTTCCGCTTCGACGACCTCCTCATCTTTGATGCTTCTGACTTCGACCTCCCCACTCTCGACGACCTCCCTACTCCCAACACCACCACTCACCCTCCACCTGCCGCTCCCGTGGCTGTTGACTCCATGTCCGATGACTCCACATCCAACGGTCAGAATCAGAAGCCCAAACCCGTCAATCACCTCCGGAGCTTGTCTATGGACTCCGAATTTTTTGATGGCTTGGGTCTCGGGGCTGCCGGCGGTGGAGACGAGAAGTTTGGTGGGAAAGCGGCTGCGGGAGAAAAGAGGGCAGCGGACCACCACAGGCATAGTTATTCCATGGACGGGTCGTTTGAGGCAGAGTCTCTCATGATTGATGGTGTCAAGAAAGCTATGGCTCCTGATAGACTTGCAGAGCTAGCTTTGATTGATCCCAAAAGAGCTAAAAGGTTTGGCCTCTTCTTTTTCTTTGTCTAATTAATCTCTAATGATTAATTTAAGCTGTTTTTAATTTTCTTCTTAAGCTATATCTTATATGTTTTAACTATTGCATTTTTACAGTAGAAACTTTCTAAAGGCTTATGTGATGTTATTAGTTTTGTAATCTCTAAAGGCTTTTCCTTTTGCTGTTCAAATTGTCATTTTGCTCAGTAAAATGAAGAGTGACGAGGATTTCTTAATGAAATGTCTCTGTTTTGTAGGATTCTTGCCAACAGGCAATCTGCAGCTCGGTCGAAAGAGAGGAAAATCAAATACACTAGCGAGCTAGAGAGGAAGGTGCAGACGCTTCAGACTGAAGCAACCACTCTCTCCGCACAGGTCACGATGCTGCAGGTATAAGTGGGTTTGTTTTTGTTTAATGACTTTGAGTGTGTTTTTAGGTGGCATCGGTTGCTTTTCAAATAATTTTTTGTGCTGAAATGCATGTCAATAATGCTTTTTTATTTTTTAAAAATCATTTTTGACATCAGCACATCAAAACGATTCAAAAAATACAAACTACATTTAATTTTAGTAAAAAAAAAAAATTTCAAAATTGATGAGAACGCGGTTTGCACCGCGTTCCCAAACGTGCTCTTTATCTAACTTATTTGATAAATGTAATTAGATTTGGTTTCTTTCGCTGAAATTGTGCTTCATTGCCCTATTACGTTATGATTTTTTGTATGGGAATGCATGGACCTGCAATATTTTGTTTGTTTCGTCTTATCCAGTTATTAATCTTCAGAACAATATTTGTGTTTTCTAATATAGATTGTGCATTCATCGATATCTTGATGTATTTTGACAAATATGTACTATCCTTTGTATTAGACAGGTATATGACTTTTCCGAAAATGATGGGTTTCCTATTTTCAAATTGGCAAATACTTTCCATCTGTGGATTTCCCGCAAGATGCAATGATATTTATTGAACATGTATAAATTGTGGGCTGTGCTCAGGTTCTATATAGTTCTAGTAAATGTCGCAATATTCCCTGTTCCATTTGCATATGTTTTTTTAAATTAATTTTATATGGATTTCTTGTTCAAAATTGTGCTAATTTATGCAGAATTGTCTATATCCTTCCAGTCACCTGGTGGCACACTATTTTACAATCTATAGAGACCACATTAGTTAGTACTTGCTAAAAACCTAGTCAGGAAAAACACATACGGAAAAATATGGAGGTAAGCTAATGTTAGTGTATATCTTTTTTTTTATTGATGCAGAGAGACACTAATGGGTTGACGGTTGAGAATAAGGAGCTGAAACTGCGATTACAGGCTATGGAGCAACAAGCACACCTTAGAGATGGTACGCATTTCGAACAAGAGTGCTTTCTTTTTTGGAGGCATACAGGGGCTATATAAATAAAATAATCACATTTTTCTAATTGTTTGACATTGAAATATACTTGGACATAGACTAAGCACTCCATGTGGTATGCAAACTTATTCCTCTTTCAGCAATCGATTGATGTAATATCCCATAATTGGCCAATCTAAAAGAGTGTCTGTGGGTTTGGGTGGAGGTGTGTTTGTAAAGTAGAAGTTATAGTGTCTCGGCATCATATAACCAAAAGCATTATGTTGATACCATGCTTTGAGATTTTTCTTAAAATGGGAGAAATTTTAAATTTGTTTAGGAGAAATACCTTCTATTATTTCCATATGAACAAATTTATTTTGCTATTGTACGCTGCCAAAATGCACGTGTTTATTTATTATAAACACGTTCACTTTCTAATTTCTTATCGGTAGTTTTAGGGGATGAATCTAGGGTAGTGATGAATTGGTGTTTTATGCATTTCCATGGTGTGCAGCTCTGAATGAAGCATTAAGGGAAGAGGTGCAGCGGCTTAAGATAGCAACTGGTCAGATTACAGCTGTCAATGGAAACCCTTTCAATAGAGGCCTAGCTCCTCAATTTCCCTCTCACCAGATCTTACCACCCTTTGGCAACCAGCAAACTCAGCAGCACCACCAACAGCAGCCGATGCACATGCCGCAGTCATCCACCGCTGGACAGACTCTTAACGGACAGCCCTGCCCTAGCTTCCCAAACTTTAGCCAGAGGGTCTAATGTCACCGGGGAACTTCATCTGCTGGAATTTAATGTTGCAAAATAGAAATTAACTCGACCGAAGTAGGCATCTTGTATATGTAAGCATGTATATTGTTTGCAGGCAAATGTTGTGAAAGAGTACGTGCTCATGGCTCCCGTCACAGCAGGCTGTGTTATCCTTAGGACAGATTTTATTCACCACATGTTGCATAGAAATTAGGACACTTAATGAGACAATCGGGTGGATGACTGTTGTAATCTTCAATGTGCAGAATAAGTAGCCTTCGGCATTGTAGGACTAAACACCACATATCTTCCTTTGAAATATATTTTTTCCTTGCCTGGTTTCAACCAGCTACAAGTACACCTTGGTCTGAGATTATCCTCTAATCCATGCACGGTTAGAATGGCAAAAGAGCATGCAATTTTTTAGCCATCAATAAAATCCTTGAGGGTTTCTATATTTTATTCCTCTTTAATGGCCGCCAGTTCTCTTTTAGTCTTTTCTTGCTGAAGAAGAAAAGTTTTGGTGGCGGTTGGTGGAAATATTTTGCAGGGTTCTTCGGTACGACTCATTGCAGTTCTTGATGGAGGGTTGTCTTTTTCCAGTTCTTTCTTTTCTCTCATCTCCTGATCACTTGACAGTTAACAATCAAAGAGTTGAGTTAGAGAATGCAAACAATTTAACGTGGGATCTTTATAATATTGTATTTGAGTGTTTATTCGTTTCTGGACACCAAATGAAGCAGTCATGTTGGAGACTAGTAGCTTCATTTTTTCTCTTTTTTTTTTTTTTTTTGGTGATAGATGAAGAAGGTGACAATGACAATGATGTTAAATTAATGCTTGTTTTCGTGGTTGAACATGCTCTGTAAAGTGCTCTGCAGACTGTTTTTTGTATGAAAAGACATCGTTTTTTTAGTTGAATTTTTTAAAATTTATTTTAAAAAAAAACATTAAATTAATTATTTTAAATGTTTTTTAATGGTTTTGATATGGTAATATAAAAAGAAAAAATATTTTTTTGATTTATTTTTATTTAAAAAAACTTTCAAAAAACCGCAGCTTTTCTTGTAAAAGATAACAAACAAGCAGACAACTTTTCCAACTTTTCAAAATACAAATTATTTGCTTAAAAAGTTTTTAAAAAGTCAATATCAAACTCCATTATATAGAAAAGCTTTTCCCAAATTTTAGAGGTAGAACTACATAGAGGAGTTCATCTGCAAAAGGTATCAAATACTTATCTTTTGTATTTCCTTGTAACATTTTGTATTGTCATCTAAAATCATGTAAATATATTTATATTTTTGGATCCAAACCAAATAATTTATATCTCTTGTACTTATTTATATACAAATTTAAGTAAAATTTCTTTAAATCAGATATATTCTTCTTGTATTTACATTTCTGCAAAAGTATGCCCTGTATTTGTTAAAGAATCCTGTCATTTCTAAATTTACCCTTTCATTCACATCAAAAATTTATTTTATTTTTATTTTATAATCTTGTTTTGTGTTAGAATAAAATATCTATATCACTCTCAAATGTAACAATACCACATACTTATTTTTATTATATATTTTTGTTAAAGTATCCTGTCATTCGGTAAAAATAAGTACGTATCTTTAATAGTACAAGAGATTTGAAAATCAAAATAACTTGAGATGACTAGAGATTTTGCATATAGGATAGTTGCTGCAGAATTCTTAGTAGTATCTGTGGAATCCTCTCCTGATCTTTTGTGGTTTTTATGTTAGCTAATAATCTAACAGCGAGTACTGAATCAGAAACAAGCAGGCAGCAATTATGGTATAATTTGGAACAACAAAAGAATATCAGAGAGAAATGCATATTAAGACGCTTTCAAAGGATAAGAAATGTGTGACTGACCACCATCACATCTTGTATCCTTCGTTGTTCCACAGAAGGCAACAGCTAGGCAGATAAGCTTTACATTCTCCCATGATTCCTCTTCTTGCTCTAACATGAGCTTATGGTAGTTTTGAAACTCCCAGAGATTCCATAGCTAATGAGTGCCCAGTTTCCGCAGCCTGCTCTTGTCACCATGAAGCTCCTGTGATCCTAACAAGAGTTCCATATGAATGGTGATTTTGACTTGTGAACAATTTGAGATCAGTAGATAAGAAAACAAGGAAATAAAGAAACATAGTAAAACAGGGAGAACCCTCAAAAACATATATGAATTCCAAAAAAAACATTTACTGTGCTTCTTACATAATGAAACAACTACAATAGAGTGGATTAATTCTCACTCATGATAATACACTTAACTTGTGCAAAGCACAAGCACAATTCTCACACCCTACATCTGCTGCAATACAAGGAGGCTGAACTCCTCCATCCCGATACCAGGTTGAACGTTTTTCAACTAATTCATTCAAGAAATCATCCAGCTTCTCGATTGTGACACTAGGCATAACCACAACATGGGCAATATTTCCTTGGCAAGCGAGCTGCCACCTGCGAACAAATTCCTCATCTAGAGGCCGCTCAAATACAACTGTGCTGCTGAGCTCGTTCAACATAGCACTTATCCCAGCATCATGCAGTCGGTCCTTCAAGTAATGAGCATTTCTGAGACACTTCTGTACTTCTTTCTGGAACCCTTTATATCCTTTTCTGTTAAGCGTGTACCAAAGGAAGATAGGAGCATGGCCGTTGCGGCTTCCCATGATTGTTGCATCCCTTGAAGCAAGGTACTCAACATTGCTCGAGAGAACATCAATGTGCTCCATCCTTGTTATCTGAACACCACATGGCATTGGGCATCCCACAAACTTGTGGCCAGAAACACTAACGCTTCCAATGGGCTTTTTGAAAGTAACCTTTGGTGCCTGTTTACCACCAACAAAAATGAACAATGCAGAGAAAACCAGGACCCCAACACTAGCAACAAAAGTAATTCTACAAGACCCTAATGCAGAAAATTGGAACATGTGACAGCAACATACTTAAAAGCTACAGGGGAGACAACAGGGACACCATGACATCATGATGTCACACTAGCAAAATGAAATGTGGCCGTTTCTTGTTCCCTGCAAGTTGTGGCATAAACATAATGTTTTGCTTCTTCCATTTCCATCAATGATTTCCATAATGTTCAACAACTTTATTTATTAGCATATCAAATATACCGCCAGCAAAGAGAAAGGGCTCCAGAATTAAAATGACCATAAATGTAATCAAAGAATTTAAATTGTTCCAAGTGCACTGGGGATGGTGACGCCCCAGAAACATATAAACTATGTGATTCAGTCCTTTTGTCAAAGTTATTTAAGATGAACTACTAAATTCCTAATACTCTTAAGTGAAGCAGAACAACTGGAGTCATGATGTTCCGAGAGTCTTAAGGAATACACAACAAATCACACCGTCCTATGCTCAATCAAATCATCTTCTACCTGTGGTCAATAAAATCACTTACACGTTTGACAAAAGGCATCATGAGTCCAAATAAAGCTCCATCACAGTGAATGTAGAATCGATCTTGCGAAAATCCACTTTCTTCAAGGGTTTGTATCACAAGATCAAGATCATCAACTGCTCCTTTGACAGTTGTGCCTGCAATAAGAATGGTTCGCTAAAACAAATTAATAATGCTCAAGCATGTAGACACAGGCATGTGTCTGCATAAGTGTGTGTGTAAAGGCATGTGGGTATGTAAGAGAGAGATGGATACCTATGTTAACGTTAATAATGGCTGGTTTGTCCTTGTTAGCAAGTAGTTTAGCTTTAAAATCAGCACAGTCAATCTCGCCAGAGATCAGACAATCAACCTTCTCACAATCCATTCTATACATACGAGCAGCTTTGAAAACAGAATAATGCGACTCTCGTGATGCATAAAGAACTCCATCGGGAAACACTTCCCTCCTGAACAATTGAGATGTGTTAGAAATTCACTCTTTTCCAGCACATAATTCAACACCTTAAACATTCAGAAAGAAACACGACAAAAGTACTTACCCAACTAGAATCCCATGAAGATTGCCTTCTGTACCACAATTAGTTATGTAACCCCAGTATTCATTTTTCTCAATCTCCCAAAGACGTGCAAACCAGTCTAGAACACCAACTTCAAACTGTCTTGAATGGACACCGTAGTTACTCTCAATGAATGGGTCGCCAAGATTGTTGATGGAGAAATGTTGCAACTGCCCCAAAGCACCATAATCGAAGTCCAAATTATAAGGATAACCTATAACAGATTTTTTTAAAAAAATGAATGTTAGAACTCAAAATAATTACATTCCATAGTAGCCACAGAAACAAGCAGGCTCTCCCAGCAACCAGCACCATAGTTAAGGCAATAACAAAAAAAAAGAATACACTAATCATTTATGTCTACAAAGCATAAACATGAAACTAATGTTTTATTAGATCCAGTTTTCCCATACAAAAAAGGAAACAATAAATTAATAGCAAGCAAGATTCTGGAATTGAAACATTAACATAAGCGATTAAAAAGTAACATGGTCATAACAAGTAGTATCACTAATTATGTTACAAAATAAATAAATCAATTAATTACCTAAATGATATTTGGTCCTTTCCATTAAGTTCTTTCGGTAGCGAGCCAAAACGCTAGCCATATACGCTTCTTTGTCTCCGGTAAATTCATCGTTAGCCTCGGGTTCAGTGACTTCGAGGCACGTGGTGTGCACGTTCTTCCCCAACACAATCTCCCTGCCATTTTCCTTATCTCCATTTTCCGCCGCCGCAATCGGAGGCAAAGGCTCCGGTTGAACCACAGCCAAGATATCGAAATCCTCGACCTCAGCCTTCCCGTTAACGTGAACAGACACTGCATCAACAACTTCCATGGTTTCTACTAGTGCAAAAATAGACGTTCAAAAAAATGAGAGAGGATGATTGAAGTATTAGTTGTTTGCGTTAATGAGGAATGATTCTTATGTAACTGTAGATCTGAGAGAGAGAGAGAGAGAGAGAGAGATAGAGAGGTGGCTGTTTGCTTGCTTGGAAGAAGCGAGTTTAATTAAAGAGGAGGAATTAGACAGTGATTAGTTGATTATTTATAGCGTAGACTTTTGTAGTAGTTTCGTTACTTTCTCCAGAAGAAATAGAAATAAAAATATAAAAGAAATGTATTTACTATTTAGTTGTAAAAACAAATATAGTGATTTAAAATAATTATATCTTGAGTATAGTTTTAAAATAAATTTTTATATTTTTAAAACAAAAGGCATGAAGAGACATGCAAATGTATCTTTAAAATTATTTTAAAATGATTTTTTATATTTTCAAAATATAAAATACATAGAACATATTTATAATGTTTTTTTTTGTTTTTTCAATTATAATACAATAATCCATCGGTGCTTTAGAATTTTTATGTATTTTTAATGAATAAATAGATGTACCCCCCAAAAAAAAATATAATTTGCTTCCTAGGTTGTCTTGATGACACTTTCTTAGTTGTGAGATTAATTTTAAAACATAAAGGCTAGATTTATCTATTCAATTTAATTAAAAACTAATTATGTGTGCCGATGCATCGAATTCAGAACATTGTGTAGAATTTGAACTTTAGCCAGCAAGAAGAAAATACAATAATGAATGTAAAATAAGAATTTGACTGAGTTTTTTTCTTAAATGATTTTTTATGTTCACGAGGTGGCTATTTGTGTATCATACCACCCATAAAATATTTAAACGTGATGCAAACAACTACTCCCCGTATAATTAGGGTCTAAATTAAATTATCCTTGAAGATTTTTGTGTAAACATTCCTATGAGTTATGATAGATTTTTTTTTTTCATGATTTGAAAGAGACTTCAAGCACAAATGGATAGCAATGGTGAGTAAAAATATCAAAAAATCAATTAAACTTAAAAAATCAGAAAAAAATAACCAAAAAAACCGAATCGTGAAAAAAAAATTGATTAAACCGATTAAAATTTTAAAAAATCGACCAGTTCGGTTTCAGTTTTATAAGACTGAAACCGAAAAAAACAAACCGAAGTGAACCCAAATAAAAAAAATAGAAAAAAAACTAAGTCAAACCGAAAAAACCGAGCCAAATCAAGAAAATCAAGTCAAATCAGTTTAAACCGGTTTTTTTAAAAAAAAAATAGAACCAAACCAAAACCAGTCGGTTTGAACTGGTTTTGATTTTTTTAAAAAAAATTGATATGGTTACTTTTTTTATATAAAAACCAAACTAAATCGAAAATAATTATCTCTAGATAGCATAACCTATTAAAATTATGTTTGATATCTCTTATTTAAGTTATTTTTATTTTTTAGCTCAAAAGATTATAGGTATGTTTGGTTAAAACTAAATTTTGATTTAAATAAAAAAAATAATTTAATTTAATCACAATTTTTAACTTACTTATTACGACTTATACCATATTTCTTATTAAAAATAAGTTGTGTGGGTCATTTTTATTGAATATAGTCTTAAATAAAGTTATTATAACTTATTATTATTATAAATTATTGATAAAAGACAATTTGTTTAATTATAGTTTAAATTAGAAAGTAAAGAATGTTAGATATTACGGTTATTTTTTAAAGTATATTTTTTGAAATATTAAAATAATATTTTTTTTATTTTTAAAATTTTATTTTTGAATTCAACATATTAAAATAATTTTAAAAAAATTAAAAAAAAAATTAAAATTAAATTTTTAACGAAGACGCTGCTACAATCACATCTACAAGTTTTAAAATTACAGACGGTAGGTACCAGGAGCGCGCACATTTCAATAGAAAAACAAGAGCAGTGCTCATGAGTCATGACCTTTATTAACTTAAAAAAATAAAAAATATTGAAGAATCTTTTCAGCCTTTTGGCCAAGCAGAGAATTGCTCCTGCAATCTTATACGTTAACAATGCATTGTTTTGCCGCTAACTATAACAATAATTAATTCATATATCTTATTTTAATATAAAGCGCAACACAATTAATTTATAAAAGAAACAAAATGGAAAGCAATAACTTTAAGATCCTTCATTGCTTTGACTAAAATAAAAGGACACAACTCCAAGCTTAGTCACGAAAAAATAGTAGTAATAAATAAATAACAAACAAAAACCAGCTAATGTAAGCCACTTGGGCAGATATATTTTTTCGAGGGCTAACGTCATCGACCACCAATTTCTGAGGCTGCTCGATTGTGTGTCTATCTCGTCGTGGAAAGTGGACGCGATCATTGAGACAGCGGGCAGAAGGAGCGATCTCGTTTCGTACTGTGCGACGTCGTTTATTGGTGGATTAGCTCGCATCATTGGATTGTTGAGATTCGAGATAGGCCCACATAGTAGGTGTTGTAGATCGGGGTAGGAATGAGTGCTGATTGGTGAATTAATACGGAATCACGTTCATTGTCGTTTCATTCCCAAAATTCAAAAAAATATCCAACTTCTTAATATTAAGATTGTAATATTTTCAACCAGTTTTCGTATTAAAAATTTGGGATTGGAAGATTTATTTTTATTGTGGTTTTAAATTCAAGTTTTATTATTGCTAATATGATAAGTACTAAAAATTTATATAATTATTAACTTTAAAATTTATAAAATTAGTCAAGATACGCTCAAACTGATTCAGACATCCATGATAATTAAAAAATAAAATTGTAATATTTTGGATACGAGTGAATTTAAATTAATGTTAGATTTGTAACTTATATAGTGAGATCATTATAATTTTATATAAAATAAATTATAAAACTTAATTATCAATTAATTCAATGGTAAAGTATGAAATTTTAAAAATAATCAATTAAAAAAAAACATAAAAACCGACCTAATCCAACTCAAACTAACTTGCTAAATCTACAACCCAAGTCATGAGACTATAATAACTTTATAAAAAATAAATTATGAAATCCAGTTCTTAATTAATTCAATGTTGAAGAATGAAATTAGAAAAAAAATCAATTAAAGAAATAACAAAAAAAATAATACAAGTCAACCTAGATTAACCTGCTAAACTCATCATCCGAGTCATAAGACTATAATAACCTCATAGAAATAAAACAAAAAAAAATAACTTGGGCCAACTATACACTACCAAACTTGTGACTCAACTCATAAGACTAAGATAATTTAATACAAAAAAATTGAAATAAATTATGATGTATAATTTTTAATCAACTCATTGTTGAAGAATAAAATTGAAAAAAAAACTAATCTAAAAAAAGACACAATAAAACAACCCAAGTTAACTTGTAAAATTCATTTTCTAGGTCAGAAGATGCAATAACCTCATAGAAAATAAATTAAAATAAATCTCGAAATCTAATTTCTAATCAATATAATGTTGAATGATGAAATAAAAAAATACTAATAATAAAAAAAAAAATTCAAGTCAACTGAATGAACCTCTCAAACCCGCAATTCAAGTCATAAGTTTATGATAACAATGTAAAAAACAAACAACAATAAATCATAATGATAAATCTTTAATAAACTAAATGTTAAAAGATAAAAAAAATATAAATTAAAAAAAAACTATTGCAAAAAATAGTATTTTGGAAGATGATACATAATAAATACACTATTTCTTTTAGTTTTTTGTCAATAATTAGTTTGTTCAAGGCGGTCCATGGCAGCATGCCAATTAGAACATTGTTGTTTCTCTCTTGTATCTTACAATTAAATTATTTTTTTTTAAAAATTATAAGTATATTAGATTGAAAAATAATTTTTTACAAAATAATTTTTTTTTTATGAAATTGAGTCAAATATTAATTTAATTAAGAGATGAATTTTTTAATTTTTAATTTTTAAATTATACTTAAACTACATTATTTTTTTTAAAAAAGATTATTTTGAATCGTTTTTATAAAATATATTTCTAATTATAAATATACTTAAACTACAATTTTTTTTTCACATTTCAAAAAATCTAGGTCTGCAAAAAAAGTGCACGCAATAAAATAGTATTATCACTAAACCCAACTAACTTATCATTTGTGCAGATGCTCAACCTTCCGTCTTTAACAAATCATTGCCAATCAAATCTCCAACATTTTGAGCACCAAGCCCAAAAGCTAGCAGAATATAGTTCTGGGCTTAAAACTGGACCCATCAAACTACCTGGCTCATCACCAACTTTAGTCTTGACTCTTTCAGCAGTCAACAAAAGCATTGCATGTGGCCCTGCCTCCAACTGTACTATAACAACAAAACAAAACAAAAATCTCCACCATATCCCTTGCCTGTCATCTTTTCTTCTCCCCTCCCTCCCGATTCTCTGCGTCGCCGGTTCACCTGAAACCATGGACGCCTCACCAATCAACCGTGTGCCACAAGACGCACTCAACCAGATCTTCTCCTCTCTCCCAATTCGTCAAATCATGATTTGCAGATCTGTCTGCAAGTTCTTCAATCAAATGTTGACCTCACCATCCTTCATGGACCTAATCTCCACTCAAACCCCTCTCCGCTTCCTCGCTCTCCGCCCTCCACACCACCACCACCATCAAAGACATAATAGTCACGCCTCCTCTCTACCTTACCTCCACGTGTTCGATCCAGACCAGAATCAATGGCTCAGATTTAGTCTCAGCTTTTTACCTTTCAGGTCACCTCAACCTGTCGCCTCAGCGAGTGGGCTCGTTTACCTCTGGGGTGAATCACCCAACTCGCTCGAGTCAAACAGATCACTCGTTGTCTGCAACCCCTTGACTCGCCAATTTCAGGTGCTCCCCCAGCTTGGCTCGGCCTGGTCACGACACGGATCTGTCCTGGTTGATTCCGTGAACCACCGAGTCATGGTATTAACTGAACTCGCTGCTTTATATTTCTCAAACACAAATAAAACAAAGTCGTGGTTAACTTTCTCTGCGAATTTACCATCAAAACCCAGAAGCCCTATTTTAATATCGGACTCAGTTTTCGCTTTATGTGATGTTGGGTCTCGATGGAGATCTCAATGGAAGCTCTTTACATGTACACTGACGAATCTTAACAATAGTTATAACAATTGGGTTTGTTTAGGAAGGCTTGAATGGGGAGATATCTTTGATATTATCAAACGGCCACGTTTGGTTCGTGGAAAGGGGAATAAATTGTTGATGATTGGAGTGTTAAAGTCAAATTTTTCTTTGAATCCATCGTGTTCGACGATATTGATATTGAGGTTGGATTTGGGGAGGATGGAGTGGGAGGAGGCAGGACGGATGCCATCGGAGATGTATAAGAGTTTTCAGGAATCGAGTAAGTTTAAGATTTTTGGTGGTGGGGATAGGGTCTGTTTATCTGCGAAGAGAGTGGGGAAGTTGGCTTTGTGGGATGACTGTGATGGTGGTGTTTGGAGGTGGATTGAAGGAGTGCCCGGAGGTGGTGATGGGCTTAGTCGAGGGTTTGTGTTCGAGGCTAGTCTTACTGCATTGTCTTGAACTGTAATGTTTGGTTATTGAATTTGAGTTTAGGTGTATTCGAGTTGGATTTGTATCACTATTGTTGTGTTTGAGAAACTTGTTGGCTTGGTTCTGTTGTACTACTTTGTATTTGGTTTATCAATGAAATGTTAAGAAAATGTTCCAAATGGTTCAGTTGCATATGATATTTTCTGGTTGCCCCGCTTTTACTCTGTTTTTTCAACTGAACTTAGTTTGTGCCTTTAGGCTTGACTCTTGAAGCCCTGCATTAATTCAGATTTGATATGGATACAGTTCTGAGTAAGAAAATGCTATTATGAGCATTATGCTGACGGGAATGTGCTTTTGCATTTATTGGGAATGTGAAAGCAATTCTTCTGATCTAACTAGTAGCAGTGCTTTCATTTCTTGTTCTGGCTTCCTTAGTAATTTCTCCATTATTTTTTCCTCTGGGATGAATAGTGCTTATGGCAGAGCCTTTTGCTGTCTATTTCATTTATCGGGTTCACCTTGTATATATATATGGTTCATTTATTGCTGACAGGATATGATTTGTACTTTCTTTCTTAGGTGAGTATTTGGGATTCCTGTAACTTCGTCTTTCGATGTTTTTCACTTTAATTTTTTTTTTAATGGTTTTGATATGATGTTTTTAAATAATAAATATTTTGCACAAATATTTATTATTTATTCTTCAAATATTGGGATTTGCAAAATTGTCGTCGTCATTGTGAGTTACGTTCACTTCATCTTCTATAAGAGGACATCAATAGGCATGCAAATGCCCTATCAGGACTCCCTCGTGTTGTGAATTAATAGCGGGTTGCAATTCAGAATCAAATCATCTAAAATCTTGAGTTTTAACGGGTGTAAAGAATGGATCGATTAAATGTTTGTTGGAGAAGCTTTCAGCTCGCAAAACTCCCCTTGGTTGATTCACCTGTTTCTTGAGAACTGTACATGTGCTTGATTCAAGGGGAGATGAGGTCCTATTGGAATTGGAATTGCAATTGCAATTGCAGCTCTTTTCAACCTCAGATAACCTTAAGGTCCATAATTTTTGAACGTTTAGCCAATCCCTCAACTACAACCCATAGTAATTGAACACCCATCTCTTGCTTGAGTGTAATTCACACTGATTCACATGTATTGTCGAGCCAAAAATAACCCTTTAAATTTATTTTCTATTTTGAAAGAAAGATTTTTTATATTGAACAAGTGCAACTCATCTGGTTACTTTTGGATTCTGATGGTGGCTATACAAGTAGCCTTTTCTTTTCTTTCTTTGATTATTTATGAACTCAAAGCCTGTACCTACCATCTAATTCTTGACATTTTGTTTAATTGTTTGCATTTATCTCTTTTGCGTTTACTTGATACAAGGATGCACCAGTGGTTTGATTTCTTTCGTGGTTTTCAATTATCTGTTTATTTGCACTTTGGTTTGTTCTTTTGCTGCTGAAATGTTACAGAACTATTTATGGAGCATTGAAGCTAGAACACAGTGACTGCTTATTCCAGAAACTGTTGCTTTGGAATATTGATCACCATGATGGAAACAAAGTTCACTCAATTGTTCAAGAAATTAAGTGCTAATCGAGACTTCTGGGATATTTTATACCCTGAGAACTTGCAACTTTCTGGAAACTTATCTTGGATCATTCATCTAGTCCCATCCTTTGTTTTCCAAAGGAGTAGATATTAGAATATACATTCCTCCACTCTTTTCCGAGGAAGAGGGTGATCAGGGGTTATGAAAACAACATATGTTAGAATTATGTAGGGAGATGAAGATGCACAGCTGTATGACCGGCTCGGTACGGCACCCTTTATGAAATTTATTATCTATACCAACTGGAATGAGAAATCAATCTCAGAGTACAATACTGAGAAGAGTTACTTGTTTGTTCAAGTTCCCCTTCGTTATGCTAAGCCTGTCATGCTTTTTTATTGCATGCAAATTCAGAATCTCCATTGGTCTTTTTTTCAATGCCCGCTTCCTATAGAGCATGTCTAGGAATCCAAGAGGAAGCAGTTGTTAAAGGCCTTGATTTCCAACACAAAGACAACCTTGAATTTTCATTTTGCACCCAGTACCCTTTACCAAGGAGACCAGCCAATAGCTTGGCTTGAGAAACATTGGTGGCACTCATGGGGATTGGTTTAAAATTCTTCAGCAAAGAAAAGCTTTCCTCCCACGACATTTTCTCTTCTCTCCCAATCGGAAAACTCCTTACACTATCCATAATCCTAAGCCCCATGGTCTCCTTTTGAAACAGTTCAAACCCCACTCTTCCGTAGCTATATTGTAGAGAATCAGAAAGTGCAGTGTAATGTTGGATCGCCTCGTGAAAAAACTCTACAAAGGACACAGATGAGACCTTGGCAAAATTTAAGAGTTCTTCTTCAACCAAAACCACCAGTTTTGGGGATAGTCTACTCACGCCATTCAAGAAATTCTTCACAACCAAAAGGTTCCTGTCAGTCAAGTGAAGCTGATGGATCATGCAGTTTGCTATCAGTGTATGGCCCCCTTCAATCTTGTCGAAGTCCTCTTCTTTCTCCATAGTCATTTGGTCAAACCTGAACGTTTGACCTACTGATTCTGCAAACTCGACCAGTCTTCTGCCCGTATGTTGTACAAGAGCTGCTTTCTCTGGGTCGCCAACAATTGCAGTTATTCTCAGAGAAACATTATTCCTCTGTGCAAGGTCTGCCATTAGTGGTGGCCATTGAATTCCATCCATGATTTCAAGATCCAGGATATGAACCTCATTTTCCTCTCTGGTTGCCTCAAGGATCGCTTGGTTTGCAGTGAATTGCGCAAACCTCACATATGGGGAGAGCTCTTTGAGCATCTGGAAGTGAGACATGGTTTCATTCTGTGCATGAACAATCTCATGTAATGCTAATGCTGGAACATCTCTGCATTTGTAGGAGAGCCCTTGAGTGAAATAAAAAACCATATCACTGAACAGATTCTCTTCAGTTTGGCTTAGAAGTAATTCGCTGATTCCTGCGATTATATTTGAAGCAAGATGCCAGTTTGATACTTCAACAGCCTGGGCTCCTGTCAACAGAAAATCAGTGAAGGTATTGCTACCATTGCTCTCCTGAAAGCCGACAAAATGCACAGTATCATCTACGGAAGTAACCAAGCTGTCACTTTCATGATTCACAGGACTAGTTGATGTGTGGCTGCCAGTACATCTGTTATTAATTCCGGCTTCAACCATGCAATCAGCTTCCATTTGAAGTAAGCTTTCGATAAACTGATCGGTGTCCAGGTTGTCCTTTTCTGTTGGGAAAGCTGGAGCAATTTCGAGGTTGCATTGCAGTTCAGTATTGTAGTAGATAAGAGGAGCTTGCTCATAGTTCATGGCACTAATGGGGATGGCTAAAGACTGAAAACCAAGATCTTCAAAGAGCAGTGAAAAACTTGAGCCGCGAAGACTCCATGTATTTGGATAATGTAGCGTGCCAAGTAGAGATGTCACGTTTGAAGAAAAGAAAATCAAAGAACATGAAAGCAATAGCTCACATGTCTGTATGTTATTTTTATATGAGCTGATTCCTGTTAGCCTACTAAAGTGGAGAACGCTTCTTCTTCATCATCAACCATCACACACATGGTGTAGACTAGAGAGGGTGGATCCCTTGAAAGATTCCTGAACCCCTTCGTTTTCTTACATGTCGTTTTGCAGAATATTGAATAAAAATTGATCGAGATCATCTCATCTCCGGCGCCGCAAATGTTCCAGCGCTTGCTAACTTAGCTAGTATTGGCCTGTCAGGTTATGACAGTGTAGGGAGTAGGTGCAGCCTGTGAATCACATGTTTCTTTATAAAGGACAAATTGCGAGGTTGGTATTGATTATGAACAGTTTGGTGGGCTCCGTAAATTTTAATTTCTTTTTATTTTTTAAAATTATTATAATATACTATATTAAAAAATAATTAAAAAATAAAAAAATATTATTGCGAAAATACTTATTTTCAGCTGGTGATTGATGAGGGGGGTCGAAGACACAGATTCATGCTAGAACACTCAACGGCAAATCATAAGCTAGCGTTCGAAGGAAGGCTCACCGTCCAATGATGAATCACAAGTTTATCGCGAGAATCTATGCTCTTAATTCATCCCCCTTTGCTTCTTAATCACTGCTTATGCAAGTTTAATTTGTCTTCTTATCATGATAATTATTTCGAACAAAGCACTCATCAATGTCCCCATGCCATAAAAGAATTAAATTTTTGATACATCATTTTGATTTAGATTGCTGTAATATATTATAAATAATCATTATACTTAACTTAATCATTTACACTCAAAAAAGTAAACACATGATAAACCAAAACCTGTTTATTTTTGCGTTTTAAAAATACTTTTTTAAAAAATATATTTTTATTTATTTTAAATTAATACTTTTTTGATATTTTTAGATCATTTTGATATATTAATTTTAAAAATAAACACGATAATCCAATGGATACTATACATAAACAATTTAAGGCTTATTTATTTATTTATTATGAAACTAGTCATTGTTTAACATATATTGTAAAACACATGCGTTATCGGATCGAGATGCGGTGGATCGCATTCTTTATTTGATTAAAGCATGCTATGCACATGCGTAAATATATAGTGATTACGAGAAGCTGCGAAAAAAAATTACAATAAGATGAGAAAACTAAGCACGTTTAGCACGATTAACAAGCAACGTAACCATTAATTTGCTCTTGATTATGCTCTAATTAATTCTTTGTCGTTGCTTTCGAGTCTTCCCTGAGTTGTTTTTGTTTCCTCGAGACAGTGGCACCGGGAGCTGAAAGAATTGAAGAAACAGAAACCCTAGCATTCTTGAAAAGGTAACAGTTAGAGAAAGCCTCAGGCCAGGCATTTCTCTTCGCTCGTTCATGTGCGTTGGCTGTCCGCGAGTTACACCGAAAGGCTACAGCCCCCCGATAAAAGGAAAGAAACGGATGCCTGTGAGGATTATGACAGCAGTTAAACCAGTAATGAGTAATACGTTAAAAAAACTATTTTAATATAATAATTTAAATTATTAGATAAAATCTAATATATATTTTCAATAAAAAAATTTTAAGTTTGAAATTTATATATATATATATATTATTTTATTTAAAATTATTTTTATTTAATAAATAAAAATAATAAGATTTAAATCCATTGTTTAATTATTAAAATACTAATATCATATTAAAAAATTATTTTAATATAATAATTTAAATTATTAAATAAAATTTTAAAATAAAATTTATATTATTTACCCAAATCGCATTCTAGACTAGCCCTGTTGCGTTGCAAAGAAGTCACCACCTGTGACGTAAAGCTTCTTATCGCTATTCTTTAATGGACTCTTTTGGACACCCACTTTGAACATTCGCTTATTTTCCGAATTTGTGTTCTGGTCTAAAACCACTATCTTTTGTGCAGGATTCCTCCAGTTAGATGTGTGTGTAAATTGTGATTGGTTGATGCCCATTTCATGATCAATTCGAATTTCAGGAAAGGGAAATTATTATGCACATATTTTTTTTTTAATTTAATAATGAATACAATTTTCATTTATCAAATTAGAACCAATTCAAGAGGCTGCTATATATATCCTGCTTACGCAACGTATTTACTAAGACTTGCATTTTGGGGAATGAATGGTTTGGCCTCCTCCAGTTGTGAGGGTGTATAAAAACACGAGTTAATTCATATTTTTAAAAAAATTAATTTTTTTTTATATTTTGGATAGTTTTAATGTGCTGATCTCAAAAATTATTTTTATAAAATAAAAAAATATTATTTTAATATATTTCAACATAAAAAATACTTTAAAAAAAAACATGGAATTTGTACTTTTGAAAATTGTTTCAGGGACATGAAATTATCAAATAAAAAAAGAATTTTTACTATTAGCAATCGACCTCCTCTTCCCCCTTCTCCTATTTCTTATTTTTCTTCCATTCTTTCCTGTTAAAAAACATCAAACAGCCAACTCCCTTATTTTATCACAAATTAAGCTCACATTGTCATAAAACCGGTAATCGCAACACATTTTGACAACATCACTGATTTTAAATTATTTCTTTATTCCTCACAGGTAAGTAAAACTATATATTTTCATTGTAACTCATTTTCTAATGTTAATTTATTTATTTTTTAGCATTTTGATGTAGTATATTTAGTTTATTTATATATTTATTTATTTTATAGCTTTTTTAATAAAAAAATATTATATAAATATATAATTTGTACACGTTAGATTTTGTTTAAGATTTTAAAAATTATATTAGTTTATAATTTGATGAAATTGAGTTTTATTTTGTTATTTAAGTTTTTTATAATGAAATAAATAATATTTTATTTAATGAGTATATTTTATATTTTATTAATTTTATTATTAAGTTAGAAAAATTTTAAAAAATATTGAGTGCAAATACCCAATTTTATCCAAGAAAAAAAAATCAAGATTATACTCCTTTGTCTAAGTTTCTGGCCTGAAACAACCCGTGATAAAATGCACACGTGACATTTCCTAAAAGTGTATGAACAAATTAAAAATAATAATAATTAATTAATCTATGCAAACTGGTTCTGGTTTCACACAAGGACCAGTTTGTGCCGCACAAATCAACAAATCAACCAATTAGGCGGCGTTTGTTATTTTTTTATTTAAAAAAACAGAAAAAAATTTCAAGCACAAAATAATAATGTGTGCCGCCCAGCTCACCAATGACTGGACACCACACATGATGATAAATAGGGAAGTTGGTAAGCAAGAAATAAATGTTTGTAATTGTGACTTTGATTATAATTTAACATAGTTTTTTTTAAAAAAATTATTTTTGTATTTAAAAACATATAAAAAATAATTTAAATAAAATAAATTAAAAATTAAAAAAAATATTATTTATACCACATTACTAAATAAGTTAAAAAAAAAGGTTAGCAAGGAAAAAAAGAACCTGATGGATTAAAAAAAATGTGAACTAAATACTCGATGTATGTTCATGTTAATTGAACCGAGACCTGGACTACAAATTATTATACAAATTACATAACTTGTCCCGAGTATAACTTCTAATCTAACATTCTATTTTTTTTATTATTCAATTTTATTATTTATTTATTTAATATGTGTTGTCATCATAGTTTTGAAATATGGCCCGGCAGGTTGACCCAGGGCTGGAATCGAACTGGATTTAAGAAAAAAATAGGAAAGGCAAAACCCAAGGTGACCCGGCGATCTGATTGACTCGGTAAGATTCGGTAAAAAACGACGTTGACTTTTGTTTTTTTTATTAAAACGATATCGTTTTGATTTTAAAAAAATTGAGCCGGGCAACCTGGTGACCCGGTCAAAACCCGAAACCCGAGCCTTGGACTGGGCCGGGTTTAAAAACTATGGTTGTCATAACCCATTTCTAGGTTATTTCCCAAATTCTCTTTTTTTCTTCCAAAATAAAAATTAAAAAATAAAGTAAAGGTTGATAACGTTGAGAAAGCAGGTCGAGGAGGATTCCAAAAAAAATAAATAAAAGTCAAGCTGTAATTTTGAAGAAAATTTAAAGCCTAATTATAACCCATTATACCAAAAGATTGAAGAAATAATACAGATTAAGATCAAATTAAATGATTATTGGATGAATCTACATAAGAAATTAAGTCCAATGACATAATTAAATTTTTAATAGGTCAATTTGATTTAATCATGAACCAAATTAAAGGTTTGATGTTTAATAATTACTTTGGGTCTAATTAAAGGATTTAAATAAGTGCAAGGACTTAATTATAATTTAAAAAGGGTAAAATTAAGTTTCGAAGCCCAATTTGAGTTTAATTAAGAAGATTGGAATTTTAAGAGATCAAATTTAATTTTTACCAAGTTAATTGATTGAAATCATAGGCAAAATTGCAAGAAAATTAGAGTTTTATGGTCAATTAGGGGTTAAATTGAAGTATTTCGCAGCCAATGACCATTTTGCAAAAGGCGCTAAACTATAGGGGGCCAATTGATTGAAACCGAGGGTAATTGAAGAAATTAAAAGTTTAATAGTCAATTGGAGGCTAAATTACATAAATCCAATACCAAGAACCACATTGAAAGGGCAAGAAAATTGGGGGCTGGTATTGTAATTTTGCAGGAGCTTAATTTCATTAAATCACAGGTTTAGGGTCAATTATGGGTGCAATTAACATAAATCAAAAGCTGAAGAATCAAATTAAACTTTGACCAAATCCTTAATTCAAGGGAGAAATGACGTCGTTTTGAAAAAAATAACTAAACGACGCTTTATCTGGTTACTGTTATTATCTTCTTCATTTTTACCTAAAAAGGTTCTCAAGTTACTTATTTTGCAGTTGCATTTAATGCCTCCAAACTTCATAAAATTTGACAAAATTTGCACACAAATGATCAACTGACATTGCTCTTCAACCCGATATGGTCTAGTTAGGCCAATTGACATCACAATGACCATAGTGCTAGCCTAAAGAGACCAACTCAGGTAGCCTTTAACTGTTAAATTTGACAGTTCATGGTGACTTCTTTAAACCAACGGTTGGGATCCTTCCTTGCTGCATCAAGGGCCAAAAGTTTTTTCCTATGAAGACAAGATTACCCTCTTTGACCTTTTATAAATAGGGGTGAATTTCTTGGCCTAAGCATAAAGAAAATTGAGTCCAAAAATCACCAAAAATCAACCCTCTCCCTCATTTTTACTGCCACCACAAACTTTCTCTTCTTTCTCTCTCCATCGTGGCCTTTGGCCGCCGCCACTCTCACCACCATCTCTACCATGGTAGCCAGTATAACCACTAGTTGGCCATCAAGAGCCACCACTGGTCTCTCTCTCTCTTCTCTACAGACACTCATTTCCTTTTTCTTCTCTCTTTCTCCGCCACCAGCCTCCAACATTGCAACTGACGGCCTCACGTTGTCCTCCCACACCAGACAACCATCATTGCCACGCAAAATAGTCCACGCCCTTTTCCTTTCTTCTCCTTCTCCTTCTCTTCGCCACTTCCATTATTCATATAGTGGACTTTGGGTTCGACCAGTTCTGGCCCAACCCAAATGGTTAGGTCTGGTCCAACCCAAACCTTAAAAAAGATCTGTTGAGCCGAGATCGGCTCTATCCTTGTCAAACCAAGATTGGTCTACCCCCTTTTGGTCCGAGTTCGGCCTAGTTAGCTGGGTTGGCTCAACCTATATATTTAATAATATTTAATTATAATAATATATTATAGTATTATTTATTTTTATATATATATAGTTTAAAAAAACAAAAAAAATATTTATTTTTATGCATACAGTCAAATCCTAAAATTTTTCAAGCATATTTTCTTTAAAAGATAAAAAAATTTCATCTTTCTCATGTTTTTAAAAATTCAAAAAATAGATATCATAACTAGTTTATGATTATCCGTTAGGGTTTGCTAAAATATCAAAAACGCTTTACCAATTTTTTTATTAGGGTCTAGATGAAGACTTTAATATCTATGAGGTGTAAAATTACACAATAAAATACACATTCATGTATTAGAAATATAAAAATATAAAATAAATGTGATGCTAACGTTTGGACTTTAGAATGATTAGTATTAAACTTGATGAGATAGAAACTCTATCACAAAGAAAGATCTATCTTGAACTTTAGATGATACCAACAAATAGAAACCCGACCTAGAAAAAAAATCAAACAACAATTCTACTTACCTTATGTAGGGTGCACTGGGGGTGATGCGTCTTTTCATTGCATGACTAATCCCTTACCCAGACTCTCGCAGACCATATGTTCCTAGTAATCATAATATTAGGTGATGACTCCTGAACCTTAATCATTATCTTATAATTAAGTCCAAATCCATTTCCTTTCCTAACAACAATACCTCTAAAGAGGCATCCAAAACTTGACGTCGCACCTGCAACATGTGTTCTAATGATTTTATTAATCCATCAACATTTATTTTCTCATTCTATAACATTTTATCTGTTGCCATTGCCTTGTGTTTGTTTATTTAATTCCTATAATTCTCTTGTCTATCTTTCCTTATATGACCTTTTAAATTAATGCTTAACATGTTGTTAATCTATAATTTTGACATTCACAAATAATTTTACAATAAAAGTTATCTGATATAGAATTTTGAGAGGTTTGCAAAATGATTTTCCTAAAATAATTCCTAGGTGGAATTTTTTTTTAAGATCCTACCAAACTAGCTGGAGGATTTTAATATGAGCTCGGTATCTAAAGATAATAAAAATAATAATGAACATTATTGATAAACAACTTGAACATTTATAAATGTTTTTGTTGCAAGGTTCATCCGACAACAGAATCTTAGGAGGTTTGCAAGATGACGGTGAATATAATTTTAGGATTCCACCAATCATGCTAGAGGGATCTCAATAAAGATTTGGTATCTTGATGATGAAATTTAATGAAGTTTGTAAGATGATTTCCTGAAATAATTCCTAAGGTGAAAATGATTTTAAAATCCCACTAAATGCATTAAGAGGTATTAAAACATCTTTACTAAAAAAATAATATAAATCTGATAGTAATAATTATTACTAAAGTAAGCTTAATCTTGGAATTATACCAAAAGTGCTGGAGAATTTCAAAAATCCAAGAAAAATTAACATATATAACTAGCATAATTTTTTTTATAGAAAATTAACAATGATTTAAGGATACTATTAAAATAAATTAAATAAGTTTGAGTTAAACCAATGATAGCTAATTAATTGAGTATTGATAATTTTTTAGTTCATATTATTAATTTACATGTTGTCATTAATATTCTATTTAAGTTTCATACAAGTAAAGGATAATCGTTTTTGGAGGTATTGAGTTTCACCTAGAGGGTTGCACATGATGAATTATTGTAATGAGGTTGAGGATTTTATTAAATATGCACTATTTAATCCAAAAAATATTAATGGACGGGGTAATAGATGTTCATGTAAGATGTGTAAAAATAAAAAAGTTTCTCGACCCAGATGTTACGATGCATCGTTTACAAAAAAAGGTTCACATGAAAAAAAATACTTGTGTTGATTTGCATATAAAGAACCAAATGTTTCTTATAAGATCATGCTATAAAAGATGGTTAGGTCAACTTCTTGTTTTAGTAACGGGCACGAGGTTGTTTTTTCCAAAGTTGACGATATTTCTATTTTCATCAAGCAATGCTAACAAGTTTATTACAAATACACTCCTTCCTTTAGAAAGGACCGTTCTAGGGTTGATTGGTTATTCAAAGTGAAAACCAAACCTAAGGGTCATATTTAAGTTGTTCATAATGGTAACGATGAAGTAAGTACATGAGATAATGTTTTTGAGCTTGATGAATTAATTAATCTATATCAATTTGCTCTGTCTATCGAGTTAGAAGAAAATTTATTTTTCAATTTATGAGAATACTTTTATTAATATTGATGTTAAGGAGTTAAATGATATACTGAGAACCAGTTGACATATAAAAGTTGACGAATATGATTATATTGACGAACAACAATTCAATGAAGAAGATTATGATGGATATGATGATGATGAGATTGAAGAAGAAGAAGAAGAAGACAATTCTAATTAATTTGTAAAACATTTATGTGTAATGAAATTGACTTTAATGTAATATTTCTAGTTGTTCCTTTACAATGACATGAATGAAACATTTATTTTTGTTATTTTAATAATATACATATAAAAGATGTTTTTATGTTGTGGTTTTACTATATTTGCAGGCTGGACAAATATGAAATACAAATATGATAGGGAAAATAAACTATTTTATATGAATGGAATCATCGATAGTTGTAAATTACATATAGTCTAATTCTATCAAAAAGTTGTAGAGAGTTGGAGAAAAATTAAACAACCATGCTACTAATTATTACAGTCAGAATCACCGACGGATTAACTCTATTTAAAAGTTCTATAGAGTTAGAGAAATATGACCTGATCATGCCATTGAATATTATAGACAGGATCACATACATAGGGAAAATGTAGGGAAAACTGATCGGGGATAGGATTTTGGAGACTTATAAAATAATTGGGGTTTCAACGTTTAATTTCATGGGCATGGGGTTTCCTTAGTTGAATGACGATAATTGCAACCCTTGAGATGATCGAAGACGTCACATTCATTCGCCTGAATATGCTCACTTGATCATCCAAAATTCTCAAGGAAGAAGATGAACAATAAGTGCATAACACATCGTCTAGGTTAAACCCTAGAAATTAGGGTTTTTTAGTTTAGGATTTGGTCAATTTCAATTTGGTCCCTGCTCTTCCAATTCTTTTTTAATTGTACTCTTAATTTTCTCCCAACTTTTAATTGCATGCAATTACCCCATTGTCAAATTCAAATATCAACCCCAAAGTTCAACATCCTTTACAAACGAGTCCATGGTTTTTAATCTGTTCATTTTCATCTTTAATTGACCATTAAAATTTCAATTCCTTTCAATTTATCTCCTGATTTCACCAATTTATACCCCTGAAATTGCACGCCACTTACAATAGGAATAAAAAATTAAGTCCTTAATTGATATCTAAACTTTATTTGTTTCATAATTAAGCCCATGATTTGACCAATTAAACCTTATAAAAATTGATTTTCCTTGCAATCATGTCTTCAATAAAATTAATTAAGCCTTCTAAAATTCTTATTGAATCCTTAACTATTCAAATTTGTATTTCTTTACCCCAAATAAAAATATTTTCACCAATGGATCCTTTTGTCAATTAGAATTAGGTTGTTAATTTTGTCAATTTTATACATGTTGGTCCTCTAAATTTTCCACTTATCATCTTGGTCCTCTACCACAAACTTGGACAATCTTTCTAGATTTTCTTCTTGTATTTTTCCCTTGTATTATTTTTTTGGGTAAAAAGTGGGAAACAACATTGGTCATCAATTTTTCTTTTTAGCAATTTCATCATTTTGTGATTAAATTGAAAGTTAATTTGTTTAAATTTATTAATCAAGGGAAAAAATATGAAAAAAAGGGGATTGAAGTGAAAAAAATATAAATAAAATAGGTGCCAGTTTAAAAATTAGCACAAAATGTTCACTTTGATCGTCTACGTTTTCAAATAATAAATTTCAATCCATCAACATTTTGAAAGCTTAGTGTTGGTCCAAAAATTTATTTTCCTTATTTTTTACTCTCTGGTTTGAGAGAAGAGAGAGAATGTCTTTTTAATGCTAACGAGTTTCATTCAATGAAAAAAGTTTTGTCAGGGTGTTCCTTGTTTGTGCTGTTATTTAAGATGGTAATATTCACACCTGTACTTGTCAGTGACAAGTTCTTTGGGGGGAGGGGGGGGCATTATTGTTTATCGGGGCATTAATGTTTATCCTAAAATAACAATTAACAATAGTTAATGTTAACCGATGATGAGTGTCTATAAAATGGAAAAGAACTATTGTAATAGGATAAAGAGATTTGTTTTATAAGATTATTAGTGGAGAGAGATTTTCACTTGTAGGCTGTTAGATGCTTATGCTATTGATTAGTTGCAAACGAGGATAGCCGTAATTTTTAAATTTTTTTATTTAAATTTTTTAATAATTTTAAATTATTTTGATGAGCTGATATTAATTTTTTTTAAAAAATAAAAATTAATATTATTTTAATATATTTTTGAATAAAATATATTATAAAAAACAATTATTATTACACTTTTGTAATCTTAACGGTGCTGGAGATTAATTGACATTATAGTTCTTTTAATTACATAATTTTATTGTTGTTAGTTATATTCCAAGCTCAATGTTCTTCCGATCAATTCCTATTTTCTTTGCATCACACACTCCAAAATGACAAAAACGTTACACCAATTTAACATCTGGCCTTGGCTCGCATGTCTCACGTTTCAATGATGAAAGTTTCGCATCGGAGACATCTAATCTTGGTTCTCACCAAAAAGCTCGAAAACTTTGTGGCTTGTATTGCCTCCCCTCTTTCCTTTCGAAAAAAATAAAATAAAATCCACCTTCTTCCAACTATCCGGCGAGGCTCCGGTGGTGATCAGTTAGATCGTGTCACATCACTATTATATCCTCCTTTGAGCGAAGGAGAATTTATTGAAGAAGACACGAGCAGCAGAAAATGGCCCACTCGTATCTTGCAAAGGAAAGAAATCCATTCATGAGAATAAAATCTTAATCATGTCTTAGAGTAGATTTAAGACATCTTTAAGAATTTCAGTATTTTTTTATTTAATTTTTTTTTAATCCCTTAAGCATTCTCAAGAACTTACAAACATTTGATTATATTTTTTAAAGAGTTAATTTGTGGAATACATAAAAACACATGAGTCATTTTAATCGTTTTCTGTAGGCTTATCAATGGTCATAAAACGTCAAATACTGCCCCGATTTTTACTGGTAAATTGGATCCTCATTGTTTTTAGGATTACTGTCATAGTTTTTTATTTTTTTATTGTTAACATGGATATCCAAATTAACTTGTGAGTACTTCGACTAATCATATAAGTCCTAAAATTAATGATTATATAAATTTTAGTGGTCCTGAGATTTATAAAATTAAAACTGGTGATTTCTAAATAGTAAAATTAAAACTTGATCAATTGAGTTACATCCCTCATAATTATTTTTATAGTCTTAATTCTTGTGTTGGTTGATCAAAGACTCAAAAGGTATCCATTTTGAAATTATAAGATCTATTAGAATTTTAATTTTCATAACTATACCTGATACAAAAAAAAACAAGAATGCACTTTTTTTTTAAAAGGAACACACCCTTTAAACATGGTATAGGAAGCGTGGTCCGACCATAATTTTTATTTTTTTTAAATTAAATTTTAGTGTGTTTAGATCGTTTTGATATACTGATGTTAGAAATAAATTTTAAAAAATAAAAAATATATTATTTTAATATATTTTTAAATAAAAAATATTTAAAAAAATAATTTCATCAATATCGAAACACCCACCAAGTTAATTCCCTCAATTAATGATGGATGTGATCTACAGTTCTACACCATTTGCTCATTTAATCGATAAGAAGTGTTCTCTCTATCGTTGGTTAAACAACTCACTTGAAAAAAAAAAAAGAAAACCAAATAATAAGGCAATATATAAAGGATAAAGATGCTCACCAACTATGGGATTGTTCCAAACGAAAAAGGGAATCTTCATAATAAAAAGATTAGGGAATAAGATTAAGTTGACGTTTGGTATCGTGGCTACGGGTGAACCTCACCTGCAGCCATGTATTTTTTTGTTTGGTAACAAAATAAAATCTGTTTTTTACTGGTAGGGCCCACTCAATTTTAAATTGAAACGGAGGTTTTGAAGAAGCAGCAAAATGCTGCTTCTCCTGAAGGAAAAACGCTGGAACAGTGGAGCCATTTCTTGCACAGTGAAGGAAAAACGTCAAAATGCTCCATTGTTCCCTAAACTTAAATCAGAGGTTTTTTTTTTCTTTCAAAAAATCAAGAAAAGTTTACACTGCACAGCGCGAGTGAATTAAAATTCACTCGTATTGTTCCCTAAACTTAAATCAGAGTTATAGTTTTTTTTTTTTTAATTTCGAAAAACCAAGAAAAGTTTTTTTTTTCCTGAAAAATCAATGCAGTTAAAAAAACCCAGTGATTTCACTCGCACTATTCATGTAAACGTGAACACAATTTTTTTTTTTAAAAAATTAGTTTAAGGTGAATTAAATTTACTTATACTGTAATCTCATTTTTATTCCTGATAATATTTTACCTAATTTTATTGCATGCTCAAAAAATCATGAAAATTGTAGTTTTTGTCGAATAAATTTTGTACGTAATGAAATTGTAATTTTTTTTTTAAATTGAGTTTTAGTTGAAAAACTAGTATTTAATATTATTTAATAACACTACATAAATTAGAAGGATATAGCATGATGACGTAGTATTTGTGGAATTTGATCGCAATTCTAATTATGTTCTTGCCATGTCAGACCCAGTTAAAAAAAATTTAGTTTTTATTTTTATTTTAATTCTGTTTTATTCAAAAAATTAGAAGGAGATCACTTGATGAAGTAACAAAAAATTCAGTTTTTATTGTTGTGTGCTTAAGAAATCATGAAAAATATAGTTATTTATTTCATGATGTAATAATGGTAGTTAAATCTACAATATTTAAATTAAAAGTATTTTTTAATTATTTTATAACCTCAATTTGAAAAGCATTTTTTTAACCAAACACATTAAACTATTTTTTTTTCAACCTCAATTTCAACCACAACTTTAACCAAACATATATTTTTTCAAACTAACCTCAACTAAAAGTACTTTTTATAAAACAACTTTTTTAAAACCACAACCACAACAACAACCACAATACCAAACACACTCTAAGGACCAAGAAGGAATTGTTTTTGTTATCTAGAACAGTTCCAAGCTAGTAGAGCTATCGTGCAGAAGTGTTATAATTTTTGTTTTTTTTAATTGTGTTTTAAAAATACATTTTATTTATAAAGATTTTAAATTGATTTTTTTCAGTATTTTTTAATAATTTGGATATATTAAAAATAAAAATAAAAATATAATAAATTAATATATTTTCAAATAAAAACATACTTTCAAAAAACATTTCCCACTACCATAGTAAACATAGAGATGCTCGAATTATTCCCCAAGACGGCTTTAACCGGGAAGACTTTAGAGATGGACGACCGCATTCTTTTTCTACTAATTTTTTGTTTGTAGTATATTCCTTTTTAAAAAAGCTTGGATTCCATGGTCGGAATTACAACATTTGAATTATAAATTGTTGAGGGCAGGAGGGGAGACAATTCGGTGACAAAGAAACGATGCACGTTATAAAATGAATGCAAATGGCATCATGGATGTGACATGTACTGTTTTTCAAAATGCATTTTATATAAGTTTAGGATAATAAAATAAAATAAAAAAAATCAACTGGGATTAGATGTTAGCAATATTTAAATATCTAGATAGTTGACCAAATATCTTTTTGTTTATTTAAGTGTGATTATGATTTTTTTTAAATTCTTTTTGTGCTAAAATATATTAAAATAATATTTTTTTTAAAATTATTTTTAAGATTAATGTATCAAAACAATTCAAAACACATTAAAAATTAACTTTTAACAAAAAAAAATAATTTGAATTTTTTTAAAACATGATTTCCATGGTATGATTCAAATACCATCCCTTTCTTTTGTATCTTGATAATTCCACTTTCACACAATTATGCCTCCCAAATTGCAAGAGAAATCATCCATTCTTCTCTGTTTAGAGCTTGTTCAGCAATGTAATTATAATTATTTTTTAAATAATTTTTTATGTTAAAATATATATTAATAATATTTTTTTATTTTTTAAAAATTATTTTTAACCTCAGCACATTAAAATAATTAAAAAATACTAAAAACATATTAATTTAAAGTTAGTAAAAAAATAAAAAAATTTCAAATTTTTTTTAAATATTTTTAAAACACAAAAATAAACAAACTCTTATTACATATTAAAAATTTAATTTAACCCACCCGTCACTTTACCATAACCTCTCCTGTTTAAAACGCGTATGGCGTGATCCAACCACCTGTTGCTGCCCAGCCCTGCCCCCCGCTTCCCTTTTGGTACGACAATGGCATTTTTGCGATTTACTCAAAAACAGGGACCAGCGCTAAGAACCCGTAAATTCTCCAGATCGTCAAGAGCATTCTAGTAATTCCAAAACTTTATCCACTTCCCTTGAAGTTTATAAATAAAAAAGTAAATGGTACCCCCACTGAGAAGAAATGAATAAAGAAAAAAACCTGACCCGAAATTCTTTCCCTCTCTCTCTCTCTCTATCTGCTCAGTGCTCAGTTCTTCTAGGCGTTGAATTTGAGTCTCCATTTTCTGCTACAGCTTCTTTCTCGGAGGACGAAATTGCCCTTGGTTTACCTTCAAAACCCCAAACCTAACCCTGTTTCGTGTGTCCTTTCAGATTCTACCATACGTCAAAGATCCTATCCTCTCTCCTCAAAAAATCTCCCCTCTCCATGGAACCAGTAGGAGCAGAGGAAGCTTGCTTATAGTGCAAAAACAGGAAAAAAAAAAAGACAAGCCAAGGGAAGAAAATCGAATGGATTTAACGGAAGGAGTTGGAGAGAGCTCTTCACCGCCGAGAAGCTTTGGTAGTGTTAGCAACTACGATGTGCGGAGCGACGTGTATAATCGCTTCATAGAGAGTGGTCACGAAGAAGCTGTTTCTAATCCTGAGTTGTTTCGCGAACTCCTCGACTCTCACTTCAATCGCTTGCCTGCTAGGTCTTTTTTTTTTTTTGAATTTTATTCGCATCATATTTGATCTTCTGTATTTTTATTTTAATTTGCGATAGAGTGTGAATCTTTAATTTATTTCTACAACTTAATTTTTGCTTGTTTGGTATTGTTATTTTCAGTTATGGACTGGATGTTAACATGGATAGAATAGAAGATGTTTTGCTACATCGAAAACTTCTTGCGATGGCGAAGGATCCAGCGAGACGTCCTGTTTACCATATCCGTTTCTTAGAGGTACTGCCCTGTTCTTCATCTTCTTTTGGTTAGTACCACTAGCTTTGGCTGTTGATGCTTTTTATTTGTTGAATCACTTTGTTAGCTAAGCTTTACAATTTCTACGGAACTTTGCTGAAGGAGAATTATCTGAAAATGAAGCGTGATATGAAACATTGGTAAGGTAGCCTATGATAACTGACATTGCTGAAAATATTAATGACATTGTACCAGTCATATGGTAAATTGAGTGCTAGAGTGATTAACTGAGTTTTACTAGGTTTACAGGGATTGAGATCAACCTTGCTTTGTGGGATACTTCGGGTTCTAGTTTCTATGGTCGATATTGTTAATGCGTATAGTTTCAAAACGATGAATTTGAATCTATATTTCTAGTATGGAGTTTCTATATTCCACAGCTCTGATGTTATATATTTTTTTGATATCATATAAAATTTATTTTACGCCTCAATGCCTTTTGTCTAGTGACACTAATACATCAGCATCTTGGGACCTTTTTTTGTTAGCTACATTTGGGTTCTTTGGGGTTTAGGGTTAAAAAACACATGAGTGTTTGGACTATAGATCACTTGCGCACAGTGCTCTACAGGTTAATCAGGCTGTTTGACTTTTAGTTTTAGAATTTTTTTGCTGGAATGCTTTATCTTGTAGCAAATATTAAAGGTCACCTTCTAGTACCAAATCCTAAAATTGATTCTGAACTACTAAAGAAACTTATGATATATTTAAAATGAAGGTACACTTATGATTTTGTCCTGCTATTTTGTTTCAGTAACGCATCTTACATTCTATGCTCTGTCTGCTTATTTTCTCCTTTTGCTTCTGGGAAGAACCTTTGCACTAAAACAGAGGGCAATGGCGACCAACAGTTTATTAGTATGACTTCTTTCCCAAGGCCAGCGTGTGACATAGATGATGGAGCTGTGCCATCACAAAAGAGGTATTGCATCCATATAGATCTTATTTTTATGTGCATAGCAATGAGCTTTTAACTTTATTTTTGTTCATTTAGTGAGCATGTAAATGTAATGATTGTACTTTATTGTTGGTTTGTCAATGCATTTTTTTTTATTTGTTATTTATGCCATTTCGGTAAGTAGAATCAGGGATTGTACGATTGAATTTGAACCTTGCTCTAAGCTTGAGGATCTGAATTTGGATGTTAGAAAGAGCTCCAAGGACATGGAGGAGAAGTATCATCCAGAGGATGTATCAAGAAGGTACTTCCTCAATGAAGAATTGTTTCTTTTGTGACTATTTATTTTTTATTTTTTATTTTTTTATCATGAAGAGTGAAACATTATTATTTTTTAACTTAGTTATGAATGGAAATTTTTTTGTAACTGGGGAATTTCAAGAGTTTGCTTTTAGTGCAGGGGGTTCACTCTGTATGTTTAGTGTAATTGCCAATATTTGTATCTGTTTTGGTTTCTATGTTCTTCTTTGGGGTTGGAATTAGAGTGTTTCCCTCATTATCAAGCGTATAATTTAAATGACAAGCCTAAATGGAAGTGGCAGCAATGCTCTATGTTATTCCACATTGCATGTCAAATTCAAATAGCTGTAATTTTCTTTTTGATCTTATCCTTTACCGTAACATTCCTAGGTTTTTAAAAAGGAGTACAGGTTTTATACTTTTAATCATGATAAACTTAATTTTCTCTCTTTTTTCTTTGGATGCATTTTTTAAAATTAGTTAGAATAAGATGTCTGTTCTATTTGTAAATGGAAGACAGGATTGTTGTACAGTCATGGATCTGTTTGCTATATTTATGAAATTGAGATTAGCTTGAATTATACCTATATACGTATAAAAAAGATGAAGTGTGTTAGACCACTAATATATTCTTTATATTGCTATTCTATATTGGAATTAAGTTGGTTGCTTGGAAACTTAATGCAGGCAAGAAGTTTCACATGTCCCGATTCATGAAGTAATATTTTCTACTGTAGATAAGCCCAAGCTTCTTAGTCAGGTTTGTTTGGGAAGCCTCATGTTTTTTTTTTTTGAATGTTTTATTAATCTTTTGAGTTTTACCAAGTCCGTTTCCATGTTCATAATCCTTCATTAACACGAATGACACAATTTTTTGGCATTCACATGTTTAGAAGTTGAGTTCAAATTTAATCCTATTAAATTGTATTGCATTCATTGTAATGTATTTGAGTGGATGTAAGATTACCTCAGCATAAGGGGGAAAAGAAAAGAAACCAAGCTTGAAGTTTGCCTTTGGTATTTATTTCTCCATAAGAGTAAAACCAGGCTTGAAGTTAGTTGCATTGTTTTTCCTCTTCTGTATTAAAAAACTAACCATAATTGGACGTGGGTTGTTCAAATATAATGAAAAGAGCATTTCATTGCCATGGTTTTGTTTTCCATTGCAGCTTTTGAAAATGTTATGGGTCCCTTTACTTTATGTTCATCAGCTGTTGGATTCACTGTGTATGCTATGGATAGGACTTCCACTTGTGTAGTCTGTTGGTACATGCTATTAGATGCAGTTTGCCAAGCAAAATCTGCAGCCCGTTGGTATTTGCCATTATCCTTCACTGGGAAGGAAAGCATGACCATAACTCCTTAGATTTACCTGTAGAGCCTTAAGTTATGAAGCTCTCAACACATCTCTTCCGAGATTTTATTGAGCTTTGGTAATGCATCTTAAGGTCTTATTTTCCAATCTAAAGCATATTAATTGAATGGAATTTATAAATTTTGTAAGCTTATGATGTTCAGATATGTGCTTAACTACAAGGTAAAACCCCTGCTAAACTCAGTTGAACCAATAAAACAATAAGGCTTGGTTAAATTTGGTGGTTTGAAATGAGTAATGTGAATTTCTTCTGATGAAATGTTTTCTTTTAGCTTTCTGCTTTGCTTTCAGATATAGATCTTAACATCCGCGAAGCTCATGTGTTTTCAACTACTGATGGCTACTCTCTGGATGTATTTGTGGTGGATGGGTGGCCTACTGAGGTACTTGATACTCATTAAGATATGTCTTTGTATTCCCAATATATTTTGTTTTTGTACTTGGAGATTTAGTATAACTCATTACTACTGTTGAAGGATCTTAATGATATGGGAGTTATTCTTTTACTCCTGTTGCTCATCTTTAAATTAATCTCTCATGCCTTGCATCATAATAATCACACTGATGAGTTCTGTACTTGTTACCTGAATTTCAAATGAAATGATTAATAAGCTTGAATTTTCTTTATAACTACTATGTTTCCCTTTTTGTTTGGAAAATTTGCAAATTTGTTTCTTAAACAAAACAAACTGTGCTTATCCCCGGACAGTGTGGCCTCATATTATATTAAGGAGCATTGCGATTATATCTCTTTATGACAGGGTTCTGTGCTGAGTCCAAATGTTGCTGACTTTGCAATGTTGTGGCCAGGATACAGATGATTTGTATAAGGCTATGGAAGAAGCAATTGCTAGAAGCGAGGTAATTTGTGTCTCAGTATAATCCTATTGTTTGTTTTTTGGTTAACTGTTTTGCTTTAATCATGCTAATGTCCAGCAGAAGTATTGGTCAATAATGAAAGAATCAGAGAGTATATATTTTTATATTTATCACATCATTTTTTTTAGATTTACTATACCTTTTTAAAGAGTACAAAAAAAAAAAAAAAGGGATCCTGAGAATTGTGTATTCTATTTTCACCTTTTTTGCTGCTTTTGAATTTACCTGTCATACCTAGCAGAAGAAATCCATGCATACCATGGAAGAGAATTTAGCTGTCTCTGTTAATGGAGGACATATAAAAATGAAAAGCATATGAGAGTTGCGAAGGGTTATAGCCTGTGAACAGAATTTTAGAAAAATTTTCTCATCTAGCTGGGGTAGTTCCAATTCAAGCTGCTTAATTTATAGTTCTCTGCTGTATCTTCTGGAAGAAGACTGGATATTTTGGGTAAGAGTTTGTCTTTTGTGTGCACTTTTCTTTTTCATTCCCCAACTACAAATAATTTGGAGCAATTTGAGTACCCATTGCACGCCATAGTGTATACATCAACGAAGCCTCTGTATATTAATTCAGCATATATCTCATCTTTTAATTGCACAGAACTGTTCAGATCGGTTGAAGCATATTCTCTTTCTTGTGACTACTGTCAATTTCAGTGTCAGGTGTGGTTTGTGTGTGTCTCTGCTTAATTTTTGTTCAAGAGATAAAACATATGTTGTGATGAGCTTTGCGGTGCATGATCAATGCATTGTTCCAGCAGGCAATCCCTTATAAACAACTACATTTGGGCCTTGTTTGTTCAGCCTTGTGGTGTCCTATTAAGAAAATGTGGCACCTCTCAATTCTTGGATGCCGACTTCTGATACTTCTTACCACTGCTGATGCATGTAGTTTTAATTTATGACGGAACTAAATGTCTTAGTCTATAACCTGCAATCTGACAGGCGGATGAAGTTGTTGGCTGTCACTAATAATTCATAAATTAGAAGTTCTGTTGATTTACTATATTGAAGGTTAATGCATATTGAGGTTAGAGAAGCTTAGTTTAGTACTTCTCTTTTCATTGCTTGTAGACATTAAAACAACCTAAATTCGTGTCAATGAAGTTTTTAAAATTAAATTCCTTTCTGTCACTCCATGCCTGACTTATTGAGGAGATCTTGCCCCTGTTCTTGACTTTAAGCTTTTGATCGGGACATGTTTATCACTGCTCTCTTCTTTAGACTCTCCCAAGTCTTAAACTTGCTCGACCCTCTTCCTGCATGGGCTCCTATTTTCAGCTTCTTTTTTTTTTTCTTTTTTTCTCGCTAAACAAAGAATAAAATGTTCTAACTATTCTCTCTCGAAATACAGGGGTCGTGGTCCAGTTCTTCACATTCTCATTCATCTGTAGGTGAAGCTGTAGCAGCTCAAGCAAAATCTGGAGATTGGGAAATAGATAGAAGGTTATTGAAGATAGGAGAAAGAATTGCATCTGGATCTTGTGGAGATCTGTGAGTTGGGCTTTTCAATTTTTCTACTTTTCTTCAACTTCATTTTTGGCTGTCCTCCATTATCGTTCTCATCTGCCAACTTCTGTTAATCTAAAGGTATCGTGGTGTTTACTTTGGTGAAGATGTTGCCATTAAAATTCTTAGATCTGAGCAATTAAACGGCACTCAAGAAGAAGAGTTTGCTCAAGAAGTGACAATTCTAAGGTGAATAATTTGAAATGAAGTTCACTTCGTACATCTTTAAATTGATTCATGCTAAACTAATCATGCAAAAATGTTTAAGCATTTAACTTCACATTTCAATGATGCCAATTTAATTATCTTCTTCAGAGATTCTTTTAACAAGTTTTATTAATAGAGGAAGTGAAAGTTATTGGAACTTTGTTGTATGAGCTGTCTGCTCTCACATGAACTCCCCATGTATCTCTGTCATGTTGGCCTTGATATGCGCAAGGATCCCTGAGAGTATGATCTGAGACTGTAATGAATCTGGGTAATGATATTACTTTTGGTTTTATGTGATGTGCTTGACTGTATGATTTGACTTAAGTGACACTTGAAATATTTATTTCCTGGAAAAACCTGTACTTTCTACCAACTGGTTTGACTCTATAACATAAAAGGCATTTTTTTTTTCCTTGGGAAAAGATTTTTGCCAGAATTGACTATCTGCTATAGCTAGCTTTTGGAACCTAAAAATTCTGTATCCTTTGTTAAGGGGTTTGAGATTGTGTTTGTCTACATTAGTCTCTTTTAAACTTTATTTTCATTGTATGCATTCTTTTTTCTCATACAAAGGGCTATTCATATCCTTCTCCTCAAAATGCTGTATTTATTTTTGAATTAAAACAAATTATACTATAAAGCATTGGTTGAATTCAGGGATTTTGAACCCCCTCACCTTTTTTGTCTAATATCTGTCATTTGATTAACCTGAATTAATCTGTCCTTCAAGCAGCTATGAAGTGGACTTTTATTTGATTAACCTGTGTTATGTTTTCTTTATTAATTCGTACCATTTTATATGATTTTAAAAGTGTTGCAGAAAACCATGAAAAAGAGGGATGGTATTCAATTCTCATTGGTGTCCAAAGACATGCCCTTATTTATACATCCATATGGAAGTAAAGAATTCCTCTTATCTTCAGAGTGGAAATCTCTTCCGTTTTTGGTTTAGTAATGATGTCATTTAGCACTGTAATCTGAAAGTCCAGGCATTTAATTGAGCATGGATTTCCTTTCCAATTCCATTTGAGCTGTTAATATTCTGGTTGCTCCACTTTACCATGATTCTAAGCATTTTTATTGTTAATTAGTTTTACATTTGTACCTGAATATGTCCATTTTTCTTGATACAGGGAAGTCCAACATAGAAATGTTGTTCGTTTTGTTGGTGCATGCACTAAATTTCCACATTTGTGCATAGTTACAGGTACCGAACTATACAGGAAGCAAAATCTTTCTTTTCATCGTTCTTTCTTTTCACACTGTTTTATTTTATCAGAATGATCAGACTGCACTTCCCTAAAGAGAACTTAAGGCTTTGCTCTTCTATTTAATGTTGTGCTTTTTTGTGGGGCTCTCTCTTTTCAGTAACTGATAAGAATTTCGCTCTCCTCATTTTGTTTTTCAAATTAAAACTGGAATGGAAACCTCTGGGGCTTATTGTGTATCAACGCAAATCAGTTTATGACTATTTGTGGCTGATGATCATGAAGATTTATTGGATCATGGAGCATTTGCTTTTGTGGCTTGCTGTAGTATTATTTATTCCCGTGAAATATTTTTAGATTTTATAGTAGGGTTTTAACTTCCCTAAGTTGTTTTGGCCAGGAGTTATTTTTACCATCATTTTGATCAAGTTAATATCTAACACATTGCCTTCTGTACCCATCTCTCTTTGCATTAATCTACCAAAGTTGAAAATCATGCTCGTACTTGTGTTAATGCTTTAATATGGCATACAAAATTTCCTTTTACATATTTATTTTGTTAATATGAATTCCAAGTAGGTATAATTGGTTCCTGGCTTCCTTTTTGTATTTTATTTAATTTCAAATGTATTTGATTCTGTACTTGTTTGCTTGCTTGTCTTCTGTTTCATTGAAATCCTCTATAAGGATATGGTGTTCTTGCTTGCAGAGTTTATGCATGGAGGAAGTCTCTATGATTACTTGCATAAGAACCATAATGTATTGAAGCTCCCTCAATTGCTGAAGTTTGCGATTGATGTTTGCAAAGGAATGGAGTATTTGCATCAAAACAACATCATCCATAGAGATTTGAAGACAGCAAATTTGCTCATGGATACTCAAAATGTAAGAGTTTTTATTTTGATTGATTGAAGTGACATTTGTATTTGCTGACCTCATAAACTTGATAAGTTATTTAAAAATATTCCACATTTTCTGATGCTTCCTTGCTGTTTGGCTGCATGGTTGATGAGCTGGCTTTTCTATCATCATTATGTCTCCTTTCAATGATTTCGAGTTTTTAAGCAATTTTTCTAATCTGTATGTGGCTTCTGTTATAAGCTCTTTTTATGTAAGGATCCATGTCACGGGTTGCTCAATTAATGTATGGAGCATGAAGATCCAACATTCTTGTGTTTTCTTTTGCTTAGTAGTGGCTTGTTTGGGTTATAAATCATCAATGTGGTTGACTATGAATGTGATAGGCTGTCCTTCCATTTTATACCTGTATTGAACTTGTATTGTTCAGAATAGATTGATGAAGTCTTATGCAAATTCATTAAAAAAAATCTTAATTAAGTTAATAGTCATTTTTGCCTCAAGGTTGTTAAGGTAGCAGATTTTGGGGTTGCTCGGTTCCAGAATCAAGGGGGAGTAATGACAGCAGAGACGGGAACCTACAGATGGATGGCACCTGAGGTTTGTATTTTTTTAGTTCCACTGTGTAGGTATGTGTTTCTTGCTTCTTTACTATAAAGAGGTACTAGTTTCTGTTATCCCAAGTTAAGGATCTTTGTGATGATTCAAATCAACTCCTTGATTGATCAGCTGCCTTCTAGGAAAAAACTCTCACAATCCGTGTTTCTTTGGTAGAGATCTTGTGTTTTAATCTCTTTTTAGATGAATTGTTGAGCATTCAGACTTGATAATCTTACAGCCATAATTATAGATCAGCCTTTTCCCTTCGAGGAAGAAAGATGATGTTTGTTTTCTAAGCTTTTCAGTTATTGTACTCTTGCTCCTCTGCTGCACTCAACTTTGATGAATTGAGAGAATATACATCCAATAGTTTCATCCTCATTTAAGACAAAAAAGAAATGGACCTGGATTTTGTATGTGTTTGCCAAGTTCATGTTCGTTTTGAGCTTTCAACTTCTGGGCAACATCATGTGTTCTGGTCTCTTTGAACTTGCATCTAATTATCTTATATTATAATTTGTTTGATTCAAGGTCATCAACCATCAGCCATATGATCAGAAAGCTGATATATTCAGCTTTGCTATTGTATTGTGGGAGCTAGTAACTGCAAAGGTATTTCCTAAAAGCAAACCCAGCACTAGAGCTTTTATGAAAATAATCATTGTTACAAATATTAAAAAAAGAAAAAGAAAGAAAATCACTAGTGAAGTGATCCTGAAGTGACATTTTTATTGTTGTTTTAGATTCCATATGATAGCATGACTCCACTACAAGCTGCCCTGGGAGTGAGACAGGTTTGTATTTCTATGTAATGGTTTATATTGTGATATATTAGTCTAGTTTGGCTTTGGATTGGATTCAGAAAGGCACAACAGTCTTCTTTGCCTCCTTGTTTTGTGATATGTCGCGTGCATTTTTACTTTGTAACTGCAACTGTAAGTGTTTGTGTTCTGGGAAGGAGTGTGGCATTAAAATCCTGTTGCATTGGATAACAGGTTCTCTGCATTCAATTGTAGTAGTAAGATGAAAGCTTCTTCTCAGTGTTTATGACATGTTATTTTGAAGTTTAGTTACAAACTTGAGACATTTTCATGATCGGTGTTTGTGCTAGATAGATAGTGCTTTCTCGATTGCATTTTGAAAGCATTCTAGGGTTGACATGAGACGAGCTAATTTAGTAAATAGTTTCACTGATTTTACTTAAATATTTTCCAGGGGCTGCGTCCTGATCTCCCTCACAGTGCACATCCAAAACTATTAGACTTGATGCAAAGATGCTGGGAAACAGTTCCTGACAGGCGGCCATCCTTCTCTGAGATAACAGTTGAACTTCAAACACTTCTGCAAGAAATTCAGGTGGGTTTCTTAACACTTCTTTTACCCGTTGATTGATACAGAAGACGCATGTCTAACTCAATGATTGACCTGTCAGGAAATTATGGACGCGGTCAATGGGAACTGACAATTTCTGTATGCAACAATCTAACGCCCGTTTTGATGAATTGCCTTTTGTTCTTTCAACATAGTTGTGTTAAAAAAGAAAAACATAGTTATATAGAGGTTTTATTGTACAACCTAGGGAAAAGGATTTTAGGCTTGTCCGTTGCAACACTAAAGAAACAAAGAGCAAGGGCTTTTTTTTTTCCTTTTCCTGGATCCAGTTTGCATATAAGAATTACTTATGAGATTTCAAAGCTTTTTAGTATCAAGACGTGTATACTTTCCTACAAAGATCAGTCACGCTTGAATTTTGTTGTAATTATGATGACGCGTATTTGAAGGTTTTTATTTATTTTCCAAAATATGAACTGCGAACACTGTAGCCATCTGTTTTTGAAGGATTCTTAGTCCTTGATTACAAGCCTGGGAGCTTCTGGCAGATGTAATTGGAAGAGAGAGAATCCTCTGCCTGCAACGACAAGTCGTGCATCTATTTATGAAAGACTCAAACAATTCAAATGTATAATGACCGAGTAATGTCAAAATAATTCAAGTCTCCACATTTCATTATGTATCAATTTATAAAGATTCAAACGCATATATCCTGCAATCCATTGGGCCACATGGTCTGAAGATGGCTAGTGTGCGAAACGAGGATGGTATGAAAGATTCTAATTCGGGGCAAGGCTTTATCCATTTTGTTGTCTGTTGAGTGTTGACGTACCTCCCTTTTCTTCCCAATTTGTAGGTGTTCTGCTTGAAGCCGAGGCCATCCAGCCCATTGTTAAACATGAGTGAGAGCTATATGATCGTCAGGCCCACTCTTGGGCTTTTCTCATGGAACTGAGGTGCATGAGTAAAAGTAATAAATTTATTTTGTTTGCTTAAATCCGGATATAGTATATCCTTCGTTGGCTATGCTAATCTATTAATTTTTTCCCATTTGAATTAATAATGATGTAATTATACATACTTTAAGTCTTGAGAATCAAATTATATTTATTTAATTATTTGAAGATTGCATGGGCAAAAATAACAAGATGGTAACATTTTTTTATTTTTTTAAGCATGATTGTAGAAGTTCAGGATAAAAATATACTCATTTGCTGCGTAGAAGGAATCTGTATTAGAAGTGTGTGTGTGTGACTATCATTTTCCTAAACAAAAATGCTTTACATGCTTCTTCTTCTTCTTCTTTTATGAAAAGGTGAAGTAACTCATTACTTGAGATTAGAATAATAATCACCCAGATTTTGAGACTAAATTCACCATTTTCATGGGTTTAAAGTAGGCTGTCGGAAAACAATATAGAACATCTACACTGAAGCAGGAAATCTTCCTAGTGGTAACTAAGAGGGAATAAATATGTTAATTTGGTGTTTTGAACTGGTTATTCATATGATTAGGACACAGCATGTTTTTGTACATGCTATTATTCATGATGCTTCATTTCCATCTTCCGGATAACAAAAAGTTAATTGATTAATCTAATATATTATATATTGCGTTTTTGGATCCTCTCGTGTTGTTTTAAGAATATGATCAGTCATGTTACAAATCCCATTATTGATTCTAAATTAAGTCAATAATCTAGATTAAGTAAAAGAAATAAAATAATGAGGAGTTAGGTTATCTATCCATTCAATTTGAATTAAATTAATTAAATTTAATGAATATAAGAGAATTCCAGTCAATGTCTTTCTTGAAAAATATTCACTTAATCTAGATAAAAAAAAATGATATCTAATTAACTCCTCATTATTGTGCTTCTTTTACTTAATCTAGATTATTGAATTTAAAATCAATGATGGGATTTGTAACATGACTGATCATATTCTTAAAACAACTTTATCCATTCTTTTAAAAAATAATTTTTCATAGTTTAATGAGCATTTTTATCCGAAAAATAGATAAACAGTATATGAAAGAAACATAAATATATAAAAGTGCATGAGAGTGAAACAATACATAAACAAATACTATATATAAAATAGATAGATTCGTTAACAAAAAAAAAAATGTTAATAAGTGACGCGGAATGTTGAAAAACTGTTGAGGGGCCCTTGAAAACCCATCCCAAACCGAGGGTCTGTCTCACTCTATCTGTCAGTTTTCCTGTTTGTAATTTATAGTTTATGTTTTGATTGTATAATTAATTAAATGTGTGTTACTATTGTAGATACAGGTGTCATTTCAACAGAGACTATGGACAGCAGTAAGACACTTGTATATGGGAGCCAGTTCACTGATACAATGTATTTTGACTATATTTTTTTTATAAATTAATATTAGTGTTAAAGTAGTTCGTGCGTATATTAATTAATTTTATAAATTATAAAATTAATAATTATATAAAATTTTAGTAATTTTAAAAAGATTCAAACTCGTAATTATTGAAAAATAAACTCAA
This sequence comes from Populus alba x Populus glandulosa, assembly GCA_033617975.1. NCBI lineage: Eukaryota > Viridiplantae > Streptophyta > Magnoliopsida > Malpighiales > Salicaceae > Populus > Populus alba x Populus glandulosa. The sequence goes on along the minus strand of CM066147.1, from coordinate 18,764,729 downwards.
AACTTCACTAATTAAGCTATCATGGAAATTGTATTTTGATTACTGTTATTAGCTTGAGATGTTAATTGTGGGCTGGGTAGCTCTAGTTACAATCTAATCGAATAATAGATCTTGTAAGGAATTAATTAAACAATAGATTGTTGAATGTGCTCCATTGCAGGGCTGCCAAGAGAATAATTGTATCGTCTGGCATATTTTGTCGCCAAGGAGAGAATCCCAGGCCTTCATTACGCCGGGGAAATTAACCTTACATTGGATTAAAAGATTTTAATTGAGTTTTTCGTTCGAACTCCTTACAAAATTAAATGAAATCATTAACTAAATTATATATGTGGCTTGGACTTAATAGCTTCATAAATTAATTTCCATGCAGGTGCATATTCTTGCCTTCCTCTGGCTAATGTACCATCATCATAGGGGAAAAAAATTAATAAAATTACGAGCACATTCATAGGGGAAAAATAGAGTAAATATAAATTTGGGCGAGAGGGCAATTATATAATAATTTCTCGATTGACATGAGAATAAGATTTATGTGAATACTTGAGGGAGGGGTTACCTAGTGAGATTAATTTGTCGCTATTTATGTGCAATAGTAAGATGATAATATAAAGTAAAGATAAAGCAAAAGAGAGCATAAAATTGGGGGACCTCTACAAGAGTTTTCGTCAAATATGACAAACCGGCACTGAATTAAAATCGTCCATGCGGAGATGGAGAGACACTGACATTCATTAAATTAGTTTTCTATAATCTAAGTATTTATTTATTTCTAGATCCATCGTTTTTTCTTCATATTTCCAGGATTTCGCTTTTAGGTGAGGAAACCAGAAATACAACCCTTTCCTTCTTCGGTGGAAATTCTAGCCATAATGTCGTTTCTCGTGTACACATGCCTTTTTATTATTATTATTGCAAGTTGGTGACGAAAGCAACTTGCAATAATAATAATTAGTTTGTTCTTATATATATATATATATATATATCTTTGCATACATGCCATTGGATTTTTCTTGATAATGAAAGCAACAAGCTCATTGAATTTCTTTTTTACGTAGAATTGTCAAACTCTTAAAGAGTATTCTGTCACTAAAATGTTGGAAAATAATTAGTTTATTCTTATAATAAGGTGAGTTTTATATATATATATATTTAATTAATTTATTTTTATTCTTATAAAATGCCTTATGTTCTAATTTATTTTCTAAATCTTTTTAAATGTAAATGAAATTGTTTAGTCATTGTTAACATTTTTTCTATATAAAAAAATAAATTATGTAGGAGTTGATTTGATATAACCAGATCAACTTGGTAGGTAGAAAGACTACTTAGACGATCAATACAAACATTGCTTGACTAAAAAATTAAAGATGATATTAAAAAAACAAAAAAGACTGAAACATATTGGATCAACCCTAGTTAACTTGTCATATCTACAATCATATTCATAAGACCATAATAACCCTATAAAAAGTAAATTGAAATAAATTATAAAATATATTTCCTAATTAATCCAATGTTATAAAATATAATTGAAAAAAATCAATTAAAAAATAACTAAAAAAGCAGTTTGAGTTAACCTGTCAAATTCAGGACTTGAATTATAAGACCGGGATAAACCTATAAAAAGTAATTAAAACAAATTATAAAACTTAATTCTCAATCAACTCAATGTTGAAGAATGATATTTTAAAAAAATCAATTTAAAAAAAAAGGATACAAATAACAACCGCTGTCAACCTAGTTTAATACGTCATGCTTTTGACTTTGTTCATAAAACCAGGATAACCTCATAAAAAATAAATTGAGAAATATCTTGAGTCAACTCGAGCTAACCTATAAAATCCACAACCTAGGTAATAAAGTTGAGATAATCTCATAGAAAATAAATCAAAATTAATCATGAAGCATAATTCACAATTAATCTAATATTAAATGATAAAATTAAAAATAAATTAATTTAAAAAATAAAATTAAAAAATAATAATTTAATTCAATCCGGGTTAACATGTGAATAATATGAAATGTAATAATGATCATAAGTCATTCTTTTTAGTAATTGATAGGCAAACTACTGATGCCTATGATTGTGATCCATTTCTCTTTAGTGCTTTTCGTATATAATTCCATTTCTTCCTTACAAGTTGCAAACTAAGGAAGCTTTCCTACTAATTGTTTTACTGGCTAGCTAGCACTGGCCATTCCCCTTTTCAGTTAGTCTTGATTAAATAAAATAATAATAAAAAAAGAATATGAGTATAATTTATACTTGTTTTATCAGTAGCGCCACACCGTGGATATAATTGTAAGTTAATTTTTTTTAAAAAATTGTTAATGTTGTGGACGCTTCTTCAAATAGTTTATAGCTAGTAGAAAAAAATTAAAAATTATATAAATCGAGAAAGAGTTATTAAAACTAATTAAATAGTAAAATAAAAATATATTTTTCCTCCTATTTAGATTGTCTTTTGCACTTGTCTGTTTTCACGTAACCTTCTATTCCTTCATTTCGGAGTTCCTAGAATGAAAGGACTGGTGGCGTTAATTTCCCAGCTGCTTATTCCGTTAATATCTTGGTAATCTCTACACTATCTATTTGGAATTATGATTGTAATTTAGGCTGTTTTTGATTACAAGAAAGTAAATTTTTGGAATTCACTTTCCTGCTTTTCTATGTTTAGCGACGATAAAGAAAAATAATAAAAGGAAACTAAATTCCATCTATCTAGAATTAATAATGTTCTGGAAGGAAAGTGTTTTCCTTCTATTAAAAAAAGAAAACATTTTTTTTTGGCGTGCGTAGCGCACGCCTTCACTTGCTACAGTGGCAAGCGAATTATAATCAAGTAAATTATAATTCGATTGCACTGTAGCAATGAATTAAAATGCAAAGCGGAGATTACCTGTGGATTTTTGATTAAATCAAAGTTTAATTAAGTACTCAAACTCATTAATTCTTCAATTAAACTCTTGATTTCATTAATTAAAATAATTTAAATTTTAATTAAATCAATTCTCCAATTAAACCCTTGATTTAATTAATTAAACTAGTCAAGAGTTTAATTAAATCTTTAAACTTCCAATCATGTTGCCCTTAACCCAAATTTTAATTAATCCTTCATTTATTTTATTTTTATATTTCATCATCTTTTTTTTAAAAATAATAAAAATAAAAAGGTCAAAAATTAGGTTATGACAATTGTAAGTGATTAAATATTTTATATTAAATATTTTATATATATTAGATAAACTTGAAAAAAAATTTAATTCATTAATAAATTATTTTCCAATTCATTTTTCATAACACAACCAAATATTGGAAAGTATTTTCCAGTTCATTTTCCATAACACTACCAAACATCGGAAAATACTTTCCCGGAATTCACTTTCCAGGAATTCAATTTCCCCGGAATTCACTTTCCAAAAGGAAACTACTTTCCTGCAAACAAACGGAGCCTGTAATTTTTATTTAAAAATAAATTAAAATAATATATATATTTTTTTAAAAATTATTTTTAAAATCAACAAATCAAAACAATTCAAAAACATAAAATATGTATTTTTTAAGAAAAATAAAATTTAAACTTTTTTAAAATAGAAGTTGGACCGCGTTTCTAAACCGTACCTTAAATAACATAAAGAAAAAGAAAATCAAGTTAATTTAAACTTGTCAGTAGTGAATTAAAATTTGGGATTTCATCAATTAATTAATGCTGTTGATTATAGTAGTGGGAAAACTGCTTGGAAAAAAAGAATTAGCAGTATAGTGCAAAGAAATATATTTAATTAGCTGTATATATTCATAACTGAATGATATTAAAATGAAAAACTTAATGAACGCAACTTATATCTAGAACATGCTTCTCAGATCTCAAGTGAACCAAAAATAAGTCCACTGTTTATCCAATGGGGACTGAGCAAAGTAATAGTCTTTTCTTTCCTTTTGCCATGGCCAGCTCCAATGACCTTGAACACCCACATATTTATTTATTTCTCTTTTAAATATATTTACCAGTCTCCTCATTCTCTGCTACTCAAGCCTGCCGATTTTACGAGATAGACGATGATTGCTGCACTTAATCCAAACCACAGTACATAATATTTGTAACCAAAATAAAATAAAATAAAATAATTAATTACTTACAATAAGAAAAAAGAAGATATTATTTTATTACTCCACATATGAAAACAGCCATGCATGCATAGCACAACAGGTTGAAAAATACAAACGCATAAGCTACTTTTCAACAGAGCATATTAACCGGTGACTACAACTTTCTAAGAATAGACTAAACGATGAAGCTGATCTTTTCTTCTACATGTCTCTCTTTATTCATCATATAAATAAAAACACAGAGCTCCACTAATGCAGTAGCTTGATCCCTTAATTTCCTAATTCCTTGCAAAAGCTCCTGCACCCATCCTTTTCCTTATTACATGCATGACACTCTTCCCTATAATTACCTGTCAAAACACACATAAATTGGATCTCTGTCAATATACATACTGGTGCATATTATTGGCAATATTTACTAATATTTATTTTATTTGGGAAGAAAGTAAATAATTTAATGCAGTGCTGCACCAACATGTTTGGGCCTGATGACATTATATTTTCAGATTTTTGTTAATTAAGATACATATATACATATATACTTAGCATTGTCAGGATAATCGTTCGTGCATATATAATTGGGTTTACCTTGAAACTATAAATGATAGCCGTATTTTAGTAATGGTGAGGTGGAGGGGGTGATGCGTAAATGTAATGGGGTGGTGGTGGTGACTTGTGTACTGGTGGTGGTGGGGGAGGAGACTTGTATTTATAAACTGGAGTAGGAGGTGGTGGGGGAGACTTGTATTTGTATGGCTTCTTGGGAGGAGGTGGTGGAGGAGACTTGTGAACTGGTGGTGGTGGGGGAGGAGACTTGTATTTATAAACTGGAGTAGGAGGTGGTGGGGGAGACTTGTATTTGTAAGGCTTCTTAGGAGGAGGTGGAGGAGGAGACTTGTAAACTGGAGGAGGTGGTGGGGGAGACTTATACTTGTATGGCTTCTCGGGAGGAGGAGGTGGTGACTTGTAAACTGGTGGTGGAGGAGGAGGAGACTTGTAAATTGGAGGTGGTGGGGGAGACTTATACTTGTACGGCTTCTTGGGTGGTGGGGGAGGTGACTTGTAAACTGGTGGTGGAGGAGGAGGAGACTTGTATTTGTAAACTGGTGGAGGAGGTGGTGGAGACTTGTACTTGTAAGGATGTGATGGTGGTGGTGGAGAATGAACCGGAGGAGGCGGTGGTGACTTGTACTTGTAGGGCTTTTTGGGTGGTGGTGGAGACTTATGCACCGGTGGAGGAGGTGGGGGGGACTTGTACTTGTAAGGGTGTGGTGGTGGTGGAGGAGAATGCACTGGAGGAGGTGGCGGTGGGGATTTGTAATGGTAAGGAGGAGGTGGTGGTGGAGGCGATTTCTTAGGAGGTGGAGGAGAGGAGTATTCGTAGTTTGCTGTGGTTTGTGATGGCAAGCTGAGAGAGATTGCTACCAGTAGAAGAGTAGCAGTAAGAGAGGCCATTGAAGACCTCATTTTTGCCAACTTTGCTTTGGTTCTGCTTCTTAGGCAATCCGCACATCCCTTTATATAGATTCGATACCTTACCCTTGAACACGTAAACCAATCATGGTAAAATGGACCTCGGATAAGTTTTTAAACTTGGTGAAAAGACATGGAAATAAAATAATTAATTTGAAACAATTTGACTTTTAAATAGTTGATTTGCCTTGATTGGAGACTGCAAACTCAGCAGGAATCGAGTACTAATTAAGACTATCCATGCATGTCCTTTGTTCTTTAGCTTTTGTAATTTCCAAATCAGTTGCTCACGCGGGAAGTCATCCTTATTTATTTATTTCTTCTTTTTTAAAAAATAAAAAACCATTTATTTCTGCATACAGAGCTAGTTTTGAAAACGTTAAAAATACATAGAAAGCAAGGGCCTAACTTCTCATGACTTTTCCCCCCCGAGGGACCGGCGGCTACGACTTCGACGTCGCAACCACTGCCTGGCTTCCCTCGAGTACCCAGTTGCGTTCACTTTCAATTCGCCTTCACACTGTGCTAAATTCCAATTTATCTAGAAGTCAGCTTCTAATATCCTTAAAAGGTAAATTCAAAAGTAAGATCTGGTTTGGATTAATTTAAAAAAACATAGTAAAACACTATTATAGATATATTTTCCTGTTCATTGGAAAAGTTCGCTTTTACCATTAAAAACAAAACTACAGAAACTTTAAATTGTTGATAAAATCATCCTTTTTCTTTTGATTCATTAGTTATTGTAAAATTAATTAAAAATAAATTAACTAGGATATCTTTTTTATCGTAGTAAACCTTTAAAACAAAAACAAAAAATTATTAAGCTTTGGTTTCGGACTCTTTTGTTCTTTTTTAAAAAAATCACGATGGTCATACTCTTAGAAAAAAAATATATACATGAAGAAACTTTTTTATTTTTTAATAGTTAAATCACATAAGTACTTTTGAAATCTAAAAAAAAATCAAAGTTAATTTCAAGAGCATTTTAGTCTTCCCATTCTTCTATGTTCTTAGAGGGTAAATTCACAAAAAAAAAAGTATTAATGAAACAATTGCAATCAATTACGGATGCATGCAAAAAACTTCTAGCTATGAACTCAAGAATGATATAAGAAGAAAAAACAAAGGCATTGTTGAATATTTTAGTCACCGACTCTTTATTAAATACCACACCAAATACTTCTGCAACACTAAAAAATACAACTTGGATTAGAATAATTTCCAATTTTAACAATTTTAAGAGAACGAATTCAATGACAAAGACTCCTCTAGTTAAACTTATCTTTTAAATAACAACGAGATGCAATTTTTGAGCTCCTCCCTTTTCAACTTTTTTTTTTCCTGGCAATATAGGTAGTACAGCTTGATGAAACTTAGAATATTATGCATGCATTAAAGTCCGCCATGTATCTGTATGGTGGTCCTTCATGGAGAAATTAAGTCATTAATCTGCACGACTTCATCTCAAGTTGCCTTTGAGCAAGCAATCAACAGTATCAGTACGGCACAGGAGTAGGTGAAGACTCAACCAACTTTAAGGATGTGTTTGGTATTGCGGTAGCTTTTCTGGTTGTGGTTTAAAAAAAGTTGTTTTATAAAAAATACTTTTAGCTGAGGTTGGTTTGAAAAAATGGGTGTTTGGTTAAAACTGTGGTTGAAATTGAGGTTGAAGAAAAAGTAGTTTAATGTGTTTGGTTAATAAAAATACTTTTCAAATTGAGGTTATAAAATAATTAATATATATATATATATATTAATGATTTTTAATTTAAATATTATAAATTTAACTACTGTTATTACATCATGAAATAAATAATATTGATATCAAATATTTTTTATTATTCCATTACACTATGTGCAATGTCATCACATGCGAAATCTATCAAATAAGGACTATATTTTTCATGGTTTCTTAAGCGCGCAACAACAAAAACTGAATCTTTTGTTACGTCATCCAGCGATCTCCTTTTAATTTTTTAAATAGAACACAATTAAAATAAAAATGAAAACTGAATTTCTTTTTATGTAGTGTTATTAAATAATTTTAAATACTAGTTTTTCAAGTAAAACACATTTTTTAAAAAACATTTACAATTTTATTATGTACAAAATTCATTCGACAAGAACTACAAAAAAAATAATTTTTTGAGCGTGCAATAAAATTAAGTAAAATATTATCAGAAATAAAATTGAGATTACAATACGAGTAAATTTAATTCACCTTAAATTAATTTTTTTTAAAAATAATATTGTGTCATGTTCACGTGAACAATACGAGTAAAATCAATTAATTGCATTAATTTTTCAAGAAAAAAAAACTAAACTTATTGCAATGTAAAAAAAAATAATAATAATAATAAAAAAAACACTAAAACTGTAACAGTGGAGCCATGCTCCACTGTTCTGCTTTTCTACTCGACGAGAAGCAGCATTTTGCTGCTTCTCCAAGACATGTGGTGCGACTCAGAATTTGATGGGTCCCACCATCAAAAAACAATTTATTTTGATTAACCAAACAACATTTAGTGTGGTTGCGGGTGAACCTTACCCGCAACCACACTTCCAAACAACCACTTAATCTCTTTTAGCTTGGAGAAAGACGACGTAAAAGAAGCATAAAACTTTCTTTGAATTTTTCTCTAGCTTTAATTACTATATTTGTGTAGAAAGAGCTATCTAGACAAATACATCTACCCATCTAGTTATCTCAAATTTTCCAACAACTGAAATTTCAAAGTTGGCTTGTCTTTTGAAACTTTCTATCCTTTTTTATTTTATTTTATTTTGTTCAGTATTATTATAGGAAATTACATAATAAAAAAAATTAATAGGCATAATCTTGTGTTGTAATCTCTACATTAACTATTCTATATTGTTCTACATATATAAATATAAAAGTTTGACTAATTAATTAGTCAAGCCTTTTGTTCTTATCAACTTTGTATTAGAGTCGGAACATATTAAAACTTTCTTTCCCTTTCCCCTATTGACTCTATCATGGTTGTTGTTTCTTCCCTACAACATCTTAGTGTTCAAGCTCCTACATCTCATGTGTCGATTACATAAGTATTTAGGCTATGTTTGTTTTTTGAAAAGTGGTTTTTGAAAAATCACTTTCCAAATTTTTCTGTGTTTATTTGCCATTATAAAAGTTGATTAATGAAAAACACTTTCCAGTCAAAGGAAAATTTGGCTTGGTTTCCAGGAAAGTGTTTTCCTGAAAAATTTGGACAGAAAACACTTTCCAGAAGTTGTAAAAAATTTAGAAATGTCATATTATTTGTTAATTATATCAAATTTAGTCCTCAAACTTTTGATTACTATATTTATTTTTTAATTTCATCTCTTAAAATTTAATTTTTATATTAACTTTGATCCTCATTTTTATAATTGTTATTTGTTTTTCCCTTATTATTTTTTATTGAAATTTTTTATCTATCAAATTTATTGCTCATTCTTTTTATTGTTATTTATTTTATTTGACATAATTTATTAAATGTAATTTATTATTATTTTAATTTCTTCATCTTTTTTTTATTTGATCTCTATTATTTTAATTATTATTTATTTTATTTGAAATAATTTATGAAATTATATTTTTTTTCAATTTCATTCTCATTTAACTTTTTAATTTGTAAGATTTTTTTCTCATTATTTTAATAAACTTGAGAAAAATAAAAAATTAATAAGTTATTTTCCAACTCATTTTCCATGACATAACCAAATATTGGAAAGTGTTTTCCAACTTATTTTCCATTACACTACCAAACATAAAAAAATAATTCACTTTCTAAAAAGAAACTACTTTCCAACAAACAAACGGGGCTTTATATGGCTTGAAACAAGCTGCTCAAGCATAGTACACCTGTTTAAGTGATTATCTTTTCTTTATTGACTTTCAAGATTCTAAGGTTAAAATTTCATTATTCATCTTGTCTACAAGTGCTGATATTTTTTATCTTCCAGTTGATGTTGATGATATTTTCTTGTAGGAAGCAATTCGGTCTTGCTTCACTGATTGATATAATTGTTGAGTTCAGAGTTTAAGCTTCTGGATTTAGAAGTTATTTATTATTTTTTGGGGATTGAGATTCATGCTACTAATATGGGTCTTATGCTATAACAAGATAAGTATATTCTTAATATACTTAATCGAGCAGGTATGTCTTCTTGTAAACCTGTTGATACTCCTATTTTTACCTCAAAGGTTATTATGGTGCCCGATTGCTTGTTTTCTTATCCTATATGGTTTCATCAAAGTATTGGTGCTCTTCAATAACTCACTTTTACGAGATTAGACATTTGTTTTGCAGTTAACAAGGTTTATCAGTTTATGTTTACTCCTACAAATGCACATTAGGTTGTCGTTAAACACATTATATGTTATCTTTGGGGTTCATTTTCTTTTGGCTTACATATCATTCATAACTCCTCATTTGTTTTACATGGTTTTATGGATGTTGACTGGGCTGGTGGTGTTAATGATCGTAAGTCTATGAGTGGATATTTTGTCTTTTTTGGTAATACATTGATTTCTTGGATATCCAGTAAACAACGCACGGTTGCTCATTATTCTACCGAGGTTGAGTATAAAGCCTTGGCCGATGATATTGCTGAAGTTATATGACTTTAGTATTTATTGTCAGATCTGCAAATTACTCTTACTTCTATGCCTGCGCTTTGTTGTGACAATTTAGGTGTTGTTTATTTGTCTGTCAATCCTATCTTTCATGCTCATACTAAATATATTGAGGTTTGATTATCATTTTATACATGATAGGGTTGCCAAGATAGACATTTAGATTCATTTTATCTTTTCTACGGATGAGCTTGCTGATGTTCTTGTTAAGCCACTTCCTACTATTTTTTTTACTGACCTTTGGTTCAAGATTCAGGTTGATTCTTCCCTTTCAGCTTAGGGGATGTTTTATAAGAAATTACACAAAATAGGATGTATTGTAATCTTTATATTAACTATTATATATTATAGAAAATTTTCACCAGCTAATTGGTCAATCCTCCTTTTGAATTCAAAAGTAGCTGTGGTTATTGATAATCAGAAAACGTTTAAAATAAAAATGTCGGTTGGCTCATGAAATCGAACGAATCAAGTCTACACAAGTTTGGATGAATGATGTGTAAAGTTTAGATGGTGCCACGAAAATAATGATTGTCTTTTGTTTGACAAATGTGATCAATCGAAAGTGAGACAAAGTTATAAATAAATAAAATCTAAATCTAGTTTCAGCTTTTTGTTCATATTTATATATGGTGATCATTGACATGAGTTCATCAACGACGAAAATAATAGTTCTTACAATTCAAATGGGCTTCTTATTAATCAGTTCTCAGTTCTCACACATGGAAGCACGAGCACGGAAGATTGAAGCTTATATCACGCACATGAGAAACTATATATATATATAGTTTCTATCATATTTTTTTTTATGGAGCCTGTGTATACATGGCACAACCTAAGATCCAAATCCATGCGTGAGAAAGATTTAGAGCATATGACAGTCTTGTGAAAAAGGAAGAAGAAGGTGAAAGACCCCATTGATGAAAGTGTATTTTTGCACATGTTCGTCTGCTGGGAAGATGAAGAGCAGGTTAATTATCCCAAACTTTTAAAAAAGAAATAAAATCTTTTCCCAGGATAAAACGACTGTACATTTCTCCATGCCGATCCAATTGGTATGTATGTGAAACTTGTTAAATAATATTTATGTTGTCTTATTTATTGAGGGTAGAATAGTACTTTCAGTTTAACCTATATATACTTTATTTGTAATTAGGTTAAGACAATGCATTCATAATATACAGTTTATTCAGAATTCTAGCCTCCTTTTTGTGTTTGATCTCAATTAGTTTAACATGGTATCAGAGCTGGTTTTATGGAACGAAGCTTAATCCCAAATACAGCTTCGCGGATCCAACTAATTATGCAGGTACGTAGCAATATTATGCACCAGAATATATAGCTTAATTATGCTTCTTGCAACAAGGTTCTTATTAAAAAGGGTAGGGGAATCAGCTTGTGACAATCTTAATTAGTCGATATATATAAACTAATAATTAATGATCTATTAGTTGAACGATCTGGGGAGACGCTCCCATTCTCTAGACATGTTTACTTTTTTTTTTTAGTGATATTTTGTCTTCCGCTTCTGCAAAATTAGGTATTTCGACAGTCTCTGCAATTATTTTGGTATTTCGACAGTTTCTGCAATTATTTTGGTATTTCGTCTTCCCTTCAGCTTCTGTAATTTGGTATCTGCGTTCAGTTTTTGCAAATTTGTTTTGTGTTTTGGGAGTAATCGTATAATTTCGAGAAGATATTTGTTTAGTTTCTGCAATTGAGTATTTTGTCTTCCGCTACTTTTGAATTCTGGTTATCTGTGATTGTTGATTATGGCTACTGAAAAAGATGATTCGCTTCAGTCTGTGAGTGTGAGGTTGGATGGGAAGAACTATTCATATTGGAGTTATGTAATGAGAAATTTCCTTAAGGGTAAGAAGATGTGGGGGTATGTTAGTGGAACTTATGTGATACCTAAGAATATTGAGGAGGGGGATGCTGGTTTGATAGATACATGGGAAGCAAATAATGCAAAGATCATTACTTGGATCAACAATTCTGTTGAGCATTCAATAGGTACGCAGTTGGCGAAATATGAGACAGCAAAAGAGGTTTGGGATCATCTACAAAGGTTATTCACACAATCAAATTTTGCAAAACAGTATCAATTAGAGAATGACATACGAGCTCTTCATCAGAAGAATATGAGTATTCAAGAGTTTTATTTTGCTATGACAGATCTTTGGGATCAATTGGCTCTTACAGAATCGACAAAATTAAAAGCATGTGGTGCCTATATTGAGCGTAAAGAGCAGCAAAGATTGGTACAGTTTTTAACAGCACTTCGCAGTGATTTCGAAGGACTTAGAGGTTCAATTCTGCATCGTTCTCCACTGCCTTCTGTTGACTCTGTTGTCAGTGAGTTATTGGCTGAAGAAATACGTTTTCAGTCTTATTCTGAAAAAGGAATTCTTTCTGCTTGAAATCCTTCTGTACTAGCAGTACCTTCTAGGTCATTCTCTAATCATCAGAATAAGTCTCACACAAGGGTTGGCTTCGATGAGTGCAGCTTCTGTAAGCAGAAAGGTCATTGGAAGGCTCAGTGTCCTCAGTTGAGACATCAAAATCAAGCTTGGAAGCCTGGCAATCAATCACAATCTAATGCTCATAGACCACCTCAGGGTTATAAACCACAACACCACAATACTGCAGTAGTAGCTTCCTCGAGTTCTATTACCGATCCTAATATTTTGGCTGAGCAATTTCAAAAGTTTCTCTCCTTGCAGCCACAAGCAATGTCCGCTTCCTCTTCCATAGGTCAGTTGCCTCATAGTTTCTCAGGTATGTCACATTCTGAATGGGTCTTGGATTCTGGTGCTTCTCATCATATGTCTCCAGATTCCTCATCTTTTACCTCTGTATCCCCTTTGTCCTCCATTCTTGTTATGACTGCTGATGGCACTCAAATGCCCTTAGCAGGTGTTGGTTCTGTTGTCACACCTCACATGTCTCTCTCTAATGTTTATCTTATTCCACAACTCAAATTGAATCTTGCGTCTGTTGGTCAAATATGTGATTCTGGTGATTATTTAGTCATGTTTTCTGGTTCTTTTTATTATATACAGGATCTGCAGTCTCAGAAGCTGATTGGGACAAGCCGTAGGGAGAATGGACTACATATTTTGGATGAGTTAAAAGTGCCAGTTGCTGCTGCTGCTGCTGCCGCTGCTACTACTACAGTTGATTTGTCTTCTTTTCGTTTGAGTATTTCATCTTCTAGTTTTTATTTATGGCATTCTCGTCTAGGTCATGTTTCGTCTTCTCGTTTGAGATTTTTAGCATCCACAGGAGCTTTAGGAAATTTGAAAACTTGTGACATTTCTGATTGTAGTGGATGTAAATTGGCAAAATTTTCCGCCTTACCTTTTAATCGAAGTATTTCTGTTTCTTCTTCACCATTTGATTTGATTCATTCTGATGTATGGGGACCTTCTCTTGTTGCCACAAAAGGAGGGTCTCGATATTATGTCTCTTTTATTGATGATCATACTCATTATTGTTGGGTTTATTTAATGAAACATCGTTCTGAATTCTTTGAGATATATGCAGCTTTTCGAGCTCTTATCAAAACTCAATATTCTACTATGATCAAATGCTTTAGGTGTGATTTAGGTGGGGAATACACTTCTAATAAATTTTGCCAATTGCTTGCCCTAGATGGAACCATCCACCAAACTTCATGTACAGATACTCCTGAGCAAAATGGTGTTGCTGAAAGAAAACATAGGCACATTGTCGAAACTGCTCGTTCTCTCTTGTTGTCTGCTTTTGTTCCTAGTGAGTTTTGGGGGGAAGCTGTTCTTACTGCTGTAAGCTTGATTAATACAATTTCATCTTCTCATAGTTCGGGTCTATCTCCTTTTGAAAAGTTATATTGGTATGTCCCTGATTATTCCTCATTTAGAGTCTTTGGTTGTACTTGTTTCGTTCTGCGTCCTCATGTAGAACGAAGTAAGTTATCCTCTCGATCCGCTATTTGTGTCTTTTTGGGCTATGGTGAAGGTAAAAAGGGTTATCGTTGTTTTGATCAAATAACTCAGAAACTTTATGTGTCTCGTCATGTTGTCTTCCTTGAGCATATACCTTTCTTTTCTATTCCATCCACTACTCTTCTTGAGCGTATCTAAATTTACTGATAACAAGACTTACTGATAACAAGACTGTGGATACTCCTATTGAGGTTAACGCAAGGTACTCTTCTTCTGATGGTTTACCTTTGATAGATCCTACTTTATACCGCACTATTGTTGGGAGTTTGGTATATCTCACCATTACTCGTCCAGATATTGCATATGCTGTTCATGTTGGTAGTCAGTTTGTTGCTTCTCCTACTACTGTTCACTAGGCAGCTGTTCTTCGTATTTTGCGATATCTTCGGGGTACAGTTTTTCAAAGTCTTTTACTTTCATCCACCTCTTCCTTGGAGTTGCGTGCATACTCTGATGCTGATCATGGTAGTGATCCCACAGATCGCAAGTCTGTTACCGGGTTTTGTATATTTTTAGGTGATTCTCTTATTTCTTGGAAGAGCAAGAAACAATCTATTGTTTCTCAATCATCCATCGAAGCAGAATATCGTGTTATGGCATCTACTACCAAAGAGATTATTTGGTTACGTTGGTTACTTGCTGATATGGGAGTTTCCTTTTCCCATCCTACTCCTATGTATTGTGACAACCAGAGTTCTATTCAGATTGCTCACAACTCGGTTTTTCATGAGCGGACTAAGCACATTGAAATCGATTGTCATCTTACTCGTCATCATCTCAAGCATGGAACCATTACTTTGCCTTTTGTTCCTTCTCATTGTAAATTGCAGATTTCTTTACCAAGGCGCATTCCATATCTCGTTTTCGTTTTCTAGTTGGCAAACTCTCGATGCTTGTAGCTGCCGCATCATGAGTTTGAGGGGAGATGTTAAATAATATTTATGTTGTCTTATTTATTGAGGGTAGAATAGTACTTTCAGTTTAACCTATATATACTTTGTTTGTAATTAGGTTAAAACAATGCATTCATAATATACAGTTTATTCAGAATTCTAGCCTCCTTTTTATGTTTGATCTCAATTAATTTAACAAAACTAAGTAACTGTGGTACCAAGTAATTTGGAATCAAGTTTCCAAGTCATTTGCCTACTTGAGATTTTTCATTTTCTTTTTTATTATCACTCAGTGAGCTTTCCGAGCTTTTTTATTATTTATTTTTAAAAAATTTTAAACAATAATTTTTATAAAATATATTTTTAATATCATCACATCAAAACAATTTAAAAATATAAAAAATTTAATTTAAAACAAAACAAATTAATTATTTTTAAATAACAATATGAGAGCAATACCGAACACACGCTCTTTTTATTTGCCTTTGTGCTCTTGATTTTAGCAGCTGCGTGTCTTCCGTCCTGCAGCAGCTTGTATGCTTGCCGACACTCTCTTCTTCTTCTATTTCCGTTGTTGAGAAAAACGTCAAGACTTCCACTCGTTATTGAACGAATCAGCATTCCTTTTCAAAGAATTAATGTAATTTCATCTTAATCCTGCAGCTTTATACGTATTGAAACTGTTAATCACTGGTTTTCCGTACAAAAACCATGGCTTCTTCGTAATGGTGACCATTTTCCAAGGAGTTAGCTTCTCTTCCATTAACAATATTTATCCAAGACTTTAGATTGAGAAAAGCAAACCCATGCATGTCAATCTTTTTTTTTACCAGAAAATTATTCCACAGTTTGCCAGAAAATTACATGAATTAAGGAGCTGGCCTTGATTTTAAGGGATATTCTTTCTTTTTTATTATCGATAATAATGCCGGCGCCTAACATGAGGATATATCACCTAACCATAAAGCCGGCCACAAATATCGATAGATAGATAGATAGATTTCTTAAATCTTGTCTTTGATTAGTTGTAAATAGGCTGCTTTGAAGTTTGAACGGTGGTTTTAAAGCAAGAATATTCAGACTTGCCTAACTATAAGAAAAGAAAATTCGTAAGAACAACTAACTTTAATTAAAGAGAGAATAAAAATCCGGACCTTCTCTTTCTCAAAACTCTACAACGTGTTAGTTGTTCACTGCACCTGAACAAACAAAATTGCCTAGTGTATCTAGTCAATGTTTGGGGCTCAGTTAAAAATAGAGGTTCGCAAAACTTTAAATAAATTTATTTAAAATTGTTTTTTTATGTTTTAAAATTATTTTGATGTGCTGTATTAAAAATAATTTATTATTTTAAAAAAATATTACTTTAGTATATTTATATAAAAAAAACTTTAAAATATAATCATTATATACCATACTCTTAGACATCTAATTAGAAACCAATTTAAAGTGTCAAATTCTAAATTTGCACACCCAAGAATCGTACGTAGAAATTAAACCCTATAAAAATGTTAATTTCCTATTAATTGAAAGTCTTAAGTAATTTAAAACATCTATCGTCAAATTAATTAATTAGAGTGAAAATAACAATACAAATTACGATGACCTAGCCAACATGATGAGAGCGATCTATGGTGACTTTGTGTGCAATGCAGTCCACAACATAGCCTTCTTAATGGGGATTGATTTCTGGTTTGGTTGCCCCATTTGCATGTGATGCTCTTTATTGCTGAAGATCAAAGGTCAAATTATCCATCCCTTGTAATTAATAGGACTTAATCTTACAATTACAATGTCCTAAAAACGAGGTGATGAAGAGTAAAATCAAGTGCAGGGAAGTGCAGAAAATATCCCCATGATAAAAGGATGAAAAAATCCTTGAGAAATTTGTATATTTCTTGTTTTATCAGCTTGGAAACTTTTTATTGATTAATGAGTAGAATTTCCCATCTTAACTAGTATCTTTCTTCTTCTAGAAAAATAAAATTATATTGTCAAATATCATATCGACGAGTAAAAAGTTAACAGTTGATTTTATTAAAAATACTGAGATATCAAGTTTAGATATAGGCTCGTGTTACTAGAAATAAAATCGTGAAAGTGATAAGGTTTAAAGTGGATAATATATAATAAATTGGGTAGTGCTATTACATGAATGATCGAACTTCCTTACTATTTTACCCTTCGAAGATAGAAAAATAAACTAAGCAAAAAAAAGAAAATTATGTTTCTCCATTTTAAGTAAATGAGGTTTGCAATTTCTGGTTTGGAGAGATGACGGATTATACAGGGAAAGGTAAAGTGATTACGATGGAATATTTAATTGATTGATTTCTCTTTAATTATTGTCAAAGATTATGGCTGTCGACCATTGGGTGGGAAAGCATTTTTATTGGCATATTTTAGAAAAAGTGTATTTGAAAAAAAAATTTAAAATTTTTTTTATGATTTTTTATCGTGTTAATATTAAAAATAAATTTTTAAAAATAAAAAAATTATTTTCATATAATTCTAAAAAAACACACTTTAAAAATA
This sequence comes from Populus alba x Populus glandulosa, assembly GCA_033617975.1. Lineage (NCBI taxonomy): Eukaryota > Viridiplantae > Streptophyta > Magnoliopsida > Malpighiales > Salicaceae > Populus > Populus alba x Populus glandulosa. The sequence goes on along the minus strand of CM066147.1, from coordinate 18,747,083 downwards.
ATAATCACTGTAATCTCAAACACTAAAATACTAACTTTATCCACCAAAAGCACAACAAAACAAAGTCATTTCACCTTCTTTTTTTTTTCTCATAACAAAAACTTATCAGTTGATGCAACGCATAAAATAATATCGCTTTTAAGTATATCTTGTAGTTTGATTAATCAATTGATGGAACACCTGGTTAGGCATATGCTTTTGAAAAAAATGAAGACTCCACGCATGGATGGAAATGTCTTTAATTATATTATTTCTTTAAATTATTTTTACAAGCTGTGGCTTGAAGATGAGATTTAATCTTAGCTAAAAATATTTCTTGTCATCAAATAAAAAAAAATAAAAATCCTAGCAAGGTAGATGGTTAATTGCTCAGATTTGAGAGCAGCCCCTGGATAATTTATTTTAGTTGCTTTCAATAGAGGCCATTCTTTCCATTCCTTTTCTAAAAATTAAAAAATAAAGTTTCCTATTTAGGCAAATAGCTGGCTTAAAATTATTATAGTAATTATAGTTGAAAGTATATTTTATTTAAAAATATATCAAAATAATATTTTTTTTATTTTTTTTTAAATTATTTTTAAAATTAACATATTAAAATGATTTAAAAATATAAAAAAATTCAAAAATAAAATAAAATTCAATGGAATGCGATTTCAATTGCATTTTTAAAATATCTTTTTATAACTGTATTCCAAACAAAGTTTCACTAATTTTTTTTTAAAATAATTCTATATTTTTTATTATTTTATATGTTACATTAAAATAATTTTTTAAATTTTTTTTAATATATTTATAAATAAAACATACTTAAAAAAAGAACTAATTTTATGCTAGCCCATCATGAACTCTGTCGAGGATGTAGCATTGAATTACTCCATCACCACCGGATGCAAAATGTTAGCCGTTAAACAAACTACAATGGGAACCGGAGGAGGTTTCCGTTTTACATGAGGGTGGAAAAGACGTGCACAGGCCGTCCAAGGAAAGACGATGAGCTCGTAATCCACAAGAAAAACGAAAGGGAAAGAAAGCGAGCGTACCGTAACATGCAACTGGAAGGGAGATTGGGAGGCTCTTGCCGGTTCCGGTAACCGGCCGCCATTTTAACCGGCTGCCAAAGAGTTGAAGTGTTTAAAAAGCAGAATTTATTTTTATTTATGGAGACAGTTCAATGAGAGCAACGGCCAATCCCCGATTGTACTTTACATACGAGACAAAATCATGAGATAGATCTTCTGGTCCAGCACTCGATTACGAAATGTACTTGTAGAACAAGATTTACTTTAACCCAATCAGTCATCAATGATGATGATACAAGAAAAAATAAATTTTCCTGTAACTAAAAACTTATTTTTCCAAGCCGCGCCTAGAAATTGTTCCAGCTGTTTGGGTTAGCATTTACAACTGGAATTTTAGCCCAAAACTCTATCTAGGGACCGGTGATGACCTATTTATTGTCTTGCCATCTTTTTCTTTGTTCAATTCCACCCTTCTTATGATTTCTTTAAGTTCTTTTATTTATTCTACTCACTTTTATTTGCATAATAATTGAGTTTCCACTCATACAAGGAGAATTGAGAGGCGAGTTCACAAAGAAAGAAATAAATATGAGATGCAATTCAATGCCTTGACGATTCCCCAATTTATTATTCATACCCAGCGTTTCGCGTGAGAATTGATGCCATCCCTGTCAAGGGTGAGTGCACTATTTATGATTTTTCACGTGAACGTGCCAGCTCTTGATCATAGAGATTTGAGCTTGAAAGATAGCTAACCACTGTGGCTTCAGTGGCCAGTTTTAGTGCGGTTTTTCTTGGGATCTTGGTAGAAGAGGAATCACGCTGGCGCTCTCTCTGCAACTCGTTTTGCATCCAGTTTCCTTTCGTCTTCTTCAATAGCTTCAAGTGCTTTGAAAATTATCCGTGGTGTGGAAAAAACCTTCAGTTGCACGGTTGGAGCAGATTTTCAAGGTTCATAAAAATAAAAAAATCTTCAGGCCTTAAGAAAATGATATATAAATCAAAGATCAGGACGACCAGCTGTGGCTTGCATGCATATTTCCTTTATTAAAAAAAAAAAAAAAACGAGGAAGAAAAAAGAAACACCAAGCCCATATCACGGCCCAACTTCATCAACTGCACTAAAACTTTTTTTTTTTCCTTTTATGTATGAGACATGGCGCCGATTTAGGAATATAATTATGAATATTTTTTAAAGTATTTTTTGATTTAAAATAATATTTTTTTTATTTAAAAAAAATTATATTTTTAATCAGCGTATTAAAACAATTCAAAATATAAAAAAATTAATTTTTTAAAGAAGAACGTTGCCCAAATCTTTTTCCTTCGGTAATGCTGGATAGACTATGGGCAGCACAAAATGTGTATAATTATTATCTTATGAATCGTTAAGTTCAGGTAAAAGAAAAATGGTTGGGTTCTTAACAACAATGGAAACCTAAACGCAACTCTTAACGTATTACTTCATTGTTAAATGAATTTCAAACCTTTTAATTTCATTAATTACATTTTAATTAATGTCAAACAATATTATCCTTCCATCCATTTTATTGTAAGTAGAAAAGTTAAGAGATTTCGTCCGATTTGTACAAATATATATTGAGTGTGTTCCATTCAAGATGTCAAACGTTAGCTTACTCTAAAGGATAATTTTGACATGAAATCGTAGTGAAGTGGAGAAAAGTTTACTGTGAATCAATTTTAAAATTGTTCTTTAGAATAGAATGAGGTTTAATTTGACAAGCCTTTGGATAAAATCACTTAAAGAAATATATGTAAATTGGAACCAAAAAAAATTATTGCTAACGGTGTTAGATAAATAAATAGATGAATGATATTCTCTAATTTTGATTAGATCTAGAAAAAAAATTATAAAATCAAAAAATTCATAACTCTATAATTAGATTGAATAGTATGGCAATTGATTTTACCTTATGTATATTAAAAAATAATATAAATTATATATTTAAGGTTTATCTGGGTTGAGATAGTTATTTAACATAATATTAAAGTATTGATCATGGTCAAAGGTTCACGAGTTCAAACTTTAATATTTCCATTCTCTCTTATAATTAAAATTAATTAATTACACAATGTAGTGTAGACATGTGCAAGTCTTGAAATGATGTTTTAGAAAATAATCTTTATCTAACAACTTAAGCTTTTAAATTCATATCTTCGACTTTACCTAGCACCTTAAATTTTTATATTAAAATGGTTATAAACTCAAATCTTATCATTTTCCATTTTAATTAATAAAACTAAGTATAAAATAGTATGAGTCTGTGTAAGTTTCTAATTCAAAAAACTTCCACTTAAAAAAATATATTAATAAATAATATAAATTATATTTTAAAATTTTACTCACTAACTTAAATTATATTTTACAATATAGTGTAGCGTTCTAGTTTATATACACTACACGGATAGTTGAAATGAGGTGTTTTATTTTAAGTTACAAGAAACAAATGAGCTGTTTTATTTCATTTAATCTTTTGTTGGGAAAGGGGAGGGAAATGGCTATGAGCAAGTTAATCTCTAGCTTGAAGTTGTAATGCTTTTCGACAATGGAATAACAAGTCACACTACATATCATCATTGATGATGACAAGTATTATCCATAATGTGATGAATGGCAATGGCAGCACCATGTGCTTCTTAAAAGTGCAGAGAGCCACCCATGGTTCCGAGCAGTGAGTAGTCAAGGTATCCATGTCTCCGATGAAGTAGACATAACAAATCTTCGGGCCCTGAATGGTGCGTTAACATATTGGGCATGGCCCCCTTTGCCCGTTTGGCATTGCGGCCAAACCGGCTTTTCATCAAAATTTAAATTTTTTTTTTTTGTTAAAATTGAGTTCGGTTTGTACTTTCTGGATCGTTTTGGTGTGCTGATATCAAAAATGATTTTTAAAAAATAAAAAATATTATTGGCATACTTTTCGGCACGAAAAGCTATTTGAAAAGCAACAGCTACCACACTCCCAAACACCTTATTTTCTTCAATCTACTGCTAATTATATATCGTGTAGTCGGGCTCATATGGCAGCATCTTCCTCGCCTGAGATTTGAGGGTGGGTTCAGGCTCTCATGGAAGGAGAATTTTTGTTTTACATTCCCTGTGTTGATAAAGGAGAGGGTTTTATGATTCAAGGTTTTCACTTGTTGCTTATGGTCATCCATTGAAAGAAGAAAACGTGAAAGTGCTAAAAGAAGGATAAAAAGAAGAGAGGGAGAAGTATACCGGAGCAAGATATTAACGAAATTTTATGTCTATAATCCTTTTTAAGGGTTAAAAATTAAATTGCAAATGAAATTCAATCTTTAAAAATATTCCAAAAATAAATTAGAAAATTAAGTGTAAAAAATCGCTTGATAATACACATGTCAATATTCACCTATTACTACTGAATTGAATTATTATTGGGAAACGGTACTAGCATCGATTTTTTTATTATATATTTATGTTAAAAATAAATTTTAAAAAATAAAACACCAGTAAAAAGACTGAGAGAAACAGACCAGCAAAATCAACCCATTCTCAACGTTAAAGCTCAATAAATAGACCCAGCCCCACTATTAGACCTTAAGATGCGAATGGCCCCATATGCGAAGCAAGAGGCCTACCAGGCGAGGCAGGTTGCGTAATTGTATCAAATCAAGCGGTCCCTCGCTTTACAATTTTGGCTTCTTGTCCACAAAGTTAGCCTTTGGAAGTATAGCCTTCTCTTGTTCAACTCCCTCTCTCTCATCATTTGTGCTTCATTTCACTTGCCTCTAGATCCCCACTGTACTTTCCTCCCCCCAATCAAAACCATGGTAGCTATGAGGCGGCTTTCAAGGTCTTCATTGCATTTGCTATTACCTTATGTTCATCATTGCTAGCTCAGCACCATTAACCTAATCACTGCTCCACTGCATCAATCATCGCTGTGTTGAGAACACGCAGAAAGCCGGTGAAACGGGATCGTTTCTGTGGAAAAATATAAACCGGCTTCTGGTGCAGCATAAAGCAACAAGTAGCTTACATACAAAACATAAGATGAATCATTTCTAGCTAAGATCGATGTTTGATCCTGCAATCATATCTTGCTAGTTGATGGAGCTGGGGCCATTGAATTAGGTTAGCAACTGAATGCGAGTGTGACTGTGACTGTGGTGGACGTTGATTCCCAACCACGCCAAGGACTGCAGCGGTTGGCAGTACAGGTGGGATCGATGGAATTTATTTTTATAGTTGATTTTTGATTGCCTAGCTCTAAAGCCAACCTCCTGATGTGAGATAATTCCTTGTTGCTGTTCTTGACGAGTCTCGTTTCGTTCAGGATGATAAGGGCTCTGATTTTAAATCCATTCAGTTTTCTTGAATACCACCGCCAATAATCCAGTCTTCCCATCGACGATCAATGATAAAAGTGGGAGTTCTGTGGCCCCAAATTTAACTCTGCAATTAATCTGGGCAGATTATACTGTCATCATCACTGTGGATGGCGAGACGATGGTTTTCCAGCCGTATATTAGCACTTCCTCCAACATAAAAGCTGAATTTCCAACCATTAATAATAATAACAATAATAAAAAGAATTCGGGAGTCAAAAAAACGAAAAGAAAAATCCAACCATTAAGAAACGCCTGGTTCAGTTTGTTTAGCAATTGGCCGAGGTTATAGTAATTGCCTGGAATTATTGTTATGCTTTTTAAATAATTTTTTATATTTAAATACATATTAATAATATTTTTTTATTTTTTAAAAATAATTTTTACCATCAATTTTAATTCTAAAAACATATTAATTTAAAATTAATAAAAAAATATAAAAAATTAAATTTTTTTAAAATTTTTTTAAAATATAAAAACAAGTAAAATCAGAGACAAATTTGAACAAGACATCGAGAGGATCAGTGCTGATGGCATCCCAAGTTGCCGCTGCCGTGTTTTGATCAAGTACTTCCGTCCTTCATTAGAAAGAAAGAACAAGATTGGAACTTCGCTGCGCAGATTTGACAATTGCCCATACCACTCGGTCGTTGACTCCAAACCTAATTATTATTATATCAAAATTAAGCCTACTTTGAGGATCGAAAAATAATTTTTTTTTAAATATAGTTTTTATAGAAAATAAATAATTATAAAGTAAATTATTTTTAATATTTGATAAAAAATAAGTTTGAAAATAATTTATAGCATTTGACTATATAATAATAAGTTTGATAAAACTAAATTGCAAATTTATTTTTTTAAAATTTATTGAAAGAATGATTAAAAATTCTAAAAGATAAAAAAAGGTTAAAGAATGATACAATTAAGAAAAACAACTATTTTTATAAATTATTTCAAATAAAAAAATACTGATCAAATCTGATAAATTAAAAAAATTAAAAGATGGTGAAATTAAAAAACAAAAATCAATTTTATAAATTATTTTAAATAAAAAAAAACAATCAAAAGATTGGGGATCAATTCTGATAAATAAAAAATATCAATTAAGAAAAGAATAAGAGAAAAACAAATAATAATAATAAAATAAAGACTAAAATTGATATAAAAATAAAATTAAATCAAATTCTAAGAAATGAAATTAGAAAAAAAAAATTATAACAATCAAAAAATTAAGGATGAAATTTTATATAATTAATAAAAAAACAAGATATTTTTTTTTCAACTTTTAAAAAGTATTTTCCACTAAAAATAAAAATAAAAAATATTTTTATGAAAATTAAGTTAAATTTTTCTTTGATTAAAAGTTTTTTCTGTTAATTAATTTTTCTAATAGAAAATAAAAAAAAATTCTATAAAACTACTTTTTATTAAACAAATGAAAGCCTTGGGGATAATATTTTTTCCTTGATCCATTATATATCTAGCATCACCTGGTTTAGTAATTGAGTCAAGGGAAAATCAAACTCGGCTTTAATGGGCAGATGCAAGAGTTGGAGAGAGGTTTGCCCATTTATCACTTGACACGTATTCGGCCTAGTAGTTTTATTATTATTAATTTTAAAATATATGTATAAATTTTATTAATGCATTTGGTTTTTAGATTTTAGTAGTTTTGTTGGGCCCGATCTGCTGTAGATAAAGATTTGAGATGTTAGTAAATTCTTTGTAAGCATTTTTTTTGTAAATAATAGGTGTAATCTCAGAACATATAAAACTAACCTGGTTGAAATCCAATATTATTAAAAACAAATTCAAAAAACGATGTTACCCTAGATTTTGTTTTTAAAAAAATTCTAAACGATTTTGTTTTTTTAAATATATATAGAAAAAATTGAGTTCATGAAGAACTTTTTAAAAATGTCATTAACCTTGAATGTTTGGGGTTAACCATAAAACCTCTCAATCTAATTATTTAAATTAATTTTTAGAGGTTCCACGACATTATTAAGTTGATTTGGCAATGTCAAAAATAACATGAACGACTAATAACAATGTGGATCGGTTTTTAAAAAAATTAGGATAATATATTTTTTCATTTTAATATTGAAACAGAAACATATTAGATTATTCTCAACCAACTAATGTTAAATACCAAATTCATGATCAAATTACAAATCACTAATCTGACTGGTCAATTGTGATTGGGCTTTTATTAGGCTTAGGCTGGATGGAATTCCAGCCTAAATTAAATATTTATCATGGATTAAATTAAAAGAAAATGGCTTGGGCTCTATGCAATGAAATTCAAGACTCGAGTGAAGGGTTATTATAAAAATAGGGACTAATTTGAATAAAACAAAAAAAATTATCTAGCAAGTAGAGAACACGTGACATCATGTGAGAGGACTTGCCTCAATGTTGTGGTGCATGCGACTTTCTTTAGCCTTCAAAAATGACTTTTTATTTTATGTTTCCGGTAGCGTTTCGACGAGGGCTTCCATTAAAGGTGGCTTTCCTTCAATTATATTCCCTCGAGGTTTAATCTTTCGGAAAATAAAACACCCAAGCAATCTTTTGCAAAATTATGTATGAGGTAAAAGGCATAATGTTTTTTCCGCTCTATAAACTCATAGTGAGCTCGTCAAAATAAACTATCACAGTCAAACATTAATAATATAAACATGGAAGAGTCAAATTTTTTTAAAAAAAATCAAGAAAAAAAAAAACAAAAAAAAATGGCGTTGTGTGAAACCACAATCTCAATGAGTTTGCAATTCACAATAAATGCAACTTTAAAAATCCCAGGTCCGTTAGTTTTTCTTAGTTTAATGGTTTTATTTAAAGATTTTATTTTATAGGGTTTTGATTTTAAGGATGGAGTTTTAATAATTTGTATGCTATAACTATCCAGGATGTATTTTTGAATGGTTTTTAACGATGATTTTTCAATAAAAAACTTTCAGGATAAACGCATTGTAAATTGTATTATTTTAAATTTTAAATGTTTTTATTAAATTTTTTTATGTTTTTAAATTATTTTGATATAATAATTTAAAAAATAATAGTCATAAAAGAAAAAAGAAAATGCACAGTAATCTTAAACTTTTTTAATTAGTGTATTTTACTAATTATTGAAAAAGATTTATGGAAATGTCACCATCCCTCGAAGCTTTGATATGGGAAGGAAATAAAATCATGATCCACACATGGGTTTTTGTCACTTTTTGTTTCATTCTAGTGTTCCCTTGACTCGCAAGTTTAATCATCTCTTTACAATCAAGTGTTGTTTTGTTGAATCGTTGCAGTCAAGCAAACAACCAAGAATCGATCGTCCCTCGCAATATTTGATTATTCCATCAACTATCTTGATGTGATTTCTTTTTCTTTGAAAACCCATTTGATTTTTATAACAATCTGCCAAATACCTAGAGTTAGCATTTCGAGATTCAAATCTCATCATTTTTTTTAATTAATGTTGATGTACTCATCAATTTATGTATAACTCAACTAATCAGATAGATTCTAAAATTAATAACCGTGTAAATTTTTATTAACCATTATATCAATAACTACAGGGTTCGAACATTAACTCACAAGAAAAACAAATTTCATCATTTTTTTTTAATTCACACAAGTTGACATGTAGATGTAATTTCCAAGTGTATTCTTATCCGGGACAAAACCCTCATTCATATTATTTTTATTCTTTTTTTATTAACTAGTTTTTTTAAATATATACTTTGTAAATATGTTGTTTAGTTATTAATTTATTCTCTAAATACAAAAAAACATCTCAAACAATTACAAATAAAAAAAGATTATTGATAGTTTAAATTTTTACTTGTTATGTTGTTGATATCGTCTAGAATGTATGGGCATGTTTTGTATAGATATAAAATCATAAATAAAAAAAATATTTTTATTGCATATAAGAATTTAGATACTTCCAAATCATTTCTAATCCGTAAAATATTATTCATTTCTTTAAAGATTGTTAAGTATATGACATGATATCATTTGTATGATGCACTAGATGGAGTTGTGAGACATCATTCCAATGGTGAAGCTTGAAAATATTTTAATAAGATGCATCCTCAATTTTTAATAGAACCACGAAACATATATTTTAAGTTATGTGCAGATGAATTTAATCCATTAAGATCATTTGGAATGATATTTCTCAAAAAGATTAATTTTTTTTTAAAATTAATTTTTTATATTTTAGGATTGTTCTAATGAGGTAATGTCAAAAATAATTTTTTTAAAATAAAAAATATTATTTTAATTTATTTTTAAATAAAAAATATTTTAAAAAATAACTGTTACCCTACTTTAAAACACCATTTTCTTTGTTAACCTAACTACCTTCTTGATTCCGTTTTAACACCTGACAAGGAATCCTTAATTTTCTACTCATGGGACAAATCCATAAAACCCCAGATTTTAGGTGCAACCTAAATATCGTGAATTTGCCATGTTCCCTATATTTCATGAAAAAAATCAACTTCACAATTCACTAAAAATCCCAAAAGATTTAAGGGAGGCATTTGGTTTCTCGTAAGTAATACATTCTCCTCGTCCGTATCCAAAAATCTGAGCGGGATATACGGCCCTTCTCGCTCGCTGCCTCGACGCAAAATCTTTACTCTCTTTTTCATCGGAACGGAAGTTACCTACCCTACCCCTGCGCTTGCGTTCGACTTAAAGTACACCCCGCCGCTTTCTTTACATCACACACATTTATTTTCGTCGCTAGAAAGTGCTTAGAATTATATCAGTTTTTTTTAATTATTTTAAAATAATATATATATATATTTAATATATTATATTAAAACAAACTAAAATCAAGAAAAATAATAATTTAAAAATAAACTTTAATTTTTTTGAAAAGCATGTTTTAAAGCAAAAACAAACATAGCGGGCCAAAGCAAACCTTAATCTTCGCAATACGCCACGTGTTAGTTGCCTTAACACCTCATCCTCCCCTCCCTCAGCCCCAAAGCAGCAGAAGTACAGCAGAACTCAAGAGCGTTAACTCTTCACAACTCCCGAAAATTAGGAGCTGTTTGGCTACCTCTCAATTCCTTTCTTCCCTTATTTTTTATATTATGATGATAGGAACATCTTTCTCAACATTCCCCTAAAATATTCATATGGAACCGTGCTCAGGAATAATCAACCCGAAATGAACTGGGAAGGTACCAAACAATCCTTTGTAAAAGTAAAAGTAAAAAATAGTTTACTTAATTTGAATATTATTTGTATACTTTTCTAATAAATCGAGAGTAATGGTGCTTCGCCTTTTCATTTATTTCTCTTTTTTTCTCAAAATCTCCTCAGGAGAATTCATGCTCTCTGACCCTCACCATCTAAAACCTTCACCTTTTCTTTTTTATTTAATTTATTTTTTAATAATAAGTTCCCTTTTTGTTTTCCGAGCTTTGACCCTCTCTGTGCTTTATTTTATTTTTACAAATACATCTAAAGAACGCCTGTCTCCCTTCTCTCCCCTTCCGTTTCTCTCTGTGACACCACCACTTCCTCTCGCCGGAATCTCTCAATCCGCCACAAAACCGACTTCATCGACCTTGAAGACAGCTCTTCGCTCCTTAGCCTTCTTCTTCAACAGTGATGATAACCGGCTTTGACTTAGTTTTTTTGGTGGTTTTAGAGAGAATTATAGATCTGTAAAGAGCTGGTTTTTTGGTTAGAGAGACAGAGTGAGAGTGAGGGGGTATTGATGTGAAGAGGAAGTAGATGGTATATGATGAACGGAGCTCCGGTGAGCGATCGGAGAGGGAGGTGGTGTTTTCGTAAATATCTTCACATGGAATGGCAGATCTTGTTAGCTACGGTAATGCCGAACGTGACATCGAGCAGGTACCTTTTTCTCTCTTTACCCACGCATGAATTTAATTTGTGTCGAAGTTCGTAATTTTATTTTTGTTTGAAAATTTTCGGGTCTAATTTTTGCTGCTGTTTTATTTTAGGTAGGAAATGCCATCGGTTTTTTTTTTTTTTTTTTGTGAATCTCTTCTTTTTAAATTTTCTTTGGATGCCTATTTGGAGAAATGAAATGGAATGATGTTGCCCTTTTTAATGTTTTGACAAATTTGTACAGAAAAAGTGGTTAACTTGTTGCAAGGTTTGTTGAATTCAATGTAAAAAATTGCATAGAATCATGATGCCCTATTTGAAAGAAAGAGAAAATAAAGGAAATTGCTTCTCTCGTTTTTAGTTATGCATTATCCGAGTTAAATTAGGCCACATATTTGTTTTTGTTATGTTTGGAGTACAGTCATAATGGGCCATAAAATGCCTTACATTTCATTAACATTTTTCTTTTGGGAACCTTTTAGTTGTCTGCGGCTATTTTTAGCAATTGAAGTGGGGTATGAAGGTGCATTTTAGAATTTAGAGGGAACATAGAATAGGGAAGAGAAGTGCATTTGTCTCAGCTTAATACCAAAACTCTATGTGTTATGCCAAGAACAATATTGACCATTGATTTTGGATTCATGATGGGATTAATAAACAATATATTTCATTACATGTATTGAACCAAATCAGTAATACATTCAATGACATTGGGTTGATTCGTTCATTTTGTTTCTCAAACTTGTAAAGGATAAGATCAATTTATAAGACGGGTTGTGGAATAGTTATCCCCGCCGAGGAGATTCAATAATGAGTTAGGAAAACAAGCAATAAAATGCCTCTGAAAATTCTACTTGATAATCTTAACAAGCAGTTGTGCCAAAATATGTGTAAAACAATTAACTAAATTCAAAGATGCCACTTTTTTTTGTTTTTTGTTGTCTTAGTAACATATCGTCCACATGCCAATTGTATCACGCCAATGGTTCATCTTTCTGCATTTTGCAGGCATTAATTGCTTTGAAGAAGGGCTCTCAACTTTTGAAATATGGTCGTAAGGGAAAGCCAAAGTTTTGTCCGTTTAGACTTTCTAATGTAAGTTTGATTCTTGAGAATTTGACTAGGGACACTTCCAGTTTCTGCTCTACTCATTTTCAGTTTAACTGTTTATGGTTAAAAATCACAGGATGAAACAACTTTGATCTGGATTTCAAGTAGCGGTGAAAGAAGTTTGAAGTTAGCCTCAATCTCTAAAATTATTCCAGGACAAAGAACTGTGAGATTTGTTTTTCTTTTCTGAATCTGTTTTGTTTTCCTGTTAGCATAGCATATTTAATGATTCTGCTCCTGTATATTGTGGATAAATTTGTTCTATGTATTTCCTCTTAAATGTGCTACCAGGCTGTTTTCCAAAGATATCTTCGCCCTGAAAAGGACTATTTATCATTTTCTCTTATATACAACAACGGGAAGCGATCCCTCGATCTGGTTGGTGATGAAATTGTGAAGTTGTGTTTTGCTGCTTCTATATCACTTAAATTGTGAATCTTATATGACCTTGCCTTTAGATTTGCAAGGACAAAGTTGAGGCGGAGGTGTGGATTGCAGGCTTAAAGGCAATAATATCCTCTAGTCAAGGTGGGCGCTCCAAAATTGATGGATGGAGTGATGGAGGCCTCTACCTTGATGTAATTCTACCTACTTAAACTTTAGTCAATTTTCACCTCATACTTCCTCCTCTTCCTCTTTCGCTTCCCCAAACCCTATCTGGAATTTGGAGTTGTTCTGTTTCTTTTTTTTTCTTTTTTTTTTTTATCACATTAGTGATGTTATGTTCTTGTTTCAGTGTAAAATACAATAACTATGAATATTGTTCCTGATAATGCTGCTGTGTATTGCCTGACGTGAAAATATCTGATTTCAGGATGGCAGAGATTTAACATCAAATAGTGCTAGTGACAGTTCTGTTAGTATTTCACGTGATATTAGCTCTCCAGAGATTTCTGTCAGTTTGAACCCAAATACTTCTCCGAAGAATTTTTGGCCTGAGAGTTCTCTGCATTCTGATCGGTCACATGTAGCATCAGAAAACACAAATATGCAAGTCAAAGGATCTGGTTCAGATGCTTTTAGAGTTAGTGTTTCCAGTGCTCCCAGCACTTCCAGTCATGGTTCTGCACCTGATGATTGTGATGCTTTAGGCGATGTATACATATGGGGTGAGGTCTTATGTTCTGTTAAGGTTGGGGCTGATAAGAACACCAGTTATTTAAGCACTAGAGCTGATGTGCTTCTTCCCAGGCCTTTAGAATCTAATGTAGTTTTAGATGTACATCAAATAGCCTGTGGAGTCAGACATGCTGCCATGGTCACAAGGCAGGGTGAAGTTTTTACATGGGGTGAAGAATCTGGTGGAAGGCTTGGCCATGGTGTTGGGAAAGATGTTATTCAACCTTGCTTGGTTGAATCTTTGGCAGCGACTACTGTTGACTTTGTAGCATGTGGAGAATTCCATTCTTGTGCTGTTACAATGGCTGGGGAACTCTATACATGGGGAGATGGGACGCACAATGCTGGGCTTCTTGGTCATGGCACTGATGTCAGTCACTGGATACCCAAGAGAATCTCTGGTCCTCTTGAGGGTCTTCAAGTTGCTTCTGTAACATGTGGTCCATGGCATACAGCCTTGGTGACATCAATGGGGCAGCTTTTTACATTTGGTGATGGAACATTCGGTGTCTTAGGCCATGGCAACAGAGAAAATGTTGCATATCCTAGAGAAGTAGAATCACTCGCTGGGTTGAGGACAATCGCTGTTGCATGTGGAGTGTGGCATACTGCTGCTGTAGTGGAGGTTATCGTCACTCAATCAAGTTCCAGTGCTTCGTCTGGAAAATTGTTTACCTGGGGTGACGGAGACAAAAATCGTCTTGGACATGGTGACAAAGAACCTCGACTTAAACCCACATGCGTACCAGCATTGATTGATTACAATTTTCACAAAATTGCTTGTGGACATAGTTTAACTGTTGGCTTGACCACGTCAGGACGTGTTTTCACAATGGGCAGTACTGTTTATGGTCAGCTTGGGAATCCTTATGCTGATGGGAAGGTGCCTTGCTTGGTAGAAGATAAACTTTATGGAGAATCTGTTGAAGAAATTGCCTGTGGTGCATATCATGTAGCAGCTTTGACATCCAGGAACGAGGTTTATACCTGGGGAAAGGGTGCCAATGGCAGGTTGGGCCATGGAGATGGTGAAGATCGAAAAACACCTACTATAGTTGAAGCTTTGAAGGATAGACATGTGAAATATATTGCATGTGGTGCGAACTATTCTGCAGCTATATGCTTCCATAAATGGGTATCCGGTTCTGAGCAGTCCCAGTGTTTGTCCTGCAGACAGGCTTTTGGATTTACTCGGAAAAGACATAACTGCTACAATTGTGGACTAGTTCACTGCCATTCATGCAGTTCCAGAAAAGCAACAAGAGCAGCCTTAGCTCCTAACCCCAGCAAACCATATCGTGTCTGTGATTCCTGTTTTGTCAAACTAAATAAGATGTCAGAACCTAGTAACACTAACAGGAGAAATGCTGGACCTCGCCTTTCCGGTGAAAACAAAGACAGGTTGGACAAGGCTGATTTAAGGTTGTCGAAGTCTACACCGCCTTCAAACCTGGATTTGATTAAGCAACTAGATAGCAAAGCAGCCAAACAAGGAAAGAAAGCTGATACATTTTCTCTTGTTCGGTCATCTCAAGCACCTTCTTTGTTACAGCTGAAAGATGTTGTTTTGTCCACTGCTATTGATCTGCGACCAAAGATTTCCAAACCTGTTCTTACACCATCCGGAGTAAGTTCCAGGTCTGTGTCACCTTTTTCAAGGAGACCTAGCCCTCCACGTTCTGCAACACCTGTTCCAACGATGTCAGGACTTTCCTTCACCAAAAGTATAGGTGATAGTCTGAAGAAAACAAATGAACTTTTGAATCAAGAAGCACTTAAGTTGCGTACACAGGTATGCTGGCTGAAATTCCCACATTAATTAATCACACATTTCTGAATGAATTAAGTTAGGTTTTCTTTTGGGTTGGCTCAATCATTGTTTGGTTTGGATGGAATTTAATTTTGATGGTATGGATCTTGTTTAGGTTGAGAGCCTGAGACAGAGATGTGAATTCCAAGAATTAGAACTTCAGAAATCTGCGAAGAAGATACAAGAAGCTATGGCAGTAGCTGCTGAAGAGTCAGCTAAGTCTAAAGCTGCAAAAGATGTTATAAAATCACTTACTGCACAGGTACTTCTGCTTTACTAACTGTTCATTGCTTCTCTGTTAATGGATTTTCAAACTTCCCTATGATAGTCTCAGCACCTTGATGATGGCACGTGTCACAATATGTATCTGCCTCGGCAAATCTTTAAGAATTTGATGGAACAGAATCTGGAAAAATTGAAAACACTGATTGCCATTAATTTAGTTAGCTTCCCAATTTGTAGTGATCAGATAATATACTTGTTTTTTGTTATTAGTGCCATTAGAATTTTTCATATATTTTCGTAATTTTTGTGTTGTATTTATGATTCTACACTATTAATTCCAGCTCAAGGATATGGCCGAGAGGCTGCCGCCTGGGGTCTATGATACTGAGAGCATGAAACTGTCTTACCTACCAAATGGTTTGGAGACAAATGGCATTCATTATCCTGATACAAATGGAGGGCGGCATTCAAGATCTGATTCTATAAGAGGAACATCTTTGACTTCCCCGACAAGAAGCGACTCCACTTCAATAAATGGAACTCTAAGTATCGCTCAATCATTCCGGGATTCACCTGGAACCAATGGGAGGGATGACCATCTGGCTGCTAGACTGTCCAATGGTGGTGGAGGGGTTCAGCCAAGTGATAATAGTATGTCAGAGGCAATTGATGGGAAGGAACCTTGGTCCCCTCAAGATGGTGATAATGGTATGAAATCTAGGGATTCATCATTGGTTGCTAACGGGAATCAAGTTGAGGCTGAGTGGATTGAACAGTATGAGCCGGGAGTGTATATTACTCTTGTTGCCCTGCGTGATGGAACTAGAGATCTCAAACGAGTGCGCTTCAGGTACTTCCTTATTTCATTTTATTTTAGATACTAATGGCTCACTCATTTTGTGGCTTAGAAGCAGAATAAAATCTAAACAACTGGTTAACATGATGTTGACGATGGGCATTTTTTATAAATCCCTGTCTGGATTTTTTATAAACAATCACAGACCATTTTGAACATGAGCACAGATTGTTATATGGGTTTGAAATCATTTCATTTACATTGGTTACCATTAATTTATCTGTAGTCGGAGAAGATTTGGGGAGCACCAAGCAGAAACTTGGTGGTTGGAGAATCGTGAAAAAGTGTACGAGAAGTACAATGTTAAAGGTTCAGACAAATCATCGGTTGCTGGCCAGGCAGCACGTAGATCAGAGGGAGGCATGTCCTCTTCTTCTATACCTTAGCAACTAAATGTGGGAGGGAGGGAGTCTCGTAACACATTTTCTACCTTCAACAAAGAAGGTTTTAAGGTTAATCAAAGATGAAGAAAGTCAATAGCCTCTTTCTATCCTCTTCTCTTTTTGATGTGATCCTCCCCACCTCTCCCCCTAATTATTTCCTTCATCCATTTAATTTCTTCGGGGGGTATCAACCCTTTACATATCTGTTGTATTGTAGTGTATATAAAAGCATCAATTATGACAATCTAGGCAAGAAAGTTTTTGTCCCTGGCTTTCCAGCCATCCTCACTGAGCTCTTGGGTCCCATGTTCTCTTTATCATGCGTTCTTGTTATGCGTTGATCTGTTTGCAGGAGTTTTCCTCGATGCCTTGCCCTGCATTTTCATTGTTTTAGATTGTTCAAACCAGATCATAGGCAGCACAGAAAATGTCAATCAGCTGTAGTTATCCGAGTTATAAGAGCTTCTAATTGTGGTTTTGGTCATGGAATACCGAACATTAGGTAGTTAAAGTAAAATCTATTGAGTAACAGGTTTTCACAGAACATCATCTCTTGTATCACCCTGGATGTGGCTCTATTGCTGTCCTTTTTAACCCTTGGAACTCTTGTCGGTCGAACCACCTCACGCATCCTAGCCAGATCTCACATGGTTGTAACAGTATGCTTTCGCTTTCGAATCAAAGCTTGTATGGCCGATCGGTACTGCTGAAAGCTTTTTTCAACAGTTTCGTGTGGGTTCAACGGCGAACGAATATCATAAATGGACAGAGCAGTACCTTAGTACGTTGCTTGTGCTTCTATCGTCCCCGTGAAAAAGTTTAACCCTAAGGTCATGCTAGCCATGATGGATGAACAGGAGGGAGGATGGAATGGATAAAATGAGAGGATGAACAGGGACGAAGTTGAAAGCTTTGCAAAACCGTCCTTTCTCCCATCCCTCCTGGTAAAAGCTCTAGAGTCTCTCCTTGTTGGCACATGTTTACTCCTCGTAACCATATTTTACATAATAATAGTATGAAAGCAGGCAACAATTTCCAAAAGGGGGGCTTGTTGAATTTACACACACATACACTAGAACAAGTTCACGACACAAGATGAAAGAAGGTTAAACAAGGGCACGCACACACGTCGTCACGCCACTATTTTGTAATGCGATTGACCTAGAACCGCCATGGAAGATAAAACAAACAATTCTAGAAGGGTGCGCGTGTTCCAATGAAGTTTGATTTATTCACTGGCTAGCAATACATCTACGACATTTAACACGAGACTGAAGTCAGATCATATATTTTATACAAACACTGGTATGATATCTTGTATGAACTCTCTCAAGTCTCAAGAGGAGTTTTGCGAAGGGGAAAAAAGTGGCAAGCTTTATGTCATTAATCAGCCAACCAAATAGAACACGTTGATATCCCTCTACCAAGGAAAGTTTAAAGATTCAGCAAGGGTCCTCCTCCATGTTTAACCAAACCCACTTGAAATTTCCCTCCTTCAGTATCCAAATTTCATTTTTTTTGTAACGACCATTGACTACAGGCTTTCTTCGACGATGACCATTTTCACATGGCCCCTCCAATTCTCCCTCAATTAGGTCATAATAACATGATCGCTGTTTTTTTTTTTATTTTTAAACTAGCATAAACAAATCCATTTTGACCTTTTCTTCTACAAATGTCACCTTTGATAGAGATCCATGTCTATAATGTCATCTTCAAGCTGGATAGTCAAGAATGTCTGGTGCTATATTTACCGTTTAAATCTTTGATCTGCTTCTACAAACACTATCTCATTCTTTGATGTTGTGATCGGTTAATATGATGCCAAATAGATTATAAAATTTGACCAATGAAAATTTACAGAGATGTTTAAATGAGAGCATATCCTGATAGCTATGAAAAAGAAATTGTTTGAGTATTATACATGGTCTAGAAAGTGGAGTACATCTTTGCGGGTTGTAGTAGGTATAGAAGTGTAATGGAGATACGTGCATATAAATCCATATATTAACCTACTTTGAAAATTGAGGAACAGCAGGAGTACTCTTTTGTTGTAGACCAGTGTAGGAGGATGGCTAGGTATGCAGCAGCACCTCATAAAAGAAATCTTTTCCATCAATTGATTGTTATATCAGATCCCTCAAAACGAACATAAAATTACGTCACCTTTACATAACCCTTGAGCGTGCAAGGAAGGTCAATTTGATCAACTGTTCATATCAGCAATGCAATATTAAAATTAATTGATATATTATGAGAATCAGCGAGCTCATCAATTACACAGCACGATCACTGCTGTAATAATAAATATAAAAATAGCAGTGCCAACTTTGTAAAATGGGGTGGATACATGACGGAAGAACAACTACATCCTATCCATGACGAACCAAGAGTAAATAAATAATCAAGCTCAACAAGGTTTAATGTTTGAGAATTCTAGTTAGCAGAAGAAGAAGAAGCAAGGCAAGCATGAAGAAAAGAAACGAAAAAACACACTGCAAGTATGTTACAAATATTTATAGTAAGTGTTTACAAAAAATATTTCCAGTCAGTTTTGAGTTATCATTCTATTCCACCCAGGAACAATATATGTAATTGCGAGAGCTATCTTAAAATATATCCTCCGAGAGAAGGAGAGTTCACACTACATGATTCCCCTGTAGATATACAAGCTTGAGCAATTAATCTTTGCTTTCTCATGATCTTAACAACACTATAACTTCTCCCACGAGACGGGGCCAAACAAAAGAGAAATGCCGACAAGTTGAACAAATAACCCCACCGGTCCCCGTATACTGATATACATACCTTGCTTCTATGAGTAGTGAAAGGATTAAAAGACCGATCAGGTGATCACTTGATTAGCCATGGAGTCTCATTCATGGAAACGACTTTGAACTTTGTAACCCGATGTCATTGTGCCTCTTTGAAGGACCAGATGGTGGGATCGGAATTCCTTTTGGCAAGGAACCCATAAAAGTACTTGGTGATGAATTCTGAGAATTGGGCTTCATCATCTTGAAAATTTGACTCTGCCGCGCGCCATAAGTAGGACTAGCTGAAGATGTAATCAAGAGCAACCATAGAGCTAGAACTAGATGACTCCTCCTGCCCATTTCACCAATCCAAGAGGCAAAAAAGAAAAAAGTGTATAAGAGATAGAGAGAGAGAGAGAGAGAGAGAGCGAGCGAGAGAGAGAGAGAGGGGATTTGGTAAGCTAAAAGGTTTAAAGTGGAGATGACTGATAACTACAAAAACTCATGCATAGGACATACTAGTAATAAATAATTGAGTGTGGTATGTTGGTGATATTGAGAGGGGGGGTGGTGGCTTGTTTGCGAAGGAAATGGATGAAATGTTGAAACAAACAAAGAGGAAATGTGGAAACATGAGGAAGTAAATGCTGTGCTCTGTTTTAGTGTCTTCGGAGATTGATGACAAACGTACACGACCAAGTGAAATAAATAAATAAATTGTGCTAATAATACTCTGCATTTTAAATTTGTTCCGAGAGGGCCTCGGGTTGAACGGGTCCTTAGGAAGTGTGTCTCGAAAGAAAATGCATTTGATGAAACATCAAGGCCAAAAAGGGTGAAAAAAGATTTGGAGAAAAAGAGGGATTTGTCGAGCACAGCTAGGTGCCTGCGTGGGGCCCTGCCATGCTTAATGGCCGCCTTCAGACATGAACTCTTGTGTTAGGTTCCCCAACAAAAACAACATTGAAATCTGTCCCTTTGCTAATCCTTCATAAACCTTTCCAGTAGAGGGTCTTCACGACAAACTTTGAAGGAGAGTGTCCTCCCCATCTCCGCACGTAGTGTACTGTGAGTAACGCCAAATCTTTTGTTTTCTTAATTTAATTGATATGATATTGCACTTTTCTTCGGTGACATTATTGGAGTGTTCTTTTATCTCAATTTGTGAAACAGGGAGGGGAAGGATTCTCAATATAGACAGCGCAGTCAGCAAATTGTCTTGAGGATATTCATTGCTGTTGAATAGAAAAAAAAAGGATTCGAATAATGGGTTCTCCTACCGTTCTTTCTTTCCTTTCCTTTTTCTTTTTTTTCTTGTTGTGAAATTTAGGAAAATGTGCATGAAGATTTGTCTCTTAGAGATGAATAATTACCAATAAACTCTATGGTACGTATTCTTCTTAGATCAATAAGTTCATGTCTACTTATGTTTTCACAAAAAATCCTTAAAATGCATTTTAACTTTTTTATTTGTCCTTTTGCTGTTATAAAATGCTCCACAGCAAGTTTATCATCTAACATTTTAAAATTGTACTCTTTTGTGATTCTTTTTCCTAAAAAAGTTTATAGATTTTTTTAAGATTTAGGATTTATTATCATATAATCTAGTATTGTTTATTTCTATAATCATCATATGAAAAAAAAAGGCTTACATAAGAGGAGCAAATCTGAAATAAAAAAAGGCTAAAAAAATATCATTAATTATCAAATTAAAAAAAAAAACAAAACAAACAATATTTCAATAAAAAACTCAAAACAAAAACCTAAAACCAAAAGAAAAAGAAGCAAATCTAAAATCAAAATATAATAAGAAGAAAAGTAACGTTTTAATGTCGATGAAATTAAAACAATTGAATTTGATAAAAGCCCCCCCAAATAAAAAATAGTAATATACAAAAATGACCAAATGCTAAACAAAAAATTAATGGGGGAAATAACATTAATTGATTTAAGGATAAAATTAAAAAAAAATCAAACATTTGAAAAACAAATCAAAACAAAAACTCAAAATTAAAATAAATATGGTCAGTAACCAAGTAAATTTAGTATTCATTTTCAAATCAAAAGATGAACCCGCCCCTATCTTTTCTTGATAATTACAAATAAGACCAATAAAAAAAGACGAATAAGCCCTAGTTAAAATACATTTGTTTCAAGGGGCAACAACGTAAATTTAATTGGTTTTATAAACAAAAAGACAAAATCTCCCTGCATCAAAGAATTTTCTTTTGTATTTCAAGGCATCTCAGTTATTACACTCTATAATTAAAAAAGAAAGACATCCTAGACCCCAATTAAAATGATAATTTCTAGTTCGTCCTTGTGAAATTACAATTGTACCCCAGAAGCTATTAAAGAAAAAAAAAACAGCAATTACAGTATTCTCATCCACGGTTCTCTAAATATTTGGCCACAATGATTACACCTCTTTAGTTTTTTTTTTTTAATAGGGATAATAAATGGGTGCACTAAGATGGCTCCACATGTTGTACAAAAAGATGGCTTTGGCCTTGTTTATTTCTATGGTGGCAATTTGCTTTTGCCAAAAAATGATTTTTTTTATTTAATATTTTTTTATTAAATTGTTTTGAAGTGTTGGTATTAAAATTAATTTTTTTAAAAAAATATTTTAATGTATTTATAAATAAAAAATATTTTAAAAAACAACTGTATCATAATATAAAACTAGTAGATAAAACTAAGGGACAAAAGTGATTTTAAGAACAAGACTTGTTGAAGCTTGAGGTTAAGGTTGTGAGTTTTTTTTTTTTTTTTCAAACTTTGTAATGTTTTAAAAATTATTTTTTAAAGTATTTTTTGCTTGAAAAGTTATCAAAATAATAATATATTTTAAAAATTAATTTTAACATCAGCACATCAAAATAATTTTAAAATACACAAAAAAGAATTTAAAATTAAAAAAAAGTTAATTTTTTTAAAAGTACAGTTATATAAACAACAGAAGCAAACGCCCACCACGTTGGAAGGGAGATTAGGGGGTAAGTTTTCTTAGGATTGAAAGTTTCGAGTGACTAGTCTGTGCGTGTGCAACTTCTGAACACTAGCTAACGTCGTGGAGGCAAGTGATTCTCTAATTGAGGCTTTTTCTCAACTGACGGGTGTTTTTGTCAATGTCATTATAGCACTTCACCGTTAACCCCTTGTCAAATTTGTCGATTATTCAAACTAGTGTCATTATGCATGCAACCCCTAGACTACAATATGCATGTCACTTGAAACATAACGTGCTCTCTAAAATTCTTCAGAATTGAATCAAGAACATATTCCTTTCTTTTGGTGCCTTTCAAGACCTCCAAAATACCTTTTTTTTTGTGTATTTTTGACCTTTTGCATTGCCTTTCTCAGTATGTTTGGCAACACCTGCCTCTGAAAGACTAAAAATACACCTTCGTCTTTTGTGGTTGGGACTACGCCATGTGAAGGTTGGGTTTTTTTAGGTACGGTCTCTATAAGGCATATGGACTGTTCAACTTGCTAATTTCTGCATGACTTTTTCTTCATTGACTGGTAATTTTGATACAAAATAGCACTACTTTGCGTCATCGGCAATTTTGAGCTCAGGCAATGCCTAGGCCGTCGTCATACCGTGATATATATATATCAGTACCTACCCGTGCTTATATAAGCTCAACATTTGTTGCCGGGAACGTAGGACCGGTGGCATCCACGAGGGAGATGGATGAATTTCTAGCATATCGGGTGTGAGGTTAGGGAGTTAAGATTCAAAGGAGGTTGAGGCTCTAGAGAATATATGGTGCTTGTTGCTATGCTAGCTCACATAACAGTGACCTAGCTAAGCATATATTGAAAATCAAAATAAGCTAGCTACTTGGAATTAATGACAGGACCCATTCCTACTTGGAATGTCTTTCACGTTGCTTACGTTAAGATCCTTTTCAAACAACAAAATTCAATTTTCAGGAGTAATATATATATATATTTTAATTTATATGTATTTTAATTAATTTTATGGATTTTAAAATTAATGATTATATAAACTTTTAATAACTCATAAATTTACGAAACTTAAACTAATAATTTTTAAAAGACAAATTTAAAATCTTACCAGTTAATTTATATCACTCATGATCATGATTAATAAATATCTTTTTTTATATATATCTATAATGTGAAAATAGTGATCTATTTATACCTCTTTTAGAATTGATTAATAAAATAATATTTTTCATTCTAAAAAACTATTTATTAATTTAATAAAGTCTTACTTTAGAATTTAATAACTGAAAGTCCCTTTTCTTCGTTTTTCTTTTCTTCCAAAATTGGTAAAAAAAAACTATATTAAATTATTTCTCGTAAAAGAAAAAATGTAAATGCGTCCAAAATCAGGTTTCGTTTATGTTTTGTTTGCAATTTCACACTAAGTAGAACGATAAAAGTATACGGATTCCATCATAAGATTTGATTTCCATCAATTATATATATATATATATATATATATATATATATATAAAATGCATTTTTAGAAATATTAATTAGAAATATTTAAAAAAAGTAATTATGAAAGTTTACTCTCTTTTTAACTTTTCTGTTCAAACCTTGAGATAATTAATTAGAAATATTTATAAATTCTTATGAATACACAACAAGAACAATCTCAAAAATGCAGTTTTAGGATTGTCCATATGAATAAACTTACAAAATATTAAAACGTTAGAGGACTGATATTAACAAGTAAAGAAAAAAAAAAAAAAAACAGAGAAGGGCAAGAGCTAGCGGATGTGAAACTCGGTCATCGAAGTGCAAATCAGCCACACCTCACAAGGTAGTTCTTAACCCTTTCCTCGTAAAGAAAACGAACATATATAACTACGTATGAAAGCATCCAGGGTTTTTTGATAGCTTAGATCTGAAGTCGAAGGGCTTCCCAGCTGTTTCATTAGCATCCACAGCTGGAAATCCGCCATTTTTTTGTAGCTTCTACCTGGCGCTATTCCATATTAACCTTGTGCAACATGATGATCCAAGAGACTAGCTAGAGAGGCGATTTTCACAACTGATTAGATCATTTATTTTGACTCGTACTATCAGAGCACAAGAGTGGGGTCACGGTGGCCGGCTCTGATGACCAACCAGCTGAAATCTCCATTAATTAATTGGGTGAAAACGTAGAGAAAAACGACTTGGTAAAAGAGAGAAAGTCTCTAAATAAGTGCTGCTGTAATATTAGCTTATTGACATGGGGTCACCTTTTCATGAAGTCAAATAAATAGAGATGGGGACATAGCAGAGAAAATTAAGAGCACCAACAGCTTGATCAAAAGAGTCGTGGTGGCGATTGCAGGGATTGAAGAAAATCACAGGTTTAGGTGATAAGTCAAGAGTCAACAAGGCATGCTAGTCCATCCCTGTATTATTGCAGATGCGTTTTCTTGTTTAGTTGTATTCAAAGTCTCAGACGCATACCACCCGTTTCCTTAGTTAGAACTTTCTTTTGAGTTGAAACTTTTGTAGTGCCCATATTCTTCAAACATCCAATATTGTATTCACTTGTTAACTATAAATTAATGTAGGGGGTTTTACTTTACCCCTCCATCATTATTCATTAAAATAGTATTTTGATTTGTTTTTTTTATCAATATATTTTTTAAATTTAATCTTTAATGTTATGTTTGTTTTTTTTATATTAAGTTATCACACTTTCATAACTAAGATTATAAGTTTAGTAGGTTAATCAGGTTGACTCATATTTTTTTCTTAATTAATTTTTTTTAATTTTATTATTTAATTTTGGATTGCTTGGAAATTAGACTTCATGATTTGTTTTGTTTACTTTTTATTATGCTATTTTGGTCTTATAACCCGATAATAGTTTTTAATGGGTTAACCCAAGTAAACTCGGGTTGTTTTTTATGTCTCATTTTTAATAGATTTTTTTTCAATTTTATCTTACAACACTAGGTTGATTGAAAATTAAATTTTATAATTTGTTTTAATTTGCGATATACGGGTATATATTTGTCTCGTGATCAAGGTCATTGATTATGACATTTTAATCCCTATTAAATCAAGTTGTTTTTTTTTCTAAGAGGTTGTATATGTCTCATGATCAAGGTCATGAATCCTTCAACATTGAATTTTATTTTTATTGGGTTGCCCTCATGCGTCTCATGACCCGGTCGCGGGTTTGATATGTTAACTCAATTGACTCATTTTTTCTGTTTTAATTGATTTTTTAACTAATTTCATCATTTACTGTTGTGTTTGATTGAGAATTAAATTTCATAATTTATTTTGGTTTACTTTTTATTAGGTTATTTCGGTCTCATAACTCTAGAACAATGCTTAATAGATTAACCTAGGTTTACTTGGCTAATTTTTTGTGTTATTTTTTTAATTAAATTTTTTATAAATGTTTTCATTCAACATTGAACCTGGCATGGGTGATTGAGAATTGAGTTTAATAATTTATTTTGATTGACTCTTTACAAGGTTATCTTTATCTCATAACCAAAGTCGCGGATTTAGTAGGTTAACCCGAATTAAATTAAGTCATTTTTTTTTAGTTTTTTCCATGAGGTTATTTCGATCAGATGACCCAGGTCATGAGTTTGGTGGATTAACTCAAGTTGTTTTTTTATATATATTTTTAATTAATTTATTTTTATTCGATTTTTTTCCCATAGGGTATCTCGGGTTATGTTAACCCCAGTTGTTTTTTTAATTGATTTATTTTTTAATTTTATCTTTCAACATTTATTTGATTAAGAATTAAACTTCATAATTTATTTTGATTTGCTTTTTATAAGATCATCATAGTCTATAATATGAGGTGCAGATTTGACATATTAACCTGAGTTGATCCAAATCAATCTAATAGATTGTTATCTTAATATTAAAAATAGATGTAATCTTAAGTTTTATTTTTTAGTTAAACTATATTTTTACGGGTTGTATGAATTGTTTTTAGACTTAAAAATTCAATCAAGTTATATCGAATTAACCCTTATATAATGGAAAATATTTTTTCTGCTAGAAAAGCTTTTTTAGGAATATTTAAATATTTTTTTATATTTTTAAAAAAAAATTATACCCTATTCCAGCATAGCTCGGGTAAATAATACAGTAACTCTATTAGTTATAGCTTATTTGTACAAAAAATAATAAACAAACAAACGCATATGATAATGAGAACAATATCATCCAAGACTCGTAGAAATAGTTTATCAAGTCTCTCTCTCTCTAGATATATATATATATATATATATATATATATTAACTAATTCTATGAATTTTAAAATTAATAATTATATAAATTTTTAATTAATTCTAAAAAAATTTAAATTTATAATTATTTTAAAAAAACAAATTCAAAAGTGATTTACCTTATAATTATTAAGTGCAGATTTTTACGTGGCAAATGAAGGCAAAAAAGTCTACGTACCCCTGTCCTCATCATGAAATAAACAATCTTTTGAGTAGGCGTACATATTTAACATGATATAACCTGTGATAAAGCCTTCTTTGCCGGTGCTGACCAAACATAGATTAATAAAAATTTAAATTTTTTTAAATTATTATTTTTATATTCTTTTAATATAATGATATTAAAAAATAAAATAAATATTATTTAATATATTTCTAAATAAAAATTAAACATTTAAAAAATTATTATTATTATATTTCCACCCACAAAGTTGAAAAACACCTCCTTAGAATAAAATAATGATGCAGTTCACACTTCGACTAATGAAAACTCATAAGCATATTTCTTTTTCTTTTTTTTATGTATTTCTATCTTAGCCTTATTTCTTGGTGGGGTTATTTCTCTTGAAAGGAGACATTTATCTTTGTATTATTTTATAACAAATGGAGGAACCGGTGAAATACTTGAGATCATTTCTTAATCGAAATACTAGTAAAGCTTGACTAATTCTATCCAACCGTGTCAAAATAAAATAAAAAATGGTTAAAATCCTTGAAACATTGAAAATACCTTCTAATAAAATTATTATATACAAAAAAAAAAAAACATTGAAGGGAGAAAAATAGCTTGGACTTGGAGACTTGAAGGTGGCAAGGGACCACCGAAAGGAGAAGAGCTCCACCACTTATCCACAACCTGCTCATCCGTCTTCCACGTCTGTTCAATTCCCCACTTCCATCCTTTTTATTAAAAGAAATGGCCATGCCAAGAAAACAACGACGTTACCCTTTGACTCCTTCTTCCCCTACAAATCCCCTCTTCCCTCTCCTCCAATCTTTGCCTCTCTCTTTCTTTTTCTCTAAAGAAACAAAAATGGGGAGAGACGAACTCTGCATAACCGTACCGAGTCTTTTTCACTGTCCGATTTCTCTCGACGTAATGAACTCTCCCGTGAGTCTCTGCACCGGCGTCTCATACGATCGCTCCAGTATCCAACACTGGCTCGACTCCGGTCACGACACCTGTCCTGCCACCATGCAAGTCCTCTCCTCCAAGGACTTTGTTCCTAACCTCACTCTCCGCCGCCTTATCAACCTCTGGACCTCCTCGAACTCCTCTCCCTCTACTGCAGATTTGGAAGAGAAGGTTATGGCTTGGATTGAAGAAATTAACAACGCAAAACCCGAGAGGTGTTTGGATTCGATTGTGGAATTTGCGAGTCGTGGAGAGGTGAACCGAAGTCTTTTGGCAAGTTTTGATGGTTTTTTGGAGACTATCGTTGGTGTTTTGAGCATAAATGGCATGCAAATTCGTGTTTTGGAGTCGGTTGTCAGGATCTTAAGTTTAATTTTGCTTGAAAACGGAGTCAAAGAAAAATTGCACAAACTAATCCTCAAATCATCTTCGAACTCGAGTTGTTTACCTTCATTTATTTCTATTCTGCGAAATGGGAGTTTAGAGTCCAAGATTGCATGCTTCACTGTTTTAGAATCAGTCACTACAAACAACGAATCAAAGCGATTCATTGCAGGAGTGGAGAACAACTTCTTGCCTGTTATAATTCATCTCATCAAAATAGATAACGACAACCAAGAGTTACACGACGTGGTTTTATCGTTCTTGATTGCGGTTTCTGTGACTCGCTCCATCAAGTCGCAGCTGGTTCAACTCGGAATCGTCGACGTTTTATCTAACATGATGTCGAGCAAAAACGCTGCCATTTCTGTCGTGGAGAAGTCACTGAAGATATTGTCAATAGTTTGCACGTGTGCGGATGGACAGTCAGCGCTAAGCGGTGACCAGAAGTGTGCGGGGGCAATAGTGGAGAGACTAATGAAGGTCTCAAAAACGGCAACGGAGGATGCCGTGGTGGTGCTGTGGAGCATGTGTTGTTTGTTCAGGGATGAGAAGGTGGTGGAGAAAGTGGCGACGAGCAACGGAGTGACAAAAGTATTGCTGGTTATGCAAAGTGAAGTAGGGGAAGGGAATTGTGTAAGGAGGATGTGTGGTGACTTGATCAAGGTTTTGAGACTTAGGTGTAAGAATGTTGGTGGATTTAGTGGGGCGGTGAGCTATGAGACCAAAACTACACATATCATGCCTTGTTAAATCTTGATATGCTGACGATGTTGTTGATCTCTAGGGGTTTTGTGGATTATGTGTAATTAGGAGTTTTTTTCTCGACATGAACAAACACATGAAAAGATGAAAGACTCGATTTTCCACCTTGTTAATAGAATTTGAACTTGTAGCTTTAGCTTCGTGTCTAATGAAAATTTACTCAGTTACATGATTTTATGGTATATTTTTCCTTTTTCAAATCAGATAATATATATATACCATCTAATTGATACAGTGTGGAAACAGAACAAAAGAAAGAAGGGATAACACCATATCGAGTAGTTCCATCCCATATTTTGCAACTACTTGGCTTAAGATGCCTGGAGAAAGAAAGCACTTTATGTTTTTTTTTTTTTTTTTTAACAACATATCCTTTGTTTTCCAGTAATTATTTTGAGAAAGCATTTCGGCTTCCTTTCTTTCACTGGTGTTTTTTTTTTTTTCAACTTGAAGTTGTTGCTTGGCATCTTTGTGATGGTTTACAGGGCGAAGAAAACTATTAATCAAAAACTTGTTGAAACTGTTTCTACAATTATTTGGATGAAGATTGATTTGCGTTTTTCTTTCTTGACTAAAAGATTATTTATTAACCAAAGTACTGTGGGTTTCCAATGATGCACTCTGTCCGGGTGTTTGGGAAGGAGGATTCGTAGAAGCAAAATGATTTCCAAATAAATAAATCATTCTAAAAGTCTGTGAAAACTGATCTTGCAAGTGATAATCAATGAATTATAGATCCCCCAGGAGTATCAAGTAAATGATGGGAAATGTTGGTTTCGAATATCATACATACACGTAGTTAAAATAATAAAATGAATTTATTTGTAATTTTTTAAAATACTGGTAAATAAATATAAAATTGTTTAGAGATTTATTATCTAAATATTTAACCTTTTTTGATTTTGAATAATTTTATAAAAATTAAATTGTCACAAACAATAAGCCTTTCAATTATCCGGTCTTTAATGGTAATCCATATTAACCACCAATAAAAAATGTTCTAAATTTTTATTTAAAAAATAAGGATTGCTATACCTAGAATATTAGCTTTCTATTTTGTAACACTTTTATACCGATCAAGTCAACTGGATCATATTGAAAAACCTCTTACACTGTTTAATTTTAAACTCGATCTAAGTTAGGAGTCGGATCGAGATGTTTTTTTTTGTTAATTTCATCAATTTTTTTTGTCAATTTCACTCCTAATTTTCTTACTCGGTCAAGTCAACTAGGTCATGTTAGGACAACTCCCACGTAATTTAATTTTAAATTTAGGTTAGTTAAGAGTGGAGTTGGAAGGTTTTTTATGTTAATTTCATTATTTTTTTCTCAATTTCATCGTTATATTTTTTTATAGTTCTTTGGAATGTCTTGATACCAGTAAAGTCAATTAAATCGTATTAAAATAACTCCTACATGATTTGGTATTAAACCTGAACTAAACAAGGGGTCAAATAAGATGATTTCAAGGTCAATTCGCTAAGCTGAACTCAATAAAAATACATAATAATTCTAAATAAACTAGATATTTTTTTGTTATGTTCAAGAAATTTTATTTTTTGATCCAACCCGCGTTGTAGTGTGAAATCTAGCTTGTTTTTTTTATGACTTGGACTTGCTCAATTAATATCAGTGAAACCTTAGATGGAAAAACAGTAAGCGAAACCTTTTATAGTAGAGGTAGGAATGATGACATGCTTCTTCTTCTTCTTCTTCTTATTGTTTTTTTTTTTTTGCCAAAGTTGTAAAGTATTGGCAAGATCATTCATTGGTACTTTTTCCAAGAGGGTGTTGGGTACATGTGTACATGCTAAAAACAATTTATGTTTGAATGTCAAAATGATCACATGCATGGATCAAGTAATACATATGTCTTGGTGAAAGATGAAAAGAAAATGGTAAGCAATAAGATCTCATCAAGCATTTCATATTCTCACATTTATGTTGCACACACATACATACATGTTATATTAGGTAAGTATCATGTCGAAGATGTATGGGCATGTAAGAGATAAAATGGAGACATAAATAAACAAATCATCTTATCTCCTTCATTATTTGGGAAACATGACGACTTTTGTTTGGGTTTCCACACACGAGGCTGCATTATTTTTCAGCCTCTTAAGAATGTAAATGGGTCTCCTCTTTGATGGGTTGTGAGGCATGGAGGCTGAGTAATTGAATGTGGTTGTTGCCCTTCGACTTCTTGGATCCTTACAAAAAAAGTCCACTTGTAGGAGGATCAAGGGACTTCTGATGTAAGTTGGCATTAATGGAGGTGGAGGAAAATCTTTTGAAGTGGTGAACCGTGTATTCTAGGTATCTCTCTTTTCATATTCTTATTTAAATTAGCTCAGTGCGGTTGACGGGGATTAGATATACAATTACTTTGTGAGGTGATTATTTATAGAAGAAAATCAGAATCCTTTAACGCCTCCTTGGAAAGGGAAATGTAAGGTGTCATCCATGAACTAACGGACATTTCTATTCCAATATGAATACTCGAAGGCCCACAAATAGAAATCCTGAGTCATGACATGACTCCTGAGCCCAAGGTGTGAACCTCAGGCCTAAAAAGACAAGCATAGATCCGGGGAGCTGTCCTCCTTCTCCTCCTCCTGCTACAATTACAGGAGCCTATCTTTGAAAAATTCTTATCTTTTTTATGCCTTTTTCATTTTAATAACCTATCTTTGAATCTTGCCTTTCATTAATAAATGTACTTTAATTGACCATTATTTGTGCCTATAAAGGTGTAATAAAAAAGAGAGTAAAAGGGCTAAAAAAAAATAAAGACAAATCATTATGGCAATCTATAATCAATTGTTCCTCGGTAAACAATGACATAAGAAACTAGAATATTTCTTAATGAATGAGCGGGGTTACAAAAATAATGGTTTAATGACATTAAAAGTCCATCTAGTATCATTTCTTTATATATATATATATATATATATAAAATTTCTCTTCCAATTTTAAACTATTAAATTTTTATGATTTGGTTTGATGGGTAGTAAACATAATTATTAAATTCGACCTGGGCCAACCCTGAAGTTGACTTGGTCAAGGAGTTAAGTCTTGGGTTATATTAGTTGACCTAAAAAAATAAAATAAAAATTATGTTTGAGGTTTAAATATCTCATATTGTAAATTTTTGCAACAATATATATGGATGTAAGCTATAACAAAAATTTGAGGCATACAATATAATACAATAAACAACTATAAAATCAAGAACCAACAAAATATCAAAATGATTGAAAAAAAATCAAATAAAAATAAATTATATTGCTTACTTGATAATCAATTGATAAAATTAAAAAAACAAAACATATGCAATTGATAAAAATAAAAAAGAAAGAAAGAAAGAAAGAAAAATAAAATAAAAATAGGTCTAGTCTCTCGGGCTAGGAAGACCCAAAGTTCCCGAGCCTTTAGAAAATGGCCTAGATGTGCGGGCTTGGAGCAGCCCAAATGCTTGGACCTTATTTTGTTTTTTTTTCTCTTAAGGGGTGTACAACTGGTCGTCCACTCCTTAATGCTTTGAAAAAAATAGTAGGCGATGCATTGCCTGTATTGCTTAAATTTTAGCAACCTTTAGTTACTGAAAAATCGAACTGGTGTATTTAAGATCAAGAGAAGCTTATTTTCGACAATATTTTGACCTGAAAAAAAGTAAAAAAACACCTTAAACACCTTGTTAAATCCACAATCAACCTGAAAAAAAAAACATCTTGTATAAACTTTGGCCATCAAAAGAAACCCATTAAAACCAAAACCACATGTTTTTTTTACTGAAATTTGTATCAACTAAGACTTTCTCTCTCATATCTTAAATAATAAACCAAAAAAAAATATAAGGAAAATGATGTTTGTGACCAAAATTGAATCTCATAAATTGTTAAGGATTCAAAGTTTATAATTCTAAAAGTTAGAGGACCAAAATGTATATTTAGTCTCAAGTTTAGAAAAAAAACAAATCTTTTTTATGATTTTTTCATTTTAATACCCTATCTTTGAATCTTGCCTTCATTAATAAATATGCTTTAATTGACCATTATTTCTGCCAATAAAGGTGTAATGAAAAGAGAGAGTAAAAAAGCTAAAAAATAAAGACAAATTATTATGGCAATCTACAATGAATTGTTCCTTAGTAAACAGTGACATAAGAAACAATATTTTCCCTGTATATTTTAGAATATTTCTTAATGACCGAGTGGGGTTACAAAAATAAAGGTTTAATGACATTAAAAGTCCATGTAGTATATATATATTTAAAAAAAAACATTCTCTTCCAATTTTAAGCTATTAAATTTTTATGATTTGGTTTGTTGGGTAGTAAATATAGTTATTAAATTCAACCTGGTCTAACCTCAAGTTGACTTGGCCAAGGAGTTAGGTCTCATGTTATATTAGTTGACCTAAAAAAATAAAATAAAAATTATGTTTGAGGTTTTAATAACTCACATTGTAAATTTTTACAACAATACATGTGGATGTAGGTTATAAAAAAATTTGAGGCATGCAATATAATACAATTATCTCATATCAAAAAAGTTAAGAAACAATTGATATGAATGTAGGTTTTTAAAAAATGAAGTTTAGTATATCTATTCCGCATCGAAAAAAAAAAAATTCATTTGAATATAGGTTATATATATATAATTATTCACATCAAAAAATTATGTGAGGCATGAAGTGTATTATAGTTATCTCACTTTAAAAAGTTAAAAAATAATTCATGTGGATATAGACTATTAAAATAAAAATATGAGGTTAAGTACTCATAAATTAATTTTACAACTTTTTTCAGATTTATTATATATATAAGTTAAGTCTCATCTAGGTTACACTAAGTTACCTGGATTTGACTTCTTCAGGTTTTCATTGTTTAAGACTCGACCAAATTCCTAGATTACATGGGTATGCATTAAACTGTCAGGCCAAATTGAATCTTATAAATATGGTAGTAAATGTCCTTTTATTTATATTCAAAATTAATTTTAAGTTAATTTTGATTTAAAAAAAAAAGATATATGAGAGCTTCTTAGAGGTTCTAATTTTAGAAACAAGAAAAATTGAATAAAATTCTAAAAAAATATTGTTTTAACAACTTTTTATTTATTCATTTTTCTATGTTTAATTTGTTATGGGGAAATTTGGGTTTGATTTAAAAAATTTCGTGAGCAACCACGCCACGAAAACCCTAATCATGATTTTTAAATTTTGTCCCCACAGCAAGTCAGCAACTTCCTGGCTAGTTCTACAAATGAATCCCCCTATTTTCAATCTCAGCTTTCTACAGCTTAATCCACGTGCAGGGAAAGGGAACCTAAAAGACATTGATAACTTGTGGCCAAGCATTATTTGTCTCCAACTTGTTGAAGTGAATATCATTTCAAGAGAAAACTATCGAGCCATCTTCAGTTCATCATTCACAAAGCCACAAGCTCTGCTTTGAATAGCTCATTGCCACACCTTGCACTGCAAGTTACCATTTTCTATACGAGAAGGAAGCCGATGAGCTAGCAAACATACAAATTGATGGTTATAATGATTTCATATCTCGACATACAAATTAGCTTGAATTAACTTGAATCGATCAAATATATTGTTGTCGTCTTAATATTTTTATATATAAAAAATCATATTAAATATTTATTTTGAGCTAAATAATTGTTTTATTAGTTATTTAAATTGTTTTTGAATATGTTAAGTCAACTGAATCAATCAAATTAATCCTTGTATAGTTTTAAATTTGTGTAAATAAAATTAGTAACGCCTAATTTTTTTTATGTTAAAAAAACTAATCTGACCTATGGATGTAAATTTCTATATGAAAACTTCAGCAAGCACAGAACCCAAACGTCCAATAACTTATTATTGTGATGAAGCATTTGTCTCTAAAATGGTGAAGATGGAAGTCGATATCGATTCAGGAGAAACCTTCAAACCGTCCAACAAATCATCACCTACAACCCTATAAGCTCAGCCTCTTGGACCGGCTCATCCCTACTACTTTTGCCGCACTTGCGATTTTCTACTCCCAAGACTGAAGCCAATAATTTTGACGTCATCCAAACCTCCGCTCATTTACAGACTTTCCCTCTCAGAAACGCTTAATCTCCTCTATCCATTTTCAGGTAGGGTGAGAGATAACATCTATATTGACTGCTTTGATGAAGGTGTGCCTTTTGTGGAAGCCCGAGTCCTTCTTGCCATGTCTGAATTTTTTGAACATCCAGAAATCGAGTCAATATAGATGTTATCTCTGTTAGCTTTCAAGTGAACACATTTTTACGCGGCAGAACGGTAATTGGTGGGCGTATATCTCGAAGTCCACCCTGATTATCCTTGGGTGGAGTGTGGGCTGCGATTATCCTTGGGGGCATAAAATAGAACAGTCCATCCTGATTTTGCCAGGACATCATCCATCTTTCCACCAACAGATTCTTTCATAAAAAGTAGGATTCTACAGTTGAGGCGAGAGCGTCTTAAGAAGATCTTTGTTTGATCACAATTCACTTGCCACACTGAAGCAAATGGCAAAAGGGAATTGTGAAGCTGCACCAGGCCATGTTGTAGCACTGTCTTGTTTCATCTGGAAACATTTCATGGCTTCTTTTAGAGCTACAACAGGCTCCTCAAGGCCATCCGTTTTATGACAAGCAATGAACATGCAGAGCAGCTGACAAGGTCCATTTGGTAATACGGAGATGGACATATGGTTGCATGAAATTGACCGACATATTAAGTGAAGCTATTGCGAAACTTGATCAATGGTTACTTGGAAAGTCACAAGGAGACTACGGAATTCAAGATGTTTCAAAAAGCATAAGCATGCTAGAAGATAGGCTTATTGCGGAAAAAATAGATAGGCACTCCATCACAATTTGGACTAATATTGGTGTTGATAATGATAGTCTTGGAGCCTTGAAGCCTGTTTGAAATTTGGATTGGGGCTTTTGGGAAAGTTGGTGCTGCGCTTATGAATTTCACTATTTTAATTGAAACAAAAAGGAGTAGAGGATTTGAGGCATGGATCATTTAAGATGAAAAATAGAGGCTATATTGGAGGAAGATCCTGAATTCCTAGAATATGCAACTCCGAACCCCAAAATTTCAAGCAGCAGAAATTGCCATGCCAGGGTAAAATGACAGCGGATCTAAGAAAATGATTGATGTGCATGTAATAAAAAGGTAATGCAGAAAGCCAAAAAGAGACGACAATTACGATGATAATAATAATAATAATAAAGGGAAATATTATTAGTGAAG
This sequence comes from Populus alba x Populus glandulosa, assembly GCA_033617975.1. Classification (NCBI taxonomy): domain Eukaryota; kingdom Viridiplantae; phylum Streptophyta; class Magnoliopsida; order Malpighiales; family Salicaceae; genus Populus; species Populus alba x Populus glandulosa. The sequence goes on along the minus strand of CM066147.1, from coordinate 18,710,744 downwards.
CCAGACAAGGCATTGGTTTCCTTGTCTTAGTCTCCATGTTTGTATGTGAAATTTGTAGTCGGATTCAAATGTTTTCTTGTGCAAAATACAAAAAAGAAGCTTTAACTCCATTTTCATACAAGATAATGACCAACTGTAAGGAACAACACCATTCTCTAATCTTAAAACCTAGTTAGCACAAAGTAGAAAAATGATCCTTATTACTGATAGTAACATCTCAAAAAAGAAGCAGCAACACCCTTGGATGTTTTTCTATGGTTGATTTGCTGTAACAAAACAATCAGTGCAACTCTGAATGAGTTGCTGAATTTCTCATAAAGAAAAAGATCAATTTAGCCGTATGAAGATAAAGATGTGCATCTAATAAAAGTAATGCCCACACTGCAGATGATTGGCTTTCTTCTAGTTACTGCTGCTTCTATGTGATTTGACAAGCTTCCAATTCTGTGAGTTATAATTAGAGAGTAAAATAATACCATTCTTAAGATCTCACCTTACAGCTTAATTTTCGCAAATGTTAGTTATAGGACATTTTATAAATAAAGCAATCGTCATTTGGTATGATTAAAGAAAGACTTCATTCTCTATTCTCACATTTGCTCAAATCTTTTCATTAAAAAAATAAATCAATAAATGCATATAACCACACAATCTCTATTCAGGTTATCCACAATAAAACAAAGAGAAACAAATTAATCAAACAATGTGTAAGTAAAGTTGCCTAAAGCATTCCTTTCTAGTTTCTAGCAACTAATAGTATGAAAAAAGCATGAGTAAACTTGCCTAAGGCTATTCCTTTCTAGTTTCTAGCAACAACATTCCACAGTGTGTTTCCATTCGGAACATGTTGCTATTGCAATTAGATTCAGCCGGTAGCTCGGGTTCCACTAAAAAATATCATTGGAATAAAATGAAGTTTAAAAAGGAACAGCGTGCTCAACTAAATCACAGGTATTTGAGTGAAAAACTAACAAAAAGAGAATAATAACAAAAAATAGTTCGGTAGGGGTCCTGTACAGTAAGTAGCTGATGGTAACAAAACAGTATCTTCCATTGTATCTTCAAATTTTACATGCATTCCAGTGGTCAATTGATAAATCACCAGCAATAAAACTTAATCACTTTACTATCACACCGTGAGCATGTGTGGCAATCAATTAAGAAAATAAGTCAACAAACAATGAAAGTGGATTCACTGGTGCTCGCGCAAGAACTTTAAATCAGTATTGCAAGCACAATATCTTTCGTGCTAATATTAAAAGATCAACCATGTTGAATTTTCTTATGCCAAGTGTGTACAGATGCAGAAACAACAAATAGTTTACAACCATTTCACCTAGAGAAAAAGCAACCAACGAGAAAAACAAGGGGCAAGAATTACCAGCAGCAATGGCAATCAATCCCCAATTCACAGCCACCAATCAAGTAGGAGCAGCATCCAACTCGCGCAACTCCTTGTGCCTCAAGTACCGATGCAGGATAGCAAGCCTTGCCGTCTCAAAAGCAAAGTATCCCAAAGCCGAAAAGCAAGCACTATGAACCACTCTAGGACCCATTCCCCTAGTAAAACCAACCCACCCTTCCTCCGTCAAAATCTGCTTCACTGTTGCCGAAACACCACTATACATTACAGCTGCAGCCTTATCCACAACGTCCTTGTTCATTTGGGTCATCAACCTGGTCTTAACCACATCAAGTGGTGTGGTTAAAGACGCTGAAATAGCCCCAGCCAGTGCCCCACAGCTCACACTTTCAATTGGCAGCAAACTGTTCTTTTTAGTCTTAGTCAAAACAGCAGCTTTTAAATACTCGAATGAAGAATAACTCAACACACCAGCAGGCAAATTCCTTAACAAAGTAGCAGAATACCCTGCATAAAGACCCAAGATACCATCTTTTTCCAAAATTCTCAGCAAAACTTCCCAAGATCTCCCCTTTGCACCAGCTTGCATTTGCTGCGTAATCAATTCTTTAGGCACCATTATTGCTGATGACACAATATTGCCCATTGCACCAGCAGTTGGAGGGATAAGCACGGATGGGTACTTCTCAAATTTTGACAAAATTGATTTACCAAACTCACAAGTACCAAAATACACGGCTGAAGATGCAGTAGAACCCACAATAACAGCAGATACACCACTATAAAACCCCAAAATCCCTTTATCTTGAAAGGTCTTAATCACAGCATCAAGTGTATTTTTATAAATCTGAGATGCACCCTTTGTTTGCAACTTCGTTTTAATTGTATCAAGCGGGTGCAGACACACATAAGTAAATGCACCAGCTATGCCGCCGCCACCTGCTCCTATAAGTGCTCTCTCAAAAACAGAGAGGTTTTTCATTAAAGATTGGACTTTGGGGCTGTTTCTTGAGGTGGTTTGGAGCCATTTTGGGCTTTTTGGTGCGAAAATCTGGGAATTTAAGGAGTTTGAGGCAAATGGGAGGGTGGTTTTATTGCGGGTTTTGGTCGGTTTTTCTGGGTTTTTAATCAATATAAGAGAGGAGAATTGAGTGAAGAGGTTAGTGAAGTCAGTTTGGATTGCTGGGTTGTGGTGATTTTGAGAGTTTGGAGATGGGAGGCCTAGAGATGCACACAGATTTGCCTCCATTTCTGTCAGGGAAAAAACACTTCTTTAGCTACCAGCCTCTCATCCTTTCGAAGGGTTTTTTGGAAGCCAACATTTACATGAGAGACCACAAACGGTGCCGTTAGAAGAAGGCACCAACGCACCGGCTACTACCAAAAGGCGGCCCTTTTCTTGTGCCACTTATTTTAAGCCCACAGCATTGCAAGTCAGAAAACAAGCTCAAGATAACAAAAAGAGACTACAAGGCCAATGACTGATAATCCCAAAGGAAAGCCCATTCACATTCTTTATATACACTTTGATCCTCTGCGAACTGCAGGTCTTTTCCCTCCAAATTCTCCCAGGCCAAGAGAAACAGACCATAGAATCAGATAAGCAAGAAAGATTCAGTTTTGGGTTCTCAAATCTTCTGTTTCCAGATAAGCAAGAAAGATTCAGTTTTGGGTTCTCAAATCTTCTGTTTCCAGATAAGCAAGAAAGATTCAGTTTTGGGTTCTCAAATCTTCTGTTTCTTGCAAGAGCAACTTCTCTATATCCAACTATCAGATAATCATATCTATGATTTCAATGCGTTCGTTTTCTTTTCTTTGTGTCTTGCTCTCCTTCTTTCTCTTATTTGACTTCAGCTTTCCCTCTCTTTCCGTCTCTTTCTTGCCAGATAGAAATATTACTCTCTATGGTGATGCACATCTCAGAAACAATGCCATTATTCTCACTCAACAACACACCTGCCCTGCTTCATCATCGTCATCGTCATCATCTTCTAATGGGGTTGGGAAAGCTCTCTACCTGTACCCAATTAGGTTTCTTGATCCTTTAACTAACACAACCGCGTCTTTCTTTTGTCGATTCTCATTTTCCATTATTCGATCACCACTTTGTTCTTCTGGTGATGGTATGGCATTCTTGATTACCTCTAATGCTGATTCTTTTAGTCTCTCAAAAGGGTACATGGGTCTTCCAGGACCAGCCTTAAACCCTCAAGATTCATTCATTGCTGTGGAATTTGATACAAGTTCTGATCCTTCGCTTGGTGATATAAGTAGCAATCACATTGGAATTGATGTTAACACAATTGTCTCTTTTGCTGCAATTGATGCTGTGTCAGTAGGGATTGATATACAAAGTGGGAGGCAGATCACGGCTTGGATTGAGTACTCAGATTCATCCAAGTTGATTCAGGTGTGGGTCAGTTACTTTCACGTCCGGCCACCAAGTCCTATTCTTGTGGCTCAGGTTGATCTCTCTGAGAGTTTCAAAGAGTACATGCATGTCGGTTTCTCTGCTTCGAATGGTCAGGGTTCAGCAGTTCACATTGTTGATCATTGGTGGTTCAAAACTTATACGACTCTCTCGTCCGTGACACCTAGAGATACAAGTGAAAAGGGGGATTGTTTAATGTGTTATCCAGAGAATCCAATGTACAATTACGGGCCCGGTACTCAAAATGGATGGAAAAAACAGCTACTAGAAATGGCTTTGGGATTGGGAGGTTTGGCTGCATTTACCGTCTCCATAACTGTAGTTCTTTTTGTAATAATCATTTTCTTTGCGATAAAGAAAGGAAAGGGTGTTGGCGGAAGAACTAAAGAAGGCCGAATTAATAGAGTACCAAGAAGGCTGTCAATTAATGAGATTAGGACAGCAACAATGGGATTTCACCGAAGCAGAATTATTGGTCAAGGCGCTTCTGCTACAGTTTTTAAAGGGTATCTGTCCTCTTGTGGATTAGTGGCAGTTAAGAGGTTTGATCAGGCAGGGATTGAATGTGCTCGCAATCCTTTCATCACTGAGTTTGCAACAATGGTAGGTTGCTTAAGACATGAGAACTTGGTTCAGCTTCAAGGATGGTGTTGTGAGGGAACGGTATTAGCTCTAGTCTATGAATACTTGCCCAATGGTAGCCTTAACGAAGTGCTTCACAAGAACTCCAGCTCTGCAATTTTTCTCTTGTGGAAGCAAAGATTAAACATAGTCCTTGGAGTTGCTTCTGCTCTTTCATATCTACATGAAGAATGTGAGAGACAGATAATTCATAGAGATGTGAAAGCTTGCAACATATTTCTTGATGCAGAGTTCAATGCCAAGCTTGGAGATTTCGGTTTAGCGGAAGTCTATGAACATAGTTCTGTGATGAGAGAAGCTACTATACCAGCTGGGACAACAGGATATCTCGCTCCTGAGTATGTTTACTATGGTGTTCCATCGGTGAAATCTGATGTTTACAGCTTTGGTGTGGTGATGCTAGAAGTAGCCACGGGAAAAAGACCTGTAGATGATGATGGTGCAGTGCTGGTCGATCGGGTATGGAGCTTTTGGGAGATAGGGAAACTGATAGAGGCTGCTGATTCAAAGTTGGTAGGTGTGTTTAATACACTGGAGGTTGAGAGGATGCTCATGGTGGGACTTTCTTGTGTGCACCCAAATCATGAGAACAGGCCAACAGTTAAGGAGGCAGCTATGATTCTTAGAGGCGAAGCGCCACTTCCTGTTTTGCCACAGAGGAAACCAGCAGTGGGATTTCAGTCTGTTTTGTCAGAGGATTCCGATGAAACACTGAATTTAGCAGGAGATAACAGTCCATCTACTGATGATGTAACATGGATGACACCTAGGACCCATTTTGGCTAGAACAAGCTCAGAAAACATCGTGCATTTAAATGTATGCGTATGAAAAACCATCTGCAGTTTTGAGTTTTAATTTCTTTTGATAATCTTCCTATATCTGAAAAACTGATATGATCTTTTGCTAAGTTTGTGGATCTTTTAGACCTCTATATGTCATCATGCATGTCAAGATGTTCAAAAAATTGTATGCCTCATGAAGTGTGTAAACGAGAAACAATTATTTTTTCGGACTTCTGTATTGAGGCAAATATGGATGACTTCTGCATATTGAAAAAGTCTTTAGTCGGCCATGACTTGTGTGGTTGCAACCTGATCAGGTAGTTGAACAGGAAAGTCTCTCAATCCAATAGCAGATTGCAGCTTCACAAAGTGGAATGAAATTAAATAAGAGCAGACTGCGGCTGTGACAGGCATAATAACATGCTAAATCCAAATTTAGCATAGAATTTTGAATTGACAACGAAATCCAACTTCACAACATGATTTAAAATACAAAATAAAAATTAAAAGAATAAATATCAAATTTGAAAAAAAATAACAAATCACAATTATAAATTTTGACAAAAAAACCTAAACGAACAATTAGAAATAAAAAAACAAAAATCAAAGTTATCGGGAACATTAATTTGAATAGTGAACCCTCTCACATTGAACATTATTTTTTCCTTCTTAATTAGCTTTTGTTATCTGGAATATTAATTTGTATAAAAAAACAAAACAAAAGTTAAACCTTACAGTCTTTTTGAAACTAAATCATATGTACATTCAATTTCACATGTGATTTGAATTCATTTGATAACTTATTAATATATAAATTTTTATATTTAAAATAAAATACTAATCTACAAAATTGAATAGAATTGATTGAACAACCTTGACTATTTTACTTTTAAAAAATTAACCTCCATTAATATAGAAATTGATATAATTATGATGAAATTAAACAGTAAACTAAATAATGCCTACAAATTCTTACTAATAATTTATTAGTTCATAGCAAATCTAAGGGTCTATAATCTGATTTGCTTTTGCTTATTTTTATTAATTGAATTTCAAATGAAAATCAAATCAATATCATCAAAAGAATTCCAAACATTAATTGATTTAACTTTGGAAATCAAATTCAATTCTAAAAATCTCAAATAGCCTGCTAAAAATATCTCTGAATTACAGCTATTTTGAAAGATATTTTTAGATTTGTTTTCTGATTTTAACCATTCGTTGATGATCCCATGTAACTAATTTGAAGTACATAATTTGACATTTCTTATTTTCTTTTCACTTTATTTCACAAATTTTTAAAATATTTAAACGCAAAGTCATAAATAATTTTACCTTCAAGTTTTTTTTTTTCTTTCGTGTTCACAGTTCACGCAATTCATTTCTTATCTCTACTTTTTCATGAAATTATTATGATTTTTTCAAAATACTTCTGAAACTTCGTGATTAATGATAACTTTTTAAGTAAATGACGCGTGTCCTATGTGCCATAAAAGCGCCGATACTCGCGTTAATGCTGTTTTTTTTTTCCCTACGAAAATGAAAATATACTTGAATAATCTTGTGCTAAATGAAACTAAAAAGTAATAATTATTATAATATTAAATGGGCTATTAGTCCATCCAAACATGTTCCTTAATGGCATTGTTTTTTTTTTTTTTATAAATAAAATTATGAATGAAAGTATTTTTAAATTATTTTATATAGTAATTGAGGTTAAATTATTTTTTAGACAATATTAAAATCACAAACTCTTACATTTACTTTAATTATTCAAAGAAAGTTAATTAATTCTCTTGGATGTTTAAGAAAACAAATCTTTTCAATCAAGGCACAACTTCTCTGGGCTCCAAATGGTATTCTGGTATATCAAATATTAGTAAAATTAGTTAAATAATTATACATTTTAGTTATGGAATTTCGAACTATTAGTTAAATAATTACACATTTTGAACATTCCTCCAGTTCAGTCTTCAGTGTTGAACGCCGCACAGCATTGTAAATAAACACAAAAATAGAAGAAAAACTGCGCAACAAAGTACAAACGTATACGTAAGTACAGCGTTGTCGAGAGAGAGGTGGGGCTTTTCTTTTCATTCGAAATCGAAACCCTGAATGAATTCATATTGCTTCTTGCGTTCTGCTTTCACTGCTGAAAAATCCGCTGGATTTATGATACTCTTTTGATTTAGACCTCAACTTCACCATGGTTAGTTAATTTCCCTTTTCCCTTTTAATTATTGGGTTATTGCCTAGTTAATGTGGAATCTTGAATGATGCAATGTCAGGGTTTTCTTTGCAATTGTGAAGAAGTTTTAAACTTTCTAAACTGACCCTAATTTTCTCTTTTTTTTTTTTTTAATAGCATTGGGTAGAATGCTTTCAATTTTTTTTTATTCTTTTTTAATGTGGAGACTACCGTAGAAATTGCTTTTCTGGCCTCTTTCTATGACATGATTGAAGTGAAGTTATGCTTCTGTGTTTGCTGCCTGCAAAACCGTTTTGTGTGTAGTATAATATGCTTTTGACGAATTCTTCCTTGCATATACACATATTGCAATGAAAATTTTATTTTTTTATTTTTTCGTTGAGGAATTGGAAACTTTAATGGAAATTTAAAACTTTGGAACTCAGTGAAATTACTGCAATTGCTACTAGCCCTTCTTGTTTCAATGATTTCTATGAAATATCCCTTCTATTGAAGGAAAAAGGAGTTTACTTTGTTTTGCTAATTTTGTGTCTGCTAACCTAAAAAAAGAAAAAAAAAATGATTGACTTCATCATTCATTGATGCTTGACTTTTGATATAGCAGGGCAGCAGGCTGCCAGCAGCAAGCAAAACGATCTGTAGGTTCACACGCTGAAACGTGTATGGACGATTTTTTTTTGTTTGTTTCTTGAACTTCTATGAAACCTGTTTTCCAAAATATATGTGGCAGCCCAATTATGATAAGGGTTGATAGTATGTCTCGCCTCAGATGTGGCAATCAAACAATGAAATGCTGAATAGGAGGATGTTTTGCATGCACATCGTGTGTTGCTTCCTAGCTGTTCTTCTGGTTCATCATAATTAAATCTCAAACTTATGTGAATCTCTCTTTTTAACTGCTTAGCAGTAGGCTAGGACTGATCCCTAGGAGAGAAGATACTGGTAGTCTTGCTTTCTGCAGTCATGAAACTAGGAATGGGTTTATGATTCCCATGCACATCAAATGACTTGCTTCATGTAGTTTCTAACATGCTTTTGATTAATTCTTTTTGTCTTTCTGATGTTTAGTAGCACTATTGTTAGTTTTTCAGGCCTTGTGCCCTTAAACTTTTTTGTGTATAAATATTCCATATGCATTAACACCATGCATTTGGTGTTGCAGGCAACTATTTGTCAGAAGTGCGGTGATAGAGGATTTGATGCGGCTTTGATTTATTGTGATGAGTGTCAGGCTTATGCTGTGCATTGGTGAGTATAGCTGTTGTCCATTTGATAGCAATCTGTTATACTACTAATGCTAGCTTATTTGGTTTCACATCAACATGAAGAAAATGTGTAATTTTTTTGGGATATCGCCATTATATACAATAACATGCCAGCTCAGTTGGCACTTTAGTGGTGGACTGCCATCCCTCTTGGAGTATAATTCTATGCATATGCTGGGTGGACTTGCTATAAATGCTACGTCAAACTTTAAGTTTGTAATTTTTGTAATGGGATAAAACATTGTTTTGTGGTTGTTGAATTTTCTTGCTTTGATTTACTAGATTGAATTGGCTAGTCAGTAGTTTACCTTTCATTGATGAAAAGAGAAGTTTCAGATTCTGATGTTTGTACTTTCCCTTTGTTTTTCAGTTATTGCTTAGATGCATTGCCAGCAACTTTTGATGAATATGTCGTCTGGTTATGTTATCACTGTGAATCAAAGGCTGTAAAATTATCTTCTCTTGACAGACCTAACTCTCCTATAAGCACAGAAAGTGACTCTGACAGTTTAAAAATTATCCAACTGAAGAAGAAAAATCCTTTAAAAAGACTGGAAGGGAAGTCTAAGGAAATGGGTTTTGATTGCTCATTGACTAACTCTGACTTGCTGAGACCTCAAATCAGCTCTGACTTCCAACTTGTTGAGGTGGACTGCTGTGAGGATGATGGAAAAGATCAGAAACTTGGAAGTCAAAATGGATTGCATGAGGACAGTGTTCCTGAAGTTGCTGAATATCTTGAAAGTAAAAATCCTACATCTCCTCTACCTGACCTTCAACTTCTTGATGCTGATTCCTCTCAGAATGATGAGAAAGATCAGAAGCTTGGAGGAAAAAACATTTTGGAGGAGAAAGATCAGAAGCTTGGAGGAAAAAACATTTTGGAGGAGTCTAGATTCCAAGAGACAGAACCTCTTAGAAACAAAGACTCTCAATTGGTTGTATGTGATGTTCGGCCCCTTCAGATACATTGCTGTGAGGATGGGGGGGAAGGTCAGAAGGTTGAGAGACAGAATGACTTGAATGAAGGCAAGTTTGTTGAAGAAGATGAATTGGATAAAACTAAAAACTGCCACTTTGATGCTCCTTATTTTGCTGAGCAGAGTTCTATTCGTGTGCTACCAATAAGAGATCCTATTTGGAGGTCAGTTTTTAATTATTTTATTCCATATTCTCTCACAAGTTTTTGATGAATTATTATGTGATATAAAAGAAGTTAAAAAGTTCAATTTGATTTTTTTGTTAACAGGGGAAGCATGAGCATTTTCCAAAATAATTATGGTGCTCCTGGCGGAATTGTTGCTCATTTGTCTAGCATTGCATGCTCCAGAGCGAGTGAGGAGGCAAAAGGATTATCTGGATTGCTTTCACCTGAATTGCTTCCTAGATCTGGGGTATGGCCAAAAAGTTTCCGGAAGTTGGGGCCAGCAGCTGATCATATAGGTCTCTATTTTTTCCCGGACAATGAAAGGTGTCAGTTTAAACAATTTTGCACTAGATTTCTTTTTTTGTTTTCTTGTTTTGGCTACTTATAAGGATTTCTTCTCTTCTCTTCCAGGAATGAAATTGTTTTTGATAGCCTAGTAAACGACATGATCAGCCAGGACCTTGCCATGAGAGTTGTTATTGAAAATGCAGAGCTCTTAATTTACACTTCTAGGATACTGCCCATGGATTGCTGGAGTGAGGCTCTCAAATCTTTTATCTGTGGAAAAGCTCTATTTTTTCTTCTCTCTCTCTTTTTTTCCCCCCCCTAACCATCGGTTTAATCTTTCCTTTTCTAAACCGACTTGCAGGATTCCAGTCAAAGTTTTATCTGTGGGGAGTGTTCAGGCCAAAGAAGCCTTCGGCTTTGGCATCTGATGTTGTGCCTGGAGAGCAACAAGGCCTCACAAAGGCCACAACCTGGGAAAGACGGAGTCCTGTTAGTCCTTTAAGCAATGGCAGTTATGGTTCTGGCATGATGTGTCCATCGCAAGATTCTTGATCAGAATTTGTACATTGATTCCTTTACGGTTCCTCTCTTATTGACTGAAAGAAAGTAGATATTTAGCTTAACTGCAGAAGGACGTTGGAAAAATGGATGGGACACATCTAACATGAACATGACCCTTGATCAATGGAAATCTATAGCACCACCTCAAATGTTTTTGCTTTAGAACTGTGACATGTTTTTGTTGATGAACAGAACGATGGAAATATCAATATGCTCCTTGGAGGATGCTGCACTTTTCAAGCTACGTTTCAATTACACACACACACACACTACGAGTGATGATTGCATTTAAGAATGAGTTCTCCTTGTAGTTGAGGATTCAATGAATTGCTCATAAGTTATAAAAAATATTTATCATCGTGTCAATGTCAGTGTACGATAATCTAATCTTATATTATTATTTTTGTTTTTATATTAGTTGGTGGTGATAATATTTTTGGATCAGTTCTTGCCATTCAATTAAACATTCATTGCGAAGAATTTATGGTTTCTTTTGTAGTAACAACTGGAAGAAGATGTCCATCATGTTATTTTGTTTTTAATATATAAAACATCGAAACTTGATTCCTTCTCGTGTACTCCTCCTATATGAAGGGAAAAATCGAAGCTCTTTGAGTTAATTATTTGAAAAAAGAGCTTCTGCTTATCACATCATAGATGGAATTTTCCACTTAAACCTAGGAAACAGTCGTGTCGGAGGAGCATGTGTCTAAACGAAGAGTCTGGGGATTCAGAGTGCGGTTGTTTTTTCAGTTGTTTTGATTTGTTAATATTAAAAATATAATTTTAATTTATTTTTAAATAAAAAATATTTTTAAAAATAATCTTTTAAAATATTAAATATTTTGCACTTGGAGAAGTAGAAAATAAATAAATATAGATAATCATTGCCACTGGAAGAGAAAATAGAATTTGTTTCTTCTAGTATAATTTCAAATATTATCATTATTTTATTAGACGATTCTATGAATTGTATTGAGTTTGTCTATAAGCCATATATACATGATGGTATAGGCATGTGAAAGACATATTATCATAGTTTTTAGACCATCTAGTTTAAGATTTAGGTTTTGGATTTTGATCGGGTCTATTTTTTTTTAAAATCAAAATAATATTGTTTTATTAAAAAATATTAACAAATTACAATCGAATTTTTAACCAGATCAGTCGGGTCTTCTAATTTTATTTTCCCTGCTTTTTTTTAATCCCAAAACCATGCATGTTACCGTTCAAAAGGTCTGCACAATTATGGATTTAATATTAGGCCAGCCTGATAATGTCAAGGCAACTAGCTTTTATTTCAATAATTTCAACTTTCCCAAATTGATTAGTATAATAATGTTAATACAAATTTCATTGACTGGTCTTTCTTCCTTGACAACTGTTCTTGTATAACCACTCCCACGTAAGTTGGCCAATTAATATAAAATAAGTAGCAAGTGGTGAAGTATCGTATTTGATTTCTTTTTACTTTGTGGCCCCGAAAGATGGAAGATAAAACTTAGGAGTAGATATTTTTTTTGTTTTAAAAATTATTTTTTAATTTAAATTAGTATTTTTTTTATATTTTTTACATATTATATTAAAAATAAATTTTAAAAAAATATTTTTTTAATATATTTTTAAATAAAAAATACTTTAAAAACAAATACAAGTATAATCCAATAACACTCCGACCTTTTCCGCTGTCAACTTGGAAGGGTCTTTTCTGCTGTCAACTTGGAAGTGTTTGTTCACATTGATAGATAGTGTGAACAAACTTGAATGGAGAACGGGACGGTGATATTTCTTAAAACTTAGATAATTTAATTTAAGTTGAATAATCATGTTCTAATGTTTTAATATATGATATAAATTTTTAAAAATAATAAACAATATTTTATTTATCTTGTCTAATCCAAATTACTAAATCTAAAGTCAATGATAAAACATGCTTTTTTGAAAACATAAAAGAATTCAAATCCAGAAAGGTACGTGTCATAAAACATTGGATCAAGACAAATGTTCAATGCCTTCACATTTACTGGGGAGAGGATAACATGTTCTATACTTCTGTTGACAATTTGACAAGAGTTCTTGCGTCGGCGGCCGCCCACTGAAGCACGCTGTATCCAGGTGCTCTTGACATTCACCTACTCTCCGGCAATATTCCAGCCTCAGGGCCACATATGAAGAAGAAGGGTGCCTAGCCGCTGTCCAAGTTGGGTTTAGCTGTATCAAAAGGTTACTAGGGCAGACCGACAGTGTTAAAATTTGAGATTTCACCTGAAGTTTACCTTCAAAATTATTGAAAACTATCTGTGCTGTGTAGCTCAAGATCCATTCAACATTCCAATGAACTAATAAATAGATGGAAGACAGAGGTCATCGGGTGCGTAGATGGGGGAGAAAACAGCACAATACAGCGAAAGAGTATCTTGCTTTTCCAAGGGAAGCCAATGGTAATGTTTTGTTTTATGGAAAATTCGACAATGCCTTTGCGTAAATTGAAAGACATTAATTTTAAAGTGTTTTTACTTAACGTAATTTAACCATGACCACAAGTTCTGCCTCCATGGGCGGATATGGCACATGGAAAAGTAAGAGGTTTCAGTAATATATAGTGTGACATGTGAGCAGATACAAAATATTACTTTTATTTGGTCTTTTGACATTAATTTCTTTTATTTGCTATTAGTTTCGGTGATTGATTTCCATGCATATATATATATATATATATATATATATATATATAAAGTTATATGGCTTAGTTAATTCTTGGTTTTGCATAACAAAGTATATATTAATTAATTGATTTAAAATAATTAAAGTTTCAAGGATTTAATTTTAATAATAAAAAAATATTCAACCCTTTTTTTTCCAAGTTCAAGGACTTTTTTTGGACGGTCAAAGAAAAATTTCTAGGCCTTTTTTATATAATTTGGTCCTAAAATATCGGATTTTAATTAAGATTTTACTTGGTGTTTTGTTTTGTCATGCCTACATATGGGGATATTGCAATATCAGAAGGAATTTTTGGTGCTTGGTTGATACTCGATTTTACAAAATAATACACAAATAAACTAATTTAAGAATAATTAAATGTTAAAGGATCAAATTAAAACTAGAACATGTATAAGGATTGAGGTAAATGGACATAGAAAGTTAGCTAGCGAGTGCAATGCAGACACTAGCATGTGAGAGGCACCCATGATATTCAAAAGATGTGTGTGGTGCCTCCTGAGGGCTAAAAGCTAGCCTCCATAACCGTGTTTGAAACCTCCCCCAAGCTATTTCCTGTTGTATTATGCGTGTTAATGGCAACGTCTCAATTAGGCTACAACTATCTTTTTTCTTCTTCTCCCTTCTTCTCTCCCCTCTCTTCATGAATAACGTTGCTATGCCAAAATTTAAAAGTTACAATGCTACTTGTTTTTGTATCAAATTTGATCCTTTTTTCTAACAGTTATTTTTTTTGGTTTTGAATCATTTCTTTGATTGATTTTTTTATTCAATTTTGTCCCTTAGCATTTAGTTTCATTTATTTTTATATTAGGATTTAGTCCTCATTATTTAGATTGCTATTTAGTCTCTCTCTCTTTTTTTTTTATCATTTTCTTAATTTAATTATTTTTTAATTTTATTTCCATATCAAATTTGGTCCTCTTTCATAATTTTTATATTAATTTTTTTTTCAATTTCATCCATCAATATTTTATTGATTTGGCTTTGGTTTCATGAGTTTTAGGGTTTGCTTTTTGTAGGGTTTGTCACAGTGTCATAAAATGGGTCACAAATTTAGAAGATTAACTTGAGTTGATTGTAACCTTTTATTTATGTTATTATTTTTAAATTGATTTTTTTTTATTTTCATTCTTCAACATTGAGTTAGTTAGGGACCGAGTTTCGTGATTTATTTTCTTTTCTTTTCTATGAGGTTTTCTAGATCTCATGTTTTGGGTTATAGTTTTAGTGGGTTGACTTAGATCTTTTTTTTGTTGTTTTTTTTTAGATTGGATTTTTTCTAGTTTTGCCATTCAACATTGTGTTGTTTGATATTGGAGCTTCATTGTTGTATTTAATTTGATTTCTATAAAATTATCTCTGTTTCATGACTAGGTAATGTGTTGCTAGGCTGACTCGTGTGGATTTGGGTTGTTTTTTTTTTTAATCTTTTTTTTTAAAATTTTCTTTCAATTATGTCCTTTAACACTTGGTTTGTTATGAATTAAGTTTCATTTTTTTTTAAAAATTTTTTCTATGAATTATCACGTCTCATTTTATTTTTTCTTCGTTATTAAATATTGAAAGAAAATCTTTCCATGATAATGGAAAACATTCATTTTTTTAGTTCATCATTGCATATATTTTTTTAGTTTGGTGTATTTGCTATTGTCGCCTATGTTTTTTTTAATCATATTATTAAATTAATTGTATTTATTAAACCAAGTCGAGTCAATGACATCATTCTTGAATTTTTATTGCTTATTTAAAAACATGCATCGATATTTTTTTTACATTTGAAAAAAATTTATCCTGCGTAATGCAAGCCAACTATCTAGTTGTCTTCTAGGTACCTTCACCTTTTGTGTTATATATTGGGAGCATTTGATATTATAATATCTTCTACTTTTTACTCAACCATAAAGAAAAATACATTTGATTAGTTAAAAGTATATGCCTAGTACACTGTGCCTCGCACATAATTGCATTTTAAATCCTAATTTTATAGAAACTAAAATAACCAACTTTTAATTAATGTAAAACTGCTTTTTATTTATTATATATATAAAAATCTATCTCATTACAATTTTAACTATACACATATTTTAAAATATATTTTTTAAAACCGGAACTAAAATATTTTTCTTATATTTTTACTGCAATGTACTCTTACTCGTGAGCAACTCGCCACCGCTTTGTCTCGTTGTCATGGCAGTGTCAATTCATTTAACTGTGATGCCAAGTTAAACAAAAAATTAATATGGCAAAAATTCAAGGCGAAGGGTTTCCTTTACGAGAAGAGTTTAGGTTCAAAATGATATTTGTCAAAAAGGATGAAATTGGATTTGGTAGAGGAGCTTGACTTGACTTTGATTCATGTATTAAAAAACTAAGAATCAACCCTATTTCAAGCTGCTTCAGTGTAACATCTGGTCAAGCGACCCCATTTTCCTTGTTTTGTTTTTAATAAAAATTGTTGCTGCTCTCATTTCGCGGTAACCCCGTGTTCTTGTCATGAAAAAAAGAAAAGTAAAAAAGGGGATAGAATAAGTAAAGTGATTATATATATATGGAAAAAATATATAAGAAATATTTACCTCTGCCTGTGCGTCAGCTGCTCGAAGAAAGTAAATAGTTATGGCCATAAATAGAGTAGTCTTTTTTCTTCTCTCTTTTTTGAAGTTCATAAATAGAGTAATTTGATGATAGCTAATGAGGATCCATTTCAGATATAGAGGTCATGACACCCTCTTGATTTATAACCAGTGGAGGTCTGGTTTTAATGCCTCTTTAATATGAAGGGTCCCAATGCTGCAATGGATCTGTATGGTTCAGTGATTTTATTACATGTTATTTTATCTGAAATGCCAGATCCAACCTCATGCCAGCCGAGGTCGCTTACAAGAATATTATCTCTCGATTCATGAATGTCTTCTACACTGAGTCTCACTGACAAGCTGCATATAAATAAATCATTGCCACATATCCCACAAAATGCTTCAAACAGAAGCGAAATCAACGAACTGTGGCATTCAAATATTCAAACATCATGATTGGAAAGAGTATAATATAGAATAAAGAACGCATAAAATGGTGTTTATTGTTTTAAATTATATGCCACAAAGTACATGACAAAAAGGGATGAATCTGATCAACAAGATACCTGGGCTAGCTAAGGTGCCCTAATCAAATGTCCCACCGAATTAAAAATGTGAATAGATAAAGCCATTTAGAAAAATCCAACTTGCTAACCCCCTAAATGAAAGATCAGACTTCCACTTTAACCCCATTTTTCTATCATCAGAAGCGAAGTGAATTAAGCTTAAGAAAAAATTACCAAAACCTTTCCCATATTTTTGTATCTCTCCCTACCTTGAAACTATCAAAAGTCAAATAAATTATTGTAAGTATTGAAATTATTGAAAAGGTCAATAGATGGAGCGCTTGGTGAAAAGAAGGTTGAAGGACTAGGCAGGAAACTACCGTCAACAAAATTCCTGTTGCCATGAAGAACAGGACTCAAATCATGGAAGAAGCTACCCGAGTTTGGATCAGCTGATGCTGGAGAGAAGAAGTTTGGTGGTATTGGAGGAAGTGAAGCGGGCCCAGGAGACAGAATACCAGGACCCAAATTTGTTCTCTCCATTACTTGATCGATCTCCATGATCCCTTCAACAAAACCCACATCTCCGCCTAGCTGCTGCTTTTGCTGATCTTTTGGTGACTTGGCCCTCTCTATTGTAGCATACCTTGCCGCTGGCGATATTGCACCACAATCATGATCATTAAAGGGATTGGAGGAAGTTGATGTTGATGGACAAGTGGAAGTTGATGAGGAACCTGTAAGACGTTGGACTAGGTTCATGAAGTCATTAGGGTTTGTATGAATCACCTTTGGTGACAGTGTGTAGATTATCACCGGAGGGCGTGGCTGTGTTTGTTGTTGATTCTGTGGTTTCTGGTGTGATGGTTTTGGGGCTACTGGGGGTTTTTTGATCTTGTGTGAATCTTTGCGGATTTTCAAAGCTGGTGGTCTAGGACCTTGCAATTCTTTTCTTGGTGATCTGCTGCTAGGGAAGTCTGATGCATCCATGGTGAATCTTGAATGGTACTGGAGAAGAAGGAGCAAAAGTAGATGGGGATGACGGCGATGAAGAGGGGGAGGATGATAAAAGCATTATCGTTGTGTTCTAAATTATAAGGGGAAATGCAGGGGGGGAGATGATTGAAATATTTAAAGGGAGCAGGTCAATGGAAATAAAGGGATTAATTAAATGCCATTGGAAGATGACAAAAGCAAAGATTGGCTACTTGTCTAGCCTTTTTCAAGTGAGAGATGGCTTGTTTCGTGGTGTTACGAATGTTTGAACATGTCAAGTTTTTCTTCAGAGTGATGTCAGACGTGGAAAGGGTCATTTGCCATATGAGACCAAGCCTCGATGATTGTAGCATGATGATTGTAGCATGGGCATGTAAATGTAAGCAAATCTAGAAGTAAATAAATGGTTGTGGACAATGCTGCCAAAAGTGCTTGTTTCTTTGTAAAATCATATGATTCTATGAATTAATGTATTATGTGATATCAAACTAAAAATTCAAAAACTTGCAAAATTGATAAAATCAATCAAAATTATAAAATACCTAAGTTTTTCAAGGCATTTGAATTTGTTGCAAAGTAATGGCCAAGATTTAAGCCTCCATATTACCATGATATTAGAGATAAGTATTTAAAGCAAGAAGTTGATTAAACAATGAACTTACTTGAGGAGTACAAGATTAAATGAAAAAAAAAAGAAGCAAAATTGACTTACAACTTGACTCATTTAAGGATACAAAAAGATTGTTTGACATTAAGGCTATACAGACAACAAGGAATAAAAAAACCTCTAGCTAAATGGTGGGATTCTTCTAGGGATGAATGCCCGAAATTACAAAAGTTTGTAATCCGAGTTTTAAGCTTGACTTGTAGTTCATATGGATGTGAGTGTAACTGAAGTGCAATATTTGTTATGGTGAGTTTTTTATTTTTTTATTTTTGATGTTTTTATATTTGATAAGAATCTTATAAGTTATAAATTTAAATTTCTTGTTTAGGTTTAAACAAAATAAAAAAATCATTTGCAGTAGAAAAAAATAATTGACTTGGAATTTGTAATGTGCAATTTGAAATTGAATGAAAACCAAGTAAAAAATCATGCTGATAATTTTAATGAAGATGCAAATGATCTCTTTTCTGATGATGATTGGATAATTGAGGGAGAAATTCATCAAAATTTAATGTGCTTGGTGTTGTTGATAGTGCAACACAAAGAGAAAATGGTAAAGAAGATAAAAGTGATGAAGAAGAAATTTCTAATGATGTTGAAATGGAGAATCATGGTATTGGACATGATTTAGATATCCAAATTCATGCCAATCTAGAGAATTCAAGGAGTTTTGAGTTAAATATTGTTGATAATATTGGTACTGGTACTGGTACTGGTACTGGTAATACTACTAATGTTCAGAATATTGATGTTCATACTAGTAGTAGCACTAATAATACTTTAAATGGTAATGATCTTAATGAATGTATGAATGTCTTAGGAATAACAAGGAAAAAAAAGGTAATAATGTAGGTTTTAGTTTACATAACACACTTGCAAATTATTTGTTTTAGGCTTGTTGAGTGTTAGCTAATGAAATTTTATGAATATAATTGTATTGTAAGGGATTTTAAAGTTCAACTATGTATGAATTTTTATTTGAACTATGTATTTTAAGGTGTTTAAACTTTTGTATTGTTCATTTCAGTTTTGTTTTAATTATATTATATTGTTATTTACTATTTAGCTGGAATTATCTATATAATTAGTTAAAAAAATTTATTTATGATTTTATAATGTTATGATCCGAGTTTATATTTTTCATGCCATGTTTATTTTTTTTAACAATGTATGGTTGTGGGGATTCAAAAGTCCAAAGTTCAAATAACTATAAGTGCCTTTTAACCTTAAAATGAAAAAAAATCTAATTTCCTAGGATTAGTATGCGTGACTCACCAATGGTATGAGCTTTGCATCAAAGTTGTTTCATCTCAAGGTTTTTCAATAAAGTGGGCTCTTGGTGGGCATCATTTTTAAAAAACACGATTCGATCATATTTTAAACACACCTTTAAACTTAAGCTATGAGAAAGAAGGATGAAACTTTTTTTATGAATGAATATGTTTCTTTGATAAAAAAAAAACAAAACAAAAATATTATGTTTATAAAGAATGATAGCATCAATATGTAATGCAAACCAAATAAAAATAAACCACAAAAGCGATAGTTCATGAGATTGAACAAGGCTAGAATTATCCAAAGCTTTCCTCAAAAGTCTAGTCATTTGTAATCTTAATTGTTAACAACCACAAATAATAAAACTAATTTTCCACAGTATCCTTTTTTAGATGTTTGAAGGTAGACTAGTTACAAATAATGTTAATTACAAATGTGACACGAGTTCATTGTAGACATTGCTTATTGGTCTTCGAGCCTAGATAGGCTTTTCTTTTTCATTCGATCCCTTTTCACCTTGTAGTCCATTTCGCTTCCTCAGTAATTTTCAAGATGTCCCTATCACTATGAAGCTTGTATTAAAAAATGTGATAAATAAATAAAAAAAATGTTTTCTTTTCAAGTTTTTGGTTTTTTATTTTTTATAGAAAAAGTCACGCTTCTCTTCTTCTAACTCGTATGTGAATAATGTATATGTGCTTCTATTCTATTTAATGAACTTTTGCAATCCTATCTTTATATAACTCAAAATATATTTTTAAATAAAAAATATGATTTAATCAATTTTAATGAAAATTTAATAGAAAAACATATTAAAGTATACCAAAGAATTAAAATAAAAATAAATATTATATAAAAATATATAGATATATTTAAAAAAAAACATAATTTTAAAAATTATTTCAGCTTAAAAATTTAAATTATTAGATGAGGTCAAATAATAATTTTAAATCATTTTTTAACATATCCTATCAAGTAAAAGTCATTTAAACTTGAAACTTGTACAAGTTAATCACCATCTTAAGTTTAATTATATATTTTTTTAATTAAAAAAAGTGATGGAATTTAAACCTATGACTATTTGATCATCTAAAATCTGATACCATATCAAATTATTATCTCAACCAAAAACTTTAAGCAATTGGATCAAATCTTATTAGTGGTTTTATATTAATTCTCTAACACATCACTTAAAGTAAAAGTTTTTTGAGCTTGAACCTTGAATAAACACATATTATTTTTTGTTGAAATTATAATTTTTAATTAGAGAAAATAAGCATGGTGATGTTGGAATTCATGATTGTGTGGTCAATAAGATTCCTATTGATGAGAGAGATTATGGATGAGATGGTTGGATTGAGATGAGTAGTTCATAAAGGTCTTGAGGGTAGAAGACTTGTGAGATGAACTGTTTCACCTTTAGAGTTTATAGCTAAAAATATAAATGAGGAGGCTAGGGATTTTGATCATGAACATTGTTCTAGGTTTTGACACCATAGGACCTATAAACATAGAGGGTTTGACTACATGATTATTTTGTCCATAAGAGAACAAATAGGGATTATGTTTTTATGATGGTTTAGACATAAATTTAAGGAGTATTAAAATGTAAATTTTAGCTTTTTAGGATAGAAACGATCCTAAAACATATTTGACATGAACAAACAAAGTAGAGTTGATCTTTGATTGTCAACATTACTTCGAGGAAAAGAAGGTAAAACTTAATATTATTGAGTTTACCAACTATGTTATTATTTGGTGGGATAAAATTATTTTAGGTTGAAGAAGAAATGAAGATAAATCCTTAAAGACTTGGTATAAGATGAAAGTAATCATGAGAAAGAGATTTGTTTTTGGATATTATTATAGATAATTATTTTAGAGATTATAGAGTTTGACTCTAGGGTCCAAGAGTATGGAGGATTATAAAATAAGATATAAATTTCCATAATTAGAGCTAATATTATAGGATACAAAGGCTATAATAATAAGATTTTTGAATGGCTGGAATATATGGATAACTAATATGGTCGAATCACAACTTTATGTTAGGTTAGAGGATATGGTTCACATGGTTACCAAGGTAGAGAAATAATTGAAAAGAATGGGCATTATGCACCATTGATATAATTCATGTTTTTTTTTTTTTTAGCTTAGAGACTAAATTATAGGAGAGAGGAGGTTGTCCCATCAAAGTCAAATACAATAAGAAGAAAAGTCAAACAACTTAAAACATTCATAAAGGATTTATCCACTAAACAGAAAGGTAAAACCAAAACTAAAATTAAAACTAATCATAACCATAAAATTAAGTTTTTTTGGTGCTTAGGAAATGAATATATAGCTTCACAGTATCCAAAAAAGGTTATGATTATAAGAGAACATAGGGAGATTGAATTTGAAAATGATAAATCCAAGAATGGTGAGAAGCCACCACTTGAGGATTGTCGTGACATTGAGTATCCAGTTGATGAAAATGCTTTGGTAATTAGGATATCATTTAATGTTCAAATTAAGGATATTGATGTAGAGTGACAAATAGAGAAGATCTTTCATACTAGATGCAACATAAAGAACAAGGTATATAGTATAATAATTGATATAGAGAGTTATGCTATTATTACTAGGGCTACACTTGTTAGAAAATTGAATTTGAACACTATTAAGCATGAAAGACATTATAAATTTCAATGGTTAAATGGATGTGGAGAAGTAATAGTTACTAAACAGGTTTTAAATATTTTTTTATTAAAAAGTATTAGGATGAAGTTTTGTATGATGTGGTTCCTATGCTTTCTACTCATTTATTATTGGGGCATCCTTGGAAATTTAATAGGAAGGCCAAGCATGATGGGTTTAACAATACATGTTCTCTTGAAAATGATGGAAAAACATTTATACTTGTATCATTATCACCCAAACATGTTTAAGAAGACCAATTAAAGCTGAAAAAAAAGGTGAAGCTAAAAGTTCAGGACAGGCATGTAAGGATGTGAGGAAGCATGATAATATGAGAAGAAAAGAGGAGAGAAGAAAAGAGGGTGAGAAAAGAATAGAGCGTGAAAAAAAAAAACATGTTGGTTTTTATACAAAAAGGAGTGAAATTAAGATTGCTTTTTTTTTTTTTTCTAACATGCCTATGATTTTACTTGTATATAAGGAGACATGTTTTAACATTAATGAACTTGATCATTGTATTACTAGTGTTTGTGTTTCTTTATTGCAAGATTATAAAGATATTTTATCGTATAAGATACTTCGTGAATTGCCACCTATTAAAAGAATTAAACATCAAATTGATCTTGTACCCATAACAACAATACTTAACCAACTAGCCTATAAAAGTAATATTAAAAGACAAAGGAACTTTAAAGGCAAGTGGAGGAGCTAATGTTAAAGGAGTACATAAGAAAAAGCGTAAGTTTATATGAAATTCTAGTGTTGTTGGTATAAAAAAAAATATAGGACTTGAAAAATATATGTTGATTGTTGTGCAATAAATAATATGATGAAAAAATAGCCCATAATTTATTTTAGTAGAAATAGCTTAATGGTGAAACATTGAATTATCTTACTTATGATAAGGAGCTTTATGCTTTGGTGAGAGCATTGAAGACTTAACAATATTATTTACAGCCTAAAGAATTCGTGATCCATTCATATCATGAATCACTGAAACATCTAAAGAGTTAAGAGAAATTGAACCATCAATTGCCAAATAAGTTGAGTTCATAGAAATATTCTCACATATGATAAAATACAAGTAATGTAAGGAAAATATAGTGGTTGATGCACCATTGTAAATGTATGTTCTTCTTTCAACTTTAACATTAAATTATCAGAATTTAAGTATGTTAAATATTTATAAAATAATGATGATTTTGGCCAAGTCTAGAAAACATTTGATAATTTGGCATTTGACAAATTTTATAGGTTTGATGGTTATTTGCTTAAAGAAAAAAGATTGTGTGTGCCTAATTATTCTATGCATGAATTGCTTGTTTAATGGGATATTTTGGGGTTGCTAAAACTTTAGATGTCTTGCCTAATTGTTTAAAGAAAGAATTTATGATATGTGTGTAACGTGTAGATAATCTAAGTCTAAAATTTTACCTCATGGTTTGTATACTCCTTTACTGGTACCTAAGGAACCTTTGATTGATATATCTATGTATTTTTTTTTTATAGAAATTTTTTGTTTGATCTTGATGTTAAATTTCTTAGTCATTTTTGGAAGGTTTTGTGGGGTAAGTTAGGCATAAAGTTGTTATTTTTGACTACTTGTCATCTATAAACAAATGATAAAAATGAAGTGGTGAATATGACTTTAAATACTTTGTTAATAACTATAATTCAAAAGAATTTGAAGAATTAGGAAGATTGCATGTCATTTGTTGAATTTATATATAATAAAAGTGTGCATTCTACTACTACTGATTATTCACCTCTTAAAATTATTTATTACTTTAATTCTTTAACTCATTTGGATTTGATTCATTTTGCTATTGATATAAGGGTTAGTCTTGATAGCAATAGAAAAACAGTTGTAGTGAAGGCTCTCAATAAGAGTGTAAGATGGTAAATACAAGAAAAAAAAAGTAACATGCATTTGAAGATAATAAGGGTCGAAAAAGGATTACCTTTGAACTAGATGATTGAGTTTGGGTGCATATATGTAAGAAGAGGTTTCATAAATGTAGAAGATCTAAGTTGATGCCGAAAAAAAAAATGGTCTATTCTAAATCATTGAAAGAATTAATGTCAATGCTTATAAATTGAATCTATTACTTGAGTAGGGTGTTAGTACTATTTTTAATATTTCTAATTTCTAATTTTTAATTTTTTTTTATTGTAGGTCATGATTCTAGGTCAAATCCTTTTAAGGAGAAAATAGATGATGTGATCTAAACTACATCAAAAGACCCATTAAAAGTTCCAAATGAGATAATTATAGGGTTAAGGGAAAATAAGCTTAAGGATTCATTCAATGTGCTTATTCAGAGTATTTG
This sequence comes from Populus alba x Populus glandulosa, assembly GCA_033617975.1. Lineage (NCBI taxonomy): Eukaryota > Viridiplantae > Streptophyta > Magnoliopsida > Malpighiales > Salicaceae > Populus > Populus alba x Populus glandulosa. The sequence goes on along the minus strand of CM066147.1, from coordinate 18,686,302 downwards.
TGTCAAGTTATATTTCAAGGAGGCTACATATTCAACAAGTGATGTTTAGACCTTAGTGAATTTAACTTATGTACAAGAAAGACCTGATCCATCTATTTCATGGGCTAATTAACTTTGGCATCTATAGGCTTCTTTGTTTGCATGTGTTTTATGGATTCCAAGTTATTGGAGGATTCCTTATTGTGTGTGGAAACATAGGAGACCAATAATTATTTTCTTGTTTGTTTTAAATCTTAAAGGGAGGCATCTTGGTCTATTCGGCCAGGGGTCCTTTTTAAGCAAAGATTTTACTCAATATTTTTTTATATTAATTACTAGAGTGTGACAACATAGTAATTATTCTTAGAATTATTATTTATATTATTTTTCATGTTTGGGCCTTATTTTAATTTGAGTTAAAGTTAGCCTACTATTTTCTTTCCAAGTATAAATATTATTTTGTAAGATATTATTTTTTTAAGAAGTTAAATATATTACTATAGCATAATGTGTGTGTTTTTATGAGAGGATTCTCTTGTTTTGGTTCTTCATTGAACTACTCTAACTTATTGAAAAATTAACTAAGTTTCGTGGTGTCTTTCATACTTCTCATTTATATCTCTTCATAGGTGGGGGGTGGGGGTTTGGTCTCTATAATCTTGGTATCTTATTACAAGTTATTATTGTGTCAAGTTTAATTACAAGCCTAAACTCAGATTTTTTGGGAATGGTTAATTTGAGTGTGGATTTTTGGATTTTTATATCCACGAGGTTCGCATCATCCACCCTTTCCCCCTCTCTTTGTGGAGAGTTACTAGTTTGTATCTTCATGCTATGTTGTGGGAGATCAAAATTTTCTTAAACATAAAAAGTTTTTCTACGTCTCACGAAATTTTTTGGCATTGTCATTAAAGTTGAAAATATAGTCGTTTAAATTTTTGTTTTCATAAATATAAATAATTTTCTATCAACATATTTCTTATTTATTTTAACCAACACTATGTTTTTAACTAAAAGCATTATTTAAGTTTTCTTTTTAAATTATGATTGTTAAAGTAAATTAACAAAAACTGTCAAAATAGTATCTTCATATTTTGTGTGATTGTAAGCTAAATAATCATAAATATGATAAAATCAATTCCAAATCTATTTAAACATTTTAATAATAAGCAACCAATTTCAATTGAGTTTTCATAAATAATTTATTATTAGTATTATTATTTTCAAATCAAATGCATAATAATTAAAAACTTATTATTAAAAAATTCAAATAAAAATTTATAATAATATTTAAGAACCATGTCAAAACTGAAGAGGAAGTAAACCTAGTAAAAGTTTTTCGAAGTATAAGAAAAAAATCAAAGAAAAAAAAAAGACAAAAACCAAAGAAAAAAAAAGTAAAAGAAAAAAAAGGCAACAAATGGCTAGGCCAGCACACCTTAGCCCTAATTTTCATCTCTCTCATAACTCAATCCCGTGTCCTCTATGTGACAACATTAATCGACTAAGCAACAACTTTAATTAGTAATTAAAAAATATATTTGTTGTTCATATGAATAGTAAAAGATCATAAAAAACCTTAAATTTTTTAGTGTTGTAGGTTTATATATATATATAGATACACTTATACATGTACACGGGCATACGCGCACATGTGGATACGCACACACAAACACGTCGATGGTATAATAGTAGAAAGAAATTAGCAGTAAAAAAGAGAAGAAGAAGAAGAAGCAGTTGGTTTCATGTCTTTAACTAGGAAGATAGGACAAGAATTCTAGTTGAGTTAAGAACATGACTAGAGAGTAGGTCAAGCTTGACGCGGCTACTAAATTTCCAGACTTTCTTCCCCAAACGGAGGTCAAACCTAGCAATATAACCTTTCAAGCTTGACCGAGCTGGCTAGTATCAAATTTTGAGCTATATTGAAATTTAAGGAGACCGGGACAGAGAATAGAAATCCTGCTCGAATGGAGGATTTTGAATGGCTAATCGACTTTAAAGATAGCTGAGTGGTGGGTCTTCGAGAGCACAAGGTCTTCTATTAGGTGGCCATACTTAATAGTTAATAATTAATTCGATCTCCAAGATTCGTTGACATGTTCTTCAAAGAAATGTCACCGAGGACCATCTTGATTCAGCATACCATCGAGAGAAAGTTCCAAACACCTCTTGCTTCAGCATGCTCTCTCGTACTTTTCCAATCTGACTTGCAAGCACGAAGCTTCGACAAATTAAATGACTAGAAAAAGCACTTAGATCGGGTCAACTCTCTTTTTTATGCATAAAAAAAATACACAAATGGTGTCAAAGTGTTTTTTTTAGAGCAACGAAAATCATGAATTCTAAACTTGAATCGTATATTTAATAAAATTCAGCGAGGCTTATATGAGTCAATAAATGTCAATAGTATTATAATGTTATTTTTTTAATTAAATATATTTAAGAGATAGATATAATTTAATACTTATTCATAAGAAGCCATAAAAGTTCTTTTTAAAAAATTATTTATACATCATTATTTTTTTATATATAAGATGAGCAATAATTTAAATTTTATTGAAATAAAATAATTTACTAGTATATCTCGTTTTTCTCTTATTAACATATTAAAACTTTTTTGTCTTATTATGTCATGTGAATCAACCCTGGTGACCCTCAATCTAGCTTCTTGCTAGATTTCAAATTAAATTTAACATGACCAGTTAATTTTGCAGGTTCAATTGCAATCCAATTGATCTATTAAAAATGAGGCTTGACTAAAAATTTTTATTTTATTTTACAGGTCAGTAAGGTTCAATTAACTTAGAATCCAACCAACTTAAGATATAGATTGATTCAAGTTTGAAAAAAAATAAAGGAACTATCTACTTTTCCCGATTTAATTAAAAACTCAACTTGACTCGTGACTTGGTTATTCATAGTAAAAATTTCATTAATTTTTTTTAAGGTTTCTTTTATCAAAACTATGTTTTGTTTTTTTTTTTTTAAATAAAATTATAATTCATACGGGTAAACCTAGGTTAGAATTTAATCCATATGTACCCCAAATTAATTATATGAAACTGCTTCTACTTAAGAAGCAGAAATGAAAGTTGCAATGCATGAGGCAAAAATGTATGTGATAGTGAAATTCAATGCTGGGTTAATTATTCCCAAATCTTGCATATCTTACAAACTAATAATCAAACTTGTCAAAAGAAAAATGAAATAGATTAATACCCTAATCCCTATAACCTAGCTAGGACTCTCTCCCCTCCCCAGAAAAAAAATCTACTAAAAACTCACTGTTTCTCATTCAAAGTGTTGTTGAACTGTCTCAATGTCAAGTCCCTTGAGTTTCACCAATGATTCCACATGACCCTTGAGCGTGTGAAGCTCCCACAGCCTGGAACAAAAAAGAGCTCGAGTGGAATTAATAAATACAGATATATATTGGAAAGAAATTGTTAATGGTGAAAATCTAAAGCTTCGGAGATCATTACAGAGCGACCTCAGCGCGCATCTTGGCCTATTCAGCAATATCAGATTACTCTCTGTAATTGCTCTTATCATGGAAGAGTTCCGACTTCCGAGCCTTCAGGAGGATGCAATCCATGAATTTTTCCTGACTAATACTCATCACTTGTAGGTATACAGCTGATGCATGCTGGTAATGGCTGTTCCTGATTGACCTAACACCAAATTTACCCTGCAAATATTGACAGTGTGCTATCAGTATTTTTACTACTGAATACGACAAACTGGCAGAAGGAATAAACATAACATGTGTTTTTATAAGTGATGAGATACAAAATCTAAAATAATTAATAATAAGTCTGATTTAGATAATTTAATTTATTTTTTTCAGTCAAGATATTTGATGACTTGATATTAAAACTCTGGAGAGTTGATAGCTAATAACAAGTTGTGCTTTGTAAGTTAAGGTGATCAATAGTTATGGTAATAACTTGTGGTGTCTAGAAAGTCAGGTTATCGGTAGTTATGGCAGTAATAGGTGATACCCGGTAAGTCAAGTGACCGGTAACTAGTACCTGTAAAATATTTGTTTTAATGGAGGTGGGGATTTTTTTATGGTAAAGTCAGTAATTTTGTAAATAGAAAAAGTGTAATGATATTGTAGAGAGATAGAATGTGAAACTATGAATGATGAAAATGTTGAGAATGAAAAAATTGTAAATATTTAACTTGAAGAATTCATAGTATATTTATATCGCATGAATCTTGTCATTTTATGGAGAGAAAGAGCTTGAATGTGATTTCACTTTTGTAATATTTTGAGTTATATTCTACTCAAAATCATACGTATTAGATAAATATAAAATGTCAAGGGACTCGCATGAAGTCCTAGAAAAATTCCCTGGTAATCGAGTGGTAGGCTCGGGGCGTGTGCCCGAGCCTATGGGGGGTTTTTTGGGCCTGTTTGGATTTTTTTTATTTTAATCTGTTTATTTATATCCGTCAATATGATTTACAAAATATAAACATGATAAAACCATGTGCTAGTTGTAAGGTTTACTGTAATTCTTACAGAGAAGAAGTCAGAACTGTGAACAATCCAGAAGAATACAACAGTAATTAAAGCTAAGTAGGTGCATAGAATGACACCAGTAGCAAAGATCTCCTTATGCTTCCAGGAATCAGGAAGTGGACATGGTTTCACTCTGTCTTTGGAAACAGTCATGATTGTCCCATCATTAAGTATGGCAATGATCAAAACCATGGAAGGAGAAAAGTCAAATTTCCAAATTAGAGCAAGGAGAAGAAAACCCAGCACAATACGGATGGTTATAGACACTGCATAGATGGTGTAATTCTTCATTCTCTGGAAAATGGCTCTGCTTGTTAACAGAGCACTCACTATCACACTCAATCCTGGGTCTGTGAGGACAATGTCGGATGCACCACGGGCTGCATCAGTAGCCTTGGCCACTGCAATTCCGATGTCTGCCTTCTTCAGAGCAGGCGCGTCCTTTACTCCGTCTCCAGTCATCCCGCAGACATGCTTCCTAGCTTCCAGCCTCTTCACAGTCTCATACTTGTGCTCTGAATATTTGATCATTAATTAAACTCATTCATATGTTGTTTATGCATAAAATGAAAAAAACTAGTATTATTTTCTTCTTCAGGAAGAAAACTCAAGATGAAAAATTAAATCCATGTAATGGATGCTCATAAAGGATTCCATTTGTAAGAGGATCTAGTTTTTTTTTTATTATTATTAAAAGAAAATAAAGTTGGATGCTTCGATAACGAGGGAAGCATCAAGATGCATGTAAACAACATTAATCACATTGAAACAGTCGAATTTAGTCCAATTACCAGGGAAGACACCAGCAAAGCCATCAGCCTTTTCAATAAGCTCATCAACAGGAAAAAAGAAAAAAAAAGAAAAAAGAAATATAGGGAGTGAAAATGGAGAACAGAGATGACAGAGGACCAAATAATATGGAGGACCATATAAGGAAAAAATAAATAGAAAATTGAGCTAAGATTGAAAAATAAATAAATGGAAAACCAAGTCGGGATTGGAAAATTCAGATGGATCTTAATTCCATAAAGAAAGAAGAGGAGGAGCAGCAGCTATCCCATCGATTCATGCGCCTCCTCCCTTCACCGGTGTGTGAAATCACGTGACATATACCCATAACCCCTGCCAACTCAAAATCTAACGGCGTCCAGTTGACGGCAACAACTCCCAAAGGTCCTTTCTAACCTTTAATGCATTGAATTATTTATTTTCACTGGTTTTAGTTATGCTGGGTAGATGTGAGAATTATTTATTTGGTTTGATTTTTTTTTATATTTTTCCTTTTGAATTGGATTGAATTTTGATTTGGTTGGTTTGAATTTTGGATTGGTTGGATTGATGTTTAAATTATTTATATTGATTGATTTTTGGATATTATATTTTTGAATTGCGATGAAATTGGGTTTTGTTGGATTGATGTGTGAATTTTTTATTTTTTGTGTGTTTAAGTATGTTGATTGATTGATAATTTTTGTAAATCAAAATTGACATGCGATTGTAAATCCTATTAGGTTATTACTCATAGTTAAGGGTAAATGTTAAAAGTTCTAAATATTAGTATCATATATTTTTTTTATTTATTCTTATTATTTATAATAACTTCTGATATCATCATCATCGCTCAAAGTTGGCCCATGAAAATAAATCTTATTTAGATATTTTTTGGGATATTATTCTAAGAGTAATTGAATTTGTATCATAAATATTGAAAGGATGCATATTTGTATATTAATTTTTTTTTCATGGATTTTTATTTGTCTCATAAATTAAAATCAATCTAAGAATTCTAAATCTTAATTAGGTTTTTCTTTGAACGTCATATTAAAAGTAAGCGATCTGAATTTTTGTTTGAATATTGATTTTCCATTAATTTGCATGATTTGAATTCCCCTTGCAAGTTGAAAATCAGCATGTAAATTATAAATTATAATAAGATTATTCCTCGAATATTGCATTAAGAGTAGACTAGTGGTGTAGGTTAACGAATTGTATTGTTGACAAATTTAGCCTAGATCTCATGATCCAACATAGGCCCATTGTGTGTAAGTTAAGGTTTTGAAGTTTATTTAGAACATCACACAAGAAATTAGGCAAAAGCTTAATAAGCCATAACCATCATCTTGGGTTCAACACCCATACTTAAAAGGTAAGGATTGAGTTTTATTGTTAGGTTTAGGATCCAAATTATTGCCTTAGGATTTAGAAGTCTTACATCTTTAATGATCAAAATACTCATACCCTTTTAAAAAAGTATATAAAATGTACACACAATGGATACTTTATATCATTAAAAAAACATAAAATAGTTTATTTTAGTTAAGATATTTTATGATGATTTTAATTTTCTCTCTAACATAACTAACTCCTTACCTAGAAAACTCGAAGGACTAGTTAGAGTTTCTAATTACTATAAAACTAGATGAAAACTCTTTATTTTTAATTTTTATCCTTAGCTTGCTCAGTTACCCCCCGCAACAGCTAGTTTAAAGCTTAGCTTCATAATTTTTTTAAATTTTTTTTTTCTGTCTATGGGGAAATTTCATTCTCCTGACTCAGATTGTAAGTTTAGTTGGTTGGGAATTGAGCTTCGTCATTTTTCCAATTTGTTTTATATTAAGTTAGTTCGGTCTTATGACCTAGGTTACAGATTTGTCAATTAACTTAGGTTGACTTGTATGTTTAAAATGTTTTTTGTTTTATGATTTTGCCATTCAACAATGAGTTGATTGAGAGCTATGTTTCATTTTTTTTCCCTTTCTATGGGGTAATCCCATTCTTATGACTTGATTCATGTGTTATAAGTTTTCTCGAGTTGATTTAAGTTTTTTTTTTGTTTTTTTTTTAAATTGATTTTTTATTTTATTCCTTCAAAGTTTTTTCGCATTGTGAATTGAATTTACTAATTTATTTTACTTTGTTTTCTATAAAATTATTATGGTCTCATGACATGAGTTGAAGGTATTGCATGTTAGCAAGGGTTGGTCTCAAGTAGATACGAAATGTTGCCTTGCCTTTTTAGTAAAAAATTGTCGTCCAATAATTAAAAATCTATTGATTTTTTTTTAACAATTGAGTAATTTTATTTTTTAAATTTCTTAAAACATTTGGAGTGATTTTTATCTTATATCCTTATATAACTAAGATAAATTTATCAGACATCAACATTAACTAACCAAATAACGAATCCTCCATAGCGTTTAGTAGCTCTGGACGTTCAAGCTTTAATCAACTTTAGACGATTAAAAGGTGTAAAAAGAAGAAACCCAATGGATGCAAAATCTCTAAAAATTGAATTTGTTGTTTTTATTTAATAAATTAGCAATCACTTGTATATAATTTTTACCATAAAAGCAATAAACCCTATATTTGAAAAAACAAATTTAATTTCCAATAATGCCATATGCATATTTCCTTTTGTAAATTAAAGAGCTATGCAAATTGTTCTAGGTGGATAAACAAAAAAAGTGATCTGTAAATTATACTAGGTTGAAGGGGGTTATTTTTGGAGATGATATTACAAAAGATATTTAATACCCTTGGGTTTTTATTAATGAGCGGATATATTTTAATAATATATCACACATCCACTCAATAGCTTGAGAAAATAAATGAAAAATTATTGAAATAGAGAAGAACCAAACCCTAAAAGGTAATCACAATGCCAGTATTAGCTCTGAATGATATCACAAACATCACATGAAATCAGTAGAAATTAGAGAGAAATTGGGAGATTAGGATCGTTAGAGAGGGTTTATCTATTTGGTAGAAAATGGGTGTTAAAGATTTGTTCTTTAATTTCATTACAAATACCCATCTAACTTGATTTGTCTAGATATGGTAAAAGGCCTTATCTTCATTTGATTTCATTGTTATTCATTGAAATCGAAGTGGAAATGGATATCTCTTGGATGTAATTTTTGGAAGTGTTATGTGTCAGTCTTAATTGATGATGAAAACATTAGTTCGATTGAGTTTTTAGGGATTTTTTTCTAGGAATTATACAATTATGAGGCAATTTGGTGTTATGGAGGCTAACCATGAATCTCAAATCCATGGATGGCTAACCATGGTGGTGGTTAGGGAGCTAAAAACGCATGCCACCATGGTTTCTAAATAGGGCATGATTTGATGTTAATTTTATGGCATGATGATGAATTGTATGTAGAATTTCAAATTAATTTGTGAAGTGTTAAACCATGATTGATGTGTTATGGAAGGTTGTGTATGTATTTTCTTCATGTAATGCACATTATGTGTTTGATAAATTATGGGAAAAATATTTGTAAATTGATTTATGATAAGTTAAAACATGGTTGTTATGTTTTAGAGAGATTGTGTATGTATATTTTTATGTAAGGGATGATTTAGTTTAAATGCATACTAGATTTTAGATGAATCATGTGGAGGAAAATAAATTTATTAAATAGAAGCTTGTCAATCTTTAGCTACTAAACATTCAATCATGGATTAAGAAGAAATGATGTGGAATATTGATTTACTTAAGAGTATAATAAATATACAAAAGTAGCATGTCATTATATTATTTTATAAAATAAATGAGGTCATTAAATTATATTATAAAAATGGTTGACAATATGATTGGTCATTTAATTGTATCACAAAAAAGGGTGATAATATGTTTGAGTAGAAATGATAAATGAACCAAAGAAAAATTGGGTACTAATTTGGGATATTCTTTTGGAAAATCAAGAGGACTTCAGAAGTAAAACTCTTAGTAAGAAGAGCACACTCCATAGGAGTTATAAGCATATGTTCATCACCTTACTTCTTTTTAGTTAAAGAAGTGTTTTGCATAATTATTTGGTGTGTGAATGATGCATGTTATAGGGATGTTTACGTTATGTGATATTAAGTTGGCTATAATGATCGAGGCTATGATTTAAAAACTAAGTTGGCCGCAATGAAAAGGGCTATAATGAGAAATTAAATCATCTATAATGACAGAGGCTATGATGAGAAATTAAATTGGCCATAATGGTACAGGCTTTAATGTGAAATTAAGCTGACCACAATGGCAGAGACAAAAAAACATCTTAAAGCATAACTTATGATTATTGAAATGGATGAATGGATACATAGTTAATGGAATATTAATTTATACATGAAAGTGGTAGAATAATAAATATAATAGAAAAAGGAAAGGTTATTACTTGATGAGGGGGATGAAATAAATCTCATAAAAGGACCATTAATGTTGTGTTTAATCCTAGATTTTGGTAAAGTCATTAGTTTTAATGGATAGTTATAAGCTTAATATATATTCTATATTTTTGTGTTTTATAGGTATTGTTGTAACCCATTTTTTGGGTCCCCACATAAAAAATAATAAAATACAAAAAAATTCAAAAAAATATAACAGTGAAAAAATGCCAGAGCACCCTAAAAATGTTCAAAAATTGATTGAGGATGTTCAAAAATATAAAAATTAAATTTTGACAGTATATCATTGACTACTGAGAGCCCCGATGATAAAAAAAAATTCAATTTGAGGAAGGAAAATGCAAAATTAGAAGTTTATGGACTCAATTAAATTTTATTGAAGGTTTAATTGAATTTATAGAGGTTTTAATTGCAAGAAAAATTAATTTTTAAGTTAATTTGGGTTTTAATTGGAAGAAATTGAAGTTCTGGGGTCAAATTATAATTTTTGGAAGTTAATTTGGTCAAATCAGGGGCTTAATTGCATAAATATTGAAGTTTAATGGCCAATTAGGGACTTAAATGAAGAAATCCGAGACCAAGGACAAAATTGTAAAACGCGTGCAAATTGAGGGCCTTCTTTGAAATCTGACGCGTTTTGGCGCCTTTTTCTTTTAAATGAAACGACGCGTTTTGACCAAAACGGCGTCGTTTCATTCACTATTGCAAAAAAAAAAAAAAAGCCAAAAACGGTGCCGTTTTGACGGCACTGTAGGTCTTCTTCTTTCCTTGGACGCGCGAGGCAGGGGAAGAAGAAGATTTTTCTTCTCCCTTTTCGCCTAACTTCTTTCCCCGTTTTTGCGCAATAAGATGTCCACCATTCGATGCCCACTTGCCTCCTTTTTATCCGTTGAACGGATAGTGGAGGGGCGGCCAACAGTGGCCGCCCCACCACAATTGTCCCCCCTGTTTTTGCCTATAAAAACAAGGGAGGACCGAAGAGAAGAAAAAAAAACATAAGGGAGAAGAGGAGAGAGGACAGAGCAGAAAAGAGGAGAAGAGGAAAGGAAAAGAAAGAAAGAAAAAACGAAAAGAAGAAGAAGCAGAAAAGAGCAAAAACGACAAAGGAGAGAGAGAGAGAGAAACAGAGCAACGCCGGCCACTGTGCCTCCACCGCCAGCAGCACCACCGGCAACGCCACAACAGGTAATCTCTCGCCGCCCCATCTCCTTCTCCGTTTGCCATCCTCCTGTTTTCGTCTGCATGCAGAACGTGAATTAATTCACGTTCTGCAGCTGAAGGAGGCTGGTTACTATGCTTAGGCACAGTAACCAGCCTATTTGGTAATGGGCCGGGTTGGCCCAGCCTACTGATATGGGCCGGGTCCGGCCCATTTCAATTTTTATTTTTTATTTTTTATTTTTTTATTTTTTTGTCATAATTTTTATAATTTTCTAGCATATTTTTTTTTTATCAATTTTGATTAATATTGACCCGTATTTTATGTCGTAAAATATAAATCCAGTATTAAAATACCCGGTTTGACGGCACTATAGGTCTTCTTCTTCCCCTGGACGCGCGAGGCACTATTTACAGCACTGTTCACACATGTATTTGGGTCTGACTCGACCCATTCAAAAAGAAAAAAATAAAAAAATATTTGCTTCAGCATTTTATAATTTTTCCGTGCAGTTTTTATGTCATTTTGATTAATATCGGGTAGTATTTTACATCATAAAAATATAAATCCATTATTAAAATACCCGGTTTTCATCACAACTTTTAAAATTACAAAAAAAATTAAAAAATTAAAAACAAAAAAGAAAAAAAAATGTTTTCGTGCATACGGCCAAGGGTCTCAATTCTAAAAAATCATACCGTATTTTTCATATGTAAAAAAAAAAACAATATTTTAGCATGCATTTTGGATTTAATAACCAGTTTATTAAAGTCAAGAGAACATTGGCCAAAATCTCAAAAACAACAAAATATTTTATTTTGTTTGATTTTAGTATCAGGGATTATGAATTTATACGTAAATTGTATTTCTAATATTAAAAAGATATTTTCTTTTGACGACTTCGAATAGTTAGTTTTTTACCCAATGAAGATAAGGATCTCCTTACGGAGGAGTACTTTTCTTAAACCGTAAACGAACCAACAATTCAAAAACCACAACATGATTTTAGATTTATCAGACATTAAAACAATGCAGCCTACCTTAGGTAGGGCATAGTTGGGGTGCTAATACCTTCGCTTTACGCAATCAGTCTCCGTACCCGATCACTAAAGACCAGTTAAGGTTCCTAGTAACCAGAATACTAGGTGGCGACTCCCATTCTAATTTTTTCACTTGTAGAGACAAGAATTCCTTGTCTCTCTGCATTTTTTCCAAGAATAAATATTCCGATTTTTCCTTGAGAGTGGACGATCGCCGCACCGCCGCACACGTGCGACAGGTACATCTAATCCATCACCTTAACTTTGATATCATACTCCATATTTTCTCAGTTATTTTATTTTAGGTATAATTAAAACTAATCAATGTTATGTAAATAATTCATTATATGTATTTAAGTTAACAAACCCATATGGATTGTAAGAAAAACAAAAAGAAAAGATCACTTTGATTTTGAATGTTTGTATATGTTTAACGAAATGTTATGATCATGTTATTTTGTATATATATTGTATATAATCATATTTTTTTTATGGATGGTGAGCCTGAGGCTACCTTTGTATTGATAATTTGTGACTTGAGGTTTTTTTGGTAAGGCCTCTATATAGGAAAAACTAGTCTGAAATTTCAAAAAAACAATTATAGTTTATTTTGCTATAATATAATAATTTGAAAGGTAAAATTGCTTTATAAGATTCCAGTATGTTACATTTTTTATTTTGTTGATTTTTTATTTTATAGGTGTTTTTAGTGTGTTTTGATATTGTTAGGTGATATAGGATGGTTTGTCTGGTTTTCTATAGACTAGGGATAGTTTTTGGTTTTTTATTTTTGAAAGTACAATGTAATGACCCAATTTCTCTTAGAATTAAAACTCTTAAAGCATGGCTATATGGGCTTTTCATAATTAGTATTTGAGCTTAGAGGCAATGTGGTAATTTGATAAAAAAAAACATAAAAAACAAAAAGCTTTTGGGTAGTGCGTGCAGCTGCCTACAGTAATAAAAACCATTGTTTCACCATTATATTCAATTTGAATCGATATTCTTTTTATTCTTATGTGATGCGTGCATTGTGATGCCATTGAGTTTGGTGCCTATTCAATTTTCTTCTTTTTTTTTTCCCTTTATTTATCTCTCTTCCACCTTGATTTGTGTGCTGCTCCTAAAAAATCACAATAGCCCTACAATTTTTTTTCCTTTCAGATTTAATTTCTGTTTTTTTGTTGCAAATTTTTTTGAAAAAATAATCTCAAATTGGAAAATGTTTCAATTTCATCTTCCTTCAAATTTTCAATTCTCAGATTTGGTTCTCATTCTTTTAATTATTACGTTTTTTTTTATTTGAGATAATTTGTAAAATTGATTTTTTTGCAATTTCATCCTTGTTTATTTTTTTTCTATTAGTTTTATCTTCATTTGTTTTATTTCTAATTTTTTGACAAGTTTTTTAGATTGATTTTCTTATCCTCAAACATTAAAATAATTAGGAATTGAACCTTTTGATTTAGTCCGAGTTTGAGATTTCGGAAGATTAATCCGGGTTTAGAAGATTTACCGGGTTTGCTTGGTTTTCCATGTTATGAAATTATAGCTTTCCTTTCTATATTTAATTAAATTAATAGAATTTATTAAACTTAGTAGACTCAATTACCTAAATCTCAAGCTTCTTTTACTTTTTTAGAAATCCTAGCGCCAACTTTACTTTATTCTTCACAATTCTAAAAAAAAAAAAAAGTTACCCTAGCCCTTAATGTTGTGGCAATTTGGAACTCATATTGAAATAAATTAAAAAGTTCAATTATAATGAACCGAAAACAAAAAGATGAAAAAAATTAAAGTACAATAAAGAACAAAAACATATTGTCACAATCTCAAACCTCATATCATGGATTTTACAACTTAACCATTATTGATCTAGGTCGATATAATATGTTATTATCTTAATATTGTTTTTAAAAAATATATTGTCAAACATGTTTTAATTTATATATTTTAAGAGTTTTTTTGTTCATTATGCATAAAATCTTTGACTTCCCCCATATGTTTTTTTAAAAAATCAATCTGCTGCATAGCACAAATAAAAAAACTAATGATTGGTAAGTTGCATACTATGTAAAAGAAAAAAAAATAGCAAATTCCTTTTAGTCAAATTCCATTTAGTAATATGATGATAGTTATTAAATTTAGTTTAGAGGTTGATACGGTTGAGATTAGGTCCTAGTCATATAGTTAAACATAGGTTAACTTGAAAAAATATATAAAAAATTATATTCGAGATTTTAATATCTCACATTTTTTTTTGAAATAATATGTGTAGATGTAGATTATAAAAACAAAACTTTGAAGTGTTAAATATTTATCTCATATCAAAAACTTAAGAGACAATTAATGTAGATGTGAGCTATATATTGCCATTATATATTAAACAAATAAGAAATAATTCATGTGGATATAATCTATAAAACAATATGTTAGCTTGAGTATTCATAAATTAATTTTTATATTAAAAAGATATAAAACAAAAAAAATGGGTCTCATCCAGGTTACGATGGGTCATCCAGGTTTCAGGTTGACTTGACGAGTCATCCTAGTTTGATTGGGTTTTGAGTTTTACAAAAAAATAAAAATTGGGTTTTTTAGTATAAAGTTTTTATTAACCTATTATTTATTTTAATCATATTAATATTTCATATTAAAAAACTTTAGTAGAAGAATATTTTATAAGTTAGCTTGTTAAAGTTAAACTGTGAGGGATTATTACCTCATTATTATTGTAAATTATCAAATTGTAACTTGTAATATTTGTATGCAGAAGGTGCCATCATTCATGCCATGGAATTGCTACATGTTGCTGAACTATCATATATATATATATATATATATATATATGATGCTACTCAGAGATGGATTTGAATATGAGATATTTTCATTCACAAAATCTCAACCTTAAATTGTTTTTAGTTTATATGCAATGTATACCAAAGTAAACGATAAAATTAAATTAAACAAAAGAGCTGCCAATAAATAAAGTTTGTGACTTAAGAAAATCTCACTTTATATGATACAGACTTCAGATATATAATAAAAACATTCAATCCTACAACATTGATATGTAAATAATATCCTTGGAAATTATTACAACATATCCTTGGCTAGAGGGCCTCTTTTATTCAAGCACCAAACTTATATATTGTTATAGTAGAGATAGACCTTTGAAATTATCATTTACTAGTTAATTATATCCTCCACGACCAGTTGGATCCTCGTTATAACCTCCTCGGCCGTTCGGATTCTCGTTGTAGCCTCCTCGACCGGTGGTTTCAGCTAGGAGAGCCCTTCGTCCTAAGATGAGAAATAGGAAAATAGTAAACATACCAAGAAGAATCTATGAATATTAACAACTATTTGCAAAATGAATATGCTAGACATGCATGGAATGATACTTCTTTTTGGCAAACGAATTGAAGTTGAGAAGTAAATTCACGAAAGAATCTATGAATATTAACAACTATTTGCAAAATAAACATGCTAGACATGCATGTAATGATCTTCTTCTTGGCAAACGAATTGAAGTTGAGAAGTAAATTCACGAAAGAATCTATGAGGATCCTATATTGTACTTGTCGCACGTGTACGACGGTGCGGCGATCGTCCACCCCCAACCCTTCATGAGGGTGTGGTATGTTGTCTATTTGGCATGGAAAATATGGTGAGACAAGGAGTTCTTTGTCTCTAAGCTAAAAAATGGACAGGGAGTCCCACCTAGTGTTCTGGTTACTAGGAACCTTAACTGGTCTTTAGAGATCGGGTACGGAGACTGGTTGCGTAAAGGGAAGGTATTAGCACCTCAATTACGTCCTACCTAAGGTAAGCTGCATTGTTTTAATGTCTGATAAAATCTAAGGTCGTGTTGTGGTTTTTTATTGTTCGGAATACGCATTACATGTAATGTCATACCCCAGGTTCTATTGTCCAAAACAAAAAAAAAAAAATTAAATATCCGGAATATGCATTACGTGTAAAGTCATACCCCGGATACTAAGAGACAAACAAAATAAAATTTTTGTTGTTTTTGAAATATTGGCCAATATTCTCTTGACTTTAATAAACTGGTTATTAAAGCCAAAATGCATGCTAAAATATTTTTTTTTTGGTGTATGAAAAAATACAATATGAATTTTTAGCTTTGAGACACTTGGCCGTATGAACAAAACATTTTTCTCTTTTTTTTTAATTTTTTTGTATTTTGTGAAAGTTTTTTACGAAAACTGGGTATTTGAAAATCAGATTTTTGTATTTTTAACAACATAAAAAAATACCACCAAATATTAATCAAAATGGCATAAAAATTACGCGGAAAAATTATAAAATGCGGAAACAAATATTTTTTTATTTTTTTCTTTGAAATGGGCCGGATCAGGTCCAAATATATGGGCTGGGCCGAACCTGGCCCGAAAAATGGGCTGGTTACTGTGCACATAGTAACCGGGTTACTGTGTGTACAGTAACCAGAGAATTAATCTGCGGGTTACTGTGTGCATGCACAGTAACAGCACAGTAACTCGCTAATTAATCTTCATCTGCTGCAGAACGTAAACGTTCTGCAACAAAAAAAACGACGGGAAAGGCTGCTCCAAGCGGTGATGATGTTGGCAGCAACTGATGTGGCAGGGGTGGCGGCGGCGGAACTGGCTGTTCGCGGTGGCCGGCGGTGCTGTTTTCCTCTCTCTCTCTCCTCTGTTTTACTCTGTTCTCTGCTTCTTCTTCTTCTGCTTTCTTCTCTCTGTCTCCTCCTTCTCTTCTCTTCCCCTCTTTTTTTTTTCTTTTTCTCTTTTCAGTGATTGTCACCGGCTATTTATAGCCAGTGAACAGTAACATAAGAGTTGATTCCCGCCTAAATTGTTGCCTAATTGTAAGAAAAAAGGTCCCTGCCTAACATTGCCTAACATGCCTAATATGACAAAAAATTTTGTTTTATTATATATAATAATAAATATTTATATAGGTAAAATTAAAAACTCAAATCAGTATTAGAAAAAGCCCGACTCAACCGCTAAAAATCAATTTTAATTACCGAAAATTATGTCGAAACATAAAAAACTTTCAGTGGGTATCAACCCGGTGAACCGGGTTTTGACCACAAAATAACAGTTTTGACCCAAAATGACCTGAAACTCATTTTTCATCCCGGTCGACATGGTTAGACCCGTATCGACCCGGTGAACTCGGTCTTGGTCGAAAATGACCCGAAACAGCCCGAAAACTCATTTTTTTACCCTGGTCGACATGGTTTGACCCGTATTGACCCGGTGAACTCGGTTTTGATGGAAAGATGCGGTTGACTCGAGAAAAAAAATATTCTTTTGAATTTTAAACTTTTTTATTTTTTTTGGATTTTTATAAATAATAATAGAAATAAAATAACATTCAAGAAAAACTTGGTGAATCCAAAATTGGGTTACAACAATGGGGACCCAAAAAGGGATTACAACAGTACTAGTAACTAGAAAATGACCCTTTCTTCGACAAAATAAAATGCACAAGAGATTCTATACAAACCAAGTGTAAGTGCTGCAGCTCCATCATAATTTAGCGTAGCATTAGCCACCTCAGAAGACATGAGCAGCAAAGTTGCAACAAGAAGTGTCATCACCGTGGCAGCCATGGACCTAGAGAAGGCTGATTTTGCCATGCTAAATTTACACTACACGAAAGAGGGTTTATGATAGCTTGTGAGTAAAAGGAAATGCAGAGCAATTTTCGCAATGTGGAGCTTCAGTTGGATTGACTACTATTTATAATGGAAAGTTGAGAAAATGCTAACATCGTTAAATAATATGTAGAACCCCATTATCATTAAACTCTGGTTAATTGAGACGGACACGAAAGAGGAGACTTGATGCCGGTCAATTTGATCCTCCAATCCAAGGTGCTACTCAATAATACGAGTAAAATAAATTAAGATAAAAAGAAATCACTCTCATCGCCGTATACTATCAAATTGGCACTCAGGTTACCTTCTAGATCATTTTTATGTTAGCGTGTTTGATAGTACGATAATGATTGTTTTTTAAAGTATTTTTTGTTTGAAATTATATTAAAATAATTTTTTTTATTTTTAAATTTTTTTTTTGATATTAGTACATCAAAATCAAAATGATCTGAAAATATCAAAAAATATTAATTTCAAGAAAAAATAAAATAAAATAAATTCATTTTTGTTCTAAAATATTTTGAAAATATAAAAATAAATAAAACATAAGAATTGAAGCGGTCAAAGGTGGAGTTCTCGTTTTCTTGCAAGAACCTCAAGGCTCAAGTTTATTTTAACTCAGCAAGCACGTTTACAGCCAGTACTTAAGCGAGAGCATAACCATTTTAATTTCTTCCCTTTTTTTAATACAGGTTTAGGCCTTGTTTGTTTCAAGGAAACTGAATTCCAGGAATTCATTTTCCTTTATTTGACAACTATCCGGAAAGTTAGTTAAAGGAAAGTAAATTCCGGTCAACAAAAAATTTGCTTTTACCCGTTGGAAAGTGTTTTCCTTTCCTTGTTAAAAAGAAAACACTTTCTTTTACTGATAAAACACATCTGAACCCTCTTTGTATCTCTTTCCGAGAACAAGTGAAAAGCAAAGAAGATCTGTGGAGAATCACACTTCTTTGTGGCTTGGTGATTTATGCAATCATTTTCTCACAGGGGCTGGGAAAGACAGTATCAACCATTGCTCTTATACTCAAGGAAAGAGCTCCTTCTCATCAAGCAGATGTTGTGGCTGTTAAGATAGAAGAGTGTGAAAACTTAAATTTGGATGATGATGATGGAGTTACTGAGATTGACAGAATGAAGAAAGGTGCATATGGTTCTCAAGTTACATCAAATCATAGTTCAACAAAGAGCCTGAACTCTTCTGGGCAATCCAAGGGAAGGCCAGCTGCTGGAACTCTCATTGTTTGCCCCACAAGTGTCCTGCGACAGTGGGATGATGAATTGCATAAGAAGGTAACCACTGAAGCCAATCTCTCTGTTCTAGTATACCATGGAAGCAATCGAACAAAGGATGGGAGGTGATGGTGGCCGTGTCGGTGGGGGATTAGTGATCAGTATAATGGGGATTATAATAGGGGGGAGAGTGGGTATGGGATGCCGAGGAGGACGAGGTCGTATGGGGATATGAGCGAGATGGGGAGCAGAGAAGGAAGGGAAGAGAAGAAGACTATTTATTCAAAAAACTATAAAAATATTTTTGTATGTATTTATCTTTTAAAAATATTTCACAAATTTATTTTTTATAATATGATATGACATATATAGTTATATTTTATAAAATAAGCTATGTATGAATAGAGGATATAATAAAAAAAATTTATCATTATATTTTTTTTATTTCATTTTTTTATTGAAAGTGATTAAATATTATATATATATTAGATAAACTTGAAAAAAAAATAATTCATTAATAAATTTTTTTTCAGTTCGTTTTCCATAACACAACCAAACACTGGAAAGTGTTTTTCAGTTCATTTTTCATAACACTACCAAACATCAGAAAATACTTTCCCGGAATTCACTTTTTTTGGAATTCACTTTAAAAAAAAAAACAACTTTCCTAGAAACAAACGGAGCCTAGATCATTTTCTCCCTTTCTTTTTTGCCCCATCTCGTGTCTATATTTCAGCTTTGGCTCGTTGTTCATTAAGTGGGTGTAAAAAATAGAGGGAAAACACCGCCATGTCCAAATAAGAAAATGCTCCAAATACCAACCTTTACCTCCGAGTGTTTTGTTGATAAATTAGTAATATTTGGTTATTGGTTAATATTAGATGTTTGTGGTAATCTTACGAACCAGGAAAATCTGTCATGATCATGACAAAAATATAACACCTTTAACATCATGTGATAAGATCGGCTTGTATGATTACCATCTTTTCTAAACCTCTCCCATAGATTAATATATATAAACCACTCCAAACTAAGTAAAAGGATGTTGTGAGTGTTAGTGACACGCTCAAAGGTTGATACTTGATACCGAATGTTTTACCAAGAATTTCTTGGAATTAAGCTATCAGATCCCCAGAAGAATTATAATAAGCAACTGGGTCTGGCTCCGAGATGTTTATGATGTCGTGAGGATCCAGGAACTGTAAACCCAATAATTAAGCTCTTTATCACAATGGCATGCCCAGAAGAATTATAATTAACCTCTCACGTAAAACTTACGGGAGAAATAATCCAATTTGAGAATGAGGTTGCTCCTTTTATGGGTTCATCTGAAGGGCCATGGGTGTTAGCATTATGGAGACAAACAAGCCCCACCATGTGCTAGTGGGAATAATCTCCCACTTAGCACATGGTGGTGGACACCCCCACTCCCATCATTTTGTATAATTATGTGTCTTGTGAAGACCTGTGTATTGTAACGTGAAGAGAAGCAGAGAGATTTGCAGTTGTGTGAAACACAGAGAGAAACACAGAGAGAGAGCTAGGGAGAGTTGAGTTGAGTTGAGAAGAATTTTCTCCTACTCCTTGTTTTTGTTGTTTGTATTGTTTGTAAGCTTCATTAATACAAACCAGTAGCTCCGTGGTGTAGGCAAGTTGCCGAACCACGTAAATTGTGCGTGTTTGAGTTCTGGATATAACCCAACAACTGGTATCAGAGCTTATTCTTGACAAAGAGGGTGTTTGATCCACACTCAAAAATCAAAGTACTCAAAACGTGTTTTTGAACATACCATCGTGTAGAGGACAACCGGACGAATCCACTGTTGAAAACCCGGCGAAAAACCGACGTCCTGCATGGCCGCACGCGCCCACACGCGCCGACGATAGCACTGCCCACGCGCACCAACGCGCCGTACGCGCGCCACGCTCCTTCTTCGCCCGGTTTCTGCAACACGGGTCGGGTCTGACCCGCCACGTCAGCAAAGTCAGATGGTCAGCGTCCACGTCACCTGCCACGTCATCCTCTCTGGGGTTTGATCCAGTGTACCGCAGACGATTATCGTCTGACACGTGGCTGCATCATCACCGTTGAAGGGTTTTGATCCAGTGCAACTCAGGTTCTAATCGGCTGACACGTGGACTAATCTGCACCGTCACTGAGTTTTGTTCCGGTGCAACTCAGGCTCTAATCGTGTGACACGTGGCTGAATCTGCACCGTTACTGAGTTCTGATCAGGTGGGACGCAGGCTCTAATCGGCGGACACGTGGCTTAATCTGCACCGTTAATGGGTTTTGATCCGGTGCGACGCAGGCTGTAATCTGCTGACACGTGTCTTCATCAGAACCGCTACTGAGTTTTTATCCGGTGTGACGCAGGCGGTACTCTGTCTGACACGCGGCTGCATCTGAACCGTCCGTTAAATCCAAAATTTTAATTGCTAAAATCTGAGCCATCCGAAGTCCGATTGGGGTGATCTCAGTGTCATTTCCAAGGTTTTTGGCTGTTCCGAACACATCTGTAAGGTCAGATTTGGCAAATTCGAATCGGAGAAATATTAAAAATGACAGATGAAATAAAGGCTGCAGGAATTGAGAAATTTGACGGAACAGATTTTGGATACTGGAAAATGCAGATTGAGGATTATTTATATGGGAAGAAACTTCATCTTCCCTTATTGGGAAGCAAACCAGAAAAGATGGAAGAAGAAGAATGGCAACTCCTTGATAGACAAGTTCTGGGCATTATCCGGCTATCGTTATCAAGAAGAGTTGCTCACAATGTTACGAAAGAAAAATCCACTGCAAAATTGATGGAAGCCTTGTCTGGGATGTATGAGAAGCCATCAGCAAATAATAAAGTGCACCTGATGAAAAAGTTGTTCAACTTGAAGATGGTCGAAAACGCTTCTGTGACACAACACCTCAACAACTTTAATACCATCACAAATCAATTATCATCTGTTGCGATTGAGTTTGATGATGAGATTCGTGCACTCATCTTGCTAGCTTCACTTCCAAGCAGTTGGGAAGGCATGAGGACAGCCGTGAGCAATTCAGCTGGAAAATCCAAACTGAAGTATGATGACATTCGAGACTTGATTTTGGCTGAAGAAGTGCGAAGGAAAGACTCAGGTGAAAGTTCAAGCTCAGGATCAGCTCTCAACATCAACAGTCGAGGGAGGAGACACGATAGAGGCTCATCCAGAGGCAGATCAAAATCCAGATACAGAAGTAAAAGCAAGTTTGGATCCAGAAAGCAGGTTGAATGTTGGAATTGTGGCAAACCTGGTCATTTCAGTAGGAATTGCACAAAACCGAAGAAACCTGAAGCTGACTCTGCAAACGCTACCACAAATGAGGTGCAAGATGCTTTAATTCTTGCTGTGCAAAGTCAAATTGATGAGTGGATTCTTGATTCTGGTGCTTCATTCCACTGTACGCCACACAATGAAATGCTGTAAAATTATGTTGGAGGAGATCATGGTGTAGTCTATCTGGCCGATGGAACACCACTGAAGATTGTGGGTATAGGAGATGTGCAAATCAAGACTATGAATGGATCTATATGGACCTTGCAGAATGTAAGGCATGTTCCTGAATTGAAGAAAAAGTTGATCTCTATCGAACAACTTGATGATAGTGGTCATTCAATACTTTTTGCTGGAGGAATGTGGAAAGTATCAAACGGAGCAATGGTTTTAGCTCGTGGAAAGAAAACCGGCACCCTGTATATGACCACAAGATTTGCAGATATCATTACCTCAACTGAAGCAGAAAATCAAGCACATTTATGGCATTGTAGACTTGGCCATATGAGTCAAAAGGGGATGAAGGTACTTCAGTCGAAGGGAAAGCTGCCAGAATTAAAAAATGTCGATCTAGACATTTGTGAAAGCTGTGTTCTTGGAAAACAGAAGAAGGTCAGTTTCTTGAAGGTTGGCAGGACCTTAAGACCAAGCAAGCTAGAACTGGTACACACAGATTTATGGGGACCGTCTCCAGTAGCATCTCTTGGAGGTTCTCGGTATTATGTGACTTTCATTGATGACTTCAGCAGAAAGGTATGGGTTTACTTTCTGAAAAATAAATCTGATGTGTTTGAAACATTCAAGAAATGGAAGGCTATGGTTGAGACTGAATCAGGTCTAAAGTTGAAATGCTTGAGATCTGATAATGGAGGAGAATACATTGATGGAGGTTTCAAGGAGTATTGTGCTGTTAATGGTATCAGAATGGAGAAGACCGTTCCAGGCACACCGCAACAGAATGGCGTTGCTGAACGGATGAACAGGACCATCAATGAACGAGCTAGAAGCATGAGGTTGCATTCTGGGTTACCTCAAACATTCTGGGCTGACGCAGTTCATACCGCAGTTTACTTGATCAACCGTGGACCATCAGTTCCTTTGGAATTCAGATTGCCCGAGGAAGTATGGAGAGGAAAAGAGGTACAACTCTCTCATTTGAAGGTCTTTGGGTGTGTTTCCTATGTTCACATAGATTCTGATTCTCGCAACAAGTTAGATGCCAAATCCAAGAAATGTTTCTTCATTGGCTATGGAGATGAAGAATTTGGATTTCGGTTCTGGGATGATCAGAATAGAAAGATTATCAGAAGCAGGAACGTGATCTTCAATGAGAAAGTTATGTACAAAGACAGATCAAGTGGAGAAACGGAGATGGCTGATTCAGATACAAGTCCACAAAAATCTGAATTCATAAGATTAGAAGGGCTTCCCGATGTTACTAAGCAGAACAACAATCAAGAGTCTTTACAAGAAGATTCAAGCACATCTGTGCCCACTACTACACAAGAAGATGCTGAGCAACTTGAACCAGTTGTTCGCAGGTCTTCGAGGACGATAAAGCCCCCGCAACGGTTCACACTTTTACTGAATTATATTTTGCTGACAGATGGTGGTGAACCGTTATCTTATGAAGAATCCTTACAAGATGGAAACTCAAGCAAGTGGGAGTTAGCCATGAAGGATGAGATGAGTTCGTTGCTGAAGAACAAGACTTGGGAGCTAACAACATTACCTGAAGGAAAGAAGGCCTTGCAAAATAAGTGGGTCTACAGAGTGAAGACTGAGCATGACGGAAGCAAACGGTTCAAGGCAAGACTTGTTGTCAAAGGGTTTCAACAGAAGAAAGGCATTGACTACTCTGAGATTTTTTCTCCCGTTGTGAAGCTCACAACAATCAGAGTTGTTCTGGGAATAGTAGCTGCAGAAAATTTACATCTGGAACAGTTAGATGTAAAAACAGCATTCCTTCATGGTGACTTGGAGGAAGATATTTACATGCAACAACCAGAGGGGTTTGCAATGCAAGGAAAGGAGAATCAAGTCTGCAAGCTACAGAAAAGCCTATACGGTTTGAAGCAAGCTCCAAGACAGTGGTACAAGAAGTTTGACAACTTCATGTGTAGTTCCGGGTATACAAAATGCCAAGCTGATCATTGTTGCTATGTCAAACATTTTGACAACTCCTACATCATTCTACTATTATATGTAGATGATATGCTGATTGCAGGATCCAGCATTGAGGAGATTGATAAGCTGAAACAGCAGTTGTCGAAGCAGTTTGAAATGAAGGATCTGGGAGCTGCTAAACAAATACTTGGCATGAGAATCATCAGAGATAAAGACAAAGGCATACTAAAGCTCTCACAAATAGAGTATGTCAAGAAGGTTCTCAGCAGGTTTAGTATAGATAATGCTAAACCAGTAAGTACACCACTGGGGAATCATTTCAAGCTCAGCAAAGATCAGTCACCAAGAACTGAGCTAGAAAGTGGATACATGGATAAGATTCCATACGCCTCAGCTATCGGCTCTTTGATGTATGCTATGGTCTGTACCAGACCAGACATTGCCCATGCAGTGGGAGTTGTAAGCCGATATATGAGCAATCCTGGAAAGCAGCATTGGGAAGCGGTGAAATGGATCATGAGGTACTTAAAAGGTTCATCGGAAACTTGTCTCAGTTTCACAGCTGGTGGTTTGAAACTTGAAGGTTTTGTAGATGCTGATCTAGCAGGAGATGTTGATAGCAGAAAGAGCACTACAGGATATGTTTATACTTTAGGAGGTACTGCTGTTTCCTGGAGTTCTACCTTGCAAAAGATCGTTGCTCTTTCAACAACAGAAGCTGAATATGTTGCAGTCTCAGAATCTGCAAAAGAGATAGTATGGTTGCAGAGTTTCTTGAAAGAATTGGGCAAGTTGAATGGAAAAGGTACTTTGTATAGCGACAGTCAGAGTGCAATCTTCCTTGCCAAGAATCCAGCATTTCACTCGAGGACGAAGCATATTCAGATCAAATATCACTTCATCCGACAACTGCTGGACGACGAGCAACTAATGCTAGAAAAGATCTGTGGAAGCAAGAATCCAGCTGACATGTTAACCAAAGGAGTTACACTTGAGAAACTGAAGTTGTGCAAAACTTCAGTTGGTCTTCAAGGATAAAAAAGGATTTCATTGTTTGTCTCCAAGTGGGAGATTGTTAGCATTATGGAGACAAACAAGCCCCACCATGTGCTAGTGGGAATAATCTCCCACTTAGCACATGGTGGTGGACACCCCCACTCCCATCATTTTGTATAATTATGTGTCTTGTGAAGACCTGTAAATTGTAACATGAAGAGAAGCAGATAGATTTGCAGTTGTGTGAAACACAGAGAGAAACACAGAGAGAGAGCTAGGAAGAGTTGAGTTGAGTTGAAAAGAATTTTCTCCTCCTCCTTGTTTTTGTTGTTTGTATTGTTTGTAAGCTTCATTAATACAAACCAGTAGCTCCGTGGAGTAGGCAAGTTGCCGAACCACGTAAATTGTGCGTGTTTGAGTTCTGGATATAACCCAACAATGGGCCTCAGGCTATGATCCCAGACCACATTTTCAGAGTTTAATTTACCATTTTTCTTGCGAATCTCATCCGTCCACGAACTGTAGCAACTATTTGCGGTTTATGGAAACAAATCTTTGGACAAAACTTCCATATTTCCCGATTTCAAGAGCAACCCGCTTCCACTACTAATTTCATATGACGCCGTGTACGAAATCACGGGCCCCGATAAACCGTCATAAACTGGTACCTATACACCGTATATTATGTCAAGCGAGCACCATGCCACGCCCATGTCTTTTATTTTCCCAGACCTTGTTATTTGGCAACACGCTGAACATGCATGACGTTTTCAGTGCTATACAGCCACACATTGAACGTTCTGGGATAAATAACAAAAACCAGAAGAAAATGAGTCGTGGAAGCTTGCTGAAAGTCAATTTATTAACCCTCCTATAAATTATTTCTGCAACTTTCTTATGGATAACATGAAAGTGATGCAAAACCTCCCACGTGATTTTAATTATGATCTCTCGATATCAGACCCTACGGCGGATAGTTGATAGTTGCCCATAACCGACTGATGCATATTCCTTTGATTTGTTTCTGCAACTAGTGATGACGTTTTCTTGTTTTTGTGGGTAATTTTGGAGGAAAACGGAGTAAGGTAAGGGGTGCGCGGGTCCACATAGTTTAGGCCTCGTTTTAATGCAATTGCAAAAAATATCGTCGGGGGTGTGTGTCGGTGATTCGCTGTCGAGGGAGAAATGAGACATTATTGTTCGGAAAATGACATCTCGGTGAAGCTAAAACCACATGCATTGCAGCACGAGGTTTTTATTCGAAGAATGGTGTTGATAGAAGTCTGTACATGGTGGGAGAAGGTGGCGTAGGTCTCGAACAATATGGTAAAGAGAGAGGACCTCCTACTCTCTCCCCCTTCGATTTCATCATGATACTCAATAAATACATGTGTAGCTCTTTATGTTTTCTTTGTTCAGTTAGCTGAATTCAATAAATGAAGAATTGCTCTTCCTTTTATTAACAACTCCCACAGTTATGAGCAAATTCAATTAGATATTTGCTCATAACATGCATGTAACCCACGCTTGCCGGTTTTTTTTCCTTTAAAATTAATTTTAAGCATGGAAAACTCATCAATCACATACATAGTAATGTAAAATCTTCTGGAACTAGGGAAATTCATGAACACTCAAACTTCTTGACTGATTACAAAAGCTACTATATATATATATATATATATATATATATATATATATATAAAGGTCAAGGGTCTCTCTTTTGACATCAAGAAAATTTACATTAATAAGTTAGATAATTTTTTAACAAAAAAATAAATATGCAAGCTTTTTAAATGTATTTTTTTATATATCAATCAAGAGTAGCTTAATTGACAACGAAACCACTATACGCAAGATTTTGTATCCAAAAAACTGCTCGTGGCTCCTCAAAATTCCAAACGAAAGCATTAAAAAAAAGAAAAAAAAAGGTTCAATATTCTCTCTCGCAATTCTGTAACTAGCTCGTTCCACGAATGATCATGCATTGTACCTGATCGCTTGCTTGTTCTTAGTGTTAAGACTTAGGAAACCCAAGAGAGATGCATTGACCACGGAATTTAGGGATTTATTAACGAAGATCGAGGATTGACGTGTGGCAATCATCACCCGCAACCTGAGATCTAGACCATGATTATCGATTAATTTTGTTGTTTTCTTACGTTAAGGAAAGTAATAGGGAGGAAGGCATGCCACGTTACACTATTATTATGCACGTAGGCGACAAACATGGCCTAGCCAGAGGGAATGGGGATGTTTTCACCTTTTGTTCGTGACCTGTGGAATATATATATATATTGAATTGTGAGTAACATTATTTATATTTATAATGCGGCAGCTGATTTTCAATTTATATGACTAATTAAATTGGTTAGATGAGTAGAGTAACCAATATAAAGTGTTGGCTATAAAAAAAAATAAAAAAATTGTGTATATGAGGTTGAAGCTTTGGTTACCTTTTGGAAATGTTGGTTACGTGTATAAAGGTAAAAATGAATTTATTTTTTGAAAAAAACACTTTATAAATAAAATAACAAAAATAAATAAAAATATATTAGTTGAAATAATAATAGAAAACTAAGATAACAATAAAAAAATATATCAATATGCTAACAGTGATTGAAATTAATTAAAAAATAGGTTTTGTTAACTTAAATCCGTTAAATTATTTTTTTAAATACTAGCTAAAGGTGTATTTGTTAAGCAAAAAATATTTTCTTAAGAAATAATTATTTTCTTCTAATTTTTTAATTGAATCATTTTCCATTTTCTAACATGTTAAAAAATTCATAAGAAAATAAAACAAGTATTTTTCATTGTAAAGTAATAGTAGTTAGATGAGAGAAATGTAATGCTCACAATAGTGATGACAATGTTGATGGTGAGTGTAAAGGAGTTATTATAAAATTAAATTATTAATGAGGCATCCTTTAATAGTTTAATTTTTTTAATTAAGATGATTTTTTAATATGATATTAGAGCTTATACGTACACAAAATAGTTAAGAATTTGAATCTTACTTTTTTTTAATTGAAATTATAATTTCAATACAAGATAATATTGACCCGTGTAGATTATAGATTTAAAGGGTTTTAACTTCTTAAGAATATATTAAAAAGTAACTATAAAATTATTAATAAGATCTCACCTAACAATTTGAATTTTAGATTAAGATGATTTTTTAATAATAAATTAGTGAGTAGTGACATGAAAGAAACAACAATATTAGTAATCATGATAATA
Organism: Populus alba x Populus glandulosa; assembly: GCA_033617975.1. NCBI lineage: Eukaryota > Viridiplantae > Streptophyta > Magnoliopsida > Malpighiales > Salicaceae > Populus > Populus alba x Populus glandulosa. Next base: position 18,657,836 of record CM066147.1, on the reverse strand, counting down.
ATGTTGATAGTGAAAATAGTAAGGTATATAATATATCAGTGATGAAAATAAAAAAAAATAATTTTTCAAACTCAATATAAATTTTAAAGTTTTTTAAAAAAACTAATACTTTGATTAAGTTTAATTGCGTTTTGCAAATTTTTAATCCAACTAATCAATTTTCTTTAGATTAGAAAACACTATTTCATAAACAATTAATAAGAGGACAAAATATGGACTGTCATCATATAAATTTAATAAAGATATCAAGCTATATATAAATTATGTATTTATAACAAAATAACACATTATGTGACAAAACCTAATTATTATTTTTTTATCATAATCTAATTCATACTCTTAAAGTAGAGTTTCTATCATCATCTAACCCAGAGGAAGAACAAGACAACGACAAGTCATAAGATGCTTTGACTTATCAACCTCAATCACCATGAAGAAATGCCACGTGAAGCAATAGAACCCACACTAGTACAGATATGAACACCCGACCTTTCTTAGCCCAGACGGCTCGCAACCGACCTCGTTTATATCAATCAAAATCATGCTACAAGCCCCATATTTCTAGTCCCCACACACATGCCCTTAGCACCAACTCTCACACAAAATCACACCAGTACTACACTTCCTGTTCTATCACCCCAGATCTCTCGTTTTTCTCTCTGTATCTCTCCCCAAACAAAAAAAAGTGATATATAGCACTGCCTGAGAACATGTACTCTGCAACTGAGCAAATGATGTTTCAATGCCCTCCTAGGCCATTGCCAAAGGAGAAGACATGGAAATCCAAGGTCGAAGCTGCTCCAAATTGCCCTCGTTGTGCTTCTCCCAACACGAAATTCTGCTACTACAATAACTATAGCTTGTCACAGCCCAGGTATTTTTGCAAGGGTTGTAGAAGGTACTGGACTAAAGGAGGGTCAATAAGAAATGTTCCCGTAGGTGGTGGTTGTCGCAAGTATCGCAGAGCCAGGTCCTCCAAGGTCTCCCGGAATGAAGGTGCTGCGGTTTCGGTGAATTGTTCTAGGACTAACGAGACGACATTAGCTTGTTCCACGAGTAAGGACTCAATGGCTCAACAAGGTGGAGGTAATGGGTCTGATATTGATCTAGCTGTTGTTTTCGCTAAGTTCTTGAATCAAGACTTGAGTTATGAGCCCGGTTTTACTGGTGAAGAATTGCTTGATGAGGGCGGTGATCAGATGGTGGATGTATCGAATTCTTCAAATCCATCGGACAGCTTCCAAAATGATTCAATGATGGAAAGCCTGAAGCGATCTGATCTGATCCAAGAATCCAATTTACTTGAGGGGCAATCTCAGGTGCTTGTAGGAGACAAGCAACGACTTGAAGAAGAGAGAATTCAAGAACTCGTAGAAAGTCAAGACATGAATGCATTTGGGTTGCAGGATTTATTGAGCGATGAAATTGTACAAGATGCTTTGTGGTCTGATGATGCAACCTTGCCTAATTTTCCTAATTGGCAGCCCATGCTACAATTGCAAGATTTTGATTCATTTTCAGTGGATGATCGACTAAAGATTTCATCCAATTTTATCAGTGATAATAATTGGAGTTCTTTGGATCTCTCGGGGTTTGAGGTTTTTTCAAGACCTTGATATATACTTTATTATATTTGAACTTTTTTGTTAGTTTTTATGTGATGATTTATTCACTTGTTTTTCTCTTTTTTAAAGAATCATAATTATTGTGTTATTGGAAATTTGTTTAAAAAACATGATTAATTGAAATATTTAAGGTTAAATTAAGACTAGGGTCCGTTTATTTTGAGTTAAAACTTTATTAAACTTTAATCTTTAATATTTATTATTTAATATGGAATATTAACATATTTAAATAAATTACTGGTGAATGAGAAATTGATCTTAAAGAATCTTTTGTTGACATGTTTTGGTGAAACTTAAAATTTTTTAAAAAAATTTATGCTATATTAGAAAAAAAAACAAAAATTTCTCAGTATTTATAAAGTGGGTAATTGAAAAGTTGAAACTAGACTCAAATATCATTTAAACCTTTAAAAGGAAAAGAGGTACTGGGCAAAATGGACTTTGGGTTTAAATTCATACACGCGAGTTAGCTTAAGCTAGGCTTGGATATGAATTTATTGTAAAATGATATTTTAAGCTACAATAGATTATTTTTTGCTAACTAAAATTTAAACTTAGGCCTATACTAGTCTAATATATTTAGAAATTTTGAGAAACAAGTGTTACATAACATACCTATAAGAATGAAAGATCATGGCATAAGCATCATTATAGATGGACTATGTGAATAAAATTAATTAAAATATACTATCCATGCCTTGTTTTCTCTTTGTTCTTGATTTGGTTATAGTAGATGACAAAAAGAATAACCATTGATGGGGAAAAAAAAAATAGGCCCAACTAACCCTAGAAATAAGAAAGGAAAAAAGAGAGATAAAGGAGAGAAAGAGAAAGGAAGAGCTTAACCAAGCCCAATAAGAAAAAGAGAAAAGTGAAAAGAAAGAAAGAAAAAAAGTGAAAGAAGAAGGACCCAACCAAATCCAAGAAGAATAAGAAAGGGGGGAAGAAAGAAAGAAGGAGAGAGAAAGATGAAGGGCCCAACACAGCCTAATGAGAAGGAGAGAAGGGAGAAAAAAAAAAAAGAAGGAGCGGAGAGGAGAGAGAAGGGAGTCCTAACCTAGCTCAACAAAGTTCAACATATTCGAGCCTAAAAAGAAAAAGGCAGAAGAGAGAAGAAAAAAAAAAGAAGGAGAAGAGAGAAAAGAAGGGCCCAAGCAAGACCAAGAAAAATGAGAGAAAAAATAATAAGGTGCCAAAACATCCTTGACCACGAAGAGCACCTTGCTGATAAAAATCCAATGCCACCATGGAAAACCATCATTAAAGGTTAGAAGGATTTGCATGTATCACCTAAAGAAGTAAGCTTAAACACACTTCAATATGTGATTTACATATGTTAGACATATTTGTTTTCTATTTTATATTTCGATCATTAATTCTTTAAGAACTTTTTATTTCAGTCATCATCTCAGCCCAACCTAGCCCAATAAAGGAGAGGAGAAAAAAAAAATTAAAATTTCCTAAATAGGCTTAACAACACCCACCAAGAAAAGAGATTAGAAAAAATGATGGCTATTTTTTTTAATTTTTTGTCTCTTTAGTTTGAAACTTCTATGTTTTGGTTAAAAAATTTATTTTGTTCACATTTCAATATCAAATTTAAAATATTAAATATTAGACAAAAAGTCACTAGCAAAAAAGGAAGGAGAGGGAAAGTTGTTAGTAGTCTGCTTTTCGACAACCAACAAAACTCATCATAGTATTAATGAGCTCTATTTGATAAGAAGAATTCCATCAAGATGTTTCGACCTCATATATTTTCAAAAAATATAGATCGGAACTCGAGAATTTTTTATCGTCCAAGTTTTTTTTTCAAATTTTTTGATCGATTAAATATTGTTTTGATATTAGATATGAGTTTATTGAGGTTTATGAATTTTTTTTTTTAATTTTCAAGTTTAAAATTAAAGAGGTTGAAAATGGTTTTTTGTATGCAAAGACATAGAGCCCAATGGATGAAGAAAAATCAGTGGATGCATGTCGTCTACCTATCTGAGAATTAGAAAGAGCTTCCGAGCTGTGGCATCCACCTAGATGCCAAAAAGCAGTTGCAGTATTCTCGCCATCCTTGCTTTGCTCTAGTCAGTGACATTAATCTTGAAACGAGTACCAGGCCCCATTGCCTTATTAACTTGCGAAGGAATTGCATTGAATTTGTACAATCAAGCTTGGAGGAGAGTACATATTTCAGCTATGAGGTCAAGATCTTAGTACAATATTTTCACATAAAAAGGAAACAAACAATTAATTGGAGAAAAGATGGAGCTGAAAGCTACAAACCTGTTCTGCAACAACTGGAGTTCGAAAATTGAGGTCCTCAAAATTGCAGTCATGTGAGAGAACATCCTCCAATAATTGTACTTCGCTTCTGGGATTGAAGGCAAGGAATAACTTTCGGATAAGGATGCCAATATCATTAGCAGCGAAATCCGATGATAAACCAGGAGCATCATAACTGCACCACACTAATTTCCGTTGCTCCTTTTTGTTCTTTGCTGCAACATTTAGTTGCCTTTGTGTTGCTAATGATACTGGGTTGTTCAAATACCTTGCATTAACAGTAATGGCTGCTGGAGCATGGCTCAGTCTGGTGGTGGTGGTGGTGGTAGTTATTAATATGAATACTAGTTTGCACGTATTTTAACTAATTTTATGAGTTTTAAAGTTAACAACTATAAAAGTCTCTAATATGAATAATAGTTTTGAACTTGATAAATATCATTTTTATTTAATCACTTGATCGAGGTCTAGGCATTCAGCATGCAGAATTTCATGACTTTTAGTGAGGCAAAGGAGCCGATATTCCTTTGTTTTTGACATAAGTATGTGTGAAAGCATGTAAAAGTTAATGCAAATGGAAATGGAGAGAGTCATGACTAGCATGTATGATCATGTGTACTTCTAGGGCTCGTTTGGTCATGAGTATGTGTGATGGGGCAAATCTGACTGGCCCAATGACGGAGGTGGAGCTTAAATTTAGACATGAGACGAAATTAAAATTGCTTTTTATATATCATCTTCCATATGCACTTCAAACATTATAAGGGTAGTTACTCTGCCTTGTTCTATATAACAAAACCAATTACTCAACCTCATGCATGTGTACTGGGGGACTTAGATGTTGGTCAGAATCTCTTATTACAACTTGTGAAACCACATATGAAAAAAAAAAAAAAAAAAAACCATCCATCCATCTTTCAATGAAACACTACTGAGGCCTGAACTTCTCATACTAGGAAAAAAAGCTAGTAGCCATTTGATTTAAACTAGGTCCAGGAGTTGTCAAGCCCATAGGGATTTAATTGCTGGGCTTAGTTTCACTTTGACTTGGCCTATGTTGCATCAATTAGGCGATTTTACCTTTGACAAATACCAAATATGCCTACGCAAAGCTTCCGGCTATAAGGAACGACGACAATTTCAACCAAACTATGCAATCGATTTCGAATAGGTGATTGTTTTAGATGATTCTTTGTTCATAGATCAAAGTATAAAATATTGTTAAATTTAACTAAACTTTATATATATATATATATATATATATATATATATTGTAATCTCTAATTTTGACTTTTTTAAAAAAATATTTTCCAAGAAATTCAAAAACATGTGAAAAACATCAAAAATTTCAAGAAAAAAAAAAGAGTATTTACATACATTCACATTTTACAGTTTTAAATTTATTTTATTTTGTTAATGTTTTTTTTTTAAATCAAAATTCAAATAAATATGTTTTCAATGCATTTATATTCATTTTGTATTTCGTGAATACTTTTCTTATCAAATTAATGTTAATATTGTTTTTTTTTTAAATATTAAAATATAAAAAAGGTGAAAACGTCTTAGGTCATATATAGAGAAGAAAAAAAAAGAGATGAGGGCTAAAAATTTGAAGAGAAAAAAAACCTTGCCACCACACTTTCTTGCCATGGATCTCTCGCGCTATAGGGAGATGAACATCTCCATAACCAGGAGAACCATAAAGAAGTACTAAGAAAATTATTGTTGCTTCATCTATTATGGAAGAAAAATTCATTGTATGCTATAAAGCAACAACACAGACGACCTGGTTAAGCAATTTTATTTCTGATCTTAATGTTTCTAATTCCATATCAAGACTAGTAAAAATATATTGTGATAATTTAGTTGCAGTTTTCTTTTTTAAAAATAATAATAGTGGAAGTTGAAATAAGTATATCGACATAAAATACATCATTATGAGAGAAAAAGTAAAGGAATAAGAAGTGTTTAATGAGCATATAAGCATTGAGTTTATGATTGTGGATCTTATGACTAAAGCATTGTTGGCAAAACAATATAGAGATCATGTAGATCGTATGTGTCTAGCTATTTCATTTGATGTATGAATTCATTTTCTTTTAGTTAATTATCTAGACATTTTTTTTTGTTATTCTTAGAGATTGAAGAGATGTTTTATGCACATAAAGTATTATTTTCTATATTTTTTGGGATATATAAAGTTGGACCTGAAGGATTTAATTTGCTCATTAAGCACTTATTTTGAGGATATAATAAATTGTAACCCATGGAAGGAAGTACTTGATTATAAAATGTGACCACTATGATTCATGTATTGTATATATTTTTATTTATTTAAGAATTAGTGTTTTTACTTGCTAGATATTTTGAACTCTATAAATATATTGTTATTTTTCAAGTGGTGTCATACAAGCAAAGTGAAAGAATGATGAAAAATATTTTTAAGGTGGCCAATATGTTATTTATATTTTTTAAATTATGTGTCAGTTATGGCTTAGAGTCCATTGGACTCTAGTACTATGATTCAAGCATTTTACCAAGAGAAGGATTATTTCCTCATTCTAAACAAAACAATTCTATAAAAAAAAGTTTAAATTTTTTAAAATAAGATCTGAAATAATTAATATATTATATATACAATGAGATTTCTAGAGTATATTATGGTTGATATTTCTACTTTTCTTTTCTTTAAATACCACTAATATATATACAAGGCTAACATTTCTGTTACATGCTCTGACAATTGTGGATTGAGGGAGGATAGACATTTTAGTTTCTGGATGAATTCTAAATTGATTTGGGGTTTGATATTAATCTAAAATTATAGGAGGATAAGGATTTTAGTTTTTGGGTTTTCATGGTTGTACTTGATAGTATCAAGGGTTAGTGTTTGGTTAAGATTGTGTTTATAGATGAATTGTTGAAGAGGGAATTTACGAGGAGGGAATTTATTTAGGCATAAAAATGAAGGTTCATGATAATGCCTTCACAAGAAATTTCAAAGCATCGTTATAATAACCAACATGTGATATCATCATAATGTCATCTTTGTAGAACTAGATCGTATATAGAATTAGATGTCACAATAATCTTTGATTTTTTTTTTTTTACCATTGACAATCTCCAGAACAAGCCTTCTCTCTTTATTTTTTCACAATTCAACTAAACTTTTTTTAGATTTTTTTTTACCATATAAGTTTTTCTTTTCTATCACCTTTCTCTCTATATTTATTCTGAGAATTTTCTCTTTATATTTGTATGTCTTTTTCTAGTAAGAGAAAGGGTATTTATAGGTGAGAATTCGAGGGTTGTTGAGGTGATGAGCTAGGATGGAAAAGCTTAAAATCTAGGATTGAAAAAGGGCTGAATTTCTAGGATTATTAGGGTTGACTATGAGCATGTATTTGACTTAGATCTTGTATCGACTCAAAAGATGAAAACAAGATTTTTTTTTATATCTTAATCATAACTGGTATGTTAGTGAAATAAAATCACATGTTTTTATATAGTTAGAAGATCAATCATAGTCTGAAATTGAAGTTGAAGATCGAAGTTTATGTTAAGATCATAGGATTCAAATATATTTCCAAAAATAAAATAACGATAATTTAATGACATGTCATTCCATTCAAAGTGGAATGACATGTTGGTTTGGGTTTCCTATAACGTGTTGTTTCATTTAAAACGGAACAACATTTTGTTTATAATTGCAATCATGGTTATATGATTACCAAAATAATGTTATTTCATAAATGTTAGAAGTGAATTTATTCTTTTAATTTAGAAACTATTTTGGTTTTAATCATTGGTTCTGTATACTTTCAATTTAGCACAATTTGGCCTTTTTGTTTATATTTTATTTCAATTAAGCCCTCGGCTAACCCACTTTTGAACCCTATATTTGGTCGTTTTTTATAGTTTGGTTTAGTTTTTAAAATTGTGTTTTTGACCAATTTGACTTCCAATTTTCATTTCTTCTTCAATTAAGCCTCTCATTGAGTTTATTTAATTTAGCCATTTGTTTCAAATTAATCTTTATTTATTTAATTTTTCAAATCTTAGCCAAATTGAACTCTTTTCTTCAATTTCTCTTCAACCGAGTCTCTAATTGCAATCTAAACTATTCCTGGATTATTTTTACAAACTTCCCTAACTTAATCGACTTGTGAAACTAAATTATTTTTCCAATTTTCTCTGGCTCTATATTTGTTCCTCACTTTTTATATTTTATATTTCTTTTATTATTATTTATTTATTTATTGGATGATTTTCTAACTATTTATAACTTAGCTTGGTGCACAATATTAAATTGATGAAACATAATGAAATAATTAAAAATTGACTGAATTTATTGGAAAGACATTTCTTATTTAAAATTTACCAAAAAAGGTGATCCACAGCCTAACAAACTGCAGGCAAACTATCGAAGTATATCCTATAACTATTATTTTATTTTCAAAAACATTCTATTATATTGACAACAAATAAAGTATATTAGAAATGTGTTTTAAGAACATGGTTAATAAATATATTTGAAATCAAATTAATAGTGAGATCCACTCACTTTTCAGGTTGAGATTTTATTAGAAATTATTCTTCAACAACATACTTTAACATGGAACATTAATTTATTTTAGAAAATTATGGATGAACAAGAAATTGATCTCAATCAATCAATGGTTAACATGTTTTTTAAACCTAAGTACTCTTAATCCTATATTGAATGATTACAATATTTTCTTGTAAGTTATACAGTGGAAAGTTAAAGAGTTAAAATTAGACTCTATGTCACTGACGTAGTCTGGTTTTCAAAGATTATGGCTTCTAAGTAGTTATATATGGATTTGCCCCAAATATCTATGTTAATGGCCTAATAAATATTTTCATAGACCAATATAACAAATCTAAATCCAAAGAAAAGCTTGGTCATGCTAGACTAAGATAATGATTTAAAATAGCGATAATAAAATATCTGACTATTGGATCAAACTTAGATTTTTACAAGAGGTTATAAAAAATCTATTTTTCTATGGAAACCCACAAAGTTGGTTATTGAACCATTAAATCTCTTGAAATTAGGTTTAAAAGTTGTTATTTGGGTCAATTTTGCTAGATTTATTGTTTACTTTTGGATTTTATGTTATTTCCTTTATGTTTTAGGATTTTGATTTTGTGTTCTTGTTATTAGGTTGATTTTCCTAGCCTATAAAAGGCATTCTAAACCTCTTTAAAAGATAGAATTGGTCATATTAATATTCAAGAAATAAAATAAGGTTTTTCATATTCTTTGTGTTCTAACCTTATTTCAATCTATATTTTGTTTTTATATACTTATCGTCATTTTATTGTGCTTCATCTACATTAATCACCTAAGCTTTTAGAAAAGAGAAGCCTCAAGCAAAATGAGCTTTGGGTTTAAACCACACACACTTTCTTGGAAAGGCATGAGACTTGGGTCTAAATTTGAGTTTATATTAAAATAATTTTAATGGATAATTGTGTATTTTTAAATAGCAAGAATTAATTATGATAATTAACATAATTAATTTTACATGCATAACCTTTTTTTATCTTATTTTCCTATGTTTTTTCAACTTATTTGCCTATAATTTTACTTAGTTTTTGTACTTTTTCGCTTTTGTTTAGGTTCTTGTACTCATAAAGAGATATTAAGTCAAATTATTCCATAATTCTTAAACTTTTAAAGAAGATGCATACTTTAAAGTTAGTTGTTAAAATTCACTATAAAGATGTTTGATGAGATTGCTTGCAATGAGTATTTTAATAAAAAATATTCTTAAAAAATATTATGAATTACAATACCATACATGCATCCACAAAGAATACATAAAAATTATAGTTTGAGTGGCAATTCTTTTAATTAGAGGGTCAATTAATGTCACCGTCTCACTCATTAAAGTTTTCTATTAAGGTGTGCAAGTTGAATGTGATCATATTATAATTATTGAGTGTCTCATCATAATTATGTGATTACGGTGTAAATATGTGGAAAAATACCATAATATGAAATTTATGAAATTATCTCTTTTTTGGGGCCACAGGCTGCTAACTACAGAAATTGCATTCTTACTCTCCTTAATGCCTTTTTTCAAATGTGTCAAGTCTTTGTCTGCTCGACAATGACAGTGTCCCCTTGAACACTAGAGTAGTAGTGGCGGTGTTAGACTTGCGTGGAATATTTTATAGATTGTAATTGTTTATTTTAAATTTAATTTTTAAAATTAATATATATGGTACTAATTAAAATATGATAATTAAATTAGATTGTATACATGTTTATGAATTTGAAGTAAAATACTTAATCTTGTAATTGAATTCAAAACAATTTTCAAATAAGCACATTGTAAATATTTAAAATTTTGATTGAATTAAACAAGTTACTAGCATGTGAAATGGAGGGTGAAACATTATATCCATGATTAAAGAAAATGTGTCAGCACAAAAGCATTAAAACCATATATTAAAATTAAAATTATACATATACTAAAAGAAAATAATGTTTTCCTAATTGTAAATTTTTCTAAGTTTTTACTGTAATTAATGGGTACTGTCACGATGACAAACCTATAATTTTCTTTTTGTTTTCTTTACAAAAAAAATAAAATTACTTAGATTTATTTTATACTTATTTATCACTATACTCTTGATTTATTTATCACTTTTTTTTTTCTTATCTTCACTATTTTGTAATTGTTTTTTAGTTTTTCCTTTTTTTTCTTTATAATGTTTTTGGGAAAAAAATATTTTTTTTATTCTTTACACTTAAAATATTTATTACTCTACACTTACACTTGGCCTATTTATACCAATTTTGTTTTGTTGTTATCTTTATTCTTTTGTTTGTTTTTGTAATTTTTCTTCTTTTTTATTTACACTTTTTTTTTTAAAAAAATTTCTATATAAAGACTAAAAGAAAATGGTATTTCAATATAATAATTGCAATATTATCCCATTTTCTATTAGAAAATAAATTAATTTGAGATTTTATATGTTTTTATTAATATATAAGATTTTCAATTCATTTTATTATATATAACTATTAATATTTTGATTCACTAATATTTTTTTACTCGATGTTAAAAAACACGTTAATAACACATATATATTCATTATTTTATATTAGAAAAAAATTATTTGACCCACAACAAAGTGAGTCGAATAAATATTTTAATACTTGTTTTTTGCAATTATTAGCATATTTATTTTTTAATTTATTTAATTAAATGCATGTATAAGATTTTTAATTTTTAATTAAAATTTATCTAATAAAAAATATTTTAAAAAAACTTATATATTAATTTGTTTTGCCAAAAACAATTATACAACCTGCGGTTCGGGTTAAATTACTAGTTAAAAACTAATTAACGAACGAGGGAGGAATAAAGTAGCCAATATTGTACTAACAAAGGAGGGTACAAAAAAAAAAAGGAGGACATTAAAGTTGAGTTTACTTTTTCATTGTTTCCATGAGCAGGTTCATGCACGGAGGAGACATAGGTTCTCTCTAAACAAGGCAAGGATCTTTCCTATTATCTCTTTGGAGAAAGATCCTTTGCATGCTAGCATGATAGAGAAACACCTTTTCTTTTCTTTTCTTTTCTTTTCTTTCAATCCCATACATACTGATTAGGAGAGCTTACCTTGATTATATTTCAGAGCAGGTTGTGGTGTCCACCTCCTTTTTGGTGCTTTTCCTTTTCAAACTCTGGATTGTAGGGCATCTTAACTCGAAAGGATGAACAATCATTGTATGAGAACCACTGAAAATGAAAAAAAAAAAAATTAAAAAAAAATGGTATTAGACATTTATCCTGCACGTAAAAAGAACGTAACAATTCTTTTTGAAATATGAACCTCAACCCTTGGCCTACGTCTGGGTCATACTCGGTCCCGATGCATTAACATTTTGGTACGTGCAAGCAAGATGATCTGCCGCACTACTGTTATGCAGTCTTAATCATAAGAAAATGTCTTATTTAACTTATAAGTTATTTTCACAATAATAATTTCTGACAGAAACTTGAGAGAATATGAGTGCATATATAATACAATAACATCATTTTCACCACTGAAATTCATCTGTTGAGCATGTTTCGATAGAGATTTCTTTTTTAGCGTCTTCTTGTCATATAGCTAGCTAGCTAGAATCATGGAACCAAATTACCACAATCTTACAAGAGAAAACATGAGATTGAACAGTCTTAAATCCAATCTTGTTCCCAAGTTTTTCACACATTTCACTGCTGATTGTTGTCTCAGATTTCAATCTATGAAAGCTTTTGCATATCAATGGACATCCATTTAAACTCCAAAACTTACAGCAGTAGGATCACATCAATACTAAATATACTGCAGCGTGACAAGTAAATCTGTCAACGTTACCATCGGTTTGGCGAGAGAAACAGCACACAAACTCATATGCACATCAGAAAGAAGGGTAACATAATAAAATTTTGAAGGAAGAAAAGTATCAAAGCCCAAAACATCTCTATATGCAAGCTAGAATTGTACTGTATCTGTATCCATCTAGCTACTCCAATACAAAGTTACAAACAAGTGGAGTTATCCGCTGATGAACAGTAGAGGATTTCTAGTCTGCAGATAGTGGTCTATTACGTCAGTAAATGTGGAATAAAGTAGGGGCATTTCAATATTCGACTGTCATAAAAGAACACAAACAGAAATTTGAGAGACTGGTGTGCTATAATTAAATGAGATAGCACAGTAGTAGAGAGAACCGACCGCATGATGTCAAGCAATGCTATCACAATTTTTCTCTTGTTTCTCAACATCTCTATCTTTCCAGCCATCTCTGCCTTGAACCAAGAAGGCCACTCTCTGCTTTCATGGCTCTCAACCTTTAACTCTTCCTTTTCATCTACTTTCTTCTCAACATGGGATCCAAGCCACCAGAATCCATGCAAATGGGATTATGTTAGATGTTCGAGTAATGGTTTTGTCTCAGAAATAATAATCACCTCCGTCAACCTTCCTACCGGCTTCCCTACCCAGCTTCTCTCCTTTAACCATCTCACAACTCTCGTCCTTTCAAATGGAAATCTTACTGGAGAAATTCCTCGGTCGATAGGAAACCTGTCCTCACTGAGCACCTTAGATCTCAGTTTCAATTCTTTGACTGGAAACATCCCAGCAGAAATTGGCAGACTATCTCAATTGCAGTTACTTGCACTAAATACAAATTCATTGCATGGTGAGATTCCAAAAGAAATAGGAAATTGTTCAAGGCTTAGACAGCTGGAACTCTTTGACAACCAGCTCTCCGGAAAGATTCCTGCAGAAATAGGGCAGTTGTTAGCTTTGGAGACCTTTCGTGCGGGCGGTAACCCAGGAATTTATGGACAAATTCCAATGCAGATATCAAACTGCAAAGGACTACTCTTTTTGGGTCTTGCAGATACTGGGATTTCAGGAGAGATTCCAAGTAGTTTAGGGGAATTGAAGCATCTTGAGACTCTTTCGGTCTACACAGCTAATCTTACAGGCAGCATTCCAGCAGAAATTGGCAACTGCTCAGCGTTAGAGCATCTTTATCTGTACGAAAACCAACTTTCAGGCAGAGTTCCTGATGAATTGGCTTCGTTGACAAATCTCAAGAAGTTGTTGTTATGGCAGAACAATCTAACTGGGAGCATTCCAGATGCTCTAGGCAATTGTCTGTCTTTGGAAGTTATTGATCTCTCGATGAATTTTCTGAGTGGTCAGATTCCTGGGTCTCTTGCCAATTTGGTTGCATTGGAGGAGCTTCTTTTATCAGAGAATTACCTTTCAGGAGAAATCCCGCCTTTTGTTGGCAACTATTTTGGCCTGAAGCAGCTTGAGCTGGATAACAACAGATTCACCGGTGAGATTCCACCAGCCATTGGGCAACTGAAGGAGCTTTCGCTGTTTTTTGCATGGCAGAACCAGCTCAATGGAAGCATACCTGCTGAACTAGCCAGATGTGAGAAACTTCAAGCATTGGATCTTTCGCACAATTTCCTTACTGGTTCAATTCCACGCTCTCTGTTCCATCTCAAGAACTTAACTCAATTACTGCTGATATCAAATGGATTTTCAGGTGAAATTCCTCCAGATATTGGTAATTGCATTGGTTTGATCCGTTTACGATTAGGATCAAACTACTTTTCTGGTCAAATTCCCTCGGAAATAGGTCTCTTACATAGCTTGAGCTTCCTTGAATTGTCAGATAATCAATTTACTGGAGAAATCCCTCCAGAGATTGGCAACTGCACTCAACTAGAAATGGTTGATTTGCACAACAATAGGCTCCATGGAACCATTCCCACATCTGTCGAGTTTCTTGTTAGTCTAAACGTTTTAGACCTTTCCAAGAACTCTATAGCAGGCTCAGTACCTGAGAACTTGGGCATGCTTACATCCTTAAACAAACTGGTAATTAACGAAAACTACATTACTGGTTCTATTCCGAAATCCCTTGGCCTGTGTAGGGATCTGCAGCTGTTAGATATGAGCAGCAACAGGCTCACTGGTTCAATCCCAGATGAGATAGGTCGATTGCAAGGACTAGACATCCTCTTGAATTTGAGTAGGAATTCTCTAACGGGCCCTATTCCTGAAAGCTTCGCAAGTCTTTCGAAACTTTCCAACCTGGATCTTTCGTACAACATGCTCACAGGAACACTGACAGTGCTAGGCAGTCTTGACAATCTTGTTTCTCTCAATGTCTCGTACAACAACTTTTCAGGGCTGCTTCCTGATACCAAGTTCTTCCATGATCTCCCTGCCTCTGTATATGCTGGCAATCAAGAGCTCTGCATTAACAGAAACAAGTGTCACATGGATGGAAGTCACCATGGCAAGAACACCAGAAACCTAGTCGCGTGCACTCTTCTCAGTGTAACTGTTACCTTGTTGATTGTGCTTCTTGGGGGACTTCTGTTTATCAGAACCCGTGGAGCTTCTTTTGGAAGGAAAGATGAAGACATCTTGGAGTGGGATTTCACCCCATTTCAAAAGCTTAACTTCTCGGTAAATGATATTTTGACAAAGCTCTCAGATTCAAACATTGTTGGGAAAGGTGTTTCAGGCATTGTTTATCGTGTCGAGACTCCAATGAAACAGGTCATTGCAGTGAAAAGGTTGTGGCCGCTGAAGAATGGGGAAGTTCCAGAAAGAGATTTGTTTTCTGCCGAGGTTAGAGCTCTTGGATCAATAAGGCATAAAAATATAGTGAGGCTTCTTGGATGCTGTAACAATGGAAAAACCAGGTTGCTCTTATTTGACTACATCAGCAATGGGAGTTTGGCTGAATTGCTCCATGAGAAAAATGTATTCTTGGATTGGGATACAAGATACAACATAATACTTGGGGCAGCTCATGGCTTGGCTTATCTTCATCATGATTGTATTCCTCCAATCGTACATCGTGACATCAAGGCTAATAACATCTTGATTGGACCTCAGTTTGAAGCTTTTCTTGCAGATTTCGGGCTGGCAAAGCTTGTTGATTCTGCAGAATGTTCAAGAGTTTCTAATACAGTTGCAGGTTCTTATGGGTACATTGCCCCAGGTAAGTAGAACAAGCACTTCCAGGTTTTAGTAATTTAGTTGATTGACATTTTCAACATTTCTTCGCAGAACAATTCAAACACACCTAGTAACATCTGCAACCTTCATAATATTTTTTTTCCTAAACAAAGAAAAACTAACGATTTCGTTAGAAGAATTCTTGCATCCATTTGGAAAATGGTTTTCTTTTGAACTGGGAAAATATAACTGGGACCATCCACTCGGCTCATTTTTGCTAGGGCTCATATGTTAAATCAGTTCTGAATTTGCACTGCATTCAATAACTCTGACCGCTAGTTGATTTCAAGTCCCAAACATAACCATCCTTCAATATTACAATGCAGAATATGGATACAGTTTCAGAATAACAGAGAAGAGTGATGTGTACAGCTATGGTGTAGTGCTCCTGGAGGTCTTAACAGGGAAAGAACCTACTGATAACCGGATCCCTGAAGGTGTCCACATTGTCACATGGGTTAGCAAGGCACTTCGAGAAAGAAGAACAGAATTGACATCAATTATAGATCCACAACTACTTTTGCGATCAGGTACACAACTCCAAGAAATGCTTCAGGTGGTTGGGGTGGCCCTCCTGTGTGTGAACCCTTCCCCAGAAGAACGGCCCACCATGAAAGATGTAATAGCAATGCTGAAGGAGATTAGACATGAAAATGAATATTCAGAGAAACCAAAATATCGTGGCAAGGAAGCAGCTACCAATCCAAAAGCAGCAGTTCACTCTTCTAGTTTCTCTAGATCATCCGAACCTCTAATTAGATCACCTTCCTAAATCTTTACTTCTATAAAATCTTGCATTTAGTTCATTGATTATTTTTCCAGAAAAACAAAATAATTTGTATAGATTGATATATGGAATAGCACCAGGGCTACAGATCCTGTTTCTTCTACCTTGTTTAAGTTTGGGTTCGGACCTTCGGTCAACTAGTGGGTGCAGTCCTTGTTCTTATCGCTTTCTCTCTAAAGCAAAGACAAGGCAATGAGTTAGTTTACAGTGCAGACGACAATGTTTTAGATCCCATTTTGGCAGTTCTTCCATCCTGTAGTTAAAAATGAAAGGAAAATGATTCTGATACATCCTTTCAAGAAGCTAAACATTTTCAGACATGCATTTCATATTCAAACAGCTACTCTTTATTCAACTTTCCTCCCAGTCGGAACATTCAAAACTGCTAAGATATGCATATGCCCCACCACCAAGGAGACCAAAATGCCAAGAGGTTTTCAAGTTCTCAAGGAAATGATTGATTAGTCGAGATACACGTAAGTTAATACAAACTCTAACAGTTACCTAAAAAAATAAAAATGCCAAGAGGGTAGTGGCCTAGATACCACCCAGGCCAACAATAAACAAAATTATCTGAATCAACCAGACCTTAATCCTACCCAAAATGGTGCAGTCTACCTTATTCTATTTTCCCTAATACGTTTTAAGAAACTAAAATGCTCCCAGACTATCTTAGTACCAGAAAGCCGTTTCCATGGACAACAGGTTACAGAAAGCAAGCAATAATTCAAAGTGCTACAGTCCAAATAAATCAATCAGCATGGCCTTGTTATCAAAGGCAGTTTTCAAATTGGGACCAACGTAAAAGGACATTTAGCTTTTGATCCTTCTGGGTTGTCTGTAGGGAGCTGGCCACGGAAAAGTCATTGCAGTGACAAAATCTTGGTTGGCATTTGTTAAAATAAATCTTGAAATTATGGAGACGCGGAAGGACCACCACTCCCTATAAGACCATCCAACATCAATCCTCGTAAAGATAAAGATATCTCATGCTCCATGTTCGTGAAAGGATACATTGCTTCTAGTCATGTGATATCAAACCATCTCAGGCCCACAGATAGCTTTAAGAACCCTATCAAGCTCTAATGGCTAAGAATGCAAGCAAGCAACCAACTTATAAATCGAATGAAAGCTGTAGTTTGCCACACAGAACTGCAATAATACTGTTAAAGAAACAAAAGCCGTATTTATTTATTTGCATACTGTCTGCTATATCTTTTCCCAACAATCATACGAGTAAGCAAAATCTTAACCTGCTGCAATATCTGTTATAACCACTGTCCTAAACCCAGTTATGGCTTGAAAAGTGTAACTATTTCTAATGCAAGTTCATAAATTCGTAAAGAAAACATGAAATGCACGCTGCATGAAAAGAATTCAAAGAATCAAGGCACATAGCAACAGGAACGGAATTTTTCCCTTAAACAGAGCATGACAAGAGCAAGGGAACCAAAAAATCTGGCTGTAAGTTTACAACATAAATTGCACAACACAGCGATATTATACCGTCAAATTAATCTTGTAATGCGAAACAGTCCAAGAACCAAGACCATACAAATCTTATTTCAGGCTTTCATAAACATCCCAAGGAGAATACCACCCGATTTATGTTATTTGTTCCTAAATACATGAAAACATGATTCGAGCATTTTAACAAACCAATCATATATATATATGGTGAAATTAAAGGAAACAGGGAATGTTATGCATGAATTAAAAAGTACAAACCTAATCAAGAACATAAGCTGGGCCTTGTATAATTACATATCAGGAAGAGCTGAAATGGTTAGGTGAGTACTTTCCCCATCGTTGTCCAAAAAATCTCAGTGGTATTTGATTTTGTATAATTAACACGGTCTTCCTTGTAGATCAAGCATTTTACACCCCTCATCTTCACGTCCACTCCCAACAAACTATGCCATAAAAAAAAAAACCAAGTTGTTGAATGGAAAGTGTTAATATATATGTTTTCTAGCTAAGCATTTGGTTAATTAGTTAGTTGATTATATATAATATTGACTTTGTTTATGTTAATATATTCAATTTTAATAAAAGCTTTATTTATATTAATATTTATTAAATATTTAATTAATGAATTTAATGTTCGATTAATGAATCTAGAGTACAGATAAAGTTTTTAAAATAAAAATACTTTACAAAAAAAAATTATAAAGCTTTTATAATTATAAAATTCATATTGTATCAAAATATTATTATTGGTCAATGTTCTATTAAAATTAGATATTATGTAAAGGTATTGAAACTGATACATATTATGTTTTTCATTTTATAAAGAGAAAGTAGTTGTTCTTATAAAATTTAAATCTTTTATTTTCATTTTTTTTTCAATTTAATCCCTTAAAATTTGATTTAATTTGATTTTTATAACTTTGATCTTCATTCTTTTGATTGTTATTTATTTTTCTCTTATCCTTTTCTTAGTTTAATTTTTTTTATCAATCAGATTTGGTTCCTATTATTTAATTGTTATTTATTTTATTTAAAATAATTTATGAAATCAAAGTTTTTTTCTTCAATTCCATCTTCTTTCAATTTTTATATATGTCGAATTTATTCCTCATTTTTTATTGTTATTTATTTTATCCCGATGTTATATTGCTAAATTTGTCCCACAACACGGTGAACTCCATTGAACACACATAATTATAAAGGAAAGTCAATGAGTTACTACAAAAGGGATTTATACGAGAAATCTTTATTTATAGAAAAACAAAATAGCAATAATTTGATAAACTTATTCAAGTTTACACTGCCATAAAAAGGGAATGCTTGTTTGCGAACATCTTAAATGTTCACTGAGTGATTTTTTTAGGGTTTATAGTATCTTGTGAAGGAATCTCTTTTGATCCCCATAAAGTTCAAATGATTATAGAGTGGCTCGAGCCTAACAATATTCATGAAGTCCATAACTTTCTTGGGCTTGTTACCTTTTATCGTTTCTCTATTAAAGGATTTAGTATTATCATATCTCCTATCACAAATTATTTGAAGGTGAATTTAGAAAGAGTAAAATAACAAGTGAAGCATTCATAGAGGCCAAGAAAAGGATGATGCCCCAGTGATACAACCCCCTAACTTTATTAAAGTATTTGAAATAGAATGTGATGCATTAAGAATTCAAATAGGTAAAGTACTTAGTCAGGAACGTCATCCTCTAACTTATTTTAGTGATAAACTTTATAAGGCCACAAAAATACTCAACTTACGACAATGAATTTTCTATTATATTTCAATTCCCAAAAGAAGCTTAACTATAGGCATGGTAGTTGAGTTAAGTATTTACAAGCATATTTATTTGTTATGAAACATAAATGTGGAGCTGAAAACAATGTAATAGATGCTTTAGGTCACTAAATTTTGTTTTTATTTATGATGAGTGTTCAAGTTACTAGGTTTGATAGACTCAAAGAAGCATATGAATCATGTCCGGAGTTTAAAGAGACATATATATCCTTGAGATAGACATCTCCCTATCATAAATGGTTATTACTCCAAGAAAGGTATTTGTTTCAAGATATCAAGTTTTGTATTTCGCAAACATTAGTGCATGATTTCTTGATTAGAAAAATCCATGTGAGTGGTCTTTTGGGATATTTTAGGAGAAATAAGACCAAAAAAAGGATGGAACACCAGTTTTTACATCCAATTTAAGGAGAGATGTAGCCAAATTGGTTGGTTAATATG
The DNA here is from genome assembly GCA_033617975.1 of Populus alba x Populus glandulosa. Classification (NCBI taxonomy): domain Eukaryota; kingdom Viridiplantae; phylum Streptophyta; class Magnoliopsida; order Malpighiales; family Salicaceae; genus Populus; species Populus alba x Populus glandulosa. Next base: position 18,637,850 of record CM066147.1, on the reverse strand, counting down.
AAACATGTCAGCTAGCAAAATATAGAAAACAAAACATTGTCTTACTCCTCTATTTATATCCTCAATTATCCTTTGCAAGATGTAAGTATAAATAGTTTATGCTTAGGCTTCCATATATTTTAAATAAGCATGATTCCTTATTTGTGGTTGTTGATTGTTTATCCAAGATGGCTGATCTCATTCCTTGTACCAAGACTACAAATGTCTCTATAGTTTCGAATAAAGATGTGCGGTTTATGAGTTTTTTTTAAAGACCCTTTAGCATATGATTAATACTATGTTAAAATTCTCTAGTTCTTACCACCTCTAAGAAAATAAATAAACTAAGGATGCTAATCAAAACTTTGATAACTTTTTGAGATGTTTAGTGAGTGACCATAATAGTAATTGTGATTTTTTTTTATAACATAGTATGACTATAATAGTTCAATTGATAGGCATGAGTCCATTTAAAGTTGTCCATAATTAAAACCTACAAAGCTTATAGATTTCATCTCATACCTCTTCTTGCTAAAGTGTTTAAGTTAGCTAAATCATTTGCACATAGAGTTTAAGATTTTCATAATGAGATCATAGATAGATTCCAGCAAGCAATACACAATAAAAACATGAAGCTAATTTACATAGATGCCATAATGAGTTTAATAATGAAGATTATGTCATGATATACATTAACCATGAACAATATCATCCTATATCTAATAAACAATTGTAGGCACGTAGTGTTGAACTATTTAAAGTGTTATAAAAGATTCGATCAAATGCTTATGTCATTGACCAACTAGCTAACTTTGATATTAACTTTACTTTTAATATTGAGGATCTAGTTGTACATAAAAGGTAACAACCCGTCTTAGATGACCCTTTTGAAATTCCTTCACCCAAATCCATTCCTCGTGATTTTTTAAAAACTTGTCATCGACACCAATGGATATATTGATGTTATTTTAAATAAATAGTTATTTTTACTAGGGATAATGAGGTTCAACGATTCCTAGTTTGTTAGGCAAGATAACTAATTTCAAATTGTACCTGGATCACTAGAGTGACATTCCAACTTAATCATAATCTTTAAGAGTAGTATCGGAGCCGTTCAGAGCTATATTTGACGAGGTCGAGTTTCTCCAAACCTGATAGAGTTTATATGAACATCAAACCTACACTACAGATTACACATGTATATAAACAGATGATAGCCCAATCTGTCACTATATGGTACATTGAGCACAACCATGTCTACTCATTGAAATGTTATTTAGTTTTATTATTAGACTTATTTTTATGTTATTTTTTGACATGTTATTTTAATGAGTTTATAACTCCAATTATTAGTAATGACTAAGGTAGGGGTGGAGCCACATAAGGCAAGAAGGGGCAACTACCCCTTTTAACCATAAATTTTTTTCAAAATATTTTTTTATATGAAAATATTAATATAACAGCCTTATATTTCATATCTTACAAAAAAAAAATGTAAAAATTGATGTGGCTAGAGAAAGACCACAACGTGTAAGTTTATACTTGAACAATTTCTACCTTATTATTATTTTCTTCTTGTCAATTTCTTTGCATCTTCTTTTAGTAGGTTGGTCTCTCTATTTTTCTTTTTTTTAGCTTTTTCTTTCTTGATTTATTTATATTGATTGGATATATACCATACCTACTTTTTAGAATTTTAGGATTGCTGTGATCCTTGAATTTTTAATGTTAATTTTGTTTTCAATTCTCTAAATAACAAATTTAGTTGGGGTTATTTCATTTTTTTTTATCCTTAAAGAAAGTTTGAGAATTTTGAATCTAAGTTCTAATGGGTAGCTAACAAAAATCAAATTTTTAGGGCTTATATTTTTTTAGTTAAGAGACTAAGTAGTTTGCCAAACAAAAATTGTATGGATGACTTGTTATTTTTTAGACGCAAACGTAGAGTGCTTCAATATGTTCTGTTAGTAATTCTAAGATTACTTGATCACTCGTTATTTCATTATTCATTAATTAGGGACTGAAAAAGTAATTGTCAAGTTTATAAACAAAATTCAATAACTTGGATATGAAAAAAAAATTGATTAATCTCTAGTTCTGGCATATTATTGCTACCAATTATTTATAAAAAAAAGCTATTAATTTGAAAATATAATTGTTTAACAGGAGATTACAAACCTATACCATTTTCATTATTAATTGTTTAACAATATCATTGACATGGAGCTTAATGAGTAGAATGATTATTTCATTAAGGCAAGTATAAAGTTATTTTTTGTGTGACATGTTTAAAACCAAGTGATTCTTTTTATATTTTCAACAAAGAAAAGCTTATTCGCATCGTTTATTTTTATCTCAATGAATTCTCTATAGTAGATCTTATGGTATTTAATAACCAACTTGATATGTATATTATTAATCTATGCGATAATGATGAGTTTTCTAGTATTAAAGATATTGTTAGTCTTATGTAGAAAATGATAGAAATAAAGAAGAATTTGATATTTTTATAGTATATATATGCTTATCAAATTATCGTTACTTTTACCGATTGCAATTACTATAATGGAGAGAATGTTTTTTACTATGCATATTGCAATAATAGATTGCGGAATAGGATAGGAGATTACAATGAAAGGCATGTAACAATGAAGAAAAACAAGATATCATAAACCTGTGTTTCTTAACTGATGATACTGGTTGGCCACTAAGAACAGAGTCATTTGCCAGACTTTGGTCCCTAAAATTATTAATAACTGGTTAATATATTTGTTCCAAAACAATAATGTGACTTGTTTACATCCTATGTGCTTGCTTTCATCCATCATCAACAGCCAATGAATGTGATAAATAACCAAAAAGAAAAGCTCCGTCGCATCCTTGAGTAGGTAGTAAGTAATAAATTTGCCACTCTTATGATTGCAAATGTCTAGAACACCTCATGTAATTGCACCTTCATTTTTTCTCCTGTCTCCCTTGAGAGGAGAAGAACACTTCAGTAGTGTGGATCAGGTTGAGGCAAGCATTTGCATAACTCATCGTATAAATAAAGGAAACGGTAATTAAGTGTTCTTGCATCCTCTGCCATCAATTCTGGCCCATCCTGTGAAGAACAACTCCATTTTGGGTAAGTCATACTACAACTTCAAAACAACTCAAATCTAAATGAATGAGGCTTATTAGGACCTGTGGGCGAGTAGCTACAGAGTTTGAAGATACAGCAACAACTGCAAGTCCTTTCTGTAGCAGAAAACAGGAGGATTTCAGTATCCTTCTTCATGTGTTTAACGAATGGGCAGTGATTGCAGAAGAACACAACCTGCGGCACCAGATCCTTACAACACATCTAAAATAATTGCATGTATTTCAAGTGAGATGAAACAACGTCAGAATTTCTCTTTCTAAGAGATTCGTTTGCCAAGTTGAGACCATCAACTACAGCTTGATAAGCCAAGGTTTTCACATCCAAAACTATGACAGTAGGAATTAGGCCTCCAACGATTCTGGTCAATCTCATTTTCTTCTGCATTGTATTAAAATTTTACAGTTCCAACAGCAAACATACAACGATCTTGCATTTTTTGAGTCTAAGCAGCATATAATTTCCAGAAAATCTTCACAATGATTAAGATTATATTCTATAATCCGGTGAGCCAACCTTAACTAGTTTCTTCCCTGGCAACCTTCCATACTTAGTATCACATTCTTCATGGCTGCAATCACCTCTTTTGATCACTAAAATCTAAAAATAAATCTTGATAATTATTTGTCTAGTTTATAAGCCTGAAGAATCAATCCACTGATTGTTGATAAAACCTCACTATTTGCAGCTTCCCAACAACATTACATTGCACTTTACTAGTTTACTTCACCAAACATCTAATATCATTACTAAGATAAACCAATTTAAGCAACTTCAAAAAAAAAAAAAAAAAACCTACAATATCAAGAAAACAAAACAAAACAAAAGGTTTCGAATCATAATTTTTTTTCCCTTTCCCTTTATTTTACACATCATAAATTACCCCACAAATTTCTACATGAACAACAAGTAAAAAATGTGGTTTGCTCAAAAAATTGCAGAATTACCAGCAAAGCAGGATATGGTTCAAAATCTCCAAGTTTTCCCTGTTAGAGGCTCTGGCAACTACATATCTAATCATTAACATTGCCCCATAATTATTTGACGTCGTTCCTATGATGAATCAGATTTATAAACATGGATGGTATCTCGAAAATTGGTTCAAAATCAATTTTGCCATAGAATTTCATCAATGTTCCACTCTAACCTTATAATTTAAAATTACCCTTCTAGTTTTCTAAAATTTTCTAACCATTAAATAGTCTACTTTTAAATTTGATTTTTGAGTTATTTTTAGTTTTAGGTTTCTAATTTTTTTTATAACATACAAGTGGACTTGAGAAATAAATGAGAGAAAGTAAGAAAAAATAAAATAAAAATATAGAAAAAAGTTATTTTTTTTTGTTATAAATTAGGTAGTAGTAAAGGGAGATTTTGAAACTTTTTAAAAACTATGGGGGTAACAATGAAAAATCTTAAACTATAAGAGTAGAAATGGAACATTTCTATATCTATCTATCTATGTATAGAGTTTTCCCTTGACTTTGGGTTTGTCAGCTTGATTGCAACCATCAAATAATTCATGAGAGAGAGAGAGATAAAAATATGAAATTATAATGGAACAATCAAATAGTAATTTACAAACCTGTACAAATAAAATAAACTTTCTCATTTAAAATTAAATGGATTTTTGTCTCTATGGAACTCGAGGTCTCTTTCCATGTGATAAAAAATTAAAAAAAAAAAAATAGAGAGATCCTGGGAGAGTATATTGCATTTACACCTTGTACAATGCCACATTGCTGTCTAGTATTCTAATCACTAATTGTTAGTTTAATTTATCAATGTTTGATCCAGATTTCCAAGGCTGTCGTCGTCCATATGTTACCTACAGAGGTTTATTTTATTTATAAAAAGAGTTTGAGTGCTTCACAGTGAAAAATGCCCGTACCCTTCCTTCGATATTTTTATAATTGTTAGTTTTGATTCTCGACGAGGAATCCGTTGTGTTCACACTGCCCTTTCTCTCTTATCCACGGGTAGTTTTGTGAAGTTTTTTTAATCCATTTTATGTATTAGGAAGTTCATATCAGTATATCACTGTCAGTGTGTCACCAACTCCACGGGATGAGGAGCAGCTGGCGAGCTGGGGATACAGTGCAGCCAGCCAGCATGCCACAGCTAGAAAGAAACTCCCGTAGAAATTTGGTCGATCATCCAGTTCACAAGTTATACAGAGTTTTTCCTTTTTAATTATCCAAGATTGGACCGGTTCTTGATGAGCTTATGAGAAATAAATCTTGAATTGTATAAATGGTGTACTGTTAAAATCAACACAACAACAAGCAAAAATGAATGTCAACGCTATACAAGTCAATGACATCATCTAACAAAGAAATAAAGTTTTAAGAATTAAAGTCCTCTCTTTATCCACTCATACTTGATAAATATTTATTTTGAGATAGCATAATCAGCAAAACAAGCAATGCAATCGAAAGAGAAATTCATTAGAAGAACAACACAATAAAAGCAATTAAGAACATAAAACATAGAAAACAAATGTTGGGAAAAAATAAGAGAGAATATAGTTACTGAACAAGGAATGAGGTTCCTTGCTTTTCTAGCTGTGAATTCCAGCACCCAAGCACAGTTCCAAGAAGCCAAGAACTTTAACCTTAAAAGTTGTATCTGATCAAATAAATGAAAAAGAAAAGATAGAAAAAGAAAGCTAAAAACAAGAAACGCTCTTGCAATAAGATACCTTTTTTCTCTTAGCATGTTGCTCAACCGAAGCATAATTTGAAGAACAAACGAAACCTAAATACCTAAATATATCCCTAATCAAACAACAAAAGAAGATGACGAAAAAAAGATAAAGAAAAAAAAACAGAAACAACATAAGCTTTTTTAAAGAGGAACCACCCAGCCCATAAGAAGCAAAAAAAAAAAAACAAATTACCTAGTTGTTCTTCCAAATATAAGAATTAACACTGATGGGTTTGAAAAAGGAACTCCCAAGTGTTTTATATTTAATGATAAAATTTTAATATTTAATATAAGGGTATTTGTAGTCATTAAATAAAAAAAATATAATAGTAAACTTGAAAAAAATAAAAAAAAAAACTTTTATGAATGTTAGCACGCATATAAACTTTTATGATTGCTTTATGGATAATTATGTATTAGTATAATATGTGTAATTTTGATAATAATTTGCTCATTAATTAATATTAAATGAGTATAAAATATCTATATTTATTCTAATTCTTTTTGTTTTTTTATCAAATTAAGAACCCATGACAAAAAAATATTAAAGTTTTTTTAAAAAAAATTATATTAATAGAAAGAAGGATTTTCAATGGAGTTTAAACTATTTTTCTTAATGAGAAACAATTTTGTTGTCTTATAATTAAATATAAAAATTGAAGAGTTTCCCACAAATATATATGATATTTTAACATGTTTCTTTATCTTCATATAATTTTTAATTTATTTTATTTAATACACAAATCAATTATTCAGTTTGCAATATATATATCGGTCATGATTAGCTTAATTAAGCTGGGTAGCGTCAAGGGATCCCAAGATTTCAACGAAACAGCCTCTGTTGTTGTTAGGAGTAGTAATATTTAATTACCTGCTTCTTCTTCTTCTTGTAATCCGTAGACTTAGTTTGCTATTCTAATTCAATTTTCAAATGGTGATCTATATGATCTAATGTTAAATCACTGTCTTACCCAAATAATCATACGGCCAGGATCGGTTATTGTTGGAAAAATAAATAAATTTTTAATATCGAATGAAATCTCCTGATTCATGAATGTAAACTAACATTGAGAGCTAGGTTTGCTTATCACCGGCCCGGCGTGGTTTATGTCTCTACAACTACCGGTGAACAACATGCATGAAAAAAAAAAATCTATCTGCAAATAGGAATTACTGCGTGTGAACCTTCTTTCTGATTGCGTGCAAATCTTTTATGATTCGCGGAGTCTAGTAAAAGAGTTCGTGGATTAAAGTAAATAAGGAAAAATTACTTTGATTCTCTCGAGATAGAAAAAAAATTACAGCCCGACGTCAGTCCCTCTTCCTTCACTGGTTTGGCATTAAAATATTCCTATATAAGCTATACGTTTTTATTGGTCTATACCACATTCAATCAAACGACTATTTTCTCTAGCCAATAAGGAATATTTCCTTCGAAGATCAGCTACTTGCTTCAGAAGATAAGTACGACACTACCGTAAGAGGATGAGCTACATTTTGTCTTTACAAGTAAGTCAATGGATAAGGTGTTTAAATACCTCTACTGCCCAACAATATAGGCAGGATGACCCAACTCTTTGCTACACACAAACACATGATTTTGTTTACAATTTCTATTTAAACTCTTTGCTACACCTACTTAAGCACCGAAGACTCGTATAAGAAAATAGAGGACTTTAGAGGCAGTGGCGGAGCCAGAGTTTTTTAAATAAGGGGGCAAATTATTAACAAATACTATATTATATAGACATGTATTAAAAATCAATTCAAAACATATATATTAATTAATATCAAGTAAAATTAATATAAAAATACTTTTAAAATGAAAAAACTTACATTATAATTGTTATCTTCGAGTTTTTATATTTTGAAACCGCTTCATAATAACTTCATTATCAATCTTATCGAAGATATCTTTCTCAATATATACAACCAAACTATCATTCATCCACTTATCTCTCATCCTGTTCCGCAATCTACTCTTGACAATATACATAGCAGAAAAAACTCTCTCCACTGTAGCAGTTGCAACTAGTAGAAGTAATAATAATTTGATAAGCATATATACTAATGGAAATATCAAATTCTTCTTTGTTTTTACCATTTTCTCTGCAAGACCAGCAATACCTTCAATACCAGAGAACTCATCATCACCACGTAGATCAATAATATACGTATCAAGTTGGTCACCAAGTACCATAAGGTCCACTATAGAGAATTCACTAGGATAAAAAAGAGCAAGACAAATAAGTTTTTCTTTGTTGAAAGTAGAGAAAGAGTCATTTGGGCTTAAACATGCCACACAAAGAAGTAACTCCATACTCGTCTCGGTAAAACGATTATTCAACTCAGTAAGTTGCATGTCAATGATATTGTTAAACAATTCATAACGAAAATGGTGTAAGTTTGTAATCCCTTGAGATTTTCGTCTTGAACGCCCACGATAAGAAAATTTACCTAAAGTATAAAGCAAAAGGCAAAAAAGCTTAATTGATGATAAATTTGCATGTAGGAGACTAGAAGAGGTAGGAACGGCGGCTGAAAAAAGAACCCTACAGAAAAAGATAAAGAAACAAAAGGGAAGAGGGGGGAAATTAGGGTTGTAATTATATATAAATATATATATATAGAGAGAGAGAGAGACACTTTCCTTACCTGTATAACAACTTTCCTTAAATTGAATCAATATTCCTTACCTGCAGGCTATAAAAATTGAATCAACTTTCCTTACCTGTAGGCTATAAGAAAGGCGCCGCATCAATATTCTCTTAACAGGAATGACAGCGCCTTTCCTTCCTCCAATTAATAGTTTAACACCCATTAATATATTAATATTAAAAAAAAAAAACTAAGGAGGCAATTGCCCCCTTTTGACCCACTGTGGCTCCGCCACTGTTTAGAGGGTTACATCCTAATTCCAAGTACTAGAGAAAAATATGAAGTGATTCTTGGTTCAATCGAAGACTTTCCACATTTCATATTTTACGAGTCACGACCTATCTTGAACAACTCATACCAGCATTGGTCGTGGAAAGTCCAGGAAAACCTTTGAAGTTTTTATGTAACTTCATTAATTAGTAGCGCCGTACGAAGAAACTAAACAAAAGTTAGTTCATTTTCTCATCTCATAAATCTGTTTTAAGGTTTTTCATGGAAAACAACATAGAAACTTCTAGGGGGAGAGAGTGACTGATCTCCCACCATTTCCATCAATTTGCTCAGCAAATGAGAGCACTAAATGAAATTGTTTTGGTCACTCAGCAACAACTCTAAGCTTTTTCTTTTCTATCACGAACCATACAGCCAGTCGTTACTCCCATTATGTATAAAGAACTTCACTTTCTAAAATGGACTACCCATAATAACATGCAAGAAAGTTGATGAGAGTATCTTCGCACCTCTACCATGCTAGGAAATCGATCGCAACATGAGCATTCACAAACATATCCCTTTAGGCATATCTATACAAGTCAAAGGATAAGTCCAAAACCAATCATGACCATACCCATCACCATTACAATCGCTCCTTTATATAGTCCAACTCGAGTGGTTCTGAATGTAAAAGACAATGATGAGAAGATAACAAAAAGGTTGCTCACCAACCAGATGATTCTCCATTGTGCCAGAATGTATTAAATACTATTCTTCTCAAATTCTGTCACCGTGAAGATGAATCTAAACAACTATGATAGTTTCATTAACCCTATAGAGCATGTATAGAATGTTAGAAGCAGTCTTAAATTGATGATAAAAACAACTATTTAATATGCAAGATTCTCCCTATTATATTTCTTGGGTTTGCATGAGCCTAATACCACAATGTAGAACTCGATTACCTATTCAGTTTCTTTGATTTATTTATCAAGATGGTTACTCATTTTAGTGTTAGATTTCTTGTTAAAAAAAGCTCAACTAAACTCTTTGTCATTACTAAAAAAGAAAGGGAAAACACTATAGCCTATCTAAAGAAATTTAACAAAAAACAAATGCTCAAAGTGGAAGGCTTGCTTAAGCATGTAGCTATAAAGGCATATATTAGTAGAGTACAAAATGTCAAACCGGACATAAAAAATCATATACATATAGAGAAAATAAGTATGGCAAAGTAAGGTCACCCACACTTTCACAAATAAAAAAAGAATCTTCAAAACACAAGTAGCCACTGGTCAACTCCCATACACTCAAAAGTAACCCTTGAGGTATAATGTGAAAAAGATTAGTATATCCAAAGCTAATAGCCGCTTATTTGAACACTATTAGAGTTGAAGTGCAAACAACCATCAAATGGAAAGATTTCATAGAGTATACACCACTTATAAAGAGAGATAATGATAGGCACAATCTAAATAAATATTTTCTTTTCCCAAAGACAAGGAGCATGGTACAAAATAATGTTATGCTTTCAAGAATAAGATTGAAAGACTCATTGCTAAGGGTATCTCCAATAATTTATTAAAAAATAGATCATAGAAAACAATGACAAGAAATTAATGCTCCATATAAGTCATTACTAGAGATCAATATGATCTTAGAAGGAATATCAACAGGATGAGATTCTGGTGGGAAATGAAAATCCTATAGAAAATAAGTATTCTTCTCATGATTTCTAAACCCTTTGTTTGAGCCTAATATATTTACACTTAGAAGACAAAAAAGGAGTGATGTTTTCCTATAAAAATACCCTAGCAATTACCATAGTCTTATCCAACCATAATGTCCATAGGGTGTTAATGAATTATGGAAGTACAACTAACATACTCTCTAAAGATGTCATGAAAGCAAAAGACATATCAATAGAAGGTGCATTAGACCTTTTTATTACCATTAGCACTTACCCTAAGTGTCACACTCTTCAAAAAACTTTTATTGTGAGCAAGATGAATTTGGCCATTAACATCATGCTTGGAAAACTTCTACTACATAAGATCAATATAATAATTAGTATGAAACATTTAGCAATGATTAAGATATGATGCATCCAGAGTTGTTGGCTAACATAGTATTGGTCAAAAAGTTAAATGAAAATGGCGTATATGTGTAAACTTCACTGTACTTAACAAGGCATGTCCTAAAGATAGCTTTTCACTATAAAAAAGTAACAAGTTATTAGATTCAACAACTAGATTTGAGTATGTGAGTTCCTTAGATGCTAACTTAGGGTATCACTAAATACCTATACATCTAGATGATAAAAAGAAAATAACATCTATAATAAACAAATGGTCTTTTTGCTATTGGGCTAAACCTTTTGTCCTAAAGAATGTCGAGGACACTTATATTGGTGAACATAGTTTTAAAAGTCAGCTAGGAAAAAATATTGAGTCCTATATTGATGACATGTTGTAAAAGAGTATGATCTTTAAGTAGTATTTTTAGGACTTTCATAAAGTCTTTTATGTCCTACATATGCACCAAATAAAGTTGAACCTTGTAAATATGTTTTTGCAATAAAATAAGAAAACATCTTGGGGGGGTTTTGGTCAATAGTATAGAAATTAAGCATAATATTAAGAAGATTCAAGCCATCTCGAACATAACTCTAACTTAATACGTCAAAGATGTACAAAGACTTACAAATAAGTAGCACCTTTAAACATATTTATTTAAAGTGTAAGAGAGCATTATTTTCCTTTCTTCAACACTTTTAAGAACATCTTTAATTTTGAGTGGACTATAGAATGCTAGAAATCTTTTAAAGAGTTAAAGTCTCATTTCTCCTCTCTAAATGTCCTCTCATATCCAAAAGAATAAGAGGATATTATCCTAACCTAGGAGTATCAAACCTAGAAGTCTATACATTATTGATATAAAAGGAGGTAAATTTTAAAAAACTAGTTTACTATACTAGTAGAGCCATTCATAATGCTAAGACTAGGTATTTAAAGATTGAGAATGTGGTTTTAGCGCTAATTAGTGTAACAAGAAATATGAAGTTCTACTTTCAGGCACACTAAGTAATTGTGATAATTGACCAACCTCTAAGACAGATTCTCCATTATCATGACTTGTATAGATGATTAGTGAAATGAGAAATAGAATTAGGGGAGTTTGGAATCAGATATCAGCCTGGGCTAATTATCAAAAAGCATGCATTAGCGAATTTCATTACTAAATGTTCATTCAAAAGATCTCCTATGTTAGAACAATATAAGATATCATATTCTTAGTTTGCCTCAAACTTATAGGTATTATATATTGCTGGATATTTAAACACTAGTGGGAGTGGAGTAGGAGTTATATTGACTAGAACTATAGCAATAATTTTTAGTATGGTATTCATTTTGAGTTCTTTTCCTCCAATAATATAGTAGAGGATGAGACCTTCTTAACTTGTCTGATATTGGTAGAAAATCTTTATACATACCTTCTTTATATATTTAGTGACTCTCAACTTGTTGTAGGATAATACAAAGAATAATTTAAAGCTAAAGAACGCTCCATGATTAAGTATTAAAAAAAGGTTTTAGTGAAAATCCATTTAAAAAAAAAAAGGGAAAGTCAGTCTCTATCTTTAAAATTATATGAGAAGAAAATGGAAAGGTCAACCCCCTTTAAAAGCTTGTGAGTAACAATCCAAAAATTTCCCTATAATGTATAGATTGAGGTACTAGAAAAAATAAGTGTAAAAGAAAGAATAGATATGGTGGTCACCATACAAACAAAGTTAGAGAAGGATTAGAGGACACACTAAAATAACACCTTCTCATTAAAAGCTATCACTCGACAAAGTAAAAAATGTTAGGGTGACAAGACGTGTATTTGGATATAATCTTTTAGGTGATGAGTTGTGCAAAGGTTTAACTAGTGAATCTTTGCTAAAATGTCTATATCTAAGTTTATGTATTGAAGTCATAGGAAATTTCTACAGTCATACATAGAGAAATTAATATCTATATATAAAGATAATTTAATGCACCTCACATGCATAATTGTCACTCTAAAAATGCATCCTTTGTGTGGAATAAGGTATGTTATTTTTCACCGTACACAAATTCTATAAAGTAAGTTTTCGACTTGAACACATTAAAAATTAACATAAGGGGCCAAAATAAGATACAGACATCACCCTTAAACATTGAACTACTTACTTAAAAAGTTAAACATGTAGACACCACTTTTATAAGATGAGATATGCTAGCATTGCCACCCTACTATAGTGAGCTACACTTCGTCTCTCCAAGTAAATTAGGGGATGATGTGTTTAAATACCTCATACTACCCAACAATATAGGCAAGAAGACCTAATACTTTACTCCACACAAACACTTGATTTTGTTTACAATTTATATTTTTTGCACCATTAAACTCCTTCGCTAAACTAACTTCAACATTGTGAGATCCCTTAAAACATACAAGGGACTTTGTTTTACAAGTTACAATACATTATCAGTCATGAAAAGCCTAAGAAATCCTTTACAATTTTATTTTTTTTGTAACTTCATCACTTAGTATCTCATAATTTCACTACACAATTGAAACTTTAAAGACCAATCTCTTCAAAAATCCCAAAACATGTTTCTAAACTTTAAATTTTAAACTATCTTTACCAACCCTACTTACAATAACAAGAGCAAAACAAACAACCACAACAAGTTTTTTTACAACAACAACACTATTTGTTTTGTCCATTTCAACAATAACAATAAGGCTATTGACAAGACACACCTTAATACCCATCATTATTCACTATGAATTTCAAGTTGGGATGTAATGTAGATAATGGCAATAAAAAGGTTAGTGCTTTAAATAATCAAGATGAAATTGCTCTACTGCTGGTACATTCTTAATGGAAATGTGATGCAAACTTCTTAATCACGTAGTCAAGGAACCCATAACGAAGATGACATAACTCTTGAAAAGCCAATAAATCAGGTTTGATAGAAGTGTGATATAATATAAACCTATCTCAAGGCACCAACACTATTGGAATAAAAAAAAAACCCACCTAACAAATATTAATTCGCTAACAAGAAGCATAAGAAAGATGTCACAAGGTCAGTTATACCTTAATAAGTCAATTCGTTTTTTGTCCCAATAAAGAAAATATGCTACATCATGCAAAGCACAAGTTTATTTCATATATCCATGGTTACAATAAATCCAAAGTATGTTAAATAAGCCCAAAAATTAAAAATAAATAAATATATCTAACACATAAACTAAAGTTGTTGTACCTAATTAAACAAAATAACCTAATATAGATAATTTTTCTAGTTTAAATAATGTCATGAATGAAATTCTTATTATAGAAACACTAAGATATTTGTTGTCACGTTTAGATATCCAAAAAGTTAGGAAATTGATTGTTGAAGTTGTCTTCCCTTTAGTTACCTTGTTTGTCTAGGATAATTAATTATAACTTTAAAGAATCCTCTTAAAACATGGAAACCCTTGTTGCCTTCCTTTAACATTCCTTGTAGAATTAAGAAAATAAGGAATCTTTGTAAAAAAAGATTTTGGAACATTAACTAATCATTGCCACACTTAGAGATTATGTTACAACTCATTAAATATCATTGTAGAACTAAACAAATCTCAAAAAAAGATGTCATATCCTTGTAGAAAAATGATCATTACCAAATAAGAAGTACACAAATCAAAAGAAAGTAAATAACAAAATCTATATATCTTGTTTTGACGTATATCACAATGCCTTCTTGAACTCCAATTGACTTGAAATTCTACCCCAAGATAGAAGAATATTCCAAGCAACTCTCGATAAATTTTTAGCTTATTCCAATGGTCGGATTGAGAATTATAATTGTTGTCGTAAAGCTAGAAAGTAGGCACAATTACACTAAAATATGAATTTCCTTATTCAATGTTTTTCTTGGATTGTATCATTCCATTGGATCAAGCTGAAAATTTTACCCAGAGTTGCCTAGAATATTGTTTTATTTTGGGGTAAAATTTCAGTTCAATCCAACAGTCGAATTGAAAATTATTGTTATTGTCGTAAAACTGGACAATAGACATAATTATGCTAGAATATAAATTTTTTTTTCAAGTATTTCCTGTATGGTATCAAAGTGGGCATAGTAATCCACCATTCTTGTAGTCCTTGGATCGTATCAAAGTGGGCACAAAGTACAAACACATGCTGCTTTAATGTCTCATTCTTGGAATCCTCGGAAAGATTTTACCACTATCAGAGAACTTTTATAGTAATTTATTGATAAACATTTAATAATCACATTACTTTTGTTTATTTTAAAGAATTTTTTTAAAGGTAGGATTGATGAGCCCGTTGACGACAATTGTTGTCGATGATGGTTGACATGGCTAGGGGTTAGTGGTACTCTTACTTGATGGCAACATATATGGCTTAAGACATAGAGGTTATGGTTGGTGGTGCAGATGTTGTTGGTTAGGGAAACAAGAAAAAGAAAAAGAGTGCATATCTCATCTGTTTCTTTAGGATAACTTAGATTTGCAGGCTTTGGTAGTGGGATTCTATCACATGGAAAAAGGAAATTATTGTGAATGTCTGGGCTATATATCTTGGGATGGTTTCACGGTAATGGTAAGATAGGAGGCTTTTAGAGATTTTTGTCTATTTTGGCATTTTGACAAGTAAATGGTAAGTATTTGGGTTGTTTATGTTAATTATATTTGACTTTATATGATTGGAAGTAGAAAAAATATTATTTGTGTTGTAAAGTCCATTTTTGTTGAAAGAATGTCCAATGAAGAATCCATTTCCTTTATGTTATATATTTTTATTAAGGGATTGTCAATAAAATAAGATTGGTGAAGACAAAGATGCAAAAATTGTATTGTTAGGATACTTTAGACATTAAATCAATTATAACGACAAACTTATAATATTGTTGAACCTTTTCATTTATTGATTTTGTGCATTTCTAACTCATTAGGTAAAATTTTATTAATTATATTGATAATAAGATATAAAATGTAATTTTTAAAAAGATGATGATAAAGTGTTGCTATGCTCAAATACTTAGAGAGTTGAAGTAATTTTCTCAATGAAAAAAATAAACCCAACAACTGATCTGTAAGGCTAAACATATCCATGATGTTTGTTCTTTTGGTTGTGTTTTCAATGTCAAAATCCTATTTTAAAATAAAATTTCAATAAAATTTCCCTATCAAAAACATTCTTTTTATATCTACTTTATTTTTTGATGATAAAAATTCCCTTCTTTTTATAACTAAACACTTTTCTATATATCTAATTCTATCCGGATAAGAAACAAATTAAACCGTTCAAAGAAGAAAAAAAAAAGGAAATTGTGAAATCTCCTAACAATATTATTTTTACGTTTCATAATTAAGAATTTGCTTGTGTTATGTGCTCTACAATTACATTTCATAATGTATTGTATTGTAGAGGTGTTCATGGTCCGGTTCCGTCCGGTTTTAACCTAAAAATTCAATCGAATCGAAAAATAGTATTCCTTATTAATATAACCCGAACCGAACTGAGAATCGATTCAAATCAAACCGGTTTTGTTCAATTCGGGTTGGTTTTTTAGAATTAAAAAATAGAAAAACAGAAACCGATGAAGATTTGTGGAGGCTTCGTGAGTGCTGGAATGAGATTCCTTGGTTATAGAAATAATGAAGTCAGGTATGGGCAAGAGATGGTATTTGAATAAGCTAATCTTCATCATAACACTGAGCTAAATCAAAGAAACATTTGACATCAAATATCAATCACTGGGCTATTAATCACAGCAACCACTTAGAAATTCAAGAAAAGTAACCATGAGGCATAAAGGAACCTTCAAGGTATAACAACAATTAGAAAAGCAACCAGCAGCTTGGATTTAGTATTGGTTTTCGCTCTTTGGACTTAATTATCTGGCACAGACCATTGCTTACTTGATTCCTAAATCCTCCTCTTTGTTTAATTCTTATCATATAACTTGGACTTTCCGCATGAGCTAAGGGGGTTAGAAAGGAGGAAAAAGAAGAGGAAGGGAAAACTGGAAAGAGGGAAAAGGGAGTGGCAGCTTAGAAAGGGGAAAATGATTTAGGGTTAGGGATTATTCTTTTTATACCTTTTTTAAATTTAATCAGATTTAATTAAATCAGTTCAGTTTGGTTCGGTTCAATCAGTTTAAGTTTTTTAAAACCGAAACCGAATCGGATCGGGTAGTTTTTTATTTTTTAATCGGTTTATTCAGTTTTTTCTGTCAGTTTGGTTTTTTAGGTTTAATCGATTGATCGAGTTTTTTGAACACCCCTACTATATAGCAAGGTAAAATGACAATGAAAGACATGACAATAATCAATATTTTCTGCATGCTTTTCTAGAATGAAAATATTCGAGTGAGGAGAATAAAATTGTAACTTTAGTGTGAAACATTTTTTTTATTTGAGTGCATACATCTCTTGAAACCATAGTTATCAAATTTGACTCAGAGTTTACCAAGAAAAATTTAAAAAAAAACATTTAAAGTTTTAATATTTCATATAAAAAATTAAGAAATAATCCATGTGAATATAAGCTATACAGGTTGCAAATAATAAAGTTTAAAATATTATTTCAAAAGGTTTTTTATTCTACATTGAAAAAATATAACTTTTTTCTTATGAACATAAAATATATATACTAAAGGGTTTCAAATCCCACATAAAAAAAATAAAATATTCTTCTAGTATTTATTTAGTAAACTTTTAAAAAGTTTAATAACCAACTAAAAATTATAAGAAAAGAATAGTCTCTGGTTAGGAGAAAAAACACATTTAAAAAACAAATGGGGTCGCTATCGGGTTTTACTTGGTTACCTGGGTCACGGGTTGACCTGATGGGATCGATTGGTTTGACTTTTTTTTTTTGTTGTTGGTCTATCACCTTACCCGAATCGCTCTAGTCACCGGGTCAACTCGCCGGACTAGTCCAAATTTAATAATTATATTTAAAATTGTTAAAAGATGATGTGGCTGGTTGTACTAACAAGTATCAAAAAATGGATTTCACTTAAAATTATTGAGAAAAAAATAAAATAAAAACATAAAAATTATGGAATAATCAATCAAAAAGTTAGTGTATTATATGTTAACTTAAAAAAATCTTGGGAATGTTGTTAAACCTTGCTTAAAGATAGCGACATCATTTTTTAATTTTTTTTTTTTAATTATCACAAAACCAAATAAATGATGAAAAATGTATTCAGAACAAAGAACTTTAGAAAGAACCTAGGTGGATGATGAGGTGATGCAATATAGACATCAGTTTTTTAAAAAATTAATGTCACTTTTTTTTTTTAATTTCCACCACTCTTTACTCTTTTCTTTTATAGTGTGTGTGTGTTTTTTTTTTCTCCTCTATAATTTTGAGCTAGTTGATGGTGGTCATAAGGTTATTGAATGCATTCAAATTAGAAAAAAAAATTAATAAATTATATGATATTTTATTACTTATTTTTTGAGGTTGACTTTGAAGAAAGAAACAAACAAAAAAAATCATAACCCACAAAAAATAATAAAAATATTTATACATAGCATTTCTTTTTTGTAATTATATCTTTTTATGGACACTTTTATTTTTATATATTTTGTCAGCATGATCCCTCCAGTAATTTTTTCATGAAGTTCATTGTATATTCCAATATCATTAAGAGTGTAGTTCCCCCATGTTCAATTAATTTAGAACTTGTGTCCTAATAATAAAAGTTTTTTTTTTTCAATTTTTGTTCATGTAAATGTTACGCGGTCTAAACTTATAGAAAATAACACTTTTAATAATAGAAAATTAGATTTTTAACAATCTTGTTATGCCATACAAGGATGAAATTAGCATGAAAACTAGCAAACGAATCACATTAAGCAAATGCCAAAAGAATTAAATTAACCAATATGAGCAAGATTATTGACATGTACAGTAAAGGTTTGGTGGATATGGCGCCCCAATGCTCAAAACATCACTTATTAAAATTGATTTTTTTTTAATTTAGTAATTTAATAAGATATTTGAAAGTGTAGTATCAATTACTTTTAAAAATGTTTTTTTTTAAATGAATTCAAATAATTTTTTTAATTTTTTAATTTAGTTATAGTATTAACATATAAAAAAAATTTAAAAATATCAAAAATATTTAATTTATAATAAAAAGAAAAATAATAAAAAATTTTAAAATATTTTTAAAATATAAAAACTATGATTGATAAATTGCAATTTGCAAACACGACCAGGGCTTCGTTAAAAATCTGTTTAACTTCTATAGATGAAAACCAGTCAGTGCTGCTCTTTTTTATTTTCAAAATATTTTTTATTTAGAAATATATTAAAATAATATTATCTTATTTTTTAAAAGTTATTTTTGATATCAACATATTAAAATTATTTAAAAATACTAAAAAATTATTAATTTAAAACAAAAAAAATAAAAATAAATAAATTTATAAAAAATAAATTTTTAAAATATAAAAATTAACATGTCAACACGCAAAATTATGATATTCCCTTACTGGTGAAGGTAAAATTATCCTTTGTTCTGATGCAATCATGCAAAGGACCCACCTCCGTATACTTTGTTAAAAAAAACACAATCAGTACACTGATTTCAGAACTCTGACGAATGATATGGTAGGACTGACGGTTGGGATTGAATGTATAAACAAAAGATTATATTAATTTGAAAATAGTAAATAGGATAAGCAGATAGATAACACCAAGGTCAAATACAATGTCGCCATCAACATCTTACAGTAGAATATACGAATCTATGAATAAAAATTATCTGAAGCACCATAAAAAAAGCTTTGAGTTCAGGCAGAACAAGTTACTACTGCTATATATCTCTCAACGTCTCAAGCAAGCTACAATACATTAGTCTTTCAGAATATCACTGACAAGCAACTGCCATTGAGACCAAACTCAAAAACAAAACCTTCCATTTCTCTGTTATATTGGAGAAACCCTTTTGTTGCCTAGACCCCAGCAGTGAAAGAAGAGGCAAGAATCATCTTGAAGATGAAAAGGACGAGAGAAATGGAGAAAGGATCAGAGATAAAGTCTGCAATCGAAGAACTTTCGATGCTGATCGAACTCAAGCCCACAGGTGACAATCTTGATAGGACTGCTACTGTTCATATACCCACGAGGCCCTTTTTAAACGTCTGCAACCTTGTTATTCAGGTTCTTGGTAATTAGTTTGTTTTCTCCTCTCCTTTTAATTCTATCTCTAGTTACTTGTTCATTCAAGACCTACAATCAGCTTGACTTGCTCTCTGTTGTTCTGTTTTTGTCTTTTATGAAGATAAGATAGGCCCAACAATGGCGGTTTTGAGACAAGACATCAATCAGAATATTCAGGTAAGTAAAGAATATTGAAGGACTGCTCAAGCGTGTTTCTTCATTTTCAATAATTACCCTCCATTTGCCTTGACTTTCTTTCTATCATTTCAACAAGCTACCTCTTCTGGGCTTCATTTTTTAACCAGGCCCAGGTTATTCCTGTCCATGTCCAGCATTTGTCATTTTTCTTGCTGAATGCTTGTAGAGCAATGGCTTTCTATTCTTTCTATTTATCTTATACATATATTCCTCTTATGTTTCTTTCGAAGAGATTGGAGATGCTATGTAATTCTGATCCTTCAATATACTCCAATTTGGTTGAGATTTTAAAGAAAGAGGCCGATGAAGGCAAAGCAAAAAAGGGTGCGAGCTGCAGTAAGGCCTTTGTGTGGCTTGCCAGGTATAAACACTTGTCAGTTATAAAGTAATGCAATCTAATCCCTGCAGCCCCATCCACGCGGTTTGTTTTATACATTTATCAGAGCCACACACGCATCAACATGGTTATGGTACTTGTTTAATGAACAATTACAGCTTGCAACTTAGTGCATTGTGCCTGTGACATTGATATCAACGAGTTTGACTTGGCGATTCTGTGCATTATACCCAGTCTTTAGCTAACTTAATGGCCGACAAATCGAAATCATGCAACCTTTTTAATTGCGGGTTTCTTACAATGTCAATTTGTCTCTTTCTGCAAAAGGCGGACACATGCTGCTATGCTTTCTCGTTTCATAACTATAGACCATCCAAAACTGAAAACTGCTTAACACAACTTGGTCCTACCCTACCATAAACTGGACTGACGTGCTTGATTCCATCCATGCTTTACCATTTGTTTTGAGCTATATACATTATTTAAACCTGGTAGTCTCATCACCAGCTTATGATTGCATCAGATGCTGAGTACTGATTTAGATAAAAATGAAACTCGTTTTCCTATCCAGATCCTTGGATTTTACGGGTGCTTTGTTCCAAAGATTAGTGGCGGATCCTGGTCAGAAAATGGAGCAACTCGTGGAAGAATCTTACAGCATCACTTTAAAGCCTTGGCATGGTTGGATTTCAACAGCTGCTTATAAAGTAATTGTATAAGCCTTATTAGTTCCATTGATTATTTCACAGAACTTAAACATTGCTTCTATAACATATGGGATGTATGTCTGATATTAACTGCTTAAAACCAATCTTGAATTGACAAATAGTGTTTTGCAGGTTTCTCTTAAATTACTGCCTGATAATAAAACGTTCATTGATCTGCTCATGCCGAAAGATGAAACCTACGACAACCTAAAAGAGCATATGCAAACATTCATCTCATTACTTGTACCTTTTCTAGAAGAGATCCACTCTATTCTGGTAGGCCTCCAAATGAACGTTTTCTGACTTTTCTACACACTGTTCACACTGTTTCTTTTATTTATCTGGATACTTGGAACTTTTCTTTTCCTTTTTACCGATTTTGCAGATACTGTATGGATTGGATAGGCTGAAGTCTACTTAGGGTGAAGACGCACAAAGATTGGGAAAAAAAACTCACACAAAGAATGCATAGCAAATGTACAGAGTTTTGTCTTATACATAACCTCAAGTTCTCTACTTAGTTTCTTTCGTGTAACTATGAATTTTGTGAATAACTGGAAAAGTTATATGGAAACTAAGCTGTAACACTAACTTATTGTAATGTCCACATATGGCCGCAAAGGCTTCTTGTTTAGATTTCTCCAACCTGGTCATAGTAGGAACGAGTCTTTTGAATGAACATCAGGCAGTGTTCTTAATCCCAAAAGCTGTAGCCATAACAATCTTGACAAAAGTTGTTCTGGCCTCTTCCTCCTCTGCCACTCTCATTAGTGCTTCAGCGGTTTGTTTCAGAGCTCGGGCTGAGCTTCTAGAAACATTCTAAGAAAAAATGCCTCCAACCAAAGGTATCTTTGTATGAGAGCTAGTGAATTTTTTCTTTGGTGCGTCATTCCATCTTACCATAGAACAAGCAAGGAACCTCCTATCCTACGCAACAAACTGACAATTGGCAGAAGTGCTGTAAACCCATAAGCAACAGAAATTTTTTTGGAAGAAAATTCCTTGATGCACCAACCATGGTACGAAATGCAATTCAACACGTTATTTGGAACGTTGAACAGAAAAATTTACATCACCTTCCTTCCTCTTATTACTTGGACAAGTACGGTTACAAGTTTGGAAGGCGAAGACAACTGAGATTTATCCTCAAGTGCATTTCTTCAAACTCTCATCTTATTCAAGTAACTATCAGCTATCATGACTTTTCCTTTTTATCTTCATCGTTGCCTTCATTCTTCTATGAAAGTTAGTGACCAATTGTATTGCTTTCAAGTAGCTGGTGGAACTAATTGAAGGTTTTCAAAGATGCCAGTCAGGTCAATTCCCAGATTAGTGCCATTTGAATCAGAAGACTTGCATGGTGGATCATGAAGCGCTATAAGTGCTGCAACTAGACCTGCATTACTGGCTATGGTTGGCTCGGTGAACCATGGCTTGTCCCTGTCATCCAAAAAATTGTCAAACTTGTCTGGCCCTGCAACCATGGCTCCAAAAAGAATATTTGGATTTGGATCCGTAGAGTATAACCATCTATCTCCCTCTGGACAAGAGTAATGCTGGTCGTCCCAAGGGATTGATGCCGCCCTGTGATGGACATGGTTTGGATATTTGTTTCCAAAGCCAACCATGTAGCTCATCTTCATTGGATTATCTCCAAGTATGTAATCAACCTGAGAAAATAAGGAACAGTGAGACAACTTGTAAGGCCTGATTTTACAAAATTCAACACTGGCACTATAAATGCTTGCCTGAGAGATGGAGAATTCTCGCAACATTTCCAGAGAGTAAAACTCACTGCTGCAACTTACACCTGATCTACGTAGAAGTTCAAGGTAGTCACTGTATAATTTTCCGAGGAAAGATGCTGTCGCAGCAAACTGGAGTGGCTCACCATGATCTGGCCTAAGGAGTATCAACCCACCTATATCAAGAAAAAGGTTTGGGATATCATGAACTATGAGATGGCTAGGTTGCTATGCATCTGCACGTCTATCCACCGAAAAGCACATATATTTTAGAAACTGTGTTTGATCATGACTTCACCTGGTGTCCTGCTGTAGATTTCGTGAGAAAGATAGGAACAAATGAGCAGATCAATCTTATTCGAAGAAGATCCTAAACCAACTTCGTAGGGATAGCCAAGGTCATGAAAGTATCGAAGCCTTGTCAGCAAGACCTGCCAACATTACTTGAAAGTCATTATAGCAACAAAAAGTCAAGTACACAAGAAGCACACCTCATGGAAAGTCTGATCAAAATTACCGCATTAGCAGTAAGCTTGTTGTTCCAATAGAAAACTCCTTGCTCTGACGCTGTTTCTTCTCCCTCTGCTGCACTAAAATTACTAGTAGCATATCCAAGATAAGAAGTATTTCCAGTAGCAAAGAACAACCAAGTTCCTCCCCATATCAATTCATCTTGGTAACCAGATGAATCATAATACATTCTTGCCTCTCCTCCACAATCTTCAACCGCAGTGTAAGTGCCTTGATGGTGACCCGTGTCATTCTTCGTCGCAACCTCAAATAACTTCTCTGCTGACTGGATTAGTTTTATTGAATAACCAGTGTCTTCTTTGAAAACTATCGATGCTGCCGATAATGCTGCCATAATTTC
The DNA here is from genome assembly GCA_033617975.1 of Populus alba x Populus glandulosa. Lineage (NCBI taxonomy): Eukaryota > Viridiplantae > Streptophyta > Magnoliopsida > Malpighiales > Salicaceae > Populus > Populus alba x Populus glandulosa. The sequence continues at coordinate 18,614,058 of CM066147.1, read as the reverse complement.
TCCTGCTAGATCAGAAGCTGTTTCATTGCAAGCTGAAACAGGTCTCATATAGTTCATGTCTTCTGGTCTTTGCCAGCAGGTTACATCATTATAACCGTTTGTATGATTACTTCCAACCTAAAATTAGGAAAAAAAAGAGAGATCATTTACTTGGTTTTTCATTCAATACTGGGAACATGGATCATGTTGCAAAGTTTTATAGAATGCCTGCCTGAGAGTATATTACTATGGGAGCTGTAGTTGAATTTGGAGGATCAAAGATTTTTAGCAAGTAATCACTGCCCCATCTGATAATGTCCTTGACATGATCAAGCTCACCTATGCTGTCATATTTATCATGATATTCAATGACAGTCCAGCTCAAGAGGGTAATGGTATAGGCTGTGGGGAAACTAAACTTTATATTTTTTCCGGAATCATAAAAGCCGCCCTTGAGGTCTGCAGGTGGATTACTCGTATTCCCATCTTGCAACCCTGAACTTCCTCGAAATTTGACAGGACTATTGCTTGGATAATTCCCAGCTGAAAAAATAATCTCTTCACTGAATTATACAATTAGTAATATCACATAATCAATTGCAGAAAATAGCGTAGTCTGACAAAAAAGAAACAAAATATTACACTTTTGAGCATCGAAGAACATCAAAGCTTGGTTTAATGCGAGCGTGATATTCTTTGATTTTCCATGGTGCTTGTGCTTATGAGGCAGAAACTGCACTAGTAGAACAATTGCTAGGACAACAAAAACTATGAAGATGGAGACATAAACAAAGCGCTTGAAGTATTTCTTATCTGTTATAACAAGTTCGTAGTCGAAGGATTTAGAGTATCGAGAGGGGAGTGAATCGTGGGTAGTGTTTGATTGCGGAGCAAGATGAAAGTCAAGTTCAATTGAGTTCCATTGGCTTGCTGAAGGTAGAAGCCTGCCTGCCTCAGAAATTGTATGAACAAACCTCACAGGTTGATGGTCTATATCAGATGCATAGTTACGATCTGCGTGCGACGCAGAGGTATGAGTAGGCGAGCCTATAGAATTAATCATACTCGGGTTAGCTGATGTAGATTTCGGTTTCAGAAAGTGTTTCGGAGGACGGAGGAGAGCAAGGAAGCTAAAATGGTTAAGCTCAGCCTAGAAATATGGCAGGCCTCCAGGAGATATGCATAAATATGATTGATGTCTGTTTTTCCAAGTCCTTGTCCTGTCCTGGCTATTTCATCAATGTTAACCCTTAATTTAAATGCATGTAAATAAGCTGTTAACTAGTAAGCTTCCCTTTTTAATTGCTCAAACAGTATATAAATAAATGGATTTTCGTAACAAATAGACATAACAACTGTGAACATGGTACACTTTTTCCTTGCTTCCAATTAGAGGACAACATGGTTTTCTTGTGATGAACTTTCCCTACTTTCATACATTTTAGGTGAATTAACAACAAATGCCTATCATCTGCAGAAGTTAAATTCACAGCAATGTTCTCTACTGCTAGCTCTTGTAACAGACAGCGACAGGGAAACCCTCTTCCAACTCCGAAGCACGCCGTCGGCCGTCCTATCATACAAGCCGGAAAAAAAAAATGCCTATAAGAAACAATAAGAGGAATCACTCTGAATGCAATCACAAAAGTTGTCATATTATAAATTTTAAGTGCTGGTATCCGCCTTGAGGATCTATATAGTAACAGTAGCTATTCAAAGTATAAAATTAAATACGCTAAAATTTCAAAGAGAGTGAATTTCTAAGCTTGCATTTAGATTTTGACTAGCCAGATCAGCCGTGCTTTCCTGCAGGGTGTGTTAAAAAAAAACTTTAACGCAAAAAAAAATAGTTTAGACATTGTGAAAATATTTTCTAGCATAAAAAAATTGATTGTGAACTAAAAATTTAAAACGTATATTTAATAAAAATAAATTAAAAATTATATGTTCTAACAAATATTATAAAAAATTATTAATGCTAATTAAAGACTAAGGCATAGTTTTAAAACCCGGACCGGCCCGGCGGGTCGACCCGGGCATGGGACCGGTCCAGGTGGAGGCCAAAACCCGGTTGGGAATTTACCCGATCAGACATGGCGGGTCGACCCGGGACCCGGTTAACCCGGCAAAACCCGGCCTCAAACCCGTTGACTTTTATTTTTTTTGTTTTTTTTTTACTAAAACGACATGGTTTTGATTTTTTCAAAAAACAATTGACCCGGTCAAAACCCGGAACCCGAGCCTTGGACCGGGCCGACCACCGGGCCGGGTCTTAAAACTATGGACTAAGGTGTTAAATTAAGATATGAATGCAAATTAAAATATTTGATCTTGAATAATTAAGAATCTTTCAATTTTTTTATTTAATTATATGACAATAAATGTTTTTAAAAGAAAAGTTATAATTTAAATTCCATCAAAATAATTAATTTTCTAGTATAATTTTTATTTTATTTTTTATTGTTTTTTGTTTTTTTTCTACAAAAAAAATATATAACATTTTTTTTTATGTTCTTTATTTAATAAAAATAAAAATTCATAAGAAAAATTAGAAAAAATGGACAATCTAAAATAAGGATAAAAAACATTGTATATCCCTAATTAAATACATTGTATAAAAAAACATTGTAACACTATCGACTCTTCTAAATAGCATCTCTAAGGGGAGATGCTCTCGGAGAGAGAGAGAGAAAACTTTATAATATACGGTGCATTATACCTTGATACATAGGTTTTTCATAATATATTTAGTTCTTTTATAATAATTATAATTTTAAGAAGAATATTCCAGCCCCTCTTAACTATTGGGCTTTTAACTTTTAAATGGGTTTTAATGCTCTTGGAGAGAGAGAAAAACTTTGTAAATATACTGTGCATTATACCTTGATACATAGGTTTTTCATAATATATTTAGTTTTTTTATAATAATTATAATTTTAAAAAAATATTCCAGCCCCTCTTAATTACTGGGCTTTTGACTTTTAAATGGGTTTTAGTTAAGTAATCAATCAAAAATATATTCATGAAATAGGCTTTTCCAAACAAAAAATTGTTTAATGATTTGATTTCTCCAAACCATCTTTCTAAACAAAATAAGCAAATAAACTGTTCAAAATATGAATTTTAGAAGGTGTTAGGGATAATAATAGAAATTGCTTCTATTTTTTTCAGAAATATATTGAAATGGTATATTTTTATTTTTTAATATTTATTTTTAACATCAACATATCAAAACAATTTAAAAACATAAAAAAAAAAAACTAATTTAAAAAAGTTAAAAATTAATGAAACAATGATGAATTGTGTGCCAAACATTTTCTTAGTTTAATCATGTCGTTACACAATTTAAAAAATTTCAAGCTGAGGAACTCTCTAAAATCTAGGGTTGGATTTTCTTTATATTAAAAACTAATGAGTTAAATCTTTAATTAAGATTTTTATAAATAAAAATCATCTTAAATAAAATGGATCTGGTAAACATATCAAACCCAAAGAACTTGGGCTTGGCTCAAGGTAACATTGGTCTTGCGACCATGTCAAACCCAAAGTACTTGAGCTTAGCAGTTAACTAAGCTCAAGGTAACGTGGGTCTAGCAAATATGTCAGGCCTAAAGAACTTGGATATTACTAAATTTTAAGGCCATATGTCTAATCGTGAACGATCCTCTATAATAAAAGTATTGAAGACATGATAAATTGCCACGCTTATACTCCTAGGTGTATACAAGGCCTCTTAAGGAATCTATCATACTTATTATCTCATTAATTATATGTAAGAGATATTTGTCTCCCATTAATATCGTCAAAGCAGAAGACTTTCCAGTCTTTTCCTTCTCTGAAAATGACAAGATTCAGAGGATATAAATACATCAACCATCCAGGTAAAAGGTCAGAACTTTTTGTCTCTTAAAATAAAAATATATAGATTTTAGAGCATTAATCAACTTAAAACTCAAGAACAAACATCTTTGTTTCTTAAATTTAAGGCTCTTTTAAGTTATTTATTACATTTCTCATAAATATACTGACTTTATCATTGGAGCATCTTTAAACCCCCCCCCCCGATTAGAACTGTTTTTGCAAGTACTTAAGCTTCTATTATAAATCTGGTATTCCTTAGAATAAAAAGAAGAAATTCAAGCACTTGAATATATTAATTAATCATTATCACAAACACTAAATAATCTCTTATTTACATATCTTGGATTTTGGGACATCATTAATGGTGTCATATGTGGGAACAACTTATAAAAAAAAGTGATATATAGCTTTATTATTTGATTTTATGTCCCTCATTATTGTTATCAGTGCTAGATAATTAAGACATTCTTAGAATAGAATGAGTTAATGATCTTTGTGCCACAGCAAATACTCCAGCCCTTGTACGGCCAATCCTTCAACAACTTATAGAACATTAACAACTACTTACCTAGGTAGTGTTAGGAAATCAATAACCGAGAGAAAATCCACCTCCATAAATTCCAGCTCCTCCTTAAAAAGTTGTTGCATCTCTCCACTCACCTCCATAACAGCAACCCCACCTAGTATCCGTATATGATTACATTATCCAGAAGAATGCGAACAAAATGATCTAGTAGAGGGTCTCCAACCTCGGGGGTCATCGAGCTATTCGAAAAAGCATACACACCCTAATGACACTTGAGGATGATGTGGTTTTTCTAAGCGTTCATTTGGACACCGTAAGAAAAAGGTTGTCTATCACATCGTCCTACTCTAGAGACATCAAGTTCTCTAGAGCCCAATAGGTGTAAGCGTGGCAAACAATTACAAAAGGAATTCATTTATGACGACACTCCTTATTAGAACAAAGATTCTCATTTATCCACACATGTACTGAGCACTTGTATACTCAGAGATTACATTGCCAACAAAATAACCTTGGATAATTATGATAAGCTTACAAATTCTAAAAAATATGTACATAATATATGTAGCAGTTTAGAGCTAGTCATTCAGGACAACCATGTCATGTGCAAGATCCTCCCTACAACCTTTAAAGGTTCGATAAGAGCATGGTACAACAAACTAAAACCAAGTTTAGTCACCAACTTTAATGACCTTTGTGTCAAGCTAGTGGTATATTGTAGTACAAGTATTCCTGCCAAAAAAAGTTCAACTAAATGATTCAACGAGGAAATGCTTAAAGTTGAAGACTTAATCGAACCATTAGCTTTAGAAACCCTTATCATGGGTTAAGGAAAAAAACATTGTAGAGGGAGTTGTACTATCTACCAGATAGAATATTACTAAAGGTGAAGCAAACCATAAAGAGCCATATTCGGGTAAAGAAGGCAAGTACACTATGTTATGGTTCTCTTTATTTTACCAAGGACAAATAACCAGAAAGGTCCTCCAAACAAGGTCGCTTGCACAAGCAAGACCGCTTTCCTAGAAGAGATAACAATCCCAATAGGACTTAAAAGAAATCGTTTAAGGAACGCCTGGGTTATCCTAAAGCACATGCTTCTCCATTGAACTCCATCTCACTAAAGTCCTTACAGTCATCCAATGCAAATAGTTTGTCAGATATGTTTGTTTTTGCATTATGTAACTCCTAAGCATGTAATGTGCTAGTTATAATAAAACATCCTTGTAGATAAAATGACAGTTCATTCAAGTCTACTTTATTCCAATCACCCAAAATTACAGAGCATATATTTTTCACACTAGATTTTAAAACTTTCAAATTTATTCCAGTTTACTTATCTTCCTATGTACTTAAAATTAGGATCGGCCAAATCTTTTCATGATTTTCCTAGCAAGTCACAAGTAAAGCTATTGCAATATAAATATTACCTATATACATAAAACATTTGGGGTTTTTTATGATGCTTCACATATTCATATGAATATGAATAGTGAAGCACCTGCATTTTTTCTTATTTTTAAAATTTTCTTTCTTTTAATTGAATCTTTGTATGGTCTAATTAAATGAAATTAGATGTGAAATTATTATAAATCTACCAAATTAAAAGACAAAAGACTAAAATATAAAACATAGAGAAAAGCTATAGTCAATCTCAAATTCACTATAAATTTTATTTTGATCCAAAAGTTTATTTTATTTATTTTTCAGTCTATAGGTTGGAAAGAGGAGAGAGAAACTCACTAAAAAACAATAATGAGTGCTCCCCCAGCAATGAGACTCGGACTCCCAATAAGAGCAGTTTTTTTATTGATTAATAAAATAATGAGAGAAGGTGGCATTCGTGTGGAATGCACACTCCTTTCATTTGCTAATATTATCACTTGTATCTTTCAACTAGAGAGAGTGTTCTTCGATTCAACAATCAATTGTTTTTTCTTTTTTCAATTTATAGGATAGAAAGAGGAGAGAGAAACTCACTAAAAAACAACAATGAGAGAGAAAGTTGTCGATTAGGCCATTTTTCTATGAAGAAACTTATTGTTCTTGGTGTCAATAAATTCTATTTGATGAATGAATTCGATTGTGTTTGTTTTGAACCTTTATCTTACCTGAAAAAATAGATCAAGCTCGATATAGATATTTTTCATCCTGCTGATTTTTTTGTTAGGTTATTTTGGGGAGCTTTGCGGTTATTAGGTAATCGTTCAGGGAGTTTTTATTGTTTTTGTTTTTGTTAAAATTGGTTTTAAATGAATTTTCAACCCAAAAATCCCTATTCTCTTGTTTTTTCAATCATTTTAAACCCAAAAATCCCTATCCCTTTATTTTTTTCAACAACCATAGTGGTGATTGAATTTTGGGTTGGTGCCTAGTATATTAGGCATCATTTGTTTCTTATTTTAAAAAAAAAAAAAACACTAAGGGGTGAATGATAGGATCTACTGCTTAAGAAAGATAAAAAATTAAGAATAGCCCAAGCGCGCGGGCTTGCCTAAGGCCCAAGTGCTTAGCTTTGTGTTTTTTTTTTTTTTTCAATTTCATCATTTAATATTAAATTGATTTTGAATTGATGATCATATTTTGTTATTATATCATTAAATTAAAAAAAATATTATTGAACACAATAGAATTCATGATACTTAAGCTGGTTTAATTTAATATCCTTGTCTCACCGTGTAGTTGCCTTTGAAATCCATGCCAGGCAAGAAAGTTTATAAGTTTAATTGAATAGAATAAATTTAATAATAATATCAAAAAATTGTCAACCACATAGAGATTTTTTAAGATAAATAAAATTTTCACATAGCGCGAGGAGTCATCTAAGTCATATACTAATTAGCGTGACACGGAATGAAAGTGATGGGCACATGGAAATTTCTGTAAACCTGGCAGTGTGTAACAGCTTAGTGGAATCCCAAACAAAAGATTAACAAAGCATGCGTTCGTGCACCCAGTCTGTGATGTGCACACTTTAATGCCATGAACTACTGATTAGCTCATCCTTCTGAATTTATTCGTTCTATTATCCTTGGGAAGAGAATTGCAAAACTAATTGAAAGCATCTTCCTGTACTTAAGAGAAAAGCCAAGTTTAATGAGGAGTTCACTTTGAATGCTTAGGCATGTAATATCACTGATGTTCTTGTTCCTGGTATCAGATTGAAGAGTGGATATATATCTATTGTTTCACAGGCATGATCTTGTGTTTTCCTTGTTTATTCAGTCGTAAAACTGTTTGCTTTTCTGAGACGTAAAATTTTATTTTTCATCATTACCACTACTGAGAATTTATTACAGAGAGAAAAAGGGAGTGACGTCTCAAAAGGTTTGTGCTTATATTATAGAGGAAAGTACTAGAGTGCCGCATCCGGGAAACCATCGTAGTCATTCATTTTTATCACCACTGCAATCGTGTGGCTACCCTGTGCCCCCCAAGAAAGGGCAGGTTGAAGCTGCCTCTGCTGTTGAGCCGTCCAAGGCAGCACCTTTCATAAGACCTCCAAGCAGTTCTCCGCGGTCAATAAAGAACTCTACCTTCACAACCTTCATGTGTTCATCCACCTGGTTTGCCGGGAAAAACAAACTAGTTTCAGGTAGAAAAACCAGAAAATGAATAAAGAATACGGCCAAGATGAGAGTCAGATGTACCTCAAAAATAGACATTCCATAGAGTTCTACTATTTCCCCAGTTGCAGCATGGCCCTTGAACGGACCTTCCATGTAACCCCAGTGCCTGAACTTGTACACAATCGCCGGTGGCCCTGAATAAACTTGGAGAACCTCCAAAGCAAACCCACGAGGGAATGCTGTTGTAAAAGCCACATGAGCTGAATCCACAGTTTCTTCAGCAGGGTTATAAGCCCGGAACTTCTCCGGTAAGGTAGTCTGCAAAAAGGAGTTGTAGCCTCCGCCAAGTTTGCGCTTTTCTTCCAAAGTTATAGGTTTCCTTCCTGAACTCATACAATTAATTGCATGAGTTTATAATTAATTGCGATTTTGCAGCAAGGAAAGAAGACTTGAGTGTTATTACCATTTAGGCTAAAAGTATAATTATTGGGATCAACTGATTTATAATCATCAAAGCATGTCTTATGGAACATCTCCATCTCCCATGTCTTTACGAGATTCTGCACTTTTTCTTCGAGTGATCCAGATGGCCATACCTTACATCAGCAAGTTAACAGAATATAAATTAACAGCGGATATATATATATATGATTGCTATGATCAGTCACACAAACAGTTTTAATACCTTAGTCCGGCCTTCTTCAAAGAGTTTGTTGACATCATCATAGTTTGGAGGTGAACCAAACCTCCACTTGGTGTTCTTCTCTCCTTCTCCATACAAGAAAGTACGGTATTTGTCTTCTCTAACGCCTGAAGTTGCCATTAATTTTCAGTGAAGAATATCAGTTGTTGATTCGTCTGAATTTTCGTGGCAAAGAAGGGACCTTATATAGGCCATGACGACCTAAATGCGCAGAGAAAAGTCAAGGAGGACGTCGTAGATTTTTTATCTTTATATTCAAGATATCAAGCTTATGAGTGGTTGTATAATTATAATTATATTTTAAATAATATTTTTGTGTTAAAATATATATTAATAATAATTTTTTATTGTTTTTAATATTAGTATATTAAAATAATTTAAAAACACTAAAAATATATAATTAATTTAAAGTCAGTAAAAAAATAATTTTTTTATATTAATATTTTAATATTAAAAAAAAAAAACGCAATTGCCTTCTCTTGCCACTATATGGCCACTGGTCAAGGTTCATGTAACCTACCACCATATATATATATATAAAGACCGGAGACACCACTTTAGGCAGTGGAGATTTTTCTCACTATTTTTCTCAGCGACTCCTACTTGGCGGCATAAAACATTTTTTCAAAATTAATTCTAACGTTTCAACAATTAAATACAAACTTTTTTATTTAAATATTAATTATGATGTCTTAAATCAATAATACCTCACATTCTAAAAAAATTAAAACCCAAAAAGAATTTAGGCATGACTGATCAATCATCCTCAATGAATCTAGATAGGTATTGCTCATGGATCAACAAAAAATAAATTTCAATTAATCCAAATCCAAATCGAACTTTAGTCCATACATGTGATTTAAGTTTAAAATTTATTTTTAAAAAAAATTTAATATTCTATTAGCCTAATTTAAATTTCTCAATGCATTACTCTATAAATCAGTAGAAAGCTTTGTAATCTTCAATGTGGGTATAAGAATTTTTTGGTTTTATAATTTTTTAATTGAAGATTATTTGAAATTAATTTTTTATTTATTTATAATTAATTTTAGACATATTAAAGTTTTATATTAAAATACTTGTATTGAAGAAATTCTTTTAATAAAAACTTAACCCTAAATACGAGTAGATTTAATTTTTAATTTGACATCAAGTGTATTTATTAATTATTTTTTAAACTAATTTAAAAAAAAAATAAGTGTATTTATTAATTATTTTTTAAACTAATTTAAAAAAAAAATCGTGCACCAGTGCATATTTGAACTTGTTAAAATGTACTGCCAAAAAAGAGCTTGTTGGGGTATCCTAATTTTCTTGCTGCTGCTCACAAAATAGAGAATCTGAGACTTGAATGCTTTGAATGCCTCTCATTTTTTTTTATGGGAAAACGTTCACGAGCTCCACTAAACATTTAATATTTGTAAAATTCCTTGCTACGTCCTCCAAGGAAATTTCCTTGCAACTTCTTAAAGCTGTCAAATCATGTAGAGGAGCAGAGAAGGTTGAAAGCAGCTTGATGGATAACACAAGTCGTTTTTAATGTAAAGATAACGATTGATTAATATTAAATTAAATTTTTTTATTTATAAATATATTAAAATAATACTTTTTTATTTTTAATATTATCACATCAAAACAATCCAAAAAATATTAAAAAATAATTTAAAAATTATCAATTTTTTATCCACAATGTTTGGGCTGTGTTCAAAACGCTACCGTCTTATGTAATTTCCAGATATGTAAAGTACTAATTATAATAATCCATTTAAGTTGCTAAAATAACAGGTTCATTCAATAAGTAGAAGGCACATTTTCCATACTAGATTCTTGAACTTTCAAATCTAGTATGGTTGACTTTTCTTCCTTATACTTAATTAATCTTGGGGGTGGTCAAATATTCTGCGATTTTCCCAGCAAATTACAAGTACTCTTGCAATAGGAGCATAATATGATAATTAGACTTATTTCGAAGTTGGTAGGTCTTCACTTGTTGAAGTGTGCTGCCAAAAAAGACTTGTTGAGTGTACTAATTTTCTTGCTGCTGCTCACAATATAAATATCGGATTTTCTAATGATATGAGGTTTAGTAAAATACGAGTTAGTCATTGAGAATCTTAGACTTGGACGTTTTGGATGTGTCTTTAGTTGTCATAACTTATTTTTAATCTATAATTTTTCTATTTTATTTTATTTTTATAATGATAAAATAATAAAAATTTAGAGAGTAAAATAAAAAAGAGAGAACAATGGACTAAGGTGATCATGGACTAAGAATAATAAGTGGACAATAAGCAATAGAGGAAAATAAAAATAAATAAGAGAATCAAGCAAAATTATAAAATTACAAAAAATAGATCTTGCTACGCGTTAAGATTAGTTTGGAATTGATACTTGTTTCTGAATTTATTTTGATATTTTTATTCGTTGTGTCATATTGATTGTCATGTATATCAAAAGCTTAGCTTAAGATTAGATTCTCAATTCTCAACTACTTTCATTGAAGACTGATTGTTGAATATTTGAATTAGCAAATACACATTCACTTTGGTTGAGCAAAAGGTTTTTCAACTTGGAATTGATACTTGAGTGATTTTCTACATAATGATCATATATAATATTAGTTTGAATATAATTAAAATTCATCTTACCTAGTTGTTTAGATAAATTTGTCATTTATGCTACCAAAGTGGTAATATAAGCAAGTTCAAAAACTCCATTTGCCTTTCTTTGCATAACTCTCTCCATATGTCATTGATAGTTATTGGATGTCAATTCTTATAATATTTCATAAGCTACTTTATGAGTTTTACTCATTAAAGCTCTTCTAATTGCTACATCAATCATGGATCTATTTATAGCTCCCACACCATTATAGAATGTTTAGATTTTAAGTCATGTCACAAGTTCATGATAAGGACACTTTTGTAATAAATATTTGTATCACTCAAATGCTTCATGTAAATATTCATTCTCAAATTGAGTAAACATAGTAATATCATTCTATAGCTTTGTTGTCTTAGATGAAGGGAATAATTTCCTGAAACATCTTGTGTTGACTCATCCTAAATAGTAATGGCACTAGGTGATAAAGAATTTAGCCAAAATTTTGCTTTTTTTTAGTGAAAAAAAAAGTCTCAAATGAATATAATCATTAGTTACTTCATTATGCTTGAAGAAGTTGCAAGTCTAAATCAAACAATTTGTTGTCTTATTTGAATTATCATCAGCTTAATCTCAAAATTATTAGCTTCTATAGTCAGCCTCCTTATACTAGGTGTAGCCCTATTAACCACAAGCATAGAGTAGTCGCTCAAAACTGGTGACTTTTTGCTTCTTCTTTTTATTGATCTAACACGAAGTTCTCTCAATTTTAGGATTAAAAAATATAGGCTCTAATGGTTTAGATTGGTGTGTACACTTCTAAATCCTGAAATATAAATGAAAGAAAATATATAATTTATTTCTATAATAAAAAAGAAAAGGCTCTGATGGTTTAGAGCTAATATTTAGCTATAATTCAAAGATTTAATACTAAGATTTCACTCCAAAATACATGATTCCATGAATTGATTTCTTCCTACATAAATAAATTAGCATAAAATTAAAAGTAAGAGTAGATGAAGAAATCATAGAAAAATCAAGCATATCAATTTCCTTTACTTGTTATTCAAAAAACATGCTACTAATTAGTAATAAAAGAATAATTTGTCTAGCAAAACATGTATTTTTTTTCTCTACAATTTAATGGAAAAAACAAACCTCGTAACCATCAATTGTTCAGTAACAGAGAACCTAAAACATGATCCATGAACGAACAAGTTGAAGTTTTATTAACATGAATCTTCGGAAAAACATTTGGGGCTTTTTTCTACCTTTAATTTGGATCTTGGTCTTGTTAATTCGGATGTTATATTTGTTAAAAAATAATATAAATCATATTCTGAGACCTCACTTAAAAACTTAAGCTTTTAGGTTGATATGGTATTAGAGCTTTGATGATCAAGTGGTTATGAGTTTAAATCTCACAATTCATATTTATTTGATAAAAAAAATCAAGTACAAGGTAATGTGGAGACCTCAACTAAAAACTTAAGCTTTTAGATTGAGATGGTTGTTTGATAATATTGTTAATGTTCTCTTCCTAACTGAAATGTTAAAAGTTGGGCAATATTATGTCTTTAATTTCAGATCTCCAAGAAAGAAAGGGATCAAGCCTCTTACTCATTCTTGAAAGATAGTGGTGACTATATCCTTGCTCTCTATAAATTTATAGACATCTTCAAGGTACTTTATCAATGTCAATGTACCATACTTTAAATTAATGAAACCATCCAAATTTACTTGTTGATTTGACTCGTTTAGAGAGGTTGTCCAAGGTGATTATAAAAGGTCTTGCTAGCAAATTTTATGATAAAACTAGCTTGAGGTTTAATGATACTTGCGCATAAATACAAACTTTTTTTAAAAAAATAAATTTTAAGCTTAAATCACATGTATAGACTAAAGTTCGATTTGGATTTGGATTAATTGAAATTTATTTTTTGTTAATCCATGAACAATATCTATCTAGATTCATTGAGGATGATTGATCAGGCATGCCCAAATTCTTTTTGGGTTTCAATTTTTTTAGAATGTGAGGTATTATTGATTTAAGACATCACAATTAATATTTAAATAAAAAAGTTTGTATTTAATTGTTGAAACATTAGAATTAATTTTGAAAAAATGTTTTATGCCGCCAAGTAGGAGTCGCTGAGAAAAATAGTGAGAAAAATCTCCATGGCCTAGAGTGGTGTCTCCGGTTTTTATATATATATATACTAGCCACATGACCCGCGCGATGCCGCGGGTCTTTTTTTTTACATAAAAAAAAAATTTAAAAGTGTTAGGTTTACCTGCATCACTGGCCTAAAAGTAATATTTATAATATTAATAATAACATTAAACTTACATTATCCAAGTTTGAGTGAGCATGACTGCAACACCGAACCCAAGAATATTGGATGTGGGTCTAACTATAAGGTCGTGTCATAAAAGTATGATAATTAAATAAATTAATTAAAAAGAAAAAAAACCAACAGGAAGAAAAAAACTAATGAAGAAAAAAAAATCTGAATTAATTGGGTTAACCCTTCAAACCAGGTTAACTCGTATAACCTGGGATTCGCGTCATGAAAATTTGATAACTAAATAGAAAAAAACAATTGACAGGTTTACCCAAAATTAACTGGGTTAACCCATCAAACCAAGTTAACTCGTAAAGCTCAGGATACGTATCATGAAAGTCTGATAATTACATAGAAAGAAATTTAACATTAACAAATTAAACTATACGAAAAAAAATTAATTAAAAAGAAAAAAAATCGGCGTTAACTCGTCAAACCAGGTTAACACATCAAACCCAAGATCCGTATCATGAAAATCTGATAACTAAATAAAAATAATTCACATTAACAAACTAAATCAAACAAAAAAAAATTTATAAAAAAAAATAAAATAAAAAGGAAAAAAAAAGGAGACAATTCTATAATAATAATAATATACTCAATGCAGGTCGGCATGGATAAGAGGAAAGCTATCTCTCCTCAGTGATTTACTATCAAATCTTGCAGCAAAGAGAATATTATATTAATAAGTGAAAGGCCTGGGGAAGCTACACTAGTTTCCCCACGCCTTTCATAATATTACTTAATATGGTGGTAGGTTATATGAACCTTGACCAGTGGCCATATAGTGGCAAGAGAAGGCAATTGCGTTTTTAATTTTTTTTTAATATTTTTTAATATTAAAATATTAATATAAATAAAAACATATTATTAATATATATTTTAACACAAAAATATTATTTAAAATATAATTATAATTATACAACCACTCATAAGCTTGATATCTGGAATATAAAGATAAAAAATCTACGACGTCCTCCTTGACTTTTCTCTGCGCATTTAGGTCGTCATGGCCTATATAAGGTCCCTTCTTTGACACGAAAATTCAGACGAATCAACAACTGATTCAATTTCTTCTTTCAAGCTTATTTTCTTGCCTTCTAAGAGTATTACATGATTTAATTTTTTCTTTCAAGCTTATTGCCCTTGATAAACTAGATACCCATGCTTTCTCACTAAACTTTTAGTAAATAAATCCATCTTAAATGAAAATAACTTTGTTGGAGAGCAACTATTTAATAATATTATGTTTTCAATACATGTCTAATATGCATATCTCTATACTAAACCAATCAAGTCATTTACTCAATTTTAGTAGATTAGAAATTTCCCCTTTAATTTGGATATTTATCTTGTCAATACAGATTTTATATTGTTAATAGTCTCTTGCTGACTGAAATATGAGCAAACTTAATTTAATATCATGTACAAATTATTATATTCTAGCCTTGTGTGTTTGGATATGAGTTAGTTTTAGTTTTTTTTGGTGGAATCCACATAAAAATCATGTTTTTTAAGCTTTTAAAGGTGTAGTTTGTATTTAAAAAGTTATGTATTTAAAAAAAAAAAAAACCATCACACCTCCACACCAAGCCAGTTTTGCTCAAAAATGATAATCTATTAAAAAATAGTCAGTATTACTCTGAAACTTTCAAAATAACCTATTTGTTTCTGTATTTTAAAAACATTTTAAAAAATTTGAATTTTTTTTATTTTTTTATTAAATTCAAATTAATATGATTTTAGTATTTTTAAATTATTTTGATATAAAATAATTTTTAAAAAATAAAAAAATATCATTGACATCATTTTAATATAAAATAATATTTAAAAAATAACCATAACTACACTAACAAACAAATAATAATACATTTTTTTGCTGTAAGAATAATGAGCATCGACTTCCAATTAATAATAGATTGAGCCCATAAGCCGTAAAGCATCCATCATTAATCAATTATAGTTTTTATATAAAAAATATTTAAAAAAAGTTAAAATTTAAGATTATTATATTTTTCTACAAAGTTATACCTAAAAATATTAGGTTTGTCTGTCACTCCTGACCCAAAAATTATATTTATAATATTAATAATAATAATAAACTTGCATGACCCAAGTTTAAGTGAGTTTGATTGCAACATCAAACCCGAAGCTTTTAATATGAGTCTGGTTGCAAGGTTTTGTTATAAAAATATGATAATTAAAAAGGAAAAATATTTAATATTACATAATAAAACTAAAAAAAAAATTAATTGAAAAGAAAAAACAATAAAGCAAAGCATTATTCCAATGAATAGTGCTTTGCAAGGAAGGGTATCGTAAAATCCCCTCATGAGATCACAATAATTTAATAACCAGCAAACAAAACAAATCATAAAGTTGAATTTTTAATCAAATCGATATTAAAAGATGAAACTAAAAGAAAAAAACTACTTAAGAAAAAGAAAAAAAAATCTTAATCAACTGGTTTAACCCGTCAAACCTGTGATTTGTGTCATAAAATTGGAAGAAAAAAAAATGATGTCTTTTAGTTATAGTTAATTATAACATTTAAAGATGAAATTGGAAGAAAAAACTAATAAAGAAAAAGAAAAAAAAATATGAATCAACTGGGTTAACCCGTCAAACTTGAGATTCGTGTTATGAGAGTGAGATAACTAAATAGAAAAAAATTAAAATTAATAAACTAAAATGAACAAAAAAAATTTTAATTAAAAAGAACAAAAAAAAAGGGAAAAAAACCTACAGGAAGAAAAAAAAAACTAATGAAGAAAAAAAATTTGAATTAACTGGGTTAACCCGTCAAACCAGGTTAATCCGTCAAACCTAGGATTCGTGTCATGAAAGTTTAATAACTAAACATAAAAAAACTTAATATTAACAAACTAAATTTAAAAATAATAATTAAAAAGCAAAAAAAAGCAAAAAGAAAAAAAAAAGAACAAAAATACTAAACAAAAAAATATTAATTTAAAAAAAAAAACAAAGAAAGAAAAGCCTACATGAAGAAAAAAACCAATGAAGAAAAAGAAAAAAAATCTGAATTAACTGAGTTAATCCTTCAAACCAGGATAACCCATCAAATTTAGGATTCGTGTCATGAAAGTTTGATAATTGAATAGGAAAAAAAAATTACGGGTTAACCTGTCAAATCTGAAATCCGTGTTATGAAAATTTGATAATTAAATAGAAAAAATTTCACATTAACAAACTAAATTAAACGAAAAAATTAATTAAAAAGAAAAACCAGACAAAATTCGAGTTAACGCGTCAAACCTGGAACCCATATAATGAAAGTTTGATAACTAAATAGAAAAAAATTTAACATTAACAAACTAAATTAAACAAAAAAAATAGTAATTAAAAAAAACAAAGAAAACAAAACAGGTTAAAAAAACAAAAAAAAAACAAAGCAAAAAAAAGACAGATAAGCGTTTTAATATGTACTGCACCCGAAAAAACTAATTAAAAAGAAAAATCAGAAAAAAAAAATTGAGTTAATCTATCAAACCCAAAACTTGTATCATAAAAATTTGATAATTAAATAAAAAAATTTTTAACATTAACAAAAAAAAAACATTCATTAAAAAAAAAAAACAACTGATAAAAAAAAATAAAGACAGCTCAGCGTTTCACTGTGGACTTGCACAGTGAAACACTGAGCTGTTTTAGCTATTGTTATAATTATAATTATAATTTAAAAATATATTAAAATAATTTTTTTTTAAATTAATTTTTAACATTTAACATTAAAACTATTTTAAAAAAATTCAAAATTTTTAAAAACCATTTGTATCATGAAAAAAAAATTACTAAAATTCCATTTATTTGTATTTCAAAAATATTCTTCAAAATATTAAAAATAAATACTAAAAAGTAATATATATATATATATATATATATATATATATATATATATATTATTTCTTGAAAAGCAAGCTCTAATTCTTTATCAATGCTAGTATACTAGAGTTAAAATTAATGAAATCATATGAATTTACTCCTTCATAGAGATCGTTCCCGATGATTATAAAAGGTCTTGTTTGCAATTCCTCGAGGAAAATACCAAAAACTCGAGAATCCTATTATTGGACTTTTGGTAAATGCATCTTGCAAGATAAAATCATCTTTTGTAAAATTGAAAACTGAATTTCTATGCTCGAAATCTCAATACATTACAATAATAATTATTATATAGAAAATAATAAGGTATACTTAAATCTTAAGAAACTTCATATATAAGAATTACGAAACAACTCCGTTATAAGAGGAAAAAAAATTATATAAAAAAAAAACTACTACGAGTAGAACGATGAAAAAGGAACCATCAGAAACCGAAAGTTATCACCAGAAGCAACAGAAAATTGCAGTGCTGTCCGCATCATGGTTCCGGGTCATCTGATTAAAGAAGAGACCCGCATCACTTGGATCCTTAATTATCCTCCTATTTTAGGAATAATTATCACTATTGCATTTCCGAAGAAGATAAACCAATTATTAGAATCAAAATAAATCAATAATTAGATTATATGAGAAGAGAAAAGGGCTCATAATCTTATGGGTATGAGAGATTTATCAGCACAGATAATATCAGAGTGGTGCATGACTTTCTCAAAATCCTCATCACTGCCCCCCCTACGAATCTCCCTTTCTTTCTTTCAAAAAATAATATCACAAGTTCAGTAAACACAGCATACCAAGTAAGAAATTACAGGTACAGAGGGAGGGAGGGAGGGAGATCTACAGGAAGAGGAAAGGACTGCCTGTTATTAACAGAACTTACCAAGAGGTCTTTGCTAATGGCTGTATATATAGTGACGGCCATTTAAACCCTAATCCAGCTCTCTCTGCTTTTATTGACATTATTACCCTCCATATCCTGTAGTATTTGTTATGTTCTTTTATTCTTGGGTCGTCGGTTCCATGGCTATGGGTTAAGACTTGGGTGGTGTTTGGTATGTCAAATATTATTGATTGGACTAAACTGAACTTTATAGAGACAAATAATTATCTTGTCCCATGTTTGGTATGCTATGGATTGGATTGGATTGGATAATTTTTTTTTTTTTGTAGACACTAGACGGAACTCAACCGGCTCAAGATCTAAACTAGTCCGGACTTAAGAAAAAATAGATTAAAGATTGATCTGACTTAACCTGATCAGAAACTCAGGTCAACCTGCTACTCGATCAGCTTGAGATAAAACACAATTCAAAAATAAATTGACTTATATATATATATATATATTTCTCGAAACAAGGTTGTTTTAATTTATTTTCATTTGGTCAACTTAGGTTGACCCTTTCAACTTCTAACTCGAGCCTTATCTCGGGTCGCCTTCTGAGATAATGTTAATGGTCAACCTGGCCCGTAACCCAGACCTGGTCCTCGATTGACTCCCAAGTCGAGTTTTAAAACTATAATAATTATTATTTTTATCTTTATGTTGACCAAAGTCAGTGGTCAACTCAACCAATGACCTAGACCTGACCCAAGGTGGACATCCGAGTTGAGTTTTAAAACTATAATAATAACTAATTTTATCCTTACGTTGACTAGAGTCAATGGTTAACCCGACCCATGACCTAGTTCTATCACGAGCTAACAATTGAGTCGGGTTTTAAAACCATGATTATAACTACTTTTATCCTTACATTGACCCGAGTCAATGGTCAACCCGAATCATGACTCGATCCTAACCTTGAGTCAATCTCGTCTCAGGTTTTAAAACTATAATAATAACCATTTTTATCTTTACGTTGACCTAGGCCAATGGTTAACCCGACCCGAGACTCAAGCCTAGCACTGGATTGACCTCCGAATCGAGTTTTAAGACTATAATAATTATTATTTTTATTCTTAAGTTGACCCAAGTCAATGGTCAACTCAACCTGTGACCAAAGCCTGACCTGGGGTCGACCTCTAATTTGAGTTTTAAAACTATAATAATAATTATTTTTATCCTTATATTGATCTAGGTCAATAGATAACTTGATTTGTGACTTGGGTTTTGCCCTGAGTCGGCCTCCAGTTAGGTTTGAAAATTATTATAATAATTATTTTTATTCTTATGTTGACCTAGATCAACCAGATTAACTATTGTGTAGAGAATTGGACAAGTTTGTCCTACCCTTTATGGTGAGATTCTCCACTAGAATGGTCTTGGACAAGACAAAAAATGATTTTTGTATTGTCCAAATATACGCCAAACAACTTCACAAAAACATTATCTAGTCCAGTCCATTATTGTCCAGCATATTAAACACTACCTTAAGAGCCCAACAAGCAAATAAGCAAAAGGAATGCCTTTTGTTTTTTGCCCTTGATTATTTTTGGCTAATTAACAGTTATTCATGTTTTTTTCAGAGATTTATCAACTATTGGGTTCTTCATTCATTGCAATGAAGTTTGAAAGGCTTATTCAATCCTGAGATTAAGGCTATTTATTTCTCACTCGGAATTGAAAATTACATACATTTTTCACAAATAAAGCAATCACCATATCAATATGGAAACAAACATTGAGAAATTTTAAGTATATACTTAGATTGGCGTCCCACAATCCATTGCGGGCTAGACCAAAATTTCTTTTTAATGTAAAAATAATAATGTTTAAGTGTTGCTAGTGTCTTTAAAATAAGTAATAGGAATCTACAGGGTCATAAACCCGAATTGAGTTAAATAAGCTAGTTTATTCAACCACATGATTAAAACATAGACAACAACGATAAATAAACCATATAAAAAAGGTGCTCAAGCTGGCCTACGCTAAAAATAAAATTGTCAATATTCTGAAAATATATCCTGTCAAGATTTCATAAGGATCTCTATCATTAACTAGACAACAAAGTAAAAATTAAATAGAATCTAATAAAAAATATCTAAAATACAATATAATTAATCTAGAATTAAAAAAAAAAGCCAATTAAATGAAATGTTTAATGTCAAAATGAAGAAAGAAATCAAAACTGACTTGAGCCAACCTCAATTTAAACACTGAACATGCAAGCTGGGTCATGAAAATGGGAGAACACAATAGAAAGAAAAGGCAAAAAAACAAAGAAACTTAACTCCCAACCAACCAAATATAGACAGGAAATTAAAAAAAAAAAAAGACAAGAAACTAACAAAAGTCAGCCAGAGTTATCATGCCAGACCCACGAGGTCATGATGATAGGATAACCACATAGAAAATAAATATGAAACTCAATTCCTTAGGAGAAATAAAAAAAAATACTTTAAAAAAAAACAACTCAGATAAACTTGATTTGGCATGCCAACTCGCAATTCAAGTTGTGAGGACGAGATAACCCTATAGAAAATAAATCAAAAAACTTGATGAAACTTAATTTCTAATAAACTCAATATTGAATGAAGAAATCTAAAAGAATTAATTAACAATAAAGACCTAAAAAAAATAGTAAACCCAAGTAAGCTCATTAAACCCCTGCAACTTGAATCATGTGAATAGAATAACCAAATATAAGGCAAATTGAAAAACAATTATGAAACTAAGTTTAAAGCATAATTCTCAATCAGCTTATTGTTAAATGATGATACTAAAAAAAAAAAATAAGTATAAAAAATGATCTTAAAAATAATGATGTCAACTTGGGCTATCCTTCCAAACCTGTAACAAACTAAGATTATATCATAAAAGACAAATAAAAAAATTCATGAAGCTTATTTCGTGGCCTATCGAATGTTAGAGAATGAAATTGAAAAAAAAATCAATCTAAAAAAGGATCCTAAAGAAACAAAAAAAAAACAATTAAAAGAATAAAAACAAAATTTGACAATAAAAACAAAAGACATGACACTTTTCTATTTTAAGAAGTTTAGCATGGAATCCAAGAATAGGAAAAATTTATTAATTGGAAAAAAAAAGTACTTGAACTTCTCCCCTACCTGTAAAATCCAGTCCCTAACACAAAAATGAAAAGGGGGCTAAATATTTTTTAAAACTTAAAATTTGGTCCCCCAAAGCTTTAATTATTTTAAATCAATAAATTGGATTTTAACTTTTCAAATCGAGCATTAACCGAGTGATCTAGATCCCCATATCTAGGTAACTAAAACAAATCATTGAGTTCAATCACAAACCAACACGACATGAAAGGATCAAATTGAAATAAAAAGAAATTAGAAGACTAAAACGTATACAACTGAATGACCAAAATTAAAATGATAAGGAAAGGAAAAGGAAAAGGAAAGAAAGAAAGAAAGAAACTAGTGTGGATTATTGTTGTAATCTATGATAATATGTTAAAGAGGTTACACTAACTTTTCTTTTAGATTTAGGTTTTTGTTAATGTTGTTAAGAAAATTAAACAAGAGTTAAGGACTGCCTTTGCCAAGCCAATACCATTGCTCATTTCTTTCAAAGAAAGATAATAGATGATGATGATAAAAGAAAAATTACTTTTTCTCTCCTATAATTTAGTTATTTTTTTTCATTTTATCTCTATTTTTTCAAAAACAATTAAAGTTTACATCCTAGACCAATGAAAGTTTTAAATTTGAAGGAAAAAACCAATATATCCTCATATATAATATAACACAAACAACCTCAATGATAGAGATTTTCATTTTCTTTTCTCTCCATGACTTTTTCTCTACCTCTCTACTGACAAAGAAATACAGATATATGAATTTGGGTTTTATATCTTTTAAATTTATATAGATTTGATATCTTATGCATGTACAAATTTATTTTATATATGTACAATGAGAAAATCAAACTAAAACAAATTATAAAACCTGATTCTCAATCAATCCAAGTTAACTTGTAAAACTCATGATTTGAGTCATGAACTCCACTGGGTCTAGTAACTTTTTTTTCTGAAAATATTTTAAATTTTTTTATCTGATAAAAAATAGATGCTTATAAAATTAAGCTCCAACAAACTGTAGGAACGTTTACTTGAGGTCGTGATAAATCTACATAAAGCAAACTGAAAAAAATTATAAAACCAAATTCAAAATCAAATAAATGTTAAAGAATGAAAATGAAAAAAATATCAATAAAAACCCAACATTGAATAATGAAATTCAAAGATAAAAATCAATAAAAAATTAAACGGAATAAAATAAGTCAAACATATGGATCTAAGTGGCTTAGATGCCTATGCCTAAACAAAAAAAGCCAATGTATACAGGCATGGAGAAGGCCCATCGTGCCTTGGCCTTTATTTTTTTTCTTCTTTTGAAATAAATATATAGCTTTAAAAAGTTATGTTGTTTTATATTTCGGTCACCTTATGTGGTCAAGAAGTTAGGCTTCCAACTTCTAGCTATAATAAAACTTATTTTCACCTATTTTTCAATTGAAAATACCCAAGTAACTCCTTATGAACCTCAGTAAACCCATTTTATGTCTTAAATTAGCATTGAATCGACTAGAAATTGAAAAATCAACCTCTTATTGTTTGCAAGATAAAGAAAAAAAAGACAATAAGAATGACTAATTTTGTTGTCAAAAAGTGATCATTCTTTGACTTTCTCTCTATTATATCGTTTTTTGGAGACTTTCTCTTCCCTCTCAAACTTAGAAACTAAAATACGATAAAAATAAAGTTTTAAACCAAATCATTTAATTTCCAAATTAAAAGGACCAAAAAAGAATTTTGACAAAATCCTAAGGCAAAATTTAGCAAAAAGGTAACAACATATTTTTTTTCTTTTAAAACAAAAGCTCTTATTTTTTCTATTTCAATTTTGGTTGCCCTCATTTTCAATATTTATTGAACAATAAAATTGATGTTACCTACTTTTGACCCTACAAAAAAATTCAAGAAAAGAAAAAAGAAAATTCAAAATACATACATGAAGAAAGCCTTGAAGATTGCCCAAGTTGGTGATGAAAGACCAAAATGTCAAGTGGAAAAGTTAAAGGACCAACATGTATAAGATTGATAAAATTAACAACCGCAATGTGAAAATATTTTTAGTTGGGGTAAAAAAAATACAAAGTTAGATAGGTAAGGACTTATAATGAGAGTTTTTGAAGGCTTAATTAATTTTATTAAGAACTTAATTGCATGAAAAATGATATTTCAAGTCAATTTAGGTTTTAATTGGAACAAATTAGAGTCTAGAGGTTGGTTTGCAATTTTAAAGAGTTAATTTTGTCAAGTTATGAGCTTAATTGCATAAATATTGAAGTTTAATAGTCAATTAGGGACTTGATTGAAGAAATCCAAAACCAATGACCAAATTAAAAAAGGACGATAAAAGTGACCAAATCAAGAGTCAAATTGAAAAAGAATGAAAGTTTATTGGTTAATTAAGAGTCCAAGTACACAAATCAAAAACCAAAGACCAAATTGAAAATGGCAGTAACCTTTAGGGCTGATAGTTGAGTTTGATACGGGGGAAATTGCATGACATTAAGAGTTTTAAAGGAAATTACAAGTGCACTTAAAAGCAATTGGAAGAATACGGACTAAAATGAAATCTACTAAATTCCAAATTAAAAACCTTAATTTCTAGGGTTTAACCTAGATAACACATCGTTTATCCACTATTTAATTTCTTATTTAACAATTTTGACTGATGAAGTAGATACTTTTAGGTGAATAAATATGGCGTTCCAGACTACCTATGGGGTAGTAACCACCACCATTCAACCGAAAAACACCCCCTTTATAAAGATCAATTACTCACATCAAACGTTTCCATCTCATTTTCTTCAACGAACTCAACAACATCACGTCCCGATCAGCCATCACTACATTTTAAGATTCTAGGCTGATCAGGTTAGCAATTTTAAATGAATGAATGTGGAAGTAAAAATCTCTAAATTGATTAAATTTGGTTCCAAATGAAAGGTATGCACCCACTTTACCAAGATCAGATGGTATTCAACAACGATGACATCATAGTTGCTATGACAATGCCTCAAAAGTGGTCTCCTCAGTCATTGATGGTTGTGGTATCCATTTCATAAAACAACTAATCTTCTTCATATGTTCATAATTCAAGCCTTATCAGTGGGTTCTTATCAAAAGCTGGTCATGTTTCTCTAAAGATCAAAATGTTAGAAACAAGCTTTTTGGTCTTTAAGTTTTGAAAACCACCAAAACCTCTAAAAATCAAGTTTGTTGCAAAATCATCATTGAAAAACCAGCAAAGGTACAGAGCTCACGGTAATGAAATGTACTCTAAAACCCTCTCATTTTGATGATAGGGTTAAGCTTTCATCAATCTATGTTTAAACCCATTAAAAACCCTATAAATACCCCTTTATAAAATCAAAGTAGAAGGAGAGAAAGAGGTGAGGAAAAAAGTGATAAAAGAACTCTAAAGTGTGAAGGTTTAAGGGTTTAGCACAAGAGTTTCCTAAACTTTGAAAGAAAGTAACAAACTTGAAAAAAAATTAACCAAAGAGCAATAACCATTGTTTGAGCTTGGAAGGTATAAATCATTCATTTATCTTGGTAGACGATGTCAATGAGACACATCTCTAACCTGTTCTTTCATGTTTTATGGTGTGTTTTTTTTTTTTTACATTTATTGCATTATTTTTCTTTTAACTTTGGTTTTGATTAATACACTGAATGTTATTTTTTTTCTTTGTTTGATCCTGTTTGAAGTTATCTGTTAATGTTGTTGGATGTTTAGAATAAGTTTGGATATTTAGATTAAATGAAATATAGTTATTTGGAAATCTGGTAATAGGGTTATTGATTTTTTTTTCTAGTTTTTTAGTGTGTGTTACTAGTTCTTGGGCATGGTTTGGGTTCTAAGGGTTTAAAATGTCAGTTTTGAATCAAAATTTGATTTTTTTATATGCTGTTTTGAGTTTATAGTTTTGAAATTTAGAACCTGTTGCATAATTTTGATGTTTTAATGTTATTTATTAGTTTTTTAAGTCAAACATGTTTGGTTATGATTGTGTAACTTGTTAGAATGAAGAAAACATGTTTTGGAAGTAAAAAATGTCAATTTTGAAGGCTTGACATTGTGTTGGGTTTTTGTGCTATTTTTAGGTTACTAGGTAGTGTTCTTTGTGTTCATAGAAAGAACATCACCTTAGCTCCATGATCTAGGGTTTATTTGCATCAATAACATGTTTTCAATAGGTTTTAATCCTATGATTTTGGTATTAAATCAAAATCTATTTTGATAAAATTACAATTTTTTAGGTGATAATTGAAGTGCATCAATGCTAGAGTATTGATCCTTGTATAATTTCTAACATGTTTATGTCCTTAGTTTATTTGTATCTGGTCTGATTTGAAATCTATGTTGTTGGGTTCATATTGAATGTTCTTCATCTTTTTCGTTTTTTTGGATTTTGATTCGTTTTGATAAAAAAAAATTGAGTTTATTTTTTTAAGATTGATTTTGTCATGGATTCTGGTTTAGATTTTGATTTATTTTTTGAGTCAAACTAGTGGACTTTAGTTCGGTTAATGATCGAACAAAAGTTTCAGGTCAAAGGCTAAGACCTTTTTTGGCTGACAATGTTTTTACTAAAAGTTTTCTTTGGCTCAAGGGTGTGTTTGCTAAACACACCTTAAATCTATTTTAATATTTTTGGTTTTAAGGAAAAATGAGTTTTTTTTCCAATCATGACCTTAAAAAAAAAGATTTATGCTCGTTGCATATAGCTTAATCCTTACAAAAAAGAAAAATATATATATATTTTAGCATGGTTTTAGAAAATATTTTGTATTTCTTTATATTTTTTATGGAATTTACAACAAGTTTATAAAATTCCTTAAGGATTTGACCAATCTTTCAATAACCCTAAGTTTTCCATTTTTTTTTGTTTTTTCTTTCTCTGAAAATAAAGTGTCAACATTATGATATAAATGTTGGACTTACAAGTAGGTTGGTATTTAAATATCAGGAGTTAACTTGGAAATTCTCATATATTTTTTAATATTCATCAATTTTAATTTGAAGTATTTTCATCATAATATACGAGTTGATGAAAATATTTTTGTCTTTCAAGATAGGTGAACCATGTTATGGCACTTAAATGGATTTCTTCCTATAAAGATTTATCTAAGCATATGAGATTATAATAAATTGAAAATGTTAGTTTTATTAATGAGCAAAAATCTTTGTTCTAAGCCATAAATAGACCACCAGCAAGGAATTCATCAATATCTTTAAACCACACAATGCATCTTACCTCAAGTAAAGTGTATTAGGGGTGTTACTATCTTCCCTAGCCATAACCAGTATATTACCTTAGAATTTCTAATAAGACTAGTTCACTTAGGTCTCCTAGTGATTCTAAATCAAGCAATTAGATGGTGACTCTTTGACCCCGACATCCTGCTACGCTACATATGTGCAATTAAAATCATATTATTTTTTTGTGAAATCAAGAACCAACTCATTATCAAGATTCTCTTTAGCCCGTGATTAATACATAAAAAGCAAATTGAATCAAATTACCAAACCTAAATCCAAAGCAACATTGATGAAGTTGAAAAGAAAAAAAAATCAATGACCAAAAAAACAACAAAAAAAAAGAAGTAAAACACTAGGCAAATTCATAATGATTACCTCACAACTCACAATCTATAATATTTTTCTTGATAATAATATTTGGGTTTCACAATGATGAAAGAAGAAAATCAAATAATGATTTGGGTTTTTTGTTTTTAAAATTGGGTTTTGTTGATTTAGCACCTAGATTTGGAATGGCATGGAAACATTAGGTTTTGTTGATTCTTATGGAAAGCTTTAACCAGATTTTGTTAGGCTTGGGTGGCCGGATTCTAGCAAAGAGAAAACGGTGATAGTGGTGGCTAGAGTTTTTGTTTTTTGTACTTTATAGCAATTTCTTAATTTTAATAATGCAATAATTCTTTAGTCATTAATTAAAATATAATAGCAATCATGTAAATAATTCAAAAAAAATTATCGAATTTCTTTTTTGCACTCGTTAGTGAGGATGTAAAGTGTTATCAACTTATAAACTATGGAGATAAAGTGAAAAAATAACTAAACTAAGAGGGTCAAGGTAACTTTTCTTAATCATAATATTATAATATTTTCAAGAAATATCATCTCAAATTACATGATGTAGGAGGAGTTTTTGGAGAATTAATTTGTTTTTTTTGGTTATTTTTATTCCTATTTAGTTTAAGAAAATATTTTCTTTTACGATATTTTTATTCTTCCTATTTATTTTAGAAATGGTTTTTTCTTATTTTGTTTAGGTATAAGACTAGGATAAATAAATATGTTTAGTTTGTATTTCATGAGAATACTTGAAGAGAAAATATTTAGTAATAAAACTTTGAATTAAAGTTTTTGAGTGGTCTTATTCGATTAAGTTCCATGTTATTTATGTTTATTGCCTTTATTGTGTTATTTTCGTCTATGTTAATGGGCATTAGAGCTCTGCATCAATTGGTATCAAAGCTAAACAATTCATAGTGATTAGTTGTTGTATATTTTTGAATAATCATGGTTGGAAGAGATTGTCGTGGAACAAGAGGTGCTCGTTTAAGAGAGGATGATGAGATTCTCCTCTGGGAAAATGATGTTAAGAAATTGGTGATACAAGACATGCAATGACAAATTACAAAAGTAACCTGATAACTGGCAGTTATAAAGTTGCAAGGCAAGTTGAAGAATTATCTCGAGGATTGACAAAGATGAAGAAGAAAAAATTAGAGGAGAGTGATCACGAATCAATAGCTAATTTTGAAAACTCATTTCAAAAATATGATCAGAGAAGGCAACTTCTTGATTAGGATAACTATCATAGAGATGTTGGTGATCCTATTTATAATGAGATCGTTGTGGATTGGTATTCTCCACTATTTTATGATGTCTATTTTGATTATGGTTATGTTGATGATGATAGCGTAAATAATGACAATAGTGATATCATCAATAATGTTTTTATTCATAAATTAGAGGTTGAGTGCGAAGATAGTAAGGAAGGTGTTGAACAAAAAATATATATTTATTTAGGTTATGTTAATCATTTTGAATATAAATGTGTTATTATAATAGAGATAGATTTGTTCAAGAGTTAAGTAGATACAAGATATCTTATTGAAGTAAGTTTAAGATTTGTAATTCATTACTTTAGAAATCAGTTGAAAAGAAATAATGTTGATTGATGTTTTTTATGCAAAATTTAATGCGAAGGAATTGAAGTTTATATTTAAAATTGTTATACATTTGAAACAAAGAAAGAAAAGAGATTAGAGAGTCTTCAGTAAAAATCCACTTAATCAAGAACAATTTGAATACAATGACAAGTTACTTTCAATCCGAGGAGACTGATGCAAGTGGATTTTTAGAATAAATTATATATTTCCTTGGTTACTTTTATTTAGTGTCGAAAAATATTTTTTTTTATATTATTTTTATTCTTCCAATTTAATTTGAGCCTTGTGTAAATAAGATTGTTTAGTTTGTATTTGAAGAAACTATTTATAAAAAATATTCAATAATCAAATTTTGAATTGAAGTTTTTGTATGGCAATCCTAGTCGATAAAATTTGGTATTTTTTTATATACTATTTATATTTATGTCAGTCAATATCATAGCTTTATTTTAATTGGTATCATAGCTTTATAATACTACGGAAAACATGAGTATAACATGCTATCAATTATCAGTGTTGGCACTAAGAAAATCTGCTTCTGTTTTGGATTTTAACAATTCATGTGAACTTGGCTGAGCAAAAGGTCGAAGAGTAGAATCTCATTGTGTGATTCCAAACATGTAATTGTTGAACTAGTGAATAGCCATCATCATACGCAGTAATTCACTATTGTTATCAATATGTTTGGGTTTTCACACTGAGATTTTCAAAAATCCAAAGCTTTGCGCACTTTAGGGGCTCCGCAACAATAATTTTAACGAGTCCATGGTAGTAGTTTCTGTAGAATGTTCTTTGTACATTTCAGAGTTAGAAAATCACGAGGTTTGGCCCAAGTTATTTGCCCGAGAAATAAAGCATCATCAAAATATTGCCTTATTTATGGAAAAATGGGCCGCCAGTAAATTGTTTATTTTGACATACCAAGAACAATGATGCAGTCAAAAAAGCCCTAATGAACCCAGAATGCCATTTGAATTTTACTCTGATGTATAGCTTTTAATATTATCTCCCTGCTCTCGTTCTAAATGCGGCGCCTTTGGGTTGATGCGGCGGTCTCTTTCCATTAGACAAACCACTATCACTGACACTCCCTTCAAGAAGGTTGTCGTGTGCTTCAGAAAATTCCCTCGTCCATGTATTCAGGGGAACAAGATAATTGTCATCCTTTGAGCTCCTCCTTCGTTCCTCGTGGCGTTTCACATTTTCAGAAATCTCATGGAAGGTTTTATTTATCTTTGCAATTCCCCTTTCAACCGGTTCCACAACATGAGAAACTGTATACTTCATGTCGTCAACAATCTGAAAGAAAATATGTAAAGAGTCAGCAACATAGGAAGATAGAATGAAAGTACAGCAAGGAATTCAGTGGCGGTGACAAGAAAAGGCGTTAAAGGTTAATGATAGCGTTGTATAACAAAAGAAATTCAAATCATTACAGAAAAAGCAAATTATCTCACAATTTCACCGCTACCAAGGACCACATCACGAACACTCTGGGGGAAATTCAACCGCTTTTCTCTCTCATCATGCCGACCTGGACGTACCCTAGTTGACCTCTCACAATCCTGAACCTCTTTTGAATCTGGAGGTGTTCCTAAAGAGGCATAGTCGGTCATAACAGCCACATTACGAACACATCTCTCTCCTCGCTTGTAAGGTACAGCAGGGAAGACATAAAGATGCACAATAGCTGCAATACCCATCTGTATCACAAATTTGATATCAGAAAACAAGAACCATCCCCTTGACCTTGAAGAAACTGAGAGGAACAATTACTATGATATTTCAACCGGAAATATTATAGGATGTAAAGACAGCATTGTGTTAAGAATAATTAATACATCACTACTTTGTCCTCCCACATAAAGGTTGCTAGGGTACTCGGCGTCATATAGCGTAACACCAGACTCTGATGAGGTACTTCATTCATTCAGATCCACATATAAGCAAACAATAGCATTCATCAATGAATTAGGATTTCTCATTCCACCTACAGAATTACTCGCATAGAGAGAGTGCCCCTAAAAGACACTTATCACTTGTAGTTGTGGAGCCGTGTCATATTGATCAGCACAACAAACTTATCAATCCTTGCATGCAGTTTAACATGGTTCTACGGTAGGGGACACCACAATGAATTCAAAAGGACTGGTACTAAATTAATATCTACTTTAATGTCACTTCCTAATCAAGTTCATGCTTATCAATTTCACTAATAAACCAAATTAGCAATATAAGTGAATGCATCCACACAAATAAATGAGTTATCTATCTGTTATCAATAAATGGTAATAAATCAATCACACCTCTATGCAGATAATGTAGTCTTGTATTCGTGTTTTTAGCTCCTGGGCTAAACTCCCTTTAAAGGCTCCCATGGAGTTTAGAAATGCGATCACAACACCTTGCCACCATGTGAGGAAAACAATTGACTTGAATGTCAGAAACTTGGCCAGTGGTTTGATTGGGGCCAACTTGTCCTTAATCACAGAATAGAACTGTACAAGGCAATATAGGGCCCAGGTCTGACTGAAATTAAGAATAACTGCCAAGTATGGATACCTGCAAAAAAAACAAAAAAACACATTCTCACTCGGATCACAAGTAGATCAAGAAAATGAACTGTATTAGTTTTTCTAATAAATATCATGCTACATATAAGTAGATAGACACAATAAACAGAAAATTACCAAGTAAACATGATTTTATTAGTATTGAAAGAACTGTTTATGCCCGCTCCATTTAGGTACATGGCATTTGTGGTTAGATAAAATATAAAACAAAACATTATTAATGCAAGCTTGAAGATGCTAAAAATGCTGGTACATTGAATAAAATATCTTACCCATATCTCCATTCAAATTTCCCTTCTCCATAAACCCCGAAAGCTTGAAGAATCATTGCTAAAAGTGCACAGATCAACTTCAGTATCATCTGCACAGTAAATGTTTCAGTGAGTGCCTCGAGGTTGCAATAGTCATACTAAGGGAAAGTTTTAAGTATAAAAGCAAGTACATACATATTGAACAATGCCAATCTTCACAGCATGATAGAAATCAGCACCAAGATTCCAGTCCCTCAGAAAGCAATTTAAAGGAAAAGGATGCTCTACAACTCCATAAGCAAATGACTCCTCCAAAAGAGGAGAGCTGGAGGTGATTAAGGTCTGACTTTCCATGAATTGAATCGTATTCTCTTCCCCACCTTAAAGCAGCAAAATCTTATCAAAATAAAGTAAGGGAATGCAAATATATATATATATATATATATATATATATATATATAGGCTATCAAGGATATTGAGGAATATGGTAAAATCCCAAATTGCAATACCTAAGCAGGCTATCAGATATCTCTCAAAGCAATACAAGGCAAAAGCTTCATAACAGTCCCGGATTGCTTCACAGTTGAATGCAGCACTGGAATCCAACAAAGATAAGAACTGCCCAAGACAGCATTATAGGTAAAAAGTTCATGGATCGTCCAAACCTAAAACAAAAATTAACAAATTTTCACAACATGGGTGCTTCATTTTTTAGTAACTGCTATCAAACAGATGCCAAGTCAAGGTGCTAATCTTTTGCACCAAACCAGTGCTAGTCAACTCAAGCTCATAGGATTTGACCTTTCAAAATGGAAAAAATGGTAAGTACAACTCAAAGAGATCAAGTAAAGCAGCATTAAGCAGCCCCAATGTTTAATTAGAATGAAATAATGATGTTACTAGTTTATGCTAAAATGGTGTGTCTGCCCTTTTAGGGAATGTGTAAGTGGTGATATAGTATCCTTCCCAGGATGATAAGGTGCATCAACTCTATGGGTTGAATTTCGGATAGGGTGCAGACAAAGCAGACTTTAGCATACTTAACTTGTCCAATAGATTTTAGGATATGCTAGAAAAGTAGGCTAACACTTCCTAAACTTTTGTCCAGTTATCTCCCCGATACTACAAGGATTAACAGCAGAGGAGCAACTTCCAAAATTATAAGGTTTTCAATAAATAAATAGTCAGTGCAAATACATTACATTCAAGCATTCAAGTTACCATCTGTAAATTGAAGAAGACAATGATAGGTTGCTTCTTTCATACCGATTCTAGAGAATAAACAGGAACCATGAGGACGAGTCCAATGAGAAACTTTTGCTCCTGAAATTAAATAATCAAACTCGTACTATCAATTTTACTGGCCTGGACAAATTAACAAGGGAACAATCAACTGTCAAGAGCATGATGAAAGCACAAAGTTAATAACAACAACAACTTGTGAAAAAATATGAGAACAAACCTCTGGCTGATTATATGCAGCTAAGTGCTCAAAAATAAGGTACATTGAGAGGACAAGAACAAGAAGCACAAATATGCCCGCACTGAAGATAGGCCAGCTGACATTTACAACAGACTCAGCTCCCAGATATAATGCCCAAACTTTCCCTGATTGGCTTGTGGACTTGACCAGCTCGAAAAGAAAAAACAAACAGCAAAAGGTCCCTCGCCATTCCATGGAGCAGGACCATATAACATGCTATTTAACAAGTCCGTGTATGATTAAAGGCTTTATGACACCTAAGCACCCGCAGCTAAATGCTCTCTAACCATCAACTGTAATACATCTACCACTTTGCAGACATTTTAGTACTAGAAGGACAAAAACCCACACTTGTTTATCACAACGCCTTGCGACTGTTGATCGCAACCCAAACAGCATATACCATCGTATCAGAAAGAAGCCCTGCGACCACGACAAGCCACAAAAATCACCAAGAATTATCACACCAAATATCAGTCAAATAGTTAAGACTCGATTAAAATGCACCAGAGACCCCATTATCTATATTCAAGAGGTTCTCGTATATTTATCAAGTACAATGAATTGAGTTCATTGAATTATCTTCTTAATTAGCCTATAAAACCATTATATTATACTAATGACTTTTGATTAAAAAAACTCAAATAAAGAAAAGGGAAAAGAAAAACATAATGTTCAAGAAAACTAAACAGGAACTAGGTTTCTAATTGGATTATTCTTGAATCACACAAAACAAATTGAAGCCTCAATATATAACAGAATCGAGAAAACCGAAACCCTAGAATACACACAAATTAATAATAATAATAAAAAAAAACCTACATTGACAGACACAAAAATCAAGAACGAAATCCCAAGTTCCGTCAGATAAGAGAGAAAGCTCAGTTAGCGTGTGATTGAGAAATTAGGGGTCCAAACCTAATAGTGGAGATTTTCCCGGGAAAATATGGGAAAATGGATAGAATTTTCGTGAGAA
This sequence comes from Populus alba x Populus glandulosa, assembly GCA_033617975.1. Lineage (NCBI taxonomy): Eukaryota > Viridiplantae > Streptophyta > Magnoliopsida > Malpighiales > Salicaceae > Populus > Populus alba x Populus glandulosa. The sequence goes on along the minus strand of CM066147.1, from coordinate 18,580,102 downwards.
AATAATTTTGTTCTCTAGATGGGATTTTGTGTTGTTGTGTCAATGAGTAAACTGATTTTTCCCTGGGCGGTTAGGAACTTCTGTTTCCTTCTGGGATTCAAAGAGTCTACTGTTACAGTATCGTACACGTTTTCATATCACAGGCAAGATCTGAACCGTTATTTTAAGATTAGATTTGGATCCCCTCATCAACGGTTTTAGATTAGGTTTTGTCTTTTACGCCGCCGTTTTTCGGTAAATAATTTGTTTTTAAAAGTGATTTAAAAAATATATATATTTATAAAAAGTTAATTAATTTTTTATATATTTAACAATGTCATTCAAAATAAATTAAAAAATAATTTAATTTATTTTTTTATATAATAAAAAATAAATTGAAAAATCACTTATCAATCCAGCATATATAAAATATTAAATGTAACTATTTGATCATTTACAAAAAAAATAAATATAAAAAGTGTAATAATAATAATAATAAAATTATTATATCATATATTATGTTGCATGTGCCTGACGTCGCGATGATCGTTCTTTTAGAGTGAGACTTTATGTGATAGGTGAAAAGAATAATGAATTCTTATTTCTTATCAGTAAAAAAAAAAAGTCGTCATTTAATATTTAATAATTATAAATTATAATTAGTATCAAAGTATAGATAAAGGGACCGATGGACTGGTTGTGTACAAGTAGAACATATCACCCCAAGTACACTCACCTAAAGTTGTATTGTTTGTTTGTTTGATATAAATTAAAGTATGTCGTGTTTTCTAACTGTTGATCTATCTAATATTTAAGAAAAATTCTTTCTTGATAAGAAGATCTTTATCTTATCAACTTAAAATCTAATTGTTCTAATGTCAAAACATATTTTTGTATTGTTCTTTTAATATCAGAAATCGTCTTATATATAAGTTCATAATCCTTGATATTCGAACAAATAAAATATATATTTTTTTGTATTTTTTAAAATATATACCAAGTTCTCATTGATTTCATAAATTATACATTAAATCCAAAAATGCATGCAAAGATAAAACTATTTTCTTGATTTTTTGTATTTAAAGATGCTAAATTATGCCGTGTATTTTATTATTATTATTTATGCAAATGTTTTTTGAGAGACTTGACCATATACAATTTAAAATAAAATTATATTTTTGAAAGAAAATTTTCTTTGTTTTTTTTTTTGTGAAAGGAAATTGATTTACTTAATACCCAAAAAAGCATCTCGCATATAGGTTACAATTATAAATATTAAATAAGGGTAGATAAAAATTATGGGGAACTCAAAATTAACGGCAAGATAAGAATTTGAAAATTTATTTAATTTAGACTAAGGTAATGTTTGGCAACAAAAAAAAAAGTGTTCTAAAATCAAACTATTTTATTCGGGATATTATCTTAAGACAAATTATCGTCCATCAACTCAAGACCAAATAAAACAAAAAAATCAACCCAAATCTTGTTCATTTCACGAAATTCATTTAAATCACATACTAATTTAAATAAAATAACATCAACCTAAACATGATTCATGCATCAATATTTAATGTCCAAAAAGAAATCACAACCTACAAAATACTCATAATTAAACACAAATAATACAGTTGTTTCAAAATTCAAACACACGTCAAACCAAATTAATAGTGTCTAAATAGTCCAAATATTATACAAAATAATAAGCATTTGGTCTTAAAATTTCACAATTTTAGCAATTAGCAACAAAATGATTTAAGGTTATATATTGACCTTCCAAAGATGTGAAATTAATTGGAGAGACTATTGTAACCAAAGAAACTGTGTTGGAAGATTTTAAAAAATGGAGAGACAACGGTGACACGTGTATCCACGCGCCCCACCACTAGTGGCGTATGAGTTCTGTCGCATCCCAAAAAAAATTCCCGTTCAATTGCGGGTTCGACTGGCGATTTTTCATTATTTTTTACTGATTTGGTGCTTTGGAGTCGCCACTTAGTATTTTGATCACTAGAAAACCTAACTGGTCTTTCAGAGATTCTAAGGTAAGGGACTGATTGCGTAAAGGAAAGGTATTAGCACCTCTAGTATGCCCTACCTAAGGTAAGCTGCTTGGTGTTTGGTTTCCTCTATAATCTATGGTGTTGGTGTTTTCTAGTCCCGTCAATTTATTTTGGGTAGAAATCTAAGGAGATTCCATGTGCTTTAAAAGCTCATTTTTCCCTTAGTATTTCAAGAGTTTGCGACTCGTAAATCGCAAGGAGGAGGAACAAATTAGAAATCTAAGAAAATTCACAAATGCTTAAAAAAAAAAAAATCTTGCCTTAGTACTTCATACATTCACGGCTCGTAAACCGTGAAGGAAAAAAATTTGAAATTTTGAAATGTCCTCGATTATAATCAAGGCTTTTTTCAAAGATGTGTGCGGATTTATTACTCCCACTAATATTTTGGATATTCGTCCTTTAAGGATTTCTTTATCCAAACATTAGCGGCGAATAATAGATGAATTCCCCCCAAAATAATTTTTTTTATAGTTTTTGGAATATTGGCCAATACCCTTTGGAGTTTTACAAACATGTTGTAAAATCCAGAAATGCAAGAAAATAGTTTGTGTTTAAGAAATCTATGCGAAAACACACTTTCAAAGCTTCCAATATTTTTTATAAAAAGAACATTCAAAACATGTTAGAGTATTGGCCGTATGCAACACGTAAGAAAACATTTTTTTTTTGTAAGCATTTTTTTTTTACGAAATCGGGTATTTTAATACTGAATTTGTATCTCCACAGTATAAAAATACAAACTAATATTAAGTCATTTTTAAAAAATGTACGGGAAAAAATCAACAATATTTTTAAGGAATTTTAGAAATTTTTTTGAAAGCAAAAAAAAATTTTATCTTTGAAAATCTTGGATGTCTTCACGAAAAACTGGGTATTTTAAATACTGAATTTATATCTCCACAGTATAAAAATACAAACCAATATATAAAAAAAATATATGTATGAAAAGAAAACAACAACATTTTTTAGATTTTTCAGATTTTTTTTCAAAACATATATATATATATATACACACACACACAATATTATAATAATAATAATAATAATATAATATAATTATAATATATTTATATATTAAGGGGGTTAGGCCGACCCAACTAACTGGGCCGGACTCAGCCCCAAAAATCGTTGGGCCGGAATCGGCCCAAAAGGGATTGGGCCGACCCCCGGCCCAACAACCATCCTCTCTTGGTCTAGGCCGGACCGGCCCAGACCACCTGGTTGGGCCCGAATCCCTCTGGCCCATCCACATGTTTCTGGGCCAGAAACCGTCTAGCCCAGGGAAGAAAAAAAAGCAGCCCGGGGGGGGGGGGAATTATTTTCCCCCCCGCCTCCTGCATGCAGAACGAATCTGCATGCAGGAGGCAAAACTCGTCAGTTTTTGGAAAGAAAAATGAGCAGGGGGGGAGAAGCGTACCTGGCGCGGCGGAGACGGTGGTTTGCTGGCGGGGCTGCGGTGGAGGTGGTGGCAGCGTCCTAACTCACGGACAGCGGCTCCTCACGGCGAATTCCAAATGGCTCGGCGACATCCTTTCGGTTCGTTGGCTTGGTTTTTGGTTTTCTAAATTACCTCTCGGCTTCAAACTCTCCCTTTGCTCTCGGTTTTTTGGGTTTTCGGTGACTCTCTCTCCTCTGTTAGGTTGTTTCTCTCTCCTCCTCTCTCTCTTCGGTTTTCTTTGTTTTCTTTTTTGGGTTCTCCCTTTCGTTTCTTTTTTTTCGTCCCCTGTTCTCTCTTTCGGTTCTCTATTTATAGAGCCAGTGGGCGTGGCTTTTCACTATGGAGCCAAGGAGCGGCTATCCAAGCGGGCCTCCCTCGGCTTCGACAGCGCGGAGGGTGGTCGGCCAATGTCTTCTGTCGGTGGCCCACCGGCGAGGGGCCTTGGTTGGTCGAGGGACCTGCAGAAAAATAAACAATGCAAACTTTTCCTTCTTCCCCGCTGTATGTTCGGGGGGAAGAAGAAAGGTGAACAGTGCCGTTCAAAACGGCACCGTTCGGTCTTCTCATTTTTTTTTTTTTATGTATGAAATGGCGTCGTTTTGGAGAAAACGCGCCGTTTCATTTAAAAAAAAGGCGCCAAAACATTTGTTTTTGAATCAGTCCTTAATTTATCATTTGTTCTATTAAGTCCTTCAATCGAGTCCTGATTTTAAGAATAAAATTCAATTGCGTCCCTGCCAAATTCAGTCCTTACCCCTATAGTTGGCTGCATTTTTCACTTTGGTCCTTGGCCTCTGATTTTCACAATTAAGCCCTAATTGATCAATAAACTTCCAATTTCTTCAATTAAGCCCCTGAATCAATTCCAAACAGCCCCCTCTATCTTTGTGCCTTCTCGAAATTGGTCCCTGGTTTCGGATTTTCACAATTAAGTCCCTAATTGGCCATTAAACTTCAATATTTATGCAATTAAGCCCCTGATTTGACCTAATAAATTTCTAAAAAATATATTTTGGCCCCAGAACTTAAATTTCTTCTAATTAAAGCCCAAATTGACTTAAAAATCAATTTTTCTTGCAATCAAATCTTCTATAAATTCAAATAAAAATCCAATTAAGTCCATAAACATCCAAATTTGGGCTTTTCTCCTCAAAATTCAAATTTTCCTTTTCAATAGTGCTTTCATCCTTCAAGAATATACTGTCAAAAATTCAATCCTTGTATTTTTAAAATCCTTGACCAATTTTCTAACTGTTTTCTGAGCGCTTCTGCCTCCTGTTATTTTTCTAACCTCTTTTGACTATTTATTTCATTTTTCATGGGAATCCAAAAATGGATTACAACAAGTTCATGAGCCATCACTGGTGAAGATAAACCAACAAGTGGATATGGATCAACTTTTACTCTTCTTTCTCCTTGTGTCGACGATATTTTTAATAAAGACCAAAAAATAAGAAGATACACCCAACCAGGGGCGGAGCTGAAATGATATAACAGAGAGGGCCAAAACGCAAAATATAATTTATTATTAGAAATTTTATCTATTTAAATTAAAAATATATTATATTATACTATATTTAAACATTAAAAATACAAAACTTCAAAATATTTTGCAGGGGCCTGGGCCCCTGCCCGCCTCCCCCTAGTTCCGCCCCTGCACCCAGCAAGTTTCAGTTTCCTTCTTTTTTCTCACTGGAAGATCTTTTTTTCCAGCCTTTTTCTTGCCTTATTAGTGGTATATGCTACAGTCAATGGCTAATGTAGAGTTATGTTGGCCAACGGTTGAGGTTGAGAGGGGCAATGGTTGATAGTCGGGAACTGTGGTGGAGGGTGCATATTTGATAGATGGCGTTGGCAGGAAAGGCTGACTTCGGCCAAAAATGAAAAAGACGTTGTCTTTGCTGATTCGTCTAGAGCTACAATTGTTAGGAGATGGGCGTTTTTTGTTTTGGAAAGAAGCATTGATTGGAGAAGGCAGTGGGGGAGGGTTCATTTTTAGTATTTACAGAGTACTGAAAATAATTTGTTTTTTAAGTATCCTAATTTTATAATACATACATATATATATATATATATATGTGATTTAAAATGTATAATTATTGTATAATATAACATGTTTTATATTTGAATGTATTTTATAGCAATATTATCTAAATTTTAGTATTATATACATTAAAATATTAAATTAATACATTTTTATATTGTATATTAACATATTCTAATATATTATTTCCTGTATTAATATATTAATAATTTATTATTTTCTAATAATATTATATTTTAAACATTTGATTAATATATTATTGATTTTATATATATATAAATAATGAAGTATTGTACTATTTTAGAGTCGTTAGGAGATGTGTGTTATTTGTCTTGAAGAGAACATTGATTGGCGAAGGCAATGGGGGAGGCTTTGTTTTTAGAGTTTAGAGAATACTTAAAATAATTTGTTTTTAAGGTATTCTAATTTTATAATATAATTTATATAATATAAAATGTATAATTATCATATAATATAACATGTTTTATATTTGAATGTATTTTATAACAATATTATCTAAATTTAAATATTATATACATTAAAATATTAAATTAATACATTTTTATATTGTATATTAACATATTATAATATATTATTTCCTATATAAATATATTAATAATTTATTATTGATTATATATATAAGAATAATGAAGTATTGTACTATTTAGTTTATAGATCCTTCATGAAAAGTGTTTTCCAATATTTTAAACTAAAAAACATTTTTCTCCTTAATGCTTATGTGTTTTCTTTGATTGAAAAGTGAATTGTTTTTTAACTAGTTTTCTATAATGTAGCCAAACATGAGAAAGCTAAGAAAATGCTTTTCATGAAAACTTTTTTCAACAAACAAACAAGGTCTTAAATAACACTGGATCGTTGGCAACATCACACTACAAGTCAAATTAATTTTTTTGATTAAAAAAAAATGTTCAGACACTATAAACATGCTTTTTAGTATAAACAAATTTAAACCTTGTGTGGATTGACTCGATTGACTTAATGGGTTCAAAAGCAATCCGGACGACAAATAAAAATATAGTTTGACTGAAAAAAATTTCAAGATGATATATATTTTTTTTAATATTGAGATGACAACATATTGATTTAACTCGGGTCAATTCACGTTAACTTGTCAAATTCATAACCCGAGTCAAGAGACCTTAATAACCTCATAAAAAACAAATTATAAGTTTAATTTAAAATCAACACAATGTTTAAGGATAGAATTGAAAAATAAAAACAACTACAGCCAAAGTTAATCTATCAAACTCATGATCTAGATCTTAAGATTGGGATAACCCTATAAAAAAAATTAAAATAAATCATGAAACCCAATTCTCAGTCAACCCAATGCTGAAGAGTGAAATTGAAAAAACAATTCAATTAAAAAATGACATGAATCAACCCAAGTTAACTCATCAAATCTAAAACTAAGTCATTATATCAGGATAATCTCACAGGAAAAAAAAAATTAAAATAAATTATGAATCTCAAGTCAACTTAATATTGAAGGATGAATTTGAAAAATAAGAGTAAATAAAAAAAGTTAAAAAAACAACTCAGGTTTACCTAACAAACATGTGACTAGGGTTATAAAATTAGAATAACTCCATATAATTATTTATTTAAATGAAATTTATTTAAAAAAAGAAAAGAAAAAAACATGATGGTTGGAGTTGGACCAACTGACACTTTCTCTCTCATCTCCTGTTTTTTGATGACCCCTCTCTTTTCTCTAACCCGGCAACTAAAATGCAAAGAAAATGAAATCATGTACCAAAATAATAATAATAAAATCTTATTACGCTGGGATTAAAAAATAGATTTAGGGACTAGAAAATCTAAAAACATGCCTTTACTACAATATTAAAAAACAAAAGAGTCTGGGAATTTGTTTCAAAATTAATTCTGGTCATTTGAGTTTTAATTATGTTTAATCAAAACGATTGAATATGATTTAACCAAATCAAGCATGAACTTAATTCCATAACCTTTTTTCAACATTGCAAGAAATCATTTTGAAGTCCATAAAAACAAACCATCAATCCCAATCCTAAAAAAATAAAAATTGAAAGGATTATACTGGGAAAAAGAAATTGATAACAGAAAAAAAATGACCAACATTAAAAAAAGAGAGGAAAACAACACTCTAATCCATAATGTTTAATGTATGTAAGACCAATGTTTTCCCACACCTTTTTAGGTTTTTGTTAATATAGTGATGAAGTACAAGTGTGATGAAGTTTGTTTGTAATGGATTTTGGTTTTAGTGTGTGTTATCAAAATGATATTGTTTAGATTTATTTTTTATTTTTGATATCAACACATCAAAACTATTGAAAAATACTTAAAAATATATTAATGTGATGTTTTTTTTGGCGAAAATCATTTTAAAAAACAAATTGAACAACATTACCAAACAGAGCTTTAATATGAAAATGTTTTGTTTTTCCATGTAATAAATATAGTTGGAAATTGAATGTCCTCGTCAGCTAATGGATTGGTAGGTTTTTGTTGTTGAGATCCATTAGCGATGACAAAACTAGGTGGTTTTACCGAGTTTAGAAATGAGGCCTAAATGGTCCATTCCAAACAAGAAACATTATATTATTATTATTATTAACAAATAAACTAAAATATATCAAGTATTCACTATGCAGCTATAATTCATCCACTTTTATTTTATTATTCATATCATTATTTATCAGGGTTTCATTTTGAAACTATTGTTCATCCACTCTTACTTCAATATTCATAGCAATGTTTATAAGGCTAAGTTTTCTTCTTGATCCATTAAGTTCTTAGTTATTTCCCCTTTAGACATTAAACTTATATTATTTTTTCATTTAGCCCTTACAAATTATGTTGTCTGGTTTTATGTTTTGAGATTTGTTGAAATTTGCATTATCTTGTTTGTGCGAGATGTGGAAGAATATTTGATGTTAAATGAGAGATCAATTTCTAAAAATAGATTATTAGTTAATTGTTAAAAAAAAAAAAACAAGGATCAAAATTAACTCATGTTAATCCAATATGTTGTTGTCTCAATAATAATAATAATAATAATAATAAAATATCATCTTGAAGTTTTTTTAAAATCCAAATCACACTTTTTACCTGTCGTCCAAGTTTTTTTTAAAACTTTTCAAGTTGAATGGGTCACAGTGAATCAACTTCCACATAGGTTAATTTTAAACCCGATCTAGATATTAAATCAAAATGGGAGGTTTTGAAATTGACCTATTGAGTCGAGTTTAATAACAATGTCAAATAGTTCCTTGAGGCCTAAACATTTTTTCATGTTTAATTTTTTTTTAATTCAACTCACAGCTTAACGCGGACTAATAAACTAATATCCTCTAAATTATATATAAAATGTCATAGCATAATGGTCAAAGCAAATGAATTTTGAGTTAAGTAACCATAGGATCCCTGATAAATTGAAAGATATGTTTTTAAAGAACAATGATGAGACTAGTTATATTATACAGAAGGGAACAATGAGTATCTCTACAATAACAAAAACATGAAATGGTTGTGAATGTGTATGTGGATATAGTGTAGATATGTAACATATGTTAGGGTGTATATCCAATACATGAGAATGAATAAGATCAAAACTGATTACACTCGCCAAAAAGGTTTATGTATCATATATCAAACATAAAATGAAAGAAGGGTAGCTAAAATGCAACGTAAGCAGAACAAATATATAAAGGGGTTTGTTACATGTTAAAACTCTTAAAGACTAAAATCACCATAAGCATAAAAAAAACTCTCAAAATATTTAATTTTATCCATTCATGTTTTCACCTGTCAAAAAACTATCACAACTCCTTATATAGAAAAAAAATAGAAAACTCTAATAATACTTAATAGGAAAAACTAAACTATGAAAAATATTCCCTTAAAAAAAACACTAGAAAAGCATTATAATAAGAATAGAAAAAAAAAAGGAAAACATTTATTTTCTTGAACAAGCACTTGCATCCGTCTCCTCGAGTTGGAAGGAACTTGTCCTCGAGTTCAATCTTTAGTTAAATAATTACCCTCCATCAAGAAAATCTCTTTTATGCTTAGGTCATCCTATCGTGTATCCTTAACACTTTCATAAGAGTCGTCTCATCACAGGTCTCTAACACAACACTTTTATATGTTGCCCCATCATGAATCCTTAACGCAACATTTTTATGTAAACCATCTCATCATGGATCCCACTACTAGAATTTCAAATAACAACAACTAGCATAAACGAAAACAACACTCTAATTTCTAGATTTTTTTTTATTGATGGGGGTCCTCCTCGTCCTTTCTTACACGAGCACATTCTATTCTGCAACATCTTCCATTCATGGCTGTTCTGCAGCACATAACAAAAGAAAATAATCACCAAGCATCGTCAATATCCGATATCAATTGACGTAGATAGAAGTGAATGATAAAAGAGTTTGTTATATGTCAAAACTCTCAAATACCAAAAACGCCATATTTAATTTTATTCATTCATGTCTCCATTTACCAAAAACTTATTACAACCTTTTATATATATTTTTAAAAACCCTAATAATACTAAATAAAAAAATAAGCTAAAATAAAAAATATTCTCTTCAAATAAAATAAAAAACTAAAAAGGCATCATAATAAAGAATAGAAAAATATTTATTTTCTTAAATAAATTCATGTATCAAAATGGTTTGGTCATAACCATAACATCTTATTCAAAAAAAAAAAATTGTTTGGTATTATGATAGCTTTTATTTTTTTTAAAAAAAATTAATTATATTTTAATAATTTTAATGTGCTAATATAAAAAATAAAAAAATATTATTTAAATATATTTTCAATAAAAAAAAACATTTTACTACAATATCAAACAAAATTAAGTCTGCAACTTCAAAAAATAAAAAAATAAAAAGTGAAAGAAAACTTCAGATAACACGAAAGAGAGTGGTAATGAAAAATCTATACTTCTTTTTTAAAAATAAAATACTGTTGATCTTAAATAAAATATACACATTTTTTTTTTCCTCCTGAATAATATTTTACTCTTCATTAATTATCCATCATGACACCAGCCGTCCACATCTCTACTTCCCACGGAAAAACTTTCTTTTCAGCTCCAGCAAGTTCATGGAGGTGCACAATTAATCCATTCGAGAACGAACCGAATAGCAGAACACCAAAATCTATTCGAGGCCTCGGCAATCCACACACACACACTACCACCTCACACATGCATGTTTGATGTTGGATGATAAAAAGAGACAACTGGAGACTTTCTCTTCACAGTGACGTCACCATTACTAGAATCACTTAAATGAAATAAGAACACAAGTTAGGAATCTACAATATCCATAGAAGCTTGTAACACAAACTTTAAACAATAGTTGACTTCTTCGGGTCCTTGATAAACAGAAAGCTCATGTAAAGCCTCCTGAGAAGAAACAGAAATATTGTTACAGATCACGATGGGTAGCCTTGGAGAGGAAGAGCTTGTCGAAATGGTCAGAGACTACATGGAATCAGATCAGTCAACCACTCACGTTTCACTGGGAACTTCAAAGCCTCTCCCCAGAAAATCTCAATCCAGTTTGCAGGTTTGTTTTTTCTTTCCCATAACTTCATTTTCTTTTATTTGCAAAATCATTACATTTCTGTTTTGTTGGTGGTTTTAAGATCCTCGATGTCTGATTTTAGTTACTCGGGACGTGATTGGTATTTGTTAGGATATTATTTTGGAGGCGAAAGATATTGAGACTCGGGTTCTTGACAAAGTCTTGATGTATGTTAGAGGTATGGGAGAACCCAGTAGTCTCAAGAAATGGGTGGTCATGAGATTGCAAATGGATGGTTATGAAGCTTCTCTATGTACAACCTCTTGGGCTTCCACTTTTGGCCACAGAGGTGCATCTCTCTTTGCTTTAATCAATTTTTAAGACTGGCATGATCAGTGAATATTATGTTTTTTTTATTATCTTCTTACAAAATCTGTTCGGGGTTTCAGTTTTCCACTTTACAGGTGATTATGAGTACATAGATGTGATGATCATGGACAACAACGTTAGCAACAAAGCAACAAGGCTGATACTGGATATGGATTTTAGGTCTCAGTTTGAGTTGGCAAGGCCTACACAGACATACAAGGAGCTTATTAACACGCTTCCCTCAGTCTTCATCGGCACTGAAGAGAGACTTGACAAGATAATCTCGCTGTTATGCTCAGCTGCTAAAGAATCATTTGAAGAAAAGGGTCTCCATATTCCTCCATGGAGGAAAGCCAAGTACATGCGGTCAAAATGGCTCTCCAAGAACTGCAAAAAAGTCTCAGTCATGCACAACCCTGAACTGGTAGACTTGGATTCAAGAGAAGAGGGAAACAGCACCGCATGTTGTTCCTCCATCTTTTAGCAGAGGAGCACTAACTTGGAGCAAATAATAAAAGCCAAGAGAAGAAAGAAACACAGGTGCATCACGGTAGGGCTTGGCGTCCAAGCCAATTTTGTCACTACATGTTAGTTTGGAGCTTTTTGTCTTTTGATCGAATATTTTTCAAAAGTAAAATTCGGGACTGTTTTCGAGGCAGACCTCAGCCTTGAATTATGTCCGTACGTTTCTGCAAACCATATTATTATTCGAACTGTACTAGCTTTGCCAATTTTGTTAGATGGCGATCATGAACTGGGGAAATATTAACGCTACTATATAGAGTTTGTTACCCTTGTGATCTGCATTTGCCCTAAAAATGTATATCGGGTAAGTTTTGGTGATGCAGACCGGAACATTTGATCTTACTTGTATGGCAATATCACAGGCTGTCTTCCTCTCTTGATCCATCACAAGCTGTCTTCTTTATTAAAAACCAGTTTAATGTTGTGTCCTGTGTTTCTGCCACTTGATGGAGAACCCTACCGAACCTGTTTTGGTCATCTTTTAGTTTATATTTTTATTATTTGAAACAGTGCTTGTGTAAGGAGACGGCCTTATAGATCAACTGAAATCCACACCAACGAAAAATGACACGTAATTAGAATGTAATGATGACTCATCTCAAGACTTGGTCCATGCTAAAGTTTTGAGACATGAAATTTGGATCGTGAGCATAGTCCTACTTTTCGTGCACTACTAGCACTAGTAGGGTTTGATGACTATTTATTGTAAAGAGTAAAAACTACCCAGCAGGAAAAATAAAATAAAAACCTAAACCCATAATGGGATTAGATAGGCTTGTCCTATACTGTGAGTAGGTTTTTCAATGTAAAAAAAAATATATATAGATAATTATAATATTTTTTAAAAAGTAAAATATAGAATTCAGGTTATTAGTTCAAATGATTACAAAAAAATCCAATATTATGAAAATACCGTAAAAAAAATGTCAATAATTAATAAAAAAATAAATGTTTGTAAATATTATAAAAATATTTTTTAAAGGTTTCATCAAAATATTTTTATAACAAAGAAAAAAATAAATGAGATAAGAAAATACTCGTAAAAAAAATGAAAAAAATCCAAAGCTCAATTATCGGCAAAGCAAATGTTACAAAACAAAATAAAAACATAAAAAATTAACTTGAATCAACATGCTAAATTCACAGCATGGATATTGAACTAGAATAACTTTGCATAGAAGAAATTTAATAAAACAATGGGATCAACTTTCAAGCAAACTAGATAATAAAAGCACAACTAAAAAAAAAACGAGAATATAAGATTATGATAACTTTACATAAAAAAAACAAAATAATCACGAAACTTAAGACCTAATAACCGAATATCGAATGATAAAATTAAAAATAAATAAATAAAAAAGACCTAAAAGACAAAGTTAAATCGAACTAATATTCAAAACTCGTGATTTGAGTCATGAGACTATGATTAATTCATAGAAGGCAAATATAAAAAAAAATCACAAAGTAAAATTTTTAATCATCCAAAATAAATAAAAAAACAAAACAAATAGCAATCAAAACAATGAGAATCAAATTTGATATAAAAAAAAATGAGGTGCTAAATTGAAAAATAAAAAAAATAAAAAATTGATAAAACAAAAACATTTACAATAAAAAAAATAAAGATCCAATTGAACAAAAATTATATGAAATAAAATGTCAAGGATCAAAATTATATATAAAAAAAATCAAGTGCACACGAGTGTAATAAAAACCAAAATTTATACAATTACAAACCAAAGGGACACCTTTATTTTTAGAAGGGTTGACGCGAAATTCAAGGCAAGGGATAAAAAAAAAATCATTAGAACTTAATCACTACTCTAACATGCACATAGGCCTAACCATTAGGAAGAGAATGACGCAACGCTTCCAATGCTATTGTGGAAGGTGACATTTGACTATTAGGAGGCGGCATGTAAGGCAGTGTTTGGTGTTGCGTTTGTATTTGTGTTTTGCTCAAATTTGAATATATTGTTTTTGTTAAAATTGAGTGCGATTTGTACGTTTTGGATCGTTTTGATGTGCTGATGTCAAAAATAATTTTTAAAAAATGAAAAAACATCATTGGCATGTATTTCGGCACGAAAAACTATTTAAAAAGCAATCGCTACCACACTGTTAAACACGCTCTAAATGTGGGTGCTACTAGTTGGAGAAATTCCAATTTTATTTTAATGATTATCTTTTTTTAATTATTTTTATATTTGTTAAAAGATTGCATTGCATATTATTCACATTGATTATAATTAAAAGATCATGATAAAAATATGAAAAAATCCCTAAATATAATTTTAATTTTTTTATCTTTTTTAAAAAAATATTGTCATTCTAAAGCATTAAATGACTGGAAAGCCACCTTTGAATCATAATTTTAGTTAATTTTTGTTTTTAAAAATATATAAGTTATTTTATTATGTATTTAAAATATAAAAGGACTGATATGTACTCAACTCATTTGTAAAAATTATTTTATCCCCAATAATTAATTAAATGATTTTATTTGAGAATAATAACATAATCATTTTATTGATTCATTACACAGTATTTTGTATTTGCGTGCGCAATCAGAGTGCTTTTAGGTTTTTTTTAATGGGGTAGCTATGGCTCAAAAATTAACCAGACATGTTAGCTGCTTATAACTGATCGAGATAAAATTAAATTGCAGTGTTGTAATTTTGATTTTTGTTTTGTTAGTTTAGATTATATCTCTTTGTTTTAAAAATATTTTTAAAAAAATTTAAATTTTATTTTATTTTTTATTTTAAATTAATATTTGTTTGGTGTTTTTAAATTATTTTAATGCACTAATATAAAAAATAATTAAAAAAATAAAAAATATTCATTTCAAAAACATTTTTAAAAAAATTTAATTTTTTTTTAAATTAATACTTTTAATTATTTTAATGTATTAATATAAAAAATAATTTTTAAAAAATAAAAAAAATTATTTTAATATATTTTATAATAAAAAACACTTTAAAAAATAATATAAATATTATTCCAATCAATTCAATTCAGATTCAGATACCAAGAGCAGACGAGTATTTTGTTTTTTGGAAAGACGATCACATCCAAGTAATTGTTGATTGGAAAGTAGCTCATAGACTTTTTGAAGTTTTGATTCGACAAACCATGTAAGAATTTGCACATTAATCAATGGAACCGCTAGACTAGGGGGACCCAGATATCTGCCGATCAGATAAAAAAAAGCACCCAAAAGAATAAATTAAATGGTTTTAAATTAATAAATGAAAATCCTGGGATTTTCTAGAGACGGTTCTCATCATCGTACAGCAATTGATTATTTTTTTATTTTTTTATTTTCTCTTTGTAGCTGTAAGAGCATTTTTGAAACTCACACTTGGCTTTTTGAACTGAAAAGCGAATTCACTATTAGGAAAAACCGAAGGAGATTTTGACAGGAATAATGATTATTATACAGATACGCTGGATACTGATATTACTGCTTTACAGAGACTGCAACTGAGACAGAATCTTTAAGTTGCGCTACAGGAGCCTACAAACAATTACTCAGCCACAGTCACGAGGGGGAGGGGTAAAAATCCATCCTCCAGGACAGGAAGAAGGAGCAAATGTCGAGATAAACCCATTGGAAGGGACGAGTTCTTTGAAGTTGCCATTTATGGCGGTGGGGAGTGGGTACGTAGAGAGAGCCAATTCCTTGGCACCCATTGGAGGAGTTGTTACCTGTTATCAGACAAGTGTCTAGGGTTTCATGATTCAATTTGCAGAAGCACAGCTTACACCTAGGGGATTCTGCGGAGCTAAATACAGCCAGTTTCATGATAACCGACAGACACCGAAATTGGCTGAAAGCATCTCTTCGTTTCCGATAATCGAGCAAGAGTCCTTGTCTTGTCACAAATCGAAAGCTTGATGCGATTTCAAGAATTCGAAAGTTGCATTAGCAAATCTCATGCGTATGAAAATACACACATCCATCAATGGATCATCATCCTACATGCAACATACATATGTATGTAGTGAGATGACTCGCCAATCATTTTAGAGATAAGAAAGTCAATCCTTGGTTACATGCGACGCTGGGACTTTCCGGGAAACAAAATGTCACATTAACAAAAATATAAAACACGTCGTTGTTTTCATGAAACTCTTTACCGTGGACAAAGACATTTTGACCATGGATTGCAGCAGTGTGTTGCCGGTTTTGCCCTTAATGAATTCAGTAATTGGGTGTTGTTTAGCCAGGGGTTGCCTGAGTTTTTCATTGTTTTCTTTCTTGGTGGCATGGTTGGTCAGTGGCTAGGTGTTATGGAGCATGGGCTGTTTGGGTTTTTTCTTTGCTTTCTTTCTTGGAGGCATGATTGGTTAGGGAAGCGTGTGCAACCAATTTTCACTGCTGTTAATCAGGGCTTCCTATGGGCAAGTAAAGTTGCTGTTCGCGCCTCCTCGACTGTAAGTGGCTAGACATTTATGTTTGGATTTCTTGCTTTTCTCTTGGTTTTTTTCTTTTTTGGGGGGTGCCTCACATCTCTTCTCGGTTTAAGTTCGCCTGCAGAGGGTGCACTGGTCTTGGAGTTGGGCTCCAAGAAGTCGTTGGTTTTCATCTGGCTTGGTGGGCTGTTGAGCGTTGTGAGGTTTGTCTAGCAAAGAATGGCATGCAGTCATGATCATTCATTAAATGCAAGGCGCAATTGTTTTTTTCATTTGTTCTTCAGTGACTTTGAGGGGGCTGGTGATTGCTGTGCTAGATTGGACGTTGAATTGGGTGTTAGCGATTGGTTTGTTAATTTTAGTTACCTTGCCTCTGGTTTTCCTTCCAATGCTGTTAAGATGTGTGTGGCTTGGTTCCATTAACAATTGTTTTGGTTTGATTCCCTTAAAGTCTTCTTCTTGTTTTGGTTAATTTGGTGTTGTGACATTTTTTTTACTAGTGGTTTCTTCCAGCCTTCTGTTCTTTTTGTGTTTTTGGTTGGTTTTAGTTTTCTTATTTTCGACCATCATGTTAACTGGTTTTTTTTTTTCTTTCATTTCCTCTTGATGGCTTCACAGGTTGGGTTCTGCTCATTATGCTTGAGCTGACAAGATTCTTGTTTTATTGGTTTCCTTGCTGGTACTTCTATTAATGCACTGCTATGCCAGTTTTTTCAAGTTTCTTGTCGTTTTATGTTATTTGTCTTAGACGGCATTCCATGGTGGCTGGTATTTTGGGTTTACATTTCTATGTTGTTGCACGGAGGATTGGTTTTTATATTCATGTTGTTGGTTTCTATTTTGTCTGTGTCTGTGATTTGTTACTTTAAAGGTGTTTGTCGATGGTTTTTTTGTTTTTATTTCTCCTTTTGCTTCCGAGGTGGATTCTGCTACTGCTTGTATGGTGTGTGGTTTTGACTAAAGCATGCTATTATCTGAGGGTCCAAATATGCCAGAGAATATGATTGGCCACCAGTTGATGACAACCATGATCTTGGGATTTCACGTCTATGGAGGGTGGGAAGCATGCATGACAGTATCTTCCTGCAGCATTATTGAATGCTTTTATTATGGATTTTTTGTTGCTTTCATTGTCTTTGGGTGCTTGGTAAGTTTAGAAAACACTTTTTTTGGAATTCATATTCTCTTCTATATCAAGCTTTGGTCTTTTTTGGCCACACTGTCATTTGGATGGGGTGCTCTGAACTAAACCTCTATCAAGGATTTATATTGTTGCGATGTGCAAGTTAAAGGCTTAGGTTTTATTTCAATCATGGCTGACTCTTTAATTGGTTTTGCATTTGTCTTTTGATGCTGAATTTATTTGTTCATGTGTTCCACAGGGGCCCATGATCGCCTTTGCTCAGACATCTTTTATGCTTCAGGCTACTCTGCATTCTGTATCTTCATAAACATTGCCCTGGCCCTCTTTCATCCTCAAGGTCCTGCTCATTTTCTTACTCTGCTATGAATGTTGAATTTGGAGGATGTTTGAGTTTTTTAATTTACTTTCCATTTATTTATCCACCTTTCCATTCATCTATCTTTTTGGTGCTTTTCTCTCTTTCCCATTGCTTCTGCAATGTTATTGCTGTTTTATATATATATATACTTCTTTTTTTGGTTGCCAGAATCCTCTCTTTCGTTG
The DNA here is from genome assembly GCA_033617975.1 of Populus alba x Populus glandulosa. Classification (NCBI taxonomy): domain Eukaryota; kingdom Viridiplantae; phylum Streptophyta; class Magnoliopsida; order Malpighiales; family Salicaceae; genus Populus; species Populus alba x Populus glandulosa. The sequence continues at coordinate 18,562,023 of CM066147.1, read as the reverse complement.
TCTTTGATTGCCATCTTCTTTTTTTACTATGCTTTGTTCAATAAAAGCCTTTGATTGGATGCTGTGATGCTCTTTGCACTTTGTTGGTAAGGAGGATCTCGGCAAACGAGCTTGCTATTGTGGGATATTTTGCTTCAAGACGTGCAATTTACATTAGCTTGGAATTTCCTTGGAATAGAACCTCAGTTGAATCTTTGATTAGTTGCGTTCTCTCATTTTTTTTTTCAATTGATAATTCAGCTCATTCAATCATTGAAGATCCTTCTTTTGGCTTGGGGGAACGACGGTCAATAACTTTTGTTTTTTGCAGGGAGAGGTTGTGCTGTCCCTGGGAGGTTGAGAATGAGAGGTTTTATTTTTTATGTTTTCTATTCTATGATGTGCAAAGGTCAGCAGTGCTGGAGGAATAGAAAATAAATGGTACTGTTGGGACTCGTTTGTGATGTTGTTGGATATTGTTTTTTTTTTTCCAAAATCATTTGTATTTTCAGTCCTTGCTTGCTGCAACTACGATGTTTGATTTGTTAATTCTCATTGCGTATTCTACTGCAAAGGTAAGAATCAAAATTCTCCATTCATAGGTTGATGCCTTTGCTACATTCGTTATGACCTTCATTCATCACGCCACTGTCCCATCAAGCAAGCTTTGCTTTATATATTCATCAACATATTCTTCTTTCTACCTTGGAATTGCGTCAGCCCCTTTCCCATCTAGCTTGGAATGGATTGACCCTCACTTTCGGACTGACATCGAGCTTGGTTCTTACCAACTTTTTTTGTTGGTGTTCATCAGCTCTATATGTATTAGTCATTGCCTTACAATCACTTTGGTTCCTAGCCTATCTTTTGTGATGTTCTGCTGGACCGCTGCTGGATTTGCGAAGAACGATTGGTATTAATTAGCATTGCAAAGTTTAACTTAAAATTCTGCAACTATTTACTGTAACTCATGCTCACTAACAAAATCTTAAGTAAAAAAAAAATAGCATCTATTCTTATTTACTTTTATTCTTGTTCAGGGTTTCATTAATAATCATGCTTAATCGTTTCAAATTGACAATTAATAATTATTTACTATATGCTTAATCGTTTCAAATTGACAAATATAGTTTCGTTACCTCCAAGTAAGTAGCTCATTAAAATATCTCTTTCCTTTTTATGCATGCTTCTACTCAATAGCATGCCGGCTTCGTCTTAGAACAACATCAATTCACATATCGTGTGCATGCGGACAATATAACTAGTTTAAAAATAAAGCCGAAGTTTCATCAAAGCTGACACCAATGTCAGAAACTCTATAATGGAAAAACACGGGTTCCTCTTTTCTTGTATGAAACTAAAAATCCAAGCACCGAGAGATTTGACTGTGGTTCGGTTAGCTGAAAATTGTGACGAAGCTGTCCGTTAGAGTTCGTTAAAGGTTAGGTGAGATAATACATGCATGAACATTAATTTAACAGTGTTACAGGCTTTTGAAACTCATCACATTCCGACTGCCATGCAAGGGAGTGAAACACATCAATCCAACTCTTGCCCGTTGCAGTAACAACGCAGCGATACCTGTCATGAAGCTGCTGCTGCTGCAATCTACTGGACAACTTTTCCACTTCTAGTCATCAAAAGACAATGACCTTCTAAAGCCGCAAACAAGTATTTACATGGATCTCAAATATGGGAATTGCACTTCAAACGACATTGGTGCTGGATTTAGCTATTCTCTGAGCTTCTTCCAGGTCCTTCAGGAACCTGCACAAGAACATCTCATCAAGCGTGGGTACAGTAGTTCCTATCAGCTTTACTCCCTATATCTATCCTAAACAATTAACAAGCACCTCCTAAATTAGTAATTGATTGGACCAAAATTTCTTTTGGATGCAACAAAATTCCGAGCTCCCACCAACAGACAAGTAGAAGCTGAGTGAACAATCCCAGCTCAGAGAGGTTTTCAAGCCAACTTGATATGAGCCTGACCTAAATATTACTTTTAGTAAATAGACCTCAAATAATTTCTCAATCCTTCAGATGCATGGACAAATGTGTATGAAAATCAAGCAAACATATAATGCTAGAACTCCTGTAACCATGCGGGAAGCATAGGAGGAGGCTACATTAGCCAAAAGGTTGCTATAATTCAAGGACGTGGTGTCCTGTTCTGAGTACCCATGAGAACAACAGAATGACGACAGATTTACCTCTTAGAATTGAGAACCACAGAACCACCAAGGATAAAACGAGTTCCAGAATTGCTGGCATTTTGGAGAGCAACAGAGCGTGACTCCTCATATGTTGTTCCACCAACAATGAAAATAACCACATCTTGCGGCCTGCACTAAGAATAAATATAAATCATTCACATAGAACGCAAATCATTGTGGTTTTCCATTTTCTAATATGTAGGCGGGTTTGGTACTACAACATATCATCATGATCAGTTTGGCTTTATATACTGGGGTATAACCACAGCAGCACATGAACTTGAGCTGTCTGCCATGCCCTTGGAACAATTCTGCAAATACAATTGAAAAATAACCATGATTTCTCCATGTTTACAATACTAACCTTCCCTGTTGAAAGTGATTTCCAACAAATGGGTAGTCCACATCTCTCAACCGCCCCTTGATTATGCTTTCCATAGTTTGGAACAGAAGAGGCTGGTGCTGGGTGTATACATTTTCAACCCCCTATCACAAAAATGCAAAGATAAAAGACTATAAGCATCTACTTACAGATATCTACGGAAAAGAAAAAAGGAAACATGAAGGAAAAGAAAAAAAGAACATTTTTTTACTCAAACCTTAAGACCACGAGCCATGTTACGAGCAATGTTCAGTAGATCTCGGTTCCCATAAAGATCCCCAGTTCGCTTATCCACACCTGCTTGCTTCAGGAGGAATTGGACTAGCTGCCATTTCATGATAATCAATATATCTAACCATTTAGCTTTCTTATCTAGCCACAGCAAAGGACAGAAGATATCTAAGTACAGTCAGACAGGGCTTCACAAAGAAGGTTAAATGTCAAAAAATAATCATAAGAGTAAGTTAAAATAGTCTCAATTTTAAATGAGAAATGAGATTAAAAATTTTTGGCCAGTAGTTCTTCTCATTGTCAGTTATGTAATATCATGCAAGAGTCTGAAAAGGACAGCACAATCAATGATCTTTCCACCGGTATTAAGCACCGGTTCTGAACATAAATGATGGCCCCTTTAACATGATTTTTCTTTACTTTTTTTTTTACAATTATTTTAAGCATCACTAAACATGTTACTGATTTACCCCAGGTTTATACAGCAAGGCTTGAGACTAGTACAGCTATTTAGCAATATTCTGGTTAGATAAATTACCCCAGGCTTGTACTTGGGAGATTGAGAAGCCAGTTTGTTAAAAAGCTGCATTAATTGAACAGGGCTCTCCTTCTCATAGCGCAATGCATATAACATTACCAAGTGTAGTCGGTCAATATCAGAAACACTTTCATTGTTTAGAAGATTTGTCACTGCCTGCAAAAATATATGAAGAAGGGAGGTCAAGCTTTGACAATTGCACCACATATTTCTGAATGTAGCATCAGATTGCCATTAGATCTTATCAGCTAATATTTTTGTGAAATCAGATATCACTAATTACAATGGGGATAAATATAAGGCGTTTTAAAAATTACAAGGCAGGTGGCAAACAATATCAACTGATAAAAAAGTCCTAGAGACTAAAATGTACTTTAAGAAGTAACATGGAATGCTAGTTTAACAGAATCATGTATCTCTTTTGACACCAATCAAGCTTGAAAATTCATATTCCTATTTCTAATTTACCATATAACTTATAATTAACAATAATTTCACTAACATTAATTTCATAATAATAATGCAACAACCCTTCAAACACCTAATTGGTGTAAAAAAAATGTAATGCTGTACTCCATTAGGAACCTGATCCCCACTCTTGCATTAAAAAGCAAAGCCACGAACATTTCTGGGTTCTGATTGCTACACAGACCCCAATATTTCTACCTGTCTTCCAATTCTCACTGGAACATCTGGGCTTGGCTAATTTTTCTTTTTTCTTCCGCTCCATATTCATTTTGAACACATGTTACTACTATCTCCAACAAAAGCATCAATCTATAACAAAATCTTAAGGTACCTGAACAGTAATTCCCTAATTGTTTTTTTCATGCAGTTTGTTTAAATGCATCAGGACCATCATATATTGTTGATTTTAGCTTAAATTCATGCTCAGATCGAGCAAGAAAATAAGGAAAACCTGGAATATGTCAGAATACAAGCAATACCTCAAATGCAGCCACTTGCCCACCATTGCAAGCCAAATCCTGTTCCCTTTCTGAAATTAACATCAGCCTTCGCTCTCCAACTATCTTGCTCATTTCTGTGACCAATGTCACATGCTTTGAAACATTGCCGTGCATTTTTCTGTACTCAGGGTAACTGTCAACAAACTTGGCCATGTCTTCTGCAGTAATTCAAAATATTTTCTGTTTAAATTGAAAATCCTAGATGCGGCCATAGAGATTAATTAAATTATCAAACATATGGATGTTCAATCTTGCCAAATACAAACCTATTGTTTGGATATTTTGGTTACTTTTTGCAACTTGCTGAAAATCATCCACCATCCTCTTGATGCTCATTCCAATATCTCCAAAGTTCTCATACATATTAGCTTTGAAGAAGGCATCTTGCTCTGATGACAATACAACCTCCTAAAAGCAACGGGGCACAAATTTAAGACTTATGCAACTTTTTGAAATTTTATAAATTTACAGCAAGGGAAAAAAAGCAACTCAACCTGCTGGTCTTTGGGTAATTTTCCAGTACTACTCAAATCCACTTTGTTATCATGAATACCTATCAATTCATGAACCATAGCCTACAAAATAAATGAACATAATCAAAGAGCTGCCCAACTGTTACTTGGAAATAATTCACAAGGCATGCTTGACATTTGAAAAGCACAGAAATCACATATCATAGTCACAACTTGAACCTGATATGTCCATTGGTTTAATAATGGGGTAACAGGGTCATCCCTTCGATCAACTATAAGCAACAAAGGAGAAATCTCTGTACGTCTGAAATCAAAAAGGCCACTTTCCTGCTGGTACATCAGCTTCTGCATTCCCCAAAAGTTATTAACCAAAAAAATCATTTTTTCTATGACACTGGTCTTCAAAGAACAAATAAAGGGCTTGCTGTCGACAATGTATAGTAAAATCAGACACTTCTTTAATACATATAGGTATTGCAACACATGGAGTAACCTATGCACATGTAGTGCACATATCTTAACCTGAATGTAAGAAATGAAAGTGGAAAATAAAAAGGTTAAACTGTGACTCAACATAGGAGAGTTGTTTCCAGAGAAATGTTTAGTTGCAAGGTATGTTACTCTAGTTTCATCAGTTCAAAGTATCACTCACTGATGTTTCCTGTGCTATCCTTTTTGCAATATCAGAGGTCCTTTGATATCGAATAACAGGTCTTCGTTTCAATGCCAAAAAGACCGTTGATATGCCATCAACAATTCTATCACAGAACTGTTGCAAACCAGGAGGATCTACAACCGCTGGAAGCATATACATGTGATTTGAAGGGATGTTCAAAGTGAAATGATAAGGATCAATTGCAACAAAGTCTGCATAATACTCCTGCATAATCAATAGAAGGAAAATGTATCTAAAGCATCTGAAATGACTGAGCAAGAAGGTGGATATGGAACAGATTGCTGGCAAATACAATCACATATTGACAATTCACAAAACATATATAAAGTAAAGCCAGCTAGTTCACATGTCAAAAGAGTAGCACAATAAACATATCTGTCATTCAACCTACCACAAGAAACAATATTTGATCCAACACATTGAGTTTGGCATAATTTTGTTTATCCTTTAGTGTCAATGCAACATTCCAACAGCTTTTCGTTGGTAGTCTCACATCAGGTCCTTAACATCAATTAACACATTAAAGCTCAAAGGCAATTCTCATTTGATCTTAATCACATCAAGTAACCACAACTTCCTGTTGGAGGAAGTTTCCCAATCATTGCAAATAGACCACAACTCATAGTTAAAAAGGTCTTTTTTTCTATTTCCTCTGTTAGAGGCTCAAAATTCTCTAAATCTAATGAATTACAGTAATAATGTTTGACAACACCCACAATGCCACACCATGAGCACTCACATTACTTCTCTTCTCATTCACCAAGTAGAAGACGACCATTTTAATCAGATAAGTAAGGAGCATCTTATCTCCAATAGACAAGATATATGCAACTATATGCCAACATCAGACCATTAGTACAATGACCTAATTTTTTCTACATTGCTCTGGACAGGTTCTAAAGCAGAAGGACGTTAACCAATTCTACAGCGATGAAAGCAAAACCCTATGAAACATGACCTACTCAAGACCCTTCTTCTCAGCATTTTAGAATGAAATGACCGAAATCCGGGCAGTTGTGCTAGGCAACTTGAGAATTTCATCAGTTATACAATTCCACCAGGTGATACTTAATATGATTTTCTTGCAAGACAGTTGATCCAGTCACGTCAGACATTCAATTCACATGTGCATTATACTCTACATTTACTACAAGAAAACATGATATGTTATAAATGAGTTCATAGATAAAAGATCAAGAAAAATGATGTACCTGAACTTGCTGCACAACTTCCTGTTCGTCTGAATCAGCTAATATATGAATCTGAGTATCCTTCAACATGTTGGAGAAAACTGCAAATACATCACGATCAAATAAAAAACTTAAATGATAAAAAAAATTATTACTGAACCTCCAAAACCCTTTGATAAGAACTTACATAAATGACTCTCTCCGAATCTAGGATTAGCCAGCTGACGCCGCAAATGCTGAATATTCTCCAATGTTGGGCGAAGGAAGTATACTGCTTTAAGATGCGACATTGATTCTTTCGACTTCGATATAGAATCTACCAATTCTACCAAAAATACCTCCTTTTGTAGTAATTCTGATTGTGAATACACAACACTTACAATACTAACCTGAAACACATTATTAACATAACTCACATTTCTCATCTTCTTTAGCTTAATACGAGCTAGGGTTTTCGATCCTAAAAAAATTGTTCTGTTTTTTTTTGTGCCTAACAATTGCTTTGATTAACGAGAAATCAGCTGTAATTATACAGATTTTGAGTGGATTAAACGAAATGATGGGGGAAATAAAGATATAATTCAGTGATTAAGTGAGAAAAAGAAATTACCGTTTGGGAATCGAGAATGAGAACCTTCATACCGGAGATGTCCTGCAACATCCGGTTTACGTAATCACGTGCAGCGGATACTAGCACCATTTTTTTGGTGAACGGCGAAGATTGACCGTCGAGATCTACTAGTGATGGAGATGGTGGAAATTGACGAGAGAATTTGGTGTGATTTTACTCAGATCCGCGTAGAATTGTAAAACGCACCGTTTTTTTCGTATTATATATGACAATCGCGGCCTTTCATTTCACGTAGCTGCTGCGATCTATGATTCTCTTGAATTTTGGATACATGGCTTAAAAAATATTTTGATTTGTCTGATTTTAAGAATTGTTTTTAAAAAATAAAAAAATATATTATTTTAATATATTTTTTAATAAAAAATATTTTAAAAATTATTATTATTATCCTTTCAAACATTTTCTCCTTTCCGATAAAGTGTTTAGTTTTTCTTTACAAAAAAACGTAGTTTGATTACATTTTAGATATTTTTAAATAATTTTAATATGTTTTTCTAAAAATAAAAAAATATTATTTTAATATATTTTTAATTAAAAAATATTATTTTAAAAAGGTTAAAACATATAGGAAAATCACTATATATCTTTATTTATTATAGATTGTAATAGTAAAATAACAATTTTTTCCTTAAAAAACTCTGGAATGCTACTTTTTTAGGGGAAAATTGTTAGTTCTTTTGGTTCATTTGTTATTTGAAAATTATCCAGCGGTGTCTTTGTTTTTTTATTATGTTTTTGCATACTAAAATAACTTTGCTATCCTTTAAAACAAAAAATCATTTAACTATCGACAATGGTCTTTTCAAGCACTTCACTCTTTTGGCTACAATATAATTACTCTTGGATTCAAATTCTCAAAAGCTGAGGGGCTAATTGATAATTGCATGATGGATTTTTTGTAATAATATTTGGGTCTCAAGTGTGGAGTTGTATTTCAAGATAAAAATGTAAAAAGTTGTTGATGTGTGTATTGAACTTGTCAATGTGTCAGCTGCTCTGTTACCTTTAAACAGTGTGTGTAACTGACTCTGATGGTAGAAAACTTGATTTTTTTGTGTCATTTAATTGGTCTCGATCTTCTATTCCTCTCTATATAACACGTGTAATCATCGGATCTCCGATATGTCGTGGACATCATTTTTTTTTTCTTTTTCCTTTCTTTTCTCTTCCCACCAGGAAATTCATGCCTAGCCCTCCACAATTTTGATAAGCCCTTCAAGTTATTTTTCTTTTGATTTTGTCCCTTATTTTTTTATTTCTATTTGTTTTATTTTTATTCATTTCTCATTTTTTTTTGTTTTCAATTGCATTCTTTGTTAATTTTTTTATCTAACAGATTTGGTGCAAAGTCTTTAATTTCTTTTTCTATTTAAGATATTTTTTATTTTATTTTATTTTTCAACTTCACCCCTTCATTTTTTTCTCCTTTCATATTTGATGCTCATTCTTTTCTTTTCTTTTTTGGCTTTGGTTAATTATTTTATTTGAGTTTTTTTTTTCAATTTCATCATCTAGCATTCAATTAGTTGATAGTTGAAATTCTTAATTAAACCCGGGCTTTTAATTTCATGGGTTGTGAATTTAGAATATTAACTAAAGTTTAGAAGATCCGTTTGAATCAATAATATGGTTTGAAATAGTCAAATTATTCGTTTTTCTTACCGTAACTTTCATACTCAAATCGCTTCAATTATTGTGAATTAGACATTTTTTAATTGGACAAGGTTATTGCTATTTTTTTTATTCTTTTTTGCAAAGTTAAATTACTATAAAGCCCATATAAGCAAAACATCACATAATTTGAGTCTAAGGTCTTTATTTTTCTAATTAACTTTTAAAGCTTGAATATAATGGTTTAATCGTCAACTTTGGGTCAATTTGATCTTTTATTCAATGTTGATAATAATTTTAAAAAATAGTGTTTTATTTTTTCCCTATTTCATGCATCGAAGTTGAATTAGTTGGGAAATAGACTTCATGAATGATTTTTTTTTCCTGCTTTGTTCAGGGTTATCACATTCTCTAATAAACATCTATTTTAGGATTGATGCTTGGAATTGTGAACATCTAAATTTTATCATATAATTAAATAAAAATTATTTTTTAGAAAAAGTTATGAAGCTTAACTAAGTTTATGAATTAATTCGCATGACCAGAGTCATCTAATATGTCATCATCTTAATAGTTTTTTTAAAACAATCTTGTTTTTATTTTTTAAAGTAGATCCATGCTTTTATGTTAACTCTTATAAGATTTAATTAGAAACTTATGTTAGGCAAAGATACAAGATAAAAGATTTTAAAATTTGTTTTTTCACCCAAATTTTATCACAGGGTCTCTTTGGGATTGTGGTAACGGCTGCAATTCAAAGTATTTTTTACTTAGAAATACATCAAAATGATGTTTTATTTTTATTTTTTAAAAATTATTCATGAGATTAGCACATCAAAATAATTTAAAAATATATAAAAAATAATTTTTAACAAGAAATTAAAATTTGAAAGAACATGATTTCAACCATGTTCGTAAACCAACTATACACCCCAGCTTGAGTGAACAACAAGTTATTGCGGTATGGTTTTTTTAATTGAATGGGGCTAAAGGTGTTTGGGTCTGCTGCTGCGGCTGTGGTTGGAATCAAAAGTTGTTTAAAATGTTTAATTAATACTAACAATACTTTTTTTTTCATGTGGATTCCACTCCAAAACTGAGGCTTGACCTCAGTTTTTGAAAAGTAATGTACAATTGCTTTTAGTTGCCGTGTTTTCCTCTCTCTCACCGACTCTGTATAATTTTAATTAACATTGCAAAACTTTCCCGTTGGAGAACCCGTTCCCAAATTGTTGCCATCGATCTGGACTCCTATTTTTCTTATTTCTTTGGCCTCGATGACGATTTTGTTGAACACCTTATCCTCATCCAAGATCCTTTCCAAACAATTCAAGTAGTCTGAGTTCACCATGCGCAATGGGTCCTTTAATTCCATTGGATCCTTTCCAAAAGTTTCCTACAGTTTTTCTTTAGGGCGTCGATCTGTTAAGGAGGCAAACATCTTTTTTTGCCTATTATCCAGTAGCCATCTTTTAATCAACAGTAGTTATGCTCTATCCTCCAAGTTCTAGGACAACTGCTGTGAGATGCCTTGTTGCACTGGTAATTACATCATAATCTTGTGTTGTTCTTAGGCCGAGGGAGAAAGAAAACGAAGAAGAAGCAAATAGGGAACTGAAGGGAAGAGACGATTTGGTGCTCTATGTGGTGGCGACTAGTTCTGGGAATTTACAGATTTTTATCTGTGATTGAAAACGATGCCCTTTAAAAAAAATTGGATCTCATCCTGTTTTTTTGAGTCGCCCAAGTTTAACTGAGAAAACTTCTTAAGAAGTTTTTAATTAACTTGAACCGGTTTGGATTTTGGGTTGGTAGCTAAATATTGTTAAAAACAAGTATAAATACAAATTAAACATGCTTGGTTTTCATTGGTCGGTGAAAATTCAGACAAAACATATATTGCTTATGCTATTATAATTTATTTGTATAAAGCTTTTTTATTCGGTGGTTAGATTTAGAGGTAATTTTTGTTAGAGATAAAAACATATATATGCTTATTTAAAAATAAATAAATATGTGGATGTTTAGTTACATCAATGGCATTACATAACTATACTAGAAGACAATAGCAAGATGATGAGATTTTTTCAGAGTACGATTGTAATTTCAATTTCATTCCAAATGACTTTTTACTTGATATTGTACCTCACTCAGCTGTTCAAGAATCGCAGAGGCCTTCACGTATGGATTTTATATGCGATGAAATTGCGAATAGTTTTCCATATATATATATATATATATTTATGTATGTTCTTTTAGGTAATTTTACAATCACACCTTATATAAAAAGCATATTAACCAAACACAAAAAATATTTTTTTTAATTATAATTTTAACCGTAATTTTAACTAAATACATCAAAATTTAAAACGAATCTCACAAAAAAAAAAACTTTTTATTAAACTATTTTTATTAAATAATAATTACAAAAATAATCATATTACCCAATGGACCCTTGAATAGGCCGTCTGAAAAATGTATCACGGGTTCTTCTAGAGTTCATTTGAAAGGTGTTTTGGATTTTTTTTCTTGTATGATATAATGATTGTACGATTTTTTTTTCTACTTAAAAAAATTCCAAAAAATATTGTGTTGGTGAATATCAAATCACACATCATTTTTTACCGGAAAATTCATGAGAAAATAACTATGCACTTTATCGATGCTCCATGCCATCATGAATCGGATGGGGCTACAAACCATCAATAATCAATTTTGATGATTGATCGATTAATGAGCTTAATAAGCTTTCATAATAGATTAACAATTTGTATCAAATTAATTATATATTTGGGATAAAAGTGTGATTGAGGTGTGGTTTTTTTTTTACACCAAAAGCAAGAAAGCCTTTTGGTGGTAATTCTTTGTGCATTTTATATATTAAAAAAAAATCATTTTTATAGTTTTGAAACCCGGTTTGACAGGTCGACCAGGGACCCGGCCAACCTGGAGTTGGAACCGGGCCGAATTGAAAAAAAACAGGGGAAAGAAAAACCCGGTGTGACCCAGTCAAAAACCTGGTTGCAACTCGTTAATTTTTTTTTTAAAACGATGGCATTTTGATTTTAAAAAAAACTGACTTAGGTGACCCGATCAAAACCTGGAACCTGGAACCCGGGTCTTGGACCAGGTCGGCCACCAGACCAGGTCTAAAAACTCTAATCATTTCTCATCGTATCTATATTTTAAACACCATCTAAAAGTATTATTTTGATATTTATATTGATAAAATCAACTGACCCGGTTAAAACTCAGAACCCGAATCTTGAAACAGGCCAATCACCAAACCGCGTCTAAAAACTCTAATCATTTCTCATCGTATCTTTATTTGAAACACCATCTAAAAGTATTATGTTATATTTATATTTATAAAATTGACTTTGAGTTTGTATTCAATAGATATCGTTATTTTAGTTTTAGTAATGTTGGGATTTTATGCTCATTTCATCATTCCCTTTAATCTTGTTTTGTTAGATAATTATCCTCCTCATCATGTTTTTTTTTTTTTCACTCCATTAGTTGTGTTTTCTTTTTCTCGCTCATTATTCTTCAACAATTAAGTTTTAAATTATTTAATCTGATTGGTAAATATGTACAATCCTTAAATTATTCATTAGTTTCTAATATTTAGGGACGTCAATAAAAAAAAAGTTTTCTGTAAAATTCATCAGTCCAATCAAAACACGAAAAGTAGTTGGAAAGTATCATTATTTTTTAATTCTAAAAACAATGGTTCACCAACTAAAAAGTTGGTAAGCGAGAATTTATCATTAAAAAAGAGAGGAAGAATAGCACCGTTCATTGGTTTATTAAAAAAAAAAAAAAACTCAGCTACACAATGCACTCACAAAATACACGCAGTATCTGTGTGGGGCAATAACTATAAGAATTAATGCAAAATTGCAAAAATATTACGATTACAATTATAAATAAACTAAAACAAAATATTCCACTATTAAGTACAAGTTTACCCCGATATTTTCACGCATAAATTTATATTTTAATTCATTCAAGGTTTTACATCAATTATTTTCACTACTAATCACAATGTTTCTAATTCAATAAGCTAGAACCAATGATCAAGTTGATTTGGTACTAGATATTTTTTATGCGGTAATCCTTAAAGCAATTCTTTTAACATCATTTTGTAAATTATATTAGGACTCCCTAAAATTTTATAAGATTATTTTTAGCCTTTCTGTTGTACAACATTGGTACCAGGGATTGAAATATATACCACCTTTTGATTCTTAGTTTTTTTATGAAATATAACAAAGATAATATTATATGCTTATTTGAATTAATTTAAGTGATTAATCCTTTCCTTGTGAGTGTTAAAACTACACACTTTCCTTTTATGTGGAGGGTAGACATGTTATACCATTTATTATTCACAATACATCTATTATACTTTTAAAGTCTGTCTAATAATATGCGACATGTATCCATTAACATTATGTCACACCAATTTTTTTTTCTTCTCGTGAAAAATGATGCAACACATCATTTATCCATGATTATCTCGATATCTTTATTCATCCAAGTCAACTTGTAAGGTTTAAAATGTTTTTTTTTGTTTTTATCTTGGGCTAGAGTTTCTTCACTACCTTCATGAACACCATATTTTCAAAGCATTCATTGTCAATCATTAGGTTACATATCTTGTTTGTAATGGTATAGACTAAATGAAAAATGCTGATATGCTACCAATCTTCACCTTAAATCAACCTTGAAAGTTAATAAACTCTTTTGGATGACCAAATTATCACCACCATATTCATGCAAAATCTCCCTATAATTATCAAAATCATTATAAATAGGATCAACTGCCTCATCATACTCTTCTATCAATAAATTCTTTCTTAAATAACCTTATGCTTATAACATTTATTAGCTCGATGCCCCTCCTCACTATATTTATAACAAGTTCTAAAAATATATCCAAAATAAGAACCATAACCTATCATTTGTAGAGTTTTTTGAGGGGTCAGTTTGGGCTAAAGAATGGTCCTTCACTGATTATTACTATGTCATTCTATGATATTTTGGTCAGCCCAAATACTTCAGCAAGCTACCCTAGCAACTTACTATTTCTTTACCATTAGAGTGCTTTAATAGGCTTCTAACACTACTAATAAAGATTGCAAATACAACATGTCTTGAATGAATTGTCATAAACCACTCGAGTATCTAGCCACCAGCTTCTCCTTTCATTTCAAATAGGTCATTCTTTGCCATTAGATTATAAAATTTATTAATGTAATCATCAACAAAACTTCCCCTGCCTTAGTATGTGGAGTTTCTGGTATAAATTTTGGTCATATCCAAAATGAAAGAAGTGTTCCTTCATTATCCTTTTCATTTTCCTTAAATCATTGATCCTTGATTTACCATGCTTTTCATGTGACCTCCTTAATTGCTCTTACCAGGTAGAAGCTCGACTTTTTAATTTGATGATGATTAGATTTACTCTTATTTGCTATAGGACTTGATTATACTAAAAAACCCTTTCTACTTTATTCAACCAATCAATAAACTCTTCTGCCTGTAAGGTTCTTGTAAAGTTAAGGAGCTTTAACCAAAACCTTGTATCTCAACAATATTCTTCCCAATCAAGAGGTTGTCTCTCTTGCTCTCATCTTTAGAAAGTGTTCTCAATACTGGCCATGGATTCATGGTCACCCTCCACACATTCCCCTTGGGTTCTTGCCTTTACCAACTGTTGTAATATGCTTTTGCATGTTCTTTGTCACCAACACATGGACATCTCTTTCTCAAGAGGAAACCTCTTTATCTAATCATGCTTATGCACGTCCTATTCCACGACCTCTTTCAACTATAAACGTTACAACATTTTAATAAATTTAAGCATGATCTAATGATTGTATATAAAATTATGGATTTTTATGTCAAATTATTGATATAGCATGAACATGTCTCTTCTTAAGCTTAACTCAATGTAACTAGTTCATAAATGAGTCTACCAAGATTTTTGCATGATCCAATAAAAACAAATTCATAACTGACTTTTTAGAATTATCAAACTATTATAACCCTCCTATCTCAACAACAAAAGGAAAGTTTTGGCTAAAAAGATAAAATATTTCTTTCTCAATTTAAATCATTTGAATTATTATGAATTCTTATTTTAATTATTATAAAATTTTATTATAAAAATCATGATATTGACAAAAAGATCTATCGCTTTGTGAAATAAAAATAAAAATAAAAATAAAAATTTATAAAAAAATAGAGAAAAATTTGATTGAATTTTTTTAATTTAAAATTTAAATCATTGAATTTTTTAAAATATTTTTTTTATTTAAAAATTAAATAAAAACTAGTTTTGATAATAGCTCTTTGGACATCATCGAGGATAGAAATAAAAAAAAAAACCCTAGTAAAATAGGAATGAGAAAGATAGGTAAACTAGGAAACGAAAGAAAAAACCTCGCCCCATTTCCATCGAGAAAGGGATTCTTACATTGACTTTGACTCGTCCTGTCTCACTCTCTTCACAAGACTGGGAGAGACCATCTCCCTCGCAATAATACACTGAGCACCAGCATGGATCAATAGTCGCTGTGTGGTGTAGCCACTTAAACTAACCATTGAACATAATTAATACAATCTCCAATTACAGTCAATACCCACACTGACAGCTGTTTCCTGAAACGAATCCGTGTTTTCCTAATAGAGAGTCTTTAATTTTTCCTTGTTAATGTCTTTTTAGTGAGATAGATTGTGACTGCCTCCCTGTAACGGAAGCGGAAGAAGATAAGATGAGAGGAGTCGGAGTGACCTCCCCTAGTTCTAGTTCTGCAGAGCCCAGACACCGACCCTCTGCTTTTAAGTCAGTCTCTCTCTCTCGTTCTACTTCTCTTTTTTAATCACTCGCTGTCTCTATAATCTGATTGATCGGTGGTTTCACCTAATAACAAATCAGCTTATTGATTACTGATTAAGCATGTTTTACACTAGTTAGCATTCCATTTGTTTCACTATCAACTACCGCTGAGATCTACTTGTTTATGGTATGATATGCTTTTGTTTTTGTATTTTTTTTCCCTTTTTCTTTGGTGATTTATTCCTGGTCTTTGCATGCTTTGTCGAATTGGGTTTTCAATGTTGGCTTGGTATTGATTGTGACCCATATAGTGGAAGCAGAGGAGAGGATTTGGGCTGGTAATGTTCTACTTGCTTGCGTCTTTGACACCATTCTATTATCATTTTTTGGATGGTGGTCTCACCTTTTTATTATCTGAAATGCCAATGTTCGAAAATAACATCGAAAAATGTTTAAGATCCTAGTAGTTGATAGTTCCTTCCATTGGGTTGCTAACTACCGAATGTGTTTTTCTTCTTTTTTATTTGTTTGTCCTGCTAGGATCATCTTTATCCTTTTCCGATTTGTCTGCAATGTTGTGAACCTTTTTTTTTTCTTTGTGTATGTGTCTGGATTTATTATATAATTATGTACTTGGACCAATGTTCTTGTGAATGCTTTCTTGGTACAGTGAAGATGCAAGCAGAAGGAGGTTCTTAAGAGGTAGGGATCTTAGAGATGTTGAGAAGGCCTTCCAGGTTCCCATCCAATATAAGAATTTGAACTGCAAAATATCTACACTGAAAGTCGTGCTCTTAATAATTGCTTTTGGAACCTTGGTGACATTCTATCATTCTCCAGTAGTTTATATTGCAGACCAGCCATCCACTTCTGGATCTCGGTATGTTTATAGTCTACTTTTAATTATGTATCAGGTCTTATTTTTCTCTTAAGATTGTTTCATTTCTAGTTTTTAGTTTAGTTCCCAGCATAGAACTTCCAAATCAAACCTTCCTCTTTTTTCTGTTTGGTATTTTGTTAGTTTCTCATCCTGAACTTGTCCTTGTTTCAAGTGGATAAGTAGCATGACAGGTTAGAGATGTTCTCAGAGTTAAAAAAATGCACAGACACACTCGGCTATCCTTTTTAAAAAGTTTGAAAGCCTCTTTAAACTTTGCTAAAAGGCACAGGCCCATGATTGTTTTTCTTTGCAATATCCTGAAGGAGAGTTTTAATGTATGCAGGCCAAGTTTTGTTGATCGATGGACAAGAGATGGTGCTGCCGTGGATCCACGATATATCTCTAATTTAGACGTTAACTGGGACCAGATTTCCGATATTATTGTCAAACTAGATGACAGCAATGAGTATCAGGGAATTGGCTTGTTAAACTTCAATGAAAGTGAGATTAATAATTGGAAGCTGATGTTACTGGATGTTGAGCACGTTGTTCTGCATCTAGAGCATGCAGCGGAAGATGTAACTTGGGAATCCCTTTACCCTGAATGGATAGATGAAGAGGAAGAATTTGAGGTTCCCACTTGTCCTGTTCTGCCCAAACTTAAAGTTCCTGGCAAGCCACGCATTGATATAATTGCCGTGAAGCTTCCATGCAACAAGTCAGGGAAATGGTCAAGAGATGTGGCTCGTTTGCACTTGCAGCTTGCGGCTGCAAATCTTGCTGCTTCTGCTAAAAGTTATCATCCTGTGCGCGTGCTTTTGGTGACTGACTGCTTCCCTACCCCAAATCTGTTCACTTGCAAGGAGCTTATTTGGCATGAAGGGAATTTATGGATGTATCAACCCAACCTCAATGTGTTGAGAGAAAAGATACAACTCCCAGTAGGGTCATGTGAACTTTCAGTTCCTCTCAAGGCTAAAGGTCAGTCTTTAAGATTTGCATTAGAAAAAATCAATACTGTCTATTTCTTTTATTTCATGTTAGCTAGTGGGGCTTTGGAAAGCAGCTTGTCTAATTTCTCTTCTTTATCTCTGTAGCCCACAAAAATCTTTTAAGTTATGGTGAAAACTGGCCCTGGTTGAGTTAGTTAAATTTTTGGTCAACTGCTATACCCATTCATATCTGTCTGTTTATATTCAAGTACAGGGAAACCGGTGCATCGAAACTTAAAAATAAATGAAAAAATACGACTTAGCATGATGTCTTTAGGGTTTGGATCTGTAAGTTTTACCTGCCAAGGGATCAAGGCAAGGAATTGACTTTTTCTAATTTGTTACCCTAACTATCTGTGTAATTTATGAAAAATATTGCATTGGCTTTCTCACCGCAAAGCTAATGCAAAGTCTTAAATCGAAATTCACTGAATGTTTTTCAACAGAACATTTTTACTCAGAAAGAGCACACCGGGAAGCGTATGCAACGATTCTGCATTCTGCACACTTTTATGTTTGTGGGGCCATTGCTGCAGCTCAGAGTATCCGCATGGCAGGTTCAACACGGGATCTTGTGATACTTGTTGATGAAACAATTACTGACTATCATAGGGAAGGCTTAGCAGCTGCAGGTTGGAAAATCCATACAATCCAAAGAATCAGGAACCCAAAAGCTGAACGAGATGCTTACAATGAATGGAACTACAGTAAATTTCGTCTTTGGCAATTGACAGATTATGACAAGATCATCTTCATTGATGCTGACATGCTCATACTTAGAAATATTGATTTCTTGTTTGAGATGCCAGAAATATCTGCTACAGGAAACAATGCTACCCTGTTCAACTCCGGTGTGATGGTGGTTGAACCATCAAATTGTACATTCCAGCTGTTAATGGATCATATCAATGAGATTGAGTCCTACAATGGCGGGGACCAGGGATATCTAAATGAAATCTTCACGTGGTGGCACCGGATTCCTAAACACATGAACTTCTTGAAACACTTTTGGGAAGGTGACGAGGAGGAGAAGAAACAGATGAAAACTCGACTCTTTGGAGCTGATCCGCCAATCCTTTACGTTCTCCACTATCTGGGCAATAAACCATGGATATGTTTCCGAGATTATGATTGCAACTGGAATGTGGACATTTTGCAGGAGTTTGCTAGTGATATTGCTCACAAAACATGGTGGAAGGTGCATGATGCCATGCCAGAGAACTTGCACAAGTACTGCTTGCTTAGGTCCAAGCAAAAGGCAGCATTAGAGTGGGATCGGAGGCAAGCTGAGAAAGCCAATTACACTGATGGTCATTGGAAGATTAAGATAAAAGACAAACGCTTGGAAACCTGCTATGAGAAATTCTGCTTCTGGGAGAGCATGCTGTGGCACTGGGGTGAAAAGAATTGGACAGATAATGCAACTGTTACTCCATCACCGCCAGCTGTTACAACTACATCTCTCCCCTCTTTGTGATTGGTCAATCCACTATCTCATACTTACAATTTATGTAGATGATACAAAGTTCAATGTATTGACATAAAGTGATTTTATGAGAAATTGTAGTGACAAATTGAGAGTCAAGTGGTGTTTCTATAAGGCATCTTTATTTGCTTGAGTGTCTCGTAATGAGGTTAATTAATTGTGCATAATGCAGAGACTATTGTTGCTCTCCGAGGCAATCCTCCCAGCTCTTTAATTTCTGCTTCTGTGTTAATGCATAAATAAAACTTTTATAAAAATATTTTCCAGCTGCAAAAACAATGAGCTAAACATATGTAACGACGTCGTTTGCAAAAGACGACATTTCTTCACTCTTTAAAAAGCAACAAGCAGAAGTTTTGCCGCTGGACAGCATCAAAATCTGTACCAAACATGAATAATTCTTCCAGAGGTCCAGGGAGGGAATTCTTTCAGTAAACAATTATCATATCTTTATTCTCTCCTTTCGCTTCAAGTGGTTCTGTTTTGCAGAGTCATGTTGGACTCATCCCTCCTCATTCAATGCTTCGCAAATTCTTCTTCTTGAAAACCTCACCCTCCTCAAACCTACACTCCTTCCATCACCAACTCACATTCTCAGCGATTCCAAACGGGTCAAATCACCCCTCTCATACCCTTAAACCTCGGATATACACACATATCTTGCAGAACTGTCTGCAAAAAAGCAAGCAAGTTAAAACCCACAGCCTGTTTGATGAAATACCTCAAAGATTATCTCAATTTTCAACCACCAATAAAATTATCCATGCCCAGAGCCTCAAACTTGGTTTCTGGTCAGAAGGGGTTCTAGGCAATGTAATCGTTGACCTTTATGCCAGGTGTGCTGATGTGGACTACGCGGAGAGGGCATTCAAACAGCTTGAAGATAAAGATATATGGGCCTGGAACTCAATTCTATCCATGCATTCAAAACAGGGATTTCCACAAATGGTTGTTAAGTATTTTGGGTTGTTGTGGAATTCTGGTGTGTGGCCAAATGAGTTCACATTTGCTATTGTTTTATCATCTTGTGCAAGATTGGAGATGGTAAAGTGTGGTAGGCAAGTTCATTGTAATGTTGTTAAGATGGGGTTTGAGTCAATTTCTTATTGTGAGGGTGCTTTAATTGGTATGTATGCCAAATGTAATTTTTTAACTGATGCTCGAAGCATATTTGATGGAGCAGTAGAAGTGGATAAAGTTTCTTGGACTTCGTTGATTGGTGGGTATATTAAAGTTGGTCTGCCTGAGGAGGCAGTGAAAGTGTTCCAGGAGATGGAGAAAGTTGGACAGGAACCAGACCAGGTAGCATTTGTGACTGTCATAAATGCATATGTTGATTTAGGAAGGCTAGACAATGCATCTGATTTGTTTTCCAGGATGCCTAACCGGAATGTTGTGGCTTGGAATTTGATGATTTCAGGTCATGCCAAAGGAGGTTATGGGGTGGAAGCGATTGAGTTTTTCCAAAATATGAGGAAAGCTGGTATTAAATCCACGAGATCCACGTTGGGAAGTGTATTGAGTGCTATTGCAAGTTTAGTGGCTCTTGACTTTGGCTTGCTAGTTCATGCTGAGGCACTTAAACAGGGGTTACACTCAAATGTTTATGTTGGAAGTTCACTGGTTAGTATGTATGCTAAGTGTGGGAAGATGGAAGCAGCAAAGAAAGTTTTTGATACTTTAAATGAGCAAAACGTAGTGTTGTGGAATGCAATGCTTGGAGGATATGCGCAGAATGGGTATGCCAATGAAGTCATGGAATTGTTTTTTAATATGAAGAGCTGTGGTTTTTACCCGGATGATTTTACCTATAGCAGCATTCTGAGTGCCTGTGCTTGCTTAAAATATTTAGATTTGGGCCGTCAATTGCATTCAGTTATTATCAAGAACAAATTTGCATCCAACTTGTTTGTTGGAAATGCTTTGGTAGATATGTATGCTAAATCTGGTGCTCTTGAGGATGCAAGGCAACAATTTGAGCTAATAAGAAATAGAGACAATGTTTCTTGGAATGTAATTATTGTTGGATATGTGCAGGAAGAAGATGAAGTTGAGGCATTCCATTTGTTTCGAAGAATGAATTTGCTTGGGATTCTACCTGATGAAGTGTCTCTGGCCAGTATATTGAGTGCCTGTGCAAGCATTAGAGGTCTTGAGCAAGGGAAACAGGTGCATTGTCTTTCAGTCAAAACTGGTCAAGAAACAAAGCTTTACAGTGGAAGTTCCCTCATTGACATGTATGCCAAGTGTGGGGCTATTGATTCTGCACACAAAATTCTTGCTTGCATGCCCGAGCGAAGTGTGGTCTCCATGAATGCACTGATTGCAGGATATGCTCAAATTAATTTGGAACAGGCAGTAAATCTGTTTCGAGATATGCTAGTTGAAGGAATAAACTCCACTGAAATAACATTTGCAAGCCTTTTAGATGCATGTCATGAGCAACAGAAGTTGAATCTAGGATGGCAAATCCACTGTCTTATTTTAAAGATGGGCCTTCAGCTTGATGATGAATTCTTGGGTGTCTCTCTCTTAGGCATGTACATGAACTCCCTGAGAACAACAGATGCAAGTGTTCTCTTCTCAGAGTTTTCAAATCCAAAGAGTGCTGTAGTGTGGACTGCTATGATTTCAGGACTTAGTCAAAATGATTACAGTGTGGGGGCTTTACAACTCTATAAAGAAATGCGCAGCTGCAGTGTGTTACCTGACCAAGCTACATTTGTTAGTGCCCTCAGAGCATGTGCTGTCGTATCTTCTATAAAAGATGGTAGAGAGACTCATTCTCTGATTTTCCATACCGGATTTGACTCAGATGAGTTGACAAGTAGTGCCCTTGTAGATATGTATGCCAAATGTGGGGATGTGAAGAGCTCCATGCAAGTTTTTAAGGAAATGAGCAGAAAAAAAGACGTTATTTCTTGGAACTCGATGATAGTTGGATTTGCTAAAAATGGGTATGCAGAAGATGCACTAAGAGTCTTCGATGAGATGAAACAATCACATGTTACACCAGATGATGTCACTTTTCTTGGTGTCCTCACTGCGTGTAGTCATTCAGGGAGGGTATCCGAAGGGCGTCTGATTTTTGACATGATGGTTAACTTATATGGGATGCAGCCTAGAGCAGATCATTGTGCCTGCATGGTTGATCTTCTAGGCAGATGGGGTTCTCTAAAAGAAGCTGAAGAGTTCATTAACAAACTTAATTTTGAACCTGATGCTAAGGTTTGGGCTACAATGCTTGGGGCCTGCAGAATACATGGAGATGACATCAGGGGCCAACAAGCTGCTGAAAAACTCATTGAGCTTGAACCACAAAACTCTTCACCCTATGTACTGCTTTCTAACATTTATGCCGCATCAGGAAACTGGGATGAGGTCAATACTTTGAGGAGGGAAATGAGAGAAAAAGGAGTGAAGAAGTTGCCTGGGTGTAGCTGGATTGTAGTTGGACAGGAGACGAACATGTTTGTGGCAGGAGACAAATCTCATCATAGTGCATCAGAAATCGATGCAGTTTTGAAAGATTTGACACCCCTGATGAGAGAAAATGATTATGTTGTTCAGCTTGATTTTTTTGGTGATGATGAAGAATGAGAAAGGCCAGTCCTTTTTCACTACCTGTCCACCTGCTTACAAAGAAGAAGAGCAGCTTCTCAATGACTTGAAGATGGTACTATGATTTGTAGAAAGGGACTACCTGAAGCAATTGATTGACATCATAAACAACCAGGTGTAAAACACAATATAACTGACCATAAACATATTTGTTGGTTATGGTCCTGAAAATCATTCAACTTTCTTATCAATTCCAGAATTCAGTTGCTATCATTCGCTTAGCTTTTGGCTCCTTCAGATTGATTTGACTTCTTAATGCACTTCGGCCAACATCGTGACTTTGTTCTGGTTACAACATCATAGCGAGAAGCAAACGGAAGGAGTTTCCTCAGAGAGGGATGTTTGAACTTTGAAATGCCCTTCAGGATCCCAACCCCGAAACTTTTGCTGATAACCATTGCTTCGGAGACTCCAGTGGTTTGATCTGCCCACTTTTAGATCTGGTTAAGCTCTGTGGTTCACTCCTCTTTCTTTCACTTATCACATATCATATGTTGGTTCTCTTTTCAAGCGTTGATTTTTTCTCTGTTCAATACCCACAGGGAGAAGTTTAGTGCCTGCAGGCCAAGTTTTGTTCAACTCATGGATAAAGAAGACCACAAGGAAGCTGCAGTAGATCCACGTTAATTACAGCTCAACTTCAGGCACAGCATGGGACAGATTTCAGACGTTATTACAAACTACTAGATGACGGTAGAGAGTATCAGGCAGTATCTTTGAAAGTCATTAGTTTCTGTAACTTCTACAAGCTTTTCACGTTGCTTTGTCTCAGGACAAACTCCCAAGTAATATCATCAATCAAGTTTTTTACATAAATTCATCAAAATTCCTCTGTTGAGAAAAATACATTTCAACGACATCGTTCTTATTTATTTGCAATCCTTTTTTCCATAGCACTAGCAATGATGCTTGTCCCTTCCTCCATTGTCCCCTTCAAACCCCCCTAACAGTTTCCCAAACTTGAGCCCGAGGCGAGAATTCAATCATTTTCACTTTCCATTTCCACACTAACCTAAAATGAATTTGATTTCCCCATGGAATTCAATCATTTTCAGGTAATATCATGGGATTGGGTGATTCTGATTAGTGCAATTATTGTCTTATAGCGTCAGCTTGCTTCGTCAATTTTTTTTATTACTACTGTTGGTTTTAGGTCTATTGGTATTATAATTATCAATGTTGTGTTTCTTAGAGTCTTTACTATATTTGTTGTGTTTTTGCTTAGATTTTTATGTTCATATCATTTTTTTTTTGTTTTTTTGATCTGTTATCATTTTCATAACTCATTTTTGTTATTGTTTTTAGTTTTTTTTCTTGATTTTTTGAGACCAAAATTCTGAGGTTGATGCTATAAAGGTTTTTTTTTTTTCGAGATTAGCTGCATAAAAAAATGATAAGGACAGCTCCAAAGATAAAACAAAAAAAAAAGTGAATATATTATCGTAAAAAGCTAGAACTGAATAAAACACAAGTAGAGTGAAATCATATTAAGTTTATATATATGTGAGAGAGTATGTGAGGATTTTTTTTATTAATGACATAAAATTTTGGATTTGATAATTTCTTCCAAACACCGGTCATCCTCTAAGAAAAACAAGAACATCTTCCTTTTTTTATAGAATCGAATATCCTGGGTTCGATCCTTAAGAGTATCAGCCTGTCATCTCCGCGGTGTTTTACCTGCTTACTGGGCTGGCAGGATGTTCAGTAGGCTCTAAGATTAGTTGTGGTGCGCGTAAGCTGGCCCGGACAACCAGGATCATCAAAAAAAAAAAAAACACCTTCCTTTTTTTTTTATAGGCTATGCAACAAGGATTTAAGAGCATGATTATGTCATTAGATAAAATTTAGAATCAAATAGACAGGATCGGATCTATACTTACTAATTTGACACGATCCCAAAGGGTTTCTAATACAAGGAGGCAATAGAAATTAAAGCTCTCATTCATGAAAGCTGACAATAAAAAAACTTATATGGGATTCATTAATACAAAAAGAACGAACAACTTATAATTCTTATTGTAAAACAAATAAACCACTTGATAAATAGAAAGCTTCAGTCCAACGCTAAAAAGATGCAAGACATTGAGATGGTATTAAATCTTTAAAATACTCTGAAGTTTATTCGTTTGAGTTGAATGTTTCAAGGAGTGAAAGTTCCCTAGATTCATATCTTTGGAAAAATAACATTGAATAAAAGGTAATTAACAATGCTGTCAAAGTTGAATAGGTTGACGAATACATAAACGACTCCATGAAAAATAAAAATTGGTGGTTTGCTGGGTTTCAAGTAAATTGATAATAATTAATACTTTTTTTTTTTAGTAATAGGAACTCGATAGTTTTGAAGCACATACAAGATGTACTAATTAATAATCATAGTGGAATAGATCTTTAAATTAATCCAATGGAATAAAACGAAAGTTGTTGGAGAGCTGAGTGAAAATAGTGATTTGGACAAGAAAAGAGAGTACACTTGTGAAGAAAAAAGAGTGTTGTAGATAATAAAGTTTGACTTTCATGAACAATATTAATTAAAATACAATAAAGTTCATAATGATTATTATAATCATTCCATAGTTGATATACAATAACTTCTCTAACCAAATTCGCTTGTTTTTTTTTTAGATATATATAATTATATTCCACGATGGAAATCTTTTTGTAACATAGACATAATCTTTGTCATAGCATACACGAAAGAGCACATAAAGCGAAACAAATCCAATAAATAAAACGTTCCACCATAACATTTATGAGGACCAGAAAATAAAAACATAAAGTTTAATGATCAACATATAAAAACAATGATTGAAAAGAGAAAAAAAGAAATCAATAATGTCATTAATAGGAATATGTGAATTAAGGGTGAATAATATACATCAATAATAAATATACCAGACTACAATAAAATAAAAATAAATTTTAATCATTGAATTGCAAAAAAAAAAAAAAAACCAATTTTTAAATGATATTGAAAACAAAAAAAAACCAATAAAATAAAGATGAACTAAAGTTTTTTTAAATTTTTAATTTTTAAAAATTAATTTTGTTATATTTTTGAATTTTTTTAATATTAAAAATAATTTTTTAAAAATTAAAAAAATATTATTTTAATATATTTTTAAATAAAAAACATTTTAAAAAACAATCTCAATCTTTTACTAAAATCCCCACGTGGCAACCCAAACGGTCGTCCACCTGCTTGTAGAAATGCATGCGATTAACACTTAAAAACTGACAAAATTATCCGAAATCAAAGTACCACTGGCTATGTTTGGTTAAACTAACAACCAATTTTCAAAGCAGAATCTCTGTTTTTTCCCATGGAAACGTGTCTTCTTTACTCACCCCCACAGCTTTACAATCTCCTGACCGCATGAAAACCACTGCACCCCTTGTTTTGTAAACAGCCATTCCGAAAAGACTTTTCTACCCCCACTGACTCTGCCTTCCAAATCCCTCTTTTCCAGTGGCGCTTCGGATCTTTCTCAAGGGTATTACCATGATTTCATCTCAAGAAAGCTTAAATATATATATGTTGCCACAGTTTATGAATGACGGTGTTCCACTTCCTCGCTAATATCAACGCCGCAAGGCCAGCTAGTAGCTGTCACCATGCAAGTCTCACACTTCCTCAGTAGCCACCAACTCTCATGCACTACACGTGGCCAGAAAATGATCCACCACCGCTTCTCACCACCATCTTCCACCGTCAGATTCCGTCCACCATCAGATCGGTCTATAACTGTTGCCGTGGCTGCTCCACCACAGCTACTAAAGCACCAAAAGACACACTCAATGCCATCAGAGAAGATAGAAATATTCAAGTCATTAGATAATTGGGCTACGCAAAATGTCTTACCACTCCTAAAACCTGTAGACCAATGCTGGCAGCCCCAGAACTTCTTGCCTGACCCTTCATTAACATTTTCTGATTTCACTGATCAGGTGAGGGCCCTACGTGATCGGACGGATGGGCTTCCAGATGAGTATTTTGTCGTGTTGGTGGGCGACATGATCACCGAGGATGCTTTGCCTACGTATCAAACCATGATCAACACGCTGGATGGTGTTAGAGATGAGACCGGGGCCAGCCTGAGCCCATGGGCCACTTGGACCCGGGCCTGGACTGCCGAGGAGAATCGGCATGGAGATTTGCTTAGATCTTATTTGTATTTGTCGGGTCGGGTTGACATGCTAATGATTGAGAAGACTGTTCAGTATCTGATCGGATCTGGCATGGTAAGATACCGTACAAATTCCATATATAAGATATTTCTTTTTAGAATGCAATTATAAGGATTTATTAGCAAGTGAATTTTCTTTCTACAAGGAATCCTAATTTATACTTTTTAAATTCTTTTTGCACACTAATGTAGCTTGATTAGTATTCGTGCCCCCTCCCAAACGGTCATATAAAACAATCCAAGGGTGTGTTTGAAAATAAAACAATTCAAGGGTGTGTTTGGAATTTATATTAATAAAGATATTTTTTTATTTAGGAGGATAATGAGTTAACAATGCCTATTTTTAACATGTAGGATCCCGGGACAGAAAACAACCCTTATTTGGGGTTTGTGTACACGTCATTTCAAGAGCGAGCCACCTTTGTCTCACATGGCAACACGGCTCGCTTGGCTAAAGAGGGAGGTGATCCAGTGCTAGCGCGCATCTGTGGTACCATTGCATCAGACGAGAGACGCCACGAGAATGCTTACTCTAAGATCGTTGAAAAGCTCCTTGAGGTGGACCCCACGGGTGCAATGGTGGCTATAGGAGACATGATGCGTAAGAAAATCACGATGCCAGCCCACTTGATGCACGATGGGCAGGACCCACATCTCTTTGAGCACTTCTCATCCGTGGCCCAGCGGCTTGGGGTTTATACGGCTGACGATTATGCGGATATTTTGGAGTTCTTGATTGGACGGTGGAGATTGGAAAAGCTAGAGGGGTTGACGGGCGAGGGAAGACGTGCACAGGATTTTGTGTGCGGGTTAGCCCCCAGGATTAGAAGGCTGCAAGAGCGAGCTGATGAGAAAGCTAAAAAGATGAAGCCACTTAGCGCGAGGTTTAGCTGGATTTTCAATAAGGAGGTCGCCTTGTAAGATTTCATTTCAGTCTTTGGAAAAGAAATGTCGTTTCTCGTTTTTTGTTTCTTTTTATGGGCCTCGGTAACATTTTAGGAGTGTAATAAGTTGGGCTTTTTATCCATAAAATATAGAATGCAATGAAGTTTGAATTTAGTTGAAAAATGCTAGTGCTGAACGTTAAGGTTTTGCATTTTTATTTTTGTTAATGTAGTTGTTCCGCCAGTATATCTTAATTAATTCTATAGATTTTGAAAATAATAATTATGTAAATTTTTAATAATTATTATATTAGTAATTACAAAATTCAAACTTGACTTCACATGAAAAATAAATTTTTTAATTTTAAATTTTTACTACTAGACCACTAATGATATAAGATTTTACATTATCATTATACAATGTAAGTGTAGACTCTTGATTCAATTCTTTTCTAGGGTACTATGAATTTTATTAAGTTAAATTAAATTTTTTATTTTATTATATAATGAAAATATAAAAATTAATTTATAATAATAAAATCAAAAATAAAAAGACTAATAAAAAAAATCATGGGCTGTATTATAAAAAAAGTATAAAGTATGGATGGACCTGAGACAAGTCCACAGGTCAGGTACACTTGCTATGCTAGTTTCTTTTCTTCTTGTAGGGGGCAAAAGACTTTTTAAAAAACAAGAAAACACAGACAACAGATTATTTGTCAAATAACAGAAAGATTGACACTCCCTAGTGTTCAAACCCGCGATTTTCACCTAATTATCGTCATGCATTAATCAATTCAGTTATAGAATAAATGTGTTATCAATCGATTAAAAATAATATATTACTAGTGTTTGATAACATGCCACGGTTGATCTGGGAGAATCATGTCGTTGTACTAGTGTCAAAGTTGGACACAGAGGATGTCTAAAACCTAGGGATAAGTTCACTTGATCTATCAATATAATACAAACTAAATTGTCCGTGGTTCGTACTATACTGTACTGTGAATAAGATTAAATTTATTTTTAAAAATAAAAAAATACAAGTGTTGATAATATTTTTTTAGTAGAAAAATATTTAAATAATGTAATGTAAGGGTAGACTAAAACGACAATATATTGTATTGATTTAGATTACCTATTAATGTAAGGGTAGACTAAAAATAAAACAGAAGGATGAAATTGAAAAAAAATATAATTATTAAAAATTGATCCAAAAAAATAATTTAAGTCAACTTAAGTTAACTCGTCAAACTAAGAACCGGGTTATAAGATCAAGATAACCACATAAAAAGTAAATTGAAACAAATTATGAAGTCTAAATTTCAATTAATTCAATGTTGAATGATGAGATTGAAAAAAAATGAATTAAAAAATACATAAAAAATAACCCTATTCAACTCGGGTTGACTCGCCAAAATCATAACTTGAGTTATGAGATCAAGATAACCTCAAATAAAATAAACTGAAAAAATAATCTAAGTCAATCGGAGTTATCATGTCAAATCCACAACCTAAATAATTAAATTGTGATAACCCTATAAAAAAACAAATAAAAAAAATTATGAAACTTAATTTTTAATTAACACATTGTTGAAGGATGGAATTAGAAGAAAAAAAAATCAATCTAAAAAAACATATTAAAATGATTTGGGTCAACCTGATTTAACTCACAAAACTCGTGACCTAGGCTATAAGACCAATATAACCTCATAAAAAGCAAACCAAAACAAATCAGAAAGTCTAATTTTTAATTAACTTGATATTAAAGAATAAAATTAAAAAAATATTAATTAAAAAAAACTGAATCAATTAGGTTATGACACTAAGACAACCATAGAGAAAGCAAATCACAACAAATCTTAAAGTTTAATCTTCAATAAATCAAATATTAAATGATAAAATTAAAAAAGAAAAAAAACATAAATTAAGAAGAAAAAAACATTACTCCAATAAATAGTGCTTTGTGAGGTGGTCATTGTACAAAAACACTATCTCTTTTAGTTTTTGTTAATAATTAATGCATATTTTTCTATAGCAAGGCGTGATCATAATACGAGGAAAACATGCCCATTTACTGGCCAGTGTGAAATACGTGCTAATAGCTTTTTGATTTCAAAAATTAAAAACAAAACATGAAAAATACCAAAACGCTCCCCACGACCCTCTATTAGAATACCACCAAAGTCAAGGTTTTTTTTTTTTTTTTTGTCTTTTTTAAGGTTAAAAACATTCTTTTAAGTGGAAAAACTTGAAACAATCTTATTTAGCAACTCAATATTTTTTTGATCTTGGAGGAAAAAAGTATTTGTACTGTTACGAAGCTTGTGAAATGTCAAGAAAATCATTAGTCAACAGTTCTAAATTTTGCTAACTCTAGGGGTAAAATAGTATTTTTACCGTGTTATAAAAATTATAAAGACATTTATACTTCTAAACAATCTTTTAATGACCAATGAGCTAGAGAAAAAGACTAGAAAACCCCAGCGTGAAAGCTTAAATTTTCCCCACTCAAGGTAAAATATTAATTTCACTGTAACAATCCATAATATTATGTGTGTAGAATTATAGTGAAAACCCTACATGTTTTAGCTTTTTTTTTCTTTTTTTATTAGTGTGGGGGTTCGGGCTAGCTTGCGTGCACCTCGACTAATCTCATAGGTCCTGAAGTTAATGACCATGTAAGCCTCTAGTGACCTAGAGATTTTTAGAACTCGAACTTGTGATATTTAAAAAATAAATTCAGGACCTGATCAGTTAAGTTACACCTCTTATAATTATATATATCTATTTAAAAAATAAGTGGATGATAAATGGATAAGGGTGAAACTGAACCATGATTGGGTCATCCGACACTTGCTCATAAAATCTAAAATGTTTCTCTGCTTTTACAACGTTGCCAACAGGAAAAGAAATAAGTCGTTTTCCTGTCTAGAAAACTTCAATTTTAAGGTAATCTGGTCTTCGTTTCAAATATAAATTCTCCCCTGCAAAAGTCACAATCAAGAACTGTGTCGCTATGATTGTTGCAAACGTTAAAAAAAAAGAGAGACTATAACAGAAAGCAGAAATGATACAACTGCGGCTCTTTTCATCTTTCATCGAGTCAAACATACTGGGATCCATTAACTTTACCCACTCTAAACATGAAAATCCGAGTCTCCTGCCTTCATGATAAGCAATGATAATCCATTTTTTTTTCCTTTCGGCTACCACTAAGTCCATGTACTAAGATACTCCATGTTCATGTCCTAACATATTTTCTTACGACAATCTAATATAACCGTTGTCTTTTTGGCTACTGAATATCAACCCTCTGCGTCTCTGTCCCCGGGAACGTTTACAGCTCTCAGAGGTACCACTGATCTTGCCAATTGCAGGCTATATAATGACCAGATCCAACATCATTACGGGTTAGCATGCTGTGATGACATCACTTTGTCCTATATATGATCGATACGAAGGTCGAAAACTTCCTTCTTCCATATATATGTTCTTCAACATCGGTGATTACCTAACCTTTCCTTATTCTCACAGGCCTAGAAATATATAGTAGATGAGGGTTACCGGCAAGGAAACCAACATGCCGAAGATTACCCTGCAGAAGTGGAAGCACAGTTAATACACCGCCATGGTAAAATTGAGCAGTGATCAGAAACAATAAATCTAAATTCCCCCTCTAATTCATGGATCTGGGTCATACAGAAAACTCAATTCTCAAGGTGAAGGTCTAGCTTCCTGACTTACCCTGTACTCATTATATCGGGATGCAACCCATACTCCCTTGCAAAGACGAATGGCACAATCCCTTGTGAAAGAGCTGCCTGGCATTGTATGGTAACAGTATTACAAACTCTGTAAGAGAATACTCAACAAAAACAGATGGATTCTGTCAACTAATATTCTTAATTAGCCACGAATGTTCGTGTCGTACCTGCACTATGGCCGCACGGAGCCGCACTCCTCTCATTCCAACGGCGACCGAAGTTGTCGACATGACGATTGGTCCACAAATGAATCGGATTGCCATTGCCATTGTTGCCCTTTTCTTGCCGCAAACAATTATCCGAGGCTGAAGAGCCATGAACAACCCTGCGATTTTTATTGAATATTTTCATACAAATTACTGGATCAACAGTGCTGGTAGTTATAAGGGGTTCAATATACCTAAACTGAACATGGCCATCCCAAGACCTGCGTCTGAAATTATTTTTATTGAATATTTCACCAAGCTGGGCATTCCCACATTCCATCTGCTCATTTCACGGAAATCTTTATCAATTATCAAGAAATAACCATATTTTATCAAAGTTTATCGAGGAGGAAGAAAATCGGGAAAGAGAGGATATCAGAAACTCACTTGAAAGAGGCTAAAGACCAGAGAAGCCCCAAGACACTCGAGTATGTATTTGGATTTCGAGAGAGCTTCCTCCCTACCACAACAAGTATAAGTCTAATCATGACAATGGCATGCGGCATTTCTTGGTTGCTCACTGATTCCTTCGAATTCGATTCCTCTGGTGCTGGCATTTTACAACTGTCTCTGAAGCTGATTTCCTTGCCTGCGATATAGCAGATGGGTTTAGAGACTACCGTGCAATTGCACATTCACAAAATTTAGATTCAACAAGAAGAAACAACAATGTGCTGTCAAATTCGGAACTCCAACATTGCCTTATTAACCTCATTTGCATAATATATAAGAAATACAATCATATCCTGTGATCCTTTTCATTTCTTGTCGCAAATATTCACCTCTAGTATACCACATCTCGATAAATTTGAGTAATTTTTCTATCACTTGTAGATTTCTATACTGATGGTATTTTTTTCAAAATCGATAATTAGCTCATGTTTATGCGAGTGTGTTTGGTGATGTAATTGTACAATACTTTTTAAGGAATTTTATTTTATTTTTCACGTGTTAATATTAAAAATATTATTTTAAAAAATAAAAAAAATATTATTATGATATATTTTTAAGTGAAAAATATCTTAAAAAATAAAATTTATTAATGTTCCAAACACTTTTCTTTCTCATAAAAATCACTTAAATGCTAAGTTTAAAGATGGAAAGGAATGAACTTCAAAACTTTTATTTGAGAATATGTTTTAATTTACTTAAGAACTCAAACTTAGAAGATTTTATTTGTTTTTGTGTTTTAAAAACGTTTTTGATATTTTTTTTTACTTCAAATTAATATTTTTTTAGTATTTTCTTATCATTTTGATGTACTGATGTCATAAATTATTTTTAAAAACTAAAAAATATATATTATTTTGATGTATTCCGAGTATAAATCATCTTAAAAAGTAACCACTATCACATTCTCAAACACCTTTAAAATCTTAAATTAAAATTATATCATAATAAAGCCAAACTATACTATGGTTGCAGCACATTGTTTTTTTTTTTTTCTCTATTATTATTGACTATATATCTTGATGGATGTTAAACAATTGCTTATTATTAAACAAAATCTATATTTTTAGACAAATAAAACTTAAAATTTAATCTTAAAAGATATATTTCAACGGTTAAGGTTTTAAATTTATTTTTTAAAAATTATTAATTTGAGTATCATAAGTTTCAGGAATATCTAATCATTAATTTTAAAATCTTGAAAAATTAATTAAAATAAAATAACTTAATCTAGTCATATCATTTAAAAAATAATAATAATATCACTCCAAATTAGTGTAGTGTTGTGACAATGGAACGTATACGATATGATCACCACCTTGAAAGTTTTGGCTGATGAAGATTCTGTGATAATTACTGATTTAATTGTTTAATTAATGGGATTTGGTGTTAGAATAATTAGATTCTCTACTATGAAAGACAAGTAGTAGTTAGGCAATCGAATAGCCCCTCTGTCATCACACACGTGCCCTCGGCCTAATGATGCTGCCTACCAATTGAGGTGCTGATTCATTAGAAATTCATTGACCACTGTGCACCTTTTTCTTTCTTTTTCTTCTTTTTCCGGTGGTAGGTCGGAGCCTTGTAGGGGCCACCGCCCGCTTCTCAGCTGCGGTGGTTGGAATAATAGTTAAGATGTTTTATAAAGTATTTTTTTTAAATAATTTTTTTATTTTTAAAATTAATATATTAAAATAAATTTTTTTGCAGGACAGAGACCCCTTATTAAAGGTTGTTGTACTTGTTTTTTAAAATATATATATTTTTTAAAAATTAAGGCATTAAACTATCTAAAAAAAATATAAAAAAATTTAAAAAAAAATAAATAAATTTTATTAAAACATCTATGCAAAGGCAGCCTAAAAAAATCAGTAAATAGAGTGTACATTTATCATTGCATTTAAAAATTAAAACATTATTTGATATATTTGGAATTATATTTCTTTTTCATATAAATACGAGATTTACTAAAAACAAATTCAAAGTAAATGTCATAGATATTTATTAAATGAAGGAGTATAATTCAGGGAGTATTTAATAATTTCTCTTAAGAATTTGAGTAATATGTTAAATGCAATCACCGCTTTTATTTTTAAAATGTGAAAATTTCGAGTAATATCTATTTAAAAAAAGTCGGATTTAATAGTTAAATTAATATGTTTAAAAAACTTGTCCACGTAATCAAGCATTACCTTAATTAATCACGTGGTCGTTTGCGAAATCTTTATTGTTGTTGTCGTCACAATATTCTATGTTAGTTGTAAGATCCATATTACCAATTCAACAACAAAAACGACTTCGATCAGAAAAATATAGAGAGTGGATCATTAGCCAAACCTGCCACATCTTTGCCGCCGCCATTTGGACATATTACTGGCGACTCACCCCAGACTAGCTTGACTTCAGGAACCGCCGGAGATGGCTGCCGGTAAATTTTACCGGCGACTGGAGATCGGACCCAGAAAGGCGTGTTCGTTGCATTAGTTAGGTCCAATTCGTTAAAGTTGGACGCACGTGGTGTCGGTTGAAG
This sequence comes from Populus alba x Populus glandulosa, assembly GCA_033617975.1. Classification (NCBI taxonomy): domain Eukaryota; kingdom Viridiplantae; phylum Streptophyta; class Magnoliopsida; order Malpighiales; family Salicaceae; genus Populus; species Populus alba x Populus glandulosa. The sequence goes on along the minus strand of CM066147.1, from coordinate 18,527,275 downwards.
TGAGTAAGCATCAGACGACGCGTATCCTGACAACCTCGGACTCGTTCCAGACCGATATGCCAATCCCAAATCACCATTACATAGCACAATCTCATTGTTGGGTCCATGACTGAAATGACCATTATAACCATGGTATTCGTGCAGTGGTACAGGGGTATTAACGGAGAAAACTTCGGCGTTGGAGAGGTTTGATGGTCTAGGAGTGAGGCATATGGAGGATGATAAAGCGGAGTCTGGAGCCGAAGATGTGGACCGTCTGATGCGGACTCGTATGCGTCCGTTGCCGTCTGTTTCTGATTCTGTGCGGAGTGGATCCCTGCCGTCGAGCGAGATGACGTCGTCGTCGAGTTCGATTTTGGAAATGGTGGCTGCTGCGGGGCCGGGAAATTGGGCTTTGATTAAGAGGGTTGCAGCTCTGTATTCAAAGAGGAAGAGCAGAAGCGTGTACCTGCAAACCCAAATTTACTTGAAGATTAATTACTGTTCTTTGCATGAAATATATACATGCTCGTATGTGTATGTATGTGTCTATATAATCATATATTATGCTGTAAATTTCTCGATAACTATGATTACATATGTGTGCATGTATTTTCCATCAGTGTACATGTAATTTTGCGTGTAGTTCAAGGATTGATTCTTGGGTGGCCAGAGCTTTTTCAAGTTGATCATAACTTTGACCATGACCAGTTTTCATATAGAAATGATGCTGTAGGACTATAACTGGTACGATATTCAATTGTCTTTTTCAAGATTTTCGAGAGATGCGAATGTTGTTTGATTCTTAAATGCTTTTGAGGTAACTAATAGATTCTACTTTTTGTAAGGAGGCACCGATGCTTGGTTTTTGTGTTTTTTCAAACTTTTCAGCTGCATCTTTCCTCCTAAAATGGCGCCACTGAGTTGGCACCGCATGAAGATTTGAAGGGGGGGTGAGTTAGCAGCAAGGAAAAGGAATCGACGGACCAACCCAGCAAGATTACGTACACAGCGAAACATCAAAAGTTTTTCTCAGGAAACAGAAAGAAAAGGAAAACTGGGATTAGGATATGTTCACAATACCATATTATACATTGAAGAACAACCACTTGCACCATGAGGCTCTGTGTGAAATCTCCATACATGGCCTTGAGCAAGGGAATGCCCATGACAAGTGTGTTAGGCAAGGTAGCGACTGAGAAGAGAGTGATAAGCCAATCAAATTCTCCATTAAAGAAAACAGCCCACACTGAGAGCAGAACAAGGGCTAAGACTTTCGAAAGAGTATCAGCCAGGATGAACTTGGTGTCCATCTGGTATGGATTGTTTTGAGCGATGAAGTGGAAAGACAGCACAGGGACTGCAAAAACAGCCACAAATCTGTTGATCCCGGAGCACTGCTCCGGTGTGAATATCTTGTACCATTTCACCGATCCATACGCAACCAGCATCGCAAAATACAGAGGCACCATTGCACACATGACCTTGTAGAAATCATCTGCAGTGATCATCTTTTGCTTAGCCCTCAGCAGTCAGCACTCTCTCAAGCTCAGTTTGTGAGGGTCTGCTTGCGTGAGCAGTCTCGAGTGATTATATAGAGCATTTATGGACGAAATTGCCCATAAAAGAGTTGCTAATTAACTTGGTAGGTACTGTAATTAGCGACAATTACGGTTGGCAAGCTTAATGATTAACTTTGTCACGTGGTGTCTCTGTCTTTCCACATAGCAAATGAGAATACCATTTTGAGGGAAATAGCTGAATTGCTGTTTCCAGGTCTGTTTTTGCTACTTCGATGCTAATTCGTTACAGAAAATGATTGTAGTTGTTTCTATTTTCTTTATTAATTTAAATCAGAGTATATTACATCATGAAGGAAGTGTTTTATGATGCCCTTATTTATATTTGTCAAAATCACATTTTAGTAATATTTTTTTATTATTTTCTTAAAAATTAATTAATACTTTTAAATTAAAATCATCTAAAAATATAATTTTTTTAATTTAAAATATTTTAAAAAACATTCGCAAAAATATCTCAAAACTCAACTATCCAAATACAACAACTATATATTTGATTTATTTGTAAATATTAATATCATATATTATATTATGATAAAAATTAATTTTAAATTATTTTTTATATTAACTATTAAAATATTAATTTAAATTAAAAAAAAACTATTTAGAACTTTTTAAAAGCAAACTAGCTAATAGCGATCTCATAATCCATTATCAAAGACACCAGAACCATCTATCAAGAAGAGAGATGCGATTTATTTGCAAATATTAATATCATGTCGGAGGGTAAGTAGAATTCAATTTTTAAAGTGTTGTTCTAATTTTAATATATTAAAATTATTAATTTAAAATTTTAAAAAAATATATTCAAGAATTTTAAAAAACATGGTTGTCTCTTGCGTGATAATTAAAATTGATATCTTAGTGGAATATTGCGACATGTGTATTAGGACCATCAGGAATGCAATATTTTAATATTTCGAAGTCAAACAAGGTTAAAAAAAATCACAGAGCTCTGATTTGCAGTGCTCTTTATTGTAATGTGTTGTCAGAAATCATCACCCAACAAGGCAGTGAATAAGCTGATGCATGAATCTGGATCACACGATTGGGCGGTTTGTGTCATGATGAATCATCACGCATGCATGATAGCAGAGAAACAGCCTTGTTGAGAGGTGATCATTCTGTCACCAAGAAATTTTTCTTGTAGAGTAGATACCTATTTCGAGTCGAGAGAGTTTCATGTCTGAAAATAGTTATTTTTTAATTTTTTTTTATTTTAAAATATATTAAAATAATATTTTTTTTAAAAAAAATTATGTTTGATATCAATAATATAAAACTATAAAAACTATATATTAATTTATAATAAAATAATAAAATTTAAATTTTTTTCAAAAGCATTGCACAGTATTTGACACTGCCTTCATTCTCGCTTTGCCAAGGATAAAATAATTTTTTTAATAATATATATATTAAGAAAAATTTTTAAATATGTTTTTTTAATTATAATTATAAATTAAAAAGTCTATATGCATTTATTTAATTAAATATATTGAGAACAATTTGTGCTAATAAATAAAAAAGAAAAGTATTAACTTGTCTATTTAACTCGTCTCGTTAATGTTAAATAATTTTTTTCTAACACTAGATGCTTAACGTGTTTTTTGACATCGAATAAAAAATATAACCATGAATCAAAAAATCAATGTTTAAATATAATAAAATATAGTAAAAATCATATGCATTAATAAAAAATAATATTTTTTTTCAAAAAAAATGTAAAGAAAAAAAAGAGAAAACTAAAAGAATATTACAAAAAAATAAGATAAGAAAAGAAATGGTGAAAAATAGGCTAAGTCTAAAATGATAAAAATGCAAAGTATAAAAAGAGAAAAATATTAAAAAAAAACTTGTTTTCTAGAAAATAAAAATTACAATTTTGTCACCACTTCAATAAATCAAGTGCAAAATTTACAATTATACAAATTCTGTTTAGTATATGTATAATTTTGATTTTTTTTAAATGAACACAATCAATTAAAAAATTTAATGGAATAGAACAGTTAGAAAAATAATTTATGAAATAATAAATTTCAACCTATCACAATTCCAATTGCAATAAATTATTTTGTTGCCATTCCAAATCACAACATATCGTAAAATTAAATCCTTTTTTTTTTAATATCATATTTTTCAATTATAACTTTTTTATATGTTGTATTTTGAAAATATAACCTATATTATTTCACTAAAACTTTTTATAATTGTGTTTCGTATGCCAAAATTCTAGAATTTTTTTGTGTTAGTAGCCCACAATTTTATATAACCTAGAATGAAAATGTAATAGACAAATGCCATGCACCGCAGTTCCTTGCACAGGAAAAACATTAGATCTATTTTACAAATTTTACAAAAAAGTAAGAGATTATTCATATTATTTCCGCACCTTTATGTAGTTCCGAGTCTACAAGAGTGAAAAGAAGAAGAAGAAGAAACCATGTTCCTTAATTTGAATATTATATAAACTGAAGCCATGCAAAACAACTCAAGAACTGGATAGCTGGCCCTTTCGCACAGCTCTCGCCTCCAAGAAAAACTATCCTCGTGAAGAAGCATCAAAATGATTCTAAAAGAGAGTGCCCTTGATTTCCTCGAGCCTCCTATCAGTTAACAACAATCTTTTCTTGCAGTGCTGGCAGAGCACAGCTCAATTAAACTTGTAAATGTCCTCATTTTTGTAGTGAATCAGCTCAACCAGAATCTAGAAATAAACCCTAAAAATCTAATGCCAATGATCACCCTGCGGTATCCAGCAATGGGTTTTTTTCTATACTATAAAGCTTGAGAAAAGTTGACCAGGTGCTTTCTCCTTTCACCATGAATATGGCGGTGGTGAAAAGCTTCTTAGGTCGTCTTTTCACTCTCGTAAAGATGGATGTTGCCTCATAAAGCTCCCTTTCTTTTTGAATTATTAATCAATTAATGGTATGTGCTGTTTAATTACTAGCTGCTTTTTCAGTAAAGAAGCAGCAGCAGCAACAATCACAGCAACCACTGATGTGAGAATTCCCCACCAAGAGATCTTGTCGTGGCGGATACTAAATAATGGATACCCTTGCGCTTAACCAGCAAGCTTACTTCCATTAATTTCGCGTATCAATAAACAATATGACTTGTGATTCACGAGAAATTAATTCTAAAACATCTGAAAAGTAAAAAAGATGAGAAAGTTATTTATATACATAACTTTCTCGTCTTTTACTTCTCTTTATATATCTATGAGTAAGTATTAATAATTACTCTATAAATATCATAAATTTTCTCAATAACTCACCATCACTGATCAAGGCACATGCATGGTGATAAAATTATCTTCCTAGAAAAAAGATTGGTGCTAGTCTTATATAATAGTGAGATGATTCAAAAACAATGGTTAATAATGGTACATTAAATATTTTTTAAAAAACATTTAGGCTCAACTGTCTTATCTGATCACCAGGACAAAACAACCTTACTAAATACGTCGTTCAATCTATGCCCAAGCACATTGTTCATCATAATTTTTAGCTCGATCTAGTACCATGAAAATTCCAAGCTCGCAAATCAAGAAAGAATTGTGAACTCCAATAAATTTGGTATGTGTTGCACTTTTCATGATTGGCTCACAAATTGTTAGTGCAAACCCTTCTTTTTTTCCAATGACTACCTCCTACTTGGATACCTATTTCTCTCTCCAATCATTCATGAGTATTAATCTCTTCGCTAATGCTACAATAAACACAACAACCAACAGTTTAAATTTTCAAGTATTCTCTATTATTACATCACTCTTCACGAGATAAGCTAATGTGATCAAAGTTCTATAAATATTTGGGTCGCTAAGTAAACAGTTTGAAGATTGAACATTTAATTTTCACTACTTTATTCAATACAAAACTCTATTAAGAAGGGGACCACACTGGCCAAAAAATCAATACTCTTTACCAACACTGCTCATCTCAGCACATGTTTTTTTTCTAAACCCATACATTACGAGTTTTTTTTTTGTTTACAAAAGAGTAAAAAAACTTAATAAAAAACCACAGTGAAAAAAATATTTAAGGATATAACATATTTTTACGAGTCGCAAGTGGCATTTGCTACTCACGTTTCGCAAATGGCATTTGCTACTCACGTTTCGCAAATGGCATTTGCTACTTGCATTTCACAAGTGACATTTATGACTCGTGTTTTTAATTCAACTAATGTTTCAATTGTGTTGTAATGCTAACAATTTCTTGATATAAAACCTCAAGGAGGATATCAAAAAGTATTGATAAATAAGACCACTTGATTATTGAGGTAGGTCCAAATGATAGGTTGATTCTATATCTAGGATCAACATCATTCGATGATATTTGGAGCAAAGAGTTCACTTCTCTAGACTAATAGCATTTTTAAATTTAATTAACTAAATTTTAACTAATTAAATAACTAAATTGCTTGATTTTCAAGGTGGTGATCCGTAATGCCTTGACATCATATATTGATGGAGTTACATGAGCATGTCCACCTATTTGTTATTGAGGCAGGTTTTTATGAGATCAGTTAGTTACGTTATATATATATAACATTGATTGCATTTTTGGTGGAGCAATGAAGGTGTGAGACACACACCTTTCATCTACATATTGGTGAGATGACACCCACATTGCAAGATGTCACCATGTTGACTAACCTATTGATAGATGGAGCCCTAGTGACGGGATGTAGAGGGTAAGTTGTCAAAGATGCTTTACATGATTTTCTATTAGAATGGATGCCTCAAGCTAATGCTTACAAGGGCAACTGAATTAAATTGACATGGTTGTACATAAATTTAAAGACCCTCCAGCATATGTAATAGAGGATCAGTTTGTTATATATGCTTAGGCATATATATTGTATATGTTTGGAGGTTTTATTTTCATAAGGACTACAAACAATGCAGTACCATTGTTCTTTCTTACATTACTTAAGGACTTCAGGGCCATTCCTAATTATAGTTGAAGGGTCATGCTTGCATATTTCTACTAACAACTATGTAAAGCATTTACTATTTCTCCAGATATAAGTATTTTAAACATTATGATATAATGAATACTTTTATTGTTAGAATTAATTACTTTTAAAATACTAATTTAGAATTTTCAATGTTATTAATACAACTCTAGTCGTTGCAGCTTACTCCTATTGGACGTCCAGAGATTTGGGGTAAGAATATGTTGGACATTAACACTCAAAAACCATTATCAATTGGTTCTAGATAATAATAAATAAAACATATAAAAAAAACATTCTATTTATATAAATTGAATGCAAAAAATGTTTGAACTTTATGGCTTATCATGTCAAAAGGTGTAGGGTTAGACATTCCACAGTAAATCTCACTCATGTTTACAAGTTCTATCGGGATGAGTTGAACATGTAACAACCATGTCAGGTATGAGTTATAAATTTATTGCATTTTTTTTTCTATGAATGTCATATATATATAGGATTTGTTACTTTCAACTTTACCTATATATCAGGAGGTATCTAAGCTTTGGTTAGCACAACTCTCTTTACACTGCTTTGATATTATAGAGATGCATTGCCTAGATTATATGATGTGACGATCTAATCTATCTCAGCACTTACAAAATTATATTGATATTGGTGATGAGTTGTATAGTATCATTCATCACGGTAAGCACAAGGGGAATTGGTTGGTGATTCATACATCTTATTTAGATCTTTGGGATGCTAGGAGAGATCATATATTTAAGGAATGACATTCAAATATTGATGTAGATATCTATATGAGATGGTATTTGACCATTACACGTCGTTTTATTACACCTACTTGGTCACATTAATTTCTAAGGCATTCATATAATTTGATGCATTACATGTCCTGATATCTGAGACAGAATTGATTGGTACGCAATATTTTTTTAGATAAAATTTTATTAAATATTTTTAATATTATTATAGATTATGAGTACTAATTACTTTTCAATGTATGTATATAGATTCACAACTTAGTATGGGAGGCTTGGCAAGCAGAATCAGCTATCCGTAAAGGCGTCAATGAGATGAGACATATCTTGGCCAACACTACGCTCAATATGTGTGATGGTAGACGTTAAAAGGTTATAGAGGATAAGTGTCTTGAAGTAGTATTAACAAAAGATGAGATTACTTATCGTGTGAGTGCTGGGGATGTTGGTATATCCATGAGCATCCCAAGCTCATCTACAAGTTAGAGTAATATTGGTGTTGACCCTTACATGGATATTGCAGACCTGTTCTTGATTTCGACGAGTTGGGGTGGTTGTGCAGGTCAACGCACAAGCATCATAGGTCCATTTACAAGCATCCTAAGCCTATTCATAGGCTAGGATGATATTGGTCCTCTCACCTACACGGTTGCTACAGATCCAACCTCAAGTTTGACGAGTTGGGGTAGTTCTCCAGGCCTTTCCATGAGCTGGGGTGATTATTAGATGTAATTATATTATATGTTATGAGAATTATCAATAGATGATTACATTTAATTATTTTAATTTTAATAAATCTTATGTTACATTAATCATCTATATAATTGTGTTAATTAAGACTAAATCGTAACTTAAGTTATATGCTACTTATGTGATTGTGTTTGTGTTTTAAAGTTTGAAAAACTAGTTATGTGAATTGTATTATTATTTTTTTAGTCATAGGGAGTTAATAGCTAAAAAATCTATCTTTGTAAATGTTTCTCGATTGAGTCATAGATATTATCCGTAACTTATATGTCTTAGACATTAAATATGACATTTTATTTTTTAAAGAATTAATATGCTAAGTTAAAAAAAAAAAAAAAACCCTCCTCACCCTACCCTGTAGAAACCTCTCGTTCTACTTTTATTAACTTAAGTACAGGAGCATCCAATGTTCCAAGAGAGGACTCGATTTCATCTCATCAAACCGTTGAAGCAGGGGTCCCACTCCAGTCACTCCTGGCCAAGTCGCATAGTCCATCAACCATTGGTCATGTCACGTCACCCAAGTCGCCATGTAAATCTCTCAAGTCTAATTATATCATGGAAAGTCGAATTATGTCTGCAGTTTGTATGTCTTTGTAAATTGATATTTTTAATAAATGAATTTTATAGAATTATCAAGCATTTCTCAAAGAAAGATTATCCAGGCCTTTGGTGCACGAAATTAAATATAATAAAGTGATACTACCATTGTTAATTAACTTGCCCCCAAAACTCGTGCACGCCTAGCTTTCTGCAAAAAGATTTTGTAGACATTTTGAGCGCCTAGGTCCACTGTTCACGGGAATCATGATTTTAATTTTTAGCAGCATTCATGATTGTTCAAGAGAGAACAAAGATTTATTCACCAAAACTTTCTCCGTTTATCAAAAACATATACAATTCCCAACTTAATTTAATCCCTAATCGTCAACTAACACAATCCTTGATCGTATCAGTAATGGGAAATATTGTTTTATAGGACCAACAATCCGTGCTAACTGGAGCGTTGAATCTGATCGGACAGAAGGACACGGGAAACAGGGAAAAGATGAACTCCCTCTGCTACCTCCGGCGGATTAAAGGCTTGCCTGTCCAGTTTGTATGGTTTCAGACCTGATAGTGAAACGACATGTGGCGTGATGTGGGCCCCACACTCTACCTGATAGGGTAACAACGCATGCCCCTAAGTCTGTACCGTCCAATCAATCAAACCTCAGTATCTGATAATTGGCTCAATAAAGAGAAGTAAGCTTCGTCTTTATAGTGTACAGACGTACACTTTTCTGCCTTGCTTCTTGTTTTTTTTCCTTACCCGCTCTGAAACTGTTCTCAGAGCGAAGGAAAATACAAGGCCCTTCTCAGAACAAGTTTCTGGACCCAATAAGGACATGCTCTGGGGTGGAAACTCGAAACAAAAACCCTTGAAATTGTGATATATTTTAACAGACAGAACAAAATGCTTATTTTATATGTTTTTGTTGGATCACTGGACTAAACACCATTATTTCATTCAACCAGCTGACAATTCTTTTACAAGTAGCGTCCTAGGCTTTAAAGTCCAGTGTACAAAGGCATCTGTTACAGTGATGCAGCAGAGCTTGAACCCGTAAAAATAAGACCAGAAATAAAGAAAGGTGAAAAAACCTGATGTACCGCAAAAGAAACAGAAAGCAAGCTCATAGGGATCTTGGCTCATAGTTACTTGGCGAGGATTGCATCTCATGGACTCATCATAGCGAAGAGATCCAATCGTCTGCGTTCAGCTAAAGTAAACTAGCCAGTAGATTATTTCTTAGATCAACTTGAACCTAAGATCCTTAAAGCAAGATTCCTCTCTGGATTGAAAGAAATGACCAACAAAACATTATATGGCTGGTCAATCTAGGCTCTGTCGAAAATATATAGCAAAGTTCACTGCCAGTTCCTGTCATTGCATGTTTCGGTTGAACACCGGTCATGAAGACACTAAAACTGGTGTTTGTTTTTCTCCCGAACTCTCTAAACTACGGGTTTTCTGCTCTCTTTGATCTTCAATGCACTGTTGAGTCAATCTATCCTCGAGTTTTTGAGTCGAGTGGCTGGACAAGAAGGATCGACTAACCAGTTTTTAAGCATCTGACAAAAGCTGTGACCACCCCCACGCTGTTCATGTAAATCAAGTCCAATCGACCAAACTTCACCTGTGAATTCTTCCACTCAGATCCGTTTAAATCAAGTCCATGTGGTGATAAGAAGCTGATTGTGCTGAGTAATCAACAGGAATCATTTACTCCCAGATTGATCCAAATGGCCGAAAGATCTTCAGTTCGCATATCAGATAGTAACTCGAATTAAAGCCCTCTCTTAAAATTCAAGGCCTGGCAGGGTTAGTGGCCCTCTCTTAAAATTCAGGACAAACAAGAAACCTGCAAGATCAAGGTCTAGTTGTGTTGGAGGCATCTATTAGAACAAACAGGATAACTCCTCAGAACAAATATACTCACATCATTAGTTTACCGTGCAGCCTCAGGCGCGATCACTGACCTAGGCATCATTAGCATACTCAAGGGCAACTGGATAGACAACATTATAGAGTCGTTAAAAGCTACTTAAAAACTGCATGATATTAATTAAGTATTTAGTATTATTAAGTATTAAAAATTAATAAGTATATAAAGCTAGAAGGGGTGGAAAACACTGTTCCCCCACACCCATTAGACCGTTGATTGCCAGTGTTGTTTATTGATTTTTTTATTAAGTTCTTATAGGTTGTATGTACGGGGATTTAGGATTGATAATTTATTTTAATTTATTTTTTATATGGTTATTGTAATACCAAAAACATATCCTAGTATAAGGTTGGTATCAAAAAAATATTTTAGCATTGCGATATAATCTATTTTTTTTAAAAAAAATTAAATTAAATAAAAAATGATTTCGAAAAAAACTAAGTTATTAAACTTTGTGGATTCAATGACCAAATTTGCGAGTTTGACAAAGTAACTTTAGCTGTCCTGGTTCGCGAGTTTAGCAGGGTGCTTTTTTTTTTTATTTGTTTTCTAATTGAATTTGATTATGTGATCATCTGTTTTTTCTTTTTATCATATAGTTCGAAAAACTAGTTTTAGAAAAAAAATAAAACATGTTATTAAATTTTAGAAAATTCATGGGCTTATTGATGAGTTTGGTGATTTTATTTTTCAATATCGAATTGATTAAGAATTGAGTTTTATAATTTGTTTCGTTTTTCTTTTTACGAGGTTGTCAAAGTCTTAAAAAAAAGTGTTAGTATTGGTTTGCCGCTTGATTTTGTAATTGTTTATTTTTTTTATAATATAATTAAATAAATAATAGTTTAGAAAAAAACAAATTATGAATCTTAATGATGTCCATTACCCGGGTTGCAAGTTTGACATGTTGACCCGAGTTATCCAATTCACGGGTTTACCCATCAAACCTTATATGTTTTTTTTTTTTTAAGGTTTTGATCCTTTAATTTTTCTAATTTTATTTTATTTCACTCTTCTTAATAGTGGGTTGGTTGAAAAACGGAATTTGTGGTTTGTTTTTTTCTATTTTCTATAGGGTTATCACAATCTTAAATAGATATTTTTTTTAGGGTTGATGCTCGATTTTGCAAGCATCTAATATTATCATAAAAATAAATAAATAAAATCTAAAAAAAAACAAAGTTATTAAACTTATTAAAGTATATGACCCAGGTCGCAAGATGATCAGGGTCAATCTAATATAACATCATCTCAATATTAAAAAAATATTGATTAATTTTTTTTAAAAAAATTATGTCATGTTTTTACCGGTTATCCAACTTATCTTTAGATCCATTAAATTTAATAATTCACTTTGAATGAACTCCCACGCTATTTAATTCAAAACTAGAGATAGATAAAAAGTCGATTGAAAGATTTTAGAATCAAACTGCTTGATTAGATTAAAAAAGTCAAAAAAATCACTATACACGATCTTTGAGGTTTAGAAAAATTACAGTCCAATTTACAGCGGAGAGCGCGGATGAATGTACTAGTATTAGTTAAAAGTAGAAACATGAGGAAAGTAGCAAATCCTTCAAGGTTCATCTTGATCCCAGCCGCATCATCAGCTTAAACTTTAGAAAGGAGTTGACCCTTATGAGATTATAAATTAACAGCGATTATAAATCATAGCTCCAAAGCAAAACAATCGAGGGGGGAAATGGATTGTTTTCCATGCATCCATGTAAATGAGACTCAGAATAAAATAGTCTAGTATCGTGGTAGCTTTTGTAGTTATAATTTGAAAAAAGTTTATATTGTACGCATAAGTGAACAGTTTTCTTACAAAAGTGAACGGTTTACTATATAGAGAGACAAAGAGAAACAGCATGAAACTGCTATTTGCTAACACTGCTATTTGCTAACCTGTGTTCAAAACGCAAAACATGGTAGGTCCCTCATAAAATAAATCACGTTCCCTCCGTTACCAAACACTTGTTTTATGTTGTTTGCTTCAAAAGCAGAATCAACCACATAAACAAACACCCACTTAACAAAAGCAAAAGCACACAGCTATATATGATCTGTTAACAGATGGATTCTCTTCTGATGAACAAGCTTCAAAGTCATTTGTGCCGATTTCAAAGAAACCTTCACTTTGGAAACATGAACATGGACAGGATCATTGCTTCCCTCCCCCTCTCGTACATTCCCATTAGAGCTGTGCTGTGAATGGATTTTTTCTTCTACAACACGGCAGGTTATCATGATTCAGCTTTTGATTCCAAGATTGGAGGAATCCCAGCATGCGTGGTTGATAAAATCCCTTTCTAAAGGTTAAAAAAAAAAAACAGATTAATTCTTTCGGATTCTCATCAGATGGATCAGCCTCGTAAGAGTCAAAGAATATAAACCAGGCATGAGAAGAAATAATTGAAATGGCCACGAAGATTCGAAGGATCATACCATTAAAACCAGCTGCATGAATCGGTCTACGCAAAGAAGAGTTCATTAGTCATATACTGACTCTTTAAGCTCAACGTTACTATAACTATTGTATCAAAAATATTAAAATTAATAAAGCTTCTTCCTTTATTTATTAAGTTGAGTCCTCTGATCTATTCTATATACAGAATTAATGAGCCTCTAGATTTAATTTACACTAATATTTGTGAGTAAGATTTTGTACTAGCTAGAGATGGTAAAATGTATTTTACTACTTTTATCGATGATTGCACAAATCATTTTTATGTCTGTTTGCTAATAAATGAATACAAGACTTTAAAAATGTTCAAACATTTTAAGAGCAAGGTTGCAAATCAACTTAGTATTCAAAGTGATAAGAAGCAATGGAGAATGATATTACTAAATACAAGAACTCAATATCAAAAGAAATGATGATGTTGTATTGATAAGTTTAAGAACTTGTGAGGGGATATGTTATCGGCATCTTAAGAAATTAGACAAGATACCATATGAGTTATGGAATGGTCAAATACCTCCTTATAAATAAATGAAAGTGTAAGGGTGTCTAATCCAAGTTATGGTTCATCCATAATATGGATTTCATTATATGAGATATCTAGATCTACTTGAAAGGTATATCGATGCTAATTAAATATTCAATATTAAAGTTTTAAAAGAAGAGAGTTTAACTTTATTTTTGGAGGAGTTGTAGACTCTTGGGACTAAATAAATATGCATATTTAGGCCCCTAAAAAAATTTGAGTTTATAACTTAAAATAAAGCTGAAAAAGAATGGCTTCTAGTCTCTCTTTTTTAATGATATTCCAAGTTGGCTAAAATATATACTAGCAATTTGTATACATTGCGATAGCTAATTTGAAATTGATAGCGCACAAAATAGTGCATATATAATGGTAAGTCTTGACACATTTGTTGAAGACACAATATCATAAAATAGTTGCTCTCAAATAAGATTATCTCTATTAACTATGTAAAGTCAAAGGATGATATTGTGGATTCACTTATAAAATGCTTAACAAGAGAGTAAGTTGATAAATCATCGAGTAAAATGAGATTATACCTTATATTCAAAGAGTTATCATAATGACAACTCAATCTAGTTGATTGGAGATCCCAAGATTTAGGTTTAAATGCACAACCGAATCATTTGTTAATTTAGTTGTAACACTCTTGCCCATTTCTATGAAAAGTGTTACTTGTAATAAAAATATAATAAGCAAAGCTTTTAATAATTCTTATAACTTGAGAAATTCAAGTGGGGTATTGCATGAAACTCTTAATAAAAATCACCATGTGAGTGTGAAACGAGGCCACTTCTATGAGAATTGAAAATACTAAATTCTTTAAAGTACTCTCTAAGAGAGTGTTTGTCGACATTGTTGCGTATGCGTTTTGCTTAAAACGCAGATGCAACAACGTTTTGTAACAAAAAAAAATGTAAAATACTATTCATGGGTCCCACCAAATTACGTGTATGAAACGCATGGAAAACGAAAGCAAGTCCTACCTGGTTCTTGCGGTTGCACCATGCCGCACTGTTCAGTGAACAGTGCAGCATCCCTCCACAGTCGCATTGTTCACTAAAGTGAATAGTTTTTTTTTTTTTTTGAAAAATCAGTTAACATTTTTTTTTTTTGAAAAATCGTAATTTTTATTTCTAAAAAACAAAATAGTTTAAGGTGAATTAAATTTATTCGTATTGTAATCTCAATTTTATTCATGATAATATTTTATCTAATTTTATTGCATGCTTAAAAAATCATGGAAACTGTAGTTCTTGTCGGATGAATTTTGTATGTAATAGAAATGTAGATGGTTTAATGGAATAATAAATTTTTTTTATATAAAGTACGATTTATTTCACGATGTAATAACAATAGTTAAATCTACAATATTTAAATTAAAAACCATAAATATTAATATATATATATATATATTTTTTAAAATTATTTTATAACCTCAATTTCAAAAGCATTCTTAACCAAACACATTAAATTACTTTTTGTTCAACCTCAATTTCAACCACAGTTTTAACCAAACACCTATTTTTTCAAACCAATCTTAATTAAAAGTACTTTTTATAAAACAACATTTTCAAACCACAACAGCTACCGCATTACCAAACACGCTCTAAATCTAGAACGTGTTCAAAACCAAAATAAACATAACCATGAGATCTAAAATTGTAAGAAAAGGAATTATGTGATCTCTACTGTTTGGTTTCACATAAAAAACTAAATAATTCAAGATATCATGTTCATTGTTTAGGTAAATGAATCCGCTAGTTTTCAAAATAGCAAAAACAAGTTGAGTTTGAGGATATCTAATATCAAACAAATTAGAGAAGAGACCTTTTACTTTGTAACATCGAAAACCCATTTGAACAATTGGAAACACGATTTTATAAAGAATTCAAAAATGAAAGCTTTTTGTCCCTGTCACAGTTTGATAAAAAAAGCTAAGAATTAAAATTAAAAAAAAAATTAAAGACCAAAACTTAAGTATCATCAAATATTGAATTAAAGGGAAAAATTAAAAAGAAAAATCAAATTCATAAAAGAATAAAAAAAACAAAGAATACCAATTTTCAACGAACTTAATGATGATGAATGATTTTTTTAAAAAAATAATTAAAAATGTTTGAAGCCAACCCGGTCAAACTTTCAGAACTTGTGACATTGTTCATAAGGCTGAATCACAACATAAAAGGCAAACACAAAAAAATGACAAAGTAAAATTCATAGCCGACCAAAATAATTAGGGATAAACTTGAAAAAAAAATTAAAAAAAAATTGATATAAAAAAAGAAGATTTGGAAAGAAGAGAACCAAATTTGACACAAAAAACCGAATCAATCATAAAGGATGAAATTGAAAAACAATTTCAATTAAGAAAAGGATAAGAACAACTAAAAATAACAATAAAAAAATAAGGATCATATTTGATATAAAAATAATGTCAAGGGATAAAACTCAAAAATAAATTAATTCCATAAAGGATCCAAGACCAAATATATCACAATTAAAAGAATGAGGACCAAATCTAATATAAAAATCAATATAAATGGATGAAATGAATAAAAAAAAAACATAATAAATGATTCAAAACTAAATACATTGTAATTAAGAGAATGATAAGCAATCTGATATAAAAACCAAGTGTCAAGGTATGAGATTGAAAAAACAAATTAACTCAATAAATGATTCAAAACCAAATACATTACAATAAAAAAAAATAACTTAATTTAACTTAATAAGACTTTTTTGTTTTATTTTCTTAATGGCCAACATGATTTTCTAGGAGAGGAAGGAGGAGGAGAGAAAAACTCGTGGTCGTAGCTCCTCCACATGACGGTTGCAAACACAAGGCTCGCCATCGTGATGAGGGTGTTGAGGCGCATCGAACATCGCCCCAGACAACTCTGTCTAGCCCCGCATGCACCACCTAAAAGGCATAGGCGACACTCACATACTGACATGCTAGCACTTCTGAATTTAAATAACAATTTATATATATTAAAATACTAATTACTCTTGACCTTACTTAAGAATTACAACAAAAAGTAATTTTACCATTTTACTATTTAAAAATTGAAAAAGATGGAGAAGCTCCTTTGTCTATGCTAACTTTTTTTTTCCTCCTAATTCTTTACTTCTTTTTTAAAAAGACAAAAGAGCCACTCATTCAAAGTTTTTTTTTTGTTTGTTTTTATGGTAAAATAGTCATTACAATATAATACAGAAACATGTCTGGATCATTTTGTTCCCAATCAATTTTGCAACGAAGACATCATTTGAAAAAAAAAAATATGTTTACACTATTCTAATCCATAGTGTTCCAATTCACGGTGTTTTATGTCTAAAGCCATAATAAAAATTAGATCTCTTTTACTATTTTTTTAATAGAAAAACTTTTTTTTTTATCAAACATTGTATTGGAGATTTATTTTTTTAAAATTAAAATTAAATTAACTAAATCAATTCATGTAAATCTTGAACCTATGATCCAATTTGGATTTCATAACAATATAGGATTTCATAACCATGTTTTTTGTGCTTGTTTCAACCATCCAGGATAACTATTTGTTTTTTCTGTTTTTGTTTCTCTAACTGATTTTTTTGGGTGATAAATGATAATTAACCTTAAAAAAATTAATGCTTTTTTATAAGTTTTTGGTTTAATGACTAATTATATTGACAAAAAATAGTTGTTAAAAATAAAAAAAACGTTTTTAGAGTGTTTGAGAGGGTAATAATAATTATTTGTTTAAAAAAAATTATTGAAAAATATATGAAAATAATAGATTTTTATTTCAGTATATGAATTATTTAAAAATAAAAATAAAATTAATTTTTTTTTAATTTTTAAAAACTCTTAATGGGTCAAACACCCGCGTTAATTAGTATGCGAAAGCTTGATAGAATAAATAAATAAATTGCAATAGTTGGGGGTATTTTTAAAGTTTTCCCATTTTCTCTCCTCCTACCCCTCGTCACTCACTCACTAAACAACCCCACCTCCACTTCACTAGAACAGAAAACAAAATGGGAAGCCCGGACAACAAACCCACCAGAATCTTCTCTCTTCACCACCACAATACACCATCATGCACCCGCTCCCACCAAATTGGCGCGCTCCTCCTAGTCGCCTCCACTTTCTTCCTCACTCGCCTCTTCGACCACCCGTTCACTACTTGCCCTCCCTCTTCCTTAAATCACGACCACACATCACAAAACGTCGTTCACTTTTCCGACGATGGATCTCTCTCCTGGCCCCAGATGGGCTACGGGACCCACCTCTCCCTCAAGATCTACGTCTACGAGGAAGACGAAATTGACGGATTGAAGGAACTCTTGCGAGGCAGAGAAGGAAAAATCTCTGCTGATGCTTGCGTTAAAGGCCAGTGGGGCACTCAGGTAGTTTCTTGCAAAATCCAAGGGCTTTCAGTTATTATTCATTCTCTTTTTATAATTTTATTCGACTCTATTACAGGTTAAGATACACAAGTTGTTGCTGCAATCGAGATTTAGGACTAGAAAGAAAGAGGAAGCTAATTTATTCTTTGTGCCTGCCTATGCTAAATGTGTACGGATGATGGGTGGTTTGAATGATAAGGAAATTAACCACACTTATGTTAAGGTAATTTTTTTAAATTTAAATAATACTTCTTTAATTCAAACTGAAGATGTAATTTTTGTTAGTGATGTCAATTTTTCAGGCATTGAGTCAAATGCCCTACTTTAGAAGATCAGGAGGACGTGATCACATTTTTGTCTTCCCTAGGTATATAATCATTCTTTGGCTTCAACTTGAATTCGCTATGATTTATTGGAATGCTTATCGCATTGATCCTCTTCGTCTATGTTTTTTGGGATGTTGACGCATATGTTCTTGCTTTTGTGCGATTGCAGTGGTGCCGGAGCTCACTTATTTAGATCTTGGGCGACTTACATTAATCGATCCATAATTCTTACTCCTGAGGTACCATTCTTACTTCTTGACATACTACATTTACCTGCTTGAGTTGCTGATGTTTCTATATGGTCCTAATTCTGTGTGATTTTGAGTCTTATGACTTTAAGAATGTCGGGTTGTGTGTTAGTGTAGGGGGATAGGACTGATAAGAAAGACACGAGTTCTTTTAATACATGGAAAGACGTTATCATTCCTGGGAATGTTGAAGATGGGATGACTAAAAGAGGTGCAGCGATGGCTCAACCTCTTCCTCTGTCAAAGAGGAAGTATTTGGCGAATTATTTAGGTCGTGTGCAAGGGAAAGTTGGGCGCCTGAAGTTAATAGAGCTTGCAAAGCAGTATCCAGATAAGGTATATTTATTTATATATTTATTCAGTTTTTGACAGTTAGATTAGGTACGTTGTGTGATGTTATGTGATTTTGTGGTTACCCATATGTCTTTGTCTTGATGTGTAGAAGAACATATTGGATCATTCATTGTTGATTTAGTTTTGGTCTCTGTATGAACTTGAAGCACAAATTCTGAAATATTAATATGGCTCAGTATCCATCTTTTTTGCTTTTGAAACTGACCATGCTTAGCTGATCTGTCATATATAAAACATGTATTATGTATCTGTTAGAACAGTCATAGTAGGTAGGAACTTAAAATTAGCCTTTTCTTGTGCTCACTACATTGCATATTTTTGCACATGCAAGCTGAATCCAGTCAATATATTTCTTTGGCAGTGACTTCAGTCTATGATTGGATTGGGGACACTTGCATATTGTTCTTGTGCATTCCTTTGGCAAAGGAACAGAGTCTTTATGAGTGTTTGTGGGTTGTCACTTGTTTGTGCATTCTGTTTAACATACTCAGCCTTGTAACTTTGTTTCGGTAGGATATTCTCCATCATGCCTGAGATGAAGATTACTGTTAATACTCATATTTGTTTATAAGTGATATAGCGTATACATAATGACATCATAAACAGTTGGAATGTCCAGAGTTGAAGTTCAGCGGTCCTGAGAAATTTGGAAGGATGGAATATTTTCAACACCTGCGCAATGCAAAGTTCTGCGTTGCTCCACGTGGAGAGTCTTCTTGGACACTTCGGTTTTATGAATCTTTTTTTGTGGTCTCTCTCTCTCTCTCTCTCACACACACACACGCACACACACATACATGGAGGTCAGTTAAAGTGATTCTATTTATTTGCTAAACAGGAGTGTGTCCCGGTTATATTATCAGATCAAGCAGAATTTCCTTTCCAAAACGTGATTGACTACACCCAGATATCAATCAAATGGCCATCTACTCGAATAGGGCTGGAACTCTTGGAGTATCTAGAATCAATTCCAGGTTAAATTAAATATGATTGCTTCTTCCATGTTTTGGATATTGTCCTGGGTCATGCAATTAGCTTTGAGCTTGCTTTTCAGATGAAGATGTAGAGCGGATGATAGCTGCAGGTAGACAAGTAAGATGCTTGTGGGTATACGCTCCAGAACTTGAGTCGTGTTCTGCAATGCAAGGAATAATGTGGGAACTTCAGAGAAAAGTACGGCAGTTTCACCAATCAACTGAGACATTCTGGCTGCACAATCGAACTATTGTTAACAGAAACATGGTTGAGTTCTCAAGCTGGAAGCCTCCCATGCCTTTGCCTTGATCATTCTTAAATGCTTGTGGTTCATTGACATCACTGATTCTTTGATTTGGCTATTTACTTTTACTTTCTATTTGCCTAGTGCCACTGATTCACACACTGTTGAACATTTTTTTCACGATACTCTTCTTTTTCTATTGTTAAATATGAATTTTATGTATAAGCATTATAGACACTGTATATAGACTTGAAGAGAGATTGTTGATGATAGTAGCATAGACGCTGTATTTTTGTTGAAATAGCACTTGTGGATTTATCCTTGAAAATCACGTTAAGGATTCAGTTCCATTTCCCATCATGTGTTTATTGAATTCGGTATTTGGCTATCACAATGAAGTTTCTAGCACGGTGGAATGCGATTCTCAGTAGGCATATGACCACTGTTATTCACCTGATATTTGCTTGGCGTCTGTGCACACCATAGTCTCTCTTTCAGGAATCTTTGTAAGTGAGACACACACACACACACACTCCAGTCGATTGTATTAAATTCCAAAGTTGCAGGTCCCAGTGGTATTCTAAACTCTACTGTGTTCATGGTGATTTCTGTATACTGAAACTTATTTTAAAAGTAGTGCTTTTGAGGCAGTAAATTAATGTTGTTTATATATATATATATATAGAGAGAGAGAGAGAGAGTAAATTTACGTTTTTAATGAACATGTTACGTTAACATTATTGCCCGTTTTCAACGTAAATTTGCTATGTTCCTAGATTTTTTTTAAAAACATTGTTTTGTGTTACAATTTATTTTGTTTTGAATGTACTTACATCTGCGGTGTATAAAAAATTACAAAATATAATTTTAGGTTAAAGAAAAAAACAGAGCTCTTTTTTCACTCTCACTGTTCAAAATGAGTGATTAGAAAAGAAAGAGGAGAAAGAGGATTGGTGGAGTGCGTTCCGATCATATAAAAGATCAATAAATTTTAATGAAGGTGATTTTTTTCTTAAAACTCGTGAAGTTCTTTTTTAATTGGTTTGGCTTTTTATTTGTACACTAATTTAGGATTAAGATTGTGTTTATCAAAGTTTTTAATTTTTTAAAATGTATTTTTAGATGAAAAAAATTGAAATTTGAGATTTAAGGTTTGAAAACTTTAATCTTAATTATTATTATTATTATTTTTATTATTATTTTTTTTTTTACCGAAAGTGACCATAAAATATTCAAGTTAAAGACAAGTCATTTACCCAAACCATGCTATATAAGTTCCATCCTTTTTAAAAGCTTGATTTGACAGGTTATTAATTGAAGTTTTTTATTAGATTATCCTGATTTTATTATTTAAGAATAGTGCTTTTAACTTGTGATAATTTGATTTATTTTTTGTGTTATTTTTTATTAAAATTTTTATAAATTTAATCATTTAATATTAGGTCTAACAGGGTCGATTATAAATTGAACTTTATAATTTGTTTTGATTTGCTCCTTTTTATATTAGTCTCATGACCAAAGATATATTTTGCAAGTTAATCTAGATTAAATCATGTTATTTTTTATTTTCTTTTATGAGGTTATCTTGTTGTCATCCATTTTAATATTGAAGGATGAAATAAGAAGAAAATTCAATTTAAAAAAAATTATCAAAGGGAAAAAAATAGCAATTCAAAGGATGAGGATCAAACTTAATTGAAAACAAGAAGTTAAAGAGGATGGAAATGTAAAAAAAAAAAATCAATTAAAAAAATTATCTCAAATAAAACAAATAGTAATGAAAATAATTGGGACAAAATTTGAAATATGAAAAGAAAATGAAGGGGGATGAAATTGAAAAAGAATTCTAATTTTATAAATTATTCTAAATAAAAAATAGTAATTAAAAGAACATGGACTAAATCTAAAGGAATAACAAATTGAAGGGTTGCTTTGAAAATTTAAAAGGGCAAGTATGAAAATTGAGAAGGAGAGAGAAAAAAAAAAACACAAGCGCAAAACAAGATAGTCTTGTCCATATACACCACTTTATCACGACAAGGATGCCGAGACGATTCCAATGGCCACCATGGTAGGAAGCATTTGGTAATTAGATGGCCCACACACATCTTTTAAAGGGCGTGAGGGTCACTCATACGCTAACAAGTATAATACATGCATCAATTGCCCTTTTATATATATATAACATTTAAATTTATTAAATGATAAAGTCGTAGTTGAACCAACTTGATAGTAAAAAAAAAAAAAAAACCAAACAAAAATATAAAACGCCCCTAGATTGAAGCTAAAAAAATTCAATTTTAAAGGGCATTTAAATCATTTTATTGTTCTTAAAAAATTGAAAATACAAAACAACCTTGTATAATCTATAACATTTTTTTTAATCTAAAGGTAGAATTGTCATTTTACTATGCATGCTTAAAGTGAAAAATACTAGATTTTCCCCTTTAAATTTGACAATGACAAATATACCCTTGTGAAATTACCAAATTACATCCATAACAAGTTTATTGGTTTTGTTTTGAAAAGGAAAATGGAGTTTTCACTATGGATTGCTACAGTGAAAACCCATACCTTTTATATTTTGTTAAAGTTTTAAAAAATAGTATTGTAAAAAGTGCACTATAGGTTTTTAATATGATGTTGAATATGTTTATAGTTACATTAATAAGAATAATTCTAAGCTAGCTCTTTAATAGGTTGTATAGAAAAGCTTTAGATATCTTTGATAGTATTTGTTTAGAAGGATCCAATCTAATGATGTTAGTGTATATGCCTTCAGTCAATCAGTTGGTTACACTTAATACTAATTTTATTTATGTACAAACATGTTTATTATTAATAAAAACTTTATTATTTTTAATTATCATTTATGTTTGAATAATAAAACTAGAGTAAAGATATAAAGTCTTTGGAACAAAATGTTTTGCAAATGAATTTATAATGTGATTTTAACTATGAGATTCTTATTTTATTAAAACATTGTTTCTAGATATTCTTAGTTAATTCTCTATTCAGACCTGATATTAATTTGAGCTATTGAGACTGATATATATTATATTATTTTCTTTATAAAAAGAAACAATTGTTCTCATAAGCTGAAAAATAAGAAATAAGGAATACCTGGAATTGATATACATGTGTTTATTATATGATATATACACTGAACTCACCCACATGAGGATTTCATATGAAGAAATCACTTGTCTTCAAATCACTTATTGGAAGTTGGAGTTCAGACAATTATGTAAATGATTATTAAACTTCTAATCACTAAGTTATCTTATATAGAGAATATTATGCTTTGATCTTAATTGCACATTGCATTAACCAATGTTAATAAACGACTAGATATTAGATATGACATGAATTATATGAAGATAATTTAATGATCAAGAGAGGATTTATCTTCTTAGGTGAAGTAGAAAAAAATGTTTCACCTGTTTTCGAATAAGATTGATTATGAAATCCTTACACAATGTGGAATGAATTTTAAAAAGAGTTTCAAATCTTATTCAAAGAATCAACAATTATATTGTCGAGAACAAATATGATTTAACAAAGTATACATACTTTATGCTTAAATATCTAAATCAAAACATTCTTGATAAATGGATAATAATTACACTAAAAAACTAGTCACTAAACGATAAAGTCAAACCATTTATGATTTTTTAATATTTGGTGGATCATGAAACATTACTAAACAGTACACTTGATCTTCAAGTACACTTGATCTTCAAATATAAATCAATTAGTTTTTAAATTGATAAAAATTAAGTTGTTTAATTGATTTAATCTTATTTTATTTAGGATTATGATTTATATTTAGACTAACATATTAAGGAACCTAATAAGTTACACACATTAAAAACCATTGGTAAGATATTAAACTAAAATGATTAATCAAGCGTGACTTGATTATAAATAAGTTTTAGAAATTAAGGACTATAATGTAATTAATACATGTGATTATAATTCTAGACCTAGAAAAACCAAGTAGAACATAGGTCCCGTTTGTTTGCTGGAAATAGTTTCCTTTTGGAAAGTGGTTTTTTTGAAAAATGAATTCTTGAAAAGTAAATTATTTTCCAATATTTGGTGGTCTCATGAAAAATAAGTTGAAAATCATTTTCCAGTGTTTGGATATGTCATGGAAAATAAGTTGGAAAATAACTTATCAATGTTTTTTTTTTCAAGTTTATTAAAACAATGAGGAACAAATCTTATAAATTAAAAAGTTGAATGAAAATGAAATTGAAATTGAAAAACAAATTTTATAAATTATCTAAAATAAAATAAATAACAATAAAAATAATGGAGATCAAATCTGATAGATTAAAAATGTTAAAAGATGATGAAATTAAAAAAATAATAATCATAATTTCAAATAAAATAAATAACAATCAAAAGAATACGAACCAAATCTGATAAATTAAAAATTTCCATTAAAAAAATGATAAGAGAAAAGCAAATAACAATCATAAAATTAAGGATCAAAGTTAATATAAAAATCAAATTAAATCAAATTCTAAGAGATGATATTGGAAAAAAAATTTCAAAACAAAATATATGGCAATCAAAAGTTTGAGCAGCAAATTTGATATAATCAGCAAATAATGTGACATTTTTAATTTTTTTCATAACTTTTAGAAAGTGTATTCCATCCAAAATAAAAGGAAAACACTTTCCTATAAACTTAACCAAATTTTGTTTTTAGTGAAAAGTGTTTTCAATTGATCAATTTTTCTAATGATAAACAAACACAGAAAAGTTTGGAAAGTGATTTTTAAAAAACCGTTTTTCATCAAACAAATAGAGCCTTAACTACATAAATTTATAAACCTATCCTAGAGTAGTATATGCGATACAATACTAGACTTTCCTTTAACATCTAATTTGTTTAGAATGCTATAGTTATGATAAGCCAAACTTACTTGCAAATCTGGTATCTTACTTTTGGATTACAACTTCAAATAGGGAAGTAGACCCCTGAGGTTGTAGCAAAAAGATACCAGGCATGAGCAAAGGAAGAAAATCTATGTTGCTTTGGATAGTTTATATGAACATTTAAGATAAATAGGAGATACACCGCTGCATAAATGCGCATGGTCTTTTGCTCAAGTCTTGTCTGAAAAAGGTTGGCTTGGAATTCCAAGTCTAAATGGTGTTCTGAAAAGAAGGAACTATCGAACTGATTACCTCCAAGAGAAATGAAAATGGGATCAGGCAATGCAAAGAACAACAGAGATTGTGATAGTTTCTTGACCGTGCTCTTATTTTGGATCTCGCTGTTTAGGTTTGACAGAGATATAACTGTTTATGTTTCCAAGGGATTGGGGAACTTGATCGTCTCCATCACATTGCATTCTGACTTCATGGATTTATGGATGCTCTTCTTGTCTGGCAGGGGCAAAATGCACCCCAGTAATGCTCTGGTTTCCGATGCATGAAATTCTCTTCTCACTGGAATACAAATATCGGGTGTCTGCTACAACATTTGCGATGCCACCTCTGTATATCCCATTTACTTTTTCTCACCTCTACTATACTGGTCTATCTTCTTTACATTTGTGCTCAACAATGTTGGAAGATGAACTGCATGAAAAATGCAAATCAATTGCTAGCTAGCTGTCTTGTCTGAACTCCAACTTCCAATAAATGAAGCATTGGAATCTTTTTTCTGGATTATGCTAAGAGCTTCAGATTTTATTGGCGAAATTCTGATGACTTGAGTTGTCATTTCATGTCTGCTTAGCCCTGCCGTCTTGGTACAGAATAAGATCATAAATACTGCAGATTATGAGAGGTACCACGATTCACCAGGATTGTTCTTCTATTCATGATTGATAGTTAAGATACTTGAGAAGAAAGATATATATATCATCCATAAGTTTTCCGGGAAATCAACTGACTGTTGGTGATAAGCCAAGCGCATGACTTAATTCATTATGATCAGTCATCAGTCCTAGGATAGGGGATGGCATCTAGCATAAGTTTCACTTCTTTTGTAAGCTATCATCTTCTATATATATATATATATATATATATATATATAAGGTTTTCTTCACAAAAAAAAATAATTTCAATTCCCATCCATTTCCATCCCATCACGATTTTTTTTCTAAACACTGCTGTTAAGGGGATGGCATCCCTTAATTTGTAGCACTAGTCTTTTCAGATTCAGGGAGTTTACAAGCTTACAATAGTCGACGAGCAGCCAGAAATTACCAGATACGAGGAAAGGAGGAAGAAACCCTAAACGAGGATGAT
Organism: Populus alba x Populus glandulosa; assembly: GCA_033617975.1. Taxonomy (NCBI): domain Eukaryota; kingdom Viridiplantae; phylum Streptophyta; class Magnoliopsida; order Malpighiales; family Salicaceae; genus Populus; species Populus alba x Populus glandulosa. The sequence continues at coordinate 18,500,952 of CM066147.1, read as the reverse complement.
CACTGTTTTTTTTTCCTAAACACTGTTAGAAGCGACAGATAGCTATCATCATCTTTGCACTTATTCAAAGTAAGCAGGAACATTGCATCTTGTGAAATCGGACATAAGAAATGTGAAGGTGCCTTATTTTTATTTTCACTTTCTATTGAGAAAGAAGGAACGTTAGCTTTTCTGATGCCAGTACGTAAGGTGGCTTTTAATCTTTTCAGTGCCATTCTGATGCCATACCAAATTGTTAAAATCAGGTATTAGTACCCCATTACTCTCTCTCTCTCTCTCTCTTTCTTTTGGGTTTCTGTCAAAATCCCTATCAATTCCATCGCAACTGCCCGACCTCAAACCCATATAATTGAAATACCGGAAAGATGTCTTTGAATCTCCCTTTTGTGCCTAATAATTAAGCTAATATCGTCCATATGTTTGCCGAAATTCTTCAGACTCCTTTTTATAATGACCTAGTATATTGGCCCACATTATGTCACGAATTCGTATCAATTTATTTAAAAAATATTAAAAATTACTAAACTTATCAGGTGGATTAATTTTAAAACCTCTCGACTCAATTATTTACCTAACTCAAATTTTTTATTAAATCATGTGAGAATTAACTCGACTTAAATCAATCGATTTCATAGATTCAAATACAATCTTGATGATCGGTAAAAACATGATTTACTTTAAGATGATAATTTAAAAAAAAATATTGAGACAATGATAAATTGGATTGACATCGGCTCCCTATGACCCAGGTCATGAATTCTTTTGAGTTTAATAACTTTTTTTCATAAAATTTTTTATTTAACTATATAATAAAAATAGATGCTCATAAAATTAAGTATCAACCTAAAAATAGACATATTTGAGACAATTATCCCTATAAAGCAAACAAATATCAATAATACAGTCCATTTTTCAACGAATTTAATATTAAATGATGAAATCGAAATAGAATAAATTTAAAATAATTAGAAGACAAAAAAAAAAGCATGTCCTATCGGTTGGTAGACTCGTCAAACCTGTGAATCAACAAAAATAGATTTGAAAAAAATGTCATAATAAAAAATCAAAAAAAGAAGAAAACAAAACACTTTTGAGTAATCCACAGTGCAATGAGTGTTAAATTTACTATAGTTTCCATCATGTCCTTTAAAGTAGCATGTCCTTACATAGTTTTTGTTACTTCATAAAGTTTAATAACATAGTTTTTCTCTAAAATAATTTTTTCAATAACATAAAAAAAATAAACAATAAAAAAATCAAGTTCAATTAAAAAAAAACTCACCGGATTCATAAATTAGGATAATCTGAGTTACCTCAACACACCCGCAAACCTTAATTATCTCAATATTAAAAAACAAAATTAATAAAAATAATTTAAAAAAATATATAAAAAAAATCATGTATTAAAAAAATAATATAAAAAAACACTATAATAATTCACCTATTTTGCAAAGAAAGGTAAATGCTTTCCCCCACGTGATTTAACTTTTTATTATAAATTATTAATGCTCACCTAGTGTCCATATTCTACGCTATACGAAATCTTAGGGGGGGTGCTTTTAACCTTTAATAGTTTTGATGAATAGGCCTAGATGTGTAGCCCTTGAACTCTAGTGCTTGAGTTTATTATCAATTTTTATTCTTAAGTCTACTTACTTGTCTCTATACTTCTAGAACATGCAAATTCCTGGACCAAGGCCCGTCCCTTCGAGAGGGAATCTAACCCTTTTCTTGAAGCCTATTATAAGGTAGCATGTCCTTACATGTACGTGTCCATTTCTCAAATGATAAAGGAAGATACGCTGCCAAGATAATAATCTTTTATAAAGCGACGTCGAAATTGAAAATCGTGATGCATTTGATCTCATATTTGATAAGTGAATAATAAACATACATAATGTACTACTCAAGATATGACACACTAAATATAGCATTTCAGAAGCACGGAAATTTAAACTATCATGTTTATAAAATATGATATCAATTAAAATTTAAATTCAAATTAAAAAATACATAATAATAATTAATATCATGATTCATATCAGTGAGACAAATATAACAATATTAAAATAAAATATTATTAAAATATTACATTTATAAACAATGACATCACCAAAACATATTATTTCATCAAGAATAATTTATTCACTGTTACTTCACCATTTATTTATTTTTTAATGCAAGTTACACAATTTATCCTTTGCCTATGATGTGATGTGAATTGGTTACTTGCATCGGATACTCTTTATGCTTTAAGTTCAAAGCAAGTAATCCTACTAATTAAATACATATATATATGGCTGCTGATCCTATCGGTGATGTGAGTGTAAAAAGCAAAGCAGCCAGGGTAGGTCCTGACAGAAAAGCAGGAATTCTATTGTCTCTGCAATAATGTGTTTATATATATATATATATATATATATATATATATATATATATATATATCAGTATATTAAAAAATATTTTAAAAATATTTTTTAAAATAAAAAATAATTTCAAAAACATTTAAAAAATTAGATTCAGATATAATGAGCATGAAAGATTTAACTCTACGATTACAAATTTTAATGAGAAAAAACTTTGATTGAATAATTAAAATTAGATTCAACATATTAGCATTCATTGACGTAATTCTGTCAAAGAACCCTAGAAACGAAAGTGCCACCTCATAATCATCTATCGTAATAATTAAGAAAAAAAAAAAAGCTTCTCGTGTATCTTTAAAAAATGGGATAATTATACTATAAATATGTCAATTTTTAAAGTTTTGGTTTTTAATTTTAAAATTTTCTATTTGAGTACATTAGTTTTTTCAAAACTATCAACAAATTATTTTTAACTTAAATTCTATGAATTGCTCTATTACATAATTACTTGTATCTTATTATTAGAATTTATTTACTGGTATGATAAATATTATTTTTCAAAATATTTTTTTAAAATATATTAAAATATATATTTTTAAGTTTTTAATATCAAGATATCAAAATAATTAAAAAATAATATAAAAAATAAATTTAAAACTCAAAAAATAAATTATTTTTAAATACAATTAGACTATAATGTTAAACAAGATCTCATACTACTAAATAATGTTAAACAAGATCTCATATTACTAAATTATGATTTTGTACTTTTATTTTTGGAGAACTTTCCCTTCTAAATTATTTTAAGCTTTTCAACTTTTTGTATAGTAAATTATCCTTTTATCCAAAAGGTAGAAAAGCGCAAAATAATTTAGGAGGGAACGTTTTTCTTCAATAATTAAAATTAAGAATAAATGATACGTTATCACATAAATTTTTTAAAAGTCAGTGTACTTAAATAAAAAAAAACATACTGAAATGAAAAAAAATGTTAAAAGTTGATGTATTTATAGTTGAGTTATCGCTTTAAGAAATTGTAAAGGTAGGTACTCCTAAAAAAATGTTAAAAACACCGCTTTTTCAGACACATTCCTTGTCCGAAAGCCGAGCTCGTAGGCTTTACACATTGAGACTAAAACGACCTGAAGACGGAGAACTGGTCCATCGTGGAATCAAGGATCGCAGCTTGTCCAGATTTCGAGAATCGCATTCTAAAGCAGGATAAGAATAGAAGAGAAGTGATGTTTGGCTACGTGTTTGAATATTTCAAGCAGTGGTGGTATCCTGCTTCATGGGGCACTAAAGATGGGCCAAATAAAAGAATCGGAAGCTTAATAAATGCCAGCGAGCTTCCGTCCACAGCTTGATTTCATATTTCTACCTGTGATAACTGGAATAGTGTATGACACTGAATCTTGTTCCTATCCCGCGTAGGATTATAAATGCTTTCGGTCTCATATGTGGCCAAGGCCTTGCCTAAGTAATCCACTAAACCAGGAAGAGCCCTTCCTTCGACGGCAATTTGCATTCAAAGCCTTCAGTATCAGATCTTCTTCGTGTTGCGGTGAGTGGTTCTGATGGGTCCTAGTCTTGAGCTTGATGTTCGATGGTCCTAATGTGGACTGCAACCGCGGGCCCTCTCTTTTCTATGTTTTGAACAGATCCTTTTTTGTCGTTTTTTTCTTCCATTTTATTTTTATTAAAAAATAATATAAATTATATTTTAAACCTTACTTTAAATCTTAAGTTATTTAATTGAAATAATTTTTTAACAAAATATTAAAGCCTTAATAACATGATCACAAGTTTAAATCTTACCATTTCTATTTATTTAATAAACATTAAACATAAAATAGTGTAGGTTTGTGCAAATTTCAAATCTAAAGAGTTTTTACTGAAAAGATGTGTTATAGAAAAATATAAATCATGTATTGAAATTATATTTAAAAGTTTAAACTGTTAAGTTGAGATAATTATCTGACATATTTACTTTTATTTTAGTACATGAACGCTTGGGAACGCGGTGCAAACCTTGTTTCCAAGAAAATTAATTTTTTTGTTGTAAAATAATTAATTTTTTTTGTATGTTTTGGATCGTTTTAATATATTGATTTCAAAAATAATTTTTACAAAATAAAAATATTACTTTAATACATTTCAATATAAAAAATACTTAAAAAAACAATCACAATTATATCCTAAACAGATTTTAGAATAGTAAAAAGCTGACAGTCTTCTTATCGTAACCCTACCATCTCTCTTTTTCTTATCAGCAAACTCCCTTAGGATCCAAAACAAGACACCATAATACTATAGGATGCAATCATGTTACTCCTGATTTATAATACTAGGACTATAGGGAAATGTTATTTCCAGGGCTAATAAATTCATGCTAATCTCCTAAACCAACTGGATCATCTTATCCGCTTATAAAGACTCCCTACATCAAAAAGAGGAACCAAACTCTAACCAGGTTAAGCCACCGAAGTGACCTGCAATCAGGCTAAATACACACGTCTGGTTACTCGTTGGACCGACCATTCCCATCAATTGCATTTTGACACGTGATGCACCCCTTGCGTGGCACTGTAACGAATTAGGCAACGGCTATGAAGGAGGCACCAGACCTGATCAGTATCAATCTCAACAGTTCTCGGGAGTAGAGACATTTTGCGGGAACGCAACCAAGCAATCTGAGCAGATGATCCACCTTATCATAAATTCGTAAATATTATTCAGGCAGATTATGTGGAACTCTGTATTAACTAGAGGTGACTAGTGTTGAAATTGCATAAAAAGAAAGAAGTAAAGACACGCTATTCTCTGAGAGGGGGGGGGGGGGGGGGGTAGAAGGCACGTGCTGTGCTGGCCGAAATAACTGCTGTCGAATATTGATTTCCTTGTCCTAAGTTGCCTCTAGGTGGCCAAAGGAGTTTTTGTTCATTTATAAATAAAGTGCTATAGCCTATAGTTTTATCAAATTTCAGTTGATCTGTAGGTCATGCTTCTAGGACAGATCATGCGTGCCCAATATTGCTGCAGCCAAGGTAATGAAAAAACTCATCAACGTGTCTACTGCTCAAGCCACCTATCAATCTTGAGAATGAATCACAAAAATGGGAAGGACTGAGAAATTAATGGCGATGGGTTACACACAGAGCTCTATTCATCGGGATAGTTTAGTTTCCACATACAGTATTCCTTACGGTCAACAATGGCAGGATCATTAAGTGCAGAGCCAGCGGTTTTTCACAGAGTTGTTTGCGTATTTGAGAATAAATTGGCACCATGTATTCTTATACAAGTTGGGTACAGTACTGTACTGGTTCGTTTTCCTTGTATCCGAAGACATACGGCAAATGGATTCCGAGGGAAGAAAGGTTTTAGACAAGCTGGCTATCACTGCAGTTACTGGGTTTTCTGGAACTCGCTTAGAAATACTTAAAGCTTCACTGCCGAAGGTGACCAGGCTTGTCAGGAACCTTTAATTGGTCGATTGAATCAAGGGAAATTGTGATTTGCAACCTTGTGAATGCCAGGTATTTGCTTAAAAACCAAAAGGGCATGAAAGGCAGCAGCAAGTTTTTTTAATCCGAATTTTGCAGCAGTGGAAGAAAACAACCCTAAAATTTCAAATTAATTAGGAAGCAGAAAATACATAAAAAAATTAAAAATTAAAATAATTAATCACATAAAAGTATAGGAGTAATTTACATGGTATGACAATTTAAACCTACTCCATGAGCAAGATGATAAGGTAAATTTACTATTAAAAAATAACATATTACAATGTGTTAGATAAAATTGATGTCTTATCGAAGATCTCATAGCAACACAAAACTTACATTTTCTTTCTTTTCTCTGGCCACCGAAAGTGTAGAGAATGAAGACACTTACAAATAAACTTTGATCCTAAATATGACAACTTTAGGTTTTTAAAGCATCATTTAAATTCGAAAAGATAAGATTTTCAAGTAATAAATCCCTAAACAACTCTAGATTTATGTAACAGGATCTTAGATTTTTTTTTTATGATTCCAGTGTTGAGTTTTTGAATATCATACACGCATCAGAAACTATAAAACAAAATTATTCGAGAGTCTTTAAGATCCTGTTAGACATATCTAGAGTTGTTTAGAAATTTATTACCTGAAAATATTATCTTTTTAGCTTTGAATGATGCTTTAAAGGTTGGGTTGCCACAAACTACAAGTCGTCCAATTGTCTAGCCTCCAACGGTAATCCACATGAACCACCCGTGATAAATATCTTAAATCCATATTTAGAAGAGAATGACTACTATGCCTAGAGTGCAAGCTCTAATTCTATATTTTTGTAGTTTTTTCTGTTTAACAAACAACCTCTTAAAAAAAAAAGAGGCATAGCTTGCTATTTATAAGGAAATCTAAAAAACTCTATAAATTAAAAAAATATTAATTCACCCCCTGAATAATATCCATATATTAATTCAGGTAAAATTTAGAAATTAACTCAATCAAGTCTTTACTTGATTTTTCTAGATCTAGAAATATAATCCATGTATTAATAATATTCTTCGTCTTTAATTTCTAAAATATATTTTAATAAGTCATACATAATTAAATCATCATATTTAATTTCTGATTAATGGTTATTAACGTGTGTGACCCATTAGATTCCTAATATGTTGACTCAAATATAAATTATAATTATAATTAAATAGAATTAAATAAATTTAAAAATTAAATTATTATCAATTAAACAATTGATTAATTTATATTTGAAGATCAGTTGCATCGTCTATCAACGTGTCATGATCCCCTCATTATTAGAAAAGTCATTAGTGGTTTGACTTAACATTCTAATGACCAGTTTATGATTGTAATTAATATCCTTTCACCAATAATGTTTTGATTTAACATTTTTGATATAACATTAAAGCATATAGTATGTTTGCCATGTTAAATCATGTATGTACGTTTGAATAAGATTTGAAACTCTTTTCAGATCTCATTCCATGTTGACCAAGGATTTCTTAATCAATACTATTTAAAAACAAATAAAATATTTTTTCTAATTCACCTAAGGTAATGAATCCTCTCTTGATCACTCAAGTACCTTCATAATTTATGTTATATCTAATTTTTGCCCTTTCATTACCTATATTAAGATAACATATAACATGATCAAATAACATTCTCTATATAAGATAATCTAGTGATCTCAAGTCTAAGAACAACTTACATAACCGTCACATGAGTCTTTCCATAGACTAAATAATTTTTTCATATGAAATTCTCATGCAGATCAGTTCAGTGTATGTCTTATAAAAAGCACATACATAATAGTTTTAGGTATTCCTTATACCTCAACTTATGAGAACAACTATTTTTTTTTAAGGGAAAGAAAAGAATATTCATTACGGCTTTAATAAATGTCTAATATTTAAAAGAGCATCGACCAAGAACATTTTAGAAACAATACTTTGATGCAATAAGAATTTTATAATTATAACAACTTTATAATTTTCTTTGCAAAACTTTTTTATCTCATGGACTTTATCTTTACTCTAGATTCATTAATATAATATTCTATGAATATTAAAGAAAAAATAAGTTTTTATTAATAATAAATATGTATTTACATGAATATAATAATGTCATGTGTAACCAACTGATTAGCTACAGAGTATATTAAACTAACATCTAGATCTTTATGGATTGGAATCAACCACCAAATTTGATGAGGATGAGAAAAATGATACTAAAAGGGAAGACTTTGATGCAAGAATCTCAATATATGATGAAACTAAGTATGCCAAATAAGTTCATGGTACGTCAAAGTTAATGTTCTTGGATAGAAAAGATTGAACTTGTCAATGTTTTCAATAATGTCCCTAAAAAAATTGCCAATAGTTCAGAACATTATAGAGTTGATAAAAGTAAAGGAGTTGAGTTGTTCTTTCATGATAATCCAAGGTAAAGGATTCCAATTGAAGGCTTCTATAAATGATCATGGAAGTGATTTGATTATCCACGAGATTAGGGAAAGAACTATATGAACTCAAAGATAAATTTTCTCAACTAGGGAAACATGACATGAGAGTGTCCTTAAATAGTTCTACTGAAGTTGGGTTATTTGAGTTTAAGTTGAAAACTTCAATGAATGAAATTCTTGATAAAGTTTATTGTGAGCCCATAGATCAAATTTAAGCCTGCATTTTCATGTCTTCAATACATGGTAAAATAATCTTATCCTATGTAGATTTTAAGTTCGAAATGTGATCTTTTTAAATTGTCCAATCATGCATGCATTGGAGTTTTCTACAAAAACAATTATGGTTATTTTAGTTTCTACTTGTTTGTTTGTGTTTTAAAAAGTAAAAAACATGTGTTAGTTATTGTTTTTATCATTTCATTTATTTGGGTCTTAATAATCTTATTTTGGTGTTCTCTTGAGTTTGGAGAACGGTTCCATTTATATAATGATGATTCAGACTCTATACAGAGATCTTATGATATAATTTGAATTAAGACTTTATTATTTGATTTTTCGACAAACTATCAAGTTCTATATCTTTTTTTTTAGCTACAGATTATATCTTAATTTTATATCTCTAAAGTAATGATTTATTTTGTGTTTTTAAAGTGACGCGTTTATCTATATTTGTATCTCTTAGATTTTATATCTTAAAGCAGTGAATAAAAATATTTATTCTATCCATTCCATCCCATTATCAAACCTAACAAGCAATGGGGTCAAGTTTTTATGATCTGAGAACAAAACGTTCTACCAGATCCAATGGGACCACAGGGGGGCCAATTTTGAACATGCTTGCCCAAATCTTCAACATTTTGGTCTTTGAAATTATTTTTATATATTACTATAATAATGAAAGGTGCAAGTAAAGTAATGTGTAGAACCCTCGTTCTGAACTCTGGAGAGCCTCCGAGGTTCCGGTGCCAACTAAGTTATTGTGACAATTTAATGACCACCGGTGCTTTTAGGTGGCCTTCGGTTCATGTACATATGCCACTCGGCTAGTGTTTTTTCTATACAAAATTGATTTATAAAACAGTCTTTATCGCCTATCATAGCTTGATCTCATCCTTCGAATTTCGTATGCTTTATATATATATAGTTTCACTTCCGAACAATTTTATATATTAATTTTATCAGTATTGATTCATTTTTAAAAGTTCTCATATTTATTTATATTTAATTTTCTTAAGAAACAAATTCATTTTATTAAAACATTGATGTTTTTTTTTGTTCTAATAGAAGATTTTTATTAAAAAATCAAAATAGTTTAGAATTAAAATTGATATAAAAAACATACGATTTTGGATATTGAATTTTTTTTTTCAATTTGTATTCTTCTATAAGTTTATCATAATCTCATAAACCAAGTCACGATTTTAAAACGAAATATATAAAAATAAATGTAATTTAGTAATTTTTAAGGGATTACATAAAAATTAAAAAAAAAACAACTAATTAATTTGATAAAATTATATAAAAATTATATATATATATATATATATATTATTCTTATCGAATATTTATGAGCAAATTTTAAAAAGAAATCTACATTCATGTAAATTTATTTATAAATTAATTATTAATATTACCAGCAAATAGCTCTAATTTTATTTAAACTTATGGCCTAATCACATAATTTTTAAAATTTTATTTTAAAAAATTATTTTAAGATTAAAAAAATAAAAAGTTCAAGGCTATTTAAATGAGCCCACTCACCTACCCACATGGTCTCAAAGAAAAAGGTCAGCCTCATGCCTTTTTTGAATGAACAAATAACATGTTGTTTCCTCGTTATCTTTTAAAAATAGAATGGATGATTTGTTGTTTATTTGGCTTTATAAATTTAAATGGGCAGATGATGTATCATTCAGTTTTATAAATTTAAATTATTTTTAGTATTTTTTCTATGAAAGGTTGCGCACACGGTTCAAACTTTGCTCATTTTTCTATCGAAAGCCTAGTAAACCGAAATTCAATGAATGCTAATATTAGTTCAAATGTGATGTGTATCTCCTCTGTATTATTTTCTCGTAAAAGAGGAGCACATGCTTAATATTCTCTTTACAACTTTACAAGCAACAAATCATCAAGATTATTTGCATTCTGTACACACACTCTAAACTTCAATTATATGCAGAGAAGAATAAGAAACTGAACGTGTTCAGCAAGATGGAGAGTGCAGAGGACATTTATGTTTTATTTTTATTATTAAACAAAAATGTTTTGGAAATATATATATCTGGAAAAAGTTATCTGTAAAACTATCCATCGAGAGTACATGTCCAACAAAATTAGGTGCACAGTTAAGTGTTAACCTCAAATGATGGTGGGAAGGTTAACAATATATATATATATATATATATATATATATATATATATATATATATATATATATGTGCGCTTTCTTTTTGGCATAAGCTCTATACATGTTACATTCATGTGAGTAGGTAATTAATTTGGAAACTATCGACTCAATCATTCTTGCCAATTGGCATCCAAAGTTTTGTAAACTTGTAATGCTAAACCTTGTTTTCAAACTCAAGAAAATATAGGTATTGATTTATCAGTATTTTTTTTAAATTAGGTTCAACTACGTATTAAGTTCAAACAAACATAAGTCAAGCAAGCTGTTATGCCTAACATTATTGGGTTCCGCTACACATTAAACCTAAATACATAAAAGTTTGGTGAGCTAATGACGAGCTGTCAGACCCAACGTTCTTGGGTTCAACTACACGCTTAGCCTAAATAGATGTTGGTTTGGCAAGCTACCAGAGCTAACTTTCTTGGGTTCAGCTACACATTAAACCCGAGCACATATGGGATTGTTGAGTTTGCAGACCCAATATTATTGGGTTCAGCTACACGTTAAGCCTAAACAGATGTCGGTCCGGCAAGCTATCAAACCTGGCATCATTTTATTCAGCTACATATTAAGCCCAAATACATAGAAGTCTGGTGAGTTGTAATAGTCAACATTCTTAGGTTCAAAAACACGTTAAACCCAAGTACATATGGGGCTGGTGAGCTGCTAAATCCAAGATCCGTGAGTTCAGCTATGCATTAAGCTCAAATAGATAGAGATCTGGTAAGTTTTGATACCCAACATCCTTGAGTTTAAATACGTGTTGAGCTCAGGTACATATGAGGATAATTAGCTGTCAAATCCAATGTCATTGGGTTCAGCTACACGCGAAGCCCAAACAAAGATGGGTTTGGCATGCTATCAAACCTAATATCCTTAGGTTCAACAACACGTTAGGATCAGGTAGATGAAAGTCTGACAAGCTTCTAGACCCAACATCCTTGGGTTCAGTTACGCATTCAGCCCAGGTTCATATGGGTTTGGTGAGCTTCCAGACTCAATGTTTTTGAATTCACCTACATGCTGAGCCTAAACACTCGTAGGTCTATCAAGTTGTGAGGCCCATCATCCCTGAATTCAGCTACGCGCTGAGTTCAAGCAGATATTGGTCTAGCAAACTATTAGACCTACCATCCCTAAGCCTGGTATCATGCCAAGTCCAAGTGAATATGAGTTTGACGACCATTATAGGCCTTGTGTTGGGCTATGAGACTTCGTTTGTTTATTATTATGACTTTTAACATAAAAAGTTAATGTCAATAATACTCATCTCTCTATACCTTTAAGTTTATAAAAATCTTCTAACGGCCTACCATATTTCCATCGCCATTAATATTGTACAAGGGATATTTATCTCTCATCAATATGGTGTAAGGGATAATTGTCCCTTATTTAATATTGTGTGAGGGATATTTATCCCTCGTGATTACTAACATGAGGAAATGACTCTTTAACCTCCCTATTCCAACAACATGATAAGGTTCAAGTACTATAAATATCTCTATGAACCATCCATGTAAAGGGTTCACAATTTATATTCTCTAAGTATTTATCATACAAAAACAAGAACAAACACTATTGTTCTTAGAATTTAAAGCTCATTCTCTTATTTATTGCAATCTCTTACTAAAAATCACTGATTTTATCATCTAGAGATCTCTAAACCCCACCAAAAGAGATTGTTTTACAAGTGTTAGATTTTTTACCACCAACCACCTATACTTCGTAAGATTTGAAGAAATGAATGTTGACATGAATGTGTGATTACTCATTGTCTAAACATTCAAAAACAAAATGAGCAAATTAGATTTTAGAATATCATTAGGTATACAATGAATGACAAGATCAGACGAATCATGAACAAATGATTTGAATGGATCAAGGCTTTAAATGGATTGATATTTATTGGTTAACGATTATACAAATAGCTGTATGATCCCTTGTGTTCTATATATTCTTTAAGCAAACATTTTTCATTTTGATGATTAGATAAACCTTTCTATCGGCATTGCTCGGTTGGATATATGCTGTTTTCCTTGGCTATTTTGATCATGTGTCCTTGAATTAATGAACATCACTTCTCTCAATTGATGTTTCTTGCAACTCCTTTTAGCCTCAATTCTCTCAATTATTGTTTCTTCGCTTCCCCCTTTTTAAGTAAAAAAGAAGCTTTGCTTGTCTCGTCCATTGATTATATTATCGCTGCTTTTTATAATTATTAAAATATTGTAACTTGTTAATTATTAGCAAATGAATACAGGAATATAAGCCAAAAGTTTCATGTTACTATTGCGAGTGAATATAGACGAGACATTTAAGAAACTAACTAATATTAATACTAATTCCCATACTCATACTCATTATTATTATATTTATTGGATTAAAAAAAATTAAAAACAATACTGGCTGTTTTACCGAATAAAACACCCATTGAATGCATGAGTTAGAAGAACGACTAGTCGTATGCAATGTGACATTGATGTTATGATTGTAACCAATAACTAAATAAAAGCTCAATGATTGAATTGAATTATGGGGAAAACATCACTTCTGCCTGGCATTTTCCAAATTCCTTTTTGCGAACCCTATGTGATGAGTTTTGATAGATAAGAAGATTAGCTTCTTCTTTTTTTTTCTTTTTCTTTTTTGTGTTTAAACATGAAGGTCAGCAAAATTCATTAAATTTTTCTAAATCAAGATGATGTATATTAGAAAAAATCTTAAGCTCGTTTGATATTCTGGTAATAATTGTTTTTTAAAGTGTTTCTACTTGAAAATGCATTGAAATTATATTATTTTTTAAAATAAAAAATTATTTTTCATATCAGTACATCAAAACGATTTAAAAACACCAATAAAAATAATTTGAAGCAAATAAAAAAATTTTAATTTTTTTCAAAAATACTTTTAAAATATAAAAACAAACGGACTCTAAATCTCATACATCACGTTTATATTTAAACAAGAACATTCAAAACAAATTATTTGAAATCTTCATTGTGCAGATGTATTTACCCTTTTAAAATATGTCAAGTGTATATATATATATACAGACACGCACTTTATTCTATTCCACATCCATTAATCTCTACTTTTCTTCGGTGGCCATCCCAATTTCAACATTCTAGTTCTGCCCGTAATGATAATGGTTGGTGCTATCCATGAAGGCATTTTGTCTTAGAAAAAGTAAAAAAAACACTCCACAACAACATGTATTATTACCCTCAAGCCATTATAGTATTACCACAAGCAAAAAAAAATTAACCAGAAGTATGACGATTTCTGTTACCGTTAGAAAAGGGAAAAAAAAAAAAAAGTCGACAACACCACGACACGAGTCAAGAACACTATGAAGTACACTTGAGGGTCTAGCTCATTGGTCAACTGCAAGGTTTGTCTTTGCGAATGTCCTAAGTTCGATCATCAAGAGTACCAGCCTGTCACCCCTTACCTGCCTACTGGGCTTGCAGGATGTTCAGTAGGTCCTGGGATTAGTTGTGGTGCGCGTAAGCTGGTCCGTACACTCAGGGTCATACAAAAAAAAAAAAAAAACGCCATGAAGTAACGTTTTTGAGGAAATTCCCTTTGTTATTGTGCAATATACTCCAGTGTTTTGTGTGCACGAGGTTGTATGAGCTACAGACAGTTTGAATTTCAAAGCAGATTGCTTGGTTTGACACCTTGAAATTAGTGGCCAGAGAAAATCATAGACTAAATGAATCATTGTTAATTCTTGATCCCACAAATTAATTAAAACCATGACTTAGAGACAAAGATAAGAAGAAGAGACAAATCTCAATTAAATCTTATATTTGGACGTAATTTATTTATTGCAAGAGTAATTTGGGTCGGCATAAAATGTCACACGTCACATAAAATATCTTAGAGAGGAGATAGCGCCTGGTAGACTGTGTGTAGGCTCAAGCACGCGTCATTTGTAACCGCACCCTGGGACTACATGCCATGGTGCATGTTTATTACATGTGTATATTTCCTTCTTTTATCCTCTTAATCCTGTTTTCCGTCTTAATTAAGTTATGAAAGCTCACAAAAAATCTTGATGCGTAAGATAGTAACCTGTTGTGTAAGAAGTTGAAGGGCTTCAAAGCTCCGGTGAAATCAAATTAAGATTTACCTCCTTGGTTATAATCGATCATTTTAATTGTTTTTTTCTTAAAATGATCTTCGCCTTCAAAAGATAAAATGCTAAAGGCCCTTCTTCACCTTATCCCCACCTGCAGACACCGGCTTCAAACGTGTGATTTATCTCCCAAAGCCCTTATGTTTTGAGGAAGAAGAAGGTGTGGAAGGTTTCTAATGCTATCCGGTATGACAATGCCTTTTGAACCGTAATACGGGCATCTCGGAATTATTAGGAGTAATAATATTCCAGAATAAAAGACATAAAAAAAATAAGTTTTATTAGTTTTATTGCGTAACAACTTTTTAACCCAATCTCACATCACTTTCGCCTTACATGAACTAATGCCATTATGATGCAAGTTAACTAGCACACAGGATCTCCCCCAGTGGGCGAGTCAGTAAGCAAGCAAACAGATGAGAACTGAAGGAAAGAATTTTACTGCGGTAATTTTCTTGTTTCAGTTCTATATAAACCAATGGCTTCTGGCTTGCTCTGCATATATTATTTCCATCTGCTAAAAAGATTTCTTCTCCTTTGGAAGTTTCAAGGTTTCCAAGGTTGAAGATAATGGATGTCCTGCATTTCTTGTTTGGAGTTTTTGGTGGGTTCTTTTGATTTCATCAATCTAACTCTCCTTTGCACTTGGTTTTCTTTCTTCTTCTTCTTGTTTCGGAACAAAATGTTTTCTTCTTCTTGTTTTTCTTTCGAGGGGACTAATTAATGGTTTCTCTCTGTTTCTTTCTACAGGAAATGCCACTGCTTTGTTTCTCTTCTTGGCTCCAACGTATGCACCAGAACTTTTCGTTAGCTCCATCTCTGTCTCTGTTCAACACTAGCACACACATGCACGACAACGCCTGATTCACATTTTTGGAGTTTCTTGGTTTTGAAAAGTTCGCTTTGTAGCTTCTAATGGCTGTTTTCAGTCCATGGGGAAGACAAGAAAGACTATCTTCCTCTCTGGCTATAAAAATGCCTTTTGAGTCATGATCAAATTTCTTCAACTTTCGGCTGTTTTCTTGAAAAATGATTCTCTTCTAAACCCATCCTTCTTTTTCCAATGATCTTTTTTAACTTGCTGGATCTTCTATCTTGTTTTTCCTTTGCAGTTTTGAGGTGCTACTAGTTTTACCACTGTGTTCATATATTTCTGTATTTGGGTGATCGAGATTCAATGATCATTAAATGAAAACTTGCCTGATTTGTTAGAACGATAAAGTTAATGTGGATTATGGCTAATTTGTTGATAGGATAACGTTCAAGAGGATCATAAGAAGCAAATCCATAGAACAGTTCTCTGGCATTCCGTATGTGATGACCTTGCTCAACTGCCTCCTTTCCGCTTGGTGCGTGCTTCTCGTTTCTTCAACCACCTCTTCTCTCTTTACTTCTTGGCTCTTGTGTATTACACCTTCTGAATTGTATTTTCGGTTCATCTTTAAAAGGGTGTTCTCGTAAACCAACTGCTAAATATGAGCTGCTTTTGGTTGTCGTCAACAATGAGCTCAAAAGACAAAAATTATAGCCACCTTCGGTACATCCTCAAACGATATATATTTGAAGCCAGTCCAAGAAGATGCAATTCAGTGCGATGAATTTATTTATTTATTTTCCCAGTCTGCTATTGCTTTGCGGCTTAATTTACTCTATTTTGGTATATATTGGACACAACGAGCAAAGCGTGGTGCTGTTTTTGTATATATCTTTTTTAATTGATGATTTAGGTGATCAGGTTTCATTAAGTTTGGTAAATTGGACAGGTGCAGCTTTTATTTTCTTGGGTTCATGCATTTTTGTCTAATCACTACCACTTAATCGTTACTTTTTATAATTTGTGGCAGGTATGGACTGCCTTTTGTGTCCAAGAACAATGTTTTGGTGTCAACAATCAATGGAGCTGGCTCAGCAATTGAAACCATCTATGTGTTGATCTTCATCATCTATGCACCAAAGAAAGAGAAGGCTAGAGTCCTTGGCCTCCTCACTCTTGTGATGACCATCTTTACTGGCGTGGCCTTGGTGTCCCTTTTTGCTCTTCATGGCAACGCCAGGAAGCTATTCTGTGGCTGTGCTGCTGCTGTTTTCTCCATTATCATGTATGGCTCCCCACTGTCTATCATGGTAAGTCAAGTTACTCTCAAGTTCTTCACTCTTTTGTGTAAGTTATTGGACCACTGCATCACGGGGTTCATTTTAGCTGCTCAGCAAGGCCCTTTTATGAAGTCATCGGAGAGCAGCTACTATTTGATATATCTTAGAGTACTCTGGTCTGGCTCTGTCAACTAATAACAAGTTCTTTTTGCTTATTTGTAAGATTGCTTTGTCTTGATATATATATATATTGTATTTAGCTCTGTTTTAGCTGCGCCATCCTTAAAAGTTCCTTGGCTGCATTGGATCCAACTTGTTATTCTAATTTTCCTCAATCTCCTATGGTAATCTGCACTAGATAGGTACATTATTGTCCTTTGTGAGAGAAACAGAGAGGATATTTGTCTACAGTCATAATCTATTGGGATTAAGAAAATTACCTGACCAAGTATGTGTTTGTCATTGCTATAGTTTATAATTAAAGCGGTTTGAAAAAATAGGTTAAAAAAATATATAAATTAAAATAGTTTTTAATTAAATTCATGCAGAACTATAATTTATATTGATTAATCAAATATTTTTATACTTATAGTTGGGATAAATGCCAGCACTTAGCATAAATAAACGGAGGCATAAAGCTGGGGAGAAGCCAAATCCTTTGTCATTTGGGGGCACCAGTGAGAGAATTCGAAGCTAACTTTTTTGCTACGACAGTTTTGACTCTGTGCATGTATAAATTACTGCTGGCTTTCTGTGGTTTGGGACATGGTTTGCTTTCTCCAGAAAATTAGAAAAACTAATTTTGTTGCCATGCCTGTGAAAGGGTGTTAATGATTTCTTCTTCATCGTTTTCTCCTATACAACATTTGTAGAGGATATTAATATCATATCATACAGTGATTAAGATATTATAAGCTATACAGTGCAGTTTTTGTAAGATGATTATGTGTGATTTTGTCTGTACCTGCAGAGGACAGTGATTAAAACTAAGAGCGTCGAGTACATGCCATTCTTCCTGTCACTGTTTGTCTTCTTATGCGGCACTTCCTGGTTTGTCTATGGTCTGCTTGGTAGAGACCCTTTCGTTGCCGTAAGCTCCTCAATCTCCATGCTTCCTTGTACCTGTTCAATTTACTCACGTTGTTGCTGGTGCCCTATCATTAGGTTCCATGTGGTAAATTAACCTATATATGCTTATGCTACCGTATATTACAGGTCCCAAACGGAGTTGGCTGTGGTCTAGGGGCGCTGCAGCTGATATTGTACTTCGTCTACCGTAACAACAAGGGCGAGGCCAAGAAGCCCCTCCCTACTCATTCACTAGAGATTGGTCCCGGAAAAGTCCACCAAGAGAAGAAAGTGGTTGCCAATGGATCCCATGATGAACAAGTGTAGATGATTTCAGTGTGCACAGGGACCGCTCCTGGTTCACTTGTTACGCTTCAGATAACCTTCTTTGCTGAAGGTTTGATCACTATTGTTAGGAGTCTTTGTTTCCAAGTTCGCTTTTAAACTCTCTTGTATTTTTGCTGTCCATCTAATGACACAGCCCTACCTAGATGATGATGATGATACTATACAAACAAAAAGCCCAGTGACGTGTTGTATTTTCCCTTCACGTCATGGTCCATGGCATTTCCTTGAGAAAATTGCTCACGAAAAACTTGTCTGTTAATAAACATGAAAATGTCCCAAAAATGGAACTGCTTTCGGTCGTGAACCAAAACGATGGCCAATATATGTCGTGGAGACAAAATTAGGTTCAATAGAAATTATTCTACCATTTGCAATAACTTTGTCTCAACAGGCATTGAAAAATTATCTACAAGTACCAAAAATTAATTAAATTATGATCTATTTGATAACGCAATTAAGAGTGAATAGTTATATTCTAGGATTTTTAATTCACCGTAATTATTTCTATGTGAAATTTCTAATTGAATTTTTCAATTGTAGTTGATAATCAAGTTTCTCTAATCTATTTATCAATCTCTCTCAAGTTTTTAATAAAATATCCTAGCAAGAAAATTTTATGCTCTAGAAGATTACACAAAGCCATAAATATCTATATCTTATGAATTCCTTAAGGTATCTCAAGTATAGACTAAATAATTAATTCCTTAATTGTGCAAATCATAATCAATCATTCTCAAGCAATAAATTTAGAAAGAGATAATCAATAGATTAACTATCAAATGAGAAAAAACATCATTAAAATTTCTAGACTTAATTACTCATGTATTAGCATATAGTCATGAAAAAACAACATTAAAAGTGTTCTTGTATGCACTCTATCACAAACTAACTAATAATTCAGTAGAAAACTGAGCTAAATATGTTATTTTTTAGGAGGGAAAGAGCCGAAGCAAGTTGCTTCAGTTTGAAACTGGATCCTTGAAGTTTTAATTAATTTAAATAAATAAAATTAAATTTTATTTTATCAAATCGAGCATTAAACATATTTTTAAACCAATAGTGGTTGATTCAAGCGGTGTAGCGCTTGTTTATCATAAACAAGATTTCAAGTTCAAGACTTGTGAATGGAGTGTACAATCACTAAAAAAAGCTCTACCTCTTAGTAGGCCAACCTAGCTCAACTGGATTTGTTAAGATCCAGTAAATACCAAGATTTAGATTAAAAAATATATATATTCTTAATATTGCAAGAGTCTCGTATAAAACAAATTAAAAAAAAATATTAAACTCAATCTCAAATTAATTTAATATGAATAGATTGAATTAGGAAATTAAAAAAATCAAATGACATAAAACATTAACAAAAACACAGTGGATTGTATTAATATCAATAATAATACCCCATAATTTGTGCACTTTCCCTCCAAAAACATTCCTCTTTGGTGTTTTTCGATTCGTCTAGGGGCAATCTCCTTGAGCAATGCGTGCATTATGATCCCATTTGGTTTGATGCCAATTCAATTTTTTTTCTTTTTACTTTCTCACATCCACCATGATTTGTGCACTTTTCCTCAAAAAAATCACTACAGCCCTTCAATTTTTTTTCTCTCTTCAAATTTAATCCATGTTCTTTTAATTATATTTTTTTATTTGAAAAAACTATTCCAAATTGAAAATTATATTCAATCTCATCCTCCTTTAATCTTTTTCATCTCTTAGATTTGTCCTAATTCTTTTATTTGGTATTTTTTAAGAGATGATTTCTAAAAAAAAATATTTTTAGCAATTTCATCCTCCATTTGTTTCTATCAAGCTTGATTCTTGTTTTTTTTATTGTTATTTTTTTTTCTAATTTTTTTAGATTGATTTTTTTTATTTTATCCTTTAACATTAAATTGATTGGGAATTGAGATAATTGATTGAGTCCGGGTCTTAAATTTCACAAGTTGTGATTTTGAAAGATTAACCCAGATCTAGAAGATTCATTTGGGTTTTTTTTATTTTTTATATTATTCAATTAGGATTTTTTTATATTATTATATTAACTGAACTTATTAAACATAATCTATTTAGTGACCCGAGTCTTTGATTTTTTTTTATTGCTTTCGAAATCTTAGCGTCGCTTGAACATTTTTCTTTTTACGTTCAGGAAAATTTGGCCCAACCCATGGCATTGCGACGACCACCAATATAGGTTTACCTGAGTATTTTTTTTTTTTTAATTGTTTTATGCTTTCGGTCTTTAATATTTGATTCATTACAATTGGACTTTCTAATTTGTTTCTATATGGGTTCTATGGTTTTATCATGATTTTATATCTTATATCGCGGATTTTGAAAGATAACCATGGTTGACCCGAGTCAATCCAATATGTCGTCTTCTTAATATATTTTAAAAAAAAAACATGTTATCCAATATATCACTATTTAGATATTTTAAAAGTATTTCAACAAATATGCATCAAAATTTTAACTTCTTAACATCTTCATATTTTTTTAAAGTTCAAAAAAAAAATATCACCTGCAATACAATGCAGGTAAAAAAAACTACTAGTAGTAATATGATATGTTAGGGTTTTGTTTTGTATAACTCATACGAATCCATTTGAGTTATTTGTTAACTGTTAGGTCATTAAAAAAAAGTCATAATTATAAATAACTTTTGACTTAAATTATTTTAATATAAAATTAAGTCAATTTTTTCTTTAAATAAAAATTAAACTTTTTAACTTTTGACATGCATTCTAACTTATAATATTCTTTAAAAAAGTTGTTTTGGGTAGTTTTTTTCATCATATATGCTTCGAATTTAAAAGTTATTTTAACTTATATTTATTCAAAGTTCTTTAAAAAAAAAACAAATTTTGAATTATTGCTTAAAGTTAACAATCAATTTTTAGGATTCATGTTAAACAAACAACTCTATATCATTAAATTCATAATTAATGTGAAATTAAAAGCATTTGATGGTACCTAGACTATACTAAAACAGGATGGGATCTCAATTTTTTCTTATGTTCAGTCCTTTTAGTTTTTTTATTTTGGTCTAATTTTTATTAAAAATAATTTTTGGTCCTTTGTTATTTTTTTTAATTTTTAATTTACTTGGTCCTTTTAGTTTTAGTTTTTTTTTTGTTTCAACCTTAAAATTTATTTTTATTATATTTTAATCTTTTTTATTTGGGCTTAGATGTTAAATGCACTAGCTCATCCTTCTAGGCCCTACAGTGACAACCTCTTCTAATGGCCTTCGTTTTTTTTTTTTTTTTAGAATAAAATTATTAAAATGATATTTAAAAAATTATACAATCATGTCATAGTTTTAAAATAAGATTAGAGTTCTTTATGGTAATATTAAAAATTATTTTATAAATAATTATATATGAATATAATATGTAAAAGGTTTTTCAAAAAAAAAAAATTGTAAGCCTTAACTTCTCGTGTTCATTGAAGCCTCGATTGTTGTAACATAACCAGCATGGGCCTTGTAAGTTACATTCGGCCTGGGCCTAGAGCCTTGGATTCTGAATCCTGCTCTTGGATTAATAGCGTTATTTCATTCCTGACATTTTTTTCAGATTTCGTCCACTTTTCTAAGTAACAAGTGATAGGTGGCATGACATGTACGAAAAAAATACACATGGTAAAAAACAAATTTTCTAAAAAATAAAAATTAATATAAACCGGCTAGATGGCCCGTGCTATGTTTTGGGGTGGACCAAATTTTTTCATAGCACAAAAATAAAATGTTCATGGGACACTAATATTTATAAAAAAGCAAGAATAATCTAAGGTTTAGGGAAGTGAAAAGGACCGCACACACCGTTTAATAATCGACCTTGAAAGCAAATCAAATAAGATATTATGAAGCGAGCATCAAATGCTTACATTCAATCAATTAATTTAATTTAATTTAATTTTAAAAAGTTCCTTTAAAAAAATTAAGTTCAATAAAGAATGGGAAAAAAAACTCGAGATAAGTCATGTTATTATCAAAATCATTGCAAAATCTCATACAAAGCGGAAAAAAATAGACTTCAATCTCCAATCAAATAAAATTTGAACGAGAAAACAGGTCTGGATTCACCCGCCAAGTTAGTCCAGGTGATTGAAAGAGATTGCTAGTGTCATTAGAGCAATAACCTGATATGCAAATCAAATAAAATATCATGAAGTGAACATCTAATTCCTATATTCAATCAATTAATTTAGTTTAATAAAAAGAATTCCTTTTAAAACAATTAAATTTAATAAAGAACAAAAAAAACTTGTGATAGCCTATGTCATTTTCAAAATCAATAGAAATTCTCATAGAAAGCAAAAAAAAATTAGAAAAAAGAGGGGGCCTTATGTCTAATTAAATAAACACTGAATGAAAAAGGGTTTGAACCGACTTGTTAAGCTAGTTTAAGTTTTGAAAAAATAACTCATGTGATCTTTATATAAGAATGAGCTTAAAAATATGACTAAGTTGGAAGCAAATGAACTTAAAAAAAAAAAAACTTGGGTATACCTTTGAAACCTGAGCTAATTTCTTCAATCCATAACTCATTAAATTCTAGATTTAGGTTCGATTAAAAAACTCAATGCCTAACCAATTTAATATTGAGGGATGAATCTAAAAACTATATGTGTGTGTGTTTATCAAGTTTAAAATATTTTCAAGGCAAAAAAAATAACAATAAAAATAAGGATCAAATTTGATAGAAAAAATTGCTACAGGAGGATGAAATTGTAAAAAAATATTAATTTTTAAACCATCTTAAAAAAATAGCAATCAAAAGAATAGGGACACAATCTGACAGCTGAAAAAATCAAAGGGGGTGAAATTGCATGAAGATTCAAATTTGATAAATTATTCTAAATAAAACAAATAGAATAAAAAAAAAAGATGTGCTTTTTTTATAGGATATATCAAATGATGTGCTTTTTTTAGAAAAATCTATATAGTTAAGCAGTCGTAAGACATATAATTAATGTATTGTTAAATTTTAAAAAACGATCATCTGAACCTTAGAAACAATGGAGATCAAGGTGTGTTTAATAATTAGATGTTGATGAAGTCTAAAAAACCTTCATGGATTTGGACTCTCCATAGCTAGTAATTTATATGGACAAGATCAATGGATAATACGATGCTTGTAGTAGAAGTAGGGTGGCTTGTAGGGATTAGGGGTGTAACTTGAAAATTCAGGCATGCAGGAACTATTTAGATACAGTGGATTTTTCTCTTTTAATTATTTTTTAAAATATATTTTTATGGTTGTTTTTTTAAATATTATTTTTATTTAAAAATATATTGAAATAATATTTTTTTTATTTTTTAAAAATTATTTTTGATATCATCATATCAAAAATATATAAAAAAATAATAATAAAAAATTAATTTATAATAAAAAAAAACACCTTTAAAACATTAAAACAAAACTGAGAGCGTGTGCTCGGAGTTTTTCTTTTTGATTTTGTTTTGGGTTTCCAGCCTTTGAGGATCCTAGGGCTTTGATGGGCCCTAGGGTTCGGTTGGGCCGAGGGTTCCCCTCCTTTCTTTCTTTTTTGTTTCCTCTCGTCCTCACTTCAGCTAGGCCCCCTGGTTAGGCTGACTTCTTCCTCTTTCTTCCTCCTTGACATAAGGTTGGGCTACGATGTGTGGGCCACTTATCGGCCTCATAAATCTTCGCCCATCATATGCTAAGTTGTATTTGGTAAGGTAATAGCTACGTGAGGGGAGGAAAAAAACCCAACTAGTATATAGCAAACAATTTAAGATCGACACCAAGTAAAACTATATAACATATCTTTTTTAAAAAACTTTAAAGATATAAACAATTCCTTATATATATATAACATTTATTTGCTTTAAAAAGCACAAACATTTTATCTCCTCCTCCCCGTTGCTTTCCCAGCCTTTCTTAACTTTTATTTCCACTCTAGTCCAAACTAGTTCGCGACTGTCACGTATGCGGTACATGAGCAACGACAGTAATCTTAGCTAATAATGAACCCATCTAATTACGGTTTAATACCATCGAAAGAAAATTGTTAAGATGCAAGTTAAAAACTATAATTATTAATTTGGATGTGATTTGTCGGATATAATCCCATCATATTAAAAAAAAAAAAAACTTAAATTTGGATTTTAAATTGCAAAAGATGAAATGTATAAAAGACGCCTAATGCAATCTAAGAAGAACGATGAATTAAAAATAATTTTAAATTGGTTTGATATATTAATAAAAAAATAAATAAAATATTTTTTTAATATATTTTTTTAAAATAAAAACTACTATAACTGTTTGATTTATATTTTTTCTACATTAAATATTACTAATTATAAAAAAATATAATTTAACTAGTTAGATTCTTTAGTTCATGAATTCAAGTCTTATAAATCTTAATATTATTAAAAATTTATATAATTAATAATTTTAAAATTTATAAAATTAATTAAAATATATTCAAAATTTTCTTAATATCATCTTAATCCGGAAAATATCCTTCTACATGAAATAAGTAAATAATACAAGAGCGAAGAGAGAGAATCTTCTTTTAAACCATATTCCAACTGTCAGCTTCGCTGATATTAGCTTTAAACGGCCGTTTTGCCTTTTTCTTTCTTTAACGGTGCTCTTTCCGTCAAGTTTCACGTAACAAGTGACACATGACACTGCTCACGCCATGACACTTACAATCTTCATCATCATACCATTCATACATGTCAGATTTACGCATACATGTGTATGAATGATAAGCGAAGTCTTTTTTTTCCCTTAGCTCGGGGGTTTCTCGTAGACATGCTCAATTTTCAAAAATTAACCTTAAAAAATCTAAAAAAATCTAGATGATTAAGTTAATTTGTTAATAATCAGATTAATATCAGTTAACTTTTTTTACTAAATTAGTTTATTTTGTTTATTTATAAAAAATTTCCTTTTATTTAACTTAATAAAATTTAATTAGATTAATATGATGAAAAATTAATAATGTAAGGTAGTCTTATTTTATAAAGTATTTTTTAAAAAAATATATAGTAATATATTATTTTTATATTTTTTAAATTTTATTTTTAATATTATCTCTTTAAAATATCTAAAAATATTAAAAAATATATTTTAAATAAAAAAAATTATTTATTTCATTGAAATACCACCGCGTCTCACCGCCTAAGTTCCATATCATCAATATTTTTTTAATTTAAAATTTAACATGAATGTGTCGAGCTTCAAATTATAGGTTTCCTGAATTGAATCTAGGGGGCTGGGTTTAACATATATGGCTCTATCAAGCCGTCATTTAAGTTAAATTTAGGAATGTCTTCCCAAATTACAATTATACCCCCAACTATTACTATTTCCTTTCCATTTCTATCTCAGCATGGCATGGCATTGCCAGCTAAGAAAAGTCTTAAGGAAGAAACATCCTTGACAGTTGACCAACCAATCGAAACGACAATTTCAGGCAGTTACTAAGGACCATAGTTTAAAATCTGGCCGGTTTCATTGATCAAGACTGAAATTAAATCGGGTTTATAAAAATTAAAAAAAGTAAAAAATTTAACTAATCCTATTGATCCTGTAAAACCCGATTAAAAATATAGTTATAATCTATTAATTATTTTTTAACCAAAATAACGTTGTTTTGATTTATAAAAAAAATTGAAGTTGACCCAGTCAAAACTAATGACCCAGACCTTGGACCGGGTCAATCACTGGGCCGAGTTTAAAAACACTGCTTAGGACTTGAGGGGCGCATTAGAGAACTCACTGTATTATTGTTATGCGTTATGAGTTGGATCAATGAGAGAGAGTTGTTGGATTATGACGATAGAAAGAGAAAATCATCATTTACACCGATTTTAGCCACTAAAACAATCTATCTTGTGTCAATATGTTTTATTGGGTGAGGGGAGTTTCACTTAGGTGCTTTTCATCTTCAAATTGTCTAAAAAACATATATAAGCTCAGAAAGATTTATGATTTCAAGTTTTTGGACAGTTGTTTTTGGTTTTCTAAGGTCACAGATAGGTTTATCAAGGTATTTATGGTGTTTTTGAGATATTTTCGGTCGAAAATAAATTGAAATTTTGGTTTCGGGTAAAACAAATATCACACTCGATTTTTCAATCAGCATTGTCCAGAATAGGAAAAATTAGACAATGTGTCCTTTGACACTTCTTCAGCATTCCATGAACAATTAAAACCACACATTGCTATTATAATGCATTTGTGTCAGCGCAAACATTGTCAATACCGTAAAAATCCCACCTCTTCTATTTTATTTACCAGTTATTTCACCATCGTTTTACCACAGGTTAAATATTTTTTTATATAAAAAAAATTATATAAGTAGATTTTCTATGATGTAGTTTCCTACATTAAAAAAAAATTCCAAACAAAATTCAAAAAGTTCATGTATATATCTAATTAAATAAATTTAAAAACTATTTATACAACAAAATATTTTATCAAGCTTGATCTCAAACCAACCAAAATAAATTGACCAAACCCATGATTTAGATCATGATTTTAATTGAGTTCAATACCCTTCTAACAGTTATTGAAATCTTTATGTATCTTTTGCTTGGCAGGGTGGTGCATGTCGGTGGTGGTGGAAGGTTTGTTGTTGATGCTTCTTTCTTTTTCCTTATCTTTTCTTTGTCCTTCCTTCGAAATTGCCACTGGTTATTTAAAATTACAGAGTTGTCCTCTTAGTTATTTATATTTCAACTTTGTTTTTTATTTTTATTTTAATTTTTTTTCTTGGTATTTTTGTAAAATTTTTATTTATTTTTAATTTCATCATTCAATCTAAGTTTATAATATATATTTTTTTTTCTAATATGGTCCTTATTCTCTTGATTGTTTTTTTCTTTGTTAAATTTATTTTTCTTTTCAATTTTACCATTCAATTAAGATTTTGTAGTTGTCCTCTAATTTACTTTTTATTTCAATTTTGATCCTCATTCTCTTAATTGCTATTTTTTTTATTTTGGATCCTTTTATATAATTGAATTTTTTCTCTCTTTCAATTTCATTCTTCAACATTTGATTGGTTGGGGATTGGGCTTCATTATTTTCTTAGATATGGTGCTTGCAATTTATTGACTCAAGTCATAGGTTTGAAAAGTTAATGCAGGTTGACATCATTTTTTTTTTAATTTTAACATTTGATATTTTTCTTTTAAATGGTCTTTGTGGTTTTTTTCATTTTCTTTTTTATCGGGTTATTTCAATCTCGTGACTTAAATCACGAGTTTGGCAAGTCAACCTGGGTTAGCTCGACCCTTATTACCTGGGTTATAGGTTTGTCATGCTATAGCTCAAGTTGACTTGAGCTGAGTTTTTTTTATCCATTTTTAATCCAATTTCATCCTTTCATATTTAATTGATTAAGAATTAAGCTATATCATTTTTTTTCCTTTTGGAAAATAGTTTTTTTTCTTCAAGTTAACTTGGTCACCTTTTGTTTTATTAAGTCCATTTGTTGTTGCTGTTTATTTCTTTTTATCATCTAATTAAAATAAAATGAACTTAAATAAATAACCCGAGTTGCATATTTTTTCTTCTTTAAAATGGGCTTTTGGCACATGAACATTATTTTTTATAAGAAAAAAATAATATTACCTGGCAACATAGCACGGGTCCATATCTAGTATTATAATGTAGACTAAAAAAGGTGGGTGTTTATGTTATACTATACACCTACCTCTTGTTCACTTAGGAACAAAACATTATGGATTGTAGTGTGTAATATCCCACATCAGTCGGTGAGGACTTAGGGGAGGGTCTTATATGAGCATACTCACCTTGACCAGTAAGACGTATTTTGGAGCCATGCGTGACTACTAAAAACAAATCCACGAGGCTCATGAGCGAAAGCGGATAATATCTTACCAGTGGAGTGGGGTGTTATATTGGTATCAAAGCCTGGCTTATTGGCTGTTCGATGGTGTCGACGAGGTTATCGAGCTCCTTAAAGGGAGTGGATTGTAATATCCCACATCGGCGGGTGAGAACTTGGAGAATGGTCTTATATGAGCATGCCCACCTTAACTAGTAAGACGTGTTTTGAGGCTATGTATGGCTGTCAAGAACAAACACGTAAGGTTTGTGGGCCAAAGTAGACATTATCTTGCTAGTGAGTGGGTTGTTATAAGAGAGTACACCACATGCATCCTAACCTTTTTGTTTTTGTTTATATATATATATATATATATATATATATAATCAAATATTAAATTATCCTTAATTGAATCGATAATAACAAAAAAAGTCATTATTTTCTAATGCTCATGTTTATGTTCATACATGGAGATGATAAATAACAAATTAATTAATCATTAAACTGTAATTATTTTCTAATGCTCATGAATGTCATGTAGAAGAGACACCACTTCTTATTACACCCGTTTTACTATTATTTTAAAAAAAAAAAGAAGCCTAAAGCCCAAGCTTACAACGCCGAACTCGAAATCTAAAATCTTTTTTTTTGTATTTTAAAACCGTCAAATTAAGACTCATTCTTCAAATGTTTCCTTTGTTTAATTTTTACTCAATGAGAAGGAGACTTGGAGGCCCTCATGAACCTAAAGAATCATATTTTTAAAGGCCCAAATCATGGCCAGTTTTTGTTTTATCAATAATGGCCGACCTTATAAAGGTTAGTTGTTACGCTGTAGGATTGCCTTTCGCGCATGATCTGTATGGGACTTTTCTTCTCCTCCCCATCCTTCTGGATGATATAAAGGACTTATTTTTAATATGAAAACATAACAAAGTTAATATAAACTAAAATAAAATTTAATTTTTTTTAAAAAATAACACTTTAAAAATACAAGGAGAAACCGGCTTTTGTAATAGCATGCTAATTTTAGTATAAAAATAGCAAGGCTTCCACGGGCAACAACGTCATTTCGAGTAGAGATATGTGGACTTCATTCCCATCATTCGGAATGATTTCAAGTGATAGATCATAGAAGCACACGCTGCTGTGCAAACAAGAGGCTTTTGTATTTGTCTGTCAGTAAGTATTTTTCGACATCTTGCACTCTGAAGGGCAATCTTTTGGGCGTGTGTAGTGGAGCATAATGGATCACGAACGCACGTTAAATACGTGTTGCAAGAGTTTGGAGGAAGCTCAGCCCGGCGTACACAGCTCCGATTCGCTGGGAAAAATCAAATCGATCCACTTGCGTCTGCACGATAGTATAAAGTCAATTTTACTATCGAGAAGATTAGTTTAACTGATTAAATTTTAAATTTATTTTTTTATAAAAATTATTAGTTCAAGTCTTACAAATTTCAGAACCACTAGAAACTTGTATAGTCGATAACTTCATGACCCATGAGATTAATCGAAATACATGCAAACTATTTTGAACACCCATATTAATTAAAAAAAATAAAAAACAATCCTTCAAAAATTTTCCCACTCCACCGAGGCAGTCATTAAACTCATCTTAGAGAGTTCGATCTAGTAATCTTTCGGTTCAAAACTTGGCCGGAATACATAATTCACTTGCATGAAGAGACTAGTTCACATACTTTTATACCGATATTAATTATTGAAAACTTAAAAAAAAGTTGTTTTCACCTATTTATATTTTTAAGAAAATATACTTTCACTTATTTTATTTTTCAATAATTAATTTATGATACGTCGAACGTAAAGAGCTCATAATATATATATATATTCAACCGAAATATCACCATTGAACTTAGCAAAACTTGATGAATGCACTCAATTATATATACAAAAATTAAAGCTAGTGCTCTTATATAAATAATAATAAAAAATCAATGGGCATGCCCGCTAACTTTCTGTGTTTTTATGGTGAGTATATAAGTAATCAATGATCTTTGTATTTCTATTTTGTAAGGATTTGTTTCCATTTTATCTCTCATAATTCAAATAAGATATTGAAATCAAATACCATTTAAAACCATTTTTCGATTTACATGGTTTGTTGCTATGAAAATTGAAACCGTAAGGACTTTCATAGCTCCATTGTCATTAAACCATAACTGATACATCAGGGATTGATGGCCTGTGGAGTAAACAACCTTACCATGCTGATTATTAAACTAGTTAGGATTTTGAGGCCAGTACTGCTCGTTAAGGTACGAGCTGGAGCCTTTTCGGGGTACCTATCTAAAGAGTTTTTGGATTTTGATTCATATGATTATTTTGGGAGCATGAGGTTATATTTTATAATGTTTGTATATGTGTTGTCACAAATATAAATTTAACATAAATTTCTATTGAAGTTTATCCTTATCTTTAACATTTGAAATTTGAGTTAAAGAGGATTGATTTGTGTTGTTGGAGTTGAGAAAATATATGCATCTATTAGTTGGTCATTAGATGAGAGAAACTTCACTAGGAAAGAGGATACTTGATCACAAACAAAATAATAATCAATGGAGATATATTTTTGTTTGTGAGTGAAAGAGAGATTGACTATGAAATGTGTTGCGCCAATATTATCACATCAAAGAGTTGGATAGCAAGCTCATTGAGGAGTAACTACACCCAAATTAACTTAGCAATGGTGTTGGTAATGTCGCAATATTAACTACTTTAGTGTTTGAATGAGAGACAATCTTTTGCACGCGAAAGCTCTATAGGATAAGATTTAATCCAAAAAAGGCAATAACTAGTGGTGAAACGACTATCGTCATGAAAACTAGACCAATCAAAGTTTAAAAAAGCTTTAAGAGATGAGTTGTGGACCTTTGAATAAGAAGAAGACCATGATGAGAAGTGAGTCGAAGATATAGAAGAATTCTCTTGACTACATTTTAATGAGCAATAGTGAGCCAATGCATGAATTGATATACTTTGCTAACTATAAAAGAAAGATCTAGTCTAATGAAGCTTAAGTATTGGAGGGAACCAACTATGCTTCTGTATATGGTAAGACTAGAAAAGGAATCATCATGATTTTGGGAAAGAGCAGTTATAAATACCATAGGAGACGAGATGAGCTTTACATGATGCATGTTTATTTTTTGAAAAAGTTACTAGATATAATGTTGTTAGGATGTATATAACCTATCTGTGGTAAAATGGGTTTTTACTCTAAAAAAAACAATGTAATGACTCAAAGTCTTTTAGAGCAAAGATATATTGAGGAGTAATGAGGTAATAAGTATCCAATATGGCCCAATTATAATAATGTCATCAACCTATATGAGGATATAAACTAGACTTGATCCATGGTTATAAATAAATTGAGAAGTATAAAATTTAGAGCCTATGAAACCCAATTCAAGCAATTTATGGCTAAGTCGAGAGTACAATGCTCTTGGAGCTTGCTTTAAACCATAAAAAAGATTTATTTAAATGATAGACATTGTTAGAAGAATAAAGAAGTTTAAACCTTGAAGGTTGAGTTATGAAGACGTCTTATTTAATAATGGTATATATAAAGGCTAACATCAAATTTGTAAAACCCCCAAATTAATGAAATGAAATAGAGAAAATAAGATGAATTGTAATGGGTTTGACAAGTAATTTATAAGTTTCACCATAGTCAAGTCTTTCTTGTTGGTGGTACCTTTTAGCCACAAGACGAGTCTTTATATCTCTTAGATGATTAATTGGCTTAAAATTTAATTTTGAATACCTATTTGTAATCGATTAAATTCATTTTAACAATTAGAAAGACTAAAGTCCATGTTCTATTTCATATCAGAGTATGTCATTATAAGTATTTAACTATACTGTTAAAAGTTGTAGGCTTTATGAGCACTAAAGCTATGAGAGTTGGTGTTGTGGTGAGAAATGTAGTAGGTTGGTGAGCTAGAGTACCATTTACAAATCTTTTAGGCTTAAAAATATTATTGTGAGTTCAGTTTGCATAGAAGTTTGAGACACTTATAAATATGTTAGATTAGTAGCAAAAACTATAATTGATGTTGAAAAAGGTGCAATAAAGACCATTTAAGAGTCTTCATAATTTTATAGATAAAGATGTTAGCTATAGAAGTTAAATTGTTGGTGGTAATATCATACTTGCATCATTGTTAGGAAAAGAAGTTTATGGAGAAATTATAGCAAATAAAAAAATATATTCATAAAAAATGACATTAATAAAAATAAAAATTTGGCAAGTGAAATGGTATAAATACTTGTAACCTTTGTGGTTTGTTCTGTAACCTAGAAAGACAAAACTAAATGATAAAAAGTTCATCTTATGTTTATTGTAAGGTTGAATATGAGACTAACAAGCATAACCAAACGTTTTTTTAATTATAATTTGAAGTTTGTTTATAAAGTAGTTTAATAAATGACTTATTGTTAGTTATGAGAGATTATAGTTGATTGATGATATAGGTAACCTAGAAAAATACCTTATCCTTTATAATATTGTTTTTGGAACATATATAGCAATAAAGAGAATGCAACTTATTTCCACTCAATGTTTATGTTTATGTTTATGTTTAATCAGGCTATTTTGATGGTGTATGTGGGGGCAAGAGAGAGGATGAGAGATACCATAGGAAGTGAGGATATGATGTAATTTCCTAAACTTACCTCTCTAATATGATTGAACAACTTTTATAAGACACCTAATAAATATTTCAACATAATTTTTGAAATGGATAAAAATAGTAAAGACATTAGATTTTGAAGAAATAGAAAATAACAAAGTGTATGTAGAATAGTCATCAACAAAACAATGATAATAAATATTTATATTAAAAGATAGTTGAGGGAATGAACCCTATACATATATAAATAACAAATTTAATTGACCTTCTAAAATAGAAGCAGATAAATAAAATGAGAATTTATGACTTTTGCCAAGTTGACAAGAGTGACTAACATTATTTAAGGGATTATTAGAAACAATTAATTGGTGTATGAAGAGAACTTGATGAATAATATGTAATGTAAGATGGCCCAGAC
The DNA here is from genome assembly GCA_033617975.1 of Populus alba x Populus glandulosa. NCBI lineage: Eukaryota > Viridiplantae > Streptophyta > Magnoliopsida > Malpighiales > Salicaceae > Populus > Populus alba x Populus glandulosa. Next base: position 18,467,639 of record CM066147.1, on the reverse strand, counting down.
AATTATGCCAATTATTAAAAGAGGTTTGATTACCAAGAAAAACTATAAAGGAATAAGAACCCATGAAAAGATGATGTTATAGGTAGAGTCTATGATTACTCTTGCCTTTGAGAAAGGTGGCTATCGAGGATTGATCATTTACACAAAAAAATAAAAGGTGAAATTCAAACAAATATAATTATTCGTAGAGAATTAATAAATAAAAAGAAGGCCTTTTTTTATATATGAGGAATATGGAGAACATTATCGAGAAAGAAATATTTGAAGAGGAGAAAATGATATACAAACCAATATTATAAATGCGTAGACCTTTACCATTACCAACTAAAAATTGATCATGTCTAGTGTATTTTTCAGTACGAAGGTTGATATTTATTAAGTCAAAGATGACTTGATGAGTAACACCAGTTTCTAAATACCAAAATTGATCCTGAAGATGCTTGAGTTAATGTATTATATATTTGTAGAGTCCACAAATCCTTAAAGTCTTAATCGAACCTATATAAGTATTTGTGTGCATTTTAAACAACCTTTATGCATATGTGACAAAATAGGCACAATGAGCTAGATACTTATTGGAGTTATGGATGGGTTGGGTCCACTACGGTTTCAACCACAACTATATTCTGGGAATGAGTGGTTTATATATAGCATCCGCGACCATTAGAGTGAGAATTTTTATTAATTACAAATTTTTAAAAGGAAAATATAATTTTTTATTATGTTTTTAAAAAAGGAATGAAGATTAAAAAAAAAATACATAGACAAAATAAAGCCTTTGTGTTTTATATAATGGAGAATTTGAAAAATAAATAGTTAGTGTTTTTAGTTTTCTATAAAACTAGAGAGATAAAGACAAATGTATTTAAAAAAAATATTTTTAATAAGCAAATATATTTTTTGTATTTTTTTATTTTGTGAAAAATTGAAAAACTCTCCACAAATAAACATAACCTTAAAATGTTGTTATGGTTATTTGTTACAAAGATTTTCTAGACTGAGTATTGATTGTAGGAAATGATTTTATAGTTTCTAACTAGTATGAGTGGATAGGAGCATGTCCATTAAAGATTGCTTTTTTAGCAAAAGTTTACATATTAACTAGGTGTGGGAGATATGACAAATCTATGTATGTGTATGTGTAGAGTTTGAGATAAAAGATTGGGTTTATTTATAAATTTTGTCATTGCAAGTGATTCGTAATTTTATAAAGGGTGGAACTTGTCAAATGTAGCATGATCCCTTGTAATATGTTCTTTTTATCATATGATCTTTATAAATGAGTATGTATCAATATTATATTCCCTTCTTAGTTTTGAGATATATTAATTAAACTCGAGCTTTTAGCCATAGGGATTCGCATGTCAATCTTATCTCATGTTATTTGTGAGTTTAATGATGGGCATAATTGCAACCAATTAAATGAAATTAAAAGAAACTAAAAGATTTGTTGAAAACATTGTAGATACTCTTCTGTATTTTTTTATTTTATTTTTATATCAATCCTTCAATTTGTTTTTCATTATATATATATTTCATTCTTTATTTTTTTGGTTTTTTTAATTTGCTTTTTATAGGTTATTTCGATTTCATAATCCGGGTCACAAGTTTAATAGGTTAAATTGGTTGACTCCTTTTTTTCTTCTTCTCTTACTTGAATTTTATTTTCAATTTCATCTTTTAATATTAGATTAATTGAGAATTACACTTCATGATTTATTTTGGTTTGCTTTCTATGAGGTTATCCTAGTTTCATGAACTAGGTCATACGTTTGGCAGGTTAACCTGTGTTATTTTTTTATGTCGCTTTTTTTTTTATTGATTTTTTTTATTTAATATTGGGTTGATTGAGAATCAAACCTAATAATTTGTTTCGATTTGCTTTCTATAATATTATCTTGGTCTCATAACCCGGGTCACAAGTTTAACATATTAACCCGGAATGAATCATGTATTTTCTTGTCTTTTTTTAATTTATTTTCTTTTCAATTTCATAATTTAACAGTAGGTTGCCTAGGAAATAAGATTCATAAGTTGTTTCGATTTGTTTTTTATGAGGCTATTATGGTCGGTCATAAATTTAGCAGAGTAACCTGATTGACCCATATTGATATAATATGTTGTTTTCTCAATATTTAAAAAGAATATATTTTTGAATTGTTTTTAGTTAAACTATGTTTTTACTTGTCATCACCAAGTCGACTAGATCGTATTAGGTCAATTCCTACATATTTTATTTTTTTAACTAGAAAAAATTATTAACAACACCTAAAAATTGTTTTTTATGTTAAAAAAATATTCAACTCATGACATAACGCGAATCAATCATCTAGTAACATGTTTAAAGAAATTATTATAGTATGAACTAAAAGAGGTGGTGCTTTTAATGTGCACCACCTCATAAAAATACTATTCATTTTAATAATGTTTTTTTTTCTTTCTAAATCTATATTTCTTTCTCTAATTTTATTCTTCAACATTAGTTCCTTAGAGATTCAACTTCATAATTTATTATGGTTCCTTTATACGTGGTTAGCTCGGTCTTATAACCTGTATCACAGGTTTGGCTAGTTAACTCGATTGACTCGATATTTTTTTATTTTTTTTTTCAATTTCATCATTCAACATTAGATTAACTGGGGATTAGGCTTCATGACTTATTATGGTTTTCTTTTTATAAGTTTATCTCGATCTCATAACTCAGGTAATGAATTTTTTTTTTGTCTTTTTAATTGATATTTTTTCAGTTTCATCATTAAGCATGAAGTTAATTGGAGATTAGGCACAACCAGTCCTTTATCCTCGAATCGATGACAAGACCAATACACCTAGGTTTCCTAGCGACCTTGAACCAAACAACTAGGTGGCGACTCCAACGACCACCCTCGACGTCGCGCACCCATGTGCAACAAGGTTGATTGGAGATTAGGTTTCATGACTTATTTTGGTTTTTTTTTCTATGAGGTTATGACAGTCTTATTACTCGGGTCATAAGTTTGGTACGTTAACCTAGTTGACTCGAGTTTTTTTTTTAACTTTTTTTAATTAATTTTTTTTCAATTTCATCATTAAGCATGAAGTTGATTATGGATTATTCTTCTTGATTTATTTTGGTTTGCTTTCTTTGAGGTTATCTCAGTCTTATAACTTAGCTACATGTTTTGCGAGTTTACTCGGGTAAACTTAAGTTGTTTTATTGTTTTTTTTTATTGAATTTTTTTCTTCAATTTCAACCTTCAACAATGAGTTTATTGAAAATTAAGCTTCATTATTTGTTTTGATTTGCTTTTTATAAGGTTATCATAGTTTCATTATCTTGGTCGCGAGTTTAGTAAGTTAACCTGAGTTGACTCATGTCATTTTTCTATTTACTTTCTTTAAGGCTATTCTGATCTTATGACCCAGAACATAAATTTGGTAGGTTAACTTTAGTGAATTTTTTTTTTGTTATTTTTAATTATTTTTTTCAATTTCATTCTTCAAAATTGATTGGCTGAGAATTGAACTTTATAATTTGTTTGAATTTATTTTATATGAGGTTATCATGATCTCATGATCCAAGTAACGGGCTTCACAGGTTATTTCAGGTTAGCCCGGATCGATTCAATATATTATCATTTCAATATTATTTCTTTAAAAAAATATTGTCTTGAATTTTTTGAATCAAATTATATTTTTACTGCTTATCTAGATTATATTTAGACATATCAAGTAAATCAGATTGACCTCTATATAATTTTATTTTTATCTTATTAAAAAAACATAAGCAATACCTCAATTTTTCTTTGATATGTTAGAAAAATTGATTCGATCTGCGCAACATATCAAGTACTAACAATATGGTAAATACAAAAGCATGAAAACAAGAAAGAATTCGAATGGATGACAGTACGGCAGACACCACCATGCATTTCTCTACTCGTCCAAGCTCAAAGTGCTAAAAATAGTTGAATGGGCCTGGGACCCTTCAACGGCCATGATTGAGACACTCAAACGAACAAAAAGTGAGTGTATTTACATTCACTGATCCAATGCACATTAAAGTACTTTGAGGCTTGAGCCGTGCAAATTCTCTTCAAGTTGGTGTGCATGCGATCATGGATGTTTTTCTTTCTCTGTTTCCCCTTCCAGCCTTTAGTACCCGTTCGTTTTCGAGAGTGTATAGAGCGTGATAGTTTTTTTTTTTTTTTTTAATGTTTTTTTAATAAAAAATACTTTTTTAAAATATTAAATTATTTTTTTCTTGAAAAAACATTATTTTGAATTTTAGTTTTTTTTTTTATGATTTTGATGTGTTTATATCAAAAATATAAATATATAATTTTAATTTATTTTTAATTAAAAAATATTCTTCACTGCATTACCACACACACGCATAAAATCTTACGAGGTTTGTTAACTTGAAAAACATAGTGATTAATAAAAACATCATTCCATATATTATGAAAACAAAACTCCAAAGTAAAAGAATATTTATGAATTATTCTTGAAATCATCTAATAATAGCATAAATCTTTCTTTGTATGAATCTTTAATAAGGTTTCAAAATCATTATAGAAGATGCAGAATTCAATTCTCGCAAACCAATACCATATTCTTATAACTAAATGAATTTATGACTGCAAGATTATAGTTTAACTTTGTTGTGTATTTGCTTTTTTTATACATATACAATTCTCAAGGAATAAGAACAAAAGAGAAATTTAACCCAACAAATATGAATTATATTAAAAGACATGAATGAATAATTGTTAAATTATAAAAATATGTACAATTAAATGTTTTAAGTAATAATTAATTTAATATTCAGCATTTTACAAATAATTCAATGTTGATATCATACACCTTACACTAGTTGCATAGTAACAAAGAGGGAGTTAAGAACTCCGGAGGTGACATGACATATTAAAACAATTATAGCTATTATATGATATTGATTAATTTTAAAAATATTAGAAATGTATTAAAATAATATATTTTTAATTTTTTTTTATTTTTAACTTCAATATAATCTAAAAATACAAATAAAATAATTTAAAATAAATAAAAAATTTTATTTTTTTTAAATATTTTTAAAATACAAAAAGACACAATACTAACTAGTTTAATCTTCACCATTCCCTTAACAGCAAACATTTTACTAGCATAAAATCTTACGATATCGTCCTAAAAAATAAGGAAAACAAGAAAAAAAGAATAGGACACATTGCAAAACAGTCAACAGACAGAAACGATCTAGTCGCTGACACTTGTACAAACTGAGTTTGTTTTACACATGTTTTTATATTTACAGTGCAAAAAACACAACAAGTTATTTGTTAATGGGAAAAATTGTGTTTTATACTGGACAACTTATTAAAAAATTAAATTTAAAATATAATTTTTATGAAGAATTTTTATATGTTTTTTAATTAAGTTTTATAAAATATTATTTGTTTTTGTATTTTAAAAGCATTTTAAAAAAAATTAATTTTTTTTATTTAGTTTAAATTGATTTTGTTTAGTGTTTTTAGATTATTTTGATGTGATAATATCAAAAATAATTTTTAAAAAATAATAATATATTATTTTAATGTATTTTTAAGTAAAAAACACATTGAAAAACAACCGTAATCACACAAATAAACATATTTTTTTTGTACATAAATTTCAATTATAATTTTTACTAAATATGAATGTAAATCCAACTAATCTTAATTAATCATATTTTTTTAAAATTTATTTTTTTAAAACACAACTATAAAATTTCCCTAAAAAATAAACACACTAAGAATTCATTACAGCGCCAACCCTAACTGGATATCTCTGTAAATAACCACAAATCCAATGTCATTTTCGAGTCCTTAGATGCAACAGGCCAAACCAGTGCATGATGTTATGTCATGTAATGATCCATATAATAAGTATGACAAACTATGCATACAAAGCATACATGTAACATCCACATAAAAAAACACATAAGCGAATGAAGGAATAGAGAAAGAATAGCATTTGACTTCATTTTCTAGAGAGAAAAAGAATGAAAGATGAACAAAATTAAATCCTATCGGATACAAATTTGACGTCCGCAAGGAGACACAATCTCTCTCAACTCTCTCTCTCTGAAAAATAATCTCCCTCTCTCTCTCTAGATGCAGCAACACACAAACAAGGACACAGAACAACACAAACATCTACAGAGAACTAAAAAAAGGAAAGGCAACAGAGAAAGATTAGATTTTTCAAGAGGATGAGTGAAACAAAACTAGACCCTGGAGTCTTGAGAGCTTTTTAACTCAAATAAAACACCTCTTTGTATTCAGTAAAAAGTGTTTTTTTTTTTTTCTTGTTGAGATTGTGGTTTCATTGAAAGAAATCTTCTTGGGAGGATATCAACTTGAGTATTGTATTGTGGTAAGTTGTTGATTTCAAGTTTTTTTCAGCTCAAATTCTTCAACTTTTGTCATTTCCTTGGAAACCCATTATTCTTTGTTTAGTTTTGTATTCTTTTTAGTTTATTGAAGCTCCAACAAAGTTGTTTTAGTGTATTTCTCAGCCTTTCTAAACTACTTGTTTCTGTTTTGAGTATTTGTTTAATTCTTCTTTAAAAGTTCTAATATTGAAGTCTTTGTTTGGATTTCGAGATTCTGGATAGGGTGAATAAGGTTTTATTTTATGATTTTTGTTTAATTTGATATATATATATATTTTTTTTTGACTTGGGACATGTTCTTTGTTAGCTAATTTGTTGGGATTTTGAGATGTGTTATCCTTCCCACTACAAAGTTACTTCAAAACCTTATTTAGCAGCGAAAATTTGGTATTTTTTTATTTTTGAATTATTTGGCTTTATATAGATTCACATAGATCTGAAGCTGCTCATGTCATACAGAGATTCATGCGAGAAACATTTAAAGATCGCTGGTCGTGTCAAGACAGCGCGGCTGTAGAATGTTCAGAATCGAAGATTCTTCTTTGCTTCTGGTCTTCTTTGGCGTGTGCCTCATGTTTCAGAGAACGCAGCACCATTTGCTCAGGCACAAAACATATTTGGCACATACTGAGGACGTTGATGTCTGCAGTGTTGGATGCGGAGTTCAAGTGGTGACTAAGTCCAGCTGTCTGAGTGCTTTATCTTGCTTTGTTATGCAATTTTAGGCTATTCAATTTATGTTGTTTTAGATAGTTTTGTACTCCAAATAGTGTTTTTTTATTGTGATTCTTGGTAAGATGGTACCCTCGGGGCCGCCTACTCCAATTGGGGGTGCCCAGTCTGTTTCTCCTTCACTTTTGCGATCAAATTCGGGGATGTTGGGAGCTCAAGGTGGTCCTTTGAGTTCCCAAACAGCATTCCCTTCTCTAATGTCCCCCCGAACTCAGTTTAATAACATGAGCATGCTTGGAAATGTGCCCTCCCTCTTGAACCAGTCTTTTGGGAACGGAGGTCCAAATCCTGGACTTCCTGGACCTGGGAGCAGTCAGCGTGGAAATATTGATACCGGGGCAGAATCTGATCCACTTTCAAATGTTGGTAATGGAATGGGTTTCAATGCTCCTCCATCGTCATTTGTTCCGTCAAATATGGTTAATCCTGGACCTTCAGGTCAAGTTCAGGGACAACAGTTTTCAAATCCTTCCGGCAACCAGTTGTTGCCCGATCAACAACAGTCCCAACAACTTGAAGCACAAAGTTTCCAGCATGGTCAGCAATCAATGCAACAGTTCTCTGGCTCTCACAACGCCCAGCAGGTGCAGCAGCAACATCAATTTCAATCAATACGAGGGTTAGCTGGTGCTGGACCTGTTAAGATGGAGCCACATGTGACAAATGATCAACATGGAACACAGCAGCCGCAGCCACTGAGAAATCTGGGTACAGTCAAGTTGGAGCCACAGCAAATTCAGAATTTGCGAAATTTGTCAACGGTAAAGTTGGAACCTCAACATTCAGATCAATCTTTGTTTTTACAACAGCAGCAGCAACAGCAGCAGCATCAACAGCAGCAGCATCAGCAGCAGTTCCTTCACATGTCAAGGCAGTCTTCTCAGCAGGCTGTTGTACAAATAAATCTTTTGCATCAGCAAAGGCTGTTGCAAATGCATCAACAACAACAGCAGCAACAGCAACAGCAACAACAACTTTTGAAGGCAATGCCTCAGCAAAGGCCTCAATTACCACAACAATTTCAACAACAGAACTTACCTTTGAGATCTCCAGTAAAATCAGTATATGAACCAGGGATGTGTGCCCGTCGTCTCACAAATTACATGCATCAACAGCAGCGCAGACCTGAAGTATGACTTCCTTGAAAAGATTTTGTTCTCAGTGTTTGCTTTAGGCTTTATTTATTTATTTGTAATAGCTCCCTACCTTTCATGCAGGACAATAACATTGATTTCTGGAGGAAATTTGTTTCTGAGTTCTTTGCTCCCCATGCAAAAAAGAAGTGGTGTGTTTCTATGTATGGAAGTGGCCGGCAAACAGCTGGTGTTTTCCCTCAGGTCTGCTGCTAGAGAAAACTTGGTGATTTTATAAAATTGTTGTTGTGAAGTAAATTCAATCAAGTTCTTCTATACTGGTGTCTTAGGTGAAAATAGACAGTTATGTATATTATTTCAAATATCTATACTATCATAGCATCTTCTTAATGTTCTCTTTGGATGCTTATATGTAATCCAGAAAGTAAGAAAGATGCACCCATGATGTTAGTGGTAGCTATGCTAGAGACGTTAATTATATAGATTTGATAAAACTGTTTAATTTCTTGTAGAGCCAATTATGGATGCAAATTGTAATGATTCGTGCAAATGTTGCAGGATGTATGGCATTGTGAGATTTGCAATCGCAAGCCAGGCCGGGGTTTTGGTATGTTAGATTTTCAGAATCCTCGTGATTCATTGCATGTTTTTGTCCATGGATAAGACTGTTTGACACTGCTAGTTTGAATGGGTTTGTCTCTTCATAAAACTGTCCCTGGATCATGTTATATCTGATTTTGATCTTCTGTACTTTCAGAGGCAACTGTTGAGGTTCTTCCCAGGCTTTTCAAAATCAAATATGAAAGTGGTACCTTGGAAGAACTTCTCTATGTTGATATGCCACGTGAATATCAAAACTCATCCGGTCAAATTGTTCTGGATTATGCGAAAGCAATACAGGAAAGTGTTTTTGAGCAACTTCGTGTTGTTCGTGATGGTCAACTGCGGATAGTCTTCTCTCCAGATTTGAAGGTTAAACTTTGGAGAAATTCCCTATTGCTTTTATAAGCTTCTGAATTCTTCCGGAAGTGTTAGCTGAATTCCTCTGTCTTCTAAATTCTTCAGGAAGTGTTGGCTGATTTCTTCTGTCTTCTGTTCCTCCATTCTTTTGCCAGATATGCTCATGGGAGTTTTGTGCTCGACGGCATGAAGAGCTTATACCTCGAAGATTGTTGATACCACAGGTTACCCTCACTTCACTTAATTAGGCGAGAAGTTCTTTATTACTTTTAATTCCTGTTGGAAACTGTTTTTTACCCACACTATTTTAGCTGATTGACACTGATATGTTCAATATTCAGTAATATATGTGCTTTTTTGTGCACAAGTTATTCATTTTGATGATGGGTTAAGTAGGTTAAGAATTGCTATTTTAATCAATCTTTTTCAATCAACATGCTTGATGCATGTGGAATAACATTGATCAGCGTAATCCTTGTATGTTGTTCATTGGAAGTGAAATTAAGTGAATTTGTTTGTGGCTTTTGGTGTTAGCTTGTTAGAAATAATGCTCAGAATCAGTTTTGGTATCAAAGAGCACCATTACTTGGTTTTTATTCTTTCTTCTTACTTGTCATGTCATCTTTTATATACTGATGCTTGTTTAACTCACAGCACTAGGAAGATTTGTGCTTTCATAGAGATGGTCAGTGGATCAGGATCAGATAAATGAATTGAATTGGACCTTGATGTAGCTGATTTTGTGATACTTGTGTTGTAGTTTGATTCTATATGGACATGCTGTTAGCAAAGTCTGGTTCGTGGCCCTTTTCATTTCCATAAAAGGCTAAAACACCTTAAATATCCAGTTTATCACGAACAAACATTGATTTTAAGTAATGCCTTGTGGAAACATTTTGCCTGTGCGGTTGTGTTTATTATGTGTTATTTTCTATGTGGTTTATAGCCTTGTTGATTTTTGTGAAATGCCCAAAGTACCTTTAGTTTCCAGTTCACCTTGATATTCAGTTCATCACTGAACAAACCCTTATGTTAAGTGGTTAATGATATTGATTCAGGTTTTTCTGTGATATGGTATCTAGGGGCTATAAGATAATTCCTGCTTACAAATATAAATCAAGTATTCAGTGTTTTTCTTTACATTTTGCAGGTAAGTCAGCTTGGTGCTGCAGCTCAAAAGTATCAGGCTGCCACTCAAACTGCATCGTCCAATTTATCTGTCCCAGAGTTGCAAAATAATTGTACCATGTAAGTTGTCTCGCTACATTGTGTTTATTCCATGAGCCTTTGGTTGAGCATGCAGTATCGATAGTGTCAAAGCTGCTGCAATTATATGAGTACCATTGATCTGGCAATCAAGCTCAATGATTTTCAATATTTTCATTAGATATGTACGGTGATCTTTCATTCATGTTGTCAAGCTGAATTTATATGGTGTGATTGTGATATTGAACACAAATGTAAATTAATACTTGGTTACAATGTTTCATCTCATCTTTGCCTAGGATGTCCATGAGAGATATGAGACTAGACTATCAGTTACTACATTTCAAACATAGTTTCTCTTTTCTTCAGTACATGATTTAAGAGATGGTTGGAGGGATGTTTCTAGTTATGTCTTGATTGAGTTTGCATTTACTTAGATTTATGACATGCTAAGGATAAAATTTACATTTATCACAAAGTGAGAAATTATGCACCTTCCCATTCATCCTTTGTGGTTGACCATTTGTTTCATAGTCTGTAGACTTATTTTCTCTACATCTGCTGAAATTTGTGTTTTTATGAGTTCTGCATCCATTCATTTATGAACTGTTGTACATGAAAGCAATGGGCAATGTCATTTTTGTAACACATGTATGGTGCTGTCCATGCCTTCTATTTGTTAATTGATGAGTTATCCTTCTTTAGGTTTGTTGCATCAGCTCGACAACTGGCAAAAGCCTTGGAAGTGCCATTAGTAAACGATCTAGGATATACAAAGAGATATGTACGGTGCCTTCAGGTGATTTCCTAAATTCTTTTAGGGTCATTGCAGCTCATGAATTTCCTTGGTGGTTGCTTAGTGTTAAATGTCATGAGTAGCGTGCATTTTCTACAATTAGTTCCATGACAGGATGCATGTCTGGGGTCTCTTAAAATTTTGAAGAGAAGATCCTTTTGGTTTGAAATATTGTAGTCTTTGATTTGAGCTGTACTCGTTCATTTTCACTTTTTTTTTTCTAGAGGAAAGCGTTCTTATTTTCTTCTTCATTCTCATTTGCAGTTTAGGTTTGGATTTGTTTTCCCAAGTATTTGATGCATATGTGCTCTCCTATGTTGTCCTTTTGCTCATTGCAATGAATTTGTACCTAGTAGTCATGCCTAGACAGAATTGCCTTCCATAACATGGTTGCTCATGAATCTTTGCTCAACTTTCTCAACTAGATCTTTCAGGTGTTAATTTGTCTGTTATTTTTAGTATGATTGTACTTGAGGACATATTACATGACGAACATGGATAGCTCACTTTCCTACAAGATTTGGCAGATGCTTTACTTTTTCAACAACTTTCATTATACTTTACTCAATTTCATTAGATACAACGGTTTAAGAGTGATTTTGTACTGGAATATCATGATTTCTGTATGCTTCTAGCTAGCCTCTGCAAATATGTTTTCTTTTTACCCCAGCTTACATTGTATTGCCTCATCCTCTATTCATTATAGTAATTAATATCCTCTGTTCATTATAGATTAATTAATATCTCTATAATATATTGTGGCATTGATTTGCCTCTGTAATTATAAATTTCCTTATATACCATGGTTGTTTGAAATCGTGGCTTGTAAAAATATCTTTAGGTCTGAACTACTGGCTTGATCGCAACGAACAACTTTTGTGATGATTTGGGGTTGTAAATTTTTGATAATGTAATGAATGCTGGCTGGTTGAAGTTGGATGGCTTCTACCTGCTTATCCCATGCTTTAACAAATCTGTCACAAACAGCTGAAAATGATCTTAATTATTTTCTCAACATTTACCATATGATTCCTTAAAGTCTGGATATGGCAACTGAAAAGATTTTTAACTGTAAGAATGTCAAATGGATAATGGTGATTTCAAGGATGTTTCATGAGGTTGCTGAATTTATCTGCAGTCTGATTGATTTTTTTCTCTTATAATAATTTTTTCCATATCATTGCAGATATCAGAAGTGGTAAATAGCATGAAAGACTTGATTGATTATAGCCGAGAAACAGGAACGGGACCAATGGGTATGTTTGACAAGTTCTTACTTGGGCTATTATTTTATTGTTTTTACTTTTATGTTTGTAATTTTTTGAAGGTGTCCCCATGAATGTTTCCTGCAAAAATTCATGTCCATGGTGACGTTGCTGTGATAATCATTCTTATCACCATCATACCATATTTGTCCTTTGTTGTCACGTTGGGCACTGAATTATTTATGTACTTATTTTGTTTCAGAGAGTTTGGCCAAGTTCCCTCGGAGGACAGGTTCTTCATCTGGGTTCCATAGTCAAGCTCCGCAGCCTGAGGTACAGCAGCAGCAACTGCAAACAATACCCCAAAACTCAAATAGTGATCGAAGTTCAGCCCAGGTCACAATGCAAATCACTGCTAGCAATGGTATGGCTGGTGTAAACAACTCACTCACCACAGCATCTACAACCACCTCTGCCAGCACTATTGTGGGGCTTCTCCACCAAAACTCAATGAATTCAAGACAACAAAATTCTATGAATAATGCAAGCAGTCCCTATGGAGGAAACTCTGTTCAGATTCCATCTCCTGGTTCCTCTGGTACGATTCCACAGGCACAACCTAATCCTTCTCCTTTCCAGTCACCAACACCCTCATCATCAAATAATCCTCCACAAACATCTCATAGTGCCTTGACAGCTTCCAATCATATTAGTTCCACAAATTCACCGGCAAACATTCCCTTGCAACAGCCAGCTCTTTCTGGTGAGGCTGACCATGGTGATTCTCAAAGCTCTGTCCAGAAAATCATACATGATATCATGTTGTCCAACCAACTTAATGGCACTGGTGGAATGGTTGGTTCTTTGGTGAATGACGTGAAAAATGTTAATGGGATTTTGCCAACAGGTAACAATACGGTTCTCAATGGAGGAAATGGCCTGGTGGGAAATGGGACAGTCAATAGTTCTGGAATAGGAGGTGCTGGATATGGCACCATGGGTGGACTTGTGCAGTCTACAGTGGTCAATGGAATCAGAGCTGCAATGGGTAATAACTCTATAATGAATGGTCGGATGGGTATGCCATCGATGGTACGAGACCAGAGCATGAATCATCAACATGATTTGGCGAACCAGCTGCCTAATGGGCTAGGAGCAGTTAATGGGTTTAGTAATCTCCAGTTTGATTGGAAACCATCCCCTTGAAGGTTCTGTTAATTATACTGATGTCTCAACAGCTGCTTGTGCAGCACGAGTGTGGGCAGAATTTCGTAAAAGATGGCGTTACACGAAGGAATGGCTTGAGGGCTTGCTTCCCACTTTGTACTAAATTTTCGAGGAAAAGTAAACATATAGCATAGTGTTTTATCAATGAAATATTAAATCCTCTTCGAGTTGCCTCATTTACTTTAATTGTTTTCCTAATTATGATTCTATACAACCTCTTTTCTAACAGTCCTGGAATGAGGATTCGGGGAAGGAATAGCTTTCTGGTTGAGCTCTTTCCATGTGTATTCTGCCCATTTTCCAGTCTCATAATTCTTGAAATAATGCCGAGTAGTGATGGATTAATTATAGCTACAAAGAATTTCACCAGCTCAATTTTGAGCCACAGAATTCTGTTTTCCCGGGTTGTAAAACCTCAAGAAAGGCGAAGCACGATGAGTTGGGGGGGCTTCTAGTGATGCCTTAAGGCAGGGAAGCTGGTAAAGTGTTCGGTCTTGTCTGTCATCGGATCTTGCCAACCGGCAAATAGTTTTTCTATTATCGTGCCTAGCATTGATTAATCGAATTACTATAACGGTGACCTTTCACTTAAAAGCACGATGAGGAACTGTGGCAAATCAAAATGAAGAACATGCTGCAATCCAGATGAATTGCAAATTAAATAATGGACCTTTCAGTGCGCTGCTTGATACGCTTCAATGGGTTTCTGTACAGTTACAGATGAAGAGAAGACAATTCATAAGGTGAAGAAAGAGTGATGCACATTGCATTATCAATTTGAACAAGAACTGAGTTCATAGTTACATTTACGCCATGCAAGAAAGTTTGAATTGCTATGCGCTTGTAGCTCAATCATAGCTCGACATAGTTTGTTGTTTTCAAGCATCTATATACTTGTCTATGGAGTTAGACAAGGTGGTCTTGGGCACTGCTCCAATAACACTTTCTTTCTTCTCTCCTTTGTTGAAGAACAGCACTGTCGGAATGCTTCTAATTCCATACTTTGTGGCAATATTAGGGCAGTCATCAGTGTTGACTTTGTAACAAGCTATCTTTCCTGCATATTCTTTTGCCAACTCCTCGACTACCGGTGCTATCATCTTACAAGGTCCGCACCATGGTGCCCAAAACTCCACAAGAACAGGGGTGTCGCTTCCAATCACAGTATCCCAGCTTGCATCTGTCGCTACTTGAACTGCACATTTCAAACATTTGCATGGATCAAATTTCAAGAATATTCATCCTCGTGAAAAAATAGAGAGAATTCTGTTGGATTTATTGAAGATTATTACCCTTCCATGAAACACTGTCACTAGCAATTGCATAAGGAGATTCACGGCTAAGGACAACCTAATTTTAACTCAAATTTTGTTCACTTCCTTCAATAAGCACGCGACTCAGTTGCTAAAAAGGGATTAGCATCTATCGCTCCATGTATAGTTCTCCCCATGATGTTCTAGTAAACAAGAGATGCATAAAAAGATGTCAAGATAGAATTTGGCTAACCTGCATCTACAGCTTCACGAGCTTTGCAGACAACGCGGGATTTTTGGCACCTGCTTCTCAGTGGGCGAGGAAAGGACGAAGAAGGTGAAGACAACGATAAATTGGATGTGTTGAGTCCTTTACAGGTCGGCAATTGAAGCTTTTCCACAGGAGCAAATGGATGGCAAACACCAGCTCTGGTGGTAGTACTCACTGAACTAACTTGGAAACAATTCTTCATAGCCATTCCTTCCTTCTCTCACTCTGGGGTGATGATATATTTCAAGTTATGGAGTTACGAGAGGATCATGAAAAAGAAGTAGTGGCTTTGGTCTCTCGGGCAAGAGTTCTTACAAGATCTTTATTTTATTTTCGATTTTTAACTCTTTAATTTCCCTTTAATTGCTGATCTCTTACTTTTCAGCGAGGATAGATAAACTGACAAAATCGTGAGGTCGTAAAGGGTTTGGTGTTCATGTGGATGACATTTTTATCAAGCGTACTCACAAGGGAAAAATCTAAAAGATCCAATATCTACGAGAAACATTATAGAGAATCCTCATGGCCTGCCTATACAAGCTCAGGATCATTGTTTAGATAAACAAGTTCTAAAAATTTCTTGACTATTCCTTATTGCTAAAAACCCAAAACCATTTTCGACCTAAAATTACCAAACCACAAAGCAAGATAATGCTTCTGCTGCCTTGAGAGATGGGACTAAACATTAACATCAAGGATTAAGCTTCTTAATACGTTTTTAGAGGTCTGTTTTTCAAGGATTCAATCGCACTGAGCTCTTTGATTTTCAAAAAGACAATTGGATGTTTCATATTTGAGTTTATATGTATACATATATATAGTTGGCATCTCTTTTCAATTTCATTAGAAGTTTGTGTTAATGTCAAAATTACCGGCTTAAAAAGACATGTTAATCGGTTGAGATTTTATTTAATTTTGATAGGTGATTGAAAATTGAGTTTAATATATTTTTTTAATTTGTTTTTTATGAGATTATTACAATCTTATGAACTGATTTATAAATTTTATATATTAACTTAGATTGATCTAAATCGATTTAATATGTTGTTATCTTAAAACATTTTTTTTATATGATTGTTCAAGTTGTTTTTAAACTTGCTTAGTTAATTAGATTATATTGGGTTAATCTGTATATAATTAAAATTTTTTTTTGAAAATATATTGACAATGCATAAATATTTTTTTTAATTTTTTTTAATTAATTTAACCCTCAACATAGCATGATAAATGCTCTAGTTGTGAGATAATTGAAGATTTTCAAAAACATATTTCTCTTTTAAAGTGTATTTATAAAATATGAAAAAATTATTTTGATAAGTATCATCATGTTAAAATTTAAAAATATGAATTATCTGGATTGTGTCTTGCCTATCCATATATTTATTAATTTTCTTCTAAAAAAAATTGCATCACAATGAAAATCCAATGGTTTTGTCTCAAATAATTAAAAGAAACGCGCTCCTCTTGTAAGTTGCTAGCAGCATGATGTGTCAATTTTGCAACATGAATTATTTCCCGGAGTAAAGCTCCGATTTTGATTTATGAAGAAATAAAAGCTTAGTGATGTTTGACTACTCTATTGCAAGAATATAAAGGCTGTCAGCAACAAAAGTTGTAGCGAGCTAGTGATACTATAAGTGGTGCAGATGCAGTACAGAGATTGTTAACATGAGAGCAGAAGGTTCCATTACCACGAGCTTAGGCTGACAGTTCTTGAGATGGCAACTTCTAAACCTCCATGGACCCGGTACGAGGGGGTATGATATTGTATACAAATACAATACTTCTCGATGGAGTTGTGTTTCTGATAACAATTTACGTGACTCTGTCATAATTGGATAAATATTTGTTTTAAATAGATTATATAGAGAGTCTATTAAATATATTTATGAATTAATAGAATAAATTTAGATTAATTGTACTAGATCAGAATAATGATTCAAAATGACCATAATTTTTTATCCGACCGTTGAATCGTACTTAAATTTTTACATGAGTTTCTAGAGGTTGTTTTTCTTGGAGTATTTATGGAATCGTTATTTCAATTGTCATATCTTTAAATTTTAAAAATTTTATATTGGGGCCTTGATTTTAGCAATATTTGTGATTTTCCTTGTTAATTTTGAATTTCATACTTTTTTCCTTTTTAATTTTGGATTTTAATTTGTGTTTTAGTTTAGGTAGGGTTTTTGACTTATTTTAAGGTTCTATCTGCCACAACTACATGGTGATCTGTTCTAGACAGTTTACGTTGAGGGCCTATCAAATATATTTATGGAATAGTAAGATAGATTTAGGCTTAAAAGGTTTGGTTGTGCCAAATTAAAATAATGACTCAAATGACTATAACATTTGATCCGACCGTTAGATCGTGCTTAAATTTTTACATGAGTTTCTGGAGGCTGTTTTTCTTAGAGTAGTTATGGAATCGTTATGTCGATTGTTGGATCTTTAGATTTTAAAAATATCATATTGGAACCCTAACTTTGACAATTTTTTTTATTTTTCTTATTAATTTTAGGTTTTTATTTTGTTTCCTAGTTGAGTTAGGGTTTCTGACCAATTTAAGGTTCTATTTGCCACAGCTAGATGATAATTCTGTTTTAGACAGATTACGTGGAGGGCCTATCAAATCTATTTATGGACTACTAAGACATATTTAGGCTTAAGAAGTTTTGTTGTGCCATATCAAAATAACAACTTAAAATGACCATAACTTTTGATCCGATTGTTGGATCGTGTTCAAATTTTTACATGAGTTATGAAGGCTGTTTTTCTTAGAGTAGTTATGGAATTGTTATTTCGACTGTCAGATCTTTAGATTTTAAAAATCTCATCTCGGAGCCTTGATTTTGGTAGTTTTTTTTTTATTTTTTATTTCGGATTTAATGCTTCTTTCCTTTGTAATTTTGGATTTTTATTATGTTTTCTAGTTCAGATAAGGCTTTTGACCTATTTAAGGTTTTGTTTGTTACAACTAGATGAAGATATGTTTTAGACAAATTATGTGAAGGGTCTATTAAATGTATTTATGGACTAGTAGGACAGGTTTAGGTTTAAGAGGTTTGGTTGTGTCAAATTAGAATAACGACTCAAAATAACTATAACTTTTGATCTGACCATTGAATCGCGATAAATTTTTTACATAAGTTTCTGGAAGCTGTCTTCTTTAGAGTAGTTATGGAATCGATATTCTATCTATTGAATTTTTAAATTTTAAAAATCTCATATCGGGACCTTGATTTTGACAGTTTTTATGATTTTCTTTGTTAATTTTGAATTTCATATTTCTTTCCTTTATAATTTTAGATTTTTATTTTGTTTTCTAGTTGAGCTACATAGGGTTTTTTATCTATTTAAGGTTCTAATCGTAAACCTTCTAAAGAAAAGGGACTAGAAAATTGTTATTCTAAAAAAATAAAACCCGTGAACTTAATTAGGTTACATCTATAACCTTTTTCTTTAACTACAATTTTTATGTATTTTTTTTTCTTACTTATTACCGTATTTAACTTCTGCCTTCATCACTTCGCCCTACCCTTGAGCCAAGAGTTTAGGACCCAATCTTATTATCTTCTCGTTCTTCATTAGGTAGCTGCAATATTTAAGATTTCAAACAGCAAAGATTATCCCGAAATACCGATCAGAAGATGCACGGAGTTTTGTAAAACTACGCCTGCAGAGGGATCCATCGTACGGCCCACAGCTGCACAACTGTTACCTCACCCTTTTATCCGAAACCAAAGACACGAGAAAAACTGCTAGTGCCGATTTTGTGGACGAAGCCCTTATTCACCTAACATGGAAGATAACTTCCGGTAGTATTATCTATGCTTAGATATCATTGCCCTTGCAGAATTCCTTTTCATTTGCGTTCAGGACCTCCATGCTAGAATATTTCGTATAAACTAAGTTCATTCCAAAGAAACTGAAAAAGATCACACACGCAAACAAATAATAATAATAATAAAAATCCGATGGATGCATTCTCTTGTTCTCATAGATTTGTTGTCTTTCCCTAACGGGCAGCTTCATATATCATTCCTGTAAAACAAGTTTTCCGATGTGGAGTTCACGGGATGAAGCATGATCTTACAACTTCAAGAGCTTGAAAGATCTCAAGGTAACATGCACCCCCAAAATCGCCTATCTTCTTTTTAACAGTAATAGTAGATAATTTCAGGAATTCAAAATACTGTTAGTTTTTTGAAGGATGCAGTCATATATATCAATGCCCAAAGCACTGAGTTCAAGCTCAGTTTTCATGGAAGCTGCCATTTTTTTATGCTGGTATCTGCACCTGAGCTAGCAGGAATATGGTCCGAGGCTCCTTCGACAGAAAACGGGGAGCATATATTTATCTGGCCAGATGCTTTTGTTAGTCCTCGGAGAATAAAACCAATAAGCGTTTGAAGGATGCCAGCGAAACATGAATACAAAAGCTCTTGTTTTTGCACTCCATATACCTGACTTGAATGGATGGGGCGGGAATATGGTGAATTCTTCCTACCAATTCTGGCCTTTCAAGCGGACAATTTATTTTTATATTTTAAAAATATTTTAAAAAAATTTAAATTCTATTTTATTTTTTTTCTTTCCTTTAAATTAATATTATTTTGGTGTTTTTAAATTATTTTGATATGCTAATATCAAAAATATTTTAAAAAAATAAAAAAAAATTATTTTAATATATTTTTAAATAAAAAATATTTTAAAAAACAACCACAACCACAATTATATTTTTAAATACCTCTTTAAATAATGTCTTGACTCTTGACATAGGTTGGCATAAAGAAGCAGGAGGACAATTTAGTCTTAACATATAAATTCTAAATTATGTATTTTTTTCCACTTCATATTTGCTCAAATCTCACTCAAAATATTCAGATTTTTTTTTTATATATAATATAACATATACATATCTTAATATTAACATAAAACACACACACACATATATTAACTATTTTATTTTTATTAATTAATAAATAATATTAGACAATAAATACTCATTAAATATCTAAAATATAATAAATAATTTATAAATATCTAAATTTTTTACCTATAAATAATACACAACAGAAGTTGATGCTTAGAAAATGTACCACAGGACGGAGAATCAAAGACTTTCCTGTAAATACATGTGTGGATATAAATAAAATAAATATTCCCAAGCTTTTGGGTACTATAAAAGTCCTTTCGGTGTTGCAGAGCAATATGGGTTTTATCCACTGTGAAAACCAATTCCTCTGCGGAGGCATGATGATCACCAAGGAGACAATGACAATCACACGTGTGTCATATGGCGGAAGCATGTGATGGAAGTATTGCAGCTCACATTAATTAAGAAAATATCTCAGTGTATTCACCAAGACAAAACAGCGTCGATTGAAACAATTTAATTTTATCATTTTGCCTCTCATTCTAAAAATCCATGGCCTAGTTAACAAGGGTGTTATTATTATTTTTGGATTCATTAATTGTTATCAAATTAATTAGGTTAAATTTATCTTTTCTATTTTTTATGAACAATATAATTACTACTTTAACATTGGCTAAAAAAAAAAAAAACAACACTTAGGGTTTTTTTGGAGTTTCAGTGTAAGTACTTCATTTCTCTTACAATTAAAAAAAAAAAAAACCCTTTTACTTGAGTGTAGGGATGATAAAATCATTGGCTAAAAAGAAAATTATTGAAAAAAGGTTGGGGCACGTAAATAATTACATTAGGTTTCAAACAACATGTATAATGTTGTTTGGTGGTTGAAAGCTTGCTTGTGGGGAGACAACCGAATCATCTTGGTTGCCTTTTTTTGCTGGGACAAAACATGTTGTTTATTTGTTTTTAATTTGATGTTGACGATATTTTTTTTCTATCTCTCATCTTTGATTTTTGTATTAACCTTCTAAATTTTCAAAGCAAGCTTATTATTTTAATTATTATTATTTTTTATTTTAAAATAATTTATGAAATTAAATTTGTTTTTCAATTTCATTTCCTATGAATTTTTTTCATCTATCATATTTAATTTATGTTTTTTGATTACTATCTATTTTATTTAAAATGATTTATAAACTTAATATTATATTTTATAATTTCATCCTTTTGAGTTTTTTTCTTTTTAATTTTGATTTTTTTTTTACCTTGATTTTTTTTTATAAAAGAATGGTAAAGCCGTGGCGTGGCGTGTGCCTTATGGCTTATGGTAAGTGTTTTCAAGATAGCTTAAGAGATCATAAGATCCAAGTTCTAAGATCCGGAAACACCCCAAGCAATGTGTACCGAACAGATATATTAACAGGCTCAAAGTTGCGACCCATAAATTGGGCATATAAAGAGCCAGTTCGTCAGCCTGTGGAGTTGCTAGATAAATAAGCCTCGATACCATGCTTGCATCTCTCTTGATGCGGTGCCACCTAAGCCACATATTCCTGCCATTCCTTCAAATAAGTCTACTATTCAAGGAACCATGGTGTCATTTCCATATTAGAGTTTCTATAAGAATTAAGAGAGGCAAAACTTACTCTGGTCTTTCTGCACATACCACCTAGGGTATTTTCAGGCAAAACCAAAGTGGTTCACATCTTCACAATTCAAGAGGTTCAATCCACACATAGAGCAACGAAGAACCAGTGAGAAACCTGCTGGTCAGCAAACTGAATTACGGTCCCACAAAACACTGGAATCTGCATCACTCAACAAAGATTATGCATTCTTAAATCTTTTTTTTTTTGGGGCAAAAATCCTCATTATTAACTTGTAAAATCCAACTCAAGTGAGGTTCATTGAAGATGGCCCCAAAAATATACAAGTGCTCATGGAAAACTACATACGGACAACAATCATATAATGATCGGTCCAATCTCAAAACGAGTATTCTTTTATATCTGTGTTCGAGTCATTCATGTCCATGTCACCCAAACACTCTTCTGAAGTAAGAGGAGGCAGCTGCTTGGTCTTGCGCTTCAAATTATGTTTGTGCCAGTCGCTCTTGAAGTGATCCCTGAACTGCTTTGCATCCCCAACAAACACATTGCACGTGCTGCACTTGTTTTGCTTTACCTCCGCCCCAGCTTTCTTTTCATCAGAGAGAGTCTGCTTCTGGATTTTCTCACTCAGTTGTACAGCAGAATCAGTAGATTCCTTGGGTAGGGCTGAGGGCACATCTTCATAGTCATCATAGTCATCTACATGGGTGTCCTCCTCAAAATGAACAGACACCGCAAGAATTTCCAGCCTGCCCTGCAGATTCCTCACCAAGGCATCGCAGTCCCTGAAGAAACCTGGGTCCATTTCACAAATCTGCAGAAAATTCAATAAAAACTCATACCCAAAACTTGAGAAGATACTTAAAACTTAAGAATAAACAAAAAAAATAAAAGAAGAAAAGAATCACTATGTCAAGAGGTCCACCTAAGAATCATATTGGAACTACTAGATTTTTTTTTTTTTGGGGCGCAGGGGGGGGGGGGGATGCATTGATTCTCTTCTCTTCTAGTAGTTCCGATATGATTTTCTTAGGTGGACCTCTTGACATGGTGATTGGCCTCTCTTCTTCTTTTTTTGTCACAAATATGACATTTATGAGAGAAATGTAACTGTCTGGTTTTGTTGGGTATTCTCAAAGGCAGCCATGACATTAGAAAAATCCAGCTAAACCTGTTAACTTGAAAAGATGAGTTCGTAAATTTACGACATTACTCTAGTTGTACTTGTTTTCATAGGTAGGTAATGTTGCCAGAGCAGGGATGACACCCGGGACACACAATGGGTTATGAAACTTCCTGTAGCTTTCCTCCACTTCAGTGAGCTATGATCAACAACAACTAGCCTAAGTAGAATTTTAGAAATAGATTACAGCCTTGAAAGCTTGGTCCCTAACTTATTTCACATGTTCTAGTGTATACTAGTCCACTGGTGACACATGAAACCAGCACTTTTATGAAAAACGAATGCAAGAAACAAAGCCACTAAACCATTTGTTGCCAACACATTATAAAAGCTGCTACGGAAAACAAAGAGAGAAGAAAAGTTAACCCAGGGAGAGGTAACGTGTAGATGAAAATTTCACACTACCAAGGAATGAGTGAAACTTACAATAGATTGACGACTTCCAGATTCATCTTTCGAAACAACATTAGCGTCCCAGGCAGCAAGCTTTTCCAATAGAGTAGAAACATTCTGGCCACTAACAGTAAGCCCAAGTCTCATTGGAGACCGCTTGATTGGAAAATGCTTTTGAAGCTCACGAATAACATCTAGCGCCTGAGCAAAATACACAAGTAGCAAGAAGATTACACATGCTATACCAAATCCAACAAACATCACAATATTTTTTTAACAGTTAAAAGCCACCATATCACCTGCTTCTTAGAGCTGTTATGCGGTTCAACAGCAAAGTGAGTTTCATGCATCAATCTCTCAATCATACTGATAGTGTAAGGACGTTGGGTTTCGGGATTAATAGTTTTCTGCATAACAATAGTTGCGATATCCCTAAACTGACTAGAAAACTGAGATTCCCTCTCTTTCCCGGCCACTTGAAGCTCCCCTTTCTCCAATATCTAATAACAAGCATAATAAAACAACCGTGGGCAGCCGATTAATTCATTTCCAATCATAAATTAGACAAAATTTGCCAGCTAAATTCCTTCATGTTTACCTCAAGGCAAATTCTGGTCTGATCATCATGTCCAAAAGCTTTATTCAAATCTAAAGATTTTGCAAGAATTCCTTTGGAAACATTTGAATAGACTGTGTGGTGGGACTGCAGCACTTCATCCAAATCTTTCTCTCTGTTTTGTTTTGCCAAAAATAGATAGACAGTAGTATTACCTTTTCATTCTAAAAATAAACATACTATGTATTACAAATAGCAATAATAATAGATTTGAAATGAAGGAGAGGAAAGGAAGAAGAAGACACTCACACGCCAGAGCGCCAGGAGAGGACCTTGTTCTTGTAACAAGCAATCTCGAAACGCATACCATGCTTCTTTAATCGGACCACTGCTACGTTCGTCAGCCGTTTTTGCCCCACCGGCTGCTGCAACTTCACCGACATCTCTACTTCTCGCTCTTTGCCTCTGGATTCTGTCTGCTACCTTCTCGATGTGTGAGTGTGTGTGTGTTTCTTTGCTGTTTGACACTTTTACTGTTAGACCAGGAGACCTCCATCCCTTTTCTTTTATTTGGGAGGCCCGCCCAATATAAGCGCTTAAAAAAGGTGGCCCAAGCCCAACCTAATGTAAACATAACAATAAACCCAAATTTGTGCAAGGGTTTTCCTACGTCTGTGGCAACGAACGTTCTGTTCTGCAATTGTTGTGTTTTTGCTTTTGGAAGAAGAGAGAGAAACAGAACAGAAAGAAAATGGGAGATTCCACTGAGGGTAAAAGTGGGGCTAAGGAGGAAAAAACGAGCGATTGCAGCAGCAGCGGTAGCAGCAAGGGGAACAAATTTTACGATATCTATGGACCAGATGTATTATCACTTTCTCTATTTTTCTTTTATTAATTTTACATATTCTTGTGCTTGCTTATTTCTCTTTTCGATTACTTATTTATTTACTTCTATCTGTAGCTTTGTTTAGTCTATATATAAAATCAGGATGATGGTGGTGGTGGTGATTATTATTATTATTGCTGTTGTTGTTATTATTATTCCTGCTAATTGCTACTACTAGTTATTTGTTGTGTGTGAGTCATTTTTTCTTAATTATAGTCTATACTGAAACAGAGAGAAGTTTGAAGCTCATTTTTTGGATTAGTAGCTAAAGAAATCTCCAAAAGGTTATCTTATTAATTCAGGTTCTGTTTATGGAGTTAAGCTGCCTAAAACCAACGTAGTAATCACGGATCAAGCATGAGTGAAATCTTTGTGTATTGTGCAACAGTATGAAACCCTAACTAACATAGGGGCTTAAAATGATCTGCATATAGTATGCTTGTTTTTTCACATTGCCTCTAAACTGGGACAGTATTGTACCGAATGCTGTGTTGATTGGATTTTATTATTATGTTTGCAGGCCAGAGCGGAAGTTGTTTACAAGATGCCGCCAGAAACGAACTCAACTTTGAATCTGCAAGTAGGTCCCATTTTTAATGTATTTCCTAAATTTTGGAAAAGAAGTTTAGAAACTGTTGTGAATTGAGTTTTTATTTTGATGCAGGACGTTCAAGGACTTGTAACTTGGGTGCTTTCTGAAGGATTCATGCCATCTTGGGTGTTTATCAAGGTAGAGAAAATGCCCTCCCTTTTGCAATTTATTTTTTAAGAAAGGAAAAAAAAAAAAAAAAGAAGAATAAAAAACCAAGCTCGGTTAGTATATTGGTAACTGGAGTCTCTTGGTGAAACTAAAAAGGAGTTTCAGCTCTTTTGAGTGTGTTTTAGTTGTGTTGGGTGGCTTACTCCATCTGCTTCGTAGAAAAGCGTGGGATGCTGCTTCTCCTTAATCTTTATAATTTATGTCCCGGATTCCAGTTTGTTGTCTGCGTAGAGAACCTTTAGCTGACACTGTAGATTTTCATGCTGTGGTTATCTTTGGGGCTGAACACTGCGTGGAGTTCCTTTTCTTTGCCTTATCCTGATATATTTCAAAGGACTGCATTTAGGAGCCTGATATTATACCCTTCCCTTGAATTCATATTGAATTCTGTATCACGGAAATAACATTTGCATTTTGCAGAACAAACCTCTGATTCCAAAAGTGGTTATGCTTTATGTACCTGGCCTGGATGCAGCTTTATACATATCACAGTCTAAGTTGCTTGCCGGCTTTAAAGAGTGCTGTGGGAACCCAATGCCACTTTTATCTCTTAGGTTGGTGATGATTGTTCTTTCCTTAGCTACTGTTCTTCTTCTTGGGTTTTCTTTTTGGTGGATAGACTACTTAGTTACTGTGCTCTGTTGTAGCTACCTGATGGCTTTTATTTTTTCTTCCATGCTAGCTGTGTTTCCGATGGAATGCAGACAGTAGATGCGCTTCTAACATGCAAGATGAAAAGAAAGAGAAATGAAGTTGATTCAGTTTCAAGGAAATCTGTCCTGACTTCTGAACAAGGTTTTCGATCCGTTAACCCAATTCCTTCTACCTGATATTTTATGTTTTATGCTATGTCAGTTGAATTTCTTATTCATGATCAGATCAGGCATTCGACAATCTTCAATAATTTGGTTGTCTACTTGTGCTTTTGAATATTGATATTTCTTGCAAAAACAACTAGGTTTCAATCCCAAAATAGTTAGGGTCAACTGTATGAATCTATACCATTCAGCTCAACTTATAAACCAACTCTGTTGTCAAAGGTGAAAGGTGCCTAGGCACACGCTTGAATGAACCAAGGATATATATATATATCTTCCCAATTAAGATTAGATCATTAGAAAATCAAAAGAAAATATAAAATGCAATGTACAATAAACTTTATTTGAAGAGAAATCAATAAAATGCTAATGACTCAATTGAGAACGAGGTAATTTTAGGGATTAAACCGAGGTTTACCTTAAAACCTAGTATTAGCTGTTGATTTAAAACAAGTAATTATGGGATCTACTCCACATGGACACAAAATCTACCATCCAAAGAGAACCAAATCTCTCTCAATAATGAGATTTCAATCTGGTCCACTGGACGATCATCTACAATGCCACGTCAGGATACCCAAACCAGGAGAGAGTGGGCAAATGAAGCAGAATCCAAGGGCATGAAGTGGAAAACAATAATATTTAAATGAAGGCCTCGCTTTCCCTCTCTCTCAAATAAACACAGATAAATAAAATAAAAAACCTTCCTTTCTCTTCCTCTGTGGTTTGTTTCTCTCTGTTTTTTTTTTTTTTACCTCTCGTTCTTCTTGCATCTTCAATCTCTTCGTCACATAATTGCGTTCTTTCTTCCTCAACCCACAAACTGTAAGTCCCTACAAGCCCTAATCTTCAATCTTACCCTTTGATCTGTTTGTTATCTTCAAGAACGCTAATTATTTTCTATTTGTTAGAATTAAATATAATTGATTTTGATTTATTTTTTTGAAATATTTCTTTTGTCAATGAATTGCTTTTGAAAAGATGTATTTCAAGCAGACATTGGCTTTAATGCTTGGTACCCACTTACCAAGTGCTTGGCCTAGGCAGCGCTTCATTGAAAATCATTTCCCGAGCGTTGCGGCCTCACCTCGCCTTGCGTGTAGAGCTTAAGAGAATGCCTGAGCCCCTTTTGAAAACACTAAACCCCACCCCAATATCAATAGAATATTGATAATACTTAACCTATGTAAAAAAAAAGGTGTTCAAGCCTCTATAAGCTCTCCATCAGTTTCTATGTGAACAATGAATTTATAGATGGTGTATGCAATGTGAAATTTTCCTTTAATTGTAAACTTGATAGTCCTGTTATCATTTTCCATTCTATGTCAAGGCAACTAACAATTATCTTTATGCAGAAAGAAACAATTCTAGCTTGGGAAATATATCATCGGCAGGACTCATGAAAGATTTACCTTTCCCACTATCATATTATACACTTACAGCTAAAGAATTGGAAGACAATGGATATTGCATCAATCAACCAGGTAACATGGATCACTTGTATTGTTGTTTTTTTTTTTTTCATGATCTTTTCAGCGTCATTTCTCCAATCATTCTGTTATTCCATGACTTTTTTTGTGAATTTCATTGTGTTAGGTTTTGTGTCTACAGTTTCTGCACCTTCAGGTTCTGGTCCCTATGATTTACTGGCACTTGACTGTGAAATGGTAAGATGTCTGTCATGCTTTGAAGCTTACATCATGTTTTCAAGCATAAGAATAAGAATTGTGAATCTTCAATGAGTTTAAGTTGGTATAAAAGTTTGTGGCTTGAAAGAATTCCGTGATATGTCAGTTTCCTACTTAAAGACAGTTGTACTTATTAGAGTCAATTTGAGCTTTAAAAGTTTGTGTTAACTGTTATGCTATAATGTCATTGTCATGCTTCCACTTTTGCTACCATTTCAACAGTTGCCCTTCCCCCCTATTCTTTTATATTTACTCAAAGGCTACTCTTCGTTTTATTTGTCTTACAAAAAGAAAAAGGAAAGGGCAATTAGAAGTCAAATGAGTTCTGTGGGAGAGATGATATCATGAAAATTTCTGTCTGGGTTTTGTCCATAAAATCTTTGGTTATGACAGGCATGTTCCTATATAGTTATATTAGGGAAGTCCAACATTGAAATAAATAAATGAAAAATAAGCTACCAAAGATGTGTCGAACAGTCTCTTTTTCTTCACATATACAAACAGAATGATCTTTATGGGTGGAAGTGGCACCACCTTTGGCAATGCAGCATCTAAATTCAAATTTAGAAAGCAATGTTGTCAAAGTTGTTTCTTTAAATTCATGTGCATGTCTACTTAAACAGCAGCTAAAAATGATTTCTTAACTAATAAAATGGTGACAGGAAGGAATGTGTGTCAATTCAATGGATGGAATTGTCTCAGGTGCTATGTTTGTACTATTTGGATCATAATGGTGCAGGGTTTAGCAGGTAGTTTATGATGCACTCTTATTGACTTGGTCTCTTCTGTTTTCTTTTGTTCTCTTTTGATAGTGTATCACAAACGAGGGTTTTGAGCTAACAAGAGTGACCCTGGTGGATATTGAAGGACAGGTATGCCTTACAATTTTTTGTTTGTTTGCTGTCTTGGAAAGGCATTTTTTGTTGGTAGTGGTAACTGCATTAGAATTTGTACTGAAAGGTAATTAATTGCCATTTGTGTGTATACCAGTGCGCTTGGGTTACTTAACATAAATTAAACTCTCATGATGATAATTTTTGTGGCATTTCCATATCAAGTATTTATTTTTATATCGTACAACTCTTTTCTAACTATTATTTGATTTATCAGAAAACCTTGATTCATCTTCTAGTTGGTTCATCAGATGTCTGTAGTCTGTACTGTTCTTTTCATTACCTCTTGCATCTAGTGTTATTTTACCATTATGGTAGTTGTTAGAGTCCAACATACATGGGGGCGTGCAAGCTGTGTGCCAACATGAGTTGGCTAAGCAGTTCAGTTTCTTATCCCATTCTCTGCAAATGACTACTGGAATGGTTTAAAATAACTGTTGAAATTCATGGGCTCTGAAATCATGCAAGAATGGTTTATTTATTTATTTATTGCATTGAAATACACTGCCCTTCTATTCATAAAAAGAAAAGGGAGAAGGAAATATTCCCTTTTTGGTCATACCTAGGTATATTGAATCTTTATTATATCTCTTATAACTTGTACTTTGCTGCTGGGCTCGTGAATTTAGTTATTAGTTGTATGGATTTTTTTTTAACCTTGATTGGCCTTTTGCAGGTGGTGTTGGATAAATTGGTTAAACCCTCAAATGATATTGTTGATTACAATACCAGGTAATTCTTTTTCAATAGTTTGTTAAACCTGCTGATGGAACCCCAACCTTTTTGGTTTTTGATATGCACTTTTATTTTCTTCATGATGGTGATTAGGAGTTTAGAGGTTTTTCTTGCAGTGTTTGTGGGGATACGTATCCCCCTATGGTCTGAACCTCTGACTGACTCACAAAAACTAGAATTACTTGTAAAATGTAAATGATAATTTTGTCAGCATGATTATAATTATGCTGATCAACTTCAATTTCTAGATTCTGTATGTTACCAGTTGGTGCTTTCTTTCCTTTTTCTCAACAGATTCTATATTTTAAATACTATGCTTTCCCATCCCCTTTGTTTATTTGGTCGGAAATTCTGTTGAAGAAATGATTCTCCCCAACCTGGATTAGGTAGAGTGTCTGGAACTCGCCTGTCTCTGTCTCTGTCTCTCTCCTGAAAAATTGACTAATATTTTTAATTTACTAACACTTCATTTTTCAGGTTTAGTGGGATTACATATGAGATGTTGAATGGGGTAACCACAAGTCTTAAAGACATTCAGGTTTGTTGCTCCAATCAGCTCTCTTTTTTCCCATTTTGATGCAGTTTCAACTGGTAGTGTAATGTTGATTTAATGATCGATTTCTTTTTTAAGATATCATTTTCTCATTTCTTTACAGTTGCTTCCTGTATTCAGGAAGACTTTCTAAAGCTGGTTTACAAAGAGACCATCCTGGTTGGGCATTCCCTGGAGAATGATTTGTTAGCTCTAAAGATCTCTCATGAAGTGGTGATTGATACTGCACTATTGTACAAACATCCCCGGGGTGGAAATTATAAAACTGCTCTTCGAGTTCTTTCAAAGAGATTTCTTTCTCAGGAGATACAGCAGTCAGGGGCTGGGCATGACAGCATTGAAGATGCAAGAGCTACCATGGAACTGGCACTATTAAAGATAAGAAATGGCAAGTGAAGTTGTGACTAGCGTTTGCTTTTGTAGTTCACTGCATTGTTCTGTGCTGTATAAATGCATTTCTAGATGCTTATCTATATTCTATTCTTCTGGCTCTTCTGTTAGGACCTGATTTTGGGTCTCCCCCATCATTTGTGCGGAGAAAGCTCCTTACAGTCTTGAGTGAGTCTGGTAAAACCTCCTCATTCATTGATGATATTTCCATAGTAAAGCGGTACACATCTGGTTCATCCCATTCATTTCCTGTGTCTTCCGACGAGGAAGCACTTTTGAAAGCTAGAAAGGAGGTAGGTATATTTGGAATTGGCTCTGGATTTTTTTTGTTTATTCTTTGATCAGTGATTGTATGCTTATTTGAATTGTGGTGGTTGTAGGTTAAGAATGATGGAGTACACTTTGTCTGGACCCAATTTTCAGAGTTGAATTCCTATTTCAAGAAACAAGCAGAGGATGAAGGGAAGTTAAATGGAAAACTTGCAGAGATGATATCATTACTTACATGTGAAAAGAAGTCAACCAACACAAAAGGCATGAAATGCAGTATGACACCCCAACTAAAGGAAATTCTTACTCGGATGGATGCTAGGGTTCGTTGCCTGTACTCCACGCTACCGACTAATACCATGCTCATAATTTGCACTGGACATGGAGATACAGCAATAGTGAATAGGTATGTGTTTTTAACGTGTTATAGAACATTTTGTTTCATTTACTATGCCATGTTTCTTTGTTTGCTATCAGAATCACTTAATTTCATGCTTTAAATATTGAATAAAGAAAACTGAAAAACAACCATGCAATAATAGTTCATCTGATAGTAATTTAATACTCATATTTTGGAAGACAGACTTTTGAAGTTTGTAGTTTCTGCAAGTAAAAAACTATATACAAGAGCGTAAAGGGGGTGCATTCATATAGAAAACTGACACATAATCCATAACACAAGGAGCATTAATCAAATACTGTTTCCTATAAAAGATAACATGGATAGGTAATTCCTATCCAGTAAATGCCCTCCTTTTATGCTGCCTTCACACTACCCAAAAAAATGGTTAGAGTAATTAGGATGAGCATGGTTTTGCTCTCTTTTTATCAAAGGAAAAATCTATTAACCATGATCTGGCTCTGTTGGAATATGACAATTATTGGACTTTGAAGAATGATCATAAACTCCCAAACATGTTTGATGAGTATATTCTAGTGAGTGGGCATGCCGATAGGTTATTGCTCTACATATTTTATCTCAAACACATCGTACAAAGTGCAACTTTCTTTGTTTTTAATGACCTGTGATGGTATAAACTTGGACATGGAACGAGCATGGTAAAGCACCCACCTCTTGCATTAAGCTCTGGCTTCCATATGATGGGAATCATGGGATTCCTTTTCTTAATATTACATTTGTATGTTTACAATAGCGACTTGAAGTTATGGGCTTTGGTCTAATATCCTTCTCGCAGCTAGCTTTGTATTGACTTTAATTTCTCACTTGGAATGTCTGTTCTAGTACTTTTATCAGGGAAAACAGAAGCTGTTTCAAGGCTACACTAATTTGATTATTCATTGGTTTGTTTGAAGTGTATGTGACACAGCCTGTTTCTAAACATCTATGGTATATACATGATGATACAAATTTTTTCACAACTCGATATCTATGTGAACCCCATGAATCTGTGTAGGCACATGAAGCAGTACCTTATTAGTTGTTCAACCTTTCATCTTGAATCTTCAATTTGTTGCGTTTGTCTTTACTGTTCTTTCTCCTATTGATTTGTATGGATGAAGGGTAAGGAAAATGCTCGCAGAGCAGAAAGAAACTGCACTATCTCGTGAGAAGATTGTCAAGGTCTTGGAAGAGCTCCAGGCCCAAGCTGAAGTAGCGTTATGTTTTGTGGGTGTGAAGAACTGAGGATATGCCAGATAGAGAAGGGTCGTTGTTTTTTGACCTGTAGTCTGTTGGTGTTTACTTTTGTACCAAGCTTTTCACAATTTTGGTCCAAAAAAAGTTAGTGAGCGTTAATGTTGTGTCATCATTCATTGAATAGTAAGGAAATTGTGTAAAATTATTGATTTATTTCTTGTATAATCTAGTTTTCAAAATGCAAAGAAGAATTCAATGAGCTTTGGTTCGTTGCTATATGCGTCCCTTGCCCCTCGAGCCGGCCATTATTTTCTTATTAATCCAAGATAAAAGAACAAGACTGAGATGAGAGGTGTGCCGGTTTGGTGATGGTTATTTGTCTAGTATCATTTTAATCTTCTCTCAGAAAAACAGGGCCATTGCTGTGAGGACGTTCGCCGGCAGGGGAATAAAGAATAACTGTGCAAGGTATAGAGTCAGCCAAGGATCCTCTTGCTTCACTTGCTAAACCTAATGCAAATCGGGTCGCTAACAAGCTATAGCCTCAGCTTTCACTAGTGTCCTCCTCCCTGTTCAAAATGTTGAGCTCAAACCTGTCGTTTATATATATAAAATCAAATTGGACCCCAACGGTGTAGCAGTTTCCCAGCCACACTTGCCTTTAATAATTTCATCTCCTGCTTTCTATCCTAGTGGTGGTAGAGGGTGGGCGTAGGGTGCCGGATTTTGATAGAAAGACGAGATTTGGGGATATGGAGATTTTCGAAGCAAAGAACCCTGAGAATGTCCAAGGAGAAATCTGAACGTGCGAATGACACCAGGGAGATTTGCCAGCTGATTAAGCAAACATTAAAATGAAGACAGGTAAGCAAAGCATGGAGTAAAAGAGAAGTGGATAATGTCAGATGACCTACGACATCACTTCTGGAAAAGAACTTTACACAACAATCGCAAGTCATAGCGGCTAATAAGATCACATATCAGTATGCAGTTTTATCACACAAAACTACTGGCAAAGGCAACCTACACAAACATTCTATATACTCTAATGCTCGAACGAAATGGTAGCTATTACTTCCATGCTGAAGCAAAAACCAAACTCTTGTCTTCCCACCCAAAATGAAGTGCACCTACTTCCTCCTTCAACATGTATCTATCGCAATACTGCTTTATGAGTTTCCGAATCAAATCCACCACGCTAGGACTGATTGAACACGAAGTGAAGCCTGCCATCATCATCCTTGCCCTCCATTTCCCGGCAACTTCATACCTCTCAATCCTTTCCTCTCCCTCGCATGCTACAATGTTTACTATGTCCCGTGCCAGACACTGTTTCTCAACGTTCAGTCTGTCCTGGCTTTCTCGAGGGAGAGTTGCATCCAGAGAATCGAACACAGCAGAGTAATAGTTGTAAGCTTCAGTAAATCTCGGGAAGAAGGGGGCAGTATTAGTGTTCACATCTTGCTCGACAACAGTTACCAGTTTTGGATTCAAGCTCTTAGCCATCCGAAGAAGCTGGTCTCGCTCATTTACTGTTGAAACACTCTCGTCGGGCATGTGATGGAGTTGGAAAGCAAAATTCACTACAAGTGCTTCCCCGGGCTTGCAGTTCAGCATGGATGGACTGACAACTGAAGTCTTGGAGGCCACCGCCTGAAACTCAAATGGGACCTTAAGTGCTTCTGCCAGCTTCTCAAGCCTTTGCCCAATGTTCCTCAGGCCACCAACAGGTCGTTGAACTGACTCGGGGTCATCAACCCCGGTTAACCTCAAGTTTGGCAGCTTACCTGGCTGGCTGGCGAGTGTTTGTATCAGTGTTATGTATTGACTCCCTTGGTTTATGTCAAAATCTATTATATGAACTCTCCTTTCACCTTTAAATGCTTCGATCATTGCACCGTTTGCTGCCATAAATCCAAATTTAAAACAAGGGCAAATCTCAAAAAGGATCTGCATAGCTGCAAGCCTATCATCAGAAGGAGGCTCCTTGCATTTCAGAGCTTTATAGAGATATATTCCAGATTCAGCCATATGAGCTGCAAGTCCTTCCACCATGTAGGCTGCGATCCTCTGGGGAGGATCTCCTTGAATCGAGACCAATTGACGGAGCTCATTTATTAATGCTGATGCTTTCTCAATGTTTCCCTCCGAGATTGCATTAGCACATTCAAAAAGCAGTCGCCTGGGGGTCCGAGGTGATAACTGTGATACTTCTTTATTACTGCTGAAGCTACTTAGGTTAGAATCTGAAGATGATGACTCCTTGGGAGAATCATGGAGCATCCCATTCTGGATTGGATCAGACCACTCTGCATCCATTTCCATGCTTTGACTATTTCCAAACATGCCATCCTCATCATCCTCTTCATTGTCCTCTAGAAGTGCTCTCTCTAGTTCCTGAAGCTTTAACTTCATCTTATATTCATCATAATCTAGTTGATACGGGCTCTCAATGTCCAAGTAATCTGACTCGGAAATGAATGGATAGCCATCGCAGGGTGTGGTCAAATTGAAAGAAGCATTGTAGGGATCTTGAGGGAACATGGTTGAACCTGAACTCTTTCTTGGCTGGTAGGAAGATGCCCCTTGTGGATGAGCTGAGTTCCCTGAAATGTCAGAACTTGATGGTTGTATTATTTCTTCTGTTGGGGAATCAAGGAAGAACTTCTCATAACTCTCACAAGAGTAAGAATCGGTCATATACATGTTCTGCCGTTTATCAGGCCCGAATATTTGGGCAGACAAACCAGAGTTGTCATTGCTCCCTTTCAGCGAGTACAGCTTATTATTTCCGTATGCTCTGGCAGAGAGTTCTGCAGATCCAACTAAAGACATGATTTTTCTCTAAATTAACTCAGCTTTGAAGAGCGATGGTTGTATCATATATATCCCGAGTCTTGGGTCCCTGTCATCAAATTGGCAGGAAATAACTTGTTAATATTTGTCAAACATGAGAACTACCAAACAACACTATCACCCTCTTCAAAAGAAATGTAAAATAATCACCTGGAGCAGCCCCTTAGATTTGAAATCCAGATGAAATTTATTGGGTGTCTGCATTCAGGGACAAGCAATGTCATGGAAAACAGTTGGAGAAACAGCAACCAACAAGATATAAGCCTATACACATAGCTTTAGAAACACTCATGTAACAGAAAGAGAACCGAATTCTGAATTATAGACCGTGGAGAATCAGTCTGTGTAAAGATGCAAATACATTGAATAAGCTTGTTGGCGTCTCTGACAATAGACTTAATTCTTAGATTGCTTTTATTGATCGACTTCAAATTCCTTCAAAAGCAAGGTATAATTGACATTAAAGATCTTCCCTTTGTGACAAGGAGAAGACTTGATGCGTGTCCGCATCAAGACTGCTATGTTCAATCAGAAAAGGAAACAGACACAGAGTTAAATCTTGGTTCTTCTTATGTAGGACGCAAGAATCTATATTTTTTAGGTAGAAACACAAAATCTTCTGAAAAAACGAGATCTATTGAACATCCAAGAATACGAAGACAATCAACTACAAATGACATGAACAAAAATCAGAATGAAGGATAATAATCAGCAGT
Source organism: Populus alba x Populus glandulosa (assembly GCA_033617975.1). Taxonomy (NCBI): domain Eukaryota; kingdom Viridiplantae; phylum Streptophyta; class Magnoliopsida; order Malpighiales; family Salicaceae; genus Populus; species Populus alba x Populus glandulosa. Next base: position 18,431,703 of record CM066147.1, on the reverse strand, counting down.
GTAGAGGTCATATAAGTAGTCAATCCTGAATCCTTATGTTTTTATTTTAGCAGACAGGGCATGTACCTGAAGTGGGAGAATGAATTCAAGAGGAAGTGGCAAAGGTCATAGCAGCCCGTCCTGGAATTTAGTAGATAACCAGATAGACATAAGCCTCAAGATTGGCTTTGAAGGAAAGAAAGAATGAAAGATTAAGGCTTTGACTATGAACACCTGTTTTTTGGAGGCAAAAGGGTAAACATGCCCCTTAATGGTCTCTTCACAAACAGAAAAAACCCAACTTTTGATTGTGATGTGAGGTAGGTTAGAGGGCAACAAACCATTTAACAAACCTAAATACTCAAAAGTAGGACAAAAACTTGAAGAAAATGCAAGCCAGATGAATAAAATACAACTTGACAGAGAAGGTTTAAGCTACCCAAAGACCAACAATATCTTATTTAACGAGTTATATGAAAGTTGTGAGAAAAGTGGCGAGAAGCTAACAAAAAATATTCTTCCTTTGAGATATAAACTTCTTTGAAAGGCTTTCGAGCTTGTTTGGCAGTGTGGTTATGGTTGCTTTTCAAATAGTTTTTCGTGTCAAAATACATGCTAATGATATTTTTTGATTTTTTAAAAATCATTTTTGACACCAGCACATCAAAATGATTTGAAAACACTAAAAACATATTAATTTGAAGTTAATAAAAAAATAAAATATTTTCAAATTTTTTCAAAAACGCTTTTGAAACGCAGAAACAAACAGGTTCGAAGACTTTTCTACCTGCGGTGGAGTTTCCTTTGCTTTGTCTTTTGGGTTTTTCACTTTTTTCTGCATGTTTATACCGACTTCTCTGACTAGCTTGTCATTCTTAAATTTGACGTGGTGCGGTCCAAACACACCCGCAATATGGGACTCCAATTTCATCACTCAATCCTCACCATTTTTAAGTTTGAACGCCATTGATTGATTTGGTGTGCTTTGTTAGAGTTGTTGACTTTTCCTTAATGGTGGGCACAGGGGCATGAAATCATGAAATTGCTTGAATCTATCCACGAAATATTTGACCCAAATTTCCTATAAAATCGAAGAGGTGACGACAGATTATTGGTGAGCTAAAACGATTTCAGAAAAGCAATGTGACGGTAAAAGAAACAGTAGGTTACAGGACCTGTGGAGGTGGTGGTAAAGTGATAACAAATGTACGGTCCTTGTTGAAAGCATGGTACAGGAGCTGCCATGATCATGATGGCGATTGTGAATTTGGTGATGTTGGACCAACAGATTCGAAACGAGTGGGCGAGTAAATGGATTGCACTTTCTGAAACATAAACATGGGAGAGGTCAAAGTATTTTTGATTGATTTATTCCATGCTTTTCCATGACGAGCTTGTGGTCTGGGAGCCAACTCATCTTTGCTTTGCACCACCGTCAAAGCTTTAGTTGAATTTCAGAATCCACGTTTGCCGTGTAACCTCATCTTGAATCCGCGTTTGCGGGAAAAGACATATCAGTCCCTATAGTTTATGTCATCCTTATGTCATGGCATGCATGAGCACAACCCGATTGGGACAAGCAATTATTGTTTAAATTTATTTTCTAGTAAAAAAAAAAGGTTATCTTTTTTAATCAGTTTTTTTTTTGTCTTTTCACGGTGCAAATTAGTCATTATATATGTATTTGGAGATATTATCTTCATTTTCTATATTTTAATAAATAGTAAAATGATCACAAATCTCCCAAAACCATAAAAACCGACACTATCGGAGAGGGATATTTTTGCCTTTTTGTTTATACAGTAAAATTATGTATATGCCTTTGAGTCTAAAAAAATTTATTAACACAAGGAATCAGAGGTGATGTTTTTAAACTTGGTTTTTTTTTTTTTTGTTAACAGTTAGTTTGAACAAGGATAATTATATTGTCTACAATTAAATTTATATTATTCACTTTCAAAAAATTGATGGCAAGTGGGAAACGCCTTGCACTTTCAACGAAGCATGCAGCACCTCTTGATGAAGAAAAATATGATGTTTCTGTCTCATTTGATTTTTCACCATGTCTTTTTTCGCAACGCATGTCAACATATAATGACTAGGTTATCGTCAATTGGCCTCCCCCTTTATTTCTTTCTCTTACCTTGAAAAATAAGCTGTGATTCTCATTGTTATTGGTCTTTCAAATTCAGTTATTTTGATTTTAATTTTGTCTTTTTATTTTTTATTAAAATTTTATATATTTTCAATTTAATTTTTTATTTCTAATTTGTCATATATAATATTTTTAATTTGGTTCTTCTTCTTTGGGTTTTTTTCTTTGCTTTGTTTTTTAAAATTTTTATGATTTTTAATTTTATTATTCAAATCAAGTTTATAGTTTTGGTTTTTTCATTAATAACAACAACAAAAATACTATGAATACTATTAATAGTGTTAATAATAGTAATAATAGTGATAATAATTATAGTTTATAATAATGGTGGTGGTTGTGTATATAGAGATAAGGGAATATAATCTTTTTTTGGGATCATTGTGAAGGGATGAATGGTTGCTATGAAACACTATTATTTTTTAATTGCATCCTTTTATGCCAACAAATAATGGCTAATGTTGTTATCCATTTTAGGCCCCCATAAAAATATACAAAAAAATCAGTAAAGAAAAAAACAAAAAAAAAATCAAGAAAAGGAAATAGAAAAAAAATAAAAAAGTTGAATAATAGATCGAAATTATATAATCAGACAGAGTTTTCATGGCAGCGTCTAAAGGGGGGCCATGTTAAACTTGATGTGATAAAAGCTCACTTAGCAATCCATGCAAAATGGGATTCAGAGGTCTCATTAGAACCAGGGAAGGATTTTCCGTGGTTGGCCCTACTAGCTTTATAAGAGTTGGGTGTAATCTTTTACCTAAGGCCATGTTTGTTTCTCGGAAAGTAGTTTTCGGGAAACCATTTTCCAAACTTTCCTGTGTTTGTTTGTCATTAGGGAAGTTGGTCAACGGAAAACACTTTCCAGTCAATTTCAGTCAAAGAAAAATTTGGCTTAGTTTTCAGGAAAGTGTTTTCCATTTAGCTGTGTTTGTTTTTTCGGAAAGTGGTTTCCGGGAAATCACTTTCCAAACTTTCTTGTGTTTGTTTGCCATTAGGAAAGTTGGTCAATGGAAAACACCTTACAGTAAAAGGAAAATTTGGCTTAGTTTTCAGGAAAGTGTTTTCCTAAAAAATTTGAAGGGAAAATACTTTCGGAAGTTGTGAAAAATTTAGAAATGTCATTATTTGCTGATTATATCAAATTTGATCCTCAAATTTTTTATTGCTATATATATTTTGTTTTGAATATTTATTTTTCAATTTCATCTCTTAAAATTGTATTTTTATATTAACTTTGGTCCTTATTTTTATAATTGCTATTTGCTTTTTCCTTATCATTTTTTTATTGAAATTTTTTATCTATCAAATTTGGTCCTCATTCTTTTGATTGTTACTTATTTTATTTGAAATAATTTATGAAATGTTGATTATTATTATTTAAATTTCTTCATCTTTCATTTGTTTTTAAATTTTTTAGATTTGATCTCTATTATTTTGATTATTATTTATTTTATTTGAGATAATTTATGAAATTATATTTTTTTTTCAATTTCATTCTCATTCAACTTTTTAATTTGTAAGATTTGTTCCTCATTATTTTAATAAACTTGAGAAAAATAAAATATTAATAAGTTATTTTCCAGCTCATTTTTCATGACATAACCAAATACTGGAAAGTGTTTTCCAACTTATTTTCCATTACACTACCCAACATCGGAAAATACTTTCTCGGAATTCACTTTCCCCGGAATTCACTTTCCAAAAGAAAACTACTTTCCAGCAAACAAACGGGGCCTTGTTGGCTCTAAAATGTAGCCTTTAATTAGATTGGGAGCGGGTTGCAGACATGTTCATTATAATTCCAAACCCAGTGAAGCTCTTAGGTTGATTATTGTAGCTTAAGTTGATTATCACAAAATATTTGGAATGTAAAAAGATTAATATCTAAACTATATGGAACTTTTCAATATTGTAATTAAACTTGGTATAATGATTCAAACTTGAAAACTCTAGACTCAACTCTTTGCTTAGCCTGGATTTTAAATTAAATGACGTGGAAGTTGTTATGATATGAGCATGTCAATCGGACAGATTCAAAGAAAAAAAAGAAACAAACCAGGTTTGTTACAATAAAGCCTAAGCGTGTGAGTCTGAGGAAGGCCCACGCGCCTACCCTAATTATTTTTTTTTATAAGAGATGAAAAACATGTTATTTACACTTTAAGAGAAAAATACATAAAAGATATATTGTTTATAGTCTACAACATGAAAATATTGTTCCCAATATGAATCAAGCTCGTGAGCTTAGACTAAACACCTACACTAATCAAATGAGCTATGAAACAAATATCTCATTAAACAAAAAATATTGATTAGATTCATTATTTATATAAATAGTTAAACCAACCCTAATTGTTTTAATTGTTTTACTCCTATATATTTACTTGAATGAAATATCAATTTAACCTTTTGATCGATTCAAATGCGAAATGAAACAAACATTATTAATCATATAAGAAATAGTAGAATTAGGCATTGAGAAATTTTACAAGATTCATTTGAATAGCTAATGAGTGCTCAAAACCTCTTAAAAATGATGATAATTATACCAATTTTTCAAGAGAAACATGGTCAACGAACATATGCACTTATTTAATGCATGTATATTTTATCTCATTGATTGATAATGAGTAAACCAAGTTTGCCCAAGAAATAGCGCGCACACATAGTATCCCAGGCTCAAATGAAAAGCCATACGGATACGAGTTAGTTTTGGGTCTTCAAAGAAGAATGAACAGTAGCAAGAAAAGTTCTATTTGAACCTCGGATATTCGAGTGAATTTTGTGTCCCATCATAGCCTTGAACTATATATATATATATTTTTAATTAATTTTAAATATTGGGACATGAGTCGTTTCCAGAAGGTATAAACCCAAGCCCATCAATAACCATGTTCAAATATGTTTAGGTGTTCAGTCCTTATCATCCTCATATTATTCAACAAGTGCTGGAAACTAAACAATTGACCAGGTAAGAGGAAAATCAATTGTTTATAATTTGCTATCAATCATACCTTTATGATAAGAAATTCAAGATAGAATGAATTAGGGAGAAATCGAGGCTCTTTGGTTAGGCATTTTTGGGTACAAGGAGATGAAATCGTGACTGCAGCAGGTGGAAAAAAGGTCTTCCACTTGAAGCGTGACATTGAAAATTTGGAGACAAAAACTATATACATTTCTGTTAACAAAAGCTGTAAATTAGCAAATACTATATTTAGAATATTTAAGCTGTATTAATTCCTAAACAATAGCCTATAATATCTCACACACTAAATGCTGAGATATGATTTTCTTGTATATATTCTACAAAGTTTCAATGAAGAATTAAGCTTTCAAGCCTCAATTTGACATGGTATCAGAGCAGAAGATCCTGCTGTAAACCCTATATTTTTATTTTATTTTTTTTCTCTTCTCCTGTACAATGGAGATTACAGACCCGATATCATCAATTCTTCCCCAAAGTCCCCAGATTCCACTAATTCCACCCCAAAATCCATCTCAAACCGAACACCCAGCTGCTCAGATAGGTATCAAATTGAATGGTACCAATTATGCTATATGGTCTCAAATCATGGAGATGTATATCTCCGGGAGAGATAAATTGGGGTATATCAATGGGGATTTATCCCAACCCACACCCACAGACCCAACGTTCAGACAATGGAGAACCGAAAACTCCATTGTCAAAGGTTGGTTAATCAATTCCATGGAACCCCATTTGATTGGCAACTTCATTAGATTCCCTACCGCCCAATTAGTGTGGGAATCCATTGCTACTACCTATTTTGATGGGTCTGACACTTCTCAAATCTATGAATTGAAGAAGAAAATCACCCAATTGACTCAACATGGAGGAACCCTAGAAAACTACTACAACAATCTCCAAGGACTGTGGAGAGAGATCGATTTTCGGAGACCCAACCCAATGAAATGTGCACAAGACATAGCACAATTCAATCGAATACAACAAGAAGACAGGGTCTATACCTTTTTAGACGGGTTGGATGATCGGCTGGACAATGTGAGAGCCGACGTCCTCCAGTTACCGTCACTACCCACGGTGGAGCAAGCATATGCTCTTGTCCGGAAGGAAGACTCCAGGTAGTCTGTGATGCTTGGCCACGCTGGAATGGGTCTCATCGCACGACGAGGAGGAGGGCGCCGGAACGAAGGCAGCAACGAACGAAGACAGGCTGAATGTTTTGGGGAAGGGCTGACGGGAGATGATGGGCTGAATAGAAGTGGGCTGGGGGTTGAGAATGCATATGGGCTGGTAATGGGACCGGACCAATATAAAGGGAATAGAGATGGGCTGCGGCTGGATGGGCTGCGGCTGGACCAATCTGGCCCAAGTAAAAAAAATCTTCCACGGGATTACAGTCAATCCAAGACCCAAATCGGATGCACTCACTGTAATAATTCTAAGCATACTCGTGATACATGCTTTAAATTACATGGATATTCGGATTGGTGGGAGAATTTTAAAATAAAAAAACAGAATGACAGAAGTAACAAAACAGGTCGAGCAGCCTTGGTGAACACTGAACCTACACCTACTCAACCAATGGTAGATTCTCCGAACTTTCTATTTGAGGGACCCTCTACTCTCAGTGATTCAGGTAACTGTGCTATAGCTCTTCTAAGTACAGATCACAATGATTGCAATGATTGGATCATTGACTCCGGCGCTATTGATCATATGACTTATGAAGAGAAAGACCTAATTATCACTTCCATACCTAAACGTTCCTGTGTTGCTAATGCTAATGGGGTGACATATCCAGTTACTGGAGCAGGGACTGTTGATATCTCTCCATCTATTTCGTTATCCAACACATTACTTGTCCCATCATTGTCCAATAAACTACTGTCAGTTGGACAAGTCACTGAGGAGTTAAATTGTTGTGTACTAATGTATCCAACTTTTTGTATTTTTCAGGATATTCTCACCAAGGAGATAATTGGTCGTGGTACTAAAAGAGGGGGGCTCTACTATGTTGAGGATATGAGCATCGGTAAAGCGAACAGTATGCAAGGAGCGTCAGATACCCGACAACAACAGATTTGGTTATGGCATGTTCGGTTAGGGCATCCGTCATTCAGTTATCTAAAGTATTTATTTCCGAATTTATTTCAAGATGTGGATTATTTGGATTTTAAGTGTGCTACATGCATTTTTGCTAAACATCATCGTGTTCCATATCCCCTTAGTTCTCCTCGGAGTACTACACCATTTGCTATTATACATTCTGATGTTTGGGGACCCTCACCAATTTCTACCCCATATGGGATTCGTTGGTTTGTCACGTTCATTGATGATTGTACTCGCATGACTTGGCTTTATTTGCTGAAAAATAAAAATGAGGTATTCAATATATTTAAGGTGTTTCATGCCATGGTTCAAACTCAATTTGCATGTAAGATTCAGATTCTCCGCACAGATAATGGTAGGGAATATGATAATCATCTCTTCCACCAGTACTTGCAATTATATGGCCTACTTCATGAAACCTCTTGTGTCCAAACACCTCAACAAAATGGCATTGCCGAACGAAAAAATCGGCACATTCTGGAAACTGCTCGGGCACTTCTTATCGGTGCAAATATGCCACGTTATCTTTGGAATGAAGCTGTTGTTACTGCAGTATATCTTATGAACAGAATGCCTTCAAGAGTACTGAACTTCCGAACACCACTACAAGCTTTGTCCACATACCGACCCCTTCCATCTATATTGATGCTCGCCCCACGGGTATTTGGGAGTGTTGCATTTGTCCATATTCATAAAAATCAGCGCACCAAGCTAGACCCATGTGCCATCCGATGTGTGTTCTTGGGATATGGAACACATCAAAAAGGTTATCGGTGTTATCATCCACCCACTCGGCGCATGTATATTACCATGGATGTCACTTTTTTAGAGTCGGAGTACTATTTTTCCGAACAATTATCCACTTCTCCCTCTCAGGGGGAGCCATCTTTAGAAAGTGAGAAATGGATAAATTTGGAATTTGAAACGACAAAAGCATCTGTGGAGCCAACAGTTCAGTCAGCGGAGCCGCCAGTTCAGTCAACAATACACACTCAAGACCCTCCCTCTTTGACAGTACCTGAAGACCAAACTCCTTTAGAGAATATATCTGAGGTAATACAACCAATCCTATCTTCTAATGAAATAAATACTTCTGTTGGATATAAACTCCCTTTCAGGCACAATCGAGGGAAACCTCCAAAACAGTACTTCCCAGAGTATGCGGCAGAAAATCAAAGATACCCTATTGCTAATCATGTTTCATCCCACAAGTTATCGCAACCTTTGCAAGCTTTTGCCCACCAACTCTCTTCAACACATATTCCTGGAGATATACGGGAAGCACTATCCTCACCAGAATGGTCTCAAGCGATAATGACAGAAATGGAGGCATTAAACAAAAATCACACATGGAGTTTGGTTCCTTTGCCGAAAGGAAAACGAACTGTGGGATGCAGATGGGTGTTCTCTATTAAACATAAAGCAGATGGAACTATTGAAAGATACAAGGCACGATTGGTGGCGAAAGGATTTACCCAAACATATGGTATAGACTACCAAGAGACTTTCTCTCCAGTAGCCAAATTGACCACGGTTCGAGTTCTACTATCCCTAGCAGTTAATCAAGATTGGCCGCTACACCAACTTGATGTGAAGAATGCATTTCTTCATGGAGATCTCGAGGAAGAAGTTTACATGGACATTCCACCCGGATACAACACTAACTCTGCAGAAAAGACAGTGTGCAAGCTACAAAAGGCATTATATGGACTAAAACAGTCACCAAGAGCATGGTTTGGGCGATTTACTTCAGCAATGAAGAAATATGGATTCAAACAGTGCAACTCGGATCATACCTTATTCCTGAAACATAGACAAGGGTATGTAACTGCACTAATAATTTATGTGGATGATATGATAATTACAGGAGATGATACAGAAGAGATTTCTCGGCTCCAGAAGAATTTGGTATCTGAATTTGAAATGAAGGATCTTGGGGGGCTAAAATATTTTCTGGGAATTGAGGTGGCAAGGTCAACAAGAAACATTTTCCTTTCACAAAGGAAATACGTATTAGACCTGCTATCAGAAACTGGTATGTTAGATTGTAAACCAGTTGACACTCTAATAGTGCAGAATCATGGCTTAAAAGACTGTGCAGATCAAACACCTACCAACAAGGAGAGATATCAACGATTAGTTGGGAAACTAATATACTTGTCCCATACACGACCAGATATTACTTACGCAGTAAGTGTGGTAAGTCAGTTTATGCATAATCCGAGTGAAGATCATATGAATGCAGTAATCCGAATCCTTAGGTATCTGAAATCATCTCCAGGAAAAGGCCTTATGTTGTCAAAAAATCAACATCTGAACATTGAAGGGTATACGGATGCTGATTGGGCAGGAAACATTACTGACAGACGATCTACTTCGGGCTACTTTACATTTGTTGGAGGAAATCTGGTTTCATGGAGAAGCAAAAAACAGAAGGTGGTAGCATTATCCAGTGCAGAGGCTGAATTTCGAGGCATGACCAAAGGAATATGTGAAATGCTATGGCTAAGAGAATTGCTCATTGAAGTTGGCTATCCTCCAATTGACGCAATAAGACTCTTCTGTGACAACAAAGCGGCGATAGCACTAGCACACAACCCAGTACAACATGATAGAACAAAACATGTGGAAGTAGATCGTCACTTCATCAAGGAAAAACTAGAGGCCAAAATAATTCAAATTCCATTTGTGAAGACCGAAGACCAACTAGCAGATATTTTGACAAAGGCAGTGTCAAGCAGGACATTCCACAATTCACTTGACAAGTTGGGAGTTGATGATATCTACTCACCAACTTGAGGGGGAGTGTTAACAAAAGCTGTAAATTAGCAAATACTATATTTAGAATATTTAAGCTGTATTAATTCCTAAACAATAGCCTATAATATCTCACACACTAAATGCTGAGATATGATTTTCTTGTATATATTCTACAAAGTTTCAATGAAGAATTAAGCTTTCAAGCCTCAATTTGACAATTTCTTCAAAATCACACATGATTTATCTTCGGGAGATTAATTGTTTTGATACATACCTCCCTTGCTGTTCCATTAAGAAATCCGAGAGTAAGGTTTTTTTTTTTTTTTGTGAGATGTAAAGGGATTTTAATTAGCATAAATGACTTTCAATTTCTGCAGTGCGTAATCCAACCATGCACTCTTTCACGCTCTAAAATACCCATAAGAAGATGTGAGGCTTGAGATTTACAGTGAAGAAACCGGTGTAAACAAGGCTAATCAAACAAAGCATGCAAAACCGCCATTGTTGAGTATTAAGAATGGTTAACGCCGTACAATTAGAGGTGGATAAGATCAACAACTGGACTCCTCATGGTGTTGCTGTTGCATGAAGAAGGCGCCATGCAGATTCAGGTCAACCTTTCAATGTCTTCCTTCACGATAAGTAAAATACAAGGAATTTTACAGTAACTGCCATGCAGAGTCTGGATATAAATTAAAATGCCAATAAGTAATTAAGACAAGCTCCATTTTTTTCTTTTTGCTGCAAAAAACCCATCCCAAAGTTGATTAGGGTTAAGAAAAATCTGTCCCAATAAAGGATAGGCCCGAAAGCCCCCACCTGGAAGCTCGAGACCCGTTTCAGGCAAGGCTTAGGCCTAGGTGGAAGCCCGATGGCCAGGCCTAGAAAAAATACAGGGCCCACGAACACCTCTGATTCCTCCCAATTCAGCCATTTTTTGTTTCCTGCCTTGTATTAACTTTTTGCAATTAAACACTTCGCAGTTTCATAAAACTTCCATCTGCCCATGCAAAGTCACATAGGCAAATAGTAAAATTTTAGGAGTACGTCAACTTTTTTTTTTTGAGAGATTTTCACGATCGAGACCTTATTTTGTATGTATGGGTTCTTAAAGAAACATAATAAAAAGTCAGAAAATACTATAAAAGGGGGATTTTTCATTATATATATATATATATATATATATATATTCATGACGAGGTTCATCCATATTAAAAAAAAAATAAAACATTCTTGATTATTGATTATCCATATAAATTTTTTTTTACCAATGTATGTATCTGTCTCAATTGGATGCTTTATTCATCCCATTTTCTTCTTAACTTGTATTAGCTTTTACAGTGAAATACCGTTGTTTTTATATATATATAATTATAAATATGTTGATGTCATAAAACTTGATCCGACCACTCGAATCTTTAGAGTCTCGGACCATAATTTTCTTAGTACTGAATCAATAGTTTGTTAGATAACGCTCCCTATTTTTTTAAGGAATGTAAGTATTTGCGCGCTACTAAAATTTGTCGGGCAAGTTATCATAAACTCTCTCTCTCACACACACTGCTGAAAATGCTACTTGAATGGGATGGAAGAGGGTGTCCGTTGTTGAATTACAATAATATTTAATTTGATTCAGAGTCTAAGATGGAGCTTCTAATTAACGATTAATTAATCCGATATTAAATAATACAATATTACTAGCATGCTTGGAGAAAAGTGTACATGTTGCTTATCAATTCTTTAATCGTGTGGTAGGTGGAATGTCTTTCTCGAAGTATATGATAACTGTCTCAACTTCCAATATATAAAACTTAAAGTAATGTTACAGATGAACAAGGCACATTTTGCTAGTTCTCGCAGGCAATTAAGTCTAGACAAATCTTATTAACATCAGCATTGCTCACTGAATTTAAGGCGGTTAATAGAGCAAAATATGCTCACCGAACTCCATTTTTTATGCTTATGGCGACGTCTGATCACTGTATAAACATGAGTTGGAGGTCAGAGGCATGAAGCAGCCATTGAACGTAAATCGAGCCAGATTTTTTTGATTTGATTTGTGTATTCAGAATCACAGGTTCAAATCTTTTCTGAAATGAAGCTAAGACGTTTCATAAAATGAAGAGAGCTGATGCTTTGGGATGTTTTCTCTCTTATTTTCTAATGAACTCTATGAAAGCTTGATCTCAAGAATTTCTATTCATGATTTGCCTACACCTATAGTGTTAAACCAGCTTATAGCCCATCTATAATCAACCATGCTGTATCTTTAACAACTAGCCAATGGAGTCTTGATGAACTCTGGTAGAAATAATTATCAGCACTGTACAATTATCAAAGATTAGAGATAATGCACGCGTATATACGGGAGTATATTTAGGAAGATTAAGTGCTAAAACTGATATATAGTGAGCAGTGACCCCCTTAAAAGGAAATCACGCAGCTAAGGTAGCTGTACTGTCAAAATCATTCACCATTATTAAATACTCAAGACATCGTAATGGGAATGAAAATGATTAACAATGGAGATTAATGCAGATGTCGTTGTTTGCTAAACGAGAGAGATGATATCTATCTATATATACATATAAACACACACACACAGAGTCGAGAGCATGGGGAATCAACCAACTGGCTGCTGTTTACTATAATTAATTGAAGCACTCTCTTTCTCTAGGAGCATGTCCATATATTTTAGTCAGGATAAAATGGAGTTAGTTTTAATAAGAAGCATGGAATGCAAGAAAAGTCTATCAAACGAATACTTACGGGTTACTTCACTTCACCTGCTTCGAGTTGGATAACACGTCATGATGTTCTAAGAGCATGAAGGGACACCATGAAAAAGTCTGCTAATGAATGCTTGGTAGCTGTTAAGGCTGCTGATCATGGGAATAAGACTAAGCAATAAATCTAGTACACGTTTTGTAACAAAGATAAAGAAAGAAAACGCCTTTAGTTATTAATTATTAGATTTAAATTTACAAATCACATAGTAATTTGATTTAATTAGCCATTTTTAGCAAAGACAACTGTGACGTGTACAAGTTTCTCCTGAAATGCACCGCACACAAGTTTTGATATCATCAGAATACATGCATGGGAGAGTTAATTATAAATTCAATTCAATGCAAGAAGTTCGAGGGACAAAAGTCGCATTTAAAATCTGAATGGGATAGATATTAATTGAAATGTGAGAGGAAGATATTAGTTGAGTGAATGAATCTAACTTTAAAAATTAAAGAGTGTAAATCCCACTTGATCGATGATGATAGCAATAAGACTGGTATCAAAGTAGACAATTTAGCACGAAATAGTTTAAATATAAATATATACATATAAAAAGAGAGAGAGAAGAGATGCAAAGGTTAAGAGAGAGGGAGAAGAGAGAGAGAAAACAAAGAGGTAGAAGCCTATTTAGTTTGTCCCGTTTAACAAACTTTCTGAAATTTAAAATAAATTTAGGGCTATGTATAAGAAAATCCTATCAGTGGACTTCAATCATATAGCTAGATCAATCATATAGCTAGATAGGTATTATTAAAAAACCATCTCAACTCAAAAACTTAAGCTTTTAAGTGAGGTCCTAAGATATGATTTATATTATTCTCTAACACACTTTCTCAAGTTAAAGTCCTTTGAACTTGAAACTTGCACAGATCCACATTACCTTATGCTTAATTTTTTTTTTATCAAATAAATAAGGATGGTAAGATTCGAACTCGTGACTGCTTGGTCATCAAGGCTCTGATATCATATCAAAGAACTATCTCAACCCAATAACTTAAACTGTTAGGTGAGATCCTAGGACATGATTTATATTATTTACTAATAGGTGTAAGATTAGCTGAAAAAATGAGTTTTAATTTGGCTGATATTCAAGGGGTTATTCATTCACTTTTTTTTTTTTAGATAAAAAAGAAGGGAGAAGAGATATATACAAACATTAAAGGAAAAAAATACAAAAACAAGAGAGGTAGAATCCTATCTAGTTTGTTCAGTTCAACAAACCTTCTTAACTTCAAAATAAATCTAGGGTTATTTATGAAAGAATCATATTAGTAGACTTCAATCATAGGGCTAGATGGTGTAAAATTAGCCTGAAAAAATGAATTCTAATTTTGCAGGCTATCCAACTAGCTATCTATTTACTTACAGTGTTTGTTGTAAATATTTTTATATATTTAGTATACGTTTTATCATTTATGAAATTAGTTATACTGTTCTTGATATTGAATCTTTTCATCAAAGATCAAGGTTTTAAGATTTAACATTTAAAATTTCAATGGATTAATTTTTTTATTGAACTAAAAAAGCCTTGATACATCAAAAAGAGAAACGGCATATAGCTAATAAAGTAACATAGGCATACACATCTTGCATATATAATAACATTTTTATTTTTATTTTTCTCTGAGATAATTTAAAGGTAAAGGGTGTGTGCTTTAGAAGCATATTTTAGATTGATTTTTCCTTATAACACGTCTGTAAATTTTGTTTGAGAAGTCAATGATGCCGTCCAACAAAATTGGTACTCGGAAGGACAGTGCTATCCTCAATCTCTTACCTTAACCACATGCATGTTTGCCCTCTGGTCTCTCATCGATTCAAATTCCATTGCCGGTCCTTGACAGCAAATAAACATCAACTAAAGCATGCTTCAGCCGTTTGTGCGGTTAAACTAGAAAATGACCCCAGATTGATAATTATATAGTCCAAATTTTATTTCTACAGCCTTCAACAGCAGCCCCTAATGATTTTTTCCGGCGGCGGTGGAATATTTAACATAGGCATGCGACCTGGGCACGATACTGCCACAAAATTGAGATTTTAGACTGGCAGTTTTGTTTTTAATATCACAGAGAAGAGGGTTAGATTTTTAATTGGAAAAAAGAAAGAAATTAGAAAGAAAATGCTACGTACTAACTGGTGGGGGTGCCGCTAGAGTCTTGAAGGTTTGGTGTCAGCATTATGACCGTATGAATCATTAAGTTTTCTATATATTCATTATGGGAAAAGGTGGTACGTAAGTTCTAAAATAAACAGGAAAAAAAAACCCCTTCGCAAAATCACGACAACTCTACTCCTCCATTTTTATTTTTTTTTGTTAATACTCCTCCTCTATTTGTTGCCAGAGGGCCGTTTAAGGGAAAATATTAAATGAATCTAGCATCACTGTCAACTACCACGTAACAAAAAACATTTATTGAGAGTAGCAAAATGGGAAACCATTGATAGCCAGAGTTCATACATGCAAAAGGTAAGGAAGGTTGGAAAGGGAAATGGACGGGATGGAGTCAAAGTAGTTTGTTGAGGATTTTCAAGGGTCCTTCTGATGTTATAATAGGGTGTGGTTGGGGAAGATAGGAGTGCGGTTGCTTGTATATTTCTCTTGGGAAGGTGAGAGGAAATGGTGTATTATGGTTTTCATACAAGGACATTTGAAGAAAAACAGACATTTAGCTGTGCAAGTAACTGAAGTGCTTTGCATTTACTGTCTGAAAGCTACCTCAAACCCTTCCACACACACACACACAACACTTGTAGCGGGAGAGAGGAAGGAGTGAAGAGGGAGTAGTATATATGCCACTCAAGACGAAATATATATATATTATACAGAAAAACAAAACCTCTGAACTGTCTCTGCTAAGCTAGTTCCTGGACCCGGACGACCATTTTAGTTAATTTAAAGTTTTCAAACGAACATTAGCTGTTGATATATTGATAGATATTAACGTGACTTGCCCTAAATATAGCATATGATACAAATTTAAGGGAATTAGGCCAACGAATTAATTTACCTGTTGACCAGTGGAGCAGCTTTCACTATGAATCTATATATGGTCATTTCCCAAGCTGACTCCACAAAGCTACATTTTAGCAATCGTTCTATTGATTTTATAAGCTTTGCGGTGTACCCCATGCATGTATGCTGTCTAATGTGGACTGGGTACCATCCCATGTTTCTTTCCAGTCGAGTAGGCATGTTGATTTTAAGATTACAATGCAGTCAATACATGTAACATCTAACTTAACTTTTTCCCTAATTTTGTGGTGACCTATCATGGATTACATTTCAACAATCAAGATTTTTATGAACTTCTTGGCTTTTTTGGGTCGTTTTCAAATTTGAGATATTGCAAGTTTACTTTATGAAGTTATCTTCGATCCATCCTTGAATTTAGACAGTTCATCTCTATAATTTGGAGAATAATTAATTAATTTGATGACGATGGGCAACTAGCCAGATCTTTCTTGTCCTTTTTAAAAAAAAAAAAAAACTCTAATCGATGATTTTCCCCTATTACTCCTAAGTTGGCATGGATTCAAAGCTATGTTTGATTTATAACACGAACAACGAATCAAAATATCATACGTGAGCATGTGGCATGCAGATATTCTCCAATTTGACTTTACTCTATTGTTGTTTTTGATTTATTGATCGTAGCAGATGGTATAATTAATCGGCACTGTTCTAACAAAAATGCAAATCTAAAGTCAAGCCTTGCGAATGATCAACATACCTTCAACTTCCTCCAAAAAGAACAAGAAAAAAGAAGGGATCACGTTTGTATCTTTTCAGAGTAATAAATATTTTAATCCTAATTAATCTCTATCTTATAAAACTCGTACACAATCAAATTTCAGACCAACCAGAACAAGAAATTAATGAAGTGAAAATTGCTACAAGTAGCCAATGTAATAAATTCTAGTATCGCTGTAAAGTAGTTATTGAAAAAACCAAACCTAAATACCAGGTTGTGTTTGAACAAGTCAAATTAATCGGTGTAGTTTCATCAACTAATCTGTTATTCTGTTTGAAAAGAGTAAGAAATATTTAGAGGAATTGAAAGGATACATAGACCTGATAAATTGGCACATCAACCACCAATTCCGATTAGATACAGATTTTATACCCACCAAATCTTGATGTATAGTTTACCTGATAAGTTCATATGATATTGCTATTGATTTCTTAAGTACATTTAGATGGGCTACCAAGCTCTCACCAAGTGTTTGATTTCGTGGGGTATAATATCCCAATCATCCTTGGAGCTATATAATGATGAGTGCACAGAATCTTTCAGCGTTTGTATTTGACTTGCCATCGCCATGGGGAGTCCGGGAATTGCAGACGACGGTTTGCCCATACTTTTCTCTATGCTGTACTTACACGGCATTTGATAGTTAACCCTCAAGGCTACCCTCTTGAAAAACTCGGTTAAAGATATCCTCCTATTCAACATCCAGCAAAAATATTTCAGCTAACCTCTCATCATGTCCCTGTCTATTTCCTAACCACTACGTTTTTTTTATAGCATTTTCCATGCTTTCCGAGACATATATACACATGCATGCTGTCACCTGTTTGAGCCTTGTAGATTTGCATATTCCTTTATGCTTGCATATCTTATATCGAAATCAAGACCTTGTGGATGACGGAATGATACAGAATTGCTAAGTAGAAATGGTGTTGTGGTAGATGATTGTTTACTGTGGTCATCATAAACGCATATCCTTGGAGCTGGCCTTGCCAAATTACTTAAAAGCTTTTCTCAAAAAAAATTACGGGGTGAAATTCTTTTGGTAAACTCATCTGGTTGAACCTAAACACCATTTAGGTTGCTAAAAATTAGAGAAATCTTCATAAAAAGATGTTAAAATGGAAAAACTTTGCAAGCCTCAGTAACCTGGTAATAAATTGTAGCTTATCTTAAAGATTAATCAACCATATTTGTGAAGGCTGAGTGTAGGCAACCGGTTTACATTTACAAGAGAGAACTTTCTCTTTATGTATTTCAAAGTTTGGTGGACCTCGATCTTGATGTTTTATACTCCAATTTTCTCCTATTAAAGATGGTTAATTTATTGTGCATCTGTCCTATTGCTAATCCACCTTTGAACTTAATTAATTAATCATCTAATTGAGATGACTAATTTATTCAGAAAACGATTGTTTAGAGGGACTATCAGCGAATTTCTTTTTATCAACTACCATTCAATCGATCTGTTTTGATCCATTTGGATGTGTCTGCTAATTTTCTCTAAATTAATATTTGGGCGTGCTAAAAATTGAAGGATAGTACTCTTGTAAACATATGCTATGCTGGGTACGTGGAATTGTAATTTGGTCTTTGGATTCCTTAAACATCACGAAGTCTAGCTACAATCTAGACAAAAGTAGATGTAAAATGCTTAAATGTTGTTTCGCACCTCTCATGATCATGAACACAAGAATATAATTAACCCTTCCTTGTATTAAAATGATGATTTCATCTCTTCTCAAACCAATTCCTCTAATCACTATTTTATTTGTTGTTTCGGTTTTAACACAAGGATTTCCCCTTTCCCCTAATGAGCTGCGCTACAAGATACATATGGATGCTTTAAACTGTCAAGGAAAAGATTTGCTACTCCCTGGATTGAAATGTTCTCGTGGCTTTTACTCGAACATCAAATAAATACAAAGCATTTTCTCATATATAGGCGACTGTTTAATCTCAGTCAAGCAGTTTGTCCTATTTATGATACTGATATAAATACTGTGGCTCAGATTTTTCTTCATTGCTATGCATCTTGGAGTCTTTGACAGTGTTTCATAAAATGGCTGAGCATTAGTTAGTGCATAAGTCTATTGCAATGGAGCGATCTAGTAAAATGCAGATTCCAGCGACAAGCATTTACTATGTTGTCTTTTGGGATTTTATGGAACATCTGGAATGCAAGAAACAAACTGATTTTTTAGGATATTATACCAGTTTAGAATACAATGTTTGAGCTTATTCTTCATCGTTTTTGTGTCTCTGGTTGAAGGAGATGAGTGGACTCCATGTTATACAATCCAAACTCCAAAGCCTTGCTCTAGATCAACCAACTCATACAAATTGGTGGTCTTCCAGGATCTTTTTCCAAACAGCCCCAGCTGATGCCGTTTCCAGGAAACCAACAGTAGACGGTACCATAGATAATGATCTGCAACCCCCAAAAAATAGCTTCAATAACTTCAACAGAACCAGTTTTTGACTTTTTAGTACATAGCAGTAGTCAATTTAAGAAGAAGCAACAAACATTATAGAGATTTATGATCATGGAAATCTAAGTTGAAACCAAGTACATCAAAACTCCACAGCAAATGTTTTAATCCCAGCCCTTTTATTATCAAAACATCGTCACAATATCACACCCAAGCCACAAACTCATAGATTCTCGAAACTCTTTGTTTCGCAAGTTGGTCTGCCATGTAATTTGCTTTCCTTCTCGCATGTGTGAAATTTACAGAATAAGAAAATTTAGAAGTTGTTGGTAATACCACGTTCTATATATTACCAGGTCTGCAATATATGGGCCTCTATTTTATTAATAATTATGAGGATGCAATTTAATTTAAAGGTCACCCATCGCCTCCTGTTTGGCCAACCAATGAGACCGTACGTAGACACGCATTGCCATACCAGGCCAATTTTCGGTTGCATATAGAAATGATCATTTTAATTAAGATCACATCAATTCTTGTGTTTCCGCTAATAAACTTCTTAATGACAGGTATTAGGAAAGAAGTCTTTGCAAATAGGGAGAGCTGTCTCTTTTGTACACACTATTATCAAGGTACCCAATAACTAATCAATGGGGTTTGTTTGATTTAACGTAGTACCATGGCTTAAAATGGTAAATATGAAAAAAAGAGTAATGAAAAAACAAAGAGAGGTAAAAAAAGGGACAAAAAAAAAAGGTGAGAAGAAGAAGTTCATGGGGGTAATAGCATATACTAACAAGAAAGAGTCATTGGTTCTACAGGTATATTAGGGCTTAAAGTGTCGTGTAAAACCAACAAAAGTGACTTGCCATCTATAACCCTAAACCAACCCTCCCGCTTTCTTATTCTGTTGGTGCTCCTTTCCTAGGCATCTATATATCTTCTTCTGGACTGCTTTCTGGTGTATTTGATGATAAAGAATTCAAAGCTAGATAGATAGGGGTAAAAAAACAGTTAGCCATCCATGGAGGAATCTTTGGCTGGAAATTCGAGTGATGATGCGAAGAGTACTGCTTGCCCTAGAGGTCACTGGAGACCAGCTGAGGACGACAAACTCAGGCAACTTGTTGAGCAATATGGTGCACAAAACTGGAATTCTATTGCAGAGAAGCTCCAAGGAAGATCAGGTAAATTATATGAAATTTTAAAATTATTTTTTGATAAACCAGGTGAATATCATTAAGATAAACACTTTAGAATCAATCTGAAATCGATGCTTAATTTAAAGATAACATATAAGGAAAAATATTGCAAGGATCATTAAACTCAAACAGTATACGCATATCTTAATTTTATTTTATTTTGTTACATGAAACGGACTTCCAATTTCTAAAAAATTAAGATCGAGATGGATTCTTTGCTTAAGTAACTAACAGATATCAATGATACGTCTCTCTAAACGTGTGTAGGACTTCTGGATCATGCTAGATGTAATTTTACCATTTTCATTTCTTTTCTTTTTCTTTGATAGAGGTAATTTTACCAGCTTATGATTGAATTAATAATGTCTCGTATATATGCGGCCAGCTTGAGAAACTCCCGAAATTCCTATCTCATGACATGGGAGATAAAATTCTTCCAAGCATAATGATGGCTCCCTCTCTCTCTCTACACACACATGCACACACTTAATTACTTGGTTCCTGAATTTCTCTCTCTGTTTTTTTTTTTTTTTTTTCAGGGAAGAGTTGCAGATTGAGGTGGTTTAATCAACTTGATCCTAGAATCAACAGGAGACCTTTCAGTGAACAGGAAGAAGAGAGACTACTAGCAGCTCATCGGATTCATGGAAACAAATGGGCACTAATAGCCAGACTATTTCCAGGTCGAACAGATAATGCTGTGAAAAATCATTGGCATGTCATAATGGCAAGAAAGCAAAGGGAACAGTCCAAGCTATGTGGAAAGAGAAGTTATCAAGATAATCTAAGTGAATCCAATGCCACTAATAGTTCACATGCAGGGAAATCAAGAGCTCAAGATGTGTTCAATTCAAGAATTGGATTTGATGACTCTAGAGTCTTGGAATTTCGAAACCCGGGTAAAGATAGGATATTGTCAATATCTCCTTCTGGTTCTTCACCTTCTTGGAATTTCACCCCATCAACTATAGCAGCTTCAAACAATTCTTCTTCGGTGGACTTATCGAGAAGGGAAGGAAGAGATAATTACTTCAATTCAAGTTTATTTTGCACCACCGAGAGCTCCAAATTAATCTCCGATCAACCTATTTATAGATACTATATGAATTCTTCGGTGTGTGGCAGCTACCGGAGTTCAAGTATATTCGGGATTCCAAACTATAGAAGGGTTGTTCCAAGTCCTTTTGGATCATACCTTAAACTTGGAGATGATTATGAAAACCACGGAATGATCAAGAAAGAGCTGGCAAGTTGCCATAACTCATCGACATTAAAGAATTTAAGAGCGACGAGTAATCATCAAGAGAAAGGAGATCACGAATCTATCAAACACAAGGATGTTCCTTTCATTGATTTTCTTGGAGTGGGTATATCTTCTTGATCACCCAAAAAGACTCTAATTACATTTTGTCATATCTATGATAGTTTAGTGCTTACACTTTCTTATGATCTTGTGAAAAATGTTGAGGGCATGAAAATTAAGTAGCAACGTCAGTATTGTAGCTTTCATGTGAATTATACTCGGCAACAATTCCGACCTTAGCTCCTATATTGTTTGATACATAATAGATCATATATACTGCAAGATTCAAGCGTAATACCGTGTGATGTAGACAACCATGTGAATTGCAAGACATTCTTGATCTTCTCTAGGTCAGAGGTATCAAGATCACAAATATATAGTGTGGACATGTGTTTTTTTTTTTAAAAAAAATTATGTATCCTTGAACATTAATTTGTTTACTTTGTCCTGTTTTCTTCGATGCATTAATTTGTTTTATAAAAAAACAATTACATATATATAATGTTTTAGTGTCACAAAGCAGAAGTGGAAAAGGAAAATCTCTCTCATAAAGAACTCCCACCCATCATCTGAAATTAATGTTTTTGAACTTGAGCTCCATCGTTTTATCTAAAATAACTAGTTTTCGAAAAATATTTTAATTTGACAATGATGATGTCCTGCCAATATATTAGACAAAAGTACTGCGTGGTCTGTTGAGACACCATAGAGTAGAAAAATAGATCTTGCATCAAGTTTCCAAACTTGTGACACAATGATCTGCAATTTATCGCTAATTCCATGTTTTGAAGATTAACGAAAATATCCGTCAATGAGATTTGAGATTTTTTACATAAACTAAGTTACAGCAGGAATTCTGATAGATCGATGATATCCAACTAAAGACTTGCAATGACTTCACTTTTTTAGATTCTTATCAACCTCAACAAGGACATGCATGCCATGTCCCATGATGGTCATAATTTGAGGATTCTAGCAAAGATATTGACAATGCTAGGTTTGTATGGTAATTTCCTTTTCTTCGTGTGTTCTATTTTTTAGGTAGATGCCAACACGAATTAAGCTGAGAAATAGAATATTTTAACCTTGCCTTATAGTTGTTTTTTATAATGATTTTTATTTATAAATAAATTAAAATAATTTTTTTATTTTTAAATTTTATTTTTAAATTCAGCATATCAAAATAATTTAAAATATTAAAAAAATAAATTTTAAACTAACAATATTTTAATTATAATACCAAATAACTTCTCAATCTTTAATATTATTGGAAAGAAACTCACCTTTAAGTTGCCCCAGCTGTTTTATAGCTATAATATTAAATAGCACTTATATAAATTAATCTTTTTTATATATTTTTTAATTTTATTATTTAATATTCGATTGATTAAAAATTATACTTCATAATTTATTTTATTTACTTTATATTTTGTTATTTTCATCTTATAATCAAAAAATAATACTTAATATATTAATACTAGTTGACTCAAGTTTATTTTATTATTTTTTTAATTTTATTATTTAACATTAAATTAATTAAAAATTAAACTTTATAATTTTTTTATTTATTTTCTACATAATATATCCTGGACTCTGTAAATGCTACTTCGTTACAACTGTCTGAACCCGAACCATTCAACACCAGGGTCAAACTCAAGGTCAAAAGGCAAACGTAAAGCACTCAGGGTGATAATGCCGACGAAGATGATGACGTCAACGCGGATACACTGTTTGATTGAAGATGACGAGATAACGGTAATGCCAAGATGCTATGAGTCTATGACGCTCCCTCAGTTGCCAATATTGTCGAGAAAACTTGATGTTCAGTGCTGGTTTTATTTTGGGTTATGCTCTCTCCGCTGATCTCCTCGACAAACCCAACTTAATTTCGCCTCCTAACATACGTGATCTACCACTCTCCCTACTACTTTAATTAGCTGCAATTGTTTAGGATTTACTTTTATATATTTATCAGTTTGGTTTTGCAGGCCATCAAAAATGGCTACCATATATTTATCAGCTTCCTGTTTCAATATCCTGTGAACCTAATCCTAGAAATAATAGTTTGAATATTCTAGTTCTATATTTCCTTTCCATTTTGAGATGTAGAGGGTGTTTGGAAGTGTGGTAGCTGTTGCTTTTCAAATAGCTTTTCGTGCCGAAAAGCATGCCAATAATTTTTTTCATTTTTTAAAAATCATTTTTGATATCAGCACATCAAAACAATCCAGAAAGTACAAACCGCACTCAATTTTAATAAAAAAAAAAATTTAAATTTTACAAAAAGCTATTTGGACCGCAACGCCAAACAGCCTCGTAATGGGTTCATGTGAGCTCCATTCTGAGTGTCCGCTGCATTGAAAATGAAGCAATTAATAGCTTCTTTTTTCTTATTTTTTTTTCACTCCTTTTAATTTCAAGCATCAAAATGGGTTTGTCTGTCAAAAAGGTTGGATAGGAAAAATGAAACAGCGGATGTAAACCCATCAATCTAGTTGTTAGGTTGGCTAATAAGGGGTTAAAGTCGATCCAAAATAGGGACAAGTGAGGAAGGATACGAGGGTTCCTTAAAATGCTTCCTTGGCTCCGCTCCCTATCCTCCTTATCAAACAAAGGAAACATCCTCTTCCCTTCATCGTGACAAACACAACCAGAGACTTTTCAACTAATTATTTACTCCAGTTTACAATCCTAGCATGTAAATTAATATATACTATTAAATAAAAAATAATTTTTATTTATTGAAATACTTTAAAATTGATCAAGCTTTGTTATTCTCAATAATCAATTACTAGTTTTTAAAACTTTATTTCTCCTTATTTGGTGAAAAGTATTTTAATAAGTCTCTTAAGATTCAAATAATGTCGTCTTATTTAGGTGCACTCTTAAACAAAGTTTAATAAATAAAAAAAATAGTACTTCATTATCTCTTTACAAGGAATAAACTCAAGCTTTAAATAAGAAGGAAATTTAGAGATTAAATAGACCTTAAAAAACCCAGAAGAGTTAAAGCTGGAAAAATAAGTGAAGAAGAGTGATGAATTTCTGCAGTACTTATGTCCAAAATAGTGCAAAATAACTAATCATAAACACTCTTCTTAAACCTCTTTTTATAAAGTATTTTAGGAACTAAAAGCTAATGAAACTCTCTCATGATTATCCACCATAAAAACATAATTAAACATGAAGATTTTTTATTTATGTTAGGTAACTTTTGAGTTGAAAAATCTGTTACCATATTGTTTAAAGAGTTTTGCAAAAACTGATTAGATTCTAACATTTATAGGATGGACAAACCAATAGGTCGGAAGAAATAATTCTTCATGTATCAAATCTAAGCTCAATTTGTTTTTAGGGAAAAATAATCTTTTATAGCTCACAAAATTATTTTACAATAAACCTAGGCTCGATCGGGCACTTGAGTATAGACCAATACAAGTTGTTTGTGTGTATAAGTTTAAGTTCAAAGCTCATTTTGCATAGATTCTCTCCCTTAGAAACTTGGGTGTCCTTTGGGCCCAATATTAAGTCTTCACCTTCTCTTTTCAACGTTGAATATAGTTTTATAGGGTTTTAAATTTTATTAAAACATGCAAACTAAGAGTGTTAAAAAAAATGGTCCATTTGTAATATTTTTATTATCTCAAATAATCTTGATATTACCAATAATAATAGGTTAAAAAACCTAAGAAATATATATCATGGATCAGGTGGCAGGTTTAGATTTTTTAAACCCACTTAACTCGACCCAACCTTTATACTCTGTAACAACAAACTTAATTTGTTTTATAGTTCTATTTGTTTTTTTTTTTGCAATTAAGTCTTCCATTTTAGTCAATTGATTTAGTTGATATATTAAGCCTAAATTATTTATTATACTAAAAGCTAAAAAGCTTAAGGATTCATTACGCATGTCGCACGTGTGCGGCGGCGCGGCGATCGTCCGTTGCACCAACCCTTCATGAGGGTGGTGTACGTGTCTATTTGGCATGGAAAATATGGTGAGACAAAGAGTTCTTTGTCTCTACAAGTGAAAATATGGACTGGGAGTCGCCACCTAGTATTCTGGTTACTAGGAACCTTAACTGGTCGTTAGAGATCGGGTACGGAGACTGGTTGCGTAAAGGGAAGGTATTAGCACCCCAACTACGCCCTACCTAAGGTAGGCTGCATTGTTTTGTCTAATAAAATCTAAGTCATGTTATGGTTTCCTATTGTCCAGAATATGCATTACATGTAATGTCGTACCCCGGGTTCTATTGTCCAAACAAAAAAACGAAATAAATATCCGGAATACGCATTACGTGTAATGTCATATCCCGGATGCTCAGAGATAAACAAAATAAAATTTTTTTGTTTTTTTTGAAATTTTGGCCAATGTTCTCTTGACTTTAATAAACTGGTTATTAAAGCCCAAATGCATGCTAAAACTTTTTTTTTTTTTTGTGTATATAAAAAAAAAATACAATATGAATTTTTAGTTTTGAGACACTTGGGCCGTATGCACAAAAAAAAACATTTTTTTTTTTTTGTTTTTTGTTTTATTATTCTTGAAAGTCGAAAACCGGGTATTTCAACACCGAATTTGTATTTTGTGATGTAAAAATACTGCCCGATATTAATCAAAATGACATAAAAACTACATGGAAAAATCATAAATGAAACAAATATTTTTTTGATTTTTTTTTTGAATGGGCGGGGTGAACAGTACCGTATGAACAGTACGGGATATTTTAATACCGGATTTATATTTTTTCCCAACATAAAAAAAATGCTGCTTGATATCGATCAAAAATACACGGGAAACTTGTAAAATTACAAAAAAACCAATTTAGTTAACAAAAATAAATAAATAAATAAAAACTGGGCCGGATCTAGCCTATCCATCCTAGGATGGGCCTGACCCGGCCCATATACTGTGGGCTGGACTCAGCCCAGCCGCGTGGGCTGGGCTGATGTTCCAGCCCACCAACCAAAAGGCTGGTTACTGTGTTAGCCACACAGTAACCAGCAAATAATAAGGTAGTTACTGTGCCCAGCACAGTAACTACCGAATTATTTTCATTCTTTGCTGCAGAACGTGATTCACGTTCTGCATGCAAAGAATGACAAAAAACCACTGAATGTATAAACGAAAGGCAACAGGGGGGAAGACGAGTACCTGGAATGGTGGCGACGCTGGCGGCAGCGGAGGCGGCGGAGGCGGCAGAGGCGGTGGCTGTCCTCTTTCTTTCTCTCCTCTGTTTCTGTTCACCGTCACCTTGGGTCAGTTTTCTTTCGTTGTTCCTTCTCTCTGTTCTGCTACTCTTCTTCCTCTGTCTTCTTCTTCAGTTTCCTTCCTCTCTTCTACAACCCCTCTCTCACGTTGTTCCCAGCTTTCTTCTCCCTTTCGGTCCCTCTCCAAAAGCTTGGTTCTCTCTCTCTCCCTCACGGTTTTCTTTCAATAATCTGTCAGCCCTCCCCTCTGTTTTTTCTCTTCTTTTTTTCTCTTTTTCTCCCCCCTTTTACTCCTGCTGTTCTTCCTCCATTTATAGCCCGTGAGCATGTGTTTTTTTTCTTCTCATCGTGGGGTCATACGGCGGCTGGTCGGGCGTGGCTGTCCAGGCGTGCCTCCCTCAGTTTCGGCGGTGCGGTAGGTGGTCGGCCAATCGGTGGGCTGGAGGGACCAACGCCATAAAATATACATTCTTTTTTTTTTTCCTTCTTTACTGCTGTATGTTAGGCGGGGAAGAAAGGGGAACAGTGCCGTTCAAAACGGCGCCGTTTAGCCCTTTTCTTTTTTTTTTTTTTCTTTTTTTTTTTTTTTTTTTTAAGTATGAAACGGCGTCGTTTTGGATAAAACGCGCCGTTTCATTTAAAAAATGGCGCCAGAACGCGCTAAATTCCAAATCAGCCCTCAATCATCTTTTTCTTTTCAATTGCGTCCCTACCAATTTCGGTCCCTGCCCCCATAGTTGGCCGCGTTTTTCACTTTGGTCCTTGGCCTCAGATTTATGCAATTTAGCCCTTAATTGATCAATAAACTTCTAATTTCTTCAATTAGGCCCCTGAATCAATTCAATACAGCTCCCTCTATATTCACGCCTTTTCCAAATTGGTCCCTGGTTTCGGATTTTCGCAATTTAGCCCTTAATTGGCCATTAAACTTCCAAATTCATGCAATTAAGCCCCTGATTTGGCCTAATAAATTCCTAAAAAATATATTTTGGCCCCAGAACTTAAATTTCTTCTAATTAAAGCCCAAATTGATTTAAAAATCAATTTTTCTCACAATCAAAACCCCTAAAAAACCATTAAAAATCCAATCATGTCCATAAACCTCCAAATTTAGGCTTTTTCCTCAAAAATTCAAATTTTCCTTCTAAATAGGGCTCCCATCCTTCAAGAATATACTGCCAAAAATCCAATCTTTGTATTTTTAACCTCCTGGACCAATTTTCTGACCATTTTCTGAGCGCTTCCCCCCCTTGTTATTTTTCTAACCTCCTTTGGCTATTTATTTATTATTATATTTTTTTTTATTATTATTATTTTTTTTTTTGCGAGGACCCAAAAATGGGTTACAACAGATGCCCCCTCTTTACAATGCTTACGAAGCAAGGACTTTGCAAAGTAAGTTTTGTAAAGATAAAAAAATAAACTTCCGAAACTGATCTTCTCATAACTTGGTTGATCCAAAACCCTTCATTTATAGCAATTCTCTCCAACCAGAACTAAAATCTTTGGGTGGCTAGGCTAAACTGAGATCCCTTCGCCGATCCCCTTCAACCAGAACCGAGGTCTGTGTGGTTGGGCTGAACTGAGATCCCTTCGTTGATCCCCTTCAACCAGAACCAAAATCCTTTCCAATTAGGTTAAACTGAGATCCCTTCGCCGATCCCCTTTAACCATAACCAAGGTCTGTGTGGTTGGGCTGAACTGAGATCCTTTCACTGATCCCCTTCAACCAGAACCAAAATCAAATCCTTTCCAATTAGGTTAAACTGAGATCTCTTCGTCGATCCCCTTTAACCATAACCAAGGTGTGTGTGGTTGGGCTGAACTGAGATCCCTTCGCTGATCCCCTTCAACCAGAACCAAAATCCTGTTGTGGTTAATCCTACGATTCCTTCTAGCAATCTCCTTTAACCATAAATATGTTCCTTCTTCAAGATGATAAGGTTTGAATTGAAAATTCTTCTTGATTGATCTTCTTCCCATTCCAGGGTCAAAACCATGAGTCTTTGTTGTTTCTCCAAATCAACAATTCTTTCTTTGACCCTAATCTTGCTGGACTATCTTGAGGATTTTTTTTTTTTTTAAAAAACCAAGTCAAAAAATGTTTGATGCAATGCTTTGTGGTTGGATGCCATGCATGCATCCTTACCTGTTTTGGAAACATAGGTCCCCTCACTTCCTTCAATTTCTGACACTCTCTCTTGATACGACCTTGTTCATGTGCTCGCAATGGCATGCTGGATTCCTTTCTCATCAAGTCTCTTCTTTCCATCTCATCCCAGGGAAGAAAATTCCTAACCTTGTCATTAGGTGACCCTTTTTCTAAAATGCATGCTTTGTCATTGCTTCTTACATGCTCTTATCAGTGCTTTAATTTGTTTTTCTCGAATTAAAGGCTTTTTGGTTTTCTTTCCAACACGCAACAAAATCTTTTCAAAAAAAATCCTTCAAAAGACTTGAATTTGTACATGACAACCGGAACCTTCAAAATATGCATCAAAAACTCTTTTAAGCAAATCCTATTTTGGTTTTTGGACTGCGGTTTGTCTTTAAGCCAAGGCTTTTATCCAAGGTGGCCTTCTGTTTAAGCTTTAAGTATCTGTATCTATGTGAAGAAGCTGTGTAGAAAAGGGAAATGTTTCCTAAAAGCGGATTATCACTCATCTGTCAAATCCTGTGAGATATGAGACCAACGTTTATTAACCCAAATTATGTGCACTTGATTAGAAAGGACTTCTGAATGCTTGTAATGTAGGCTATGTCTATGGGATATGAAAGAAAAGGACGCTTTAAAGCTCAACAGTGTTTGAGGGTTTAAGGACTTAAGACCACTCTTTTTGAAACTGACCCATAGGTTGCATTTGGAGAAGCTTGCTTAAGGATCCTCCTCTTGGTCTTCAAGCATTATCAAACCATCATCTTTTTTTCTTTTTCTTTTCATGGGATTGCCCCCAATTGTGGGGTTCTAACTTCCAAATATCTAAGTCCTCATTTCTTTCTCTCCTTTTTTGTGTTTTGTCAACCCTTTTCTTTCTCTTTTTTTTTTTCTTTTTTTTCCATTGTTTTCATCCTTAACAAAAGATCTCTTATTGCCCCCAGTGTAGGGTGTGGTCTTAGTCGGGTTTTAATAAAGAAGAAACTCAATCCGGCTCAAATGGGGACTACAAAGGATAAAATTTTTAGAAAGTGAAGGGATGACAAAGATGGCCTTTCCTCATTTCAAAACGCACATTATTAGGATTGATAAACCTTGTTCTTATCTTGGAAGGAAACATGCTATCAGGGCAGGGTTTCATCATATGATTAGCTTTAGGGTTTGCTTGGTTCAGTCACCTTTTTACTAGGAAGAGCTTAAATTTCATTTTTGAGCGTTTTATGATATATTCCTTGTAATCATGCACAAAACCGATTCTTTCGAGAGATTTTTTTCGGAAAGAAACAAATTACGCATTGTGAGATCCATGCAATGAAAAAAAAGGTTCTTTACACAAAGAAATCATGGCCAAACTTGCTTTATTGATTTTAGGAGAAAGCTGAACACATTAGACATAATATCTCTTTACAGAATCAGAATTCACAGGTCTGGCTAGATCTTCTCCATCCATTCTGGACAACTTCAAAGCTCCTCCTGAGAAAGCCTTCTTCACTATATAGGGACCTTCATAATTTGGGGCCCATTTGCTTCGATCTTCTCCCGGTAAAGCCAATAGTTTCTTTAGCACTAGATCTCCTTCCTGGAATATGCGAGGTCGGACCTTCTTGTCATATGCCTTGGCCATCCTCTTCTGGTAAAGTTGGTGATGACAGATTGCGGCCAACCTCTTTTCACTGATCAGGTTTAACTGTTCATATCTTACTTTGGCCCATTCAGCTTCTTCTAACCCTGAATCCATTAAAACCCTCAACGAAGGTATTTCTACTTCCAAAGGCATCACCGCCTCCATTCCATATACCAGAGCATACGGAGTAGCTCCTGTCGAGGTCCTTACGGCAGTGCGATATGCATGGAGAGCGAACGGCAACATCTCATGCCAATCCTTGTAAGTGATTACCATCTTCTGAATAATTTTCTTGATGTTCTTGTTGGCTGCTTCCACGGCACCATTCATCTTGGGCCTATATGGTGAGGAATTTGAATGCTTGATTTTCCACTTGGTGCAAAGCTCCACGATCATTTTGCTATTGAAATTCTGTGCATTATCGGTCACTATCTTGTCTGGTGGACCATAGCGACAAATCAAATCTTTTTCTATAAACTTCTTCACCACTTTCTGTGTTACATGAGCATACGAACTGGCTTCTACCCATTTCGTGAAGTAGTCAATAGCTACGAGGATGAATCTATGCCCATTGCTGGCTTTTGGGTTAACTGGTCCAATCACATCAATTCCCCACATCGCAAATGGCCAAGGAGATGTTAGGTTAATCAGAGGGGTTGGAGGTGCATTGACCTTATCACTATGTACCTGACACTTGTGACATTTCCTGACATAGTCGATGCAGTCTTTTTCTAATGTCATCCAGAAGTAACCGGCCCTTTGTATCTTCCTTGCTACCATATGCCCGTTAGCATGAGTTGAACAAATCCCTTCATGCACCTCCCGTAAAGCATTTTTAGCATCTGTCTCATTCAAACACCTTAGCAAAGTTCCATCAAATGATCTTTTATACAGAATCTCTCCGTCCAGGTAGAAATCCATGGCCAGCCTTCTTAGGGTTTTCTTATCCATCTTCGAAGCTCCTACTGGATATTCCTGATTTTGCAACAAATTCTTGATATCGTAGTACCAAGGCTTTCCATCTACCTCTCCTTCAACTGAGTAGCAATGAGCTGGGTTATTTCTGATGTCTATGTGTACGGGATGTACCTTATGCCCGAGATCCATTGTTGCCATAGCAGCTAACGTGGCCAAAGCATCAGCAAAATGGTTCCCTTCTCTTCCTAGATGGGTGAACCTTATCTCTTCGAATTCTTCTGACAGTGTGGATAAATATTCCTGGTATGGCCTCAACTTTTCTTCCTTTGTTTGCCACTCTCCTTTCACCTGACAGATAATCAACATTGAGTCCCCATATACATCTATCTTTCTGATCTTCAACTCTAATGCAGCTTCTAAACCCAAGATACAAGCCTCATATTCTGCAGTATTGTTGGTACATTCAAAACACAATTTAACTGAAACTGGATATTGTTTCTGGTCCGGAGAGATAATCACCGCACCGGCCCCATTACCATAAACATTTACTGCTCCGTCAAAAAACATGGTCCACCAATCTGTCTTCTCTTCTCCCACTACTGATAATACATTTTCATCAGGGAAATCAAAATCTAATGGCTCATAATCTTCCACCGCATTATCAGCCAAATGGTCTGCAATGGCGCTTCCTTTCACGGCTTTCCTTGTTGTATAAACTATGTCATATTCTGACAACAGAACTTGCCACCTTGCAATTCGACTTGAGAGATAGGGCTTGTCACAGATGTACCTTAGTGGATCAACCTTTGAAATCAACAAAGTGGTGTGGTACAACATGTAATGTCGCAATCTTTTTGTCGCCCATACCAATGCACAACAGAGTTTCTCTATCACCGTGTATCTAGACTCACATTCGGTGAACTTCTTACTAAGGTAATAAATGGCCCTCTCTTTCCTTCCAGTTTCATCATGCTGACCCAATACACACCCCATAGCTGTTTCAGTTACTGTCAAATACAGTATTAAAGGCCTTCCTGATACAGGAGGAACAAGCAAAGGCGGATTTTGTAAGTATTGCTTGATTTTATTGAATGCCTCCTCGCACTCCTCATTCCAAATCCCAGGATTCTTTTTCCTCAATAGCCGAAAGACAGGTTCACACGTTGTGGTTAGCTGAGCTATAAATCTGGCAATATAGTTCAATCTTCCCAAGAATCCTCTCACCTCCTTCTCCGTCTTTGGGGATGGCATGGATTGGATGGCTTTCACCTTATCAGGATCTACCTCTATACCTTTATCACTTACTATGAATCCAAGCAACTTTCCTGACTTAACTCCAAACGAACATTTGGCAGGGTTGAGCTTCAGTTCATATTTTCTCAAACGCTCGAATAACTTCCTCAAAACCTTTACATGGTCGTCTTCCCTCTTGGACTTGGCAATCATATCATCTACATACACCTCAATTTCCTTATGCATCATATCATGGAATAAAGTCACCATGGCTCTCTGATAAGTGGCTCCTGCATTCTTCAAACCAAACGGCATAACCTTGTAGCAAAAGGTTCCCCATGGTGTAACAAAAGTCGTTTTTGCCTTATCTTCTAGAGCCATCTTTATCTGGTTGTATCCCGAGAAACCATCCATAAAGGAATATATGGAACTACGTGCAGCATTGTCCACCAAAACATCTATATGTGGCAACGGAAAATCATCCTTGGGGCTAGCTTTATTCAAATTTCGGAAATCCACACAGACTCTAATCTTTCCCTCCTTTTTTGGTACGACAACAATGTTGGATACCCATTGTGGATACTTGACTACTTCCAGAAAGCCTGCATTCCATTGTTTCTCGAGTTCTGTCTTAACTTTGATCCAAACATCCGGGTGAGCTCTTCTCAACTTCTGCTTGACTGGCTTGCAACCTTCCTCCAGCGGTATCTTATGCACGACGATATTTCTATCCAAACCAGGCATATCCTCGTAGGACCAAGCGAAAACATCTACATATTCTTGTAAGAGGGCCTTTATTTTTATTCTTTCCTCAGGAGTGATTAAGGTCCCTATTTTCAATTCTTTTTTAATCTGATCATTACCCACGTTTATGGTTTCTAGTTCTTCCGCAGCTGGTTTCCAGGTTTGTTCATGTTGCTCTACTAACTTTGTAAATTCCTTAACATTGCTTTCATCCCATTCTTCTCCTTCCATGGTGATAACATGTTCGTTAAAGTTTGGCCATTCATTCTCGATGCTAAGTGTATGTGATGTTGTGGAAGATCCGCTTTCAGGGTTCCTGAAAGCGGAAAGTGTTGGTGTAAATGCACAGATAAAGGGACAAATTTGGAAAACGCATGATCTCATTACTTCAAACAAAAGATGGGCTCAAAGACAACAACAAAATCTAATTGACATCATGAGCCTTGATTGTCAACTAGGGAAAATAAAGCAAACAAAAGCAATGACAAAAGCATGTTTAAAGCAGACAAAGTTGGTTTACATTTTAAAAACTACTGGGGCTTCTTGAGTCACCCAGTTTTGAAACTTCTCGCCATCGGCTAGCTTTCGGATGAAGGTTTTAGCAGAGACTTCTTCCAGCGTGTGGATAGTCAGTTGTGGCAGTGCTTCATCCTCCCTTCCCGCTACCGTGTTCATGTTACCTCCTTCCACTTCATCCTCTTCCAAGGTGTTTATGCTCATATTTGATAGTTGTTGACCAAAGCTTTCTGCTCCTTTATCGGGTTGCATTACATATGCAACTTTTGGGAATGTCACTCTAAGGGGAGGGATTTCAAGCTTCTCTTCTTCAGGCTCTCTCCCTTCAATCCTAGCCATTCTTCTTTCCCTTCTCTGACTAGCAGCCCATCGATGATCCTCTTTTGTAGGTTTATACCCCAACCCAAATCTTTGATCAGCACATTTCATCTTTGTCAGGTTAGCCCATTTCGGTACCTTAGTTATAAGATTATACAGAAAAGGGATCCCACGTTCCAAGAAACAATGAGCTGCCATCCTTGCTGCTTCTGAAATCTTTGGCTTTTTTAGTACTGTATTTTCAGGTACCCAGTCAGTGTTTACAATCTCAAAAGCATGGATATTATCATCCTTACAATCTTCTGCCTCAATAAAAGGTATGGCGACATTCTTTATCATGGAGATTGTTTCCTCAGCTTTGACAGTCACCAACATCCCGTTCATGATATACTTCAAGCATTGGTGTAATGATGAAGTTACCGCCCCAGCCGCATGGATCCAAGGTCTCCCTAACAACATACTATAGGAAGGGTGGATGTCCATAACTTGAAACGTTATTAAGAACATTTGCGGCCCCACATATAGCTCCACTTCTAAAATCCCCATTACTGGTCGAGGTGAGCCGTCATATGCTCTGACCACCATGGTACTTGGCTTTATATGAGATGCATCGATCGGCATTTCTTTTAAAATATGATTTGGCAACACATTAAGAGCCGAGCCATTATCGACGAGCACTTTCCCTATTAGGCAGTCTTTGCACCTAACAGTAATGTATAAAGGCTTGTTGTGTCCGGTACCTTCAGCATCAAGCTCATCAGACGTGAAGTAGAGGTAATTAGTTGCGTGGATTCTCCCCACCAAATGCTCCATGGTTTTCTGTTCAATGTCTTGGGGTACATACGCCTCGTTCAAAACTTTTTGCAAAGCATTCCGATGTGGCTCAGAGCTGAGTATCAAAGACATTAGGGAGATCCTAGCCGGAGTCTTTTTTAGTTGATCCACTATGCAGTATTCACTATGTTTTATCAACTTCAAAAATTCATTTGACTCCTCTTCAGTTACTGGCTTATTAACTTCTGTTGCTTTGTCAAGATCTACCACTTCTTTGCCTTTTGCCTTCCTCAACTCTTCGGGAGTGAAACACCGGCCACTCCGAGTTAACCCACTGATTTCAGTTTGGAACAAAGGAAG
Organism: Populus alba x Populus glandulosa; assembly: GCA_033617975.1. Lineage (NCBI taxonomy): Eukaryota > Viridiplantae > Streptophyta > Magnoliopsida > Malpighiales > Salicaceae > Populus > Populus alba x Populus glandulosa. The sequence continues at coordinate 18,396,376 of CM066147.1, read as the reverse complement.
AGGGGCTTGAATGTTGGCAGCAAAACCATAATTATAAGGCATGGCATTATGGTTTCCTTTGGTGTAGGAAGGTTTAGCCAAGATTAATTTTGGTGGTCCATTAGCCGTTGGTTGGACTCTACATACTCTGGACATCTTATCTTGACCCTCCATCATACTCACCCCACGACTGTCTTCCATGGGTTCGATCCTCAATTCTCCCAACGTCATCATTTTCGCAACCTTCTCGCGAAACTCGATACAGTCTTCAATATGATGTCCCTCTATCCCATGGAACTCACAATAGTCACATCCCTCCAAATGGGCTTTGACATTTATCTCGAGAAATCCTGATTTTAACAACATGTCATATAACCCCTTCATGGATACCTTTAACGCCTTGCTTTGATTCCCAACTTCTATCATGCCCACTCCACTATTACTTGCAGCATGATTAGGTAATGGATTTGAATTGATGCTGGGCATGTCTTCAAAGGATACCCACCCCCTTTTGATAAGCTCTAATAATCTCCTTTTAAAGGCGTAGCAGGTTTCAATTCCATGCCTCGGATTGCCGGCATGGTATTCGCAAGTTAGTTCGGGTTTATACCATATAGGAAAGGGTGGTTGGATTGGCGGTAGAAGGACCGGAGCTATCTGTCCAATGCTCAACAATTTAGCATACAAGTCTTTTAAAGGCATGGGTAATGGAGGTAACTGTTCTGAAGTGTATCTTGTAAATGGCCTTTGGTGGTTGTTTTGGGTGTTTGATTGATGATTGGGGTTAAAAGGTTTGGTAAGGTTTATGTGATGGGTAGGCATTTGTGGGTTTTGGTGATTCACTTTTTTGCCTTTGTACCCGCCTTCCAAATTGTTGACGTCACCTTCTCTTTTCCTTCCCATAAAACCTTTCTTCTCTAAAGGCTCTGCTATGCGCCCAGCTTTAATTCCTTGCTCTATTCTTTCTGCCACACGTACAGCATCGTAGAAATGTTGAGATGAGCTACCCATTAAATGCTCATAGTAGGGTGCCTTAAATGTATTGGCGAACAAAGTCACCATCTCCGTTTCTATCAAAGGGGGTTGCACATGCGTGGCCTCATCCCTCCATCTTTGCGCATAAACCCTTACTGACTCTTGGCTTCTCTTTTCCATTGACATAAGGCTTGTTCGGTCTGGAGCAATTTCTAAATTGAACTTGTATTGCTTTAGGAAAGCCTCGACTAAATCCTTCCATTTCTTAATCCTGGCATTATCCAGCCTCATGTACCAGCTTAGTGCGGAGCCCGATAGACTGTCTTGGAAAAAGTAGATCAGCAGCTTATCGTCATGAATCACCTCAGCCATCTTATTGCAATACGAACGGAGGTGAGTGTTTGGGCATTCCAACCCAGTGTACCTTATGAACTCCGGTATCCTAAAGTCTTTTGGTACCGTGATGTTTGGTACCAAGCATACTTCAGATGCTCGCATGGGGTCAAACCAGTCATTTCCTTCGACTGCTCTCAACCTTTCTTCCAAAGCTGATATCTTGTCATCGTTCATAAAACCAGTGGACCTATTATCGGAAGGCCCATCTGCGGTTAAATCTACAGTGATGTGAGCTTGAGGGGGCTGAATGGGAATGGCAGGTGCAAAGTGCTGCCCCGTTACTGAATCTGCCCCCAAGTTCTGAGATAATCCTGGGGCATGAGCTGGTGGTGCTCCTATAGGTGGTTGGGTAGACGTTCCCTCCCCGTTCTTGGCTCTTAAAAGCTGCTCAAGCAGATTGGTCATTCGGGCAACTTCATTCCTTACGGATTCCAATTCGCTTTGGTAGCGGGATTCTAGGATGGCCCTCTCTTCATTCTCCATTCTTGATCTTAGCCTAGTGTGGTGGACTTTGGAAGGGGGACCTATGTTTCACGATCTGGAATGGTGGAAAAATGTAAATGAATGTATGGTAAAGAACAATGCATGATGCATATGTAATGTGAGTTTGCTTTTTTTAAAAAAAAAAAATCGATTGATGGCTGGCATTTCTTCTTGTGTAATGGGCATGGACTCTTTTTGTCAAATTTATTATCAGGAGTAGTTTTGCTCATGTTGCTGCTTTGGTAGGCTTATCCTTACTCTATAGGAGATTTTCTTCCACAAAAGATGGGTCAAGGCCCCTTTTCATTTATAATATTGGCTAATACAATCTTTTGAAAAGAGGAAAAAAAAGAACAAAATACATCAATCTTCATCTTCATCCATATCTCTAGCCACTGGTAGGAAAGCAAGGCCTCGATTCTCAATTTTTTCTAAGAATGCATCTGTCTCAGCCAAGCTTTGTTGATAACGAAAGATGTCTCTCCCTACCCTTCGAGCATTGGCTCTAATGATCCGTGCATGAATAGCAGCTTCATCCATTTGCTCGTCTACTTTGGCCATCTTCTCCATAAGTAACATGTTGTTCCGATTCAATGTATTGTTGTTGGTGTCGATCTGTTCTTTATGTTTTTCTGAAGCTTTCAACCTTTCGGTCAACTGCTTTACCTTTTCTCGTTCTTTGTCAAACTTCACCTTCAACATCCTAATTTCATTTTTCTTAGCTACCAAATCTGCCTCAACAAGCTCCTCTTCTTTCCCCTTTCTTTCAAACTCTTGCAGCTCAACTAGCCTACTTTCCATCATCACATATTTCTTGTTTAACTCATCATACCTCTCATTTCGGTCTAACAACTCTGTTTGAACATGCAAGAATTTATCCTGATTGAACCCAATATTCTCTTGATAGTCGTTGAAGTCGGCTTTCAATGCTTCCAATTCAGAGCTGCTTTGCATCGAATCCAAAATTAGTCTTCCTCTTTCTTTCTCGGACTCTTCTATTACATCCTTTGCTTTGCTCAAATGCAGCTCCAACATCACTATCTTCGCATCTCTAGATTCAAGTAGTTCATTTAGACACACTCTGCTTTTGTCTCCTTCCATCATCATACTTTCTAATGCTGCTTTATCTCCCTTACTTTTTCCCAATTCTATTTGGAGCCTTTCTAATTGCTTCATAAGGTCTTCCTCATTGCTGACATTTTTTCTTTTCAACGACCCATCTATAATTCGTGAAGGCCTATCTTCAGAACATGGCTTTTTAGGAGCGGCAGCTGGGGTCACATTCCTCCACTTTTCATATCCTTCACTTGAGCTAGGGTCTCTCATCCTTTCAGACTCCTTTTGAATTACAGTCAAATGGCTCCAATCTTGTTTGATAGTCTCGAGCACTTCTCGCACGGATTGATCCTTAAAAAACCCGAAAAATTCAGCAAGTCCCACAGTTCTTGGGATGTGTTGTATGCCGCCCAATTGTCTTATCACCAGAGCCGGAGCATAGCTGATATAACCTGTAATCCCAATTAAAGGTACCCAACATTTTTGTCCACAACTTACTATGACATCAACCGACTTAACCCAAGGGGCCTTCCAATTAAAGTTGCTACTTGGTAACTCTTGTAGTTTTTTCATCCAACCTTGATCACCTAGGTTCCCCCATTCTTCTTCCTCCACTATCTTTAAGGGTTTTTGGTTAAACCACCAAAAATTATTAAAGATCGGCTTCTTCGTTTCAACATGGCTTACCATCCAGATGTATAATAACTGAATACAACATCTCACTACGCCTTTCCCCGTCTTCCTAAAATGGTTGAGGGTCAGAAAGGTCTCAGCTAAGATGGCGGTTGTAGGGTTGACATGAGTATTTTCATATTCCACAAATGCAGCAGCAGCTTCTAGACTTATAACCCCTATTAAGCTTGGAAATAACACAAGACCATATATTCCCAAAGCGATTAACCTGTCTCTTTCTAGCATGCACCCGTATTGTTCTTTTTTCCTTTCTAGTTCAACCTCTAGAGATTTCCATTTGAAACCGCTGCCATTCTTCTCTAAAAATCTGCTCAAATGTGGAATCTTCAGCAACTTTGACAACTCAGGAATCACCTTGTCATTTCTCAGAGGAAAATAAACCCTGTGCAGATGTTTGGGAAACTCTGTCAACATTCCATACTCCTCTATAGTGGGACACAAATCCACATTTCCAAAGGAAAAACATCTGTAATCGGGATCCCAAAAGTTCATCAAGGCTTTGATTGCTGGGTTCAATACTTCTATCTTTGTAATTTCTAGCAATCTCCCATACTTTCCGGAAAATGCCGTCTCATCGATGTTCTGGCTATGGACCAATATTCTCTTCATCTCATATGCTACGCAATTCAAGTCTTTGACTACTGGAAGCTTCCTTGCATCAACTCTAGAGCAATCTCCCTCTGATAATTGTGACAATTCAGAATTCTGTCCATATTCCACAGTAGTAAATTTGGTAATGATAGCCATCTTATCGTTTTTTTTGTTTGAAAGACCTGAAAATCGAATGCTTTATGGTTAGGATTATGTTTCATGCAAAACATGTTTATGCTTGACAAGGGTAGGTTGGCTATTCAGTCTCTAAAAGGGTCTCTTGCTGTCCCAGTGATCGCCCTCATGGGGGCAATATGGGGGCTTGTAGGCAACGAGATGGCACGTGTACCAACCATTACCAGTCTAAGCTCTCAGCGAAGAGTTGGGGTTTACACAAACTTAAACCTTGACTAAAAGTCGTAAGGTAAGCTGCTAGTTCCCCACTTAACTTAAAGTTTTTCAGTACCAACTCTCATATAAATGATGCATGACACAATCTATAATGCATGAACAAATATGGACAAATTTAAAGCATATGAGCAAATAAAAAATAAAACACATAAATCCAAAGAAAAAAATTAAACTAGACAAAACAATGCTTAGTCCACAAGGTCCCCAGCGGAGTCGCCATTCTGTCGCACGTGTGCGGCGGCGCGGCGATCGTCCGTTGCACCAACCCTTCATGAGGGTGGTGTACGTGTCTATTTGGCATGGAAAATATGGTGAGACAAAGAGTTCTTTGTCTCTACAAGTGAAAATATGGACTGGGAGTCGCCACCTAGTATTCTGGTTACTAGGAACCTTAACTGGTCGTTAGAAATCGGGTACGGAGACTGGTTGCGTAAAGGGAAGGTATTAGCACCCCAACTACGCCCTACCTAAGGTAGGCTGCATTGTTTTGTCTAATAAAATCTAAGTCATGTTATGGTTTCCTATTGTCCAGAATATGCATTACATGTAATGTCGTACCCCGGGTTCTATTGTCCAAACAAAAAAACGAAATAAATATCCGGAATACGCATTACGTGTAATGTCATATCCCGGATGCTCAGAGATAAACAAAATAAAATTTTTTTGTTTTTTTTGAAATTTTGGCCAATGTTCTCTTGACTTTAATAAACTGGTTATTAAAGCCCAAATGCATGCTAAAACTTTTTTTTTTTTTTGTGTATATAAAAAAAAAATACAATATGAATTTTTAGTTTTGAGACACTTGGGCCGTATGCACAAAAAAAAACATTTTTTTTTTTTTGTTTTTTGTTTTATTATTCTTGAAAGTCGAAAACCGGGTATTTCAACACCGAATTTGTATTTTGTGATGTAAAAATACTGCCCGATATTAATCAAAATGACATAAAAACTACATGGAAAAATCATAAATGAAACAAATATTTTTTTGATTTTTTTTTTGAATGGGCGGGGTGAACAGTACCGTATGAACAGTACGGGATATTTTAATACCGGATTTATATTTTTTCCCAACATAAAAAAAATGCTGCTTGATATCGATCAAAAATACACGGGAAACTTGTAAAATTACAAAAAAACCAATTTAGTTAACAAAAATAAATAAATAAATAAAAACTGGGCCGGATCTAGCCTATCCATCCTAGGATGGGCCTGACCCGGCCCATATACTGTGGGCTGGACTCAGCCCAGCCGCGTGGGCTGGGCTGATGTTCCAGCCCACCAACCAAAAGGCTGGTTACTGTGTTAGCCACACAGTAACCAGCAAATAATAAGGTAGTTACTGTGCCCAGCACAGTAACTACCGAATTATTTTCATTCTTTGCTGCAGAACGTGATTCACGTTCTGCATGCAAAGAATGACAAAAAACCACTGAATGTATAAACGAAAGGCAACAGGGGGGAAGACGAGTACCTGGAATGGTGGCGACGCTGGCGGCAGCGGAGGCGGCGGAGGCGGCAGAGGCGGTGGCTGTCCTCTTTCTTTCTCTCCTCTGTTTCTGTTCACCGTCACCTTGGGTCAGTTTTCTTTCGTTGTTCCTTCTCTCTGTTCTGCTACTCTTCTTCCTCTGTCTTCTTCTTCAGTTTCCTTCCTCTCTTCTACAACCCCTCTCTCACGTTGTTCCCAGCTTTCTTCTCCCTTTCGGTCCCTCTCCAAAAGCTTGGTTCTCTCTCTCTCCCTCACGGTTTTCTTTCAATAATCTGTCAGCCCTCCCCTCTGTTTTTTCTCTTCTTTTTTTCTCTTTTTCTCCCCCCTTTTACTCCTGCTGTTCTTCCTCCATTTATAGCCCGTGAGCATGTGTTTTTTTTCTTCTCATCGTGGGGTCATACGGCGGCTGGTCGGGCGTGGCTGTCCAGGCGTGCCTCCCTCAGTTTCGGCGGTGCGGTAGGTGGTCGGCCAATCGGTGGGCTGGAGGGACCAACGCCATAAAATATACATTCTTTTTTTTTTCCTTCTTTACTGCTGTATGTTAGGCGGGGAAGAAAGGGGAACAGTGCCGTTCAAAACGGCGCCGTTTAGCCCTTTTTTTTTTTTTTTTTTTCTTTTTTTTTTCTTTTTTTTTTTTTAAGTATGAAACGGCGTCATTTTGGATAAAACGCGCCGTTTCATTTAAAAAATGGCGCCAGAACGCGCTAAATTCCAAATCAGCCCTCAATCATCTTTTTCTTTTCAATTGCGTCCCTACCAATTTCGGTCCCTGCCCCCATAGTTGGCCGCGTTTTTCACTTTGGTCCTTGGCCTCAGATTTATGCAATTTAGCCCTTAATTGATCAATAAACTTCTAATTTCTTCAATTAGGCCCCTGAATCAATTCAATACAGCTCCCTCTATATTCACGCCTTTTCCAAATTGGTCCCTGGTTTCGGATTTTCGCAATTTAGCCCTTAATTGGCCATTAAACTTCCAAATTCATGCAATTAAGCCCCTGATTTGGCCTAATAAATTCCTAAAAAATATATTTTGGCCCCAGAACTTAAATTTCTTCTAATTAAAGCCCAAATTGATTTAAAAATCAATTTTTCTCACAATCAAAACCCCTAAAAAACCATTAAAAATCCAATCATGTCCATAAACCTCCAAATTTAGGCTTTTTCCTCAAAAATTCAAATTTTCCTTCTAAATAGGGCTCCCATCCTTCAAGAATATACTGCCAAAAATCCAATCTTTGTATTTTTAACCTCCTGGACCAATTTTCTGACCATTTTCTGAGCGCTTCCCCCCCTTGTTATTTTTCTAACCTCCTTTGGCTATTTATTTATTATTATATTTTTTTTTATTATTATTATTTTTTTTTTTGCGAGGACCCAAAAATGGGTTACAACAACGCACATACTCACATTTCATTATAGATTTTCACAGTGAAATTACTACTTTTCCCTTTGAGGACAAACTCATTTAACTTGATCTTGGGGGTAGGAAGTTCTTTTCAATGGACCTATTTGTCATTACAAAACTGAATAGGGTTAGTCAATATTTTTACATTTTTGTTGCATAGCGTAGTTATTGAATTACCTTTAAAAGCAAAAAAAAAAAATATATATATATATATATATATAGGTCAAGGCCTTTTTGGACTTTTCAATTTTTTTTACACAATGCAATTACTTTAATGCCTTTTGGAATAAAACACTTTTGGCTTTAGATTCAAGGGCACTTTATCATTTCAGTTTATTTTTTTGTAATTATTATGTGGGGTCAAGGGTAATTGAATCTTTGTATATATATAAAATATAATTAAAATAAAACTTCAGGTGGCGTGTGTGGCACTGTGAAAACTCCAAACACATGTTTTAGGACAGTGTTCAATGCACTTAGCTTTTCCCGTCACAATGGTCAGACATGTGCCTATAGATGAGCGGCGCTTAAGCATCAGCAACATGTTTTTTCTTCCCCTCTCTTTTCTCTTTCCCCTCCTCAACAAACTTATTGGGCATTGCAAAAAAAACAAATTTGGTTATTTGTGTATTGAATTAAATTAGATCATCATTCTTTTGAATTCAATGCATTTAATCTGAATCCTTTGTTGATTGTGATTTTTAATTTCATCTCTTGACTTTTGGCTTTCATATCAAGTTTGGTCTTTATTTTTTTTATTTTTTTTGTATTTTTTTCTCTTATCATTTTCTTGATTGAATTTACTTTTCAATTTCATCTCTCATGATTTGATTTGATTTTATTTTTGTATTAGATTTGGTTATTATTCTTTTTAAATATATATTTTTCTCTTTTTGGTCTTTTTTTATTGAATTTGTTATTTCAATTTTACCGATAATTATTTTGGTTGGTTTGGAATTTGGCATTATTATTTTTTTGGTTGTCATTTATGATATAATCTAACATAATGATTCATATCATGAGTTTTGAAAATTAAATTGGGTTGGATTCATTCTTTTTAGGTCCCTGTTTTATAATTAGTTTTTTTTATTTCATCCCTCAACATTGAATTTATTTGAAATTAGTATTTGTTATTTTTTTAACTTTATTCGAGATAATAGCCTTTAACAATAAATAGTTACATTGTTGATTATGAAATGATATAGTTAGGGGATCTAGGCATAAGAATCCCTTAATGCTTTTTTCATATTAAGCTGATTGAGAATTTAGCTTTATAGTTCTTTAAAACACTGTGGATTGCAACAGTGTTCTCCCATATGATTTTTGTCTTGTTGCAGTGTTCCCCCACATGATTTTTCCCTTGTTGCAGTGTTTCCCCACATGTTTTTTTATTGATTGGTTTTTCAAAATTATCTATATCAATTTTTTTTTTCATACTGAGCTGATTGAGAATTTAGTTTTATAGTTTTTTTCTTTAAAACATCGTTGATTGCTACAGTGTTTCCCCGCATATTTTTTTTTCCTTTTTTATGATTTTTTTCCCTACAGTGTTTTCCTAAATGATTTTAATATTGAGCTGGTTGATAATTTAGCTTTAACTTCCCCCACATGTTTTTTCCCCTTTTTTATTTTTATTTTTTCACTTTTTATTCCAAAATTGTCTTCTTCTTCTTTTCATTTTTTTTGTGTTGTTTTATTTTTAGAATTGTTTTTTTCGATTTTATTTTTTTTACTATTGAGCTAGTTGAGAATTTAGCTTTTTAGTTTTTTTCTTTAAAACACTGTAGATTGCTATAGTGTTTCCCCACATTGCTTTTTTCCTTTTTTTATGATTTTGTTTTCTAAAATTGTTTTTATCGATTTTTTTTTTCATATTGAGCTGGTTGAAAATTTAGCTTCGTAGTTTTTTTCTTAAAAACATTGTGAATTGCTACAGTGTTTCCCCAAATGCTTTTTTTGTTATGATTTTTTTCAAAATTGTCTCTATCAATTTTATTATTTTTAATATTGAAGTAGTTGAGAATTATAACTTTAGAATTCCTCATGAAACACTATAGATTGCTACAATGTTTCCCTACTTAGTTTTTTTCCCTTTCATTTTTTTTCTGATTTTTTCCAAAATTATCTTTATTGATTTTAATTTTTTTAATATTAAGCTGGTTGAGAATTTAGCTATATAGTTTTTTCCTTGAAAATATTGTGGATTGCAACAGTTTTTCTCCATATGATTTTTTTCACATACTCACAACAACGTACAAGCATGCCACAAGCCCGCGGCATTGCACGGGAATGGCATCTAGTTAATCTCTAACCACTGTTAGAACTACAACCTAGAATGTGTTTGGTATTGCGATAGCTGTTGTGGTTGTGGTTTGAAAAAAGTTGTTTTATAAAAAGTACTTTTAGTTGAGGTTGGTTTGAAAAAAATAGGTGTTGGGTTAAAACTGTGGTTGAAATTGAGGTTGAAGAAAAAACAGTTTAATATGTTTGGTTAAAAGAATGCTTTTCAAATTGAGGTTATAAAATAATATATATATATATATATATATATATATATATATATATTGATGGTTTTTAATTTAAATATTATAGATTTAACTACTGTTATTACATCATGAAATAAATAATATTGATATCAAATATTTTTTATTATTCCATGAAATTATGTATAATTTCATAACGTACGAAATCTATCAAATAAGAACTATAATTTCTAAGATTTTTTAAGTGCGCAACATCAGGTAAAATATCATCAAGAACAAAATTGAGGTTGTGATCAAATTCTGCAAATGCTACGTCATCAAGCAATTTTCTTCTAATTTTTTTAATAAAACACAATTAAGAATAAAAATAAAACTTGAATTTTTTTTAACTGGGCCAAATCTAGCAAGAACAAAATTGGGATTGCGATCAAATTCTGCAAATACTACGTCATCAAACGATCTCCTTCTAATTTTTCAAATAAAACACAATTAGAAAAAATAAAAATTATTTTTTTAACTGGGTCGGAGCCAGTTCAATACATTTATCTTCGAACCCGGTCGGCTGGAACACTGGAGTTCAACTCCATTGTTCACTTAATTAAGTGAACAGTGGAGAGTTTGTTGTCCACTGTACAAGAACACAGCAAGAAAAAACATGAAAAAATTGCTTCAGCTTAACCTATGGTGAAACCTAATTTTTATGGGTCCCATGAGCCAAACCACAACCACAACTTATAACCAAACACTGAATTATTGAGTTTGAAAACAAAAAATAACAACTACCGCATAGCCAAACACACTCTAAATATAACATGAAAGAACCCAATCCAAAAGTTCAAAGCTAGATTGACACTAAGGGATCCTTAACATTTTGTAACTTAATATTCTTACCTTTAATCTTCGAGGTAATAAATATGATTTGATTTTATATCAAGAACTCCCATCCCGAAATTCAGAGGAAGCTCAGTACCCTTCATTTTCTAGATACAAATCCAGGGGTAAAGTGAATTTTGTATTTTGCACGGCAAACAGATTTCAATTTAATGCTTGGTTATTGACAGATACCTTTTAATAGTTTAAGATTTGGAAAATTCCTAGCAAGAGATAAACCGTGTTGACTTGGCTCGATTTCGACGAGGCTACCTTGAAATGTATTGAATATTAGCCTCGACGTGAACGACCCGATTCTTTGCCGTCCTTCAGAAGCCAAAAGACTCTTTCGTTATTGCCGTTTATTTCCTTTTTTCTCCTTTCAAAAGCTTTCAAATCAACTAAGAACACAGATCCTGACATATGAAGCCATCAAGAAATTGATGTGGCCTTCGTGGAAAATGGGCAGTGTATCTATATATATATATGTATTAGTTTGTGTAACCACGCAAGCCAAGGGGACATTTTTGTTGCTGGTAATTCATTAGAATCCCAAGGGCAGTTTCATACCGAGAAGTCCACCCTTAATTCTTTGCTATATTTCTCTACCAAATACAAACCTCCTCCACTTCTCCTTCACCGATCTCCATTTTTATCCTTACCAGTCCTTAACCCTTTCATTGAATTGGAAAGTAGCCATGGATAGAGAACAAGAAGAGATGCAGTTTCTTGGGTTCTTTGGCATATACAGAGAAGCTTATAGGATCATCTTCTCGTGGAGAAAGATCTTCAGTCAGATTACTTTTGCCTTGATTCTTCCCCTATCTTTCATCTTCGTAGCTGACATCGAGGTATCCGATGTCCTCTTTGCAAAGATACTCTACAACGTAGAAGAGCTAGATGAGACACAAGTCGGCACCCGGAAATACGAGAAAATAGCTGACATGATTTCTTCTGAATGGGCCCTTTTTTTCCTCTTCAAAGCAGCATACTTCACCTTCCTACTCATATTCTCTCTTCTATCAACTGCAGCTGTTGTTTACACCATAGCTTCCATTTACACCGCACGAGAAGTGACATTCAAGAAGGTGATGAGCGTTGTCCCCAAGGTTTGGAAGAGGCTCATGGTCACGTTTCTGTGCAACTTTCTTGTTGTTTTTTCATACAACTTTGCTTCTATATTAGTCCTTATTACATGTGTGTTTTTAGTTGGCCCTAGCAAAGTTGTTCTACTTGATTTCTTATTTTTATTTTTGCTATACTTAATGGGGCTTTTGTACATTAGCATAATTTGGAAATTAGCAAGTGTTGTGTCCGTGTTGGAAGAGGCTTCTGGATTTAAGGCCATGATGAAGAGCAGGGAATTGATAAAGGGGAAGATGGGGGTGGCGATAATTATATTTTTTTTGCTAAATCTTTCTTTTTTGAGATTACACCTCCTGTTTGAGAACAAGTTTGTGCACGGATCGTCACTGGGCATCTTGAACAGGGCATCGTTTGGGATTCTCTCTTTGCTGGCGCTTCTCGTGTTGTATTTGTTCGAACTTGTTATCCAGACAGTGATCTACTTTGTCTGCAAATCTTATCACCATGAAAACATCGACAAGTCGGCCTTGTCAGATCACCTCGAAGTTTATCTGGGAGAGTATGTTCCTCTGAAGTCCAAGGATGTCCAGCTCGAGCAATTTGATGTTTGAGTTCATAATTAATACATGGCAACAATAAAGAAGAATTTGTTGTGTTGATTTAATATTAACCGTTACTGCTATTTAAGTTAATAATGTCCGGATCCTTTGGACTTCAGTTTTAATTTGATTTTCCTGTAACCGCTTGACCACGTCTTTAGTGGTTCCGTTATTTCCATTACTCCTGCTGTGTAAAGGCTAATATAAAGCCTTAATCTCTCATCTGAAATATACAGCTTTCTTGCTTTTAACAATTGTTTGTATAATTAAGAGCTTAAGAAACTGTCATTTGATATCAGAGCCTCAACATATAGAGAGTTTGGTTGAGTGTTCTGTTTGGAATTGCAATTCGTGAGTGACACGAGAGCAAGAGTCAATCACTTGGCAACTGGTGAGTGAAACACGAGAGCAAGAGTGAGTGAAACACGAGAGTGAGTGAAACACGAGAGCAAGAGTGGATCACTTTGTGAGAATTATTCTTTTGTGAGAACGAGAAGGCTGAGATGGCTACAGATAAATATGTTCAAGCAGCCATTTCTCAGTTTGATGGTCACTATGACCACTGGGCTATGCGTATGGAGAATCTTCTTCGTTCAAAGGAGTACTGGGATCTAATAGAAACAGGAGTTTCTTCAGCAGTAGAAGATGGAGCTGGAGCTGTGCCAACCGAGGCTCAAAAACAACTTCAAATCAAAGATTTAAAGGTAAAGAACTATCTGTTTCAGTCCATTGATCGCACTATCATGGAGACTATCCTTGATAAAAGAAGTGCTAAGAGCATATGGGATTCTATGAGGCAGAAATATCAGGGATCAACATGAGTCAAAAGGGCTCAACTGCAAGCTTTAAGAAGAGAATTTGAGGTGCTGCAGATGAAGGAAGGGGAGAAAGTGGATGAATATTTTGCTCGAACATTAACGATTGTGAATAAGATGAGGGTTCATGGTGAGACAATGGAGCAGGTGACCATCATTGAGAAAATTCTAAGATCAATGACTTTTCGATTTGACTATGTAGTATGTTCAGTAGAGGAGTCTAATGATTTAAGCCAACTTACTATAGATGAATTGCAAAGCAGTTTACTTGTTCATGAACAAAGATTGAATCGTCATTTTCAAAATGATGAACAAGCACTGAATGTTTCATATGAAGGAGGAAGGAGTCGCGGTGGTCGAAATGCGTTTCGGGGTCGTGGAAGAGGTAGAGGCAGACATGGATTTAACAAAGCACTTGTGGAGTGCTACAAGTGTCACAAGCTAGGACACTTTCAATATGAATGTCCTAGCTGGGAAAAGGGAGCTCATTATGCTGAAATAAATGAAGAAGAAATGTTGTTGATGGCTTACACAGCACATGATGGCTCAAACAGCACCTGGTGTCAAACAGCGCCTACCAACTCAAAAGAAACAATGTGGTTTCTTGATTCGGGCTGCAGCAATCATATGACAGGAGATAAGAAGTGGTTCAGTCATCTGGATGAAACCTTTCGACAATTTGTGAAGCTTGGCAATGACACCAAAATGGCTGTGATGGGGAAAGGAAACATCAAGCTTCGGATTAATGGCACAAGTCAGCTGATTGGTGATGTATTTTACTTACCTGAGCTAAGAAATAATCTTCTTAGTATTGGTCAGCTTCAAGAACGCAACTTGGCTATTCTAATGGAACATGGTGAATGCAAAATTTATCATCATAAACGAGGGTTAATTATGAGTACTCAAATGTCTGCTAATCGGATGTTTATCCTTCTGGCTGAACGAGAAACACAGATGCAAACTCAAGTCCTCATTCCTGCATGCTTTAAGACTACATCTGAAAGTCCAGCTGATCTATGGCACCGTAGATATGGGCATCTACATTTCAAAGGCTTGAGTACCTTGTCCCGTAAGCAAATGGTGAAAGGCCTGCCTCATCTCCATGAGTCCTCTACTGTCTGCACAGTATGTATGACAGGGAAGCAGCATCGAGAATTCATCCCCAGAAAGAGTATGTGGAGAGCTACACAAAAATTGCAACTCATTCATGCTGACATCTGTGGCCCCATTACACCCGAGTCCAGCAGTCATAAGAGGTATATACTCACATTTACAGATGATTATAGCAGAAAATTGTGGACTTATTTTTTGAATCTTAAATCCGAAGCACTTGCCATGTTCAAAAAGTTCAAGTGTCTAGTAGAAAAAGAATCTGCAAATGTTATATGTTGTCTTCGAACTGATCGGGGGGGGAGTTTACTTCGTCTGATTTCAATGAATACTGCAGCTCTAATGGTATTGTTAGACAACTCACAGCAGCCTATACCCCTCAGCAAAATGGGGTTGCAGAGCGAAAAAACCGAACTATTATGAATATGGTGCGTTGTATATTAGCAGAAAAGCTGGTACCAAAAATATTCTGGCCAGAAGCTGTCAACTGGGCAGTTCATCTGCTCAACCGTTGTCCTACATTTGCAGTTAAAGACATGACACCAGAGGAAGCTTGGTCTGGGTTCAAGCCATCAGTAGAAAACTTCAAAGTGTTCGGTTGCATTGGTCATGTTCATATTCATGATAAGCACCGGCAAAAACTTGATGATAAAAGCCATCGGTGTATCTTCTTGGGGTTGAGTCAGGAATCTAAAGCTTATAGAATGTATGATCCAGTGTCTGCAAAAATCATTGTGAGCAGAGATGTGGTGTTTGAAGAAGATAAGCAATGGGATTGGAGTACGGTAGAAACTGAAAATCAAGCTCTTTTGTGGGGAGACAATGCAGAAACAGAATGGCAGCATGAGGATCATCCAGCACGAGAACATGACAATGTAGAAGCAGAACAGTTGGTTGACAACAATGATGAAATTAATGTGCAACCAGCATTTGAAGGAGATGATAATGCAGAAGAAGACCCACAGGATGACAGCAATACTACTGGTGATAGTTCTGGAGTTGCTGATGCAAATTCTCCTGGAATTATTTCTTCATCCAGCGAAGACATTTCCAGTCCAGCTCAAGGGAGAGTCAGACGGATACCAGCTTACTTGCAAGATTATGTAACTGGTGACGGCTTATCTGACTCAGATGAAGAAAGTAACTTCATGTTGCTCACAGCCTCCAATGATCCCATCTCTTTTGAAGAAGCTGCCAAGCACCCGAAGTGGAGAGAAGCAATGGATTTGGAAATTAATTCTATTGAGAAGAATGGAACGTGGGAGCTGACTACACTTCCATATGGAGCCAAACGGATTGGAGTAAAATGGGTCTTCAAGACCAAGCTCAATGAGAATGGGAAAGTAGATAAATTCAAAGCAAGGCTTGTCGCAAAGGGTTTCTCACAGAAATTTGGAATTGACTACACTGAAGTCTTTGCACCGGTAGCTCGATGGGATACTATTCGAATGATACTAGCTCTTGCTGCTTGTAGAGGTTGGGATGTGTATCAACTCGATGTGAAAAGTGCTTTCTTGCATGGAGAGCTCAACGAAGCCGTTTTTATTGAACAACCACAAGGCTATGAAGTAAAAGGAGCAGAATACAAGGTTTACAGACTCAAGAAAGCTCTATATGGGCTCAAGCAAGCTCCTCGGGCTTGGTACAACAAACTGGAGTCCTATTTCATTAAAGAAGGTTTTGAAAGGTGTCCAAGTGAACATACCTTGTTTACAAAGAAAATGGAAGGGAAATGTCTTCTTGTAAGTGTTTACGTTGACGATCTTATTTTTACAGGAAATAATGTAGAAATGTTCGAAAGGTTCAAGAACTCTATGAAACAAGAGTTTGACATGTCTGATCTTGGGAGAATGAAATATTTTCTTGGCGTGGAAGTAGTACAACATAGAGGAGGGATCTTCATCAATCAAAGAAAATATGCTAATGAGGTGCTTGAAAGATTTGGCATGAGAAACTGCAATCCTGTCAAAAATCCAATTATACCGGGTTTCAAACTTGCAAAAGACGAAGGTGGGGTAAGTGTTGATGCCACAACATATAAGCAGATGGTGGGTAGCCTCATGTACTTGACTGCCACCAGACCAGACTTAGCATTTGTGGTAAGTTTGGTCAGCAGATTCATGGAACGACCAACTGAGTTACATCAACAAGCTGTAAAGAGAGTTCTTCGTTACATCAAAGGGACAACTGAGCTGGGAATCTCTTATCAAAAAGGAGGAGAAGAGAAGTTGGCAGCCTATACGGACAGCAACTATGCAGGAGATACTGAAGACCGGAAAAGCACATCAGGATATGCATTCTTACTCAGTTCAGGTGCTATCGCATGGTCTTCAAAGAAACAACCAGTAGTTACTCTTTCCACTACTGAAGCAGAGTTCATAGCTGCTGCCGCTTGCGCATGTCAAAGTATATGGATGCGAAGAATTCTTGATGAACTTGGTTTTGAACGAAGCAAGTGCACTGATATATTCTGTGATAACAGCTCTACTATCAAATTATCAAAAAATCCTGTTATGCACGGAAGAAGCAAGCACATTGATGTCAGATTCCATTTTCTTCGTGACTTAACAATGGATGGAATTGTTAAGTTAGAGTTTTGTGGTTCCAAAGATCAGTTGGCAGATATTATGACTAAGCCTTTGACGCTTGAAGTATTCACAAGACTAAGAGAACTACTTGGAGTTTGCACAGCACCAATTTTAAACTGACGAAATTACAAGTCAGTTTAAGGGAGAGTTTGTTGTGTTGATTTAATATTAACCGTTAATGCTATTTAAGTTAATAATGTCCGGATCCTTTGGGCTTCAGTTTTAATTTGATTTTCCTGTAACCGCTTGACCACGTCTTTAGTGGTTCCGTTATTTCCATTACTCCTGCTGTGTAAAGGCTAATATAAAGCCTTAATCTCTCATCTGAAATATACAGCTTTCTTGTTTTTAACAATTGTTTGTATAATTAAGAGCTTAAGAAACTGTCAGAATTGCTGTAATGTTCGATCCATCATAGATCATGCGTGTACTTCTTTTTTCTAAAGTGATAAATCAATTTTATAGTTGACTTTTCTTCCTCCTGTTGCTCTTTTAAGTTTGTTGGAATGGCAGCTGATGCTGATGAGTCCTGACCAATACAAGTGGTTTGACCAGGAGCTATGCATTGTCAATTCCTGGGGCTGGGAGACGGGGGGCGGCTAAAATAATCAATTACAAGCTGCTTTTTTCATGAATCGAAAGGGCAAATAGGAAGACCACGAATAAACTTTTATCGCTAATCCGGAGAAATAACTTGGGGAATGTTTATTTACACAGTCGCATCATGTTTTTTTTTTTTAATTAATATTTTTAGTATTGTTATATTGTTTTGATATGCTAATATAAAAATAAATTTTAAAAAAACTAAAAAATATATATTTTAAAAAATAACATTCACTGTAATGAGAATCACTATCTTAATTTGTTAATACGGTGAGATGAGGTTAATTTTTTTTTTAAATGCAATCATTTTAAAGCATAAATCATACTTCATTAAAAACTAAAAATATATGTTTTTAACTCAAACTTAAACATTTATTAGACGGCAAGGGCTGCACATCTGAAAGAGATCTTCTCCCAGTCAGGCTAACCACGTTGTCTCGGACCACTACTTGAAAAGTGATAATTATTTGTTCTTGAACCTTTAAAAGTGATGAATCATTTATTCAAGACTTGTTTTTTACTTCGGAGAGAGAAAATAAAATTTTCTTTGACGTATAAGAAAATATCTAGGTATAATAATTCTTTTAATATTATCATTAAATTTGAATAATTAATAAAAATATAATTTGTTATTAAATTTAATTTAGTGGTTAAACTATATAATTCTCGACCCAATTTATTTTCTAGCTTGCGATTCTAACTAAATCATATTAAAATTGTTTTGACATGACTTAGTTGACTTAATAGGTTCAAATACAACTCAGACGATTGATAATAACATATGGTCTGGCTTTAAGAAAAATCAGGATAATATTTTTTAAAAAATATAAAGACAATAATATATTGGATCGAATAATATTTCTTCACTTAACTTGTTGAATTCATTATTCAGGAATTAGAATCTATAGGGTTTAATACCTTTTTAAAAAAAATATATCATAACAAAAATAGACGCTTACAATTAAAACACTAACCAATTACCATGATGTTTATTTAAGATCGCGATAACACAATACAGAGTAAACCAAAACAAATCATGAAAACCAATTAAAAAACAACCAAATATTGAAAAATAAAATTAAAATAAAATAAAATAAAAATCCAACATTGAATGATGAAATTTTAAAAAAATATCCAAAAACATGAGCCTAAGTGGCTTATAATCTAGCCACCATTGTGGTGGTTGAGAAGTTAGGGGGTGATGTTTTTTGGATTGAAAATCCATTTTTCAATCTATTTTGACCTAAAAAAATTTAATGAATGACATAAAACCTCTTGAATCACTTATCAAACTCAAAACATTTCAAAATCATCTAAAAAATAAATTGAATTAAAAATTCCAAATGAAACCCAATTTCTTTTTTCCGCAAGCATGCTTATAAAAAAAAATTAACATTATCAAACTCCTCTCATTAACATTAAGAGTGTCTAGTTTTATCATTGAAAAGTAGTCAAATCAACAAGTTTATCTCTCTTCATTATTTTCAAGCAACTTTCTCTAATTCTAGAAATAAAATATTAAGAAAATATATTTTTTTTAAATAAGAACTGAAAAAACTGTACCCAAATTGAAATTTCAAAAAAATTAGGGACTATCAAGAAAGAAAAATGAAAACATGAGGGAGAAAACAAACTTTTTTCCTAAATCTTAAATTGATCATAGGATTTCTCTTTGTTTTACTCTTGATCCTTTTTTTTAGAATTTTGTCTGTCTTTAATAAAATTTGATAAATTGATCATGAAATTGAGCATAAAAGGTTGAAATAAAAATTAGAGAATGAAAATGTAAAAAACATTATTCACTGCTACAGTAAATTCCCTTAGCATTTAAGTATATTTTGTGATTTTATGTTTTAATTAGGTCAATTCTTTTTTTCTTAAGATATGATTATAAATATATCTTAAATTAATATTATAACATAAATATAATGAGATTTCTTTATATATGTTTATGAAAAAAGTTAAATACATATGTTTTATTTAACTAACTTGAGACAGAGATATGTTTTATTTTTAAAAAATAAATTTTTATTTATTAAAAATTAAATACATATTTATTGAGAAAAATCTAAAAACTTTATTTCATAAATCTATAAATTAGTCCTTGTAGTTTTAAAAATAAATTAAACAGCTCTTCTCCTTTTAAAACTAATTAATTAGTCTCTGATTAGTGTTGACCATTCTTAATTTATTTTGTTTAAATTTTTTCTTTTCTTTTCAATCTTCTTATATTATCAACTCTTTTTTTATTTTTCTATCTTTACAAATAAAAAACAAAATAAATTATAAAACAAAACATGAAGTGGACGAAAATAATTAAGTTATAAATTGGTTTAAAAATATAAGAAATAATTATATAGTTTTTAAAATCATGAGGATTAATATTTTTTTTTTATAAACTACAAGGACTAACTTATAATTAACTCTTAAAAATAGACTTATTTTGGATGAAAATGTGTTTTTTTTAATGGATAAGCTATAAAACATTATGTTCAATAAATTGAAATCACTATTGAAATGGCATGTATTATTAAAAATGATAAATAAAAATAATTCATATTTATATAAAAAAAAATAAACATCAATTTATTGAGAAAATTATATAAAACAATTATTTTGATTAACAAGATAATATTTTTGGAGAAGTTGTAGAAGATTTTATTTAATGAATTAAAATAATTAATGGAATGATGTGTCTTATTAAAAAAAATTATAATTCATATTTATTAAAAATAAAATATTTATTTGTTTAGAAAATGCTAAAAATAGTTTAGAAAAACACTTATTTTAGTTGAAAAGGTAGTTTCAAAATAATATTAAAAAAATTTTGTTGTTGGAAAAGATTAAAAAAAAAAATTCCTTTGCTATCCTAACTTTAGAGCTTCTGAAAGATCCATAATATAAGTATTGCATAGACATTATTAATATTTCCTTTATACTTTTTTTTTCTACATAATTGATATTTGCATTGACTTCGAAGTTTCGCAAAACGAACAGCAATGGGGGCCGCTTCAAATTAGCTATAAAAGTCAACATGTGTTCTCATATATTGATGTTCCACGAAAGCACAATCTTCACCACGTCTTTCCCATTCCTCTGTCCCTCCATTTCTTAATCCTCGTTGTCATAATTTAATTTTAGGACTCTGATGTTATTTTATATAAAATTTATATTTTTATTCAAAAATCCAAAATTAAAATTAAAAAATAAAATTAAAAATATTCTCATGATGAAACCTTTAAGCTACTATAGACCAAAATAATAAAAGAAAAACCACATTAAGATATTTTGATAAGATGAAAAAAACTAAATAAAGAAAAAATTAAGATTGAAATTCAAATTTGACCATAATTAAATAAATTTAACGACTTAATGAAACTGCTCATGGGTTTATTTGATTTATTTAAATAAAGAAAAATTAATTTTGAAGATAAATAAAATGAAAATTTAATAAATTAATTAAATTTAAAGACCGAAATAAATTTCTAATATGTTTTGAAGAATCAATCATTGATCTTTTATGTATCCTTATAATTGGCGCCTGATTGTGAAGTTTCTCGGAAGGGCAGGTAACATCAATTAGGTGGCATAAAATCCTCGGCACCTCCATTTGATCGACCAAGTAGGGCTGGTAGAGCTGACTTTGTCAATAGGAGGAGATCGAAATTACAAGTGGGCTTGGGCTCTAAAATTTCTAGTATTGAAAGCCCACAAATTACTGTTTAAAAGCAGAGGCCCTGTATACAGTTTTTGGATCCCCATCATATTGGACAACTAACTAGGAAAAGCTTGGACGAGAGCTCGAGGACGACAAAATGCTACGGCAGAGTGGGCCAGGTTGGGAAAGACTGCTTTCTCTTTCTTTTTCCAGCTCGACGCAGGTCGTGAAAAGTTTGGATGACAACGGTTGTCATTGAAAATTGTTGTAGCCCATAGGGGTGAGAAAAAAACCGAACCGAAAACAAAAACCGATTAAACCGATTAGAATATTTAGAAAAATATCCGGTTTGGTTCGGTTTCCAGTTTTGTAATGCTTAAACCGGACAACTCGAACCGAACCGAACCGGTTCGGTTTAGAAATAAAAAAACGCTTTCTACCCATTAACCCTAGCAAATTACAGTTCACATAGCCGCCCCCTCCCTCTAAAACAAGTATAAATAACATATTTTCTTCTAACCCTAAATTTCAACATTCCCAGCCGCCTCTCTCCCTTCTCTCTGTCTCTCACTCTCAAATCTGTCTTCTTCTCCTTATATAGCAAAAATCTCTCTTTCAAAAACCTATTATCCTATGCATTTTTGCCATTCTTACCTATTCCCTCTCATTGGGCTCTCTTGTCTGAGTGTGTGCTGGCTTTTGTCCTTCTCGCTTTGCTATTTTTTTTTTTGGCATCTCTGGTCTCTCCCTGTGCTGGGTTTTCTTGGGATTTCAGAGAAATCAAGATCTAAAAACTCTGCACTCTCAATAGTTTCTGTATCAATGCTTTTCTTGTCTCTCATCTCTCAAATCTGTATTATTCTCCTCCATGTTTTTTGATGATTTTACATTTTAATAAGTTTTGATTTTCTCTTTATTTTTTTGCAGTCAAATCCTTTTGTTTTGTGTATTTTTTTGCTGGGTTTAACTTCTGGACAAGGAGAACAAAACGAAAATTGGAGTTGATTTTTTGGAAAATAGAAGCAAGAATAAAAATTTTGGTTTGAACCGGTTTGGAAGGGAAAAAAACCGAGCCGAACCGAAATTAATCGGTTTGAACCGGTTTTCGGTTCGGTTCGGTTTCAAAACTAAAAATAAAATAAAATTGGTTTGGTTGTTTATTTTGATCCCAAACCGGATCGAACCGAAAATGTTCAGCCCTTAGCCCTCCTCTCTTGCTAAACAAGTGAGTAAAAAAACTGAATAAAAAATCGATTATAATAAAAATATTAGAAATAAATAAAAAAATATCAAATTGAGAAAACAAAATAGATTAAAATAATTAAAATTTAAAAAAAAACCGACCGATTTGATTCGATTTCAGTTTTATAAATCTGAAACCGAAAAAACCAAGCCAACTTTAAATTAAGTGCATGTATTATTATTATTATTATTATTATTATTTGTATTTGAGTGACTATATTTTTTGTATTTAACTGTATTAACTTTAAATAATTTATTAACCAAGTATTTGTTTTCTGAAGCTCATTGGTTAAAAGTTAATGTTTTCGACGGTTGATATTCTTTTATATGATAAAACATTAAAAAAGATATTGTTAAATTATGGTGGATCTTTTTACTGAACCTTGTTATGGATCCGATTTATACTTAAAATTAAGTAAAATTTCTAATTTACCAAAATAAAGATAGAGATGTGATAACTCTTAATAGAAATACTTGACTACAAAAAATAAAAGTTCATATCTATAACCTTGATAAATTAATAACATTAATTAAATCTATTTTTTGTTCAGTCTTGATTTAAATTTAAAAGTTTAAATTATATCTTGATTAATTAATAAATTTTTATAGTTTCAAGAATATTAATTTTTAAAAATTAACCATAACTTAAACAACAAAAACAAATACATAGAAACTCAAATGAGAGTGACTTTTGAGAACGAGGAAGTACTAAAGCATCTATTTATATAGTAATAAAGTTTGAAAAAAAAATCTAATTCATCATGCAGGAAAATCTAATATGATATGATCCCAGCCTAACATAATTGAGTTCTTGGCGGTGTTTGGAAACGCGGTTCAATCTACGTTCTTAAAAAATCTGAAAGTTTTTTATTTGTTTACTAAAATTAAGTGCGGTTTATATTTTTTAGATCGTTTTGATGTGCTGATGTCAAAAATAATTTTTTTTTTTTAAAAAAAATCATTGACATGCATTTCAGCACGAAAAGTTATTTAAAAAGCAACCGCTACTACACTGTCAAACACGCTCTTAGAGTCTATTTAGAAGTGTGTTTTTAGTTATTTTTTAAAATATTTTTTTTGTCAAAATATATTAAAATAATATATTTTTTTTGTTTTTAAAAAATATTTTTGATGAGATCCGTATATTAAAATATTTAAAATATATATAAAAAATTAATTTTTAAAAAATATAAGTAGAAACGCATTTTCAAACGCTTAGACACCCCCACCATTAATCATCTCTGCTGCAAAGATTCTGCAAAAAAATTAAAAAAAAAATAGAAAAAAAATAAAGAAAAGAAAAGAGAGAGGCTTTTGGAAATGAGATTTTGACCCTTATCTCATCAGTCGTCGATCAGGTGTAAACCAACAAATATATAGAACATAAATGCGGGCTCAATATAAAAATAGAATAAGGATGAACGTAGAGTTAAACTAAGAAATGAGGTCATAAATAAAATAAGTAAATATTTTAAGGGGCCTAATTTAAAAAGAATAAATACAAGGACTCAAATTCTGCAAATTAGACATCCATTGATAGACTTGTGAAGTTTTTATATTTTTATTTTTTTGGGGGGTTACAGAAGCAATAAAAGAAAAACTACCCAGAACAGTTGGGAGAGAAAGCAGAGCCGTAAAGGTAACCTAAAAGTAAACTATCCATAACATCCAGGCTGGGGAGACGTTAATTAAACACAGAAAAACCAGGCTCTGAAACCATGCAAACCACTGAGCTGCCATAAGTGCATATTTTTCAACCTCCGATCACCTCGAAGCTCCCTTCCATGTCAGACCGATGTCAATGGCTATTTTCCGAGCATCAAGTGAAATGCCCATTAACCCCCTCCGTGAAAACCCAGCACAGTAAAGCCCATTCCCCCCTTTCCAGTGATTTGGAAAACGTAGTTTCGGCATTCCATTCTCATTAAAGAGGTCTTTGCCATCCTGCATGCATTGGCAGATAAATAAATAAATAAAAACTCATCAGAACGCTGTTATCACAGATTTAATTTGGATTATACAAATATACTCATATTATAACTAATATTGTATTACCTTCAGCCAATCCAGTACGGTGCTTCTATAGCCAGTAGCGAATATGATGGCATCATATTGCTTGCTCTTGCCATTTTCAAATGTGATTTCGTTTCCTTTTATATTTGCTATCGATGGAAAAACCTGCATCGACGACCACCATGATCATCTGACATGATAAGAGATGCATGATCCATGGCTTCTACTATTCTTTTTGTTGCTGTGAGCAATTTAAGATTAATTTTTAATCGTCTCATGCATATAATTTAATCAGTTTTTTATATAAACTCGATCCATGGTAATCTTTTTTATATATAAAGAACAGAGCGTTTGAATGTATACCTGAATTTCTCCAGTCTTAATCTTTTGCACAGCCCCAACGTCAATTGTGGGCGATCTACCTGTTTTTGCTTTAATGTAGAAAGGACCTTCAGTTGGCCTCTGAA
This sequence comes from Populus alba x Populus glandulosa, assembly GCA_033617975.1. Taxonomy (NCBI): domain Eukaryota; kingdom Viridiplantae; phylum Streptophyta; class Magnoliopsida; order Malpighiales; family Salicaceae; genus Populus; species Populus alba x Populus glandulosa. The sequence goes on along the minus strand of CM066147.1, from coordinate 18,371,365 downwards.
TCCCATATTTGGATATATCCCCAAACTTAATTTTGCTGAGTGTTGTTGCGATGAAGTCCACAAATCTGCATGGGAGATACTTCAAGAAGCACATTCCAAGAAAAACAATTTCTTTGCTGATCACATGTACCTGAATATTAGATGAAATTGATATAATATGGTATTCGGTTCAGAGGCAGATATTAATTTTATAGCAAAAAAAACGCTTAATTAGATACTCTTAAGACCAGAGATATATACATGCAATTTATTTATTTATTTACATTTTTGTCCTTTGCACAAACCTTTGCTGGCTCGCCATTTTTTCCCATAAAAAAACTGCAAAACAAAAGTTTTACCCGTATCTGCTTGATTTCACCTTGATTCATGGGATAAACCCATTATTCAAATTTTCATTAAAAAAAAAAAAGAGTGATTATTCAAAGCATGCATTTGCTATAAAGAGATATATATTAATTGAAAAGGAAACGTTAAAAAAGGCTCAAGAGAGGAAGAGAGGTGGGGAGATTTTACAGGGCTACGAGCAACAATGGAGGTATGAGCACCCCAATAGAGCAAATCATAAGCAATCTCCATCCCAGAGTTGCCGCAGCCAACAACCAAGACATCTTTGTCAATAAAATCCTTCCCATTCGCATACTGGCTGGAGTGCATGTACATCCCTTCAAAGCCGTCGAGCCCAGGCACCTTTGGTATCAAACCTTCACTATTTTCTCCTGTTGCAACAACTAAGAATTTTGCAATATATACTTCAATTGTATTTAATTTTTTATTCCTTACCACAATACACCATCTACTAGCATTCTTGTCATAGTAAACAGACTCCACATAACAATGAAATCGGGGATTTATGCCAAAATGCGATGCATAATTGTCCAAATAGCTAATGAAGTCGTTTTTAGGGACAAACATGGGTAATTTAGGTGGATAGGACATGTAGGGAAGCTCGCAAAATTGCTTTGCAAGGTGTAACTTTACACGATCATATGCCTTTTTTCTCCATAGAGAGGCATAACAATCCTCTCTTTCTAGGATAATGTTGGGGATATCAAGACGATTAAGGCATGCACTTGATGCGAGCCCTGCAGGGCCAGCACCTATAATGACTACAACTTCTTCCATGGATATTACTAAGATTTGTTTGGATTATGGAGAGAGTAACGGTGTTTTGTATAAGCACCAAGAGCTTGCTTGCATGATGGACCTATGAAGCTGGAGCCAATAGAGCCATTTTTGGAGTCCATTCCCCAGCCAGATACATGAAACGTTCGAAGGATGTTGTCTTATGTGTACTTGTGGCAAGAAGGTGAAAATGCTTGATGCCATATGGCTGACATGCCATACACGGTGATCTCATCACTTCTTTTAATCACCGGAAATGAAACTGAAAGCCGTGCATGGAGAGGATTTGCTGCCATTTGTAGCAGCAGGGCGTTTAGCCATCTCAGCCAAACTCCACAAAATCAGTTATATGTATGACAAAACACAGACTTCCTGCATTTATTTTGATGCTCTCCGGTCAACACTACCGATGAAGGATGATTATTCTGATCCAAATTCAATAAATTAGGCTGCTAAAATGATGAGACAATTTTCGTATGAGTTTATACTTGGATAATTAATTTCTTGTGGTCATTTTGAGTCTCCATTTCTATATATTTTGTAGCCAGAGATCATGCACGTTATAGAGCCATAAGACTTTTAGTGGAGAAATCTAGGTTGGAGTACTGTTTTCCTCTCGTTACGTAGGTGTAGAGGTACTAGGTAACTTGCATTAGCGAACTACCTCTCAAAAAAAGGGACGACAAAATTAGAGATTAGGTTTTTTTCTGGGGTGGGTTTATTTAAAATTATCTTTTGTAGCATTGGCAAACTAACCAAAATATATGATTGCAAACACAAAACAATAATAATAAATCTAAAAGCTCCTTTAAATAATCTCATACTAACCACTAATTAAACGTTATGAAAATATATTCATTGAGATTGAAACATAATTAAAGTTAATGTTAATTTTTAGTAATTATGTAATTGATTTCAAGATTCTCATAATCATATTTTTTTAGTTGAATTAGTTATATAGTTGTCAAATTATTGAAATTATAAACTTACGGAAGAACAACGACAATATCATAACTAAATTACAACCAACAGAAACGACAATATCATAACTGAATTGTAACTAACACAAACAATAATTTTTTAGTTAAATCTTGTTATATATTAATTTAGTTATATGGATAAAGTAAATATTAATCTCGATTAGAACATCTATCTCACAATTTATAGCAATAAAGTTGAAATAATTATGAAGTAGTCAAGATAATTAAATTCAAACTAACACAAAAGACAATATCATATCTTAAATTTATTTTAATCAAGACTAATGATTAATTACACTATTGTAGTATATATTTTGAGCTTTGAAATATATTTAAAGAAGATATATTATATGTGGAGTCTAGTTCATAAAATTTTGAGATATACATGGCATTAGTTTTGTTTCTATAAAGTTATCAACATCATTAAAAATAATGAAATTCAAACCAACACAAATGACAAACCATATATTAAATTTATTTTAATCAAATCTAATGGTTAATTATGATATTTTACTATGTTGAGCTTTGAATCAAATTTAAAGTGAATATATATATATTCAAGTCTATTTTAGATGAAAAATTTGAGATATGTGGCATTAAATTTCTTAAATTATATGAAGTTATCAATATCATTAAATTATAAATAACTCTCTCAATTTTTTAGTAGTATTTAAAACCAACTTAATTGAAGAAAATATAATGCCTCATCTCTCATAATTGTCATCTAATCTATATTTGATAAATATTTACTTTTAAAATAACTCAAATAACAACATACTAAATGATGTTGCATCGTTGCTACCGTCGGGTGAAAAATTGTTTGGCATGGTGTTGAAGTACGATGACATTGTCTTGGATTTTCAATCCGGTAAGCAAAATATTTTTTTAGAGCTTCTTTATTGAAAAACCAATCTACTCCGCCATAACCTTGATATCATGCAAATTGAAAAGAACGTGTTTGAAAATATTTTCAACACGTACATGAACATGAAATGAAAGACAAAAGACAACATCAAGACTATAATATATATATTTTGGTTGTCATTGTAAAAATATGAAATTGGTTTATGATGGGTTAAAAGTCATAAAGTCTAAAGCCAACTTTGCCTCAGACAATAATACACAGTTACTTGTCTACCAATGACATAAGAATCTATATTTTTCTGATGAACATGTTTTGAGCATATCAAGGTTGGTGAATTTGGATGATTGCATATTATATGGAATGAAGAGTCATGATTGCGTTGTATTATGCAAACACTCATTCCACTATCTTACTGGGATTTATTGCCAAAAGAAATATGAGATACACTCACAGAGATCAGTTATTTTTTTAGAGATATATACTCTAATAAGTTGCAGTCACAACACATAGAGAGGGTTGACATGGATATTATCCAGACAATCTGCAAACTTGAGATGATATTCCCTCTATTGTTCCTCGACTCAATGGAGCATCTGGCCATACATCTATCATTTAAGGCAAAGGTTGGAGGCTTAATTCAATATAGATGGATGTATCCATTCGAGATATTATGGATTACAGATGCATCATAATTAAAATTCTATTGTCTTTTTTAAAAAAATTTATAATATTCATTTAATTCCATGCAGGAACTTATTCAATCTTAAAAGAAAAACAAAAAAATAAAATGGATGTTGAGGCTTCGATATGCGAGACTTATATTGTTAATAAGATCTCAATATTTTTCTCGTACTATTTCAAGCCTTACTTGAGAACAAAAATCAACTGTGTTCTAAGGCATGACGATGGTAGAGAAGTACTTTTTACTCAAAGTGTAAATTAAACAATAAAAATAAATCAAATCTCACAGTTTTATTGATTCCAAAGCTTTTATCTCTTTCAAACAATTATAAAGGTTTAGCCATACAAGGCTATGATGAAAACCTGAATGAGTTGTTAGGGAAAAATGAAGAAAAATAGATCATTGGTCAGATGGTTTCCTTCCATTTTAAGTTTCATTTCCCTTATTAGAAACCCACTAAATCTCTTAAGAATATTGTAAATATTATTCTCAAATAATAACAATCAAATCTGACTAATTAGTGAAGATATTAAACAACAAAGTATAGTCCTAATATAATAAGGAAAGTAATGTTTTTAATTGGAATTCTTACATCAAATCTAATAGCTTTTGAAAATAAATCACATCAAGCTTATGTATTAGATTTGCAAGCAAAAAAAAACATTCCAACATGTTGGCAATACAAATGCAATGACTTTATCCTCAATTTCAACATTAATACAATCATTATCTCTCAACACTCAAAACATGAAAGTTGTAAAGATTTTTGTTGGTGTTTCATATAATTTTGATTTATCTAAATAAGAGCTCAGATGAGAGAGTTATGTCCATATAAATATAAAGTAGTGTCAAAATTGTCTAAAATCATCCAATTTTAAGATGTGTTGCGCTAATTTTTTTTATTAATTGTTCAACATAATTAAATTTGTTTTATTTAAGGCTAGTAATTAATTGCTAGCACTCAATCGTTATGTTGAGTTCTGAATCATATTTAAAGTGGATATTTATTGAATCCAATGACAATTATAAGATAAGTATGATAGTTCTTTTAGTTAAGTTGGTTTTAAGGAGGTTAAAATGTCTAAAAATATAATTAACATAAAATAAATAATGAAATTAAATCACTTTCAAAACAAGAGTTACTAATACTTCACTTCAATACAAAGATAAGTTGATACTCTTGATCATGACTAAAATGAATATTTATTTGTATTAGAAGATTGATTTTGAGTTTTGAAACAACAAAGTTTTCAATTGAGTTAGTTATAAATAATTTTTAATCATAACTAAAATAAATATTTGTCTAGATTAGATCATTCCCAAGATTTACAGTAACAAAATTTTGTGTTCAATATAATTAAATAAACGATGCAACTTTTCTGAGATATTTAGAGTAGATATTTGTCAAGTCTAGTTTAGATGATAATTTTGATACATGTGGAGTGGTTAGGTTAATTAAATTACAACTAATATAAATGGCAACATCATATTTTAATTTTGTTGATAATTTACAGGTTTATAACCCCACAACTAACCGATATTAAAATTCAAAGGTTTATTGAGATTCAAACTATATTTTTCTCCTGCTATGATAGTCAATATATATAAGAAATTGATGATAAAAAAAATAAAGAAAATATGCTTAGAAATAGTATTGGAATGTCATTGACAAGGGGCCTAACCCATTTCTGAACCTGATTTTCTTTATTTAGATTTAGACCAGAAGACACAAATGATGAAAATCTTGCCCTAGGCAAGGGAAGTCTAGAGCTAGTAATAAAACCAAACCTAACTCAAATCTAGCTCATAAAATTATAATCATAGTTTTTGTTTTTTAGATTTAGGTTATTACTAGATCCATTGTGCACGCTCTGCTGCGAGGCTCATCCAAATGTTGCAATGAGCTAGCGTCGAACAATGGTCTCCGAGGGAGAAAATCGAGCTCAAATGTTGTCTAGGGTAGTTAATGCTCTTGAATTATGAAGGTAAAAGCAACCATTTATTGTAAAGGATTCATGAGAATATGTTTTAAAAAAGCAATAGGAAATTGGCACGGCATGATATTTGTGTTCGTGTTCGATTATGTGCTCAGACCAATCAAACCCAAGAAATGACAGGCCCTGAACCGTAAATCTGTCATTATAATGCAAAGAAGCTTGCCGAGACAAAAAAAAAAAAAAACCATGGTAAAAAAATCTCTCCTAGAATCAACAATCTAGAAACTAGTCATCCGAACAATGAGTTGGAAAAAAACAAAACCACCACCCATTTATTTATTAAAAGCATGTGTATTGATTTTTTTTTTACTAGAAAACACTAATTTAAATTTTATAAATTTTAGAATCATTTCAAACTTATATAATTATTAATTTTAGAGCTTGTAGGATTAATTAAAATATACACAAACTGACTCGAATACCATATTAATAAAAAAATATATATATACTAATTATTTAAAACAAAACATGACACAAAGTTACATTGATTACTCAGAGAGTTTGAAAATATAGTAGTGATTGCTTTTAAAAATATTTTTTTATTTAATAATATATTAAAATAATATATTTTTATTTTTTAAAAATTATCTTTAACATTTTAGATCAAAATAACTTTAAAAATATAAAAAAATAAATTTAAACAAAAACAATAATTGAATTTTCGTGTAACGTGTCTTATTAGTATTAGAGAAACTCAAACAAGATAAGAATGGAGAGTACCCGACCCTGCTTATCCAAACCGGCAGCTGCCATGACTAGTCTGGCGCACTAAGGGGAATAAGGGCCCAAGTCCAGCACCTGGAGATGGGCCCACTAGACTGGAGCGGATGTGAGAAAAGAGTTTAATATAAAATATATTAATAGACAGCAGTACAATTTCCGGAGGAACGTGAAAAAGAAACGGCGGCTGCATGAGTTGAGATTCATTTTCCTTAATAACTACCGAAAAAGTAACAATATTTATTTTCTAACAAGTTAACAACTATCTAACACCATTTCTTTTACTTTTCTTTTCTCATTTATTCCAATTAACTAACCGATCAATCCGACGGACTCCGCTTCTCCTCCTTCTTTCCCCGTCGGGGATGCTGTCGATGCTCGGCCTCCGCTCCCGTCGCCACCCCACCCATCACAATCAGAATCAAACATTATGATCTCTAATAGAGATCCCGATGCCATCTTTAGCGGCGGCGGCATCAGGTTTCCTTCCCTCCCTTCAATTCCTAAGTTTACTTTTTTATATATACTGTGCTCTTACTTTTGGGTTCTGAACTAATCCCATTCGAAATATCGCTCATAAGTATTAGATTATGAAATTAAAAGTAAATATTTTTCAATTAAGCTGTTGTTATGGTTTGCAGTTTTCTTAACGGAAGCCGAACTGCCAAGTTTAATTATGGATATTCGAGTTTTAAGGGTAAAAGAGCTTCCATGGAGGATTTCTATGAGACAAGGATTTCTGAAGTTGATGGTCAAATGGTTGCCTTCTTTGGTGTTTTTGATGGTATATGCCTTAGCTTTTCATTTCCTTAAATTCAGATTGTCTTTTTTCTTTCTTTCTCAATCCATCAAATCAAGAGTAATTTTTGTGTTTTTGAATTGAATGGGTACTCGCTCGTGGTGTTTTTTTTAGGTCACGGAGGTGTTCGGACTGCAGAATATCTGAAAAATAACCTTTTCAAGAATTTGAGTAGCCACCCTGATTTTATCAGAGACACAAAGACAGCTATTGGTATGGAATATTCTGCTAGAGATTTTATATGTTGAATTAGTGCAATATTGCCTGATGTTGATAACTGGTATTTTATTGCAGTCGAAGCATTTAGACAGACAGATGCAGATTACCTCCATGAAGAAAAGGCCCATCAAAAAGATGCCGGGTCAACTGCGTCAACTGCTGTGCTTCTAGGCGACCGGCTGCTTGTTGCAAATGTTGGCGATTCTCGAGTTGTTGCCTGCAGAGCTGGTTCAGGTTGCTCCTTTTCTTTTTTTTGGTCAGGGCTGTGACATATAAGTGGTGATAGTCTCAGAATTCTTATGGTATTGTCAATTCTAATTGAGAAGGGGATTGACATGAAATAGGAGTAAGAATTACGCAAATTGGTTATTCATTCTTGAGTAAACATTGGTTGATGAATATTGGTGCCAAGTCAGAAAAATGCTTTTACGAGGTCTTTTTAATGAAAGAGTTCCAAAATGTGTGCTTGTGACTACAAGAGTTGTTTTAGATAGAGCATAGTGAAGAATTAAATTAATGAATTGTATTTGAATGTTGTATGACTGTTGTTATATTTTATTTGCAGCTATCCCGTTGTCTATTGATCATAAACCTGATAGATCTGATGAACGCCAAAGGATTGAAGAGGCTGGAGGTTTCATCATATGGGCAGGTGAAACTCGATCATCTTGAGTAATATGTATTCATTTATCATGCATTTATCTGCATTTGTTGAATGCTTGTGCAGAATGAAATTCTCCATGGATGAAAACGTTGTTATGTCAGTCAAGATATGCAATATTGCCATTTCAGCCTACAGGGGCCTTCTTAGCAAAGCAAACTTAAATTTATAATATCTCATTAGTTTCTCAGGAGACTGGAGATGGACTGCTAAGACTCTGCTCTGCTCGATTTTCTACTTCTATCATTTTAACCCTTGTTCAGAGTTTTATGAACAAGGGTTTAATATCAAGTTGACATGTAGATCTTAGCAGTGAATTTGGCTGTGTATGCTCTTGCTTTTACATGGAGAAACATAATTTCAATGTGCTGGCCTTTTTCTTTTTTTCCTTGAATATGGGTCTCGTACAGTAGATTTTTTCTTGATTTATTTTTAAAAGTTATAATTTGGAACCATTTTTAAATTCAAAATTTTTACAACCGATGCATGTTGGGAGGAGAAAGCTCTGCTGGTGCTATTTGGTTCGAGGAGAGGCAAACGATTCTATTATATGCTACCAGTTTATTTGTTATGCTTAATCTCATGATTTTGATGAAGTACTGGTCAAAAGCTTTATGATAAATATCTCTAAAATGTTGCTAAAATTGCTAGGAACTTGGCGGGTGGGTGGCGTGCTTGCTGTTTCTCGTGCATTTGGGGATAAGCTACTTAAGCCATATGTGGTAGCTGAGCCAGAAATTCAGGTAGTTTTGGGGTGCGAAAATATACACTTGCTGGTTCTTCTGTTTTTATGTGTGATCTTGTTGTCATTTTATTCATTGTGGAAGGATGGAAGGAAAAATAGCCGGGAAACTGGACTTCACTGCTATTACTTGTCTGTTTGCTTCTCTTGTTCAATTCCACTTCACTCATGATTGTTTCTATCCAATGTTTAGGAAGAAGAAATTGGTGGTGTTGAATTTATAATTGTTGCAAGCGATGGGCTATGGAATGTCCTATCAAATGAGGTCAGGCTTTTCTGCTCTTACAGGGTTCTGTTGTGAAATTAAAAAACAAAATTGTTTGAAGTCTTTCTTAGTATTGAAAATTAGTGGTATCATTACTATGCATGAAGAATATTATATGCATTCAAAAGGCTCTGAGTGCTCAGAATGCATCTGGGGGAGGACTAGGTATGATTGAAACTTAGCTGCACATGCACGGAGTCTACTTAACAAGTGTTAAACAGCTGGGATGAGATTGGGTCTTTTTGCCTCTTGGACTCGGTAATTGGTTTTTTTGTCTCTCCATCTTCCTGGATGTCCTGAAACAGAGCGGGAACACTGTGCCCTTTCTATTTATTCCCACTTGCCCACCTTATCGTGCCCCCTTTGTCCTAATTTATGGTACCGAAGGAACCATTAGACTCAGAGTTGGACCAAAAGACAACTTTTATCGATGGTGGAATTTTTAATATTAACTACAACTTTTATGAATGAAAATTCAGTTAGGATTTTTGAAAATCAATGTTTATTTTAGTGGTGAAGCAATATTTATTGTTAACTGAAGTTTGAAAACATGCCGTGTTCTTTTTTTGGTACCGGATTGATTGAAATAACTTTGCTGGACAAGTTGAATGTAGCATGTTAACGAGCTAGCCTTGTATGCTTTCAGGACGCAGTGGCACTAGTGCAGGGCATAGCAGATGCAGAGGCAGCGGCAAGAAAACTAATACAAGAAGCTTATGCACGAGGGAGCCATGACAACATAACCTGTGTCGTCGTCAGGTTTGATAACTCATGAGCAGGCACATAAAGGTCCTAATTTATCGCTAGTGATGGCACCTTCAAGTAGTTATTTAGTCCATCTTTGTTTATTTAGCAGATTTTAAAGTACATCCTAGTCAGAAAAAAGAAGAAGTTTATACTAGCGAATTTGTTAGCCATTCGTTTGGACAGTGTTAATTCGTCGAAAACTGTTACGGGCTAGCAGCTGAGTTTTCTAGTTGCTGGTCCTGATTGATGCATTAATACACACGGCTGTCTTGGGTGGGTTTCATAACGTAAGAAACTGGCCTTGTCAGGAGGTTTTTCGTTGGTCTGATTAATTATTCCACGAGAGCCATTTACACATGAAAGTTATATTTTCACCGATACTGTTGGTGGTTGAGCACATGGATATGTCCTCGACTCGACTCTTCCAGTGCATCCATGGAAATTAAACGAGGGAAACTAATAAAACGGACCTTTAGTTAGTATAACCAGTGGTTTTGAGTTTTGACACGTCACTTGATTCGCATTGTTTGTTTACAAGATATTTCATACCTCTTTTTTTATAGTAAATAATTCCAATTAGTTTCTTTTTATACGAGATTAATTATCAACAAATATACTAAAAGAAATCAGTCATTCATTATCCCGTCATTATTTGTGCTCTCACATTTCACTATTTATATCACTATCAACAAATTCGTTTTGCATGCTATCATGTGTTTGAGTCTTTGAGATGCCGCCCATCATTTCGGTGTTTAATGGCAATCAATTTTGCATGATTACATGTCTAATTATTGTAAAAAAAAAAAAAAAAAAACAAAGATCAAAATTAAATTTGACAAAAATTAAAAGCTTTTTCCCATGTGTATTGTTTACTAAACTACTCTTAAGTCCTTAGATTTTTAATTTCTTATTTATTTGGTCCCTTTTGTTTTTAGATTTTTCATTTACATATCAAAGTTTGTTTTTCTACGTTCAAGTCCCTAGGTTGTAAGAGATGAAGAGAAAGTCATAAGAGAGAGTTCTTAGGTGGTTGGGTTCTGACTATAGTTTTAAGACCCGGGCCGGTGGTCGGCCCGGTCCAAGACCCGGGTTCTGGGTTTTGACCGGGTCATCGGGTCTTGACCGGGTCGCGGGGTCGGCTGGGTCAAAATTTATCTTTTAATTTTTTTTTAAATCAAAACGACGTCGTTTTAGCAAAAAAAAAAAAAAAATCAACTGGTTTGCGGCCGGGTCCCGGGTCGACCGGGTCTGGTCGGGCCAATTTCCAAGTGGGTTTTGGCCTCCACCCGGACCGGTCCAGGTTTCAAAACTATGATTCTGACCACTAAAATCATTGATTTTGGTGTGTACGGATTCGGTTTTACAAGCGAAATTCAATGGATATGGTTTTCACTATTAATGATGTCGAAAATAGTAGATCAAAGCTTGAGAATTTTTGTTATTTTATTTGATTTTAAGTTTTTAAACTAATTATAGTGTATTTTGTTATTAGAAACGTTGTGTTTAAAGATTCATTAGGTGTATTTTTTTATGTTTTTTGGTGAAATTATTGAAAGCTGGTTTTGGTTTCAAGGTTTAAAAACTTGAACTCAATTTCACTCAAGTTCTTTACCATCGAAGTCATCCCCCAATGACTTGACTAGAATGGTTGCATTGAAAATAGTCATGTCACCTCGTCTATCTTTTTTCTATTTTTTTAAGAGTGTGTTTGGTATTGCGGTAGCTGTTGTGGTTGTGGTTTGAAAAAAGTTGTTTTATAAAAAGTACTTTTAGTTGAGGTTGATTTGAAAAAATAGGTGTTTGGTTAAAACTGTGGTTGAAATTGAGGTTGAAAAAAAAGTAGTTTAATGTGTTTGGTTAAGAATGCTTTTGAAATTGAGGTTATAAAATAATTTAAAAAAATATATATTAATATTAATGGTTTTAAATTTAAATATTGTAAAATTAATTACTCTTATTACATCATGAAAAAAATAATACTTTATATAAAATATTTTTTATTATTCCATTAAACTATTTATAATTTCATTACGTACAAAATTCATCCGATAAGAACTACAGTTTTCATAACTTTTTAAGCGTGTAATAAAATTAGATAAAATATTATCAGATATAAAATTAATATTATTGTGCGAGTAAATTTAATTGACTCTATACTAGTTTTTCAAGAAAAAAATATTGTTCACCGTGAATAAATTTAATTCTCTAAACTAGTATTTTTTAAAAAAAAATTAATAAAACTATAAAAAAAAAAAAAACACAGTGAATTGTGAACAGTGCGCGAACAATTATATCAGCTACAGTAAACAGTACAAATTTAGTTATCTGAACAGTTCGTGAACAGTGCAATTCATTGTGAACAGTGCAATGAATTGCACTATTCGGTATTATTTATCAGCTACAGTGGACGAGAAGCAGGTTTTGTATGCTTTTCATTTTTGGCGTTTTGAACGCAAAAGTTGCGTGGGTCCCATGCACAGTAAAACGAGTTTTTATCTTTACCAAACGGCTGCGGACTGCGTTTTAAATAAAACGCAGCCGCAGCCGCAGCCGCGTAGACAAACGGACTCTAAATAATTAGGGATGGATGACACATTAGTTGCTCTTTAAAAAAACAAACACTCCATGCATATGAATCCATTATTTCAACTCGTGTGGCCCTTCAATTTTTTAAAATTTGATTATTGTTTTCCTTTTGTATCTTATTATTAGGTTCTTTTTAAAAATATTTATTAAAATTATATTAAAATTATTGTTTAATTTTGTCATTGTTTCCATGGATATGGTTTTCACCATTAATGATGTCAAAAATAGTAGATCTGAGTTTGAAATTTTTTTAATTTAAATAAACATAATGTTAAAAAAAGGCCTGCATTTTCCAATCCTTACTATCCTTACGAAAAACATTCATTTTTAATAATATTTTTGTTTGGTTTCAGATTAAATTTAAAGTTTAAATGATAACTCAATTAATTAATAAATTTTCATGGTTTAAATAGTATTACTTTATAGATTTTTAATTGCATTTAGTTAATTTTTTCTAAAACAGTTATTGACCTTCTTAAATAATATTTTTTTAATTTCTTAATGCTTTGAAGAAATTATTAAAATTTGTCTATAATTTCTTTCATATATTTTATATAAATAAATTATATTTGCATGATGCACTTATAAAAAACAAAAAAACTTTTGTTATTATGAAAGATAATTCATCTCTAACATGAAATAAATAAAAACATGTAAAATATAATGGACAATTAGTATCAAATACTTGTATTTACATCTATTTTTGCTTGTACTAAAAAGGTTAGCTTATTGTTTTATTATTTAATTAGCATTAATAATTATTTATTTATTTATCATTTTATTTATTTTTAATTTAATTTATTTAGTACAAACAATATATATATTTTTTTAATTATAAAAATCATGATACTAAAAAATATATCCAGGAGCATCTTTCTTTTTAGTATAATGCTAGTGTTTTTTTAGATGATATTGCTCCAAAATTAGAGAGTTTGTGAACAGGGGACTCTTCAAGAAATCAAAACATGTTTGACAGCCCACAAATCTAAATTTTACTTGCAAATTACTCCCCACCTCACCCGAAAAAAAAATAAAATTAATCCAGAGTATTATGTGTCGCTTTAAAGATGGTTTTCAGAGAAGTAATTTATTATTTATTTTTATAGTATTTTTAAAATATTTAAAATTTAATTCATAATATTTTAAAAAATAAGATTTTATTAAAAGATGTAAATTAAATTTAACTCGAGCACATAAATATAACCGTGCATTTTAGAACAAGCATGAAGGGTTCGCTGCTTCTGTTAGGAATAGACAAAAGTGCCCCTTATGAGAGTAAATGGGCCTTTTCTTTTGACCCATTTATAATAGCCCACTTCGATCACCTATCCCCATCCTCTTGCTTTTCTTTTTCTCTCTTCGAGGGCTTTGCTGGTGCAGAACGGCTTCGTTTCTGCCACTACAGTAGTATTTAATCGTTGCCGCTGGGGGAAAAAAAGGGTAAAAATTGGGGTTTAGTTTTTTTGACAGACGGGAACTAAGTCATAACGAATCAAAATAAGTGTTTCCAACCAGAACAAAACGTAAACCCTAGTAAAGGGGGTTTTAGCCTTTCAAACATAACACAGACAGACAACTCCTCCAAAAAACTCCGATGGGCAAAGAACCCTTAGTCAGCTCCATGGCAGAGCTAAAACGCAAACAAAAAGTCAAAAAGAAATCAAAATCCTGTGGCTTCGAATCCCTTAACCTAAGCCCCAATGTCTATCGGGGAATCAAGCGTAAGGGTTATCGTGTCCCCACCCCTATCCAACGTAAGACCATGCCTCTTATCCTCGCCGGCATCGACGTCGTCGCTATGGCCCGCACTGGATCCGGCAAGACCGCCGCCTTTCTCCTCCCCATGTTAGAGAAGTTAAAACAGCACCTGCCTCAAAGTGGTGTTAGGGCTCTCATACTGTCGCCTACTAGGGATTTGGCGTTGCAAACTTTGAAATTCGCTAAAGAACTTGGCAGATTCACTGGTTTGTTGTTCTTCAGATTTTTCTTGATTTTTATTTACTTGTTCAAATTGCATTTCTAATTTCATCAAGGGTAAATGAATAATCTTGTATTTATTTGTTTGTTGTGTAGATCTTAGAATTAGTTTATTGGTTGGTGGAGATCGTATGGAGAGTCAATTTGAGGATTTATCGCAAAACCCTGATATTATTATTGCCACTCCTGGTAGATTAATGCACCATTTGTCTGAGATTGATGACATGTCATTGAAAACGGTTGAATATGTTGTTTTTGATGAAGCCGATAGTCTCTTCGGTATGGGTTTTGCTGAGCAGTTGCATAAAATTCTTACCCAGCTGAGCGAGAATCGTCAGACTTTGCTTTTTAGTGCAACTTTGCCCAGTGCACTTGCGGAGTTTGCCAAGGCAGGTTTAAGAGATCCTCAGCTTGTTCGGCTTGATGTGGATACTAAGATTAGTCCTGATTTGAAAACTGTGTTTTTTACCTTGCGCCAAGAGGAAAAATATGCAGCGTTGATTTATTTGGTAAGAGATCATATTAGTACCGATCAACAGACATTGATATTTGTTTCTACGAAACATCATGTTGAGTTTCTAAATGTTCTGTTTAAAGAAGAGGGCATTGAGCCTTCGGTTTGTTATGGTGATATGGATCAAGATGCTCGTAAGATTCATGTATCGAGGTTCAGGGCACGGAAGACTATGTTGTTGATTGTGACAGATGTTGCAGCTAGGGGCATTGATATTCCATTGCTTGATAATGTGATAAATTGGGACTTCCCTCCAAAACCTAAGATTTTTGTGCATCGTGTGGGGAGAGTTGCTAGGGCAGGTCGGACTGGAACGGCCTTTTCTTTCGTGACATCTGAAGACATGCCTTACCTTTTAGATCTTCATCTGTTTCTCTCAAAGCCAGTCAAGGCTGCTCCCACTGAGGAGGAGGTTTTGCAGGATATAGATGGAGTAATGAACAAAATTGATCAAGCATTTGCAAATGGAGAGACTGTTTATGGGCGTTTCCCCCAGACTGTCCTTGATCTTGTGTCAGATAGAGTTCGTGAAATCATTGATTCATCAGCTGAACTAACTTCTTTACAGAAAGCCTGTACAAATGCTTTTCGTTTGTATACAAAGACCAAACCATCACCTGCAAAGGAGTCCATTAAAAGAGTGAAGGATTTACCTTGTGAAGGATTACACCCAATATTCAAAAATGTCTTGGAAGGTGGTGAATTAATGGCACTTGCCTTTTCTGAGCGTTTGAAAACTTTCAGGTGACCCTAAAACATTTATCTATCTCAATTTTTAAAAAAATATTTCTGCATATTTTTTCTTTTAATTTGCTTAGTTGAATTGTTCTAACTATGCAATGACTGGATTCTAATAGACCCAAGCAGACTATATTGGAAGCTGAAGGTGAATCAGCCAAGTCAAAGAATCTGCAGGTAACCTTCCATTTATAATCTGCTGTCAGATATATAATTGATGATAGAGAGCTGTTGATCTATATCTGACCTTCAAAGCCGTGTTCCTTCTTACACTCATGATAATTTATTGAAATCATTATGCCTACATTATTGATTATAGCATTTCTCTTTTCTGTATGCTGCCTTGTAGAAACTGTAATTATACTCGGTTCTCCCTGCACAGCTTAACCATCTTGAACAAATATTCTTTATTTAGTCATTTTCTTAACCTATAATTTTCATGTTGATATTAATCTTTCTCAGCATTAAAATGATGTTCCTTTTTATGAGTTTACATTGGTTTTATGGCTCAATTGCAGGGTCCTGGTCAGTGGGTTGATGTCATGAAGAGAAAAAGAGCTATTCATGAGGAGGTCATTAATTTGGTACAGCAGCAGCGCTCTAACAAGCTGGCAGACAAGGTAAATATGTTGCATGCAATTGCTCTTAATAACACTGAATTTCATAAAAGTCAGTGGCCAATCCTAATAAATCACCAACTGTGATATGAGATGCCCATATGGTTTGATGGCATTTTCTGTTGCTTCCATAGATTTGTGGAGTCATCCTCATCAAAGAAATTTAAGGACACCATTATATCAAAGATATTTGCATGGACTCGATTCTGGTTTTTGTAATTCAGATTAATTTCTGTGTCCAAGGAGCACTAAGCTAGCTGTAACAGTGGCGGTACTCCAACTTTTCTTGGCCACATTTTGGCTGGATTCAGATCTTTATTGTCCACACCTTGCTCAAAAGGCTTGGTGCAATTGAAGTTCATACCTATGCTCCTTTCACTTATGTTAGATCCAAGCCTCTTCAGTTACTAGGTTTAGACATTTGGCTTTTTTTAGCTGCGGGACTTGATTTATTTATTTACACTTGTGAAATGCCTGTTCATCATAGTTTTCTTGTTCTCATTTTGTTTAGTTATTAATTATGTTTTTTTTTTTGCACTAGCAGGAAGTTGAAACTGAAATTTCTTCAGATGAAAAGGAGAAAAAAGGTCTGCATTTTCCAATATTTATATGTCGTAACTGTTCATTTTGCTATAAAATATATATTTTGGTGATCACAGTCACTTTTTCTGATACTAAACACAATATCTTGCATGTTAGTGGTTCGTGGTTCTAAAAGAAAGGCAAAGAGTTTCAAGGATGAGGAATACTTCATTAGTTCAATACCAACTAATCATGTATGCTATCTTTTATGTCCTCTACCAATAATTTGTTCCTTTACTTTTCATCTGATACACTTTATCTTGATATTGAGTTGCCAATTGCTTTTGAAAATATTGACTAAATATTGTGCTTGCGTATTCTGTATTGATGTCAGCATTCAGAGGCAGGCCTCTCAATGAGAGGAAATGATGGCTTTGGATCAAATAGGTATTTTTGATATATGTTGTCCAACATTATTTTGAAGCATGAGTCAGTGGTGTATGTTTTTCTATGGTTGTTGGGTGTTCTTTTTCTTACTAGTCAATGCCAATTTTGTTGTTAGGTTGGAAAATGCTGTGTTGGATCTTGTTGCAGATGATAGTGGGGGGTTACAGAAACAGAAAACCGTATACCACTGGGATAAGGTTCTTGAAACATTTGAATGATAATGATGTCTTGCAATTTTCTTCTATCAGCATTTGGCATAAAATTTAAATTTCTATTTGTTGGCAGAGGAATAAAAAGTACATCAAACTAAACAATGGTGATCGTGTTACAGCCAGTGGAAAGGTACTCTTCTGAACTTTTTTGCATTTTAACTCCTAAATGGAATATCTATGCTTCTATCATGCAGGGGAAATGCATACTGAATCTGGTTAATTTTCATGGAGATAGAATAAACTGTCTTATTAGATCACTTTGAAATCGAGCTTTTCTTGAATTGTGAAAAAAAAAAGTAGTAATTTAATGACTCTAGCTGCGGCTCTTATCTTGTCTCAAGTCTTTTGTGGCTCAATTTTTGGTCCCACCATTTATATTATTAGACTAGTTATTCCTGTTTTGTTGGGGTTGGTGTGCAGATAAAGACAGAAAGTGGTGCTAAAGTAAAAGCAACCAAGACTGGGATATACAAGAAGTGGAAAGAAGGGTCACACAGGAAAATATCTCTTAGAGGAACAAATAACGATGGGAATGCTGAGGAATCCACAAGCTTCTCAGGTATGCCTCTTGGGATTGGATGCTGCTCTTCATTGCTCTACTTTGTTCTTCTCAGTTTTTTTTGGATTATCATGTTTTGTTTTAGTAAATTAATATTCATGTACGAGTTTAAAACTGTTGAAGAGTTTCTTTACCTGTTTCCTGGAGAATATCAATGCATTTGGTTTTTTGGACTGCTAGCTTTTTCCAGTTTCTGGATGGTAGATCTTTTAGTTCACTGCATGTATAACTTCTTTGGTCTGTGATTTGCTGTATAAACTTGCAGAAGAAAGACATAGCAATAGATGCTTATTTGTTTATTTTGTCACAGGAAACCGCCAATTCCGAGGGAATGACAGGAACTTCAGAGGGAGCAAAAAGCAGCACTCTCTGCCTAATGCCAATGTGCGTTCAGAAATTAAAGATCTTGAACAAGTTCGGAAGGACAGGCAGAAGAAGGCAGACAGAGTTTCTTATATGAAGAGCAAAGGTTCAAAGAGTAAAAAGTTCGGTAAAAATGGAAAAAGGGGCAAAGCTAGGAAGTAAAAGCTTTGTCAGATTTGATCGCATCTCGAGGCACGTTCATCTTTAAGAAAAAAAGATGTAGGAACTCAGAAGTTACAATTCGGATTGCCTTGTGATTCTACGCAAGAGGGCCTTCACAAAAAAAACACAAAACTCAAAAGGGGTGTCTTAAAACTAATTTTGACCTCATCAAATGTTTTGTAAGCGATTTATGTGGAGAGTAGTTTATTAGTGCATTGTTCTCAGGCCAAACGCCACTTTTAGATTCTCCATCTGTTCAGCAGTTTAGTTTTTTCATCAGCGATCCTTGCAGGCTATTTACTCAAAGCTCTGTTCTCGAACCTTTTGCATTATTCGTTATGGTATCATCATTATAGTAATCATTGATTCTTACCTTGATACATTGGGCAAGGAATCAATGGATTATCAATAAAATGGCCGGTAGCATATAAAAAAAAATCCCTAGAAAAGCAGTGCCGGTCTTCAGATACCTGCCGGATTCTTCATTAAACTTCATCCTGTTTTTGGCGGCCGGTATATGAATTAAATGATGTGAGACGCTTCAGGTTTCTTGTACAGGGAAGCATTTACATTAACAATGGCAGAACACAAAATTTACCAGCTCTACTGCCTTCGCCACTTGCCACCATCGGCTGAAAACAAACCCCGATAGTGTTACTTTAAATTAATAATTATATATATAAAAAAAAGGTGTGTTGGCTAACGACTGACTAAAGAGAGACGAATATATGTTTAGTCTCTCTTATTGAGAACAGATAATATTACAATATATTATATGACTAGTCGCTTAACCGATACATTGGTTCTATGGTGTAGTGGTTAGCACTCTGGACTTTGAATCCAGCGACCTGGGTTCGACTCCCGGTAGGACCTCAACTTTTGCCCTTTTTCTTCAAACCGCACCGTACTCAGACACAAACTTCCTGTCAGATTAGTGAAATTTTTTTAACTTGAAATTATTTTTAAATGTTTAAAATAATTTTTCAAAAAATAAAAAATATTATTTTAATATAATAACAAATAAATAAAATATTTAAAAAAACAATATAACTTTCGTATTTTCAAACACACTCTGAAAACATAAAGCCTTGCCTGCCCTTTCCCAGAGAAAACAGAGTCTCAAACGACACTGATAGTAAGCAAACGACGAATGGCTGCTTTTGTTATATACTTGCATGACATGTAGTTTTGACAGCTTCTCTTTTGTGTTGTGGAGCCAATACTTACATGCCACGTTCCTTCTCATGATCATAATGCGCAATACCCAAAAGCAATCTTCCTTTATAATTACTATTTAAAAAAAAAAAAAAAAGAATCTTGCCTTTATGATTCACTGTATTTAACAATGATACAAAAAAAGAGTACGGTAAGATCATGCAGAATCACGACCGTCCATTCAATAAACCCTCTCTTTTGGGTAGGTCCATTTCTTTTGTGGGCTAGATCATTGAGCCTACCTAAAACAACGTGGACCGAAACTAAACCTAACAGTAAACCCCACAACAGAAAACAGGGACCACTAATGGACTAGCCCAAGCCCACTTACAGCTCTCTGACCTCAAGGCTCAAACCTGATGGTTTGAAAAGAAAGAAAATCATAAGCGCCACCTCAGTGACAGTTAAAATACTGTTTTGCTCCCGCGAAAAAGCAGTTTCAGGTATTTGTTTATTGCTGTGAGTAACTGGAAAGGCAACGGAAGCCAGTGGGGCTCTCCAAAATATGGCCACCTCTTTCTCATTCACTCACTTTTCCTAAATTCCTATCTCTTTCCGTTTCATCTTTTCGCATTCCAAAACATTTGCGACTCTCCAACTCTTTGGAGAAGAAGCTGCAGTTCTCTTATTTACTCTTCAGACAAAATCAGGGATGGTGAAGGAAACTGAGTACTATGATGTTCTTGGTGTCAGCCCATCTGCTTCAGAGGAAGAGATTCGCAAAGCTTATTATCTTAAGGTTTGACTTAGATTAGATGGTGTTGGTATTTTAATGCTGAAGAAGTTGTGCTTGGATGTTAATGATGCTTGGAATATCGGAATTTTAATATTCTAGTTTTGGTAATCCTGTGGTGAATTTGAGTTGACAAGCATATCCATGTTGCTATTGCTTAAGACTGGTAAAAGAGGGAATCAGAATCTCAATTGAATTTAAAAAGTAAATGAAGATTTTGATTTTCTTATGAAGAGAACCTGATGCCCTTTAGAAACTCAAGAGATACTGAGCTTCTTTGCATCCAATTTGTTTTACCATTTGATTTTTCTTTTCTTATTAAAAACGAGTGACTGAAAAGCTAACTATAAGAGAGATGTCATGTTTTACAGGCCAGGCAAGTTCATCCAGACAAAAATCAAGATGATCCACTGGCTGCAGAAAGGTTTCAGGCAAGTCCAGACCCTCATGATGATTATTTATCCCTTAAGCATAGACACAGGCCACCTTTTTTCTTTTTAATCGTTTTCAAATGTGTGTTTGGTTTCCTTAAAAATAATTAGGGAAGAGGAAGGAAAATCCAGATGATCCAAAGCAGTATGTTGCTCGTGGAAAACTAGTAAATGTGGGAGTGTCTATTGTGACACAGCACAATTTCACGTAGCCAGTATAGTCACAAATCCTTGACCGTGAAATAAAAGGGGTTTTTAATCTAAACAATTCTAACTTTGGCAGGTGTTAGGTGAAGCCTATCAAGTTTTGAGTG
Organism: Populus alba x Populus glandulosa; assembly: GCA_033617975.1. NCBI lineage: Eukaryota > Viridiplantae > Streptophyta > Magnoliopsida > Malpighiales > Salicaceae > Populus > Populus alba x Populus glandulosa. Next base: position 18,350,176 of record CM066147.1, on the reverse strand, counting down.
ATCCAGTGCAAAGAGATGCATATGATCGAAATGGAAAGTACTGCATTTCAAGGTATTATTATCAATTTGCTTTAGTCCTGTCTTCTTGGAGATTGCAAGGATCCCTACTACCAAGGTTTGTAGATGTTTTGGCCTTAAAAATGCAGAATGATCGACGGAGACAGTTTTCCGGTCAAGACTGTAGGTTGCTCATTGTAGCATTGATTCAATTTTGGGTGAATATCTTTTCAGGAGAATAACTTAATTCCTGAACTAGTGAATGCTGGTTATCAAATGGAGCATGCACATATCTATTTTTACTTGTATGATATATTCAATAAATCATTAATTTGTAAATTGCCGTTTGGATATAGCTGTACGTCTTCGTCTCCCAGGATGGTGTTTTCTTCTCCAAATGATTTGATATCTTATTTCTCAGGGAAACCATGCTTGACCCCACAGCTGTATTCGCTCTTCTGTTTGGGAGTGAACTATTTGAGGACTATGTAGGGCACCTGTCTGTGACATCAATGGCTTCTTCTGAATTACCTGGTGAAAGTGACAATCCTGATAAAGTTCACGAGAAACTGAAGGTATCGAATTAGTTCTTAGGCAGTCGTTTAAAGTACATTTGAACTCAAAACGAAGCAATAGCAGGTTCCAGGCAATATCATCAGTCATACAAAGCAATGTTTCAGCTTTGAAGTTCTACAAGAGTAGTCCTGGCTTAGAAATTGTCCCCTGTCGAAGTGACACATGCTAGAAGTATATATGCAATGTGTAGCTAGTTACATCATGTCTGGTTCTACATATCTATATCTTGATTTTTCTTTTCTTTTTTTGTTTTTTTTTCAAGCTGTCATGTTTGATTATTTTGTATAACCTGGTACTTTGTATTTTCGGCTTGTGATTATTCGTTGCAGGCTGTCCAAAAAGAAAGAGAAGAGAAGCTAGCAAGGTTTCTGAAAGATTTTCTCAATCAATATGCTAAAGGTGACAGGATTGGATTCTCAAGGCATGCAGAATCAGAAGCCAAGAGGCTTTCTGATGCAGGTAAACTGAGCTGAACTTTCCCCATCCTTGCTTTTTACTTGATGCATCTGCAATTTCATTGTCTTCTATGATTAGAAAACTCCATGGCATTTCTCAATATTTCGTTTGACTGAAAGACACAGCTTTTGGAGTGGATATATTACATACTATTGGCAACATATACTCAAGACAAGCAGCGCAAGAGCTCGGAAAGAAAGCAATATATCTTGGGGTGCCGTTCTTGGCAGAGTGGGCTCGCAACAAAGGACATTTCTGGAAGTCACAGATGACAGCAGCAAAAGGTATGATACATTAGCACCCCAATCCCCATCATTTCCTCTGGTACTAGTGTTCGTTGTCTCTGTGTGTACAAGCACGGGCACCTAACTATAAATGGAAAACAAATTCAGGCGCTTTTCAGTTACTGCAACTCCAAGAAGATATGCACCGCCAATTTAAAATGGATAGAAGTGACCCTGGAAATGATGTCGAATCTCACCTACTCTCAAATAAAGACACATTGATGAACTCGTTATGGAAACTCAATGTAGTGGACATTGAGATTACCGTGATACATGTGTGCCAGATGGTGAGTCTCTCAATTTCAACTCAAGAAAGCCTTGTTTATGTTCTCCCTTTCATATTAACAGTTATTCATGAACCATTTACTCTTGTTTGTATAAGGAGACAAAGGAGGCCATGACAACACAATAATATCACAGGATACTCAAAGGAAAACTCTGTTTCCACAATGGAATATTGGAAATGTATTTTATTTCAAACAGTTTTAAGGTTTTTCTGGAGAAAAATAGGGTTGAATCATTAAAGTAAATTTTATGCCTGGTAACTGCTTTTCTTTCCGATTTCTGGGAAAAGAAAATCGTCTTCCATAAGATTCCTCTCAAGATTTTAATCTGTTTGCAGGTCCTACAAGAAAATAATGTTAGAAAGGAAGAACTTAGAGCTCGTGCTTTGGCATTGAAGATTCTTGGGAAGATCTTTCAGGTGCACCATTCACTAGAATCACTACTCAATCTTGTCTTTGTAATTTCCATGAAAATTCTTGAGAGGTACTTCCAATTATTACAACAGAATATTTTCTTATAAATATGAGAATTGTGTGTCTGTAAGGTTATATGGATTCTCGATGCTGGCTCCACTCTAAGATAGAGGCAAAATCTTGTGTTTGTGAATTAGAGAAAGCTGGAAAAAAGTAATGCAATCCTGGTTGATAATTTGAGCTAAAGATAAAGTAACCAGGGAAAAAGAGAACTCATTACTAGAATGTAATTTTACCATGATACTAAAGAATTGCTATCTAGGTTGATAATTTTGCACTTGATGTTGCTTTATAAAAAAATTTCAGCAGGAAAAGCAAGCAAAAAATGGTGTAACATCAAAGGGAAAAAATTCTGCTGAAAATGATGATGATGGAAGCAGTTCTGATAGCAGTAGTGAAGAAGATTCACCAAGGGCATTATCATATCGAACTCCTCTACTTACACAGGCATGTTACAATACCACTTCAAGCTAATAATACATCAGTTGTATCCATGTTTCGACTGCATTTTCTCTCGTCTTTTTAGCTCTAGATTAAAGCCCCCAATGCGATATATGCAAAAATGACATAATTAAGACACAAAGAAAGAGTCTATCCCTGCTCCAAGTACCTAGGACAGGCGAGTTGTAAAATATGTTCTTTCAATCTTCAGTCGACAAATGCTGCAGATATATATAAAAACAGGCTTAAGCATGATAGTGGATTTTAATATAAATTGATCCCAGGAGAGAAATGTCATGATTTTGATCTCTACATTGGCAGGGTATCGGTAGACTCTTCAGATGCCTGTGTAATCCAGCATTCGATGTGGATGATGAAGAGATTGTGTACAAAAGCAAATGATGCTTAAGGCTGCTGTACAAAGGTTGGCAGATTGACACTGAGATTGTAACGCACTGTTTTCCTCCTTTTAACCATCGATGAACCCAAAGGGGTCTTGTTGACTGGGGAAGTTTTGCTTTCAAGGAATAGATTGGGACAAGCTATATTTATTTTGTGTGTTATATATTTATTTAAAGAGAACTAATCAATGCAATCCACATCTAGATCTCACTATCCTTAAGATTCTCAATCAGAGAGGTTGTTGTCTAATAATAACTAGGAGATGATCTTTGCGGTTTCTTATCTCTTTTGTGACAAGAATAGGGAGAGGAATCTTTAGAATTGCAGTGAGAGAGCGTTTGTTCCTAGTGCAAAACATCTTCTCCAATAATGCCGCCAACAAAGCTGCAAGACGCGTGATTATGTGCTTTACATTCCTCACACTAGCAGCCCGTCAGAAACAGGAAAGATTAGCTCAGTGGGCTCAAATTGTCCTTGAGAAAAGCAAACAACAGTTGCAAAAAAAAGTTGAGTGGAGGGGGTGGGGCAAAAGCATTCTCGATTGATATTTCCCTGTCATTTTGAGGGTAAAATGAGGCAATACCTACAGGAACTCGATGGCTTAATCATGACCAGTCCTTTAGCAGGGTATTCAAAAAGCTGAAGTAAATTATGAGGTTGGAAGGCTCTTGATAGGGTTGAAAACTTGAAACAGATCGTTTCAAGTTTCCTAAAGCTCTCAGATGTTACTTTTCGCGGGTCACAACACTACCAGCAAGAAAAAAACCTAAACGCCAAATGGATTCCGAACGACTTACACGACAGGCTTTGGATGCAAATAAAAGTACACGGACAGGGATTTCTTTTTATATGTGATTTTTAGAAGGTTTTTCTCAGGACAACTATTATTGGAACACCATTATAAATTTTGATTGAGTGGTACCATCATCACCCTATATTTTCAGCTTCCAATCAAGTAATGGACAGATTGTCGATAGCACACTGATGAAATGGGGATAACCATGAAATTCTCGTGAAATATTTCACAACGTAAACCTTTCAGTAGATTATATAAAGCATTTTAAGAATATAGCCAATGGCTTTGACGGCCATCACATGAAGGTAAGTTCATAATTATCAGATTAAACCGTTAACCAACGTAAACCGATTTGAACAATAAGCTTGGCTTCAAAAGCCAAAATGCTTTGCTCACTTCAGGAACCAAGGGCTGATAAAAGTCCATTGTTTTACAGACCATATTTTGCAACAACAAATGGCTGCCCATTTGCATTGAAATGGTGAAACTCTAAACACAACAACGTATTTACGGGGACATAGTTCTACCTCCAACAGGCTGACATGCAGAGCTCCTTTGAAATTCCGAGCTGCATGTACGGCTCAATGGGCTGGATGAGGAAAAGAACTTGCAGAGCGGTGTGCCTGTACAGCACAGACGCAATGCACAGATGTCAAGTTCAAACAGCCACTCATGACAAGGGAATGCCTCCCTGAGCAGGTGTGAAGTGCAGGAAACGAGTCACATAGAGCCTGAACAGCAGGAGGTGTGAGTGCCGTGCACTGACTGATATTTAGACTCCTCAATCCTTCCTCATCACACCTGCCTTTCATTGATTCCCACATTGAAAGCTTGTTCTTCACTCGATTGTGGACAAGGGAATACATTGCTCTATCCGTGATGTTTCGGCAGTAGTACAGACCGAGGGATCTCAGATGGGGACACCTGTTTGCCAAAGCAATCACGCTATCATCTGCAAAAATATTATAAATACTTCATTAGTCCTCATAATCAAAATTCCAAAACAAGCTAAGAATGAATATAACAGTATCTGCTTCTCAAAGGCAATATACTCTTAGCATCAAATTAACAGGTCCCAGATTTAGTTTGGTATTGTCAACACTACATGAATCATCTTTCTCAATTTCATACTTTTAATCAGAAAAGGAAACTGTCCAGTACAAGTCTTAGGCTTGCAAACGTAATATATCAGGCCACTCCACAGAGAATTCTCAGGATTGGATTGTTTCTTAAGGTTCGCTGCCAACATGATAGCTCAGCGAGATTTGCACCTTACAGCCAATCTTGTGAAATGCTAAATAATCATCCCCAAATTTGAAAATACCTGTTATACAGACACACCCACACAAGTCGAGGGTTCTGAGATCAGGACATCCATACGCTAAACTCATTACTCCAACATCACCCACGTTCTCGCACCATCCCAGATTCAAAGACTGCAACTGACTGCAGTTGCGTCCAATACCCTGCAGATTGTTTATCAAACTCGTTAGCAGCGTAACTTCTTAAGAGGCATATGGAAAAAAAGGAAAAAAAAAGAGTTAGTAACTAGCATGAACCTGCAAGGCACGGTCAGTTGCACCTTTGACGCATCCACAGAGATTCAAGATCTTTAATTTTCGGCAAAACTCCGTAAGAAACTCAAGACCAGCATCACTGAATGCCGTACACCCACTGATGTTGAGTTTAGTAAGATTAGGACAACCGTGAGCTAATGCATACAGAGAGAGATCACTGAGCTTAAAGCTTTTGCTGAGATCCAGGTCCTGAAGATCATGGCAGTAACTAGCAATTGTCTCAACAGCATGATCCTCAAGTTGTGGTTTATCCTGGCGCAGCACAAGAGTTTGGAGTTTTGTAAATTTTGGAATAAGAGAGAGAACCAAGTTGTTCATGTTGTTTTTGCACCTGAAGGAAAGAATTAATTCAAGATGTTATCAGCACCAAAGATGAAGGAGAATGAATTCAGAACAGATTAGACAACAAAATAACACCAGACAACATGCACAAAACAATTTCTAAGAAGTTAGATTTCAAAAGGTATCGAATCTTGATCAGAAACATCTTAGGGATTCAATAGAACAGATCTAAAATCTTGATGCAGATCAACCTCAACTTAATCTTTAGCATGCCCCACGCAAACAAGAAACGAGATAAACTATCTTCGCATATCACTTCATTTATTCAACTGATTATTGAAGTGCCACCAACATTAAATTAGGATTACAAGTTCACAAAGCCTGCATGTAATTAATCAGCAACGTTTTGATCATGGCCTCGGATCAGAGCAGAGGACAACCCAGGACAAATTGCTCTGATACAGAGGCCATATACGAACTCTAGTGAGGTATGAAACACTCTAATAACTGAAATAACATTATTGTCCTGGCCCTGATTAAAAGATAACAACAATTTGACACACAATTAACACAACATAAACAAAACGAAAAACCCAAAAGAATTAGAAACAGCTGGAACAACATATTGATTATCATAGACAGAGAAAGACAGGTTTTATACCAAGAGAGACAGAGATGGGTGAGTCCCATGCAAATAGCATCCCTCCATCCACTACAAACCCCGGAAGCCATAATCACAGTCCTATCATCAACAAGAGAAACAATCCTTAACAACAGCTCCACGGGAATATCTTTCCACTCGGTGATCACCGCACCTTCCATTTTCACACCTCCTTCACTACTCCCACTCTTTCCACCACCAAAAGCAAGCATCATCAGCTTCTCGAAACACAAGTTCAAGTCTTCACTCCTCGCCTTTCCTTCACCTGCCATTTCACGCGGGAAAGTCTCTTTCTTTCTTGTTTCTGTCATCGATAGTTGAAAAGATTAGGAGATAAAAGAAGCAAAATTTTAGTAACACGACCAAATACAAAGAAAAAACAACCAAAACCCATGAGTCAAAGACCTCGTTAAAATCGTGATAACAGAGAAAAACAAACAGCGATTATGAATCATTAACAAGACATAAAATCAAAGATCATTTTTAAAAAAAAATCTTTAATTCATTACCAACAGATTCGAAAAGAAAAAAAGAAGAAAGAAGAATTGAAGCTCTCAGTAACATACATAATTCAAGAAGGACATAAATAAAAGACAGGATCAAAGCAGCAAAGAAAAATTGAAGGTTCTGCTAGCGACGATGATCATGTAAACGTTTTTTTTTTACCTGTGAAGTGATTTTCTTTTCCTGTATGTGAGTTTCTGCTAATTAAGAGTGACAGGTGAGCCTCAGAGAGGTGCGTTTATTTATCATTCGAAAAGATTTTCAAGAAGGAGAAACGTACGGGAAGAGATTTAGCGACGCGTGTGGCGCCACGTGTTATGATGGCATTGATGAGATGACGGTCCCACTTAAAAGTGGGACTTCGATTGCCTTACAATTTTTATGCGACGACCATTTTAATTTTAATGAAGTGTATTTTTTAAATGTTTTTTATTTAGATATATATTAAAATAATTTTTTTTAAATAATTTTTAATATTAATATATTCAAATGCTATAAAAATAAAATAAAAATTTTAAATAAAAAAATTCAAAATTAAATGATGGCGTTTGTCTCTAAGTGCCTTAAGGCTTACCCATTTTTTTTATATAAAAAATAATGATGATTTATTTATTAGTCACTACCCGTAAGAGAATTGAGGATCGATTCTTAAAAAGAAATGATTTTATATTTTTTTAAGGAAAACTGTAAATTAAGGGAAAAAATAAAACAAATGAGAAAAGTTTGAGAGAGAGAATTTATGGGTGCTTGTGTAGGAACTAGAAAGTTCCATTGTCCAAAACCGAAGCCGCACGCACCTATAAAGCAATCTCAATATGCTATCCTCTCTCTCTCTCTCTCCCCCCCCCACATTATCTTCAAATCAAAAAAGAAAGAAAAAATTGACATTTCCATTGAATTATAGGAATTAAGGATTCCTTACAAAGACGTGAGTTTTGTATTATGCAAGACTTTACTGTTTATTTTTTATATATATATATATATATTATTTAGAAGGATTTTGTAAAATTTATATTTTTTTAATTTTATTCTTAAAAAATTTTCTAGTTATTTAATCTTAATTAAAAATAAATTGATTTTGATTTTTTATATAAAAAAAAATTAAAATTAACTGAATTGAAAAAATTACAAACGTAGGTGATATATAATAAGTTTTACAAAAGATGTATTTTTTATTCTTGAACTTTCAAAATCATACAAATTATATAATTTCAGTATCTTAATATATTTTCAATTTGATTTTGGTACAAAAAGTTTATTTTTGTAATTTTTTAGTTCCTAGTTGAGAGAGAGATCGTTGGATTCTAGTGATAAAGAAAAAAAAATATTGTTGACATCAGTTTATAACACCAAAATGGACTATATTTGCGTTAAAAGGTTCCATTTGATTATGAGAGTTTATATTATATGTTTTTGTACCTTTGAAGTTTGTGAAAAAATATATCTGAAACTCGAGTTGATTTTTGGATTTAGGTTGATTTTGGTTTTTTGAGACCATAGATAAGTTTATCATGATTTATGTGGTTTTTTATAGATGTTTTGGATAAAAACAAGTTGAAAACAGGTTTTTTGGTAAAAAAAACTAAAGCCCTGATTTTTCGGTTATTATAGTGGCTGAAATATGAGCAAATCAGATGACACATCGTCTGTTTCAGCAAGTGATGTTTTAATTGATTTGTTTTTTTTTAAAAAGTCAGACTTTCTCCTAGTTGCAGATAAAAAAAAATTAAGAGTCTAATCACATGAGTTTTAAATATTAGGCCAAGCGGGTTATTCTGGCTTGCCGGACCTAACAAATTTATATCCCCAATTATTTTAGATGCAGTTAATATTTACGTAAAATCAAATTTTGTTATAAATTATTTTTACTAGACATGATCTAAGCGATCAATGTAAGAACTCATATCATGTAATTGATTCTTTGCATAACGTATATCCACTGTATTAATTCTTTAAATTTCAACTAATCGTTTTTGTGTCCATAAGAAATTAATTGGAATTCAAAATAATAATAATAGGCTTAATTATATCCTCATCATAACTCAAATAATAAATATTTAGAAGCAAGAACCTATCCAAAGCAAGTACAAATAACATAATATTATGCCTTCACAGGAGAAACAATAGCATTATTAGCTGGTCGTAAGGCACATTCTATTCGTGCTAAAATACTATTATCCTGCTGATTAAAATAAATAAACCTTGATGCATTTATAAAATGATGAACTCAATTGGGCAACCCTTTATCCTCTAATGCACGACAAGGAATAAACTGGCAACTATTATTCCCGAAATGACCTTGTCTAATTTCAATATTTACTAGCAAACACCAAATATAACTTCTTTTTTTTGATATTATAGACACGCTTGCCGATACAATACATAAGCAGCCAGTCACTCTGAAAAATCAAATTATAAAAGAGAATCTGCCAACTTGAGATCCTCAGTCGATTATATATCTATATGTTATTTAAAAAATACAAGTTATAGGATTTAAATAAAAATATTTTATTTTTCTAGCTCACTCCTTACCATTTGACCGATAAAGGCTCAGATATTGGATTACTTGCACCAAATATAGCATCCTAATCTAAAAGAGTTCAATTCGTCAGCTACAACCATCAATTGCTTGCTTGTTGATAACAACTATTCTGAAGCTTTACCACAAAAAAAGAAGAAAAAAACTATTATGATACCTTCTTTAGCTATGCTAATGATGTTATTAGAGAATCATTAGTCACTGAGTGCCAACGCATTTCTACAAACACATAGCATGCTCTTATAGCAAAGCCAATCGATTGATCTACCTGAGGAACACACGCGCTCTTATCTCCTCCTCTGTCAACTTCCAAGATGCATGTTCTTATAGCAAAGGCGATCGATTGATCTGCCTGAGGAACACACGCGCAGATGCATGTTCTTATAGCAAAGGCGATCGACCTGAGGAACACACGCGCTCTTATCTCCTCCTCTGTCAACTTCCAAGATGCATGAACAGTCGTGGGTCCTGAAAAGAAAGATGCTCTCTGTGGTGATCAGCAATTAAGACGTATTAATCTTGTCTCCACCCTTTGTTGATACTATTATAGCATTTTCTATCATATCTCTGCGCCCAATAAATCTTCTTCCACTTTAAACTTAAAAACTGGAGATAGTGAATTGTGTGGTATTTGCAGTCCAGGTGCATCCGTGCCATGTTCATTGATGCAATGAAGATACATTCCTGCTAACAAGATTTATCAGATTCCTTTTTTTTATTATTATTTTTTAACTTAAATATTCAGATCGACTTATACGTATTTCAATTAATTTAATAAAATCTAAAATTAAAAACCATATAAGTTTTTAATAGCCCCGAGATTTATAAAAATTAAACTAATAATTTATAAAATAAACCTAAAATCTGACTAATTAAATTACATTAATAATTTTTTTTTAATTTTAGCTTTTATACTATGTCTTATCTTACAAATTTTAAAATTAGTAATTATATAATTTTCATTAACTCTGATATTTATAACACACTAAAAGATAAACCTAAAATCTGACGTATTAAAGGACGGTACTCAAATAAAATTTATCAGATTCTTCTTTCCGTTTGTTGACACTTCTTTTGTTTTAGCTTTAGCCTTTATGTTATGTCCTTGGGCACCTATGTTTCGTAGACGTTGTCGATTATGTGCATAGGTTGTCGTCGTTTTATGGATGTCTTTTTCATGCTGCGTGTGATGACACTGGAATTTGATCGGTGTGATTCTCATATGATTGATAGACGTTAAAACACAAGGGAGAGGTTGAGTGACATATAGTAGTTAGAGGGAGTTTTTTGTTTTTTTAGTTTTTTATTATTTTAATATAATGATGTTTGAGAATTAAAAAAAACATATGAATTTTTTATATTTTAATTGAAAAATAAACATTTTACTAATATGAAATACAAAATTGTCTTTCATTTGACTTTGTAATTAAAAAAAAATAAACTTTGTAAAAAGCTTAAAAAGTCCATTGAACTTGGGCTTTTTTTTTAAGAATTTTTTTGTAGTTTTACGGTAATTTTTTATTGTTTATTATTTTTTAGATTTTATTAAATACCAAAGTGCCCCTCAACTTAAATTATAATAACTTAAAAACCATTATAAAAATACAAAAATACACATCCACACTAGTTTTTTTTCTTCAAATGATATTTTAATTATTTTACTATTTATAATTAAAATGAAAAAATATTTATCTCCAATCAATTTGAAATTAATAAATGAGCTGTGTGAAAATATTTCTCCACCTTTACAAACTAATGTTAATTTTCTTAGATAAAAAAGAAAAAAAAATCATTATACTATTTCAATGAACAATATAAATGTGTCTACAACTATATATAAATGATAATCTGGTCCAAAAGATTCTACCTAATATTTTTCTGAAAACATGCTAAACTCCATTTCAGTTAGCATTACTGTCCAATGGCTTGCTATGAAAATTTGGAGTTCGGTTCCCCTCCCCATATTAATTAACTATAAACTAAAAGAGGAGGGGGGTTTTATTATATCCCTCCTCACAAAATACTATTTATTAGAATAATATTTTGCTTTTTTTTTTAATTAATCCTTTTTTTGTTTAATTTTATTTTTTAATATTAATTTTTTTATTTAGTTATCACACTTTCATGACACGAATTTCAAGTTTGACAAGTTAACCCTATTTGACGGGTTAATCCAATTAACTTAGATTTTATTTTCTTTTTTTTAATTAGCTTTTTCCTTCTAATTTCATCATTTAATATTCATTTGATTGAGAATTAGTTTTGTTTATTTTTTATTAGATTATCTCAATCTAATGACACGAGAATAATATTCAACGGATTAACCTGAGTTAATTCGGGTTGTTTTTTGTGTCTTTTATTTATTTTCTTAAATTTTATCATTCAACATTAAATCGGTTGACAATTAACTTTCATAATCTATTTTGATTTGCTTTTTATGAGAATATCTTGGTCTTAAGATCAAGGTCACGAGTTTTTACATTTTAACCCTTGTTAAATCAAGTCGTTTTTTTTTTCTAGAAGGTTATATTTGTATCATTACCTGGGTCATGAGTCCTTCAACATTAGACTTGCTTTTTATTGGGTTGTCCCTATCTCATTACTCGGGTCGCGGGTTAACGTAATTGAATTATTTTTTCTTTTTTTTAATGGATTCCCCCCTCTCATTTCATTAATTAATATTGTGTTTAATTGAGAATTAGGCTACATGATTTGTTTTGGTTTGTTTTTTATTAGGTTATCATAGTCCCATGACTCGGTAATAGTGCTTAACGGTTAACTCGAGTTAACTTGACTTATTTTTTGTCATTTTTTAATTTAGATTTTTACAATTTTCATTGTTCAACATTAGGTTTGACAGGGACGATTAAGAATCGAGCTTTATAATTTGTTTTGACTTTTACTCTATGGAGTTATCCCAGTCTTAAGACCAAGGTCATAGATTTAATAAATTAACCTAGGTTAAATCAGGTTATTTTTTTATTTATTTTTTCTATAAGGTTATCTCAGTTTGATAACCAAGTCATGAGTTTGATGGATTGACTCAGGTTGTTTATATATATATATATATATATATATATATATATTAATTGATTTCTTTTTTCTAACCTCATCTTTCAATATTGTGTTTGTTAGGGATTGAAATTTGTAATTTGTTTCGATTTGTTTTTCATGGGGTTATTTCGGTCTTATAACCTGGGTTACAGGTTTGACATGTTAATTCGAGTCGATTTTTAGGTCATTTTTTAATTGATTTTTTTTTAATTTCACCATTAAATATTGAGTTGATTGAGAATTAGGTTTCATAATTTATTTTGATTTGCTTTCTATAAGGTTATCATAATCTTATAACCTGAATCATGAATTTAACACATTAACCCGAGTTGTTCAAAGTCAATTCAATACGTTGTTATTTTAATATTAACAAAATATATCACTTTTAAATTTTGTTTGGTCAAAATTTGTTTTCGCAGGTTGTATGAGTTGTTTTTAAATCAGTAAAGTCAACTGAATTACATTAAGTAAACCCTCGTACGAATTAATTTTTTTCCTGTTAGAAAAAAATACATTAATAATATTTGAATATTTTTTTGTATTAAAATTTTTTTGACTTACAGTGTAACGTGTGTCGATCATCTAGTGACTTCCTAAATAATTTTGGCTCCCCAATTCCTAGTCTTCAAACATGGGTTCTTTAATGTCACGACTTGAGAACACTTCTATTTTGATGGCCAATCCTTCATCAATCAAAAAGGAAAGAAAAGAAAGTTATATGGAGAACTATTCTCCGATTAGTGCTGATCGGCAACGATGGCGCCGATGATGTTCTGTGAGCTCCGACAGCTTGACAAATGCCAGTTCATATTGAAGAGTTGCTTATGAAATGAACACAGATCAATTTGAAGGTCATCTTGAACAGGTCAATGCTTAGGCACTGTGACCTCCTTTATAGGCTTTACTTGCGTTCTACATCGATACTCAGAGAAATGTTTTTATTAACTTCCATTCCTGTTGGATCACATGTTTTTTAACCAAGAAAACACGCCAGCACCCTCTTCACTTGTTCTTCCTTTATCCTCTTGCACGCCTCTTGTTTATTATACATATTTTAAAAAAATAAAAAACAAAACGGAGACTCATGATGATTTCAATGTGCATCTACACATAAGGACTAATTTACCCTAAAAAAACAAGATTATTATTAATTATCATTTTATCATTTCAGAAAATCAATGAACTTTTGCTATTAGGATAAAATAATATAATTTTAGGGTCTATTAGTAATTATGAAATTAATTAAGGACAATTTAATCTTTTTATTTTTTAAATATACAGTTTAATGACTAATTTATCCTAAAAAACAAGATTTTTTAGAAGTTTAAATGGAAGCAATTCGATCTTTTTATGTTTTCAAAATATAATGTCAAAACTATATTACTCTTAAAAAAAATTTATTAAAAAAAATAGATACTAGCATGTGCATCGTTTTTTTCTGTTGGTGCTGTGAGTGTACATGACATGGTGGTTGGGTTTTGATGAATTTTTTAATTATTCTCTGTCTTCTCTCTTTTTTCTTTGTCAAAATATAAAGGTGTTATTCTTTTGATTGTTGTTGTTTTTTTTTCTTTTATTATTTTTCTTATTAATTTTGTTTCGTCCATCAACATTTGATTTCAAATTATTTTTATATTAAATTTAGTTTTTATTTTTTTAATTGTTATTTTTGTTTTGTTTTGGATCCTTTTTTATTTTATTTTTTTAAATAATTTTATCCCTCAATATTTTGATTTGTTTAGAATTTTATTTTGTTATTTTTTAGGATTTTTATTTTATGGGATTAGTTCCAAACTCATAACCAAGGTCAGAGGTTTTGAAGTTTAACATACATTGACTTTGTTTTTTAGTTCTTTTATAAAATTGATTTTTTTAAAAAAATTATCATTCAACATTTGATTTATTGAGAATTTGTTTTCATGTCCTTTTGCTTTGAATTTTCTTTCTATGAAGTTATCCCAATATTGTGTCCATGATTCAAGGTTAGCATGTTATTATGAGTTGACTCAAATCTTTTTTGTTGTTTTTTAATTATTTTTTTTAGTTTTGCCCTTCAATATTGAATTATTTAATAATTGAATTTTATAATTTTATTCCGTATGCTTTCGACTGAGTTATCCCGATGTCACAACCATGTTGTAGATTCAGCATACTAACTCAAATGGACTCGAGTCTAGTTTTTTAAAATTTTTATATTATTATTTTTTTGTCAATTCATTTATTTATTATGGTTAAATTTTTTATTTATATTATTAAACTTATATGAGCTTATTAAAAAAAATAAAAAAAATTAAGTTTTTTTAATTTTTTTAGAAGCACTCGCCTCGCTTTAATATCTTTTTAATCCAAATGTAATGCGGCCTCCTAATTAATACTAGGTTAAGCAACCAACATGGTGGGTTAACCTTGTTTGTTTTTGTATTTTAAAAGTAGTTTTAAAAAAATTTAAATTTTTTTAATTTTTTATTTACTTCAAATTAATATGTTTTTATTGTTTTCTAATCATTTTGATGTGCCGATGTCAAAAGTAATTTTTAAAAAATAGAAAAAAAATTATTTGTAAATATTTTAACACGAAAAGTTATTTGAAAAACAACCGTAATCACATTATCAAATCGAAAGTAGCAGAAATAAGAAAAAGGAAAGGAGAAATAGAATAGTGTTCATAAGTTCAAACTTCATGAACTTACAAGATTTATTCCATGGACAAAAAGTATAGTTCAAGCCCTGTCCATACTTTGTACTGAACAGGTTTATTGTCCTGTACAGTTCATTGTTTCTGTCACTGCAATACAGAAATGTTCTCATGCCAAGAACCTTTCCAGCAAGTTCCCAAAGAAGAAACTTGTTTTGGCCCATCCTCCAGCTTCGGGTTCTCTGGAACTAACCGGTGGTTTCTTCACATTAAGCATCATGGTGTGCCCGATTTCTCTACGAAGGGCTTCAATGATCTTCATATCCACTGGGTTCCCAGAAGCATCTCTGACATAGAAAACATTCATTGCCTGCTCTCCTATTGTCATGACACCTGCTCTTGAAACGGACAATCCATTCTCTCGCAGAATTCTTGTAACTTCAGAAAGCAAGCCTACTCTATCCTTTGCACAGAGCTCAAGGCTCAAACCCTGATATCATGGTGAAAAAATTAAGTGGCAGCAAGTTGCGGGAAAATAAATATATGTAATCTGAGCAAGGAATGCGCTCTGATAGAAAAAATTACGTGAAATGTGTCACTGCAGGCACCATCATCTGTTTGGCTTAAATGAAATAAGATGAATCCTAACTAGCGTAAAAAGAGAGAGAGGAAGGAGAAAATGCTATGCCCTTATTAGCCATTTCAAGAATTTGTTAACTTTACAAAGTGATTCAGAAAATATGTTCTCTTCATTTGAATTAACCCCTCATGCTTTTGAAAGCAAAGAACTTATCAAATTCCATAATAATATCAAACAGACCTAAGGTCTTATGATGCCCACTATACAGTTCTGCATATTGAATATAATTCCAATCTCTTTTATTCTCTTACTTCCACCTTAAGAGTGGACCTAATATCCATAGCAATTCGCATCTCTCAACTCTTGCATGTTTCTTCGTTGATTAGCAAAGCTGATTTCTGATTCATCAAAGAGAAGAAAGAAAGAAAACGAGAATAAAAGGCTGACAAGACTTTGGCATGCTGTTTTCATTCCCAACTTAGTGAGCCTAATTGACATGGTTAGGAAGCAAAAGTGGTTTCATTGAATTCTGCTAATAGCCCGTAGCTGAAACATGTTTTTTGTTTTCTGTTATCATAAAGGATTCTGTCATGAAACTTTTTCAAGGACAACAACTCAAAGATTCTGTTATTTTAGCTTAGCATTAAAGACAGAGTACAGCATCACCTGGAATATACAAGATTTTTTCTAGACTATCCAAGGGGGGAAAAAAGAAGAAAAATTATAAATCACTAATTTTAGCTGAACCATGAAAGACAAACCACAATGTTAGACCGCAAAGCACAGAGAAGTTTAGTACAAGGTAGAAGGTTTACTCACCTCGCTCACTCTTCTTCTAATCGCAGCTTCAAGGCATTTGATAACCCTGTCCTTCTCCCCTTCAGTATCAAGCACGCAGCCATCCATATGACGAATATAGTACTCCTACAAGTTCGTATAAAGGCCAGATGCTTCAATAAAATCCAACAGAGGCAATGAGATTTACCATAACTGTTGATAAGATAGTCATTTCAATCATTTGAGTCAACAAATGAGCTAACAAGAGAATAATATAAATAATATCTTATATCTCACCAAACACCTTAATTTTTGGGGTTGAGATAGTTCTTTATCATGGTATCAGCTTTGTTGACCAAGCAGTTATGAGTTCAAATTTCATCATCCCATTCTATTTAATAAAAGTAAGAACAAGATAACAGGGGTTTTCATTTGAGGAGATATATTAAATAATAATATAAATTATATCTTGGAACTTCATCTAACAGCTTGAACTTTTGAGTTAATATGATTTATTTAACAAGAAGCAAATGAAGGGAAATTTTTTTATTTCATTAGTTAAAAATCTGCAAAACACAAGCATAACGTTGCTTTTAATAAGATAAAAAGAAGATGAATGAAGTAAAAAGCTGTATAAGCTAGATAGATAGCTCTAATGATCAAAGCAGTCCAGTAAGACATCATCGAAAGATTCATGAGCTTCCTAATCTTAAATGTGAGCCTACACACGCAAACAGACTCTCTAGAGTCATAATGCATGCCTCACATGATCATAGCTAGAAGATGATGCCTTTCAGGAAAGGAGAAACGTTTCTTTATTTTTCTTTAAGTTGTTAGTTAACATGTCGTGTTCCTTCTGCGGGGAAAAAGGTACCTGTGATGCATGGGGGGCATCGGATGAGATTGTAGCGTGAAAAACTACATATTGCATATCTGTGAGAGTGCACACTATGTCAAACATTAACTTGGCACGGTCTTTGCATCTAACAGTGACGACGGAGTATCCTTTTTCCTCACAATGCTCAACTGTGATCTTTGGCTTGAAGGAAGGAGGATCATGAATCTCAGTTGCCACTATTCCGCCTTCATAATCCCTATCAGCAAACAACATTTGGTGCAGCCTCCGGTCAACATGAGTGAACCCCATGGAGAAACTAGTACGACCCACCTTCTCATCATCATCACACCCACGTAGAATGTTCTTGAGCTGGTCCTCCATTGCAGACAATCTAGTTGGGTCATCTACAGCGCGGGATGTGGTGTCATCATTGACATAGACAACACATGCTATCCGCCTATTGTGGGTCCAAACTTCAGCAGCAACCACATTGAAGTGAAGGTTGGCAAGGACAGCTGAGATTTCAGATAAGAGACCAGGGCGATCCCTGCCAGTGAGTTCGATGGCAGTGTGATCACCAACAGAGTGCACTCCAACCGGTTTGCCTGACCAAGCAGTCACTTCTTCTTGGCCCTTAGGTCCTAGAGCCTATTGAATTGAAAATACTATCAGTTAACACAGGCGCCAATATGGTTCAACTCTTTTCCAATCAGTACTGAACATCCTATATTGATTATTTAAAGCACGGGAAAGCTCTTAAGAGGACAACAAATTTAGGAATTGCATACCTTCTCTATGTAGTCAATGGTTTTAAGATCCGTAATCTTCTTTCCTTGTTGGTCAGTGACATGAAATACTGTGGATCAGAAATACCAACTTGTTCAGCGTGACCAAGGGAGAGATAATTCAGCAGAAGGCTATAGTATTATGGTGCCTTGTTTTGAGCACTTGTTTTAGAGCTTATTATTTAGATTTTTAAAATCAAAATATGGGATATAGTAAATTCGGAATTAGGTGAAACATGAACTGATTACAGAAAGGATCTCAGTAAGCATATGAAGACTGGCCTTGCATAGTCATCAAGTATGAAGCCAACAAGGGAAGTCAATAGGAGCATACACATACCGTCCATGAACCAACCACCATCTGAGGAGATATAAGCTTTGGTGATAATGAGGTCAAGATCGGTTAGGATTTGCACAACTTCCAGGAGAATTCCAGGTTTGTTCATGCTGTCAACCTAATACAGCACATTCCATGCATTTTAGTTTACCATTGCTGTGTGATTATCCAAGAGAAAGTTATAGCAAGCATAATAATTTGTTTTGTAATTAATAAATTAGAGCACATGTAAGGAATTAGAGCACACAAGCATGGAGGGAAATTTGAGAGCAAAAATCATTTCAGTAGAGGCCCCTCAAGCATTAAAATACTAGAGAAGACGGGACACATTCTTATAGTTGGATAATCAGCAATTTGACATGCTCACCCCCACCATTCATGCATCAAAATGACTCCCGCAAGCCTATGGTGAAATTTTACCCACCCATACATTATAGGTTCTGTTTTCATTTCTATCAAGGATTTATGCCTACAACACCTGAAGCTCCAATTAGTATTCAAACTTCAACCGGCAGAGTTATTGGACTGAACAACTATAAAAAAACTCAGTAGGAGTTGGCTCTAAGCAGAGTATTACTGACCTTGATGACCATGCAATAACAGCAAAAAAGATTACCTTAATAAGAGTACTGTCACTGCAACTAGTGTTGTCCACAGATACCCTGACCAAAACACAAAAAGAAAGGAAGAAAAGAAAAGACAAAAGGGAGTTAAATAATGTCGGAATGTACAAAGAAAAAAACGAAGCCGAATCTTGGATTGATTTCATTTATTTAATTCTGTTAAGTACCTTGGAGGATTAATCCTAGTGCTCAAGTTCTCATACTCAGGATCAAAGTATGGCCAACAAACTTTAGCCATTTAAGCAGTAATTACTTTCTCCAATCAATGAGAAAGCCTCGCCTCCTGTCACAGCAGTGTTAACTATTAACATTTGATAAGTTAAATGGCACACATCCTCTTACCAGTAGCCATGCCATGTCTTTTTCAACAGACAGCACTAATTTCATTAACAGTTAATACTGTCATACAGTGTCTCTAGGTACTACTTTGCGAATTGAATAGCATGGAACAATAATGATTTCAAGTTTATTGTGTAATTGAATTGCAAGACAAGCCACTTGCAGGCTGATGGAGCTAAATACCAAGGACTTTTCACCAAATCATTACAAGGAAATATTTAAGAGCAATACCCTGTCTGAGGCTGGCAAGAAAAGGTTTCTTGATGATTTCGCAAGCTAAGCCCTCGAGTCAGTGCAGTTCACCAATCCCTTTTCTACATGGTAGCACTAATATCTACGAAGAAGTGAACGATCCAACACTATGAACACGTAGTTGCACAAACCATTTAGCAGAACTCGCAGGCAAATCTACAAAGAAACCCCATGTCTAAATGATAGTTCACATCACAAGAACGCCTTATTTTCATTGATTAGTCAACCTCACGCTTGTAAGGCTTGAATCCCACGAGATTTTAGTTTTTGGCAAGGGAATTTAGTTTTCTGGTTACAATTTACAAATCAACAAATATTATAACATGCCTTACAAGTAGGATTTGAATCTTGACCTCTAAATCTTAAGTCACCATTTGAGATTTGAGAAGCCGTCTTCCACCGAATTAAGGCATGGCATGTTGCTGAGGTTACTATTATTGAACTATTAAAGGTTAACATGTAAGAATGTGGAAAACCCTACCGACAGCTAATTTCTGAATGCCTAGCTGGTTTGGTTTTATTCTCTACTTTATCCTTCATCTTTTTTTCTTTGCTCTCCTTTTGAGATTTTATTATTATTTCTTTTTTGTTTCATAGCTGAGAATTTTCATTCAGACAAGCCTAGAGCACCCAGTCCCATCCAATAAGTTTTCAATTACGTTACCCCAGTGAAATCTTTTTATTTTATTTTTTGCCACAAGAGTTAAGCTCTATCATTACTCTCTTGAAACCTAAACTTTAAAGTGCTAATTTGATCTAAAATATCCTGTATTAGTAAAGCTTAAACAATTTTTTTCTTTTTTTCAAGGTGCTCATGAAGATAATTCAAGCAGCCCCAGTTTCCAAACTGTTGTGTGTGTGAAAAGAATATAGTAGAAATCAAGATTTAAGTTTTAAGGATACAAGGATTGATGTTTAGCTGAACAAAAACAAGAGGGACCAGAGAAATATCATAAAACTAAAGAAGTCGGACCCACGGCAGTGGTTGCCATTGCAATCGAAGCTGAGCTTGCGCAACAAAACAAAAGGTTTGTTGCCAAGATTAACTCTATTGGTTCGTGAACCAGCCAAGCAGATTCAGCAGAACAAAAATCTATTTCTTTGACACAAAATAAAAGGGAAAGAATTAGATTCGCCAACTTTAGCTACCATCATCGGTACCCTTATTCTCCATTTGACCACCCAAAGCTCCCTCCACTTTATGTATTAGTTTGATGCATAAATCTTATTGTCAAAATGAACAATATCTTACCAACTGCTGAAGCAGAAATTAGCATCTTTTTTATCTACTTTTTTTTTTTGTGAAATTAATTCCCGTTAAAACATAAATTTGCTGCCGTTGATGCAGTGAAAAGTTTCCACACTTTCAGTTAGTCTCAATTACGCAAGCAATATATATATGGACTCTGCCGCCATGGACTATTGGTCAAAAGACTCATTAAAATTCTATAGAACTAGAAGAGAAGATTTATGTATACATACAAGAACGTACCAAACAGGAGCAGATTTGTTGAAACTTGATGAGTAGCGTCCAGATGAGAGAAATTTGGAACTGGAATCTGCCAATTTCCAGGTGGAGTCCACTTAACAAAGAAAGTGCATAAAATATCGAGAGTTTTCTTTGAATGAAGAAACGTATTCTTTCAAGAAAACTTAAAAATTCTGGAGCTTCGGGGGATTTCGAAGTCTAAACAGAGAACTAATTTATATATCAAAGACCCGAAAATAGAACTGAAAGAATTTCCAGGTTGTCGGTTACCACTAACCTTTGAGGTTCCTTCCTTCCAAAATTCCAACGCTAGAAAAAAAGAAGCAGAGAGCCACTTCACATCCTCAAAACCCAGAAAAGGAAGAGGAAGAGAGAGGGGATATTAAAGAAACAGAGGAAGTGACTAAAAAAGCGTTGTTTTGTAGTGTTCTTAACTCTCTGCTTTCGATGTTGGAATAGCACTTGCACACTAATTTTGAGCTATTCCTCTTCTCTCCCTCCAATGAATGGTGGAAGTGGGCAGTGAAATTCTTTCTGAGGAGGAGGAGGAACTGAATCAGACAGCCACTTAGATATAGCGTGGCATCGAAGGTCTTAACCCTTTAAATATTAATTAATTACAATTAACAATTCATTTGCTATTCAGACATGACGCGGCGACCCAACACCTTTCCTCGAATTTGGATTTTTGGTAGGAAGGACCAAATATTTGTCACATCCTTGTTTAGGAGCGTTAATGTAAGATCTAGTTAGTTTTGCAATCATGCCCCAGTTGGTTTTTCTCTCCAAGCAAAACTCCACTGGATTTAAGGGTTTTTATTATTATTTTTTTTTTTATGGATTACCAGAACCCTCAATATTTAAGTGAACATTATAATAGAGAAAAAAAAAATCTTACAGGCTATATTGTGGTTTTTACAAAGATGTAATGAAAGAGAAGATTAGGAAATGAAGAAGAAAATGTGTGGTGAAAGATAAAAAAATCCATACTACAAACACAAACACCACCTTATTTAGTGCTTTATAGGGACTTTTATACTCATGAAATATATTCACTTGCATTGAGAGATGGATAATGATGGATTGATGGTAAGACACTACTTGACCTAGCTTGGGAGTAATTATTTAGGATAATAGACTCTAATGTCCGATAATAACATTATTGATTGAGAAAGAGAGATGATATGTGGGTCATGTTTTGTTAGAGGTGTTGTAACCCATTTTCGGGTCTCCATAAAAATAAATAAAATAAATAGCCAAAGGAGGTTAGAGAAATAACGGAAGGCAGAAGCACTCAGAAAATGGTCAGAAAAATCGGTCAAGGAGGTTAAAAATACAAAGATTGATTTTTGACAATATATTCTTGAATGATAAGAGCCCTGATGGATAAGAAAATTTGATTTTTGAGGAGAAAAGTCCAAATTTGGAGATTTATGGACTTAATTGGATTTTTAAATTGAATTTATAGAGGATTTGAGTGCAAGAAAAATTGATTTTTAAGTCAATTTGGGCTTTAATTAGAAGAAATTTAAGTTCTGGGGCCAAAATATATTTTTTAGGAATTTATTGGATCAAATCAGGGGCTTAATTGCATAAATATTGAAGTTTAATGGCCAATTAGGGACTTAATTGAGAAAATCCGAAACCAGGGACCAATTTGGAAAAGTCGCGTAAATAGGGGGGCTGTTTTGGATTGATCCGGGTCAAATTGAAGAAATTGAAAACTGGAGGACTAATGTCGCCTGTTACTGTTCACTTTGTTCCTCAAAAAGCTGCCTGAGTGGCTGTTTTCCAGGCGCATTTTCCGGCTCGTGTGGCCTCCAAATCCGACCAAAATTGCACCAAAATGTCCACATGAAACCCCTTTATCCCGGAGAATGGTCCAGTCGGGTCGGAAAAGTTAGAAACAGCTCCGTTGAGTGGCTCAAAGTGGCCACCTCGGGCAGTTCACAGCCTGGAGCTGTCAAATTTGGCAGCTCGAGGTGCACACTTTGAACCAACGGTTGAGATGCTTTCCAACTGAATCAAGGGCTGCAATTTTTTCCCAACGTAGACAAGATTTCCCTCTTCCACAGCCTATAAATAGAGTCGGATTTGATGATCTGAGGGAGGAGATATTCGGGTCCAAAGTCAGCCAAAAACCAGCATTTTCGCCCAATTTCTGCAGATTTTTCTTCTTCTTCCTCCTCCTTACCTACTGTTCACGGCATGAACAGTAGGCGTGAAATATAATTCACGTCCTACTGTTCACGCAGGACGTGAATTATATATATATATATATATATATATATATATATACACGTGTGTGTGTATTATAATTTTATAAAAAAAAAATTAAAAAAAATTCCAAAAATCATTTTTTAAAAAATGTGATTTTCTCGCAACTTTTTCTACCAATTTTGCAGGATATTGGGTTATATTTTTATACTATAAAGATACAAATCCGGTATTAAAATACCTGGTTTTCGTCAACAAAAAAAAATGTTTATTTAAAAAAAATGTTTTGTTTTCATGCATACGGCCAATACTCTAACATGTTTTGAATGTTCTTTTTATATAAAAAAAAAATATTGGAAGCTTTGAAAATGTGTTTTCGCATAGATTTCTTAAACACAAATTATTTTCTTGCATTTCTGGATTTTACAACATGTTTGTAAAACTCCAAAGGGTATTGGCCAATATTCCAAAAAATACAAAAATCTTATTTTGGGTAAGGGAATTTATCTATTATTCACCGCTAATGTTTGGATAAAGAAATCCTTAAATGACGAATATCCAAAATATTATTGGGAGTAATAAATCCACACACATCCTTGAAAGAAGCCTTGATTATAATCGAGGATATTTCAATTTTTTACTCCACAGTTTACGAGCCGTGAAAGTATGAAATACTAAGGCAAAAGGAGGTTTTTAAAAGCGCTTTGAATTTCCTTAGATTTCTAATTTTTTTGTCCATCCTTCTTGCGATTTACGAGTCGCAAACTCTTGAAATACTAAGGGAAAAATGAGCTTTCAAAGCACATGGAATCTCCTTGGATTTCTATCCAAATAAATTTTATTTGAATCAAACCTAGGAAAATTGACGGGACTAGAAAACACCAACACCATAGATTATAGAGCAAACCAAACACCAAGCAGCTTACCTTAGGTAGGGCGTACTAGGGGTGCTAATACCTTCCCTTTACGCAACCAGTCCATTGCCTTAGAATCTCTGAAAGACCAGTTAGGGTTCCTAGTGACCAAAATACTAGGTGGCGACTCCAAAGAACCAAATCAAGCAAAAACAAACGAAAAATCGCTAGCCGATGCCGCATTGGATTTTTTAAGGTGCGACAAGAGGTGTGCCCTAAAGCCGTTTTATTAACCTTACCATGGTAAAAAGGGTCATATTAGTGTCGGTTAGCATTTAATACAGAGTACTGATTGTTTAAAGAGGTAGGTAAGGAATGAACCCAAACATTATATACTTGAGGAAGACATCTTATGGACTTGAGATCCCTTATTTGGCAAAACCCTCGCCCTCACTTAAGCTTCTTGGGCTTATAGGTTTCTTTAAGGGCCATATAAGTTATGCTACTTAATTTACCTTGGAGGCTGTGCTAGTTAAGCCAATTAGGCTTTACAATGCTCAATTTAGAAGGTAGGTAACCCTATCCGTATATAAGATGCGTGAATAGGACAATGGATTTGCCGGGTCTTGGGCTATTGTTTTCAAATCCCTGTATCATAACTTGTGATAAGACAAAGTAATACAACGAAGAGAGATGTATAACAAGGTTTGTTACAAGTAAAAACTTTTAAAGACCAAGAATAACATAACTATGAGAAGATGTCTAAAATATTTAAACTTTATTCATTTAATTTTACACTTGCTCAAAGTTTAGTAGAATCTTTTATATAGAAAAGATTAGATAACTATAATAATACTGAATAAGAGAAATAAACTCCAAAACTATTTCTTTCAAAAAGAAAAAAACATGAAAAAAGTAATAATACAAAATAGGAAAACAAAAATTAACTACGAAAAATATCTATTTTCTTAAAAAGGCTTTCATATCAATGTCTCATATTGAAAGGAGCTCGTTCTTGAGTTCAAACTTCACTAAAAATTCATAATCCACCACAAATATTATTTTATATGTGGTCCACCCCATCATAAATGCCTAATATTTTTATGTGAGCCACCTCATAATGGATCTTTAACACAACACTTTTATGTGGGCCACCTCATCATGGATCTCTATTACAACATCTTTGTGCAGATTGCTCTATCATAGATCCCACAATTAGAAATAAAAACTGACATAAATAGAAACACCATGCTAGTTTTGAGATAATTTTTTAGGGAGAACCTTTTTATCCTATCTGACATAAGCACATCCAATTCTGCAACCTCTTTTGACCATGGTTATTCAACACAACACAATAACTAATCACCAAGAATTATTGAGTTCTAATACATGTTCTTAATGTCCTCCAACCAAAACCACAAGGAATTGTTGGGTTCTGATACCATTTAATATAGCCGGGAGTAAAGCATAACGAGATTTATTATATGTCAAAATCCTTAAAGACAAAGAACAACATTACTATACAGAGACAACTAAAATATTCAATTTTTATTCATCCATTTCTCAACTTGTCAAATGAAAAAATAACTAGGAAAACTATTCCACTCAAATAGAAAAAAAAAAAAAACAAGAAAAGCATATTAATATAGAATATGAAAATAACAATAGGAAAACATAAGATCTTTCTAGGAAAATATCTATTTTCTAAAAATAGCTCATACATCATCAAGTAAGTGGCAGGGTATGCCTCGGCCCTGCTCATGTGTCTGATGATGATGTGCGTGAGTTAGGTCTAAAAGTGAGGTTCTAAAGTCTATTCCATTCATTAGCACCTGTAAGCTTTTATGTTCGATATAAGAGAAAGATTTTAACTTATATCTAGGTGCGAACCCCTAACCCCAAACACAAACATGTTACTTCATCTTTCGAGAAGTCATTATGACATGATCATATGGGTGAATCCCTAAGGTCAACATATAGGTGTGTAGAGATAAACAAAAAGACTGATGATTTTTAAATTTTGAAACTAGATAGGGTATCACTAGATGTCTTGATGATAAGCCAATATTTATAGTATGCTAGGCTATATATAAGTCTATTACTACCCTCATTCTTCTTATTTTTTAAAAGATTAAACTACCATTTAGTTCTTTTTCTAAAATAAAAAGATTTCAAGAGAGTTAGAGAGTGACCACTACAAAGGGTTAAAAAAACTCATTGAACCATTATGAATACCACCAAATAATGCCAAGATAGTCATGAGAATTTACCTTATTATGTTATTGAACTTTATAAAAGAGTTTTAATGATGTTTTATTAGAATTCAATGTTTGTTAAGATTAGCCTGATTTTTCTTCACTTCTATTTAGACGCAGTTGATTTATTTTGAGTATAATATGGGTTAGAAGCTACACCAAGTGGGGAGACCTTTAAACCATCTAGATCTAGGGCTAATGAACCCTTAGAAGGGGATATAAGACCCTTAATAAAGATATATGCTCTTTTTAAGATTGTTAGATGACCTAAATACTAGTTAGAGTGATGCGGACCAGCCCAGAAACACCAGCAAGGACCCATTACATGTTCCAAATGGACCGATGACACGGTCCAAGACAAAGACATTGAAAGACGCATTGAATGCATTGGTTTTGAAGGTTTCCACCAAGTCAGAATTGGAGTATCAAGAGGAAATCCTAGTACATCTTATCCATGTGCAAGAGGGGTCCAATACAACCTTATTTGGGCCATGAGATAAGAGCTTTATTTTATTTTGTTAGCTACAACCCAAGGCTTGTTTGGGCTTAATTCATACTTTGTTTTAAGCTAGGATCCAAGGCTTGTTTGGATTAAGTTATGGGCTTTTTATTTTAGGGTTTTGGGCCAGTTTTGAGTGGACCTCATATAAGTCCACATAAAGGGTCCATTAGGGTTAACTTTTCAAGAACTATTTAAACTCATGTTAGGCCAAAATTTCGGCAGCTTTGATGATAATTACTTCTGAAATTTTTAGTTTTAACGTGTGAGAGTGATTCTTGCATTCTTCAGTTCTTGAACGAACTGAATCTGACTTATCGAAGATTAACTGGCTTCGTGGCGTCATTCTACTCATTCCAATAGTGTAGGTGCCTTGGGGCAGGTTTCCATTGTGTCGCACTCATATCAGACCTATTTCGGCTTTCCGGGATCAGATCTCAATCTTGATTGTGGGTTGCGTGACCACGTGATCACGAGGTTCGCATCAGTTGGTATCAGAGCTAGGCTCCGAAACAAGGTCATATCTCTGTTATTTTCGTTTTTTTTTTTTGTGTCCCTTAAGTTTTTCAGTGTTTGCATCCATCTTCTTGTTCTTCGTGTCTGTGTCATCTAAGCAAAAAAAAAAAAAGTTTATATTTCATCTTGTTACTGTCTCTAATCATATCAGTTTGTTAAAAAGAAAAAAAAAATCAGAAAGAAATAGAGAAAAGAGTGATTAGTTGAAATTTGAAGGATCATTCAATTTTTGCCGCAGAAACACAAATCTTGGTGAACCATAAGCAAACCACCTCGGAATCAATTTAAACTTCATATTCAGTCTATTGGGGGTGGGATCGCATGATATATCAAAGTTGGGCTTATTCTAATATTATTTGCTTGAGGTTTTAATTCTAGTTTCAATTCTGCCGCAAAACACTACTCTTAGTGAACCCTAAGTAAAACACCTTGGAATCTATTGAAACTTCATATTCTGAGTATTGGGTATGCGATTGCACCACATATTAAATTTGGGATTATTTTGATATCAACTTCTGGAGGTTTTAATTGGAGGTTCAATTCTGCCGCAAACTGATCATACAAGGGGTTTGGGTACCTAGACATTATAGAACGACCTATAAATTGATTTTTGGTGTTTTCATAGTATTGTAATACTAAATATTGAATTTGAGGTCATTTAGAGATCGTTTGGTCTGGGTTTTAATTCTGTTACGTAAAATTGCGTAATAGGTTAGATTTGCCTCAAGTTTCAAAACATGATCTTTGCTGTTTAGTTTTGTCCAAATATTTTTGTTTCTGCTATATTTGGGTTATCTAGGAGTCAAGTAATTGTTTTCTTAACATTTGCTTCTGTTTTATTTCGTGTCTTCGTTTCGTCCACAATTCGTACGAATTTGCATTGCTACTCGCAAAATCGTAATCCTAGTTTTGTTTTGCTTTGTTTTCAGTATATTTATTGATTCTTGAGTCTGAAAATTATATTTAGAGTGCGCTGCGAAGGCTATTGACTTTGATTTGTTGATTTCAGTTCCTAAAGAACCAAAAGAAAGCAAGTTGTGAGGTAAAAGGCGTAGAGAGCTTAATAGAGTGAAAAGCCTTAATTTTTGTTTTGTGTGATACACGAGAGGTGTGGGGATATATTTTGTGCTACTAACCAAATTTTGCAGATTCAAAGAATGTCTGAAAACAACGAATCAGCGACACAAAACGTTGACGTAGCTTTCCAATTGCAATCCATAGGCCAGCAACTTGAGCTGTTGTCTAGGACGTACAAGGATCTGAAAGATGAGGTGAATTCGATTAAGCAACAGAATAGTGGGGCTGATCACCGGGGAAATACGGTCCGTATGGCCGCACGGAATGTTAGATCTGATTTTGAAGAGTTTGTTGATGAAAACGCAGATGGAGGTGAAGATGACTTTGAGTTTGCATCAGCTGGCCATGGAATCAGGTCTGGACCGAACAGGGCTAGGAGGAATGTGAATTTTCGTAGCATGGGCACTTATGAAGACATGGATGGGGACTTAGACACCATTAAACTGAAAATTCCTAGCTTTCAAGGTAAAAACGATCCTGAGGCTTATTTGGAGTGGGAGAAAAAGGTGGATTGGATTTTTGATTGCCATAGCTATTCTGAACAAAAAAAGGTGAAATTGGTGATAATTGAGTTTATAGAGTATGCATTAATTTGGTGGGATCAGATTGTGATCAGTAGGAGGA
The DNA here is from genome assembly GCA_033617975.1 of Populus alba x Populus glandulosa. Classification (NCBI taxonomy): domain Eukaryota; kingdom Viridiplantae; phylum Streptophyta; class Magnoliopsida; order Malpighiales; family Salicaceae; genus Populus; species Populus alba x Populus glandulosa. Next base: position 18,321,152 of record CM066147.1, on the reverse strand, counting down.
GGAATGGCGAGCGACCCGTTCAAACTTGGGGGGAGATGAAAGTCTTAATGAGGAGACGATTTGTGCCAAACCACTATTACAGAGACTTATATCTGAAGCTCCAAGGTCTAAATCAAGGTTATAAGACAGTAGATGAATATCACAAAGAGATGGAGATAGCAATGATTCGGGCTAATGTTGTTGAGGATAGAGAAGCCATCATGGCTAGATTCCTTAATGGGTTGAATCGGGATATTGCTAATGTGGTTGAGCTACAGCACTATGTGGAGCTAGAGGATGTGGTTCATATGGCGACGAAGGTGGAGAGACAACTTAGGAAAGGGCATGCTCGATCAGCGTTTAATTCGGGTTCGTCATCATCTTGGAAGCCGAATCTAAAGAGAGAGGGTACTGTCCGGTCAAGATCCTTTGGTGCTTCTAGAACTGAACCACCAAAGGCTAAAGTTGATGTCCCTACTGATGCCAAAGGTAAATCTGAAACTCAACCTAAACGTACTCGTGATGTTAAATGTTTCAGGTGTCAAGGACATGGACATTATGCTTCAGAGTGTCCAAACAAGAGAATCATGATGATTAGAGATAATGGTGATGTGGAATCTGAAAGTGACAGTTCTGATTGTGAAGGCATGCCACCATTGGAGGATAGTGATGGGGATGAGTTAGCATTACCGGTTGAGGAGTCCTTGGTTATAAGGCGAACACTTCAGGTTCAGGTCAAAGAAGATGATACTAATGAACAAAGGGAGAACATCTTCCATACGCGTTGTTACGTACAAAGAAAGGTGTGTGGTTTAATTATAGATAGTGGAAGCTGTGTTAATGTTTGCAGTGCCACCCTTGTTAGTAAACTGAATTTGTGTATTGATAAGCATGCTAAACCATATAGATTGCAATGGCTGAATGATAGTGGCGAAGTGAAAGTGACTAAACAGGTTGTGGTTCCATTTTCGATTGGGAAATATGTTGATGAAGTTCTGTGCGACGTGGTACCAATGCAAGCAAGTCACATCTTGTTGGGGAGACCATGGCAATATGATAGGAAGGCAATTCATGATGGGGTTAAAAATAGGTATACCATTGTAAAAGATGGTAAAACCATCACTCTTGTACCTCTTACACCCAAACAAGTGTATGATGATCAAATAAAGCTAAAAAGTGAGCATGAGGCGATGGGGAGAGAAAATCAAGGTGAGGAACAAGGGGAGAGAAGACCATCAGATTCGGCTAGAACCCAAATCACTACAACCCATTCGGCCACCCATCCAAACACAAGCAAATATTCAGCCAACACTCCAAACAAATCAAACCATTCGACCAGAACTCAAAAAAACCCAAATCTGGCTGAGAGTGGAGGTAAGACAAGAGGAGTGAAGAAAGTCAGCAAGTGTGATGAGAATTGTGTGGAAAAACTAAAGAAACAACCCAATTTTTATGCTAGAGAGGGTGAGGTCAGATCTGCATTTTTCACTAACAAGCCAATGATCTTACTTGTGTACAAAGAGGCTTACTTTAATACTAATGATCTTGATCATATTGTGCCTAGTGTTGCTATTTCTTTGTTGCAGGGATTTGATGATGTGTTCCCCGACGATACTCCTAGCGGATTACCACCATTGAGGGGGATAGAGCATCAGATTGATTTCGTACCCGGAGCTTCAATTCCTAACCGACCAGCTTATAGAAGCAATCCCGAGGAGACGAAGGAGCTTCAAAGGCAAGTTGATGAGCTGATGGAAAAGGGCTACATTCGTGAGAGTATGAGCCCGTGTGCTGTACCCGTGTTACTTGTGCCAAAGAAGGATGGAACATGGAGGATGTGTGTTGATTGCCGAGCCATCAACAACATAACGGTAAAGTATAGACATCCCATTCCTAGGCTTGATGACATGTTAGATGAGTTACATGGATCCTGTATCTTCTCTAAAATTGACTTGAAAAGTGGGTACCATCAAATTAGGATGAAAGAAGGTGATGAGTGGAAAACAGCATTTAAGACTAAGCATGGTTTGTATGAATGGTTAGTAATGCCGTTTGGACTTACAAATGCACCTAGTACGTTTATGCGTTTAATGAATCATGTGTTGCGTGCATTCATAGGTAAGTTTGTGGTTGTGTATTTTGATGACATTTTGATATATAGCAAGAACTTAACTGAGCATCTTGATCATTTGCGTAATGTACTTAGTGTGTTGCGTAGTGAGAAATTGTATGCTAATCTTAAAAAGTGTGCCTTTTGCATGGAGAAAATTGTGTTTCTTGGCTACGTTGTAACTGCACAGGGCATCAAGATGGATGAGGAGAAAGTTAAGGCCATCCGGGATTGGCCTACACCCAAATCGGTAAGTGAGGTAAGGAGTTTTCATGGGTTAGCTAGTTTTTACAGGCGTTTTGTGAAAGATTTCAGCACCATAGCTGCGCCCTTGAATGAAGTTGTTAAAAAGTCGGTTAGGTTTAGATAGGGGGAGGAACAAGAGTTGGCTTTTGTTTTTTTGAAAGACAAATTATGTTCTGCACCTGTTTTGGCTTTACCTGACTTTACGAAAGCATTTGAAATAGAATGTGATGCGTCTGGAATAGGAATAGGTGCTGTTTTGATGCAGGATCGGAGACCTATTGCGTATTTCAGTGAGAAGTTAAGTGGAGCAACCTTGAACTATCCAACTTACGACAAAGAACTCTATGCATTGGTAAGAGCACTTGAGACATGGCAGCATTACTTGTGGCCAAAAGAGTTCGTAATCCATTCGGATCATGAGTCCTTGAAACATCTGAAAGGACAAGGTAAGTTGAATAGGAGGCATGCAAAATGGGTTGAATTCATTGAAACTTTCCCTTACGTAATCAAGTATAAGCAAGGGAAAGAGAACATCGTAGCTGATGCACTCTCGCGCAGGTATGTTCTTTTACACACCATGAATACTAGATTGTTAGGTTTTGAATATGTGAAGGAATTGTATGATAATGACTCTGACTTTGCTGAGATTTATAATGCATGTGGACATTCGGCTTTCGGTAAGTTTTATTTGATGGATGGTTATTTGTTCAAAGAGAATAGATTGTGTGTTCCTGCTAGTTCTTTGCGTGAATTGCTTGTTCGTGAAGCACATAGGGGTGGTTTAATGGGTCACTTTGGGGTTGCGAAAACCTTAGATGTATTGCATGAGCATTTCTATTGGCCAAAGATGAAAAGAGATGTGCAACGAATTTGTGAACAGTGCATTGCTTGTAGAAAGGCAAAATCTAGAGTACAACCGCATGGACTATATACACCACTACCTGTGCCTACTGAACCTTGGGTAGATATCTCTATGGACTTTGTTTTAGGTTTACCTAGGTCAAAGAAAGGTAGAGACTCTATCTTTGTTGTGGTTGATAGGTTTTCTAAAATGGCGCATTTCATTGCATGCCATAAAACAGATGATGCATCTCATATCGCAGACTTGTTCTTTAGAGAGATTGTACGTTTGCATGGCATTCCTAAAAGTATAGTGTCGGATCGTGATGTTAAGTTCCTTAGTTACTTTTGGAAGACCTTATAGGGAAAGTTGGGAACTAAACTATTATTTTCAACAACATGCCATCCTCAAACAGATGGACAAACTGAGGTAGTGAATAGAACATTATCCCAACTTTTACGTGCTGTAATTCAAAAGAATTTGAAAAGTTGGGAAGAATGTTTGCCTTTTGTTGAGTTTGCTTATAATAGAACTGTGCATTCAACTACTACTTTTTCTCCTTTTGAAATTGTTTATGGTTTTAATCCACTAACTCCTATGGACTTAATTCCTTTACCTTGTGAAGAAAGGGTAAGTTTAGATGGTGAAAAGAAGGCAAAGATGGTGAGAGAACTCCATGAGAGAGTTCGACTACAAATAGAGAAAAAGAACAGACTTTACGCTTCTAAAGCAAACAAGGGACGTAAACTGGTTGTTTTCCAACCCGGTGATTGGGTATGGGTGCACATGCGTAAGGAACGATTTCCTAACCAAAGGAAATCAAAATTACAGCCTCGTGGTGATGGTCCTTTTCAGGTTTTAGAGAGAATCAATGACAACGCATACAAAATTGACCTTCCAGGTGAGTATAGTGTTAGTGCTACCTTTAATGTTGCTGATCTTACTTTGTTTGACACAGATTTTGATTCGAGGTCGAATCCTTTCGAAGGGAGAGGGGATGATGCGGACCAGCCCAGAAACACCAGCAAGGACCCATTACATGTTCCAAATGGACCGATGACACGGTCCAAGACAAAGACATTGAAAGACGCATTGAATGCATTGGTTTTGAAGGTTTCCACCAAGTCAGAATTGGAGTATCAAGAGGAAATCCTAGTACATCTTATCCATGTGCAAGAGGAGTCCAATACAACCTTATTTGGGCCATGAGATAAGAGCTTTATTTTATTTTGTTAGCTACAACCCAAGGCTTGTTTGGGCTTAATTCATACTTTGTTTTAAGCTAGGATCCAAGGCTTGTTTGGATTAAGTTATGGGCTTTTTATTTTAGGGTTTTGGGCCAGTTTTGAGTGGACCTCATATAAGTCCACATAAAGGGTCCATTAGGGTTAACTTTTCAAGAACTATTTAAACTCATGTTAGGCCAAAATTTCGGCAGCTTTGATGATAATTACTTCTAAAATTTTTAGTTTTAACGTGTGAGAGTGATTCTTGCATTCTTCAGTTCTTGAACGAACTGAATCTGACTTATCGAAGATTAACTGGCTTCGTGGCGTCATTCTACTCATTCCAATAGTGTAGGTGCCTTGGGGCAGGTTTCCATTGTGTCGCACTCATATCAGACCTATTTCGGCTTTCCGGGATCAGATCTCAATCTTGATTGTGGGTTGCGTGACCACGTGATCACGAGGTTCGCATCATAGAGGATACCTACCTTAACATTACCACTTAGAACAAATAGAAGACATAACTATGGTGCATAACTAGGATGTCTTTACATAAAAAAGGACAAGTAGATAGCCTGAAAGGCTTGTTTAGGGAAAATAAAAATCATTATACTCTTTTATATGTTTAAATATGGGTAGGTGTTCCTCTTATTCAAGTTTTCTTAGAATATGTTTTTTTTTTATTATAACTTTTATATAAGCTAGTTGCACTTAAATGAATGGGTCATCATGGTTATCTTTGATGTGTACATGAGGTAGCTTAGTGAGGAGTCATTATTAATAGTGTTTAGACACTGCTATTTTTTATTAAGATCCATTAACAGAAGGTGTGAACTAACCTAGTTCTATATTTCTTTAATGTGTACAATTAGATTTTCGATTCCATCCAAAATTATAGTTTTATTTTTTCTACATATTAAATCCTTGCAGCTTATTTTTGTCATATTGCTAGTCTTTAAATTTATTTTTTTTTGGAAAAAGAAAGATGAATTTGGAAAATAATCCAGAAATGAGTTATGACAATTAATACTGTCTATACAAGGATTGAACAAGAAAACTTGGATTTTTTGGAGTAAAATCACAAACTATCAAGTTTTACGCTATTATGCATGAGTCTCAACCCAACCGATAGATCATGCTAAAATTTTATAAGAACTTTCCTAATACATTTTTTTTTTATCATATGTTAACGTTTAGGGTAATCAGAGTTTAAGAATGTCATACAAGATTGTCGACAATCAGATAAAAAATAGAATATAGACTTATTAATGGCATTTTTATAAATAAGTGGATAAAATAGAAATTTCCAGCTCCTTCCTTCCCTTATAATAGCTGGTTCTTCTAAAAAGAAATAAAAAGGAGAGTTTCTTGCTACTTTGCATTTTTTACACCAAAAAAATTAAGAGAATTCAATGTTTAAAGTTAGAATAAGAGAGAGATGACTGCTTGAACCTATTAACCATAAGAATCAAGAGAACGTAAGGCACGACAAATTAGAGGGAAAAGAAAGAGGAGTTGGAAATTTTCATCTTGTTAGCATTTAAAGCTCATTTTATTATCGAGAACATGTGTTTTGAACCTAAATACACATGCTTAGACGAAGACAAATAGAATTGATGCTAAAATTCATGAAGTTTGAGTTAGGGTTATTGGGAAACTTTGAAGAAAATACAAATTGAATATTATTCAGATAAATTAGGCTAGAATAGATGGTAATGGAAGCAAAATTATGGTAGGAATTAAAATAAAATTTAGTATAAAAAAGATACTAAGAATCGAGTACAATGGTGGAAATTGGGAGAATTGTGGATTTTTATATGTGCATGTTTAATTGTGTTAAATTAATACATAATGATGTATTAATGATGATTTAAAAAAAAATCATACCACTATTGTTTTGTGTTCAACCAACATTGAAAAAAAAAAAGGAATTAAATTGTTATTCTAATTTAACATGAGAATTGTGCTAGGTTGTATATTAGAAAATATTTTAAGATTGATATAAATTATAATTGCATGACCCTGAGGAATTTTCGGGGAAATAATTAAAAGAATATGAAAACTTGTTAAAAAGATGATTTTGTTGAATAATGTTTCGATGTTATGTTATGAAGTTTAACAATAAATATGTTATTCATATAATTAGTGTTGGCCATCGAGTAGAAAAAGTTGGAAATTTAGAGATATCATGAATTGCTTGTTTAATTATAAGTATGTAGTATGTGTGGAAGTATTAATAATGATTTGGAATTGAAAAAAAAAATATTGCATTTGATTATGGTGGAGATTTGGACATGTATTAAACTTTGACACCCGGAGATTATAGTGAAAGATAGAAGAGAAATTGTGTATTTTTGGATAAATGAGTGTTGGAAAGTTTTTGATATTATTATTAAATTCGGTATAATAATTCAAACTTGAAAAATCCTAACCTAATTATTTGTCTAGTCCGGGTTCTAAATCAAATTGTGTTGGAATTGCTTTAACGTGACTTCTTCAATACCAAATAATAAAATTTAATAAAAACATGACTTTAAAAATATAATAAAAAACAAAAAAAAACTTAATGACTAATAAAAAAAACCAAGGGTTCATTTAAAAACCCAAACATATGGGCTTGAGGGAGGCCATGTACCTAACACAATTTGTTTTCAGCTTTTTATAAGATGTCGACAACCCATTATCACTCTTATTTTTTTTTAAAAAAAAGAGAGATTCAATATACAACAAATATTTTTTTTTTTGAATGAAATATTTTGCTCTTACTCAATCTTAGGTTCACACTATACAATTAAAAAATATATTAATATGATTCATTATTTGACTGATACTATGTTTTTTTTGTTATATTTATAATTAATATTAACAATATTTTCAATAATTTATCACATTTATGCTAGTTGGAGTTGGAAGTGGAATCTAGCTGATGAGATTATGGTCAGGCAATGGTTGGTGAGATTTGTTGATAATATATAATTCGTTTTATAAGATGTAACTATCATGTTTTAAGTTTTTAATTAAAATTTATTCTTGATATCAAAATATATCCACAATATTATATATATATTTTTACCGCAAATTAATTTAGAATTCTACTTCAACACAGCACAAATATCCCTAACTAGTTTACTATTTAAAGCTATACGGATTGATATCGACCAGCAACTGATTTATATGTTGTTTATGAATGTGAGTATCTGAACCACCTTACATGTATCTTGATTAATCTTATAGATCTTGAAGTTAATTATCATGTAAGTATTTAATGGCTCTGAGATTTGTAAAATTCGAACAAGTAATTTTTAAAAAATAAATTTAAAACTTAATCTATTATGTTATATCTTTTAAAATATGTATTCTCAATAAACTACAGATAATGCTGATGGGACCGTTATGAGTAAATATGTATTCTTCAAAATAAGTGGGCAACTAGGCATAAAAATCTCTGGGCCTTTATTATCGTGGGCGTGGGATGCCCTTCACAAAAAAAGAGTAAGAAAATGGAATGTTGGGTCGTTATTGGACCTAAAACGGCAACCGAAATAAAAAGTCATCAGAGTATATCTTAAGCTAGCTTGAGGTTTCTCAATTTTGGATGGTGCGAAGGGATGTGCCAAATGTGATAAAAAGAAAGATGGGTCGGAGTTCTTACATGATTTCAATAGCTTTTGTGATTAAGAATTGCATATACCTCTTAGATTCCTTTATATCTATATATATTTAATTTCCGCACTATGTCGCAAGGTATTTTTTTTCCAGTTTTTTTTTTCAACGCCAAAAAAGAATACAGATGTTATTAACATTTTTTTTTTATCAATGAGAAAAAGTTTAATTACAAATTAAAAAAAGTTTTTATATATATATATATATTTAATAAAATAAATCAAAAGTTATATATGCTAATAAATTTATTGATTCAAACCAAAAATTAAGTTAAGAAACTACGAAAAAATGTTATTCAAACCCTTAATGGTTTGTGTCTTTTTTTTATATTATATTTTCATCGTTTTTTTTTAAATATTTCTTGCATCACACATTCCTTTCATTTCATAGTTTACTAAGAGTAAATTTTTCAAAATAGAACTATAATTGTTAAATGAAAAGCAAAATGATCCAATAAAAAAAAGGACACGAATGAAAAAAAAAACAAAAAGTTTGAAGTAATAAAAAAGGATACAAATGAAAAAAAATAATAAAAACTTGAGGTGGTTCATTGATCATATGAACAATGTTTCCATCCTGTATAGTGTAAAAATTGATATTTTTTTATATAAATTAATGAATGTGGTGTACATTAAAAAAAAAAAGAAAAAAAAGAAAATGAGGGTGTGGGTGTGACTATTTATAGGATGTGGTTGGGTAGTAATAAACTCTCTCTTAAAAAATTAGTTGTAAACAAGTTTATAAGTTCTACGACGCATGTAAAAAGTATCAAGATCATAGAAAATTATTTGATATTGTTAATAATCATGACTTAATAGATTAATCTTAAAATTTTCTAACCTGATTTTTTATCTAACTCAAGTTTAAAATTAAATTGTATGTAAGGTACTCGGATATGATCCAATTGACTTAATGAATCAAAAACAACCTAGAAAACTGATAAAAAATTAGTTTGTTTAAAATAAATAAAAATTTAAGATAATATTTTTTTAATATTAAAACTGCAACATATTGAATCGAAATAAGCTTTAACCCGCAAAAAAATAAAAGAGGTGAGTCACACCCAAACTTCTTTTTATTCTTTTTTTCTTTTAAAAATAAACATTTTGAGACACATTTGAATTCTAAAAAAATTAAAAAATAATAGGGAGATTCCAATCTAGCTACCCTCGTACACCGTTTCTCAACTTCGAGGCCTTATGTTTTTTTATGATTGAGATTTATCTGATTGGCAAATAATCAAGACTCAAATAGAAACCTACCATGTACATCAAACCACGAAAAGAAATGGGAAAATAATAAGAGTTCCATGTTTCTGCAGTTGTTGCTTTACATGGTCTGGAGCAAGAGAGTTGGAATCCAATTCCAAGCTTGCAAATTCATTAGATATACGAGTAGCAGAGGATTTTCACAATCTCATAGGTTTCCAGAGTCAGCTTTCATCTTTTCAAAGAATTCCGGATCACATGCTCTTGTTATTAAAAGAGATCTCTCGCTATCGACCAGAATCGCAGTGTGCATATTATATTGGGTTGCCAAAGTGTACAAATTGTGCTTTTAACACTCTTATAACGCTGATAACAACAGTCACAATCGCGCTAAAATCAAGTTGACCTTGTAAGATTCCCCAAAATGTTGTAGAAATGTCATCGTCTGTCTCTGACATTCTCTTTTCTTTTCCGAGTCATGCACACCTAGTTGAAATGGCTTCTGACCATCAGATTTGGAAGACGCTAATCACTGCTGCTAGATAGATATATTGATGGGAGAACCTTCGTCACTTTAGCTCAGTGAAACCCTCGTTCATAAATTAGAATACAAGTGGCTTAACCTGACCCACCAAGTTGATTAATGGCCTATGCTTCCACCTCTTGTAGGTTCGAGTCAATAGACTTCCACCTGCTAATATGTTGGCTTTGCAAAATCGTGAAGGTTCAAAACCACCCACGCTCATCTGACCACCCTTAATGTTACCCTAACTTTCAAATTTGGATTACCTGACTCATGCCATCTTTATTTTCTATTAGGAAGTAGGAACTGACGAATTTTGCTAAATATTTGTGTGGAATTTCTTTTATAAAGATTATATCACCATCCTCATCTTGCACCAGCTAGCTTCCTCCAAAAAATCATCTTCACCAATGAATGAGCCTTTTCTTTAGTATCACTATTTGTCTTTAATAGGAAACTGGGGTATTTGATAAAAAAAAATGAATTGTCTTGCATGGAGAGGGCTAATAGAGGTGTTGCCATGGAAGTCAGAGGCAGAAAACAAGGAGTTTGAAGGAGAGCAGATGTTGAAAATTAAAGCTTAATTTGTTCGCATCACTAATAATGGCGTGCATCCTTGTATATGAGTTATTTGTATGACAAGGCTACTCAGTATGGAAAAACCTTAACAATTTAAAATCCTGATGTAGTTGTTATTGTCTGAATCTCATTGTGGCTGGTGGAGAAGATGTCGGTGATGGAAAAAAAAGAGAGAGGACTATCAGTGATAGTTGATTGTTGAACGGCTGAGAGAAAAATACTAAAAAAAGCTAGGGTAAATCTTGTATATTTTGGCTAATGCCGAATTGCCGATGTGCTTGCATGACAACGGAAGGAGCCTGCCATGATGTCATACCTTTGATTACTGATTCCGATCGAGGTTTTCATGTAATTAGGGTATTATTCTTCTCCATCTTCAAAAATGCTTCGGATATCCAAAAATGCGTAACTTTGCCGTAATTTTGCCGTCGAAGACAGTTACAAAGAGAAGATTGCGAGGCAGTGAAAGACAAGAACTTGTTTCGTTTGCTTTGTCACCACTCGGTCTTTCTACTTGGTTTCTCCGAACTCTCTGTTTTGTTTTTATTTTTTGAATTCTGACTGCTAGACATGGTCTTCTTATGGGATTTTATTTTTCTTTTTTTTCTTCTTTAAATTTCATTTCGAGGCCATTGGAGCTCGGAGGACCTCCGGGTACAAATTTAAGGAGAGAATGCTGATTTGCACTTAGCATATTTTAGGGCTGACATGTTGAACATTTTAGTAGAGGAGTTAAAAAGATCATAATTGAAAATTTGGAGGACCACCCAATGTTATTGGCCCTTGATTTAGATAAACCTGGTCCATGAAAAATCATCATTCTATGACTCAATTGAGATTTAATTACTAATCTATAATCTTTCTATATTATTATTTGCTTGATTGTGATTTTCTTCAGTGTGGTTTTTGGTTATTTTTGTTTGCAATTTCATTAGAAGTGGCTTTCTCTTTATAAAAACGATCAGGTCGCACTCCTTCGTTTGTTTTCATGTATTATTTCATTAGTTTTCCCAATTGAGATTGACAGAAGCACTTAATTGAAGTTCTTTCAGATGTTTGGTTTTTGTTTGATAAACTATCTAAGCTGCTGGCTGCATTAAGCTTAACTGTTATTAAGCAGCCCATGAGGCTTCGTTTCTTGTAATGTGATAGATTCTTCTTTCTTCTTTATTGTGATTAACAAAGCAAAAACACTAGTTAAAATGGAGAAATTACTTATATTATCATGAACATTACAGTTCGAAACTTTAGAGCTGCATCACCCTCTCTTTATTTTCTTATTTTCTGTTTACGTGAGATGTTGATTAGATGTTGCTTGTTACAGGCTTACTATTTCATTGCTGTGAATATTGATGAAACTATCTCTTATCTTCTCAGCATGTCTCAGATGTTCTACAGTGGGACATCAGAGGGATAGTCCTGAGGATGTGCATAGATGGTTTCTCTGAGTTGTTTCTCTTGCTCGCAAAGATTTGGTGGTGGAATATCATAGACATCAGAGAACATGTACTTGAGTGGAGGTTTCTCTGTTTTTTCTGCCACTTGAATCACTTGCAGAAGCTGCGAGAAGGTTAAAGAAAACTTGAACTGTGACCAACTAAAATATGTTGAACAATGAAGATGCTTATATGGAAAATTCTGTCAACTTTCACCTGCTTCCTGAAGCTGCTTCTGAGCTCTGATTCTTTCTCCTCACTCCACCAGCCGTTTCTTTCCACCCATTTTCTGAATCTATTTACAGGATTCCGTTCCTTTTTCCAGTAGTCGATTTCATCAACAGGCCGATACTTCGTGGAATCATCAGATGTGGAGTGGTGTCCTACTCTGTATGAGAGGGCCTGAAGGTTTACATGCTTGTTAATTTTCAGGATGATATAAAAAGGTATTTTGGAAATTGTGAGTTTCAGAAGGGGTCAATGTCTCGGATGCTGGCAAGAAAATCCTACAATGAAGTTCAATCTCACCTCAACTAATACAGGCCTTTGCTTACTTATGGCCATTTCGCGAGCTGCATGAATTGCACTGTAGACAGCAAGAGCATCGTTTCCGTCCACCCGGATGCTTCGGATTCCATAAGCTCGACCCCTGACAACAATGCCATCGCCTGCAAAACATAGGCTATATAAGCAAACATGAAAATTATTTATCACACAGTATACTTTACATGCACTTCAGGATCAGAAGAAGCTCCCAGTTTCCCTTTCAGGACTCTTGATAGACATGACCAAGAGTATATGCCTATTCCAGGTGACATGAGAGGTAAACTACTTAAACAAAGAAGAAACTGGTATGCACACTCAGTTTACATAGACAAATAATAATAATAAAAAAAATGGTTCGTGTACTCAGGTCCAGATAATGTGAGCAGTTTGGTCTACATGGACCTGTAGAAGTTACTTGTAAGCTGTAACAAAGGAGATCTTGTACTTGAAAATAAAACTGGAAGCGGAAGAAGAGAAGTGATCAAAATAGTACTTCGAAATTGTTCTGATATATGGGTACTAATGGCCCAGCCATTGTTGCGACAGATGAAGACCACAGGAGCTTCTGTCACTGCTGCAAAGTTCAAAGCAGCATGAAAATCTCCCTGACAAATTAGTTACCGATTAGAAATTGGACTGCAAAATCACAAAATCCTAGAGGAAGAAGTAAAAAGGCTAAAGAACTCGTTGTGTTATTACCTCACTGGTACCACCATCTCCAGTGTATGTGACAACACATGAATCCTTTTTGTCCATTTTAAGAGAATAAGCAATACCTACAGCTTGAGGAAGTTGAGTTCTGACAAGCAGCACAAATAGTAATCAAGAACATTTGATTATATTACGAGCGTCATTTGACATTAAGAGATCATATGAGAAAGTCATTTGCAATTGCTTATGGGATGGATATATTACGCTATAGGTGACGAAACTGTGACGAAATTGTGCTTCTTAGACCCATAATGTATGGGCATCTGCCTCCCTTTCCCATAATCATCCTTGTTTCCGAAGCATTGGTTGGCAAATTCTTGAATTGTGAAACCACGCCATAATAGAATCCCAGGCTCTCGGTACTGACAGTGCATCAGATGGATCAATGCCTTGCTTAATACTATATATTGACGTGACAATTTGGTCTGAAACTGGGAATTTAAGCATCTAATGTAACAAATGCTGTACCTGAGGCAAGATAATATCATCTGCACTTAGTGCAGCTGCTGATGCAATGTTTATTGCTTCTTCACCAGTTGAGGTCAGGTAGAAGGAAATTCTCCCTTGGCGCTGTGCCTCATAGAACACGGTATCCATCATTTGAAGGCTGACCATGTTACTGTAAATCTTGACTGCAACTTCCTCGCTCAACTAATAAAACGTCATACACATGCAGCAAACATCAAACAACTCGTGTTGCTGTGTACTTGTTGCCAGATTTAACGGTCGTGGATTATTTCTTTTAGATGGAAAAATTATACCTGTTCATAATCACTGCCTCTGATTATTTCTCCATTGTCATCAAGAACACGATAACAGGGTACTCTCTTCCCGTTTGACTCCGGTAAGAATCTCATTTCAGGTGTGTACGTGACCTTCCCGCCAGGAAAATCCAAGGCCTAAACCAGAAAGATATATTTTCAATTTTGTAGTCCTTGGAGCATCATGAGTTCAATTTTCAAAATCCATAAAGGTCTCGCATGAACTAATAGGAGAGACAAGGAAATACTTGATTAAATAACCATCCATTTGGCACACACTCTAAAAACTAAAAAGAGAAGAAAGTTGTGAGTTTACAATAAGGTATGTGTCTGCACAAGAAGTTCATTTAAATCCATAAAATATGCTAAAAAACAAATTAATCAACTCATGCGGCTCACCAATCTAGTTTTAGCGAGAGTACTAATAGGGCACAACGTTTTGGACCAAGATGAGCTTAAACTGTACGAAACTTGAGTCAGAGGCCTAAATTAGCTGGAAGTCTGGAACTCTAATACAACTTTCAAGAATCAGCACCCCTAATACAGGTCTTTCTTCTTTGTAGTATATATTTATTTTTTTAGATTATTGGGGTATTTGTATCAGTTTATGAATATTTTAACTAATTTTATAAATTTTAAAATTAATAATTATATAAACTTTTAATAACTTTAAAATTTATAAACTCGATAAACTCTAGGAATCAAAACCATGATTAGCTGAGGTTTTGTTGTTTATATTTTACTTTTGCCTTTGCTGGTCCTAGCTTTAAATAAATAGGTGTAAAAATTACAAAAGGGTCTCTTTTTTTGACAGCGATGCGAGTTTGTGACCTTAGATACGTGCTCAGCCAGTCAATTATTTCTTAAGAGATCGAGTCCCAATTGGTCAACGTCAATGGAAACAGAGAGTTTGGATAACGATATGAGAGTGAGGCTATGCCGTAGTTTTTGTACAACGTACCAAGATGTTTTTGGTAAGAGATCACCAACAGCTCGAACTATGTCTTTTAGAAGAAGACATTAACATGATTGTTCTTCAATTAAAAAACAGAAAAAATCGACGAGGACAATAAATCATGTCTTGCTGGCACTTAATACAATGTTAATCTACATTGAAGAGAGGAAAACAAGAACGTCTAGTCTTCACCTTATCATCTATCTGTCCTTTTTTTTTTTTTTTAAATTTTCGAATGCTAAATATTTTATTTCAAAAGTAGAACGCCGAAATATAGGATTGGAACCTATATTTGGATAAGGATTAGGTATAGATAGGAGTGGATGATTATACAAAGAGAGAAGGAACCTATATCTTCGTATCCATATCCTGCTTTATTAAGAAAAAATGTTCTTTTCATGATTTCTCTGTCAGGATTTTATTTTAATTAAGAAGAGAGGAGGGAGGACTAGTTTTTGTCTTTTTAGATAATTGGAGATGGGATTCTTTTTTCTTTTTTTGATAATATAAAAATATTGAAAAACATGCTAAGCTCGCTCGTCCGAGCATCTATCTCTCTCTCTCTAGAAGACTAAAAATGATATTTTCGCAAATCTTACATTATATTGATTTAGTTCATCTTAAAAATTAACATCTTTGTTCTTAGAGTAAATTAATACGTGGCAGTATAAAATTTGCAGAACATTTTAAAACTCCAAAGATGGTGTGACAATCCGTAAAGCAACGTAAGAATTTCGCCAACAATTTCTGGATTTGAAATGATACTAGATTCTTAACTTCAAATTTGCACATAATATATACGTAGCTCTCTCTCTCCCTCTCTCTCCTTTTATCAAAGGTAAGATATCAGGTGACAAGTTTTTCCCAATATTGCACATAATCACATGGGCCATGATGTTTGTGAACCAAAATTGTCTTATATGCTCAACACTCAATAATCGGGTAAAATGAAGCAATTCATGATCAAAAGAAGAGAAGAACATAAATAAACAGGCCCGCTAGAGAATACGGGTTGGATATTGGATTTACCTGGCTAGTATCATGATCGTCATCATCCGTAGAGTAGAGCTGTTCAAGTTGGCTTGCAGCTTTGGTGGATTTGAATCGCCGGAGGGAGAAACGGGTGGTGATTGATGAGTTGAATATTGGAAATACATGTGGAGTTGGATGATCCTCATGAATCCCTGCCGGGATAAATATTGATGATAAAGAACTTGGGTGCCTGGAACAAGAAGAAGTCCAAAACTTGTGGTGGAGAGTTCCCATGAAACCCACCTCTCTGTTCAAGTGATGGGAAATGGCTCTAGATTTTGCGAACCAGACAGGCATGGTAACAGAAGGGATGGAACATGTATGTTCTTGGGTTTTCTTTTTTCTTTTTTCTTTTTTCTTCGGTGAACAAAAATGCTGATGATCACAAAAACAGAAGAGAGAAGGGAATGCAATGAGTGATGATTTGCGGACAGATATCCATCGATCCTTTTGCTGCGATGGAGAAGTGCTTGTCTGTGCCTGTCTCAGTCTCACATTAACATGGCCAGAAATTGTCAGTCCCCTTAGGATAGGAAGATATGAACTCTACGTCTCTACTCTGCTGGATGTGACAGATCACCAGTTCCAATCCTCCGGGTCATAGCAGCCTACCATCTCTCTCTTTTCTTTTCTTATCCTAAAAACCATGTTCAGTTGTAAATGTAATATATCATATGATTCATTACATTTTTATGTTTAATTATGTAATTTTTTTCAAACTATGACTCATTACATTGAAAACATATGTAATGGACCATTACATAACTAAGAATAATCATTTGGACTTCATTGTAAAAATTTTATCATAAAACTAAATTGTAAAATTTAAAAAATATATGAGCCAATATTTTAAAATAAAGATTAAATTGTAAATAAAAATAAAACATAGGGACTAAAATAATTTTTTAAAAAAATCAAAGGATTAAATAAAACTTTATAAAAAGCCTTGGTTACTTTACTGGTATTTGTAACCAAACAAAAAAAAAATTGTAATATATCAACATTCCATTACATTACTTTTTTATTGTATTTTATAATTGATTACATATCATAATATTATACGAAATATACCATTAAATCTTAGCTTCCGATAACACTAGTTTTTGTTTTTATTTTTGTAGAGAGAGACTAGATGACTGCCGCAGGACGCTGGGTTGCAATATATGTAACTATAGTTTTAATAAAAAGGAAAGTTGAAGTTACAAAAAAAAAAACATTTTGATAGTGTTATTAAATATGTTATAGAAGTTAATTTTGAAAATTGTTTTTATTCAATTTCATGTTTTTCCTGTGCTTTAAATTAAATAATTTATGAGTTTCTTCAACATAACATGGTTAATTTAACAAGTCTAAAATAACTTGGATGATAAGTATAAATATAATTAAAAATTTTAAATGATATTCTTAAAAAGTATTGAAATAACTACTTATTGGATCACCTGAGTTTAATAGTTTATCCCACCAACACTGGCAACTTAAGTCATGGATTATACTAGGTTTTATAATTTTTTTTGTAAATTAATTTTTTACTTAATTATATGATAAAAAAATAGATGTTTTTAAAATTAATTATTAATTTAATATTGGGATGCTTGTTTGAAATCATGATAAATCTATATAAATAAAATAAAATAAATTATGAAACTTAATTGAAAATTAATTAAATATTGAAGGTTAAAAATTAAAAAAAAATCAATAATAAATAATAAGACTAAAAAAAACCAATAAAACAAGGATCCATAAAAACTCTTATGGACCAAACTCATGCATGTGACCTTAATATAAAAGCCTAGGCTCGTACTTGGTTTTTATTTTTTTGTCTTTTGAGCAGACTACACAATGTTCGCTCCTAATTTTCTTTTAAGTTTTTACCTTATGAGCTAATGACACATTGAGTTTTTTCATTTTTATAAATGAACGACAAGTCCTGTGGGTTCTCTTTCTTTTTTAAAGGGTTCTCTTAGTCCTCTTGGTTCTTGGCTTTGCTCAAATGCTTTTTGTGTTTCATTTATTGCTGCAATAATGGCTTTATTTGGTTGGAGCTGCCGTGAGGGACTGAAAAATACATTTGCCTACCATCGGACCCAAGTTATACCTGACCTGGAATTCATGAAAGCAATTGTTTATCTCACGACGGCTAGAGCATAGGTTTCAGATCTGGTCCCGTGGCCGGTCCAGTTCAAGATCCAGGTTTTGATTGAGTTATTAAGTTATTGGGTTATTAGGTTGGGTTGTCCAAGTTAATTTTTTTTTATTTTAAAAATAATATTATTTTGATAAAAAAAAAACAAAAGTTAATGGGTTGCAACCGGTTTTTGACTGGATCTTGTTGAGATCAACCGAGTTGCCGGGTCAACTTGTCAGGTCAACCGGATTGCACCGGGTTTTTTCTTGTCCTATTTTTCCTTCAACCTAGCCGGTTCCATTCTCAGGTCGGCCAGCTTCCAGGTCAATTCACCAGGCCAAGCCGGGTTTTTTTTTTTTTTTTTTTTTTTTTTTTTAGTTTAACGTGGGTGTCCGGGCCAGCTTGCGCGCACCTCGACTAATCCCACGGGCCCTGAAGTTAACGACCATGTAAGCCTCCAGTGGCCATCATATGAGCAACCCAGGGCTCGAACCTGAGACCATAGAGGGAGCAAACCTCGGCCAAGCCGGGTTTTAAAACTATAGGTTAGAGTGCTATAATCAACCAACCTAACAAATAATAGAAAATTAGTCTCTTTATATAGGTGACAACTTGGAATTTGTGAACATTTTGAACACAAGACGAGTAATTGAATGATGATTTTAATTTCATAATTTATTGTTTATTTTTTTTATTTTAAAAATATTTTTTAAAAAAATTGTTTTATTTTTTTGTAATTAATATGTTTTTTGTATTTTTCGATTATTTTAAAGTGCTGAAGTTAAAAATAATTTTTTAAAAATAAAAAATATTATTATAATATATTTATAAATAAAAATTAATTTAAAAAGCAATGATTTCTATACTGTGGAACACACTCTTAATCTCTCCGTATGGGTTGCAACTTGGAAGTCGCTATAGCATTAGCTGGACTGTGATTTACAAATGACATGGTCTTTGCTATATTTCGTTACAACATCTAGCTAGCAAGGTTTGAGCGAATGATCCATAGCTAGCAAAGTGGCACTGGTCCATGAATAATAGTCCATCGTCTGTTACTGTATATGACAAGTTATGTTGGTATAATTTATAGTTCCAATAGAAAAGGTAATTTATAAGAAAGTGGAAATAAATCCGAAAATACATTCACAAATAAAACAAGAAAAAAAGCCTTAGAGGAAAAAAAATAAATTAGGTGGGACTGGTATCTTCCAGTCACATAAAAAACAGGAGTTCAACAGGGTATTTTGGCTGAACATGAACTTTTTGGCATCCAAAAACTGTGCTAGATTACTGGAGCACATAGTTTCTCCATGTAGACTATAGTCTAACTCTCTGCGTGCGTGCGTTCATGTGTGCGTGCATGTGTGTGAGAGAGAGAGAGAGAGAGTGGTAATTAGGGGTGATTATATATGTTGTGATGCCATATTATCACTTTTAACGAGAATTTAACGTATGAGAAGTTGATGAGACTGATAAAATTGAAGTGATTGCTTGAAATTTATCATAAAATTTTATATGTTTTTTCTATCAAGAAATTCATCGGTAATAATTTTTTTTTTATTATTAACAAATTTACTGACGAACAAAAAATTACTGATAAAAAATTCACCAATAGAACATTTTTGTTAGTGATTTTATTACTAAATTAATCACCAATGAAATGATAGTGCAAATACCAATAGAAAAATCCGATAGTAATTATAAAGATTGTGGTAGTGTTTGTACTTATGATATGAAGTTTGTGTTTGTGTTTCCTAGTTAGGAGGGGTCTGTTATAGATTCGAGGGTTTTGTGAGATGTTGTCACTAGGTGTAATTGCTTGAAAGTCTTGTCGATACGTAAAACTTAGCCAAAAACAAGTAAATTATTTGTTAAAATAAAAATATCTTGTGTTTAACATTTAGTTTCAATTGTTTTATGTCAATATTATTTGGTTGATGTTGGATTCAGAAGAGGTTTTCTTGCAACATATAGAGAGACATAATACTATTTAAAAGAATAGGCTGACAATATATGTGCAGTTAGAAATCATGAAGAGTACTTCAATACGAAGCTCTCGCAAGCTTGAAATGTTATTGAAAAATGCTTTGGCCTTCTCAAAGTGATGAGTATCTTAAGAAGTTGATTCTTTTATCTAATTAAAATACAAGGTTGGATGATAATGGCTTGTTGTTTACTCCACAACTCCATTGAAATATACATGCCTGTAGAACCAGAGAAATTCATTCCAATGTCACTGCCCATAAAAAAACATCAACATGGTGATAATATTTCAACCGTGGAGTCATGTAAAGAATTTCTCAAAGAAATTTACTTTTCTTAATTAGCATAATTAAAATTTTCGGATGTTGCTAACAGTGGTAGGACACCTTTAACCATAAACGCAGCTTTTATGTTTTGAACAATATAATAAACAATCTAACAAGCTAGAGAAGTTTACAAATAATATTAGGAGTAGAAGCAGAAATCAAACATAAAATTCAAGTCATAAACTTAGCTCACATGTTATAAAAGATAAAAAGCCATTAATGACCCCAATATATGGATACTTTCATTCCTTCAGTATTTGAACTATTACTATAAATTATCTTAAATGTGTGGGGTTTCTTCGATTAGCAGTTTGTTGATTATTAAAACAATATGGACCGTGGAGAAATGAATTCTCTAGATGAGTTCTAATAATATATATCTTCTAGAAAATATTTAATTATTTTCGAAGATTATTGGGTGTTATTTGGCAAAGCAAGATAACACCCGATAAGCATCAAAAATGACTTGAGATTTTTTTGATGATTTCATAATGTAGATTAAGTTTTTATAATTTTAATAAACTTGTTATTAAATCTAATATACACGCAAAATAAAAAAAAACCTGTTTTTTTGTGATTTTTTAGTATTCTAAATTATGGAAATATTATTTATTTTTGAGATACCTAATATGCAAATTAAAAAATTATAGATATTTTTTAAGGAAATATTTTTATTGTTTTTATAGAAGAAAACTGATTTATTTAATATAAAAAAAACCTCACGCAATTCATATTTTTTAATATTAAATATAAGAGGGTAAAATATGAGAAACAAAAAATTTGCAAATAGGTCATTTGAGAGCATAAAAATTAATTAATTAAAAAATAAGAATTGTATTTGGAAAACACTAAAAAAAAAATACAAACCTTGGAATTTTTCTAAAAGCACTTTTACCAAACAAATCTTAAAGACTCAAACAAATGCATTTTTCTTTGATAGATTTTAACTTTGTCAAATACAGTCTTAGGCCTTAAAAAGCTTAGCCTAATCACGTGGACTAAAAATCAAATCCACCTAAAGCAAACCTAAGCCCACGATGAACGCAGGCATTGTTCAAACAGAAAGGGGGGATGGGTTAGACACCGTTCGACATTTCATTTCAAACGGTGTTTTGTCTAAATTTAAATTATTATTTTTTTTAAAATTGAGTTCGATTTGTATTTTTTGGATCGTTTTGATGTGCTGATGTCAAAAATAATTTTTAAAAAATGAAAAAACATCATTGACATGTATTTCGGCACGAAAAACTATTTAAAAAGCAACCGCTACCACACTGTGACGCTCTTGAATGAAAGGAAAAAGCGTACAATGGCAATGAATTATAATATAAAGAAAACTATATCTGTCATGGCAGTAACAGTTTGGGAGGCTTGGTTCCCAAAAGACAGACTTGTTGCTGCTGTCAGGTGCTGTTTCTCACGGTTGAAGATTCTATTCCAGTGGCGGTGAAGAAAAGGTGGTTTCCCATGGCATTATTGCTGCTCTCAGTTGCTGTTTCCCATGGCGGTGAAGTATCGGGATGCAAGTTGTCATTATATTTGTGTGGTGTAGTGAGGAGGTGAGGAAGAAATTATGATTAGAAAATAGATATTCCGACATCCTTTTCTTTTACTTTTGGGAAGAAGATAATGAATAATAAAATTATGGTCTTTTTCAATTTAATCCCTAAATCTTTGGAACTTTACAATGGAGTCTTCAATTAGCAATAATCTTTCAGATTTCTTGTAATTTCACCTTTAACCTTCTTCAATT
Source organism: Populus alba x Populus glandulosa (assembly GCA_033617975.1). NCBI lineage: Eukaryota > Viridiplantae > Streptophyta > Magnoliopsida > Malpighiales > Salicaceae > Populus > Populus alba x Populus glandulosa. The sequence continues at coordinate 18,299,146 of CM066147.1, read as the reverse complement.
TAACCCTTAAATTTCAACGTTTTTTACAAAGTGATTCTTAATTTTGGATTTATTCAATGTGGTTTTTAATTAAAGCCCCGTTTGTTTACAGGAAAGTAGTTTCTTTTTGGAAAGTGAATTTCAGGGAAAATGAATTCTGGAAAAGTATTTTTCGATGTTTGGTAGTGTAATGAAAAATGAACTGAAAAACACTTTTCATTATTTGGTTATGTTATGGAAAATGAACTAGAAAATAATTTATTAATGAATTTTTTTAAAAAAAATTATTTAATATATAAAAAATATTAAATATAAATATTTAATCGCTTATAATAAAATTTATTAATGTATTAATGGAATATGTCATTAGGGTCATATGTACTTGAATATAATTGCTTGACTTGACTTCACAAACTAACCTAGCCTCTCTATAGTTGCTTGGCTTTTCCCATTTTGATGTTGGAAAGTGGCTTGCTAGTGTGAATGTTATCACTGAAGAGGCTAAAAGAGTTTTTGGAGATGAAGACGAGGCAAAGAAGAGGTGCTTCATGGGAAAGTGTTTTCCTTAGAATAGGGAAAGGAAAACACTTTCATGTCATAAAGCTTCTTTTTTAACGTTAGCCAGAATTGAGTTTCCTTTAACCTATTTTCCTTATGTTTACCAAACATGGAAAAGTGGGGAAAATAATTTTCAGGAATTCATTTTCCTGGAAACAAACAAGGCATAGACTTCATACTTCAAATTTTTTTCAATTAAGCTATTGATTACATCAAATTAGCTTTTCAAAGTTTCAGTTGTGTTTCTAATCTTCTAATCTTTGTGAATTGATTTAAATTACTTCTCCAAACTTGATTTTTTTCAATTAAATCCTTGATTGAATCCACAAAACCCATTATAAATTTAATTAAATCCTTAAACTTAACTAATTCTTTTATTTTTTTGCCTAATTGACTTTCAAACTTAATTTTTGCTTCAATTAAGTTTTTAAATAAGTCAATTAAACTAGTTAGAAATTTAAATAAGTTCTTAAACTTGATCAATTCTTCTAGTTTTGGTCATGTTTAGATCTTAACCTCAATTTTCTTTCTTTCTTCATCTTATCTTGTCGAAATCTCCCAATCTGGCTATTCTTATAGTATTTTGATATTTTACAGCTCGAAAGCTTATCTCCTCGTATCCCGAAAATATTTTTGGATTCAAATTTTTTATTTTTTTTAATTATTTTTGAATAAAAAAAGAAAAATATACAAATAATTTTATAACATTCAAAACTAGGTTATGACATAACTTATAGTTGTACATTTGAGACCATCATACCGTTACATTTTCTATTTCCAAAACCACTTGGAAAGAACAAAACAAAAAACAAAGTACTCTACTAATATCAATAACTCGTGGTCAAATATGAATTATGAAATATTTTAAGAAATCCAATTAGTTATTTAGATAAATATAATAATTAAATACATTTTAATATAAGTAGAATGTTGTGGGAGTATAGAACTTTTAAATTTAAAAGATGAGGACTTCTAAGCATCAAAAGGTAAAACAATAAAGCCGAGGAAATGTTGAAATTAAAATTTCAGAACCTCCCTAATAATGAGTTCAAACACAAAATAAGGAAAACTTAAAAATATTTAAAAGTTCAGAGTTTCCTAGTATCATAGTTGATACAACAATGATAAAAAAAATAAACAAAAAATGAAATTAAACCTAGAGAAAAAAAAAAAGCTAAAGCAAATTGAGTTTATAAAAAACAACCAAATACACCACCTGGCCTTACAAAAGACGTTTCAAAATAATCTTGCGAAGTGTAACATAATTGGTCCGGCACCAAGTTTGTTCTATGAAGATCACTAGTTCGAGTTTCACAAACTTTAGGTCTATTAGAGGCTTACATGATCATTAACTTCAAGATTCATGAGATTAGTCAAAGTATATGCAAGCTGACCCGAACACCCATATTAATAATAATAAAAAAATATCACAACAATGAGAAAAGGTCAATCATTTAGAATGAGGGAAGCCTTTAAATTTAATCAGAAAAAATAAGTTAAAACATCATGACACCATAAAGACTTATTTTTTCTTTTCATATAACACCAAAAAGGCATTACAAAACACACAATCGTAGGAAAAAAAATAAAGCCAACTGAAGTTCAAATGTAGAAAGAAGGAAAATACCTTTTTTAAAAAATAGTAAAAAAAAAAAAGCAATTGAAAGAGAACAAAATACAACAATTTGCATATTCCAAACAAATAAGTGAAAACAAAGTTAAAGGGTAAAACAAAAGAAACTTGTTAACTAAAACGTAAACAACCTACCTAAATGCCTAGCAATGCCTTGTGAAAGTGATAAAAATCAGAGTGTCAAATCTCTCATGTCACACCCATTGAAAAGTAAAGGAAGTTAGTGAAGTTTTCACCAAAATCCCTATAATTGTTTAATCTAATATTTAGAAAAACAAAAAACATAAATTGGAAGAAATTTGATTGATGTAGAAAAAATGATGAAAAGTTGTTATTTTAACTTCATACGTTAAAGTTTTGGTCGCTCAGAACAAGCTAATTCATGGAAATAAATGGCAGTATCTGTGTGTTGACGAAATAATGTAACCAGTTGAGAAGATACATGGTTAGTTGATCCCATTACATCAGGTAAGCTCCATTTGAGACCAGGAGTTCAATAGCCCTTCAGGGAACGCATTTTTTCCATGTAGTTGTTTTACTTTCTTCAAAGAAAAAGAGCACTTGATAAGAACACTTTTAGTACGAAGTTAACCATACCAGAATCTTGAAGAATCGGTGTCAGGTGAGCATATATGGGTTTAAGACAGAGACATCCACAAGTATAACCGTACTTGAGAATCTCAGAATTCTAACGTGGTGTCTCCGTGGAAGAGAGCTCCTCATCTCATCTTATCATGCTACTGCAAATAACATTTAGCTTCCATCTCCCAATTCACTAATCTCAGTACCAAGTAAATCTCTTTGCCTCTATGATGCTGTAATTGGTCTGCCGTAAAAGTACATACTTGGTTTTTTACTCCAATCCAACTGCATCCAATCACCTTCTCCACCTTTCCCCTTTTCATGGCTTTCTTAACTCGAACCACACCTTCCCATTGACCCCTTATTTCAAATATCCGAGCCAGTACCAAATAAGGTAGAGATGACTGCGGTTCCAGTTCCATCAACCTCTCGGCTACTCTTTCAGAGAGTTTTAGGTCTCCATGAATCAAACAGGCATGAAGTATTGATTCCCAGATTAAAGAAACAGGCTCATAAGGCATTGATTCTGCAACATATAATGCTTCATCAAGCCTACCAGCTTGACACAACAAGTCCACAAAGCAAGCATAATGCTCATTGCTAGGTTTAACTCCGTACCTTTCCTCCATGGATGAAAATATGGTCATTCCTTCACTGATAAAACCCCCAAAGCTGCAGGCTAACAGAACTCCAGCTAGTGTTATTCGATCTGGTGGCAGACCTCTCCTAAGTAGTTCCTTGAAGGTTTGCAGGGCCTCGAACGCCCTACCATTGTGAGTCAAACCCATAATCATGGTATTCCAGGCTATCAAATCTCTCACAATCATCTCATTAAAGATTTTTATAGAACAGTCAATGAAACCAAATTTGCTGTACATCTCCACCAGCGAGCTGGCAACAATAGCATCCAACTCCAAACCTGATTTCACAGCCAAGGAATGGAACTGAGTTCCTTGCTCCAACTTAAGAATGGAAGTGGAGTGTAGAACACTGCTTAGTGTGAACTCAGTAGGCCTAATATTCTTCTTCAAGGTTAGCACAAAAAGTCGGAGACCATCCTCCCGAAACCCACACCGTGCATAGCTTGAAATCATGGAATTGCAAACTGCAGAATCCCATTGATCTTGCTCTTCAAAAAGCCGAACTGAATCCTCCAATCTGTTGCATTTGGAAAACAGGTCAATTGTGGCACTTGATATAATGGTATTACAAAGAAATCCCACTTTGACACACAGAGCAAAAATCTGCTTACCCTTCTCCAAATTTCGCAAATTCAAACAGGAAGTGATCACTACGGAAACTGAAAACTCATCAGGTGCATACCCTAAGGATCTCATTATACAAAACTTATCCAATGCCAGCTCTGGATATCCTGATTTACAACATACCGAAATCAACGAATTCCAAGAGATAACATCTAACTCTTCCATTGTCAAAAACACACCAAGAGCATAATCTGAAGAACTAAACTTCCCATACATGTCAATTAAAGAATTTCCGAGCACCACATTCAATGCACCCAAACCACTCCGAACAATGCTAGCATGAATTTCCTTTCCATGTCGAACCCCAAACACCACAGACATTAGAATTGAGTACGTGAACTCACTTGGTCTCACACCCAACTTTTGCATTTCCGAAAAAGTTTCCAATGCACAATCAAAATACCCACGTGAAGCATAGCCTGAAATCATAGAATTCCAACTAACAACATCTCGTTCAGGCATATCATCGAACACGGAATATGCCAAACTCAAATGATCAAACTTCAACAACCCCTTCAAGCAAATATTCCAGGATACAATATTCTTGCTACTTATATCATCAAGCACTTTCAAAGCATCATTAACATTGCCAAACTGAGAGTACAAATCAAGGCACCGATTACCTAGAAAAGTATGCCTATTCAACCCAACTTTTATCAACTGGGCATGAGTAATTCTTGCAAAACTCAAAGACTTCAATGAGAAACAGTGGTCTATGAGGTAGGAGTAATAAGAAAGTGAGGTTCTTGAAACTCTATGACATTGCTTTATTAAAGGGTACATACAAATGCTGGGTGTGGTGAAACATCAAGTGTGTAATTTCTTGCTCCTATTATATAATTTAAAGATAAAATATAATAATTAAATTATAAATAAGGTTTTGTGTCTGCTTCTCTTCTCTTCTCTTATCTTCGCTGTCTTCTCTTCTCCTCTCCTTCTTGTACTAGTTACAAAACTTCTAAAAAATGCAGCAAAAATATTGTACATCCAAACACAAAAAATATTCATTGCTGCAATGAAATTATTTTTTTTCCCTGCAAAGAAAAAATATCTTACCTAGGGTAATTTGATCTTTTGTTATAGTTTATTTGTAATTAAAAGATTGTTACGGATATATATATTTTTCAAAAATTTAAAATAATAAAATCACAAATTACTCTTCAATATAAAAAATTAAAGTTGTAACTTAGACTATTTTTATCTTTTTTTTTTCTTTTAAAATTACAATAAACAAGCTTTTTTACTCCTAGATTCAATAAAAAATAAGATATTCATCAAGTGGTAGTTTTGTTGTCATTTCATATTTGTTTTTTGTTCATTCTAAAAACATGAAGGACAATTTGGTCTTTTTCACTTGATTAACTAATATTTAAATTCAAAAAATTATTGGCATGTGTTGTATGCGTGTCAGTGTGTGGGAGACACGCACACCCTTTAGATGGTACGTTCGATGTCTCCAGGTAACAAAACATGCTTATTAGCCATATTGTTGGAAGTGTCATTGTGTTCTTCTTCTAGTATTGCGACGCAAGTCAATGATAGTGAGATGGTTTGTCATCAGACAACTTTTATTTTTTTTCCTTCTTTTATTTCTCCTCCCTAGAAAATTATATATTAACCCTTTTTATTTTTGATATTTTAATTTCAATCATTATTCTTTTTATTTTTAATTTTGATTTTTGGTCTTTTTATAAAATTTTTATTATTTTCAATTTAGTCCTCCAATTCTTTTTTTTTAATTTATTCCTTATTCTTTTTATTTCTTTTTTTTCCCTACATCTTTCGTAAAAAATTTATTGGTTTTCAATTTTATCCTTCAATCCAAGTTTTTGGTGTATTACTTTATCTGATTTGGTCCTCGTTCTTTTGATTTTTTTTTCTTTTATTAAAGTTATTTTTCTTTTCAATTTAATCCTCCAATCGAAAATTTTTTGTTTCCCTTTAATTTTTTTTTTCACCCTCATTCTTTTAATTATCATTTTCTATTTCAGATCTTTTGGTAAATGATTATTTTTCTTGATTTCTTCATAAAAACGTTTTATTTGCTAGGAATTTGGCTTTTTGGTTTTTTTTCATGTATGGTGTTTCTCATCTAATAATCCAGGTTACGAGTTTGAAATGTTAATGTGAGGTGATTTTTTTTTTTTGAATTTCATCATTTAACATTTTTTTTTAAGATTGGCTTTATGGTTTTCTTCGACAAAAAATTAGGTTATTCCAATTTCATCACCTAGGCGATGGGTTCTTTGGGTTAAACCGGGTTGGCCAGCCCCTTATTACCTAGGTTATGTGTTTGCCATGCTATCTCAGGTTGACTTGAGCCGATTCTTTTCGTCATTTTTTTAATCCAGTTGTATAATTTCTAAGGTTTATATTCCAAGTTATCATTATTTAATATATATATATATATATATATTATTTTATTAAAATAAAATCAATTTATTAAACTTGATTGATGTATAACCCAAGTCACTTGTTTTTTATTTCTTCAAAACTTATAGCACCTAGACTATTGTTGCCTTTTTTTTCTTGTTTTTCTTATTCTAGTTTTAGTTTTTATTTTAGTTTATACCTTCTTTTAATATCTTGTTTTAAATAGTTTTTATTTATATTTTAATTAATATCCCTCTTCTATTATTTTTTATTTTGTTTATTTAGCTTTTTTTAATATTTTATATGTTTTTAATTTTTAAAGATATTATTTTGATTCATTTATAAATTCTTTTAATTTTTTATATAGATGAACTTTATTCTTAAAAATAAAAATACTTATTTTTAAATAAAATTTCTAATATATGTAGGCTTGCATAATATTTTTTTTCTTTTATTTTATTCAATCAATTTCATGTATGTGTTTATTTTTATTATCATTTGATTGAATGAAAATTTAATTTTAATAAGTAAATTTAGTAAACACAACTAGATAAATAATTTATGTTGTGAGATCAAATATCAATTTTTCTAGTTTTGTTTTTAGGTATAGTCAATGAACTTTTTTTATTTAGATAAATAATTTTAATTTATTTAATTAGATGTATATATAAACCTTTTAATTTACATTTAGAATTTTTTTATACTAAAAAAGCTTATATATTTAATTTTTTATTAAAAAAAATATATTAAACGTTACGAAAAACGGGTCAAATAGCTATCTCTTAAACCCAGCGAGCAAGGATGAGAGGGGCAGACCATGAGCGTTCTAAGCGATAATTTCCCTCCACTGCAAGCAAAGCATGCTTTTGTTGTCTTAGGTGTAACTTGTAAGGGTAAATTAACCAATATATTTTCACCACGTCAATCTCAGAAGTGTATTGTTAATAATTACTCCTTATATTAATATTAGCTTTTAGTGTTAACAAAAGCCTAAAATAACTCACTATATGAATACCATGGATCGTAACATGTAATAATATTCTTACTTTTCTCAACAAAAATCAATGAATTTGATATTGACAGTAATATTTTTTATTGGTTACATGTAGAACAAGGCAGGATGTCCTTATTCAAAATTTCATTTGCAACTAGCTATAACTCTGAAGAACTATTCAGAAAGTCAAATTAATGACTAAATTTTCCTTTTAAAAACTGGAGCTAGGGATATTTTTTATATTTTCATATTGGTATTTTAGTTATAATGGGAAATTTAACATTTTAATAAATATAAAATATAATTTAAAAAACAAAAGGGATTCGCATATGCAATATAAGTTTTTTTTTCCCAGTTGTTTGGGCAAAGCTCAAATAATTGAAATTCTCATCCAAAACTTTATCCTAGACCCGGTGTTGATCTAGTCTAGCAAGTCCTACATGACATGCTCTTCAATGCATTTCTTGGTTTTTCCCAAATCACTCACACAAACGTTTTTTACATGCAACTTTTCTATGCACACACAAAGTTTTTATAGAAAAGCATATATCATTTTATATATTAATAATACTGCTCATCACTAATATTTTCACTAATAACATGCATGACACAACACCCATGAAATGACACATAAACCAACGAGCAACAATGGCTAGCTAACGGATGACCAACTTAAGTGCCAATTTCTCCACTAATGATACAATATTTTATTTGTGAAGAAATTTCAAGGTTTGTGTGTATAAATCAATCGAGTCACCAAGAAAATAGCACAACCAAACCTACATGATAGGGAGCAATTTCCAGCAAGTCAAGTCCTCGGCCCATTCTAGATCATAAAAGCTAACAAAGGCTACAAAAGCCAACTAAAAACCATTGAAAATCAAGTCAAACCAGGTTAGGCTAGATACACACTCCTTAACATTCACTTTATTTTCATTTTTATTTATATTGTTTCTCTATTCCTTATAAAGCTTAGGTTTTTTAGGTGAATTGCACAACCACTAACCAAGCCCATCAACCAACCATGAAAAGCTTAATTTATGCATGAAGTTTTTTCATGACTTAATCAATGGTATTGTTTGTAGAAAACTAAAAAAAACTAATTCATTATTTTTCACTATTCACCAAAACTCTTTCCATGACTGATAAAACTTGTGGACAATGAAGAGTAATTGATCTCTCTATAACATGGATTTCAGCTCCCTCACATCTCTAACAACTCTCTTAACAAGTGTAAGTGCTAAAAAATATTGTTATAACCATATAAGAATAGCTTCACATTCTTATATTTCATCAATATGAAATTTAATACACAACTTCGTTATGTTCCTTAAATGCATAAAGGCAACTTTCCTTATATGCATAAAGGCAACTCCATTTCCATAAAGGAATAGGAAAAAATGGCGGGCAATGTATACATGAAAGTCCAACTCTACAAAGAGGTCATTGTCACTATGAAGAGCACTCCATCACAGATCCTAACCATAGGAATGTTTATTTTCATCATTCCTTTCCTAACTAACACCCACATACTATTTTATAAAAAAGACCACGACATGAGATGAGATGAACTTCTAAAAACAAGCATCATTTCCATCAGTTGAGAGACTCTCCTATTCGTTCCATGTAAATGTGAAGGTCAATTTGGACAATTATAATTACCTTACAAATCCCAAGGAGTACATACAAAACACTAGAAGCATCCTAGAACTTATAACATAAAATAGTGATGTTATATATAACATTCTCCCTATAATATCTTGTAAATTTACTAGGGTGTGGTATCACAGCTTTGGAATGGCTTTATCATTATCTTTTACAATCTTGTATGAAGTTCATCTCTCATTTTAGCACTAGCATTATATATATATATATATATATATATATATATATAAGAAGCATGATTGAGCTCTTTGCCATCACCTAACGAGAAGATGAAAGAACTAGAGTTTATCTTCAAAGATTCAATAAGGAAATGCTAAATGTGAAAAATCTATAACTATTAATTATAGGAACGATTGTATACACTCTCTAAACAGAACTCTTCTTAATGTAAGACATGTAATAGAGAATCATATTCGAGTAGAAGAAGCAAGTGTCACTATACAAGGACACCCTCATTTTCAAAGAGTAGAATCTCCACGACACCGTCAATCTCCCACCAGAGCATAAAAAAAGAACACCAAAAGGCATATTCGTGATCGCCTAATATTATCCGAGCTCCTGACCACACCTCTCACCACCACATGTGCTAAAGTATTGGCCATCATCTGAGAAAAGTATTTTGTGCAATACCACCTCCTATGAAAAGTGATTCCAATACAAAGAACCTTAACATGTTTTATATCTTTCACTATGAACATAAGCATGACACCGATTGCCATACACTAAAAGAAGAGATAGAAATATTGATTTCCAAAGGATATCTTCACTTATTTTTTAAGAAAAAAATGTAACTAGAACAAACAAGAAAATGTTATCATGATACACTACGATATCTAAGATAAGATAATTCCTTAAAATAGTATCTTCATTGTCTTTTGAATTTTTAAAATAAAAATAATTGTGCTTCTCATTATCCCTACAAAAATCTATACGTCTCCAATGAAATATCTCTATGAAATATCCATGAAAAGGTCTCTATGTCTCGATTTAAATTCTTTAGGTCTTTAGACCATTTATGTCTAAAAAGATTAAGGATCCTTTTCTAGGTCTATGGACCACTTATCTCCAAGGGTCAAGGATCCTTCTCCAATATTTGGGATTGCTTATGCATCTTTGAACGCATACACGAATTATATCATTTACTTTTATTCTTACATTCTCAAGATTATTTTAACAAGCAAACAAACAAATAATAATTAAACTCTCAACTATTTTGTAGAGATGATAAAATTTTAACAAAAGCCACAAAATGCAAGCACCCGTCTTTCGTACAAACATAGCTACGATAAATATTTTCTTGTTATCCTAGCCAAGTAAGTAAAATTTATACAAGTATTTCTATATTTTTATTGATTAAATTTTTCCAAAAATGTATGTTTAAAAGACTTAGGAGGGGGGCAATGACGGTGCACCAAAAATTATGTTTTCCTACAAAGAAATTATGTTTCCATCCATTTGGTCTAGCCTAAATAGCTAGGATTTTTGCCCAAAACTTCACTTTGGACGATGTTGACTTAGTCTATCTAATCCTACCTTGAACACTTTTTAATGCATTCTTTTAGGTTCCTATGAGCCACCCATTTAGAATTTTCATGCACACAACTTTTTTATGCATATATAAATGTTTTATACCAGAACATGTACCCTTTGTTACACCAATAACATTGCTTATCTCCATCATTTTCACCAATGGCTCGTATGACACAACAATCATCATATGAAACATCAACTAAGGAGTGACCATGGCTAATCAATGGATGACTTGCTTGAGCACTAATTTCTCTACCAATGAAACAATTGCTTCTCTATGAAAAAATTTCAAGGCTAAGGTGTATAAATACACTCAGTTACCAGGCAAACAAGCTAGAACACAACTAGACCTAAAAGCTAATAAGAAATTTCTAGCAAGACATGTAAATCATAAAATCCAATAAATGCCATAAAAGCAAGCCAAAGATCATGAAAACTAGAGCAAACAATTGAAAGTCTAGCCAAACCAGGGCCAACCATGTAATTTTTAGGCCAGATACGCATTTCTTAACCTTTAATTTATTTTTTCTCTTATTGTATTTTTTCCCTCTATATACACATACTAACTTAAACATGGAACTTATTTTCTTCATGTGAATCACACAACCATCAGATAAGCTAATTAACCTAGCCATGAAAACCTTGATTTGTGTGTAAAGTTTTTTCATAACTTTATCAAACGTTATAATATTTGATAATTTTATTTCTTTTTTAATTTTTTTAATGAGTAAAAGTAGCATTACTTTGATATTATATAAACATATTTGTTGCATTTATTCTTGTTCTTATATGCTCCAATATGGTAATGAAGATCTCATCATAATTTATTAGCATGTAATAACATGTACTAATAGTTCTCCTCACTACTAGTAAGTATTAGATTTGTGAGTGTCAAGAAGATTGAGAATTGATTGGTATAAGGATGTTTAAGGGAGAAATAAATAAATTATGTTTTTTCCTTTTGTAAGTACTAATCTACATTATTATATTATAAAATACACTAAAAGATGTGGATAAATTATTGTAGATTAACAATGGTCATACACTCACAAAAAGTTGTGGATTTACTATTCATTTTCTAATAATTCATTTTAGTTCTTAATTTTTTTATGATTTGATTTTAATTTAAGTCCAATTGCTTTTGATTTCTTAGGAAATAATGAAATTGGAAGATGAGGGACCAAGATGAAAAAAGGCGAGAAACATTAGTGGCGTGCTAAAGATTTTGCAAAAAATACACCTAGGTCCTCAATTTTAAAAAATAACATAATTTATACAATTTAGGTTCGTTTAAACTTGCCAAATTCACTTTTTGTATATAAGTTCATTTGTATTATTTTTCTATCATTAGTTAGAAAAAAGAGAGAGATGGTTGCTAAATTCCAGTTATGTGAGAGAAAATTACCGTTCATGCTATTTTCCAACAATGAGAGGAGATTGCTGGTAGTGTTTTAAAGCCATAATGTTACCTAAAAAAGTAGATATAAGCCGAGGAAGCCAAAACTAACCCGGTTTGATTTTGGATTTGTTGACTCTTTTTTTTGTTTAGTATTTTAGGTTGATTATTTTGTTGTAGGTATTTTAAGGGTGTTGGTGATGTTTTTATTATTATTATTGTCGCACGTGTGCGGCGGCGCGGCGATCGTCCACCCTCAAGGAAAAAATTGGAATAATTTATTCATGAAAAATAGGGAGAGAGACAAGGAAATTCTTGTCTCTACAAGTGAAAAATTGGAATGGGAGTCGCCACCTAGTGTTCTGGTTACTAGAAACCTTAACTGGTCTTTAAAGATCGGGTACGGAGACTGGTTGCGTAAAGGGAAGGTATTAGCACCCCAACTACGCCCTACCTAAGGTAGGCTGCATTGTTTTAATGTCTGATAAAATATAAGATCGTGTTGTGGTTTATTATTGTTCGGAATACGCATTACATGTAATGTCATACCCCGGGTTCTAAGAGACAAACAAAATAAAATTTTTGTTGTTTTTGAAATTTTGGCCAATATTCTCTTGACTTTAATAAACTGGTTATTAAAGCCAAAATGCATGCTAACTATTTTTTTTTTTGACATATAAAAAATACGATATGATTTTTTAGATTTGAGACACTTGGCCGTATGCACAAAAATGTTTTTTTAATTTTTTTTTGTATTTTTTGGAAGTTTGTGACAAAAACCGGATATTGTAATACCCGATTTGTATTTTTACGACATAAAAATACTACCCGATATTAATAAAAATAACATAAATAAAAAATGGGAACATCATAAATATTTTTTAAAACAATAATATTTTCTCTCTTTTTTTTATGGGCCGGACCAGGCCCAATTGTATGGGCTGGGCCAAACCTGGCCCTTTTACATGGGCTGGGCCGAACATGGCCCAAATGCATGGGCTGGTTACTGTGCACATAGTAACCGGGTTACTGTGTGCACAGTAACCAGATAATTAATCTGCGGGTTACTGTGCACATGCACAGTAACCGTGAATTAATTAGCGGGTTACTACTAATTAATCTGCATGCAGAACAAAAAAACGACGGAAACGCTACCTGCGGTGGTGATGTTCGACTTTCTTCTCTGCTTCTTCTTCTTCTGCTTTCTTCTCTCTGTCTCTCCCTTCTCTTCTCTTCTCCTCTCTTTTTTTTTTTTTTTTTGCAACAGTGAATGAAACGGCGCCGTTTTGGTCAAAACGCGCCGTTTCATTTAAAAGAAAAAAGGCGCCAAAACGCGTCAGATTCAAATTTCGGCTCTCCATTTGCGCGCGTTTTGCATTTGAGTCCCTGGTCTCGGATTTCTTCAATTTAGTCCCTAATTGGCCATTAAACTTCAATATTTATGCAATTAAGCCCCTGATTTGACCAAATTAAACTTCCAAAAATTATAATTTGACCCCAGAAAATTAATTTCTTCCAATTAAAGCCCAAAATAACTCCAAAATCAATTTTTCTTGCAATTAAAATCTTCATAAATGCAATTAAACCTTCAATAAAATTTAATTGAGTCCATAAACTTCTAATTTTGCATTTTTCTTCCTGAAATTGAATTTTCTTTATCATCGGGGCTCTCATCAGTCAATGATATACTGTCAAAAATTAATTTTTATATTTTTGAACATCCTCAATCAATTTTTGAACATTTTTAGGGCGTTCTGGCATTTTTTCACTGTTATATTTTTTTGATAATATATTTTTTTGATTTTTTTTGTATTTTATTATTTTTTATGTGGGGACCCAAAAATGGGTTACAACAATTATTATTATTATTATTATTATTATTATTATTATTATTATTATTTGAAATGACTTAAAAATTGGGTTTTATAAGCAAAATAAACATTGGTTTGATTTTCCGGCCACCATAGTGGTGGCTAGAATTTAAGCCTGCGGACAACACTTTTTTTGTCTTTGTAGGCGATGTGTCACTTTCCTTTTTTTTAAAATATAAGGGTTGTCCACCTCTTCAAAAAATAAAACCAAGCTTAAGGCTAAGGGTCCAAGCTTAAAGGTCTACCCACCAATTTGAGCTCTTTATTATAGTGGTCAAAACATGCTGGTCCACAAGTTTGGGCTCTTTTTTGGTCTTTTTAAAAATAAAATATAAATTTAAGTGAAATAAATTTTTTAACTCAATTGAGTCTATACCCTGAATCATTAGTTTAACGAGTTAAGCAACAACATTCGGGCTATTATTTTTTTTCTTTCAATATTTAATTTTTTAATTTGATATTTTTTAAATTTATTTTTAAATAATTTTTAAATTTCTTATTTGACTTTTTTTTGGATCTATATCTCTCTCTCAATCTTTTCAATAATGTATTTATTTACTGTTAATGATTTTTTTTTCATTTATTTACATAAATAATTATTGATTTATTTAATTAGATACATGCATAATTTTTTATATATATTTAGAAAATATTCTTTTTTAAAAAAAATACAGTTGACAAGATATTCATGTTGAATATTTTTATTAAAAAAAATAAAATAAAACGCAAATCAAATAACTAGTTTTAACGTGAAAAAAAAAAAAGAGTGTATTGAGTATAGCAGAAGATTTGAAGTGTGTCTATTACCTAACAACCCTGGAACGGTAACAAGTGATGGATTTTGCGTGTTTGAGAACCAGTAATTGATTAGGCTCCCTTTACACTAGAGTGAAGAGAAAGGCATGACAGGAAGAAGACGGTTTTTTTCTTAAAAAGAATACACACAACGAATTTAAAAGCCGGACATGATCAACCTTTGCTTTATCTTATCACATGATCAGTTCTTGTTAATGTCTGCAAACGACACAGAAAGATGTCGGGTTGGTAAGGAGCTGCCTGAAGGAAACCATGAGGGTGCATGGGAGCCTAAGACTACAAATTCTATACATGTCTAATTCAAATATATTTCTTGGCTCAGAATTGCTAGGCTTTAATGACAGAGTCATCCATCGAACTCAGCTACGAAACGTCAGGTTCTTGCTGGGATTCTCGAAGGAAAATTAAGCGCCCGATGGTTGTCGTTTTTGTTGAAGTTTTTTCCAATCCAACCACCAATTTAATTCTATAATCTAGAAGAAAAGAATCTTCAGCTATCTTGACTTATATATATCCCGTTGGAGCTCTGGCAACTCCAAAATTCCAACCCCAAGTCTTGAGCTGATAACAACAGAGAAAGCTCTGGCAACTCCAAATTCCAATCCCAAGTCTTTGAATATACAGTGATGATTTTCCTTCCGAAGATGCGGAGAAGACCAATAAATTACCCTGGCCGTTGAAGAGAAGGTATCCATAATTGCCAAGTATATATCAATATTAAATGGTAGCACGAGGGCATGCTCATCTATTAAAATATGGTGCCAACTAACACTAACGCATTCACTATATCTCCTTGGGTGTGTAGATTTTCTCTCTCGATCTCACAGGTGTGTGGTTGATCTCTAACCAAACGGCAAATCCAAAGTTAAATCTATTTCCAGTCAGGCATGTATTTCTTATAAGAATTTGGGATAGAGCTGAGGTTTTACTATCTCACCTGACTTATAAAGTATATATTTTAGAAAATAGGGTTTTTTGGAATAAAAAAAAAGGTCAATTTACAGTATAGTTTTTTTATTTATTTATTTAAGCACTGTATCTGGAAGTTCATTGAACCCCTATTAATCTGGTTGAGCCAGGTGTTCCTATAAAAAAAATAAAACTCTCTTAGTGATTATTCACCAGACTCGAAATTGGATCGAACTCAAAATCTTGTTTCAAAAAAAAATTACCGAACCACTTGAAGTACTCAAGATTGATTTTCGACTCTGAACTCAAAATCTTGTTTTAAAAAACAATTACCGAACCTCTTGAAGTACCCAAGATTGATTTCTAGTAGGATATTGATGAAGGAACTTTAGTAAGGCGTAAAAGAGATATAAAAGCAAAGGAAAGTGAGTATATAAAAGTGATATTAAAGATAACGAGGGACACTATAAAATAAGAGAGTGATACCTCCAAACTTGCAAACGGTCGAGACTCACTCAGACATTATCATTGCAGAAGGGAGCGCATGTGCTTTTTGCTGTTGTCTCTTTAGCTTTTCTTTCGTTTTTTTCTTAGCTTTCAGAAAGATATGATACAATAAACAACAAATCATCAACAACGATAACCCTGCTCGCAATCACACTCCCCTTTCTTTTTGTCTCCATTATTTTACTTAATGTGCAAACCAAGACTATATGATAAATAATGGACATGAAAAGATAAGGTCAAATTACATGAGAAAAAGGCTACCCAGTACATTAATGGACTTTCCCTTTTCCCTCCCCCCACAAAAATCAAAGTTAAGGTCCTCGAGAATAAAAATAATAAAAATATTTTATTATTAAAATTTATATAATTATTAATTTTAAGATTTACAAGAAATTAGTAGAGATACATATAAGATAACTCAAAGACCCATATTAATAAGATTTATATGCTACTTAATTTCAAAGCTTGTAAAATTAATAGAGGTATGCTCAACCAAATATATATATTAATAATATAAAAATAATAAAAATAAGAGAGGAAATGGACCGTGCTAATCTATCATCTAGAAAACATTGACTTTTGTGAGCCTTAAACCGTAACCAGTTAACACATACATACCCTCATGAATCACCCACTTGTTAATTAAAACTTGGCTGGAAAGAAAATGACATCTTGACTATCAAGGCTCGGTGATGATATTAGCCCCCATACCCAACTCCCTTCAGCCAAACAAACCACAATCACACCCTTTCCTCTCCTCTCTTCCATTCAATTTCTCCCTAACAACAACAGCAACAAAAAAAAAACAAAAACAAAAATCATGCTAGACCCTGGCACAAAATCTCCCGATGACCAAGTCCATTCAGGTGACAGGTATAATAGCAATGGTATCCTAAGTTATGGTGTTTTTTCAAGAAAAACAGCAGATAACTATGGCAACTACCAGGGTTGGAATAGCATGGGGATATTTGGAGCTCAAAGAAAGGATGTACAGGCTGAGGAGTCTGGGGTTTGCTCACCTCCCTTATGGAGGACTAGTCCACCGAGAAGCCCCCAACATCGCCAAAATCATTACCGGAGTCTTTCTCCATCATCAAGAACTCAAGCTATTGCTAGAGGCCAAAAGGAGCTCATGGAGATGGTGAGTAGAATGCCTGAGGGATGTTATGAGCTATCTTTAAGAGATATTGTGGAGCAGCCAATGGTGGTTACTGATGTTAAAGAAGAAAGTTTTAGCGAAGATAGGAGCATAATCAATCAAGAAGATATGCATATATTAAGAAGGGAACACGAGAAGAAGAAGAAGATAGAAAAAAAAGTGCAAATGAATAGAAGTGGAAGCTCAATTAATCAAGGGTTTCTTCTGAAGATGGTATTTCCAATTTCTTTTGGTTCAAGAAAGAAGAAAAAAAATAGTAGTAGTAATCCTCCGATCATCAATAACAGTTTAAAAGACGGAAGGGTTTCTCCGAGGCCTTTGCTATATGATAATGGATCTGAAAAAAGCGCCGATGAAGATTGGTGGAACAATAAATTCCCAGAATCTAGGGACAGCGAGAGTGTTACTGCATTGAGTAGCAGTAATAGTGGAAGTTCAAAAAGCAGCGGCAGCAGCAGCGGCAGCAGTAGAAGTAGCAGCAGAAACAGCAGCAGGTATATTGCCATGGATGAAATTTTTGTTTAATTGCTTATTTCGTTAAAAACCTTATTGCAAAGTGATAAAGGTACACAATTTTCCTGATTTTACCCAAGGGAAGGGAGTCTAATCTAAAGATGGTGTTTTTTAGCAGTAAAAAGGCCAGACTCAACTAAATTTGATCTACTATTTCCTTTGTCAAATAAAATGAAGATCATATTTCCAATTCTAACACACTTAAATCCTAGATCAAACGCTAGGGGTATTTTTCTGGAGAACTAGGAGGATGCTAGGAGAACTTGAATGTGACTACTCTGACACGAAACAGGGGAATCATGGCAGGAACAGAACCATATATAGTGCTGTCCCTTAATAAACAAAGTAATTAATCAATGGTTTTGGAATCAGTTCGTGCAATATAAAGTAAAATTTTGTATAGAATTCTTCTTGTGTCATCTAACAAAAAAGCAACAGCCCACCGGTCAAAAGTCTTCGCTGAGGAAACACAATGATGACAAATAGAAAAATGAACCACACAAGATTTCCATGTAACTTTCTGTTCTGTCCAAACCCTTCAACTCAGCAAAAGCTAGGAATTTAAGATTGGGAGTTTCTTTTTGCAGCTGTAGATAAAGAGAAATCAATTAATTTTGAGTCTATGATGTCCAAATGTTTTGCTTTTTTAACTTGGTGTTCTTGATTGCAATGCAGGCACGGAAGAGGTGGTTGCTGGTCTTTCTTTTTTGCCAAGAAAGGCAAAGCAGCAAAATGAATATATGATCCGTCTTGTGTAAATTAGACTGGGTGTTGCACGTAAATGTTTTTGCTATCCCTCTGCAAATAATGTTGAAATATCTGGCAGAATATAAAAGATTCTAATGGCAGCTAAGATTTCCAGCAATGCATATCCTTGCTTGCTGATGCTTCAAGTATCTGCTACGAATTATATTTATTTTTTAATTTCAGTTTCTATACCGACTTGCATACCATGTTTGAGTGTGGGTAATGAAATCTATGTATTTTTCAATATTGTGTGTTTTTTTTTTCTTCTATAGTTTAGGTGAATAAGAGTTTGAAAATATATATATAATACTTTTATTTCGTCCCTTTCATGGTAGATTTTGAAACCAAAATTAATTATCTTAATTAACTGTTATAAAAGAAATAAAAAAACAAACTTTTTTTTCTTTAAAAACCTTAATTTAACATAATTTTTTTATGTGATGAGATGAGATGATAAAAAATAATTTTTTATGAGTCTAAAAATTATTTTATAATAAACTCAAATTTGACATAAACTAATTGAGAAGGAGAATTCATTCTTCCCCTCCCCCTCCTTACAAAGCATTGTTATATATATATATATATATATATATATATATATATATATATATATATATATATATAACTTTTTAATTTAATTTTTAGCTAGTATTTTTTATCAATATAATTTCTGATCCATTTATTTAATTAAATGTATGAAACCAGTTTGAATTTTTTTTTTATGTCAAAAAAACACAATTGAAAATGCTAGCACGTTCATTTTTCTTTGTCCAACCACAATGAAATGCGACCAGCTTACTAGTTATGTCCTATAAATTGTGTTTATTTAAGACGTGGCTATTGGCTCAGACCAATAAAAATGACTTTTATTTTTTTATTTTATTGTCAAGGTTGCCTTAGCTAAGAGTTTGCCTCATCATAATTGTTAGTCACATTTCAGCATAATTTGAGTTTCTCACTTTTCTAACATTATTAAAATAAAGCATTTGTAGAAAAAAAGTCATAATTAGCTGCATGACGTTGGTGATAGTGTTTTGAATTGAACATTCTAGAAAGTTGTACACTTGTGCCATTCCAAAAATCAGGAAACCATTTTTTTTTATTCCCATTCTTTAATCTTTAATTTTTTTGTTTTTAAGAAACAGGGTTTGGGATTCAATATATTTAATGAGAAAATAATTTTGTTGCTGCTAGAAGGGCAAATAAAAAAAAAAAATCTAAGTCAACCCGAGTTACTTTGACAAATCTACAATTTAGAATAAGGTTGTTAAAATCGCGATTTTAACACGGCACGGAAAGCCTCCCACAAACTCGGATCGTAAAATTGTAAGGAATTTTAAAATACATTAAAAAAAATTATATTTCAAATAAAAATTCATATATAGTTCAAGTACCTTAAAAAACATGCTTCAAATAAAAATTCATACATATTTCAAGCCTTCAAATAAAAATTCATACATAGTTCAAACATCTTAAAATACATGGTTCAAATAAAAATCATACATAATTTAAAATAACTTTTCATTAACTAATAATTAACAAACTTAAAATAAACAATCTGCTGGTGTGTCATGTAAACTAAAATCAGCAGTCGGTGAGACCCATTCACAGAGTCACAGACCATCACAAAATCACAATTCAAGCAGTCGGTGAGACCCATTCACATACTTGTTTTCGGTGAGAAACCCATTTCACATACCCATCAAAAAATCAAAATTTTCGGTGACACAGGGGACATGGACATCAGGACATGTCTGCAATTTGACAAATAAATTACTCTAGATTCTAAATTTGCAGAAGGTGAAACGAGATAAATGGAATAACTTACGATGGCTGGTGGAGACTGGTCACTGGAGAGCCGCCGTTGTTGTTGTCTGAAATCTGGATCTCACGGTGGCCGGGGAAAAAGATGGTTGTTCCGGTTCTGTGATGCTATTTGCTGGAACTTGGACGGCTGAGAGAAGGAGAGCAAGGATTTAGTGACTTGGGGATTTCAATTTGTTACGGTTCTGTATTGTGTGAAACTGTGAATTGTGAAAGATTGAAAAAAGATAAAGAAAGATGAAGATTTTGGTTTTGTTGCCGTGTTGTGAACTTGCGTGTGACTGTGTGCACTGTAATAGTTAATAGGCTGGCCGACCATTGCTTGACACATGGTGATGAAGAGAACAGTGGCACCCCCTTTTTGTTTTGTGACAGACGCGTAAAATCGGGTGTAAAATCGCGATTTTGCGCGATTTCACCCGATTTTGACCCGATTTTACTTATTTCCGAGTTTATTGAACGATTTAGCACGTTTAGCCTATATCAACTCGTAAAATCGTATGATTTTACGAGTTGACTCGCGATTTTAACAACCATGATTTAGATCATTAGGATAATTTTATATAAAGTAAATTAAAAAAGTTATGAAGTACAATTTCCAACAAACCCATTAATGAAAAATGAAATTGAAAAAAAAATCATTCTATAAAAAAACACAATAAAACAACCCAAGTTAACTTCTAAAACTCATGATCCGGGTAATGAGATCGGGATAACCTAATATAAAGTAAACAAAGTAAATTATGAAACTTAATTTTAAATAAACTTGATGTTGAAGAATAAAATTAAAAAGAAAATAACAACTAAAAAAAATAAAATTAACTGAGTTAACCTGCTAAACCTGCAACTTGGATCATGATTTTGGAATACCATGTAAAAAACAAACTGTAATAAATCATAAAACTCAATCTCTAATAAATTAAAAATTCAAGGATAAAAAAACATAGATTCAAGAAAAAAAAATTGAAAAAAAAAATAAGAATAGTATTTTGTGAAATGATGTTTAGTGGAAGCATCTTTTAGTTTTTATTAATTATAATAATAATAATAAAAAAATAAAAGTATTAATTTATAAAATGGAATGAAAATTTAGGAATGTGTACATCGAACATTAGGATAAGTAGGTAGATATTTTTCTACAAAAAAAACATAACAAATTTTTTTGTCATGTAGCAGTTGTATCTATTAGATGTCGGCTATGATTTGTTAGCAATGGCTCTTCGTTTAGGTACGAAGATTTTCGTTTTGGATTAATTTTTATTTTAAAAAATAACTAAATTTATTTTTTAAAATTTAAAATGAACCAACTTAGTTTTAATTTAAGTTGGTTTGACAAACTGAAAAAAGAATTTATTATTTATCACAATGGATTGAATCAAAAAATAAAGAACTTATACAGTGTATTTTGGAGTATAGTTATATTTGATTTTCAAAATATTTTTTACTCGAAAATATATAAAAATAATATATTTTTTTATTTTTTTAAAATTATATTTGATATCAGCATGTTAAAATATCTGAAAATATTAAAAAAATATTAATTTAAAATAAAAAATAAAAAAAATTTAAATTTTTTTCAAAAATATTTTTAAACAAAAAACAAACAGGAATTTAAAATAAATGCCTTACAGCTATCACAATCACATCTACATCCCTTAACAAAATGCTATTTAAAATCCTAAACCATATCTAATCCTGAAAAAAGAAACAAAGAACATGCTTAAAAAAAAAAAAAACAAAGAATTTATGACATTTACATAATGCCAAACTTTGTCAGCTAGATCTACAATCATTTACGCTAACTATATAACTCATGGTTGATGAGATGCTCATAATTTACCAACCCTCACGACTCTGCAATTGTTTACCGTTTTCTACTTGTACATTAACGACCCAGATCTTGACATGGCAATAAAACAAAATATATTAGAGAGAGAGAGAGAGCGTGATGGAAGAGATGAGAAACGATAGAAAGCTTGTGGCTACTACTTTTCCGTTTGATTTGTGGCTAGGACTTTATATTCAAGCACGTGTAAAGAGGGGGTAATACTTGTGGAGATTGGCTAGCTATATTGCAAGCTGATTTGGAGCGTGGCAAGATCCTTTTAGAAACTGTACCGTAAGGGCTTTTGCCTCTTTTGTGGGCTGAGTAGTGATTACATAAGATACTCAATTTCTTAGAGTATCTGCTGTGTGGCTTGGGCCTTTAGGCTTGAAAGAGATACTTGGACTCAATAAATTGAATTTCTTTAACTCCCCCTCTCAATTCCAGACTCTAACTTCTAACATCCCACGCAATCACTGAGCTAATTTTAATTTCATTAGTGTAGTCCAATCACTGAGCTAATTTCTTCTAACTAGGATGCAAGCCAATTAAATGGTTTATACAGGAGTTGGCATATGAAAATATGCCTAGGCATTGTCCACAATTTATCATGGGGACAGGCCCAAACAATGTAACGGATAACTTGGTTGTCCATTGTTTGTTGTTAGACTCATTGAAACCCGGCCTGGCTTGGTAGGTTGATCCTGGACCAGGCTGATTTGGGACTAGAACCGAACTGGGTTTAAAAAAATAAAAAAAGACAAAACCTAGGATGACCCGGTTGACTCGACGGGTTGATCCGGCAAGACACGGGCAAAAACTCGGTTGTAACCCGTTTACTTTTTTCTTCTTTCTAAAATGATGTCATTTTGGTTTTTTTAAAAGAAATTGACTCGGAAACTGTGACTCGGTCAAAACTCGAAACCTGAACCTTGGACCGGGCCGGGTTTAATACTCAAACAATATGGTGGACAACTTGGCCATCCGCTATTTGTTATCGGGTCACACCAAGATAAGATGTCGGGGTATGACTTAGTTCTATACCTTCCATCATCATTTTAATAGCCTCTTGAAGGAAATATTCCTTGAGAAATCGGATTCTATCTAAGGATGGAAAGGAAAATGGATGATCATTAAGTATACTAGATCCATTTTACTATCTTGTAACATGAGAAGTGGGGGAACTTTGTGTTGTGGAAAGTTCTAAGAGGAGAGTACAATGTGGCGCTCTCATTCACTAGTAGAGGGATACTTTTTGGAGTGAAATGAATGACTTTTTGGAGTGAAATGAATGAGGTATGAAGATATTTTTGTTTTCATTTGCTTTTTCATCACCAAATGATTATTGATGTTTTGTTTTGTCTTTGTAATTATAGGTGTCTCCAATTCTATCAAACAAGATAGGGGAATTCATCACTTAGTATAAGAAGAGGATAAAATAGGAAAGGAAATAGAAGAAAAGTAGACTAAAGAGAAGACAAAAAAATCTTCTAAATAGAAGATGGGAAGAAGAGATTTAGGATTTGTAGTTGTGAGGCTAACTACTCCTCATGTCAATAGTTCATTCTACATTCATGAAGTTTACACATTAATTTCTAAAAAAACACCTAGATTTACCATTTTGAGGTTTTCAAGTTTCAAATTTTATGATATAGGGTGCTTTCTTCGTTGTTATCGATACAATTGTTAGATTGAAATTTTACTAGATTGTTCTAAAAGCTTAATTATATAGGGTAGCTGGCTTGCCAATTATTTTTCATTTATAGCCCAAACTAGGACTAATTGTAGCCATAAATCCACCCTTAAAGCTCACACGACCTTCTACAAATTAAGCCAAAATGCACCATTTCAATCCTTTTGTTATTTGCTTTAAAATCAAGCTATAAAAACACACATTGTCATTTAAGTTTTTACATGAAAAAAGCCAAAAAGAAACCCTTTCAAACCATTTTTTGTGTTGTAGATGTTATATAATCATCCATAAAAACACAACCCATGTATTCTCTATTATTTCTGCAAAAGAGGCAAAAAAACCACACCATTATATCCATTATTCCATTTATAAAATCAGCCAAAAGTCCATCATTTTAAATATGCCAAGAATACAACATTTGTAACTATTTCTATATTGCCACAATTTGCATCCTATTTTATTGCTATAGACTTTGTACAACTGATTAAAAAAAATATATCCTTACACCATTTTGTTATGCTACACATTCTACCAAAACTTAGTCTTTGCACCCTTTTTCTATATTGCGAAAACTTGCCAAAAGATATACCATTGCAACTTATACACCTGTTGTGCATTCCCATAGATGGATGCCTCATCACAGCCCTTTTAACAATTGTAAATTCCATACAATCAAATCACAAAAAACACAACCATTCATCTTATTTTTGTTTTTGCAAAACTAAGAAAACAAATCCATTTTTCCTTCAAAACCAGTTGCACTATCACCATAAAAGACATTATTTTCCAACAACAAACATATAGTACAAAGATAGTTAATAAAATGGATAATTAAGAATTTTTTGGAAGCATTAAGGGCCAAGATTGAGTGTTG
The DNA here is from genome assembly GCA_033617975.1 of Populus alba x Populus glandulosa. Lineage (NCBI taxonomy): Eukaryota > Viridiplantae > Streptophyta > Magnoliopsida > Malpighiales > Salicaceae > Populus > Populus alba x Populus glandulosa. The sequence continues at coordinate 18,274,433 of CM066147.1, read as the reverse complement.
AATGAGAGGTTATGATCCTTCTTTAATGCTTATAAAAGGACAACAACATTAGTGGGACAAGTGGGAAAAACAATAAGAGAAAAGAAGGTTAAAATATAAAGAGAGAAGATATATACCAAGAGAGGTTTGATTTAAAAGACAACCTTATTTAGGTTTTGAGTTTTAACTAGCTAAACACCTCAGTTTCAAATGTTATTTATCTTGCTGGAAAGATAAAACATAAGTCTAAAACTTTTATACAAAATCCAAAACAAAATTATGCCATTTTAAAGTTCAAAACATAGTAGAAATAAAGAAGTTTGAATTTGTCCAGAAGCTCACTACAACTTAGACCTTGTTTTGGTTATTAGCCTAAATCTAGATTTATAGTAGTCATAATAAATCAATATTAGGTTAGTTAGAAACTTGAGAATGGGACCTAAAACATAGTAGAAATAATAATAATAAAAAAGTCTGAATCTGTCTAGAAGTTCATTACAACCTATATCTTATTTCGATTATTAGCTTAAATATAGAGTTAGAATAGTTAGAATAAATCAATATTAAGTGAGTTGGAAACTTGAGAAAGATTTAAAACTTTTATGAAGGGCTCAACTTTAAAATGCTCTAAATCTAGAAACAACAAAATCCTTTTTATAACAGCAACAATAACTTCATTAAGATGTAAACTCATGTCCTATTTGAAATAAATGTCTTGATTCATGTCTAAGCTATCATTTCCATACTTTTGAGTTGATTTTGCTTCAAGTTATGCCTAGATTTTGATATGCATCATAGAACAAACTATTTTAAATAATGTGACTTTTTGTGAAACTTAATGTATTTATCTTTTATGGTTTTGGTTTTCTCTTTTAACATGATTTGTTTAAACTTTTTAAATAATTAGCTAGATATGTCATTTAGTTTATGGTACCAACATAGACCTAACAAATGCGTCAATATATTTTCATCAAGTTTTGGTTGAATTGGCAACATTTTGGTTTAAGCATTGTCTTTAATGGCTAGGTCAACGAGCATCCTAGTATTAGGAACCAACCTAGGGCTAGCATGATCTCTCTCTCTCTCTCTCTCTCTCTCTATATATATATATATATATATATATATATATATCATCAAGTTGTGAAACTTTTAATTTAAGGCCTACGCTGACTCAATAAACATGTATCAATGATAAATCACTTGTAAACAAGATAATTGTGCATTATAGCTTGATTTTTTGTCATTGATTACCATTTTCTTTACCTATGATGATTATATGCATGGATCATATAAATGATACCTAAGATGAATATTTAATACATGGATCACTACTAGAATTCTTAAATTCACCGATGAAATTTTCTGTCGATATTTATACTTTTATTTTGTTGGCAATAAATTTACCGACAGGCTCTAGACGAAAATGCTTCATCGGTAAAACTCTTGTTGATAATTTTTGGTATGTCGGTGAGTGCATCAGTACTAAAATTACTGACAACAAAAACACGCAAAAACAATTACCCACTTTATTCCATCGGTATTTCTCTCGAGCATTTTTCCATATAACCGACAAAAAAATCATATGCAATTTCATCGGTGATCAAACAATGATACAATGACATTTGCAATAATTTGTTTTCAACTCTCTGGATATACCAACTGACTTAATTTGTCAGTAATACTGTCAGTGTCAATAATTATTTAAAAATATATTTAACAAAATAGAAAATAATTAAATTAAATTAAATTAATATAAATAAACACTTAATAGTACTATTAAATAATACCTAGGAACAGAGTTGCTTGGAAAAGGAAGAAGAATATCAACTCAAATAAATTTGCAACAAATAAATAACCCAAAAAAATAAACAAAAATAAAAAATAAATAAATCAACTAAAATGAATTTCCATCTAACCTAGAAAACCTATTCTAGAACTCATAATCCAACAACAAATAAATTAAGAAATAAAATAAATCAAACTAAAATCCTACAAAATTGTTCTTATATGAAAAAAAATTCTACAACAATATTCATATAATTATTAAGAACATAAAATTTAAAAATAAAATAAAAAACAAATATAATGAAAAAAACACAAAAAAACAAAAAGAAGGATCTTACCTTAATTTAATTTAGTGAAGCTAAGAAGAGAAAAGAAAAAAAAAATTCATAAAACATGTTAATTAAAAAAAATGAGAAGAGAAAAGAACAGGAGAGGGGAAGACATTACTATGCGTGGAGGAGAAGAGAAGGAGTTGTGGAGAAAGAGAAAGAAAAAAAGGGATGTTGGTGTTTTTTATAGAAGAATAAGAGGAGGAGGAGCTGCGTCTGTTATGAAATGAGAGATTTTAGTCTTTTAATTATGGCATTTTATTGTGTTTTTATCGATGAATAATTAAATATTAATTGTTTTAACTATTTCGTCATTGATTAGGTCTGTAATATTTAATTTAATAAAAAATTCTCAGAAACCCCCTAAATATCAGCGATAACTTTTCAATTCGTCGGTGATTCTGTTTGTAATATTTCATTTAATTTTTTAATTTAATAAAACAAATAGAAACCCTTCAAGTATCACCGATGATTTTTAATCCGTCAATAATGTCATCTGTAACATTTAATTTAAATTTTTTATTTAGTCGAAAAATTTTAGAAACCCTCAAATATCACTGATGACCATAGTTGTTAAAAATGTGTTTTAACTCCTAAAATCGTCCGATTTTACGAGTTAAAACACAAAAAACGTGTAAAATCGGGGTTAAAACTTGAAAACCAGCAAAATCGAGTTGACTGGGTCAAACTCGCATAAAAACGGGTTGACTCATAAAAAATGTAAAACACGTACCGTTTTAACGAGTTAACTAAAACTTTCACTTTCACCACCGTTTCACGCCTTCATGGTTTCACCAAATGAAAAATGCAGAGTAACCAGAGTTGCAGACAATTAGAAATGCAAAATTGCAAATGCTCCGTTGACTCAGCACCACTGCACCGCAGCACCAGTGACCACTCTCTTTCCAAATTCCAAGTCCCCATCTCCCACTCTCCCAGTCCTAGTCTCCCCGACTCCTTTTCCCTTTCCTCTTTTCCCTTTCCCAGCAATTTAAAAAATCACACTCCCCCGATCCGGAGTGTTCTTAGCGAGACGAAGGTAAGAATTGAATCTCAATCCCAAGCTTTGTTTTTTCTGTCTAATGGTGGTGATTAGAGACAAAAATTATCTAGGAATTCTATGAATCTGTGTGTTTTCTTCTGGGTATTCTATTATTACTTTGTTTGTTGTTGGAGTGCTGGGTATTTTTTCAGAGGGGGAGTTGTGCTGCACTATCTAGGATTATCTAGGATTCTGAATCTGTGTTTGATCTTGCTTGCTTTGGTGTTGCAGATTCTGCAATTTTGTATAGACAACGAAGCATTCCAGCCAGGATTGCACTCTTGGACTGCCATACTTTATTTTCAGTTCTGGGACACAAGAAAAGCCTGCTGCATTCTTGTATGAACGTGGAAACTCCTTGTAAGTTCACTGCCAATGCACTTCCATGTTGATGAAATGCATGCATCTGTTGATAAGCATGAAAATTTTCAATTGTGAATGAAAGAAAAGAGTATGTGTGTGTGGCAGTACATGTCAAATTTCTTATACGAGAAGGCTCTGTTTAATTTCTTGCTTGCTGTTTTTGTGTGTTGTAATTTCTTGTAAGTTGTAACTAAGATTGTTGGTTCTCAATGTGTTAAGGTTTTTTATATTTGCATTTAATTCTCAATGTGTATTACTGGATAGTCTTTGATTGGAATGCCTTTTGCAGTGCTTTTGTTGCGTTTTTGTGAATTGTAAATCATTAGATTACATGTTGTCACCTGCCATACTTCTGTAGTTTAAATACTGGGAAACAAACATTTCAATTCCTTTGGCAATTGGCATTGTATTTGGTGGCAGCAGGGCAATTGATGCTAAGAGCCTTGCCTGGCATCTTTGCCTGGCTTCTTTGTCTTTGCTGAGACTTGGCTTGTACAATTTTTACCTTGTTAAATACAGGTTGAATCTGGAATTGGTAAGTTCATGTTCTTGTCTTTTATGGCTGGAACAAAGTCAATGAAGGCAGTGTGTTTAATCTCTTGATATTCAAATTTCAAAAACTTAGCTGAACAGGAATGAATATTGGAAAGTGTATGCTAAATTTAACCTTAGAGAGAAACAAATTTAACAAAGTGTATTTTAAGATATTTGGATATTTGTATTGTTTATTTTACTTGTATTTGAATTATGTATTTTAAGATGTTTGGATGTTTATTTTGCGATTTTAGTTAAAATATTTTACTTGCGATTTTATGATTTTTAGTTAAAATATTTTACTTTCGATTTTATGATTTTACTATTCGAGTTTACGAGTCGAGTTTATACTGTACGTTCTGTGTCATGTCAAAAAAGCGTTTTTGACAACCTTGCTGATGACTTTTCAATATATTGGTGATTCCATTTATAAAGACAAATAATTAATAGTACAATTAAGAAGTGAATAGTTCTAGATCTATCTGGATAATACCAACGAAATTAATTCATCAATGATCTTGTATGTAATTAACAATACAAACAATGCAATTGAGAAGTGAATAGTTCCAGAGCTCTCTGAAATATATCGAAGGAATTAATTCGTCGGTGATACCTTCTATAATTAACATAATGATTGCCAGGAAAAAGATAATAGTTTACCGACAGGTTTACAGATAGATTTTACCGACGATATTAATCTGTCAATAATATTGTATGTGTAAGTGATATGTCATCATACTTTTTAGTTTTTTTTAATGTAATTCTCTCGGTATATACCGAAAAAATATTTATGTCGATATTTACCAATAAATATAGCAAAACAATATTCTATTGATAAAATTCACTCCAATCTACCTTGAACCCAATAATGAATTCATCAAGTAAAGGTTGTGTTGTTTAATCTTAATCAATGTGTAAATTCATCAATTAATCGGTTATGTTTAATTAGAACAACATTAAAAATATGAATTAAGGAGACACGTTTTATTTTTTATTTTTCCTGAATCATTAAGGAGATCTTGTTTCATCGTAATTAATATGTTGTTTTATATAATAATTACTCATGTTTAATTATATTGTCATTGTTAAAATAAAAATAAAATATAGGAGATGTCTTTTCTTTTTCTTGAACCATTGTGCTTCTTTAAAAGATTGTGTTGTTTCATCTTAATCATTTTTTTTATTTCACAAGTATTATTAATTAGATTGAATAATTCATTAACATTTGTAAAAAATATGTAAATCAATTAGTAGAAATAGAAATATCCTCAATCAAAGACTTCATGATTTTGAAAATGGAAAAAATTGAAAAGGAATAAAATTAAAATCAAGAAAAAAAATTACTCAATTAATTTTCCTAACTATTAAAAGTAATATACATATCTTGCGTACACAGCACAGAACACACATCTAGTTTACATACAAAAAGAAAAAAGAAAACAAACCCAATTACATCTTATAAATCAACTTCGCGATCAACACCATTTTATCACATAAATGGTGCAACTGGTATGTTTATTTAGGATGACAATTTATTATATAAAAAGGAAAGAAAGAAAGAAACCATAACATGAGTAAAAGCACACAGAGACCAGCTGCACGACGGTCACCTCCTCACCGGAGCTAGGAGTAAATAACTATTTGTTCGTTCATAGCCTAAGTTGTTCAAGGTATGATTGAACTTCAATCTCGTGATGGCCATTAGCCTCCAAGGATTCCTTGTACGTCATCCCTCGGTAGCCCAGTGGGTGAAAATGATCCACAAACTTTGTCGCCGGAATCACAAGGGTGTCAAGAGATGGTCCATGAAGTGTGGCAAGAGAGATTCTTCTGACCTTGTTGTTGTCCACCACTACCTGATGAATATGACTCTTATACTTGCCATTGGTTAGAATCTGCAGTAAGAACACAGCATTAATTTACGGCCAACCATGAGAAAATTAGATTAGGGTTAGAGTGATTTTGAATGCTTGAATTTATTTGATTTTCATAATTAAGTGAGTGTCTGGTTTTTAATTTTGTTCAAATAGGGTTAGAGTGATTTTCATAATTGAGTCTTTTTATCTTGTATAATAAAGTGTCTAAGTGGATGTCTATTAATTAAAATATTTATGTGTTCATTAAAATATCAAGATAACATTTAATAAATAAGCATAAGAAATTATGAGAAACATTTTTTGCTTTCAAACTTTAATTTTTTTCCTCTATAAAAATAAAATATAAAATAACTCATTTTCTTTTATTTGACTTTGACCAATTCAATAATATTGACCTCTTTTTTTATTTATTATAATTGTCTTATTCTAAAAACTGTTTTGGACCTTTTGGTACAAACGTACATTAATAAGTTTAAAATAATTGACATCCATAGGATACAAATACATCTAAAATCATTTCACATTTCGCGCTTTTTAAACCAGATACTTATTTAATAAAAATTAAAAATCAGACATCCAATTATGAACATCAAATTGATCGTTTTGTCCAAATAATTGAACATGTATAAGTTTGGGGAATATATTTTTTCTAATCAATTGTTTATTTTTTCTTATCAGGATTTGTAAATTTCTAAACTTTCTAAGAAAATTCTCAGATCCCAGTCATTAGCATCCCCTTAAAAATTCTAATTATATAAGTTTACGCGGCTATTAAAAGTATTTGTGCAATAAAAACATAAAATAATGAAAACAATCTTAGTATGTAATATATATTGATGAGTTTATAATACAAGTTTGAATTATATATGATTTTTTTATCCTGCTGCAGATTTGTTTAAAACAAACAAAGTACTAGCTAGATATATGTGTTATTTTGAGAATAATATAAATTATATCCATCATCTAACAGTTTAAGCTATTAAGTTGAGATAGTATCAGAGCTTTAATAACCAAGCGGTTACGAGTTCGAATCTTATCATTTTCATTTATGTGATAAAAATTAAATATAAGGTAATGTGAGTCTATGCAAGTTTCAAACTCAAAGAGCTTTCACTTGAGGGTATGTGTTAAAAAATAATATAAATCATATCCTGAAATGGTAAAACCTCACCTAATAGTTTAAGCTATTAGATTGAGATGATTTTTAACATTTTCAAACGGAACACAAATTCGTTGATAATTGATATTTAGGGGATAAAGGGGAGTTCTGTTACCTCCAGATATGATTTATATCAAATTTGATAATTTGATATATCGCGACTAGCTATTAAAAGGGGAAAAAGATTGTGTCGCAGAGGACTTCAGTTACCTCCAGATGATCTCCGATTTGAATTAGGAAGGCATTACGAGGTATATATACATTGATCCACTTCCCTTTGTGCGACAGCACTTGGAGACCGCCATTCACATCTTGTATGAGAGAAACAAAGAAGCCAGGGTCGGTATGCGAAGGCACTCCGATAGAACCTTTTGACTGGAAATTGGGTGGATAGACATTCATGGCAGATACATCAAATCCTGACTTCAGATTGAAGAACTTCTCGATGTAAAACTCTTCAAGTCCCAAGATCTTGGATATCGCCCTCGCCAAACCAGTTTTAACATCTTGAAATCTCTTGAAGTACTCTTCTAGGGCCTCACTGTAATTTATTAACAGAAAATTAAGGGCCTAGCGTTAGGGCACATGTAGATAGAGTCCTGAGAGCAAGACGCAAAGTTACATGTTTTGTGCTTAATTTTCATTTCTTAAAGAAAAAGCCACGGGTCTGTCTGTACCTGAGGCTAGCTGGTTCGGCGGGGCAATGGAACTGTGGATGCGCTACCACCTTGAGATATTCCCTATTTTCCCCGGCGTGGGAATTTAAACCCCACATGATCCTATCTGCTCGGCTACTTTTCACGTACTCCTTCCTCTCCTCCTCCTTCGTCACTTCGAAGAAATCAGCAATTCCCTCCAGTGCACCTTCAATCACACTATCGGGGACGCCATGATTTACCAGCTGCAAAGATCACTAAAGCTTAATCGATAACCATGCATGACACGTTTTTATATATAGATATTATAGCTATTCGTCAAAAAGATGACAGGGTCACCATGATGCATGTACAGTCACTGCACATCGTATAGTTAATTAGTTATTCGTTTTACGTAGAAAAAGTTTCTAGGTCGTGGATTAATTGTTTTCACACACGTGCATATATAATATTGAAGCTCTTTTTCACTCCTTAATTTTGTCAGTTATTACAAATTGATCGAGAAAATAGAGTCTTGAGGGTACATACATAGAAGAATCCGTATTCGTCACATGCGTTGCTTAGATTGTCGAGGGCCTTGGATTGTTGGGTGGGATCATCGGAGAAAAGCATGAGGAAGTCGACGGTTGGGATTTCTTCATCGACTGCCAAAACGGAGTCCATGGGAATATTGATGTTGGAGAAGGGGACAGAGGTTATGTTGGTGTGTTCAGAGGTCTCTTGGGTATGCACCGGAGATGTTTGAGACATATGATTCTGAATATGTGTGTTTGTGGAGAGAGTGGGATGCCAACTAGGGATTAAATAAAGCAAGGAAGGCCTAGTCTGTTTTATGTGCATGGATAACAACTTCCACATTTATAGACGGCCTTGTAAAGCCACTTGAATTAATATATAATAAACAAAAACAGAACATAGCTACCTAGTTAAATTAATAAACTACAATATCCTTCGAAAAATTATCTGTATAACAAGAACAACCGAGGTTTTTCCCAGCTCCTCAGTGAAGGAGCTGCCCCTTGTCTTTTCCTTTTCTTTTCCTTATTTTATAATTTTTTTTCTTTTGATTTAATCCTTTTTATAGCCTAACTAGATAAGACTTAGTTTTGAAATTATAATAGAAACATTAAATTAAGACTTAAAGAACTAGAATATAAAACACAAAGAGGATACATGCTCAATCATAACTTCATGATAATTTGTATTTTGATTCAAAAATTAATTTTGTTTATTTTTTGCTTTTAAAGTTTGTAAGAGAAGAGGTGATCGCTAAAAAAGGATAAAGCAAGAGAAAGTTGTTATTTGTCACAATTTCAACAATCAAATAATAAAATTTGATGATAAAGAGTTTCATTCAATTAAAAAAAAAAAACTTGATTGTGATGGTTTTTGACTTTTATCTTGTAAAAAAAAGTAAAGAATACCATTAAATTTAGTTTTTTTAGATTTAGTTTATTTTTATGTTTTTGAACGATTTTGGGGTGTTTTAGAGTTAGTAAGTGATTTATAAAAATTTTTATGGTGTTTTTAATGATTTTTGAAGTAAAAATGATTTTAAAATTGGATTTATACAATAAACACGTTTGTAATAATGATTTTTCAACTAATAATTGTTGCTCCATGTATATAACATACATGGAGATAGTTTATTATTCCATTTGACCAGACTAACTTTGGCTGGTTCCTTGATCAATGTGACTCGATTTGGTCGAATTTTATCCAGGGAATAGGCGGTTCCTTTTAATCTAATTTAAGACTATAAAAGTTCAGCTGACATTATAATTAAATAGTTTCATGAGCAAATATGGCTAAGCCGTCGTTAGGTGAAGATAATTGATGAGAACTTTCCCTCTTCTTGCTTCTTAGAATTTGCTTCCTTTTGTTTATTACTATTTACAATATAATTTTATAGATGTTTCAGCGACCGTAAAACAAGAGTTAATGTGTTGAGTCTTTTAAAATAGTTGCCAGTGAAAGGATGCTGCACCTGGTCCATGTATGGCAACCTTCATTAAATTGGTCTTTGTCTCTTTGATATTAAAATGGAAGGGAACGAGGATTGTATTATTTATTCTTTATATTATGTCAACATGATGTTCGAGCCATAGATTCTGAATTATTATGTAAATTAGCTCGTGCTATGTTACAGGATTGTATTATTTATTCTTTATAAAAAATAATATTGTCTATCCATCGCATGTTTTAAAGTAAGAAAAAATACTCCTATTTGGGTTATAGTTTGGAATGGGTCAAATAATTAAGTTAGTTTTATTTAATTCAGATAATAATAAAAAAATATAGCAATGATAATAAACGAACTGAAAGTTAAAATAACGATCATGATAAATTAAAAAAAAAACTCTTTTCTCAAAAATAGAAAGATAATATAATTCAATTTTCATCCAATTAAATATAGAATGATAAAATTACAAAAAAAAAAAACATAAATTAGCCTGAGTGAACTTGAGTATGTAAGATAAATGCGTAATCTGGATAATAATGGTCAACCCGGGTTAACCTATCAAAACCTGTAGATTAGATCATGAGATCGAGATAACCCGATAGAAAATAAATCAAAGACAACCACAAAGCCTAATTAAAAATAAAAAACTAATATTGAATGATTAAATAAAAAAAAATGTAAGTGAAAAGAAGAAGATATCAACTCATATTAATCTTTCAAACTCGTGACCGGGATTATTAGACTAGAAGTACCATATATAGAAAAACTATGAAGTCCAATCTTTAACCAATCAAATATTAAAAGATAAAATTGAGAAAAAGAAAATCAATTATACAAAAATATCCAAAATAAAAAATAATAATTAAAAAAATAAAGATCAAAATTGAAATAAAACATAAATTAGAGAACTATAAAAGTGAAATTGAAAACAAAAATTACTATAACAAAAGAATAAAAAAAAGGACCAAATTGGAAAAAACAATATATCATAAATTTGGATTAAAGGATGAAATAGGAAACAAATAAAAATTGTATAAAAGGGTCAAGAAAAAAAATCAAAAGAATAAGAAAAAAAAACATAAAGAATAAGGATCAAATTAGAAAAAAATAAAATATTATAAATTGGGATTGAAGGATTTAATTGAAAAACAAATAAAACTTTTACAATAAGGCTAAGAATAAAAATTAAAAATCAAAAGAATAAAGACTGAAGTTGATATATCAATAACATAAATTATTGATTAACTACGTAGTTCGAAAATTTTTCAATATAAACTAAAAAGGAACTCCTCATAAAGCATTATGCATTTGAATAATGCTTTATATTTGTTTTTTAATTTTATTTTTAAAACTTTTATCCTTTAGTATTTTATATATTGGTGATTGAGCTTTATAATTTATTTTCATTTGCTTTCAATAAGTTTATCTTTTTCTTATGTACTGCATTGTAGGTGTTGCACGTGTGCGGTGTCATGACGATTATCCTTCTAGATCGGGATAGTCGAGAATGGTGTTAGAGGAAAGGATAAGGAATTATTGTCTTTTAATAATAATAATAATAATAATAATAATAAAGAATAAGAGTCATTACTTAGTATTTTGGTCACTAGAAACCTAATTGGTCTCAGAGTTCGGGTAAGGAGATTGATTGCGTAAATAAAATGTATTAACACCCCTAATACATCTTACCTTGAATAAGCTACATTGTTTATTTGTCTGAAATAAACTAAAAAAATATTGTGTTTTCTAATTGTTGTTATGTTTAAGGTTAAAAAGAAGTCCTCTTTACTCCTCTTCAGTAAGGAGGTTTTTATCTTATTAGATAAAAAACATAATTGTTCTAATGCCATTGTAAAACAAAATTATCATTTTATTTAATATCAAGAGTATATATCTTGATTATAAGTGTATAATCTCATTTATTAAAAATACAAATTGTTTTGGTATTTATGAAATGTAAGCCAAATTCCTTTAGGATTTTACAAACTTGTTGTAAAATCCATTCACAAGTATTTCAGATTTTTAAAATAAATGCTCAAATAAGTTTTTTAGAGGATTTTTGGCCATATGAAAAAAAAAAAGTTTTTTTTACTGGGTTGACGTAAAGTTTTTTGTTCGACCATAAACCAACCCAAAAATCTTGATTTGATCTAAGACATCTAAAAACAAAACTAAAGTAAAAAAAAAAAAAAAAAGATTAAACATCCAAAAAACTTAAAAATTCAAAAATTCTTGAATGAAACGGATTAAACACCAAAGCAAATGAAGAACATCAAACATGAAACCGAATGAACCCAGCAACATAGGTTTCAAATTAGACCAAATTTCAAGAAATTAAAAGCACAGAAAGGTTACAAATCATTCAGGAATAAAGAATTAATGGTTTATTCACTTTGATTTTTATTAAATCATCATGATTTGGTCAAAATAGGTTTTAGTTGGAAACCAAAACCTTATGATTAAGGACCATTATAAAGAAGTTATTGATGCAAATGGACACCATGTTTTTGTTATTCATGCATAAGAAAAGATTTTGTGCAAAGAAATGGTCTTTCCAAGAACACGAAGAAAATACCCAAAAAGCTCAAAATTTTTCCAGCAAAAGTAGCCTTTTTCAAGCCTAAACAATGGCATTTTCTACTTCTAAAGCATGCCATGTTTATCTTAACAAGTTATAGCATCATATACAAACATTTTTTAATCTAAAACATTAACAAAAAAATCAAACAACCAAAATGAAACATAAGATATCAAATCTAGAAACTAACTTAAAATAGCCTCTATATTCATGAAACATTGATTCAAAATTGGTTTTGTGAACCTATTTTTGTGCATGAACAAGCTCAACGTGCTAAAGATAAACACCCTTCCTTTAACACGCAAAACTATATATATAAACTTTAAAATAATTGTATTAAATAGAAATCAAAGCACTAAAGAGGTGAATATGACATTTCTTGTTAAGCATTCAAACCTCTTTTTATGCTTCCAAACATAAACATAAAACAAAACAAATAACAAAAACAACAAAAGCAAGCAACAAATGACCTACTTTTAGGTTTGCAATGTATACCTAGAACAAGTTATTCTCTCTTGAAAAATTTTACCTCTCACAAACTTGTAAAGTATTAGAAAATTGTATTCAGGCTTTTGAATTGATACATTTATGTTTCTTATTAATATTTTCTACTCTTTTCTTCTCCTCTTCCTTCCATTTTCTTTTCTTCCTTGTTTCTTTTTTTTTTTTTTATCTTGAGGGTGTACTTATAAAGTTTTGCTAGGGTTTTTGGAGGTTTTGAATCCTTCCTTCTTCTTTTCTTTCCCATTCACAAACATGCTAGAGTTTTTGGAGGACCTGAACACACGAAAAGAAGGTCGGTTTTTGCATGATAGTTCACTATTAGGGTTGAATGAGTTACCTACTTTTGAGGCCGTGTTTGCACAATTTTCATGTCATCATTGTTTGAGACCACTTGAAGTTGGTAGAAGAGATGTACACCTTTCATTTGGATATAACCTTGCTCAATTTAAAAGTGTGTAACTCCATATTTATTAGTTTAAAGTTGTCAACTCGATTAATCCAAATTGTCAAAACAGATATGCAAGTTAACGAATGACATGTCATTCACCTTCTCTTTATTATGTCTAAATGACACGTCGTTTAGTGTTTTTAATTTGCGTTTGACAAATTTTAATTGGGTCCCTTTTCTTTCAATTACTTTTAATTGTACCTATAATTGCCTCCAGACTTTTATTTTCATGCAATTTCACCTTGCTAAACCGAATAGTCAGCCTCAAAGTTGATTGCTATTTTCATTGGTTTTCATTTTGTGCATTTCAACCCTTAATCGACCAACAAACTTTGAATTTTTTTAATTTGGCTTCTGATTTGGTCAATTTCAACCCTTACATTCACATGTCTTTTTCAGTTTGGTCCTTGGTTTTGAATTTCTTCAATCAAGTCCTTACTCATCAAACTTTAATATTATTCAATTTAGCCTCTAATTTGACCAAATTAACTCTTAAAATTGTGATTTGACCTCTAGAATTTAATTTATTCCAATTAAAGCCTAAATTGACTTTAAAAATCATTTGCTCTTACAATTAAGCCCTCAATAAATTCAATTAAACCTTGAAAATTTTCAATTGAGTCCTTTAATATTCAATTTTGAATTTTATTTGTCAATAGAGCCTTCATCAATTGAAAATACACTGTTAGATTTTCCAATCTTATATATTTTGATCTTTCTCAACCAATATTTGGCAATTTTCTCAGCATTCTGGTATGCTTTTCTCACTGATATTTTTTTATTTTCTTCCAAAAATTTTTAATTTTTTTTGCATTTTTTCTTTTCTTTTTTTAATTTCTTTTTTGTTTATATAAACCCCAAAATAGATAATAACAACTATTTACAATATTGTTTTATAGATGTTTCAGCGACTGTTAAGCAAGAGCTTGTTGCCGACAGCGAAAGGATGTTAACCAGGGTCCATGGCAACCGTCGTTAAATTGGTCTTCGTCTCTTTGATATTAAAATGGAAGGGGACGATGACTTTATATTATGTCAGAATGATATATGTATTTAATTACGGTGAGAGAGACCATGTGTTTTCCTGGCTAGATTTTCACGAGAGATGGCCCCGTATTGCTGGGTCATGTCTGAATACTGAATTATTTATAATCATTATAAGATCACCACTTCAAATATTGAACTTTATATCATTTTTATGATTCAACAATTAGTTTTTCAAATATTTTTGCATAATTAATATTTATTGTATTAAAATTTGTTTCTGTTTAATAAGAACTACTGGTGTCATTTTCTTTTCATATATTTATCATCTGAACACATTATTTAGGATCTTTGAATTTTTTATATAGTATAAGAATTAAAACCTTTGAAATGAATAAAAGATACATATAAAAAAAAAAACTCCTACTGGTGGCATAATTCGTTCTTACCTAAAGCCAGCTGGTTTAGCGGGGCAATGGAACTGGGCATGTGCGTCCACTTCGAGATATTCCCCGTTTTCCCCGGCATGGAAAATTGCTTTGTCAGTTCAATGAAATCAGCAATTCCCTTCGGTGCACCATCAATTTCAATACCGAATGGTGTAAAAAAAACGGAGCTCCGTTCAGGCATGTGCCTGAATAAAAATATCCATGATAGGTCTCTACATCTTCAAATATATCTCCATAAAAATCTTCAAGGTGAGATTTCCATATGTCCATGTTGTTTACATGAAAATCTTTATTCGAGGTCTGCATATCTCTAAATATATCTCTATAAAAATCTCCATACCATGTCTAGCCAGTCAATTTAACCTGGAATGCCTGCGAACGGCATAATCATGAATAAGAAGAGCAACCGGTAAACAAGTACGAGTGCGAACGTTACGAAGCGAGTTTTTCTATCTCGGCCATATCTCCAAATATCTTTTTTGAATCTCCATATATGTTTTCAATGTCTCCAAAGGGATCAAGATTCCTTTTTTATAAACGTTGACAAAAGTTTACACAAAGAAAACTCTTATAGTAAAAATATTATAGTTATTCGTTAAAAAAATGGAATATTGCATATACTTATAGTGTTATAGTTGCACATCAAATAATCTATAAAGTACATGTTAACTAACATAATTAAAAAAGCAATTAGTTATGCAAACCCTGTGTATTTAAAGATTCAGAAACTCACAATCAAATCAATTATTTTCATTTATGTTACGATAATCTATACTAAGGCATCAAAACTATAAAAGTCAAACTCCTACCCAATGCCTATAAAAATATGCTAACGAGAAATATAGAAGACACCATGAAGCTTGATTAATTATTTGATAAGCCAGAGTAACTCCATGAGAAACCAAGAGTGAAAATAAACTCTCACAAATAAATTTTATTTCTAAATAATCGATCCATCTCTTATAAATTTTTTTAAAAAGCCTCAATACAAGCTAAATAATCCAACTTATATTAGGTAAAACATCCTAAATAATTATGGAAAAATAATAAAGGAGTTATAAGTAAAATAGAAAAATAAATCATAAATCAATTAGAAAACTAATATAATTCATACATAGCAGCTTCTGAATCTTATCACAAGACTTTTTTATTGTCCAATTAA
Source organism: Populus alba x Populus glandulosa (assembly GCA_033617975.1). Lineage (NCBI taxonomy): Eukaryota > Viridiplantae > Streptophyta > Magnoliopsida > Malpighiales > Salicaceae > Populus > Populus alba x Populus glandulosa. Next base: position 18,258,621 of record CM066147.1, on the reverse strand, counting down.
CATAAGATTTAACCTAATACAAAATAAGGCCTCTAAAATCTTATAATAGAATTTCATCATGATTTAACTATTGGATCGAAATTTTGTTTACTAGTATAAAACTATATGTTAGAAAAAATAGCCCAAAACCACCTTAAGTGTCCTTAAATGATAAGGAAACCTTGCTAATGAAAAAATCTATAAAACAAAAGGAAACACAAGTTGCTGATATGAAAACCCTTGCTAAAATAATCTCAATTGTTGCCACCTATGTTTTTCTTGTAGAAAATGAATCCTTGCTAAATAATAAGTTAACAAATCATAAGGAAACAAATAACAAAATCCATAACCACTTCTAATGTTAAACATATTGTTCTTTCTCATCTAGATGAAAATCTTGAAATGTTTAGTTAAGATTCCACTTAGAATCGAAGTAAGATTCCACTTAGAATCGAAGTAAGATTCCACTTATAATTCCATATATGTAACAGTCTCAATTTGTAAACTCAAAAATATATTATATATATTCGTAGTTACCAAATTTTATATATATATATATATATATATATATATATATATTCTTGAAATTTTGGCAGAGTTTCCTTTGTATTCTTTAGATACCAAGTTATTGACTCAATCATTTCTCAACCTGTAACATCAATCACAATATTCATCCCATCATTTGGACTTCAAAAAAACTCAAGCATATTTCAATATCTCGATTTTATTTTCTATAGAACACTACAATAAAACTTGTAAATTCTTAACATGCATCGTCTTTTTTTAAAAATATTTTTTTTCAAATATATATACAACCATCCATAATTCAACTTAATAATAATAACCTTATAAATTACATCATACACAAGATAATAAGTTAAACATTACAATTTCAGATATGGAAGCATATTACAATAAAATATTAGTTCTTCCAATTACATTAATCACATAACAAAATTATTTATCCGAACATCTACTTTCCAGATCGAGGGTGTGATGTACCTAAAAACATAATTGCATTAAACATGATTAAAACAATTGCACATATTATAGAATTATTTATATACATTAAGGTGATTTTCATATCATAGAATTAATTGTCTTATTTTCTTTTTGAAATTTCTAATTTCATAAATTCTCTTCTAGACATAGGAATAAAAATATCAAGAGTGTCTCCCACAACCCAACATATTTAACTTCAAAATTTTATGATTTATTTTACATTGAGTAATTATCCCATTAATTTGAAAAATTAATTTTCTTAACATGGTCATTCTACCAGGCATAAATTTCAGTAATCAGGAAATGATCTTCAAGGCTCGCCCATTTACCAGGGCATTATTTTTAGTAACCAGGAAATAATTTTCAAGGCTTGCCCATTCACCAGGACATTATTTCTAGTAACTACCCATTCACCAAGGTATTATTTCCAGTAACCAGGAAATAATTTTTCAAGGCCCGCCCATTCATCAGGGAATTATTTCCAGTAACCACCCATTCACCAGGGCATTATTTCCAGTAACCAGGAAATAATGTTTTTCAAGGCTTGCTCATTCACCAGGGCATTATTTCCAGTAACCAGGAAATAATTTTTCAAGGCTTGCCCATTCACCAGGGCATTATTTCTAGTAACCAGCACTAATATTTATAATCTATAAAATTCCTTGTACAATAAAAATATAAACTGATTAATTACTCAAAGGTGTTGAACACCTACCTGGTGTCTGTGCGGGTGAAGAGGTCCCTTGTTGCTGATTAGGTCTTGCGGCCTCCTCTGCACCAACAAAAATTACTTTGTCATTGTTCATTCATTTGAACCGGTAAAATTCTAATACCCATGACATATTCTTTGATTAAATCCAATACCCTTAATTAAGTTTAATTGACTTTTAATTCAAGGGGGATAAACCCCCCCCCTTTTTGAAACATTTACTTATTATTATTATTTTTTTCCATAAAAGTCTCTATTCAATTTAACTTATCAACATCAATTGTCTTAAATTTAGTAAGATTCCTCAATAATATTATTTAAACTCCATTCTCTAATTTTTCTTCTCCATTTAGCCAAAAACTCCTCAATAATATCATTTAAACTCCATTCTCTAATTTTCTTCTCCATTTAGCCAAAAACAACCTAGGGAAGGAAGTGAATATTTTTCTTTTCTCCTTGAAAATTTCCTACTCCATTCATATAACAACACTTATAAACTTTCATCTTCCCATATTTTCCAAACAATTGTATTAAACCTCAAATCCCCTAAATTATTCCTCTCTTGGCCAAATATTCAATTAAAATGGGGAAAATTAATTTTTGTTTCTTTTATTTAACATTAAACACTTACCCAATCATAATTCATGCTTTCTAACATGGTTCAAACCTAATTTGCATTATTCCTATAAATTATAGCATAAATCCACAACTTCACATAATCATCATTTTGCATAATCCTTCATCAAACATAAAATTAAAGGAATTAATCGTTTAGAACATGTTATTTACCTCACTTTGATAAGGATTTAAGGAAAGAATGCAAGAAAAAACAAGTTTTTTTATTCTTCCTCTTCAAACCCTAGCTTGAAATCTTTCATTCAATGCACTCACCACCTTAAAATCAACCCCCTCTTGATGTTTAATTAAGTTAATCACTCTAATTACTCACTTTAATTAGTGAAAACAATGAGCATTTAAGTAGAAAATCACACAATTCTTCCCCCTCTCTTTGTTTCAAGCTCACGGCTAAAAGAGGAAAAGATGAAGCATTTATAGTCTAACTTTTACCTATTTACACATTGGCCCTCATTTCTTCTTATTTCTATGTTTGTCACTCAACTCTTCTTTTTACTTAATTCACACCATAACATCTTATATTTTATTCTATTGTATCCAATTACAATACTTAAAATATTTTTATTTAATTTATTCGATACTTTATTTACTTTACTCATATTATAATTTAGCGGGTTTTCACAATATATGTCCAAAATAGTACAAAAAGATCTAGTTTGACATATTTGCAACTTGTTAACCTAAATATTTAAAATTATCCTAATCAATTTCTCTCGGATCTTTTTAGTTTCTAACCTTGTAACAAGCTCAATTGGTACCTATAATGGATTATTTGGTGATGATCGTTGATTCACATGAAAAAACTTAATTTATTAAGAGGCCTTTATTATATGTAGAAAATATATTGACTAGGTGGTTGATTACTTTCATATATATGTAGGCTTATTTCACATCATTTATCAATTACTCAATGCAAAAATATATATAATTACAAGGGGTTAATACAGAGAAGAATACATAATCGTCACTAAAATAGATAAAATATTATAAGAAAGACAATAATAACAATCAACATAAGATTTTGTCAAATAGATTCACTACAAAAAATTATACTTTCAAATTTTATTACTCAATATTTTCTCTAACCAAAACTCAACATTATAGCTATTTTAGGTTGTTTATATATTAGAAAAAATATCATAAATAAAGATAGGAAAAATAATAAAAGAATTCTAAACTAAATAACAAAAAATCATATATCTAAGAAAGGAGAGAGAAAAGAGATAGAAAAAAAAAACAAGAGGTTATCAGCAGCACATCATCATATAAAAGACAACACACATTTCTCCCCGCATAGAAGGAGATGATTTGCTCCTTTTAATTTTAAAAAAATCATAAATCAAGCCGAGGAGAGAGAGAAAAAAAAACAAAAAATTATCAGCAATATATCATTGTATAAAAGACGACACGCATTTCTCCCCAAATAGAAAGAGATGCTTTGCTGCTTTCATCATCATTGTAAAAGCTATTGTTTGGATACTAGAAAATGTCATGCGTGCCACTAAAAGATGATAAACGTCTCACACCCGTTGATAATTGGGTTGTACACACCGGTCAATTTTAGTTTTTAAATTATATTTTATATTTATTAAAATATTAAATTGTTTCTTAGTCAATTTTATAATCTAAAAAAACTAGATTGAAAATAAAATAAACCCTTAGATATTAGTTAAATAAGTTTTTTTGTAAGAATAATTTAATCATTTCAGTATATTTAATTAATTAATAGCATATTGAACTGATGTAGCGAGTGAAAATTGTTGTTTGGCAACGAACTTTGTAGTGAGCGATTTGTCGCTTTCCCTTGGCTTAGAAGTCTTCGGTGGTTTCTTGTTGAGAAAACTCTCAAAGCTTCTGTGGCGAAAAATAAAAACTCTCGAAGCTACTTGTCAATCGCTATCGTTTAGCAGGAAACTCTCCCTGCGTTGTGAACAATCCGATGAACTTAAAAATGAAGCCCAGTTGAACCCCTAAAGTTAGCAGAAATCAAATTGAACGAAGAGGCGTTGGCCTTCTTTCTAGCCAGTCCGATTTCGGCCCATTTTAAGTCATTCTAAATGGGCTGTAAGGATCCATTGGACCATGCCCTTTGCATGTTTTATAAGCCTTAGCCCATAAGATAAAGTAGTTGTTGTCGTAGCGATATTTGTTCAGCTGTCCGTCTTCTGATCACTAAAGCTTTATATATATATATATATATAGAGAGAGAGAGAGAGAGTAATTTTTAATTTTTAATTTATCCCCTAATGTTTTGGGGCGAATCCAATTCATCCCCGATGTATTGATTGTTTCAACGTCCATCAAAAAATTTCAATTAGATATCAATATCCTCATTCAGCTTGTATGCTGCATTGTGGTTATTATTCTTCTAAATCAAGATTTTTAGATGTAAATAAAAAAAATAAGAAATTAATTTTTTTTTGGTTAGCAAGGATTGGAGTCATTACTTAGTATTTTAGTCATTAAGAACTATAATTGATCTTCAAAATCTAAATAAAATAATTAGTTCTGTATAGAAAAGACAATATATCCTCAAGTACATCTTATTTAAAATAAACTACATTGTTTATTTGTCTTATTACTAAAGTATTATTGTGTTTTTTTAATTATTAATCTATATATTGATTAACAATCGGTCCACTCAATAGCGTAGACCATGACTTTATAGGTCAAACTTAGCTATTCTAAAGTCCAAATATATTTTTGCATTTTGTTTCTTTTAATGCCAAGAATACATATTATATATAATTTTTTAATTTTTGATATTGAAATAAAAATCAATTAATTTTTTTATTATTTTTGAAATGTAGGTCAACTTCTCATAGATTTAATAAACTTGTTATTAAATCCAAAGATGCATGCAAAGATATAAACAAAACTATTTTGCTTGAATTTTTTGTATTTAAAAAAATATTAAATCTTGCCTTGTATTTATTTTTTATTTTTTTATGCAAATATGTTTTTTATTTGAGAGACATGGCCATATGCAATAAAAATATTTAATGTATTTTTGAAAGAAATATTTTTGTTATATTTTTTCTTAGAAAACCAGTTTTTTAATACTAGAAAAACACCTCATATGTAAATCACAATCTCAAATGTTAAATAATAAGGAACAAAATATAAGAAACATAAAACAATTATTGCAAATAGGTCCCTTATAAGTATAAAATTGAATTAATTTTTTTAAAAAAAGATTGTGTTTGGTGAAAACTAAAAAAAAAAAAAAACAACACTACTAAAAATATCAATAAAGCGTGTTTGTCAAACACGTTTTTAGTTAAAAGTCAGAAGCTTAAAATTATTTTAATACTACATTTGGCAAACATTTTTTAAAAATAAAAAAAATTTATTTTTTTTTTTGAAAATTTCTGATCAATCAAATACATTTTTAATTTTAATGGACTTAGCTCAATCATATGAGTTAGGCTTTTAGCCTAAATTCAAAAGCTCAAAAACCAAACTCATATGCAGAAAAGAAATAATGAAGATCAATAAAATATTTTTATTTGAATATATTCAAAAGTAAGAAGAACAAAGTGAAGAACCCACGAATTGAAACGTAGCTATTGGCCAAATTTCAATAAAATGAAGGATGCACGGAGATGTAATATGAGAGATTAAAGCAGCATGATGTAACAAAGAAGAAAAACAAATCAAGAATGGCTTGAAATTGAATCTGATAACTAAGAACATGAACCCAGGCATTCATACTTTCAAGGATTGATTAATTCAAGATAAGCAAATAATGGACATTCAAAAGGAACCTATAAAAACCCAAAATTTGCCCAAAACCTAGAAATTGGCTTCAACCACATAAGCAAAGCATAAACCTACCAAAATTAGATTATGACACAGGTTATAAAAACCAGAAAAACAAATTCAGTTTCTAAGAGTTATTGAATTTGATCAAATAGATAGCAATTAAAAGGTCCAAAACATTACTATATATGTCATTTATAAAATAAAATTTGTCTCTCTTTTAACATGGTTTCCATATATATATATATATATATATATATATATGTAAACTAAAAGTCAAATGTCCAAGGATAAACAACTTTTAAGTTCTTATATTGTTGCAAGGATATAATTATCAACTAACAAAACAATAATATATCTGATTAAATCGATTAATGTTGGCCCTGAAACGTGATGCAATATTTGACTTATCAGTTAAAACATGCAAAACAAGTGTTTTTATAAGCTCTATATAGTTTAAAATTCCTTTTTATGTATAATTTGTACTCCACTCAAATCAAATAGAAATTAAAAATGAATATTTTGAATTTAATTTCTAAATTTTAAATTAAATTCTTAGGAATTTAGGTTAGAATTTAAAAACTTAATTCAGTAATTGAATTCAGTTTAAATATAAATAATTCAATTTAAATATTCTTGCATAATAATTTATAAAAGAATTGAGAAAGTTTCATTTGTCAACCACACCTACCTTTTTTTTTCTTTGTCAAGTACCTTCGATCTGCTTCCAATAAAGACAAAACTTTGCACGTCCAACTACTCATTAACCTCTCTCGCGGGACACGTTCCCTTGCCCCTCCATTCAATAGGCCTTTAAAGTTTCAGTTTTGTGCCTTAGTCAAGTCTTTCTAGATGTTCTTAATTTTCTCATCTCTTAAACCTAGATACAAAAATGGAAAGACCATTCCCTAAATTTGTTATGGTTGTGGTACACGTATAAATTCAATAAAAGTCCTTGAAATGCAAAAAAAAAAAAAAACACATAAAATGGTCAAACCTTCTTAAAATTTAATTTTGGAATGAAAACAAATGTAAAATTAAATGGAATTTGATAAAGCAATTATATTCAAGATAATCATTCGGTATAAATAGTTATAATTATATGTTGTGCCATCATGAAAGAGGTAAATTAAGATTGTTTGAGCAACTCACACAATCGTTGATCTCTTGACAATTTATTCTAAGTAGTTGTATTAAAATTCGAGCAATTATTGAGGGTTTAAATCTTTCTATCTTTTGTTATTGGTAAATATTTTTTATATTTTTAATGATTTTTTCAATTCAAAATTATAAAGCTAAATGACTAACCTAGGTTGGATAGTCAAGCCAAAATTCAATCAATTATATCCAAATATAAACGAGTTGAAAAGAAAGGAAAAACGTTCGACTTTACAAGTATGTGTCGCGGGGGCCGCGATGTCGTCTGGCGACAGTGGAGGTTCCTTGTCGTGTCTCATGTGGTGAGGTGTGGTGTGTTGGAAATTGTTTTTTGATTTAATCATAAAATTAGGATTAATGTTTATGAGTCGCCACCTAGTATTATGGTCACTATGAACCTATGGTCTGCGAGAATCTGAGTAAGGGACTGGTTGTGCAAGGGGAAAATATATCACACCCAGTGCACCCTACCTAAAGTAAGCTGCATTGTTGTTTGATTGTTTTTTGTTGGTCTTTTCTAAGGTTCAAGGCAGATCTCTTTTCATAAGAGAGTCTCTACCTTATCGGGTTAAATCCTAACCGTTTTAAAATCTAAACTTTAGCATCGTATTTTTACACTTTGTATCTTTAATACCTGAGGGTGTATTTTATCGTATAATTTTACACCCCACAAATATTAAAGTCTACATTTGGACCCCAAAAAAGATTGGAAAAATATTTTTGACATATTGGCCAAATCCTAATGGATAATTGTAAACTGGTTACGATATCCATTTTTGGAATTTTTTTTCTTTTTAAACATGAAAAATATGCAATTTTTGTTCTTTGTTTTTTTTTTTTATGAAAAATATGCTTGGAAAATTTTTAGGATTTGACCATATGCAACAAAATATATATATATTTTTCTTTTTTAAAATGTTTTGAATTTTTTAAAAAAACAAATTGAAATATTTTGGAGAAAACCAGTATTTTAATACCCGATTTGTATTTTACAGTGTAAATATACAACCCGATATTGTGTAAAATTGGTTGAAAAATACTCGAAAAAATCACAATTTTTTTGAAAGGATTTTTCGATTTTTTTTTGAAAATTTTCGTTTTTTTTTAAATATAATATTATATATTATGATAAATAAATATATATAGTAAATATACATGGGCCGGGCCGGCCCAGCTGACTGGGCCGCGCTCAGCCCAGAAATAGGATGGGCTGATATCAACCTAAAAAGTGTTGGGCCAATCTCGTCCCACTGTAATCCCTTTTCTTTTAGAGTGGGCCAGACCCGGTTTGGCCCATCCTATAGAATGGCCAAATCGGGTTCGGCCCACCATTTCAATTAATTAATTGCAGAACGTGAACAATTACTGTTCACATTCTGCATGCAGCAGAATACTTGCAGAAGCTGGAGACGGTGAAGGAGAAGGCTACCAGGCGCGGTGGTCGCGGACGTGATCAGGAGGTTGAGCTGATGGTTTTTATGGCGTCGCTGGGAGAAACAGTGACCGGAGTCGATCACGGGGGAAGGAAGAAGGATTCTGCAGAGGTGAGAGAGAGGAAGAAGCTATGACAGTTTCAGGCATGGGGAGTGGCAGACTTGTGGTTGGGATGGATACCTGTGGTAGAGCTGGTGGTGGAGAAGCTGTTTGTGGCTTCGTTTGATGGCTGGAACGGCGGAGAGAGAGAGGGAGAGAGAAACTGCAGAAACGGGGCAGTTGGGGGGTGGTTTTTTGTCAACTTTGGACCCGATTTTCTCCTCCCTCAGGCCATCAACTCCGCCTCAATTTATAGGCGGTGGAAGAGGGTAATCTCGTCTTCACCGGGGTAAAATTTGAGCCTTTGATTATCTTGGGAAGGATCCCAATCGTTGGTTCAAAGTAGCCTCCCAGAGTTGTCAAATCTGCAGGAAAAGGCTGCCTGAGTTGACCTCTTCACGCCGTCGCTGGCGTCGCAGTGCTGTCACTCATTCTGAACCGTTCACATGGGGTTGTAGAGGAACTGCAGGGGATCTGTTTCGTGCAAGTTTTGTTCGATTTGATGGAGAAATTAAGCATTAAATGCATATGCAAAGTAGGCTCCCACGCTGTTTCTTTCAGGTAAAACGGGGAAGACAATGAACAGTGACCACACGACGCGTCATCTGGTTCTCTCTTTTTTTTTTTCTTTAAGTAAAATAGCGCCGTTTTGGATTGAATTAGGGATTTTTACTGAATTTCAATTTAGTCCTCCGGCTTTCAATTTGTTTTAATTGAACCCCTAATTGACCCTAAATGTTTGATTTAATGCAATTAAGCCCCTGATGAACGTCAATTGCAACCCCGTATTTACGTGCCTTTTGTAATATGGTCATTGGTCTTGGATTTTGTCAATTTAACCCCTAATTAACCATTAAACTTTCAATTTCTTCAATTTAGCCCCCGATTTTTGTCAATTAAGCCCCTAAAGTGTAGCGTCTCTTACAATATGGTCCTTGGTCTCGGATTTTATCAATTTAACACCTAATTGACCCCAAAACTTAAATTTTCTTGCAATTTTTCCCCTGATTTCAATCAATTAACTTGGTAAAAATTAAATTTGGTCTCTTAAAATTCCAATCTTCTCAATTAAGCTCCCAAACTTAATTTTTCACCAATTAAGCCTCAAATAAAATTAATTTGACCCATTTAAAGTATAATTAAGTCCTTGCACTTAATTAAATTCTTCAATTGGACCCAAATTAATTCTTAAACATAATTAAAAATTTAATTTGGCCCATGATTAAATCAAATTGGCCTATTAAAAATTTAATTATGTTCTTAGACTTAATTTTTCACTAATTAAGCCCCAAATAAAATTAATTTGACTCATTTAAAGTATAATTAAGTCCTTGCACTTAATTAAATTCTTTAATTGAATCAAAATTAATTCTCAAACATAATTAAAATTCAATTTGGCCCATGATTAAATCAAATTGGCCCATTATAAATTTAATTATGCTATTGGACTTAATTTTTATGCAAATGCGGCCAATGATCATTTAATTTGACCTTAAATTTGCATTTTTTCCCTCCATTTTTGGTATAATGGGGTACAATTAAGCCTTGAATTTCCTCTAAAAAATTGCAGTTTGATTCCCCAACCTACTTTCTCCATATTGCCAGCCTTTATTTTATTTTTTGATTTTTATTTTGAAAAACAAGTTAATTTTGGGGAATAACCCAGAATTGGGTTATGGCAGTATGCATGTTCTATTATTTTATATAATTAGTTTTATTTATATTTTAAAATATAAGTAATATATGTGGTATCATTTGAATCTTTTAATTGAAGGTAGAAGATTTTATATTGTCAAATTATTTATAAAAGGTTATATTTAATCGATCTTCAAAAGTTCATGGTTTCAAAAGAATTTGTTAGTTAATTCGGGGAGAGCATTGAAGCAATCAAAATCTTAGGGGGAAGAAACTGGATTTGTTCCGAACCTCAAGGGTAAATTGAAATTAACCCCCTATAATATATGCTAGAATAAAAGAGTAGGAATGTCACCAAATGCATTTTCTTAGGAATAACTATAAAAATACCCCTTAATGGGTGTTATCAATTTGGTACTTCTCCAATTGATTTTATTGGTTGACTTTTAATTTGGTCCGTCCAACTTGTTTGGAATCCTTGGGCTAATTTGGTGACAAAGTTTGACTTGGAAATGCTAGTTACTTAGGTTGGGTTGCATTTATTTGATTAAATTTTATATGATTTAACTTAAACCAGTTTTTTGGAAATATTATTTGGTCATGGACACAAATGAGCATAATTTTTATACCCGGTCCGGATTACAATGAAAATTTTTTTTATTTTTTTTTTAACCCGGTCTGGTTCTAATTTCGAGTCAGCTAGATTCCAAATTGATCTTTCAAGTCGAACCGGGTTTTAAAATTATGCATATGACATAACCCTAGTGGCAGCATAAACTGGGGTATAATATTATATTTTTGTTTTTTAGATTTGAATTTTGGGTTAGCACTCATAAGAATTTATTAAATTAGTTTTAATATATTATACCGACAGAAAATGTGGTTTTCAGATTGCTTGATATGAAAATTAACTTTACTGTAAAATATAAAAAGAAAATTGACGGGCTTCTTGGTCAAGTCCTTCCGATAGGAAGATTAGCGCAACATTTAAGTTTCGTTGTGCATAAACAATTGGAGAGGTTATATAAACAATTGGGTAGGTAAGAAGCTGCGCAGACAATGGGCAATTTCCCCTCCACTCCTCATTTCTCCTGTACAAAAAAAAAACAAAATTGATGCCACGGTAATCACAAACGCGCCATGGTAAAATTAGATACTTCACAGGGTAATATTAATTTCTCGCGAGTCAGATATTTTTTAAAATAAAAAAAAAATTATATAATTTTTTAATATATTTTTATAATTAAACAATTTTTAAGTAAAAATTAAAGAATTTATGCATCCATGTAATTAAATAAATAAAAAATATGTGCATTAATAAAAAAAACCATAAACAATAACTAAAAAAAACTTATGAGATAAATATAAATTAATATATTTAATCTCGCAAGTTATGATATTTACTCAGTTTTTTTTGCTAAATCTATTTATTAAAATATTGTTTTATTAAAACAAACGATAATATAAATAGAAACACAAATTAAATTGAATGAATACAATAAAAGGAGAAAAAACACTATGAAAGACTGCATATATTAGAAATATTATTAAAAAATAATGTTTTTAATATTAAAAAATAAAGTTCATTTATACAAAAGATTAAAAAATTTATAGATGAATCAGAAAAAAAAATCTCCAAAATTTAAATATATATAAAAAATAATTGTCATTTAAGAGAGACTCTCTAAACAAAATGAAAAATAGAATGGGTAATAATCTAAATTTAAATTAAAAAACAAGGAAGAAAACCATATAAAAAAGCATTAATTTTAAAACAAAGGTTGCACGCTGCTGGGTTTGGCAAGCTAGGCTAGCCCATTCCATTGAGACCCGCATAACTAGGCCCTCATTTTTTTAATTGCAACTAGAGCAGATGATATATTGTCCGCTCCAAATTTTTTTGAAATAAAAAAAATATTGAAGCTTATGTTTTTTTTACTCAAAAACCTGTTTTCAACCTATTTTTATTCCAAAACACTTAAAATAACATAGAAATCATGATAAACCTATCCATAACCTCAAAATATCCAAAAAACCATCCCAAAAACCAAATGCAACTCGAAATAAAAAATCAAACCAAGCTCATTTCTGTATTTTCATTAACTTTAAAGATTAAAAAAAAACATATAATATGAACTCTCGTCATAAAATAGAACCATTTGATACAAACATTAACCGTTTTGGTAGCATAAATTGGTGTCAATAATATTTTTTTTCTCTACCACTGGAATCCAATGATCTCTCTCTCTCCTCTCTCAACTAGGGACTAAAATATAACAAAAATAAATTTGTATTTATTTATAATTTGTGTTATTTTTAAAATTAAAGGACCAAAGTGTAACTTTCTGAAAACTTCTAGTACGCCACCCATGTTTGATACCTTTATAATTTTTTTTTTCCATATTCATCCAATTTCACCATTGCCTAAGAAATTAAAATTAATTAGGCTTCAATCAAGATCAAATCGTCCAAAATAAAACTTTGAGAACCAAAATGAATTTTTAAAAAACAAATAAGGCCATCCGTAAAGGGTGAACAATGTTGGCTACATAGTATTCACCCCACACATTTTAGTTTTTAAGTAACAATTGATTAGCTTAAATGTGTTTATTATTGTAGTACAAGATGTGTTTTTAAAATTATGTTTTTAATTAATAATATTTTATTATTATTTTTTAACATCAACACATTAAAAAAAATACTTAATAAAATATCAATTTGATATTTTTCAAGTAAAAAATAATTTGAAAAATAATAGCAAATACATGCCAAACAAATATAAATTATTTCTCACGGTCTATAATAATATAGTTATCTATTAATTCTTTGGTTTAAATGACCAAGTGCTTTTGGAAAAGAAAAAAAATATAAGTTTTATTTCTTTTAGTTTTATGCACATTATTAGATTAGATCATATTCGATACTACACTAAAACTCTTAGATAAAATATTGTAGTTTTGTTTTTATCCATCCTCAAACCTTTTTTTTTAATTGCATTCTTCTATGTCCAAAATTAATAAAAAATTTATCAAAATCTATAAAGGATGAGAAAAATTAAAAATAAGAGGGTCAAAGTGTAATACATGGAGAAAACCCATATCCAATTTAAAATTTAAAGAAAAAGTTCTTTTTAATCCTCATATTTTCATTTCTCTTACTTTATACTCCTTAAATGCTTTGTAATTTTAATTTTATTGTAAAAGTTTATTTTCATTACATTTCAGTCTCTAAGTTTGAGATATGAGTTACAAAGCCATGGGAGCACTTAAGAACAACATAATACAAGTACTAGTAATAAATAAGAGAACACTTATGGACTCTTTAAATGCAATTCAAGAGCTAACACTTCAAGTGAACTTTGAAAATTGTTGATTTTTGAATTGCATAAGTGACTCATTCCCTTATACTAATAATACATAAAGGGTGCATGAACAAACTTACATAAATGACTTATCACGTGGTATTTTGCTGCTTAGTAAGACAAAAACACAATGGTTACCTGTTATGAAATTTCAAAAGATTCAACCTCTAGAGACTAGCTAGCCTTTATTGGCTTGGGTGGATTGCTTTGGATTTGAATATAGATATTTTCTCTAGTTCATTGAGTTAGTTCAACAAGCTAGAACACAGTGAAGGTGTAGTTGCTTTTTCAGGGAAGAAAATCGAATTTTGATTAGTCATCGTATCATAATAAAATGAATTGGGTTGAGTTTTTTTAAACCCATTTTGGGTTATTTGATTTCATCATTAGGTTTAATTAGGTCTCAAAAATATTTTTTAAGGTTTTGTTGTCAAAATGGTTGAGAATTGGATTTTTGGATCCAAAAATCAATCGAAGCTTATAAATGATGTATAATCTATTTTTGTTTTTTAAAAGAAGAAAAAAAACAATGGTTTTGGTTGTGATAAAATTGGGATTTAAAGATCAAGAAGCATTTGTGAGTTCTAAGAGTTTAAAGTGCTAAACTAAAGTTTATTGAGCTTCCACCAAGCGAGTTTGACTCCTGTTATCAACTTTTGTCTAAATGTCTTTCTCATGATTAGTATAATTATTATCTATTGTAATTTTTAGAAAAATGTAAACAAGGTTACAAATCTTTTACTTAAAAAAATTCATAATCACCAATAAAAATAAATAAATTTCATTATCTTTAACAATGTTTTCTATTTCGAAATTAAAGAATTTTTGTCTTAAAATTGAGATGAAAATCATTTTTGTACTAAGATTTTTTAGCTTAAGAATCTTTCTTTGTTAAAAAACAACAAACTATTTTACTCAAATTAAAACCACTTTCATTTTCTGGGTTCTTTTATTTATTTATTTCATCCTTCAAAGTTGGGTTTTTGTTAAATTTGTTTTTTTAATTTTATCCTTTAGCATTTAGTTTATTTTGAATTGGTCTTCGTGATATATTTTTCTTTGGTTTCTATAGGAATAATACTTCTAATTTACTTTTTATAAGGTATCATGATCTCATAACTTAGGTAGCAGGTTCAACGAGTTAACCTGGATCAATCCAATATATTTCTATTTTAATATATATATTTAAAAAAATATCATATTGAGTTTTGTTTTAAATCCAAACCATATTATTACTAATCGTACAGGTTATCTTTGAACACATGCTCTTTCTTTGTTTTGGGTTCATTTATTTATTTATTTGGTCATCTAGGTTTTGTTTTTTGTCCTTTGATTTTTATTTTTGATTTTTTCTTTCCAAAAGGGTTCTAGTTCGATCAATAATATAATGTAAGGTAACAACATAGTATTATGCTAAAACGCCTAGGTAAAACATAATAGTGGTGATTTTTTTATCCCTACACTATTCTTTTTTAATTGCTTCCTTTGATGCCAAAAAATAATGGTTAATGTTGTTACTCATTTTAGGCCCCATAAAATATACAAGAAAATCAGTAAAGAAAAAAACAAAAAAAAATCAGGAAAAGGAAATACAAAAAAAATAAAAATTTTAAAAAAATAAAAAATAAATATATCAATGGAGAGAACATGAATAACACTTGAAAATTGCCAAATACTAGTTATAGATAATCAAAATATACAAGGTTAAAAACATTTACAATCCAATATGGACTAGTGAAGACCTATTGAATTGGAAAATTGAATTTGGGAAGGAAAATTCAAAATTAGATGCTTAAAGACTCAATTGGAATTTTTTATGGTATAATTAAATTTACTGAAGACTTAATTGTAAGAAAAATTAGTTTTTTTTTTACTATAATTTAGGATTCAATTGGAAGAAATTGAAGTTTAGAGGTTAAATCTCAATTCTGAAAAGTTAACTTGGTCAAATCAGAAGCTTAATTGCATTCATATTGAACTTTGATAGGAAATTAGAGACTTGATTGAAGAAATTCAAAATCAAGAACTAATTTGTAAAAGGCTCGAGACTTCAGGAAATAAAATCGATAGAATCACGGGCCAAATTAAAAAAAAATCCTTGAAAGATAAATGGTCAATTGAGGGTCAAAATGCACAAATTAGAAACCAATAATGAAAATGAAAAAAAAATGCTAAACAATAGAGGTGGTAATTGAATTTGGCAAGGACAAAATTATATAAAATTAAAAGTTAAAGGGTAATTAAAGATATATTCAAGAACATTTGAGAGTTTAGGGACTACATTTAATTTTGGCCAAATACCAAATTAAAAACCCTAATTTCTCGGTGGCTAACCTAGACGACACGTTGTTTAGTTCATGTTCAAAACACACTATCTAGAATAGAGGGTAAACAACATGTCATCTTCCTATTATTTATCTTTTTTTTTTAGGCGATTCTAGACTGATCGATTTTGCATCTTCAAACTAATAAATATGAAGTTACAGACCTTTAAATTGAACAAGGTTGGATTCAAATGAGATGTGTGAACCTTTTATACCAATTTTAGGTGGTCTCTGATGATGTTTACATTAGAATTGCTCTAGCGAAGCCTCAAAAGTGGTCAACTCAATCAACCTTAACTATGATACCCATTGTGCAAAACCACTGATTGTTTTTAATGTGTTCACACTTCAACTTTTTTTAATGGATTTTTATCAAGGGCTGAACATGTTTCTCTCACTCTTTGATCTCCAAGTTTACCAAAACCACCAAAACCAAGTTTATTGCGAAACTAGTAAGGTACAAAGCTTTGAGCTATTAAAACATACATAAAATCGTCCCATTTTAATCAAAGGTTAATTAAAGCATTGATCAATCATGATCAAACCTTGATCAAAAACCCTTGCAAGAGCCTATAAATACCCCCTGAAAAATCGAAGGGAGAGGGGAGAGGGGGAGGAGGAAAAAAAAAGAAAAAAGGGAAGGAAAGTGTTGATAAGAAAACAAAGTGTGAAGGTTCAAGAGCTTGCATAAAGATTTCTTAAGCTTTGAGTGTGGTAAAGCTAAACTTTGCAAAAGAAAAGCATAAAGGGGAAACAACTATTAGTGAAGCTTTAAAGGTATAAAATTCCTTTAACCTAGGAGGTGGTGTCAATGAGGCACACCCTATTTCTCCCTTGCATATTTTAATGATATTTTGGATTTGTTTTGGTGTTATATTGTGTTGAGCTTGGATTTTGATTAATACATAAAAATATTGTTTTTCTTTACTTAATCATGTTTTGAGTTGGTTGTTAATGCTTGCTAAATATTTAGAGAATTTTTTGAATGATTGTTTTTTTTAAATGGAATAGTTTTGGAATCTTCCAAAGATGGTAGTAGCATTTTGATGTTTTGTTTTGATGTATGTTCTTGGTTTCTAGGATTGTGGGAGTCATATTAAATGTTAAAATTCTAGTTTTGAACACAAAATTGTTGAATATGTTTTTATTGTTTTAATTTGACACTTTTAGAATTTAGGATATTAAACATGATTATGATGATTTAGTGTTGCTTGTTGTTCATGTTAGTTCAATTATATGTAACGATGATAATATGGTTTGTATGAACTAAAAAGGCTTGGTTTTGGGGCTTGAAATGCATATTCTAGGTTTGGGAGCAACTAAGAATTTTCTAGGTTTTATGGATCTTTGTTCTTCGTGTTCTTATAAAGAATATTGTACTGGTTTCATGATTTGGACTAGTTTTGGTACAATTCTTTGCACTGACAACTTTATGAGGTTTGATTAATCAATAATCAAGGGTTAATTTGTATCAATAATCATGATTTTTTGAGTTTTAATCCCAGAGTTTTGTTTTTGTATCAAAACCTATTTTGATCAAATCGTGAATATTAATTGATAATCGATAATGTTTGATGCTTGATTATTTTTCAGTAATTGATTTCCAACATGCCTATGTTTTTTATTTGTTTATATTTGGTCTGAATCTTGATTTATATTGTTAGGCATGTTTTCTATGTTCTTGAGTTTTTCTGGGTTTTGATACTTTTTTGACAAAACTTTTAATGGTTTTGCAAGTTTGATATGTTTTAGGTTTTGATTTAGTTTTTGGTTCAAATCATTGCTTTTTTATTCGATTTATAGTCGAACCAAAGATTTTGGATCAAATTTGGGTAAGATATGTAAGGCCTTGTTTGATTTTCAATCTTTTTTATTAAGGAATTTTTGGCTAAGGATATGTTTGGTAAACATGCTCTTAAGTCTATTTTGACAGTTTAATTTAAAACAAAAAAGGTTTTTGCTAAACAAATCTTTATTAGATTAATTATAACCATTCTAAGACCTAGATTTAGCATTATATTTATTTCTTAGATATAGTCAATTCCTAACATTTCAAATAATAAACTAATTGTTATGAGTTTTTTTGTTATTTTGATCAAACCTTAATAAACCAGTAACGATATCCATATTTTGTGTTTTAAAAAACCATGATAAAAATATAATTTTATCTTTTAAAAAAATATATATATGAAAAACATTTAGGATTTGATCATATGTATGAAACATTTAATACACACACATTATATGTGTGTGTTTAAAATAACTTTTTTTTAAAATTTAATTTTATTAGATATTTAAGTTTCTAATCAAGATTTATTTATTTTTATCTTAAAAAAAATATTTATAACAAAGTACGCAACCTAATAAATACATACAACCAAAATAATAATTAAAGATATTTCTAAATTATTAAAATATAATTACTTTTTGTAAAAACAATGTTAAAATATAGTAATTAATATATTCACCACGTAAAATGCATAAGCAAACCATGGATTAAGACATCATTTAATTAATTTAATTATCATTATTTAAGAATTTCAATGAATTATAAATAACTTTGACATCCTATTTGTATTAATTTCATTTTTTTAACAATTTTAGTCTTGAATATTTAATTTTTATGGATTTGTTTTTCAAACTTCATCAATTTTAAATATTATTAAATTCAATGAAATTTAAAATTTAAAATAGATATTTGATGGATTAACCGGGTTAATTTAATATATCTCCATTTTATATGTAAAAAAAATAAATCATTTTATAATTTTTTTATTTCAAAATTTTTTGGTATAGTATAGTGAGAGAAGTAACCTAGTTTATATTTAAACAATCCCCAATCATTAATGCTCTGTTTGTTTCAAGGAAAACAAATTCCTGGAATTCGTTTTCCTTACTTTCCCATGTTTGGTAACAATATGAAACAGTAAGTAAACGAAAACTTAATTCTGGTCAACATAAAATCGCTGCTTTGAGAAAGGAAAGTGTTTTCCTTCTGTTAAAGAAAGGAAACACTTTCCTTTTGGTTATAATTCAAAGGTGTGGTCTGCTGCTCCTGAAGATGAAGACGAAGCTGGTTCTCTTGGTTTATTTTATTTAAGTCCTGGGTTTGTGATTAAATCAAAGTTTAATTAAGTCTTCAAACTCATTAATTCTTCAATTAAACTCTTGATTTCATTAATTAAAATAATCTAAAATTTAATTAAATCAATTCTCCAATTAAACCCTTGATTTAATTAATTAAACTAGTCAAGAGTTTAATTAAATTTTTAAACTTCCAATCATGTTGCCCTTAACTCAAATTTTAATTCATCCTTCATTTATTTTATTTTTATTTTTCATCATTTTTTTAAATAATAAAAATAAAAAAGGTCAAAATTGGGTTATGACAATTGTAAGTGATTAAATATTTTATATATATTAGATAAACTTGAAAAAAAAATTAATTCATTAATAAATTATTTTCCAGTTCATTTTCCATAACACAACCAAACACTGGAAAGTGTTTTCCATTTTATTTTCCATAACACTACTAAACATCGGAAAATACTTTCTCGAAATTCACTTTTCAGGAATTCATTTTTTCCGAAATTCACTTTAACATCGGAAAATACTTTCTTAAAATTCACTTTTTAAGAATTTATTTTTTCCAAAATTTGGAAAGAAACCATTTTCCTTGAAGCATTAACTTTCCTGCAAATTCGATTTCAAGCTGAAAACAAACTCTAACCAAACATAAAAAAACAGCATTAATTTTTTCCACAGACAATTTTCAGATGTAACCCCCCGACCTATAAGTAAATGACAGCATCATTTTGCAACAGAACCCTTCTTCTCCAGATGGATCACCAATATCCAATCCAGTAATGACAGATGGGCATTGAAAATGGAATGGTCAAACCTTAATTTAGAAAGGATGATGATGCACGGTATTTGACCCAGACCAGCGGTTTTGGACTTGTATTCTGTCCCCGCCTGTGCTATCCTTCTCCTTCGGGCTAGGAACCAGTCAACAAGCATGACGAGATCAGGTCCCACCACGGATTCATTGACTTTTCATTTGTTATGCCGGCTCCTTCTATTCACACTCCGTTTAGTGGGGTCCAAAGCCATAGCCTAGATAGAAAAACGCGTTTATTTTTACATACTGAACTTAAAAATAAAATTTTAAAAAAGTTATTTTAAAAAGCAATAACTTAAAAGTTAAAATTGAATGACCGGAAATTTACTTTTTTTTTTTCATTAGATTATTTATACCTACCACATAAAGCATGCTAATTAGGCGTTAAAGCTTCTCATTTACCAAATCTATCACTTTTCTTCCAATTTCAATTACTAGCAAAACAATAATCAAATCTGTTTGAATATATTTAGTGTTAATTTACATGAAAATTGGCTTAAAAACATCTTTAAAAAGATCAAAATTATAAAAATAATTTTATTTGTTAAACTCCCTAATCATATGATGAGAATCTATACACAGTTAAATAAAAATTCATGGTCTATCTTCTATTCTTGAAGGGCATCATTATAATTTATTTTTTTTTATGAAAAAATTGAATTTTTATTTTATTATTTTAAGATGTAAGTCAGCTTTGTCATTAGAATTTAACTATATTTTTGAAAATTTTTAATTTTTTTAGCTTTAATTTTTTTTGTATTGTTATGATATTCTAGTATCAAAAATAAATTTTAAAAAATAAAAAATATTTTAAAAAACAACTTTTACAATATTTTTAATCACAATTCCATATCAAAATATTGCTTGTGATTTTTTTTCCCTTGGGATAATCCCCTTTTATCTACTAAAAGAACATATTGTCCAAATCTTAATGGTACTTTTTTTATTTTTAATAATAATAATATATTCGTTAAAATACTATCATTTTAATATTTGACTATGTTTTCTTCTTCTTCTTCTTCTAGAAATGTAAGAAAAAATACTACTAATAAATGGGAAACCAAAAGTTGATCCCAAAGACAAAAGGCTGGCTGACCCACCCAAGGAAAGAAATGGTTAGTACCATACCCCACCAACACAAACAAAACAATCTCCTCTCCCTCACAAAAATTCATTTCTCTCTTACACTCCATCACAAAATTGCTACCTTTCTTACATTTCTTATTCTCTCTCTACCACTCTGTCCTTTGACAGGTACGCCTCAAGATCTTCACCGCCTCAAGATCTTCACCCTCCTCCCTATAGCTTCTCTTCTGTTTCTGACATCTTGTCCTTTTTTTTTTCTTGCTTTTTATCAGGTGGGGTTTTCGCATTTTCTCTTTTATTGTCTTAAACTTGGATAATCAGGGCTTGTTTTTAATGATTCTTACTGTTCTCTTGTTGGGTTTTGAGTTTGATATGGGGTTTTATACACCTGTATACAATTCAGTTGTTGTTGGTTCCTTTTGCTTTAATCCATTTGGGTCGAATTTGTTTTTGTTTGATGATTTTTATACACTATGAATATGAATATGATCGTGTTGAAGTTGCTGTGGGATTTTTTGTATTCTCTTTGAATTTTAATGGGTTTTGATGGAGAATCAAGTCTTAGCTGCTCTATTGGTGATAATTTGCTTTTTCATATTTGATCATGAGTTTATCTATGTTCCAAGTCATTAGTATCACTTCAATTTTGTACAGTTTCAAGATTGGATTTTGTAATTGATCACGTGGCTGATTATTTTGCTTTGTAGGATAATAAGGGATACCGAACTTAAACTAAGGAACCATCTTGTGATTCTCTATAATCATGGCTAATACTGCTGCGGCTTGTGCGGAGAGGGCAACCAGTGATACGCTGATTGCCCCAGACTGGGCTGTAAACATTGAGCTATGTGATATCATCAACATGGATCCTAGGTATATACGATTTTCTTTTCTTTTCTAATTTCTTGTTTCGGTAAAGTTCGTGTGCAAACTGTTCGCTTTGAGTAGTGCTTATTTTGCATTTCGAATATGTACTATTGTTAGTATTGTTCAGTACTTCATTTAAATAGAGTGTTTAGGTAGTGTGTGTTGTGGGGTTGGTCAGAGCTGGTATGATTATATTAATTTTGCCAAAGATCTTTATGTTAGAGCACTGAAATTTATCCTTAAGTCTGTTTATTTTGATTTCTGCTCTTAAATTATGCTGATCTTGATTTTTCTCTGAATTGGATTTGTCTTGCAGGCAAGCAAAGGATGCCTTAAAAATACTCAAGAAGCGACTAGGCAGCAAAAATCCTAAAATCCAACTCCTAGCTCTTTTCGTTAGTATTTTCAAACTTTCTAGACTTGGCTCATGCTTTTTATAATTTTATATCACAAGCTGTACACATCACAATTTTTATACATAATTGCTCCATCTTTCTTTAAATTTTGTTCAGATATGTTGAACATTTCTGAAATTGTGGTTGTGCATGGATGCTGAACTGAATATCATTGGGCCTCTCTTTATATGTTGAATGATACAGGCATTGGAGACTCTCAGCAAAAATTGTGGTGACAGTGTGTTTCAGCAAATCATTGAACGTGATATCTTACATGATATGGTTAAAATAGTAAAAAAGAAGGTACTGCTTTCTATTTTTTCCAGTGCTTTGAATCTCTCTTCTCCTGTTCCCTATCTCAATTTTTCTTCTTGTGAAATTGAGCAGCCAGATTTGAATGTGCGAGAAAAGATACTTATTCTGATAGATACATGGCAAGAAGCTTTTGGGGGACAAAGAGGAAGGTATCCTCAATATTATGCTGCATATAATGAACTAAGGGTAATTGGTTTCTCCACCTATTTTCGTTCATATCAATTTCCTTTTATTTTGGAGCCAGCAGTTCTACTGAGAATTGTTGTACATGGCATTCCATGAGTCTTATACCTGTTGCTTCATGCTTCCTTCTTAAATCAATACATGCCAGTTAATGATTTTAGAATGATGGTTATAACTTACACTCTATTGACTGGAAAAGTTAAAGGATCATTCCCAATTGCCATTGTGTCATTGCCTGAGTAATTTCATTATTGTTACTTGTAATTCCCTAAGTCACAGTGTGAGATTTGCCATCGATTTTAAACTCTATTCCTTTTGAAGCTGATCAGCTTTAGGTGGCTCCTTTAATATCAGAAATCACAATATTGATCTTTACTTTCATTATGTCTTCATGAAGCCCTATTTCATGAGATTAAATGTTGGATAACTGACAGGCTTCAGGAGTTGAATTTCCGCCACAAGCAGAGAACAGCGTACCATTCTTTACTCCTCCCCAAACACAGCCTATAGCTGATGCACCTTCAGCATATGAAGATGCTGCTATTCAAGCCTCTCTGCAGGTTGATGCTTCTGGCCTCAGGTAATACTTGGACTGTTCTGGCTTTTGTTTGTTCAATGCATTCCCCAGCTTAGGGTTAAAAGGTATACTACAAAGAGGTACATATGTTTTCCATTTATTTGTTCCATAAATAGGTGTGCGAAGTACATTAGTGTTCTTGCATAATGATGATTGACTACTGCATCAGCTATCATATTCTTTCCCAATCTACCTTTCTAGCTTGCTCATGTATTCCTAGTTTTAAATGAAAATACTATAACTCAGTTGGAATTTACTTTGTAATCAATCTTGTATGTAGCTAGAATAGATTGTAAGTGTGCTTGCATGACCAATACATCAGCCATAGATACAAGTGGCAGTGATCATAAAAGAACTAATTAAAACTGCTTTGTATTAGGGTGCTTCTGATTTTGCAATTCAGTACTAAATAATAAAAGTCTCATTTTGTCATCAGCGTTTTGCTTTCTATCTTTCATTGTTCTAACTGATCTTTCTTGTGCTGGGGATTAACGATTGATTACTGCTAGATCTTTTTACATTAGAAATTTGTTTATTTTGCAGCTTGCTTGAGATTCAAAGTGCTCATGGAATAGCAGATGTGTTAATGGAAATCCTTAGTGCCTTGGATCCTAAGAACCCTGAGGTAAAATTTGGTTTTTGTCCCGTGGGAATTTTCTCTCATTGTTCTAGCAAAGCATGTGGCTAAGATCAGCAGTTATGTGCTTGTGGAAATTTCCCTGATTCATAACATGAGCGGGATCTCTGTGCCATGTCAGCTCTTCATGGATAGATATATTAGACCTTATTGCTCACTGCTATATATGGAGTTATGGATTGAAAGAAAGGGGACGAAAAAAAAAACTATATAATTATCAACATAGGAAGAACACACTTTCAATACTCAATAAGCAATAGCGAAGTATAAGAATAATTCATGGTCCCCCTGGTATTAAAATTTGGTAAAATCAAAACCCTTTCCCTCCAATCTATCAATGGCTGTAACCCTATGCTGATTTATATGTTTGCGCATAGCAACATGTGGCTGTCATCTAATAGGCACGAGTTGGATGAGGAGCTTAATTCATTGTAAATTGAAAGCTGTTTAACTTGACCAAACATAAAATAGAGGGTTGATTTGATCAAATGTTGAAATATGAGGGTCCATGCATGGTTTTAATTTAACTTTCAAAGCTGCAATCAAATGGAGTACGCAACATATAAAACACTAATAAAATCCCAAAACAAATGCGGATGGGGATTTATAAGTAGGTTAGGACACAAAACTACATTGTTAACTAGAGTTACTTTTGACAACTAAACTAATAGGATAACTCCAATTTTTTAAAATAATAAAATTAAATTAAACGCTGATCAATCAAATAAAAGTAAATAATCAAACAATAGACGTAGGAAGTCCTGTCTGGTTCAGTTCTCTGTCATGTTCTCTGTTTGAGGCAGAACTTGCACATATCAAGGCTGCAACTTCTTGTCTGGATAGAATTCAAGAAGAAAATGTAATCTGTGCAATGTACTTATATTATTGGATACCATGGCAGGGTGTTAAGCAAGAAGTGATTGTTGACCTTGTTGACCAATGCCGTTCTTACCAAAAGCGTGTCAGGCTTCTTGTTAACAATACAGTGTAAGAATTAGACCTCTCATATATTTTTCCAATTTCTGCTATTGACATATCTGACAAATATAGTGCTCTTTCAGAGATGAGGAGCTTCTATGTCAGGGATTAGCATTGAATGATAACCTGCAGCGTGTGCTTCGTCAGCATGATGATATTGCAAAAGGAACCCCTATTGTGGGAGAAAGGGAAATGGAAACATCACTTGTGCCTCTTGCTAATATTAACCATGAGGATGATGAGTCAGAAGATGATTTTGCCCAGCTGTCGCACAGGTAACCAT
The DNA here is from genome assembly GCA_033617975.1 of Populus alba x Populus glandulosa. Lineage (NCBI taxonomy): Eukaryota > Viridiplantae > Streptophyta > Magnoliopsida > Malpighiales > Salicaceae > Populus > Populus alba x Populus glandulosa. Next base: position 18,233,300 of record CM066147.1, on the reverse strand, counting down.
ACTAAAGACTTATGCCATAGTTTTCCCCTCTCTCCCTTGCATTTACTGTATTCACTTATGTTATGCTCGTTGTTCTGTGTGGTGTGACGGGGGATTCTTACTGGATTTACCCATGGAGCATGCATTAGCAAATTTAAGATGCAAGTCCTCACCATTGGATGGTCAAAACATTTCAGCAAGGGAATGTTCTGGTGAAACAAAAAAGTCGTGGGGATGCACTTTTTCATATGGGAATGCCAACTCCTCGAACCTTTTTTCTTTTCATATATGCCACTGCCTTGCTTTATTCTGCAATTAAAAAGCTTTGGAAAACTGACTATCATGTTGTTTCGTGATGTATTTGATCTTTCTCATTTTGGTTGGGAACTTTATTTGGGGGATAGTTGGCATAAATCATATAGTTGAACCATCAGATTTCTGATCTTAAAACATGGTACTTTCAAAAGAAAGGAGGGAAAAGACCCATTCTAACTAGGTTTAATCATGCTACCACAGGTCATCAAGAGATAATTCACAAGGACTAAGCCGGAAACCAGTCAGTGTCAGGACTCAACCAGGACGAGTTAGCCCATTTATTCCTCCTCCTCCCTCATCAAAGAAGTCAGTTAGCGCGGACTCAGGCATGATTGATTATCTCAGTGGTGATCTGTACAAGTCAGAAGGACCCCCCCAAACATCAGAACCCACATCCTTAAAAGTCCCAAATGTTAGCTCTTCACCACCATATTCTTCAACAGTACCAGCCTCTTCCCCTCCCTCCAGTGCCATGAACTCCTCTCCTGTGCTAACTGGACTGCCGGTGTATGACGAACCAGCTCCATTAAGCCAATCTGGTGATCGGCTGCCCCCAGCACCTTGGGATGTGCAGTCTCCTGGATTTCTTCCACCACCACCTTCCAGGTATAACCAAAGACAGCAGTTCTTTGGCCAGCATCACAGTGTACCAGGCGGTGCTTCTAATTCAAGCAGTGGCTCTGGTTCCTCTTATGACAGCTTAGTTGGTCAAACCCAAAGTCTTTCCCTTAATCCGTCCACCCCTCCCAAACAAGCAAGAAAAGAAGATGCGCTCTTCAAAGATCTGGTTGATTTTGCAAGATCCAAGTCATCGTCACCTTCCAAACCCAACAACAGGTCATTTTGAGGGACTGAGTAGTTGGTGTAGTTCATCCGTGTTGGTACAGCTTCTTATTCCTTGTAGGTTATCAGGTTTTGCATCAGACCAGGGGATTGATTGCCTGTTACAGAATAAAAGTCGGTTTAAACGTTGGGTTATGTCATCTATGCTGTTTAGCAGAGGCTTATGTCGAAAGGAGATCATGAACTACTAATTGAATTAATTTCAGTACATAAATATTTAGAATGTGGTTGTATAATATTGTTGCCCTCACATCCCAGCAGCTTGTGTATTTTTTTTTTTAATTATTATTATTATTATTTTAAAAAAATTACCCCGTCTTGTAATTTTTCCTTTTCTTTTCTCTTCTATTCTGAGTTTCAGCCCATATACTTCTCACGTAATGTAAGCACTCGGCGGTTTTCCATGTACAGCATTGTTAAAATCCATCTACGGGAGGGGTGGGTGGTGGTCCTGTGCGGTGGTTGTGTAACTTGTGTTGACTGGAGCCGTAGGCAGTAGCATTCTTTCAGTATTTCGAGAGCCATGCTCCTGTGTCTTTTATTCCCCACACAAATGAACCAGAAGTCAGCAAGCAGAGCAGCGCCCTATTCCGACTCTGCTTGGCTGCTTTTCGTTCTCTGTCTATTTCTTATTCTGTGTTCTTGACGGTGGTTTTTTTTTTTTTTTGGGTTTTGAACTGGAATCATACACTGTATACTAATAATTACTTGATTGTTAAAGAGTTTTTATAAGATACCATCACCGAGCTTTTCATTATTGCTTATCCATATAAATCGCCCGTCGACTCCCCTAATAGGCAGCAGAATTCAGACAATAGAACTAAAACTATGCAAGTCGCCAATAAGCCTCGAGCCCCTCCAACATTTATGTTTCCTTTTCTCAACAGGTTTTTCGTTTTGTGTTTGGTCATGCATTCGATATATGCTTTTACTAAAGTGTTTCACATATCAAAACCATTCAAAATTACGAGAAAAAGAATTAAATTAATGCTTCTTCTATCCAAAAACATTTGCATGCCAAAACAATGAAAACGCGTGTCACCAAAACAAGCTAGCCTCTCCCTTACTTTAACGAAAGTTACGTGGGTGCATTCATGAACATGGCAATATAGCACAAGGGTACAAGAGAGTAACCTAGCTGCTGTAACAATTGGATTTTGAAAAAAAATATTATTATTTGATAAATTAATTATATATTTTACATTAAATTCATATAGAGTTATATAATAAGATATATAATAAAATAGAATAAAAAAATTATATAAAATATTTGATCAAGTATATTTATGTTGATTATTTCTTTAACTCGCTCTCTATACTTTTAATTTTTATGAGTTTGACATGCATTATCATTATTTTTATTATCATTGAAACCTCATCTATTAATAAAACTAATCATCATCAATAAATGATCTTAATTGATTAATAATTAGGTTCAGCTTATTGTATGCTTATAACCATAAGAACATAACATGAAACAATCATGCATCATGAATCAAATTTCAAGTCAAACTTTTATGTTTATTAATTAGATATAAGGAGTAAATACTTTGAAATACAAAAAATTAAATCTTATAAGGCATGATGATGGTTTTCATAACATTATCGTGATAATTTGACCTATTTAAACAACAAAGATTTAAAGAAAGATGTATTGATATATAATTGAAAAAGATAATAAATAAAATATTTGAAAGTTAAAGATATATTTCAGTATAAAAGTTTAAGTTATTAGGTATGGATTGAAGATATAATTTATATTATTCTCTAGCACATATTTTTTTAAGTGAATTAGAATTGGATGATGTTATTTGAACTTGTAACTAGTAATCAAAACTTTTATAGCATGTAAAAATTTAATATAAAAAAGAATGATATTACTCGATAACAGATTATATATTTTACATTCAACTCATGTAAAGTTTATATAGTCATGCAATAAGACATATAAGAAAATAAAATAAAGCAAATTATACAAAATGCTTGATCATCTTCTTTGATTAGATGATAAAAATATTTTTTTGATTGTTTTGATTTATTCAATTCCTTGATTTCTTTATTTTATCAATTAGAAAATAATAAAAAATATTTATCTTGATTATTTTCTTAATAGCTACACCAATTAGGTTTAAATGATATCAAATAATCATCTCAATCTAAAAGTTTAAATTGTTAGATGAGATTCCAAAATATAATTTATATTATTTTTTAACACTTGTCTTAAGTGAAAGTTTTTTGGACTTGAAACTTGTACATGACAACTACATTTTGCTATTAATTATATTTTATTTAGATATTTATCTTGATTATTTTCTTAACAGACTTAAATTGTTATGTGAGATTCCAAGATATAATTTATATTATTATTTAACGTACTCTCTCAAGTGAAAGCTATTTGAACTTAAAACTTGTACAAATCTATTATCTTGTGCTATTAATTATATTTTGAATCATCTCATATAAAATCTTAAGTTATTAGGTGAGATTCCAAGATATAATTTATATTATTCTTTTTAACATATCTTCTTAAGTAAAATCTATTTGAGTTTGAAACTTATATGGGCCATTACTTTGTGCTATTAATTATATTTATTTGGTCACTAAAACTTTGATATTTTATCAAATAACTATTTTAAGTTAAAAATTGAAATTATTACATGGACTCATATATCATACGAAACCAGTGCCGGGGCCTTTTCCCTTTCCCGGTGTCTCTTTGAACTCTTTGTTCATGAATATGTCGTGCTTCATGACCAACTCTCTGATCGAAAGGGAACTGTTATGATAGTTCCAACTTAACCTGCAAGGGCAAAAGGTAAAGCGTAGATTGGCAAGAAACCTTAGATTTAAAATATACACATACGGACACATATTTGTAGATTTATGTCAAATACATTTATGGGATTATATGAGAGCAGTATCCAAATTAAAACAATTAATTAAGCAATCAAGGACTAGCTGCTGATCAAATTAATAATTCAACATAGCTATATAAGATCATATTTTAACCAACTTATTTTCTTTATAGTTTTCCTTCCTTTATATATAAACACATCAATCTTTTTCTCTAGTTCGTGGTCATATATATTGATCGAGACGTGCGTTAATTAAATTAATCCACAGAGAGAAATATTATTACAAATTAAAGGACAAATTTTAGGCTTTGTTATGTTATTTTTCTCACTTTGGCATGTAGGTTGGTGTTGATTAATTAGGAGGGTTTTCGTCCATGATGATGAAGGGTACTTTCTTGGTTCATTATCACGTACGCAGATCAATAAATCTTCCTTTGCTCATGCATGAAAAAGAAAAAGAAATCAGCTGGGAAGGTCTGTGTATAGATTTCTTTGATGGAATGCAGCATCATATATATCGCTATAATACCAGCAGCAGAAAGAAAATATTTTTGGAGGTAATAAGAACAAATCTCCCAAATGAGGTCTCCACAGAAATCTAGACGACCTCCCTTCATGATACATGCTCAAACATAAGCATAAACGTGTGAGATTCAGGTATTTATGTAATTAGACGGGGCTTCAATATTTCTTGGAGTAGTAAGAAACTCAGAGATTCATCAAGTTAATTAATGTTTTAAAGGAAGAAATTAATTAAACTAATTGACTCGATCCTTCTCTTAATTAATCATTCATCCACTGCAATTGATCATAAAACCCTTCGTTTTTACATCATAATTTCACCGAGGAAGAAACAATAAATATCAAGATTTTTAAGAAACGAAACAATGAAACATTACGGAAATGAAAGATGCATGGCTAACTCTGGCTGCAGGTCTTGATCAGAAGATAAGGTGGAGGCATTATGGCCTGCAAGCTTCAGTATTTTGTAAACAAGGCTAAAAATCTTGCGTTTAATGCTTCCTCTGACTGGCGGCAAGTGGATCCTCTTCTTGTCATTCCTTCTCATGGCAACTACTGCTTTTTGGGATAGATTTTGTAATCCCACGATATCATTTATTATGATCCTTTTATCCATTATTTTGAGAGGGAGGGAGAGGGAGAGGGAGAGGCTGCATGAGCTACTCAGTGCTCTTCACAGCCTTGGGAGGCAATATGCAACCCGTTAAATGCTAGCTTTTGGAGGAACCTTCCTGCCTCTTTCACACTTTAACTTCATAAACAGTTTAAAACACTGTTTTGTGATTATTATTTGGTACGGATGATGTGTCTAATTTTAAGGCTGCAAAAGAAGCTTGGAGGCGATTCTCGTATTGGAAGATGTCGATCGGTCTTGTAGTATGGTCTCGTGCATTTCGTAAGCACTTCTCAAGCTCCACGAACAAAATCGATTTTAGGACCACGTAATAACCATCCACAACATGCATGGTCTGATACGAGCAATGAGGCTTCGTAAAACTTCTATATAGATAAACATACTTGTAATTTCCATCACTCATCTCTTACTTCGACGTTGTTTCTCTTGATTCAAGATATGGGCAACAAATTAATTAAGCATACACGCGAACCATAAGATAAGAGGCAAATTAAACTAATTATATTTATATATGAACACCAAGAGCAGGGGCTCACGCAAACATAGAGGAATGGACTTTAAGTAATTCGAAAGGACTGTATATAGTATTCTGGAAAAAATTAATTAGGGATATACAATTCCATAAACAATAAGGATTGATGAATAGGTGGAGAGGAGATTAGGAGTTTTCTAAATCCTTTTTATGGTGCTATGGAGTTGGACAATTCTAAGGCATATGTCACCAAGCCAAAACCAAACTTGTTTTGCAACGAACTTAGAGGCTCTGTTATGCGTCATGCTGCCATCACCGATTCATAACGACTAGCAAGAACCCTATCCAAAATATTTACAAACAAGACGACGACTTATCTCTCTAGCTGTAACTTTAAGGCCATGAAAGAGACTTCTAAAAATCTTCCGCTTTACGCGTCCTCTTGCAGGTGGGAGTAGGACCCTGTTTCTCTCCGTGTCCCTCCCTCTGGCTCTGAGCTCTACATTAATAATATTGCAATCTATCATCGTGTTATGTCTCTCCGGTTCAGTTTTAGATATATGGGTGCCAAAACTGACTGTAAAGCAGATATGCCGGGGAGAACTAGAGTCGGAGGAGCATTCCCGTATTTATATTGTCTTCGTATAATGTCTTATTTCTTGTATCTGTGATGTTTTTCTCCCTATTGTATATATTTAATGAATAAATGAATATAAGTTGTGAATGGAGGAGGGTCTCCATCGATGTCATGACGCGTGCATATCATAATCATCATTCATGACCATAGCCTGTATATATTTATATAAATAGGCATAATCTAATTGTGTAGATGATAGAATTATTTAGTGTGGATTAGTTTTAAGTTTTAAATATGATTTCAATTTATTTGATTATTATATATAAAAAGAATTGTTAAAGGAGATTCAATATAAATGGAACAGGAAGAGACTAGTAATCTGAAACCCAATAATCTTGCTAACAAAGAAAACAAGAAAAATAAATCATCTAGTAAGTAGTCCAGTGGTAAGAGTTTGGAAACAAGGGGTTTACTTCTATTATGGTCTCAGGTTCGAGTTATGTGGTTACTAATATAATGGTCCCTGGAGGCTTACATGATTGTTAACTTCAAGGCCCGTGGGATTAGTCGAGATACTCGCAAGCTGGCTCGGACACCCATATTAATAATAAAAAAAAAAAAATAGAGTAAATATTGCTTTTCCTTTCTGACTATCTGACTTCCTTCTATCAAAGAATTTTATGATATTTATGGAATAACATGGAAAATATATTTGTCAGGGCACTGTTTGGTTTGGACTTTGATAGCCTATTAGTTTGCCCATGAACAAAATCATATGCTTCTGCCACTTTTCTCTTTGAATGATTCTCAAATAAATCATCTGTAAAGTAACACAATTTCAGTTTAATAATTAATCATCAATATATTCTTCAATTAAGTTTATTTCATTTGAGTTTTAGATGATATAGATCACTTATTCATACTTAAATTGGTGTATTATGGAAAGAAATCAGAATTTTTATTACATTCAGGCGTCTAAAATCACCCCCTAGCGCCACCCTTTTCAATGATTTCATGGATTTTAGCACTCCCACAACCCAGGAAAAAAGATTAAAAAGAAAATAAGTTGGCAACAGAAATGTTCTCTATCACTAACCATATTACTATGATATATTTTATTGATTCGCAATAGATCCATCTTGAACTTTGGTTCGCCAAATTCGTGTGAGTTCACATCAGAACAACATTCCAAAACATTAATATATTTTGCGAGGGGAACACTACAAAATCATAAATCCTTTTCTTTCCATCTAAATTGATTTTGGATGCATCGATCAGTTAAATAATCGAAAAAGAAATAACAGTATCATAACAAGAAAGAAGTTAAGCTAGTGTCTTCCCTTTACTTATACGCCTCGTTTCAATAAATTGTAATTCTCATTATTGAGAAGGTTGTCGAAGCCAGCACCATCTTCTACCTTACCTATATATACTGGCAGTTGTAATAGAATGACACACGCAAAAATGAATGAGGACAATTATTAATTCCTTCTGTGGATTTCTTTTCTCTCATTCTCTCTCTCTCTCGCCTCAATCAACCCCTCTTTCCTAATTTCTTCTTCTGCTTAGTAAATCATATACTAGAGAAATCACTCCATTAGGTTTAATACAGATTGAAAGATTCTTAATCGGGTTGTTACCTATAGATAGTGATCTTATACTTGCTTCAAGTGGTATCAGAGCTTTGTATCTTTAGACCAAAACAATGACTCCTAACATTAGGTTTCAAGATCTAAAGAAACTAGAAGACATGATGGAAACCTCTAACAAGAAGCAGGCACAGTGGAATGATAAGATGACAAGGTTATTGGAACAACAAGGGCAATAACAGTCAGCTAGTGACACAAGACTAATAAGGCTTGAGGAGTTGATCACTGGCCTTTCCCATCAACAGAATACCTTATTGCAAAAGCTGCAGGTATCTACAAGGGAGTTACGTAATAACTGATAACAACTACATATTTTTTAAGAAGGGCTGACCATGAAGAGTGATTGGCATTATGGGTGGCACTACAAATTCCATAAACCTAAGAGTGACTTTCCATCTTTTGAAGGGGAAGACATTCACAAATGGTTGTATAAATAGAACCAATACTTTAAGATATATGAGATCCACGAACCAGAAAAACATAAGCTAGGATCTTACTATTTGGATGGTATGACACTGTATTGGCATCAAAACTTCATGTGGAGTAGTGGTGGAAGAGTGGTGACATGGAATGAATATGTAGAAGCAATTTGTGAAAGGTTTGATGGTTAGAAAGATCTTTAAGAAGAGATAAAGGATTTGAAACAAGGAGGCGACCTAGAGACTTATATCAAGGACTTTGATATACTATGGAATCGTGCAGAGATAGATGAAAAATATGCCTTGGTTTTCTTTTTGGGTGGGTTAGAGACGTAGATAAAGGATTTTGTTAAGATGTTTGAACCAAAATCCCTTAAACAAACCTATAACCTGTCTCATTTACAAGAAAATATTATCATATACAAAAGATCTCAGAAACACCATATCAAACACCTAGTCATGCATGTAAACAACATCAACCAACATAAAACACCCCAACATCAAACACTATACAAACCCTATAACTTCCCAAATCTTTCCCTATAGACTTCTAAACTCTTAGGCTTACTACCCACTCCTCGACCTCATTTCCCTTTCAAGCCTAATATGAGACCCATAAGAATTATCAGGAGCATATAAATGGAAAGGAGAAGGACTAAGGGTTTGTGTTTTTGGTGTGATGAAAAATTCACTCCGGGTCACAAATATATAACAAAAAGACTATACTTTATATGTATAGTCAAAGATAAAGAAGAGGATGAAGAAGTTGAAATAAATACTGTAAGGGAAAGGAATAATCTAAAAATCATTAACCCTCACATCTCTATAAATGCATTGAAAGGAGTCCCTAATTGCCTTAAGTTGATTAGACGAGTGGATACGCTACTTATCTTCATCATGATTAACTCTGGTAGAACATACAACTTCATGAATAAATGGGTAGCTAATAAGTTACAATGTGCACTAACACCCATCAACCCTGTAACGGTTAAGGCTGTTAATGGGGGGAAATGCTATACACTTCAATTTGTAAGGATTTTAGGTGGAAAATACAAGGACTATACTTCTTGGCTAATGTATTTGCGATGGAGCTGGATGCTTGTGATATGTTCTTGGGCATTTATTGGTTGACCACCTTAGGGGATATTGTATGTAATTATGGGAGTATGTGGATGAGTTTTGACTAGCAAGGACAAAGAGTAACACTAAGAGGGGAAGAACTTGTGAAGTTGTCATCAATTCAGTTTAGATGGATGTATGGGTTACTGGATAGAAAGTGAGGCTTAGAAGATATCAACCTATGTAGCTTGATGATAATTCCTGATATAGGTGTTGAGATGAATGCATTACCAGTGGGGAAAAAACCTAAAAGAGAAGGAAAAAAAAAGCTCTCTAAAAACTACTTCACACCTACCATGATGTGTTCACCCCTCTGGTAGGTTTACCCCTTCTTAGACCTGAAGACCATACTATTCCCATAAAAGAGGAAGCTTAGCCTGTTAATCTTAGGCCATATAGGTATTCCAGTTTGTAGAAAGATACGGTGGAAAAAATGATCTCTAAAATGATTGATTCTGACAGAGTTCAGCCAATTCACAACCCATTAGCCTTACTAGTGTTAATAATAAAGAAAAACAATTATTGGAGGTTATGTGTTGATTACAAGGCCCTCAATAAGTTGTCAATTAAAAACAAGTTTCTTATACCCTTAGTAGATGAGCTATTAGATGAGTTAGTAGTGGCAGTTGTATTCTCAAAATTTGATTTAAGATCTGGCTATCACTAGATCAGGATGAACCCTAGGGAAGTCCATAAGACAACATTCAAAACACATAATAGACACTATGAATTTCTAGTGATGCCATTTGATCTCACCAATGCTCTAGCTACCTTTGAAAGCTTAATTAGTAAGGTGTTTAGAGCATAATTGAGGAGGTTTGTTCTAGTGTTTCTTAAGAAATTTTAATTTACAATAAAAGCTTCAAAAAGCACCTAGAGCATCTACAAGTTGTTTTGGAATTATTCAAGTTAAACAAACTGGTGGCTAAGGAAAGTAAATGTGTCTTCAGTAATGACAAGATTGAGTACTTAGGCTATGTTATCTTTAAGGCAAGGGTGGCTACAAATGCTAAGAAGATACAAGCTATAAGGGATTGGCCGTTACCACAGAACATCAAGCAGCTGCGTGAGTTTTTGGGACTCACGGGTTACCACAGGAAGTTGGTGAGGAGCTATAAAACTATATGCAAAACTCTAACTAAGCTCCTAAAAAAAGATGCATTTAATTGGGGCCAAGACGCTACTTCTACATTTGAATCACTTAAAAAGGTAATGGTAAATCCTCTAACCGTATCCTTACATGATTTGAACAAAGCATTCATAGTTGAGACTAACGCGTCAAGTTCTGGCATTGGTGCAGTGTTAATGCAAGGGAGACACCCTATAGCCTACATCAACAAAACTTTGGGGCCTAGGCAGCAAGTTCTGTCCACTTATGAGAGAAAGATGTTGGCTATCCTACAGGTAATAACCAAGTGGAGTAATATTTGTGGGGAAGACCTTTCAAGAGTAGAATCGACCATATCAGCCTTAAATACTTGCTGGATCAGAAAATGACCTCTTATTCGCAATACTTGTGGCTGATTAAACTATTAAGCTTTGATTACAAAATTGAATTTTATAAGGGGAAAAAGAATATAACAGCTGATGCTCTCTCTAGAATAGCCAACTGTGAACTTAATGCATTAGCTTTATCCATAGTTTTCACTAGCTTATTGTCAAACATTAGGAGATCTTGAGAGGTTGATCACAAGGTTAAGTCAATCATCTAGGATTTAATTAAAGTCCATGTTATACATCTTTATTACAAATTGAGTGACGATTATCTTTTCAGGAAGGGAAAACTGATGGTAGGAAATGACATGATGCTATAGAATCGTGTAATAACCACCTAACACAATATGACTTTAGGGGAACACTCTGGTTCTATAGTTACAGTAGTGAGGATTGGCAATGTATTTTATTAGAAGAAGCAACAAAATCAAGTCAGACAATACATGAAAGAATGCCCTGCATGTCAAAGATACAAGCCAGAGAATGTGGCTAGCCCAAGATTATTACAAACCTTTGCCTATTCTAGCAGCACCCTTTACAGACATCAGTATGAACTTCATAATAGGTTTGCCTAAATCTAAAGGAAAATAAGTGATATTCGTAATGATGGGTAGGTTTAGCAAGTATGCACACTTTATGGCACTTTCACACTCTTATACTGCTAAATCAATAGCAAAAACCTTCATGGACCCAGTCTATAAACTACATGGTCTTCCAACCACCATAGTTAGTGATTGAGACTTTGTTTTCCAAAGTCAGTTTTGGAGGTAATTGTTCACTTGCAAGGGGTTAACCTACACCACTCCACTACTTATCATCCTTAATCAGATGAGCAAACTATGATCGTCAACAAATGTCTAGAGAACTACCTCAGGTGCATGACAAGAGCGCCCCTTTGTAATGGTGTAAATGGTTGTCATTAAGTGAGTGGTGGTATAATACAAACTTTCACACAACCACTAAATCAACTCCCTACAAAATACTATAGGATTTTTCTCCACCTATCTACATTCCATACTTCCCTAAAGACTCTCCCCTGGAGGCAGTCGACCATTACCTCAAAAAAAAGAAGCATATGCTACAAAGATTCAGACAGAATTTGATCAAGTCACAGAGTAGAATGAGCCAGCTAGCCAACAAGAGAAGAAGTGACAGAGTTTTTAAAGTAGGTGATTCGATTTACTTAAAACTACAACCTTACAAGCAGAAATCAGGATTTCATTACCACCACCACAAGCTAGCAGCCAAATATTATGGTCCTTATACCGTGATTGAGAAGATTGAAGAAGTTGCCTACAATTAGTTAAATCTTCCCATCTCTTCAACAATCTCGGGGACAAGGTGGTTATGAAGGGAGGAGATTCGTTACAGGTAAATTCAATTATGAAGAATTTATCAGAGGAGTTAGACAAACAGAAGAAAGAAATGATCGTTACCATCAAAACACAACATGTTAAGCTAGTGTCTTGCCTTTACTCATTCGCACCGTTTCAATAAATTGTAATTCTTATAACTGAGAAGGTTGTCGAAGCCAGCACCATCGCCATCTTCTGCTCTGCCAATATATATATTGGTTGTTGTAACATAATGACACGCAAAAATAAATGAGGACAATTGTTAATTCCTTCTGTGGAGTCCTTTTTTCTGTCCTTCTTTCTCTCCTTCTCTCTCTCGCCTCAATCAGCCCCTCTTTCCTAATTTCTTCTTCTCTGCTCAATACAGATTGGAGGATTCTTAATCGGGTTGTTGGCTATAGATAGTGATCTTATACCTGCTTCAGACTCGGGGCTAAAGATGTAATTAATTCTGCAACTGTCTATTTTAATCACACAAGACATGTAATCACTCATCTCCGACACTGTCTTAGAAATGCACGCAGGACCGAGACCCTTATTGGGAGAGAGTGCGAGAGAATAGAAAAGGACTCCAACTTTAGTGTTTTAATTACATCAGCCAATAATCATATCCAAATGTTCTAAGTTGTACAAGAATTGGTAATCGATATTTCCAATGAAACAAATAAGTTAATTGCAAAAGAATTAACTGTCCCTCGAACAATCCTTGTTTTGCTGCAACTTCAACTCTGGGTGTGTTTTTTTTTTTTTTTTGGGTCTTATTACCATGGAGCTTTTTGGTGTTTGTGTTATGTAAGCAGAGTCCTCCTTCCAGCTCTGGCCATGAAAACTGGCCTTTGAGATTATGCGGCCTATTGGAAGCACATCAGAGAAGGAAGGCAAAAAGAGCTTGGAAAATGGACTTTGGTCCTCCCCACTTTCTCGAAGGACAGGTAAAAGAACCTCGATGATCCCCTGGTCGCCCCTGATAAATCAATCAGTAAATCGTCACTTTCACTTACATTTTCAATTCAAGCACAGAACATAATTGATAATTCCCAATAGTTCTAAGAACCTTAGACCATCTGGTCCTAATTAAATTGTCTGGATTGAATCAAATGTGATTTTCAGCTTTTGGGGATTGTTGTTCAGAAAAGAAGGCCATGGCAGTAAGAGAATTCGTCGTTATCAAACAGAATGAGGGCAACATTGGTCATTGATGTAAAGCAGCTCCTGTGTTACGTGTGCCTACTTGTTATCAATCCATGGCTAGGTAGTATAGATTTTACCTGAGCAGCATCCTTGAGTGGCCCCCAACACTCTAACCGGTTGTACTTGGGTGAGCTAGAATGAAAATACACCCAAACTAAAGAATCCTTTAACTCAGGATGCTCTGTGAAAAGTGCCGAATCTCCATGCAACACAGCTTCAAGCACCTGGCTTGCATCAAATCAAAATTCTGAGCATGACTACACAAATGGTGGGGAGTACTAGTGTACGCAACAGCCCAAAGATTTATCCTCAAGTACATGGAATCACACAAGAGAACACTTACCAAAGGCATTTCCTTGGAGAATATGTGGTATCTGAACTCAGCAGCAAGGTCTAGTACGAGATTGGGTCCGCTCACATAGCAATGGACAAGTAGAGCTAATTGTCCTTCTAGCTTTTTCCATTCAGCAACCACATCATCCTTGCTATACCAACCTCTTAGCTGCATATACATTATGCACAGCCCATAATCACCACCAGGTAGATTGTCAAACTAAGTGAGCAATTTCATTTTCTTACACGAGTAACAAAGACTTTTTTTTCCAAGACCGAAAGCAGAACGAGGAAAGTAAGAGAAGAAAGGGAAAGGAAAGTTAAATCATAGGAACACACCTGATCTAGGTTGATGACATTGGAGATTGTTAAGGTTAGGTCTGCTGTGAAGTCACAATGAGACAGGATGTAAGTTCGAGGGATAATTGCAGAGTATTGATTCATCTCTTCGCCCATTAAGACTACTTTCAGCTTCGAAGCTTCAAATTTTGCCGGAGGACCCAAAAGTCTAACTGCCTAGTGACACCAAACAGGCAGCTAGTCAACACCATCGATAGGTAGAATGAGCCATTGTAGCCTCTTGCAGAAAGTTACATTGGCTCGGAAACAGAGAGCGCAAACATGACTTGAAATGAAATGAAGTGACTGTTGTCTAGACTCAATCTAGGTAGACCAAACCAATCAACTATATACACATACTGTTGTCTAGACTCGTCCTTTGTGCTTCACCAAATTATCATTTTTTTCTGTGGAAATTAATCGCTTCACGCTCTTCACTAGCAATAATAAAGATGCAAATACAGCAAAAACTGGAAAAAATTGCAAATGCATCATGTTAGAATTCCAAGTGTATGCGAGTCTTAATTGCAAGCATGTTTTACCCTATTCTAGTATTCCTTTAAACCATGCCCAACGCCTGACATTTGCAAGTTTCATAATTAATGATACAATAAACGACAATGCCACTGCACAGAGGCCTGGTGAAGAGACAAAGGCGAGGAGAATACCTCAGAGACTAACGTGTTACAGGAAGCCCTGCTATCGCCAAAGGAGGAAAGAACAGCAGGCTTGGATCCTTTAAATGATAACTTGGTGCTGTTATTGCTGTTGTTGATGGATAAAGATTGCCTGTGCGGTGGTGACGATGAAAATGAGTAGTGAGCACAATGACAGGCCATGGGAAATGCATAACAAGGTCTTTCTTTTCTTCATCTTTCACGTCTCACCATTGTCTTCTCTCCGAACTTAGCTCGACAGAGAGAAAGAGAGAGAGAGTGATGGAGTATGTGGAGTTTTGAGGTTCACAGTTTTGGTCCTGTGGACTGTGATTCTCACCTCAGACCCCACATGTCCAAAAATCTTTATCAAGCATTCCCTCCACACATTTGTTTTTTCTTTAAAATTGAATTTAATATTTCTCGATTACAAAAACAAAAAAGAACTAGTAATTTGAATTTTTTTTTAATGAATGGTAAATAGTATTTTGGGACTTCTCAATTAAATAAATGAATTAAAAAGAAATGGTGATTGGTTATGGAAATGGATGTTGTGACAGGTCATCATTGCTGATTGAATATTTGATAAGATGCTGTGGATAATGCGATGACGTGGCAAAACTGGGACCGGCACTCATCATCTCAAATCTAATTTTTTTTATATGATTTATTTTTGTGTTATAAAAATATTTTTTTAAAAAATTAATTATTTTTTATATTTTCAGATTTTTTTGATGTACTGATGTTAAAAATAAATTTTAAATAATAAAAAAAATATTATTCCAATGCATTTCCAAGTAAAAAACATTTTGAAAAGTAACCGCTACCACAATATCAAACAATTTTGTGGTCCATTAGGTTTGTTGAATTTCAGCCCCGTTTATTTATTAGAAAATATAGTTTTTTAAGTGATTTTTATGAAAAAGAGATTCCTAAAGAATAAATTATTTTTTAATGTTTGGTAATTTATTAGAAAATGAGTTGGGAAACACTTTTTAGTGTTTGACTTTGTCATGAAAAATGAGTTCGAAATTAATTTATCAATATTTTAATTTTTTTTCAAGTTTATTAAAAGAAAGAGAACCAAATCTGACAGATAAAAAATTTGAAAGAGGATGAAATTGAAAAAAAATCTAGTTTTATAAATTATTTCAAATAAAACAAATAGTAATCAAAATAATGGAGACCAAATCTAACAAAAAAAGAGTTAAAAATGATAAAATTAAAAAAAAATCATAAATCATTTCAATTAAAAAAGGATAAGAGAAAAGAAATAAAAATAAAAAGAATAGGAACCAAATTGATATAAAAATTAAATGAAATCAAATTTTAAGGGATGAAATTGAAGAAAAAAAATAAAATATATATATATAGCAATTAAAAGATGGAGGGCTAAATTTTATATAATCAATAAATAACAAGATATATTTTTTTATTTTTTCACAACTTCTGGAAAAATATTTTGCGTCCAAAATAAAAAGAAAACACTTTTATAAAAACCAATTCAAATTTTGTTTTGACTAGAAAGTGTTTTCTACTTATCAATTTTTTCTAATGGTAAATAAACACATGAAACTTTGAAAAGTGATCACTTTTCTTGAAACAAATGGGCCTTAAAAAGTGTCTAAGAGTGTAGTAATTGTTATTTTTTCTCCCAAACATAAATTATACTTGTTTGCTTATATATTAAAAAAATTATGGTTTAAATGGTGGGTCCCATCTTAAATTGAAGTATAACCTCAATTTCATGTGAAACAAGTTGGAGATGCTTTTATTGAGGTTTGACCTCAATTTATATGTTTAGGTGAATCTTTTACCAGTAAGAAAAGAAAGAAAGAATAGTTGAAAATAATCAAACCAAAAAAATCCTCATCTTCTCATTAGATATGTTTTGCATTACTCAAGCTATCGAGCTTTTTTCTTCAAATTTCTACTATGAATACAAGCTAAACCTTTCATTTGCTAATTATCTTTGCGGATCTTGGTAACCAAACATGATGATGAGCACATGGGTTTTCTTTATTTTAAATGTTTTGTTCTTGTTTTGATAACTGAAATCACCATCGTTTTATTCTATCTCTTCAAAACCAAACATAAAGACTTTTTATATTTTTGGGTTTTTCTCACATCTGCACGTGTGTTACCTATTCTGAATTTTATTTTTATAATTTTATTTTCTGTTATGTCATAAATGAAAGCAGCTCCATATTGTTTTTTGTGGTACAAGAAGAAGAAGACCTGCCTTAAAATTATATAGAAACAACAAAGAAGGTGTTGATAAGCTAGTAATCTATTTCTTAGCTAAAAAAATCATTAACTTACAGTAAAAATTTGATTGAATTGAAACATGGGTTATCATTGCTTAATTCATTTACTTTAGATTTTAGGGTTTTAGGGTAGATCTTTTATATATAATTCATTGCAAATAACTATTGGTCTTGGTTCTTGTTGTTTGATTTGACAGTAAATAAGATCTTGAATATTTAGGTAGGTTTTAGTTGAAGATGTCTTAAGGTTTGTCTCTATATTGTTGTTGTTGTGTTATTAAGTTTTTTTTTAACTATCTTTAAATGGATCCACAAACAAACTACTTAACCTTTTCTTTTGGTATAACATTAATTTTTATGAGCTTGGATCAATTGATGTTACCAAATGTGCAAATATTGTATAGATTGATTCAAACATATTTAAAAGTCACTTGAATGGATGTTTAAGCATGATTGTTTTGGTGTAATACTACACATTCCCTCCTCTAATGCGTCATATCATTAGATTATGGTGAATAAATCTTTCATAGCAAATAATTTCATGTTTTTTGTGGAATGCTATTTTAGATGTGGTGTGGAATTTGTATTTTGGTGGACTTTTGTTAGCTTTTTTTATTCATAGAATGCTATACTTTAGTAATGCTTTATTTATTAACTCATGCTTGTAAAGTGTAATTTCATAGTATGCTAGTAATTGAATCATTTAGAGAAAATAATTTTAAAGATGCAGTAATTGTTTGTATGTCATGCTTCTATTAATGCATCTCGAATATATAGGAAGAGCATTTGCACTGAATTAGAGATTAGAGTTAAACAATGATTTTGAACTATTTTTATGATATAATCTACATACTACTTTTGCAATTAGGTTACTTGTGGAATGTTTTGAGTTCATCAAGTCAATTTTTTCATAACTTGTCATTGTTTTATTCTATATATATATTTGATATTTTTTCTTGAGGCAAGTCAATTTTACAATTTGCTTATTGTCACAAATGTTTAATCTTTTTTTAATTACTCTTACGTACTCATGTCCTTGATTGTTTTTTTTAATTTGGTTATCAAATAAAGCAATGGAAGATTCTGAAAGTCAGGATAAACTATCTTGAACTAAGAAAATGTTGCATACTTTTCATGATATTTGCATCAAAGTTATTAAGATGGGAATGAGACAAAATACTTATTTTAATAAAGATGGTTAGAGATTTGTGATGATTATCTTCAAATAATAGACTAGTCATGCTTTAACCAATGCGCAACTAAAGAACAAATATGATGATACAAAAACAATTAGAGGATATGGAAAAAAAAAGTTGATTTATGAAACTGGTGTTGGTTGAAGTAGTGAATTAGAAACTATTTATGCAATTGATGAGTAGTGGAAAGCAAAAATCTAGGTTAGTTGTTAAGAACTTCATCTTTTCACTTTTATTTATCTTATTTATGTAGTTGATGAATTCATTAAATTTTATTAATTATATTCAATTTGTTTTAAATACAAAATTAGAGGATTGAAAAAAGTTTAGGCATGTTGGTATTGAGCCATCTTTTTATAGAAAATATGATTTAATATTCAGTAATATAGTGGTTACAAGACAATATGATTGGGTTTCCTTTTCAAAAGTGTTGTATGATAATGATAAGGATTATGGCATGAGGAATGCTAATGATGATGATGATGTTAATCTAGAGGAAGGAAGTTGTGATTCAAATGAGGATGTCGTTCTTAATTTTATAGATGATGTGAGTAAAATGGTAGTTTGATTCAATGTGGCAAACAACAATAACATATATAGTAGTGGCATAACGAAAGCTAGACTATATTATACAACTCAAGGTGGAAAAAATAGAAAGAGGTTCTAGAATAGGAGCTCAATTATTTTCATATTTGGATTGACTTATTGATAGTGTTTTGACAAATAGTGATTGCATCTCTAGTTCTAAAGATAATAAAAGGTATAACATTAAAGAGGTGATGAAAAGCTTTATTTCATAGATGAAAATAACTATAGTGATGATTTGCATACTTTCTCGACTGAGCTATTTTGTTTAAGGAGCAAGAGGGTCAGTGCAATAACAGATATTGATAGAAAGTTTAACTGGCTAAAAAAGAATGTTTGATAGAAGTTTAAAGATTTAGAACTAAAGGTGTGTTTTTATTCATTTAAATTACTTATGTCATTGTGTTTTCCTTAAAAAATATGATAATTGACTATTATTTTTTAACTATGACAATTGATTTTGCTATTTGTGCAATGAATAATTATAATGCCTTTTCTATAATGATAAAATGAGGTCTTTAAATGAAGATTGTCGAATTGTAAAGAGTTTGTTGTATACTTAATAGATTGATACTTTTGTTTTTGTTTAATATGCATGGTGAATCATGCCTTAATATTAAATTTTCCTTTTGTTTTAAAATAGTTTGGATGATATATGATGTTGTTGTCTACTGAATACATCTGATAAGAGAGCCACAGTTTGACTGAATTATAATGATCTTATTGAACTGTGATTTTGTTATGCCTTATCATTAAATTTTTTTTTCTTCTAGTTATGCCTATCTTTCATTGTGTGCACTATAGTTTGATTTTTTTTTTATTCTGTTATTGCAAGAGACATGTAATAGCCCTACTGTTATTATGATTATATGGATGCTTTCTAAGTTTGTACTACAACTTGTTTACCTAACAGTCTAATGGTTACTAATATTTAACTTGTATTGTTATTGTCATTGAGGAAATTTGGAAAAGACCTTTAGGTTAAAATAATAACTTTTAAAAGTTTGTTGGCCAATTTCAATAACTTTAATTCAATTTGTACCGTTATGGCATTTGAGGAAATTTGGATGAGACCTTTAGATAAGAATAATAAATTTTGAAAGTTAGTTGGACAATGTCAACAACTTATGTTTAACATTTAAAATATGAAAAACACATGTATCTAAAAGTTAATTGTACTACAATATTGTTTGGTCATATAATTGTGCTTTTCAGCACCCCTCGTCTCCAATCATAATATATATATATATATATATATATATATATATATATATATATATTCACTCCATTTTGTGAGTCCAAACAAAATTTGCTGCTTGAAATGACCCAGTTATGAACATGATAGATTGGAAATATATACAAAAAAAATAATAATGAAATGTAATCCTACAAGCAAAGGTTTTCTTGTAATATGTAATATAGAAATTTGAAACATATGATTTGTGACAAAGAAAGATGAAAAATATAATGAATGCATAAACATTTGTGTGTGTGTGTAGTCAAATTATAAAATTAGAGAAAGAAATCTTGAAAAATCAAGTGGAAAATGGTACATCTATGAGAAAAAAAAAACTAAATTATAGAAGAGTTATTGGTTTATATAGATTGTAAGAAGATTAAATACAAAAATTTAATTGATAAATACAAAGAAAATACATAGAATATAAAGAAGATATATTGATGACATTTTATTTGTCAAAGAAAGGTGAATTTTTTTAGTTTAAAGGGTCAAAGCTAACATGAAGTAAAGTATGATTGAATGCTAAATAAAAAGCAAAAAGCACACCTTTTTTCTAGTTAAACTACATTTAACTTGTGCAAGAAAGGCAAGTGAACAATAAGGCTAAAAACAAATCATAATATAATCTTATATTTTCAAGCAAAGGTTTTCTCGTAATCTATACAATAAAAATTTATAAAATGTGATTAGAAATGAAGAAAAAGGGAAAATATAATGAATGCATAAGCATCTATCCGTGTGTATATTCAAATTATAAAATTAGAGAAAGAAATTTGGAAACATCAAGTGGAAAGTGGTACATCTATGAAAAAAAAAAAACTAAATTATAGAAGAGTTATTTATTTATATGAATCGTAAAAAGATTAAATATGAGAATTTAATTGATAAATACAAACAAAACATATGGGATATAATGAATGCATAAGCATCTATTCGTGTGTGTATTCAAATTATAAAATTAGAGAAAGAAATTTGAAAACATGAAGTGGAAAGTGGTACATCTATGAAAAAATAAACTAAATTATAAAAGAGTTATTGATTTATATGGATTGTAGGAAGATTAAATATGAGAATTTAATTGATAAATACAAAGAAAACATATGGGATATAATGAAGAGATTTTGATGAAATTTATTTGTCGATGAATGGTGATATTTTTTAGTTTGAAGAGTTAAAGCTAACATGATGAAAAGTATAATTGAATGGTAAGTAAAAGGAAAAAATTACACTTTTTTTTCTAGTTAAGTTATGTTTAACTTGTACAAGAAAAGGCAAGTGAACAACAAGGCCAAAAAAAGTCATAATATAACTTAATATTTTCATGAACATAAGCATATAAAGCTAAGAGGGGGAAAAAAGAAGTTTGCATCATTACCATATCTAAGGAGATAATAGATGAGAGATATAAAACATGACATTTGATGCAATTTGATGATCTCTTATAATTTATGATACTTCTAATTACAAAATATTTTATGTCATCATATATATGGATGTTAAGTGATTTAATGCTTTATTCAAAGATACTTTCTATAAGAATTGTTATAATGTAATGAATCGTGTTATTGATTATGTTAATAATAATAGTTGTGATGATGATGATAATAATGGTGGTGATAGTCGCTATAATGACTATGACGATAATGACGATGAAAATAATGCTAGTGATAAGGAAGGTGAATTATTTTTTAGGAGAGAGTTTGGTTGACGTAAACTAATATTATACATGGCCAAGGCTCTCTCCATGTATTATAATAATTATATATATAAAGAACCTTATATGGTTCATACAACATAACTATAAGGTGGTTTAATGAAATATTACAACATTGAAAACAATATGTTAACATATTTAGGATGGATGCAACAACATTGCAAAGCTTGTGCTTTGATTTAGAAACACAATATGATTAAAAGCTTCAAGAAAGATGAGTGTTATTGAAAATGCGAGTATGTTTCTGTATACATTAGTATTGGGTGCTTCGAATAGAAAGGTTCAATAAAGATTTCAGCATTTAGACGAAACTATTAGTAGATAGTTTAATGAAATTTTAAGAGCAATAAAAGGAAGTTGTAGGAAGATGTGATATTTAAAAAAATTTGATCATCATTTTAATTTTGTTCTGCCATTTCACGTTTGCAAAGTCATAGATACCAAAGGTCTTTTCAAATAGAATATGTTTGTGATGAGATTACAGGTAATTTAATGGGACAATAAAAATAAGTTTATAATGTCGCATTGTTGTATTTATGATGTATTAATAATCCAATACACATGTTCTTTTTACTCATTTTACTATTGACATCTCTTTCAATTGTAATTTTAACCTAATATTTTTTAATTGTCTTTTATTCTTCAACAATTTCAACTAAAATTTTAACCAAACATATATTTTAATCAAACCAACCAAACTAAAAATAATTTTTTTAAATGTATTTTTTAAACCGCAACTAAAAAACTATCATAATAGACTTTTATTCCATCCCTCTATATTTTCCAAAGAAAGTTTTGGCCCATTAGAATATCTACTTGCCAAGCACTAACGTACAAAATTTAAGAGTGTTTTTAGTCATATCTTCGCAACTGATAGCATGTGGAGAACCAGAAGATTGATATACTTTAAAATTAAGTCCGGTAAAATTTAAGCTCAATTCAAAATGACATGGTCAGGAGATAATTTTTATACCAATAACAATGACTAGCCCTAGCAATGCTTTATCACTTGACTTTGATTATTTTTTTTCCTTTCCTTTCTTCCCTTTTTTTTTTTAAAAAAAAAACATTTTCGAGGGACGAAAGGCTTGGATATTCAGATGCTATCAGCTAAGGCATAGTTTCAACAGGGGAAGACTACCTTGTTCCAAATTAAGGTGAAACATCACATGGGGCTAAACTTCACAAATTCTCAGAACTTAAAGTTTCTTGACATTAAATTTAGTTTCCACATTTTTATCTTAACTTTTACTTGCACCCCTCGTAACATTAACAGTTTGGCCACCTTCCATGACACAAGGAACTTACAATCAGCCCTTAAACAAAGAGCAAGAAGGAACCTTTTTTTTTTTCTTTTTCTTACCAATGTTAATTACAAGAACAAAATATAACAATGATTCTTGTTGATGTCATACATTTAAAAGTTACTCAAACATGAAATTATTTCTCTGGCTAGACATCCTTATGACATGAAATTGTTGATGTCATACATTTAAAAGTTGCTCAAACATAAAATCAACAGGACAAGCAACAAGAAACAAATAATACCGTATGACACCCTGTTGACTATTCCCAGCGACGATCCTTCAACAAGCTTACTAAATTCTATATTTTCATGATTACATAAGATAGAGTCATCGTCAGAAGTATAACTCCCATGACCTTTGTCTTCCCTCTTACAAGTGCCTTGCTCTTGATCATGGCCGTCATCCCACATGCTTCTTCTGAAACAGATACAACACTAGCCGTTTGCCAAACAAGGCTATTAATATAGACAAACCCCATGAAGAACAACACCAGTAAAACAAAACCAATAGCAAGAATATAACGATTGATCATGAAGATTCTAGTACCTGCAATTGTTAGCAGTGTACCCATGGTACAAGCAAATATTGCAGCGAAAGCACAGACGGAGATGATCACAAGCCTCTTCCAGAATTTAGGCACAACACGCATCACCATCTTGAAGGTCACTTCTTGCCCTGTATAAATACAAGCAACGGTACTGTAAACAACTGCAGCAGTTGATAGAGGAGAGAAAAGGAGAAGGAAAGTGATGTATATGCAGCAGTTGTACTACTTCAATGATTTTTGCAAATAGAGCATTTGATACCTTCATGAATTTTCGTATTGAAAATTTGACATGTTTGTCCATCAACTATTTGCTAGTCTCGCACCATAACGACATGGAATCTTTTTTATTTTGTTTAATTTGAATTGAAATACGAGTATATACGAGTATATACCATATACGAGTATATTACGAATTGTAATACGACATGGACGACATGGACAACAGGTATTATCGCCTCCTCTCTAGCTAATTCCACCCAACTCCTTGAAAAGTAATGTTGTTAGAAGCCGTGTAGCAGCTAGAAATTAATCAAATCTCGAGCCTTCAGTTTTATAAAAACATGTAGATCTCGTCTTTACCAAGTCTCTCTTGTACATTTAATATCTAGTTATAAAAAATAAAAGATACAGTTACTTTAAAGCATTTTATTCAAAATAAGTTGTATTATTATTTGATTTTTATTTCTAATAATTGTTGTGTCTAATCTATTGATATTCTATCTATATGGGTAAAAATAAATCTATTGCACTGAGTTAGTTTTTTATGTTGTGAGGGGTGATCAAGGGTTTATATTAAAAATAAATTGCTAGTTACTAGAAAACCCTAACTAATATGCAAAGCTCTAAGATTATGAATTGATTATATTAAAGGGAAGATATGATTACCCTACAACATCATACCTAAAATAAAATATATTGCTAATTTTTTTTATCCTGTGTTGGTAAAAATGAAGATCCAATTGGCTTAGATAACAAATTGCAGTGAACATGTGGTTTTTGGGTTTGAATTGTAATTGTAATTTGATGGATAGTGATGAGAATATAAGAGAGTAATTATTAAGAATTTAAAGAAATGGAAAAAAATGAGAAATTGAATTTATTAATTAAGGACTAAATTACAAAGTAAAAGAACTTAATTGAAATAAAATATAAAATTTCTAGGCAGGTTAGAGATAGCCCCGGTCTTTCAAGAACTAAGAGTATTGTTTTAAAACATTTCTCGTAAATCTTCCTGCAAACAATTATTTAATTTATAGACAAGAATAAGAATTTGAAATTTAAATTGAATTTTGAGAATAGATTTCGAAGATCCTGGTCTAACTGACTGGAGTGGAGAGCAATT
Source organism: Populus alba x Populus glandulosa (assembly GCA_033617975.1). Taxonomy (NCBI): domain Eukaryota; kingdom Viridiplantae; phylum Streptophyta; class Magnoliopsida; order Malpighiales; family Salicaceae; genus Populus; species Populus alba x Populus glandulosa. The sequence goes on along the minus strand of CM066147.1, from coordinate 18,208,350 downwards.
CTTTTCAAAACAATGCAACGTCGTTTCCATGTCTTCAAAATGCCACCGTTTCCTTAACAACGTCACAGTTTTCATTGTATAAACATCTACCAGGGCACGTGTGAACCCGTTGTGGTGAGGTTGTCGCCGTCAACGCGGTCTTCATAGTTCCCAGGCTTTATATCTATCGTCCGATCAAGCAACTGTCTCTCCATCTTGCAGCTTCCCAATACCGACAGTTCATTGTCCAAACAAGCAGCGAAGATTTTAGGGTTAAAGATCCATCTTCGTCAGAAATTCCCAGGTCCGTCACCATGTTTACCAGCAGAGGTGGATAATCCGGCCAGGCTCTGCCATGGACCGTAGCTGAATTGAAGGGCCCAGTTGCACCTTGGAAGTGCAGGCGAACACACATATATTTTGTCGTTTACATGTCACGTTGGAACTTGGAAGGGATGAAATGATTAATAATAATGTGCTTTGAGGACTTGTAAGTTGCAAGGGTTTTTCAGATTTATTTATTGCGGGACCTATCGTGCAGAGTAACCATTTATGATTTCATTCAATACAGATTTTTTTGGGAATGTTTGAGATTATTTTTGAAAGTATTTTTTATTTAAAATATATTAAAATAATATATTTTTTATTTTTTAAAAATTATTTTTGATATTAATTTATTAAAATAATTTGAAAATATGAAAAAAAATATTAATTTTAAAAAATGGAATAAAAATTTTAAATATAAAAACAAACTATGTGGATCTAATTAAGACCATGCTTTCTTTTCTTTAGTTAATAAGTAAAAGGGGGAATAAGGACTGTCGGTGCATACGTGTAATGCATGGGAACATTGCTGTCGCCTGATCCAGCCATCTAGCCCATGCCCTCTCTCTGCCCTCCATTTGTATCTTTACTAGGCTTTAAATAGTTGTATTAGTAGTTGATGAGTCAACTTTTTAATAAGATTTTTATTTTGTTTAGAAATATTTTTAAAACATATGGATCTGGCTAAGAAGCCAGATCCATAAATCTAAATTTGACAGTTAGTAATATAAAATAAGGTGGATTTATCATGTTTGCTGGATTTAAGTAATATAGGTTTTATATATTTACTAGATTTAAAATGTTTGGATTTAGTGGATAATTAAGTCTATAGCGTACAAACTTGAGAATTAGCTAAGTACATATATATAAGTCTAATGTATTTACGAGATTTAAAACACTTAGATTTGATGAATAGTCAAGTTTAAAATGCACGAACTTGGCTGCCAGCCAAATTCATGTAACGTGGCTCTAATGTGTTTGTTAAATATAAAGTTTTTGAACTTGATGGACAACAAAATCCACAGTGTACGGACTTTGTAGTCTACCAAGTCTATATAACGTGAGTCTAGCATGTTCGTCAAACCCTGAATTTCACGAACAGTTAAGCCCAAAGTGTGTGGACTTGGTAGTAGCCAAGTTCAAAATACATGGAAATCAAGTCCTTGCGACGTGACCCTAACTTGTTTGGCTACAATTTTATCAATTTTTAGGCTTTTATGTGTAATCCTAAGCGATTATTTATAATGTAAATGGTAAATGGATGATAAAATGCCATAAAATAATGATTTTCTTATGCTTATAAATGTGTATAAAATCGTTTAAAAAACTCTTTATATTTATTGTCTCATTAATAATATATATATGTAAAAATATTTTTTATCCTTGAAATTGTATTTTTATTGCTTTAAGTCCTTTAATATTTTTCTAAAAAAACAATCCTTACCTTACCATAAAAAGATCTTTGAATCTCTCAATTAAGAATATTTTATTATAAGTATTCAAGACTTTTTTAGTAAATTGAGAGTTATCTCAATAAAAAAAATCTAATTTCTTTTATAAATTGATTAATTTCTATTCCAAATACTAAATAATTTTTTATTCATGTTATTAGATTTTTGAACTTCAGCGGTGGTAAGTAAAATTGCCATGACTCAAGGAGCTGCAGTTGTTAACATTAAGCACTCATCCACATCCCACAGCCGACACTAGTGTCCAAAACTGGCCAGGTTAATCACGGAATTCCCAACACAATCAAGGTACGGTTTGTTTCCTAACAAGTAGGTTTGTTTTTGAAAATTGGATTTTGAGAAACTAAATTTTGAGAAATTAAATTCATTTTTAATGTTTGATAATATAATAAAAAATAAATTGTAAAACATTTTTTGTGTTTTACGTAATAAAAAATGAGTTGGAAGATAACTTATTAATGTTTTATATTTTTCAATTTTATTAAATAACGAGAAACAAATCTTATAAATTAAAAATTTGAATTCAAATAAAATTGAAAAAAAAAATGTAATTTCATAAATTATTTTAAAAAAAATAAATAATAATCAAAATCATAAATATTAAATCTAATAAATAAAAAAAAATAAAAAAATTAAAATAATAACAATTACCATTTCATAAATTATTTCAAATAAAATAAATAACAATCAAAAGAATAAGGATCAACTTTAATAGAGAAAAAATTTCAATTAAAAAATAATAAAGAAAAAAAAAATTATATAAATATAGACCAAAGTTAATATAAAAATTAAATTCTAAAAAATAAAATTAAAAAAAAATTCAAAACAAAATATATTTATTAACCAAATGTTTGAAGATCAACTTTGATATAATTAGCAAATAATATGATATTTTTAAATTTTTCATAACTTTTAGAAAGTGTTTTCTGTCCAAAATAAAAGAAAAATATTTTTTAAAAAACTAAACTAATTTTTTTTTAATTGAAAAGTATTTAATGTTAATTAACTATGCCAAATAAATATAAAATATTTAAAAAATAATTTATGAAACAAGGCTCGAATGTCAAATGTCATGCTGTTTGCACTTGCAATTTGTTAGGATTGCCGACTTGTGTGACCTGTGAGCTAAGAGCCATAAGGCCCCTAACCTTTCAGCAGCATCACACGCATCTCCCTGTTTAACTCTTCCTGTTACTATCGTCCAAGTGCTAACACGTGGCCCAGGGACTTCGGTGGAAAATGAGTTTCACTCGGTACAAGATGCTGTCAATGGAGATAATCAATAGAGTAAATGCCCCCACCGTCAGTCTTTCTACTTCGAATGACACGGTTGTGGTCAGTGCTTTCCAGTTGGAGTTGCAAATTTTGATTTTGACTTCAGTACTGTTTTTCACGTCGTTCTTTTATTGACCATCAGCCCTCCATCTAAGGAAAGAAGGGACACTGCTATTAAAGCTCCCCACTTGGCTGTCTGCTTTAAAAGCTCTCCTCTCCTCCTTCGTTCTTCGCAAAATAAAGAGATCCAAGAGGTTGTTGCTTTGCCTTTTTTTTGTTTTTTGGGTTTTCCATTTCAGATCCAAACACGGCAACTTCGTTTCTGACAACCCGCTTCTAGTCTCTGCTTCTTGCAAAACAGAAATTCAAGATTTATACAATGTTGTGTTAGAAAAATACATGATCAAAGCCTTGACAGGATCCGGCATTTTCTTGTAAGTTAATCATTTCCTCACTTTCTGAATGTGGGTTTTTACTTTTAAGCTGAGCGCTGATCTTACCTCTTATGTCCCTGATAATTTAGTTCTAGATAATGGCGCGTTTCTATGTGGTAATGGCGTGTTTCTATGTGTGTGGTAGATACGTTGCTTGTCTGCTTTTTACTATGGCATGTATCAGGACTTGTAATCAATCGAGTGCTTGAGAGTTGAGATTGTTTAGTCGTTTCATTCTTCTTCATTTAATACTTCGAAGTTTGTTATTGAGCTTCTATTGCAAAAAGAGTTTTTTGTTTTCTACTTAAACTAGTGGAGTGGATCTAGTTCTCTTTCTGTAACCAGCACCAAAAAATAAAAAAGTTTCTTAAAAGTTCTGATCTATTTGTGATTTGTGACTTTTTAGCTGTTTAAATCAGTCATTAGTAATAGGTGGTTTAATGTATCTCTAGTTTTTGGAAAATTAGATTAAAGAGATGCGTGAAAAGGATAAAAGAATACTCTCGCTGTACTGTACGTCTGTACCTATCTCCCTCCCTCACGCACGAAACAGTTCTTGATTATAGTAGTATGCAAGCAGACAAGGTGTTTCAAATAAAATCCTCGCCGAAGAAAAGGAATATAAAAAGAGAACGAAACTAAAGATTAATTCGAGTCCAGAAAGGATGACTTTTTTCCAAAATTTAAGTTTAAAGGGAAAGTGGACTTGAGTCCTGGAACATAATTTATAAGAGAAGAAAAGCAGACCACCCTGAAATTAAGGTAGTAAGGTGCTTGATCATAAGATATCAAAATAGATAAAAAGGTTTGTCAAAAAGGGAGCACATAGCCAATTGTTGTGCAGGTTTCATACTTTATCTTTCTTTTCCCTAACCGTTACCCATTAGTGTTTTCGTGATAAGGTTAATTTTAATTTAAGGCGTTGGGGTTTGTGGTGTAGCTGATTTTTGTTATTTTACATTGCAGGTGTATATAACAAGCGTCATAATATTAAAGCAGGCATGGCTATGGGAAAATATTCCCGTGTTGATGGGAAGAAGTCGTCCAACTACTGTTCTACAATCACTGTGGTTGTGTTTGTTACTTTATGTTTAGTTGGGGCTTGGATGTTTATGTCATCATCTGTTTCAGTTCAAAATTCAGACTCGTCTTCCCAAGAGAAAGTGAATGATGTGAAACGAGTGGCTGGTGAAAATAATTCTAAGCAATTTGAAGACAGTCCTGGTGATTTACCGGATGATGCAACCAAAGAAGATGGGAACACTGTTGATTCTCAAAGTGATAGCCAATCTGATGTCCATGAAGACCAAAATGTGACTGAAAAAGAGAGTGAAGGTACAGTTGAGGATAACAAGGATGAGAAGACAGAGTCTAAGAATATGGTTGAAGAAAACCAGGATGAGAAGACCGAGTCTAAGAATATGGTTGAAGAAAACCAGGATGAGAAAACTGAATCTCAAGAGGAACCAAAGTCAGAGACTGAAAAGGATGGAAAAACAGAGGATAGAGAGTCAAATTCAGGAGATGGAGAATCAAATTCAGAAGCTGGAGAGATGCCAGCTGAAGGTGATGAAACAAATAAAAGTGAGCAAACAGAATCAGAGGAGAGCTCAGGTGAAAATAAATCCGAGTTGGATGAGGGGGAGAAAAACTCAGACGCAGGAGCGGGTGCAGATGAAAATAACCAGGAAGGTGCTACTGAGAATAACGTGGATAGTCAAGAGAATGATCAAACTTCCATTGAGATTTTACCTGCTGGTGCACAATCAGAACTTCTAAATGAAACTAATACTCAAAATGGGGCTTGGTCAACTCAAGTGGTGGAATCACAGAAAGAGAAGATATCGCAACAATCTTCAATATCTAAGGATCAAAATGGTCATGCATGGAAACTTTGTAATGTCACTGCTGGACCAGATTACGTCCCTTGCCTTGATAATTGGTATGTTATAAGAAGGCTTTCAAGCACAAAGCACTATGAACATAGAGAGAGGCACTGCCCTCAAGAAGCCCCCACTTGTCTGGTATCCATACCTGAAGGATATCGACGCTCAATAAAGTGGCCTAAAAGCAAGGATAAGGTAAACACTGATCCACTTGATTGATGAAAAAACTTTCCTGTTTACTTTGGCGGAAATTTTTATTTCTGCTCACATTGCAGATATGGTACTATAATGTTCCCCACACCAAGCTTGCTGAGGTTAAGGGACATCAGAATTGGGTTAAAGTTACTGGTGAATATCTGACTTTTCCTGGTGGTGGAACTCAGTTCAAGCACGGTGCTCTTCATTATATTGATTTCATCCAGGATGTGAGTTTCTTTATGGCACTTGTTATCTGCAGTTCTTGTCCTTTATTTTGTACAAACACTAAGTCAACAGGTTGAGCATGAGACACTGATTTAACTGATCTAGGCTGTGTGTAAATATGATTGTGTATGCTGAAGAGTAATGCGATAAATTTTTTCTATGAATGATGCAGTCACATCCTGATATTGCATGGGGAAAAAGAACCAGAGTGATATTGGATGTTGGGTGTGGGGTGGCAAGCTTTGGAGGTTATCTTTTTGAAAGAGATGTTCTTGCAATGTCATTTGCTCCCAAGGATGAACATGAAGCTCAGGTTCAATTTGCACTTGAAAGGGGAATCCCTGCAATGTTGGCTGTTATGGGCACCAAGAGATTACCCTTTCCTAGTTCTGTTTTTGATGTTGTTCACTGTGCACGCTGTAGGGTTCCTTGGCATGTTGAAGGTGATGTTTGTGTCTATTCTAGTCAAGTAAAAATTTCTGTCTTCTTGTTTTTCTTGTTTCAGAGATATATTTTGGATCCTTGCAGGTGGTAAACTTCTTTTGGAGCTGAATCGAGTTTTGCGACCTGGTGGTTACTTTGTCTGGTCTGCCACCCCAGTTTATCAAAAGCTTCCAGAAGATGTGGGCATTTGGAAAGGTAGAATATTTTCTCACATTTGCATTCCTTTCTAGAGGATAATATGTGGCTTGCCTTGATATAACCTTTTCTTTTTTTGATGGCAGCCATGTCCAAACTAACAAAGTCAATGTGCTGGGATCTGGTGGTAATTAAAAAGGACAAACTAAATGGTGTTGGTGCTGCAATATTTAGAAAGCCAACTTCCAATGACTGTTATAATAATAGACCCCAAAATAAGCCTCCACTGTGCAAAGAATCGGATGATCCAAATGCAGCATGGTACTTTCTTTTTTGTCCCATGGTTTTATAATTGCCTCTTTCTTCTTCCACAAGTACCCATCCTGATTTTTCATAATAACTTGCATAGATAATTGAAGTGATGCAAACATGCTGCCACTTTTATTATAAGCTTTGAATTGAGGAAACTTGAAATTACTATGATTATGGATATTTGTCTTCAGGAATGTCCCACTTGAGGCATGCATGCATAAAGTGCCTGAAGATGCAACAGTGCGTGGGTCTCGTTGGCCTGAGCAATGGCCACAAAGGCTGGAGAAACCACCATACTGGCTGAATTCTCAGGTTGGAGTTTATGGTAAAGCTGCGCCAGAGGATTTTGCTGCTGACTATGGCCATTGGAAAAATGTTGTTTCCCAATCTTATTTGAATGGAATGGGAATCAACTGGTCTTCTGTGAGAAATATCATGGACATGAGAGCTGTATACGGAGGGTAAGCAATTTGACAATTTTATCTTATGCTAGTTATTTAAGCAGACTTTTGTATGTTATGTATGGTAAAGACACTGTGTTTCTCTTGTCTGTTTGCTATCCTGTCGAAAGTATGTTTTTATTTTTTTATATATCTGATTCGGGAATAGACTTGAGCTACATTTCTTTGATTTGTTCTGTTGGTTAAAGGAGTGGATCGTGTCTTTTGGTTTATCCCTGGGCGTTGATGGGATTGCATGTTATTCGTCTTTAGTGATTGATGGGGATTTCCCCTAGTAGCTCACTGTCATTGTTAATTTGTTTTCCATTTTCCATGGTAAGACACATATAGTAGTTTCTTATGCTTTTCTGTAATTGTGTTAGGTTCGCCGCGGCACTGAAAGATTTGAAAGTGTGGGTTATGAATGTAGTCCCAATTGACTCTGCAGACACGCTTCCAATAATTTATGAGCGTGGTTTATTTGGAATGTATCATGATTGGTGCGAATCATTCAACACCTATCCAAGAACTTACGATCTTCTCCATGCCGACCATCTCTTTTCCAGTCTCACAAAGAGGTTTGTTCATAACATCGCCGTGTTCTGAAGAAAAAAGAGATCCCTATAATTCCTGTGACTTGATGTTCTGTTGTTTTCCTGGCCACAGGTGCAACTTAGTGGCAGTAATAGCAGAAGTTGACAGGATACTGAGGCCAGAAGGAAATCTGATCGTGCGTGACAATGTTGAAATCATTGGTGAGATTGAGAGCCTGGCCAAATCTCTGAACTGGGATATCCGGATGATTTACTCAAAAGACAATGAGGGACTGCTTTGTGTTCACAAGACAATGTGGCGTCCTACAGAGCCAGAAACAATAACGTCAGCCATTATATAAATCTGAAGCTTCAGCTTGTACCTTCCATTTGAGGGTGCCTAGCTGCATGTATTGATGTCGTCCAGGTATTTTTCTGCCATCTTTAGGCATTTGAGGGCTAGTATCAATTAGCTGTATTTCTCCACGAGCAATTGTAAAATTATAGTTAATTAGTTTGTTATTCTTAAAATTCTCCTCATGATCGTTAATGTTGTTTTAATCATCCCTCGCTAATTCTTTTGCTAGGGATGTTGGCTGTATACTTATCATGGATATTTTTTTCCAAATCAATCAATTTGCTTAATGGTAGATGCTTGTTGTACCCTATGAATTTGTACAAGAGGACGACTCCTTTTGCTTTATTGCTTTATTAATAATGCTGTTGGCGCTCCCTTTTTCCAGTTAATGTTGCTGTTTAAGATTTTTTGGAAAATCTCAAATTAGTCAAGCTATTTTGTGGATTTTAATTGAGTTGTAAAAGATTTTGTTTTCTCAATCAAACCCTAAAAAATTCTCAGTTCTATTTTCTACGATTATCACAAATTTATTACCAGAAACTTCCAACTCCCTGTATAACCATTCTTTGTCTAAGAATGGTTACTATATATCGTATATATCCTTGAAATGGTGTTGATTTGAGTTAAAAGAGTTCCAGACAAGAGATCACAATTGCTATAATTAAAGCTGAATATATCTCTACGTTTAAACGTAGGAGGCAAGAGAGACCGTTTGGATCAAGTTCATCATTAAACTGGTGTAGTTACTAGCATTGTTGATTTAGTAACGTTGTACCAGATATCAATAGAACTAGGGGTGTTTACGGTTCGGTTCGGTTTCAACCATAAAAACCAACCGAACCAAGTACCTCATATTTTTAAAATTTCAAACCGAACCGAACCGAATTCCAGTTCAAACCGAACTGGTTCGGTTCGGTTAAATCTGGTTTTGCAGCTAAAAAACCGGAAACCTATTCGTTAAATTAATGGGTTTTTTTTACTTTTTTTAATGGGCTTAAATTAAATTGGGCTGTTAAATTTTCTTGTTGGGTTAAATTTAGTCTTTTTAATCAAAACTCTTTAAAATGTTATAATTTGATTAATTTTGTTATAAGCTTTCTAATGAAATTAAAATATTGAAATTTTTTTGAAATGCTTAATTGCTTATAGTAACAATAAATCTGATATTTTTATTTTACTATTTTTAATATACAAAGAAATATGCTATAAAAATTCAAATCAATGCAATATGCAAGATGCATGATCAAATTTGGATACCTCAAATTAAAAGAGGTGTTCACACTAAAAAACAATTTACATTAGCAAATAGCAACTAGTAATAAATTATCATAAACATTCGGCATAAGTTGAAGAAAAAATCCGACACCAGCACTACAGTAGCATTCAAAACTTTCGGCAACAGCAAAAGTGAAAAGATCCAGCAAGGATAATGCTATAAAAAAACACAAGCAAATTAGCAACATATTATAGTTTGACAATTAAAAAAATTAGGAATTCAAAATTTTAAAAAGAATTAATAAGGCAAAGTAAATTAATTACCCAAAACAATTATATTCCAAGATTACACAAACATCATCAATATAACTTACAAATAATCAGTTGAGATTACAAAAAAATATAATCAGAATAAATAAATAAAATATGTTCCTCTATATATATTTCGTGTTTTAAAAACATAAAAATTCACTTGAAAACTATCATAAAAATAGATAAATTTAGTTTGCATCTTTATTTTCATCTTTTTAAACAAACATTTTTTTTTTGTCTATAATGTTTTCATCTCTTCTATTCTAAAATAAAAGCCAGGATATAAATATTAGTTAAGATGAAATTACTGGTAGTATGAACTCATAAAGTGAATCATTTCATTACAAATTAGTAATACAGTAACATATCAACACCACAAAATCAGGAAGACTAGAGAATAATTATAGTGTCTTCCAATAATATGACAAAAGCACTTGAGAAACAAGAATACAGAAGCAGGAGCAAGTCTTGCACAACAAAATGAACAAGGCAAGCCAGCTCTCGCTATTACACGACACCCCATCTTAAGCTAACAACTAGATCCTGTGTTTCTCCTCAAAACAAGAATAAACTGATCACCAGTAGCCCATGTTACCTCTGGCAAATGATCAAAAGCTGGTGCACGTTTGTTTTAATGGCCGAGTTTTGATCTGTAAAGAATGGAATAGACTTGAAAATTTAGAAAATACTTTCAAAATTCAAACCCATGAAACAAAGAATCAAAGAAGATGGAATTTAGTCATTTACCTTACTGTCGTTGCTTCAATGAAAAAGATTTATGGGAAAGGAAGATTGTAAATTAATTATTGAGGAAGATTGGTTTTTTGTTGAAAATGGAAAAGAAGATGAAGACGGCTTTATGATTGTAAGAGAACTGAGATGAGAATATGTTAGGGTTAGAGAGGGAGGCCAATTAGGTTAACTTAACTATTTATAGTACTTTTTTTTAATGGTTTAATGGGTTCGATTCGGTTTGGCTCGGTTTCTGGGTCAAAACCAAAACCGAACCGGACCTGTTAACATTTATGGTTTTTTAAATCGGTTTAATCGGTTTTTACTTTCGGTTTGGTTTTTTCGGTTAATTTTTCTTCGGTTTTTTTCTCGGTTATTTTGAACACCCCTAAATAGAACCATTGCATAAGTAAAGTAAAGAACCAAGGTCTTATGCGATTTAATTTGATTAGAGAAATCATAGAAGGAAAATATAAAAATAAAATGATTACTAACTAAAAAGAATCCTGTAGATCATTTTACTAAGGCATTGTCATAATATAAAATGATCACCATATAAAGAGATATGATATTAGTTACATAAATGATTAGTTTTAGTGCAAGTAGAAGATTATTAGTGAATATGCCAAACAACCTATTGGTTGGTTACACGTAGCACTGGTTTTATTTATGTAAAACATATTTATTATTAATAAAGAATTTATTTATCTTCAATATTTATTTATAATTGATTAATGAATCTAATATTTATTTAATAAATATAGAGTAAAGATAAAATCCATGGGAAAAAAATACTTTGTAAATAAAATTATAAAGTTATTATAATTATAAGATTCCTATTGCATCAATACATTGTCCCTAAATGTTTCCGTCAATGTGTTTATTAAAACTTTATATTAATTAGAGTTGTTGAGACCAATACATATTATGTTTTTTCCTTTATGAAAGGAAACAATAGTTCTCATAAACTAAGGTATAAGAGATACCTGAAACTAATATGTTGATGCTTGTTAGATAACATGTGCACAAAACTAACTTGTACGAGAATTCCATATGGAGAGATCACCAATATCCATGAAAAAACTCACATGATAGTGTGTAAGTGATCTTTAGACTTGAGGTCACTACGTTATCTTATATAGGGATTGTTATGCTTTAGTCCTGACCACATGACGTCCTAATCAATGATAATATACGGGTAGATATTGTGTATAACATAAACTATATGAATATTTTTAAGTAATCAAGAGATGATCTATCACCTTAGGTGAAGTAGAAAAAAAAACTCCATCCATTCTTAAATAGTATTGATTGTGAAATTCATGGCTAATGTGGAATGAGTATTGAAAAGAGTTTAAAAAATCTTATTCAAAAATCAATAACTATAATGTTGAGAACTAATATGATTTAACAAAAAAAAAATATTCCATTATATAATATTTAAATAAAAACATTCTTGATGAAGAGATAATAATTACATTTAAAAACTAGTCACTAAAAAGGTTAATTCAAACCACTTATGAGTTTCTTAATATTTGGGGGATCATGACAAGTTACTAGATATTATACTTGATCTTCAAATATAAGTTAATCGATTGTTGGATTGAAATAAATTAAATTATTTAATTTATTTAATCTTATTTTATTTAGAATTGTAATTTATTTTTGGACCAACTTATTAAGGAACCTAATGAGTCACACACACAATAGAATCATTGATCATGCATTAAAATAAGATGATTAATCAAGTGTGACTTGATTATAAATAAATTTTAGAATTTGAGGATTAAAATATAATTAATATAGGGTATTACAATTCTAGATTGAGAAACAATCAAGTAAGGACTTGATATAATAAATTTTTAAAATTAACCTAAAATACAGAAACACTTAAAACACAAAAAAAACCAATTATTACTCTAAAATATAACAATCCTCTTCTCTTAAAAGAATTAATTTTTTGTTTTACTAATAATTCATATAAATTATCATTAAATAACTCTTGAATTGCATCAAATTAAGATCTATCTCCTGTGCATAACTCGACGTATGTCAAGACCTCTCATGCACCTATGTTATAGGCACTGCCCATTGAATGCACCGAAGAGTTCAGCACTAGAGTCATTAAATTAATCCTCTACACATTCTCTGCGGCACTGGAAGTTTATATATGTGTATTGGATGCTAAAAACTATTCAAAACCAACAATATGTGGTCACCAACACACACTGACACAGATCACCGCTAGTAACATCCGACCCTACCACTCGGAGAGGGGCGCACCACTCCTCCGTCCACCTCCTCTTGTCACAGATAAGCCTGCACAAACATAGGATATCCGACATTCTTTCAGCTTCCTGCTATAGTTTAATTCCAAGCAAAATTCTTGATACAATGGGCACCTCTTCCTTTTTGCAAGGGCAGAGAAATTATTGACTCAACTTGCCCTTTTGCTAGCACAGCGTCGTATCAATGCCCCGGCTGGGAGGAGCAGGAAATTTCCCTTTCCGTCTTTATGCTAGCTCAATTCATTCCAAGACATGGAGTTCTCTGATCACTGGACTTTTGACAGAAGATAATTTGGTATCTTACAGACAATCCGTATTTTATATTATTACAACTTACCTTTGTTGGGAAAGCAGCGTACAAAAGTGTCCGAACACTTTTGAAATTTATATTAGCTGGATGTTGAGATGCTTCTTTGGACTCCTTTTGAAATTTTCTCAGTGAACTTTCTTTGATTAGGTGGGCTTAATGTTTGCCTCTTGAGCTATCCGAAAATAATGAAAAGAGCACTATCCTCTTGATTGAATGATTGAAATTGAAGAATAATTATAACCCTACTTCTGCTTAGGTGGCTCTTTTCAACCGTAGACCCAAGGCAATAGCCATTTTCTTAACAACAACACATGCTTCAATATTAGGTTTAATAAGTTGATATATTTTAATCAGAATTTGCTTTCATGTAGTTGTATGATCCCATGCTCACCCCAACTAATGAGTGGTCCCTGATGAATACTAAAATCCCTCAAATTCCTTACTCATACACTCAGATTCTATTTCCTATTAGACAATGAGAGCAACAACATGAACTGCTTAACAGTTTAGTATTATCAAATTATCCATTGTCTGCCATTGACGCATCTCTCCTCAAACAATGAAGTTGGCAGTTCCCTTACATTACTCAACTTGTCTGCTGGCACAAACTCTCTAAAGCTGCTACTTTGGAATGTTAAAGGAGGGCTCTCAAGGCATCTCCTGACGGTAGTATTCAACATGTTAGTTTCTTGGAGGCAAAAGTGCTTGCTATTTACTCTTCTTGCTTTCGTTGTTCTCTCATCAGACGCTTCAAGATTGCCTAAGGCTTACTGGGAACAAATGTTGCCCAAGAAGCTGCCTGCTCCTTCCTCATCCCCCTCTAAAGGCACCAATTCAGTCTCCAGATCATATTCTACAACGGTAAAATCTGATAGCAATCTTTCTTCGTCGGATGGAAAGGTCTAGTTGCGGTTTCAAGAACTCTAATCTCCTATTTCTAACAGTAGCACATGCAGTCTTGAAATTCGCACTGATCCCAAAGAAAGCAGATGTCGAGTTTTGTAAATTAGTCTACACATGATGATGTGTGTATATATATACATGCTTTAAAGAGAAGCAAACTCTTGTGAATTTTCTCGACTTGGTCTGCGAAAACACTGTAAAGGTGATTGAGCAGAGATATTGACAATGAATCAGCAGGATGAAATAATCAATACTGAGCTCAAGATGGAAAGACTCTTCCTAGGAGTTTGGATTTCACAACCGAGCTTGGTTTTGTTACCAGAGAAACATTGATCATGTTAATGCAGAGAAATAACTTACTATAGCATTTTTTTGTAGATTTTCTTTCATGTAACTAATCTCTCTTGTAATTTGGATGTTTCCTTCAGCATAATCACAACTCAAAACTTTACGAAGCAAATATCTCTTCAAATTCTGTGAGCAGATGCATTATTCTTGAAAATAAAGTTTCTCACGAATTTTATTAACAGACTGTAGAATTAGTTCTATTTGTTGTTTTTCATTTGATTTTCTTCTCTCTGGCCAGTATAATGTCATTTACATTGATCCTTTTCTATACTTAGTTATCTATTTTTGGATGCATCTGACTGTGATTAGAAGGGATGTCGGTCATAGAGGGCACAGAGCTAACTGTAGATAACTGTTTCTGAAGCCATCGCAATTCCAACTTTTTCAAGCGATGGAACAATCCTGCACTGTGTGTGGCTATTCAAACTCTACAGCCTAAAATGAGTCCAATAAATTATGTTACATAATCGCAAAATTCTCTGGATGCAAAAAACTTGATACAGAACAGGAAGAACAAATTATCAGCAGATTGAAGTGGTAGTCATGTGTTTCCAGATGTTAAAATTTCTACGACATCATTCCCTAACACTAGGCTTGTGTCAATTAATAAGCATGTTCTTGGTAGAAATCTCCCGCAGGGCTTGTTTTTGCTAATCAAGCTATGTGAGCCTTTCAGAGCATTCTGTCATTAGCAATGCTCAAAGAAATCTAACAGTAGACAATGATGCGGGACAAAGGAAAAATTGAAAAGAAGTAAGAGAGGAGAAAGATAAAGCCAAGAAGAGAAAAAAGGAGCTGGCGAAGAGAAAAAAAGGAGCTGATGAACAGAGGAGAAAATTAAGGGAGGAAAATCAAAATTCTATTACGTTTTATCAATTCATCACAAACTATCATAATGTTAAAAATAAACGGTAAAACTCTAATCAAAATCAAATTTTAGCTTAAAAACCCACAAAATAATAAAAAACCAACAAAAAAAAAAATTAAAATTCAATAATAAAACTAAATAAAATCCAATAATTTGGATTTGGATGTGCCCAATCTTCAACCTAAAAAAGATTGGATCCATGCAAATGAATGGACTTTGCATCATATATTGTTACTATGGAATAGAAATAGGTTTGAAGTTATGCATGCATGTAATAAACCCATTTTCTACTTATGTAAATTATTTAGAAGCATAATTTTATGTTGGGAAATGGAGTACAGTTAGAGTTGAATCTAATATAGTTAAACCTCATTTTTTTGTCTAATATACAACTACTTGAATCTAATATACATCTAGTATAGTGCAACTACTTTTGTCTCTCATTTTTTCCTACAAAAATTATACATGTATGGTCATTGAACTTTTTTTCTTTTTAAATTTATCCTCATAGATTACATTGACATGGTTTAAATTTTTTATATGTTTTTCAATTTGCGTGTTTTGAGATATTCACAATGGAGAAAAATTTATGTGTTTTGAGATATTCATAATTAGATTCAAGTATTAAAGTTTACATATTTTATCTACTATTCATTACAAACCCAAAAGAGAAAAATATGCCTAGTCTATATGGACACGGGTAGATAAAATAGATCTACTCTGGTCAGGAAGATGAAGCCCTAAAAGAAAAACATAACAACAATATAAAACTATTTATAATTTTATATATTTTTTTACATTCAAATTTATTATATTCCATTGATACGCAACTACAATTTATATGTTTCAACATATCTTTCGCATAAACATGAAAATTTGATTTTCTTCCAAGTTAATCGAAGGAGCAACTCGATATGATTCTACCAACTTATTAACTTGAAAGAATTCATTCTCATCCTAAACAAGCTCGACACGACCTTGGGTTTTGTTTTTAAAATGGACAACCAATTCACTATTGATCGATCATTTCTAAATGAAGGGGTGTATGTGTAATAAACTTGTTGACATTGCTTTGCAAATATAAAGACATCGTTTACGTTACGAAGTCTAGCTTTTGAGTTGATTTCGACTAGACCATAGTGCGGATCAACTCTAATTCCTCTATCAGTCGTGTCATACCAATAGCATTTGAATAAAAACACTCTATTCTGCTCGCTATGATATTGCAGTTCGACGACCTTTTTCTAATCTACCATAGTAGTCAACTTCTAACTCACTATTAGTCGATCCTTTAACACAAACACCGCTGTTGTATGTCTTTCTTCCATACCTATATTCTTCAGTATGGAAAACATATTCATTGATAAAATACCCGTTGTAGTACTTAAGTTTTCTTTCAGGGCCCAGACTTAGTGAAGACAATGACTTAGCAACACTCCTTCCCATTTGATAAACCTTGTATGTAATGTACATCAATGAATAGTAAATGAGAATCTCGTAATGACATACATACAGTAGTTTTGCAAGTGAGAATGAGTTTGTAATAACGCTTACATGTGTTCTGAACCACGTGGCAAATTGTTCATCTTGTAATTGAAAGATCTGGGATTCGGTTAGTTGTGAGTTATTGGACAACAAATATTATCGATGTTGCCTGCAAGTGATAATGAGTGCATGATATTACAATATATAATTAACACTATATTATTGACAAAGTTTAATTAGTATTACACATATATAAACTTACTGATAAAAAGTCTCAGCTTATCACAGTTAAATAGAACATGATTATGTGCTTGTTTGAACTTTATTTCCAACAAATATCTTCCTCTTACGACATTTTTAGGTGTGGGTCTTCTAGGATTGGAGAATATTGACAAGTTCCCACTGGAAGACACTTCACCACCATCATCATGCCGTGGAACGCGATTGATTCTTGTTCTCAGATGAGGTTCGAAATAGTACGAGATAAATGTTGAGATCTCCTTAACAATATAGGACTCACATATCGAAGCCTCAACATGCGTCTTGTTCTTAACATTTTTCTTGAGATTAAACAAGTACCTGTATTGAATTAATCAAATATTTTCAATTAAGAAAAACAATATAGGACTTCACCGCCATCATCATACCGTGGAACACGATTGATTCTTGTTCTCAAATGAGGTTCGAAATAGTACGAGATAAATGTTGAGATCTCCTTAATAATATAGGACTCACATATCGAAGCCTCAACATGTATCTCGTTCTTAACCTTTTTCTTGAGATTGAACAAGTACCTGTATTGAATTAATCAAATATTTTCAATTAAGAAAAACAAAGAAAATACTTTTATATATGAATTACATTGCAACTGTAATATCTAACCGTTTGAATAGGTACATCCATCTATACTAGGCTGGTCCTCCAACTTTTGCCTCGAACATATACGGTAGATGTATGGGGAGATGCTCTATTGTGTCAAATAATAATAGAGGGAATATCATCTCAAGTTTGCATATTGTCTCGATGATATTTGTTTCAAGCTTCTCAATGTGATCAACATTTAACTTGCTGGAGCATATATCTATAAAGAAATGACTGATCTTCGTGAGTGCATCCTATATCCCCTTTGGCAACAAATCATGAAAAGCTAATGGGATGAGTGTTTGTATAAACACGTGGCAGTCATGACTCTTCATTCCATACAATCTACATTCCTCTATATTAACTAGCCTTGATATGTTTGAGGCATGTCCATCCAGAAAACGCAGACTCTTAAGCCATTTATAGACTAGTAGTTGTGCATTTTTCTCTAACACGAAGCTTGCTTTTGGTTTTGCAACCCGTGACTTATCACAAACCAACTCTATATTTTTACAGTTAGAGAACAAAGCTATATCCAATCTAGCTTGATGTTGTCCTTTGTCTTCCCCTTCACATCCATGACGGTGTTAAAAATGTTCTCAAACACGTTCTTTTCAATGTGCATGACGTCAAGGTTATGGCGGAGCAGATTGGTCTTCCAATAAGGAAACTCCCAAAAACTACTTTGCTTTACCCAATTATAGGTCAAACCAAAACCATGAAACTTTTGCTTACCTGATTGAAGACCAAACACAATGTCACCGTACGCTGGTACAACATCATGCAATTCTTCATCAGAAAGATGCGGGGATGCAACATCTTTTTTAACTCTGCCAACAAAGAAATCTTTTCTGTTCTTTCTGTACCTGTGATTATGTGGCAAGAAATGACGGTGATAGTAAAAAAAAGAGAAGCCTTACCTCCATTTGTTAGCGTGAATGCCTTGTTGTTTTCCATGCAGTATAGACATGCTAGTTCCCCATTTGTGCTCTAAGCAGAAATCATTTCATAAGCTAGAAAATCATTGATAGTCCACATCAAAGTCACCCTCATAAGAAAATTTTGTTTCCTTGATATATCATAAGTCAAAGCTCTGGAGGACCA
The DNA here is from genome assembly GCA_033617975.1 of Populus alba x Populus glandulosa. NCBI lineage: Eukaryota > Viridiplantae > Streptophyta > Magnoliopsida > Malpighiales > Salicaceae > Populus > Populus alba x Populus glandulosa. Next base: position 18,189,912 of record CM066147.1, on the reverse strand, counting down.
TAACTACGCCAACTCATCAATTAAGAGGCTGTTTGGCGTTGCGGTCCAAACAACTTTTTGCAAAATTTCAAAATATTTTTTTTTTTGCTAAACTTGAGTGCGATTTGTACTTTCTGGATCGTTTTGATGTGTTGATATCAAAAATGATTTTTAAAAAATAAAAAACCATTATTGGCATGCTTTTTGACACGAAAAGCTATTTGAAAAGCAACAGCTACCACACTCCCAAACACCCTCTAACTGTAAAAGACAAACATTTATATTCCAGCCTGGGTATGAGAGTTGTTGCTACCCATTTTTTGACCCATGTTTTTGATATATTTTCAAAAAAATCCAAAAATAGAGAAAAACAAAGAAAATCCAAAAAAATATGTTTTTTAATATATTTTCGTCATTTTAGCATTTTCAACGTCGTCTAAAAAAGAATTTAATTTTTTAAGGGTCTTTCGAACGCGTTCGACTTTTCACGCGTCATTTTTAAAATCATTGATTTTCCTCATCGAGTCGACGTTGATATTGCTCATTTAAAAAAAAATACAAAAAAATTAAGAAAAGATCAAAATTACAAAAAGAAAGAAATTGAGGGACCAATTTGAAAACCTAGCAATATTTCCACCTATAAATACTGGTTTCCTCAACACATTCAAGGGGGGCAATTTTGAGACATCAGAAAAATACAAAGAAAAAACCTAAACCCTAAAAATCCAAACACAGCCGCCCCCCACACTATTCTCCCTCAACCAGCCACCGGCCCTCCCGGTCTGATTTATTCTTTCCCTCCTGAACTGGCCAGCCACTTTTCCCTCTCCCTTCTCCTCCAAAACCGAACCATTCCCCACCTCCAGCTCGCCGAACCCCAGCACCACAACAGCCATGAATCAACTCCCCCTCCACAGATCCTCCCTCTCAACCTCTTCCTCAGCCACCCGAAGACCCCATCTCCACCAGACCTCCATGCCCATCACCGTTTCCCTTATTTTGGCTTCTCTATAACCGACAGCAGCCCCTGCCCTCTTCCCCATTTTTCTCTTCCCCACAGACCAGCGACCGGACCGGCCTCCACTGAACCCAAGCCACCAGCAGCAGCCTCGCTGTCCTCTTCATCTCCGCCTGACCAGCCTTGCAGCGGCGTCTCCTCCACATAAGCAGGCCACCACCCACGGACTCTCCCTTCCCCGGCCAAAACCGAAGAAACAAAACCATCAGCCCCAGCTCAGCCACACGCCGGACCGAAACCGCAGCTTCTCCCCTCAAACCCACGGTCTCCTTCTTCGGCAGACCAGCACCAGACCCTCTCCATCTCGGCGGCGCTCCTCTAAGCCATCAACAACGCCTTCTTCATCTTCGTAGTAGCGCCAGCGGCCGCAGGCTACAGCAGCAACGCCACCTCCTCACTCACAACGTTCGGTCCTCCACAGCAGAGCTGCCACCGGAGAAGAAGGAGAAACACATAGCAGATCGATCTGCAGAGAGGGGCAGATCCAAAACGGTGGAGAGAGAAAGAACAAAAACAGATCTGAAAAACTAAGAAAAAATTAAAATCAACTGCCTGTGTTGTTTTCGGGTGCTTTGCAAGTCGCCGCCGGTGTTGGGAGACTGAGAAGAGGGAGTCGATCCAGCCCCCCTTTTGTTGGGTTTTTCTTGCAGCGGCGCGTGGGGAGACGCGCCGCCACTGTTGCTGCGGCGCGTGGGAGACGCGCCGCCACTGTTGCTGTGTAAAGGTCTTCAATGCAAATTCTGGAGTTTTAGGGACCATTCTGTAATTTTTAAGTTATGTAATGTAATTTTTGTTTAGTGTTGAATTTTTTTAATTTGTAATGTGGATGTACAAAAAGAAAAGAACAAAACAGAAAAGAAAAGAAAAATAAATAATAAAAAGAAAGTTATGTGTGTGTTTGTTTTTATTTATTTATTTATGTTATTGAATTATAAAAATAAAAAAAAAGCACAAAAAGAATTATTTGTTAAATTTAAATATGGTTAAATATCTCAAGGACAAATAAAATCAAGTTGTATTTTCCACGAAAATATAAGGACAAGTTTCTACATATATTCGGGGATTTAATAACTGATTTATTCAAGCCTTAGAATTTAATTAATATTGACAAAAAGAATTGATTGTTAATTTAAATATGGTTAAATATCTCAAGGACAAATAAAATCAAGTTGTATTTTCCACGAAAATGTATGGACAAGTTTGTACATATATTCGGGGATTTAATAATTGATTTATTCAAGTCTTAGAATTTAATTAATATTTTAAATTTTCAAATCACATCAGAACACAAAGCAGCTTACCTCAGGTAGGGTGCATTAGGGGTGCTAATACCTTCCCTAACCACAACCAGTCCCTTACCCGCGATCTCAGACAAGACCAGTACATCAGGTTTCCTAGTAGCCCTCAATGAAATACTAGGTGTCGACTCCAAAGAACCAAATCAAGCAAAGACAAATGAAAAATCGCCAGCCGAACGCTGCGCGTGGATTTTTTTTGACGTACGACAACAGTAGATAAAAACATGAACTCCAGCCTCATACATATTCTCAGTGGCAAGTTATAAACCGTGAGTATGACCAGCCAACAAGAGTAAGGAGCAATAAATGATACGAATGGGTTGAATCCGTCTGTACACAACCCAAGACGTATATTCCTTGATTTAGCTGAAAAGTGAGGATACACACTGTTAAAGTGTTTACACGCTTCGCCATTAGAAAGATGCACCATCACCCTATCAACCGCATCATATGATTGGTGCCATGTCATGTGTTCAGCAGTCCTTGGTGACATGAATACCACTACAGTCTAGATGTGATTGGAAAGTATCTAAGTTTGTTACATGCCACTAGAGTCTTTTCCCTTCCAATTCTGGGTTTGTAACGGGAATGCCCGCATGTCATGCACTTGGTCATCTCAGGATTTTCAAGGTAGTATAACATGTAGAAGTTAAGGCACATGTCAATTTTCTAGTATCCTAAATCGAGGGGTTTCATCATGGACTTCGCAGCATAGAAGTTCTCTTTAAGCCTGTTCCCTTCAGGTAAAATGCTTCTCGCCCTTTCAATAATTTTGTCATACCCGGACTCACTCAACCCGTGATCTGACTTGATGGTGAACAACTGTGCTATAGCCTATTTACTGTGGTTTGTGCAACCATCCCATAATGGTTCGTCAGAATCTTTCAACAAATCAAAAAACCTAGTTGCATCTGCATTAGGTTCTTTTTCTACAATTGGACATTGACTGACATTACCTTGATTCATTCTCATTGCATCCATAACCATATTCCTTTAAGTATTAGTGTTGTCATTTGATGTTTCATGCACGTTGCTAGCACTAGAAGTTGACCCAACCACCCTTTCTCCCATTCTCTTCTTACTAACAAATACTTCTTCATGTGTATACCAACACTGATAATTCTCCATAAACCCTTTGTGTAGAAGATGCATCATTACAACATCTGGATACAAATACTTTTTATTTTAACACTTCCTGCATGGACACCTAATATAGCATCCAGTAAAATTTCTGAGAATAGATGTTGCAAAATTGATAAAACCCTGAACCCTATTACAATAATCCATCCTCCGCAATCCTTGGGGAGAATCTCGATACATCCATGACTTCTATCGAACCTCTATAAAATTATGATGATAACATGTATTAATTAACTATGTTAGGTATATAAACTTGCAAAAATATTGGTTTACCTCGAGATTATCTAACAAACCAATTACAACTTCTTATAAATATTAAATATTCATTATCAATTATCAACGTCTATACATATAAATTTACAGAAATTACAACTCCGCAACACCATTGATAAAACTTAAAATGGGCCCATTAAACAAGCTATTAATTATTTCAAAACAGCACATGTAATTCAGTAATTCAATAAAGTTTCAACAATTTACAAACAAATACAATCTTACAAAATCTAAAACAAACCATAACAAGTATAAAATTATACATTCATATACTACAAGTTTGTTTGAGAAATAACAATAAAACATGTACATCGACTAACAAAATACATATACTAAAAAAACAATAAAATTGACATTTAAATGTTAAAATTTTAAAAGATAGAATTACTTACAAAAACTGATAAAATCCGTCGGTAAATCAGAACATGGATATTATGACCACAAAACTTTAAGAAATATGACTTATTATGCTGAGAAGAGGGAGTTTTTTTTTTTTTTTTTGGGGAGGGGCTGGTTGTTTGTAGTTGGGATGGGAAAGAAAAAGGAGAAATAGGGGAGGAGAGGGTTGGCATAGTGGGCATATATTAAATTTTGCTGACGAATTCACCAACAAAATTATTCCATCTGTGAGTCCGTCGGCTATTCTGACGGCAAACAAGAGGCACATCACTGTATGGAGCTACCGTTTTAAATCCCTTGGTGATTCCGTCGGCATTTTAAATTGTGATTCTGTCACATCACCGTATGGAGCTGCCATTTTGAATCCCTCGATGATTCCGTCGGGAAAAATCACCTACAAAAACTTCCACGTCAGCGAACCGTTTTTTTTTTTTTTTAATTCTGAACATTTCGTCTGTAATTCCATCGATAACTACTGATCGAATGTTTTTGTCAGTATATACCAACGGAATGACGGACGGAAAAAATTCCGTCGGTAATTGCGACCTCAAATTACTGACGGAAGTTTTCCGTCTGTAAATCCGTTGGTATTAAGCGAATTTTTGGTAGTGATTGGAGGATGTGTCTACGAAAATAAACAGGATCAAAGAAGGGACTTGTGAAATAGCAATAATGAGAAAAAACAATACAGAATGCCAAAGCATGCTTATGATCTGTGACCATATTGGTCAGGATATGTAGAAACTAGAATAACTTAATCAGAAAAATAAAACCCGACTTTAAACTTATTAGGCATACGATACAGAAGAGAAAAGAGTCCCTGACAACATGAAGGAGCTAGCAAGACCACTAGAGATTTACTGATTGGGACCAGTTGGTGAAGTTTTGAAGCGTGTTATCATCAGCTCTATAGTGATTTTGTACGAATCGAGACAAATTCAACCATGTGAAGTCTGGATACATCCTTTTCCCTTCACTGCACACAAGCTCCTGTGGTGGTCTCACCACCTTGTCTTCTCTTGGACTGAGAAAGAATGCCAAAGATTTCCTCTGCTCATGCTTGTTGACCATCGCCCGATGCAAGCAACTCTTGTATTTCCCATTTGATAATGCCTACACAGCCAGCAAAATCGAGAGGAAAAAAAAAACGATGAGAAGGGATCATTGGGAACCCACTCGCACGAAGCTTACCGTTGCCGGAAAATGGAACGCTTCCAAGTTTAACAGTAAACCAGAAAGTATGAGCCCATTACAAACTTGAAGCTCCCTGTAAATCTAGGCTTATATATTCAAAGGCAAATCTCCTTAGAGCCCAGCCCAAAAGATACGGAGTTCAAGTCACATGAACAGAGATCATAATTAACATGTAGATAGATTTATTAATCATGAAAAATACTGATAAAAGAATCGCTGTTTATTGATTTAAGCTTCTGAAACATACGGCTAGGCCTCAAACATTTATTATACAAATTTTCAAATACTGGAATTCAAATTTCTAGCATACAAATTTACAACATTTCTGATGCGTCATCTATACTAAATACCCTTGTTATTTGATAGAGGTCAATTTCCGTTTTCAGCTTTTCTATACCAAATTAATTTGGTAACCTAATTTGTTTTACACCTACTACTGATGAAAAAAAAGAAAAAAGAAAGGAAAAGGCGGGTGAATCATAATGTAGGTAAATAGGGCTACAAAGTAGTTGCACCCTGTGCGTAATTTTACTCGTATTTTTGTTTTCAGTCTTCCTCCATTTCTTTTCTATATAAAAAGAAAAAGAAAAAGAAAAAGACAACACATAGAAACAAAATTATAGTATTTATTGCCGGCGGCCTACCGTGAAGGTATCACCAATATTGATGATGAGTGCACCTTGAAGAGGTGGAATTGTCTGCCATACGTTGTTTGTGAAAATTTCCAGACCTCCAACCTGATCTTGGTGAAGAATGGTTATTGAATTTGAATCGCAGTGGGGTCCCGTGCCAAGAGTATTTCCCGGCTCTTGACAAGGAGGGTAGAAGTTACATCTCAATATCGAGAAACCATCTTCGAAGAATTTTCTGTAAAGTTTTCGATCAACTCCCAGGCTGATTGCCAGTAGTTCCAATATGGCAAAGGATAAATCCATCATAGCTTCACAATATTTCTGGTATACCATTCTGCAAGAAGAGCAAAGTGAGTTCGAATGTAATATTTCGAACAAAAATGGACAAGCAAGGGGATTTTTTTCTTTTTTTGGAGCAGGGAATTATATCCATAAATGCTCCCTAGCTATCTTTAATAAAAAAAAGAGAGAGAGAGAGAAAACAAATCAACATACCCTGTTTGCTCAAAATCATTCCCGAGAGTAGATTTGAAGAAATCTAGCACAACGGGATCCGAAGAATTTTCATGGTAACGAAAAGAGAGCGTCTCTTTCCATGGAAGTTTGGATGCATACCGATCAGCATGAGCACCAGAATAACCACACAAGCTGCCCGGCATCCTCCGAGCCTTAAGTTTCTCGGAAACTGGAAGCCTAAAGAAATGGTCCATGTAATCCTCTGCGTCTCTGATAACATCGGGATCTACTCCATGATTGATCACTTGGAAGAAACCATGCCTCAAGCATGCATCCTTGATTATATTAGCAGCCTGTTTTGTTGCCTCCTCGTCCCCTTCAAAGAACCCCTCCAGGTCCACCAGAGGCTCCGAGAGCTCTTGCTGAGCCCTAACCAAGTCTGGCCAAAGAAATTCTTTGGGAAAACCAGCTTGTTTGTGCAGCACCGAGTCAAATAAAAAACCATTGCTTTGCTCTTGGAATTTTAGGGGAGAATCCATTGAGAAAGACAAACAAAGTTGAATATTAGGTGGCGCCGAGACATTATATTTATAGATGTCAATGCCCATAAGAGATGCAGATTAATTATAAAAACAACGGGATTTTTACGAATTTGGTCATCGACGACAATCAATAATATTTTAATTTTCATTACTTTAAAAACCATTAAGAAATAGAAAGCGAACTAATTAAATTTATTAATTATGTAAGTGCATGTGTTTATATGATTCCTTTATTTCTTAATTAGTTTTTGTTAACCACTCTTTAACGTAAAAACTCATTTATACCAATTTTTACTACTTTGGATATTGATAAAGAATTTCAGATGACATACTTATATTCCGTTAATTTCAAACATATGATGAATGGATTTTTTTTTTTGAGAAAACGAATATTGATCATCTAATGTTTTTATTTTTTATAGTTTTATTTTCCTAGATTTTGTATTAATATAATGTTTTTTGTATTAATAGGATTACCTAGTTTTTTCGATGTATATATAACATTTTAATAAGTAAGATATAAATGAATAAAATTAAGTATTTTAAAAATCTTATCATGATTATAGTGTTTTTAATCTATGATTGTTTTAATTTGTAACAAACCTTTTTATTCTTCACTCACAACTATGTTAATTAGTATTAGAATCCAATGGTTCCTCATAATTAGTTGTTAATTGTTATTATTTAAAATCCTAATGGTTAGACCCACGGTGAAGCAACTCATAAGCAAAAAATCATTGAATTTCATATTCATAAAGTTTTTTTTCAAAAAAATTATATATGTTGGATGCTTTCATAATATTTAATGTTTTTTGACTAAGAAAGTTTTACCCTATAAATAATTTAAATTCAATGATGAGTTCCTTGCAATATAAAGAGACCGATGAACTAACTTATTTTTTTTCTGTGTCTTTCAATTTAGGTAATTTGTTTTTCACTCAGCATTATTAGGATTTTTAAGTTTTATAATAGTTTTTTTTATTTTTCTATTTATATTTAGTATTAGTAATGTTTCCTATTTTTTGTATAAAAAAATCACAATAACTTTTTGATAAGTAAAACATAAATTAAAAAAAATAAATATTTTAAAAATCCCCTTGTAATTATAATATTTTTAATTTTTAGAGTTTTTATTTCTCACAAACTTTCTTATTGTACAGTCTCGGATGTCGACGTTTGTGTGGTTTAATTATATAAAAAAGAAAAGTTTAACAATTATAGTGGTTTAATTTCCAACACATCAGTACATGGTTTGGTGGGGACCGGATACTGTGAATGTACATGTGCATTAGTGAATTTCTTGTGTTAAAAAAATAATAATATTAAAAAGATGATAATACAATGATATATTCTTACCTAAAAATCTACACACGTCGAAATTACCTACCAATTAAAATTGTTTGTATGATATATCTGGTAATTAATGTTGGTGATGACAATGACATGGCAACCATGGAAAAACACATCGATGAGGGTGACAATTGATATTTTGGCCTTGATGGTCATGGTTATGCAATTTTTACTGTGTAGACAAATGATATTAATTCCTGTGGGTTGGAAATAAATTTATTTTTCTATTTTCTTTCTTTCGGTTTTAAGTTTTAACATTAAGGGTGTCTTTTAAACGTTTTAAATTTAATTTATTTTTCCCTAATCCTATTCATAAGTCATCAGTAAAGAATTTAAATGGTGGGGTAATTTAATAATAATAATAAAACCATCTAGTAAATGACTCAGTGGTAAAAGCTTGAGATCAAGGGATTTGTTTTTCTTGTGATATCAAGTTCGAGTCCTGTTGTTAATAATATGATAATCACTAGAGGCGTATATGATCATTAACTTCAAGATCCGTAAGATTAATTGAGGTGTACACAAGTTAGCCTACACATCTATGTTAATAATAATAATAAAAAATAATAGTAATAATAATAATTCAAACATAGCGACAATAATAAAAATAAAAAAGGATTTTTATTGTACAACTCAATTTAAAGCATGCTATATATGCAAACAATTAATCTTCCTAATAATCAAATTGTCAAGGCACGCATTTTATTTAATTGATTAGCATAAATAGAGTAATACAAATGTAAATTTTATATGATTAAGATCCTTTGCTTCACGTTCCCTTTTATCATTTTTATCGTGTTTTTTAAGAAAAGAGGAGAATAAACTAATAAGTTTTTTTTTTTAATTTTTTTAATAATAATAATAATAGTAGCAGCCGCCCCCCTATTCTTTCATTTCATATGCGCAAAATAAGAGAGATTTGCAGCTTAAACATACGCGCAAGGAGACCGCACAATTTCTTCGGGCTTGACAAGAAGCAGTTGCTCGAATTCGAGTAGGTACCCACCTTTTGATAATTACCAATGAATTGCCTTTTGTTTTTATTTCATGTGTTTAGAAATTATGATGTTTTTTTAAAAAACAACATTTTGGTGTTTGAGTTTGTTAGGTGGAACATGTGGCGAGGGAACAAAATATATGGGCTGCTTATGAGGTATTGGAGTTGTTCTGCGAGCTTGTACTTGTGCGTGTTCCCATTCTTGAAAGTTAGCGGTAAGTTTATTTACTGCAAGGATATATATATATATATTAATAACTATAGAGGTCCGAACTAGTTTATGGATTATTTTTTCAAGATTTTAAAATTAATAATAATATAAATTTTTAATAATTCTGAGATTTATAATATTTAAATTGATAAATTTTAAAAAACAAATTTAAAATCAAACCAGTTAATTTATATTATAATATTTTTTTCTTGAATGGAGATGAGTTGGGATATCAATATTTTATTTCAAATGGGAGAACCTTAATTGAAAATTTTAAAAAACAAATAGAAGGATAAGTTTTTTATAAAAAAAATTTGTTGAGTAAATAGTCTGTTTGGAAGTGTGGTTAATTACGGTTATTTTTTAAAGTGATTTTCACTTAAAAATATATCAAAATAATATTTTTTTTATTTTTTTAAAATTATTTTTTAAATTAACGTTTCAAAATGATCTAAAAACACTAAAAATATTAATTTAAAATAAAAAAATAAAATTTTTTAAGTTTTTTTAAAAATATTTTTAAAAAATATAAATAAATAAAATTTAAGATATAAATAGTGGGCAGTTTTTTTTTTTTTTTTTCATGACATTGAACGCGCAATGCTACACAAATTGGGCAACAACATTTGGCTATAAAAGCCCTAACAAAAGCCCACAAAAAAACTGACAAGTTTTGCTGATTTCTCTGTTTTAAAAATAAACGGAATTGAACTAAAATTTATACCAATTTCTGATTAGGTGACGTGCTATATATATATATATATATATATATTCTTTCCTTCCTTTCCTTTCTCTTTTTCTTTCCAAAAAATTCTCAAAAACTTTGTAAATTTAAAATAAATAGATAAGATTTAGTGTATGATGAAAACAATAGTAACATAATTACTTATCATTTAGTTCATGCTCCTTTTTATCTTTTTTTTTTTTTTTGTGGTCATGTTTTTGAGAAAGAGATGAGAATAGAACAAGGAGTTACGGATAGTGTTATCCATGTGGGTCTCTCTTTGGTCCTTGGGAAATGTAGTTTCGCGCCTTTGTTTTTGTGTTTTTGTGAAACCAAATCAGATGATGAGCATAAATCAATGATGAAAAGTCGAGGTACTATTACAAATTCAAACAGACTATCAAACACTTGCACATGAACTTTGCTGATTGTATGAACAAGAACATGGTTTTCAAATCAATCTTTAGATTCATTTATTGCTAGAAGATAAACATACCAAACTAGATACAAATTTCAAATCATCATTCATAAAAAGAAAGAAAGAAAAGGACTGCACCTCTGTTTTTTACATTTATAATCCTCTAAATAGGTCATTGTTATTGGCTTGTCTATCAATTAAAAGTGAATATTAATATCTAAGAATTATTAGAGTTTTATATGGTCGTTAATTTTAGGATTCGTGAGATTATATGAATTTTAATTTTAAGCCCCGTGAGATTAGTTAAGATGCAAACAAGCTGGCCTGGACATCCATGTTAATAATAATAAAAAAAGACATTAATACTACCTCTTAAAGCATAAAGATGGATCAAAGTCTCAAGATCAAAACAGCACCACATACTCATTCATGCAGGAATTTAAAAGAGAGGCATGCCACTATGGACTATACCACGAAGGATTTGAAAGGATTATACCTTTAAAAGTGATGGAGAATGCTAGTGAGCTTCAATGCAACTATGACTTGGACCTTATGAAAGTTCCAGCTGGCACTCTTGGGACTAGAGTGTAAGGATCAAGGATTGGTTCTTTGAGATTTATTCAATGTAGACCAAAGAAAAGAGTATTAAATAGAGAAAAAGGTATTGTATTTGGCTGGTATTTACTAGGGTTTTTTAGTAGAGGACTCTCGTTTTTATTCTACTAATGGCTGATAAAAAAAACCAGGTTTCCTTTAGTTCCTCCTCTTTTTTCTTCTCTGTTCTTTACCTCATCGTTCTCCTCTCTTTTCCTTTTCTTTTCCCTCGTTTAAGGCTTTTTGGGCCATTTTACAAGGACAATAGGACATTCAAGAGGTTGTGCGTTCGGAGAATTTCATCCCTTGGACCCGCGGAGAAGATACTCTGCATTTGATAGAGATAAGCATGATTATTTGGTTGTTTTGGTAGCCAGCAATGTTTGAGCTATAACCTTATGGAGATCTTCCATGTTTGAGGCATGAACTTTGTTAGGAGTTTTGGGTATTTTGGAGCAAAAGAATTGCTCTAGGACCATTAGTCATATAGAAGGGAGTTTTTTTACCATTGATTCGGGTAACTTTGACTGTTAATTGTACGGGAAAGTCCAGAACGTTGTATCTTAAATTGGTTCTTAAAGAAACACGAGTGAGATAAGGTTTTGTGATCTTTGTGGAATTTATCTAAAGACCAAGGGAACCATTTTCAGTTGTTAAACCATGTAGATGGGGATTGAGAGCTTTTTATTTGGATTTTAAAAAAAAAAAATGATGGCGAAATATGGTTTGAATCAATGGGTATAGATTAGAGATTTTGGGTTCTAAATGAAGAAGAAAATGACTACTGTTAGACGACAATTTATCTAGCTTTTTAATTGTTTGGTACTCGTCAAAACATCATTATTTCATTAATCCCATATGACTAGGGTGTTGGTATTTTTTGTTTGAAATCAATTTTAGTCCCTGTTCTTCTAAAATATTTTGATCGAAACCTCAATTAATCTTAAATTTCAACAATAAATTAGAGGTTTTGGGTTCTAAATGAAGAAGAAGATGAGTGGTGTTAGACTACAATTTATCTAGCTTTCTAATTGTTTGGTACTCGTCAAAACATCATTGTTTCATTACTCCCATATCATTAGGGTGTTAGCAATTTTTTTTCAATTCAATTTTAGTCCCCGTTCTTCTAAAATATTTTGATTAAACCCTCAATTATCTTAAATTTCAACAATTCATTCAATCACACCCTTGACTTTAATTAGAATCCTTGAATTTTAGCGTCTTTTACAAAGTAATAATTGGTCTCAAAATCTTTTAATTCAATCCTTTATTGGCTTTTAAACTTTTAATTTATTTCAATTCAGTCCTTGATCAAATTGTTTTTTCATCCTTGAAGTTTAACATCCCTTTCACTTTGGTCCTTGATTTTAATTTTTTTCAATAAAGCCTTTGATAGACTTTTAAACTTTGGATTTCTTGTGATTTGACCCCATTTAAGTTAATCATGATATTCCAAATTTTAATTAAGCCCATAAACCTTTACTCTTTCAATTTTCACCCAAATTCACTTTCAAAATTGATTTTCCTTATAACTATGCCCTTAACTAAAGCCAATTAAGTCCTTTCAAATTTCATTTGAGTCCTTAGACTCCAAAATTTTGTAATCCATTATAATCTTTAATTGTTCTCTTTAATTGGTCCTTTGATTGACAAAACTAGGATGTCATCCTTTATAGCCCTGCCCATATTGGTCCTCAAATTTTCAATTTGGGCAGTAATGACCACTCTATTTTCTTTGACTTTCCTCAACAACACCTTAAATTACTTGTCTATATTGCATAATGACTAGCTTTGAATTAATTTTATGCTTATTTATGGCTAAAAACAATTTGTAAATTTCTTTATTTTTTGTATTTTTCCTAAAATATTAAATAAGAAGTTTTAGGGAACTTAAAATTGAGATATGATAGTTACCTTTTCTTTACAACACTTACGATATAAAGTCTTATATAAGACTTTATGTAGTAAGCTAGTAAAGAAGAAATGGTATTTTTGAGAAACATCAAAGTTAGGAGGTAACTTCATTGTCTAATTTTGAATTTTATTAAATTAAGAGGCGGTTATTCAAAGATATTTTGAAAATGGTCATTCAGAAAGGCGACTTTCCTTAAAATTTGATAGATTCAATAAAAAAGAAACAATCATAATGTAATCAAAACTACATTGAATGATCCATTAGAAGTTACAAATGGACCAATTACAAGATCAAGGGCAAATATGCTCAAAGATGCATTCAAATGGCATATTCAGAGTATTTAGGCAATGTGAATTTTAAGGAGACTATATCTTCTACAAGTGATAACCATACCTTACTCAATTTAATTTACATACAAGACAGTCTTAATCCATCTAATTCATGGGATAACTAATTTTGGAAATTAAAGGCTATTTTTAAGGTTATTTTTTCTAACGTATAGTTTTATGTTAATAAGCATACTTTTTGATCTGATCATTGGATATGGCTGTAATTCTACCAGAAGTTTCTAGAGGTTATTTTTTATATTAGGTTAAACTTTCAGTTAATTGGACATCGGGAAGGTCTTACAATAAGGTTCAGAAGCTACTGTGTGGGATTTGTTTTAGTTTCCTAATTGATTTAGGATTTTTTTCTATTTTATTTATGAATATTTTCTTAATTTTTAGCCTTTTTTAGGATTTTTTTACCTAATATAAATAGGGTCATTTAGCTTATAATTAGTATTTTTTATAGACTTTGATTTCAAAATACTATGTTATGTGATTATAAGAGGATTCTTCTAATTCGGTTTTTCATTGAACTACTCTAACTTATTGATTAGTACTTAAAAGTGCATGTTTATCAAGGTTTTATATCATCATTTTGCACTTGAAGTATCAATAACTCCTTAACTAAAGCATGTTTTATAATAACAAGTTTGATATTATAAGATACCTTAATTTATGGTAAATGCTCATTTTATATGCAGGCCTATCACATAAATAAAAGGATTGATTGATGAGTTTAAGTATTGAAAGTGAAAGGACAAAGAGATGGCCAAACTTAGAAAAGAGATGTCGGTGCAGTCCAAACCGGAACATTGCTCGATAATTGGATAATATCTGGAGCTCTAGATTTCGGATTTAGGTCCATTTTATATGGATGGAAAGGTAAGACAAAGGCCTACAACTTTCATGAGGAGCCCAAGATTTGAAAAGGTCGTTTTGAAGTCCAAATTGAAGGAACAACGAAGAAGTCCGAAGCTGTCCTGCAGCCCAAACACTATTTAGTGTTCAGCCCATATCTTGAGTTCTAGAACTCCAAATGACCTCATCTTTTTTTTGTTGGAAAGCTGAGACAATTTACTAGAACATTCCTGAGGATTCTGGGCAAATTATGATGTTAGCAATGACGTCTTGATCAGACAAGAAGATAAGGATTGTTATCAATTCAAGATGTGGCCACCCATTCATCAATTAGTCAACAAATCAATAGTTCCAAATTTTGGCCTATAAAAGGAGGCACTTACCATGTATTGAGGCATCTTGGTTTCCAGATCAAGATCATGCTCTTGCTTTCTCTCTTTGTATTGCTTATGTTTTGCTTTCATTAATATCAAGTTTATGCACTTCATTTCCTTTCCTTTACTTAGTTAACCTCTTTCTCATTTATGTTCTTATCTTGTTCATTTATGTTTCTTTCTTTCATTATGTTTAGCTAAGTTAATTATGTCAAGGTGAAAAGGGTACACTAATGGTGTAAGAATAAGTATAATATAAACTTAACATGGACCTTAACATTGGATACTAACATGTTTTATATTTGTTATCTTGTTTACTTTTCATACTTTGCTTGTTAAATGGTTAATCTAGATTTATGTTGTATAACACTTGGTACAACAAATACTTGGCACTTTCATAGCCCATACTGTATGGTATAACCGACACTTGAGCTATGAAAGGAACTTGATTTGTTGTTAACATAAGTTATAATCATGAATGCCTGCCAACATTTACAAGTATTAGCTTTATTCGAATAAGATAACTAATGTAATCATGTTAACAATTTATAATCTGATTGGAACCTCCTTTATGTGTGGTTTCCAATTGAGTAATAAGAGTTTATATTATACTTGTTTGAAGTACCATTAGTGGATCCTCTAACCTTGACATTTGTTTTTATCATTGTTTAATCCTTACGTTAATCTTTCATCTCAAAGTTCTCATTAATTTCTTCATCTTCTGCTTTTATTATTATTATTATTGTTATTATTATTATTAGTTACATTCTGTTTATATTATATAATATATATCTTTGATCTTTTCATAAACTCAGTATATAGGCTGGAAACCTGTGACCCGATCTTTTAGATCATTCTCAGGAATAACAACGCCATGTACTGAGTATTATTATTGTTGTTATTATTATTGTTATTGTTGTTGTTGTTGTTGTTGTGTTGTTATTTATAATTTATACAATTAACCTCTCTGTGGTTCGACCCCGGTCTTGCCGGGTTATTTATTACTTCGACACTCCTGCACTTGGGAAAAGACATCAAGCTTTTGATCTTGTCACTTATCAAATAATTAACTAAGCTTTATGTCATGTTCTATACTTGTTGTTCACTTCTCTTTATAGACATTGGATGGGAGTTCAATTTCTATAGTCTTGGTGCCTCATTATAGGTTATCATTATGACAAGTTCAACCACAAGCCTGAATTTAGCTTTCTTAGGAAATGTTGATTGTGATTTTTTAACCTTTATATCCGTGAGGTTTGAATAAGTTGGTATCAGAGTAAGGCTTTAGAATTAGGTTATATCACTTTATCTTTATTTTCAATGTTATTTCATCATTGTCGTTATCTAAAACCTAGTTGTGGAATTTGTTTTTAAAAAAGGTAGATTATTTGCAATCTGGTTGTCTATAATTAAGAAAATAAAGATAAAAGAAATCACATAAGGGGAAAAAAATAGGGTTTAGCCATAAATTAGGGTTTTCCATCAAATCTTAATTTCAGCCACTCAAATCAGAAGATTCTTTATTCTTGGTATATCTTAGTATCATATCGAGAATAGACAATATTTAGACATTCTTTATTGGGTATTTCTGAAAATTACAAAAACAATTCATAATAGGTAGCTTTGCGTTAAAAAATTATTTTGTTATTTATTTTGGGTATGCTACATATAAATCGATTAAAAATAATGTCTTCTTATGATTTATATTTTGCATGAATTTGTTTTGCTATTCATGATTTTATATTTGTAGTTTCATAATGATTAGTTTTTGGTTTTTTTTTATTTCTTCTTGAGTTTATATATTATTTTGGATAGCACCACTAAGTCATTAATTTTGTTTTTGTCTTTTTGTGAATTAGTTCCTTAAGGAACTAAGATTTTTTAGATTAAGTGTTAAAAGATGAAATTTCAGCTTATTATAGTGAAAACAAAAAATTATGTGAAAGACAAAGGGAGTGACATCTATTGAGTGTAAATACTTAAATAAGTGTGTAATGATATGCTTTTTTGCTACTAATATGATTTTTAGATCTTGATGATGTCAACCATAAGTGCGTAATCATTGTTAAAAGATAAAAATAATCTAGAATGAGGTTATTTGGCTATGTAATACTAATTAGAGATGATGAACATAAGATTGAGAGAGGTTATGATTGGGGTGGCTAGATTGGGAACCGAAGTAATTAGCCTTCAAGATGGGCCAGTTCATATGAGGTTTCGAGTGTAGAACACCTGTAAGATGAGTTATTTCACATCTAGATGAGTCTATAGCTGAAAATACAAATGAGGAGGATGAAGATTTTAATCATGATCATGATTTTAGGTTTTAGCAACATAGGATCCACGGATATGTAGAAGTTCAACCACATGAATAGTTTGGCCATATGAAAGCAAATACAGAGGATGGTTTTTATGATGGTTTGTATAAAAATTTAGGGAGTATCAAGATGAAAATTTTATCTTTTTAAGGCAGAAACAATCTTAAAACATATTTGGAATGGGAGAAGAAAGTAGAGTTGGTTTTTTATTGTCATTGTTACTCTAAGAAAAAAAGGTAAAACTTATTGTTATTGAGTTTACTAACTATGATATTATTTAGTGGGATCAAATTGTTTTAGGTATAAGAAGGAATATAAAAAGACATGTAGAGACTTGAGATTAGATGAAAGAAATCATGAGGAAGAGGTTTATTCATAGATATTATTATAAAGAGTTATTTTAGAGATTGTCGAGTTTGACTTAAAGGTTAAAAAGTATAGAGGATTACCATAAGAAGATGGAGATTGCCATAATTAGAGCTAATGTTATGGAGGATAGAAAGGCTATAATGACATGGTTTTTAAATTATTTGAGTAGAGAGATAGCTAATATGGTTGAATTATAGCATCATATTAAGTTAGAAGATATGGTTCACATGGCTATCAAGGTAGAGAGATAGTTGAAAAGAAAGGGTAGTACGCGCTAAGGAGGTAATTTGGGTTTGTTTTCAGCTTAGACACTAAATTATAGAAGAGAAGGGATGCCTTATCAAATTCAAATACAATGGAAAGCAAGTCAAACCACTTAAGCCATCGAGGAAGGTTCTGACCACTAAGCAGAAAGGTAAAACCAAAACTCAAACTAATTATAATTATGATATTAGTGTTCGATATATTGGACATTTAGCTTCACAATGTCCAAACAAAAAGGTTATGGTTATGAAAGAATATAAGGAGATTGAATCTAAAAGTGATAAATCTAAGGAGGATTATATGGTACCAATTGAGGATTGTAGTGATATTGAGTATCTAGTTAATAGAGAGACTTTAATGATTAGAAGATCAATTAAAGATAAGTATCAAGGTATGCAGTATGTTTATTGATAGTGGAATTTATGCTAATGTTACTAGTACTACATGTGTTAGACAATTGCATCTAAACACTATTAAACATGAAAGACCTTATAGACTTTAATGGTCAAATTGATGTGGTGAAGTAAAAGTTACTAAATAGGTTTTAAATTTTTTTTATTGGAAAGTATAAGGATGAGATTTAGTGTGATTTGATTCCAATACATGTTACTTATCTATTATTAAGGTGTCATTGACAATTTGATAGGAAAGCAAAGCATGATGAGTTTAAGAACAAACATTTGGTTAAAAAGGATGGGATGACTTTCACACTTATATCATTATCACATAGACAAGTTTATGAATATCAAATAAAGGCTAAAAAAAAGTCAAAAGTTTAATATAACCATGTGTGATGCGAACCTCGTGATCACGTGGTCACGCAACTCACAATCAAGATTGAGATCTGATCCCGAAAACCCGAAATAGGTCTGATATGAGTGTGACACAATGGAAACCTGTCCCAGGGCACCAACACTATTGGAATGAGTAGATGACGCCACGAAGTCGGTTAATCTTTGATAAGTCAGATTCAGTTCGTTCAAGAACTGAAGAATGCAAGAATCACTCTCACACGTTAAAACTAAAAAATTCAGAATAATAATCATCAAAGCTGTCAAAATTTTGGCTTACATGGGTTTAAATAGTTCCTAAAGAATTAACCCTAATGGACCCCTTATGTGAACTTATATGAGGTGCACTCAAAACTGGCCCAAAATCCTAATTTGAAAAGCCCATAACTTAATCCAAACAAGCCTTGAATCCTAGCTTAAAACAAAGTATTAATTAAGCCCAAACAAGCCTTGGGTTGTAGCTAATAAAATAAAATAAAGCCCCTAATATTAAATCCATGTTCTGCCATGAGAAGAAGAGAATGACCTAAAATAGTACAGAACTGATTGAAGGCTTATTTATAGCCTTCTATGCAGCCGCTTAATCCGAGAAACAAAAAGAAAAGGTAGCCACCATGTTGTTTCCATGTTGTAATAGGATTCTTTTGTTTTCTTTGTTGTCCTCATCTCATGGCCCAAATAAGGTTGTATTGAACCCCTCTTGCACATGGATAAGATGTACTAGGATCTCCTCTTGATACTCCAACGAACCTTTCAATTTTGACTTAGTGGAAACCTTCAAAACCAATGTATTTAATGCGTCTTTCAATGTCTTTGTCTTGGACCGAGTCATTGGTCCATTTGGAACATGTAATGGGTCCTTGCTAGTGTTTCTGGGCTGGTCTGTATCAATGTGAGCATTGAGAGAAAATTTTTGGCCAAGGTAGAAAAAAGTAAGGTTTTGGCCAAACGAGTAGAGAAGAAATGAAGGGTGAAAAAAGAAGAATGTGTAAGAAAAAGAAAAGATAAAGAAACAAGTTAGTTTTTATACAAAAAAAAAATGAGATTAAGAATGCTTATTTTTTTGACATGCTTATAATTTCACCTGTGTATAAAGAGGCATAGTTTGATACTAAGAAACTTGATCCTTTTATTTCTAGTGTTTGTGTTTCTTTATATGTTGGTATAATATACTAATGCTTAGGACTATCATTCCTTATTTACGCATCCATATGATAAGGATAAGAACATTATATTCAAGCTTTTTTTAACACACATATGAGACTTGATTGATAATTGTTTTTTGTAACCACATACCTTCATCTAATTTTCCAATAATATTATCTTTAGGATGATTGTATTTATCTACAAGGAAGGCTTTCTCTCTCATGATTTTTCACAAACATGTGAAGAACTCTCCTCCTAGTCTTTTTCATCTTATTCTGATGAGGTTTCTTCAATTATGTCAATGATGTTATCTATATATTTCTTGACAGATTCCTTTAAACTGTCATAAACAACCATATTGATTGATTCCATGATAGTTTGAGTTCATAGATTGTAGATTTTGTAGGCTTTATTAGGTGATGAGTATATAAAAAATTAAATTCATTATTATAATTTATATTAAACTTATGTAAGTTTTCTTGATCTCTTAATATATAGAAAAAACTTCCTAACACTCTAAAGTATGTGACTATGGGCTTCTTGTTGTTCTATAACTCATAAAGAGTGAGTTTGGTTCTAGGTCTAACCACAACACGGTTCAAAATATGTAAAATAGTGTTGACAACTTCCTCTCAAAAGTATAATGCGACTTTTTTATGATTCAGCATAATTCGAGCCATTTCTTATATAGTTCTATTCTTTCTCTCAACTATACCATTCTACTGAAGAGTGAAGGAGCATATATTTCTTTTATGTATACCTTGCATATCACAAAAACATGAAGAGTTAGTATTTTCAAATTCTTTGCTATAGTCATTGCAAATTGTAGAGATGGAAATATTCTTTTTTTATTTGAAGTATTTTGAACAATTTCCTCACAAGATCAAAGGACTCAAACTTTTGTCTTAACAAAACTGCTTGAATATAACTTAAATAGTCATCTATAATGACCATGTTATACTTATTTCCACCCAGACTCTTAATTTGAGTTGGACCATTAAGTTCATAAAAGCAATTCAAAGGGTCTTAAGGTCAGAATGTCAATAGTTTTCTTGTGCTGAGCTTTAGTTTGTTTTCCTTTATTACATGCTCCACACACCATCTTTCTGGCTGGTCACAGACTTGGTAGATCACATATTTCTTCCCTTTTAAAGATCGTTGAGAAGTGTTTAAAATTGATATGACCAAGGTGTTGATGTCAAAGATCAATAACATTAAGTGTAACCTTATGACAACCCAAAGTGGTCAACGTTAACACACAATAATAGATGTCTAAGGTTTTGGTACCTTTCATGATCTATTTGCCAGCACGATTATAGATGTTTCATTCATCTTTAGAAAACTACAAATTTGAATCATTCATCTTTATCTTTAAGACCATTTACAAATAAAATATTATGAAAAGTAGGTTAACTATGAATAAAAACACTTCCCTTATCTTCTATAGTAGTTGTGCTTCAATCTCCAAAGGTCATTGATCCTTCATTCAATGATTCAAATTCTTTGAATTGACCTTTATCTCCTAACATATATCTAGAACAATCACTATTTAAGTATCATAAATTATTATTCTTTATATTCAGTGTTGTATGTGTTATTAGACATGCTATCTTTTTCTTTACTACTTAGTGATTTTTCATTTTTGTTCTGGTAGAACTTTCAAACTCCTAAGATTTCTCACAACCTGCTAACTAACCAAGTTTCCTTTCTATACTAAATAATTTATTTAATATTAAGTTAATTGTATACTCTAGATTTTGACTCTTATTAGAAACTTTATTTCCTATATTGAAACAATTTATTTTTGCATGTCCTACAATTTCACATCACTAACAAATAGGAATAAACTTACCTTTTAACTTATATGTTTGAACATTGTTTGAATTGTCTTTAGGTATGATAATCTTTTCTAGTTTATCCTTTACAAAGGTAATTCCTTTGGAAAAGGAGGTTACAAACATATTATTGATCGAATTTGTATGTTTCGTGTATCCTAGATCTATACGATCAGTGCTAACCCTTTAAGCTTTCAACAGTTCATTAAGTTTCTATATTGCTAACTGTTTCTTTGATTATTCACATATTGTTAGCTCTTTTTTTTAAATGATTTACGCTTATTGAGAGATTTAGATATCTCTACTTTTGACATATGTAGAGCTTCGGGCAAATTGTTCTTCCTATTCTCCATAGTTGTCACCTTGTTGAACAATTTATTGTTTTATTTCTTGATTTTCAATGACTTCTTCACAAAAGTCATCATAAGCTTCCTACAAGCTTGATTCATGATTGACAATAATAAAAGTAATATATGAATAACTGGAATAACTAACAATTTGATTTATATAAGATATACTGATTTTGTTAACAATTTGGTATTTATGAGATTCACTTCATGTATTGATAGTTTGGTTCATGTTAGTACATTCATTAACATAACTAGAAAGAGCAACAAAAGTAATTTCATTATGAGGTGATAAATTATAATTTTTAGAATCAAATTCACCACTTAATGTAACATTGAGGGCTTTTATTTTATTTCTTTTGAAATTAGAACATTCATTACTTAAGTGACCATATCATGAGCATTCAAAAACACTTAAGTCTTTCCTTAGATTCAATTTTACTCTTACTTTCATTTTCTGACTTATTTATTTTGGAAAAATATTTTCCCTTTTTATCTTTTCCACTGTTCTTTTTCTTAAACAAATTTTTTCTTAATTTCCTAGCTACAAGAATTATATCTTGACTATTAAAATTATCATTAGAAGAATAAACATGTTCTTTCTTAATGGATTTAAGTGCAATGAACTTACCTCTCTTTTGAAGAGGTAATGTAAATTAATAAGTTTGTAAGGAACCTACTAGTTCTTCAATGTATTTTATCCAAATCCTTGTTTTCTTTTATTGTTGTTACCTTTGGTTGAAATCTTTGAAGCAATGATCTTAGAATCTTCCTTACAATTCACGAGCCCTCCACTTTTTTCTTTTAGATTGAACCTTTCATTTAGTATATCATTAAGTTTTGCATAAAACTCACTAAAACATTTATCTCACAACATTCTTATCTCTTCAAATCATGAGGTTATAATTTGTATTTTTGAAATTTTCACCGTCTTAGTTCCTTCATGAGTAATTTCAAGAGTATCCCAAGCTTTCTTGGCTATCTCACAAATGAAGATTCTTTTAAATTCATTAGGAGACATTATCATGAATATAGCATTCAAGCCTATATTATTCCAACTATAATCAGTGGATTCGTCTATAGTCCAGTCATTGAAAGTAGTTTCAGGCTTGGTCCAACCATGCTCAACTAAATGCTAGACTTCCTCATCTAGTGATTTGAGGAAAGCTTGCATCCTCACCTTTCAGTAGGCATAATTCTCATTGTTGAATTACAGTGGTGAAGTTAGTGTTAACATGTTCAACGAGGAAAATATATCTTTTTTTTTAATGAATGAACTTGCTTTGATACAACTTGATAGATCCATTCCTATTCCTCGTAAGTAACTAAATAAATATAAGTACAAAAAACTTAAAAGAATAAATTATTTATTTATGAAGAATTTTTTTTTACAAAACTCTTTAAAAGAAAACAAAAAAAACTTTGGGGCTGCCAAACTCTAAATAGACAACTTTTATTAGTTTAGAATATTACAAGAGAAATATTTTTTTTACTACAAATCTTTTGTAACTATACCACCTTACTTGTCAATACAAATTTTTTTTTTTTGTATTCTACCGCAATAGCTTGCTACAACACTTGATGATCTTTAAAATATTATCATCCTAATTGGAATTTTCATTTACTAATAGTTAACATAGAAACTCCCTCTAGGAGTCTATAGGCTCTCCAACTCTTCAGCAAACAATTCTCATTGATAAGTTTCTCCACACTTCACATGTGAGTCAAGAGTATATGTTGTGAAACTTTGTGCAACTCCTTATATGGTTGGACACTCTTGCTTCATTATAACTGCTACTCTACTAGTGTTGTTCTCACATGCTAATGCTTTAGATTATCTTTTCTTATATACACATCTGTGTGATAAAGATAAGAACATTATATTCAAGCTTTTTAGCCTGTTATGTTCTTAATAGACTATTATTTATGTTTCATAAAAACACTTTTCTAATGATTATCTTTGAATAACTTTTATTTATCTTCTATCTAATCTTCTTATATAATTTATCTAAACAAATTAGATCATTACAAAAATAATCACACCATATCCTAAAAGATAAACTTGACTAATTCTTTATCTAATTTTGGATAAACTAACAATCTAAATAAATTCATCTTTAACAATGCAAATAATCCTTCACTAATCAAAGTCAATCATTTCAACATTTACATATAGCAAGAATTTAGAAAAGCATGTTGAACATTTAAGGAATGTATTGGATGTTTATATGATGATATGAGAAAATTGTAACTTTTGCATATAGAAAATTATAGTTCTTCATTTTGTTAGTGCAAAAGGTATTGAGGTGGATAAGGAGTATATAAGGGTTATCCAAGAATGGCCTACATCTAAGTCATTCACAGAGATAAGAAGTTTCCATGGTTAAGATAGTTTTATAGGAGATTTGTTAAAGATTCTAGCACTCTAATAGCATCTTTAACTAAAATAGTTAAAAAGCCAATAAGATTTAAATGGGGTAAAGAACAAGAGCATGTATTTAACATGTTAAAGGAAAAGTTAGTTTCAACTCCATTATTATCATTTCATGGCTAACAAATTCTATTAAGATTGAATGTATGCCTTAGGAATAGGTATTAGAGCTATTTTAATGCATGGAAAATAGCCCATAACTTATTTTAGCAAAAAGCTCAATGTTATAGCTTTGAATTATCCTACTTATGATAAGGAGCTTTATGTTTTGGTGCCGGTATTGAAGACTCGGCAACATTAATTGTGACCTAAGGAATTCATGATCCATTCAAATTATTAATTATTATAATATTTAAAGGGATAAAGGAAGTTAAACCATCGACATTCCAAATGGGTTGAGTTCATAGAAACATTCCTATATATTATAAAATACAAGCAAGGTAAGTAAAGTATAGTGGTTGATGCACTATCGTGAATGTATGTACTTATTTCAACTCTAAATACTAAATTATTAGGATTTTAGTATGTGAAAGACTTGTATCTTAATGATATTGATTTTGGCTAGGTTTGTAAAGCATATGAGAAATTGAAATTTGACAAATTTTACAACTTTGTTATTTGTTTAAATAAAAAACTTGTGTGTGCCTAATTATTCTATAAGTGAATTTCTTGTTCGTGAAGCTCATGTGGGGAGGTTTAATGGGACATTTTAGGGTTTTTAAGATTTTAGATGTTTTACAGAAGCATTTTTATAGGCCTAAATTAAAAAAAGATGTGGAAAGAATTTATGATAGGTGCATGGCATATAAACAAAGTCTAAATTTTTACCTCATAGTTTGTATTCTCGTATACTAGTACCTAAGAAACTTTGGGTTGATACATTTATGAATTTTATTTTAGGTTTTTCTAGGTTAAGAATGGGCCAAGATTCTATTTTTTTTTTTTTTGTTATAGATAGGTTTTATAAGATGTTACATTTTATATCTTGTCATAAGACCAATGATGCAACTAACATAGCAAATTTATTCTTTAGGGAGATAGTTCATCTTCATGTGGCTCCTAGAAGCATTGTTTCTGATTATAATGATAAATTTCCTAGAAGGTTTTATAGAGGTAAGTTATGAATAAAATTGTTATTTTTTATTACTTGTCAGCCATAGAAAAATGGTCAAACTTAAATAATTAAAAGGACTTTAACTACATTATTTAGAACTATAATTCAGAAAAAAAAATAAAGGATTGGGAAGATTGTGAACCATTTGTTGAATTTACATATAATATAAGTGTGCATTCTACTACTAATTATTCAACTTTTGAGATAGCTTTAAACTTTTAACTCTTTTACTTATTGATGAAATGGTTAATTTTGATGGCAATAGAAAAACATAAATAGTGAAAGCTCTCTATAGAAGTGTATGACGATAAATATAGAAAAATAATAGGCAATATGAATTCAAAGCTAATAAAGGCCGAAAAGGGTTATCTTTAAACCGGGTGATTAGGCTTTAATGCATATGCATAAGAAAAGGTGTTTTTTAATGTAAAAGATCTAAGTTGATCCCGAGAGGAGATGGTTCCTTCCAAATCCTTGAAAGAATTAATAAAAATACCTACATAGTGGATTTACTAGGTGAGTATAGTGTTAATGATACATTTACGATTTATGATATTTTTTTATTTGATATATGTAACAATTTTAGGTTGAATCAAGGGATGATACAATCTATAGTATACCAAATGATCCATTAAAAGTTATAGATGAACCAATTACAAGATGAATTTATTGGGCTTATTTAGAGTATTTTGGACAACATGAATTTTAAGGAGGCTACATCTTCAATAAGTGATTATTAGACCTTAGTTAATTTAATTTATGTATAAGAGGGGCTTGATCCATCTACCTAATGGGCTAATTAATTTAAGCAACTAGATGTGATTTTTGGCTTATTTTTCTAATGCATAGTTTTATGCTAACAAACATAACTTTTGATTTAATTGTTGGATTGAGATAAAGTTTACTCAAAGTTTCCAGTAACATTTTTATATTAGGTTAAAACTTCTAGGTAATTAGATAATGAAAAGGCCATATAATAAGGTTTAGAAGCTACAATGTGAGATTTGTATTATTTTCGTAGTTGATTTAAGATTTTTTTCCTATTTTATTTAGAACTATTTTATTATTTATCTAGCCTTGTTTAGGAATTTTACCTTGTATAAATATAATTATTTAACTTATAATTAGGTTCTTTATACATACTTTAATTTTAGAATAATTTATTGTGTGATTATAAAAAAGATTTTTTTAATTTGGTTTTTCATTGAACTACTCTGACTTATCAAAGAATTAACCAAGATTCATGACATATTTTATACTTCTCATATGCATCTCTTCATAGGTGTTGGGAGGGGGTTTGATTTTTATAGTCTTAGTACCTTAATATAAGTTATCGTTGTATTAAAATTAATCACAAGTCTGGATTTAGATTTCGTAGGAAGGGTTGATTTGACTATGGATTTATAGATTTGTATATCCATGAGATTCACACTAAACCACCTCAAGAATCTACTTCAGTTAACAAAGACGTGGATTACAATGTGAATCCTTATGTTTAGAACAAGATAGAATCATCCTAGGTATCTACCTGTTCTAGAAAGAAATTGGATCAACTTAGGATCTGCATAACTAGGAATGATAAAGATTCACCTCAAGGATTCTTCTTAATGGAAAAAATAAAGGTCCAATTATCCATACATCTTGAAAATGAGTTAAGATCATCTCATGGAAAATAGTGGGACTATTTCAGGGTTTGCACCGCTAGGAATGAGAAAGAATCATTTAGGGATTTTTCTCAATTTAAAAGATGAGGATCATCTTAGGATTGACCTCAATTAGAAAGCAATGTGATCATTATAAAAATCTGCACCATGAAGTGTTGCACCCAACATTGTGGCAACCTTTAAAGAAAATGAGGGAAAGAACAAGGTTTTTGTCATCTTGTTCTTTGAATGGGGAAAATGTCTTGTTTATGAATTCACCACCTAATATTATGGTTACTAAGAACTCTAACTAGTCTTTAGAGATTTTATGGCTAGGGACTGGTTATGTTAGAAAAAAGATAATATCACCCTTAAAATGTTCTACCATAGATAAACTGTATTGATGTCTTTTTCCTTAAATTGCTATGGGTTGTTGTGATATATTATCAATGGTTTTGTCCTTAGTATTTTAGACTTTAGCATTAGTAAATATTAGAGTTGATATTCCTGATTCTAGCATTGATAATTATCAAGGTTGGTATTTCTAACTCTAACGTTAATAAATACCAGGTTTGATATTTCTAACTCTAGCGTTAGTAAATACTGGAGTTTGATATTTTTTACTCTGGCATCAGTAAATACCAAGTTTGTTAAAGACACATCTTTCACTAACAAGCATGATATCTTCATGTGTGAGATACATCTTTCACTAAAAAGCATGATATCTAAAATCTTATAACCTTAAGTGAACTTTGCTAGTGTGGTATTCAACTTGTCCAATTTTTATCTTAAATCCTTATTTTCCTTTTCAAGTTGGGTAACCTTGTTACTATCAATAACAATGCATGCTTTCTTTTCTAATGCATCTATTTCAACAAGCAAACATGCATGACTCTTTTTCAATTAACTGTATATATGACCTAGCTTTTTAAATTCATCGTACAATGATTCAAATGAAGCATATAGTTCATCATAAAAACAGTCAGATTCATCATCCAAAGAGAGTACTTTATTACAGCTTTCAATTTTCATGAAATAAATGTTTATAACATGCTCTTCATCATGACTTTGGCTAGATTTCAAGTCATCACTCTATGTTACTTTCATTGCTCATTTATGATATCACACGATCAAAGAGTTAATGTCTTCTCCCAAGTGTAGGAGTGTCGAAGTAATAAATAACCCGGCAAGACTAAAGTCGAACCATAGAGAAGTTAACTATATAAATTACAAAGAACAACAACAACAAGAAGAAGAAGTTAAGGGATTAAACAATGATAAAAATAAATGTCAAGGTTAAAGGATCCACTAATGATATTAAAAATAAATATAATATAAACTCTTTTTATTACTCAACTGGAAACCACACACAAAGAAAGTTCTAATCGGATGATTTGTCATTAATAGCTCATTATAAATTATTAACATAATCATATTAATATCTTATTTAAGTAATACCAAACTTTTAAATATTGTAAGGAATTCATGATGCTAACTTATGTTAATAACAAATCAAGTTCCTTTCATAGCACAGGTGTAGGTTATACCATACGTTTGGCGATGAAAGTACCAAGCATTTGTTGTACCAAGTGTTATACAACACAAATCTAGATTAACCATTTAACAAACAAGGTATTAAGAACTAATAAGATAAAAATGATAAGACATGTTAATATCAAGTTGTTTAGGATAGAAGCATTGAAGTCCATATTGAGTTTATATTATACTTATCCTAACACCATTAGTGAAACCTTTTTACCTTAACATAATAAACTAAGCTAAACATAATAAAGAAGAGAAACATAGATAAACAAGACAATAACATAATTATATAAGCATGGTAAACAAAATGAAAAGCATAAACAAGAGATTAAATAAAATATAACATGGAATAAAACTTGAACATTACAAAATACAAAGAAAGAGAGCAAGAGCAAGATCTTGATATGAACAACCAAGATGCCTAAATGCATGGCAAATGCCTACTTTTATAGGCCAAAATTCAAAACTATTGATTTGATGATAAATTATTGAGTGAGTGGCCACCTCTTGACTTGGTAACAATCATTATCTTCTTGTCTGCATAAAACGTCATTGTTAACATTAGAATTTTAACAGTTAGTCTCATGAAAGTTCTAGAAAAGTGTCTCAGCTTTCCAACAAAACAAGAATGAGGTCAGTTGGACTTTTAGAACTCGAGATATGGGCTGAACACTGGACAGTGTCTGGGCTACATGACAAATTTAGACTTCTCTTTTAATGCTAAGATTTGGACTTCCAAACGAAATAATTGAGTCTTGAACTCTTCATGAATGTTTTAGACCTATGTCTTAGCTTTCTATCTATAAAACCAAACTAAAATCCCCGATCTACAGCTCCAGATATGACCTAATGACTGAACTGTATACCAGTTTGAATTGAATCATCATCTCTTTTTCTAAGCTTATACCTCTCTTTATCTTCTCAATTTCAATAGTTAAACTCATCAATCAATCCTTTGATTTATATGATAGAACTGCATTTAAAATGAACATTTACCATAAATTAAAGGTATCTTATATTATTAGACTTGTTATTATAAAACATGCTCTAGTTAAGGAGTTATTGATACTTCAAGTGCAAAATAATGATATAAACATGCTCTAATGTTTTTCTAAGGTTAAACTTCCTTGGGTTGGGATTATTATCTTTTTTTTCTTTTTTTTTTCAAATATA
The DNA here is from genome assembly GCA_033617975.1 of Populus alba x Populus glandulosa. Taxonomy (NCBI): domain Eukaryota; kingdom Viridiplantae; phylum Streptophyta; class Magnoliopsida; order Malpighiales; family Salicaceae; genus Populus; species Populus alba x Populus glandulosa. The sequence continues at coordinate 18,160,238 of CM066147.1, read as the reverse complement.
TATACATATAACTTAAAACACAATGTATCTTTAATCTATGTAACGAGCTTTCGGCTAATGACTCCAGACCAGTTGGTCTTAGGGCATTAGGTGTTGAGACACCCCTATGCATTTTTTTCATTCAATTCCTTATACTTGTTGGTATGATCTTCATACAGACTTGTTTTAACTTAATCTTCATCAATCCATTTTCATTTAATTTTTATAATCAAAATACATAAAATATTAATATGCGACCCTAAAGTCAATTAGGATGATTTATTTCAAGATTTGAATTGCCTTTGGAGCTGAATAATGCATTATAAGGATTTATTTGTCTTTGAGGCAAGACATTAAAATCATAAGGATTAAATTGTGTTCAAGAAGGTTATTGGAAATGTTGTGAAAATTAGTAGTGTATGTCATTAGAGTAGGGATATGGTTATATGAATTAAATCCAATATTTTCTAAAATGACGAATACTTTTCGTGTTCAAAGGAAATTTAGGATAAGTAGAATTAAGGATTGTTTGTTGTGAATGGTAAGGAGGAATATATTTGATGGTTGATAAAAGACTAGAAAATAAGGAGAATAAAATGTCTTAAAGGTTTAATTGAAATAGTACATTCATACTTATTTTTTAAAATATAATTTTATTTTACAAGTACTTTACAAGCACCTCCTCAGTAGTCCTTAGATCATATTATCTTCATTTACTTATATACATAGTCTAGGAAATAAATAGTTTTTGACATGTGCACTTTTTGAAAACTTAAAATTAATTATTGTAATCCTTTAAGTAAGTTGATCCTTAAAAATACCCTTTTAATTATCCTATATTATTGGTTATGTAATGCTAATGTATTGTATGAATTGCGTGAAGGGTATATTGTGAAAAGATTTGGATTTAAGTATTTGTTTTGACGAGAGGTGAGCTTGAATATATATATATATATATATATATATATATATAGACACACACGCGCGAGCACATACACACTTTGTTTTCTATAAGATTCAATATAAGAAAACAAATTTTGAGCAGTGTTTTGTATAGAGCAAATGTTGCTAAAACTTTGTTGAAAATGAATAAATTTAAAAATTGTACAGTCATTTCCATGACGATAAGTTCACATAGTGAATTCATATAGTTATCTTTACATGTCAACGCTACATTTCTAAATCGATGCTTGTCGAAAATGAGAATATAAATTAAAGGTTGTTACATCCACCATATATAAAGGTGGACAGGTGATCTATTTGTTTGTAAAATTGCTATATAGGATTGTGTGTTATGTTTTTGATATTGAAGGAAAAGTGCTTGAAATAACAAATTATGGATGTTATGCTAAAATTATGTATGTTGTTAAGAATTTGATTAAGTAGGTTTATTTGTTTTTGAGAAATTCAAGAAGTTGATCTTGATTTTAAATTAATAGTGTTTTTCAATGTTCTTAAATTTTGATAAACATAATGAATGAGGTTATAGTAAATTGCATATGAAATGGGGAATTTGAATATATAATTTGAAAAGAATTGGCATGTTGTAGAATTGATTTGGTAGGGCTAAGTTATAAGCCTATGTGGGTTTGAGTTAGGCTAATAATGGTTGACTAAAAGAGAAAAGATCGAGTTAGTATTGTTGTGTTTCTTTGTTAATTGGAAGTACATGAATCATAATTGATATGAAATATTTGTATAAAGAAAAATATAAATGTGTTGTACCTTAGTTAAGAATAAGAAATTGAATGTTAAATGTAAATCGTAGTGAGATATAACTAAATAGAAATTGTGAGAATTGCCACGTGTTGGAAATTAAATGAGGATAATTGTAATTATGAAATGTTTGAGTATGGACAAAATACCAAATGAAATGACATGTTAACATGAATATAGGTTCATGAGATGGAGTTAATGAGATACTAATAAAGGTATCTCCTTTTAAATCAAGAGATACATCCAGAGCTGGTCCTTTAAGAGGAGCTCAATTGACAAAAAAAGTAGGTAGGTTCTCATCACCTTGTTTTTTTTAATTATAATAATGTCAATATAAATTTTCTATTATTTGTGAAATGCATCCCGAAAAGGAATAAACAAAACTATTGATAAAAAAATATTTTAAACTGGTCATAGAAGTGGGGGCTAGTGATAAAAATATATTTGAGCCAATCATATGAGGGGGGGGGCTATTGATAAAAACTAATTTAAGCCAACCATATGAGCAGGGGCTATTGATAAAACTGTTTTAAGCCAACTATATAAGTGGGAGCTATTAATAAGAAGAAAATGAGCTTGTCGTATAAGCGGAGGCTATTGACATTAGATATCAAGTTATTTGTGCGAGAAACAATATTTTTTAAAAAAGGTAAGCCAATTGCATACACAAGGGTTTGGGTTAAATTAAAGAAGATTTCTTATTAACATAGTAGTTATGTGATCGTTAGAGGGACAAGTTAATGATGTGTAATCAAAGCAAAATTATTCTATGGAAAGACAAATGATGTATTTTATTTGTAATGTTAAGAATTTTCATGATTGGGGTGTGTATTTTATTAAATAACTAATCTTGTGCATGCGTATTTCAGGTCCATCTCATTTATCATTGTAATAGTAGCTTGGTAGTTAGGCCTTTGTTGTTACATTAGGTAGAATTTTGTTATTATCATATTTTGTTTGTAATTAAATGTTGTGTATTCTTAACCATATCTTTCAAAATTGTAATTGGTAAAGTAGTAAATGTTACCTACATTGTATTTCATGTGCATATATGTTATTTAATCTTAATCCAATGGTTGCATAAACACATTATTACATATTGATGATGTAAAGGGGTGGTACTATTGATTATGGTTTGATTTATGGATTGATGATATGCCTTAGGCTACTTGTGGGGTTACGAATGGGCTATGTTATGTAGTGATGGATGGTTGTGTTGTGGTGTGGTGTTATTTTTATGCAAGAAATTGCGTAATGAAATCTTAGAAAGGGTTCCATATAGAAAAAACTCTGTTTAAATTTTATTAAATTTGATAGAGTTATTTAATTAACATGAATAATTATAGGCTCATTAAAATGTTAGAAATATGATGATACGAGTGGATGTAAATTGAGTGTACCATAGTATTGGAAATATATAAATCATTGGAAAAAATATGGAATTGAAAATAGATAATCAATTGATATTCTATCATTTGTATTGGTATTGGCAACTTACATAGGAAGAAAAAGAAATACTAATCCATATAACAAGAATTCATATGCAATGGCAAGTTGGCATTATAAATGAAAATAGGAATTGTTTTGAATAAGAGATGCCGTGACATGCACAACATCAAATAGAGGAGCTGCCTCCTCGAATTGAAGGGTGTTTCGGTTTAATCATAAAGTAATGATCAGAGTGTTTAGGAGTTGCCACCTAATATTATGTTCACTAGAAAACCTAATGGTCTACGAGATTTGGGGTAAAGGGATTAGTCATGCAAGGAGAAGACACATCATACCTAGTGCGACTTATCTATGGTAAGTTGTATCGTTGATTAATTATTAATCTAAGACATGTTTCTATTTATGGTCTCATCTAAGATTCAAGGCAGAGCTCTTTTTGTGAGGAATTCATTACCCAATCGAGTTAAATTCTAACCACTCTAAGGTCTAATTTTTAGCATCGTATTTATTTTTTATTTTTGTATCTTTAATACCTAAGGGTATACTTTATAGTGTAAATATTAAAGTCTATAACTAAATCTTAATACTCCAAATATTAATTAAACAAATTAATTGTTGTGGTATTTTTGGGATTTTATCCAAAACATAAAGGATAATCATAATTAGTTACGATTTATTTTTGCAAGATAAAAAAGCGATCTTGTTTTTAAGAAAATATGCATGAAGAACCTTGATTTTTTTGGCTATATGCATGAAAACAAAACATATTTTTTGTGTTTTTGAAATAAGCAAATCTTTTGATTTTTTATGGAATTTTTTTGAAGTTTCGGATAAAACTGGGTATTTGTAATACCGGATTTGTATTTTACAATGTAAGTCTACAGACCAATCTTAAAATGAAATTCTTGAAAAAAAAAATACATCTTTGTGTTTTCTGAAATAAGGGAAAGGTTTTTTGAATTTTTAAAATTTTTCTTGACATTCTAGAGAAAAATCATGTATTTTTAATACTGGATCCGTATCTTACAATGTAAGTCTACATTCCATATTAGGCAGCCAAACAAGGCCTCATGTCTTAAGGAAAACATTATGTGCCAAAAAGTCCCTTAAATCTTGGTTAGGCTGGGTCTGTTAGGCCCGAGCCTCTGTGTACGGGTTAGGATGAGGACTAACCTTGTATGTTTTTTTTTTTTTTTTGGTTTTATGGGTTGGACCTGACCTAGCCCAGCCATGTGGAATGGGGTCTAGCCCATTCTTTTTCCGCCACTAGCCCATCTTAGTGGTGGCTTAAGAAGAAGATTTTGTAGTAAAATGGTCTATCTTAGTGGTGGCTTAAAAAAAAGATTTGGTAGTAAAATGCGTGTTACTGGAATGTCTTTTTTCCATTTTTTCTTAAGCTTATATATAAACAAGAGGAAAGAATGATGTTACTTGGATGAGAAGGGTATGTTGACTTGCTATTGCTAGCACCATCATTGCTAGTGGTGGCTCACAATGGTCGCTGGAGGGGGAGAGAGATGGCTGGTTGGGCAACCGAAAAAATGGTGTTTATATGACTAGTATTTTTGCTCTCCTTCTCTCATTCTCCTTTATTTTTGCATGAAATTCACCCTTATTTATATGGTATGAAAGAGAAACATCTAGTCTTTATTGGGCATGAATCTTGACCCTTGATTTAAACAGGGAGGATCCTGACTTTTAGCCAGAAGTCACCATCACGAGTTGGAAAGGCTAGTTGAGTTAGCCTCTTTGGGTCAACTTTGCAACAGGTTTAGGGCTTCCAAGGGACAATTTTTTTGCTTAGGTTTAGGTACAATGGAAGCTCATGAGGGTGGTATCTTGTATAATGAGCTATAAAAGAGAAGGAAGGCTTGAAAGGTGGCATCAGAATTATCTCATATGTTGTTGTCATCAAGTGAAAGTTAAAGATAATTAGTGGCCAGACAACATGTTGTCTGACTGTATTTTTACTTAGCATTGACCAACACAACACCATTTTGAACCAAAACACGATGTTTGGGTTAAAACATAGCCAAAACGCATTGTTTCATTAAAATAAAATGATGATGTTTTTGGTGTTTTGGCTTGAATTGGGTCATTAATCTCCTTTTTAATTTCAACACCTAATCTTCTAATTTATTCAATTAGATTCTTAATTAAATTCTAATTTCAATAATCAATTCAATTTCCACCCTTGCAAAGGTGCAAAAACACCCCTGGATTTTAGAGCGTTTTTTAACTTGGTCATTTGTCTTGGGTACTTTCAATTTAGTCCTTAATTGACCTTCAAAGTTCTAATTTTTTCAATTTCATCCTTGTTTTCAATTGAATTGGGTCCTTGAATTCATGTGTCTTTTACAAAAAGGTCCTTGGTTCTCAATTTCTTTAATTTAGCCTTTAATTGACCCCTAAAACTTTAATTTTCTTTCAATTTTATCCCTGATGTTACCCAATTAAGTTTGAAAAAATTAAATTTGGTCCTCTAAAATTCCAATTTTCTCAATTAAGCCCAAATTAAGCTTCCAAGTTTATTTTTCACCAATTAAGTTTCTAATAAAATTAATTTGACCAATTAAAACAATAATTATGTCATTACACCTAATTAAATTTTTTAATTTGACCCAAATTAATTCTTAAACTTAATTAAACCTTTAATTGGGCCCACGATTAAATCAAATTAGCCTGTTAAAAATATAATTAAGTCCTTAGACTTAATTTTTATGCAGATTCATCTAATAATAATTTAATTTGATTTTGAATCTCCATTGTATTTTTAGTATTAGGTACAATGGGGTACAATTGAGCTTTTAATTTTGTCCAAAACTCCTGTTTGGTTCCTCCATGCTTTTGAAACCTATCTTATCCTGTTTTTGTCAAGTTGTCAATCTCTTTTATTTTTTTGTTTTGAATTTTAAAAGAAAATGATAATTTTGAGGAAAACCCTAAAATTGGGTTATGACAAGAGAGATTGCTAAAGATTAAAAAAAAAAAAAAGATTTACCCCTATTTTCATGTATATAACATTGTTAAATTTGAGAAATACATTCAAAGGTTAAGACATTACAGTTAGTATTAGAGCAGCTACGCACAATCCAATACACTTGTGAAATAAAAAGCAGATGTACTAATGAGAAATCAATATTTATTTTAGGATGGTTCGGTTCAAGAGAATCATCTATGCCCGGAGTTATCTCTCTACATGCCATTGTATAAAGGCATCCAACAGGATAGGATAACCCAGTAGACTCCCATCTATGGTGCCACTAGGGGCACTTATATCATATTAGGATACTGCATATTTAGAGTATTTTGTGAGGGCTGTTATATCTAGTATGATAAGAGTAGCAGGTACTACAGGTAGAGATGATACCCTCACTCTAGTGCATTAGGTAAAAAATATGAGGGAGATGTGGTGTGTTCCATATCTATATAAGGAAGATGCTGAAATAGTTGGGCATTGGGTTTAGAAAATGAAAGAGTCACTCACTCAAATTCCAACACTAGAGAGAGTGTGAGTAATTGTGTGGCATAATTACTGTCAAATAGTACTCAAACATGGTGGGTGACTATGAGAGAGAGAAGAGCAGAGCAGAGGGAGTATTATCTTGAATAGATTTTTGGACAGAGTTTGAGACCATGTACTGCTTTAGACATTATAAGAGGGCAAGGAACATGAGCTTCTTGCCCTTAAACAAGAGAGTATGATGGTATAGTATCAGAGAATAAGACACTTTCATGATCTTTTGATCTTTGCTTTTACATTAGTTCCCACTGAGCAGCATCGGATTAAGAGATTGAGGGATGGGCTCATACATGAGCTTAGAAAAGGGTTAGTCATCCTTTACCCCAAGATAGTTTGGGAACTGGTAGAGGCTACTCGGTTTATAGAGGCAGTTTTAGAAGAAGAGTAGCAAGGCAAAATAGAACAGGGGCCATAATTTCTAGAAATGAAAAGAGAACCTAGGTCACAATTTAGTAGGCAACCTCTCCCTACAAAAAGAGGAAGCGGTGAACAGAGGCCTAACGGTCATTTAGTAGTAGAGGAAATATCTTGCCTAGAGGAGCTCTTAGTAGACCACCTTAGTCTGGTGGAGGAGGGTTCTTGGGAGTACAGTCTCATCCCAAGGCTAGTCAGGCAAGTGGTTCTGTTGGAACTGTAATACATGGGATGTGTACATTCCTATATTATGAGTGTTGTAATCAAAAGCACCCTGATGATTGCTCTTTGACAGCTGAGAGGTGTGACATACGTCGGCAAGAAGGACATGGATAAAGAGACCGCAAGTTTTTGGACAGAGGTTGTTATCTAAGTGGTGATTTGAGACATTTTAAAAGAAATTGGCCAAATAGTATTCCTGAGAAGTCTTATGGGTATAGACCACCAGCTTAGACCTAGCAACAGTTAGTGACTGTGGACGAATCGTGAAGGCTTGCTTAATCTAGAAAGAGTGCAGGTAGGGGTCGGCCTCGAGTACAAGAGGAGAAGACTCGGGGAGAGTCTATAAGTGGGTTGAAAGGGGTTTGAAACCTAATCTAATAAATGGTATGTCTAATCAATGGTTTTATTTCAAGAGGGATAACATTAAGCAAGCATTTGAGATATATGGAGGAAAAAAAGGGGGGTCGGCTAGCTGAAAATGTATCTGAGCTATTCTTTAAGCCTGTTGGGAGTGATGATTATGAACTTGTTGCGCATACACACTTCCATGATTAAAGGGTATCATAAAGAAGATAAGTTGAATTTAACAAAGATGTTGGTGCGCAGAATAAAAGAACAAGGATTGGTTCCCGATGCCAAGACATCCTTGTCATGTTGATGGGCATTGTAAAGCCAGTCATATAAGTTTTCAGTACGAGTATTTTCACATAAAATGCCTTTATAGATAGCCTCTGTAAAAAAGGAAGGTTTCTAGAAACCTGTAAACTACTTAAGAAACGATTTTAATGCGAATTACTAGCTGATACAGTAACATATACCATTCTCATAGCTGAGCTCTACAGGCAAGTTGACACTAGGAAGTCCCTCGCATTTTTCAGTTAAGTGTTCAAAGACGAATACACATAACACATTGATTGCCGCTTCCTCAAGTGCATAATGGAAAAAGGTAAATAGCTTTTTGGCGGAAACTATGGGTCTTGGCTTGGTTCTTGGCTTCTTGCCATGGAAACATACATATCCATTATGTGAGGGTACTGTCGTGATTAAAAAGGCTAGATTAGCCCTAAAGTTTTTTTAAATAGGATGGGTGACCATGCCTGCATACCAAATAGTCTTACACACGAGGCTCTAATAAGTGGTTTTTGTAAGCTATATGAAGCTATGGTTGACAAAGGGTTATCCCAGGGCCTGAGCTGGAATTAATTGGTAACAAGATATAAATTTTTTATAATCTATTGTACATAAGTTGTAAAAAAAAAAATACATGGTTTAATTTTATTCAAAGAACTTATTACAAATATATAATAATCTTTGTACAAGGTAAAAGATTTATAGAAATATCAAATTTAGTTAATTTAATTTTCATAATGTATCTATCATTTTAATTTTGTTAGTCTTTATACCTATCAAATATAAACATACAAAGTATATAAGAAATATTAGCTAAAGCGAATCATTATTTATGTTTGATAAACTTTGAAATAAAATAAAATAAAAAATGATAAAGAATGATTCTTACATATTTTATTTTAATTGTGCTCGTCGCTCTTTCATAAAATAGAAATCATCACTTATCATATCAATTATGAATCTTTCAACAATTTCATTTTCTATATAGATAATCAAATAATTTACAAAAAAATCATCCTCCATCCGATTGCGAAGTCTTGTTTTAACAATTTTTATCATTGAAAAAACTCGTTCAGTAGTTGTTGAAACATGAAGAGTCAAAATAAGCTGAATCAACCTGTCAATGAGTGGATAAATTGTTGATTTTTATGTTTCAACCAATCCTTGACATAAATCAGCAATCGATGACATATAATTCCTTAACAATTAATAGATATGTTTTATAACAGATATAGTTACTTGACAATCAAACAATATAAAGTCTAGGAATTTGAAATTGTTAAGGTTGGGGTACATTCTATTAATGTAATATGTATATGTTGGCTTATGAATTTGTTGAACTCTTGGTTTATAAGCTTGTTCTACTATCTCTACAATATATTATAGATCAACTACTTTCAACTTTTCAACTTTTTCTAAAGGTTTGTTCATTACTAGTTGTTGAAGATTATTTTTTCATCTATATTCCATGGTGGTGAATTTTATAATTAATAATTTTAGTCTTTGAACTACTTTCAACTTCCTCTATCACTAAAGGTCTTTTTTGTAACATTTTAGATTTAAACAAAGAGTTGTTCTTTACATTGTATTATTTTATCCAACTTGACTCCCTATTTTGTTTATGATTAGTTTTTCTAAAGTTTGATTTCTTTTTCTCTTTTTTTTTCATCTAAGTGATTCTTAACCTCAATTGCTTCTTGACACGATCAAAAAATTGATATCTTATACCAAGTGCAGGAGTGTCAAAGTAATAAATAATCCATCAATATCGGGATCGAACCATAAGGAGGTTAACTATATAAAATTACAAATGATAAATGAAAAGGCGTTGAAGAGAACTTTTGAGATGTGATGTAAGGATTAAACAAGGGTAAAAAAAATGTCAAGGTTAGAGGATCCACTAATGGTATTTCAAATAAGTATAATATAAACTGTTTTTATAACTTAATAGGAAACCACACACAAAGGAGGTTCCAATCAGATTATAAATTATTAACATGATATATTAATTATCTTATTTGAGTAACGAAAATACTTGTAAATGTGGTCAGGTATTCATGGTGATAACTTATATCAACAAGAAATTAAGTTCCTTTCATAACACATGTAACAATCCGACTATACGACTCAATCAATGTAAAAAATTCCAACATATCATCTTTATTTGAGGGTAAATTTTTTTTTCCTTTTTTTTTTCAAAATTCGGTAGAGTTTTGTTTGCATTTAGGACATCCTAAGTTATCGACTACTATCAGTTTACTCAATCAACCCACCATCACAAGGTCCCATAATTCCGGACCTTATATCAAACCTCATAATTCCACACAATATATATATTTTACAAGTAAGATCAATATGAACATAGTACAAACATCATATCATAAAATTTAAAAGAAAAAGAAATACTAACATGCAAAGAAAGTATTTACAACATAATAAGTGTCCCTAAATGTTTCCAAAGGGTTAATTACAAGATAACTAAAATACTAAAAGCTAAGCTGAACTTTTATAATTACATCAAGGTTTACACGAAAGTATACTACATATCACGTTAATTCCCTTTTGTTTAAGTTAAATATTTACATAAGCATCATAAAGTAGAGTCCTAAACTAATGATCTTCCTGGATGTTTGATGAACCTGTACATAAATAAACATACCATTATGTTGATAAAGAATATAGGTATGCTCATGTAATGAATACAAATGAAGTATTAACTTTCTATCGAATCCATGAGAATTTTAACAAGGAACTTATATTTTACTTGTAAATCTTTTAAACCAAATTAACACTCATTTGTATATTCTTAGATGAATAATCTTATTTACTTGCATACACTGGGTGACCTTGCAAAGTCTAATCTTGAAATTCATTTCCCGGCAATCCTATCACGGATGCCATTAGCCGAAGCTAATCTTGTAATTCACATCTCGAAAATCCTATCACGGATGCCATTAACTTGTAAATCATCTCCCAGCAATCCTATCACGGATGCCATTAACCGAAGTTAATCTTGTAATTCACATCCCGACAATCCTATCATGGATGCCATTAGCCGAAGCTAATCTTGTAAATCATCTCCCGGCAATCCTATCACGGATGCCATTAGCTGAAGCTAATCTTTTATTTACGCTAGATTTTATTTATATTGAACATGACATTTACTGTAATTGCATACACCAGACAAATTTTAAATTATATAAGTGTAAATAGAAGGAAAATCACACACCTGCTTCGCTTGTCTCGCGACCTCCCCTAACAGAAAATCCAATCCTGGTTGCTCCTCCTAAATCACAAGGAAGTTTTTTGGTTATGATTCCTTCAAGTCGATATTATAGAGAATTCATATTCATCCATTACTCATATGTTACTTTCTATGCATGTTCATTTCCTCTTAATAACATACATACATTTCTCATATATATTTTCAGAGTTAGTATCTCAATGTGTAAGCATTTGTATGACTCAATTATTTTATATTCTTATTTATAGTATTCACGTGAAAGTCTATTGTTATTGTCCAATTTTCAACTGTCACTGTCTAATTTTGAATTGTTACTATCCAATTTCCAACTGTTACTGTTTGATTTTGAACCATTACTGTCAGTTCTGACTTTGAACTGTCATTGTTTGATTTCCAACTGTCACTGTCTGACTTTGAACTGTCACTGTCTGACTTTGAACTGTTAGTGTCCGAACACTCATCAGGTTTTTAACTATATCTGAGGTTCTAAAACTCCATTTTAAGTGAGATTTATCTCGTTAGAAAGCTAAGACACGAGCCTACTAGTTATCTGAGGAAGGAGAACCCAATTTTGCCTTCAAGATGGTCAAAATTGCTCATCAACTAATCAGTCCTGCGGCCCTACATAATCAGTCATGACTCAGTTTCAATTGGTAACCCATAACTGGAGTTCTACATCTCCAAATTGAGCAAGACCAGTTTTCTTGGTTAGCTAACATTCAAATCTACAATTTCTATGAGGAATCCAATCCTAATTCCTTATTCTCCTATTCAAAATCTCTCCGAAAGTCAGGAGACAAGTCTGTCCAGAGTTTTCTCCCCCTCCCCTTCACACAATACTTTTATAAACTACATGCCACACACATAAATTAACTTAATCTCAACAATAAGTATTTTTTCCCTAATTTATGTCTAAGAACCCTAACCTATGATTCAATATCAAGGCATCAATTCTTTATCGAATTTAAAAATGATATCTTTTATTTTTTTAAAAAAAAATTATGTTTAGAATACCTTACCCGGTACAAATTAAGATCTTGATCTTCAACTAGTTGAAGATTTTTAACTCCCCAACTCCTTCCTTTCTTTTCTTCTTGTTCAATTTCTTGGCAATCATTTGCTCTCAAGTGTTTATCCCATCTATAAGCTCTAAATCTTGGATGGGTTCTCGAAATGTTAGTGTTTCTCTCTTGATTTCTCAAGAATGAGTATAAAACTTCCTATTCTCTCTCCTTATGGTTCCTACCGATTTTGTTTTGGTGAGGAGAGTGTTTATACTCTATATTTTCCCTTATTTGCATTTAGGCCCCCTTTCTCCTTTAAGTGTATTATTATTATTTTTTCTTCAATTAAATCCAACCCTCAATAATACCGGGTTCATTATAATATCTCGAATTATTTCACCCGGAAATTCATATTCAAAAATTTCTAAATTCCTATTTTTTTTTAACCATATGCATGAATTTCTTCACTTTCATTTATTTATTTATTTATTTTTCTTGGGGTTTCCAACACAAGTGTCGGTTATACCATATAGTAAGCTATAAAAGTGCGAAGTATTTGTTGTACCAAGGGTTGTATAGTATAAATATAGATTAATCATTTAACAAGCAAGATATTAAGAGTAAGTAAGATAACAATTATAAACATGTTATTATCAAACATTAAAGTCCATATTGAGTTTATACTATACTTATTCTTACACCATTAGTGTGCCTTTTCACCTTGACAAAATAAACTTAGCTAAACATAATGAAGATTAGAAACATAAATAGACAAAATAAAAATATAATAATGATATACATTAACTAGGTAAAGGAAATGAAAAGCATAGATAAGAGATTAATATAACATGAAATAAAACTTGAACATTACAAAATACAAAGAAAGAGAGCAAGAACAAGATCTTGATATGAACAATAAGATGTCTAAATGTATGACAAATTCCTTCTTTTATAGGCTAAAATTCGAAACTATTGATTTGATGACTAAATATTGAGTGGGTGGCCACCTCTTGACTTTATGATAACCATTATCTTCTTGTCTAAATAAAATATCATTGCTAACATCAAAATTTAAACATATAGTCTTCATGAAAGTTCTGAACATTTGTCTCAACTTTCTAACAAAAATTATTTCATGAAGACTATATGTTTCTAACATCAGAAGAGAAATAAAAATTCTATTTTATGTTGATCCATCTGGATTTGAGCATCAAATTTTGGGAGGGTTAGGATAATTTTCCCTAAATATTTCTTACAATATTATATTATAGATCCTATAAAAACAAGTCTATGTTTCTAACTTCACTTTATAATTAAAGATTAATTTATAATTTTATGAATTAAGATATGTAGAATTAGTATGTTAGTATCTCTTATTATTATATAAACTATCTCTCTATCAAATACTAAGTGATATATATAACTTAAATTAGATAGTTTATATATTCTATTGAAGTGCATGATGTAAGTCAATCTGAAAAAAATAACAAACACATAATTCAATATTATACACATGATTTCTAAACATAAGAGAGATTTTGGATGATTTTTTTTTATATATATAAAATCATACTAATCATTAACTATTTTCTAATTAGTCCATATTATTAGAGATGTTTAATGATATAATTTTAAATTGTATATAGTATTAAAATTTTAAATGTGAATTAGAAAATAAAATTATTAGATATTCGAGATTTCAATAGAATGTGATTTTACGAGATTACAAAAAAATTTAAAGAGAATTTTTAAAAACTATATAAAAAAACTTGGATGAGATCGGGTACATGACAGAGTTCCCTATACATAAAAAAGACCCTTCACCTAATTTGAACTGATGCAAGTGTACAAGTGTATTTTTAGCACTAGAGGGCAGAGGCCTTCATTTATAGTAGACCCCTCCATCCCTCTCTTGTCTTTTGGAACTTGCGAAGGTCGTCGATTGTCTAGTTAGAGTGTGTTTGGTATTGCGGTAGCGGTTGTGGTTGTGGTTTAAAAAAAGTTATTTTATAAAAAGTACTTTTAGTTGAGGTTGGTTTGAAAAAATAGGTGTTTGGTTAAAACTATGGTTGAAATTGAGGTTGAAGAAAAAGTAGTTTAATGTGTTTGGTTAAAAATGATTTTGAAATTGAAGTTATAAAATAATTTTAAAAAATATATATTAATATTGATGGTTTTTAATTTAAATATTGTAGATTTAATTATTACTATTACATCATGAAATACTTTATATAAAATATTTTTTATTGGTTCATTAAACTATCTACATTTTCATCACATATGAAATACATCCGATAAAGACTACAATTTTTTTGGTTTCTTAAGCATATAATAACATCAGGTAAAATATAATTAAGAATAAAATTAGGATTGCAATTAAATTTTGTAAAATAAACACTAGTTTTTCGAATAAAACATAATTAAAAAATAAAAAATATTTTTTATTTTTTATTTTACTGGGTCGGACCCGGTTCAATATATTTTGAGCTTTGGACAGGACCCGATCTGGCCGGAACCAGTCCGACCAAAACAGCATGCTACATTGTTCATCTGCTGTAGCATTCTAATTATAAAGCGTTTTGGATTCAAGCCAATTTGTTGTTTCATGATTTTTCTTCTTCACATCAATTAATGGTTTTTGGTTTGTGATGTTTCTTCTTCTTATTCTTATTGGTGCAGCATATATGTCTTTAACTACTTCTAAGGATGGGCAATGGTCTCGGAGCAATTGACCACATGGAGGACCCCTCATGTTAAAGGCATTCCCAATATAAAAATATATATTGCGTTCCTGCCTCTCACAGGTATGGTAACAGTATAGTAACGAGAGGCGAGAGGCAGGAACGCAGCGAGAAGCATGAATTTTCAGCTTCAACAAAACAGCGATTGCAACGCAGATAATGGTAGGGCCCACATATAAAAAATCACGGCTAATTTATAACCAAACACTTCAATGCTACTGTTACACAATAAACGCAGGTAGAAACGCTTAGCCAAACGGACTCTTAGTGGTGGGCATATGGCTTACCACATAAAACCATGTAAATGCAATTCCCTGCCTTCAGCTTTCGGCCCCTCCTTTACCTCTAGTTCCTTTCGCTCTCATCTTCAATTGTACAAAAGCAATAAAGCACAGGACAACCCCTCGTGTCGTGCGCATTTGTGGAATCTTTCACTATGTCTTGCCCTCATTGCAATACAAAATTTCTAGAGTAGATCATGTTGGATTTGGATTTATGGACAAATCCAAGTTCAAAACCCACTTAAAGGAGTAAAGAAAATTGTTCCTGAACAGTTTTATGTTTTTTTTTTAATAATAAACCGAGAGAATTGTACAAGTTTTAAAAAACAAGATGAGTATCTACCTACTTTTTCTGAATGCCTCTTTTTTTTTTTGATTAATGTGGGTGTTCAGGCCAGTTTACGCGCACCACGACTAATCCCACGGCCCACTGAACATCATGCAAGCCCAGTGAGCAAGTAAGACACCACGGGGGTGATAGACATACTGCACAGGGAGGACCCAATAGAGACAAGAAGGAAACAAACTCTCCAGCCCCACTCCCACTGGGACTCGAACCGAGGTTCGAAGGAAGGAGAGTTGCCCCAACAACCACTGAGCCACCTGTTGGTTTCTGAATGCCTCTCTTGATTTAAAAGGAGATATCTTTATTAGTATCACATTAACATTAACTTCATCTCATGAACCTATATTCATATTTGGTATTTTGTACACACTCAAACATTTCATAATTACAATTATCCTTATTTAATTTCCAACACTTCGCAATTCTCACAATTTCTATTTAGTTATTTCTCACTACAATTTACATTTAACATTCAGTTTTGTATTCTTTCATAAGGTACAGCACATTTATATTTTCTTTTGTACCAAGATTTCATAACAATTATAATTCCCATACTTCCAATTATCAAAGAAACACAACAATACTAACTCTATCTTTTCTATGTTATTCAACCATTACTAGCGTAATTCAAACCCACATAGGCTTATAACTTAGCCCTGCCAAATCAATTCAATTCAACATTTCAATTCTTTTCAAATTATATATTCAAATTCCCATTTCATATGTAATATACTATAACCTCATTCATTATATTTATCAAAATTCACGATCATTGAAACATCACAATTAATTTAAAATCAAGATCAAGTTTTTGAATTTCTCAAAAGCTAATGAACAAACTACTGAATTAAATTATTAACAACATACATAATTTTATCATAACGTCCATAATTTGTTATTTCAAGCACTTTTCCTTCAATATAAAAAACATAATATACAATCCTATATAGCAATTTTACATACAAAATAGAACACCTTTCCACCTTTATATATGGTTGATGTAACGACCTTTCTAAATTTATTGATTTTCAACAAAATTTTGACACAATTTCCTTTATATGGAACATTACTCAAATTTTGTTTTATTGTATTGAATCTTATAGAAAACAAAGTGTATATATATATATATATATATATATATATATATTCTTTTCAAAACAATCAAAGTGGCTTCAGGCTCACCTCCCGTCAAAATAAATACTAAAATCAAAAAATTTTCACAATACACCCTTCACACAATTCATACAATACATTAGCATTACATAACCAATAATATAGGAAAATCAAAAGAGCATTTTTAAAAGTCAACTTACTTAAAGGATTACATTAATTAATTTTAAGTTTTCAAAAGTTTACATGCCTAGAACTCTTTATTTTCTAGACTATCTATATAAGTAAATGAAGATTGGATGATCTAAGGACTACTAAGGAGGTGCTCATAAAGTACATGTAAAATAAAATTATATTTTGAAACATAAGTATGCATGTACTATTTCAATTAAACTTTTAAGACATTTTATGCTCTTTATTTTCTAGTCTTTATATCAACTATCAAATCTATTCCTCCTTACCACTTATAATAAACAATCCTTAATTCTACTTGCTATCCTTAATTTCCTTTGAACATGAAATATATTCATTATTTTAGAAGATATTGAATTTAATTCATGTAACTATATCCTTACTATAACGACATATCTACCAATCTTCATAACATATGCAATAACCTTTTTTAAGGCAATTTAATCCTTAGGGTTTTAATGTCTTGCCTTGAAGGCTAATCATGCATTATATTAAGAAATACCTATGTAAATATGAGTAGTATCTATACCTGCCAAGATTAGCAAAGGTCATATCCCGCTAATCTTGGATCACGGCTTCATAGCCTTAATAGTAGGAACAATTCAGGTTACGATTGTATATATATATATATATATATATTGCACTGTTTGATCAATGAAACATACAAAACCATTCAGTAATTTATTTTTAATATGGTATCAGAGCGGTACCTAGGTATTTGACGCTTTCTACATCTCAGCCGCCTTCAAAAAAAAAAAAAAACCTTGTCCAACCAAATACTTCCAGAAACCAAAAACAACAATTCCAAAAATCTCAATATGGATTCATCACATCCATACTTTGTTCATCAATCAGATCACCCCGGTCTCATGCTCGTTCCAATAAGGTTGAACGGCACCAATTTCCCATCTTGGAGTAAATCAACGATTCATGCTCTCACAGCCAAGAACAAAGTTGGCTTTATCAATGGAACCATTCAACCTCCTTCAGAAACTGAACAACCAACAGAGTATGCTCTCTGGAATCGATGCAACAGTATGATTTTATCATGGCTTGCTCACTCGGTGGAACATGATCTGGCCAAAGCAGTTGTCCATGCCAAGACTGTTCATCAAGTGTGGCAGGATTTTAAAGATCAGTTCTCACAAAAGAATGCTCCAACCATATATCAGATACAAAAATCCATCGCTTCTCTCTCACAAGGCACCATGGCAGTTTCAGACTATTACAAGAAACTCAAAGATCTTTGGGATGAATTAGAAACACATCAAACCCCTGTCACATGTAACGAGATGAACGCACGCAGTGCACAAAAGGAAGAAGATCGAATGATGCAATTTCTTATGGGTCTCAATGACAGTTACAATGGTGTTCGTAGCAACATACTTATGATGTCTCCATTACCTAATGTTCGTCAAGCCTATTCACTAGTCATTCAAGATGAGACTCAGCGACAGGTAACATCGGCATCAACAGAGAATTTTTCTATTGCAGCTGCAATTCATAGCAGATCCAACAATATGTCAAATAATTCTACAAACAAACACTGTGAGCATTGTGACAGAAACGGTCACACAATTGAAGAATGTAGGACCCTTAAATTTCGTTGCAGCTATTATGACAGGAGAGGACACACTGAGGATCGCTATAAATTTAAGAATGGGACATGGGTACCCAATGACACTGGAACTCAAGCCAGTAGACACAACCAGTTCAAGCAACAACGTCAAGGATAAAAAAGGAACACCAATCCGCATGGGTCGTTTCCTGCTGCTCATGCAGTAGACATAGCTCCAGTGCATAAGGGCCAGTCACATGGTTTTGGCGCACCAACCCAGCTAGCCTCTCAATCCAATCTCTTACATGAGATCTCTGCAGAGCAACTCCAGCAACTAGCACAAGCTGTTTCTATGATAAGTTCAACTCATTCCTCTGATAATAGCAATGCCTATGCTAATGCTGCAGGTTTGACTTCTTTTTTCAACCCTTCCATAAATTCTGTGTTCACCAAACCTTGGATTTTAGATAGTGGAGCTACTGATCACATCACTTATGACTCCACAATTTTCACTAAAGCTGAATCATCACAAATTCCCATTGTTAATTTACCCACGGGTTCTTATGCACCAATCACTTCCAGTGGAACCATACCATTTAATTCAAATATCACATTAGACAAAGTTTTATGTGTTCCATCTTTTCACCTAAATCTCATGTCTGTCAGCAAACTCACTCATTCCCTAAATTGTTGTGCCATTTTATTCCCCACCTTCTGTGTCTTGCAGGACTTGGCTACGGGGAAGATGATTGGATTGGGTAAACAGCGTGGTGGTCTCTATTACATGTCCCCATTAGAACAGACACCTGCCTCATATCAAGTTTCCCTCTCCTCTCATTTATGGCACATGCGAGTTGGACATCCATCTCCCTCTCGTCTTAGACTAGCGTCTCCATTATTGCCTTCCAAAACTATTTCCTTTGATAATAATTGTAGTGTTTGTCCTATGGCCAAACAAACGAGACTGCCATTCCCTCTTAGTTTAATCTCCACTAAAGCTCCATTTGATTTGTTACATTGTGATATTTGGGGTCCACATAAAATTCCCACACATTCAGGAGCATGTTTTTTTCTTACCATTGTGGATGATTTCACTAGGTGCACACAGATATTTTTGATGCAACATAAATCTGAAACCCAACACCTCCTGAAATCTTTAGTCATTTTTGCTCAAACTCAATTTCATGCCAACATTAAAACCATTCGGGTAGACAATGGATCAGAGTTTTTTTCCATGAGAGAATTTTTTCAGAATCATGGTATTGCATATCAGCGCACTTGTGTTTACACTCCTCAACAAAATGGAGTCGTAGAACGTAAGCATCGTCACATTCTCACCGTCGCACGTGCATTACTTTTTCAGTCTCATCTACCCCTTATTTTTTGGGGTGATTGTGTCTTGACCGCTGTCTATCTCATTAACCGATTACCCTCCCCGTTACTCTCCAATAAATCACCTTTTGAGTTCTTATACAATCGCCCCCCCTCGTTAGATCACTTAAGAGTATTTGGTTGCCTCTGTTATGCAACTGTTGTCCATCCCATTCAAAAATTTGACCCTCGTGCCATACGTTGTGTCTTTGTTGGGTATCCCACTGGCCAAAAGGGTTACAGACTCTACAATTTGGAGACAAACAAATTCTATGTCAGTCGCGATGTTCGTTTCTGTGAACATTCTTTCCCTTTCTCTCAGTTTCCTGCCTCATCTACCTCTCAAACTCCTCCCCTTTCCTCTATTCTTTCGGACAACTGGACATCCACAACCGATATACCCAACCCACCAGTCCATCCATCTACCCAAAATGGAAACCTACCCCTTGCACCTGATATAACCCCGTCCCTTATCCCACCATCGTCTCCTACACATCCCCTCACAGGAGATGTCACCACCCATTACATCCACCCTTACTCCTCCAGATCAGCCCATCATTCCCCTTACTCCTCCCCGACAGTCCACTCGTGTTAAACATCCTCCGGCATGGCATGCAGACTACCACATGTCTAACCACGTCAATCACTCAACCTTACTGCCTCGTTCTGCATCAGGTACTCGATATCCTCTTTCTCATTTCCTTACCTACTCACGTTTATCTTCTACCCATTGTGTATTTCTTGCTAAGATTACAGGTCACACAGAACCTACATCCTATGCCCAGGCCATTCTGGAGCCAAATTGGCGTCAAGCTATGACCGCAGAATTAGCAGCTCTGCAACACAATAACACTTGGAGTTTGGTTCCACTGCCCGTTGATCATAAACCAATCGGTACTATTGAACGTTATAAGGCTCGGCTTGTTGCCAAAGGCTACACTCAAGTTGAGGGCATTGATTATAAAGAGACATTCTCCCCTACTGCCAAACTCACTACACTACGTTGTCTTCTTGCTGTTGCTCGTCATTGGTTCATCCACCAATTGGACGTGCAGAATGCGTTTCTGTATGGCGATTTACATGAGGTGGTCTACATGCAGCCTCCCCTTGGTCTTCGCCGACAGGGGGAGAACGTTGTGTGTCGGCTTCATAAATCATTGTATGGCCTCAAACAAGCTTCCAGAAACTGGTTTTCCACCTTCTCAGATACCATTCAACAGGCCGGTTATCAACAGTCCAAAGCTGATTATTCTCTTTTTACCAAGGCTCAAGACACTTCATTTACTACAGTTCTGATCTACGTTGACGACATACTCCTCACAGGAAATAATATTCAAGCAATGGAACGTCTCAAAAGGTTCCTTCTCAAACGCTTCCGCATCAAAGATCTTGGAGATTTGAAATATTTTCTGGGCATCGAATTCTCTCGTTCTAAGAAAGGCATCTTCATGTCTCAAAGAAAGTATGCACTCGATATTTTACAAGATTCAGGACTTCTAGTTGCACGTCCAGACAAGTTCCCCATGGAACAGAACTTGAAACTCACTCCCACATATGGAAAATTACTGGATAATCCATCAAAATACAGGAGACTAGTTGGCCGATTGCTCTACCTTACTATCACAAGGCCTGATATAGTATATCCTGTTCGAACGTTAAGTGAATTCATACATCAGCCCCGCAAAACTCATTGGGATGCTGCCATACGGGTCCTTAAATACATCAAAGGGACTCCAGGTCAGGGTTTGTTATTTTCTGCCACTAACAATCTTACATTAAAGGCTTTTTGTGATTCAGATTGGGGAGGTTGTCGTGCAACAAGGAGATCAGTTATAGGATACTGTATTTATCTTGGAAATTCACTCATCTCATGGAAATCCAAGAAACAAGCTAATGTTTCAAGGTCATCAGCAGAAGCTGAATATAGAGCCATGGCCAACACATGTTTGGAGTTGACTTGGTTACTCTTTATACTACAGGATTTAAAAATCCCACAAACAAATCTTGCTCCTTTATTCTGTGATAATCAGGCAGCTTTACATATTGCAGCAAATCCTGTTTTTCATGACGTACAAAGCATATCGAAATTGATTGTCATATAGTTAGAGAAAAACTACAAGCTGGAGTGATTAGTCCTTCATATGTACCTACACGCTTCCAATTGGCAGACATTTTTACAAAGGCATTGGGAAAGGATCAATTCATGACATTGCGCAAAAAGTTGGGACTTCATGATATTCACTCTCCAACTTGAGGGGGAGTATTAAGAAATACCTATGTAAATATGAGTAGTATCTATACCTGCCAAGATTAGCAGAGGTCATATCCCGTTAATCTTGGATCACGGCTTCATAGCCTTAATAGTATGAACAATTCAGGTTACGATTGTATATATATATATTGCACTGTTTGATCAATGAAACATACAAAACCATTCAGTAATTTATTTTTATTACATTATCCAACCCCAAAGGCAATTCAAATCTTGAAATACGTTATCCTTGTTGATCTTATGGTCACATATTAATATTTTATATTTTTTGATAATAACAATTAAATGAAAATGGACTAATGAGATTAATTTTAAATAGGTCTATTTAAAGATCACATTATAAGGCATAAGAAATTGAATGAAGAAACTCATTAACAAGTTCCAGATGCAAAGCAAGTGAAGACTTAGTTCTTAAGAATTCATTGTAATGTTTATTGTTAAATTTTTATATCTTACTCAATAGCAAACTAAAATGAACTCAAACACATTGCATTTAGAGATTTTGACATTGAAAGTTTATGCTGAGATAATGAATGGACATTGTTTCGAGGCTTATAACTCTCATATTCTTGATAATTGTTATCAAATTTATGTTATTGATAGTAGATATTTCATGTAAGGTTTAGGATCAAGATCACTAACAACAAAGTTAAGGAGATAAGAGGATCCCAAAGTGCATAATTTTAACATAATTTCTCTATTTGTTTTATTAACAAATAAAGTATAACACCTGTGAGATTTACTGTTTGTAGCCAGTAGCTTTTCCCACGTTTTGTTGTTTACCTCCTTTGTCATTGAAATTTTTTATTTATTATTGTTTGATCATCTCATTTAATTTCTTTTCAATTTTATCATTTTAAATTCTGTTTCCATGGTTTTATGTTTTAATATCTATATATATTTATATTTTCTCTTCATTATAGTTTGATCATCACATTTAATATGTTGTTAAAACAAAATTGAAAAAATAAAGACCAAATATAACATAAAAAAAATAAAGCTCCTTTTAACAAAAACATGAAAAAAAAATTAAGTATACCCCTCACATTCTAAATTATACACATTTGGTCCCTATTATTTTAAAATTTTTAGTTTGAATCCAAAACTATATTTTTTTTCTTGTAATTTAGTCCTTATATAATAAGGAAGAAGATAGAAAGTCATAAAAAAGGTAAGAGAAAAAGTGTTCAATCAGTAACATTATTCTATAATAGAATTACAAATTATACATAGTCGTTTGTTATGTCACTACTAGAATTTTGCAATTTACTGATAGAATATTTTGTCGGTAGTTAGAAACTAATTTTATTGGCATAACATTTACCGACAAGTTCATAAACGGTTATTGTTCGTCGAAAAAACTTTCCTCAGAGATTCCTGATTTGTCTGTAATTTCATTGGTAATATAATCAGTGATGGATTTATAGATGAAAAAGCCACACCAAACAAAAAGTATTTACCCACTTTATTATGTTTGTATATCCCTCAGTTAATATGACATATAACCAGGAAAAAAAGAAGATCATTTGTAATTTCATTGGTGATTTTTTTTTAATATTACCGATGAAATTAAACCTTTAGTGATTTAGTAGCAGTGAAATTTTCAGTAATTATTTTCCAACTCTCGAGAATATACCGATCGATTTAATCTGTTAGTAAGATTATCAATAATTTTAATAAAATATTTTTAAAAAATCTAATAAACAAAGCAGAAAATAATTAAAAGAAATTAAATTAAAATTAAAATTAAAATCAAATATTTATTACATATTTAAAAATTTATCAGTTCAAATAGAATTCATCTGGAAGATAAAGGCTATAGCAGGAGGAGGAGGTAAGTTGTTGTAGGAATCAGGGGGCCATAACAGGGAACACATGTACTTCTCATGTGTGATTTCAGTTCCATATACAATTATTGGAGTTTGGTCGTCTCAGTACTAAGTCATTGCATATGGAAAAGCCACCCTTCAGGTGCTTTTACAATTGATTCTGCATGGGAACTTCTCTATGACACAAGGCCATCCAATACCATGTATAACCTTCTATGGTTTAAAGGTCACATCCCCTGCCACTCTTTCATACTCTGGCTTGCTTCTCTAGGTCATCTACGCACCATGGATAGACTGCACATGGCTGGAATAATAAGAAACACAACTTGCATTCTATTTGGTCACTTATTCTTCCATTGCCACTACTCTAGCTTATTATAGGGAACCAACAAAGCTAACATGTAATGGCTTGCCAGCTCTTGGCATCATTTGTTTCACCAGGCTTCCACAACTTACCAAAAGAAAAAGAACATCACCCACATGATTGCTCACCTCCTTTTATCCACCATGGTCTACTTTATATTGTAGGAAAGGAATAATAGAATCTTTAGAAACCATTACCAGCCCCCTTAAACAACTGGTGAGGAAATCTACTAGCTTATAAGAAATCATGTAACAAACATGGAGCACAAATGCACCATCCCAGCCCTGATTTGAGATGATTGGAGCCTCTTAGATCCTTAGAGTAATGCTTTAATGGTTGCATTCCTTTTTCAGTTTTCTAGTTTGTAGTTTTCTTTTTTCTATTTTCTTTTTAGAATTGGCTGGTTAGTTTTGGGATGTTGTACATTCCAGTCTCTTGGCCTATTCTTATTTTAGACTTCTCTCTTTCTTTTCTTTTCTTTTTCCTTTCTGTACTATTCCCGTGCCTGTTATTTCGATTGGTTTTTCTTCTTATTTCCAATTCTCCAAGAGGTATGCATCTCATTCAATTTGTAAATTCTTTCTTCTTCAATACTATTAAACCATTCTTAAAAAAAAAATGTTGTTTGAGCTTCAACTTGTTGGTTTAAAATCGCCTCAAACTCCAGAGTTTGCTATAGCGAGTTCTAGGTTTATAACGAGCATGCCCACATATTCTGCACTTAATCAAATTTACATTTTCAATGTAGTACAACATGCATAAGTTTGGACATATATCAATTTTCTAGTATCCTAGACCGAGGGATTTCATCATGGATTTAGTAGTATATAAGTTTTTTTTTAGCCTATTATCTTCAGGTAAAATGCTTCTCACTCATTTGATAATTTTATTGTAACCAACCTAACTCAACCTATAATCTAACTTGATGGTGAAAACATGTGCAACAAATGATAATTTATTGTGTTTGTACACACACATCCTATAATGGTTCTATGAAATCTTTCAAAAGATCAAAAAACCTGCCCACGTTTGCATTTGGTTCTTCATTTTTTATGAAACATTCACTTGCATAACCATGATTTTCATTCTCATCGCATCTATAATCATATTCCTATACGAATTATTATTGTCATCTATAACTTCATGCACATTACTAGAACTAGAAGTTGGCCTAACCATCTTTTCTATAAGGAAAATATGGTTCTCTATGAACAAACCAACATAAATATTTCTCTATTAACCCTTCCTGTAAAAGATACATCGTTACAACATTTAAATCAAGAAACTTTTATTTTTACACCTCTTACATGAACATCTAATACCTTCTCCACTAATATTTCTCATATTAGATAGTGTGTAATTAATAAAACCTCCAATTTCATTACAATAATCCACCATACACAACGCTTCGGGTGAATATCAATACATCTATAAACAATCATCCATTACTTATATCAAACCTATATAGAATTTTGATGACAACATGATTAATTAATTATGTGAACTAAAAAAATAAGCTAACATTGACTTAACTCAAACTTATTCAATATATTTTAATAGTACTCTTAAATCATTATCAATCATCTATATAAATTTAAATTTCTACACATTTACCTAAATTTTCCACTCAAGAACAAAATTGACAAAATATAAAATGTACCAATTAAATAAGTATTCATTTCATTGCAAAACACCTATGTCAAAAAATCAAAATCAATTTCTTCAAATTAAAAACAAATACAGTTTTTCAAAATCTCAAATAAATCCTAACATGTACAAATAATACATTCATACAACAAATTTCTATCGGAAAAAGGTATAAACAAGTAAACACATAAAAAAAGCTACATATACTACAAAAATATGTAGTAAAAATTAAGATTTTAAAATTGAGTTGAAACAAAAAAAATCGGTAGTTTTGTTACTTGATGTGGGAAATCCTAAAAAAAAAAAGAATTAGAACAATGATGCTGACAAACTGAGTGTTGGGGTGATAGGATTTGTGGTGACGAGAGGTTGATTTGTGATAAAATAAGGGGAGGTGGTTTGTTGTTTTTCTACAAAGAAAATAGAGGAAGGAGAACAAATAGGGGAAGGAGAGAGGAGAGGTTGCTCACCAAGTAACAACTTAAATATTAATGATGAATTTATGAATGGATTTTACCGAAGAGTTTATTTCGTTAGTAATTTCATCTGTGTAAATTGACATGTCATTGTAACTTTTGACTTTTTTAATTCCTTATTTTCCTACTGTAATCACCTCAGTCTCTTATTGGTGTTTACCGAGTGACTATACCTTCTGTAAAGTTCATTATAATCTACCGACAAAAATATTTTTGTCAATATTTCTATTTGTATTTGTTAATTTTCTAGTAGTGTATCTAACAACTTGTTATCTATTAAAAAAAAAATAGAGCAAATAATATGTCGTATGCTCTTAAGAAACATTTATGCCCGTTCCAGATCTTTTTTTTATATGTTAGGTATGTGAGCCTAACTTATTAGGTCTAGGAACATTTGGCCTCTCTTTTTTTAATTTTTATTTCTTTTTTAATATATTTTTTAATTAATACCTACTCTCTTATGTTTTAAATTATGTAGTTTAACTTCTTCTTTTTCTAAATATCAAAATGTTTTTGAATTGCTTCTATAATTTTATAATACTTCAAATCAATGCTGCGAATTCCATATTGATTGGAGTATTGTTTTTCTTTATTGGAACGATACATTTTGGCTAGTTGACAACTAAAAAATGTTTTACTTATGAACAAAACGATATGACCAAAAAGAATCGATCCAAGTGCTTTCCTAAACACAAGAGAATGAGAGAAGGAAAGACAGATAACGTTACAGAAGAGAAGGGTGCAAAGCATAACAAAATAAGAAGAGCAGCGATACAGAGCACAACCACACAGAAAAGAAAAGAACATATATATCTTCATGATTTTGATAATCAAGGCCTATGGAAACCTTAATTGACATCTGGGCACGAACATCGGACATGTATATATGTACTTGACGTGAGTAAAGATCCCATGATTAGAGCATTAGAGGCTTGCTGATTTTGGAGAAATGATCCATTTGGTGAAGTTCTGAAGGGTAGCATCATCAGCTCTGTAGTACTTCTGTGTGAAATGGAGCAAATCCGACCATGTAAAGTCTGGGTACATCCTTCTCCCTTGATTGCACACAAGATCCGGTGGTGGTCTCACCACCTTGTCTTCTTTTGGGCAAAGAAAGAATGCCAACGATCTCCTCTCCTCGTACTTGGTGACCACTGCCCTGTGCAGGCAGCTCTTGTAGGTCCCATTCGATAAGGCCTGCGAATCAAACAAAATCAGCAAAAGCAGGAGGAACCTACAGGAATTTACACGCACGACTATTGTTCCCTCTTCACAGTTAATTGCTATAATTTATTAAAATAAATCAAGTAATTCCTGTGATATAAAAAATAATTAAATAAGCGATTATCATGCTTGATTTGTTAGTCTATTTGTTTTTTTTTAAATTTCTTTTCTCGTCAATCTTTTCATCTTGTCTTTTAAGAAGGTAAATTGAAAAGAAAACATGAAATTTTTAAGTTATAAATAAATTTAAGAATATGTGAATTAAATATATAGTTTTTGAATCCATGAGAACTAATAGTTATTAGTTTTATTAAACTACAAAGACTGAATTATAATTAATTCTTCCAACCTTATTAAGAGAAACAACTAACTAATCCATTTTTTTTATGAACAAGAAATGTTCCTCACATATACAAAGGATATAAATACATAAAGGATCCAAGCATGGTATTACTTTTTCTATGCATATAATCCACGCATGACGTTATTACCATACACACGTGGTATATATATGTTTTTTAATACCTACTATAAAGGTATCGCCAATGTTAAGATAGAAGCATGTTAGACAATAGTTAGACAAAAAAATATTATAGAAAGCATGCCACGAGTGTGTGTCGTTTAACATGAGCATTGCCAATTAGACAAGAAAATTATTGGAAAAGAAATAGCTAGACAAGCAACGAAAATAACACATGCATATTATAGTACTATATGTTTTCTAAATACCTACCATGAAGGTATCGCCAATGTTAATAACAAGGGCATTTTGACGGGGTCGAACCGTCTGCCATACGTTGTCTGAAAAAACTTCTAGACCTCCGACTTGATCTTGGTGAAGTATGGTTAGCGCTGTGGGATCACGATGAGGTCCGGTGCCTAGAGTAAGACCTGGCTCTTGACAAGGAGGGTAGAAGTTACATCTCATTATAGAGCAACCATCTTCAAAAAAACTCCTATAATACCCTCGATCAACTCCCAAGCTGATGGCCAATAGTTCCATTATGGAGAGGGACAAACCCTTCATAGCCTCACAATATTTTAGATAGACCAAGCTACAAAAGGGAAAGAATCATGGATATAATTATTTTAATGCTAGCTAATACATGTGTGAGAAGCAGTTTAAAATTATATTCTGTATCGATCTTACCCTGTTTGTTCAAAATCCTTCCCTAAGGTAGACTTGAAAAAGTCTATCCCGATAGGATTCGGACAATTTTCACTGTAGCCAAAAGATAACGTCTCTTTCCATGGCAATTTAGACAAATACCGATCAGCATGTCCACTAGAATACCCCCAAATGCTACCTGGCAACCTCCGAACCCTAAGTTTATCGCAGGATGGAAGCTTAAAGAAATTATGCATGTGATCATGGGCGAGACTAATGAGATTGAGATCAACTCCATGATTGATCACTTGGAAAAAACCATGTTGCAAGCAAGCAGCCTTAATGATATCAGAAGCCTGCTTTATTGCCTCCTCGTCACCTCTAAAGAAACCCTGAAGGTCCACGACTGGCTCCGTGAGCTCTTGATGAGCACCAACTAAGTCTTGTTTTGGCCAAACAAATCTTCTTGACATACTGATCGAGTTTGTCTGTTCAAAAGGAATTAAATAAAAACCTCCCTCGATCTCTAACCTTGGAGTTAGAAGTGGGCTGGCAAAAGAAGTGCGAAGGCACTCGAATAATTCTAGAAACAGGTAACAAGCAAGAATTAATAGGCAAGGACATGGCATTTATAGAAAAAATTATTTCATGGACCAGATTCATGTAAACCAATATTCTAGACCGCAATATCACAGTGGCTGTTATAGTAAATCCTTAAAGTATGATTGGGTTTGGTTACTTATACCGTATCCGTTTGCTGGTAGGAAAAGAGAGAAAATAAATGATTGAATTGGACATCTAGTGCTACACGCCTTTTCAAGCTACTCGATTGGCCATTGTGTGTAAAGGTATCTAGGGTTGGACGCTATTGCTAAAAGAAATTTCCCTTTTTCAAAGAAAAAGATCTTTAAACCTTAATCTGTGAAGATATAGATAACTTATCTTACGAATTACTTATAGGCATAATCAAAATCAAAGTAAATAAACACAATAAAGAAGGGGAAAAAAAGATGACGCATAAAACACTGCAAAGCAATATATTTAACATTTAACATACTATAATTTTCATATACAGGGGAGATGTGAGGGGAAAAAATGGACCGGGCTTTCTAATGCAGTTAGAAGTTAAAGACAATAATTAAATATTAAATATTAATTTTTTTAACAAAAAAAGTTGTAGATGTGATGAGTCTTATATTCATAATTTTATTCTTTTTAAATAATAATAATAAAGCATGCCACCTTATAAGGTTTACAAACTCTTAAATAGACTAGAAACCCTACATCGATTGAAAAATAAAACAAAAATCCAAAATTCAAAGGATAAAAGCATAAAATCTAAAAATAACAAGGAAAATAACAAATAAAATTGTCAAAACCAGGGATCTTGACGAGGTTTTTGATATCTAAGGATTTGACGGTCCACTTAGCAATGTAATGGCTACTATAGAAAAAACAACCTTCAGAAACTCTTGTAATAATTTAAGCGTGATCCAATGGTCGGATCAAAAGTTATGACCCTTTTGAACTATTATTTTGGTTTGGCACAACTAGGCCTCCTTTTAGGCCTAGACCTGTCCCACTTGTCTATTAATGTATCTGTTAGGTCATCCACATAATCTGTCTATGGTAAATTCTCATCTAGTTGTGGCAGACCCACATCTGACTATTTAAAATCACTCGTTATTAGAGGCTCGACTACATCATTCTCCTCAAGTTAGAGAGAATTTGTCCTCGAGTTCATTTCCTCCTCTAAATAAGAAGTCAAATGTTGGACATTGAAGACATCAAAAGTCTTCAGATGATGAGGAAGATAAATCTTGTAAGTATTATCATTTATCTTCTAGAACACCTCACAAGGACCTATCTTCATTTCCTTCAACTTGTTATACTTACCCACTAGAAACATGTCATATGTAAGTATTGTCTATACTAAATCACTAACGTCAAACACCACTCTCCTACAATGAGTATCAATCAAGGCCTTATACTTGGCCTTGTTATCGCTAATTATCTGATTGACCTTCTCATGAATACCATATCAATAGCTTGGATGCTTAATTGTCTGATGCCAGGAACATGAATTAGCTTTAGTACTTCAGATGGATTATATCTATAGACAATCTAAAAGGGACTCATTTGGGTGATTTAATTCTGAGATCTATTATGCACTTGACATCTGTATCCAAATTGATGGACCTAGGAATTCCATGCAAACAAACCAACTCATTAAAGTAAAGTAAGGCTACTCGAAATGCATCCATTGTCTTTTAGAAGGCTATAAAATGGGCCATCATCGAGAACTTGTCAACAATAATAAAAGTAGAATCAATAGCTTATTAGGTATGAGGTAAGCCTAATACAAACTTCATGCTCATGTTTAGCCATGAAGCATTAGGAACTGGTAACGAGGAGTACAACCCAGCATTTGATAAGGTCCTTTTGGACCTCTAACAAATAACACACCTCTTGACAAAGTTGAAAACCTGATATAGTAACTTAGGCCAGTAATAATCTGTGGACACTAGAACTAATGTCTTATCCCATCCAAAATTCCCCTCATAATATAATTAATGAATCATATGCTCTCGTAAAGAACAAATTGTAACACAAAGCTGCAAACCACGAAAAGGACAACCATTTAAAAGCACAAAGTTATAACAGTTACCTTGCTTTAGTAACATAGTATAAATCTGACTAAATGAGGAATCATCTAAATACAACTCATAAAAAGTATTAAATCCAGGCATATAGGCGTGTATAGTAAACATTAGCCACCTTGTTTAGGCTGCCCGATTGGTGTCTCAATGAAAAAGTGAACTCCTATAAAAATAACACCCACTTCATATACTAATGACTCAGCTTATATTGCTCATATATGTACTTCAAAGCTTCATGATTAGTAATTCAAATAAACTCCTTCTACATGAGATAGTGCCTCTAATGCTTTAAAGTCTGAACAATTGTGTAAAACTCCAGAATCGTAAATGGAATATATCTTATTCGAGTTGGATAGTTTCTCACTATAAAAAGCAATGGGGCACCGATCTTGGCTAAGCACTCCCCCAATGCCTACCCAAAAAGCATCACAATTTACTCCAAATAGCTTCTCAAAGTCTAGAAATGACAAAACTAGAACTTTAGTCATCTTCTGCTTCACTAATTGAAAACTGGTTTCAGCCCTATCTATCCACTAAAAAGTACATCATTTTAGGCACTCTAGAATGGGTATGATAAGGGAACTAAAATTCCAGGTGAATCTTCTATAAAAATATTCAAGGCTATGAAAACTACAAACCTCGCAGATGCTTTTTGGTGTTGGCCACTAAACAATCATATAAATCTTACTTTGATCAGCCTGAAAACCCTTAACAGATACAGTAAAGCAAAAAAAAATAGTATCAGTGAAGAAATTACACTTCTTTTAGTTGATATACAATTATTCCTTCCTTAAAGTATTGAAAATAACTCATAAGTGCTCTAAATAAGGCTCTAGAGTAGGACTATAAATTAGAATGTCATCAAAATATATGATGATAAATCTACTCATAAATGACCTTAATACAATATGAATGAACCTTATGAATGTATTGGGAGCATTAGATAGTCCAAATGGCATAACTATCTATTCATATAACCTAATATGAGTTCTTAAGGTTGTCTTCCAATCATCCCTTAGTCTGATTCTGATTCTGATCTAATAATACCCACTCTTGAGATCAATTTTGGAGAATACCTTAGACCCTGCCAACTATTTTAAAATGTCATTTATATGCAGTATGCAATACCTATATTTTACTATAATTCGATTAAGGCCCTGGTTGTTTGCACAAATACATCATAACCCATCATTTTTTAGGACAAAAACTTTTAGTGCAACATAAGGACTCATACTTTCTGGGATATACCTTTTCTCTAGCAACTCCTCTACCTGTCTTTGCAACTCTTCGACTTCTTTAAGGCTAAATTTATAAGTTTCTTTATTTGGTAGGCTAGAACCTGAAATTAGGTCAATCTGGTTTTGTATCTCTCTAATGAAAGGTAAACCTTCGGGCAACACATCCAGCATTAAATTTGAAAATTCTACCAACGCACCTTGTGCCTCCTTGGAATTATTATCTTCTTCCTCCTCCATAACTGCACTCTAAGAAATTAAGGCAAACACCACTCCCTCACTTCTTATTTCCTTCATAAACTATGATACGGACAATACATTCTTCTCACCAATAGCCTTTGTCTCCATCTTCTCCCTCATAGGTGGCAACACTATACGCTTCCCTTTAATGTTAAGGGTATAAGTGTTTTTTATACCATCATGAACCACACTTCTATCAAACTGCCATCACCTCCTCAACAAAATATGATAAGCATTCATTAATATCACATCACACCAAGCACTATCAAAGTATTGTTTACCTATATATATATATATATATATATATATATATAAACAAAGAAATCACGCAGCATCTATCCACAATTACCTCAATATCTTTATGCAGCCATGTCATCTTGTAGGGCTTAAGGCGATTTTCAGTTGCCAGCTAAAGTTTCCTTATTACTTCATTAGAGACCATATTCTCGCAACTCCTATTGTCTATGATCAAACAACAAACCTTGTCTTTGTTGGTGTATGTAGAGTGGAAGATATTGTTACGCCTCTAATCACCCTTAGGTGCCAAAAAATTATTTTTTATCATAAGGGTTTTACCACCATCTCTATACAAAACACCTTCATCATTGTTTGAATCATTCTTATTGTTTGTAAAATTCATGGGCTCTTTCTCTACTGGCATTCTTTCCTAAAAAAACTCTCTGGTTTGCTACACTCGTTAATTCAGTATCTTAACTCACCACATCTAAAACAGTGAAGTCTAAAGTTATAATGTTGACCTATTACCCATTGATTTTATTGGTTTGGCCTACTTTGGTTAATGGTCTACCTTAGATCACTACTACATTCTTTGTTATTCTATTTTAACCAAAAATTTCAATTAACAGTCCTCATAGCTTGTTGTTTCTCCACTGTTAAAGCCCTCAAATATGCCTCTAACACTGTCAATAATTCCTGAAGACACAATACATCCTGAATAAATTGTCGCAGTCCTATAAAGTGTCAAGCCACCAACTGCTCCTTTGTTTTTACCAGAACATTCCTTGAAATTGGCTAATAAAACTCAATAGTATATTCATTGATAGATTTTCCTTCTTGTTTCATCATATAGAGCCTATAGTATAAAGTACGAAAGTAGATAAAAGGAAGAAATTGCTCTCTCATCTTCTTCTTCATCTTGTCCCAATCATTATTCTAGCTTTTCCTTGTCTCTCAATTGTCTTATTAAACTACTCCTACCAATAAGATGCCCTGCCCTTTGATCTTATTGCAATCAACTTCACTTGTATTTGTTTAGGCACATCTTTGTATTAAAAAAATTCTTTCAATCTCATTCAACTAGTTTATCAATTCTTCTGCTTATTAAGCCCCTAAAAACTCAGGAATTTTGATATGAAATCCAAAATCCCAGGACATGTTCTCTTCTTGCTCAAGAGGTTGTCTCCTCTAAATCTGCTTTTAATTTTCAATACCAGCCAGGACCCATAATCACTCTTCTGGTCCCAATCATGTTGCCATTGATCTTGTAGTTTCCTCTCCTTCAACCTACATGTTAATTCTATGATCTGCCTTTGTGTGTCTTTGATGATGAGTTTTTAGACATTCATCTCTTAAAGTAGAGGCTTCTCATCCCCTTCTTGGATATGCCTTACTCCATGACTTTTTTCCACCATGGTTTCTTAACAAACACAACAACAAATACATTCTATTCCACAAGATTATAGCATACAACTCGCAATAAACTTGGGATCGTTGTGCTCCAATACTAATTAATGCAGTTTGAAGCTAAAGATAACAATTAAACAAAGAACACATAACTTTTTATAGGTGAAAGGGGCTGCATATGTGAGCCCTAAATTCATAGATTTATTCTCTCAAAATAATAATAATAATAATCAAGTTTGGCTTTTTAGAAGGTGTACAAGGACTTAAATAAGCCAGAAACCCTACCTCAACTGGAAAACAAAACAAAAAACAAAAGAAAAAAGTATAAAATCCAAAAATAGCATGAAATAAAACAAAAAAAACAAGTAAAATCACAAAACTACCAAAACCAGGGACTTTGGTGGAATTTTTCATATCTAAAGATTCGACGGTCCGCATAACGATGCAGTAGCTATTATAATGAAAACGCCCTTCAAAAACTTATGCAAAATTTAAGCATGACTCAAATGTCATATTAAAAGTTATGATCCTTTTGTTGTTATCTTGGTCTAGCGCAACCAAACCTCCTCTTAGGTCTAGCCATGTTCTACCAGTCCATAAATACATCTATTATAATATCCATGTGATCTATCTAGGCCAATCCTCATCTAGTTTTGGTAAACCCACATTTAATTACTCAAAATCACCTGTGATCGCAGGCCTAACTACATCACCCCATATTTACATGCAATTGATTAAGAACTAAGGCCTAAGATTACGTAGCCAGCAACAATTTTGATATGTTACCAATAAAAAAAAAGTTCCAAAAAATTCTAAATGAACTAAGCATGAGAATGCATCTTAACAATAATAATAGAAAACCAACTTGTTTTAAACATTTTTCCTTAACATTAGATTCAAACAACTTTGATGTTGCAATTTGCAATTAGGCATTTTTTCTTGGTATTAATTTAATAATCCTTGGTTAAATAGGCATATTTGAAATCAAATTTAAAGTGGGTTTCACTCACTTTAAGGTTTAAATTTTGTTAAAATATTAAATCTTTTAACTTAAAATATTAACATGATTGAAACAAATTATATGTGTATGAAAAGTTGATTTAAAAAACCTTTAGTTGACATGTTTATTGTGAAACTCAAAACCCTATATCCTACTTAGAAACAGTACAATGATGTCTTGTGGTTTATTTAATGGAAAGTTAAAGGTTCATAAATAAACCTAAGTAAAGTGGTAAAGGTTTAACCTACAAGCATGTTTGACTCAAGCATAAGGTTGAGCCCAGGCATCAGATTTTAGGTCCTAGGTTTGGTTCAGAGTTTTTTTTTTTTTTGCTATCATATTTTTATCTTAGATTTGTATTTATTACAAAATAATTTTTTAGCCCATAAAGAATTATTTTTTGCAAACTTATTGTTATGTTTTATTTAGCCCTTGAATATGATTAGTTTTCTTCAAGAAGAGTTTCTTTAAACCTAATTAGTTTTTTCAACTCAAAAATATTAAATTTCAAAACCATGATATTTAGGTTTAATTATGGTTTAATAACAGATAATCAAAGCTTACAATAGTAGGAATTAATTATGGTTATTACTAGATTTGATTTTTTATTTGTTTTGGTTACAAAATTCACTATAAAAAGAGGGTGAATGTAGAGTTTTCTACACTATTTTCTAGATTTTAAAAACTTATATTTTCAATGTTTTCTCATTTTTTTTAGCTAATTTTTAAGCTTTGTTTTCTCTCCCAACTCTAGAACTTAGGTTCATCTTTGCTAAAAGATGCTTGAGCTACATTATCTTTGGTTCGTAGACCTTGTTTAAAAATACATCTAAACAACGTGGTATTTTTAGTATCCTGGAAGACTTATTGCAAACAATCTTTTTGCACCATGTGAGGAGCAATAAAGTTTTAAAAATAAAGAATTAGTCTTTGACAACAACAAAATTTGATCATTTTTTTAAAGTTCTTCGATAAGTACCTTACTTTAGTTTAATTTAATATAATACAATATTATGCATGTTAGGATTGTATTTCAACATCTTAAGCTAATTTGGATATATGCATAGTTTAAATGTGAGAGTCTTTATATGATATTATGAGTTGTTTGTGAGTTTGCCATGATATACAAAATTGCATGCTTATATAATACACTTGCTATGATAAACTACATATCTATGCTCATTAACCTAATTCTTGAACAACAATCTTAAGACTTTATTCTAGACTAGTATTTATTGAGTTTATATATCTTGTTTTATGTCTTTTAAAAGGTTGCTAGAAATTTTAAATTTGTTATCTTTTGTCAAGTTTTCTATTTTTATTTGAATCACATTGTATGAATAGATGCATGTCTAATAACCTTTTGAATCAAAGTTTTTAAATGATTGGTTTTTATTTAGTATATACATTATATTATTATTATTATTTATCTTGTATGGTATATTAATGCTTTTTGTTTAATTATTAAAATAAGTTTTTATGATATGATGCATGTTAAAATCTTATTAAACTAAAATAAACAAAAAGGATTAATATTTGTTTTACATGGTTGCAATACTTTTTTTTATTAAGTTGTATTGTTATATTACTTTTTTTTACTTGTTGAGAAGCCAAAAATATTTATGTAGAAATATATTTGGTTATTATTTTGTTATAGATTTTATCATCATTTCAACCCAAGAATAGGTTGTTCTAATCTTTGTTGTTTCGACAAGTACTATTTTGGTAGTACGATCACACCATCACCTTCTACCATGCATGTTGATAAATATTTAATGGATTGAACTTTAAGAGGTGGCAGAAAAAAATACTATTCTATCTTACCACCTTAAACTTGATAAAATTCTTGACTGAAAAAGCACCAAAGCTATCAAATGATGAATATGATCCCACTAAAGTTCTAGTCATGGATGATGGGAATCACAATGATTTTGTGTGAAAAAACCACATCTTTAATATTGGAGAGAAAATGTATATAGTTCACCAATAATGCAAAGAAACTTTGAGAAGTCTTGGATAAAAAGTATAAGGTTAAAGATGTTAGTATGAAGAAGTTCATAGTAGAAAATTTTTTGGATGTCAAGATGGTTGACTCAAAGATTGTGACAAGCTAAGTCCATGAATTTCAGCTCATCATGCATGATATTCATGGTGAAGGTATGTCATTAAATGAATCTTTTCAAACGGCTACAATCATTGAAAAATTATCACCACATTAAAAAGACTTTAAGAACTACCTTAAGTATAAACGAAAGGAGATAGGAGTTGAAAACTCCATTCTAAGGTTAAGGATAGAATATGATAATAATTTATCCAAAAAAAGGTCAACTCTTACAATACCCCCAAAGCAAATATTATGGAACAACTGGTAAAGTGTCACAATAAAAAATAAAACAAAAGGCTTTTCATGAAGGGATAAGGGTACTACTAAACAATTCAATGGCAAATGCTTGATTTGTAATATGAATTGAAATTTAGCCAAGGATTGTAGTAATAGGGCTTAACAAGGGAACCCAAAAAATAAGGATTGCTTAAGCCCATATCATCAAGGTTGATCACCTTATGAATAAAGTTTTGAAAATAAATTTTTATGTTATTGTTTTTTATGTCAAGCTAATTAATAATATTGATCAATGTTGGCTTAACATTGGTGCAACATGATATATATGTACCGATAAGAGGATTGTTTCCACTTATAGGAAAGTGGATACAAAACATCTTTACATAGGGAATTCATCAACCTCTAAAGTGTAGGTGTTGGGAAGGTTATATTGAAAACTTTTAGAAAGCTTCTTGCCCTCACCTATATACTTCATCTTGCTTACATTGAAAAAAGCTTAGTGTTTGGCTCATTTTTTAATAAAAATAGTTTGAAAATGGTCTTTGAGAGTGATACATTGATACTTTCCAAAAGTGGAATGCTTGTATGTATAAGGTATCTTAGTGATGGCCTCTTCAAAATAAATGTAATGACCATTATAACCAAAGATAAAGAATAAAAATAAAAATAATACATCTTTTTATTTGTTTGAGTCTTATGATGTGTGGCATGGTAGGTTAGGATAATCGAATAATAATTATATACAAAGGTTAATTAACCTTGAATTATTATCAAATATGATAAGCACTCCAATAATTGTGTATAAAAAATTTGATAAGTTTATGTCGTCAAATGAGTTCAAAATCAATGAAGTTGATAAACGTGTGTATGTGAAAAACACAAATAAAGGTAATGATTTTATGATCAAGTCCATTAAGAAAATATTAACTAATAAGTTCTACATGAAAGACTAGGGTATTGTAGATGTTATATTAGGAATAAAAATTCCTATGATATATGATGTATTGGTATTGTCTCAATCTTATTATGTTGAAAAAAAATCTTGAAAATTTTTATAAAAACACCAATAGATGTAAGTGTGCATATGGCGAAAAATAAAGATAATGGAATAGACCAACTGAAATATTCTTGAATAATTAGGAAATTGATGTAGCTCATGAATTACATAAGGTCTAATATTGTTTACTCAGTTAGCAAATAGAGTAGATTTACTAGTAATCTAATATGGATCACTGAAAAGCAAAAAAAAAAAAACTCAAATATTTGAGATAGATATTCGACTATTAACTACATTATACTAGTTACCCAATGGTATTAAAAGGGTATAGTAATGTCAGTTGAATATAAAATACTAAAGATTTAAAATTCACTAATGGATATGTCTTCACACTTTGTGGATGAGTAATGTCATGAAAATTCTCTAAGAAAACTTATATCACAAGAATCATGATAGAATCAAAGTTTATTACTATTAAAAAAGCTAAAGAATAAGCTAAGTGGCTTCAGAATTTCAGAGAATATTTCTTGTTAGTCAAAACCAATATCAACAATTTGTGTTATTATGATAATCACTCTGTAATTGGAGTGGAAAAAAGTAGTATGTATAATGGTAATTCTACACATATACGTCATAAATACAAAATCATTAAACACTTACCCTCAAATAAAATTATTTCCATTAACTATATAAAATCAAAGGAAAATATTGCATATCCAATAACCAAAGGTTTGTCAATAAAGCTTGTGCATAATTCATCAAGAAGAATGGATTTAAAGTATTTAAATATGAGAGAGTATAATAATGTAACCATACCTAATCGATTGGATATCCCAACTTCTATATTCAAATAAAAAACTAAGTCATATAATATTATCGATACTAGTTGAAAATTATTATTTCTTACTTATTCTTATAATGAAATAAGTGATAGCTACAACGTGATAATATATGAGTTATGCTCTTAATGATTTTCATAACTTAGTATACTAACTTTAGTATAGAAAAATAATTTTAATGAAAGATCATCTATATGAGTAAAACAAATATGATAGTTTTTCTAAGAATTTTGACAAGGGTTGAATTCTCTAAAGCACTAATGAATCCAATAGTTGTTCAATACCAAAATGAATACAATTGTGA
The DNA here is from genome assembly GCA_033617975.1 of Populus alba x Populus glandulosa. Lineage (NCBI taxonomy): Eukaryota > Viridiplantae > Streptophyta > Magnoliopsida > Malpighiales > Salicaceae > Populus > Populus alba x Populus glandulosa. Next base: position 18,120,278 of record CM066147.1, on the reverse strand, counting down.
GAACCAAAGGAAATCTCTAGGTAGAGAACTATGTGAATATTATTGTCTTGGTTTACATACAAAGTTAAATAGTCCAAGACATTCCATTCATTATTTAGCCGAGTAAATCTAATAGTATTTCACTAAGAAAGGTTCATAACCTGATGTAGTGATCCATCAAATCAGTATCTCTATATATCTTTGAGTTTTTTAATGGGTTAGACAATTTCAATTCATGTGGGGAATTATTGGGATTTGTATTAATAAATCATGGTTAATCAATACATTTAAGGACAAATTTAAAATGGGTTCTACTCACTTGTTGAAAATTATTCTCCTACATGAGTTCTTTAATATGGAACATATGATTAAAACAAATTATATACAAACGAGAAATTTATCTCAAAAACTCTTGGTTGATTGTTGTGAACTCCAAAACCCTTAATCCCACATAGGATAAAAAAAAAAAAACGAAGATGTCTTGTGGTCTATCTAGTGGAAAGCTGAAGGGTCGTAAATAAAACTAAGTAAAATGATTTGGGTTTAACCCATACGCACAAGCATAATAATTGGCACAGGCTTAGACCTTGAGCCTCGTGCTCCAAGTATGGGGTCTTAAGCTTAGGTTAGAGTTTTTTTTGCTAAGCTATTTTGATATTGGATTTGAGTTTATTATAAAATATTTTTTTGGCCCATAAAGAATTATTTTTTGCACACACATTATTTTTTGTAGTCCAACTAGGACTTTGATCAGTTTTCTCCCAAAAGAGTTTCTTTAATTGTTTTTAGCTAAAAAATAAAAATTAGATTTAAAGCCAAAATATTCAATTCTAATTCTGGATTTATGGTGAGGAATCAAAGTTGATATTAGTGGGAATTGATTCTTATAATCAACATAATTAATTGTTTATTAGTTTTGGTTCCAAAATCCACTGTAAAAATGGAGTGAAGGAAGGGTGTTTGTACACTGTTTTTCTATATTTCACACCTTATTCCTCGCCTTATATTTTCAATGTTTTCTCCCTTTTTACCTTTGTTTTAAGCTTTGGTTTCTCTCTAAAATCTAGAGCATAGATTTGACTTTGTTAAGAGATAATTAAGCTACATTACCTTTGGTTCATATACCTTTTTTAAAAGAGCATCTAAACAAGGTGATGCAGTTAAAATCTTGGAAGGTTAATTGCAAATATCCTTTAAAAGAGCAATAAAGTCTTAAGGACAAAAGATTAATCCTTGATAACATGAAAGTTTGATCAATTTTTGAAGTGTTTCGATAAGTAACCTTCTGTGGTTTGATTTAATCTAATACCTTAATATGTATGTTAGGATTATGTTTCAATTGCTTATGTTAGTTTCGATATATGCATAGTATGAATGCTAGAATCTTTATATGATGGTATGAGTTGTTTGCTACTTTGCCATGATATATTAAATGAAATCCTTATATACCAAACGTGTTATGATAAACTAAACATCTATGCCACTACTAGATTTAATAGTTTTACAAAAAAAAAAATTATTGTCAGTATTTATACTCACAGTCCATCAATTCATATATTACCGACAGGCTCCCAAATGAAAACAATCCATCGAAAAAACTCTCATTGGTAATTTATGGTATATCGGTAATAAATATACTGATGGATTTACAAATGGACAAGGCATGCCAAAAAACAAATTACCCATTTTATTTTGTCGGTATCTCCATCAGTAAAGTTAACATATCACCGACATGAAAAATGTATGTAATGTCATTGGTGTTTTTATTTGTTCACCAGTATATCTATTGGTAAATATAACATAATACCATTTATGATTTCATCAGTAAGTTAATAGTAATAGTGACATTTATAGTAATTCTTTTCTAACTCTCTTTGAAATATACCAACAAAGTTGTTCCGTCAGTAATCTCATCAGTAATATTTTAAAAATATTTTCTTAAAAAAATATGTTGAAAAAAAGTTTAAAAATAATATAAAAATCAAATACTTATTACAAATTCAAACATTTGTACATTCAAATACAATAAATCTAAAATAGAGGCGGTACTGGAGAACAAGGTTGGTCGTTGCTAGGACCGTGAGGCTAATTAAAGGGTGCACATGTACCACCCATCTATGATCTTATCTCCATTACCAACCGACAAATTTTTTCATAATTAGTAGTGCATCATTCATGTTTTTCATTAAGATGGGCTATTTGAGTATGTACTCATTAGTCTAACATCGTCACGAACTCTGGAGTTTGAGTGCTCAAAATCATTGCGAGCATCCAACGGTCAAAACACTACATGTCATCTGTAAATTCTCTGTCGTAGTGTTAGAGAGTCAGTACATTCCATTCCTATTAGATCCACCAGACAATCTTGCCTTCAATCACAAATCTGTATCGAGATTTGGATGTGTCGAAGGATTGTCCCTGTATTTCTCCATCAACCGGTTGTTATATGTATCCTAGAAAGAAAACATAAATTCATCAAATTTTTCATAACCGATTCCTGGGTTATTCCCCAAATTCATTTTCTTTCTTTCCAAAATTAAAAAAAAATCAAAAAACAAATAATAATAGCAAGAAAAAATCAAGCTGCAATTTGGATGGAATCATGAGCATAATTGTACCCTATTATACCCAAAACTGACGAAACAACGCAGATTCAAGGTCAAATTAAATTATTGTTGGACAAATCTGCAAAAAAATTAAGTCCAGGGATATAATTAGATTTTTAATAGGCTAATTTTATTTAATTATGGGCCAAATTAAATTTTAATTATATTTAAGAATTAGTATAGGTCCAAGTGAAGGATTTAATGAGATGCAAAGACTTAATTATACTTTAAATGGGTCAAATTAATTTTATCAATGGGTTTCATTGGTGAAAAATTAAGTTTTGGGGCTAAATTGACCAACTTGGGCTTAATTAAGAAAATTAAATTTAGGAAACCAAATTTAATTTTTACCAAGTCAATTGATTGAAATCATTGGTAAAATTGCAAGAAAATCAAAGTTTTTAGGTTAATTAAGGGCTAAATTGAAGAAATTCACAGCCAAGAACCATTTTGCAAAAGTCGTTGAACTATGGGGACTCAATTGAATAAAATAAGGGGTGAAGTTAAAGAAAAATGAAAGTTTAATGGTTAATTGAGAGTTAAATTGCATAAAATTCAAGGTTGACATTAAAGTTCAGTAGGGGCAAAATTGCGTAAAATTGGAAGTTTAAGATCAATTAGGAGTTCAATTAAAAGAAATTAAAAGATGGAGGATCAAATTGAACTTTGATCAAATTCCTAAATTAAAACCCTAATTCACAAAAACATCTTCATTTTACAGTAAAAAAAGAGAGACTAGAAAACATATCATCTAGTGGCTAATCATCTCTTCTTTATTTTAGCTAGAATAACTGTTCGAGTGGCTTTCTTTCCAAGGTATTTAATGCTTCATCTCTCTACCAAATTTGACAAAACTTGCACGTAAATGATGGTCTGACAGCTGACTACACCCATTGTGGTCCTTTTTGACCGATTGACGCCACAACAACCGTGATGCCGCCCCAAAGTGGTCAACCTAACCACTCTTCAACTTATAAAATTAGCAGTTCATGATGGCCTTTTTAAGCTAATTGTTAGGATTCTTCGAGGCTAAATCAAGGGTCGGGATTTGACACCATTAAAGAAAAAATATCTCTCTTCCACTCTTTATAAATAGGGGTGGATTTCTTGGCCTAAAGGAGGAGAGATCAGGGTGCAAAGTTGGAGAAAAATCATCTCTTCCCCTGATTTGTTTTTTATGCCTTCGCCAACTTCCCTTTCCACCTCCAACAACACCACAACCTCTGGCCACCATGCATGACCTTCTGTGCACCACTAGGAACACCGCCAGCAACCGTCCGCCTCTATCCAGGCAAGGCTGCCACCACTTTTCCTCCCCCCACATCTTCTCTCCGGCCACTACATGTAACACTGCATATTACATGTAGTGGCACAAATAATTAAGCGTTGTCATTAGTTAGGCCAGTGACCAAGCAAAATTGGGTTGGCCCTATCTAGGCCCTGCCCAACTCAAAAATCGGGTTAATTATATTAATAATGTTGTTCATAAAATTTACATGTTATTATCCTGTTTTTTTTTTTTTTTTTTCATTCTTTATTTTTTCACTACAATTCCTTATGTATATTCTCTCTATAAAATTTTCATCTTACAAAGACAATATTAAAGCAACTACAATTAAATTATAATGTTAGTTGTCTATTTTTTTATTTAAAAAAATTTACTTATCTACCTACCCAACTACTTGTCTACATAGTAATATACGAGGAAGGAAAAATTAGTATTTTGTATGGTAGCAATGGCTGAATAATAGTTGATACGTCACTTCAGCGTGTCAGTGTCAAACGAGGCCCCTCCTTTGAAATTCTTACAAGGAGGGAAAGAAACACGAAAGCCCAGAGAAGAATGAAGTGTTTCGGCCGACATGAATATCCAGAACCAATTAGTATGATTTGTACCAAATATGGAGAGACCACATCACGTGAAGTAAACGGCTTTATCGTTGTATGAAGACATTATTTGTTTGGATTTTCCTTCAAACATGCTTGCCCTACATGTCCTGTGACTCTGTCACTAGCACATATCAAAATCCTGCATTTTCCTGCCACAAAAATTATTAGGTATGGCCAGGAAAAATACAAGCATTGGACCCTTGCTATTAATTGGCTAATGTACACATGCTAATGCTTCTTCGCTTGCATACTTGCAAGTTTCTATTGTCTAGTTGCTTCTCGTTCGATACTTGTGAGCAATTTGATCATGCCATTGGGTAATGTGAATCCCTAGTGCTCACGAAATTGCATAAGAAATCTGAAGTGAGAAAAATAAAATATATATTTTTAACTTACTTTCTTTTGGTTTTTTATTTCTTGAAAAATAAAATTAAAAAATTGAAAAACTTTTCAGATATAAACTCGAGTACATATTTCTCTTGCATATTTTTGCAATATTCAAAATAATAATAAATTGGAGACGTCCACGCAAAAATAGAATGTTTTTCATTTCAAAAAACTTATTCAACTCAAAAGCTTTTAGATAAGGTCACAAGAAATTATTTATATTATTCTCTAACACACCCCCTCAAGTGAAAGCCCTTTGGGCTTGAAACTTGCACATGTTCATTGGACCTTGTGCTTAATTTTTATCATATAAATGGGGATGGTGAAATTCGAACTCGTGACCGCTTGGTCATCAAGACTCTAATACTATATCAGAGAATCAATTCAATACAAAACTTTAAGCTTTTAGATAAGGTCTCAATATATGATTTATATTATTCTCTAACATCCTATTTTTATTTATGAAATTATTTTCCTATATCTTGGAAGAAAAAATTATATCTTTCCTACGAGAAAAGTCACTCTCGCACTATCAATTTAAGATTTTTCATTATTATTTTTATAAAATATTATGCAATACATAGTTAAACATCTATATGTATTCAATAATAATAATAATAATAATAATAAATTATTCTTTTTCAATTTTAAGTTTTTTTACTAATAAAGAATTAAAAAAACATATTCATTTGTTGAAAACAATGATGAATTTTCTCAAAATAAAGTAAGCAATACAAAAAAGTTAACAAATATTTTTATTAAAAAATCAAGTCTTTTTAATATTTTAAATTTATAATAAACTAATTGAAGAATATTAATTTTATTTCATTCAAATTAAAAATTATCATGAAAATACTATAATGTTAATTAAAAATAAAATTAAAAAAGAACTAATAATATACTTTGGTGAGAATAAGCTTTAAACAAATTTTATACGAAGAACATGTCAATAACCATGATGGTTTACATAAGAACTCAATCCATAAGTCCAAGAAGAGAGTAAAGTGAACACTTAGAATAAGTTTTCATTTTAGTGCTTAAATGTAAATCTTTGTATCTTACTTGATAGCACAATTAAAATAAATGAACACACTTCATTTTGCATGCATTAAAGGAATGATAATAATCAGATAAAATCTAAGTTAAATGATTCTAAGAATTCACCTAGGCTAAACTATTAAATTTGGAATTCTACATTAATCGGTTGACCGTTTGGGATTACCAAATGAATCAATCGATCACTTATTCAGTAGTGATGAACTCCTAACAATTTTGTAGGAATCAATCGACTGATTGATGTGACCAATCTGAACTGACTATTTTAGTTGCTAGTGGGACTGTAACGACTATAAATGACTAGTTTTTCTTAGAAACGTGTATATAGCATGTCTAATTGCAAAATTAGAAGAAGAAAAATCCGAACATATATGATATACAAGCTATTTTAAGAGTAAAACAACATCCAAATCATTAATCATACTCTAGTTTATGTTATTAAACCTTCATATTCTAGCATAAAGAGTATTTAATCTCATTGTCACTACACTTAAACACCTTCATATCTTATGAATGCTATCTATTGAGGTATAGAGATATTAGAACTTCAAATTGTAATCTACATTCTATTGGGAGAGCTTATTGTGAAAAACAAAATCATCATTGTAAACCTTTAAAAGTTAGGTAAAAACTATTGGTATTGGTGAGAGAATTTCACCAAAGAAAAAAAATCTTGAAGTATATCTTCAAGTGAAAAAAAATATATTAAAGAAGGGTTTTCTTCAATCAGTGTGGATTTATCAAGTGAAATTATACTCTTAAGCTTGCACTGGTGAAGGACTACAATACTCAAGTATGGTTTAGTACTTGAGGTGTAAATGTAGGCTTGTCGAATCATATTCAAACGAGTTCGAAAATTCTCTTCATAAACTCTTTACTTTAAGTACTTTAATTATATTATTGGTCATTGCATTTACTTAAAGTAATTTGTCTTGAGTGGAAAATTTAATTATACACCTAATTCATCCCATCTTAGGTGTTAAATTGCCTTAATCCGTGAACAAGAATTAGTATTAGAGCTTAGTTCCCATATATAAAGTTTGCTTAAACTTTGAGTGGAATGACAATCATTAGTTATAATCTCTAGAATAAAAGATCATCCATATCTAGGCCACTATTTTTTATGGTAATGAGTATGTATATTAAAAAGCTACAATGATAATTTTATCTTAAATCCATTGAGTTTTATTGGTGGGTGGTTATTCGTAGAAATAGACTTCATAAACCTATTAAAATTGAAAATGGTGTTGAGATTCACAAAACTATAAGTGAATATACAAATAATGATAAGAAAATATTTTTCACGGATGTCAAAGCCATGAACATCTTATATTGTATTTCAAGTAAAACTGAATTCAATATAATTTCATCATGTAAAAATGCTAGAGACATTTGGCATGCTTTAGAATAACTAATGAAGGAATTAACCAAGTCAAAGAGTCTAAAATTGACATGTTAGTTTATCAATATGAATTGTTTAAAATGCTTCTTAGTGAATCCATTACTAGCATATTTACTAGTAGTTTCGATGCACTTGGTAGAATATACATCAATGCTAAAATTATAAGTAAAATTCTTAGATCTCTACAAAAACTTGAGAAACAAAAGTGACGGCAATTTAAGAAGCCAAAGATCTCATCAAACTTCCATTCAATAATCTTATTGATTCTTTGATGACTTATGATATCACTATGGATATGCAAGAATAACAAGAAAATCCAAAACAGAACTTGGCATTCAAAATCATCCATCACATTAATGATGATGATCATCATCATCATAATCATAATCATGAAGGCATTAAAAAGGACATTGCCTTACTCGCAAAGCACTTCCAAAGTTTCCTAAGAAAGAAGCAAGAGAAGAAAAGATTCTCAAACTACAAGAAAGATGGGAAAAAAGAAAGGTTCAAGTAAGGAACTCCTAAGATGTTATAATTACAACAAAATAGATCACATCAAAGTGGAGTGTCCACTTCTTTAAAACAAGAAAAAGAATCATCATCACAAAAGGGCAACGAAAGCTACTTGGAGTGATGATTCAAATTTAAACTCAAGTGATGAAGAAAAATATATGGCAAACATGTGTTTTATGGTAGTCAAAAGTGAAAATAAAGAATCAATAGAGTATGGAGAATGGTTTTTTTTATAGTGCTTGATCAAGATATATGACTGGAGATGACTTATTATTCTCAAGCATTACCAAAATAAAAAGGAAATGTCACATTTGAAAACAACTCAAAAGGAAAAATAATTAGAGTTGACAATATTGGAGATAAATTTTATCATTCCATTAAAAATGTTTTTCTTGTTTATAGCCTAAAGCACAACTTGCTTAACATTAGTGAATTATGTGATAAAGCTTATAAAATTATTTTTTATGATGCATGTTAATTAATTCTTGAAAATGATAAAATAATCTATGTAGAAAATATAAAAGAAAATGTCTACAAGATTAAAATTGATGCATGCATGAGAATAAAAAGTTGTATAATTGCTAGTATTAATGTTAGTTTTCTTTGGCATAGAAAATTAGGTCATATTAGCATGGACATCCTTTCCAAGCTGGTTAAAAATAAACTAGTTAAAGGTCTCCCATATTTAACATTTAAAAAATAAAAGTTGTGTGATGCTTTCTAAATAGGTAAACAAGTGAAAACTTCTTTTAATAACAAAAATTATATTTCAATTGAAAGACCTTTAGAATTATTACACATAGATGGATACACTAAGACTATAAGTATTAGTGGTAATAAATATATGTTTGTAATTGTTGATGACTTTACAAGATATATGACACGACCAAAAGATTGATATCTTCTCCCAAGTGCAGGAGTGTCGAAATAACAAATAACCCGGCAAGACAGAGGTCGAACCACAAAGAGGTTAACTATATAAATCATAAATAATAACAACAACAACAACAACAACAACAACAATAATAATAATAATAATAATACTAGTAGTAGTAGTAGTAGTAGTAGTAGTAGTAGTAGTAGTAGTAAGAGTAATAATAATAGTAGTAATAATATTAATAATAGTGACAATAAAGAGGACTTTGAGATGTAAGATTAATGTGAGGATTAAACAATGATAAAGATTAATGTTAAGGTTAGAGGATCCACTAATGGTATTTCAAACAAGTATAGTATAAAGTATTATTACTCAACTGGAAATCACACACAAAGCAGATTCCAATCGGATTATAAATTGTTAACATGATTACATTAATTATCTTATTCGAATAATGCCAATACTTGTAAATATTATCAGGTATTCATGGTGATAACTTATGCTAACAACAAATCAAGTTCCTTTCATAGCACAAGTGTTGGTTATACCATACAGTTGGGCTATGAAAGTGCCAAGTATTTGTTATACCAAGGGTTGTTCAACACAAATCTAGATTAACCATTTAACAAGCAAGGTATTAAGAGTGAGTAAGATAATAAATATAAAACATGTTAGTATCAAGCATTAAAGTCCATATTGAGTTTATATTATACTTATTCTTACACTATTAGTGTAACTTTTTCACCTTGACATAATAAATTTAGCTAAACATAATGAAAGAAAGAAATATAAATAAACAAGATAAGAACATAATTATATAAGTAAAGGAAAGGAAATGAAAAGTATAAACAAGAGATTAATATAACATTAAATAAAACTTAAACATTACAAAAAAACAAAGAAAGAGAGCAAAAGCATGATCTTGATCTGAACACCAAGATGCCTAAATGCATGGCAAATACCTCATTTTATAGGCCAAAATTTGGAACTATTGATTTGATGAATAATTATTGAGTGGGTGGCCACATCTTGACTTGGTAACAATCCTTATCTTCTTGTCTAAACAAAACTTCATTGCTAACATCATAATTTGAACCCACTTTACTCATGAAAGTTCTAAGAAATTGTCTCAGCTTTCCAGGAAAAAATAAATTGAGGTCATTCGGACTTCTAGAACTTGAGATATGGATTGAAAACTGAACAATATCTAGGCTGCAGGACAGATTCGGACTTGAAAATAGCCTTTTTAAATCTTGGACTCCTCGTGAAAGTTTTAGGCCTATGTCTTAGCTTTCCATCCATATAAAGCAGACCTAAATCCGAGATCTAAAGCTCCAGATATGACTCAATTACCAAATAGTGTTCCAGTTTGGACTGAACCAGCATCACTTTTCTAAGCTTCACCCTCTCTTTATCTTCTCAATTTCAATAATTGAATTCATCAATCAATCCTTTGATTTATGTGATAGGCTTGCATTTAAGATGAACATTTATCATATATAAAGGTATCTTATAGTATCAGACTTGTTATTATAAAACATGATTTAGTTAAGGAGTTATTTATACTTCAAGTGCAAAATAATGATATAAAACCTTGATAAAAATGCACTTTTAAATACTAATGAATATACGTAGGTATTCTTTTTTAAATCTAAAGATGAAACAATTTATCAATTTGTAAAGTTTTTAAAAAAGTTAAAAATGAAAAGCGTTTTTCTATAATAAATATGAGTGATCATGGTGGTGAATTAATAAGTGATTTATTTTAAATGTTTTGTGAAGAAAAAAGATATCACCATAATTTTTCAACTCTTAGAACTCCCCAACTAAATAAGGTTGTGGAAAGGAAAAATCAGCATCTTAAAAAAATTGCAAGAACTATATTAAATGAATTTAACATACCTAAAAATTGCAAGGACTATAGGAAGCCATGAATACTTCTTGCTATATTTAAAATCGTGTTACTTTCATACTAGAGTTGAAAAGGACTCCTTATAAGTTTTGGAGAGGAAGAAAACCCAAAATCTTTTATTTTAAACTTTTTGGTTCAAAATGCTTAATTCTCAATGCTAAATATAATTTAGATTAATTTGATTCAAATTTTGATGTTAAAAGTTTCTTGACTATTCATCCTCTAGCATAGTATATAGAGTTTATAACAATAAAACACTTTGTCTTAAGGAATCCATGCATATCATCTTTGAGGAAACTCAAAATGACAAAATTGTTGAGATTCTAGATAACATAAATGAAAATGTTCAACATTCGAGTCTTGATGATAAGACCTCTATAAAGGAAAACAATGAAGGTATGGACAAGGAACAACCTAGATGAAGCAATCAACTAGAGATGGTAAGTAACTCATATATGCCCCTAAAAGAGCTAAGGTATATAAGCTCTCACCCTTTTTAATTAATTATCGGTAATCCTTTTAAAGGGACAAAAACTAGAGCTTCACTTAGAAATATTAGTGTTCACTTTGCATTTGTTTCTTAAATAAAACCTAAATTATTTCTAAAAGACAAAAAAGATGAAAGCTGGATTTTAGCTATGCAAGATGAGTTAAATTAATTTATAAGGAATGTGTTTGGAAACTAGTCCCAAAGCCTAATAATCAATCAATAATTGGAACAAAAAAAGTGTAAACCTTGGTTGAAAATTAGGCGGAAAACCAATCTAAGTGCTTATAAAATAGACTTATTAGAAGTACCAAATAAGCATTAGAACAAACCATGCACCAAAAAAATTAAAAAAAATACAGTGGAATAAAATATTGCTAGGAGTGAGTTACCTGGAAATAAAATTATCAATATGTAACTAAATGAAATTCGAATTCACCCGCGTAAAAAGTTTATATTGAAAAATACCAGGATCCAAGAATTTTATCTTGGGAACAAGAAATTTAGTATTTCAGATATAGAGGGAATTTGGTAAAAAGTTTATATATATATATATATATATATATATATATATATATATATAAGTGTGCATGTGTGTGCTCGGGCAAGAAGAAAAAAATAGAGAAAAAGAAAGAGGGGAAACTACCATTTACATGTGAGAGAGATAAAATGGTAAAGGAAATACAAAATCTTAAAAGGAGATCTTGAGGGAACATAAACCAAGCTTAATAAGCATTAATTGGAAGGAAGAAAAATCAAGTGAAGGTGAATACAAAAGGACAGGGGAAGTTTGACCAAGATTAAAGAATAAGAGGAGTTGGAAGCTTGAATTAGGTAGTGTTTAGAGTTTCATTACTTGCTCGGTAAGGCATTCTAAAGACTTTTGATCTGATTTTAATGGCATAAAGTCCTTAATTGATTGAATTTTTGAAATTTGGAAAGTTAGGGTTCTTGAATGAATTTGTGGGAAATAAAAATTTATTGTAAATTGTCATGGGGAATAATGTGAAAGTTAGAGTAAAGTGATTAAATCATTGTAATTGAAGCAAAAAATTTTGATAATTAAATAGAGCTAGTGGTCGGCTAATGATGAGTGTCTTTCAATTTTGTTTTATGCTACCCTGTTTATGCTTTATACTACATGATGTGAATTAATGAATAATGTAGGCAGTACATCTATTTTTTTTAATATCTCTTTACAATTTCTTAAATTTCATGGAGCACTTGTGTTGATTCTTGAGATTGTGTGAAGTATTACTACCATGAAAATCAAAGAATGAATGGATGTCTGATGAGGAATATAATTGATTGCTGGTCTTTATTAGATTTTGTATGTAATCGAGTTATAAGATGTTAATAATTCTTTAAAGATGTTAAATTAGTGGCTAAAATCCATGAATTGAATGAGACTGTTATAAAAGGTGAGATATGTAAGACAGTAACAAATCAAACAATAAAGGTTAATGTCTAAGACAATAACAGATCAAATAGTAATAGTTCACGTCTAAGATAATAACAATTCAAATAGTAACGGTTAGAATTTCACGTGAATACTATGTGTGTGTGTGTGTCTATATATATATATATAGATTGAGTCGTGCATACACTTGCACATTAATATACTAACTCTGAAAATATACATAATATGTGTATGTGTGTTATGATGAGGAAATGAACATGCATAGAAAGTAACATATGTGCAATGAATGAATATGGATTCTTTATAACATTCCGCTTGAAGGGATCATGACCAAAGACTTCCTTGTAATTCAGGAGGACTGACCATGATTGGATCTTCTGTTGGAGGAGGTCATGAGACAGGCGGAGCAGGTGCGTGATTTTCCCTCCTCTTTGCACTTTTGCAATTCAAAGTTCTTCTAGTAAATGCTATTATAATAATGCCATGTTCAATGTAAATAAAGTCTAGTGTATTTACAAGATTAGCCTCGGCTAATGGCATTCGTGATAGGATTGTGAATTTTTTACCCATTCTTTAGATAAAACTTTTGAAAAATTCAAAAATAGCGAAAAACAACAAAAATCCAAAAAACAATATGTTTTTTTAATATATTTGTATCGTTTTTAGCATTTTTGACATCGTCTCAAAAGAATTTAATTTTTCAAAGGTCTTTTGAACGCGTTCAACTTTTCATGCGTTATTTTTAAAATAACTGATTTTCCTCATTGAGTCGATGTTGATATTGCTCATTTTTAAAAAATACAAGAGAAAACAAGAAAAATCAAAATTTACAAAAAAAGAAACTTGAGGGATCAATTTTGAGGCCCAAGCAATATTTTACCTATAAATATAGGTCCACAACTCACACAAAAATAGAGGGGGGCAATTTTGAAAGAAAGGAAAAAAAAAAACCTAAACCTAAAACTATATCTAAGCAAACAGCTACCCCCCCTGGCTTTCATTTTTTTTCTCCCAAGCCGCCACTCACCATCTTCTTCTCCCCTCTCCCGACCAGTTCCACCATCTCCTCCCACTCTCCCTTGGCCTACAACCATCCCCAGGCGTTCCCTCCTCTAGCCAGCCAAAGCTTTTTTTATTCCCCTTGGCTACAACCTAAACAACAGCCGCACCCCTCCAACCAGGGCTCCATTTTCATTTCAACCTACAGCTGATCTTCCCCCCCATTTCCTCTCAATCTTCAACATGCAGCACAATAGCCCCATCTCTTTTCCATCACACTATCGAACACCAGCCCTCATTATCCCTTTCTCTCTCAGTCGACCCATCGACTTCCCTCTCATTAGCCAAAGATATTCCACCTCACTCTCTTCAACCACAGCCACCTCTCCATCTTCCCTGATCTCTTCACCTCACAACCCAAATTAACCCACTATCAACACCGAAGCCTTCCCCTCAATAGCGTCTTCTTCGCCTTAGCTCTCCTCAACAGCAATGGCCACAGACTAACCAAGACAACCCCACTCTCTTCGTCATCTCTTTCAACTGGTCAGCAGCAGACCTTCTCCAACAACGACACCTATAGACCCATGGTCTCCCTCTTCAACCACAGATGCCATTTCTTCTCTCCCCGCCGATCGAACAGCCACCCCCATCTCCACTGCAGCTTCAACGGCCACGGACGACAGCAATCGTCAGATCTTTCATTAGCAAAAGAGAAACAAACAGAGAAGGAGAATGCAGAGAAACGGGACTGATCTAAGAAAGAAAACTAAAGCAGATATGAAAAAACAAGGAAATAAAAACTAAAATCAATTGGTTATTGCAATTTCCTATTTGTACTGGTCACCGTCGGCGAGGAAAGGAAGAGGGGAGAAAGTTGTTCTGGATCCCCTTGCTTTCTCAAATTTTCTTACGGTGGCGCGTCAAGGAGATTCGTCGCCCCTATTCCTGTAGTTCCAGAAGGCCTTCCCTACAATTCCTAGAGTTTTAGGGGCTATTTTGTAAATTTTAAATTGTTTAATGTAATTTTTGTTTAGTTTTGAATTTTTTATAATTTCTAGTGTGGATGTAAAAGAACAAAGAAGAAGAAAATATAGTGAAAGTGAATGTGTTTGTATTTTTTTATGGATGTTTTTTATGATAAAATTTCAAAGAATAAAGAAGAATTTAATATTTTTATTTGCTCATGGTTAAGGATTATGAACTTACACGTAAGTCGTATTTCTAATATCCGATGAAAGAATAAAATTTTTAAAACTTCTTTATCACATCAAAGCCACGAAGTAGCTTACCTCAGGTAGGCTGCGTTAAGGGTTATAATACCTTCCCTAACCACAACTAGTTCCTTACCTGTGAATCTCTAACAAGACCAGTACATTCGAGTTTCCTAGTAACTCTTAATGAAATATTAGGTGGTGACTCCCAACGAATCAAGCAAAAAACACAAAAAATCACCACAGACATCGTGCGGGTGATGTGCGACACGGTTCATGCAAGTAACTAAGAGTATTCGAATTAAAGATATGAAAATGAGTTTTAATTGGGTTTAAATGATTTACAAGCCAATTATAAGTGGATTGTTAGAATTCCTATGGTTCGATAAAAAATTTATACTTCATTCACATGATCATATATATTTCTTTCATCAACATAACAGAATGCTTACTAGGTTATTTGTGTAATAGGCCCATCAAATGTTCAGGGAGATCATTAGTTTTAGGACTCCAATTTGTTAAGCTTATGTAAATATTTAACTTAAGCATAATGGAATTAGCGTGATTATATAGTATGCTTTTGTATAAACCTTGATGTATATAAAAGTCTTAGCTCAACATGTAATATATTAGTTATCCTGTAATTGACCCTTTTGAAATTTTTAAGAATACTTATTATGTTTTAAATTCTCTCTTTACATGTTAGTATCCCTTTTTCTTTTAAATTTTATAATATGATTTGTGCTCTATGTTTATATTGAACTTATTCGTGTGTGTGTGTGTGTATGTGTGTGTGTGTGTGTGTTGTGTGGATTGTATGAGTTGTTGAATATTGATGATTGAAATATGGTCCGGAATTATAGGACCTTATGATGATGGGTTGATTGGGTAAATTGATAGTAATCAATTACTTATGATGTTTTAAATACAAAGGAAACTCTGCCGAAATTTTGGTAGAATTCTTTACAAAAAAAAATACCATCAAATTAAGAGCATATATTGGGAACTTTTAGCGTTAATAAAATCATATGGTTGGGACTGTTACAGTTGGTATCAGAGCCCTGGTATGGATTCTGGGAAAAATTCAAAAGAGGTTGTTGATGTTTATTAATTTGTTACAGGATGGTACATACCTATCAAGAGATTAAAACAGATATATCCTTTGTAAGGAGAGGGGATAAAGCCCTTTAAAAAACACTATTTAACATGCATCAACAATATCGACTTAAGCGGAGCATAAAGAATCAATGATGCCTCGAGTCGGGCAGGCACAGAGGCAAACAAGGGATGTCTGACCGACCGAGTCAATGCCACGGGAATGAGTAGAGGAACCCCCTCAAACTATACCTGCAGGGCCATATATTTCTTATGTTGATCCGATGCTCTTGGCTTAGCTAGTCAAAGCAGTGATGGAAGGTATGGCTAGTGCTAGCACTCCTATGCCAACACCTCCATATACACCCATCGCACCAATTGTTTCAGAAGTTGTTACAGCTACTGATAGTAGAGTACATCTAGTTCAATTGGTGAAAAGTATGAGAGAAATGGGTTGTGAACCCTACTCTTGGTGAGAGATAGTTCAGCTGAGGAGGGCTATAGAAATCCTGACCTGGAGTGTTTTCAAGATGGAGTTCGAGAATCAATATTACTCCAAATATCATTGAAAGATGAAGGAACAAGAATTCCTATCCTTAAGACAGAAGGAGATGTTAGTACTCGAGTATGAGAGGCGATTCCATGACCTCTCACTATTTGCACCACACTATGTTCCATCAAAACAACACATGATAGAGAGGTTGAGGGATGGCTTCAGACAAGATTTGAAGTAAGGGTTGGTTGCCTTATAGTTCAAGACAGTAAGGGAACTGATTGAAGCAGCACAAGCCTTAAAGGCTTGTATAGAAGAAGGCTAGCAAAGTCATGGGGGTGCAGGAAAATAAAAGAACATGGAATTTGTAGGCAGACCACTATTTTTAAAGAAAGGTAGAGGCGAACAATTCCTTTAATTTAAAAAGAAAAGGGGGACATCAACTAGGTCTTGACATGTTATTAGTGGGAAGTCGAGAAGTGGCCAGACCCGCTCTAGGGATGTAGCTGCAGGGGGGCTAATGATTAAAAGGACATTATCTACCCTCGTTGTGCACAGTGTGAACAAAGACACTCCAGAAGTTGCTTGGTTTCTCCTGAATGATGCTATATATTTCGAGAAGAAGGTCATAGGTAGAGAGCCTGCCAGTACTTGGAAAGAGGATGTAATCATTATGGTGAGAAGGGTCACTTTAAAAAGAAAGACCCCTGGTTAAACACTAAACAACCTCAGAGACATAGACAGCAAAGTCAGAGTCATCATCAGCCCATCATAATAAACAAATTGGGAAAGCTGACTCAGTCAAAAGTCACCTCAAATAAGGGATGACCAAGAGTGTAAAATGAAAGGGGTCAAGAAAGGGTTTTTCATATGACCAAGGAGGAGGTCAGAGCAGCATCAGATGTGGTGGCAGGTATCTGCAAATGAATGACTATCAAAAGCATGTTTTGTTTGATTATAGTGCCACTCACTCATTTATAGCTAATAAAAATGTAACCAAATTAAGAAAACAAAAAAGGGTAGAAAAGGGTTTATTAGTGGGACACCTTTGGGCGAAATTGTGGAAACGAATGTTATATTTGAAGGGGTGAAAATCAATATTAATGGGTGTGAATTAGAAGTAAATTTAATACCCTTAGAATTAAGTGATTTTGAAATAATTCTCGGCATGAATTGGCTAGGGTGAATAAGGCTTGACTAGATTGCTTCACAAAAATAGTAACCCTCCAAGGGGCTATAGGTGAAACAATAGTCTTTAAGAGGGAGAGAATTTCCAACCAAAGAAATATAATATCGATTATGGATGCGAGAAAACTATTAAAGAAGGGTTGTACAACATACATTGCTTATGTGATAAACTCGGAGAAGGGTAAGATAGGAATATTTGACATTTTGATTGTGAGAGAATTTCTAGATGTATTTCTAGAGGAATTGCCGGGATTACCCCCAGAAAGAGAAGTTGAAGAAACCATTTACATATTGTCGGGGGTGTCTGCTATAGCTCAACCATCGTATAGAATGGCTCTTAGGAAATTAGATGAGTTGAAAATTAAATTACAAGAACTTTTAGATAAAGGGTTTATACGGCCAAGCAACTTACCATGGGGGGCGCATGTGTTATTTGTGAAGAAAAAAGATGGGACCCTTTAGCTTTGCATGGATCACCGCCAACTAAATCCAATTCCACAGATAGATGGTTCATTTGATCAGTTGAAGGGCTAGAGTATTCTCAAATATTTATTTAAGGTCGGGTTACTACCAGATGCGAATCAAGGGGCAAGATGTGCCAAAAAACTGAATTTTGAAGTCGCTACAAACACTTTGAGTTCTTAGTGCTACCATTTGGATTAACTAATGCTCCAGCACTTTTTATGGATTTAATGAACTGAGTATTCCAATTGTACCTTGATAAGTTTGTTGTCATATTCATCAATGACATCTTGGTTTACTCCAAATCCTATGAGGAGCATGAACAACACTTAAGACAGACATTGCAGATTATGAGGAGCCGCCAGTTGTATGCCAAGTTGGATAAATATGACTTTTGGTTAAAAGAATTTACCTTTTTAGGGCATGTAGTGTCTTCAAAAGGCATTTTTATGGACCCTTAGAAGGTGAAAACAGATTTGAGATGGGAAAAGCCTACTACGGTAACTGAAATCTTGATGGAATTAGCATGATTATGCAGTATGCTTTTGTGTAAACCTTGATGTATATAAAAGTCTTAGCTCAACATTTAATACATTAGTTATCATGTAATTAACCCTTTTGAAATTTTTAAGAATACTTATTATGTTTTAAATTCTCTCTTTACATGTTAGTATCCCTTTTTCTTTTAAATTATATAATATGATTTGTGGACTATATATATTGTGTGGATTGCATGAGGTGTTGAATATTGATGATTGAAATATGGTCCAAAATTATAGGACCTTGTTATGATGGGTTGATTAGGTAAATTGATTGTAGTAGATAACTTGGGATGTTCTAAATATAAAGGAAACTCTGCTGAAAATTTGGTAGAATTCTTTATAAAAAAAAATTACCCTCAAATTAAGAGCATATGTTGGGAACTTTTAGCGTTGATAAATTCGTATAGTCGGGATTGTTACAATAAGTGTTTAGAAACAAGGTTGATGAACATGGAACCATAGTAAGAAACAAATTTAAACTAGATATTAAATGTTATAATCAAGAAAAAGGTATAGATTATAAGAAAACATTTCCATCGGCAGCTAGACTATAATCAATAAGAATTCTATTAGCCTATAATTGTCATGTTAACTTCACTTTTTTTTCCAAATGGATGTTAAAATTTTCATTTTTCTTATCATGTTTTCAAACTTAAAAGGCCTTATTAGTTTAAAACAATCACCTAGGGCATGGTATGATTAACTCAAGTCTTTTCTTATTAATAATGATTTTAACATTGGTAAAATTGACACCATTATTTTCACAAAACAAAATGCAAACATATCTTGATTGTATAAATTTACATTGATAGTATTATATTTAGTACTACTAAAGAATTTCTTAGTAAGGATTTTGTAAATGCATGCAAGATGAATTTGAAATGAGCATGATGGGAAAGTAGAACTTCTTCCTTGGATTGCAAATCAAACAAACAAAGGACATCTTCATCAACCAAATCATGTACAATAAGGATCTTCTAAAAATATTTGGTGACACACCCATGTGAACATCAAGAAAGCTTGATATGGATGAAAATAGTAAGAATATAGACATCACCAATAATAGAGGTATGGTTGGATTACTCTTATACTTAACTACTATTACATCTAATATTATATTTTGTGGATGTCTATGTGCACTTTTTTCAAGCTTACCCTAAAGAATCACATGTTAGTGTCATAAAACACTTTTTTTTTGTTATTTATATAGAACTATAGATTAAAGGTTGTGGTATTCGAGAGGAAGTGAGTTGAGCTTGATAAGTTAATCAAATGCAGACTTTATTAGATGTAAAGTTGATAGAAAGAGTACTAGTGGAATATGTTATTTTATATGATCCTCACTAGTATATTGGGCTAGTAAGAAACAAAACTGTGTATCCCTATCAATAACCAAAGCAGAATATATAGCAATGGCTAGTTATTGTGCTTAAATTTTATGGATGAAACAAACCTTAAAGGACTATGGACTTAAATATAATCATATACCCATAGATTGTGATAACACTATTACAATTAGTCTTTCTAAAAACCCTATCCAACACTCTCGTACAAAATATATAGAAGTGAGACATCACTTTCTAAGGGATTATATTGTAAGAATAGATATCATAATTGAGTTTATGGGCACAAAACACCAAGTAACAGATATTTTCACAAAGCCTTTAACTAAAGATCATTTTTGCAAAATAAGAAGGAATTTAGGATTTATTTATGGGAAAGATATTTGAAGTATTGATTTTATATGTATGCATTAATGGAAATAAGTTGGACGTATTAAGTGATAAAATATATACCTGTTAAGCATGAATAGCATGAAAAAGTTGTTCTATTGTAAATTTTATTGTTTATCCAGGTCTGAGACGAACCTCTCGACTGGTTCATAACAGTTAGTTCAATTAGCCAACCAATTTATACTGAAAAACAGAGGATAAATATTGTGTGAACAATAATTTTTTAAGTTTTTTTCTGTTGAAGATTGTTTTTTAGTCTAAAAGTTAGACAAACTAATGTATTTCAACTCAAAAAACATATTTTGAGGAAAAAGATTGAAAAAATTTGGTTCTTATATGAATAGGTCGATTGGTTCATATAACTAGATCAATTGGCTAATCGGTTGAGCCAGAGCATTAATAGTGAAGCTACTGCCCAATTGTTTTTTTTAGCCCCTCAATTTCTTTGCTTTTTAGACATATTTTTTATATATATATAAAGAAAGAATCAAAAGACAATTTTAGGAAATTTTTAGCTTGGGTTTCTACTGACTAACCAATTGAACTTAACCTATAGCAATCTGTTGACTGGTTGCTCGACAATATAAATATGACTATCACTATTCAAGTTGAGAGCAAAAACACTAAAAAAAACCTAACCCCTGATTCTCTCTCTTAACATTTCACCAAATTGCACTCAATTGATCATGTTTTTTAGGTGTTTTGTGAATATCAAATTGTAATGGCACCCAAGAAACATTTAGGAGACATCAAAACAAGAAGAAAAAAAGCCAATGATCCTACATCTTATCAAGGCGACAATAGTCAAAGATTTTTAAGTTCTTTTTCTAATATAGCTATAGTTGTAGAAAAGGGATTAAAGAACGATTTGATTACTTTTGGTATAGATACTATCTTTAATAAAATGAGTTGGATAACTTTGTTTGATTTGAAAAAACCTATATATCTTAAGTTAATTAAGATGTTTTTTGTAAATATGAGAATTACAATGGAACCTAAGATATCAAGTAATCTTCAAGACAAACCCATTGAATTTAATTGTCAATTGCTTGCTAATGATTATAGGGCTTTTGAAATGAAAGTGATTCCCACAATGATGAAGGGATTTTAAAATGAAAGTAATTCCCACGATTGAAGGTTTTGTTTATGATGAAGCAATACTTATGCATATTGGTAAATATGACTTGTTTCAAGTGCTAAGATTAAAAGTCAAGATTTGCTTATAAGACCTAAGATTCTTCATAAAATTATAACCCATAATATCGTACTAGAGAAATGGAATTTAGATGAAGTAACCTTTATGGATATATGTTTAATATATGGATGCATTAAGAGGGAGAAACTTGAATTTCTAAATGCATATGTAAAGTGTTAAATGTTTACATTATTCATAGTATGCCAAAATATTATAGTTTCTTACATATTGCATTGCAAAAGATAAAAGGAGACTCACTTTAATATCTAAACTATCTCTTTATTATCATCATAAAAATGGGGGAGATTATTGACCTTTAGAATTGCAAATTCATATTTTTATATATTTTAATGATAACAATAAAATGAAAAATTAACTAATAATATGTTTGGATAAGAATAATCTTTAAAAATATTTTATAAGAAGAACATATCAACAAGCATGATGAATTATATGAAGAACTCAATCTAAAAGTCTAATAAGAAAGCAAAATGAAGACTTAGAATAAGTGTTCATTTTAGTGCTTAAATGTGAATCTTTATATCTTACTTAATAACACAATTAAAATGAACTCACACACTTCACCCTGTATGTATTAAATGATTGATAATAACCAAATAAAATCTAAGTTGGATGATTCTAAGAATTCACTTAGTTTAAACTGTTAAATCTAGAATTCTACATGAACAGGTTGATCGTTTGAGCTTACCAGATGAACTAATCGACTACTTATTCATTAGTGATGAGTACCTAAGAATTTCCTAGGAACCGATTGACCAATTGGCTTGACCAATCTAAACTGGTTGACCATTTTAGCTGCCACTAGGACTATAACAGCTATAAATAACTAGTTTTTCTTAGAAACATATATATAACTTGTCTAATTGTAAAATTAGAAAAATAATCTGAACATATATGATATACAAGTTATTATAATAGTTAAATAACATCAAAATCATCAATTCTTGATCATACTTTAGTTTATGTTATTAAACATTTATATTCTAGTATAAAGAATATTTAATCACATTGTCACTACATTTAAACACCTTAATATCTTATAGGTGTTATCTAGTTAGGTGTAAAGATAGTAGAAATTTTAAGTGTAATATTCTCTATATTTAGAGCGTTTGTTGTGAAAACAAAATTATTATTATAAATCTTTAAAAGTTAGGTAAAAATTTTAGAATTGTAATATATAAAGTGTAATATTCTCTGTAGTTTTTAGAATTTTAGTTTTAAAAGAAATATTTTATTTATTTTAATACTCAATGTCTGAGAGATGAGAGAAAACATTATGGGATAAAAGCAAACAAGAGAGAAAATAATTGGTTTACCATATTTCGATGATAACACAAGGTAAATTTTGATATTAATGGGTTCCATTTAATGAGATGAGTTTTAATGAGGTGTTTTTGAACCTTCATCTTATTTGAAAAAATACATCGATATTGAGAGAGAATTTTTCCCTAGTTTGATTTTATATTTTTTTTACCCTTTTTGGGTTTTTTTGTAGGTTATGATAAATTGATTTTTGAGTTTATAAAAGTGCTTTTAGATAAAAATGGGTTGAAAATGATTTTTAAACCAAAAATTCCCCCATGAATTTTCTACCACTATTATGGTAGCAATGACATGTTGTCAACTTTGTTCTTTTAAAAAATCTTCAAAGAAGAAAAAATAAATGAAAAAACAAAACCTAGGCACATGAACCTAGGCTTTGTTGTAAAGGCCCACACATTCTAGGCCACCAAAGCCTATATGCTTGCACTAGGTTTCTTTTTTAATTTGAGTTTTTATTATTTTTTTTTATTGGCCTTTTATTTTTACATTTTATCTTTTAATATTTGATTAATTTTAAATTGATATTCATAATTTATTTCAATTTGCTTTTTATGAGATTATTGCTGTCTTAAATAAATATCTCAATATTTAGTTGATGTTTAATTGTATGAGTATCTATTTTTATTGTCGTATAATTACATTAAAAAATAGTTTTGGAAAAAAAATTTATTAAATCTAGTAGAGTCCATAACCTGTATTGTGGGTTTGGATTAATTAGAAATTAAGTTTCATAATTTGTTGTGGTTTGCTTTCTATAGAATTATTACGGTCTTAAACAAATATTCAGGCATTGTGTTATTGCTCAATTTTACAAGTATCTATTAACATTACCATATAATTAAATAAGAAATATTTTTTAAAAAAAGTTATTCAAATTAGTGGAGCCCATGATTGGATCGTGGGTTTGGTAGGCTAAATTGTAAAAACCGGATCAATCCAATATGTTGTCATTTTTATATTTGAAAATAACATAATGTCATTTTAAATATTTTTTAAAAATCAAATTATGTTTTTTTTTCTAGTTATTCAAGTTATTTTTAAACATTTAAAGATGGTTGGGTCACATTAAAACAATTTTCACATTATTAATATTATTAAAAAATTCTTCATTAACTGACTATATATATATATATATATTACTTTTAAAAAACTTATAGGACAACCATCATCACATCACAAGCCAGTCATCTAGCATGTTAATAAATAACCTTGGTTTTTGGAACTACCCACCGGGAAGTTTTAATCCTATGTACCACCTACTTCGTCGTGCATAAATGTTCTAATTCTTTTTCTACTGCCTTAATTTATTAATATATTAGTAATATTGATGTCCAAACTGAAAAACAATAATAAATGCATTTTGACTGGATCTAGATGTCCAAACTCCAAGCTCATTAAATGGCATGGCGACCACGTTCTAATGCATTCGGCCCACTCAGCCTTTTGTTTACTCATTTTTTACAATTCGAAGCCTTTTAAATTTAAAATCAAAACTGGTGCGAGGGCAAATGTCTCCGACTAACAGTTTAAAAAAGGATTTTCTATCATTTTTATGATAAAATATATTAAAATAATATTTTTTTTATTTTTTAAAAATAATTTTTAGAACCAACACATCAAAATAATTCAAAAGATATAAAAACTTATTTTTTAACAAAAAAAAAATTAATTTTTTTAAATACACAAGTTAACACATATTTCCAATCGAGCTCTTAAAAAGACGAGTTTGATAGCTTTAGTTTAACATGTCAAGACTAAATCTTTAGCTACTTATTACACAATTAAATGCCTCAAAGGTCATAATCCCCTTTTATCTCCAAAGAATACACATGCATAAAAAGTGAATGAGGTGGCAAATTGCAAATTGCATAGGTCGCTATTATAGTAAGCTGTCGGCAACATTTCTTTTACTTTGAGATTACAATTGCATGTTTGTTTTTGCTGTAAAAGTGATGTTTTCAAACAAATTTAAAATTCTTTATTTGAAATTAATTTTTAATAATGTTTTTAGATTGTTGAAGTTAAAAATAAAATAAAATTATTTTAATATATTTTCAAATAAAATTTTTCTTAAAATATTATGTACCGAAGTAGGAAACAGCTAGCGTAAATCATTTAAAAATCAAACGTTAGCCAAAAAGCCACAAGCAAACCAATGGAAGGAAGCTTCATGTATATCTATCTAGCTTTCTTGTCACCATCACTTGCAATTTTCTTCTTGCTGAGCTGCTGGAGAAAGGAGACAATAGACATATGAACCTGCATATGCTTCTAAGAGATTATAGATTGGCCATTCAATGTATAAGCCAAAAAAATACAAATTGAGAGGCAAAACAATCTTTTCATGGGATTCAATAGGGCATTATCAAATTAAATAGGAAGAAATGAGTCTTTTCATATTTTTTCTTGCACATTAGAATTACTAATTTTTTCTTTAAATAAAAAAAATTAATTGGGGACAATGTGTGTTTTTTACTTATCATCTTTTTTTCACAGTATAATAATTTCATTATGTGTGATATTTTATTTACTTGAACTGCTTCTAAGGTGTTTTTGGTCATTTTTTATGCATTTTTTGTAATTATTAAATAGATTCAAGGGCATACTATTTTGACGGTCAAATATTGGCTTCCACAATAACATTAAAAGTGATGCACTAAAGGTGGGTTGATAGTGTGGCTTTGATGGATTTCTCTCCATTTCTCTTTTCTCTCTCTTCTCATTGATAAAATACAAAAGTTTTATTTAATTTATTTTTTGTATATAATTTGGTTATCATTCTTTTGATTACTACTTATTTGTTTTTGTTTTTATCTTTTATAGATTCTTTTTTTTCTTTAATTTTGTCCTTCATCATTTGATTTCATTTAATTTATATATTAAATTTAGTTCTTATTCTCTTAATTGCTATTTATTTTCTTTTTATCATTTTTCCTAATTAAATTTTGTTTTTAATTTCACCATTTGATTTTGATTTACTTTCATGTCAAATTTGGTCCCCTTTCTTTTTATCACTATTTATTTTTTTTCAGATCCTATTTTGATTGTTTTTTTTTCCCAATTTCATCCCTCATTATTTTATGATTGAGAATTTTACTTCATTATTTTTTAGGTTTTGCTTTCTATATGATTAGTTCTGGGCTCATGGCCAGGTTCAAAAGTTTTGAATATCAACACGGATTGACTTCGGTTTTTTTTTAAGTTCTTTATTAAATTTGATTTTTTTATCAATATCATCTTTCAACGTTTGATTTATTGGGAATTGGTTTTTATGTTTTTTTTTATTTTTCTTTCTATAAAGTTATCTCAATCATATATTCGTGATTGCGAAACCAATAGGTATGAGTTGATTCTTTTTTTTTTTTTTTGAAAAAAATTATTTTCATTTTCATCATTGAACATTTGATTGTTTAATAATTGAGTTTCATTGATTTATTCTATTTGCTTTCGATGAGGTTACCACAATATCACAACCAGGTCCCAATTTGGCATGCTAACCTAAATGAATTTGGGTTAGTTTTTTTACCTTTTTTTTTCTTTTCCAGTTATTTTTATTGTCATTGCATTTTTTTATTCGTATTATCAAAATTATATGAGCTTATTAAATCGTCAATGACATGATTATCATTTATTTATTTTTTTGCACTTTTTTTAGAACACTTGCATCAATTTTAAATCCTTCTTTTACAATGAAAAATATTTAGGTCAACCCATGATATAGCGCGAACCACTTATCTAATTTATCATAACAAATTAATGGTGTAAGCCATTTAAAGAATAAGTAATACATTAAATTAAATCTAGTTTAGAAACTTCAAATAATGATTTTTAATTTAAATAAAACTAAAGTGATTTTCATAATTTGTTGGCAGAATTGAAGCCCAAATTTAAATGCATGGCTCTCTCTTAGATTAATGAATTAGAAGGTATGCCATATATTATAAAAAATATATGAATGTATAATTTTCAATGTAACTAGAATTGTATTAAAATTATTTTTGTAGCTCTAGTTATGACCAAAACAGCAGTGAAAGGTCAAAACTAGCATATTTGAATCTTTTTATTTTAATTTTTTTGTAATGTTTGAATGTCCACCAATAAGCCCTTCTTGAACATTAATTAAATTAATCAAGGTTTGTTCTTTATTATTTAATATCTTCTTGGAGTCCACCTTGGCTCATGTGTCTTATAGAAGTTTATTGAAAGCCTCTTTAAACCTCTTAGACTTAAGTCTTGTCACTAGACAAACTGGAACCTTTAACAGATCTCTTGGTGTTATTTGGATCGCATTAGTTCATGTTAATTACTGTTAGAGACTAGACATTTGTAATTTATGACAGCCCAACTTTATATCCATTATTCAAAATGAAAAGAATATTTTATCTTTAGATAATCTTTATATAAATCCTAAACAACTCCAGATCTATCTAACAGAATCTTTGTGACTCTAAAAAAAAATTTAATTTACCATTTCAACCGCTTGTATGTACTTTGTGAAATCCAACAAATACATATAAAAAATCTTAATATATTTGAACTTTCTAGACTAATATTGAAATATGAGAATTGTTGTAAAAAAAGAAAGAATATTATATGTTCTTGAAAATTATTATAGATCTAATAAATTGTTAGGTCTAATGTCCAATACATACAGATGTATGTAGACCAGTAATAATTTTTGTCATAGATATATATACATGTTTCATTATTGATTACCATATTGGATATGATTATGTGTATTTGATGAAAGTCTAAATCATTTAAAAGGTTTTAAAAATTAAGATAATAGAGGATGTAGGAAAGCATTAACCCCTTAAGAAATCAACAATTCCATTGTCTCTATTAATAAAAGGCTTGAAGAAATTAAAAATGAGTTAGCTGACCAAAATGTTTCTCTTATCCTAAATAGTTCTTTTAGGATTTGTGTGTCAGAGTGTATTCATCAAAGAATGAAATTAAATGCATAAAGTTTTATAATATCCAAATACTATCTACCAACACTTAGTTAATACAAGGATGATAAAAAAAGAGAGATAGATACAAGGATGATAAAGAAATGGAAAGAAAAAAAAATTATTTCTAGATGAATTTTTTTTTATCACTTTTGGTTCATTTAAATATGATTTTCTCTTTTATTTTTGTATCTAAATAGGAGAGGTATACGTAAGAAGAATAGAGAAATGGGAGAGAAATTTTAAAATAATCATGTCTAAATGAGGGTTCGAATATAATTTTTTTTTCTTCTTATTATATCTATAATTCTCTTTAAAGTGATCCCATTAAATAAATATTGATAGTTATTTATTGAGTATTTTAAAAATTCTGCAAGATAACATCCAAATTCCAACAATTATTGATCAATTTTCTATGACTGATTAAGGATCAAGATCATACATGCATGGCAAGAGAAATATACAAATTAAGTGCATAGTTTCTAAGTTATTCACACTGCAGCAATAAACTAAAGACAACAGTCATCTCCAATTCCAATTGGGCAAGGCCTATTTCAATACCAGCGTTTTATGAAATTAAAAAAAAACCATTTAAAATCAGAATAAAAATAATAATGTAAACAATCCATCATATGGTTTGATATGATCCATGTAACATGATAAGGCCAGCCAGCCTCGACAATTTGTAGCTTCTTTGTGGACAATTCTCCTGCCTTGACTCTTCTCTGTTGACAGCTGTTGCCATTTTCTTTATGGAAATCATTCCATGCCGATGGCATTGTTGTAATATTCTGAGGATGTAGACACTAGAATAATCCCACTAGAAAAAAAAAAAACCAAAAATAATTTTAGCTATTTTATTTAAATGAGATTCCAACAAAAAAATTAATAAAACAAATAAAGGCCTTAGAAAAAAAAAAGCCAATGAGTCTTGGCATAATGAGCCCACTTCTAACCCAAAAAAAAGTTGGTAAGGCATGTTTGGACTTCCAAGTACAAACATGCAGACATGATCCATGTTTTTAATTTTAAAAAATCACATATTATTTATCTAAATGAATCTTGTTTTTAAGTTCGGAAAATAACATATTATCTATATAACATTGTTTTTCAAAAAAATAACAGATAATGTATCGGAAGATAACATGTCATCTCTAGTATCAATATCAACTATATTAGATGGCTAGAAAGTCAAGGTTTCTAACTTCTTAGACCAAAACTTATTTTTAATCATTTTTTAATATGAAAACTCCTAAGATTTATCATAGAGACCTCAACAACCCCCCCCCTCGCCCTTTTTATCTTAAACTAGCCAAAAATTAATTAAAAAAGTGAAAAATCAACCTGAATTAAAAAAACTTTCCAATGCCCATTTAATTTTTTAGGCAAGATACAGGCCAAGAAAACACCTCAACATAACTTTTCTCGTTAAAAGAAATCTATTGACACCAAGATCGACTTGTTCTATTATCAAAATCTAGCAAACAGAAGCTTTCTCTCCCTAATCCTATTATGTAACTTTTTTCTTCTTCTCTCAAATTCAGAGATTTAAATATAATAAAAATGATGTTGGTCCTAAACATTTTAGTTCAACAATTAATGTCTTGTTTGTTTGTTAGAAAGTAGTTTTTTTTAGAAAGTAAATTCCAAGAAAGTGAATTATTTTTCGATGTTTGGTAGTGGAATGAAAAATAAGTTGGAAATTATTTTCCAGTATTTGGTTATATCATGGAAAATGAGCTGGAAAATAACTTATTAATGTTTTATTTTTAAGTTGATTAAAATAACAAGAAACGAATCTTACAAATTAAAAAGTTGAATGAGAATGAAATTAAAATATATATATAATTTCATTAATTATCTCAAATAAAATAAATAACAACTAAAATAATAGAGATCAAATCTAAAAAATAAATAAAAAATTAAAAGAAATTAAAATAATAACAATTAACATTTCATAAATTATTTCAAATAAAATAAGTAACAATCAAAAGAATGAGGGTCAAATTTGATAGATAAACAATTTCAATTAAAAAATAATAAGGGAAAAAGCAAATAACAATTATAAAAATGAGGATCAAAATTAATATAAAAATTAAATTCTAAGGGATGAAATTAAAAAATAAATATTCAAAACAAAATATATATAGCAATTAAAAGTTTGAGGACCAAATTTGATATAATCAGTAAATAATATGATATTTCTCAAATTTTCACAACTTTCATAAAGCGTTTTCCGCCTAAATTAAAAGAAAAACATTTTCCTGTAAACCAAGCCAAATTTTTCTTTGACTGAAAAATGTTTTCCATTGACCGGAGAATATTTTTCGTTGACCAATTTTTTTAATGGCAAATAAATACAAGAAAATTTAAAAGTAGTTTTTCAAAAATCACTTTTCGAGAAACAAACGCAGCTTAAAAATGATTTTGAAAAAACTCTTTAGACAGAAAGGCGAATAATTGTTAAAAAAAAAAAAAAGTATTCTTACCTCATGGTCAAATTGGTCCCTAATGTCTTTTGCAAGCATTAAAACCAACTTATTTTTGTAAAATTAAGCATCAATCTAATATAATAATGCTATTTGATATCGTAACAATCATGTAAAAAACCATATGAAACAAGTCTTTGATTCCATTTTCCCGCCAACACAATAAAAAAGGATAAATTAAAAATAAAATTGTTTTGTGATTGAAGTGGAAAAAAATTTAAAGGGCAAAAAAGAAATATTAACGTATCTACCTACCTTAGATGCTCACATAATATATTTTTTAACGCACCCTCTAGAAGTCTATTCTGGGTTTTTTTTAAAAGCCTCCCTTTATTGAAAATAACCTTGGCATTTATAGGCATAAAACTCATAACAGAAAGTACTAAAAAAATCGAAAGAGGATACTGCAAATTGGTCCCACGTAAATCAAAACTAAATTAGTCTTATGCCTTTTCCAGTTGCTTGCAAGTCGCTACACGTTCATGTGCATGAATATCCTGCCCACAAAGTGGCCCTAATGTTTTCAAGTTCTTCCATAAATCAAGCAAAAGAGCTGTAGAAGAAAAGCATGGTGTGATATAAAAAGGCAAAAATCAAAACTAGGTTATCAAGAACGAAACAAGGAAGAAAATGGAATCCAGGTTTGCATAAAGGAAGAAAAGGCATTGATGTTACCTTCTTTCTTTATTCAAAATTTCATTGTTTTTTTTATTCCTCCATGATCCAATATACGTATCTTAAAAAAAGTGTTAGCGTACATGTTGTTTAAGCAGCTACTTTTTGGATCCTATTTATTTTTGCGTGGTGTTTTTAAAAAAAAAAATTAATTTTTTATATTATATTTTTATATTATTTTAATGTTCTATGTTAAAAATTAATTTAAATATATTTTTAAATTAAAATATTTTAAACCACAATCAACCTTCACCAGGAGAACACTTCGCTGGGAGACATCACCTTTGAATTTATTTGGCAGTGTGATTGTGGTTGCTTTTCAAATAGCTTTTCGTGCCAAAATGCATGCCAATGATATTTTTTTATTTTTTAAAAATTATTTTTGACATCAGCACATCAAAATAATTTGAAAACACTAAAAACATATTAATTTGAAGTTAATAAAAAAAAAGTTTTAAATTTTTTTAAAAGCATTTTTAAAACGCAGAAACAAACAGGTACTTTTGGGAAATTTACATGTTCAGCTTATCCTCGAAGCCACATACACAGTTTAAATTAATGAAGAACATATTGAATTACCATAAAACCAGATAATTAAAAAAGCGCATCACTGTTAAATTCCGGCTAGTGGGTTGCCCAGAAACACGGGAACAATAAATAACTCAGAGTTATATTTTTATGTTGAGTTAAATTAAATATTAATTTGTCAAAACCTAGTTTACTCAACTAATTTTTCGAGTTATATTTTTATGTTGAGTTAAATTAAATATTAATTTGACAAAACCTATTAATATACACAGCCAAAAAGACCAAATTAAAGTCAATACTTATCCTCCTACAAGAGTTCGTTATAGAGAGTGATGAGTGGGCCCGGAGAATTAATGCTAGTGTACAACATTTAATTCGTGCACGGAATAGATGGTATTTATAATCTTCATAGTACCCGGTTAAGGGGCGGGTCTCGGGTTTCATGGGTCAACCCAGGATAACCCGGGTTGACCCGTAATAATTAAAAAAATATATATATTTCATATGAAAAAATTCATGTAAATATAGATTATACATATTATAAATAATGAAGTTTAAAATAATATTTTAAAATGTTTTTTATCTCACATTAAAAAAATATTATGTTAAGCTTTTAAGTTCAAGTATTTAAATTAAAAAAGTTTTTTATCCTACATTGAAAAAACATAACTTTTTTCATGGGAACATAGAGTATATATATAAAAGGGCTTTAAATCTCACATTGAAAAGATACTATGTTATCCCTTTAAGTTGAAGTATTTAAACCAAAAAGTTTTTTATCCCACATTGAAAAAACATGATTGTTTCCTTGGAAACATAAAGTATATATACTAATGGGTTTCAAATCCCACATTTAAAAAACATAACTTTCTTCATGGGAACATAGAGTATATATATGAAAGGGCTTCAAATCCCACATTGAAAAGATATTATATTATCCCTTTAAGTTGAAGTATTTAAACCAAAAAGTTTTTCACATTGAAAAAACATGATTGTTTCCTTGGGAACATAGAGTATATATACTAATGGGTTTCAAATCCCACATTGAAAAAACATAACTTTTTTCATGGGAACATAGAGTATATATATGAAAGAGCTTCAAATCCCACATTGAAAAGATACTATGTTATCCCTTTAAGTTGAAGTATTTAAACCAAAAGGTTTTTTATCCCATATTGAAAAAACATGATTTTTTCCTTGGGAACATAGAGTATATATACTAATGGGTTTCAAATCCCACATTGAAAAAATATAATTTTTTTCATGTGAACATAGAGTATATATATGAAAGGGCTTCAAATCCCACATTGAAAAGATATTATGTTATCATTTTAAATTGAAATATTTAAACCAAATTTTTTTTTATCCCACATTTGAAAAAAAAAAAAATCCAGGTCTCGTCCGGGTTTGCCCGGGTTCCGGGTCGCCTAGGTTTGGCCGGGTTGTTGTCACAGCCGGTCTTTTATTAAACCCGAACCGGTCTAGCCATCGGGTCGACTGGGTCCCGGGTCAACCCGCCGGACCGGGTTTAATAACTATGATAATCATGATGATGCAATGGTAGAATTGAAACGGCAATTTTATTGGAAGATGCCATAGCAAAATGGCAGGTTTTCTTTCCATAGACAAGGAAAGACCTTCGGCGAATGGATTTTGGAATTTTTTATTTTAAATAATTTTATATGATAAAAAAATATATTTTTTATTTTAAAATTATCTAAAATAACATGTCAGAACTTAGAATTTTTTTTATTTTATTTTAGATTGATTTAAGTTTTAAGATGATTTTTTGAATTATTAAAATGCTTTCAAGGGTTTTAAGTATTATTTGATTAAAAAAATTTTAATTATAATAAACAAAGCTAATAAACACAACCAGATTAAAAGACCATGTTGTAAGGTCAACTATCTTGATTTATATTTTCTTCTTGATTTTTTATTTTTATCTTTATTTATCTTTAATAACTTTTTATTAATTTATTAACATATATATATATATATATATGTTGCCAGGTCAACTTAAAAAAAAATTTATACACAAATCATTGTTGAAAAGTGTATATTACCCTTCCTCGTGACCTTATTATTAAATAAACATTCTGGAATAAAATCATGTATATGCAAAATGGGCCTCCGAGTAAGATTTTCTTAACATTCCATTACTACGTGATCTTGTTATTTATTTATTGAAAGGCATGCTGGGCAGGGGAAGATTAAAAGAGTAAAGAAAGAAGATACGCTAAAAACACATTAATTTTTATGTGTTTGATTTCATGAGATATGATTTTTTTTTAAATATATTAAAATTTTTTTAATTTTTAACATCAACTTATTATATGTATAAAAAAGACATCAAAAATAAATATTAATCTAATATTTTTTAAAACTAAACGCATTATTGACACAGAATCATGATTTCAACAGCTCACGCCATTTTTCTTGGTTTTCTTTCTGTTTTTCATCTTGTTTTTTTTTAATAAGACAAATTGTTTTTTTTTCTAATTATTCATTTATTTTATTAATTTATACAGGATTCAAGTACATACCGCATGATTTTTCAAACAGTTTCTAATTCCAAATTAACCTAGAAAAGGGATGTATAGATAATTACATAAAATGGGAGATCAAATTTAATTGAGCTATAAATTCATTCACACTACTTTTTAGGCAACGACATCCTTCACCCACTTGGCAGCTGGCAGGGTCTCGAAGTAAATGTGCTAGATTGAGCAGCATGAGGTAATTTCCTTCGATGTTCCTGCATGACTTTTTTTTTTTTGTGTGTGAAATCAAGCAAAAAGAAAATGATTAAAAGGAAAAAAAAAGGCCTCCAGCTAATATTTGGGGTGGTGGAGTGTAGGCACGCGCTGTAACGAAGTGATTGGCTTGCCTACAAGTTAGCCCAGATGCAGACAAAGAAGCGCTTTTTAGGTGTGGATGGTTTGTTTAATTAAAATGACCGGAAAATGGAAGCCTTCGAAAGAATCTTTGGTACCCCTACGGCGAACTTTCCGTACCAAAGATACAATAGCTTCCTTTTTGGATGTAATGGTGGTGGACGGATCTGATGTGGGGTCCTCGATACATGTGCTGATCATTATTTTGGTTTTTTCATTGCTGGTAGTTAAGTCGGTCGGTTCCTTATTTACTGCCTGTGGTATTTGCACGAAAATAAAAATAATAATTATTATAATTTTAAAATGAGTTGGTTATGATAAGGCTCATGTTATTGATTACGAGGGTTAATTTGAATTAATAATTTTTAAATTTATTATAATTTCAAAATCTAAATATTTTTATTTAGTAACAATTATATTGTTGGCTTGCGTGGGTTAAATTAATATTTTAAACACAAAAAAAAACATTTAGGTGTAGCTAATATTTTTATATTAAATAAAAAATCAAATTATATGGAATTTGACTTGATTGATTTGACGAGTCCAAAAACAACTAAACAACTATTAAAAACATAGTTTAAATTAAAAAAAAATCAAGATAATATATTTTTTTAAAAAATATTGACATGATAACATATTGGATCGACTCAGGTCAACCTGAATTAATTTTTCTAAATCTACAACCAGGGTTATAAGATCATGATAACTCATATAAAACAAATCTAAAAAAAAAATATAAAACTTAATTATTAATAAACTCATTATGGAATGATGAAATTGAAAAATTTTCAATCTAAAAAATAACAAAATAAAACAAATCAAGTCTATCCACGTTAACTTGTAAAACTTATGACCTGGGTCAATAAAACTTTTTTTTTTCACAAAAATATATTAATAAGAAAATGAAGAATATTTTTAGAAAATTATTTCATTTCAATTGAATTTAAATTATTACTCTTCTTGCAAAAACAATTACTACCATGTAGTAAATTCAAATTAAAATAAAATAGATACGAAAGGACGCCAATACCTCGGTGTTAATAGCTTAATTTTTAATCCCAAGGTTAAATTTATAATTTGCATGTATATTAAAAAAGTGAATTGCATGAAAAGATTCTTAATCATAGTTAAATGTTTTTTTTTTTGTTTTTAAGAGTAGCAAAGTTATTTTATTGTGCAAAAATATAATGAAAAGATGAAAATATCCCTGAATAATTATCAAATGACAAATGAATTAATGAAAATATCATTTTACCTTTTAAAAAACAATAATGTGAGAGTTTTTTCAATGACAAAATCATAATTTTACTATTATAATCTCCAATAAACAAATATATATATACACACCATGATTATATCACACACCATTTAAAAAACATTTTTTTCAATACAAAATTCACGGCGAGATTATGAGATAGAATGGAAGATTTAAGAGGCCAGCTAAATAGTAAATTTGTGCCATCCGTTTCCTTTACCTATCAAGGTCGTTTGCTTTTCCTTTATCTATTCTGCGGTTGTGGTTTGAGGTTAAAGTAGTCATTTCGCACGATAACGCGTGAAGATAATTCAAGTTAACTCAATTAATTCCATCCCATTGGCTAAGTAGTCAATTTCTATGAACCATCCTTGCGATTTCAATCCTGAAGATTGTTAGAAAATGGAATTATAATTCAACTTTTTTAGATTTTCAATCTCCACGGTAATCATCACTCTGTCATCACTCTGAATTCATGTGCTTTTGTTGGATAGTATAATTATATCAGCAAACATTTATTTATTTATTTAATAACTAGAAGTGGTTTAATCGTTATTACTATTTATTTTGAAATTAAAAGGGACAGGGACCCAGATCTTCATACACAGGTGGTTTTTCCACTCTTGTTTCGCTCCCACTTTGAAAATGCTGGAAGTCGTGTTCACATCTGCTTAAAGATGTTTCCTCGAACAACTTGTTTCCTCGAACATGAATTTTGAGACATTTTAATTTATTACTCTAGCCTGCTGAATGATACTTTATAATTTATTATGAAAAGATAGAGCTAGATTTCCTCTTTACAATCCTATATCGTAGAAAAATCTATTTAATATGTTTTAAAACTCCATAATATTTAGTTTTTTTGAAAATAATTTATAAACTGTTTAAATAGATATTAAAACGTCCTAACTAATTAAATTTAAATAAAATTAAAATTCTAAAACCCAACTAGAAAATAAGTATAAAAATAACTAGAAAAATAAAAAAAAACAACTTCTAGATCTAATTTAAATATGATACTAAACTCAACTGATTCTAGTAGCTAAATGACTAAAGAACTGATCTATATAATATGTCAATGATTTCAAATATAGAATGATGAAATTAGTTTACTTATATTCTTTGTGGCTATCTCATTTTTATAAATAAGATCACGGGTTTGACACATGTCATCTTTTTTGGTTCTTTTTTAAAATTGAATTTGTTTATATATTTTTATCATTTAACATTTTATTGATTAAAAATTAAGCTTGTGAAGATTAGGCTTTGTAATTTTTTATCTTTGTTTTCTATGAGTTACTCTTAGTCTTATAATCCGAGTAGCTGGTTTGGAAGGTTAGCTTGGGTTAACTTGAGTGGTATATTTTTTTGTCCTTTTTTTTCTATTTGATTTTTTTTTCAATTTTATCCTTCAACGTTGAGTTTTTTTTTTAATTTTATCATTTAATATTTTATTGATTTTGATATGAGATTTATAATTTATTTTGGTTTGCTTTGGTTGATTTAGATATAGATTTATTGTGGTCTCAAACAAATGTTTTAGCATTTGGTTGTTCCTAAATTTTGTGATCATTTTTTTATTGTATAATTAAATAAAAAATAGTTTCACAAAATAAAACAAGGTTTTGTAGGTTAACATAGGTTGAATCGAGTCTATTTTTGTCATTTTTAGGTTTTTTATTTTACTTTTTAATTTTTTCCTTTAATATTGGGTTGATTGAGAATTAAGCTTTAGAATTTTTTTCAATTTTTTTCTATGTGTTTATTCCGTTCTTATGATCTAAATCATGGGTTTAGTAGGTTTTCGCTGGTTGATGCAAGTCTCTCTATTTTGGCCTTTTATTTTCATTTTTGTCACTTGTAATTATGTTGATTGAGAATTGACCTTCATAATTTATTTTGAATTTTTTTATATGATATTATCACTATTTCATGACTCAAGTCGTGAGTTTTACAGATTTGACCATAGCTGTCCATATCAATCCAATATACCACCATGCATATCAAACATTAGAAATATGTTGTTCCATATGTCATTGGCTAAATAGCTATAAAGGGTATCATCCAATCTACATCGTTTGCAATGCATTTATATTTTTTTCTTTCATATAAAACAAATAATATAACTTATAGTATAACATGCGCTAAGGATCTTGTTTGTTTGCTATCAAATGTGACATTTGATTAGTCATTGTTCGTGTTTTCGTTCCCCATCCTTATAATGGCCATATATATACTTGTCAAATTGTCATAAAAGATAATGGTTAATTTTTCCAATTACATGTTCTCTTAATTTTCGAGTTGTATTATTTTGCCAAATTACTTGAATGCATGGCTTTGTCATTTATGTCATTAAAAATTTTATGAGATGTCATAAATCAATACAATAATTTAAGAAAATTTGATATTTTTTAAATAGTAAAGTGGCAAACAATATTTGGCAAAATAATACAACTCCAAACTTATTTGAAAACATTTTATGAGATGTCATAAATCAATACAATAACTTGAGAAATTTTAAATTTTTTTAAAATAATAAACTGGCAAAACATATTTGAAAAAATAATACAACTCCAAACTTATTTGAAAAAATAACATAATTTAAGTGGAGGCGCAAGTTTTATATATTGTCCACCTTTAGACTCGCGTCTCTTATCAATTTTTAATTTTTTTGCTGGTGTGTGTGATACAAGTATCAATATATCATTTTTTTTATGGCACTTGTGAAACACACGCCAATAAATTAAATTGTTTTGGTGTTGCTGCTTGAGTTACACGCATAACATAATTATATTTAAATGGAGGCAGAAGTTTCGCATATTACCCACCTTTAAACCTATGTCTCTTATCAATTTAATTATTATTTTTGCTGGCACGTGTGATACAAGTACTAGTATATCTTTCTCTTTTTTATGACTCTTGTGAAACACACACCAACAAATTAAATTGTTAATTGTTCAAGACTAGTGTTACCTTAGCTTCAAAGGAGGTGTTATCTTTATCTTGTATGAGTCAGTTTATCTTTTTATATATTTTTTAGAAATCATTGTATGCAAGTTAGTTATTGGCCTTGCTTGAACAGAGAATATAGAACATGTAGTATCCTCTATTGTTTAGTATGGAGTGTTTGGTGGAGAAAATATCATGATGAATATTTCACAAAGATTATATGGAGAACATTTTATGGAGATTAGACTTGGTAATTTGTCATGTAAATTTTCATGGAGATTACACATGAAGAAGCAGTCTTATATATATTATGGAAAAACTCTTTGCACTTGGACAAAGATATTCCTTGTACCATAGCTGGAGAATGCCATTGAGTTCAAGCTAATTTACTTTTATAACATAATAGATATTTGAATGGGGATTATATTGTATTTCAGTAGATACATATCACGAGGACCCTTCTTATTCAAGATTGAAAATATTTTAGTACCATTGCAAAGGTATATCTTGCATCTGGAGTTAAGAAAGGTTTGAGTTTACGCCACGGCATCCATGTACCTTAATATAGTTTGTATAGTACCAGGGAGAGAAATGTCATGAAGACCTTTTGTACCTAGGTAAAAGTGTTCTCTTACCTAGGTTGGAGTTATATAAAGAAACATATGGTGCATGTCTCATGAAAATCATGTTATACACAAGGAAATATTACTCAAGTTTGAGAGTGTTTTTATACAACTTATAAAGAGCCACTTGCATAGAGTCTCTAGTGAATATTGTATGAAGATAATTTCATGAAGAGCATCACATGGAAATC
The DNA here is from genome assembly GCA_033617975.1 of Populus alba x Populus glandulosa. Classification (NCBI taxonomy): domain Eukaryota; kingdom Viridiplantae; phylum Streptophyta; class Magnoliopsida; order Malpighiales; family Salicaceae; genus Populus; species Populus alba x Populus glandulosa. Next base: position 18,080,925 of record CM066147.1, on the reverse strand, counting down.
CACTTTATACATTAGGTGAAGGCTATCTTTGTTTATGAAAAAAATTATGCTTTGCACCTGGGTTGAGAATGCTTTATATTTGGACAAAGTTATGCTTTTTTCTAGGGTTACATAAATGTTTTTATACTAGAAAAAAGTTATGTCTTCTACCTAGGTCAAAGAGTTACATGAAAAAATACCTCATAGAACTATCTTTGTATCTTAGCAAAATTGTGTTTTGCACCCAAATGGATAATGGTTTGCTCCTAAACAAAGCTATGCTTTCTAATCATGTTGAAGAGTTAGATTAAGAAAATATTATGATGAATATTTTATGGAGATCAAGTTGTACCTGGATAGAGGTGTTCTCTCACTTAAGTTTGAGAGTTACATAGATAAAATACTTTTTGGGTTATTTTTGTGTCCCAACAAAATTATACTTTGCACTTAAATGAAGAATGCTTTGCCTATGGACAAAGTTATGCCTTCTACCCATGTTAAAGAAATGTCTTTATACTTAAAAATTTGCCTTTTACTGGGTTTGAAGAGTTACATAGAGAAAATATTATAACGGATATTTTATGACAATCACATTATACTCTAGCAAATATGTTCTCTTACAGAGGTTGGAGAGTTACATGAAGAATATATATCATGGTGCTTGTTTTATAGAGATCATCTTATACCTAGGTAGAGGTGTTGTCTCTATTAGGTTAGAGAGTCATATGGAGATAATATTGTCTGATCACATTTTATGAAGATCATATTATACCTAGATAAAAGGGGTTGTCTTGAAGTCATAAGGATAAAATATTGCAAGGTAAATGTTTTTTAGAGATTACATTATACTTAAGTAGAGGTGTTCTCTTAGTCAAGCTAAGGAGTTATATGAAGAAATCTACCTAGCGAGTCCATATAAGTATTTAGCACATAGTTTTTTTTTTTCATGGAGACCATGCTTGGCGATTTATCATAGATATTTCTAGTGGGGTGTGATTCTTTGGTGAACTAGATTATGAGAAAAACATGATTCTTAAGGGGAATGTGATCTCTAGAGAAATGTGATGATTAGATAATGCATTTCATGGCCATGAGAGCTGCTTTTGTGTTGGTTATGAGAGTGGTGGTGCTCTTTTGCACCTCATTCTAGCCTACCTCTTTCTCAAACTAAAGTTGTCTACATACATTAGATAGTGGTGCTTACAAAGAAGCCACTTGTTGTAGAAGAGACAAGACCTTTAATTGCTCTTATATGGCTAAAAGGGTTTTAGTGAGCATTTTCACTAGCCGGGTAAGTTGTTACAGATTTGAAGAAGTTAACAAATAACATATAGTGGAAAGATTTGTAACTCTCATATATCTTGGTGTTTTTAGGTTGCTAATGATAGAAATCACTTGAAAATATATAGAAAAAAAAGGATGAACTAACTTTTATTTAGTTTCTCACAAATAGCTCCATTAATAAGATTTGAAGAAAATCCCAAAAAAACTATATATTTCCTCAGTTGATGGATAGATTGAAAGATTAAGGTTATTAGTCTAGAATTTCATGAACAACTATAAAACAAGCCCTATGTTGGGCTTGAGGGACCTTTTAATACTTAAGTTAGCATAAATGTTGGAGGAGGAAAGCCTCTGAGACTATGTTGTGCGTGTTAGTAGATAAGTTGTAAGACATGCAAACTCATAGATTGGAACCTTTCACTTGTTGATTCATTGACTTTTATATAGCCATGAGCCATAATAATTTGCATGGAAATAAAGCTGATATTTTCTTGTTGAGTGGAGAGGATAACATCACGAGGGTCATTTTATATATGGACATGGTATGGCATCATTTTATAAGCTCTTTTATGATAGGAGGATGTATAAGTATTTAATGTATGCATGTTTTGTCTCTTTAGTTAGTGTATGTGTAGAACCATATAGAATTAAAATATCAGTGTAATTAAGCAATAATAAGTTTTTCAAATGATTAAATAGCAATAGCAATAGTTCATCGTTTTTACTTTTAAGTAATGACGGGCACCAATTTTAGAGGAGGAAGAAATCATGGTATTAGTGGTTGTCATTAGATATAGTCATAAAACCTAGCTCAAAACTCAAAGTTGAGACACCAAACTAAAGAATAATTAATATACAAAATTAAAATAAGCCATATAACATTAGTAAGTGCTAGTTTTATACCCGCGCAATGCTGCAGGGTGGTTATTTTTTAATAAAAATAAATATACAGGCTTTTTTTTAATGTAATTTTAGATATAAAAAAAAATTCTCAATCACAAATCAAGATTTTTATACATATTTGATTAATTAAATTGATATTTGATTAAGAGATAACTAAAATTAAGATATTTGATCTCGCAATATAGTATGTGTACTTAGTTGTGTTTAACAACTATGTTTCTTGAAATATTATCTTCATTTAAAGAAACAACCATTTGCAGTAAAAAAAGGAAAGTAATAATCCAATGTTGAACGTTGAAACTGAAAAAAAAAATTAATTAAAAAAATCAATAAAAAAAGACTTGGATCAACTTGCGTAGTAGACACATTAACCTTGTGACCATGGGACACATAATTTAGATAACCTCTTAAAAAGGAAAGTGAGGAAAAATATAGATAAATAAAAACAAATTAAATATAAAAACATAAAATTGAAAAAAAAATTGCAACACATGTCATGTACTAAAATGTGTTTAATAACTATGCTTCATAGAATATATTTTTTTATATAATCAAACGATTATCTATGCAAATAAAAGGTAAAAAAAATCACAAATGAAAACGAATTGAATTAAACCATGAAAGTCAACTATAAAACAAACCGATCTTGAATGATTAAATTAAAAAATATGATTAAAAAAACAAAAAAAATTAGGTCAACCTACGTTAACTCACTAACTTTGTAACCATTGGCACTTGATTGAGATAACCCATATAAGAAAAACTTTAACAAGAAAGCATGAAGACCAATTCCTAAAAAATTAAATATTGAAGGATGAAATTGAAAAAAAATAAAATTAAATGACCAAAGTCAACCCGTGTTAACCTTAGAAACTCGTAACCTTAATCATGAGACCAAGACTTAATGCTCAAAAGTTAACCCCAAAACAACAACGAAGGAGAACTTTTAAAAAAATGTCAAGACATGAAACTTCTAAAAGAAACCAAGGGAAAACAAAATATCCGAGTCAACCAGGGTTAACTCACTAACCCCTCGATTTTGAGAACAAGATTGAAATAACCCCTTAGAAATAAAATTAAAAAGAAGCACAAAAACAAACTCCTAAAAAATAAATGTTGGATGATGAAATTTTTTTTTTAAATGACATAAAAAAAAGACCAAAGTTAATTAGTGTTAACCTTTAAAACTCATGATTGTGGTCATGATACTAGGGATAACCATGCAAAAGGAAAACCCAAAAAAATAAGCTAACCCCTCGATCTTGAAAACAAGATTGGGATAACCCTATAGAAATGAAATAAAAAAAAAAGAAGCAAAAAGACAAACTCTTAAAAAATAAATGTTGGATGATGAAATTAATTTTTGTTTTTTTTTTAAAAAAAAAAGACGTAAAAGAGACCAAAATTAATTAGTGTTAACCTTTAAAACTCATGATTATGATCATGAGGTTGGGGATAATCACGAAGAAGGAAAACCCAAAAAACAACGAAGAAAAATTCTCAATAAAAAAATATTGAGGTATGAAATTGAAAAGAAATCTAAAAAACAACCAAAAAAAATTTGAGTTAACCTATCAACCTCGCTACCATGAGTATAATATTTGGGTAATCTTATAAAAAGAAAAGCAAAAACAAAAACATGAAGACCAAATCTACAAAAATAAAATGTTAAAGGATGAAATTAAAAAAAATTAATTTTATAAAAAGACCTAGAAAAACTAAAGTCAACATGTATTAACTTTCAAAGCTTGGGGCTTCAAAAAACATATAGAAATGAAATCTGAAAAATAAATGCAAAAAAAAAAAAGATCCAAAACAAATAAAAAAAATTGAGACAAAATTCAACATGAAAAAAAATGAAATCAAATGATGAGGGATTGAATTAAAAAGAAAAACTTTAATTGGTACAAGGATTTAAGAATATTAAAATAATAAAGATCAAATTTAATAAAAATAAATTAAAACCTAATGATAAGAGATGAAATTTTAAAAAAATCAATAAAAAAAATTAAAAAATTAAAATAAATAACAATAAAAAAAATAACTGAATTGGATATGCAATATAAATAATAGGACACCCACATACTTTGACTAACTTTTTTTTTTATTATTATTAATATTTGATATTTATGAAAAACTGAATTACTCTAAACCAACTTAATAATAACAAATATATTAAAATAAAAAGTAGAAAAACTCTAGGAGCTTTATTTTTGTCTTTTTGTAGGATAAAAGAGTAATTTTAATATGGTTAGAAAAAAAATATCTAAAATATTAGGATGCAAGTTAATGTTTTTTTGTTATAAAATTAATTAAATCATTTAACTATGGAAGTCAAAAGTCATATTTATTCTTAATCAATTTGCCAATTACTAATATGCCTATGAAAAATGAGGAAAAATACTATTCAGGGCTACAGTATTCTCCTACCTGAATTAGTTTTTGTTAATTAATACTTTTCATCGTTTATTATAAAAGAAAATCGAGAGGATAATATCAAACTTGTTAAAGTGAAAGATCCATTATCACGGCCGGCATCCCCTGGGGCCCTCTGAAATAAATTTTCCTAATCGCAGTAGTGCCAACTAGTTTGCACGCGTACCGAAGCTCAACTATGACCTCATTTACTTCTACAATCAGAATTGTTTTTTCCTCTTTTTTTTTTTTTTCATTATATATCTAAAATTGCGGCACTTACAGTCTTTTTGAACCCGATCCAGTGATAAATCCAGTCTGATACCCGATTCACGAATTTTAAAAAAATAGTTCTTGCTGTGGAACTTAACTGAAGGCTTTTCAGTTCTATTCCCCAGAAATACTTTCAGGATTTCATTCAGTTTTATGAACTTGGGTTTCTGGGAATTCTGGTGTGGCGTTGGTGCCTTATACGGCTGCTTGAAACTGGGTTTTGCCGGAGGATTGAAGTGGAAAAAGTTTTCCCCTGTTGATGGATTGGTTATTTATGGCAATAACAAGCAATTAATGCACAACATCATAAATGAGAATAAACCCACATGAATCAAAGAAATGAATTAACATGTGTTTATGCGTGAGAAAAGTACATCACTGACAATTAATTAATAGCCTATCTAAAACAAAAACACAGAAATCTATGGCATTTAAGCTCCTAATTATGTTCTTAGCAATGGATTTGAAAGTATAAAAAACTACAACAAATCAACCAAGAGGTCATCAAACCCAGTCTGCATTTGATACTTTTGTGGGCGAAATAATCTTTCTGCAGCATAAACCCTTGTTCTCTTGATGGGAGCTGGCTCCATGCCGGGAAGAAAAGAAACAGGAAGAGCAAACAGAACCAACAGATTGAACCATAGAATCAAACATCATTCTCTTTACTGACCTCTTCTCCTTGGGAAAAACACTCCCTTTCTTGGGTTTGAACCGTGCTTCTGTCTTGGTTCCGATCTCGCCTGAATTCAGCTTCATCTCCATCTGTAGACCCTCCTTGAGTGGCGTCCTTTCTCACTCTGCTCTCTCTCTGTTTCACTCCCCAGAAACGCTCTGCCTTTTTTAATGTTTTTTGCCGTCTAGCTATCTAAGATATAGACCTTGGTTATGAGTAGAGTTGGGAATACTAAATAATAAATAAAGAGGAAATAAGTTTTACCTTCTCAATTTGTTAACTTGGGAGCCACAAGAAAGCTTGCTGGTTAAGTATTCTATTGATTGGCGACACGTATGCAGGATGTTGGCTTTCTTACACGTGGCGTGGCGATTGAAGACACCACCCCTCCTATATGTCCCCGAAATTTCCCGCCAAATACCGTATACGTATACGTTAGCCCAAGTTGATAGTGCATGAACCTTGGGCTCCAAGACTCACCTTTCTAAAATCCAAATAAGCTCAAAAGTTTTTAGTTTTCTTCTAGATGATGAGAATCCATGTCTATGGTCCACTCCTTTATGTCAATGGTACGGACTCCAGCTATTGAAATGTTTCTCAAGTAACGGAAAAAACGAAAAAAATAAAAAATATATATAAACACTTCAGACCATTTTGTCTTGTTTAGATTGGCTGCGACTATAAATAAATAAAAAAGAATGCGACTGGGATTTCATTTTTATGGTTGTGTTAGGAAATTAAATTAATTTAGTTAGTAAATGTGTATCTAGCACATTCGAAACATATTATCATCGAAACTAATACAACGGTCCAATTTGAGCATTCACAATTTAAAAACCGGGTAGAATCTCTCTTTTAGTTTTTGGACCAAACAACCCATTTTGCAATGACATGTAAATACATGAAAATTATCACGCGCAACTCAATAAAAAATCAACTCCCAAAATCTTATAAAGGCATGATCTACTTTTCAATAAATTTGAATGTCAATAATCAAAACCATCCAACTCCCCTAATTAAATGAAACAATTAGACACTAAACTAGATCATTTTTAACTAAAATCATAACAACCAATCAATTTCTTTTTTTACAACTAATTTCCAGTGATGCACTCTCTCTCGTTTAGAAACCTAAAAATAAATAAAATAAATTTATGAATCAAAATAAACATCAATCAAAATTTAGGGTTATACTTAATTTTTTTTTTGATATATTACAGTTTAGGCTCCCTTTCTTTTGATTTAGTATTTATACCATAATTTCAATATCAATTACATCTAATTTGACTATTGAAGGATGTCAAAAGAAAAATAGAAAAAAACTTATAGTACTTTACTATTCATACGAAGAGTGAGTGAAGTACCATAATGAACCCTAATTCTTTTAAAGTTATAGATAATATATAGCATTAAATATTTATGATTATTACTCATTGTGAATTTATGATGATACAATAACAAAATGATGAACTTTGACTTGATTATTACTAATTAGATGTATACATGTAACATCTAATTATCTGCCTCTCCTCTCCATGAATCCTTTGGAATTCATTATTTTTCTAACCCAATGAACATTTGAAGTTTCAATTTTGATGAATAAAAAAAATAAAACAAAAGTCAACTATTAATTTTTCTTTTAAAAGTTCTAGGATTATAAGTTATGTACTCTATTCTTTTCACTCTGAGTAAAAGAGCTTTTACTTTCTTTTTGTTAAAAGTAGGATCGCAAAAGGATGATGAATGAAGAAAATGACATGATTGTAAATCACTCTATTTTTCCATGTGTTTAATCATGCTATAAAATTTCTATGCAGAGTGACGAAGTCTAAAAAACTTTAAAATGAATTTAGACCTTTTAAGAACTAGTACAATAGGTTTTGGAGATTTTGTTTTTCTAAGTTAGCTAGGCCACTAGCACAAGAACTCATACAAACCAAGTTTCTTATTAGGATAAGGAACCATTTGATATCTAAGTTATCAAATGTGTAAGAAAAAATAATGTATAGTAAAGAGAACGAGAACATAAGAGAGTGAATGTTATGATTATTGTGTGTGGTTTTGTACTGTTATTTGTGTGGTTACTTAGTGATATGATGTATTTATATATCTCAAGTCACATGGAATTGCCTCGTGAAGTGTGAAGTCATAGATATACAGTGTCAAAGTAAACATGAAGAATAACTACCTTTATCATATAGACAATCTGTAAAATAGATTGTTTCATGTAAGTTTCGCAAGATTAATTTGTGAGACATATAGGTGTTGTTATGGTATAGGGTAGGCATTGTATTGACAATTTGTGAGAAAGGGTAAATATTGTACTGATAATTTATGTGCATGCATTGATAGCTTGTGAAATGCAAACTTAAGTGGGTGCCACATAGTATTGGTAAGTTGTTGTGGCGTGTAAGCACGTGCATGATATTATATATTTTCTCTTTATTTTTCTTCTCTGTTTCGATTCTTTGGAAGTTGTCTAATTAGGGTTAATTTAGGGCTGAATTGAAGAATTAAGGAATTAATTTGATTCTTCCTTCCATGTTTTTTGGTTAAGTTAATTTGGAGATTGAATTAGAGAGCTGTTGAAAAATTAAGGACTGGATCCAAGCAAAGGAGGAAAATCTATTTGGAAAGCATATTGTCGTTGCAACACCGATGAATGACTTTCTTGGTGCCTATGGATTCATATTTATAAGCTCTTCATTGAGGTGTGGTATGTGTCTTTGTTAGAGCCACAATGACACTCCGATGAATTTTCCATCATTTCTCTTTTTTGACTTTCTCTTCTCTTGATTTTTGGGCTGATCTATTCTCTTCCTTTCTTTTATCCCTAGCCCGAATAGCACTTTCTTTCATTTTTTAAAAATGGTTGGGCTTTTGGGTTTTTGGGCTTTTAGCCTAACTAGTTGACCGGACAACAATTGTTCGGTCTTGGTTTTTTAGGCCTCTACCTTAAGAACTTAACTAGACAACAATTGGTCAATCATGTTTGTTTAGGCCTATGACCACCAACTTAACCAAGGAGTATATGTTTGGTCTTGCTATATTAGTTGTGTCACAACAACTTAACCAAATAACAACTCTCTGATTTGGTCAAATTGATTGAACAACTCTTTGATCCAGGCTCAAATCATCTATAAAATGCACTACTCTACAACCATCCTGAATCACAAGAGTTTGTTACTGAAGTCTTTTTAATTTTTTAATTTATGACTTCTACCACTAGATATAGGATATAATAGTTATTTGATCTACGCTTCGCTATGGGTCGAATTTTTTTTTTTGATAAAAATAAATATGTAGGCTTTTTCAACGCATTCTTTTATATAAAAAAATTAAAGGAAAATATCAAAAAAAGTTATGTGCACATCTAGTAAAATAAATTGAGAACCATATGTGTTAATAAATAAATAAGAAGTCATTAATGATAAATAAAGATGAAAATTAAAAAATTAAAAGTTAGATATTGATCAAAATGTTTGGCCTCGCAACTCAGATCTTCGACATGGTTGTTTAATGACATGGTTGTTTAATGACTTTGTTCACAAAGATTAATTATTTATTTAATTAAATAATAATAAAAATAAATAAACATATAAAATTGATTAACTAAAATTAAAAACAAAAACAAATATCACACAATCTTACACGATTTATACTCATTTCGTCACATTCCTTTCTCTCTTTTTTTGTTTTTTTTTTTTGTTTTTGGATTAACAATCAGTGTCATCCTTGTATTATAAGCAATTGATTAATCAAGTTCTTAAGCCAATTTAAATGTTAATTGGATTCCTGTACTGAAACAATTAGTTTAACGTGAGTTCTCCATTAGTGATTTAGCTAACGATATTAAATAAATTGTATTATAACAAAAAACACGTGTTCTTTGATCTCATTGATCTAGTTAGTCATGTTTTATTCTTATTTTTATTATAGAAAGCAATTAATGAAGTTATATAAAAAAAATATACCTTCAATTTCTAGAATTTTTTCTATCTTCAATTTTTTTATAATTTCAATAATTATTTATGTAATAAAAAATGAAAATAATAAAAAAAGTAAAGGGGTCAAAGAGATAAAAAAAAATGTATCACTTGATTATGCAATTTACTCAATGATGTCAGCAAAATCACTAATATATGGTTCATATTGAACAAATTGATTCAGTACAGGGACCTAATTAGAAGTAAAGTTGAAATAGAAACTTTATTAATCAAAGATAAATTAACTTTTTTTTAGTTTTTTTTTAATTCTAAAAATGTCAAAAGAAAACATAAATTTGTTAAAAAGTATTGAGAAATCATTTTCCACAAATATTAGAGTAAGGATAAATTACATTATAGCTAATGGTCGATCACACCTACTCAAAAAAAGAAAAAGAAAAAGAAAGAAGAAACATAGGCAATTTTTTTTCCCGGAATATTACCATCGCTACAGAAGTCTGAAAATGATCTGTGTAGAGCTTTTCAGATTGGAGAATGAACATCTTACTTCCTAGCATGATGAAAAAGTTAATTCCATGCAGCCAAAATAACCAGCAGCTACCTTAAAAGAGTGAGAAAAGTCAAACAAAGGAGTGAACATGAATGTGAATGCCTTTTTTTATTTACCTGGGCAAATCTTCTATGATATAATTCTCGAATGACGTCCATGTGAATGCCTTTTTTTTTTTTTTATTTACTTACACTCCTTCTGTTTTAATAATTATTTTTTTAAGGTGTTTAATCTCTTCTTGTTTTATTTCTTTCTTTCTTTCTTTAGGTTTTTCAAAACCCAATTTTATGTCCTCAAGATTTTTTATTTTCATGTGGATTTTTTTTTCTTTCAAAGATATTCAAAAAAAATTCCAAGAAAATTAAAAAAAAAAATTAAAATTAAAAATATATACTTCAGATCATAATTCGGTAGGCATTTAATTCATGGCCGGTCAAATTGCTAGGTGGGTAGATAATTTGGGGTCTTGTTGTAAAAAATTTAGAAAATAGATTGAAATTCGTCAAGACTACACAAATTGAAAGTTTAAATATCAATATAGATAAGGTTGCAAAGTTTGGCAGCTTAATTTGTGATTAGTACTTAAAAGTATATTTTTATCAAGGTTTTATATCATCATTTTGCACTTGAAGTATAAATAACTCTTTAACTAGAATATGTTTTATAATAACAAGTCTGATAATATAAGAAGATTTTAATTTATGGTAAATGTTCATTTTAAATTAAGGCCTATATAAATCAAAGGATTGATTAATGAGTTTAATTACTGAAATTGAGAAGACAAAAGGAGGGTTAAGCTTAGAAAAAAAGATGCTGATTCAATTCAAACTGGAACACTGCTCAGTGATTGAGACATATCTGAAGCTGTAGATATTGGATTTTAGTTTGGTTTATATGCCTAAAAAGCTAAGACATAGGCCTAAAACATTCATGAAGAGTCCAAGACTCAATTCTGCCGTTTGGAAGTCCATATCTTAGCATCAAAAGAGAAATCTGAATCTATCTTGCAGCCCAGACACTGTTCAGTGTTCAGCCCATATCTCGAGTTCTAAAAGTTCAAATGACCTCATTCTTATTTTTTTAGAAAACTGAGACAATTTTTCAGAACTTTCATGAAGACTATTTGTTCAAATTCTAATGTTAGAATTGACGTTTTCTGTAGACAAGAAGATAAGGATTGTTACCAAGTCAAGAGGTGGCCACTCACTTAACAATTAGTCATTAAATCAATAGTTCTGAATTTTGGCCTATAAAAGGAGGCATTTGCCATGCATTTAGGATCTTGATTGTTCAGATCAAGATTTTGCTCTTTCTTTCTTTCTTTGTATTTTGTAATGTTCAAGTTTTATTCCATGTTATATTTTCCTTAATCTCTTGTTTATGCTTTTCATTTTCTTTACTATACTTATATAATTATGTTCTTATCTTGTTTATCTATATTTCTATTCTTCATTATGTTTAGTTAAGTTTATTATGTCAAGGTGAAAAGGTTTCACTAATGGTGTTAGGATAAGTATAATGTAAACTCAATATGGACTTCAATGCTTATATCCTAAACAACTTGCTATTAACATGTCTTATCATTTTTATCTTATTAATTCTTAATACCTTACTTGTTAAACGGTTAATCTAAATTTGTGTTATATAACACTTGGTACAACAAATGTTTGGCACTTTCATAGCCAAACTGTATAGTATAATCTACACCTGTGCTCTGAAATGAACTTGATTTGTTGTTAACATAAGTTAGCATTATGAATTCCTGACAATATTTAAAAGTTTGGTGTTACTTAAATAAGATAATTAATATGATTAAGTTAATAATTTATAATGAGCTATTAATGACAAATCATTCGATTTGAACCTCCTTTGTATGTGGTTTCGAGTTGAGTAATAAAAAGAGTTTATATTATACTTATTTGAAATACCATTAGTGGATCCTCTAACCTTGATAACTATTTTTATCATTGTTTAATCTTCACATTAATCTTACATCTTAAAGTCTTATTTAACTTATCATCATCATCATCATTATTATTTATAATTTATATAGTTAACCTCCATATGGTTCGACCCCTGTCTTGCCAGGTTATTTATTACTTTGACACTCCTGCACTTGGGATAAGACATCAATCTTTTGATTGTGTCAGTAATCCTAGTAATTCTCCAGGAAATACATCAGGAAATTGTCTCACTATAGAAGATTCATCAATTCATTCTTCTCCTTACTCGCATCCATCATATAGGCAACATAAGCTTCACTTCCTTTCTGTATCATTTTCCTAGCAGTCACAGCTAAAATAATACAATTCAATATGGCATTCCTTTCCCTTCTAAATATTACTCTCCTACCATTTAATCATTGAAAAGTTATTGTTTTTGCAAAACAGTCCATTTAAACCCTATACCTACTTAACCAATTCATACCTATAATAATATCAAAATCATGTAAATCCAAAGGTATTAGATCTACACTCGTCTCATACCCTTTTTTCATTAGGTCTAACTCCTTTATACAAATGATCAACATCTATGTTTTGTTCTAAATGAGTACTTATGGTAAATCTTTTTTTTCTGCTCCACATAAACTTTTCCTAGTTTTCCCACTATTTTATTAGTAATAAACTAATGTGCACCCCCAAGGTTTATTAATGTATAAGCAGAAAATAAAATTAATTATAGCATACCTGCTACTACATCTGCAACAGCTCTAACCTCCTGAGTCTTATCACTTTATGCTCTTGACCAATATATGTTACCACTAACTCCTAACTGTGTTGGTCTAATAGGTCTATCTACAATGACCAACTGTTGCTGAATCTAGGTCTATTGCTTATGACCCTATGTAAACTTAGCCTTCCGAGGATAATCTCTTGATAAGTACCCCTATTCCCCAATAATAATAACATCCTCTTCCCAAATAAAAGTAATCACGCCATCTATGCCCCTCTCCTCTACAAACATAACATCATTCTAGTGATACATAACAATCTCTTAAACATTTTTATTCATACCAGGTACAATAAGGATAGGTAGCGGTCTTCTGTTTTGATGTCTCTCTAACCAAAACACCCATTGGGTTTGACTATCCTTTAATAAACCCTACTTCAATACTCCATACAAAACTAGTTGTCACCCTTTTTTTTTCCCAAACCGACATAACTACCCTTTGCTTTTCTTAGGAGAAGGAGGTCTATTAGAGTAAAAATCAACATCGTTTCTCTTACCAGTCTCAAACTGACTCTGCTAACCTTCTACTATACATGACTCTAAGGCCCAAGTTGCCTCAATGAGCTCTCTAGTTGTCCCAAACTGAAGTGTAATCAACCCTTGTTTCAATTCTTATCGCAACCCATCTCATATTTTATCAATCACATATTGCTTAGTAGGAACAAACTAGGAAGTAAATATGGAAAGGTCGTGAAAGCTCCTCTCATAATTGAGTACTGATATATGTTCTTGCCTTAATGCCAAGAACTTTTGTTCCTTTATTCTACATTGATATTTAGAGTAATACTAATTATCAAATTACATTCTAAAATCACTCCAAGTTCATGTCCTAGTAAGCCTATTCGGTTGTATATTTTCCTAGGCTAGTGGAGTGGCTAGGCTTGACCATCTATCCATAAGCTTCTTTGTAAAACAAATCCCCTATTAGAACAAATGGCCATTTAATGCTTAAGTTAGTAAAATATAAGAGGGAAATAATATGCAAGAGAGTTAAAAACATGGAAGAGTATATTTATGAATATTGGGTGTTCTGTGTGAGCTTGTTGGATTGTCAAAGGTATGTTGGTGATTCCTGGAATTATTGTATGGTTTCTTATTGTCCCTAAAAGTGTTGGATGATTTCTTGTGGTTACTATAAGTGGTGGATGATTGTTTATTAGATAAAATTGTGTCCATTCTTACCTGGTGATAAAAGGTTTTTATACATTTGGTCAAACTTTTTACAATTATATCATGGTGTGCAGCTTACAATAAGTGAATCAATGATGGAGAACCTCGTGGCAAGTGGAGAATATCATTTGTGGGGAGATTGGTGCTTGTATTGTAGAGAGTAATGCTATAACACCTCGTGGTGAGTGGAGAGTGAAGTTGCGGGTGCCTTATGTTTAGCAATGTCATAGTAACATGGTCGCGTGCTATTGGCAGAAAAATTGGTGATTAGTGATAAATTGATGGTTATTGGTGAGAAAAGTGGTGTCTGCTCTACATGAGAAAATTTGGTGTACATCCAACACTTCTCGAGACTAAAAAGATTTATATTAAGGTGTGTGTCAGTAACCTAGAATTTTTTATGGTATTGGATCAAGACCTAAATAATTGTTTGAGGTAAAAATGAGAGAAAAAGAAGGGGTCAAGCTAGCCTAAACAGATTGAAAAGTAGTTTGTTTAATCGATTGACCTAAAAGGACTGGAGGTGGTTTATTTGGTTTGCTTGCCTAAATATACTTGAGTTTCCTAAATGGATTGGAGGCGAGTCGTTTCAGCTATTTAACTTTGTTTTTAACATTATTTTTATGATGAAAGAAAGTGCAAAAATCCTTTCTAAAAATGTTTTTGATAAGGCCTTATGAATGCTTCGTAGAAAATGCCAACAAAACATACTCTCAATATCTATAAGGTATCGTTTAGTTACTATTTTAAGGGAAAAAAAAAAGATGAAGAAAATGAGGACAAAAGAGCAATTTTAGAGTTAATTTTCATACTTTCAAAACAAGAAGTATAAAGGGAACATTTCTCCAAATGCAATATTTTTTTATTTTTTATCTCTAAAATATCTCTATAAAAAAGTCTTAATTTCAAAATTGTTCAATTAAGACATGTAAGAATAAAAATAATAATTATTATATTTTTAAAACCTGATCCAATAGTCAACTCAGGTCAAGACTATGGTTACGAGTAAGGATGGTCAAACCCAAAGATATTTTCTTAAAAAAAAAAAGAGTCAACAAGTTTTTGACTCAAGTTTTACCTTAGGTCTACTAGGTCAAGGGCGACCTGAGTTTTTGACCAAGTTAATTGTTCCTTCATTTTTTTTAAACCCAAATCAATCCAAACCTAGAGTTGGTTGGGTCCTAGGTTGACCCACCGACTCAGTATGAGTTTTATAACTAGGGTTATTATACTATTATTAATTTCAACACTCAATAAAAATTTAAAGTAAGAAAATATCTAATTATTTTTATGTAATTTTAACAATAAAACATATTAAAGATCAAATAAAAATTCTCTATATTTTATTCTATCTTGTCTATCATCAATAAAAAAAAATTACAAAAATAGTTCTTATATATTATTATCAAATATGTTTTTTTCCTATGTCTCTTGTTCTATCTTGTTTTCCTTGTCTTTATTATTTTCATCTATTCCATCCCATGATTATAACTAAATTATACCTAATCGATTTTAAAGGACAAGTTATTCTCTATTTATCCTATTTTTCTTTTGTGATTTACAGTCTCAATATTATTGAGTTATCTCGATTGTCTTTAAAATAGAGCATGTACTAATCACTTAGAATCGGATTCATATGATTTTTTTTAAAATTATGATTCTTAACTTTAAATCATAATTTAAAAATTATTTTATATAAATAATTTATGATAAAAATAATTTAGAATGATTTTGACTTGAGAATATCTTTGGTAGGAATAACTCAAAGAAATTATTTTGAAAAATGAATGTAATATAAGTCTTAATTCATAAGTTAAAAGTTGAAAATTTGAACTTTTGAATATTGACTCGATTTTACAACAAGCTTTTGATTTAAGTCAAGTTAAACATAATTTAATTTAATCAAGTTATTCTGCGTAAGGATTGATAAGATCCCTTACAGTGAGTGTGATCATTCGTCTGCAATTTTTTTATTTTTTGTAAGGAAAAAGGTCAAAGAATAAAATAGCTAGGTAGACTGAAAAGGGTGTTCGTCTTTGTAGAATCAAAATCAATTTTCAGTTAAGTGTCCACAAAATGCCTACCAGAATATATTGTGGGATTGTTTGTGCTTTATATTTTTCTGAATCTATTCTCTATTAACCTCTTAAGTTGATGTTTAAGGGATCCAAACTATAACCTACTAAGAGTTTATTTAAAAATGTAATTGCGATACACATGGGGTTGTGGCCTAGTGGTTGAAGGGACTTGTTCCCTTCATCCACACCAGGGTTCAAGCCTCACTTGTGTATGCCTGTCACCCTGCGGTGCCTTACATGTTTACTGTGCTTGCAGGATATTCAGTGAGTCCGGGGATTAGTTGTGGTGCACGCAAGCTGGCCCGGACACCCCGGGTTATCAAAAAAAAAAATGTAATTGCGATTGTTTTCTTAAAATTTTTTTATTTAGAAATATATCAAAATATTTTTTTTTAAAAGTTATTTTTGATATTAATACATTAAAATGATTTAAAAACATTAAAAATATATTAATTTAAAATACATAAAAAAAATAAAATAAAAATTAATTTTTTTCAATAATAATTTTAAAATATAAAACCAAACAGAATTTAATAGGATAGGCACCAGCAGTCCCTCCCAGGAAAACTTAAAGGCTTTTAACCTATAGCATATCATTTCCTTCGTTTCCTTTACAGGAAACTTCAGCTTTTCAAGTCACTAAAAAGAAGCTTGTGCCGTTGAATCATTAAGCCGTTTCACCGGGATTTCTGTGAACTTTCCCGGCTGATAAACTGGTTACTTGTGAGGCAAACATGAACCAGAAAAGCTCCATTAATCATTAAAATTTCAGAACATCAGCCATGATATAAGAAGGAAGGAACTACACCAGTAATTAAACTCCCATATATAGAAAAGAAAACTTACACAAACATTGAAATAAAGGTCACTAAAACATACATCAGGTGTTACACCAGCTCAAACCCCTTCCCTCTTGACACAATTTATACCCTAACATACATCCTCATATCAGAACCCAGTACAAGCAATTAACTACTTGACAGCAACAATATTTAATCGGCATTTGATACTTTTGATGGCTTACCCAGGTTTTTGGAACAACTACTAGCTTTGTTATTTTCCTTGGCATTGGAGGAAGGAGGAGTGCCGCCGGGAGAGCTGACAGCAGAGATAAAATATTGAAGCATCATGGTCTTCACCAACCTCCTCTCTTTTGGAAATACACTTCCATTCTTGGGCTTGAACCATGTTTCTATCTCGGTTCTGGCCATTTCCTCGCTTGGGTCCTCTTTGTGTCTGTTCACTTCCACACCAACAGGCTCCATTTTCTGTATCTCTGCTTTGCTTCCTGACCACACACTCTCTCTGCTTCTTGAAGAACTGTGTTTGTGCAAGTAGATGTCTATGTTCTGTTAACTACATGAGCCTCTAAGGGGTGTTGGGGCTTATATGCTATGGTGTGTTGGGGCTTGTATGCTAAGCTGTAAATGATGGGATCTTTTTTAATTCTCCTTCTTGTTGAAATTCAGCCATTGGGAGAGATGCTTGCAAGTGAAGAATTGAATAGATTTATGACACGTTGATTTCTTTATTTTGTTCCTTTTCTAGTCAGGAGTGTTTTCTTTTATTGTAAATTATCAAAAACTAAATGTTAAAAAACATTGTATTTTTTTTTTCCATGCTGCTGAGGAGATTAGGTGACATGGCAAGAGAAAAAAATATGAAAGAAAAAATGGGTAATTGAGAATATATCGAGAATTTATCTTTTACATGTTCAGTACCGTTAGAGAAATCTCGACGAGGTGATTTTAACTTCACCTTGAAAAACTACTAAACAAAGTTGTAAGTAACTCTGAACAAAATTCTAATAAATTATAATTATGTTTGGTGGTTTTTTAAGGTGTGGTTAAAATTATCTCGTCAATATTTTTCTAACAGTACTAGACATCTCAAAAACAGAGCTTCAAAATGTTCCTAGTGATCCATTTTTTCTTGGCTATTAAATTTTAAATTTCATTTTTTTATTATTGAATTTTCATAAAAGTTTGGATTGATTTACGTAGCGATTAATAAATTTAATAGATAAATAATTTTTGAAACAACCACTATTTTTAATAGCAATTATGTATAACTATGGTTTTTAATAGCAGGTATGTTTAAATTGTGATATTTTTTAAATATTTTTTTTAATATGTATTATTTTTTAACAACTTGTATTAAACTATGTTAGAATTACAAAATACCTGATGAGAAAGGAAAAGAGAGAGAAAGAGTTACAAAAGGCCTTGTGTGCCTGGGTGCGTTTCACACTGTCGCTTTCATTTGTTGTGAACAGACTTTTGACCACGACTGAATATATTTTGAAAATTTGACCCCTTCATGCTGTTCAGACTTCATATCATAAAAGAAGTTGTAAGATATATTGCTAAATTCCAATCACAGGACTCTATCGTGGAAAGATGATGATGATGGGTCAAAAGCCATTCTGGAATTGATTTCAATTCAAGTGAATTTATGATGGTCTCATGAGTAGCAGTCCTTTGTAATGATGTTTCGAATAATTAAGCAGCAGGTGCCTGCTTGTGTACTGCCTTGATTTCTGGAATGTAATAAATCTGTGAATGTTTTCAAAAAATAACATAGTTTAGTAAAAACTTTGAAAGAAAGATATAGGTTGGACAAAAAAAAAAAAAAAAAAGAAGAAGCATTGTTTGAATATAACCTTCTTTATGAATATCATTTTTTGCGAGCAACCATTATTCATTTTACAGTTGTGGAGTCATGTTTCAAAATGTATGTCTTTTGTAAATTAATTAATTTAAATAAAAATCAATCCATAATTTTATAAAAATATAATTGTTAAAAGATAAGATTCAAGATCTAATAATAAAAATAAAATACAAAAAATAAGGTGATATGACATTAAAGATAAATGATGGAATAAAAAAAAAAGAATAGGTTATTAGGAATACTTATATTTTGTTTTTTATACACCCAGTACCAAGAGAAAATCTCAATGAGACGATTTTAACTATATTTTTAAAAATTACCAACCAAAATCATAATTAGCCCTGAACAAAATCCCTAACCAATTACGATTTCATTAGATGTTTTTCTAAGATGTGATTAGAATCATATCATCAAAAATTTTCTAACAGTACTAGGTGTATAAAAAACAGAGCAATTGTGCGTCTCTAGTAACTTATTCTTTCTTTCATCTTTCTCTCTCATGCCACATCAGTTTATCTTCTCTTTATTTTTTATTGGTAATTGGATCTTGAATCTTAGTTTTTAGCTATTGGATCTTCATAAAATTTTAGATCGAATTTTGTACATAATAAATCATTTCAATGAGATATGAATTTTGAAACAATTGTTATTCCCAATAATGGTTGTGTTTAAACGGTGTTATTTCTCTAATACTTTTCTACCTGTGTTATTTCCTAAAAAATTTATTAAACTGCGTTAGAATGGTAAAAGACCCTAAATTTGTTAAAAAAATTGATTACTAGTAGTATTTAACACTGATAAACAATCGTGCTACATCTTGGGTTTGGTGAAAAAAGTTAATATTAAAAAAATGCCTAGGTGATGATAGCATTTTTAAAAGAGTAAGAAAAATCTAGGACCCGAGTTATTCATTCAAATGAGTTTAATAATCTCGATTAATTCAATAATATAATTAAAATTAAATTTTGAGCAGATAATTTTATTGTCACAATGTCAATGTGTCAATTGCCCCTTTAATTATTAGAGGGGGGGGGGGCAGAAGAGAAGATGCCCAATGTATATATCTCTCCCTCCTTCAATTTTTTTTGGCAAAAACTTTCTTGTGTATTTGTGCATTATGTCCCACTCTTTCTCGTTCATGATCCTGGACTCCTTTTTTACAGGCTATAAATTAACAATAAACTAAAAGGCATCAGTCTTTTACTGTGCAAATCCATAATTGAAGGTTGATTTTAGCTTTTGGTGGATAAAGTATTATCCCTTAGGTATAGGAGTATGATTGTATTTTTCATAGGATATATTGATCATTACTTTAAAGAAAGGAGCTAGACGATAATTATGTGTTTTATTTGACAGTGATTACTTACTTGCCCTTAAAAGACAAAAAAAACTCACTTGGGTCAAGAGGCTTTTAAGTTTTTGCTTTATTTTTAAACAACTAAGTTGCTTTATTACTTTTGAAAATTTAAAACAATTGTCTTTGACTTGGGGGATCTTTTGTCATTTACATGTGGTCATTTGGTTGTTATTGGGTGCTTTTGGGGGTAGTAGGGTAATTTGATAAATAAAAAAATTATAAAGAAAAGGAAAAAGAATCGGATAAATAGTGTTAGCTACCTTTGGACTGCGCGTGTGGCATCCTCTGACAGGTAAAATCATGATTCCAAGGTGGATTTCGAAGCATCTCAGTGTCCTCTCCATAGCTCAACAACGCGTGTAGCACCATGGCGACTGGTGGGGCACTTATGACCTTTTATTTTATTTTTTCTTTTACCCTCTCTCCTACTTAATTTTCATGTTGGAATTAAAAAAAAAAAATCAAATCAGCCCCTAAAGTTTGTTATACTTAAAATTGCATCCGTATTCTCTTTATTATATTTTTTAAAATTTAGAATATTTTATGAAATTAAGGGGTTATTTTAATTTCATCCATGTTCTCTTTGTTGCATTTTTTTTTTAATTTAGAATGGTTTATTAAATTAAGAATTATTTTCAATTTCATCCATAATTGATATTTTCATCTACAAATTTGGTTCCTATTCTTTTAATTGCTATATATATATATATATATATATATATATATATATATATATATATATATTAGATGGTTTTGGCAAATTTTGTTTTTTTTAGAATTTCATCATTCTGTGGTTTGTTTTTTCTATCAAATTTAATTCTTTTTTATTGTTATATTTGTTTGACCTTGCAAAATGTTTTTATATTGATTTATGTATTATTATTATTATTATTTTTTCTTCCAACATTTAATTAGCTAGATGTTTAGCTTCTTAGTTGAGTTCGAGTCTAAATTATGATTTGCGAGTTTAAGAGATTAACCACGATTTACTAAATTGACACAGGTTTCTTTGTTTTTTTTTCCTTTTTTTTCAGCTTTTTTTCCCCATCCCCCAGCATTTTGTTATTTTTTAATTCACTTTCTATGGTGTTTTTTAGTTGTTTTGAAAATAACACAGGTTGCCTTGATTTTTTTTGTCCTTGTTGAATTTATCTTTTTTTGAATGAATTTTGCTTAAAATTGAATTAAATTGATTGATTTCATACTCCAACATTTAATTTTTTAGGTGTTGAGCTTCTAGGTTGAGATCGAGTCAATAATTTAACGTATTGTGAATTTGAGAGTTTAACCCGGGTTTACAGGTTTGATTGGTTTTTTTTTCTTTTTTAAGCTATTATATATATATTCATCATCTAACATACATTCTTTTTTACTCTCTTTCTATAGGATTTATCTTTCTTTTTAAAATAACAAGGGTTGCCTTGAGTTTTTTCGGTTTTTGTTAAATTTTGCTTCTTTAAAAGGAATTTTATTTTTTAATTAAATTAAATTTATTGTTTCATCCTCTAACATTTGATTTGTAATTATGTTTTTTTGAAAAGTTGATATTCTTTTTTTTTTTTACCTTTTCGTTCTATAGAGTTATCCTAATATCATGTCTCAAGTTATGGATTTAACATGTTTATTAGGTTTGACTCGAAATTTTTTTTTATTTCTTTTTAATCTTTTTTTATCTCAAGTCAATGATCAAAATCTTAGATTTTTTTTAAATAAAAAAAATCTACATCCTCTTGATATCTTTTCTACATTAAAAAAAACAATAGGTTTGCGGCATAGCACGGGCCACCTATCTAGTATTTATATATAAAACAAATAATTTCTTTTCTTTTGTAATTTTATTTATTTATTTATTTATTCAAGCAATTAGTCCTTCACCTAGTCCTTAGGTCTTGGGGAAACCTTCTTTCCGACGTCTTATTGACTTATTATTTCACTTTGTAATTTTATCTATTTATTATAGAATAATGATTTAATTTTTTATATAAAGTAATTATTTTATCAAATCAAAAATTTCTTTTAATAAATATTAAATTTCTTATTTATAAGATTTTTAGGCTAGATTTTAAACTCTTAACCAGGTCATAAGATTGAGATAATCTCATATAAAACAAATAAAAAAAATATGAAGTTCTATTTGCAACAGATCTAATGTTAAAGGTAGAAATTGCGAGGTAAAAAACAACCTACGTCTATGAGATCAAGATAACTTCACTTAGAGAAAAAAAAAATTATGAAGTCTGATTTCCAAACAACCTAATATTGACAAATAAAGTTGAACACAAAAACTAGAAGAAGAAGAAGAAGATTAAGTTGTTGGTGGGTGAGATTGAAAAAAGAATCAATTAAAAAAGAATCCAAAAAAATAAATCAGGTTAATTAAAGTCAATCTACAAAATTCGTAACATGAGTTATGAGATCGGGATAACCTCATATAAAGCAAATAAAAATAAATTACAAAGCCATATTTAAAAAATATTCAATTAAAAAAGGATAAAAAAAAATAAACAGAGTCAATCGAGTCAACTTGTCAAACCTATAACCTGGATCATAAGATTGGGATGGCCCCACATAAAAGCAGATTAAAAAATAATTATTGATCCAAATTTTCAACCAATTCAATGTTGAAATATGAAATCGAAAAAAAAATGATTAGAAAAAGAAGCAAAAAAATAATAATTAAACAACTCAAATAAACTCGAGTTAACTTGTTAAACTCATAACTTAAGTCATGACATCAAGATAAATTCATAGAAAGTACATCAAGAAAAATCACAAATCCCCACTTCTAATAGCATATCCAATCGGAGATGCTATTTTGAAGAGCTAAATTGATAAAATAGCATTTTGAATAGTAAAATATGCTTTTTTTTTAGCCAATAAGAAAAGGTATAGGAGTAGGAAAAATAAGTATCTTATTTTTTTCTTAATGAGTTTGATGTCATTTTTTTTTTTCACATGGCCACATTTAATTGATTTATTTTTTTGTTGGGTTCACTTTGTTAGTTTTGACTTTTTGTGAGAGATATATAGAAGTAACATTTGTGGGAGAAAAAAATGCAATTTGGCATTTTGTTTAGCACACGTTTTGGAGCATATAAAACCAGCTTAAAAGAGTAAAAAAAAAAAAAAATTTTTAATTTTTAGCTTTTTATTTAGCATTCCCAAAAAGTTGCTTTAACAAATCAAATGTTGAATGTTGAATTTAAAAGAAAAAAAAAATCAAATTTGTACTATTAGTATATAACATAACATTCCTAAAACAATTTACTATTAAAACAATTAAGAAAAAAATAAAAAATAAATAAAGTTGTTTAAAGATAAAATTAAAACAAAACTAAAATAAATAAATAAGAAAAACACCCAAAATACTATTTCAATTAATAGTATTTTATTAATATACCTACTGTAATTTAACCACCTCTTGTGTTTTATCTATGAGAGCATAGCGTCACTATTATTTTCTTTTCTTTTCAAGGGTCATTATTGAATTATTTTGTAGCTGGGGAGTCGCGTTTTCTTTCTTAATTTTCCAACTTGTTTTTCCTATCATGTATTAATAATTTCGTATAATTATATATTAAAAAACCTTGATCATATTTACACTTCCTTTTAAGAATTTAATTTTAAATCATGTAATTTAATATATTTATAACAGTTTACATCATCAAGTTGACAAGTCAAAAAATAAAATTAAAAGGAAATATCTAATTATTTATATAATTATTATTATATTTAATTTAATATTTAAATAGCTAACATTACAACTTTTCCATTCAAATAAAAAAACCCTAACCATCAGCCACTTAACCCAAAACATTAATTTATTACTTCCTTGGAATCGTATTAAAAAAGTTGAGGTTGTTATTTTATAAAAAATACTATTAATTGAGGTTGGTTTGGAAAAATATATGCTTGATTAAAACTGTAGTTGAAATTAAAGTTGAACAAAAAGTAGTTTAATGTGTTTGGTTAAAAAAATGCTTTTCAAATTGAGGTTATAAAATAATTAAAATACATATATATATATGATTTTTAATTTAAATATTATAGATTTAACTACTGTTATTACATCATGAATAAATAATATTGATATCAAATATTTTTTATTATTCCATTAAACTATGTGTAATGTTATCACATACGAAATCTATCCAACAAGGACTATATTTTCCATGGTTTCTTAAGCGTGCAACAACAAAAACTGAATTATTTAATTTTTATAGTGTTATTAAATAATAAAGATTGTGATATCTTTATTATTAGAATTGCGATCAAATTCCACAAATACTACGTCATCATGTGATATCTTTCTAATTTATGTAATGTTATTAAATAATATTAATTACTAGTTTTTCGAGCAAAACACATTTTTTAAAAAAAAATTTACAATTTCATTACGTACAAAAGTCATTCGACAAGAACTACAGTTTCCATGATTTTTTTAGCGTGCTATAAAATTAGGTAAAATATTATTAGGAATAAAATTAAGATTATAGTACGAGTAAATTTAATTCACCTTTTATATATATATATATATATATATATATATTGTTCATGTTCACATGAACAATGCAAGTGAAATTAATTAACTGTATTGATTTTTTGAGAAAAAAAATAAACTAAACTTTTCACACTGGTTTTTCAAAAAAAAAAAAAATATTCACGTAAACAGTAAAATGTTGCTTCTTCAAATCTTGCGGCGCGGCAGCAAAAGTTGGTGGATCCTACCAAGTAAAATCACTTCTTTTTGCTTTACTAAACATTGATAGGTGGGGTTGCACCCACAGTCACATTACCAAAGAGCCACTAAACTCATTACTACCCTCTGTACTTCTTTCACCTCTATGCCTTTCCATCTCCAAATTTTCTTCTCTGCTCTTGTAATGCTTACGTTTCCAGCAACAATCCTATTTTCACCATCATCAATCTTGTTGCTCCCAGACTCAATCAATGAATCACGTGGTTGATTCGTAACCTCTCTATAATGAACCATTTTATTATTATTATTATTATTATTATCACTCACCTTCTCATGATAATAATAATAATTTAAACAGCATCTATTCTCATAATTCATTGAATTTGACTTGAAACCCCTTAGTTGATTCGAAACAGCTTGAAAATGACTAGAGAAAGATCTATCAGAATTAGATCCGTATTCACCACGATGATGATAATGCTCACTCTCACCATCAATCATAACATTACAGTCCTGAAGAGTTAGGATTGGGATTGCATTCCACTTCATCCCTAGTTTGTCGATCATCATGCAAAACTGTAAAACTAGGTCGGGGTTCGTGGACACGACGCGGCGGTTGACGGTCGCCTTCTAATTGATGAGAAACCCAAGGCAAATGAGTGAAGTGAGGAAGGTCATGGTGTGATCGTTGGTGGTGATAGTCCCTAAATTAATTAACATCAATCGATCTCGTAGCAACCACTAAACTACTACTTATAAAATATAAATCAGTCTCGTAATAAGCACTCAAGCGTCGCAGCAGCACAATTGAAGTGAGTAAATGAATTTTGTTTCAGGAAATTCCCTTTCTAAACACAGTTTTTTGGATTATTTTTTTCTCCCTTTCTATCTTGAAACCTCCAATGGTAGCGGTAGCTTCTTTTCCAGTTAGCTTAAACATCTCCAGAAAATATCAAATTAGAGAGTTTCCCTGATTCCCTTTATTTTTAATAGAATGCTACCACCCACATATTTTTTCTACATTAAATTCCTGGAACATTCGCAAGGACAGCTGTTGGGTGTGATTATGTGTATTTTTTTTCTCTTTCTCTCATCAGCAAGTGATGTCATTGTTTTTTTTTTTTTTTTTTTGTAATCTTGAATTATGAGAATCATATGCTATGCTAGCGAGTCGGTCGCGGGAATCCACATGAAATAAATCACAATTTTATTATTATTTTGCAATGCAATTAATCAGAATAAGTTCTGCGGAAAAGTAGTGGAGGTGATTGCTTGTTTTTGGATATATGAGATTGACCATGATGCCCTGTGTGTGTGTGAAGGATGTATTTAAGAAGTGGAGACATGGACGAGTTTCACGTTCCAATTTTACCAGATTATTATTATATTCTAAAGAAACTAAAAGGTGGTGGAGCGTATATTGTCCATGTGGATGCATGTGGCTACAGTCACACTCTTCAAATAACGAGCATATAGTCGTTCGGCGGTCAATTAATGGTTTTCAAAATGACATTTGAATCTTCACGATGACCCTTTATCAGTGTTTATTTATCTTTAGGTAGCATGTGTAATGAACAAATTTCTAATTCTACATCATCGATCATTTTTTTTTTGAATTTTACATTTGACCCTAATTTGAATCTTCACGATGAACCCTTATTTTTAGGTAGCATGTGTGATGAATAAATTCCTAATTTTACACCACCGATCATTTTTTTTTCTTGATTGTTATATTTGACCCTACACATTTTCAAAATTCTTCAATTTATTTTTCTTTTAGATTTAATTCCTGTTTTTTTAATAATTATTTATTCCAAAATTCAAAAGCCTTTCAGGAATTTATAGAATTGAAATCTTCTTTCAATTTTATACTTCTTTGGTGTTTTTTATCTATTATATTTCATTCCCATTCTTATGATTGGTTTTTTTAATTGAAATTATTTTTCAATTGAATTTCTCAGTATTTTATTTCATTATATTTTTATGTGAAATTTGATCTTTTAATAAATATTTATTTTTTAAAATTAAATTCATTTCATTTTATTTGATCTTTGTCCTTTTGGGCTATTGTTCTGATCATTTCTAGCTGGAATCTTTAAGAAAACAAGTTGGCTGCCATGGGCCCGGCTCTGCACAGCACCAGGTGTGCGTAGCGCTTGGTGTACCATGGGCCCCACACTACTATCACTAATAAAGGCTATTGTTGGCAAGGGAAGCCTATCCCAGCAACAACACGAGGAAGAATACAGGATGAGTCACAATTATAATTTTACCCCTATACCCTATTTTAGGTTTTTGGGTACTAAATTATGAATTTACCCTTATGTATATAAAACTTAGATTTTATATTAAAATAAAACCCTCAACAATATTAATTTTAAGATTAACTTTTTTATAATAAGTTTAGGATTGAATTAAGATGTTTAATTTATTTTGTATTTTTTTTTGTAATATTCTAATAGGATTACGATTTAATTAAAATATTTAATTAAATAATATTTAGAAAAGAGAGTTTTTAAGCCAAAATATTTTTATTTAAATGATCCTAAAATACTTAGGACATTAATAAGAATTATAATATGATTATTTTTTTATTAAATTTTGAAAATTTGGTTTTACAATGAAAACATTTATATTAAATAAAATTTATTAAGTTTGGAAACTTATCAAATTATAGTTGAATTTAATATTTATGAGTGTTAGAAATATTATTTTAAATTGCACATAAAGCTAATAATTAGAATTGAAGCATGCAATATATTTATTTATGCATATTAATGTGTTATTGATGGATGATTATGAACATTAAAGATCAATGTAATTGTGTTTTTATAATTGAATAATTATAATAACAAATAGGGTTTGTGTGTCCTATATTTTCTCTATTTTCCTGGTAGGGTTGTAAAATTAGTTTCTCATCTAGTTCCCCTTGAATATAACTCGAGACTTCTTATTCAATTATGTAAATTTTATATAATTTAGAAATGTAATAATTTAGATAGGAGAATTATTTTGTAATTCAAAACAAAGAAAGAATGACAGTGAAGGATAAAACCATGATTCTCTCGAAAGACTTATAAGGATTTGTAGTAGCTACCTAGGTCTTAATAATAAAAAGTGCTAGAGGTGGAGAATATAAAACACTATTTGGTGAATTATATTTCCAAAATGATATTATCCAACAAACTATTATTTTTTATTCACCGCGATAAAATAACATTGTGGAATGTAAGAACCAAACATTAAAAGAAATTATGAATATCATGTTGATAAATTTTGGAGCACCTCAAAACTTATGGGGAAGGCAATTATAACTGTCAATTATATTCTTAATATAATACCCCATAAAAAGTTATAAAAGATATCATATGAATTGTGGAAAGGTAGAAAACCTCTTACAAATACCTAAACATGTGGGGGTGTCTTGTAAATGTGGCAATACTTAATTCTAAAAAAGTTAAGATATGACTTAAGACTATGGATTAAGTATTTATTGGATATCCATATAAAAATACTTATTTTATAATAATAATAATCTTTTTATCAATTCGGTAATTATACCTAAATTTAATATGTTCATGTTCAATATAAATTTCGATAAAATTAAAATACAGATTGGAATAAGTATTAAGAAACTTAAAAGAGTGAGAAGTGTGGTCGTTTATTTAAGAATTTCAATAACGTGGAATTATGTAAAGCACTCATGAATCCAAGAATTGTTTAGGGCCAAAATGAACATAACGATAAGAATCAAAAGAAATCTCTAGGTTGAGAACTATGTGATTACTATTATCTTAGTTTACACAAAAAGTTGAATAGTTCATGACATCACCTTCACTATTTAGCCGAGTAAATTCGATAGAATTTCGCTAAGGAATATTTAAAGTCAAAAGCTACCTATACCAATGTAGTATTCTACTAAATTAGTATCTATCAACAAATCTTTGAGTCATTCTCAAACTGGTGAGATAATTTACATTCATGTGGGGGATTATTGAAATTTTTTTTAATTAAACAAATTATAGGTGAGTGAGAAATTAATTTGAAAAAGCCTTTAGTTTTTCTAGACTTAATTCTTGATTTATGATGGCTAATTAAAAGTTGATAGTGGTAGAAATTAATTCTTCAACATTTTAGTTTTCAAAAATCATCATATAAAGGAGTGGAGAAAGAGTTTCTAACTTAAATTTTTTATATTTAACATACTCTTTCTTATCTCATTTTTTATGAGGGGAGAAGAAAGAGTTTCTAACTTGATTTTTTCATGTTTAACATACTATTTCTCATCTTATTTTTTGTTTTTTTTTTATGCTTTGATTTTCCTTCAAAATCTAGAGTTTAGATTCATCTTATTAAGAGATATATGAGTTATATAATATTTTTTTGTTCAAAAATCTTGTTTACAAGTGCATCTAAATCAAGATGGTGTTGTTGAAATCTTGAAAAGTATATTGCAAATATATTAGTTATATAAGTAAAAATCAATAAAGTCTTAAGAACAAAATGATTTATTTTTTCGATAACAGAAGATTCATTGCTTTAAGCTACATTTTACCCTCATTCTTTTAATTTAAATATAATTATTTTTATTATTAGTATGTATAGTATTTTTATTTTATTTTATATCAATTGTAAATTTAAAAATATAATTAGTATACATACTAATATTATTATTATTATTATTATTATTATTATTATTTGTTAAAAATATATTTATTATTAGTTATATTCTTACATGTTTATAATTTTAACTTGTATTAACCATAAAGTTTACAAAATATGGTTTTACACCGGTAAACAAATTCTATAAAACAAATTCTAGCAGTTGAGCAGTCCAGAAATGGAAGCATGAGAATGGAAGTTTTGCAAGGGTTTGAGAGGAGACGTCGCTTTTTGCAAATTTAAGAAGAGGAGAGCGGCGGAAGAAGAAGAGGAAATGAGGGTTTATATGTGGTGAAATACCGCAGCTCGTAGCTGGAAGCGGCCTTTGGCAGCCATATAAAAAATACCCGAACCTCCCTTTTCATTAACAAGACACGCCACCGGTGGCAAGCAAGTGGGTTCCTCGAGTCGTTTCAAGCCCAAGGCAACCAGCTAGCTGAGATATTTCCGTCCCTCAATCTTTTTTTCTTTTCTTTTTTTAAGTGCAAAATTTGGTTCATTATTGAAACAACATGATATGTGCGGAACTTATGCTATTATTGAATTTATTTATTTATTTTGTGGTTGTTTCAGCTTTTGTGTTTCTAAAGATATGAAATTTGTGGTTTTTTGGACACTTTGGGTAAGAAGCATATGTGGTTTTTTGATATATTTGCCTACTTTACTACTTGGAATGGCAGTGAGGAGTCTCAGTGATTTGCTCGATCATAATAGTAAGGTTTAGCTGTTTCACTTGGTGTTAATCTATAAGTTTTTTCCAACTCTTGCCATTGCAGTGATTGTGTCGATAATGCTAAGTTAATGTATTTCCTCATGTTTATTTCTGTTGATGGAACCTGTTTCTGTATAGGCGTGTATTTTCTTGCGTCTGTTTCAATGGATTTCTTCGGCAAATTGAAGAAGAATTTCTTATTGTATAAGAGGCTCGAGTCTTTTCTTTGTTTTGCTTAAGTACATGATGGTGGTGGCATTTTATGTATGAGCTGTCTCTTTGAATGATGGAAAATACCGTGAAGTGTTGGTGGGAGAAACCACTGGTGGTGGCTTTGAAACACTCAGAGGGGATAAAACACACTGTTTTATTACACAAATCCGAAGCTTAAAATAACAACATAAAAGCTTAACAATTACACGCCCTCTCTCTCTCTCTATTCTCTTTCAAGTGTTTCTCTCAATTCTCTTCACACATATAACATAAGCTGGGCATTCTATTTATACACAAATCAAAATACGAAAATTCAACCTTCAAGTGTGAAGGCGGCTGGCGGCAGCAGGTGTGAAGGCGGCTGGCGGCTACGGCTAGTGGCTGGTCGGTGGCGGCTGGTGGTTGCCTTCCTTGACCATCTAGGAGCTTTTGGATTGAGTTTATTCAACATGAAGCACTTGGGAAGTGGAAGGCTGCTCTTAATTTGATGCCTGAAAATGCAGTCTTACATGAACAAAAGGCACAAGTTATGCTTGGAATTGGAGATTGCATGGAATGGCATTGAAGGCAGCAACTCGTGACATTGTTTATTACAATTTTCTGAGTGTATATACTAGTAAGAGCTTTAATTTAATTTGGATTTTATTTGATAGGGGCAACTGAGTTGGAACCTTCATGGGCTGAGATATGACGATGCTATACTCTTATGGTGCATCTGTAATAACAAATTCAATGTAATAGTTTAAACAACTCGTAATTATTTGGTTATTAAAATTTTTATACCATCTCACATAGACCAATTCAATATTCAATAACTTAAGTTTTAAATTAATATCTCAAGTATTCTCTAACAACATTTAATTTTTCTTTTGTATCTCTTTCGATGAATTTGCTGGTTGAATATTTCACTGCTCCGGTATATTTCCCCTAAATTAGCTTTCATGGGATTTTTATGTTTTAGCCTCAATTTTTTGACAGTTGCCACCTCCTGTTCTGAGCTTTTTCTTTCTCCTAGAAAAGTTTGCTCCATCTGCCTTTTTTTATTGTACCGTACAAGTAATTTTTGTTTTCCTTTCGCTCATAAATCTAGGGCATGGCATCCTTTGCTACATCGAAGTTTGGTTAAAATGCAGTCACATGTGGTGGGGTAAGATGGAGTTCATAAGAGCTATATGTACTGCATAACTTACTTAGGATAATTCCTGGTGCAATTCTAGTGAAGTCTAAGAAACTATTTACTCAAAGTATGCTAAATTTATTCTCTTGTTTCTTTTGCTTGTGGTCTTCTCAGGCATGGATCACCCTTGACAGAGCACAGTTGAACTTTGGGGAGCCTGACAGTGCAACTGAGAACTTCCTTAGAGCAATAGCCATAAAGGTACATTCTTGTATTTCGGTGGCTTGACCTTTCTGGATCATTTTGTTTGTGAACTTTCAAATAAAATAGATTCATGGGACACTACCTGTCATCAAATGGTGAAAACAAGAAAGTTTCCTATCTAAAGATTGTTGTGAGTCATATCAGGACTTGGATTAAGATTACTGTAATTTGACTTTGCTTATATCTTCCTGGCAATTTGCTTGGGTCGAAAAACAATCTCAGCTTTAAATGTTGGAGCTTGAGTGAGTCCTTATTTTTCCTTTCATCCCCTTTATTGAGTTCAACATCTTGTTGAATTGTATGGCAAATTCGTCTTCTAAGTCTTTCCAAGAAAAAGAAACATAATGTTGCTCCAACATCAAAAGTATCTGTGGCCATCTTTTACTTCCTTCACTTGGGCTGCCGGGAGAGTGATTCATTATAAGGTCCTAGTCTAGTACTATCATGACAGGTGGTATTCCTATTGACGTGCTTAGCTTCTAGTTCCATTTTTGTGTTTGTATAATGTATTTTTTACTCAATTTCCCCAAATGCTCCATCTGCAGCCAGATGATTCTAAGGAGGCTCAAGATGACAGGCACAGTGCATCACAGCTTGTAAAAAGGTGAAAGCAGCGTCATTCATCTGGCCTGAGCACTAAAGAGAACCGTTATGTGGAGTGTGACAAGACTGAGAGCTCCTGAATAGATAAGAAAGTAGCATCAAAGCAAGAGTTTCACACTCATGTACCCTGTCATGAGGTAGACCTTTTAAATAGTAGGCTACTGCTTTAACAAATTCATGAATATAAAGAAAATTCTGAATGGTAAGATATTCATTTGGGTCGGTTGGGTACAATGTGACCTCAATCAGACACGAGAAATGAAGAGTTCAATTGAAAGAATTTGGCTATTTTGGTTTGACGTTATTCAATGGTCTGTCGGGTACATACTCTCAACATTATCACTTCTAAGTATCCTCACATTGAGGGCATAAATTATGATTTGCCCTATGTATTAGCAGATGCACCTTCGTATCCAGGTACCATTGCCTTCTTATTTTTAATAGCACTGTACAAGTAAGGCTCTATCCCAGTTGTATTTTGATGCAATTTGCTCTATAAAGTATGGGGCCAAACAACGAAGTGGTCCTATTTTGCCTTCTGTTTTCTCCTTTCCTTCCTGTTTCTGAAATGGACAGCTTTAACTTCATATAAGACGTTAGTTGTAGGCGTGGAGCATGTTGAGGGAGATATGTTTGTTAGTGTGCCAAATGGAGATGATGCTGTTTTCATGAAGGTAAAGCCTCTCTGCGTTATCATCTCCATTAACCTATCTACGTGTTCTTAGATTGAAGTTTGTCAAGATGTGAGTGAAAGGAAATTTAGTAAAATCTGAGGACTACCCTGAACTTCATAGGAAATAATTCATAGCAACCCCCAAGATGTAGACTTTGGTATACAAAATATCTATTTTACATAAGATCTTCGTGTTTGATTCTTTTATTTGTTGATTTGTCAATGTACCTTGCAGTGGACACTTCATGATTGGAGCGATGAGCATTGCCTGAAACTACTCAAGAACTGTTGGGAAGCTCTTCCAAGTAATGGTAAGGTGATATTCGTGGACTCGCTTTTTCCTGTTGCACCAGAGAACATTGCTTCTTCACACGTTGTCTTTGAACAAGATCTGTGCATGTTGGCTCGAAATCCTGGTGGTATGGAGTTCGAAGCCTTAGCAAAGAAATCAGGTTTTTCAGGCTGTGAAGTCATATGTTGTGCTTACAACAGCTGGGTAATGGAGTTTCAAAAAAACAGCACTGCCATAAATTAACTTCAGCAATTTCCTCTCTTTTTCCCCCAACAATTGCTCTTGCTCCCGGTGGCTCAAGTCACACATACTATGCAAATAGAACAGGGAGTCGAATAATTGTATCGTGTACCCATGAACGCAAACTTACACTTTGTTTTTTGGCTACAACTAGGACTGCGTGTCGATTGTTAAAAAACCCATTGCTGTTGATAGAACCATAGCCTTAAATGTGGTATTTTACCCGCTAGAAGCAAAGGAAAAGGCCTGGCAAGGAAACATCACCCGGGGATGAGATAAACACCAATGCTCACCAGATAAATAAGCACGCATGCACACTGGGTTGGGGGTTGAGAAATTGAATTACAAAAGAAAATGTTCTCTTCTCATTATAAAGCACAGATTGTTTGAAATTCGGTTGCGTTTTGTAATTTTACAACATCACTGACAGAGATTAGCTTTCCCTTACAAAAAATAATGAACCGTGTTCGGAACAAAATGAACAAGATGTTACTGTTAAAAACATCGTTTCCAACAAGCATATCTAATGATTCCCTGATCCTTGTAACTCCATGTCCTGTATTTGGCACTTGCCAACCAGTAAATGTACTGGCCTTCAGAATCATGCCCTTCCAAGAGTCGAGTATCCAAAAGTCAGCAAAACCTAAGAGTTTACAGCCTAACAAAATATTCTTCCACAGAAGGCGGCGGGATCAAAATTCTTGACATCAGTTACACTTACAAAATCAATATGATCAATGATTAAAACCATGAATTTTTATCTTGTAATTTCCTGAAAATGTCATGTGCTTTTCAACTCTTCAATTGATTGGCAGCCGACTTCACACTTTAGTGCTGCAGTTACAAGCATGTCCATTCCTTCTCTACCTTTATCTGATTCTTCTCCACCTTCCTTGTACAGTTTCTTGCGGTTTTCACATTCCTTTTTAATCCCTTCACCCTTCCTTTTCACGTACCTTTCAGATTTCTCATATGCCCTCCTTACCCTGCGCAACTTCTGTATTTTCGGATCACATCGCCTGCAAAACCATTTCCCTTTAGGTACAGAAATGCGTGGTGGAATCATGCAATAAAGGTGGTATGCATGATCACAACCATCACATAAAACAATCTTATCATCATCTTTATCAGTGAGGCAACCTCTGCATAAACATGAAGGGCAATACCAACGCGGGCCATACAATATTAACTGCCTATTTGTCAAGCATCTCACATGGTAGTACTTGCCAGGGCATTCAGAGTGATCACATATATTTATCTTCTCTCCATTGCTCACTGGACTTCCACAAATTTTACAGATGCGTATGTTTTCAGTCCCTTCTGATGATAGCTGAACCTCATTATTCGTGCTGAAATTTGATGCCTCTTCAAAATCATTGAATGGTTCCTGAGTTGATAAACCAATTTCATCACCAGCTTGATTAATTTGGGTCCTGGGGCAATTCAGCCTCTCACACGCTACACAATTCTCATGAATGGATCCCATACCACTTGCAGCGCAGTTGTCACAGTACCAGCTTTTGGGGGGAATCTCTTTGACAGCAGGCTCAATACAGGAGACATGGTACATTTCCTCACATGAATCACAAACTAAACAATCTCTCCCATCTGCCTTTTCCCCACAACACCTACAACTGCAGACTCTGTAGACACAACAAGCATCCTTTTGCTCTGGCTGACCATGAGAATCAGAACCCTTGGTGCAGAACTGTATTGCAGCACAAAAGTTTAAATAGGTATCAGAACCAACTATAATCAGAAAGACAATCAATCTTAAAAGTGGTACATATTTCTAATGCCAGCATTAGGAAACTAATTATACTGCTGTGATTTTGAAACAATTACCCCATGCTTTTCATCTTCAAATATACAGCGTAATGATCCTCCCACCTGGAAATCACAGTTAAGATTTTCATTTAAGTTAAAAGGGAACCATAAAAGTGTATTAAGAAACAACAATAAATAGAAACGTGAAACAAAAGTTGCATTTAACACATAACCCACATTCTTAGTCTGCCAGAAAAATATCTACATGTTGGATGTCTTACCCGTTCATTACAGCAAGTCTTTGATATGTCTGATAGGCTCTTTGAAAGAGAGATTAATTCAGCACCAAAACCTTGGAGCTTTCTCCAGAACTGAAAAGATTATTTAGGTTTGAATGAATGGCACAACAAATAGAAATTGCATTTTCTTCTGATAACTAGAAATGGAAATGAAATCATGCATGCTGAATGACTGTTAAAACATTACAATGAACGAGACCAGTAATTGAATGTTATGTAGTAGCATGAATAACAAATTAAGATGAACGAACTACAATCACTATGTAAATCACAAAAAAATAAAAATTGATTGACATCAACATGTAGCATATTAACAATGGGCGAAGAGAAAGATTAACTAATCAAGAGATAAAGCAATAAAGATAAAGGTATGACAGTTTTCAACTCTAAAAAGATCCCCAAACTGTGTGTGATCTAGTGCTTTAGAAATCACTCAAATGTTTTTTAACTAATAGGAGAGGGTAGAGGTTCCACAGGGGCAGCAGGAATTCATTTACACAGATGCATCTAAGATATAAGATCATATAAACATTGCGGTAAGAAAATGAGATTTTAAAGATACTACTCTACATAACAGACCACAAAATATCAAACAAATAATTACTTTTGTTGGTGCATGACATCTTAAACATTGTATTCATCTTCAACTTTCATACAAAACACATGATGTCACTTAGCTTTTGAAATCACATAGGTGGCACATAAGCAACGTAGTGCCAAGAAGAACAACACATCCAGTCATAAAGCTTACTCAACAATGATTTCAGCAAGAGCATTGTAACACACTAGACAAAATAGTAACATCAAACTACGTAGGAAGGAATGTGATAAATTACCTGCTCAATATCTTCACAGAAAAGCATAGGCGAATGATCATAAGCTCCATCTTTCATCCTTCTGTCTATGAAACTCAGGCTAAGAATGCTGCCAGTCTTCATTCCTTGGAAGTTTTCAAAAAGTAGCTTGCAGAGAGAGGTGAACTTTTCTGACAGTAAAATACTAAGGAAAGCATGCTGGCACAACTCAGGGACACTGTGATGTCGTGATTCATCCAAAGCTCCATTTGACAAGACCCCTGCATGCCCCTTAGCTGTACTGTGAATTCCATTAGCCATCTGCCCCATCAAAGGTGGCTTATCTGCATTACAGTAACTAGATTCCTGAAGAAAGACAAAATTTAGCACATCCAATTTATGTTAAGAAACACGAATGACAATACTTTGCATTTAGCACATCCAATTTAATAGCTTCATAAATCTTAACTGCCATCATAAGCGCACCCCTCAAGCACCCCTGGATGTCATTTTCATCATTACTTAATGATTGATACATGTGGTCAAGGACAAACTTTCTCCATTGCCTCTGTGAAACATCATTTAAACGATTCATAGAAGCATGATTCCCACAGCGATGGCCCTGCGAATCCTCATCCTTCATGGTCTGCAAGAAACCACATATTAGCTAGATCAAAGAACTAGGATAAAAGATACAGAACAAACATTAAAATGCATCTTCTCTATAGAATCATAAATGATAGGAGTAACTTGCAACAAGTCAATACATAACGAGATTGCATAAGCAAAATTGGCATGGATGGCCTAGGTTTGTGAGCTACCTGGTCTGACAATCTACTAGCAGCTTCCATAAAACATTTCCCATCCTCTTGACCTTTACTATCCGAACTTGACCTCATGTTCCTTCGTCTCTTGTAAGTTCGAAAACCCTCACTGCCCCCGGAACTTGCATCACCACCATCATTTCCAAACCCATTGTCCATTGCTTCCATATTTAAGTGCTGAACCCTTTCTTTTGCACCCTCGCCATTGCTTGTTCCCTCTTCACCAACCATCCTTTACAAGTTTTTTTTAAAAAAAACCAAAGACCCTAATTTCAAGCTTTTCAGCGCCAAATTAGGGTTTCACTGTGACACCCACAATGAAAAGAACATAAAATTGAGCAAAACTGCTGAATACATAATACAAGAAATTAAAGAAAGCAGCATAAATTAACAAAAAACAAAACAAAACCGAGTGTTAAAAATAAACCTAAGCTTGTTTCAAGTAGCCAGGAAAACACAAAAAAGAAAGAAAAAAAAACTTTCATTTAGGTTACCCAGGCTAAATTAAGTGAAGTAATGGGAAATTCTTCAATCAGAGTAAATTTGACATGAATAACCCCCTCCCCCCAAAAAAAATTTTAAAAAATTGAAGATTCAAGAGTTGAAGTTGAGGTTTCTTTTCTTTAAATTTCCTTTCACATTGCACAGTTACCAAAGAGTTAACATAAACAAAATGAAGAGAAAACCAAAATAGGACAGAGCGTAAAGAAAGCGTACCCGACCGAGTAGAGGATTTTTTAGGCCTGGAAAACTGAAACCCTAATTATCTGAGACCAAGAAGAAGAAGAAGAAGAAGAGTTGGGCTTGTTTCTTTGTTTTGTTTAGAGACAGAGCGAGCAAGAGAGAGAGTTTGGCTTTGCAAGTAGCAGGTCTTATCCTTGTTCGTACTTTGCAGTGTTCTGCTGTAATTTATTTTTGAAATTTAAATGTTTTTA
The DNA here is from genome assembly GCA_033617975.1 of Populus alba x Populus glandulosa. Classification (NCBI taxonomy): domain Eukaryota; kingdom Viridiplantae; phylum Streptophyta; class Magnoliopsida; order Malpighiales; family Salicaceae; genus Populus; species Populus alba x Populus glandulosa. Next base: position 18,042,799 of record CM066147.1, on the reverse strand, counting down.
GAATTCCGGGTCCTTATAATAACATCTTAAAGGAAAATATTATTTAGAAAAGCAAAAATAATAATATAATTTTTTTATATGCATTTTAATAATCTTTTAAAAATTTATTAAATTTTAATATATTTAATATTAATAACATTATTTTTTAATTATAACTGACTAATTCACCCTAAGGCCTCAGTGATTTTACATAAATGTTTTTATTTTTTTACCTTCTCTCTCCCTATCTCTCTCTCTCTCTAAAAGTGATTAGAGAAATGAAGTCGGATCTGGTAGTGGATAACCCAGGAGGTTTTAAGGACGGACACGTGTAGGTATTCATCAGGGATGGGCTTGGCTAGTTAGTGGGTGACGCCATCTTCTAAAACTGTCCAATCATCCTCTAAATTACTACTTGCAGCTTATCTAAATGTAACTAAATTTATTTACTAGTTTAATAAATTTTAATTTTTTAAATTTTAAAAATACTGAAAATTTATATAATTATTAATTTTAAAACTCATAAAATTAATTAAAATACGAACAAATAATTTAAACACTTATATTAATAAATAAATAAATAAAATTTAATTTATATCCTTGATTCAAAGTGATTATCCATACCTCCACAATGTTTTCCTTTAATAGCTCCAATTCAGTTTATATTTTCATTAATTTGTTTTTTATTAAAGCATTATATTTCAGGAAATACTAGAAGATATGGTGTTTCTAGATTAATTTTTTTCTCACAATTTAGTTCTTAAACTTTGTTTTTCTTTAATTACATCCTTTTGCATCTATATGACTAATTTATCAAGAATTGCTAAAGGGGTAAAATTGAAAAAGAGATAACCAAAGTGTAAAACAAAGAGAAAAAGGGTGGTAGTTTAAAGAAAGTGAGCAAAGAGTTTATTTTGATCCTCTTAATTTTTGAGTTATAACTTTTCGCTCTTTCAATATTTTAAACATTCAATCATGATACAAAGCTTTTTCAGTTTCATTTAATTTTATTATTTAAAATGAAGGGATCAAAATTAACAATAACAAAAATTAACCCTTCCTTTCAGCATTATTCAATAAAATGCCTTTTTGAAAAAAAAAAATTGCCTTTATTTTGGTCCCTTTTAATTTGATAATTATACATCTTGGTCCAAAATTTTATTTTGTTCATGTTTTAATCTCTTAGGTTTCAGAGAGAAAGAAAGATAAAATTGTTGAAAAACGACATAGAAGATAGAAAGTGGTCCGTTGCTGAGATTTTGTTGATAAAAAAAAAATTAAATTTGATATTAATATGTTTCTCTTGATGAAAAGAGTCTCAATGAAATATTTTTGAACCTTTATATTGCTGAAAAAAGTAGATCAGAATTAAGAGAGTTTTTTTCCTAATTTTATTTCATGTTTGTTTAGCCAATTTAGGGGTTTTTTAGTTAATAAATTAGTTTATTGAGGTTATAATGTTTTTAGATAAAAATATGTTAATTTGTTTTTGTTTGAAAATCCCCTAATTAATTTGTTGGTCACCTCTCTTGTGATAAAAAACTGGACAGGAAACTTATTGTCTACTATATTTTTTAAAAATAAAATATCCACATGTCAGGCTTGTTATTAGTTTTATTTTATGTTTTTTCTTTGAATTAATTTTAATTCATTTGAAATTAATCAATTTAAAATATATTAGATATATTATTTTATTTCAATCTTAAATTACTTAAGGAATATGTTTTAGATATTATTTTATTAAATACCATTTAATTTTTACTTTGTTTTAGAATAAAATTATAACAATATGTTTATAATATTAGAAAACAATATTTTTGTATAACCTATCATGATCACATTTTTAAAAGAATTTTATTTGGTTGCTATTTTACAAGGATCCTTTTTTAATATCAAATAAATCATATAAAAATTATTAAAAAAAAACATGAAGTTATTAAACTCAATCGAGTTCATGACTCGAATTATAGGTTTGACATCTTAACTAGAATTAACCTAAATTGATCCAAGATGTTGTCTTCTCAATATTTTTAAAAAATTATATTTTCTTAATTTTTTTAAGACAAACCAGGTTTTTACCAGTTATTCAAGTTATTTTTAAACTCACCAAGAAAATCAAGTCATATCAAGTCAATTTTTACATGATTTAATTTGAAACTCATGTTAGACAAGAAATCAGGTCGAGAGATTTCAAAGTTAATCCCTTAAGTCAGGTTTACTGACTTCACCAAAAACTTTTTCATGGCAATGCACAAAACATTGTGTTATTCTTTTATATATATATATATATATATATATATATATATTTATATATTAAATTGTCCTTTTTTGGTATGTCTTCTTAATGTTTTCTATTTTTATTAAATAAATTACAAAGAACAAAATGTCAGAGTTTTTTTTGTTAGAATTAAAAATATTAATAAGAAAAAGAAAGATTTTTACCAGCAAATTAATTTGTTTCAATGGAATTCATATCATTACTCTTTTTACATATAATTAAATATAAAAAATTAAAACATTTCCTGTATCGGATATCTTAACTTATATTTATTTTTTAATTTCACGAAGTAGTCTTTAATTATCATTATAATTTTTTTAACTATTTATTAGTACATATAATCCTTAATATATTTTATTAAATATATACATCAAAATTTTAATTCATCATTAAATATCTTTGCTACTAGAAAACAAGTTTGCAATGTTATGTTCAAAAAGATTTGAGCATGATATAGCTATGTTTCTAATTAGTTTTCCAGTTTGCATTCTATTTGGAAGACAAAGATTTGCCACATTCACTTTTTACATGTATAGGCAATACATTTGAGCAGCCAAATAAATTTGGTTTTTAAATTTAATTAATGAATAATAAAAGCAATAATAAGGTCATATAAGAGGACCATTTGGGAACGCAGTCAACCCGTGTTCTCAAAAATTTTAAATTAATATTATCTAGTATTTTTGGATCGTTTTGATGCGCGGATATTAAAATTAATTTTTTTAAAAATTATTTTTTTATATTTCTAAGTGAAAAATACTTTAAAAAATAGTCACAACCACACTCTCAAATACAATCTCATAGATATATTCCAACAATATTAGCTTTCATCGTTTCTATAAACTTCTCTAGTCTTGAAACCTTATGAGATATATCAAGCGTTATTGCAAGTGTTAAGCAGAGTCTCTTGTAAATGAATACAAGTTCTCTCATCGTTTCTACAAACTTCTCTAGTCTCAAAACCTTATGACATATATCAAGCGTTATCACAAGTGTTAAGCAGAGTCTCTTGTAAATGAATACAGGTCACAGACTCTCTCCCTGTATGGCCTGAAAGCTCATCGCTGCATCGAAGCTAGACAGGGCTATGGTAAAAATAAACTCTTAGCCAAGAAAAAACAATTGAAAGGCATAATTGCTCATTAACATGTTATTGTAATTTCCTATTAATTTTTAACCCTCCTTTTGTTTTGATACAAAATTAAAACAAAAACTAAAGAAGGCGAGGAAAAAGTTGTTACTCATTACCCATTAACTTTGTACATTTTTTTTTGCATTTTGATTTTTTTTTATATTGTTGTTGATTTTTTTAGTGTAGTCCTTACATTATGTGTTTATTGAGATTTAGAGTTGACAATTTATTTTAATATTCTTTGTATATGATAATCACTTTATCAAACAGTTTTCTCTACTTCTTTCAATTTAGTCCCTTGATTTTTAAAATCTTTTTTATACAACCCTATATTTTTTAATTTATTTTTTTATATTTGTCACTTTTCCATTTTTTTCTTTCAATTGAGTCCTTTGATTTTTAAAATCTCTTTAATTCTGTCCTAGGATTTTTTAATTGATTTTTTTTAGGTTTTTTTTATTTCATCATTTAGTATTAAGTTGATTAGGAATTGAACTCTATGATTTGTTTTCTTTTGTTTTGTCTTTCTATCTAGTTACTGCGGTGACAAACAGATGTCTCAATGTTGTTTTGGTGATTTATTTTATGATCATCTATATCTTTTAACTTTTAGTTAAATAAAAAAAGGTTTTTTAAAAATCAAGTTGTTAAATTTTATGGAGTCAATGACCTAATTTGCGGTTTTGGTAGGCTAATCTAAGTTGCCCCAGTGGTGGGATATCTTTTTTTTTTAATTGAATTTGATTTTGTGATCGTCTATTTTTTTTATCATATAGTTAAAAAAAATAGTATCGAAGAAAAACCATGTAATTAAAATTTATAAGGTTCATGAACTTGCTCACAGGTTTGGCAAGTTGACTTGGTTCGCAAGTTCAATGGATCTAACTTTTTTTATTTCATCCTTCTATATTGGGTTAATTGGGATTTGAGTTTTATAATTTATTTTGTTTTACTTTCTATGAGGTTATATCTATTTCAAAAAAGTCCCCCTATTAGGTTAGTATAATTTTGTGGTTGTTTATTTTGTTATCATAAATTTAAATAAAGAATAATTTAAAAAACAAGTTATTAATTCTAAAGGAGTTCATGATTTGGTTTACGAGTTTGATATGTTGATCCGAGTTACCTGATTCATGAGTTTGGTAGGTTTACTCACTAAACCCAATATGTTTTATTTTTTTTTGTTTTTGGACTTTAATTTTTTTATTTGATTTTTTTTATTTCACCTTTTAATATTGAATTGGTTATGAAATATAGTTCATGATTTAGTTTTTTTCTTTCTTTCTATAGGATTATAATGGTATCAAATAAACATATATTTTAGGATTGATGCTTGATTTTATGATCATCTATTTTTTATCATATAATTAAGAGAAAATTACCAATAGCATCTTATAGTTTGGTCGAAAGACCTTCTCTCTTCAAGTGACAAATTCTCTCTTTTCCGCACACCATTTTCTCTCTTTCGAGTGACAAACATAAATCACCAATTCAAACATAAAATCTTTTTTGAGGATGAGATATTATTAGGTCAATTTTTAATCTTTACAAACTAAAAAAACTAAATTTTTTGACAAAAAACAAATTTTTTGGAAAAAAAATCTTTTTTTTTTTCGTTTTCATTTTGTTAAATGGGTTGTGAAGATTTCTTGACATTATTGCATAGAATTTTGAGGTTGGGACATGGGTTTATTTTCTTCTATGAAGAGAAAGAAAAAATTTTTCAAAACAAAATTGAATCATCATCATCAACAACAACAATCCACGGCACCTCGTGGCCTCAAAGAAGTAAAACTAATGATGTTAAAAAATTGGTGGATGAGATGGGAAGTGTGGGTTATTTGCAATATTCATTAGGTGTCTGCTGAAAAAATGGTGGATAAGACGAGGAAGGTGAGTTGTTTGCAATATTCATTAGGTGCCTGCTTCGAGATGTGCTGATGGAAAAGATTATAGGTTGTTTTATGGGTTGATTTTGGCTCTGTTTAACGAGGAAAAGGGCTATAATTTCTAGGTAGATTTCAGGTTTGAAAAAGGCTAAATTCATGGTCATTTCTTGGTTATTGAGTGTTGTTTTAGTTTGTGTACGTAATAGGATGGCAAAATTAAAAAGAAAAATGTATATGAAATTTCTTAGTAAAGTGTTTTTCTAACATGATTGGGTCTTTAAGCAGAGGTTGAATGAGAAGCATTCTTAATACTTTCATGGTCAAATCAAACCCGGGAAATTAATTGTAACAATTCAATATTGCCTTTTCACTATGCATTTAGGTATGATAGAAACCGTAATAGAGGACTAGGATGAGGAGGTTATGGTCAAACATTTTTAGGCTTGTTTCCACCCATTGTTCATATGGTTAAATCTATTGTCATCCATTTCTGCTCACGTGCAACAAAGATTTACTAGGTTTATTTGTATGATAAACCATGTATTAGATTTTTGTTTAGATGTGTGGTTTAATTATAGGTTTTGACACCATCTTTTCTAGTAAAACGAACAAAAGAATTTCAAGTTGTTCATAGGATTTATGGTGTTAGTAGGTGGTTTCACATTGATGCTCGTCTTAAATTAGATATTATAGCTCATATACTAGCTTGGTCATTTCATTGTACGATTGTTGGGTTTGGATGACTAGATTCCAGTTATAAGAAAAGGGATTAGGGTGATGACTAGTTTTTTTTTTTTATGGTAAAATTATAATATTTAATATAAGAGCATTTTAGTTATTAAATAAAAAAAAAAATGGCAAGCCTATAAATAATTAGACAGTTTTTGTTGATTTTTTTTTATGAGGATATTAAGTGTTAACATGCATATAAAGTTTGAGATGCAAACTATAATTTTTTAAAATTCAATAAGCAAGTATAATTTTAACCAAACTATAGGATGTTAGAGGTAATTTTTTTTATATTCAAATAAAATTTATTTATTTTTAAATAAAATTATCAAATTTAGTGGAGTCCATGAACTAAGTTGCATGATGATTGTGGTCAATCCAATCTAGCATTGTCTTAATATTAAAAAATAATTGTCATCTTGAAGTTTTTTGAAAAGATGTTTTTACTAATCATTCAAGTTTTTTTAGAAACCGTGATATTGATTGATTCATGTTAGGTCAGCTACCACATAATTTAATTAGAAACTCAAGCTAGAATATAAGCAGGGTTGGGAGTTTTAAGATTGGCTTCCTTAGCTAGGTTTAATAAAACTATAAAAACCCCCGCATACTTTTCGCATTCTTTTTATGTTTAAGAAAAATTGGTCTGGCATGCTCGTCAATGGACTAGTAAATTCTAAGCTTAGGAATAAACAATTGAAGAAACAAAAATTTCCTATATGAATTTTAAGAAATTACTTCTTGTAAAGTATATATCATAACAAGAACAAGAGCATTGCTTGAAAACATGAAAAAAATAAAAAATAAAATTACTCTTAGTATCTTATAATTTAGTTAAAATTGCATTTACCTATCAAGTTTTGAAAAATTACTCTTTAAATCTTTGATCAACCAAAATTTTTAAATTAAATAAAAAGATCAAACCACCCTTTTGTTGTGTGTGTACATAAAACTCAAACAAATGAAAAATCAAAATTTTCTCTCCTCCAAACACAATTTCCCTCTCTTCAAAAGCCTGTGAAAGACCCCTAAATTCAAGCTTTGGAAGAACTCTAATTTTTTCAATCATTTCTTTGATTCTCTATAAACCTCGAGTATCTAATTCATCTTATCAACAACATAATAAATGATGTCATCCCTTATAACATGCTATGGAACTCTATGGAACTGAGAGATGGGCAAATCTTTTATAATCTAATTGAACTGCAACATCAAATGTTAAAGCTTCAACAACAATTAGTTTCAATCTTATTCCTAATCTTTGCACCACCAAAACCGTCCACCAAGGTTCGCTTCTCTTGATGGAACAACTCCAATGCTGAGAAATCGAAGACAATATCTGCTGCCATCACCCCACCTTTGCAAGCTCTAGTTTTCAACTAAACCAATCATTTTTATGCTCTCATTTCTTATTTGGCACTGAAGGCTTCAAATTTGGCTTTGACATTCGGCAGTAACAAAGATGTTGTTGCTACAATAAATGATGTTGTTGTTGAACCTCCAATTATCATCGTTGTTGCTAAAGCTCCAGTTATCGTCATTGTTGAAGCTCCAGCTATTGCTGACATTAGAGCTCCAACTGGTGTTGATGTTGAAGCTCCAGTTATGATGATTGTTGAACTTCTAGAGTGGATGAGTGGGAGTTCAGGAAGAAAGAATTGGTTAGAGATGAAACAATGTTGTTTTTGTGTTAAGATTTCTTAATGACAAGTTGGTTGTTGATGGATGTAGTTCCTGATGACTTTTGTGCTCATGTTTTTAATTTTTGGCAAATAACAAGGACAAGTTCTTAGTAAGAAGGACAAGATGATTAATATGGAGAGGTTGTCACCGGCAAATTAAGTTGATCTAGTTGTTGATGGCGGTAGTTGATTAGCATTGTGAGTAGTGAATGTGTGGGTTGCGGCAATTAAACATGACAGAGTTGTTACCGTTGATGATAGTTGTTGATGGCCGGTAAATGAAGAGAAAGATGAATATTAGCTAGGTTTTGTAAGGATTTTCTTGGCTGGTGAGGGATCGAATGGAAGGGAAGGTGATGACCATGTTTGATACTCGGGGAAAGAAGATGGCTACGTTTTTTTTTTTATTTTAATTCAATGGACAAAACTAGTAATATTTAATATAAAGGCTTTTTAATGATTAAATAGAAAATAAAAGCAAACTTATAATTAATGGAATATTTCTTATTAATTGTTTTTAGATACAAGTATAAAAGCATACCCATTTATTTTTACTTTATTCGTCCCAACAAAACGCGTACCCTGCAGTCTGCACTGTGAGCGAAAGCACCCGCACCCACGCCACCATCAGGCATCAATCAAAGCTTCCAGCCACCACCAATTCATTAAAACCCCCCATCGCACGGCATCCCACCTTTTGCTGCACAAAACCCAGCAAAAAATAATGAGAGGCCACCGCTGCACAGCGTCCTCCCGGGTGGAGACTGAAAGCGATACTGATTCCGATTCCGAAACGATGAGGTGCATTTCTTGTAAGGAGTACTACGGCAGATGCGATGCTGGAACTTGCAAAGAGTGTTATGAGGAAGCAAGCGAGACTGAAGAAGAGCTTAAAAGAGAGATCGATGATCTCAAAGCTAAAGTTGCCTTCTTGCGTTTCTGGTCTCCTCTCGATCACCACACCACTCACCGCTCCTCTGCCGGCCCTTGTTTCACCGATGTCGTTTTGGTTGCTTCCTCCGATGATGGGCTTGCCGGGACTGCGCCATCTGTCCCAGTCCCTGCTCATAAGGCCGTTTTGGTAAATACTCAATTCCCCGATTTTGTTATTCTTGATCAATTAGATGGTAATTGATTTGCAATTTATTGATTGATCCTGTACTGATTGAGTGAGTTCCACTATCTCTTGATTCGTCAATGATCATGGCACTTGCTAGATATATTTGCCTTTCTCTTTATTGTAATTATGTGAGATAATCGCTTTCATTTCAAATGCTTACTTGGCTAGTATTATTTGCATGCTTTTGTTCAATGACCTTCCTGGAATAGAAATCCCATTTCAAGCCTGGTTGTGTTTGTCAAATAGCTTGATGGAGAGGAGGGAGATATCCCTTAAGTTCTGCCCCATTAAGATTGTAGCCTGTTTTCTTACAAACTAGACAGAACTTGAACTGACGAACCATGGGAGACAATTTATCAATTTTGCCTTCAAGTTGTTCCTGTATTAGTCTAAACAAGAGGTATCCCCGCATGTCCATTTCATACTGACAAGATGATCTGGTGATTTGTTATGCCAAATGCTCACGTGTTTAGTTTTTTACTATTGATTAACGTTTTTTTTTCTTTTTTTTGTGATCAGGTGAGCCGTTCGCCAGTCTTCAAGGCAATGCTTGAGAACGAGATGGAAGAAAGCCGGAGTGGTACCATCAAGATTAGTGATGTATCATATGATGCACTTCGTGCATTTGTCAACTATTTCTACACTGCTGAAGCGTGCCTTGATGAGCAGATGGCCTATGATCTTTTAATACTGGCCGAAAAATATCAGGTGAAGCATCTCAAGGCTTATTGTGAGAAGTTTTTGGTGTCAAAACTAAACTGGGAAAACTCAGTCGTGAGCTATGCCTTTGCCCACCAGCACAATGCAAAGCATATGCTTGAAGCAGCGTTGTCATTGATCACTGACAACATGGATAAACTTACCAAGCGGGAGGAGTACATGGAGCTTGTGGAAAAGGATCCCCGGCTTGTCGTGGAGATTTATGAAGCGTATCTGTCCAAACAGATTAATACAGCAGCGCACAAGGATTCCTCTTCCACGAAGCCATAGGCAAATCTGAAACAAGGATCATTTTTTGTTTATGGCTCCTGGATTGTTGATGTAAAGATTTACTTCTTTATCCCGGTAAAGTTTCACTTGTGTAAACACTGGTGGGCATTTATGAAGGATATGTAAGGGCGTGTGGAATGACAGCTTTGGTTAGTCATGGTAACTAGAACAATTAATGATACTGTTTGATTAGATTATGAAAATGGTTTTACGACATCAATTTCCATTTTATAGCTTGGCGTATCGTCCCTGTTTGTCCTCTGTCCTTTGCAGTTTTGTTGATTCAGCCCTTCGTCAATCCAGTTTGTTAATGTCACTCCTGTGGTTTCATGAATCTACCAAAAAAATAAAAAAAAAGATTTGGTAGTGATGTGGTAACCATTACAGTTAGTGAGGAATTGCTGCTAATGTACAAAAATGTTTAGGCTAACAAAAAGGACAGGACTCCCATTTTCAGGGAACCAAGATGACGAACTGATGGCGTCCTTTTATCGCAGAGAAAAATGTTCCAGCTCGCATGGGGGCCTTCGCCTATGTCCCCAAGTGTGCACAACCATCTCATGGCAGTTGCTATCTCTTCAAGCTCGCCTGTAAGGCTGTAGCAGATACAGAGTCACGTATATGAACGGTTCCTCCAGGCCTTGGCAATTCGACCCATCCCATCTCAAGCATGATACTTGAGATAATGCATTTGTGTGAAGTAAATTGTTAATTTCTATTTTACCATTGTAATTACTAATTTTTATTCAATAAAATCATCCCAAACAACTCTTCTATATATTTAAATTCAAATTGTCATCACATTTAAATTCAAACTGTCACATTCAAGATTTGAGTTTGAGTTTATTTTTATTTAAGTATTAATTAAGTAAAACTCTTGTGGAATAACTCAATGCGAATTCTCAATCTAGGAAGGTCCAGAATACCTAAAATCAGCCCACACAATTTTTGTTTTTTTTACCCTTGTAATTACAAATTTTTATTCAATAAAATGTTTGATTAAATTTAACAATTGCATTTCAGTTAATATTATCAACTCCAATTTCAATTCCTTTCAACTATGTTTGTTACAAAATTGGTATTAAAACTAGGCGTTGACGAAGCCAAGATGTCATAGTTATTGAAAACAATTGTTAGCATGAAACAATAATCAGAAAAGCAACAACATAACCAATAGACATGATAGAAGGTTTTATAAGAAATTGTTCAACGATTACAACGCATTACTACAAAGGTTGATCAAATTGTGAAGATTCAAGAACAAATACTAGACAAGTCTCATTATAATACCCTAATAACTTCAGTTAATGGCCAACACTAGGTGGAACCAAAACAGATTGGGGATCAATACACTCAATTGAGAGCAATAAAACTAGATTTTTATTGATTTAATAGGGATGACCCAATTAGCCAAGTATACAAGGTAACCTAATTTTTTTAATTATCACAACACTCCCCTGTAACACAGGATATTCATGGATAATTTTAGAGGATGTTTGGAATTGCATTTCAAACGGTGTTTCTAAAAAAACTTTTTTTTTTTTGCTTAAAAGTAGTTTTTTAATGTTTTTATATCGTTTTGATGTGCTAATATAAAAAATAATTTTTAATAAATAAAATTTTAATGCATTTCTAAGAGAAAAAATACGTTGAAAAGCAACTGTCATTACACTCTCAAACACCCATTAAAAATGGAAGGGTGTGCTATCACATTGTTTTAAGAGATTAAGGAAATTAGAATTATTATCAACTGAGAGTATTCGGTAAAGGCAATATAGATTCAATTCAAGTAATCTACTTTTAATGATCCTATAGAAGCCCTAATCAACTTGAAATAAGTCTCAATAGTGGGAAGCTATAAGACTCAATTTGAACTAATCTCGAAAAAAGTTAGAGGCTTAGCCAATTCACATTGTTTAAGTTGTTTCTTAGGAGAATTAAAGGAAGTGATCATGATTGGGTAAGAATGATGAATTCCTATAATTTGGTAATGCCTTATGGATTGGCTTGAATGTAGGAAGAAAACATTGTAGTAATTTGCAAGAGTTAGAGGCCCAATACCAGGGTACTTCAAAGGAAAAGGCTTTTTGTCTATTTAGCCTAGGGCGAACCCAAAATTTAACTTACAAATGTAGGAATTGACACTGGCCCAGACGAAAAAGAAAGATAGATAACGGTTTATGTTTTAAATGTAATGCTAAATGGAATTCAAGCCATAGTTATGTAGAACCAAAATTATTTTTAATTGAAAAAATAGATTAAGATGAAAAAAAAAAGGTGAATTGATGATAATTTAAGACTTGATTGATTTGGAAGAACCTATGATGACTAATGAAGAAGCAGAGATATCCCTGTATGCTATGGTAGGGAGTCCTTTTGACTTTCAAATTAGAAAGATTTAAATAAAATTCATAAACAATGTGAGTTAAAGTTATTATTAATAACTTCTCTATAGTGCTTGAATTGACACATGAAGCACTCATAATTTTATTCACCCTAAAATAGATTAGAAAATGGGAATAGATCTAATGAGGCACTAATCAATTATGGAAAGAATTATGAATAAGACCAAAATGAACAATGAGGGTGATTGTTCAAATTTCAAGTTTGTGGTTCAGGGAGTCCAATTCAAAACTTCAGCCCTAGTAAATCATCTAACGTGATGCAACATAGTGTTAAGTGCTTAATGACTTACAGATTTAGAGTTTTTTTTGTGAGATTTTTCAAAGTTGACTATAGGGTTTAAATATAATAAGCTTACAGTTTTGTTGAGGGGCTTAAGAATCTAGGAATCAAATATTGATCATTGGTTAAATATTTTTATGAGAGTTAAAGAAAAATACTAATGGATTAATGCTGTAAATTTGGACCCTAAGCATAGAGGTCAAACTCAAAACTTCAATGCCAAAATTGGTACAATATGTATTGGATAGATTCAAAATTGTTTTTAAAAAACCAAAAGGGTTGCCACTAACCAGGAGTCATGATCATCTTAATTACTAAAAAAGGGATACACCCATTAATGTTCGTGTATATATATATATATATATATATATATATATATATATATATATATATATATATATATATATATATATAGGTATCCTTATTATAAAAAAATGAGATAAAAGAATTATAAAAGAATTATGGAGTTAGGCCTAATCTAGCCAAGTCAAAGTCTTTTTTTCTCTCCAATATTGTTGGTCAGAAGATCAAATGGCTTACAAAGAATGTGTGTAAACTATATGGCATTTAACAAGAAAATAATGAAGGATAGGTTCATAATTCCTGTAGTAGAAGGGTTGTTAAATGAAATATATGATTCATAATACTTTTCTGAACTAGACCTATGGTTGGGTATTATCAAATCATAATGAAGTTAAAAGATGTTCTTAAAACAACCTTCAGGACTCATGACGGTTATTATTAGTTTCTAGTCATGCTATTTAGGTTAACTAATACCCTTTCCACTTTTCAAGGTTTGATAAATAATGTATTTAAATATTTTCTAATGAAGTTTGTAGAGTGTTTTCTTCCATAGCATTTTAATAAACAACATAATTGAGAAGGAACATTTAGAGCACCTTATAAAGGTTTTAAGGATTTTGGCCCAACATAGACTTTATGTTATATTTTTTTAGCGCATATTTGCTTGTAAATAAATTAAGTATTTCGATCACATTGTGTATGGAGAAGGAGTTAAAATAGACCTTTAAAAAGTTAAGGCCATGATTAGATGGTCCAGGCTTAATCGCATAAAATCCTTAAGTAGGTTTCTAGGTATAACTGGGTACTATAGAAGATTCATTAAGGGATATAGATCAATTTCAGGTCTATTAACTAAATTTCTTATAAAATAAGGATTTATATGGGATAGAAAGATTGATTAGGCCAGGTCTTTGAAGCATTAAAGATTATTGTGACCAACTCACTAGTCTTGGCTTTACCTAATTTCACTAAATCATTTATAATAGAGTGTGATGTTTCTGGAGAAGGGATAAAGGCAATTTTAATACGAAAAAAGATACCCTTAGCTTATCTTAGTAAAGGGTTAAAACTTAAAAGGAAAAGAATTAACATTGTCCACTCATGAGAATGAATTATTATCTCTAGTTATGGTAGTTCATAAATGGTGACCCCATATATATCCTTTAAGATTAAAACATACCAACAAAACTTTAAATACCTATTAAAATAAAAAATATAAACCTTAACCTAACATAAATGGATTACTAAGTTAATTGGGTATGACTTTGTGATAGAATATAGGGTAGAGAAGAAAAACTTAATAGTGGATGTTTATCTAGAAAACATGAAAGAGAGGAAAATTGAGAAATCTAGGCTATTACAACACTCTTAGTTAGCTAGATATATGACCTTAAAATTAGCTATTATATTAGTCTTGAGGTACAGTTTATATTCTACAAAATGAAACCTTAGATCCCTTTAAATTTAATAAAACAAGGTGGAATATTGTTATATAAGGGTATGGTTTATATAAACAAAATACCTCTCCTTAAATTAACTATTATATAATCCCTTTATAATAACCTAGTAGTGGGCCATTTTGGTTATCTTGAGTTGAGCAAAGAGAGAATTTTATTAGGTGGGAATGAAGTTGAAAGTTAAAGACTACATTAAACAATATGAGATTTGCCAACAAGCTAAGGTAGAAAACACAAAAGCTCTGAGTTATTACAACCTTTACCAGTACTATAGAGACTTGTACTTCCATTCCTATGGATTTTATTAAAGGACTACCTTCGTCTAATTGTAACACAATGATTTTAGTGGTAGTGGACAGATTTTCTAAATAGAACCACTTCATGACAACAATACATCCATACACAACATCAAATGTGGCCCTTGTTTTCATCATGATGTTATCAAATTACAAGGAATGCCATAAAACATTGTCATTGATAAGGATCCTACTTTCACTAGTGGAATTTGGTAGGAATTATTCAGAGTTCAAGGAGTCCAACTATGTATATCTAATACTTATCATCTTTAAAGCAATGGACAAATCAAAGATACTAACAAAATTCTAGAAATGTATTTTCACTGCTTTGTAGGAGACAATCCTAAAAAGTAGTTTAAGTGGTTGGTTATAACAAAATGGTGGTATAACACCAACTAAAACATATCTTTAAAGACAACCCCATTCGAGGTGGTCTATGGTTATACACCACTTAACTTGATCAACTATATACCATGAATTACTAAAACTTTAGTGGTTAAGGCACACATTAAAGATAGATTAGCAATTTTATATAATATAAAGGAAATCTACTCGAGCTTCAAGATATATAGAAGGTACATACTAAAAAAATAAAAGGAAATAGAACTATAAGAAGGCGATTAGGTGTACCTTAAGCTCTAGTCGTACCATTAAATAAGCATGTAACATAAAAGAAACAAAAAATAAGCATATAAATATTAAAGGCCTTTTAAAATCAAAGCCAGGGTTATGTATGAAAAAAATTGCTTATAATTTTATGATTTTATTATGCATGAAAAAAATTGCTTATCATTTTATGATTTTATGATCCGTTTTTACAATTCGAGTTTACATTGCATTTTTCATGTCATGTAAAAAAAAGCATTTTTGACAACTTGATATCAAATAAAAATTGTTTTATATATATAAAAAGAAAAAATAAGACAAGAGGGTGAGACCGGAAAAAAAAAAAAAACAAGTGAGCCTAATTTTTTTAAAGTTAAATAACAAAAAAAAAAGCCTTTTCAAAAGTTAAATGAAAAAAACAAAGACATTCAAATAAAAAAGGTTAAAATGGTTTTTTTTTTCAAGGGATCTAAAAATAGGCCTAGCCTATGCACTAGGTCTTTTTATTTTTTATTAGCAAAAAAAAAAAACATATTACAGACAATGTGTTATTTGTAACCCTAAAATCCAACAACGAATGGTTGCTGGAAAATCAAAATAAGAGCATTTTAGACTAAAAAATCTATTTTCATTCATTTTTTGACCCAAAACAAAACCCCTGGAGATGTAAGTAAACCCATTTATACCTTTGAATAACTTAAAAATCAATTAAAAAATTAAAAATTAACTCGAAAACCAAAACTTCTAAAGGTCAAATACACTCTTTTATGTATTTTAAAGGTGAAAGAACACCTTACTGGAACACTCCTCATTGAATAGAACTTATTGACACCAAGATTGGCTATTTTGGTGTCAAAATAAATGTTGATTGAGATTCTCTCTACCACCAAAATCCAATGACTTTTTATTTTTTATTTCAAATAAATGACTCAAAAATATGGAAATTAAGTGTTGCACCAAAATTGAATTTTAAAAAACTATAGGGACTGAAAATCTATCAATTAGAAAGTAGGATAAAAGTTCAATTTTATCGCTAATTTAAAAAGGCCACCTAGTTTCTTTATCTTTTTCACTTTGATACTCTTACTTTTAATCATGCCTCTCTTTAATAAGTTGGATGCAATTGGCAATAAACTTGGCCACAAAAGAATTAAATCGAAGCAAATAAAAAAAGTTCGCGATCTAAAATGAAAAAAATACACTGCTTCAATCTATAGTGATTTGTGAAAGATTGCATAGTACACACATGTACAATAAAACCTCCTCACATCTTAGTTTTTTTATTTTATTAATGATTGGTTACCTTCTTGTCCTTAGTATTTTGTTCACCTCAAGATGTAAAATTCCATCTTCAATGCCATTAAAGACAAACACTAACAATGGATATATATAACATTTTGATTCCAACCTATAAATATAATAACTCTCAGACTTGTTAGGCTATATTTGGTAATATGATTCAACCCGCTTTTCAAAATATTTTTCATATAAAAAGGCATAAAATTGATGCTTTGTTAGGTTTTTTTTATGATTTTGATGTGCTGATGTAAAAAATATAAAAAACAAATCTGAAAAAATCGTTTTTGCATATTTTTAATTGAAAAACACTTTTGCAAAATTATCCTACACTACATTACTAAACATGTATATAGTTGTATTAAAGAAATGTGCCATCATGAATCCAATCAATTTTACATCTAGAAAATGGTTTAAATAAAAAACTTTGCTAGGTTACAACAAATGTCAGGTCACAATACAGTTGTCATTATAGGAACACTACACTCTATTGCAAATTTAATATATTCTCGTGGACATGTTTGGCAATATTGACAAGGAAGTCACATCACGTTGTAACAAAAAGGAACTTGCCACTTCACAACTAATGTTTGATACAATAGGGGTATGGTGGTCAAATGCAATTTCAGGAATCATGTACAAATTAAAATTGATATGATTATCAATATCACATGAATAAAATTAATAATTGGTGGGAGTTTTTAAGTAACCTCTAACCAACCTCTAAAATATACATCAAACGTTGATATGTTCCATGAATAAATTGAGTTCCACCTGTTGGAAAAATGAACTTATTTTTTTTTATTGCAATCTAATTTTAGTCACTCTTATATATCAATAGACATGTATATGTCACATTATTGAACCACACAATTTATTAAATCTCATTATCCGTCCACAAAACCTTCATTAGAAGACTGGATAATTATTTGCGTAGTACAATGAAATTGACCAACATTAACTAATATGACAGTACAATATGGTAGATATTTAAATGTATAAACTAATATGAAATCAGAATCAATAGAATGTGTCAATGCCTTTATTATAAACCAATTAACTACTCATAAGTTATAATTTTTGACACAACCAACATGAATTATCCAAGCAGCGTTAAATACTCTATCTAGTTTAAAGTTGGTTATATATATTAACTCCAAAACACCTAGAAAATAAATGATCTTATCAATCACTCATGATGTCGATCCGAGCTACAATTCCTTCTACACTAATTCTCATCTATAAAATTCCCAGAACTATTAAACAATCTAGTTACATTATAGAAAATTACTAATTTCTATTCAAGCAACCCAAAAAAGAAGTAATACTACTACCATTGATCCATAACAAGAAATAAAAGAAGAAGGAAAAATCACAAAAATAAATACTCATGAAAATCACAAAAATTACCTTGTATAGACTTCTAGGCCAACAAGGTATATGCACCAAGCATTTCAACCCCTTACCATTTTTAGGAAATGCCTCTTATATTTCTCCAAACTTCCCCTCAAATGTTTCTCCATATTATCCAAACACAGTATATAATCTCTTTTACTCTTCTCACATATTGAATCTCCCATACTTAATCTTGGTTAGTTTACCATCTCTCTTTATTGATGTCTCATCACTACCACCAATCAAATCTCTTATTAATTCACCGATTGCACTCGTTTTAAACTCCCTAATCACAATATCTTTTATCATTGCACTGGGATCAAACTCTTTAACTACAACATCCTTTATCATTGCACCATTCTCATCCATTATCCCCACCCTTTTCCATGTTAATGATGGTGGTGGTGGTGGTGGTAGAGTTTTATTAGGATGGGATGAGACCAAATATATATTTTTTATTTATAATGGGTGGTGGAGGAGAAGGATATAAAGTAGGGGGAGAAAGGAAGGGAAGCGGTAAAGGAGAATGATAAATGATAATAGTGATGGAGAATATGGTAATGGATACAACTTTAACAAGTTTAGGGTTTATATGATATCAAATAAAGTGGGGGTGGTGATAGAGGGTTTCATGGTGGTTAAGGATTTGTTATTTTGGCTAAGAGAGATAATATGGAACATGGGGATAGGTTAGTGGTCCTCTAGGTTCTTTCTTTCTTAGTTTTAGTACTATATAGGTGATCTAGGCTTCGTCACAGGTTGTTTTGCCAACTCGTCAATAAAATTTTATAAAAAAAATAGGTGCATGTAGATGAAAAAATAGCTTGAGTTTAGTAGATGTACATAAAGATAAATTTCAAAACAAGTAAAGTTGATAAAAAAAAAAAGAAGCAAATACAATGTTAAATAACAAAAGTGATATGAATTAGTTGCGATCATAGTAGTGAATCAACATTAAAAATTCCAAGCTAAAATAAGGAAAAAAAATCCTCTCCAAGCAGAAAAAAAAAAGCAATGTTAAGGGGGTGTTGAGGAAGCAAAAGAAGAAACATTGGTTATGATTGCTTGCTAAATTCTTTATAAAAATGCAAACATATAAGCCAATAATTTGATGCCTAAATTTTTAGGGAACAAATTGAAAGTTCAAAAGCTAATCATCTTGCAATGAAGTGATACTGTAAGTGTTATTGATGAACACTAGATAGAAATATAAAAGCAATGTGTTGTGTAGTGATACGCTATAAAAGAATGTGCCAAAAAAAAACTTGTGACCAATTGACTTGAGAGAGTGAAGATGGGCAAAGGAACAAAAATAGCAAGACAAACATAACATGGTAGTATGTAAATTATATTAATGCCAAAATTAGGTTTTTTAATCAAGAACAAACAATAATAAGTGAAGGAATGTTGTTAAAATCATATCTCATGCTTTTTCTTCATGCTTGACTATTTATGTAATATTTTTTGCTAAAAAATATGGTTGCCAAAGTTTTTGTTTTTTTTTTGTTTTATTTCTCTAACAATACAAATAAGAGGTTCATCTATGTGAAAAAGTTGGAAAATGTTGTCAAACTTAGCAACTTTTTATAATAAAGAAAACTAATAGACAACATTAGATAATAGATAAAGTAAGTAAAATGAATCTCAAATACTTAAATGATATAACATTTTAGTAATTGAAATCCTAAAATATGTCAACATAAACTATCTATTTATCTACATCAACATTATCTACTGGATTATCCAGGCTCATCAATAGTATGATTGCATCATGTTCTTGCTCTTGCCTTAGTGGTCTTATCCTCTATCATGACATCATTAAGAGTTAACCTCTCTTCAAATATGAGCATTTGTAGCTTATGCTTTGTCATATGGTATTTTATACTTGTAATGCAATTTTATTTCATCATATATACTTGCAACCGTCATTGAAAAATTGCCCACAACAATGGTTAATATAGCATTAGCAATAAAACTTGTATCGAGGTAATGGTGGTCTTTTTGGGCAAAGGTCAAAATATATGTGTATGACCCTTTTAACTTTGTTATCTCAAATAAATTCATTTTATGATATCCCCCATGTAAATACCACTAACATTCAGGTATGTGCAAACATTGTAATTGAACGAAAGTTAAGATTAACCGTTGGACTCGGTATTCAACTGAATGTGCAATGTGTCATTGTTTAACTATATTAAACACTTTATTTTTTCTATTAAATATTTGTCCAACTTCCAAATTAGATCCTCTTGACAAACATCTATGACTAAGTGCACAAACCTAATTAACCTAAATTAGCATGACAAATTTACAACCCCTTTAATTAGGGTCGAGTCAACTCGAGATATCTCTTCAAACTTACGGTTCAGATCATGAGATCAAAATAATTCGATACAAAAAATAAAGAGAATTATAAAGCCCTTTAAAAAAAAACTCATGTTAGCTTTCTAAACCCATAACCTAGGTCATAGACCTAAAGCACCATATTTGCAAAAAAAAAAAAAAAAACATGAAGTTCAATTTACAATCCATCAAATATTAAAAGATAAAATTAAAAATAGAATTTCAATTATATAAAAGGATAAAGTTTTTTTAAAAGAATGAGAATCAAAATTCAAATATCAAGTAATTTTTATATTTGATGAAATGATGAAATTGAAAAGAAAATTTAATTTAACAAAAGGACCACAAAAAAAATCAAAAGAATAAAGATCAAACTTGACATAAGAAAATAAAAATAAATTTATGATTGAAGGGTGAAATTGAAAAGAATAATAACTTCTCCAAAAGTGTCAAGAAAGAAAATTAGAAATCAAAACAATGAGAATCAAATTGGAAAAAATAATACCATCAATTCTGATTAAATGATGAAATTAAAAATAAGCAAAACTTTTACAAAAAGGTCACGGAAAAAATAATTAGAAATTAAAAGAATGAAGACCAAATTAAAAAATATATTATTTGTAAATTGAGATGAAATGATGAAATTAAAAATAAATAAAATTTGTACAAAAGGGTCAATAACAAAAATTAAAAATCAAAAGAACAAGGACAAAAATTGAAATAACAATAATAAAAAGGGCTAAACTATAATTTTCAAGGGAGAAGAGAGAAAATAAAAAATAAAATGTACCAATAACAAACCAAACCATCAATGCAAATGAATATGGCTTCAAATGAAAGTGAACAAGATGATGTTTCCAAGACACAACAAAAAGGCACTTTGTAATGTCGAGAGGCGCTTCACGTATTGCTTAAAATATGCAGGCGCCTCTCACGCATCTCTCGATGTCGTATATGCACACCTACTATTTTTTTTTATTTAATCAAATATAAAATTACTCCTGAATTGACTTAATAATAACAAAAAAAAAAACCAATATAAAAAGGACTAAGATACCTAGAAGCACACTTATAAGTTATAACATGACAAATTAAGGGTCCATTCAAAATTGAATTTCTTTGGTTTTTTTGCTTTCAAGTTTAAAGTTTTCAATTTTTTTTTATATAAATTAGCCCTATGCTTAGAACCAATCTTTATTTTTGGGTAGTCATTGGATAACATCAAAAACCATAAGCATATTTATACGTGAAACTTCTTCAATAATGAGAACTTGACAAACTGAAAACAAAAGGAGAACAAGGCTCATTCGGAAAATAGTTTTTTTTAAAGTAAATTTTTAAAAAGTAAATTATTTTTTTATATTTGATAATATTATAAAAAATAAATTAAAAAAACTTTCTAGTGTTTGGCTAAATTATAAAAAAATAAGATGAAAAATAACTTACTAATATTTTAATTTTTTCAAAGTTTATTTAAATAAATAAGAACTAAATCTGAGTGATAAAAAAAATTAGAAAATGAAATTAAAAAATATATAATTTTATAAATTATTTCAAATAAAAATAAATAGTAATAAAAAAAATAGAAACCATATATGATAGATAAAATATTTTAATTAAAAAAATGATAAGAAAAAAATACATAACAATTAAAAAAATAAAAATCAAAATTTATATAAAATTCAAATTAAATCAAATTATAAGGAATGAAATTAAAAAAATATATTCAAAACAAAATATATGGTAAACAAAAAATTAAGATCTAAATTTAATATAATCAATAAATAATAAGATATTTTTGAATTTTCTATAATTTCTAAAAAATATTTTTTTAAAATGATTAATTTTTTAATGGTAAATAAACATATAAAATTTTCAAAAAACCATTTTCTATAAAAACAAAGAGACGGGATTAATCACTTCAAATGTGAAAACTGGAAAAGAAGAAAAAAAAAGAGTAATAAAATTAGATGAATCTGGAAGTACTCGTGGAGAAAGGGTTTTTATTCATGGTATTAAAGGCTCAAACATGAGGTTGCATAAATGCAGATCAACTATAATTTTAGTATCTTATCAACAATTTTCCGGTAGATAAATCACCAGTAACAATAATTGGGGGCTTTCGGGGGGATCGTTTCAGTTTTATACCCACGGTGATTATGAGACGGGCCTAACATTTCATGAAATGTTAATGCAATATGGTCACAAACCACTGTCTTCTATAATGGGTAAATGCTGTCTGCAACTTAAGCTCTGGAAAAGTTTCAAGGGTCATGAAGTTTATGGATGCTTGCCACGATCACAGGGAAGAGCCTTTCAAATATGGGTCATCCTTGTATTTCAGGTATAATGGAGTATCTAGAGCTCTCTCTGCAATTCTTCTATCCTCGTCAATCTTTGCTATCAAGCTCTCAAGTGATGTAAAATTGGCCTGTAGTTTTCCAAACCCAAACTTTAGTGAAAGAGGGAAGACAAGACTTCGATGGAAAAAAGGGGATGCAAAAAGAACACCGATTAGTGTGATTATAGCAAGGGATTCAAAAAGGATACAGATAAGTGTTGATTATACCTCTGGTCGAATATAGCCAACTATCACGAGGCGCAGTTCCTCACCATAGAAATCCCCATCAAATTCATGAAGCAACCAAGGCTCCTACAACACAAACTATTTAGAGAATATATTAAGATATGAATAGATCATCAGCTGTTTCAGTGTTAAACTCACTATTGACTTTTCAGTGTTGTTGAAATATGGGTTCCAACCAATATTCATGACCATCTTGTAAACACCTCGTGTTGATAATCCAGCCCAACCAAAGTACACTCCAGATGGATGTTCCGAAAGAAGTGCTGAGTAACCTTTGGTGGATAAATTAGCTGAAATAAATGAATAAACTTGTTACATGATGACATGAAATAGGAGTCATCAAGCAAAACAGGCATAGAGAACATGGCTTTATGCTCGATTTCATTGAAACAAAGTGTGACATCAAGGTCAGATAAGTAATGAAGTAGATTCCCACTAAACTGAAATGTGTTTCTACAAATTCAGATGTGACACAGAGAGAACACATAGAAATTTCCATACCGGTAGGGATTCCAAGAACCTTTGAGCCACGACCAAATCCCTTAACCACAGGACCACCTATATGCCAAATTTCTAATGGCAAAGTACCATCTATCCCTGCAATCACAAATCAAATTCCCAACAGAACGAGGATGAAAAGAAACTTGTTAAATAAAACACCAACATTGATCCAGGTCTTCAGATATTTACAATCATCAAATGGAGGGAGGCCCCACAATTCAGGTTGTAAATCAAGTAGAGAGTTTATCACTTCATCTGCTGCTATATAAAGATGAGTTTGTTTTGGAATGGATGGTACGGCAACTACTTCCATGCCAGCAGCCTTACCACCAGTAACACCTGGCCTAACATGCACAAAAACTTTTCAGGATCAGTAAATAGAACTCTGTAATGGAATGAACAACATTCTAATTGTTGTTTGGGTCAGAAAAAGTAGAATGCATAGGCAGGGAACATCAGCTGACAGTGGTGTTATTCTCACTCCATCCACTGTTATTCACACTCCACCTTTTTTCTACCCATGACTAATATAACCTTCTTTAATATGTTTCCTTAATTATAATACTATATTATATAGTTTTACATATCAAAATCTCCTTGTGTTAGACTAAAATACTAGCAACTAGTACCCATGATCATATTAGAGTGCATGCATAGATATCTTGTTGCATGGAGCAACTTTGTTTACTTCTTAGTCTAGGCATAAATGTTTAGAAATACAAGTTCATTATAGATACTCCGTCATTTTACCAATCAGTTGGATAAAAAAAATCAGGATGCAAATGATCTATAAACAGAGTTCACTAATCTTTCAATAGAATAAATCTCTAAATATTTTGGCATCATCTGTTCTTTACTTCTTTTTCAGGAAAAATAAAAAGTTAACTAATCTTTCGATAGAATAAATCTCTAAATATTTTGCAATCATCTATTATTACTTCTTTTTTTTTCTTTTTCTTTTTTCAAGTATATAATTATGCTATAAATATTTAGTAAAGAGGGGCTATTCTGATGTTCTAACTTATTTATAATTACAAAAACATATAATAAAAGGTTACTTGTCATTTGGGAATAACACCAGCCTAGTGGAAAACTAAACACAGATGCAGCAGGGGTCAGGTCCTAAAGATATGCCAATTCTTTATCAAATCTTATGCCAACTAAAACATTCAGACAGAATTAGACTGTTTGACAGTAATACAATGTTTTGCACCAACCAATATTTAGGACTGCACTATTGAAAGAAAAAGCATATTCCTTAAATAGCCTTTGCAAGGAAAGTTGGACTAATCAAAAGGCTCGCTACAATAATAACTTGTGAATTAAACTCACTCACAATGAATCCTCAATGACAAGGCAGCGGGATGGTTCAATATTTAGCCTTTTAGCAGCTTCCAAAAATCTAGAAAGGCAAGCTTGTAGATTCAGAATCAAAGAACACACGATTTTTTCAGTTAAACAAGATATATGATCGAAAAAATTGTGAACTAATTTATCTTACATTTCAGGAGATGGCTTTCCTGCTCTCACTTCATCACCAGCGATGATGACAGAAAAGGATTCCTTCCATCCTATAAGCATGAAAAGTGAGAAACCAAGCAAGTAGTACAAATGTCTGTCAAGTTTGAGTCTTTGCTATGCCAGACTTGATAATTTTCAAAAGATAAAACAGGAAACAAATCTCATCGGTTTCATTAAATTTCCTACAAGAACCTACCCTGTTGATAAGAAATTTTGGATTCTATATATGCCCTTGGAGAGTTTGAAGCCAATGCCAGAAGCACATTATGACCACTCAAATGTTTAATTAACCGAGTGGCACCAGGAAGAGCTTTAATGTTGCAAAACCTTCAAATTAATAAAAGACACGTTTCAATTACTTCCAATATATGAGATAGAGAACCCGTACAACAGTCACCATGTAATATAATGAGAGACAAATGCCATAACGAGTCCCAAACAGTCAGAAATCCAAATTTTCCACTGATCATAGCAAGCCATAATAAAGTCCTGACATTACAAGTTTTAGGACAAGAAAATAATAAATAAAATAAAAGAGGCAACAAAATGGGAATCTAACAGTGTGTTTATCCTAGCTTTACACATCTATTTGGTCACATGATGAACCACACACAAGTCAAATATGTGTTTCATGTACACCCATCTTTTATATTTCCAACAATCACGTTATAGGAAGTCATCTAAGAATCTGCATACCAAATGCCCCCTAGATTATATTTTTGAGATCTTGATGACAAAAGATCTGATATCCACATTAAATAATACTAGATAGAAGTGTTGAGATTAATTACTGATCGTAGAGCAATGGGGTGATTTGAGTCACAAATTCATCAATTGAACAAGGAAGCTCATAATCTCCCACCACTATAGCAGCTTCCTCCAAAGGTGTCTTCCCCACTATTTTTTGAGCTTCTCTCCCATCCCATTGTTTTCCGTACTTGAGCAACAAAGCTTTTAAAACATCGCCCAATATGCCATCTGTGCCATGAAATTGAAAAGAAAAACTTGTGTGTTTATATATATTTATCACAAATATGATAGTGAAATGTTGATGAAAGTAAAAGCTGAAAATGAATCCAAGTGCTGAAACTGGCCTGTATTAATAAGGGTACCATCCAAATCAAGAATGACAGCAGCTACTGCCTTCTTCAAAGGCTTTGCAATCGACATTTTTAACAATTATTATACACAAATAGATTTATATTAGATTCTCTTCACGTCGATACTAACCCTGAAACTGAAGCGAAACCCAGTTCATCAATAACCAGAAATGCCCAATAACAGATTCAAATTACTCAAAAGCATTCCATTACATCAAATTGGTTAGTACTCAACACCACTTGGATGTCAACAAACCCATAAAGAGAACATAACAATCTGCCTAGGAAGCAACATAGGATTTTCCTGATAACACACACACACACAAAACACGGAAAACTAGAATACTAAGAGACAATCTTGAAGGAATCTATGAAAATGAAAGGAGGTAAACAAGGCAGCATACCATACCTGTTAGATTGATTAATTCTTGATAACTACAAAACCACTCTTCACCTCTGCTCAATAAATCAGCCTCTACTTGGATGAGCTTTTTCACACGACTGAGAAATCGAGGTGCAACCAATTGTCCGTTTTATACCATTTCACTCCCCCTTCGGTTCCTTTCTTATTCGATGCTTTGTTCGGTTTGCGAGTGATTCTTTGCCACTCGTAGGATTTACATCAGGGTCCCAAATCCCAAATATATTCTCCCACCGACCCTTTCCATGGAATAAGTTCTTTTTGGCTCGCTTAAGGGTTAATTAGCTCGGATGTTCCTCTATTTTCATACTTTTATTAATTCAGTCCTCGTCAATTACTTTGTTTAATCCGGTCCTCCTACTTGAGTTCCGTTGCGTGATCAGGAGGGTCCTCCGTTCATGGCCTGGAGATGAGGGGGGGGGGAAATTGTTTGCCTTTCGATACTTGTTTTATATAGTTTAAAAACAAAAATTAAATCAAATGTTATTTTATTTTTTTTATATAAAAACGATATTTCTACGTATCTTTTAAAAGTATTAAAAATAATGTTTGCTTCATTAGTTTTTCTTCATTAGTTTTTTTCCTTTTATTTTTTTTTAATCAATGTTTCTTTTAAATTTTTTATGACATTATTATGATTTCATGATCTATGTTATGAGTTTAACAAGTTCACTCAAATTGACTTGGATTTTTTTTTTTTTAATATTGTGTTGATTAATAATCATCCAGGTTGTTTTTAGACTCATCAAGTCAACCGAGTCATTCTGGGTTGTTAAAATAATTGTGTATTAAATATATTAAAATATATTTAGCTCTTCCAAATGGTTTTTTACCATTATAGTACACATAAGCGAAAAAAGATATATTAATACTATTAAAAAAACCATATTATAAATTTAACTCTTCTAAATAGTATATCTTAAAGATGCTTTTAAGGAAGTGTTTATGAGTGTGATAACAATTCATTTTTAAAATGTTTTTTTCTCAAAATACATTGAAATAATATTTTTTATTTTTTAAAAATTATTTTAATATCAGCACATTAAAACGATTTAAAATATTAAAAAAATTAATTTTAAATAAAAAACAATTATTTTTTATGAAATATCGTTTGAGCCGCATTACCAAACAACATCGTAGTTTCTCTCACTAAAATATATATTAACTATGTTTTATAATTTCTTCTTAGTTAGCATTACAACTTGTTTTTTAAAATGTTTTTAAAATTATTTTTTATATGAAAACATATTAAATTAATAGTTTTAGGTGTTTTTAGATGATTTTGATATGACCATATTAATAAAATATATATATATATATATATATATATATTAACGTATTTTTAATTAAAAAGTACTTTTAAAAAAACATCATGTATATATCACAATACAAAACACATACTTAATCTTAAAAAAAAATTGAATTAAGTACATATACATCCCACTCTTGCTGCTTTGAAAAATATAAACATATTCAAATAAAGAAAATCATAATAACAGCCCCATCCTATTATTTCTGTAACATGTATTGTAATCCAACAATTAAAATAATAATAAATATAGTTTTAAAACCTGGCAGGTCGACTCGGAATTCGGCTGACCCGAGGCTGGAGCTAGACCGGATTGAAGAAAAAAATAGGAGAAGAAAAAATCCGATGTGACCCCGTTGACTCGATAACCCGGTTGCAATCCATTGACTTTTTTTTTGTGAAAACAATGTCGTTTTAATTTATAAATAAATAAAAATTAACCCGGTCAAAACCTGAAATTCGAATCTTGAATTAAGTCAGATCTGAAAACTATGATAATAAACGAGAACTTTTCACCCTGGATTGATCTATAACAACAAGTAAATAGGTTTATATCCTTGGGAGGTTAGCCCAATAATCAAGAGGTTTGCTCTATTTTTGAACTTTCTAGGTTTAATTTTAAGATTAGCATCCATGCATGAGATTTACATTAAATGCATGTGAAATTGTACTCTTAAAATTACCCAGAAATGGACTTTAAAATCCAGAATAATTTGTGAATTCCCTAAATCAGTCAAGACTTGTCATTGTGTTTAACAAGAAAAAATAAACAAATCCTAGATGGTTATGCTTTCACAAATCAGCCTAGTAAATTTAAACCGTATATTTATTGTATTAAAAAATAATATAAATTATATTTTAAAATTTTATTTAACATCTTAATCTTTTAAAACAAGCTTTAAAAATTAAAATCGTACAATATCTGAGAATGTAGTTGCGATTATTTTTTAAAGTGTGTTTCGTTTAGAATTGTATAAAAATAATGTTTTTTATTTTTTAAAAATTATTTTTAAAATCACCACATCAAAATGATCTAAAAACACCATAAAAATATTAATTTAAAATAAAAAAATAATAAAAAAATTTTAAATTTTTTTAAAAATATTTTGGAAACGCAAAAACAAATAAAAAACTAAAAAAAATAAAGGAAAAACAAAACCACCACCTATCCAAAAATTCAATAGAGACTCGAGATCATTACCACATCCATCATTCTAACCATCCAAAATTAATGAATATTTACTTTGAGGGAGAAAAGGAGGTTTATAAAGAAGAAAACAGAGATAAACTTACGGAAATTCTAATCCCAAATCGAGAGTGAGGAAGAAATTGTCATTAAATATAATTTGGATATTTGATTTTGCCATCAAATTTGAGTTTGCTTTCCAAGAAGTGTTTACAACGGTGGCGATATGGTAACAAAATATTTTCTAGTTTTTTATTAATAAGAGAGAAACCAAAAAAAATGATGCTTTGATTTTCTTCCTTTATTTTTTTCACATTAAACTTATTTCCTAGTGAGGGTGATTTTTTTAATGCAATATATCTACATGATTAAAGAGGACAAATCGTTAATAAATTTTTATTTTTAATAAAGAAGCTATTAATTATAGTTTTAAAACCCGGCTTGGTTCTGCGGATTTACTCAGGACCTGGCTAATTCAGGGATGGATCCGGACCGGGTTGAAGAAAAAACCCGATGTGACCCGGCTAACCTGACGGGTTGATCCAGCGACCCGGTTGACACGGCAAGACCCTATCAAAAACCTAGTTGCAACCTGTTGATTTTTGTTTTTAACTAAAACGATATTATTTTGATTTTTAAAAAAAAAAAACTTAAACAACCCGGTAACCCAATCAAAATCTAAAACTCGAGTCTTGAAACGAGCCGGCTACTAATAAACCAGGTCTAAAAACTATGCTATTAATAACTAATCCTCTTAAAGCTATTGAAAATGAATAGTTACACCAACTTATCAACCACATTAGTATTCGGTGGTGCATAAGTTTTCCTATTAAAAAAAATATATTAAAAGGCAACACTTATGAAACTCAAACATTCAGGTTGTCGCCCAAATGGATAAAGCTAATCACCCTTGTTGCTGTTCAGAGGCCCAAATAGCAATACCCACGATGTTTGGGCCGTGACCCAAATGACTCCAACCCCACAAGCTTTTTTTACCGCACAAACTGCTCAATACATACATATTTAAATATCTTCTTTAAGTTCCGAGGAGTCAAAACATAATGTTATTTACTGTCCACACAAATAAAGTTTTACTGACAAATTGTAATTCTCTACGAGGACACACATTTAAATAGAGTTGACACATATTTCTTATCATGCAAGACATACCATGTTTTATATAAAATCAAGTAATTTTTGCTCGATCAATTATTATTTCTAGTTAATATGTAAATAACATTCATCAGCACTTCTTCAATAATAATGCTAACACCACTAGTGGGACTAATGTTTTTACTGATAAATTGTTATATAATTGTCTGAGATGAGCTCATAATCAAGATCAAGATGTATAAATACTCTACATTACCAAATAAATAAATATAAATAATTATCTTAGACTCAACAATTTATTATTAAATTATTAATTTTTTTCATTTGTTTATTGACTTAAGTACTTAAGTATTCAAGAATTTCTTGTTTTACAATGGACTTATTTTTTTAAGAATAATCAAGCCTAAACACAATATTGGCAAGAGATCACCTTTGAAAGCTCTAATCTTTATAAGTTTTTTTTTTCATTAGTATTGAACTTTAAAAACTAGATGAAAGGACTAAATAAGTAACATAGCTTAAATTGGAGAATCATATTAAAACATTTAATTCATAAGAGAACACATTACCAAATTATAAAAATAAACCTAATTAACCCCTCAAACAAGTCTCAACCTAGAATCGTTTTGGATTGGTTCTTTTGGTTGATTAACTTCTATATTTCTTCACTTTTGAAATTTTCTTAATATAGTCCTCTCATTAATATGTTTTCCCATTAAAGAGAGCTATGTTGTTCAAGTAGGAGGTTTGGATTAGAAAAATTAATTGATAAAGGATCATATTAAGTAAACTCTAAGAGTACAGGGATGTGCAAAGCTAATTAACCCAAATTCTATTCTTATCTACAACAAAATAAACGAACAAATATATTGGAATAAAAAACAAGTTGTGGACAATTTGCAGAAAATAGATCCATTTTGATGGAAGAAACTTTGACTACTGTTGCTAGGGCGGGCCTTGGGTTCGCCAATCCATCGTGTTCAATCCCTTTTAAATGCTAGTATTAGGGACTAATTTGCATGTTCATTGAAAACAGTCACTTAACTTTTGTTTTCTAATTTAATAATTTCAAATTGATTTTTTTTATTTGACTTGGTAGTTTGCTATAGTTGTCAATATATGAGTTTCTTGTAATGTTGAAGAAAAATTGTAGCACTCGATTAAGGTTTGTCAATAAACTAAAATTATATTAATGTAAAACAATTAAGTGTTACGAGACTAAAATTTAAAGTAAAAACAATATAATGGGCTAGGGTAAACTAGCAATACAAAATGATTGTCACGTGTTGAGGTTGGCTATTTTTTTTTGGCAAGCGCATGAGCCTTTATCTAATGGCATAATACCGTCATCCACAATTGCATTGTAAGCGTCGTAGCAAAATCTTCCCAGTGATGTGGCATGTGATAATTGGTGGCGCGTGGAGGTCTTTTTTCCTTTTATTGGCCTTCTTCTCTTCTTATTTTTTTATCCTATCATTCTATTTTTGTTTTAAATTTGGTTTTTATTCTTTTTATTTATTTTTTTCCTTTAGGTCCTTCTTTAATTTCATCATTTAACATTGAGTTTGTTAAAAATTGGGCTTCGTGATTTTTTTGATGGGTTGATTCTAGTCTTACGAGCTTGATCACAAGTTTAAAATGTTAACCTGAGTTGACATTAAGTTTTTTTAAAGATTTTTTTTACAATGATTTTTTTTTCAGTTTCATATTTTAACATTGAATTTATTGAGAAATAAGTTTCGTGATTTTCTTTGTTTTTTTTTCTAAGTATCATGACCTAAGTTGTGGGTTTGATGGATTAGCTTGGCTGACTCGGGTTTTTTTTTGAATTGTTTTTTTAGATTGAATATTTTTCATTTATATCTTTCAATATTGTTAATTTGAGAATTGGGCATCATTGCTTCTCCTGTTTTCCTTCAATGATCTAACTCACGGGGTTTGAAAGCCTTACCCGATTTTATTGGTGTTTTTTTATCCTTTTTATTAATTAATTTTTTTTTCAATATCATGCTTCTACATTTGAATTGTTGGAAATTAGGCATCATAATATTTTTGAATTTTCTCTCTATAGGGTTATTCAAGCCTCACTACCAAGGTTCAGGGTTTGGCATGCTAACTCAACTTGACTTAAATTTTTTATTTATTTATTTTCTCAATCTCATTGTTTGACATTGGGTTGTCTGAGAATTGAGTTGTAATTTTTTTTCTTTTGGCAAGCGCTATTTTTATTCAGGTCATCATGATATCTTTTATTTTTTAATCTAGTTCATTTATTGTTGTCACTTTTTTTGTATCATATAATTAGATGAAGTCATCTTATTGAATCCAAACGAGTCAATAATCTACGTCGTGAATATTCTTTTTATCCCTTTTTACATCAAAAACATTTCAGCCCAGTGTATGATATTCCACGAGATACCTATCTAGTTAAAACTACATCATACTTTAGAAAAATCTTAAAAATTTATTACATGTATTATATTTAATAAAGCATCTTGAATAACTCCAAGGTTTGATGATTCAAAAAATTATGAATCTTTGTCGGCTCTCTTGATTGGTAGTAATATACAATTTCATGAACACTTCTTTCATGGTAAGGCCTGCTGGATTTATCAAACTCATTCAATTCTAGCAAAAACAGTTTCAACGAAATTACTATCAAACTGGAAGTGATAAATCGGCACCCCTAAAATACAGCGATACAACATTTTAGACAACGACGTGGAAGGATTATATTAAGATTAATTGATAAAGGATCATATTAAGTAAACTTTAAGAGTACAGGGATGTGCAAAGCTAATTAACCCAGATTCTATCCTTATCTATAACAAAATAAACGAACAAATATATTGGAATAAAAAACAAGTTGTGGACAATTTGTAGAAAAGAGATCCACTTTGATGGAAGAAACTTTGACTACTGTTGCTAGGGCGGGCCTTGGGTTCGCCAATCCATCGTGTTCAATCCCTTTTATGTGCTAGCATCAGAGACTAATTTGCATGGTCAATGAAATATATTTTTTTCCGGTCATTTAAATTTTTTTCTTCTAATTTAATAATTTCAAATTGATTATTTTTATTTAATTCAGTAGTTTGCTATGGTTGCTCATATATAAGTTTTCTCGCAATATTGAGGGAAAATTCTAACACTCAGATTGATGCTCGGTTTGACAATAAACTAAAATTATGTTCATCTAAAACAATTAAGTGCTATGAAACCAAAATTGAAAGTTAAAACAATATGGTGAGGTAGGATAAACTAGCCGTGCAAAATAGTTGTCACGTGTTGAGGTTAGTTATCGTGTTTTGGCAGCGCATAAGACTTTATCCAATGACATTACACCGCCTTCCGCACTAACATTGTAAATGTCATAGCAAGATCTTCCCGGTGATGTGGCACATGTGACAATTGGCGACGCGTGGAGGTCTTTTTTTTATTTTTATTGGCCTTTTCCTCTCCCTTTTTTCTCTTCTCTCCTTGAAATTTGCACGTCTTTACCAAAAAAAATTTTGTCTTATCATTCTATTTTTGTTTTAAATTTGGTTTTAATTCTTTTAATTTATTTATTTTTCTTTAGGTCCTTTTTTAAAATTATTCTTTTCTTTTAATTTCATCATTCAACATTAATTTTGTTAAGAATTGAACTTTATGATTTTTTTTGACGGCCTGATACTAATCTCATGAGCTTAGTCACTTTAAAATGTTAACCTAAGTTGACATTGGTTTCTTTTTTTTTAATAATTTTCTTACAATGATTTTTTTTCCAGTTTCATCTTTCAATATTAGGTTTATTGAAAAATAAGTTTCGTGATTTTCTTCGTTTTCCTTTCTAAGTATCATGACTTAAGTTGTGGGTATGGCAGGTTAACTTAGGTGACTCAGGTCTTTTTTGGATTGTTTTTTTAGATTGAATATTTTTTCATTTACATCCTTCAATATTG
This sequence comes from Populus alba x Populus glandulosa, assembly GCA_033617975.1. Classification (NCBI taxonomy): domain Eukaryota; kingdom Viridiplantae; phylum Streptophyta; class Magnoliopsida; order Malpighiales; family Salicaceae; genus Populus; species Populus alba x Populus glandulosa. Next base: position 18,008,940 of record CM066147.1, on the reverse strand, counting down.
AGTTAGTTTGAGAATTGGGCATCATAGCTTTTCCTTCTATGATCTAGCTCATAGGGTTTGATAGTTTTGCTCGGTTTTGTTAGTGCTTTTTTTTATCCTTTTTATTAATTATTTTTTTTCAATTTTATCCTTCTGTATTTGAATTGTTTGAAATTAAGCATCATATATTTTTTTTTCTATGGGATTATCTAGGCTTTACGACCAAGATCGCAGGTTTGACATGCTAACTTAGGTTGATTTGGATCCCTTTTTTTTTATTGTTTGTCTAATTTTTTTTTCTCATTTTCATTGTTTGACACTGAGTTGTCTCGAAATTGAGTTTTAAAAAAAAAAATTGGGAAGCTTTATTTTTATGTAGCTCATCATGATCACTTTTTATTTTTTAATTCATTTATTTATTGATGTTACTTTTTTAATGTACCATATAATTAGATGAAGACATCTTATTGGATCCAAACAAGTATTCTATGACCTATGTCATGAATAATTTTTTTATTCCCTTTTACATTAAAAAAAAAATCATTTTCAGCCCGGATCATGGGCTACCTATTTAGTTGAGACTCAATTGTATTCTAGAAAAATCTTAAAAGTTTATTACATGTATTATACTTAATAAAGCATCTTGAATAACTCCAAGGTTTGATGAACCAAAAAATGATGAATCTTTGCCGGCTCTCTTGGTTGGTAGTAATATACAATTTCGCGGACAATTCTTTCATGGCAAGGCCTGCTGGATTTATCAAACTCATTCAATTCTAGCAAAAACAGTTTCAACGAAATTATTATCAAACTGGAAGTGATCAATCAGCACCCCCAAAACACAGTGACGCAAAATTTTAGACAACGACGTGGAAGGAAATTGGAGTTTAATCATCACCATAAGCATAATTCACAAACAACAAGTCTGGTTAATTAGTATAAAAGTAAATCAAATTGACTTTGAATTTTCCTCCCTGGCCTGTTAATAACTGCGTGTGGAAGTTTCGCAGAACACAACACAGTACTCTGTTTTGCTCAACGATCATGATCATGATCCTTTTCTTCCTTTTTTCTGGGAATTTTTGAAGAGAACTTCGACTGCGAAGCGTGTGAGTGGATTTGCTTTCCAAGGGACATGACCACGAGAATCCTTGTTCTGGGATAGAAGGAGCTGCGCGTGTGCGTGGTTCCAAATTAAAGAGAGCTTTTGTAAATGCTATTGCTGGAACATATTATACGGTTCTTTTTTTTTTTCTTTTTCTTTTTTGAGAATGGGAATCCAGAGACCTTAACACGCTTTTGATTTATGAATTATTATTATTATTATTATTATTTTGTTTGGTTTAGAGTAAAAAAGTACATCACTCTCTGTTATTAGTTCTCACTTCCCAGCAGTTTCTGTATGACGAAAAAATCATTTGGAAAAGTCGAATTGTTGATATATTTCTTTTAAAATAGTATAAATATTAATGTTAGCACTTTTGGGTTTTTTTTTATAAAAGTATTGAGAAAAATCATGGAGATAAAATAATATTTTTTTAATAATATATTTTAATATAGTGTTTCAAAGAAAATGGCAAGGTGGAATAATTTGAAAACTACATATATTATAAAATAAAATATTAATCGGAACATGTCTGGTATTTAAAAGTACAATAATAGTTATTTGTTAAAATATTTTTTTTTTCTTATAAACATATGAAAATAATATTTTTATTTTTAAAAAAATATTTTTATTATCAGTATATCAAAATAATTTAAAAATAAAAAATAAAAAATTTTAAATAATAAGATTAAATTTTCCCTGTTTGGAAAGCAATTCAAGTCGGCGGCATCATCCTCCATTCCTACACGATTGACTAAAAACAAGGTGATCCTTCCATGAAACCTCACAAAGTCATAAAACCTGACTCCAGAATTTTAGAGATCAACGGCGGGAGTCAACTTGCCTTGCATGCATCAGCCCATTTTAATTGAATGAGTGTGATTGGATCACGTAAATATTGGAGTAATTTGCGTGGCTCTTTCCGAGCCAATTGCGTACGTCCGCTGGCCACGCATGGCATTGACAGCTATAATATATATATATATATTGTTTTTCTTGGGAGGAGATTGGATCTTTTCTTCAACGGAATAATTTAATAATGAGATAAAAGGACATTGACTTGTACGGTTGTACGATTTTCCGTCCTGGGTGTTTTCTCGGAAACTCCCATGACGTAAGTAAATTAATAGCCTTTTGTTTTTGCTCTTCTTCTGTATTTATCTACTAAGCCGGAGCAAGAAAACCAAATTAAAAAAGACAAAATTAAAAGAATTACTTTTAAAAAGTTAAAATTTTAATTATTTTACTATTAAATTTATAAATATTTTCAAGAGAGTGGCTGGAAAAAACATTTTTTTTGCAGGGGTCCGGCCCCTATCAGGTTTAATAAATATTACATTAAAAATAATTTAATAAATATTGGTTTTAATATGTTAAACGAGGAAGAATACGCTTCATTACTTATAACATGAAAAATATTATAAATATTGGATTTAGAATTCTCTATCTCATGTATGTATGAATATTATTTGGTTCATTTTTTAAATAAAACTGCCTTGCGATTAAAATATAGGATAAAATTAGAATATTGTAATACTTGTTAGGACTTTCTAGATGCGAATGGAAAATCTAATGACTTTATGGTGTGTACAAATTGCAAACGCTAAGTTATCAAATGTATGTATATATATTCAGAGGAAGGATGACTTGGGAAGCAATAATGACACGTATTAGAGACCCTCTAAAATTAAGAAATCTCAAAATCTTTAATTTTATTTATTTATGTCTTAACTTGTTAAGAATTTATTACAATTCTTTATATAGAAAAACTAGAAAACTATAATAATATTGAATAAAAAAATAAGAAAATTGTTCCTTCAAATAGAAAAAAAATAACTAAAAAAACATAATAATACAAAATAAAAATAAAAAAAATAAAATTAATTGAGAAAAATATTTATTTTCCCTAAAAATCTACTAAATCAATATCTCCGAATTGGAAGAAACTCATCCTCGAGTTCAAACCTCAGTCGATAACCGTCATCCACAACAAACATCCTTTTATGTGTGGTCCATCCTATCATGATTTCCTAACATCTTTATGTAAACCACCTAATTATGAGTCCCTAATACAATATTTTTGTGTGAGTTGCTCCATTATAAATTCCTAACACAAGACCTTTGGGCGAGTCACCCCATTGTAAGTCCCACTACTAGGATTTCCAATGACATCAACCAACACAACAAAAACAATAGCTAGTTCTTGGACATTTTTTTTTAAAGAGGGACCTTATCATCCCCTTTTACACAAACACGTAATGTTCTATGTCTTTTTTCAATCATAATTAATCAACATAAAACAATTAATGAGCAAAAATTAAAACAACCCTAAATTTTTAAGACATTTGAGCATTGATCTCAGGAAAACATGGTAATTGTTTTTCATTGATAATCTAACCATGTAATATTCAAGTTTTAACCTTTCAATAATATATCGTAGATAAAAGTTTAGTGGAGTTTTTTTTTCGAGTCACTAAATAGTTCTTTTTTCTCCTAATAACTTGTATAATAATCAATGGGAAGTTCTAATACCATTCACAAACAATTCATATTTAAATCTAGGTTTTAAGCCACTCAAATGAACAAATAACACTTTTAACAGTATCGTTCAAACATATCATCTACTAAAACAAAATGCATTTAACAAATTATATACAACTTTTCCTTGAATAAATATTTCACCTCCATGACATAATTAATACCATATCCATATTCTATTTATGACATCAAAATTATACCTCATCCATGTTAAGAAATATAATTAACTAATACATTTGTCATAATATAAAGATTCTATAAAAAAAACTAGCCATGCATTAATCTCGGTTCCTCAACTAGTCCGATGTACAATGAATTTCTGCAAAACACAACATTCACATACAATTATCCATAATAAAACTTGACAGTAAAACATCATATCCCTTGCAAGAATGTTAGGTAACTTCCAATACCTTTGGCCCTATATTTACATGATGATGGTTTGCAAGAATCATTAAGTTTTGAAATAAATTATCTATAACCAAAACCACAAGGAATTATTATGCTTTAATATCAACCAACACAAATAGAAACAAAGAATAACAAGATTTATTACAAGTTAAAATTAACCATTAAAAATCAACAACACCATACCTATAAAATGGTTCTCAAAATATTTAATTTTATTTATTCATGTCTTTACATGTAAAAAGATTATTAAAACCCTTTATATAGAAAAAAAAAACTAGAAAATACTAATTACAATAAAATAAGAAAATTATTCTCTTTAAATAGAAAAAAAAACCTAGAAAAGTATAATAATATAAAATAAAAAAAGTTAATTCAAAAATATATTATTTTCCAAAAAAATAAAATCCTACATTAAACGACAAAGTGTGGCAACCGGAAATCAGTTCTGATATAACTCCCTGAAAATTTTGTTGCACATACATGGATGTACCATAACAACTACATTCAACAAGTATGAAAGCGATACATATAGCATTAAAAGTTGGCCTCCAAGATCGACAGCCAGAGGCCGACCATCACAAATTCAAGCCTAAGGTAAAAATCCAAACCTCTAGAATCCTAGACTACTGCCCCAAAAATGATTAATTAATTAAGAACTGGAATGAAGCATCATCTTCTTGAATTCGTCAAAATCAAGAACCCCATCCAAGTTTGTATCATATCTAGAAATCATACTTCTACAATCCTTGCCAGTCGTCTCATCCCATAATCCAAGTCGTGACAGCATGCTTTGAAGCTCCTCGATAGAAATGAATCCGTCGCCGTTAGAATCAAACACCTGAAATGCCTTAACAAGGTCACAGTCCTCCCTGTTGCAGCCCTCCCGATCATCTGCTAGTACTGCCTCGCTGTCTGCGCCACCGCTCTGCTTTGTTATGGAGTCGTAGAATAACAAGAACTCGTCAAAGTTGAGGCATGACTTCCCCACCGAAGACTCAAGCTCCTCCAGGCTAAAATGGACTCCTCCGATGCTTTCAAGAAGCCAATTGAGCTCCACTGCACTCAAGAGACCATCACCATTTCTGTCGAGTTCTTGGAAAATCCGGTGCAAGTCATTTGTTTTAAGGAGACACATGATGCACCCAACTCAAGAATCACCGATCGAACAACACAAAAGAAGATGAGATGCTATTTTTATTCTGCCAACATACTAGCCTAGCCTGCACGTATTGTTGACCTAACGTTAAGATAGGAGAGATTGTGTGTGCGTGTATATATAGAGGCCCCATGGACTTCTTTACAGAGGAAAAACACGAAGAATGCAAATCCGAAAGCATTTTTTTTCTGGTGAAAATGGTCGAGGAAACTTGCAAGAAGCTTCATACGAGTCGTGATAAATGCCAAGTCTCGGGTTTCGTGGGCCTCGTGGGTTTGATTTTTCAGAACTTTCGCTTCCATAGTTGAAGTCTCTATCCACTTCCATTTGGCCTCGACACACGAGGTTTAATTTAAAACGGTCCATTTAGGGTCCGTTTATCTACCGTTTGGTAACAAAGAAAAGCGATTTACTGTGCATGGGCCCACATGATTTTTGCGTTTAAAACGCTGAAAAGAAAAAACTACCGAAACATGCTTTTCATTCTCCGCGGCTAATAAAAAATAAGGAACAGTGCAAGTGAATTCACTGTTCACGTGAACAGTGAAAATGAATTGCACTGTCCGCAGGGTTTTTTTTTTGTTTTTTTTTATTTTAATTTTATTATGTGTTAATTGTATTGATTTTTTTTTAAAAAAAAAAACTAGTTTAGAGAATTAAATTCATTCGGGATGTGAACAATATTTTTTTCTCGAAAAACTAGTATAGAGTGAATTAAATTCACTCGCACAGTAATATCAATTTTGTAGTTTTTATCGAATGAATTTTGCACGTAATGGAATTATAAATAGTTTAATGGAATAATAAAAAATATTTTATATAAAGTATTATTTTTTTCATGATGTAATAGGAGTAATTAATTTTACAATATTTAAATTTAACATCATCAATATTAATATATATATTTTTTTAATTAATTTATAACCTTAATTTCAAAAGCATTTTTAACCAAACACATTAAACTACTTTTTTTTCAACCTCAATTTCAACTACAGTTTTAACCAAATACCTATTTTTTCAAATCAACCTCAACTAAAAGTACTTTTTATAAAACAACTTTTTTCAAACCACAACCACAACAGCTATCGCAATACCAAACACACTCTTAATATTTCCATTTACTAATCACAGACCACAACTACATTTTGTCTCTTTCTCTATCGTCCGTCCATAGAAATCTGTTTTTTAGACACTATACAAAGTTGTTAAAATTAAGAATATTGGATCAAATGTTATAGTTTAATTTGTTAAATTTTAAATTTATTTTTTAAAATTCATCAATTCAAGTCTTACAAATATTAGGTTTATAGGAGATTTATATGATTGTTAATTTTAAAATCCGTAAAATTAATTGAAATACGTGCAAGCTGATCCAAACACCTATATTAATAAAAAAAATTAAGAATATTAATTTTGTATGTCAGTATATATATATATATATATATATATATATATATATATATAATCATTTTAAAAACTCAAAAACTAATAAAATAAAATTAAAATTATTTTAACTCAGTAAAACTATGATTTTAATAACGTTTTTATGTTTTCATTTTAAAGAAACAAACCCTATCTCTTCCTGGAAAATATTGCTGCAGCCGCCCCTCATCTTTCACCATTTGATGAAATGTTGATATTTGATACTATGAGTGTATTTCACACTGTTTTTTAAAAATATTTTTAAACAAATTTAATTTTTTTAATTTTAAATTAATATATTTTTGATATTTTTAAATTATTTTGATGTGTTGGTTTTAAAAATATTTTTTAAAACAAAAATATTATTGACATATTTTTCTGAGTAAAAAGTACTTTAAAAAACAACCATAATCAAACTTCTAAACACACAGGCTATGTTTGTTTTCTGGAAAGTGGTTTCCGGGAAACTATTTTCCAAACTTTCTTATATTTGTTTGTTATTAGAAAAGTTGGTAAACGAAAAACACTTTCCAGTCTAAGAAAAATTTAGCTTGGTTTCCAGGAAAGTGTTTTCTTAAAACATTTGGACGGAAAACATTTTCTGGAAGTTATGAAAAAATTGAAAATATCATATTATTCACTTATTATATCAAATTTGATCATCAAACTTTTGATTGCTATATATATTTTGTTTTGAATATTTATTTTTCAATTTCATCTCTTAAAATTTAATTTTTATATTAACTTTGGTTCTTATTTTTATAATTATTATTTGCTTTTTCTTTATCATTTTTAATCTATCAAATTTGGTCCTCATTCTTTTGATTGTTACTTATTTTATTTGAAATAATTTATGAAATGTTAATTATTATTATTTTAATTTCTTCATCTTTTTATATTTGATCTCTATTATTTTGATTATTATTTATTTTATTTGAGATAATTTATGAAATTATATATTTTTTTCAATTTCATTCTCATTCAACTTTTTAATTTGTAAGATTTGTTCCTCATTTATTCAATAAACTTGAGAAAAATAAAACATTAATAAATTATTTTACAACTTATTTTTAATGACATAACTAAACACTAGAAAGTATTTTCCAACTTATTTTCCATTACACTACAAAACATCGAAAAATAATTTACTTTCCTATAATTTACTTTTCTGAAATTCACTTAAAAAAAAAAAAAAAAACCTATTTTCCAGTAAACTAACAGGGTTAAAGGGTGTTAGACAATATGTATTTTTTGAAATTTTTTTTTTATTTTTAAATCATTTTAATATTGTTTAAATATTATTTTAATATATTAAAAAAAAAAACATTACAGTTTTATACTGAAACTTAAATAGCCTCACCACCGCCGGCCTTCCAGCCACCATCTCCTTGTCTTTGGATACCCGCATCAGTTTCAGTTGAGTTAAGCAAGACTTTAGAGAGGGAAAGGGAATGGCAGAAACAAAAATTGTGTTTTACAGTAGAACCAACTGCTATTCTACTGTAAGCCCTTTTCCTTTTCTTCTACATTTGAATCTGATCATTCTTGGTTCCTTTACTCTCTCTTTTTTCTATCAGCTATTGTTTGGAAAAGAAACCACCATGGATATATTACTGAAGCTACTATCTTCTTAAACTTTGTCTGGGGTGTTTTAGATCTCAATAAACCATTGACAAGTGACTATTCTTCTTTTGGTGTACGATATTTTAACCCGACTGATCTCCTCTAAATCTTGCACACAGCTGCTCATTGTCCAAGAACAGAGACAAGTTAGCGAGCTTGGTTGGCATAATTTGCTCCAAATCTGCTCTGAAAGCTGCTAGTAGTTTTCAAAAACCATGGCGTAACAAGCATCGATCGAAGAAATCAAGCTTTTGGTTGACGTAATTTTCTTCTACATCATCTCTCCTTCAACATCTCGGTGAGTTTTCCATAGATGTCACTTCTTCTTAGCTCTTGTAATTTTGGAGTGGATTTAGGTTTTGGGTTCTTAAGTGATTGTGATGATAAATTGCTGCACTAACATGGGTTTCAAGTATTCCGTGCATATGAGCTGAAATTAAATGGTTTTGTTAATTTTTTTCTTGGAAAGATCCTTGTTTTTTCATTTGGTTTTATGGGCTGTTCGTGTTTCTTACTTAACCTTGCTGTAGAGTGTTTGATCCGTTACTTAATTGTTGATAATTAATGGAGCTATTTTTTATTCAAACTTAAGAGATCTACCACTACAGATTAAACAAGATAAAAGCTATGAATTTTCCACCAGACTGCATATCTTTTTTCTTCTCTTGTATGAAACTCTCCTGTTAACATCAGAAACCTTGAAGATAAGTGATCTGGGGAGGTATTTCTTTTATATTCAAGCTGTCAAAGGAATAACAAGAAGATAAAGCAACTATGCTAGTTCTAGTTTGTATCACATCATCAAATTATTTGTTTTATACTTGTTAATTATTAATTAATGAAAACGAATATAAATAATTTATTGTATTTTTTAGTTATTTAACCATATATTTTAAAATGTTTGCAAAATTATTTATAATTTTATCATACAAGTTTATATTATATTTTCCATATCAATATTAGCATTACATTACAATTATAAATTACTATTGCAAAGAAAACTAAACGAGTTAGCAATTTTATTTTATGTCGTGGCGCTGTACACATATAAATTTAGGTTTTTTTTTTAATCATTATTAAATTTTTGGATTCCACTTGTTGTTTATGGTATTTTTTGAGTTGATGGTTTCTTCAGCTTACATATTTAAAGATTAAAGGTTTCGATTAGGTTTTTGAACTTGATTGGAAGCTAATTTAACAAGATAAAATTTGAATTTATAATAAAAATAAAATTAAAAAAAAAATGATTAAATTTAAAACAAAAAAACGCATGTCTTTTCTAAAATTTGCATGAAAGGTGCACTTTTGTCCGAATATTCTTCATGGACTTCTATTTTGATTTTTTTAGTTTTAATGTTTTAGTTTTTTATCCAAAAGTTTATTTTTTTCACATTCAGTCCTTAATTTTTTTTTTTTTTTAAAAAGAGAAAGTTATTTGTAAATGGAGAAGGAGAGATAAGATTATCAGTTGGCCATATTCCGATAATAAAAATCATTGATCTTAGTGTTAACATGTTGCATTTGACTAGAGAAGTTCCGTTGAAGTATTTTAATCCTTTATCTTGCCCAAAAAAAAAAGTAAACTGGGGATCAAAGATTTTTTTATTTGGGGTAATTTTTAGTTTTTTGATCAATTTCAAATTAGTTAGAGGTTATATATATGTTATGCTCAACTTTTTGATTGTCTCTAGTTTTGTTCTGTCTTTAGATAGTGTTTGGATATGCTGGTGCGACTAAAAGAAAAGCAGTGTAACACATGTTTGGTTACCACTAACCACAGATTTTTTTTATGCTGGTCCCAGTTCAAACTGTGGTTGAATTGCAAAAAACAATATAACACATGTAACACATGTTTGGTTACCACTAACCATAGTTTTTTTTTTTTTATGCTGGTCCCAGTTCAAACTGCGGTTGAATTGCAAAAAGTGAAAAGCAATTACAAGTGTGTTTGGTATTGTGGTAGCTTTTGTGGTTGTGGTTTGAAAAAAATAGTTTAATAAAAAGTACTTTTTGTGAGGTTGATTTCAAACAAAGTTGGTGTTTGGCTAAAATTGTGGTTGAAGTTGTGGTTTTAAAAAAAACAGTTTCTTGTGTTTGGTTAAAAAAGTGTGGTTGAAATTGTGGTGGAAAAAAAACAGTTTTGTGTTTGGTAAAACTGTGGTTTAAATTGTGATTAAAAAAAATAGTTTCTTGCATTTGGTTAATATGGTTTGTGTTTTATATTTGATTTGAGTTAATTAAAATGATATATATAGACACACATATATATAATTCCAAAACATAGGTGTTTTGTAATTATGATTACATAACAAAATGAAAAATTCATATGCATTATGTACTCCTTTATTGTTACATCAAACTATTTGCAATTTCATCGTGTATAAAATCCATACGTGAAGGCCTCTGTGAGCCTTGAACGGTTGAAGCCTAACAATATCAGGTAAAAAGTCATTTAGAATTAAATTGGGGTTGCGATCATACTTAGAAAAAACTGCATTGTCTTACGATCTCCTTCTAATATAGTTATGTAGTGCCATTGATGCAACCACAATCTTAACTTGTGTTCTGTATGGATAAGCAGACATGTTTTGCAAAATTTTCCACTTCTGTTTCCATACCCCAAAAAAATGTTCGATCACGTTAAGTAGTGACGAGTATGCACGATTAAACACTTCTTTCCGACCACTTGGTTGTCCAAACTGTCTAAATTCTTGGAAGTGATACCTCTCGCCTTTGTAGGGACCTAAATACCCATACTTGTTTGGATATCCAGCATCAACAAAATACTATTTTTCAGCAAATAATAACATGGTAATTAATAACAGAACTTAAAAAAAAATATTATATTCCTTCAATTACCAAATCTTCAACTTAGTCAAAATAACAACCTTCTGGAGGTTTTGGAAATTTGATATTGCTATTGTCAATAGCCTCAAGAAAAATACGTGTTTCGTTTGCACTGCCTTCCCATCCTGCCCCCATGAACATGAATTGCATGTTGAAACTACAAGCAACCATGACATTTTGTGTTGGTATACCTATTCTTCCAATAAATGGAATTTGAATTTCAGATGATATGCAAGCACAGACATGTGTTCCATCAATTGAACCCATACAATTCTACAACCCATAAAAACATTACGTACTCATAAACATTTATAACATATTTCATTCTCATTTAAACAACTTAATTAAATTACTTAATTAAACAAAAATTCATCTTACCTTGAAATGGGGCATAATTCTTGGATTCATAGCAATTTCTCTTGGTGTGCTCGTAAATTGTGGATCTACTGGTTTTATGACTTCCACAACAAAAAAACATAATGATTTAAGCACTTCTTTAAAACATCTACTAATAGTTTCACCTGAATGCTGAAATCGTTCCTGCACTTGTCTATTTGACGCCCCAACTGCTATTGTAAATAAAAACATTGTCATATTTTCAATAACGCTCATTCTTCTTGATGGTATTAAGCCATGGTGCGTTTCTAATTCAGTGCACAGACTCAACAAAGTGGTTGCGTCCATCCTGAGCATGTTCACACTTCATTTCCAATGACCACTTAAAACCTCTGTCAACCAACGCATTCCTATATTATACGAAACCACACATGGTTCTTTATACATATAATTAATATAATACATGTTTATAGCTCCAGCTATGCATATAATTAATTTTTTCATATCAAAATGCCTCATTAAAATAAATTCATCGTCATCATCATTGTCATCGTTACTATCATCGGCGTCGTTTCCATCACTGTCATCTCCAGCACCAGAAAATGAGGCATCACTACCTTCACAACTAGGATAATTAATGTGGTTTACAATGCGGTTCATTATATTATCATAATTGCCATCGAAATCCCCATTAAATGTCATTAAACCATGAATAATCTATAACTTCAATTACATGGAAACAAAAAAAAAGTATATGTTGTTAATAAAAATATTTAAATAATTAAATATCATTCAATAAAAAAGAATTATCAAATAGTTGGTGCAACAAAAGTTTTTTCATACCTGTAAAGCCAACAAAAAACAGTGTTCCACTTGCTTGTATGAAATGCAGTTGAGGTTTGAGAGGTTTGTTATGAAGTAAAAAAGTTCTTAGAATGTTGGTTTACAAAGAATCCTCTTTCTATAGAAAAAACTCAATGCTTTTTACGTCTCTTTTACAAGTTATTTTATTCAGCTTTCAATATAAGTACATTATCACATGTATAGACTGTAAAAGTAACATATAATGTTAATTTTACAGCTAATATATTCTGACATGTATTTTTTCACTTTTTGTTCTCAAACTATTATTTAAAATTCCTTGGCCCACTTTTTTTTTTTCTTATCACCATGACAGTGCACACCAACATGTACAGAAATCATCTAAAAAGCAACAAATATTGTATTCCAAGAACTATAACTGGAGATTCATTTGACACCTCACAAAATAAACACAATTTATATATATGAACTCCAATAGCAACGCACCAAAGAGAGTAGCATGTATTCCAATAATCGGTGTACAAACACATATATTTCATACACTGGCTCCCATGCACATAGTAAGCTCAAACAACATTTACAGTAGCACATACACATATTTCATACACTAGCTCCCATTCACATAGTAGCTGATACAATATTCAAAACTCATTTGCACACAATAGCTGAAATAATCATGTTAACACCAATGAATATCATTAACAAACAAGGCATCAGCTTCCATCAATTCTCACGGCAGAAAAGAAAACACATGCTCTTTATCACATTGCACAAGCACACAGTAGTTGCACATGGTATCTCAATTACTTGCAGCTTTCTTATTACCATGTAGCACCCATCAACTTATGGCAGAAAAAGAAAACAATCAATTGTTCACACAGTAGCTGCATATGGTATATCAATGAATACAGCTTCACACACAAGGCTGCAACTCCCATCACCTCACGGTAAAAAAGAAAACACACCAACATTTCACACAGTAGCTGCACATGGTTTATTACAATTACAGTTGGACACACAAGGCAACAGCTCCCATCAACTCATGGCATAAAAGAAAACAAACAAGGCTGCACATGGTATATTATAATAGAACATGTATTTTAATAGCAACACTCAATATTCGAGACCTTCAGGGAATAACATAGTGAAGGAAAATTACCAACAAATCTAATCCAATGGTCAACCATTTAATATTAATAAAAACAAATGTTACAGTTTTAATTCATTGATAAAATACAACATTAAAAACCAATAATATCCTCATACAAGTATATTAGCTCCTGAAAAGCAGTTTAATATAAATACAACAGTAAACAAATTACCACAAATAGAAATGCCCATATATCTCAACACGAAATGTGGAAGAATACAATGACTCGGATAAACTTTGGCAATTGGAAAAAACTCTTTTTTAAAATTGGCATCCCATTATTCTGCAATAATAAAATAAACTTGTATAAATACATTAAGTAAGTGAACATAGTTAATTGATTAACGGTTAAAAAAATGTAATAATATCATGTCAGCTAAGCATGTTTAGTGCGTGCATACATTCGTTGCAGCCATCTCAACTTCTGCTCCTTATCACCCATAGTAGCTCACATTTCTCTTTTCCTTCTTAAACTCAAATAATCCGTAGTAAAGTCGTGGAACTCATCTTCAATTGAAACTCTAGGGATTGAGTGCAGCTCAGCCATCACCTCGCGAATACTACAGCCTTCGCGATCCATATTAACAAACGTGGAATCACTCTTAGCCGACATACTCTCAAGTAGTTGATTGCACCTTGACAGCAGCTGAACACCAATTCCAACTGTTTTCTTCTTTCTACCTCGCACATCATAATGATCTCGTTCTTTTCTTTTGCCACCGCTTTTTGTGTTGCTATTGCTAGACATATTTATCCCTCCAACTATTCGAGCCATGTCAGTCTGGAAATCTGGAATCAAATCTTCCTTCAAATCATCGTTGCCCTCTTCCAAACCATCATGAGCAATGTCGGCATTGATTGTACTAGGATCGACATCACTGCCAGAAGGTACACCTGATGAAGTAGCCTATGCAAACGCTCCAGTTGCGACAATGTTGGAATACATTCGGTCAAATTTGTTCTTCAAAGACGGCTTAATACCGACATGTCTGAATTTTTTAGCTCCTATAATTTCCTGCATATAAATTAAATCAAGTAATGAAGGATCAAGACTAGTAAAATTTTGGTGTTGGAATTTGACAACAATAAAAGAAATCGTTAGGATGACAAGGAATGTACCTGAACTTTTTGTTTCCACCAGTCATCACTAGCTGAAATTGTGCCTAATTCACTATTCCAGCCAACACTAGTTTCAGAAACTAGCTTATTCCATATCCTCCAATCCTTTTTTCATCCATCCCATTTGTTTTTCAATTGTGTTTTAGTGAATGCATGGTCAGTTTGTTCTTTGAATGATGTTATAAAAAATTTTCACCTTGTTTTATCGAAATGAGTATTAGGTCTCATTCCCATATCAATTGCCTTAATGCATATATCACAAAATATATGCGACATTTCCTTTTTCCAAGTAGGAAATGTCCTCTATACTTACGAGTATCTCGCTCGTAGACCTTTCCCAGCATAAATCTCTCGGGTTTTTTTGCAATTGCAACAACGGAGGGAAAAATCGGTGAAGGTTTGTGTTTTCGATCTTCGTTTGGAAAGAAGGGACATAGGGGAAGAAGCTTGCTTTGGCGTTGTCCTATGCGTTAGTGGTTTTAGGGCAAAATAGAAACGGGGTTGTAGCAAGAGACGATAGAGGAGAATAGTTTGAGGAAGGAAATTGGGGTATAGTTCATCAATGTTAACATTGATATGCAATCGTAACAGAAAAATTTGTGAGGTAAAGGACCATAATTGATCGTGGTTACTGGGAAAGTGTCGGTGGTGAGAGAGAGGTAAAACGCATGAAGGAATGATATGGGGAAGGTTGAAAATGGGAGTGTAGATCAATGGTAACATTGATCTACAACCTTCTGTGAACAAATTGTTGGGTTTTTTATGACTGTTAGGAAATTGGGTTAGAGGGACAGAGGACAGTTGAGAAAGTAATTGCAAATTATCGGTGATGAGAGAGAGGAGAAACGTATGAAAAGCAATGCGAATGAGATATGCATTGAGACAATTGATATGGACAAAGGAAATGTTACTAATATTTTGTGATATATGCATTAAGGCAATTGATATGGGAATGAGACCTAATACTCATTTCGATAAAACGGGGTGGAAATTTTTTATAACATCATTCAAACAACAAACTGACCATGCATTCACTAAAACACAATTGAAAAACAAATGAGATGGATGAAAAAAGGATTGGAGGATATGGAATAAGCTAGTTTCTGAAACTGGTGTTGGTTGGAATAGTGAATTAGGCACAATTTCAGCTAGCGATGACGGGTGGAAACAAAAAATTCAGGTACATTCCTTGTCATCCTAACGATTTCTTTTATTATTGTCAAATTCCAACACCAAAATTTTACTAGTCTTGATCCTTCATTACTTGATTTAATTTATATGCAGGAAATTATAGGAGCCAAAAAATTCAGACATGTTGGTATTAAGCCGTCTTTGAAGAATAAATTTGACCGAATGTATTCCAACATTGTCGCAACTGGAGCGTTTGCATAGGCTCCTTCATCAGGTGTACCTTCTAGCAGTGATGTTGATCCTAGTACAAGCAATGCCGACATTGCTCATGATGGTTTGGAAGAGTGCAACGATGATTTGAAGGAAGATGTGATTCCAGATTTCCAGACTGACATGGCTCGAATGGTTGGAGGGATAAATATGTCTAGCAACACAAAAAGCGGTGGCAAAAGAAAAGAACGAGATCATTATGATGTGCGAGGTAGAAAGAAGAAAACATCTGGAATTGGTGTTCAGTTGCTATCAAGGTGCAATCAACTACTTGAGAGTATGTCGACTAAGAGTGATTCCACGTCTGTTAATATGGATCGCGAAGGCTGTAGTATTCGCGAGGTGATGGCTGAGCTACACTCAATTCCTGGAGTTTCAATTAAAGATGAGTTCCACGACTTTGCTACGCAATATTTGAGTTTAAAAAGGAAAAGAGAAATGTGGGTTAGTATGGATGATAAGGAGCAGAAGTTGAGATGGCTGCAACGAATGTATGCACGCACTAAACGTGCTTAGCTGGTATGATATTATTACATTTTCTTAACCGTTAATCAATTAACTATGTTCACTTGCTTAATGTATTTATACAAGTTTATTTTATTGTTGCAGAATAATGGGATGCCGGTTTTAAAAAAGAGTTTTTTCCAATTGTCGAAGTTTATTCGAGTCATTGTATTCTTCCACATTTCATGTTGAGATATATGGGCATTTTCATTTGTGGTAATTTGTTTACTGTTGTATTTATACTAAACTGCTTTTCGGAAGCTAATATACTTGTATGAGGATATTGTTGGTTTTTAATGTTGTATTTTATCAATGAATTAAAACTGTCACTTCGGTTTTTATTAATGTTAAATGGTTGACTATTGGTTTGAATTTGTTGGTAATTTTCCTTCATTGTGTTGTTTCCTGAAGGTTTGGAATATTGACTGTTGTTGTTAAAATGCATGTTCTATTATAATATACCATGTGCAGCCTTGTTTGTTTTCTTTTATGCCATGAGTTGATGGGAGCTGTTGCCTTGTGTGTCCAACTGTAATTGTAATAAATCATGTGCAGCTACTGTGTGAAATGTTGGTGTGTTTTCTTTTCTACCGTGAGGTGATGGGAGTTGCAGCCTTGTGTGTGAAGCTGTATTCATTGATATACCATGTGCAGCTACTGTGTAAAAATTTGTTTGTTTTCTTTTTCTGCCGTGAGTTAATGGGTGCTATATGGTGATAAGAAAGCTGCAAGTAATTGAGATACCATATGCAACTACTGTGTGCCTGTGCAGTGTGATAAGGAGCATGTGTTTTCTTTTCTACCATGAGAATTGATGGAAATTGATGCCTTGTTTGTTAATGCTATTCATTGATGTTAACATAATTGTTTCAGCTATTGTGTGCAAGTGAGTTTTGAATATTGTATCAGCTACTATGTGCATGGGAGCTAGTGTATGAAATATGTGTATGTGCTACTGTAAATGTTGTTTGAGCTTACTATGTGCATGGGAGCCAGTGTATGAAATATATGTCATGTGCTACTATAAATGTTGTTTGAGCTGCTGGATTTGTCACCAATTATTGAAATACATGCTACTCTCTTTGGTGCATTGCTATTGGAGTTCATATATATAAATTGTGTTTATTTTGTGAGGTGTCAAATGAATCTTTAGTTACAGTTCTTTGAATACAATATTTGTTGCTTTTTAAATGATTTTTGTATATGTTGGTGGGCACCGTCATGGTGATGAGAAAAGAAAAAAAAGTGGGCCAAGGAATTTTAAATAATAGTATGAGAACAAAAAGTGAAAAAATACATGTCAGAATATATTAGTTGTAAAATTAACATTATATGTTACTTTTACAGTCTATACATGTGATAATGTATTTATATTGAAAGTTGAATAAAATAACTTGTAAAAGAGATGTAAAAAGCATTGAGTTTTTTTTTTCTATATAAAGAGGATTCCTTGTAAACCAACTTTCAAAGAACTTTTTTATTTCATAACAAACCTCTCAAACCTCAACTACATTTCATACAAGCAAGTGGAACACTGTTTTTTACTGGCTTTACAGGTATGAAAAAACTTATGTTGCACCAACTATTTGAAATTCTTTTTTATTGAATGATATTTAATTATTTAAATATTTTTATTAACAACATATACTTTTTTTTTGTTTCCATGTAATTGAAGTTATGAATGATTCACGGTTTAATGACATATTTAATGGGGATTTTGATGGCAATTATGATAATATAATGAACCGCATTGTAGACCACATTAATTATCCTAGTTGTGAAGGTAGTGATGCCTCATTTTCTGGTGCTGGAGATGACAGTGATGGAAACGATGTTGATGATATGATGACGATGAATTTATTTTAATGAGACATTTTAATATGAAAAAATTAATTATATGCACAGCTGGAGTGTAAGATCTCACATCGAAAGCCAGTATCCAGGGCCAGGGCCTTATAAGTGCATGCTCACCTTGCCTAGTAAGACGCGTTTTGGGGTCATGCGTGGCTGCCAAGAACAAAACCGTGAGGGGGACCTGGGTGGAAGCCCTGGATTTGGGTGGACTGGGAACCCAAAGCGGACAATATCTTGCTAGTGAGGTGGGGAGTTACATTTGGTATCAGAGCCGAGGACGGCTCGTCTTAAAGTGGGGGATTGTAAGATCCCACATTGAAAGCGAGCGTCCAAAGCCAGGGCCTTATAAGTGCATGCTCACCTTGACTAGTAAGACGTGTTTTTGGGTCATGCGTGGTTGCCAAGAATAAAACCATGAGGGGGACCTGGGTGGAAGCCCTGGATTTGGGTGGACTGGGAGGCCTAAAGCGGACAATATCTTGCTAGTAAGGTGGGGTGTTACATGGAACTATAAACATGTATTATATTAATTATATGTATAAAGAACCATGTATGGTTTCGTATAATACAGGGATGCATTGGTTGACAGAGATTTTAAAAGGTCATTGGAAACGAAGTGTTAACATGTTCAGGATGGACACAACCACTTTGTTGAGTCTGTGCACTGAATTAGAAATGCATCATGACTTAAAACCGTCAAAAATAATGAGCATTATTGAAAATATGACAATGTTTCTATTTACAATAGCAGTTGGGGCGTCAAATAGACAAGTGTAGGAACAATTTCAGCATTCAGGTGAAACTATTAGTAGATGTTTTAAAGAAGTGCTTAAATCATTATATTTGTTTGCTGTGGAAGTCATAAAACAAGTAGATTCACAATTTACGAGCACACCAAGAGAAATTGCTATGAATCCAAGATTTATGCCACATTTTAAGGTAAGATGAATTTTTGTTTAATTAAGTTGTTTAAATGAGAATGAAATATGTTATAAATGTTTATGAGTACTTAATGTTTTTATGAGTTGTATAATTGTGTGGGTGAAATTGATGGAACATATGTCCGTGCTTGCATATCATCTGAAACTCAAATTCCATTTATTGGAAGAAAAGGTTTACCAACACAAAATGTCATGGTCGCTTGTAGTTTCAACATGCAATTCATGTTCATGTAGGCGGGATGGGAAGGCAGTGCAAACGATACGCGTATTTTTCTTGAGGCTATTGACAATAGCAATATCAAATTTCCAAAACCTCCAGAAGGTTGTGATTTTGACTAAATTGAAGATTTGGTAATTGAAGGAATATAATATTTTTTTTTAAGTTCTGTTATTAATTACCATGTTGTTATTATTTGTAGGAAAATACTATTTGGTTGATACTGGATATCCAAACGAGTCCGTATTTAGGTCTCTACAAAGGCGAGAGGTATCACTTCCAAGAATTTAGACGGTTTGGACAACCAAGTGGTCGGAAAGAAGTGGTTAATCGTGCACACTCGTCACTACGTAACGTGATCGAACGTTCTTTTGGGGTATGGAAACAGAGGTGAAAAATTTTGCAAAACATGTTTGCTTATCCATACAAAACACAAGTTGAGATTGTAGTTGCATCAATGGCACTACGTAACTATATTAGAAGGAGATCGCAAGACGATGTAGTTTTTTTTTAGTATGATCGCAACCCCAATTTAATTCCAGATGACTTTTTACCTGATATTGTTCAGGCTTCGACCGTTCAAGGCTCATAGAGGCCTTCACGTATGGATTTTGTACGCGATGGAATTACAAATAGTTTGATGGGACAATAAAGGAATACATTGATGCATAAGGATTTTTCATTTTTTTATGTAATCATAGTTACAAAACACCTATGTTATGGAATTATATATATGTGTGTCTATATATATCCTTTTAATTAATTCAAATCAAATACAAAACACAAACCATATTAACCAAACGTAAGAAACTATTTTTTTAACCACAATTTAAACCATAGTTTTACCAAATACAAAATTGTTTTTTTTTCATCACAATTTCAACCATAGTTTTTTAACCAAACACAAGAAACTGCTATTTAAAAAATCAAAACTTCGACCATAGTTTTAACCAAACACCAACTTTTTTTGAAATCAACCTCACAAAAAGTATTTTTTTATTAAACTGTTTTTTTCAAACCACAACTACAAAAGCTACCACAATATCAAACACGCTCGAGTTACATTGTTGAAGACAAGTTATTCTTTTTTTATTAAAAAAGAAAATAGGTGCACGAACTAATGGCCCACCTATCTTGAAAAAAATGGCTAGGCAAGCAGACTTGTCCATGTAGGCCCATGCGAATGTAGTCTTCTTTGTTATGGGTTAGGCGTGTTGGCCCACATGAGCCAAAGCACATAACCTTTTTTTTTAATGTTTTTTTTTTATTTTAATAAGATTTTTTAAAAATAAATTAGTTTAAAATATATTGAGGATTTTATTTTAGTTAGCCTCATTTTATTTTTACTTAGTTTTTTAATAATATTATAAATCTTTTTGTACAACTGATAGTTTTTAGTTTTTTTTTAAAAAAAAATGTATTCATTGACTTTTCCACACAATTATTTTTATCATATGATAATTAAATAAAAAATTGATTTTAAAACTTTTCTCGCAACATTGCGTGAATACATTCGCGTCAATATTATTAAAAAAATATTTTTTCTTAGAATTTTTTTTTATAATTTTGATAAACTTTTCCTTAAAACAACTAAATATTCAGGTTAAGAAACTAAAAAATAAAATAAAAATAGAAATGCATTAATAAGATAAATGATTTGGAAGATATTTTTTTATCTTTATTTTAAATGTCCATAATTGTTTTGATATTTATTTTAATTATTTTTAATTTTTATCAAATAAAATGCATAGCACAATGAAGCTATATTTTTATGGAGGAAAGTAGATTAATAAGAAAAGAAGGAATTACACTAATAAATTATTTTATTTGGATGGAATTTAAATTCTTAGTTTTCTTACAAAAAACAATTATTGATATATATATTTAAATTAAAAAAAAATCTCAACTTTTGTATTTAATTTTTAGTAATGCAAACAACTCTTTTAAACATTTTTTTACATATATAATTTTTAATTTATTTACTTTTTATTTAACAGTTCAATTTTTCTTGAAGCTAAAAAACATTAAAAATAACTCCAAAATTCTAAAAGCTCACATCACATCACCTCATCGTATCCATTAAAAACTATTTCCGGCCAAAACTTATTTCTGGGTTGAATATTAATTCACACATCGCATCAGTGAAATAACTTGAAGTGGCTCGTCCTTCTGTATTAAGTTAACCCTCTTCAAGCCTTCAATTCGAACTCGCCAGGCTCACTGTAATGCCTTTTCTAAATGCTCAATCTTTTTTATTCTGAAGCCCCTGGTCCGTATTTCCTCAGGTACTGAAGTATCTTTGTAGATGCTCCGTCTTTACCGCACCCCAATATTTACTGTGATTGTTTGCGCACCAGTCAAGCATTGTAGGAGCTTCTTTTTTCTTATTTTTCAAGAAATAAAAGGTGAAAAGAGCAACAATTTAGATGATTTATGGGTCAATGTGTGGATTTTGCAGTCTTTTATGCCATCCCATTTACCCGGGAACATACCTCTGCTTCATCGACAGAGTCAATCACAAGAGCTCCATCCATGGAGAGATCTTTAACAAAGATATTCCGACCCTTAATAGCCATGGTAGATCTTCGAGTAATGGAGCAACTTCCACTAACTTAACTTCTAATATCGGAAAATGTCAGTCCCCATTTTGGCTTCCATACTATACGAGGCCACACTTCGACCTCTTGTCCATTGAAGACCTCATCATGTGTCTGCATGTTTGGATAGAGGATTTGCAACGATAGAAAATAGCAGGAGAGATGAGTATCTGTATCTGGCTCCTAAATGTAAGCCAAGCCGGAGAATAGGAGCAATCAAGTAGCTAACTGAAGGCATCTCAAAGACAGTATGCATATGTATATATGTCAGCTATATCAATCAAGGCAACGTCCAGCAAATTAAGTAAAGTACAGAACCACTCAAGAATTTACCTTCTGGCTTGAAGTCAAGTTGGAATAGATATAGGTATCAGGTACGAAGGCCACAAATGAAAAAACTAATGCTCAAGAATCTGAGTTGAGTCTTTGAGCTCACTTCCCAAGCACTAAGGCAGTACAATTTATTCAAACCTAATGCCACCACCAAACTGGGCAGCTAAAAGTTGTCTACAGAAAAATAAAGTAAGCAAATGATGCATGCAATCCCCAGAATGGACTCTGAAGCCGGAAGGCCGGCAATAACCTCTTTTAAGCACATTTAGAACTTCAGTAGCCTATTTTAAGTAGCACAAAATTGAGAACAGGAACAATTTATGATGACCAACTATCTTTTTTTTTTCTTTACCTTGGCAGCATCCTCAGGGTTGGTCTTCACTGGTGAATAAGAAAGCCATGTATCCATCACCTAAACAGACATAAAAAACTGAGTGGATCTTAATCGTTCTTCGATTTATACTACTTTCAAAGTTAGAAACAAAACAAATAATCAACAAAGCTTAATAAAATCCTCATTAACCAACGATTGTCATGCAAACCAGAAGCATATAATCTTAACACAAATATCCACCAAAGAGGTGAGGATATTCCATCCAGGGTCTTATTTTTATCTAGCAACATAATATGGATTCTAAGTTTTTCTACTGACGTTCTGAAAGGGCATGATCAAAACACATGCAGTAACCATTGAGGCATACCATTCATTAAGAAAGCCACTTGAATAAAGAAGTGAATGCACATCACCATGCCCATGGGGTTTTGTCTACAGCAATAAGAAAAAGGTTAAGAGGACACATGATGAAGACAAGTGACTCTTCTTCCCCTTCTGTAATTACGATGTTTTTGTGTGATTTACGGGAAAGCGAGAGAATAAAGGAAGATATTTTACTGTTTGTGAAGACGAAAACCTATGTATTTTCTTTGACTAGAAGTCTACATGCTTGTATATTTAAGGTTTTTTTTTTCTTCCCTGAAGTTTAGACAAATTTTCCTCTGAAAACGGTGTGTTTTGTTACTGTTCCTCTTGTATTAATTAAGGTTTATTAGTTTGTTCTTATTTATTTATTTGTGAAAAACTGGGTTTTCTTGTTTGTTTTTATTGGTCAACTGGTTGTGTTTTTTGATGCTTGTCTTTTTCATGAAAACAAGGGGGTTTAATTAGTTGATTATATATATATATATAGTAAAGAACTTTTTTCTTTCTTTGGTGTGTGGGGGGGGGGGGTGTTAATGGGGTTGTTGTTAAAAGTGAAGTTAAGGGTGTGATGATAAGAGGTTGAATCGGAGGTTGAGGAGAAGGAATATTGGCACTCGAAGTTTCAAGGTCAATTTGAATGGAAAAGCAACATTTGTGAAGACATTATGGCTCTGAAGAGTAGTCATGAAAGTGTTTGTGTTCGAAAGGATGGCCCTGACAGCCATTTTCATTGTGAAGATTACATGAAGTTTTATGATGATTTAGTTAGAGGGCTTTTTGTTGATATTGATGCATGTCTTGACTTCAACTCTTCTTCATCCCAACAAAGTATTGGAAGATACAGCGGTGGTAAATGTATTGAGTCTCCAACAAATGCACCCAAGAGTAGTAGCTATATTATACTTGATGATGATGACAGCATTGAGGTTGACGAACATAGCAAGAAGTTTTTAAAGGATTTAGATGAAGGGCTGCATGTTGATAGTGATTGTGTTGCTTGGATATTAAGACTTCTTTATCCAAGAAAAGAAATGGTGATAGATTGACTGATAAAGGTGATGTCAATGTTGATCTTGTTAATGGGCTTGTAGAGAATAATATTGGTGGTAATGTGGCTGTGGATGGTGTTGATTTGGATACTAGGTCCATTGATGGTGATGGTACTCCTTTTTCTCTGGCTGATGGTTTTGCTAGTCTTGGGAAAGGTGATGTTGGTAGAGATGATGCTAGGGTTGGAGATAATGATATTGTTGATGATGGGCATCTCAATAATGGCATTGTTGGTGAAGAAGCAGGGGATAATGACGAGGATCCTGACTATAAGATGTTCTGGGATAATTATAGACAGGATGTGAAATCATGTGTTCTTGAGATTTCACTTATGAATGAGATACCAATAACTGTTAGTTATGCTTCACAAGATGGGGCATATGATCGGTGTCACATTGAGAAACCAGACACTGAGAAGGACTGTCCAAAGAGCAGGAACACAGGAACTAGGAAATTGTTGAAGATTGATCCGACAAGTGAGAGAATGGAAGCTAGGAGTGATACGATGAAAGAGAGAGTGGAAGCTCCGAGAAAATTGGGGGATGTTCCAGCGAGGGAAAGGAAGGTTTCAGTGGTTGAAAGCAAGATGAAAAAGGAAAATGTGAACGCAAGGCGGATGGACGTGCTTGCAAGGCCTAGTCTAGAAGCTCTTGGCACAACTAATTGCAAGCGCCAACACGAGATTAAATTGGATATGGCCCAAACAGTATTGAGGGATGTCGCATCCAATCCAGAGAAAGAAAGGTTTCGGCAGTTGAAAGCAATTTGAACGTAGAAACTGTGGATCATACCTCTTCTAGAGCAATTGAATGTGCAAGTAAAAGGCCTAGTCCAGAAGTTCTTGGTTTGACTAATTTGAAGCACAAACACAAGGTGAAATTGACAATGGTGAATCAGAACAGAAAATCAAAGAAAATCAGGGGCTGTTCCATCCACACAAAGAAAGGTTTCGGCAGGTATAAGCAAGGCGAGAAAGGAATCCATGGATCCTGTTTCTTGCAGAGAAAATGTACATGCATTATGCAAGGAAATGGTATAGTCAAGAAGCTATTCGTTTGAGTATTTGCAAGCGCAAACGCAAGATGCATTTGGATATGGAGAATTTTGGGATGGAAACTCAAAGAAAAATGAAGGATTTTTCAGCCAAAGAAAGGGGGAACTTGGCTGTTGAAAGGGAATTCAAAAGGCAGTCCTTGAATGCAGTCCCATGTGGAGCTAATGGGCATGCAAGTAAAAAGCCTAGCCCACAAGGTCCTAGTTCAACAAATTGTAAACGCAAATGTGAGATGAATGTGGATATGGTGGATCATAGTAACCAATTGTTTTTTAATTCTTGTAAAAAAGATGATGGGTATGTGGTATTTGCACCTCAAAAGTGGAAAAGGAGTTTTATATGAAGAGGGTGAACAGAGTTCATCTGATTCTGAGGTGATTGCCACGGACACCAATCAATTTTTTGATGGAAATGATACTCCATTTGTGATTTCAAAAGGATGCATTTTAGAGGTAATGCATCTTTTCCTGCTCCAATCCTTTCTTTTCTTTCTGTATCATTTTGTCTGCTATAAAATTATTCATGTTATCACAATTCTAACAGCTGAAATGAATATGCTTTCCATGTCCTATTTATGATTGGCAAATGAGGGATGAGGATTGGAGGGACAATGGAGTTTCTGGTAAATTTAGAGAGGAACTAATAAAAATTCTTGGAAAGCCTTATAACGAAAGGGAGTATGGAGATCTTTGGCATTGCATCTGCATTTGAGTTTGTGCATCTCTCTTCGTTACTATCCTCTCAGCATTTATGCATGATTAGATCGTGGAGAGAAGCCATGAGGAAGAAACTGTATTCAAACATACCAAATCACAACATCATACATTTGTGCGGGCACCCTATCTGTATCTTGTGATTATACATCCTGCAGCTGACCATCGTTGTTAAATAGAATGCGTGGTTTCCCCATGCTGAAATTCAGCACCCTTGCATTCATGTTGTATTTGATTTCTCCATCATATAGCAGCTTCCTTATGTAGTGTTCTATATCTGAACCAATCAGCCGCAGTGTGTATTCTGTCAACGGGGCTCCCTGTTTCCACATCATACGTTAGTGTTCAGCAAGGCATAACAGGGTTCCACTAGATCACCCTAGACTGAACTTTACAGAACGTGTTTTCCTTTAAGATTGATACAGATGGTGGGTAGTTCCTATGTTCCCTAGTATCCTTTGCTTCAGAGTTGCTTGTGGTAAAAAAACAAAAGCCAATGAGTTTGCTTCAGAGGTATTGGTGCCTGTTAGCAGTCTGAACTTGATGTTGTCTGGGATGGCTTTTTGATGCGGTTGGGATGATAAAGAGAGAGAGAGAGAGATGGTTATAGCACTAGAGGTACCACCTTGGATTGGCATACTCTTTGATTAAGTCCCGTTTGGTGTTTGGTATTGCAGTGTGAATATGTTTCTAAAATGAATAAAAAAATATTTTGAAAATTAACTGTTATCTCGATTACTCGTAGAATTACCTCGTAGTGATCCACGAGCTCTTGGAAGTAGGAGTAAACCTTGTAGCAAGTCTCATCTGTCCAAACGAACTCATCTGTAGGATCGAGGATAAGGGTGAGCTTATCCGTCTGAGTTTGATCGAACTCACAGGTTTCTGGGTCAATGTAAGCAGCATAGATCCTCACGTGCCGTGTGACGCTACTGAGCCACTGCCCTCCATATTCCCTGCCCATGTTCTTGCTCTTTACGTTAACCTGTGGTTCCACTGGTCTTGGTTGTACTGGTTGCTTCACTCCCTCTTCTTCTTGCGCGTTCACTTCTTGTGATTCTTGGACTTCAGCTCGCTGCTGAGCTGAAATGGAGGTTACGCGTCTCATTTTCAGTTCTCTTCCGCCTCCAAGCCAGCCCAGAATGGAGAACTTTGCACAAGCCATGTAGGAGGAAGATGCTGCCATTGCTAAATCTAACAGTAATCAAACTCAATGAGCTCTTTGTTTGCTAGCTTCTCTGCGAATTGCTTTCCAGTCCATTTATTTTCTGGATAAGATAGGACTTATTTTATTGAAGCTTCCAAGGTCTGTGGTGAAGAAAAGCAGATAATTGGCTGCCACAAATTAAGCTGCAGCAAGCACTCTCTTGTATTTCTATTTATTTTCCTCTATTTCTAGACTTTTTTGCCCCCTAAATGTACTTGTACTTTAATGGATTAGAAACACTCTTGTCCATCTTCATCATTTTCTTGGACGTTCAAAACAATTTAATTGATATGTTTTTATTTTTTTCCTGGCCTGAAAATGCCCGTCTCTCAAAGACTTGTTACCAATAACTTGCACCGTTCATATTTTTTTCAATAAGATTAGGGATTTTTATGGTTATATTTTTAATTGTTTTTTAATAATTATACATGAAACTAATATGCATAATAGTTTTTAAAAAATGGACATGAATATTCAATAAGAATAAAATATATTTTTTTATTTTTTGTTGTCGATTTTTTAAATTGTTTTGTACCATTAATTATTCTTTTATTTTTCATACAATCACATAAAAATAATCAAGGTATTATTTTTTATTTCTTTGTTGAAAATTGATTCACATATTATGATAAGTTTTTATATAAAAAACTGTACTTATAATAAGTAAAAAACATTTTTTATGGAAATAAAATAAATAACAAAAAGAGAGTTTTGCTCAAACAAATACATCTTTTCCTTCTAAATTTAAATTATTAAAATTCTTACAGATTCCTATTTTATTTGATTTAATTTTTTATTCAAAAATACATGCTACTGATAAAAAATAATAATTCATGCCTTTGTCAAATAAATAAAAAATGCATAAATAAATAAAAGAAGAGAATTTTGAATGAGAAATACATTTTGTATTCAATAATTAAATCATTAAAATTATTTCATGTGTTTTTCAAAGTCGTCATTAAAGTTAATTTTGAAAATGGTCCTACAACTCAGACGTGCAAAAAAAGAACCTAGAATATCTCAATACAAATATGAAATTTTTGGAACAGCGAGGGCTCCCCTAGCTTTCCAGCAATTAAATTTGAAAAAGATTCACGACTCATTCAAGCTCATGCAAGTTCAACTTCAGAGCCACGCCTACACACAGGGCCATAGCTTCTTAAGCAAAGCACTTTCAAGTTTCAACCTCCATGGGGATAACGGTTGTATTGTTGGACCAAAAGAACATGGAAAGAACAGCATTAGAGAAATTGGAAAGACAAACACGCCCCACCTCATTCTTTGTAGTTGAAAAGCTTGGCAGCATCCTTTCATTATTGAATTATTACACTGTATTATGTACACAACGGAAGCCACAAATTGCATTCCTATAAATAAATAAACTTTATATGAAAAAAGAAATTAAAAGATGGGAAAACAGAAGGATTTGCCATTGCTATTCCTGTTCCGAATAGAAAACTAACAAATACCCCATGCACAGGCACAGAAGGTTACAAGCTCATCAAAATCATTTCCCTACTCTCCTCGACCATTCTATTGCTCAATGAAGGAATCAGAATATGCTAAAACCTGACCTACGTAATGTACAATTGACTTCATAAATCGCAGAAACTCGGTGCTTCACATTTGAGCTACCAGTGATCTTAGCGTCAGATGTTCATTATACGGACAGGTTTAATTAGCTCATCAAGATCACCTAATTGCAATTCCAAAAGATCACTATCACCAAGTGCTGTGTGCTCATCTGCTGGAATGGTATTTTCTACCACTTCATCAATAACATCAAGGCTGATATAATCAGCAATGCTTCCTTTTAAAGAAATAGCATCATTATCTAGCACATTGAGTTTTCCAGGCACTGGATTTCTCAGCTCAGTAGTGCTGGCGTGCATCAAACCAAAATATCGCCCTTGAACATTGTTATCTCGTGATCGCTTGCTTTTCTTTTCCTTGCTTCGGTTCTTAGGATGGTGTAGCTTGCATTTGGAATCTTGTGGACAGGATCCTGTTGCTTCATAGGTGGGGCAGACGTAGCTGTGCTTCTTTAGACACTGTATAGCAGAGTTATATTGCATTTACACTTACAGCTTGTGTGAAGTGTGTGCACGGAGAGGGAGGGAGAGAGTTATCAAGCATTAAAAAGTATACATATATTCTCTCTCTAAGAGATCATCATAAATAATATCAAGCAAATATTCTAAAAACTTGTTTATCCCAAAGCCTAATCAATTGGATAATCTTATAGCAATGGCCAGGAACAGCTTGTGTCAGCCTGTAGTTTTGAGGAAAGGAAGATCAGGATGATGGGCAGACCTAAAGATAAAATCACATAAAGGGCAACCATCTAAGCAGTGTGATTTGGTTTTTGCTTGAACAACTCTTGGTTAAGGGATACAAGATGAACACTGAGCTTTGAGTTTTGGTTCCTTAGCTCACACAGCACCATGGTCATTGCTCACAATATGGTGATGTCAAATGTCTTAATTTAATGTTTGTGCCGAGCATGGTTGTAAGGGTACCAGACGTTTTATCCATAATTTAAAAGGGTCAGTTCAAGAAAAGCTATTCTGTTAGATGTCAGGGTTTTGAAAGTTCAGCGTGATTGGTATCACGACATCTGTTACCGGAAAAGGAAAAAAACAGATGATAATGGTTATTAGAGGGGCTTTATCACTGGGTGTTTAAGGGTAAATGGAGAGCATCTCGTCTTGTAGCAATGGGCAGAATATTGTTTTAATGTCCCTGTAATCTTACTGTATGCAGTAATGTAAATCATTTTAGCAGCAACTGGCACATGTTTTTCTCCTCTGAACGAAATAGAGCTACTTATTCATCAAAAGTCAAACAATAACAAGAAGTTACTTGAATATAAAGAATATGCCAATACCTCATTCGCATCGGCACAGTAGCCTCTGAGAAATCCTTCGCAGATAGAAGCATTAGGATTGACACGCACATGTCTATAAGGGCAGTCTTTATTGGTGCAAAGGCCTGCCAGAAAATTTCTCACATTCCTACATTATCACCAATAGATTATACAAAAGCATAATAGAAGGGGGAAGGGAGGAGCACCTTGCAAAAAGTAAGAACAATCAGGCATCCTTTCCGGAATGACCTGCAAAAGAAACAAAATCAAGGTGGAATGTCAACAAAAGCAAATCAGCCATTTGAAACAGGGACGTGAAGTTCTTTTGACTGGATCTTCTATCAACCTTATGAGTCAATTTGCATTCAGGATTGAAACATAAGCCATTCAGAAACTTTGTGCAGACTGCAATTTTGGAGGAATCATGAATGAAGGGACATTTTCCATCATCTTTGTTGCATTTCCCAAATCTTGTGAAAAACTGACTGTACTTTCTCTTTCTAGCCAATCGTGATCTTGCAGTGTGCAAACTCCATTGAACTTTTTCACTGGCCAAAATGCGAGTTCGATTCTTGGGATCTCTTATAAGCTGGGTACCATTGCCAATTCGCACATATCTGCCAGTTTTGGTATAAAAATTTTTTGTGATCAGCCACTATTATAACCCAGTAACCCAAACCATAAACTACAAATTTCTAACAGATCAGCAGTTTACAATATACTACTTTCTCCACCAGAAATTAAAGTTATGCAAAACAATGTAAACAAAGACGCACTCATCTTTCCCGATCATTAATCTCCTTGGAACATATGACTTCTTGGCATCCTTTTCTTTTTGAAGGGCCCCAGAGCATGATGATTCATCACCTACAAATCATTTTCTTCGCTTATTAAACACCAATTTGGTGGCATAGACCAAGTTAATAATGCCCAAATCAAAAAATAACTAGAGGCATCCAAAGCCCAAAGTGTAGATAAAATCAATTTCGATTTCAAACAACGAACCTAAAACATGAACAACAAAAAGATCAATAAAGGACCACCTGATATCCTCTGAAGAGTCTGCTTTGAAGAGAAAATTGTAAGTTCAATTCCCACTATATTACACAAAATAATCATTAAAGCATTCACAGATGTCTCCATTTGCAATTATTCCAATTATTTTGCCTGTTCATTCCTAGATATATGATACAAGCAGCAGGATTGCCTGAACTCCAGCCTCTCGGACCTAAAACTGGATCCCAACTTTATCTCTTCATATGGATTCTGGAAATTAATACAATACATGTGTCTGAGACTTCATCTACCAGCCATGTCCTTGGCCTAGATGCAATCAATTTAAAAAATGGCTCATACCAAGCGCTCTCAATTTTCCTCCCTCAGAGTAACTAAACCAATAGCTTAGGCAAGAGCACATCAAACAGAAACACAGGAATGTGGAGAAGAACATAAGGTGAGAGAATTTTATCTCAAAAAGAACCTAAGGTGAGAAACATATATTTCTATCTTGTATAAATCAACAATAACAATAGTCAATAAAAGCTGCTCTGCAGCTGTTACACTGAACATGCCAAGTGCTTAGATGCTCATGCTAATATAGAATCTCACCACTCTAATCCAGAGATGTCTTTAGCTCTGAACCAGGACTAAGTGAACCCACCCCTCAAAAAATGGTTTCTAGCATGACTATGATAGGATACAATACCTAAAATGTTCCTGTGTTGAAAGTGCTATCAAAATAATAAATGTATAACCGTTGCAACATACATAAGCCATGTAATCAACCAGTTTATTTAGATTGACGCTCACAAAGATTATAACGTGTGCAAGAAATAAGTTAATCAAACAAACCTTTACGTGGTCGTCTCTTACTAAAATTTCCGCTGAAAAAAGAGTAAAGAGCAGTTTGTCCCTCTGAATTCAAACTTTCATCAGGGATGCTGGTTGTCTGCTTGACCTGACTTTCCAGTGAAGTCCTAATTAGCTGATTTCTCCTCTTCTTGTAATAGCTATCAGATGATGATGTGTTACCAGCATTTTGTACAGAAGATGCACATGGATTTGAAGTTGCAACCAACTGATTTGATTTTCTCTTAACATATGTTAGGTTCTTGACATTTGCCAAAACTACCTTATTATCTTCATTTAGATCACCATTACATTCCAAATTATTAATTTGGCTATTTTGAGTTATTGGAGATTCTGAAATTTTCAACAAATTGTCAGAAGACTTTGGAACATCATTGCTTTCCATAAATTCTGCTGGGGCTGTTGCAGTTTCAGTAGAAAGAGAGTGAAGATGCTCAGCTAATGGGGAAGATACCCGAACCCCCAAAGCGTAAGTTGCCTGATTTGGGATTTTAGGGACACTAGATAGAGGTGGTGTTCTCGGTCTCTCACAAGAAGCATTCATGCCTCCTTTTCTCACAACATCAAGCGGATCCACAATATCAATTCTACTGTCAGAGCCAGTACTCTTCTTTGGTTCATTAGCACCAGAAGAGTTGAGCTGATACACAGAAGAACTCAAACCATGAGGATCCCGGGATTGAGCAACTGAAATAGGTTTTCTAACAAGACTGTTACCCTTGTGAATGTAAGAGGTGCTCTGGAGCTTATCAGTTTTCCTAGGAAATTGCATTTGTGCATGAACAGTGCTCGAGAATGCCTTTTTTGCTGGTGGAGCAGAATCAGAAGAACTATCAGTTCGATGCCATGTTTGAGTTTTTGAGTTGCGAGCTGAAGAGACTGTACTCTTTGAAGCAGTAAAAACAAAAGATGAGCGACCTGGATAAATCTTAGATACAGCACAATTAGTCTGGTTCTTCCTTCCATATAATTGCCCACTCACAGCATTCCGCGTCCGAGTTGTTATTTTGGAATCCTGTGATGGAAACTGCCCTGTCATTCGAGCCAACAGCCGATCACCTTCTACTGCATGATCTGATTTTAAAACAATTTTACCACTTTGTGAACTTGTTGTGCATATAGATGAGTTAGAACCAACATTAATTGCAGGCCTCTCAGCTAGAATTTTGTCATGATACCCATGAACCTTTTCAATTGGATTTTTGCTTAATGATGTGCCCAGGACATCAGGCAAGGTTTCTGGAAAACCCCTATCAGACAGTGTCTCAGGTACAAACGCCATAAGTTCCTCACTTGAATTGATAGTAGAAACTCCAAAGCCATCTTCAAATGAAGATAGATTGTTTGACGTACAAGGCGAATCGTTCTTCACGCCATGAAAATCACTATCCTCCACATCTATACCTGGCAATTTCTCAGTCAAGACCTGTGTCTGAAGTTTTGAAGGGATTTGGCACGGATCAATTCCACCGTCAATAACAACTTGCTCCTCTGCAGCATCAATGTCCATTTTGTCTCCCTCACCAGCATCAAAATCCATAGAGTCATTTGGATTGCTACTTCCAACCACAACTGGAGTAGCATTTATGATGTCCTTGCCTCCCAATACAACCAGATCACGGGATGTCACTTTTGTAACCGCCAGTTCCTCAACAGCGAAATGAGATTGAACATCTTTTTGACCATCATCTTCAAATGCATCTTTGACTGCAGCCACCGTGTGCTCTCCTGCTGAACAATTTTCAAGCGATGCAGTGATCCGCTTCTGTGCAGGCAGAAAGTCAGAAGTACACAGAAAATCCATATCAGACACTACAGCTTCCTCTTCTGGCAGTGTTTGACCATCACCAGAATTGGAGGGCACTTCCATACCTGATGTAGAGTTACCTGCAAATACAGGTCCCTCGTCAGCGTCAGATTCTAGTGGAGAATTCAATTCCAGTTGAGGAGCAGAGAACTTTCTGTTCTTTTCATTCCTTGGTGAAACATTACTTGGACCAACACCATCACTCCTCCTGACAGAATCCTTACCCGCTGAAACATCTGTTAAACTGCACTCATGAAGGACACTGACGATATTACAAGATTGTGAGCCAACATCCACAAATTGGGAACCAGAAAATGTACACTCAGCTGTAGCACTGTCTTCAAAACATAATCTCAAGGTTTTATCCACCCAATATGCAGTGGTACTGGTGACCATATTTGCAGGATCCAAATGCATGTAAGATACATCTGTCCTTGACAAATCTAACTGAGGAACTTCAATTTTTTTATCATTCTTCGTAAGGTCAGTTGCATCCTCGTCACTGCCATCTGCAGAAACCTTGGTATCTAGGGAACCTCCGATGGAAGCACTCTCCAATGTTTTAGTAACCCCATCTTGAGATAGCTGCTCACTAAAATCATCACCAGTTCCATGGACAGAAATATTAATTTCTTCTGAATCGGTACAGCAGCTGGGAGAAACCAAAATGGTCCCTACTCCCTGATTGGGTCGTATGACATCATTCTGAATTCCTGTTTCCCCTGAAATAGATACAGAGAAACTTCTATCGTTTACTACAGGGAAACTAGCACCCTGAAGTAGATCAGTGATGCCATTCTCAGCTGATGGGCTACCTAGATTTCTGCAGGGCTCCTTGCAACCAACATCAGATGCCCCCGCGTCAAAAACTGTAATTCCCTCTTGTGAGTTCATTGAAGCGGTATCTAACCCCATCAAAGGCATACAAGTATTCATAGGACCTTCATGAATTATTGTTTTCTCTGAACTTAATGAACCAAAATCAGTATCGCCTTCCATATAATCCAAAACTTTGAGAGATCCCCTCGCAGCATTGTCCTCAAACAAGCAAGAATCTCCATTCTGACAAGGCTGCTTGCTGACATCTTCAACACCACCTATTTCAGATCTAAATGTTTCATCTAGTGATTTCTTTAAACTGTTTTCAGTATCTGCAATAGCATGCAAGCCTTTGTCACAATCACCATTTATAAAACTCTCACCAAATTTGGTTTCTTCGTGATTTGAAAAGTCTGAAGGAGAAGCTGAGCGGCTCTTATTTCCATTGATATTAAATACAAATAAATTACCAAAATCTGAACCAGCGCCAACCAGCCCTGATTCCATAAACTTATCAAATCTCTCCACCTTGTCATTCTTAGGCATCGCTGTAGCTTCATTTGGACAAGGCTGTGGATCAACAATGTCAGCTACAGTAGCAGCCTTGTCAGGGTCAATGGGTTCAGTTGGATTATGGGCAAAGCTATCAGCTTTCACAGGTTCATCGCAAGTTTTTGGTGGCTGTGAACTCGATAAAGTTGATTTATGGTTTACAACTTTCTTCACCACTCTCTTAACAACTTTTTTCTTCTTTCCACCCTTGAGTGAAGATGTTTTACCAGAAACAAGATTGGTTCCACTTCTAAGGGACACAGTCCTCTTCATAGGCAGTGAGCTACTATCTCGCACATTAGAAATACCAGAAGCTGTAACTACCTCTTTAGACTTCTTTAGCTCCTTGTTAGAACTGGACGCTTTATTTGCAACACTTGCAGCTTCGTCCAATCCCAACGCAACCTTGTTGGGTTTATGCATTGACGAATTCAAACTATCCTCATCCTTAGCAGGGACCAACACTTTCCTAACTTTACGATTCCTAGGTGTCAAATTCATTTCAGAAGCACCTGCAGAACTTAAAGTAGGCGTCAAAATTGCCTTGGCTACCAACGAATTAGACTTAAAAGAAACATCAAGCTCTACTGGGCTTCTCTCTCTTGCTCCCTCTACCATCCCACGATCTGCATGCAAGACCTTATCTTTATCTTTGCCTCTAAAAAAACCGGATTCCTGATGTTTACCTCTAAAAGGACTAGATTTAGTATAATCAGCAAAACTCGAATAATGCACTCTCTCATCCTCTCTATTCCTATAACTAGGCTTTCGAAGCCTAAGTAGAGCACTCTTTTTCTGTAACTGCTTCCTTGGAGTCCTATTAAACTCATAACTACCCTCTCTACTTCTTTTACCACCATTCCTTTCCAACTCCAAATTCCCTTCTCTAATCCTATAATGCTCACGTTTCCCAGCAAGAATCCTATTTTCACCATCACCAATCTCGTTACTCCCCAACTCAATCAATGAATCACGGGATTCGCCCATAACCTCACTGTCATGAACCCACCTCTGGTTGGCACTCCCCTTCTCATCATAATCATAATTCAAACGGCGCCTATTCTCATAATTCCCTGAATTCGACTTGAAACCCCTCAGTTGATTCGAAACAGTTCGGAAAACACTAGAAGAAGATCTATCAGAATTAGATCCAAATTCACCACGACGACGACAATGCTCACTCTCACCATCAGTCACAACATTACGGTCCTGAATCAATCTAGAGTTAGGATTAGGATCACCTTCTAATTCATGCCTAGTTTGCATATGATCATCACGCAAAAACGTAAAATCGGGTCGGGGTTCATGGACACAGTGATCGAACTCGGGTAAACGACGCGGCGGTTGACGGTCATCGTACAATTGATGAGAAGCCCAAGGCAATTGAGTTGAGTGAGGAAGGTCATGGTGCGATCGCTGGTGGTTATAGTTATTGTGAATTTGGGGATGATTTGGGCTAGGGTTATAGGAGAAATGGGGGTTTCGAGGGGAGAATTGTGGGAATGACGGTGGAGGAGGAGGCGTTTGTGGCGGCGGAGGCGGTTCAAGAAAGTTGGAATGGTGGTGGAAATTAAGGTTATTAGGGTAACGAGGAGAAGGGTGTTTAGCGTACTTTGTGCAGTGGAAATAGGAAGATGGAGGAGCCATAGCGTTGGTGGCTATTGTTTGATCTTTGCTCTTTCTGGATGCGCGCGCGTTCGGATCATATTTATGATACTCCATGACACGGCTGGCTTTGTTTCTATGAATGAAGGAGCACACGCCGAGAGTGTGGCCTGCCCTCCCCTGCCTTGTCTTCTGTTTCCCAATTGCAGCCAGCTGTTTACGCGTGTGGTTATGTCGTTTCACCCGTTTTGTTTTGTATTGGGTTGGAGCCAAGGTTCTCAACTCCTTTTAGGTTGGAGTTTCGTTTCTTCAAGTAAAATAATATACTTTGGTTTTGAACGCGAAGCTGTTTTGGAGTTAACGCCGCGGCAGAATATTTTATTTTCTTAAAAATATATATTAAAAAAATTTAAGATCTAATAACATTAAATCTTGCTATAACACTATATCTAAAAAATTAGAATTCAACATTGAATTCATTAACCTTGAGTTCTGACACTGGATCCAAAAAAATTAAATCTAAACACTAGACTCATTAACCTTAGATTCTGATACCGGACCCAAGAAAATTGGATCTTGACGTCGGACTCATTAGCTTTGGATCCTGACACTGGACTCAAAAGAATTGTGTCCGGACGCAAGACCTATTACCCTTGAATCCTACCCCATAACCTAAGAGAATTAAGTCTTGAAACATGACTTATTAACCTTGAATTCTGAGACAGGACCTAAGTGAATTGGATCATAATATGAGGCACATTACCCTTGGATTCTAACACGGGACCTAAGAGAATTGGGACCGGATATTAGACTCATTAACCTTGGATCCGGACGTTGAACCCATTACTTTCTGATGTCGGACTCAAGAGAATTGGGTCCTAACGACAAACCCAAGCGAATTGGGTCCTGATGCCGGACCCAAGATAATTGGATACTAACATAGGACCCATTACCTTTGGGTCCTAACACGGAACCTAAGAGAATTAGGATCGTACTCCGGATCCATTAGCCTTTGGTCCTGACACCGGATTCATCAGCCTTGGTCCGAACGCAGACGCATTACCTATGGTTCTGGACGTTAGACCCAACAACCTTGGGTTCGGACGCCGGACCATAGAGTATTGAGCTAGGCGGGGCTGCAAGACCCAAGTGATTTTGGTCTGCGTCCCTGACACACCTAAGTAACTTGTGTTAGCCACCCCTTACCAGCCCTAATTTTTTTAGGTCTAGAAGGGGATGTTTAACCCAAGTTAATAATAATAATAATAATTAATTTTATCCTTAAAATCAAATCTATGTTTTTTTCGATAATAATATTTATTTTAATTTTAATAATATTAATGAATCTATTAATATTAATAATAATATTTAACTTGTTTTTCCAAGTTTTTATATTTTTCAATCTTTTAAGAAAACATTTATGGTTTTTCTTCTATGGTAATAATAACTTTTTTAAAAAAATTTACTAATGATAATAAAAAAAACAATAATAGTAATAATAATTCTTAATTTTACCAATCAAATCAAATCTATTATTGTTTTTCAATATTAATAATATTTTTTAGAAATTTATTAATTATTATATTAATAATATTAATTGTAATCAAAATAATAATATTTATAATAAAAATAATGATATTTAATTGTAATAAAAATCATATTAATAAAAATCATAATACTTATAACACAAATAATAATATTTATCATATTATTAATATTATTAAATTTGTCTTACCCAAATTTTTATAATAATAATTAAAAAAATTATTACCAATAATAATAACTTGTTAATAATAAAAAATTATTAACGATAATAATTTTTCAAACAGAACCTTAATAACCTCTTCATTATCTACTTTTTCCTTCGCTCTAGAGTTAGGTACTTCAATTATACTCTGGTTATAGGCTTCAAAATTCATTCGGTGATGCTTTTCTAGTAGTTTCTTGCATGTTCCATTTTGTGTGAAGATCCCAAGATGTTAGCTCTTTATTCATCATTAAATTACAGTTGCTACATATAGCTTTTGAAATTAAACTATATGTTTTCAGATAAAACCTCAATTTCTACCAAGGAATTAAATAACTCATTGGTTGTGATGGTTACAAGGTAACTCTGATGAGAAAAAAAAAATTATTATATTAGCAATATTCATCATTTTGATGGATAATGTGTTTATCGGAGGGAAATGATTTTTATTAACTCTCATTGTTTTATTTTTATCAACGAACCTTATATGCTTTAATTTTATTGAATATTGAATCACATTTCTAAGGATTACATAATTTTTAGTTGAATGACCAGCGATTACATGCCATTTACAAGAAGAATTGCCTTTCAATTCTTCATCATTTACTTGTTTATGTTTTCCTTTTAATTTAACTCTTTTATTAGCTAATAATCAATCAAAGATTGCATCAACTTGGTTTATAATGTCTTTCCTCATTTGATCTTAAATATTTTCAAGATTTAACATTCTTTTTAATCAAAATATCACAAACTATAGGTTCAACAAATATAAATTCTATAACATTCATAACCACTATTTCATTAAAATAATTTTATAAATTGGAAATATCATTTTTACTTCTTTTTTAAATCAATCTTCATATCTAGAAGCCCTTACTTCTGTATTGAAAGCAAGCTATCACTAATGGTAAATATTTAAAAGAAGGTGACATGTTTGTCAAATGAAAACAAAAAAATGTTTATGAATATTTTGTAACAATGATAACAATTATTTTTTAAAATATTTTTTACTTGAAAATGCATTAAACTAATATTTTTATTTATTTTTTTAAAAAATATTTTTGATATTAATACATCAAAATAATCCAAAAACATAAAAAAAAATTAATTTTAAATAAAATAAAAAATCAAATTTTACTTAATCTTGTTTGGAACGCAATACCAAACGGAGGTAAATGCAAGATAAACATACTACAGGAACATTATATCAAACTCAAATTGAACTAAAAAAAAACATAGCGCGACAAAAACATGTTTACGTAGTAGAAAAACTTACATAACCATCTATACAATGTACTCTTAAATGCTTAATTATGAACACAATGAAATTGTAAGGAAAAAAAAACATAAATATATTGGTTATAAAAGCAGAAAGCTAATAAGAAAAATAAATTACCAAGAAGAGAGGATAAAACACAAATGATTATATGGGTGTGTTTGTTTCTGTTTTTCTATTTGTTGCAGGATACAATCTTCCACGGCATAGAACGCAAGAGTCTTTTGCTTTTAATGTGACTCCATCACTAAAAACAAAAGCAGCAGCAAAAATAAACATTGTATTCCTAGAGATCAATCTCAAGAGAGATTAGATTATCCAACAATGATTATAATTACTAGTTTGCCAGTGAAAGAAAGTGCAGGACTAACCTGAGTGCTAATTCATTAACCTAATTTTATAGAAGGTTACTTTAAATATCAACATTTGAGAGAGACAATTGAATTTATAAGGCCTACCAGTTAGTAATAACCTTTTGATAGAATAAAACCCATCAGTTAGTGCAAAGCTAAGAACCAATCCTGATGCTGAAACCTGGAATACATAGATAAATTAACTTTCAATGCCTAAAAGGGTGATGATTAAAAAGGGAATTTTTATACCTAATTGCGTTGGATAGAAATTTGTCAGTAATAAGGGTTTTCTTCCAACTTTATTTTATTTGTTACAATTGTGTTAAGGGTGGTAACACAACTTGCAAGATAATTGTTTTTTCAACAACTCTTATTGGACTAAGACGTTTACATTTCTTGAAGTTTACAAGGTTGTTGAAAGAAACATGAAAAATGGCATAGATTATGGTTCCAAGACTAGGAGAAAATCTTGAAATATTGCAGAATTTCAAATATTAGAGCACCGATAAGAAAAAATGGCATAGATTA
This sequence comes from Populus alba x Populus glandulosa, assembly GCA_033617975.1. Classification (NCBI taxonomy): domain Eukaryota; kingdom Viridiplantae; phylum Streptophyta; class Magnoliopsida; order Malpighiales; family Salicaceae; genus Populus; species Populus alba x Populus glandulosa. Next base: position 17,968,439 of record CM066147.1, on the reverse strand, counting down.
TGGTTCCAACTTCCAAGACTAGGAGAAAATCGTGAAATATTGCAGAATTTCAAATAATAGAGCACCAATAAGGAATCTAGAAATTCTAAAACCCCATTAATTCCTCCATATTATTGAAAGACCATCAATCCTACTCCTATATGATCAAATAGGTAAAAAGTTCAAATAAAATGTATTAGTTGACTATTAAGTTTCATGAAATATGAGGCCAACTAGAGAATAAAGAAAATATAGGATTGAAAGGTTGCAAAAAGGAATAATACAATGACATAGAGTAGGTATCTTTTTTGAAAAAAATCTAAGAGTTGTTTTAAACTCTTCTTCACATCTTTTTTTTTTTTCCTATAAAATTCCCTAATTCTATCTAAGTAGTTAAGCAAAAAAAGATTTATAGCACTTGAAGATGCAATAAAATGAACTAAGAAGTACAAAAAGCTCATAGTTATTATATAAAAAGCAAAGGTAGAAACCAGGCAAAAAGAGTACTCTAGATATTAACAATTCTAAGCCATAAAGTTTGAGGCAAAAAAAAAGTCAAAATTTTGAGAGGGATATCCATTTCTCTACAGATAAAAGAGTCCCATTTTGTTTCCCGCATCGTGAAGCAATGTATCAAAAGATTCAAAGTGAGTGATCCTGCAATAAAAAAAAAAAGAAAAAAAAAAAGATCAAAACATCATCTGTAAAAGTGAGAACTAGATGACTAAAACTATTTGAATTGTAAGGTAAGTCGTGTTCAGCTTGTAACATCCCTTCTTGGTCATCAATTCCTAATACTTGGTCTCATTATTATAGAATTTACAACAGAGAAATGAAAATTATAGATTAAATTGTTAAAATATAGACACACACATGTGGAAGCAAAAGGAGTTTAACAGGGCATACTTGGCAAACCAATATGACTAGAGGAACCAAGAAAATAGTGATACCACGCAAAGACTTGTGATGCAGTTAAGTGTAACTGCAAAGAGACCGATAAAGCAGAGATTGAGATGATAAAGATGTTTTCTTGCTTTATCATGGTAAGTATGTTTTTTTTAATATATACACACACATATATCATAATTGCATTTATGTATGAACTGAGTATTAACATCATAATATATTTCAAGAGGAAAAGAACAATAGTTACACTCCTATTTGTTTTTACTTTTCAAAAATATTTATAAAAGATTTTGAATTTTTTTTATTTTTTTCTTTATTTTATTTTTTTTATATTTTTTGATTATTTTGATGTGCTTATTTTAAAAATATTTTAAAAAAATATATATATTATTTTAATAATTTTTCAAGTAAAAAGCAATTTAAAAATATATTATCATGTTTATTTGACCATGATTTAAAACAACTTATAAAATTAATTGAAATATTTTATTTGAAATTCAAAAATAAAATATATGAGGTTGGGGTCATAGTTTACAAAGTACATAGGATTAGAATGTCAAGTAAATGCCTGTCATCTCATTTATTTATTTAAAATATGTTTAGATTTTCTATGTACTTATAAAATGTGTTTGGAAAAGATTACAAAAGGAAATATTTTGATAACAAAAAATTAATCATTTAAACAGGACAATTTATTTAATGTGTTAAAGTTAATTATTTATACAAAAATTATATATTATATGTAAAAATAAACTGTTTGGGCATAGTCTATTTATTAAATGTTAAAATAATCTAATTATTTATGTATTAAAGTCACTGTCTAGTTGGAGCCTCATGTAGCCGATATTTTGATATGTCAATTGGGATGGCCAACATGCAGGGAAGGAAGACTTCACCTTTATTAAAAAACAAAAAATTAATAATTGACCTAATTTTTCGTGAAAGAAATCATATTAAAAAGACCTGGGGTGTTACAATGACACTTGGGATTTTCAATTTTTGGTGCACCCATCCACCATCCTCCACCTAATCCCGAGGCTTTGAAGCATCAGGGTAAACAACTTCTCCAGCCTCTTCGTCCACCCATCAAACCCAACTGGTAACTAATTAAACCAAGATGCAAATGAAAAAATCAACGAAAACCCATCAATCTACGAGGTTAATTAGGGATTGAGGCAAAATAAATTCATGATTTGGAGAGAAGAGAAATAGATCGATAGAGAAGAAATAGACTGAGTAAAAAGAAGCTCGATTTTCTGAAACCATAAACAGGAAAAATATTACCCGTTGTTTTGTGTTCCAGTCACCGACGAACTCTCTCATCTCCAACCTTCTTCCTCTAGCTGGTTCTGACCCCCTTCGTTTTCTCTTGCTACTCCTTTTTAGGGTTGACAGGCTCGTAACCCCTATTCCCAAGTTACCTTCCCATCTTCTCCCTTAGTTTCTTGCCTTCAATGTTGAAAAAGGGATCGAAAATCTCTCTCCATTTTCATTTTTTTTTCTTTTGTTAACTTAATGTCATATATACTCGATCTTTGCAGTTTAATCAATGATATCAATTTTTCAATGTTGTCCTTGATTATTTTACACGCTCGTAAACTAGCTACTTTTCTTTGCCATAATCTCTGTCTCTGTCCATCCTTTACTGGTTGCTCAAGCAAGAGGAGAAAAAGGGACTTGATATTTTTGCTCTCTTACGGTTCTGTGTCTTGGGGTCCAATTGACGGGCTTTTGTAGAGGTGGAAGGTGGAAAAGAAGGATGTTTTCAAGGGAGAGTGTGGTTCCGAGCAGGGTAGAATTTAGTAAAATCTTTGCAACATGGTCCAGCACTGGTTGTGTTAGTGTCAAGAACATGGTGTCGGTGGAAATGAAGAGTGTTTTGGGCTTGGTTATAACCCTACGACTATGACTGGGACTCCACTTTTTAGATAGGTACCTTAAGAGGCACGGGATCATCGAGGATGCAAATGGATGATGGCGATGAGAGAGGGAAAAGGGCACTAAGAACAGTGGCGGTGAAGGAAAGACCTAACTGATGGAACTAGCGAGGAATGACAAGGACTTCTGAGGACCCATCGTACATGAGCGCGTCCGCCCGTGGGGTCATTAAGTTGCAATGAATGGACCATATAAGCAATCTGTGAGTCATAAAGTTGCAGATGAAAAGACTATCTAGCTTGGACTGGTTAGGCAGCATTTTGATCAAAACTTGCTGTTATTAACCTTTTCAAGACACTAGGAGCAGTGACTTTTTTGTTCTCACCATCTCACTTTATGAGAAAATGTTAAGTATTGCAACAAAATTATCACCATCATAAACCATTACAACAAATTCCAAGCTTGATCAATTTAGATCAAGCACCGACACCTTTGAGGTGAAGAAGAAAGAACTGTCCCAACAAGGTGGGGACTGCATTTATGACTATTATAGGGGAGGAGGAGGGCACACCACAAACAACCTCTCATCCAATACCCATCTGTAAGAAACCCAAAAAAAAAACACAAACCTAATTGAACAAGAAGGTAAACACCAAAAGGATATACAAAAAAGAATTGCAGAGGCGAACAATGATGTTGGTCAGTCTAAGCTTGATGAGCGGCTCCACCTGCCTTGCAAGTAATCCTGCAATGATATGCTCTGCTCTAAGCTGCTCGAGGAGAGTGAATCATTCTCAACATCCAGCAATGCAAGGTTAAGATGGGACTGGAGATTAGAACGCGGACATGCTTCATCATCCAACACGTCAGATTCTTCCACAGCATTAACTTGCAGCCGTGCCCACCTGGTCACTTCCGCATCTCCTTGGAGGAGCTTCACAACCTTTTATGATCGAAAAAGGAAATGAAATTATTTTTTATGACTAAGATACAAGGAAAATAAAAAAGTAAACCATCCACATTTAACTCGTATGCATTGGAGCTAATGCTGCTGTAGTAGAGGTAATGCTTGATGAGAGATATGCAGGCATATGTAGTAGGGGATTGCATTTCAGAGAGAAACTTTCCGTGCCAAGTGAGCAATTCCATTTTAATTTCTAATTATTTGAAAAGAGTCTCCAGTTTTGAACCAAACATCTAGAGCTAGCATTTTGCCAACCGCTGTAGTAGATAGCCATTTATGATAACCAGAAAGAAGAGTATATAAAGATGACTTACAAGGCTCATTTGAGGCCTAGCTCGTGGAGCACGTCTTACACAGAGAGTAGCGGCTAAAACCATCCTCTCCATCTGATCACGATCACAGCTATCACCCAAGATTGGGTCTAACAATTGGGAAACCTTTCCACCATTTAGGATTGGTTTTGCCTGGACAAGTAAATACATGTGATTTTCTGAGACAAAATCTTGTAATAAATTCAGTGACGGGTAAAATTAACGAGTAACAGGGGACATACCCACATAACCAGGCTCTCCTGGCCTTTAGGAAGATCATTGCTTATTGGCTTTTTCCCTGAAAGAAGCTCAAGGAGTACAACACCAAATGCATAGACATCAATCTTGTTGTTTACTTTGCCATACATGAAGTATTCAGGAGCCAGGTAACTGCAGCAATTATCTATTCTTAGTAACCAAAAAGTAGATTAAGAGTAACAAAATCCTTTTCCTTTTACCAAGTTCATTGCAGTTAATCTCGCAGAACAATCAAAATCATAATATTCTTCACTCTCGGAAATAAAAGGAAAAGACAGAAATTTTATACTAACACCAATGGTTTGGCAATATAAATAACATACCCAAAAGTTCCAGCAACATCATTGCAGATTATATGAGATGAGGAGGTCGGTGCCCATTTAGCAAGTCCAAAATCAGAGAGCTGAGAATACCATGAAAGGTTCAGAACTTGGAAGGTCGGAGAATAAACCATTGCAAGTAAAAAAGAAGAGTCGGAAACGCATCACCTGTGGCTCAAAATCATCAGATAATAGGATATTTGATGATTTAACATCTCTGTGGATCACAGGTTGAGCACTGCAGCTATGAAGATAGTCCAAGGCCTCTGCGATTCCTAAAGCCACCTTATATCTCTCATTCCAACCAAATGCATGTGGGTCCTTCTTGTTACCTAAATAAATGAGCACAGTAAAACGAGCAGTTTAGAAAGTATTTCAACGCATTGACGATTATCTAATACAAGCGAGGATTTTTAATCAATTACCGTAAAGATTCTCTTCAAGACTTCCTCTTGACAGGAAATCGTAAACCAAGAGAAGATTTTTTTCCTCAAAACAGAACCCCAAGAGAGAAATGATGTTCTTGTGAGATAAGGTAGTGATAATCTCAATTTCCTGAACAAACTCCTTCAGTACATCTTCAGATGGCTTTAAGATTTTCACAGCAAGTTCCTTGCCGTCGGGAAGGCAACCTTTATAGACCTGACTGCTGCCCCCTTTCCCAATCAAATTTTCTGCAATAAAAAATAAATAAAAAGATCGGTAAATCACATAATGGCTAAAATGAAACCGAGGTCAGTTGATTTGGTTTACAATTTGTGCAAGGAACAAACCAGCCAAGAAGTTGGACGTGGCTGAGAGAAGTTCTTGGCCCTGAAACAATCTGCAAGTTGCTGAGTATTTCTCATGAAGACCCTCCAATTCTTTTGGCAGACTTCTCGAGTTGTGGTCAGGAGAAAGCGGAGCTGTCGCTGTCTCCATTCCAACGGCAACAATTGCACCACTTTCTCCATCTAAATTCAATTGCGCTTCACCCTTATCAGAAACATCCTGTTTGTGATCTGAATTGACGGTGGATAGTGAGAGTTGCCTGCTGGGCAACCTCATTGCCCATTGAACCACAGAGATCTGCCTCACAAAAGATCTATCTGATGTTTTTCGATTCGGTAAAACAGAACTACGGAGTAGTGGCCAACCAGGTTTCAATTCAGGCACTTGACTAATTAACGTGGAAACTGAACTCGTGGGTTCCTCCACCCTTGGTACTGGAACTAGAGCTAAAGACTTGTCATCGCCATCACTGTCACCACAAGATGCTTCTGCAGATTTATTACAGGAATCATCAGCAGGTTTCATAACCGATCCACAAACTGAGCAGTTCTCTCTCATGATACTTGCCAAACTATTGGAACGAGCTTTCATTAACACCTGCTCCAAAGTCAGGCCATTGTCCTGATCGTTCCTAGAGGCCTCGTTGGTACCGCCTTCATTCGATACTCTAGAATTTTTCTCAAATGAAATTGTCTTGTGAACAACACCAAGCAAACCACTCTGAACATGATCTTTAGTTCCTGCAACAATCACATAACTGGTTACTACTGTACCAAACAACCGTGGGAAAAAATATGTGAGAAAATCAAATTGGGATAAAGCTCCAATAAACCATGAAAAGTTACCGGTATTCTTTGGAGTGCGCTCCCTTTGAAACACAACTTTCCCATTATTGAAAGCAAGAACAGAACAATCCTTTGGTAGTTTTTTAGCACAATACTTGGCCACAGATGTTGATGGCCAGATTGAAAGATGATTCCTGGTAGCTCCAACAATAACCTTGGTTGCTGTATAAGATTTTGCTTCCCTGACTAAAATTCTCCGAAATGATGAACCTCTGCATATCTTGAGCTTGAGATCCACCTGCAACACACATCCCATCATAACCCCGAAACTCGACAACGTAGATTTGATAATGAACGTTTACTCAGTTCAATTTTTTCAGCCATCAAACAGATGCTTGGAGTAGAAAACACACAGATGCCACATGGAGAGTAAATGAAGAGCACAAATTCAATCTACATAACAAAACAAAAACCAACCTGTTTCAAGTTGCAGAAACCTTCATAAACAGCAAGAACATTGTCAAAAGCTTTCACAAGCGAGAGAAGCGAAGATTTCCCTTCACGATCCACGATTTCTATTTCACCAAATCACCAAAGTTAAACCACCCACCAAATAATTAAGCAGCTCAAAAAAACAACATCGTTCCAGTTCAAGTTTCACTAACCATTATTATCAAGGATATGAAGAGCAATAACAGTATCTCCAGGTTGAGCCACTTTGACCAAAGCCCAAGTCAACAACTCTCTACTCGCTGGGTCAAGCTTGACTCCTACTATCACCGTACTGTCACCGGAGTCTGCCATTCCCTCTCCTTCACGCAGCAGCATTCTCATGCTCTGGCTTTTTGAGATTTTAGTGATCAGAGAGATGTCGTTTTGGAGTTTCTATGTTGTCTTTTTGTTGCCTGGAATAGAGGAGGACCATCTCGTGCTCATATAGTAATACTTGAGAGAGAGGGAGGGAAAGAGGGGTAGTGTTTTTGGCTATAACCGTCAGTTTGGTTGTTTGCTTTTCAAGGCCGCGAAACCAGACTAGAAAGGGAAAGGAAGGCAGGAAGCTTTTGTTAGGGTGCACCCGGGTGTATTCTAGTTAATATGGATGTGACATTGGCAGCGGTAGATTCTTTTTTATGGTCCTCGAAATGATAATTGATGTCTGCTTACGATAAGTTTTCGGATTAACCGGTAAGTGGCTGTTTTTTTTTTTTTTTGGTGGATTGGGTCCCACTGTCACTTGCAAAAGGCATGGAACCTAAACCAGCTGAAAGAACTGAGAATCTAGTAATGAGGTTAGTGTTTATGTGGGAAGAGGTACGGGGGTTGCTGTCCTTATTGGTGACATAGTGTTACTTGCAACCTGTATTTAAATAATTATTTTGCAGTTACATTAATGAGCTGTAAAAATATTCATGCGAATTACAGCACTGATTTTTGTAGCCTATTAAAGTTATTGCAATTTTATTATGAGCATAATTACTATGCCAAGGCTTTTGATTTTTATGGGTTTGGGAATATAAAATCACATATTTTAAAAAAAAAATCAGGAACAAAACTAGGATGATGATTGAATCACATGGATATATAGGTTAGAAATTAAAAAGGGATAAATGTTTTATTTTTATCTAAAACTTTCATTCGACGGAAGAAATGAGTTGACTTGAAATGTGTTAATTTGAAAGTAAAAGGAGAAGAATGTTTATGTAGTTTAAAGATGTGTTTTCGGTTAAGTGTGATTAGAATGAATTTCAAATGATATCAAGGCATTGACATGTTTTAATATCTAAATTGGTTTGAAATGTTAAATTTAATAGGTTTAGGTAAAGGTTGGAAGAGGAAAGAAATGCAATGGATGTTTTTTTTTATATAATCAATAAAATTATATTAAAGAACAAAGAGATGAAATAGGTCGTCGTACTAAGTGAAATTATACTAACGATCTGAGTCATATAATGATGTAATATGTGAAAAGGATTTGGTCAAAACATAAAGTATTGATGTGTGAGAGTCTTATTGTGATAAGAGAATTGTCTAGAACTTCGAGATATAGATGTTACTGGATGTGTATGGATGAGGATATGACATGATTTTAGCCTAAATTATTTTTATGGTTAAAATAAGTATGAAAAATATGCTTTTCAAACATAAATGCATGGCATATATGGATGAGATATGAAATAGTCATATTTAGAAATTATGAAATGAGTGTTAAATATGGACTTAGATATGGTTCCTAATTTAAATGGATATGATGATAACGATCGGTAAATCATGATATAATAGGAGAGATTTTAGGAGCTAGACTATAGACAGGAGGAGCGGGATCACATGCAATAGGTAGGTGCTTGACACCTTACACTAGTTTTAAATTTAATGATTTTCATTATTGTAGTTCTTTTATTTGAACCAATGGTTTTGGGATAAATGAAAATAGAAAAAAAACCGAAGGAAAAGCAAAGGATTGATGGAATATTTGGCATCATTGTTTTGATGGTCAGGATAATTGTTTAGTTCACTATGAGATGGAGATTAATAGTATCAGTTGATGCTAATCCCAAATTTATTTTTATTAGTCTATCATGAAATGGAAACTAATGATATTAGTTGATATTGATATCAGGATTATATGGTTGGCCGTATGTAAAGATGGTGGATTACGGATTATTTACCAAGAAAATACTAAGGAATAAGATTTTGAATATTTAAAAGTAAAATGGATTTTCATGGGAAAAATGACCGGAAAAAAAAAGAAGAAAAATAATTGTTGATGCTAAATTATTATGCGATGGGAAATGTTAAACTTTATTGATGCTAATTTTTTTTTTATTAACGTGGGTGGGTGTCTGGGTCAGCTTGCGCGCACCTCGACTAATCCCACATATCTTGAAGTTAACAACCATGTAAGTCTTCAATGGCCTCGAGATTTGTGGGATTCGAACTTGTGACTTCTAGGGAGTAAACTTAGGGCCTGACCAATTGAGCTACACCCCTCAGAGTTATTTATTGATGCTTACTTGTTATACATACATATATATATGGAAGATTTCTTTTAAATGAATAATATTTGATATTTTATGGAACATGGATGGTATTTCATCGAGTTTCGGGTTGTGGGAATAGTAAATAAAAACATGATAACGAGTTTGAGTTAATGACATAAAAATTATATGTTTTTAGGCTTGTTTTGAAAATGAAATTGTATCATAAGTTGGAGTTGTTTTATTAGCTAAATTGATATATTTTGGAGTTGTTTTGATAGCATGGACAAGAGGTAATTAGGGTTGGTTATGTTGGTATAAATGTGGATTATTTAGGGTTTGTTGGTGAATAAAGGTGTAATCAATGTCTTTTTTTTTACGGTATAAATATATAAAAACTTATGGTTTGTTGTGATAGTTTAAATATATTGAGGTGATGACTTTGGAGCAATCCTAGATAATATGTATGGTATAGGATAACACGGGTTTAAATGAATGTTAAATGAGTAATACGAGAGAAAGGATCTCTAAAATATTAATCATTACTACATGAATTATAGGGAGGTACAATAAGTAGTGTCATTGTTTTAGATGCGTGTATAACAAGAGTTTCAAGTAATGACTATCTTACCTTTGGGAATCATGAGAGATATTATTACAAGATGAATTGATGTAGGATATATAACCTTTCGAGGTGGGGGTTTAAAGGAATGTTTTTTTTTTTGGGGAATAATTTGTATAAGATGTTATTTAATAATAGATTTCAAGTTAATACCAAAGATAGTAATAAGAAATGAGGTAAAAAATGAATGAAGATTTGAGCGGGGGTTCTAGGGAAAGAAATGTTTGAAATGTTTGTTAAGGCATGGCATAAAAAATTATGATTGATATACATAGGGTTTCCTTAAATACTATAGGAGATATGAAAATCTTATAATGATAATTTTAAGGCATGCTAATTTTAATTATTGTCGAGCTTTTATTGAGAAGTTTTATATCAAACTTGTATGATACTTCCTTGTTAACTAACAATAGAGTCTTTTACTTAGCTAGTTTCTTAGTAAAATTATATTATATTTAATATTTTATATACATGCAATACTTAAGTGTATTTTTAATAAATGTTATTAGGATGTGAGTAAATATGAACTTGAAAACTCTACATTTTTATAATTGACCTTTAATGTAGACCAAATGTTATGGTTTAAATGTTTTATGGATATTATTATGTGATGCCAAAATGGTTGATTGGTTTAGAGGCTTAGGACTTAATGTGCAAACATTGTTGTTGAAATGAATGTAAACTTGATTGAGATGAATATGTAGGTGTTTTAAGATAAAGAAAATAACTATAAAAAGACTCTGTGGAGATTTCAGTATGAGTTAAAAGACATAAATTATAATTGTATGATTGGGTAGTATGATTTAATCATGTAAAAAAAAAATCTTGATTTTCATTCAATTCAAGGCTCACAATACCTTTTGATGTTATAAAATTTTAAGACGTTACAATTATAAAATTCATTAATTATTATTCATTAATTTCCATACAGTTTGTATGAAATTTTTAGTAGGATACTTTGTTACTAAATTAATTTCCATGCTATATAATGTTTTTGATGCAAGGTCTTTCCATGTCTATATATATATAACACGCGCGCACTTGCAAACTAAACTTCATTAATATCTCATTATGTTCTGCTACTAATGAGATTGATTTTCCTCGTCAGAAGAAAATGTCTCTTTGAATCTGCTGAGCATTTCCCTTTCTAAGCAAAAAAGAGAGTTTAATTGATGAACTATCCCTTCCTTTTTTGGTGCAATTGATTAGCTAGCAGGAGATTTATATCATTATTATAACAAATAAGTACTCCAGCGCACCATAAGTGTTCCATTATTTGGGCCTTTAATGATCTATTAAATGTGTTTTGTTTCCTTATCGTAATGTTTTTCTTTTTGAAAATATATTAAATTATTGTTTTTAAATTATTTTAACAAATTAATATTAAAAATAAAAAATTATTTTAATATATTCTTACATCAAAACTTGCGCAAGCGATACATGTAAATCTTATCCACTTTGCGCCGGCCAAGAAGCCGTTTGTTCCCTTCTAATGCCATCATCGCCGTGGGCGTGAGCAAACATGTCAAGGGACAAAAGCTAATTTCAGCAAATAACAATTTTTTTTTGGCAGTTATTAGTTAAAAGTCATCAAAATGCTGTTACGTCACGTTGGCAATAGAGTACAATCAACTCATAATTGTGTCTTGTTTACCGTACTTAGATAATGTTTGAAAATAGAATTAAAATTATATTCTTAAAAAACTTTAATTTTTGTTTTCTGTTGTTAATTTTTTTATTACTGATATGAAAAATATTTTTTAAAATAAGAAAAAATTATTTTAATAAAAAACACTTTAAATTACAATTAATATCACACTTTCAAATACTCTCTTAATTCACAAGGAACAGAAAGTCTAAATAGACATACGCTTTGGTACTTAGTATTTGAGAATATAGTAATAGTTATTTTTAAAATTATTTTTTACTTGAAAACATATTAAAATAATATTTTTTATATTAAAAAAATTATTTTTAATATAACATATCAAAATAATTTGAAAATAAAAAAGAATTAATTTTAAATATAAAAAAATTAAATTTATGCATCCCGCTAATATCAAACGAAAGCTTATGTGTCTACTGTATTGATATTTTATTTAGGAGTGGTGTATAAATTATATCTTGAGATTTTTTTATTAAAAAATTAATTAAAATATTTTAACTTTTATAAAATTAAAAAAAATTAATTTAAAGTAAAATAATTCAATTTTTATAAAAAAAATCGTTAAGAGTCCCGTGACTGCACGCCTCTCTTCACGGCCACGCTCCCTGCGGCAAGGTAGAGTGAAACACATAATCACGTGATTCCTGATCAGATACCATACACGTGGCATATATAAATGTTTTGAGCCCCGCATCAACGCCGCCCCAAAACGTGGTCCAGAAGATGGCGGCCACGTGATAGCCACATCTTTAAAAAAGTTCGAAGCAATTATGAAGAAAGGTGTCTTGTCCACCGGAAAATTACTAGGAGAAAAAAAGGAGGATTAATAATATCCCACTAGAAATTTAAGTGTGGTAGCTTTTATAATTATCATTAAAAAAAACTATAAATAATAATAACTTTTTTTATAATTAGATAATTTTTATTAAAATTTACGTAAGCTTATATTATATATTAATTAGTCAAATATTTTTTAAAAAAATTATAATCAAACAAAAGTATAATTTCAATTACACCTCACTATACTATTAAATAAATTTTTAGTTATTAACTATTTAATATGTGACTCAATAGTAAGAATTTAAAATTAAAAAGTTTATTTTTTTAATGGTTTCAAGTTTGAGCCCTGTTGTTGTTAAAATGATGATCGCTGAAGGTTTATATAATTATTAACTTTAAAACTCGTAAGATTAATTAAGATATATTTAAGCTTATCTAAATATTTACATTAATTAAAAAAAAATTGTTGTGTAATGTTACAATAATCTCTCTTTCTCTTTTTTTATCAAATTAATCTCCACCGGTCATTTCAAAACACAAACGACACTATTCCCAATGCATAACTTTTCTATATATTTGCATTAAGTTTTTCAATTAAATCCAAGAAAATTAAAAAAACAAAGAAGGAGGTTTTAATAAGAAAGATATCTACCTGCCATTTTCAATAGCATCATCATTGAAAGGTCATTGATTCTTTGAGTGATAGTGGTTTTCACTTCTGATGATTTAACAACACCATATTTATCTTTGAAAATTTTTATGCTACATTGAAAATAATCAGTGACATTTGTTTAAAAGAGATACACACAAGAAAATAAAATTAATGATTTATTAAAAGTGATAAAAAATATTTTAATCTAAAAATTATTTCTCTTATTTGAATTTTATTTTTTTAATATAAATTTTAAAAAATACCTAGGAATTGGCAAGTCAGGCCAACGCCTGCCCCATTTAAAAATTATCCACACACTAGCTTTATTATATATATATATATATATATATATATATATATATATATATATATATATATATATAGAGCGGATGATAGGTTAGTTGTTTGCTATTTTTTTTTAAATCCAAATAATACGCCGTTTAGTATTTTTTAAAATTCTGGCTATTATGGTGATTAAAAAAACATGATATATATTTTTTGACATAAAAATCTATTTTTCAACCAATTTTTTTTCAATTCAAAGCATATAGAAAAGAGCTCAAACATCTTGAAAAACCTATAAATAACTTTTAAAAAACCAAAAATCCCACAAAATACCCGAAAATAAAAAATCTTTCTAAGTTTAGTTGTTTTTAGGCAATTTCAAGGATCTCTCATCATTATTGGAATTCGGCATTATCTCTTTTTATTTTTAAAAAATAGGAATAAAAACAAAATAAAAATAAATTTTTATATCAAAATTAAATTGAAAAAAATATTAAGAGGCCAAGTAGATATAATTTATAAAATTAAGAATTAAATTAAATTTTGTGTGAATTTTAAAACCATCACCAGCATATTTTTTATTCTAGATCTTTATCTTTTAATTTTGTTCTTTATAAACCATTTTGATTCAATTGTACTCGAATTTGGTTAAAAAAAAATTACAGTTGTATAAAAAAATTAAGAATTAAATTAAAAAGAAAAAAATTTAAATAATAAATTCACGGTAAAATGTCAGAGTGTTAACAACGATGCGGGCACAGTGTTTGGCCGCATTAGTTAGTGTTTTATATAATATAATAACTGTTGAAACCCATTCCATGCACATGCTGTGCGGCTAAAATACAATGTAGACCGAGGGAAGAAAATAGAACACAAATTATGAAATAGTACGAAAAGAAACCATAGAAAATACTAAATAGGGAGATGTATTTTGTTGATAATCTAAGAAATATTACAATAAATACAAGAGCAAGGAAAACACATGGTAATGGTGTCTTTTAATGTGAGGAGACCAAGGAAGAAGACCATTAGTCTTTGAAAAGCAAAGTTTTTAACTTTTTTTTTTAGAATAATTATGGTTGCTTTTCAAATTATTTTTTATTTAAAGACGTAATAAAATAAATTTTTTATTTTTAAAAAATTATTTTTAATATCAACATATTAAAATGATATGAAAACATAAAAAATATATTAATTTAAAATAAATTAAAAAAATTAAAAATTTTAAAAACATCTTTGAAATATATATAAAAAAACAGGTATATAATATAGTTTCGCTATATGGATTATAAGCTCGGAATATTTTTTTAATGTTTAATTTTGGCTGATGTTTAAGTTGATTGAAGGATATTTTTGCTATTACATGAAAAAATGATTAAAACTAATATTGTTTTTTATATTATTTTATGTGATAAACATGCAAAGGTATGAAGAATAATATAACTTATATATTTCGTTTTAACAATGATGCGAAACCAAAAGCATGGCTTCCAACACTTGTTGTCAAAATTGCACAAATATTTTTCCCATAAACGAAGGAGGACAAGTCGAATATGGAATATGCAAAAGAGCATACTTCTCAAAATGGTTGGTGTCAAAAAGTTAAAGGAACAATAGTGTACATAGACTACTCACTGGATCAGTCCAATATAGAAGCACCAAGTTGACGGAGTACTGGGAGGGTGGAACACGTTAAAAGTGACAGTTTGACACATTGTTTTTCAATCCGGTTCAACTTGACAGGTCCATCTGAAATCCAGCCACCTCGAAGTTGGACCGGATATCAGTCCAAAATAGAAGCACCAAGTTGACGGAGTACTGGGAGGGTGGAACACGTTAAAAGTGACAGTTTGACACATTGTTTTTAAATTGGTTCAACTTGGCGGGTCGATATGAGATCCGGCCATCTCGAAGTTGGACCGGATCTCGGATTGGATTGAAAAAAAAATAAAAAAAATCGTGTAATTTAGTGATTTGGTAAAATCCAATCAAAAACTCGGTTATAACCCATTAATTTTATTTTGTTTTTTTTATTAAAACGATATCATTTTGATTTTTTAAAAAAAAACATTGTCAAAATCCTAAACCTAAATTTTGGATCGAGCCCGATTTAAAAACTATGGTTTTATAAAAGGTTGGTCATGTTTTTTATTGGAATTTTTTTTTAATATATTTTTAAATAAAAATTATTTTTAAAAATAATTTATATCATGTTTTTAAATATTTTCTAAAAACTTATTTTATAGTGTTAGATATTATTTTTAAAAATATATTAATTTATTTTTTTAAATTTATTTATAACATCAATATATTAAAATTATTTAAAAATAAAAAAATATTTTTTAAAAAAACGTTTTTTCAAAAGTAAACATGCTATAATAATAGTCGTTCTACTGCACGGGATGGATGGGTCCCATCTAAGGTCAGGTGCAGGTCCACATGCCCCCCCCTATTGGATTGCATGGTCAGCGTAGCCTGTCGGTAGTATGGAGTCTCACGTGCCAAAAAGCGCTAAACTCCAATTTTAATTTTCAACTTATTTAAAATCACATGTAAAGCACTATTTAAAAGAAAAAACCCAAATTATTTTCGTCTATATTAGGTTAAATTCTTTTCAAAATTGATAACTCGTTTCAGTTACTGTCGGGTAATTCAAGAAATAATAATAATAAAAAGTTTCCTGAGTTATCCAAGTTATATTATATTTTTTTTATTTGTAACTCTTTCCTTATATCTTCTTTTGACTACTTAAAACTCCTCTTTGATCTAATTACTTTGTACGGATGTTCCTACATCAGTGTTTGTGGGCCTATACAATGAAGACAGCTGCCACATTGCCGAAATTGAGACCGGTTGCAAGTATAAAATACAATTAAAGGGCCTATCACGTGATTCTGATCATGGTATGTGTAGAGTAATTACTAATTAATGGCCCCCCTAAGTCCATGTGAGCCCGTGGATTGTATTTATTTTCTACTTACCAGTTGACCGAAACATTATACTGCCTGAGTTTTTCACTTTATAGCCATAGAAATAATTTATCGTGTATTGCTAAATTGATTTTTTTTTTAATGCAAGAAAAAAAAAATCTTTGAGGGTGAGAGTGTTTTAGGTTTTTTACTGGCTTGTTAGTCATTAAGGATTATTCGGTGATGTCTAGGTTTTGCTTTTTGTAATTCATTTATAATTAATAAAATTTAGAATTATTGATTGGAGATCTTTTTAACTTTTTATAAATTTTTAAACAGTAAAAATATTTATTTACCCAATATTAAAAAAAGAATTGTGTTGGTGTATCCACCATTCATGTATATTTAAAGTATGATAGATAAGATAAAAATGAGGTTTGCATTTGGGGGTTGTATGTGTACTTTCACACTAAAATTTTAGGCAATTAGTAAGGTCAGGGGCTGTTTTAGTATTTCATGTTGATTTTTTTTCTTTTTAATCAGAAAAGTTGGTAGTTCGTGCCTAGCATGCTCCAGTTAATGTATGGTATCTTTGTCATTCAGGTAACGCGTGTGACGACACACGGTGACCAAACCTAACATTCTACTGTCACCTTGGAAGCGCCCCCTTGTCCTCTTTCACATAAGGTGGCGTGTGACGATGTATAGCGGTTAGATTGTTATCGATAATCATTTTCTTCTTCTTCTTTTATTTATCATGCCAAGTAAAGTGCATGATTGTCCTTTTTTTTTTTGCTTTTCAATTTCAGTCCTCATTCTTTTAATTTATTATTTCATTATTATTCCTTTTATAAAGTTTTTTTTTTCAATTTAGTCATTCAATTACAATTTCTCATATGTTTTATTTTTTATTTGATTTTATTTTTTTCCTTCACCCTTTTGTTTTATTTTTCTGGCTTTCAATCCCATTCTTCAATCAAAAGTCTTTGATTTGTGTTTTTTTTTGTTAAAGTTTTTTCAATTCAATTAACCCTTCAATTGAAAATTTTTGCTTGCTCTCTGGTTATTTTTTGTAATTTTCACCCTTTTTTTTTTAGAACTTTTTGTGTGATTGATTTTTTTCGTGATTTAATCTTTTAAAATTTGATTTGTTAAAAATTCGACTTCGTGCAATTTTATCAGTTTGCATTATTTTTAAACAAATATTAGTTTTGTTTTCTTCAATTTCTTTTCTATTGGGTTATTCCGGTCTTATGACCTAGATCTCGGGTTTTGTATGTATTTTTAGAATATAATTTTTTGAATTTGTTTTTATTTTGATTTTTCAAGATATTATTCTAATTCATCTATAATTTGTTTTTGTTTAATACAAATGAAATTTATTTTTTAAAATAATATTTCTGGCGTGTTCGGCCCTGTGTAATATTTTTTTAGGGTGTGGGTTCATCTAATTTGTTTTATTTGTGTTTATCTTTAGGTCATAGATTTCTTAGAATGTCATTTTATATTTTATTGATTTAATTAAACAATTTCAATTAACATATTTAGATTAATATCTTATTTTCGGTGATTAAATATCTTAATTTACATTCATTTTTTAATTTATTTGATTTGTTTTTGTTATTGCTGATGATTTTTTTTTGTTTATTTACATAGATAATTATTAATTTATTTAATTACATATTTTCAGAAACATTTCAATCTACACTTTAAATTTTAACAATCTATATACCTGATATTTATTTTTAAAAATTTATAACCCACTCTGGATCACGGGTTACAAACAAGGTTGTTAAAATCACGATTCAACTCGTAAAATCGTACGATTTTACGAGTCAATACATGTTTAACGTGTTGAATCGTCTTAAAAACTCGAAAATTGATAAAATCGGATTAAAATCAAGTAAAATCGGTAAAATCACAAAAAATCACGATTTTGGTACCGATTTTATGATTTCAACAAAATAACATACTGCACTGCAATATATGTTTTCTCCAGTCCAATAACGGCATGTCAATTGTCACTCATCCATGGTTTACCCCAAATTCATTATCTCTGAAGAGAAAATCTTTGAGATTGACGACTCACGGCTTCCTCTCTTCAACAGCTCCAGGCGATCTCATCCATGGCAGCGATCTCGTTTTTTCCTCCAGGCCAAATGTTTTCTCTTCAGACTTCAGAGTTCATTCTTCGACTCTTCATCAACAGCTCTCTGCCTCTCTCTCTTTATTTCCATCATCAACGGCATCCTCTTTAGTCTTCCCTCTTCATCAATAGCAGCATCGATCTCTCTTTTTTTCCCAGCATCAACAGTTTTCTCTTTAGACTTCAAAGTTCAGTCTTCAGCTCGTCAGCGTTCTCTTCAGTCTTCACCGTAAGAAGTTTTATTTAGAATGTGATATCCCCAATCCCCTGTATTTTCCCGGTCCTCATTGCCCATGATTTGAAAAAAAATATTCCCTTTATAATGTTTTGCTTGATGGAATGATTAGTAATTTAGTATGATGATTTTGAAGTGATTGGGTAATGAATATGCAATAGAAAATTTGAAGTGATTTGCAGATTTGGTAATGAATTTTTGTTCAAAAATTTATGCTCTCTGCCTATTTTATGCTCTCAGAGTCTTGTTTGTTTTATTGATGGCAAATTCAGTAAAGGGAATATGTTCAATTGATCATAATATTTTGTTAATGGTGGAGACTGGAGAGAATAAAAAATAATCGAGATGTCAATTATTATTGAATCAAAGAAATAATTACTCCATTAATTCTCTTGATTAGCACTGATGAACTGTAAACCGTTGTTTGAATCGGAGAAATGGGGAGGAAAACAGAGAAAGATCTATTTGGTTAGTCAGTTAATTTTACCATTTTCTTGACATTTTCCATGAGAAATGGGGAGGAAAACAGAGAAAGAAAAAACAGAAATGCCAAGAGAATTAGGAGGAGCCGCCCAAGGTTGTCAAAAAATATAAATTTCTTTTGATTATATTTACATTAAAGAATCATGGACTAATTATATATATTTTTGTACAATAGATAGGAACATGAACAAGGCATAATGTATAAAAACTTCGAATTGGAATGAGAATTCACGGTTGTTGATAAAAAAAGTAAAAAACCTTCAGATAAAATATGAGCTTTTTATGGTAACATTCTAGCAAGTGAATGTAGATCTTTGTCTGGTTCGGTTTGAATTGTTCATAAGAAATCAATATCCTTTAGAACAAGAAACATTTCAATGCTTAAATGAATATATAAATGTAAAAGCATAGAATAATGTATACAAAATAAAATAAAAATGAAGTTACAAAGCACGTAAGCAAGAAGTACTAAACTGCTTCATAAAAGTAGTGGAAAATGATTTTCGTAGAAAATGGATTTATGAAAGGCAAATTACTTTTTAATATTTGGTGATATTATAACATATAAATTGAAAAATATTTTTAAATATTTGATAATATCATAAAAAAATAAGTTAGAAAATAATTTATTAATTTATTAAGTTAGATAATGTCATAAATATTTGGTGTATTTTAAGATGCTTGAACTATATATGAATTTTTATTTGAAGGCTTGAAATATATATGAAGTTTTATTTGAAACATGTTTTTTAATATGCTTGAACTATGTATGAATTTTTTTTTGAAACATGAATTTTTTTTAATGTATTTCAAAATTCCTTACGATTTTACGTTTTTACGATCCGTTTTTGTGAAGAGCTTTCCGTTTTGTTCTAAAATCGCGATTTTAACAACCTTGGTTACAAAGGTAGGTATGCATGCTTTCCGCTGCTGATACCGCGCGCCAAGTTTGTGGGCCATGTATATTGGGAGGTGGCTCCAGTATTATATAACTTGTGAAGGAATTTTTTTTTTATTTTTTTTCTTCATCAATCTAGCTTTTGCCTATTGGATTTAAAAATTATATATATTAATCTTATAGGCAAATTATTTTATATCAAAATCTGAAAATTTATAAATTTCTTATTAAACACCCTAACCTAAGATTTACTAAAAGTATTCAACGAGGGGGCACGAACTTTGAACAATCCATCAAAATAAACCGGCCCTAATTATACGTTGACAAATGTTATATTTAATAGTCAATGCGGAAAGGTTTGACCATGCCTTGAAACAAGGCCGTAATTATGTCATGAAAAGTGTGCTCCTCGCAATTCCCAACGTAGCTCTTACATGATTAACAGGAAGGAAACTTAATTAGGTCATACATCAAGTGCCTGAACAGGACATGAAAGGCAAGAAAACAACGTTGGAGCCCTAGATTATGGTTTCTTTTAGCGGTTAGGCATAATGATACTTGCTTCGAGTTCTATGTTCCTAGCTAACAACTGCGGTTAGAATGGGGTTTGGAAGTCCAAAATGACATGCTAACTAGAAAGAATTAAAAACAGATGCGAGTAGCGGCAATGGCAAACAAGAAGTAGCAAGATGTCCCTCTTTCCCGCCTTAAATCTTCAACTAACTTGTCATATTTTAACTGACAGAAAAGGAAACGTAACTTGTCAGTTGGTGGGCTTGTGTGTTTTCAAGAACAAGGCACAAAATGATGCAGTTAATTAGTCTTGCTACTCTATTAGATTAATATTTGATTCCAGAAAGTGTTCCCGCCCTCTCTAGATTCTAGATCAAGCTACCAGTGGTCAAATGATTAATATATCAGCAAAAGCTCAGTCAGTGGAGCCCATCATCACTGAACTCGATGGGATTTACGCAGCGTTTAAGGTTGTGTCAGTTTGGGCAGCTGCATGCAACTGTACGTCTCATATCCCATCCCTGCCAGAATGAGTGGTGAAGTGTCACTGCCCTAGTTGGATTCATCATGCAAGTAGCTTCCTCTAGCTAGATTGATAGAGTATGGAAAAGTCGACGGGAATTTTAGAGAAGACTGAAGATAAGAGACCGATCTGGTGTGGAAAAGCCGACGAGAATCTTAGAAAATGAGGAGGAAATATCGAAGTAAGCTGGCGAAATTGTTTAGAATATAGTCATAGGCAATAAATTCCGTTGCTTCTTTCCTACTTGAAGATAAGCTGGCCAGTTTTTTTCAAACAAGCGTATAGTCCTTGAGATTTTCTTTCTTCTTTCTAACCTGATATCGACTGCCTTGAGAAAAACCAGCGGCTCTACCAGTTCCTCCGGTTACAAAAACACATGATGTGACCAAGTCATTAATTAACCTTACAATCGATTTGATTAACAAGACAAGATAAGGAGTCTTTATATATATATATATATATATATATATATATATATATATATATCCCCTATTTTCCAAAGAATGAAAAGA
This sequence comes from Populus alba x Populus glandulosa, assembly GCA_033617975.1. Lineage (NCBI taxonomy): Eukaryota > Viridiplantae > Streptophyta > Magnoliopsida > Malpighiales > Salicaceae > Populus > Populus alba x Populus glandulosa. The sequence continues at coordinate 17,947,068 of CM066147.1, read as the reverse complement.
ATAGGATTTCCTATGAGAGAAAAGAAAAAGGAAGGAAGATATGTTTAGAAAGTCTGCAATTAAAAATGCAGCATTAGCTTCTCTGTATTTCTTGTTAGTTTACAGTGGATATCAATACATATATATATACAATTTCTAACTAACGTCTGTTAACAAACGTCTAACTAATTGTAACAGAATATAACTAACTATATTATATCCATAATATTAGAAAGTGTTTATGATATTATGGCCAGTCTTCAAGAGGCTTCTGGTGTAGGAAAGTCGGCTGCAGGAGTGGCTTGTTCTGCAAGTATTGAAGATGTGTTTGCAGCGTCAGCTTCTGTGGGAGCATGTGCTATGTTCCAATACCCCCCCGCAAGATGAGAATGGATATTTATCATTCCCATCTTGTCAAGTAGAGGATTAAGCATATGAGAACCAAGTGGTTTAGTGAGGGCATCAACTAATTGAAACTTGGAAGGAATGTGAATGATGGTAAGGAGTCCTGCTTATAGTTTTTCACGAACAAGATGACAGTCAATTTGGATGTGTTTGGTGCGTTCATGATGAACATGATTGTAAGCTATTTCGGAGGCTGGTTTGCTGTCAGTGTAGAGTAAGGCAGGTTGAGAGTGAGGGATGTGGAAATCAGCCAGTAAGTAAGAAAGCCATTGTAGTTCACAGGAAGTCGTTGCCAATGCCCGATATTCTGCTTCTGCAGAGGACCTACTTACAATAGGTTGTTTCTTTGATTTCCAGGAGATTAAGGAATCGCCAAGGAAAACTAGATAGCCAGTAACACTTCGACGAGTGTCAATGCAACCTCCCCAATCACTGTCAGAATAAGCTTTTAAATGAAGGGGGGAAGCAGCTTTGAGTAGTAAACCTTTTCCTGGTGTGGCTTTAAGATACCGAAGGACTCTCTCTGCTGCTTGCATATGGAAGGTGTGAGGTTTTGACATGAATTGGCTAAGGGTTTGGATGGCATAGGATAAGTCAGGTCTTGTGAGTGTAAGGTAGAGAAGCCTACCAATAAGTCTACGATAAGGTGCAGGATTAGACAAGGGAGGGCTAGTATCATGTGTGCTGAGTTTGAGTGTGGATTCCATTGGAAAAGTGACAGGTTTAGCACCAGAAAAACCATTGTCCATGAGGATGTCCAAGGCATATTTTCTTTGGCAAAGAACAATGCCTTTGGTAGATCGAGCTACCTCAATGCCGAGAAAGTATTTGAGGTGTCCCAAATCTTTGATGGGGAAAATTCTGCGAAGATAGTTTTTGACTATAGTCAGTGCTGGAAGATCATTTGATGCGATGAGAACATCATCAACATAGATTAAAATGGCAATGATGGTGGTTTTAGATTGTTTGATGAAGAGGCTGGAATCTGAATTGGCTTGTAGAAAACCAAATTGAATAAGAGATGCAGAAAGTTTGGAAAACCATTGTCTTGAAGCCTGTTTAAGGCCATAGATACTCTTTTTGAGTTTGCATACGCGAGGGTCATTGTGATTGGAGTAGCCAGGTGGTAAATGCATATATACTTCTTCATGTAAGTCCCCATGTAGGAAGGTATTGTCTACATCAAGTTGATGTAAATGCCAATTGTTTGCAGCAGCAATGGTGAGAAGAACACGCACTGTAGTGATTTTTGCAACAGGAGAGAAGGTGTCAAAAAAATCAATTCCCTCTTGTTGTGTGTATCCTTTTGCTACCAATCGTGCTTTATATCTCTCAACCTGTCCATCAGCCTGAAATTTAACTTTGTAGACCCATTTACATCCAATGACAGTTTTATTAGGGGGCATAATGACCAGGTCCCAAGTTTGGTTTTTCTCAAGGGCTGTTATTTCATTGGTCATAGCATGCTGCCAATAAGGGATAGAGCTAGCTTGTTTGTAAGTTTTCGGTTCATAAATGGATGAAACAGAAGAAGTGAAAGCACAGTGGGGTAAAGATAAATGGGATGTAGATAAGTAAGGAAGGATAGAGTAGGGCTTACCAGGCAGGAAACAAGGGGAAGAGTCTGGTGTTGCTGAAGCAATCTGAGCCATATGTCCACAATAATACTGTGTTAAGTAAGTAGGTGGATGTTTAGTTCTTTCAGATTTTCTAAGTTGAGTAAGAGGAGGGGGCAGGGTAGAAATGTGAGGAACAGGAGGTTGGATAGGAAGTGTGGGCTGTGTTGCAGGAACAACAGAATCATGTAGAGTTGTGTTTGATGGTTGACAAGGAAAAGGGTCAAAGTGTTGAGGATAGTCAGGGAATACAAGAGGTGTATGAACCTTATTTGGAATAGATGGAAAGTTGGATTCATGAAAAACTACATTGCGGGAGACAAAAGTTTTGCAAGTGTTTAAGTCAAGAACTTTGTATCCTTTAATGTGTGGAGGGTATCCAAGAAAAATACATTTCGTGGCTCTTGGATGAAATTTACCTCTATTATGAGTGATTGTGCTAGCAAAGCATAAACAGCCGAAAACTTTTAAGTAATTGTAATGTGGTGGTTTTTGATAAAGAAGTTGGTAAGGTGTCTGGTTTTGGAGAATGAGGGAGGGGGTACGATTAATGAGGTGTGTGGCTGTTAATATGCAATCTGTCCAATAAGATAAAGGTAGTTGTGTTTGAAACAGAAGAGATCGAGCTACATTGAGCAGGTGTTGATGTTTTCTTTCAACCCTTCCATTCTGTTCAGGTGTTTCAACACAAGTTTGTTGATGTATGATGCCATGTGTTTGGTAGAAGATAGGCATATTAAATTCTTGGCCATTGTCGGATCTGAGTGTTTGAATATTTGTGTTAAATTGAGTATGAACATATGCTATAAAATTGCTGAGAAGATGTCTTGTTTCAGATTTGGATTTCATTAAGAACAACCAAGTAAATCTACTGTAATCATCTACAATAGTAAGAAAGAATTGATAACCAGAATAAGAGGTGACAGAGAAGGGTCCCCAAATGTCAATATGAACTAATTGAAGGATTTTTGTGGATTGATGAATAGATAAAGAAAAAGACAAACGTTTTTGTTTAGCTAAGGGGCAAATATCACAAAAACTATTGTTGCTGATAGTGACTGAAGGATCAGTTTTGTTCAAAAGGGCGATTTTGGATGGAGGTATGTGGCCTAAACGTAAATGCCAGATATTTGTGGCAACAGCATAGGATTTGATGTTTGTTATAGCAGTTGATTTTGTAGCATTTGGAGCAGGAGGTTTGTGAAGTTTGTATAGACCAGACTCAGCTTCAGCAAGACCAATCATCTTCCATTTGCTTAGGTCCTGTAGAATACATTTGGTGTGAAGAAAAAATAAACCAACAGTGTTAGCAGCAGTTAATCTAGAAACAGAAATAAGGTTGATATTAAAAGCTGGAACATAGAGTGCATTGTATAAAATGATGTCAGGGGAAAATCTAACTGTTCCAGTGAAGAGAATTGGTACATGTTGACCATTAGGCAGATGAATGTTATTCTGAGTTTTAGGAAGAATGATGGATTCAAAAAGAAGAGGACTACAGATCATGTGATCTGTGGCTCCAGTATCAAGAATCCAAGAAAAACTGGTATGAGGTGAAGATGCTGTATGACATGAAAAAGATATACCTGATGTAGATACTTCTGTAGCAGTGTTATTTAGTTTTGAGCTGGAAATGCTATTTGCTAGAGTAAGTAGATTCTTCATCTGTTCTTGAGAGAAAACAATGTTAGGGGTATCAAGATGTGGTTGCAAGGTAGTAGTATGATGTGCAGTAGGTAATCGTTGAAAGTTCTTGCTGGTATGTTGCATGGTAGCCAATCTTTTTCCTCTTGGTCCTTTCCACCCAGGAAGGTATCCAATGAGTTGGAAACATTTATCAACAATATGTCCAGGATATCCACAGTGGGTGCAGGTTGCCTCAGTTTTACCTTTGTATTTAGTAAATCGTGTAGTATAGTTGGAACCTGATTTGGAATTTTGATTGTGGTAGTGTTCAGCAATCATTGCTTGGCAATCAATTGGAATGCCTGCTGTATTTGTTAAGGATCTCTGACTCTCTTCTTGAAGAAGCAGGGAGAAGACTCTGCCTATAGATGGCAAAGGAGTTTGCAGCAATAGTTGGCTTCTAACTGATGAGTAAGAATCATGAAGGCCAACCAGAAATTTCATGACAAAGTTAGATTGTTGTCGATCAGTTAGATGTTTAAAAATATTGCATGAGCAGGAATCAAGATGTCCACATTTGCAGCTTGGGATTGGGCGATAACTGTTGTATTCATCCCATAGTGCCTTGAATTCACTGAAATATTCAGTGATAGATTTTGAGTTTTGTGCAATAGAACTCAAAGATTTTTCTAAACTAAAAACCCTTGGTCCATCACTTCTAAGATATCTGGTTCGTATTTCTTCCCAGATATCAAAAGCTGTTGTGAAGTAAAGAAGGCTGCTGCGAATTTCTTTAGAAATTGAATTCATCAGCCATGATAGGACCAAGTTGTTTGATCTCAGCCAAGCCATAAGAAGTGATTGATTGGTTGTATTTGGTTGAACTAAAGATCCATCAATGAAGGCAATCTTGTTTTTCACTGTCAAGGCAATTGTCATGGATTTGCTCCATGCAATATAATTTTCGCCAGTGAAGATTTCTGAAACCAGAAGAGCGCCAGGATTATCAGAAGGATGGAGATAGTAGCAGCTGGAAGAATCATCAGAAAGATTCAGAGTAACGATATTGGATGAATCTTTATGTGCCGTAGAAGCACTTTCTTCAAAATGATCAGACATTTTGAAAAAGAATCAAGAAGTTGATGACAGAAAGAAAATATCCAACTATAAAGATCGTGAATCTTTAAAATTTATAAGAAGAGTATATGTTTTCAGAGTTTTAGAATATAACAGAGATATTATAAAATCTTGATTTCTTCTATTGCTCTGATACCATGATGAATTTGCAATAGCAGAATGTATCTTTTGCTTGTAGAAGCAGAGAAAGAATGAAAAGAATAGGATTTCCTATGAGAGAAAAGAAAAAGGAAGGAAGATATGTTTAGAAAGTCTGCAATTAAAAATGCAGCATAAGCTTCTCTGTATTTCTTGTTAGTTTACAGTGGATATCAATACATATATATATATACAATTTCTAACTAACGTCTGTTAACAAACGTCTAACTAATTGTAACAGAATATAACTAACTATATTATATCCATAATATTACAAAGTGTTTATGATATTATGGCCAGTCTTCAAGAGATTTCTGGTGTAGGAGAGTCGGCTGCAGGAGTGGCTTGTTCTGCAAGTATTAAAGATGTGTTTGCAGCGTGGGAGCATGTGCTATGTTCCAATATATATAGTCACACTTGCTCATGTAGAATAATTAAGAACACGTAACCACTGGATCTTTCTAATGAAGCAGTGCCTGCCCTTACAAATAACACGAACTCGATCAATAAATACGGGTGCCACCACATGAGGTGGCACGCATCTCCTTATGAATCAAATCGAATAAAAAGAACCCACCAACAGAAGCGTGAAGTTAACTTATTTTTCAGGAGAAAATTAAGGGGTAATTTGATATTCAAATTATTTGGATATAGAGGTCTCTGGTGACTGTGACTGGATATATAATTTTGATAGCTGCGGAACAAACAAAGAATTTAAAAATATTGGATACTGGGATTAGGTAAGTCACTCCCTGCATGTGAAGTGTAGATATTCTTGATAAGATGCTGCCTCATTAAAGAAAGACAGTCAGGCTTTAATGTTTCTGGCTCTCGTTTGAAGTTTTTATGGGAAAGTGTGTGATGCCCCTGAGCACAGTGATGGAGAATCATGGGGGCCTACTGTCGGTTCCAAATCAAACCGGGCCCTGCGAGAGATACAGGCATTAAAACCACAATAATGTTGTCTTCGGCTATGCTTTACGACCTGGGCTAAAGTTCTTGCAACTGGTTTCGATTGGCCTAGAGATGGTTTTGGGTTGTTGATTCACTCCAAAGGGCACGAGCACGACTCACGAAGAGGGAGTATTGTCACGTGAATAATGGCAGGATGATAGTATTCCCGTTCCACTGCTTATTTATCCAGTTCCAGAGTTTTATATATAAAATGGTTATTAACCTTCGTTTAACTTGCTACCTTAAGTTATAATAATAGTAATATGTCCAACATAACCATATAGCAGATGCTTCAATGATAAAAACTTGAGAGCAAGGAGTTTGTTTTTTCTGTGATCCAAGTTCAAGTCTTGTGATTGCTAATATGATGACTACTAGAAACTTATATGATCATTAATTTTAGTGCCCGTAGAATTAGATAAAATGAACGCAAACTAATTCGGATATCCATATTAATAATATAATAATAATAATAATATGTCCAACATATACCCACACACATTCAGTCCTATTGCTAATTAAGGTGTTTGATTATGCTGCTCTTAAGTACTCGACGATGATTTTCTAAGTGCTAGCTAGTAGCAATCTGGGAGATAAATAAATATTTTTGCACCCAGCGAAGTAATTGTAGTGCGAATTTAACTTGCCAAAGGTATATGTTGTAGTGGGGGGAAGTGACTCTAAAATGCTTGTTTTTTTTTTAATTTCTTTTTCTTTCCAGAATTAAGAAAAAAAACTTTGCAATTAAAAGAAACTAACTGGTTTTAGAGAAACAGTCTACTCTAGATACAAAAACTTGTTTGTTGGAATAGTGTAATGACAATTATGCTTTTTAATTAAAAAATCCAATAATATAAAAAAGCTTTGAATTCTTTTCGTATTATTTATTAATTATTACTAATTAAATTAACAGGAAAAAATAATTTTTTTCCCACATTAATTGCACAATAAAACAATCAAAATACTATTAAAAATATAAATAAATAAAATTGACATCAAGAGATTTCTTTTATATTTTTAAAACAATCGAAGTATAACTTAATATTTAATTAAATATAAAAAAATAATAAACAATTACAAATCACAATAAAACAATAAAAATAACTTTCAAAGAAAAAGCTTTTTGGACATCATTTTATCTTGTTTCTCAAGAAAACTAAAATGGTCTACATCTGCAAAGCTCAAAGCTTCTTTTTTTTTGTGTGGCTTGAATAATTTTAGTGAGAACTTTCATTTGGTAGGCAATTTGCTGGAGACCTAAAGGACCTACAATAGAGAGAGGCTGCTTACTTTAACATGTCTTGACTTTTCTAATTTTCCAGTCAAGAAAAAACTTTTAGTGATGTTTAAAAAGAGATGTAGTTTTTGTTTAATTTTACATGAATTACACCACTAATAACATTAAAAAAATCAAATTATATTTGGGCCTTTCCATAACTAGTGTAATAAACCTTGAATATTTTTTTAAATTGGATTGGGCTATAGATGACAAACTTCTACAAAATAAGTTTCTTATCAAGATATGAACCCTTAAATGTATAAGTTAGTAAACGTGTAGGAGAAAAATGATGTATAACAAAGAGAATGAGAGAACCTAAAGGAGTAGATGTTGTGATTGTTGTATTTATGGTTTTGTATTGAAATCTATGTATTTGTTACTAGATAATCTTAGATATTTATACACCTTTAAGGTCATATAAGATTGTTTTGTAGACAGTGATGTTCACAAACATATCATGTAGAGTAATCATGAAGAATATTTACTTTATCACGAGGGTAACCTATAAAACAAGTTATTTATATAAGTATCGTATTGTCAATTTATAAAACAAGATAGGTGTCGTTATGATAATTTATGTGCCTACATTGATAACTTGTGAAATGGAGAATACTAGTAGGTGGTTACGACGATGCCATGAAACATGCTTAAACATTATATATTGTCTAGTTGGATTAAATTTAAGGATTGAATTGAAGAATTATTGAAGAACAAGGGACTAAATTGGAGAAAATAAAGAAATTAGGTTTAGCATGTGGGACAACTTATTATTTTTTAGCTATGCATGCAACTAATTCTCATATTTGATGATAGTGTTCTTTAATATTATTGGATTTGTCTCAGTAAAATCTTTCTCTTGATCTTACACGTATCAACGACAAAGTCATGGTAACATTCTAGTAGCCTTTTCTTGTTTTTTTTTCTTGTTTTCTATGTCTTCTTCTTGGTTTCTAAACCAATCTCTTTTTTTTTTTTCTTTTTGCTTGGAAAAATTTATTATTATTATTATTATCATTATCATCCTCTTTGTTAATTTGCTGGCCTCTAGCCTAACTAGTTGACTGGATAGTAGCTGTTGGGCCAAGCATAATTTTTTAAGGTTTTTATTTGTTTCTGGGCTTTTAGTTTGGCCTTTCTCTTTTGGGTCATGGCCCTTTTAGTTTGGCCCATCACATCACAAAGTCATGTATTTATAACTCCCGTAGCCGAGTTGCAAGTCCGGAAATGTATAAATTAGAGTTTTCAATGTTTTTTTTTCATGTTAGCATGGAAACCATTTATAAAATTCGTGTTTACGAAATTATAACATATTGTCTCAAAGGCGGGACTGTTTTTTTAGCCACTAATATTCATTAGGGCATTAATGGATATTAATCAGTCAATCCTAAACCACTTTTATTTTTTAATTTATATTATCGCAGAGCTGAGTTTAAGTCCAGCCCTAAACCTAATAATTTTTTCAAAAAGTTAATAAATAGATTAGATTAATGTCTTATTTTTTATGATTTTTTATTATTTTAATATATTAATATTAAAAATAAATTTATAAAAATAAAAAATATATTATTTTAATATATTTTTAATAAAAAAACTTTAAAAATCCATCATCACCGCAACCCACTTAATTTTAGAGACTATCAATCATGTTTTCAAGATCCGAGAAGGCTCATCTTGTGATGAATTTGGGTTACTGCGAAGCCTTAAATATTACGGGAAGAGTTTTATTAATCTCCACTAGAAGAAATATAGTTCTGGGCCAAACTATAAGAACAAAACCCAGAACTTCATCAAGCAAATTCAAAAAATTGTCATCATCGATCTGTAACCAGAAACAAAATGCTATTATCATACAGATTCGACATTTTGGAAACCAATGGAATTATCTCCAGCTCTGCCTCATTGAACAGGGATATGCCGCAATCATGGCGGTAAGATTATTGACAGCATAGTGACATAAAACAACATGTATAAAAAGTAAACGAATTCAACCGATCCCGCCTAACATCATGAGCAGAATTTAACCTAAAACAAGGTGTAATACAGTATTCATACCAGATGGAAGCAGAGGATTGACTAGCTCTAATGGCGAGTTGGAAAAACCTTTGTTATTGTAAGCATACGACACTTTGATTGTTGCAAATTGCTTCCATGAAATATTAGTAAGAATGTGATGCACACAACACAAGCAATACGGATGGAAAACGATATGAATTATAAATAAAGCCAGGCAGGAGGAAAAATGCTTAGCTTGCTGAAAGAGGATAAGAATCAAGAAAGGATGCGGCTGAGAGTTGATTTTTTGGCATGGTTGTCTTATTATACGGGAAGTGGATATTTCTTTTTTTCCATAAACTTCTTCTATAAATATAGTTTTTTCTTAAGGACTAGTAACTTAAGTCTATATTAATTACATAAATCATGTTAAATAAATTTTTCAATGGTAGATTTTTCTTACGTATCAAAATTCATTTTGTTCTCTGGGTTTTGGAGAAAAAAGAAATTTTTTTTTTCTATGCTTCCAACAACCGTTTGCTTTTCTACATGTCTCATCAAGTCAGACCAAACATTTAGATTACTAATTACAAAACTGTTGCATACAAAACCTAACACTGTTACATCTGTACTATATATATAAACTAATATAAGATTGTTTTTCATAAATATATAACAAAGTTTAAATTAATCAACTGCTAGGAGTTGGTCGTTGCCTTGATTTTAACCATTTTTTTTTTTTATAAAAAAACCAAAGTGTTGCTTGAGCATATTGTTTATTAATCATTACCATTATTACTAGAGAATTATCAAATATAAATAAAAATACCAACATAAAGAATACCATTAGTAAATTATGGTGATATTTACCGATGAGAAATAACGTCATTGTTTTCTTAGGTATTTACTGATAGAAATTTATGTGGGTGAATACCGAAGTAATTATAATTAGAAATCAAGAAATGAAAAAAAATAAAATTATAACATGTCAATATTACAAACATAATTTTTGATGAAATACAATCGTCTCTAATATCTATTAGTGAATACATTGGTAATACTTAAGTTATAATATGTTAAACGACCCCCCTTCTCCCACACCCTCATTTATTCTTCTTCTTCCTTTTCATCTACAGAAAATAACACTTTTTTCTCTTTATTTTGTCATAAATCAAGCTCTCATCATCATAAATCCAGTCATCCCAACACTTAGTCTATCAATATCCCTGTCATGGTTCAATTTTTTTTGAAGACTTACCACATCAAGTAAGAAAACCAATCCATTTCTTTATGTCAAGTTTTTAACATTTTATGTAGTATGTGTAGTTTTTTTATATGAGTTTACTTATTTTATAGTTTTTTTCTATAGAAATTTATTGTATGAATGTATGATTTGTACATGTTAGGGTTTGTTTCAGATTTTTTTTTAAAATGTATTTTTTAGTAGTTTGATGGCATTGTGTTTGACTTTGAAACTTAGGTGTTTTATAATGAAATAAATAATGATTTATTTAATTGGTACGTTTTATATTTTATCAATTTTATTGTTAGGTTGAAAATTTAGGTAAATTGAAATTTTTTGGAGAAAATTGATAATCATTAAAGGATATTGTTAAAATAGATTGAATAATTTTGAATTCAACCAATGATAACTAATTATTTGAGTACCGATAATTTGTTTAGTACATTATTAATTAATACATGTTCTCATCAATATTCTATATAGGTTTCATATAAGTAATGGATGATCTTTCTTGGATGTATTGAGTTTCATTTGAAAGATTCCGCAAGACGGATTATTGTAATGAGGTTGAAGGTTTTATTAATTACACACTATCTAATCTGAGAAATATTAGTGGAGGCAATATTAAATGTCCATGTAAAAAGTATAAAAATAAAAAGTTTCTCAATGCAGATGTTACGATACATCTTCTACAAAAACGATTTATGAAAAAATACTTGTTTTGATTTTCACACGGAGAAGCATATATTTCTTATGAGACCACGGTAGAAAGGATGTTGGGTCAAATTCTAGTTCTAACAACGTGCATAGAGTTGTAAATGATAATAATAATTATTATAGGAGTATGGTTATAGATGCAATGAGAATGAATTAGGGTTATGCAGGTAAATATGCAATTGTAGATGAAGAACCAAATACTGACACAACCAGGTTTTTGAACTTTTAAAAGATCCCGATTAATCATAATGAGATGGGTGCACAAATCAAAATAAATTATCGACCATTGCATATATGTTCACCACCAAGTCAAATTATAAGCTAAGTAAGGCTAGTTACGACAGAACCATCGAATGAGCGAGAAATATTTTACCTGAAAGGAATAGGTTGAAAAAGAACTTCTATGCTACTAAATCCATGATGAAACCCCTTGATCTAAGATACTAGAGAATTAACATGTGTCCAAACTTTTACATATTGTACTACCTTGAAAATGCAATTTTGATTAAGTGCACAACTTGTGGGAATGCTTGGTATAAACTTGGAACTAGCAAGGGAAGGACTCTTGTCGCACATAAAAAATTAAGATATTTTCCAATCACTCTTAGACTACAAAGGTTATTCATGTTTCCAAAGGTTGTTGAGCACACGACATGATATCATTCACATGATGTGGTTGATAGGGTCATGATGCACTTTTCCAATGGTACAGTCTAGAAGCGGTTTAATAGGGTGTATCCTTATTTTTCAATGGAACCATGGAATGTACATGACGGGTTATGTACAAAAAAATTTAATCTATTCGGGTCATTTTTTGTACTATATTATTGTTGGTTGGTAATACTCACAATTTATAACTTGTTATCGGGGATGTATATGGAGCCGGAGTTAATATTTTTATCTATAGTCATACTCGGTCCTAATAGTTTGGGTAGGAATATAGATGTTTGTTTTTTTACCGTTGATTGATAAGTTGAACCAGTTGTGGTCATTTAGAACTTTGATGTATGATGTCAAGAGAAAACAAACTTTTCAAATGAAGACAACTTTGATGTGGACTATTAATGATTTTCCTGTATATGAGATGGTTTCTAGTTAGAGCACACATTGAAAATTAGCATGTCTATACTGTATAAAAAATAATAAAGCCTTCACCTTAACAAATAATAGTAAAACATCTTTTTTTTGTTGCCACTAGAGGTTTTTGCTAACCGATCACAAGTATAAAAAAACATAAAGGACTCCTTTATAGATATAGTTAAAAGGGATGTTGCACCACTGGTATCATTGGGTGTAAGAGTGTATAACGGGGTCTTGTAGTACGAGGGTATTGTGTTTGGTTTTCAATTCGGTACATAGAAGTTTTCTGGTTTTGGTGTGACCCGCAATTAGGTAAAACAAAGTATTTTGAGGAGCTTTCTTATTGAAAGACTAATCTTATTCACTATATTCTGGATATGCATATAAAAAAGAACTTGTTTAAAAATATTTTTAACACGGTGATGGATATGAAACAAAAGAAAAGAGGATATATGAAGTTTAAAATGGATATACCTTTTTTTTTTTGTCACTGTAAGAATATGGAGTTGGTTTATGATGAGTCATAAGTTGCAAAACCCAAAGCCAAGTTTTTCTTGGATAAAAAATCCCAATTACTTGTCTACCAATGACTTATGAGTCTGTGTTTTCCTGATGGATATTCTTTGAACATAATCTATATTTATGAAACCCTAGAAATTTATAATTTAACTATGCGAATGTGTAAACCCTCATGTAAACGTAAGATTAAAAGTGATAATATTTCAATGAGTGATGGAAACCAAGATTAGAAATAATAGATAAATAATGATATATAATGGAAGAGATGACCTCCATAAAATGAATTTTAGTTTAGAATTCATAAGGGCAGAGAAACTGGTAACGTGATTTGATGGATAAAATAATGAGAAAAATAACAAAATATTTCTAGGAAATAAGTGAGGTAATAATAAATACATTATAATAAATGATAGTGCAATGAAAAGGGTAGGACTGAAGGTGCAAACACCGATTAAAAATCCATGACGTTATTTTGAAACGGTAATAAGCCCGATAAATAAATAAAGGTGAAAATTCTAAAATGAATATATTCCAAAATAATAAAATGACCTTAAAGGTTTATAAGGATAATTGATATGATTTTATGTGAAGATTGAACAAGAAAAATCTACATTGTTTATGAAAAGTCATGAACTGACCAATTTTACATTAGAAAGCAAAGCTCTCAATCCAATCGTCAGATCGGGATGCAATTTTGCATGAAGTCTATTAATATGTTTTCCTACCTTGGTTAAAGATCACATTCCAATAGGAGTTCAGTAAAGACTAGAAATTTAAACAGAAATAAACCGGCTAAATTACATGAAAAATAAAATAAAATACATAAAGACATAAATGAGGGACATAATTGTAATTAGGGGAAAATGTGCCTTTAAAACAAAAAAGGGCCACCAGTTCAATAAAAAAATGTGAGAGACAATAGAGAATTCGGCTAGAGATAGAAGTGCATAATTTAAAGGAATCAATAATACTCCGGTGGCCATATCTCTAGAATCCACCGTTGGATCATGCTGAGTTTTGGATATATTGTTCGTCTCACACTCCTCTACTAACTAATCAGAGGGATTTGAAGGAACACAACCTGTTTGATAGAACGCATCATCTGAACATTTCTGGAAAACAATAGGAAATAATTCTGTAAGGAAGTTTTGGTCGCTGGCTGATTTTTCTCCTGTCCACCGTTGGATCATGCTCATTCTTGGATATGTGGTGTGCCTAGATGTTCCCTTAAATTTAAATGGTGGAGATCAGAAATGCATTCTCCGGCAAGGATTTGGTCATGTTGAACAGTAGCTCATTTATTTTCAGGTTAGCCCGGTTTTATTCCGATCTAGGGAGATCCAAATGTTGGAGCATTATGAGTTTTAGATATATTGTGCACCACTCTATGATATGTAATTTTACCGTTGGGTTTAAAACAATAATCAGAGGTTGATGACTTATTTCCTTTTGAATCTATTGCTAGTTTTGGGAAAATTTAGTAAACTTGATTAAGTACATGTTTTGATGAAATTAGAATTGTGTGGGTGTAGGTTTTATGGAAGATGTAATGGTAAAATATTATGTAAGAATAGTAAGAAACATTGCTATTATTTGGAAAATAATCATTATCATTAACTACTCAATTTGCCAAAAATACTTATGGCTAGCTTTAAATATATTTTATTTTTCAAATTTCTTTCATTTCAATTTCTTCATGGTTCCACACAACCAACAAGTTAGCTTTTTATTCAATCAACATATTCATATTGCAATGTTCCTTACTATTCTTACACAATAATCATTCTTCCCCTCATATAAAGAATACAAAATTAATCTATAATAATACTAATAACAAGAACATATTTTACCATTACATATTTCATAAAACCTACACCAACACAATTATAATTTCATCAAAACATGTATTTAATCAAGTTTACTAAATTTTACCAAAACTAGAAATAGATTCAAAAGGAAATACATCATTAACCTCTGATTATATTTTAAACCCAACGGTCAGACTACATATCATAGAGTTGTGCACAATATGTCTCCAAATCATAATGATCCAACAGTTGGATCTCCCTAGATCTGAATAAAACCGAGCTAGCCTGAAAATGGAGGAGCTACTGTTCAACATGACCGAATCCTTGCTAGAGAATGCGTTTCCAATCTCAACCGTCGAGATTGAAGGGAACATCTAGGCGCACCACATATCCAATAATGCGCATGATCTAACGATGGACAAGAGAGAAATCAGCTGGCGACCAAAACTGCCCTGTAGAATTATCTCCTTTTGTTTTCCAAAAATGTTCAGATGATGATTTCTATCAAATGAATTTTGTTCCCTCAAATCCATCCGATCAGTGAGTAGAGGAGTGTGAGAAGAATAATATATCAAAAACTCAGAATGATCCAACGGTGGATTCTATAGATATGGCCACCAGAGTATTATTGATTGGTTCATCATTTTGTTGTATTAATAATAATAATAATAATAATAATAATAATAATAATAGGAGAAATCCCAAAAGGAATGAGTTTTCTTACTTTGATCTAATCTTGTTATATTATAGAGGTAGGGAAATTGTTTGAATGTTTTGATTTAGAATTGGTTTGAATTTGTGATTTAATGATGCCAAATGACCTTGGGTGATGTTGTTTTTGCATGAAAATAAGTTGGAAGTTGAAAAGGATTTCCAAGAAATGAAAATATTCATTGTCCAAAATTTTACTTCCTTAGCATGCCCTTAATGAAACTATGATGTAGAATTTAAATTACTATTTTTTCCACTTATAATGCAGGATAGAAAAGTCAATGACCATAAAAAAAGAGGAAGTGTGTATATGTTTGTTTAGTACTTGGGATGAAATAACATGGCTGAGAAATCTATGATTTGGATGCGAAAAGTTTGATTATGATTTGATGCTTTAAATGTGCTATTTTTATTGTAAGGTTGCATCTTTCTCTATTATCTCTAGATGTTATCATACATGTCTTTTTTTCTATCTCAATGGATAACAATAACATGCTATAATTACAAAATACATTACGATGTTAAGATGTTAATTGAATTTTTGGAATGATTTTTAAATTAAATAGTAGTCATAATTAAAATCAATTACATTGTGGCTTTATCTATTGATGCGAATTTGCAGGTCAATAAAATTTTTTGTAGTCTCTCGTAGGAAAGGTGTTGCCAATTTGGTTTATTTAATGATAATGTTATTACCTTTTTATAATTAATTTGTTTAGATGATGAAGAGAAGGTTATTAGAGAGTAAGATGGACATGAACACTGTTGATTCTTCTGGCAGCGCTTATAATGATCATGGGTCGCTAGGTGTTGACCATGATTAGACATTTTAGGCACAAGCATCCTCTTTCAACGCAGGCTCGTCTAGTGCAAGGGTGACACGTAGAGGGGGTATCTCTTCTAAGTAGGATGTATATACTAAGAAATATATTGCTCAATAAAAGTCTTACCATAACATGTAAGTTTTTTCTCCTTTATTGCATAATAAAAAAAATAAACATCAATGAATAATTTTTGAATAATTAGTTTCAATGAATGATTGGAATTTCAGGTTTATAAATGTGGAGGTTGCTCACATGATTACGTTGGTGATGGAATCATTAATGAAAGTGTCTTTATTTCATTGGAGTTAGGTTTTTAAAAATTATAAATGGAAGCCTATAATTGATGTTTGGTTCAGAAAGTTCAAGGTTATTTAATCTGGTTAGTTTTTTAATTTTATTAAACTAATTATTTTATGAAATTGACGTGCAAGGAAAAATCTTATTCATAGTAAGTTGTCAATACTATTTATATTAGTGTGTGAGAGAATCACAACACTATTAGGTAATATTGAATTTAAAATGTGATATTTTCTTTTAAAAGTGTTTAAATTTTACTTTTCATAATTTTAACTGATAATGTTTTTCTGCGAACCAAGTTATGTGATTTCTAATATAAGGCACAAAAAAAATCAAAGAAATATGCCAAACAAAATGTTTTTCAAGCCATGAAGACGTGGTTGTGTGGAGAGATTTAAAATCTCTTTCATCTTAAAGGCTATACATGATGCTTATATCAAACACATGATGTCTAAGAGTTTCTGTTGCATTTGTGATTTGGTGCAGAGAACTGAAACAAGAAGATTCATAGTCTCATTGCCACGCACACTAGTGGACCCATTTCGTTCGTTTCACATGAAAATATTGCTTTATATGAAAATATTTAACCAACAATAGTTTTTTTTATAGGCTACGGTGCTTGGATACAATCTAAGATTGATGGAGTTTTTTTTGTTGAAACTCATATGCAAAATGAGAACCATCAGAAAAGGGGTACAACAACTCATGAATAGCTGAGTTTAGAAGTTTATGATAAGTTGAATTTTAACAATTTTTTCTTAAATTATTATTATTATTTAAATTTGATGACTTGTTTTTATTTTCTTGGGAAACATATAACACTTAATTGTAGGAGAGATATGAGGATGATCTTTCAACCTATTTGGAACTCAATTCGAATTTGTGGTTTAAGGCTGGATTATTTGGTGGACCCAATAAAAATTGAGTTTACAATATCTTCAACACTACAACTGATGATATGTGAATGGGTCGTAGTGTATTGATCATTAGTTCCTTGCAATTGGGTTCAAGCTAACAATCTTTGGTCGTCCAGGTTATTATACGAGAATAAGTTCAAGCTCAGACGACTCGACTTAGTGCTGAAACGACCTAACTTATATATGAGATGGCTAGTCTAAGGGATAAAGTGAATATCCTCAAACAGCTGTTGGCAACCCTTACTGGTACAAGTGGTCAACCTCGTCGCTCTCTTGGTTTCGATGAAGGCCCGCCTTCTCCTCCTCCTCCAGCTTATGTTCACTAGATAAATTGTATTGAATAATATTTTTTAAATTAATAATACAAATTTAGTTTTTTTTTAATTTCATTTTAATTATTTTTTAAAAATATTAAATATAATACTGGTAGAATTATCGACATACTATTTTATTGAAAAACAATTAAAGGACTTGCCAGTATTAGATGTAGTTCATTGACGATTTAATTTTGTCAGTAATATGCATATGATCACCGATGGAAATACCAACGGTCTATTTACGTTTGTAAATCCATCGATTATTATATTACCAACAAAATGATCAATAAAATAAAATTTTTGGTAGTCTCTTGTAGGGGAGGTGTTGCCGATATATATATATATATATATATATATATATATATATATATATATATATATATGATAATGTTATTACCTTTTTATAAGTAATTTGTTTAGATGATGAAGATAGAAGGTTATTAGAGAGTAATATGGACATGAACACTGCTGGTTTTTCTAGCAGCGCTTATAATGATCATGGGTTGCTAGGTGTTGACCATGACTAGACACCTTAGGCATAAACATGCTCTTTCAACGCAGACTCGTCTAGTTCACGGGTGACACGCAGAGCTGAGGGGCTATCTCTTATGAGTAGGATGTATATACTAATAAATATATTGCTCAATAGAAGTCTTACCATAACATGTAAGTTTTTTCTCCTTTCTTACACAATAAAAAATAAACATCAATGAATAATTTTTGAATAATTAGTTTCAATGAACGATTGGAATATCAGGTTGATAAATATGGAGGTTTCTCACATGATAACATTGATGACGAAATCATTAATGAAAGTGTCTTTGTTTCATTAGAGTTAGGTTTTTAAAAATCCTGAATGGAAGCCTATAATTGAAATTATTCTTTTTATTATTTAATCTGGTTAGTTTTTTAATTTTAATAAACTAATTATTTTATAAAATTGACATGCAAGGAAAAATCTTATTCAGAGTAGGCTGTGAACGCTATTTCTATGAGTGTGTGAGAGAATTACAATGCCATTAGGTAAGATTTAATTTAAAATGTGATATTTTCTTTTTAAAGTGTTCAAATTTTACTTTTCATAATTTTAACCAATAATGTTTTTCTACAAACTAAGTTATGTGATTTCTAATATAAGACAAAAATAAAAAATCAAACAAATATGCAAAACAAAAGGTTTTACAAGCCAAGAAGACGTGGTCTTGTGGAGAGATTTAAAATCTCTTTTATCTTAAAGGTTATACAGGATGCTTATATCAAACACATGATGTTTGAGAGTTTCTGTTGCAATTGTGATCTAGTGCAGAGAACTGAAACAAGAAGATTCATAGTCTCATCGCCACGCACACTAGTGGACTCATTTCGTTCGTTTCACATGAAAGTATTGTTTTATATGAAAATATTTAACCAACAATAGTTTTTTTTATAGGCTACGGTGCTTGGATACAATCTAAGATTGATGGAGTTTTTTTTGTTGAAACTCATATGCAAAATGAGAACCATCAGAAAAGGGGTACAACAACTCATGAATAGCTGAGTTTAGAAGTTTATGATAAGTTGAATTTTAACAATTTTTTCTTAAATTATTATTATTATTTAAATTTGATGACTTGTTTTTATTTTCTTGGGAAACATATAACACTTAATTGTAGGAGAGATATGAGGATGATCTTTCAACCTATCTAGAACTCGATTTGAATTTGTGGTTTGAGGCTGGATTATTTGGTGGACCCAATAGAAATCGGGTTTACAGTATCTCCAACACTACAACTGATGATATGCGAAGGGATCGTAGTGTATTGATCATTAGTTCCTTGCAATTGGGTTCAAGCTAGCAATCTTTGGTCGTCCAGGTGATTATACGGGAATAAGTTCAAGCTTAGACGACTTGATTTAATGCTAAGACGACCTAACTTAGATTTGAGATGGCTGGCCTGAGGGATAAAGTGAATATCCGCAAACAGTTGTTGGCAACCCTTATTGGTACAAGTGGTCAACCTCGTTGCTCTCCTGGTTTCGATGAAGATCTGCCTTCTTCTCCTCATCTAGCTTATGTTCATTAGATAAATTGTATTGAATAATATTTTTTAAATTAATAATAAAAATTTAGTTTTTTTTATTTCATTTTAATTATTTTTAAAAAATATTAAATATAATACTGGAAGAATTATTGACATACTATTTTATTGAAAAACAATTACAGGACTTGTCATTATTAGATATAATTCATTGACGATTTAATTTTATCGGTAATATGCATATGATCACCGATGGAATTACCAATGGTTTATTCTGTGATAATATGTTATAATCACCGATGAATTTACTGACAGAATGGATATCAGTCAATTCTTTTTATTTGGCGCACTATTTACGTCTATAAATCCATCGATTATTATATTACTGATAAAATGATCAATAAAACCAAAATCACTAACGATATATTTTCAACAACATATTTATGTCCATTATTATGTCAATAATTGTTTTTTGATGAAATCAATATTTAAACACTAACATTATATTCTATCATATTATATCGGTGTTATGAAATATTTTGGTAGTGCATTATATTGAATATTAATAACATCATTTTCATTGACAAGATTGATATAAATAATCAAGCTATTATGAAGGAATTATTTAATCCTATTCAAAGTCATTCACACCATTGATTTCCATGGAACTGGTTGAAAATTCTGTGGACAGATGGATGCCGACCACGGGGATGAATTTGCTGGCTTGAACATGTTATTACAATTACTATACAATATTATTATATATTTATCAAAGCTTCCTGAAGATAATTATTTACAATTTTTTTTGTATGATGAGATTGATTAAAAAACATGATGAAAGACATGGAGCATAAACCAAATCCATGTACAGACACCCTAGACCATTTCTCTTCTACCCTAATGGATGCCTTGTTTTCAGAGACAACATTAATCAGCGCCATGTGAGAGGATGAGAAAGAGTTCTTCAAGAGGAAGGAACGTCCGAATCAACTATTCACCACCACCATACATGAATATTACACAAAGTTTTTTCACCCTTTTCAAGGCATTTCCTCCATGCTCTCCATGAGCCTTGTCTCGGGGGAATGCATTTGAGTGCTCTTTTATGCGACCTCAGATAAAAATATTTATCAGGATAATATCAAATTATTGTAATGAATGATATTTTAACCAAAAATATTCATTAAGTAATCGCATCCATTCAACCCATATTTTAAACTGCCGATCGTTCTCAACAATATTGGTATTTTATTATATTCATCACTTTCACATTTTCTCAAATAATTAAAGGTTCTTTCAATCTGAAAACTACACTAACTTCTTACTGCTTTGTGCTAAATAATAATAATAAAAGGCAACAATCTTTTGAACTTGAATTTTATGAAATGCAACCAATGATGAAGACAAGAGATGGCAAAAGGGCTAGCTGCGTTTAGTATGCCTAATCAAGCTCTCACTGGTTCGAGTTCTCACAGATTTAAATAAATATAAGGTGCTCAGGTTAGCAAATTGCCAGCTCTGTGGTCCTGCTGGGCACAGACTTTTTCTACGTACAACATTTTTCTACTTAAAGTTTATATTAATAGCAAGTCGAGTTGACCTTAAGCCACTGAACCCATGTTCTGTTCATCAAAATTAGCTGGATTAGATAGCCAGTTTGACTCTTGATCCTCCATGGGTATGATGAAGACACGATACCTAGCTAGCTAACAGTACTCTCTGCCTGGCTCCTCAGAGATTTATATATGTAATTAAACAATTTTTTTCATTGCTTATTAGTTTATTTTTTATATATTCTCACCGAGGTGCAGGTCATGGAGGTCCAAACGAACTTGGGATGTTGAGGGAGTGCTGGCAGGCATTCCACAGTCACCACTGATGTCCATTTGTGACCATGCACGATCTCTACTGCGATAAAACATTTGCTTTCAAACTACGGCTAGCTAGCTCTACTGATACTAACACGAACACATCAGCTTTTTTTTTTTTTTTTTCTGTTTTCTATTAGTAGGGATTTGATTGAGAGGGTGGCACAGATATATCATATGGTGATGATGTCTTCTCCACCACAAATATAAAAGACAGAAATGATATGATCCAGCTTTGAGGATACGTATGGCACTGTGTCATATGCATGCTACGTGGCTAAAAGAAGAATCACTGAATCATGTTAATTATGATTGGTTGTATCTGGAAACATGCCAGTTATGCAAATCCGACCATGTTTTTTCTTACCATTTTTACGACATACAATTACTACAGGGTACATCAATGGATTAGGTAGCCTCCCAACACTAGCTCTTCAAGAACAGCAATGATTTAGATAGCTTTCTAACTTTTAGTTCAACAAGAACAGCAATGAGATAGATAGCTTTCTAACTTTTAGTTCTACAAGAACAGCAATGATTTAGATTGCTTCCTAACATTATATCTACAAGTACAGCAATGATCGATGTTGATTTGGTTAATTTTCCGACATTACTTATTGATCGAGCGGTCCATATATAGTCTGTCCGATCCTATATGTATCCTAACATTCGGACAAATATAAGAATCAGATCAGAAGAACAACTGCTACTCAGTAAAATAAGGTGAGGACTCATCCACCCAAGCTCCAACAGTACTAGAGATATCCCAAAACTACTAAGTAAAACAATCAAAAAACCATTTTAGCTAGCTAGCTCGCATGCATGCATAACCAACGAAATATTAGTATGTACTATTAAAATATAACGCATATGATGTACGACTAGCATGAAGTTGACAATATATTAGATTAATACTATATTAGTATGTACTATCAAAATATTGTCCCGCATTATCTTATGGATTGAATTAGATTTTTTTTTAATATACAAAATAAAAAAAAAACATTCAGACATTGTTAATATTTTTTTAATAAAAAAAATTAAATTACATAGATGTTAACTCGATGTAACCTGATCAACTTAATGAGTTCAAAGACAACTCAGATAACCGGTGAAACAAAGAGAAAAGAATAAAGATCAAAGATCAAAACTAAAAGAATTGAATTTGAAACACCAACAAGAACAGAAGTTGATTTTCTAGGTAAGAGAGATAAATGGAGGGGGAAAGAAGAGGTCACCGACGACAAACCAACCATCTTTAGATACCATGTGCTACAAAAAAAAAAAACACAAAAGAGAACCAAATAAGATAGTAAAAGCTCATTTACTACCACAAGAAGACATTGCACACACTCTTTAAAATGCATCACATCTCCCACGCGCTCGCGTATGCTAGACACGTATCAACAATTTTTTTTATTTAAAAATTATTAATCAAATTGTAAATTATATTAGTACCTTCAACCAAACCAATAATTATATATATATATATATATAACCAAATAAAAATACATCAATACCCCTATTTCAATGGCTTAGTTTTTGTCCCTAAGGTCATATCCATAATCTTACCATATTATATATATAAAAAAACACAATATATTGAAGATACAATAATGTTAGCTTTTTTTTTTTTTTTCCTATTCTAGAGGTATTTTGGTTCTTTTACTGTTATAAATATATTGAATAAACAAGAATGCCTACTCCTAACAAATATATAATGAATAATGCACCATAAAAAAGACAAAGATATACCCCTTGTTAAAAAACAAACAATTTTTCTTAGAAATGATAAAAAAAAATTATTGCATTACAGTGGTGAATAAAAAAAAATATAAAAGGAGCTACAATGTTTTTACAGTCTGATTTAATTGTTTTGTCTTTTTTTTTGTTTCACTTTGCCTCTGGCTACCTTTGCAACTAATTATGGAAAGAAATGATAGGATGTAATTGTTTACGTTTTTTGAAGTAAAAAGAAATCTGACAGTTAGAAATTTAGAATATAGAAAAGAGAGGTATGTCTACGCATCACCTCACCTGAAAGAAACCGTGAAAGAGCAACAGAATGCTTCTGTTTTGGATTGCCGGTGGCATTACGTGGCTATTAAAGCGTTGACTTTAAGCAAAAATGTCGCCGTCCCACGTACCTCACCCCAAAGGCTTCTTAATTATTTTAAGGAAAAAAAAAACAAATTAAAGCAATTAAGAAGAGAGTTGACAATCGAGATGGCGGGAAATCTTACTATAAATAACCCCCCATGCAACCCTTCCATTTGCAATCACAATAAAAGCAATCTCTCCCTCTCCTCCTCTGACCTTTTGTTCGGTTCGTTGCTTCCTTTACTTCCATGGCAATTCCAGTGATTGATTTCTCTAAGGTCAATGGCACAGGCGAAGAGAGGGCCAAGACAATGGCTCAGATTGCCAATGGATGCGAGGAGTGGGGTTTCTTCCAGGTAATTTTATTTTTTATGTAGTTTCAGGGCAATGTTTCTTTGTTGAATGATCATGACTCATAAAATTGGGTCTTAGAAAAGAATGGTGGATAATATTGGATTTCCTTGACCATTCAAGCCATTACCCTTGAAAAGAATTTCCTGGTGTGGCATTGCCTGCCAAGAGCTTGTAGTACTGTAAGAGAATTTCTCTAAATTAATGTGCATTGCTTATGACTTGTTACAGCTGATGAACCATGGAATCCCAGAGGAGCTCCTAGAGAGGGTGAAGAAGGTTTGCTCAGAATACTTTAAGCTGGAAAGAGAGGAAACTTTCAAGAACTCAACAGTAGCAAAGACTTTGAATGACTTAGCTGGGAAGAAGAGCGGCGAGAAATTGGAGAATGTGGACTGGGAAGATGTCATCACTCTCCTAGATAACAACGAGTGGCCATCTGAAACCCCCGGATTCAAGTAAGTATAAGCACTTCCAATTTCCCTGCATGATTTCTTAATTATCAATGGTATAACTAATCAAAGAAAAACAGGCGGTATAAATAACTTTCTGGCATTAATGACAGGGAAACCATGGCTGAATACCGTGCTGAGCTGAAGAAATTGGCCGAGAAGGTCATGGAAGTGATGGATGAGAACTTGGACTTACCAAAAGGATACATCAAGAAGGCATTCAATGATGGAGAAGGAGACGGTGCCTTCTTTGGTACAAAGGTTAGCCACTACCCACCATGTCCTCATCCTGAGCTAGTCAATGGCCTCCGAGCCCACACCGATGCTGGGGGTGTCATCTTACTCTTCCAAGATGATGAGGTAGGCGGCCTTCAAATTCTCAAAGATGGGCAATGGATTGATGTCCAGCCAATGAAGAACACTATTGTCATCAATACCGGTGATCAGATTGAGGTCCTTAGCAATGGCCGATATAAGAGTACGTGGCACCGTGTTTTGGCCAGCCCGGACGGGAACAGAAGGTCGATTGCTTCTTTCTATAATCCATCGCTTAAGGCCACTGTAGCTCCTGCACCAGCATTGGTGGAGAAAGATAGCGAAAAGATCAATCAAACTTACCCCAAGTTTCTGTTTGGTGATTACATGTCTGTTTATGCTGAGCAGAAATTCCTTCCGAAAGAGCCCAGGTTCCAAGCTGCAACGGCCATGTAAAAAGGTGCAGCAGCTTCACATTAAGAAGATGAAACCTTTTCTTTTTCTAGTATATGGTTTTAGTGACAGATAATTTGCCTCATGGCAGAAGGCTTCTTTCTCCACCATACATATGAAGAGAAACGAAAGCTTGTTATATCCGTGTGTTTTCTTTAGATTGTTCATGTCCTTTCCTTGTTATGCAATTATGAGGTGTTTACACTACATTTGCTAAGGTTTGCTTTGTACAATTAATAGTATCCTATATAAACGGTACTGTGAAAGCTCTATATCGTCAAAAAACTATTTCCTTTCCTTTTTACCAGACTGTGTAATACACTTACAGGATTTCATGAGAAAACTGGTGGATGGGGAACAAAGAAATAATTGAGGGAAGCGGGTTGAAGGAGAGTCCAGCAACTCTCTCTCTCTCAATATATATATATATATATGATAGGAGATTGCAGAAACAAAAACAAAGCGCTGGTTTGTTTAAATGGTTGTTATATAAAAGAGAAAGAGAGAGCGCCCAGTGTTGCAAACAATTGTAACGGTCACATCTGATCCTTTCATCCACTCGTATGTGTGCACAGAGCAGAAATTTGATGAACATGAGTTTTATGGAGCGACCACGAATTGAAAATCTGAGGGTTGTTGTGCCCAAAATTAAAGCACAAGGGTTGGAATGGCCAGCATCTAAGCCTTAAGGGACCATATAAGTAATTAACCCTGTGTTTGATACATTGATCAAGATCATTAATGGTGCTTTAAAGATTTTTCTAAATTTATTTATCTCACAAATAGAGAGCGGTGCGGCATCCAGATTCAAGGAGTACCTAGATAATACACAGGCTTTCGATTCCACGCCAGTATAATATCCACTCTGCCCTTGCGCTTTTTTAAGTTATTTTATATTTTGTGCTCCTTCCTCTATCCTAGGAATTCCAACGTATTACTAAACAAGTAGAGCACATCATACAATCAACAGAGTATGAGCAAACAGGCATCGAGAAAGTAGGTCCAGCCAAAGCTGAAAGGCTATGTTTCTATTGCCAATAGTCATTCATAGTATATACTTGCATTATCGACAAGAACAAGAAGAAAATGGCAAACCCTATCCTCATGTGGGAGCCAACGTTGGTAATGACTAATGAATAGTATTTACTCACTGTATGTTCAATTTTCTTTAGTAATCGTAATTTACAATCTGTATAGAAATTTACACAAACCTCGATCCTGGGTTGAAAATGGAGTAGGTTTCTCTTCAGTTTCTGAGCTTCAAAGGGCCTTCTGATCTAGTCTCTCATTCCAGTTTAGGCAGCGGATCAAGCTGTGAAACCAATCGCCTGTTTGATCAGATTTGTTGACTGTTGGAAGCGGGTGCTGGCTCATAGATATCTGGACCGAATCCCCTCTTGAGAGTTGCTGCCTCCTCTTCCCATCAAAAGAGACCCATGCATTACTTCGAGCATCCTCTGGAATCTGTTTGATCAGCAATTATAAATCCTCAAGCTGAGGAATATAACAGAAAGAAATATGATTGCAGAATCTGAGAGCCTTTAGTTTACCTTCAATTCAAGTCTTGCAGAATCTGGAAGGATGACTGGCCTAAATGACAGAGAATGCGGGCAGATAGGGGTAAACAACATGCAAGGAACATTTGGATGCACCTGATCCAGTATACACATCAATACACAGATGATTACATTAATTGGAATTGGCCAGAAATAGCAATAACCACAGGGAATATATTAAGACCATGTTTGCATTAGAGGTTTCGAGAGGAAAGGAAGGGAAATGAGCCCTCGATCTTGTTTGTCAATCCTTTTGCCAGGGAAAAAGGGATTGATAGAGATGGTTTTCCATTAACATAGCTTTAAAGATAAAGAAATGGGTGGAAGAAGAAGAAGGCACAAAATCCAACTTCAAGGAACAAACTTAAGTCAGATTTCTCAAAATATATTCACTCTAGCAATTCTTAAAGAGTACATGGACAAATTTGTACAACTTTCACGCATCCTAATGAAACAAGGCTCCCCAAAAAAATTTAAGATTTAGGCATGAAAACTCAAAATAATGTAAGAATTCACATCTAAGAGTTGATAACTATCTGGATGCTAAACATCACAATTTGCAAGTGACACTCAAAAGGACAGTTTACCATGGAACCTCCTGCGGCTGTGGAATAAGCAGTGCTTCCTGTAGGTGTGGCCACTATGACTCCATCACCTTGCACCTAGAAGAAAAGGTATTCATAAAAATAAGCACGGAAATATCATTGAAGATGTGAAAATTTCTTGTATGCTATGTATATGCTTAAACATGCAGAATGAGCATAAATTTTCATTGCTGTAAAAAAACTAAAATACAACTTAAATTTGTTCTAAGCAGAGGAGCCAACATAAGTCTTGCTCCTTGTGAAATAATTGAGGGCAGAATACAAGAATGTGAATTTGTGTCATCTGAGACATGACATTGCCAAAATCACCTTGGTTATAAAAGGTATTCATAAAAATAAGTACGGAAATATCATTGAAGATATGAAAATCTCTTGTATGCTATGTATATGTGTGTAACCATGCAGAATGTGGAGTAAATGTGCATTGCTGTTAAAACACCAAAATAAAACTTAAATTTGTTCTAAGCTGCGGAGCCAATATAAGTCTTGCCCCTTGTGACATAATTGAGGGCAGTATGCAAGAATGTGAATTTGTGTCTTCTGAGACATGATATTGCCAAACTCACCTTGGTTATAAGTCGGTCATGTTCATAGCATTCAATCTTAGAAAGATATGGATTAGAACCCCGATCAACCACCACCTCATTTAAGACATCAAAAACTTTCCCGGGCACTGCTTTACCATTGCGAAAGATTTCGCACCGGAGGCGCATTCTAAGAGTTATATAAACACCGTCCAAGGTCTTATTCCCATGAATAACCTGTCTCAAGTCCTGCCTGTAGTCTTCAAACTATATCAAAAAGAAAGAACAAAAGGCAGCAGTCAAGTATGAGAGAATAAAAACACCATTAACAAAACATGAGGTATCAAACTTACATAATGAGAAGTCAGAAATCCAAGAGATCCAAGGTTGAAGGACACAACAGGTGGAACCGCCCCTCGAAATAAATTTGATGCATGGAGTATAACCCCATCTCCCCCCAAGCATGCCACAAAATCAACCCTCTCATGAAGATCACTGAATCAAGAGATGCACATACTACCAGTGAGGCATTTGGAATATAAAATTATACATCAATGTCTTTGCTTGTTTGGATCCCAATTCCCAACTTCCAGTACCTGGTATCTTGACTATAAAAGGTCTGAACAAATCCAAACCCTGGAATTCTAGCAAATATGTCATGAACATCAGGTTCAACAAGAACATTCATTTTCTCTTGGTGATACAAGAAGGAGGCAACCTGTCAACAGACAGAAAAATAAGTTAGGATTACTACACATGAATAAAATGATTTCAGTGGCATTCATTACTACGAAGTTCTGAAAGCATTGTCCTGAGTTAATCCCTGCTTCCATTTTCCATTATCATTACAGCACCTGTATGGCCCTGTAGGACCTGCAACCTGTTTCCCCTATGGGTACCCTCTACATTCATGTTCAACCAACCATAAGACACGATGGATATCAATTTCCATCAACATTTCCCAAGCACTGGGTGATGAACTCAATGGACAAAGTTTGTCTTAAGGAAATTGCAAGACAAAGTAATCAAAGGTGAGGGCGACAAAGTGTTATTCCAAGTAAAAAGGCTTCATTTGTGTTCTTATGTTCTCGTAATTCTGGGGAATGTAATATTTAAGGCTTTGTTTGAAAGAAATTTGACGCTAGACTTCACATTTCGAATTGAGTGAATGAGAATGCAACTGCATATGTTGATTTTCTCTATGCTGCAGTGGAAAATTTTCAAATTGAGAAAAACCCAATTTGAACTTTTTTGGATAAAAATTCAAGTAAAACCTTGATCTATTTTTAATGACTATGCAGATGCTTTGATCCTTGGAAATTTGGAACAATGCCTACACAATTATGGTTTCATAATTCACTTATATCAAGAAGATAATTTTCCAGGAATTTAGCATCAATTGAGGATATTTTTACATAGTACCTCTTTTGCTTCTTCCATGAGTTCTTTCCCCAGCTTCTTCAGCAACAATACTGTCTTTGGCGTAGTTTTCCACATAAGCATCTGTTGCTGGGTGCTAGGATGAGTGAAGGCCAAGGAAGATTCTGTTACCTGTTCTCTGGCACAAGAGAATCCATCTGTCCGCACTAGAAACATCTCTGCTTTCCTTCTTGACTGCACCCTCACAACACCAGTTGCAGAAGCACACATGTTTCCTTCAATCGTGCACATGTCATCATCACTGGAGGCTGAGGACACAACACCATTGTTTTTATTATCATCATTAATTGATGTACGTGCAAGATGCTCATTCATGCCTGAACCAGCAGAAGTATTACTACTGCCATTCAGATGCTTGTCACTGTCAGCAGGTGAGCTCTGAGGCTTTGGAGGTGCATTTTTACCTCTTGCTAATCCATAGGATCCTTTTGCCTCCACGAACCCTAACGCAGGATCAATACCATCAACTTTCGGGACTGTCGCAACACCTGTTGTTCTAGAAACAAGCAACTTTTCAAACCCTTTCAACTGATACTTAGAGTATGTTGGAGGTGTGATTTTTTTAGTTCGGAAAAATCGGGACATCTCTGCTTTGGAAAAGAAATCGCAAGGAGGGACCTGAGCCTTCAGAGGGTCAGCTTCCATGGAGAGGTTTGCTGAGAATCCTACCCCATTATCTACCATTTCTAATGGAATAGAACCCTGAACAGAAGCATGGCCATTGTATGCCCCATTAATGCTCTGACCATTTTCATCCTTTGGAGAGACAACTTCATTAGACGCTCCATTTGAACCATGATCTTTATCCAAAGCCTCTGGCAGAGATCCATTTTCCTGTCCTGAGAGGGACCCCCCACTAATGATGATGGAAGGTCCCTGCCTACTTCCCACATCTCTCTGAGTGGTAATCTGAGATGCACTGCGAGTCATATACTGCCTCCATCTGGAGACCATAGCAGAAGTTCTCCATACTCCTTCCTTGCTGTGGAGATAGATGGGCTTTTTGCTGAAATCTGAAACCAAAGAAGCAAACTTTTCAACCTGCTCCATTGAAGGTGCTGTCCTAACTTCAACAGGAATTTTAATCAATTCAACCTTCCCAGCTGCAATAGCATCAGCTACCTCTGCTTCATACAAGTTATCCTTAATAATTTCTGCCCTAAGATCTACAATGGTCTTGAATCCTCTCTCCAGTAACCACTTTAGACCTTCCTCTGTTACCTGCCCACCCCTCCAAAATGCAGCCTCAGAATTTTTGGACATTAGATCTTCTTTAGAAGTGGATAAATAAACTGCATTCCAATTTGCAAACAGCATATGACAAGGACAATCATCAAGCCGGGGAAAACCAGAATCATAACATACATTCTTCAACCTCTGCAATTTCCTCCATACATCCAGGCTTTGATCATAGTCAGGTGTCAAATAGTTTTCAAGAGCAACATGCAAACTCTCACAGCACCTTTTCATCTCACTCCTGAAAATGGCTAGAGGTGGAAGTTTATCCTCCATTGCACTTACTTCTGCACCCCGAAAGGAACTCATGATGGAAGATCTTCCAGAAAGAACATCTTCTCTTCCTTTATTCAAAAGCGAAATGATGCAGCCAAGCACAGATACTATTTTATCTTCCAACAATGGCTTTTCCTCTGGCGTAAAATCATAAGAAATTTTACACTCTCCGGTCAATGGATTGCACAATGCATCCATCAAAGCAGCATGAAGCTGTTCAGCTGCTCTAAATATTCTACAATAAGCCTCAACTTCAGCGATGTCCCCGGGAACTGGACCAGTCCAGGGCAGCTGTGATGGATCATGAGACTGACCGATCTTCTAATCAAATATATATCCATGTCAGTCTATCATATGGATGTCTTTCCTAAATCATTAAGTGCCCGTTAGGGAATCACTAGCTTTTGGCTTTTGTTTACATTCCATGGCTTTTTATTCAAAGGCAAAATTCCAAAGTGTTTGGTAATACTTAAAAGCTAATATCACAACCCCTTCCACACATGACTTTACAGTCATTTTCAGAAGCTACAATTTGTAGCTTTTGAGAAGCCACAGCTACAACTAAAAATCATGGCATTCCCAAACATAACTTAAATCACCATCTTTTATATCAACCATACATATTAGATAGAAAATAAGTAAGAACCAAAACACACAAAGTGGAAATAATACAACATACCTAGAAAATGAGAAAAATTATTCTTGTTGATGCAGATAAATTGATAAAAAGGGAAATAGCAACATCAGGTAGGATGTGAAAGTAACATGTAAGTGGATAACCATGAGCACTAAGAAAACAAGATTGTGAGAGTAAGAACAGCTGAAAAGGGGAGCAGAATGTTAGTGGCCACTTCCTTTATTCAATCCCACAATTAAGTTTTCAAACTCAGTTTCTCTAATTTGACAGCTTCTGATGATGGGCCTTGCCCTAGCTCAAAGGATACACCTCTTATGATGAAAACATGGAAATGTTACCTTGTCAATTTACATCAATGTCATTTTGATGTGTGCTTTCAACCCAAAAAGATCCGGATAAACCCATTATCATTATCCAAGCATTATTTCGCCTTATTAGGTTATCTTTTAAATTCAGGTGTACACTATACCTTTCAGTGGTACGGAGTCAAATGCTAGAAAACGCATTTATTATGAATAAACTCGATACAATAGTTTCCATAGTTTTATGGGGATGTAACGAGTTCACCAAAACGTCTAATTTTGACTAATCATACAGGTTTGCTATTTCATATCTATAACTATATTTAAAGCCCAGATTGGTTGTTGGAAAGAAGGAAAAACAGATAATTATGCCCAGAAGCTCTTCTTTAGTTTTTTCCTAGCAAATCTCTCTCTCTCACTTTCAAAGACAAAATAACTTAACAACATTGTTGTTTCAATCACAATTATCTACTTAAGAGTACAATTAACTAGTTACAGAACCATGCTCATTGAAATTTTGAATTCAACAAGCATAGTTCTCACTACTCAGCGGGTTTTAAATTAATTCCAATTGAGAAATTACATGAAGTGCCAATCAAAAATTGAAGTTCGGTCATAATACTCAGTAACAAAACCCATTAGCTGATCCAAGAGTTTCAATACGGGCAACATCAAATATTCACGAGTAAAAGTTTCCAAGTCACAGATATCATGCCAATCTTGCCCACATGAAAAAAAAAGGTACCCGTTATTCTCTGATGCATTTAATCGAAAAGGATAGATAAAAGAATACGAAGAGATCAGAAAGAAATCATAAAGTGAGAAGGAGAATGACCTTAGAGTCCAAACCCAAGTTCACAGAGAAAGACTTGGATAACTCCGCACTGACGACAAACTTTCTCTTTAACCTCTCCTTTCTTTGCAACTCAAACCCACAACCCACCAGTTTACTGTCTCTGTTATGAAGCTTGAACGAGCATGGACATGACGTCAATATTCCGGTGACCGGAGATAATCCATTCATGATTATAGACACGTGGGAGAGACATGGCACCATGTGTGAATGAATTTTAGTTTTGGTGTTTGCTGTTTGGTTTATTTTTTAATTTTTTAGGATAATAAAATAGTGTTTAAGAATTGAGAAAAGAAAAAATTGGTGTCGATGTTGTGCATATAAAATGGCGGATAGATAATCCTGAGGAGGCAACTGGTCAGGCGGGTTTGCTTCCAAGATTACTAAAAATATATAAAATTAATCAAGATATATTAATATATAAAATATATAATATACATGAGGAATAAATATTTATATTAATAAAAAAAATAACAGATAATTCTTAAAAATTATTTGAATTTTGGAGGTGAAATTATTGGTAGCCCTTACCTTTTCTAGCTTGTGGTGGTGGAATTGTTTTTCTTTTTTAAATAAAGCTTTTGTCGTGTTACTTCAAAAGTTTTTTATAATGCTAATTTTGATCCTAAATTAATTTTTAAGAAACTTTTATGCAGTGAGTTAATGGATTTTAATAGTAAATCTTGTAAACTGAATGATTGAAATTAATTTTCTTACTTTCTTGAAATTATTTTTCAGAAAATAGATATATACTATTTACTACTTGGATTCACTCATTCATTTGATGTATAAAATCATTTTAAAGAATAATTTTGAGAAAAATACTCAATACAATTAGCATTGCTCTTTTTCAATGTCAATTCCTCAAGCCCTTCATTCGATTCTTTCCCTTTGTGGGTGTATTCTCTAATCTACTATGTTTTTCATTTAATATTAATAGTAAATTGATTGTAATTGGGGAGGGAAAATGCAAATATTATTGTTGTAAATGGTAATAGTTCGAGGAAGGAAATGTACAAGCATTTCTAAGACAAATTTTGATCCTTCAACAAAATATATATATATATATATATATATATAAAATTAAGGATGCAAATATTATTAGCAATAGTGAAACATATATTATCATTGATATATAATGTAGGGTGAAAATATTGTTGCGAATAGTGGATAAAATATAATTTTTATAGTTAGAGTAAATACTGCCACCACAAAAGGAAATACTGTTACCTCCACTTGATTAGCTTTACGGAGAAATATTGAAGGCTCATCAAGCAAGCATCTACTAGTCTCCATTTCTCTAGAACTAAGTTTAAAAAAAAAGGAATAAAATCTCAATATTTAAATATAAAGTCTTAAACAAATTCAAAATTAGAGATTGGTTACGAGCTTTGCTCTACAAAACGAAGATATGCTGATTGTTCAAAATCAATGCAAAGGCAGGATAGGATGCCCATTGTTTTATCGAAGACAGTCTCGTGAATCTTTAAGGAAAACCAAGCACATCAGTTAACAAAATAAACCATATGTTGCAAGTACTATTTCACTAGTTTGCAGATTAAACAAAAAATCATTCACTAATTTTGCATCCATTAGAAGAAAAAAAGTTCTCTCGTTCAAGTTACAGCTCAATTTTCAACCCATGAATATTCTAAAATCTAGTCTTTTTAATCTCAAAATTAATACAATTGATTTTGAAATTTAAGACCCAAAAATAAATATATAAACCAAACGTAAAAAAAAAATGCAAAAAAAGGAAAGGCTAATTAAGATCAATGACTTGTAAGAGTCTATTTAACCTGACCAGCGATTAATTAAGCGTCTGAATTAGTGAAAGATTTCAGTCGACCTTTTCTTTCATCCAAATCTCAGTCTTTAATTGACAAAATCGAATAGGATGGACCGATATATATATAGATTTGTTTGCCAGCCACTCTTTGGTGGTGTTAGCGTGGCGCTGCCCAATTTTATTGGACAAAAGTACCCTCAATTGATAGTTGTATTGACTATCTCTTCCTTTCTCTTTAATGCTCTGTTCCCAAGATACTTCTTACCTTTCAATCAGACAAGGAATGCGCCTGTGCTTCAGCTCAGGTCATGCTACTTCTGGTACGAACTCTATCTATGAGCATTTGCCTCCCTGTCAAGTCTTCTTCATAACCAACAACCTACATTTACAGCACCAAGCACCATCATTGCAACAGAATCCTTCCTCCATCCAATAAGGAAATACGATGTTGCAACTGTGTTTTAACAATCATGTAACTGACAAAAAAATTTAGACGATTAAAGAGCTGAAACCTGAGAGTCTGTTTGTGTTTCGCTGAAACTATCATATGGTCCTCCATTTGCTTCTTTGGGACTGGATAGCTCATCCCTTATCCCAGTCCTGGAAAGAACAGAGGAACAACACCCAATTCAAAAGAAGTGCACGAGATAAAAAGGAGGGGAAAAGGACCTTTACTAGCACAAATCAAAAGGGCATTTTGAATTTGAGATGAGCACGAAAATCAATCTTTTGGCTGACATTCTGAGTTTTTCTTGTTCCCAAGGTTTTGTGTCCTCAATAATGACAAGCAGCCCTAATCAAGAGGGCATTTTCGGTTTGAGTTAACAAAGAATATTTCTATCCGCTGGCGGACATCTTCTCTTATCTTAAAGTTTCAAGGCAAACAGTCAAAATTTCCAAGGGACCAGTTTGAAAAGAAAAAAAAAAACATATATATAATCATTTATTTGATACCAAAAATACATACTGATTGCAAACATAAACAAAAACTTGCCTACTTAACCAGTGCTTCGGTAACCCGATCACAGAGGGAGAACCCCCATGGCCTTCACCAAGCATTGAACAGTCAGATGAAAATAGCTGTTCTATTGTCAAGGATTAAACAGAAGCAGAAGTCGCATGGTATATATCTAAAAGAATAATCAGGATCTAAGGATACACTCTTATCACACCCACTCCTCCCTGGTGACTTCTGATCTTGAATCTTGTAGGAAAACCAGACATGAATTAGTTAACCAATAAATTGAATGCTAACCATGCAGTCGAAAAATAACTGGTGTTTTTACCTTGCTTGTCTGCTCCAACAAGTCCTCAATAGCAGCAGCTACATCAGGAATGTCATGAGAAGATTCTCCATTATCTTTTGTGTTGTCACCTTCAGTGGAATTCGTATTCAGGGTAGAATCACTCAAATGAACTCTAGATGAAAGCAGACTCTTCTGATCATTATCTTTAAAAATCTTTGCCTTTTTACAGATATCAATAGATTGTCGGGCCTCTTCCATGAAGCTGTTGATTAAACTACCCCCAGTTTGGGCTGATGAATTTCTAAGGCCTTGTGGCTGAGTAATAAATTGAGATGCATTCTCTCCAGACATCATTTGAACATCTTGTGTAGGAAACTGGCTCTCAGTGCATAATCCTGCCTCTTCATCTTGAGAGGTAATTTCTTTAGGGCGAAACTGATCCACTGCAACAACTTCATTCTGCCAAAACAGTGCAGGTTGTATAGAGATATTTTGTGCAAACAAGTACCACTCTAAATTTCACAAGTTCAAGTGCAAGTGGATGGCGTGTGCATGCATACAAAGAAAAGTATCAGGAATATACCTGCCTGACACACTCGTAAATCCACTCAGATGTAATCAAGCATATGTCCCATTTACAGGCAGCTTCATACTTTGGCCCGCTGGTAAACTTGCACAATAAATGTGTGACCTTTCTAGTCAATTTCTCCACAAATTTAGCTCCAAGAACAAAGGATAAGTTTCTTAATAGCAATCTATCTTTCTCTTCATACTGTGAGATGCAAAAGCGGAATTTTTCAAAACCAGGCAAAGGAATCCGGCAGGGAAGTGGAGAATATATAATATGACTACCAATATCCAGTAGACATCCACCCTTCAATAGCAATCACATTCATTAGCAATTGTAAGAAAATGGATTAGCAGACAATGAAGCCACAACAAACAAAACACAAACGAAAAATACAATAGAAAGAATAAGGAGCTATAGCAGCAGCAGCAAGAAGATTATTAGACAAGTAAAGAGTATTCAGTTTAGGCTAATATTCTTGAGGAATGAAAATACTTCTTAAGTTGATGGTAGAAATTGTGTTTTTCTTGATAGCAAATTTGTGGGAAAAGTTAAAAAAAAATTAATTATTCGTACAATCCATGGACTTCTTCTTGGAAGAAAAGGTACCTAATGCATACCTAAAGATGGTGCCTAGTAAAATAAGCAAAATCAAATTGGAGTTCTCAACCTCTTCCTTTTGCGTGTATTTATTTAGGAAAGAATCCATGGACTTTTACTTGAAGAATAATTTAAAGCATCAGCTAAGAAAGGTAAGAAAAGGTTATAGAAAACACCCGAGTGCTAATTGTCTTTCTTCATATCCCAACTTCTCTCCATTTAACAAATTCACATAAAAATATCTCCCATTTCTTGTTCCTCCCCCCAATGAAGTGTTAAAACTAAATATGAGGTGGAACATGGATGCATGTGCATGCTATTCTTAACTGGAAGTAGAATCTGAGCCTCTATAATTCAAATCCTGATCAACAAATAATCATGCCACAATGAAACATTACTCACAAAGAACATCAATGGTTACAAGTCACCTAAGTATACCTCCAAACAAGACCGGACCCAGTGACTGGACACATAAAGAGTCCGGGGATCATCAGCAGACCTAGATATCACACCATGGCATTCAATCATGAAGTGCACTTTCTGTTTTGCTTTATCTATCAATACCTCACCTCCTCCTAGATTGATCCATTGCACAATTTCAGATCTCTGGCAGGACAAAAATAAAACAATTCAGAACATCACCAGACATTTCATGCGGTAATTTAACTGCAAAAGTTGGATATAGATGTATAAGAGAATGCCAATTTCAACTGGTTACCCTATCTTCAGGAAAGCTTTTTGAAAAACAAAATGTTTTCCCCTGAAATACATTTATTGACTTCATCCTTTGAACATCTTGATCACTGCAATCATTTTGCGTCCTTTTTGCACCCTTCTTTGGATCTTTTACAACAGGAAATACATTTTGTTGGGACCACCTCGCAGTCCCTTCCAAAGGGATACTCAAATTTATATTCATTTCTGGTTTCACATCTCTGTTTTCTTTCAATAATGCTGGCATTCTAAGGCCAGAATTTGCACCACCAAGCACCTGATCAGAGTGAATGCTTGGATGAACATTGGAACTCTTAGCTTGATTACCAGCCATGCCTGTAATTGTTCCTTTGAGAGAGCTCACAGGATCTACATGATCAGGTTGAGGAGTTAGAGAACATAACAAACATGCATGACAAGAGATTTTTAACAGCTTATTTATGAGAACAAAAATTAATCTCAGAAAAACACATAAAAAATAAATAAGTAACAAAATACGTCCAGTCTGATCATGAATAGAACAAAACAAACAAAAATCAAAAGACAGTCATCACAGAGTCATTAGAAAACCTTTGGGAAGAACTAAATCATATGCAATATGCTGACAGAGAACAGGGATCTCTTTCTTTTCACGATCACAATCTTCAAGCCAGGCAGTTCTAACAACATTAATAACACCAGAAGCTGCAAGCCCTCGTAACTCCTTCTTTTCACTACAGTACATTGAGCATGTGAGAGACCAAGAATGTAAAGAATAAGAGATTCCCCAAATTCACCATGCCAAGCAGAAAGATCAAATCAACAAAATTTGAATTAACTGAAAACATAAGCAAGTTGGCATGGGATGATAATACATGAGAACCATTGCTTAAAAGAACCTGAAACAAATACGGATAGTGGAAGAAAGCCAAGGCACAGAATGCTTACACCTCTGTCGGAGCCCCAACAACGATATGGGTCAATTTATCATTGAAAGTCATATACCGCGACCCCCCACCTCTCCGCACCATATTAACTAGTTTGCGTAATTCAGGAGCTTCAAAACCAACGAGTGATATTCTACACTCCGACAAGTACATATCACTATCTTCAGATTGAGAGTCATCAGCAACACAACCATCAAGGTTTGTTTCGATTGTTTCCTTTACCATAGGCTTATCACAGTCCACCACTTTTATAGAAACAGGACGATCTGAAAACATAGAAGACATGTTCTGTGAGAGTGTAGCTTCCAAGTCTGGATCTGAAGACCCAGCAAACGGAGTAGCAGGCAAATTTGATTCTGAAGCCACTGAGGATAGGACAGAAAGTGTGTTCCCAACACACTTGTCTTGACTGTGGTGTGCAATCATGGGACCCCTCACTGTTTTGCTTGAAGATAGACAACCACCCTGGACAGGATACGACTCCTCATTAAGACATGCTATTCATCAAAGAAGGTAATTTCCAAGTTAGATGCAATTTTTACAATCTCTAAAAACTTGATTGAATAACATGTTATGAATCCAACAATAAAAACAAAATTACTTCGAAATATTATTTAAATTTATAGCATCTATAATGTAAAACACTACCTTTGCAAGCAACAGACTGATCAAACCATTTCCTCGTTACAATATGAATGTGGCCCCATCTTCTGGCAACCTTGTATTTGTCACCTTCAGGAGCGTACAAGCAGTCAAGAAAAAAAATACACAAGCTTGATTATGCCTTTAGAAATGTTTATCATTCAGGACTGCGAGTTCTTGTACATATATTGCTATCTATTACTATATTTCCCAAACCTAGAAAATGTATGAGATTTTTAAATCCCCTGAAGAGCAATTGCACAACACAATCACAGATGCATGTGTGATATTCAAGCTTGCAATCTATGATAGGCAAATAAAAGAAAACACATGAGAGGCCATCTGTATGAAAACTAAAATAGACTGAAAGATTTTGTTAACAAAAATAAACACTTAAAGAAAATTGCTGTAATGCGAGATTGAGAGTTTAGAGTATAAAACAGTATCAAAATCAATGGTTTTCTTAAGAAAACAGAAAAGGATATATCAGATATCAAATGTGTACACTTCTTGGTCAGCTCAGCAGAATATTTCCCACCATTTTGTATGATGAGTTTTTCAATCTCCTTCCTTTTATCTGTAAAAATTAGCTAACAGGCATTAGAGAAATATATCTTTTCAGCAGCAACAATAAGAAAATAGCTTATGTGATAACCTGCTGGAATTCTTGTAACGCATATTGTTAATCCAGAAAAAGGAAGGACCCTGTACGATTCCTGAGGAACAACACGGTGCTCATTCCAACATTGATATAACCAATTAATAGTGACAATTGGTTTCTTCAGCACATTCAAAGCCCACTGCGAAAAGGAAAAGGAAAAAAATAAAAAATCAGAAAAGCAGTTATGTATTTATCAATGTAAATTTACATATCCTAACAATATTCTACCTGACCATCTAAACCTCTACAATAAGGATAATAAAGATTGAACAATCATAAAGTAGATTGGCAATGGCCATTAAATGGTGAAGTTTCTAAGGCATGTCAAATCCTTGTGGGTGGGGCACCATGAAATCTAATGACAGGACTCGGTCACAACCTCTATCCAGTGTCAATGGAAAATGTTAAGTTTAAACAGGATCATTAAAAAAACAATTCCTAAGAAGACATGCTTGATGACAAGCTCCAGTGGTTCAAAAAAAAGGAGCACAATCAAGCTCAACAAAATGCATCAATCAGTTTTTGGAAGTCTTAGAAGCTAATTTCTCGCATCACGGACACTAATACACATGCATACAGAGAAAGAGCAGGAGAGAAGTAGAGCAAGGCATGAAACTAATTGTAGTGTTTGTCCACAAACAAAAGAACTACAACAATAAGAAGAACATTATGAATTAACAAGAGTCGTCAAGAGCTGGACCTTGTACTTTGCAGCAGAAACATTCTTCACTACGACAAATCTAACATCCACAGATGTTTTAGTCTGCAACACCCCACCCATTGCTGTTACCATCTGTTCTATCTTAACCTGAAACAAAATAAAAAAATATTGGAACCTATAGTATTATACATGTAATAATTGGAGAGGGAAGGACATGGAAACTGAAATTTGGACTCCCAACAATCTTCTGAATTAAAAGAGAGAGAGGCTGGAATGAGCCATTAACCCTTGAACAAAAAGAGAAGAAAAGAAAAAAGAGTGCTCATGACCAAACCCGTTTGAAAATATATATAAATATTGTCTATAACCGTTGAACAAAAAACAAAGTTGACAATAATTCTTGTATAGTCCCCATCGATAAGCACAATACTTACCTTTTCATCCATGTCAAAGCCAGACGCGAGTACTTTGACACCATCCATTGCAAGGCAGCAAGTGAAGCCTTGTTTAGGAAGTGGTCTATGTTCTTTTGCACAAGAAAGCACACAATGAGGACCTGCTCAATATTACACAAACAAATAAAGATTGTCAATATACAAAATTCACTTCATTAATAAGAAAGTTATTTCACACAGCCATATCCCTCCTTAT
The DNA here is from genome assembly GCA_033617975.1 of Populus alba x Populus glandulosa. Classification (NCBI taxonomy): domain Eukaryota; kingdom Viridiplantae; phylum Streptophyta; class Magnoliopsida; order Malpighiales; family Salicaceae; genus Populus; species Populus alba x Populus glandulosa. The sequence continues at coordinate 17,906,124 of CM066147.1, read as the reverse complement.
TGAAACTACGCGTATCAGTACAGTAAACAAGAAAACATATCAAAAAAACTAAAAGACAATACCTAGCAAATTACAGCCCTTAGCTTTAAGATCTTCGAATTTCTCCTGAAAGGTATAAAAAGAATCAAATGAAGGTGAAATTGAATTGAAATGTGCAGGAATTGTTTAATTGATAGAACCTACATGATCGGGAGAAGAGATTATGTGGAAATCGTTGGGGCCGTGTCGCGAAGGATCGCAGCAGAGAAATACATCAGCACCGTTGAGCTTGAGACCGTCGAGAAGAGCGTCGAAGACCTCAGGCGGAACCAGGTTCCTGGAAATGAACACGTTCGCTCCCTTGAAAGGCCTCGTATTCAACATCTTCTTCTATCTCTTGCAAATGCTATGGGTAACCGCATCAGAGAGAGAGAGAGAGAGATGACTAGTAAGCAAAAAGTAGTGGAGAGCCTAGGGATTTTATTTGTCTTTTTGGAGGGGAGAGAATTTTGCAAAGTGGGGATATGTGAAACCACAAAGGGCTAGTAAAATGAAAGCGCGGGAAAGGATGGATCGATGGGTTATGTATTTTTATTTTTATTTTATGTTTTAAAAGTATTTTTAAAATATTTAAAAATATATATTATTTTTTATTTTAAATTAATATTTTTTATATTTTTATATAAAAAAATATTATCTTCACTGTGTTTCCGATCATTGATATCCCTCCCATGATAACTTTAAAAAGGCATAAGTAAAGCATCGTAGCATCCTCGCATCTCACTTATTAATATATTATATTATTATAATTATTATATTATATTATAGAATTTTTTTTTAATTTTTTTTGTTTTTTTAATAAAATTTTTTGTTTGATTTAGTTTGTTAATGTTAAATTTTTTTTATTTAGTTATTAGATTTTCATGATATAGATCCCCGGTTTGATGGGTTAACTTGGTTTGACGAATTCAACCCAGATTTTTTTTCTTTTTAATTAATTGTTTTTGTTTTGTTTACTTTGTTAATGTTAAATTTATTTCTATTTAATTATCAGACTTTTATGACACGTATTCTGAGCTTGACGGATTAACTTGGTTTGATGGGTTAACCTAGTTAATTCTAGGTAAACCCGTTAATTTTTGTTTCTATTTAGTTATTAAATTTTTATGACGCAAATCTTAAGTTTTACGAGTTAACTTGGTTTGAAGGGTTAACCCAATTAATTCAAAAATTTTCTCTTTTTCTTCATTAGTTTTTTTTTAATTAATCTATTTAATTATCACACTTTTATGATGCGATCTTATAGCCAGAACCACATCCAATATTCTTGAATCTGGTATTGCAGTCAAGCTCACTTAAACTTGGATCATGTAAGTTGAATGTTATTATTAATATTATAAATATTACTCTTAGATCAGGCGTTGCAGCCAAACCAAAGATATTTTAGTATAACTTTACAGAAAAACCTAACACTTTTAAATTTTAATTTTTTTTGATATTTTTTATGCAAAAAAAATAACTTGTAACATTACAAGGGTAATGTAACTAGTGATATCTTGAAATGATGCCGTTTGCTTGCTTTTATTTTATTAGAGGGTACTGTCCACAACAACGGCACGTCGCTCTATCCTCAAAAGAGCGACATGTCTTACATGATTTCCTGTTTTAACTTCTTTCTTGGTTGCTTAATGGTCTGTTTATTGGATCCAAAGAGGCTGGTCCTGTCAGCGAATTTTGCTTTGGGACTCTTACATCTCATTACCAAGGCTCAGCTCTCTGTGGTATAAACTTATCACCACTACCTGTTTGCAAGTCTCTGTTTCAGTTCTGAAGCACAAAACCAACGAGATTTGACTTTTTCTCAAAAGCAACACGGTCTCATTCCACCCATCTGCCTAAGTCACAGTTTGCTCTGACAGTCGGATATCACTGCTAGCCACTATCAACTACAAAAAAACAAGGCGGCGGATCAAACTTGAGAGCAAGCAATGAATAGAACAGAAAGTCTCAAACCGATGCCTCAAAGCAGGGAATATTGCACATGCAATCTGCATCTCTTATCTGAGATGAGATGAGATGAGATGATACTTCAATTCACAACTCGCCAAACAAGACAATTCAATTGCAAAAATGGTATCAATCAGCTAGTCAGAATTGATGAAGCTGTGAAGAAATAGAAAGGCAAAGAAAAAAAGGACTTATGTTATACAATCACTTTTTTGGTGTAGACATCCTAGTCGAACTATTATTCAGTCAGCTAGATGGTTCGAAACTGGAAGGGGCAGTTGATGGAAGGTTTAACTTTTGGGGGGGGAGAACAGAAGCATGCTTAAGTGACTTGTGTCTTTCCCCACTAGATTGGGGATGCAACTTCTCTGATCGGAGATGTGTTTCATCCAACTCTTGTTCTGGTTTCCTCTTTACCTTCTTCTTTGTCTGAGCACCATCAACACCCATCTTTGATTCATCCATGGAATTGCTTGAACTTCCTTTCGGCTTCTCTTTGAGCTTGTCCACTACAAGACCGTTTGCTGAAGGACTGGGTAACCGAACAGATGCTGCTGCAGAATTGGAAACTGGCTTACTAGCTAAAGCCAAAACAGGACCAGCCATTTCCATGGCCACCCTTTCTTGCACAAGTGGCTGAGCAACTAAACCAGACTCAGCTCGAACACCCTCCTCTTGTTTAAGAGTCAACATCTTTTTACTCTTCATTTTCTCCAGATCCTAAATATTACAAATCAATTTCAACATCAGCATCCCTAGAAAAAAAAGAAAGAAAGAAAGAAAGAAAGCAGAAGATGCATGGGATTTCAGAGTATTTCACATAATGACCAACAGAATTGGCGGTAATAAAAGACAACTAAAAAAAAAAAAACACCTTATTTCTATAACAAGAACTAAAGGTCCTTGCAGTAATAAAACAGTAGGCATCACTAATTCCAATATAACATCTACAAACCACAGTAGATGTTATATTCCATTGATAGAAAAACCTCCACTCCTGTTTTAATCGTAATTATACAAAAAAAATATCCGGCTTGAGTCTACATAAAGCAATCTTTTGTCAACTTAAACAACTTTTTGAGACCCACAAATGCCAACCACTCCATAAATCACAATTCACCACAGCATAGTCCAACGTTATATGATTAGGATTGTAAACTAAGACTGTCAAGACATAGTTACAGTTATATTATTTAAACAAAAGAAGCATCTAGGAAATAGTAACCTTCATGCTTCAAATACAAGATGGTTGGGGATGGGGGGAGGCAGAGTTAGATATGAGGAACTTGCATACCTTATTTCTGCAGTATACAACCCTTCGTCTCTCTTTTGCCCTACAGATTGCACGCTTGATCCCATGGTTGTCCATAAGACCACTTGGCCACAATTGTGCAAGCTAAATCACAAGATGAAATAGACCGTGAGAAGCATATTGGAGAAAACCAAATCAGATTTCAATTAGACTTCATAAACAAAAAGAATCAGCACAAGAGAACATTGCCAGAAGGGCAAAGAAGTTGGTGATAGTAGAGCTTTGGAGGGCAAATAACTTATGGAAAATGGATATCGTCTTTAAGAATATATTTGGCAAATGAAAGCACCACGAAACATGTTTGGGGAAAAGAAAGCACAACCTCCACATACAACTTTCTGACTTGTGTACCTGAATCTTCATCCAATCCCTATAATCATCAAGATCAGAGCAAAGCATGAGATGCATTGAGAAAAAGATTTCCACAAAAAAAAATTAAGGCATTCCAAGCAGGTATGTACCTCAACAAAAAGGTCATAGAGATCACAAATCTTATCCTCCAACACAACATCCATGCTAAATTTCTTTTTAAGGGCCCCTTTTTCTTCAGAACCAATTTCTTGAAAATCATCAGATGCTCCAGCTTGCTGAACTAATGCCTGAGAAATCATTGGATCAATTCTACAGTGTTTAAAAAGCAGTAGAAGTTAGCATGCAATGGTCAAGGAACATTCATACTTCCATCAATAAGGTGCTGTAAAGGCATCATTAATTGATAATCAATTATATCAAGATTTCAGATGCAAAAGCACTAGTATTTAATTAATTCTTGACAAGAATGTCATCAATCAGCATTTAATATGTTTCATCCTTTAAAAAAAGAAAAGAAAAGAAAAGAAATGATGACTAGGGAAATATGTAAAAAACAGTTTCATCTACCATTGACTTCTAGATAAATCTCCAGCGAAAAGAGCATTGTACCTGAAGGCCCTAAGCAAAAGTTCTGAATGCCAGTCTGAGTACATGTGTGTGTGTGTGAGAGAGAGAGAGAGAGGGAGGGAGGGAGGGAGGGAGGGAGGGAGATGTATCAACATACATTAGACTCCACAGAAGGGATACGTGTCGTAATGATCTCGGCAACCTCCTTCTTTATCTGTTGAAACCTATCATCTTTCTCCTGCTTCACTGACAAGCCTGTGTTAATCATTATTTTCAAGTTTCTCTGCAGCAAAAAAACGAGAAGCTCAGAAAATTTCCACAAAAGCTGTAAACGATATTGACAGCCAAGGTGTGTAAAGACAGCGATGATAATACAGACTTCATCCATTTTCATACTAACAATTACTACCATGTTTTCATTTAATCTGTCATAATGCTATCATGGCAACGTAGAGAGCTTGAATGACCATAGAAACTCTTCCAAACATCAATAGATAAATGATGTGATTGTGGTTAGTGGTCTTTCAGATTAAGATTGTCTTGTTCTTGATTGTGTGATTTGATCATTTCCATCTCTAATTAAATTTTCTTCGATCTAAAAAAGGTCAATTGTTCATTTTATATTCAATAGTAATAAAATGAAATGTATCAATGAGAAATGGTGACATAAAACTGGTTTCCCAGATTCAATTCTTCAGAATTTCTCAAAACTAAGAAGAGAGTGACAGGATTTAAAGCACCAAATAGCTAACTTAATACTACATCCACAAGGAGCAGCAACCACAATCATCATCCAAAAACTTCCCTCAACTACTTGGAGATATCACAGATGAGAATTGTGGTTGCAATCTGGGAGAGGGAGGGGGGAGAAGAGGGAAGCAACGCAACCATATTTAAGAGTCATGTCTTCAATTTCTACAAGAAGATACCTTCAGTGTTCTGAGCTGAATTAAGTGACCAAGAATACTCATTAGACGATTCAGTAACTCTTTTGACATTTTCCCTTGGCTTGCCTGTTGCAACCATTGGAAAGTAAACATTTTACATTTCTTTGCAGCCTCCATGTATAACCATCAAAAACAAGAAAAGCAAAAGAGTACGCAATGAACAGTGTTTAAAAAGTTAAGAATTATAGTACTGCTAGTCTGGCAACTTTGGCTAGCTTCAACTTTATTTCTGTAGGCAATCTTCTTTTAATTGCCTGGGCTGAAGTATCCGTCTCATGATTCTCCATAGCAGGTGGCCTTGCTGTAATTTTTACACAGAGAAGAACATTTCAATTTGCAAGAAACTTGCACATATTATAGTCATTGGGAGTGTATATGTGACAAGTATTTTTGAGCTTACATTCTGCAACCATCTTCTCTAACTCCCTGATAGCCTTCTCTAGTATTGAACTTTTAGGCCTGACACTAGAACCATCCTTTCTGTGGACATGTGAAGTTTTCTGCAAAGAGTTACATTCAAAATCAAGACAAGCAACATGGACATGTTATCAAACCGACATACAAAATGCTATAGTTTCTGTGACAAGAAAGAAATGCAGTACATGATAAAAACCTTTAACTACAATCTCTCTGGAACAAGAAACGATGTCAGAATACAGTAAAACTAAATGGTTCTAAAATAATTTGCACATGCATGCGAGCATTAGAGAATATTTTCCAACACTGCCTTCTCCTCTCCATAAAAATAAAAAACTATAATTATTCCAAATATTTCTCTCTGAAACTCCTGTGGACCAGTTTAATACACCAGTGAAGATTCAAAGTTATATCTGCATGTAAGAGTTTAATGAGTAAATTCACAGATACAACATCAGAATCTTCATTTCCAGATTTTGCAGAGTTGCAATGTATGGGATATCTGAATCCATCTTAAAAATAGAGCTAAATGCTAATGCCAATATTACTAATTTTGGCTAAAAAATCTCAAAGGAAAAGAAATTATAAAATAAAAAAATGTCAGCTTACTGCTGCTTGCGTGTAAATCTTGCCATCAGAAATATTAAGATTGAGATCAGGAAGTTCACGGACCCCATTCTTTTCTTTTGATCTAACTGATGATTCAAGATCTTCAGCATTGTTTACTGTTTTTGCAGTTTGCAACTTGGGTTGCACATAAGAGCTTTTTTCATGAGACTTCTGATTTGAAGAATCAGAGAGTCCACTTGCATCGTTAGGTTTGCTAGTGAGGTTCTTAGGCTGGAGGCCTCCTGTCTTTGACTTTTCAATATCCTTTGTTTCTGCCAGCGATGCATAAGCATCACCATTTGAACCTCTCACTGACAAAGACGGATCCAACTTCATTTTAGTTTCTGCAGATTTCTTTTTGGAAGAGTTTCCAGGTGAATTTGATTGACTCTGGAACTTTACATTCTCGTATTGTTCACTTATCATAGTCAAATTTTGAGACAGGTTTGACGAGTTCTTTCCAGGAGGCGGTGCCAACTTCTCCACAGTTGACTTTCCCAGCTTTGCAAGTTTATTTGAAATCCGACCATCATCAGAGTCATTAGGTGCCTTTAATAAATCTTTTCTTTGTCTTTTCTTCGGTTTCTCATTTGGCACAACAGGAGGTTCATTTCTTGCAAAAAATGAAACAAAAGGAATCAGAAAAGAGAAAAGCAAGACACTTTTAAGATGAAGAAAGGAAAAAAAAATATATAAACATGAGTTCTCCCTAGATATAAATTACATAGAAAGCATTTTCAACCAAGTCCACAGATGAAGTTACAGAGTCAGCATTGCCAAGATACTGGTTAGCTTAAGCACCAGAAGACAGCACATGGTTAATAATCATTTTGCAATTGACAGCATGAACTTTATAACTCTTACTTCTATCATAAAGGTCGTCAGCATGTGAAAGCCTGAAAAAGCTGAAAATCCTTTGAATGTGGAAGCTTTATGCACCAACAACGCTTATTTAAATTTTTTAATTCCACTACCCTGAAATCACTACAACACACCTAATTTGGATCTGGAGTATCTTGAACAAAGCACAGTCTAAGAACAGTTTGACAGGAGACCAGACTTTGTGCTAAAAACATCTAAAATAGTCCTGACATATTGAAGCTGCAGGATCTTCATATTCTCTTCAAGGGGTCAGCAATCTTGCATGTGAGAGGGTGTGAGAAATCTTCATCGCACAAGTTTTGAGCATAATAAGGATTTTTCTGCATCAAAATCCAATTCAATTATGCCCCCGAACAAATCCATTTCTATATCCTTCAGTGCTATATAATACCTACTACCTCATTCTGAGTAATTGAAGGAAGAGAAAAAGGGGAGGCATCTAAAAGCGGCAACTATATTGTCTACATTCTACAAGTGACAATCACTGGTTGCAAGGAGCAGAGACCTCTCTACTCCATCATTTGACTCCTGCATCATATGATGCTATCTACCACAATAATTCATTTGAAAAGAACATAAAAGATCCAGTTGCAGTGAGATTTTCTACCCCAATATTAAAGCACTTTTTTTTGGGGGGGGGTGTTGTGGGAAGCAAAGGCTAAAAAACAGAAAATAAATGGATGGAGCTATTATTCAATACAACAAATTTGTGGTCATTGAAGTACAAGCTCTGAAAAGGTTCAGAGGTAACTCACATGCGTTCCAGCTTCCCCCTGTTAACAAAGAAGCCGTCATGTTTTATTGCTGAATTATCAACTTCAAAGTATTCATCCTGCAGAAGAAATATTTTAACAAGCAATGTAAGCCTCTTCATGGTGAAAAACCACTTTCACACAATGATAGTACTGGAAGACACAGCTGCACAAATACCGACAAAGAAATTCAAAGGATGCAAACTACAGTTAAAGGTACCAACCAGCTCAGCATCATCAATAAAAGAATCTTCTGTATCATATTGATCATCGTCAGGAACATCCATTAGATCCTCCTCGTCGCTGCTATCCTTACCCTGTGAAGGATTGAAGTCGTGTTAGCAAATGAAATGCCATTTACATTGACTATATCCTCACATACATCAATTAGGACTACGCACGTTCAACTACAAGAAAAAAGGAAATAACACATGTGGAGCTAAGTATAGCATACCGTGTAAAGACGCTCAATCTTCTCGATTACCGCACTGAAACGATTTGGAGGAGGGTCATCATTCACTTCATTTTCAGTCACTGGTGCCTGAAACAAAATTATCTAACAATTAATCACTATAAAGAACTAATTCCAGGTACCAGCTAACTACAATTTATCCAAATACATTGCAAATTTAATTAGTAATTAAGATGAATAAACACACATAAGCAATGGCATAAACATGTATAGTTCTAAGTGATTGAGTATTGGAAATGGAAGGGAGCTTACGGGGGCAATTCGAGACTCGAGGTTAGGGTGAGCGTTAACGGGAGGCGGGTCTGGTGCGGCGGGTGCGGATCCACTATTGACCTTATTGGCGTCTTTCATAAGCTTTTTCCACGACACGAATGTTGTCTCTCCGGGTCGGAGCTCCACAGTGAATATTTGCCTGTCTCCTAATTTCACATACGACGGCGTTAACCTTGAAGATGACGATTCTCCCCCGCCACCGCCACGGCTGCTCCCTTCCTCCATCGAGACAGTGCAAGGTCGGGTCAGAATTCTAGGGTATGGGAATTGAGTGGGAATTGGATAATTCAAGACTCGGGAAACATGGAAGAGGAAAGGAAACCCTAGGAGGAGATGTTTTAGGAAGAAGGAGGAGAATAGCTGGGCGGGATGCCGAAACGGTTTTGTGGGGTTTAACTGGAAAAGTGAAATATTTTCTGTTTTTGTAATTTTCTTGCGTTTTCTTTCCCGATAAAAATCGGGGGAGGGAAAGGGCGGGTCATGGCCCGTTTTGACAATTTAGCCCGACCCGGAATGATAAGAGGGCGGCTATTAGTATTTGCCTTCTTCAACTATGACAAGTCCACTACGATGAGTTGAAGCGGGCCCCTCGTAAACTGAAGTTCATGTTCAAAAGGCAAAACCTTAAACTTACCCATTTTTATTTTTATTTTACAATTATTCAATTTTATCACTATGTTGTAATTTTCGTGAATTAGACCTCAAGAGTTAAAAAACTATTTGACGCGAAAGCAAGTTTAGGGAAATAAAAAGGCAAAGAAATTTTGCTGTCGTAGTGTCTTTAGTGATTTGATTAAAACATCATTTTTCATTAAGTCATGCTAATTAAATTTTTTGAATTTTTTTAATATTAAATTAATATTTTTTTAGTATTTTTTATTTTTTAATATGTTTATATTAAAAATAAAAAATATATTATTTTAATATATTTTAAAATAAAAAACACTTTAAAAACTACTTTTTATAATATTAAAAAATAAACTCTAAATTATTCGTAATTATTCGTAGTGGTTTCCTAAAAGTTAGATTAAAATATTTTTAAACATAAAAATAATTGACATAAATTTTTTTAAAAAATATTAAAATAGTTATATATTATATGGATTCAAGTCAACTCAGAGTAATTTATTAAACCTATTATTAGGGTTATGTACTCCACTTAATTAAAAAAATTTTTTTTGCAATATAGTTATATAAAACAAATATAAAAACAAACTAATTTAAAATCAAATAAATATTGGATAATAAAATTAAAAAATTAATTTAACAAAAATTCAATTTTAAAAGTTAAAATTAAAGAAAATAGAAGCCATGTCAGTGTGCTCGTGGAATCAAAATTAAATTAATTATTCATTAGATGATATGGAAGTAAGATTTATTTATAATTTAATTTTTATAATTCCTAAAAACTATTTAATTAGTCATTGTAGTATAAACAATAATTAAATGATGCCTTAATTAGTCTTTTTCCCTTGCATTTCATTTACTTTATTTTAACATTATTTTTAGAAAAATAATTATATTTTAACACTTTGAATATATCTTTAATTATTAATTGGTTGCACATATATATTAAATTGTATATTTGTTATAGCTATTTTTTTAAAGAAAAACCAAAATGTTTTTAGTAACAGTTCAAATATCTAATGAAATAAAATTAGAAAAGAATTCTTTTCAACTTTTTCGCCATTATATATTCACACTACACTGATTTTTTTCTATTTGATTTGTTTTATACATTGACTTTATTTTGTGGGGGTTTTATATTTTTTTTATTTTGTAAAGAAAAAAAATTAAAAATGACACATCACCTATTATGTTTTTGAGGTGTTTTTAGATGAAAGTATGGTGAATATTTACTTTATGAAATGCCAAAAAAATAATATTTTACTCTAATGTTTTAAAACAAATAAAACCCCATGAACCTACTGAGTTTGTTAGTTAATGTCCTTAACCCGTCATTTTTATTTTATTTTTTTATGGAATATAGTAATTTTATTAAACACAAGAAATTGAAAAATACATTATTATTTTCAAAATCCATGAAAATTACAATTTACTAATAAAAAAAATAACTAACAACAATAATAACAATAATAATAATAATAAAGATAATTTTCCAAGTTCCTTCCCATTCTTCCATGGACGTCAAATCAAATTCTATGATCTTTACTATTAAGGGATTTCTAAAATAGGATTGTTGTTATTGCTCATGTATAGAAAATATCTCAAGTCATCATCAACCAACCAATGGAGGAATAGATTCCACTACTATAATTAATTTATTGATGGAATATCTCATCTTTTCATGATTGCTAGCAAGAGAATGTTAATCTCCTTCGAATCATAAGATTTAATAAAAACCCTTTTTCAAATGAGATATAAATCCGATAAGCAGGAAATAAAATTAGATTATTGATAAAAAAAAATTAAAAATAAAATTAAAACCATGTAGAACAAGATAAAGATATATTTATCATCACTTTTAAAATATGAACATTATACCTAAGAGGATGATGATTACTTGATGGGTATAAATTAATCATTTAAGATTATACTGATTAAAATAAATTCGTAAGTCATTACTTATATTTAATGAGTCTATGTAAAATCACATCTATCCATCTCAAATTAACTCACAGCAAGAAGGATATCTGAAAAACAAAAACATAATAATAAATCCACATACATGATCAACATGAGCATAAAAAATTAAATTCAAATAACAACTAATAATTCAAAAATTAATGTTGATGTTTTATAAATATTTACATTTAAAATTTTAAAAATAATTTTGCCACCATAGGTGACTCCATTTTTAAAAAATTGCTAACTGAATAGCTGAAATAGTAGGTCACAAGGTTATTATTGAGGACATCCTCAAACTCACATATCCATGTTAAAAAAATGTTGTTATTATTTTTTAATTTGTAAAAAAAAAATTTTACAAGGCAAAATATGATATCTTGAAAAATGTTTTAAATATAATAAAATAGTGTATCAAACAATATTTTTACTCACTCATTAATATTTTAGGATAACACCTAGTGACAGTATCCTATATTGATATATGAATAAAAAAAATATTTAATACATAATAAAATCACAAGTAAAGTGATCTTGAAAAATATTTGAAATATAATAAAGTTGTATATTTAGCAATTTTATTACCCACTCATCAATATCTTATGAAAACGTCTAGTGATGGTTCATTTATCTTAGGTAAACTTATGAATAATAAAAACCATTAATACACAATATAACAAGAACAAAGCAAAATCAACATCATGGACAAATAAACATATATACACGGATCGATAACACATATAAATTTCACACTGAGATCAAACAATTATGCCTCGAATAAACCAATTGCAACTTATACTCCTAACCCATCATGGGATATTGATTACAATCTTATTCTACCTTGAAAAATAAATCATTTACAGCTTCATGCTACAAGATTGCAACACCTCTGCATTTCAAATATTTTGCGTAAAATATAGAGAATATATTATAATGATAAAATAGGCTAGAAAAATCATTTTTACCTCTAAATTATGTTGGAAAGTAGTTGAAACAGTGGAAACACATGGCTTACATGCCCTAATGTATGGATATAATTCTAATGTGTGGATTCATGTGCCAATAAAGGTTAGGGCAAGTAGCAAGCTGGATCGGGTGCACCTTCCTCTCCTTTTAATTTCTTTCTACACTAGCGATGAAGTCCATTGTCACCTAAAAAGAGAGATTGGCGAAGGCAAATGTTTGATTTTTTTTTTGTTTTCTTCCTATATTCACATAATCTTTATTACTGCTAATGATGTCATTATTGTTTAGTGATGGCAGTGTTGTTGGGTGTGTTTTGGTGGAGGGAAGAAAATTGTGTGATGATGTGAGAAGTGAAAGACTCCTAGGTTAGGAAGGAGAGAGACTTCAATAAAAGATGTGCTATTAGAATTTTTAATTAAATTTATTGATGGAATATTATAATATTGGTATTTATAGTCTTAGTCAGTTGGCACAAAATTTGCCGATGGGCTCACGAACAAAAATACTTCATCAGAAAAACTTTCATCAGTGATTACGGTATGTTGGTGAGTTTGTCAACAATAAAATTATCGATGGATTTATTGATGAAAAAAGCACATAAAAAAATTATCCTCTTTAGTCTGTTGGTATTTTCATTGATGGATATGACATATCAACAACAAAAATACCATATATAATTTCATCGATGATTTTTTTATTCGCCAGTATTTCCCTTAATGAATTTGACATATAACCGATAAAAAAACTATATATAATTCCATCGGTGATTAAACAGTATCAATAGCATTTGTAATAATTCTTTTTCAACTATCTGGAATATACCAACAGACTTAGTCCGTTGTTAACATCGTTAGTAATTATTTAAAAATATAAAAAAATAATAAAAAAAGTATAAAATAAATTAATATAAAAACCAAATATTTATTACAAATTTAAACATTTATAAGTTCAGATAAAATTAATTTAGAATAGAGGCGTCGATGAAAGAGAAGGAAGTAGGTCGTCGTTGGGACCATGAGACCAATAAAAAAGAACACATATACCACCTATTTGTGATTTCAACTCCATGTACAATCGGTAGAGTTCGAGCATATCAGCAATGAGTTGTTCTATTTGAGCAACAATATAGGTCGTCTGAGCTTCAACTTGTTGGTTTAAAATTACCTCAAATTTTGAAGTTTGAATAGTGCTCAAAACTAATTGCGAGTATCCAATAGTTGAAACACTGTGAGTCGTTCACAAGTCATAGTATTAGGAGACCGTACACCTGATTTTTATTGGGTTTGGATAATCTTATCTCCAACCACAAATCCAGATCGAGAAATATTTTATTTAGAAAGAAAAATTTCAAAAGCTAAAAAATATTTTAATCCTCTGAGAGTCCGTTTGGCTAAGAGTTTGTGGCTGCATTTAGCATGCAACAGTGACAACATGGTGTTTGGTTAAGAAATGAGCCGTGATTTTTATACGTGGGCCCTACCATTATCTGCGTTGAAAACACGATTTTGCTGAAGCAGAATTTACATGCTTTCTGTCGCGTTTTTCCTCTGCACCATGCTTTTGCACATCACGCAAATTAATTGGCATAAACAGTGCAGCAAGCCAATTAATTTGCGTGAATAGTGCAGCATGCTGCACTGTTTGCGTCTACAGTGCAGCATGCTGCACTGTTGAGGCTAATTAATTTACATGGAGAGTGCATCATGATGCACTGTTCGGGTTAATGTAGCGTGCTGTATTATTCTGGGCGAACCGGTTCCGATCTAAAACTTAAAATATATTAAAATAGGTTCGATCCAGTAAAATAAAAATTATTTTTTATTATTTTAATTGTATTTTATTTGAAAAATTAGTATTTAATATTATTCAATAAAACTACATAAATTAGACAAAGATCGTTTGATGACGTAACATTTGCAGAATTGTAGATATTTTAATGGAATAATAAAAAATATTTTATATAAAGTATTATTTATTTTATGATGTAATATCAATAATTAAATCTACAATATTTAAATTAAAAACTATCAATATTAATATATATATTTTTAAATTATTTTATAACCTCAATTTCAAAAGCATTCTTAACCAAACACATTAAACTACTTTTTGTTCAACTTCAATTTCAACCACAGTTTTAACCAAACACTTATTTTTTCAAATCAACCTCAACTAAAAGTACTTTTTATAAAACAACTTTTTTCAAACCACAACCACAACAGCTACCGCAATACCAAACAGACTCTGAATTCTTCGTATCAAATTTAGAATTAGAAGCCAAATAATTCTTCAAATTTTCCATCTCATCATTATTTATGATAATCATATCATCTACATGAATAATGTGCTATTAATTTGTCATTCTGCCTTTTATGAAATAACTTATGATAAGCATTACTTTGCTCATATCCAGATTTTTTTCATGACAAGTTGAAATCTACCAAACCAAGATCCTATTTGAGATCAGAAAATTAAGCCTTTTTCAGCTTGCACACACGCTTAGATCCATTACTGATTAGATGGATTCGATCCATTATTAGTATCTAGGCATAAGATCAGCCCGGATATAAGTAGAACGGCGTCGAATAACACTTGCCTATATCCAAACGAAACGTAAGCCGCGGAGAAAATCTGTAGCCACCTGATCAAGGCAGCAGGGAAAGCTATCCATGCATCTGCTTTATTGTTTATTGTAGGGATATTTTAATTATTTTACTGTATATTAAAAGATGAATCCACAAAAACACCCTTAAACAAATTTATAATAACAAATAAACCGTGTAAAAAAAACAAAATATCTTTAAATCAAAGACAATAATTTATTTATTTTGTCATGATCATACATCACTCCACTATTTTAAATAGTGAATAGGATACAGGAATTCACCTTCTTCTTTTTTAAGTATATTTGTTATATATATAAAGGAAAAGAAAAGAAAATGACAATAAACTTTAATCCTTTTAAATTCCTGAAAGGCACCTCTATAGTCCGATGGCTCCAAAGTAAAGAGACGCAACCTGCAGCGTGTTCGATTTATTTCGTGTACAATGTGAAGGTCACTCACAGCCTTGGAGCCTGAAATCCATTATTTTTCATCTGCAATGGGGCACGCAAGAAAGCTTCGAAACCTGTTTTGCCATATTCCTTATCTCGTGGCATGAAATCTATGGAGAAGACACCCTGTAAATGAATTTTTCGATTTGATGGTTAGGGTTTGATCATTATTTAACAGCTACAGCGTATTTTCATCACTCAAACCCTAGACATGACCATCACATACATCAAGGCCCTCAAATTGCTTTGTTTTTGAACATCAAGACCCTATCTATGCTAGGGCACCTATATATCCAGGACGTAAGACATGTGCGCCTTCATTTTACGTATCAGACACACCCTAGTCTGTGTAAAAGTCTTGTCCAGATTTCTAAATTAAAACCCTAAGCAACAATTAATATCAGTCATCTCCACAGGAGGAAGAAAAGGAACCAATGGTTAACAAGGTGACATAAAACTACCGAAGCCAGATCAAACACCAGATAAAAGCAGATGGCTTGGTTTTGTCAACTACCCACAAACAAACCCTTATCTGGTTCTCCCTTTGTGCCACTCGAAAGTCTTGTATCCTCTAACTCGTAATAGTAAGCTCCTCTATTGCTTTGCCTTATTTCTGTGTGATCTCTCTTTAACTCCTAGCTCTACCTCTACCTCCTCACACCTTCAATTTCAAATCAAGAAAAAGAAACAAAAAGAGGAGAAAGGGCTTCTCTGTGTGTGGTGGTGCGAAATGGGGAGAGGTAAGATTGAGATCAAGAGGATTGAGAACGCGAGCAACAGGCAGGTGACCTACTCTAAGAGGAAAAATGGGATTATAAAAAAAGCTAGGGAGATCACAGTTTTATGCGATGCTCAAGTTTCTCTTGTCATCTTTGCTAGTTCTGGAAGGATGCATGAGTACTGCAGCCCTTCCACTACGTATGTAGTTCCGGTTTAATTATTTCTTCCTCGTTTGTCTAGGTCTTTTGTGAATCTTATGGTTCTCTCGTTTTTTCTCTCTTGTTCTTTTTGTTAACTTCTTACTGATTTTCTTATATATTTTTTGTTAATGACGTTTTCTCTGAGTCAAATTATGTTTTTGATGGTGAAGGGTGGTCGATCTGTTGGACAAGTATCACAAGCAGTCTGGTAAGAGGCTGTGGGACGCTAAACATGAGGTGGAGTTTAATTCTCTTCTCTCCTCTTCTGTCTCTTTCCGCTTCCTAATATCCGATCCAATACCTTTTGTCCATTGTTTTTACCTTCTAAAGCATCTTGTTATTCCGATAGAAAATGAGATGAAGTCTATATATTTTGCTAAAATCATGACAAGCAACATGAACTTTGAATTCTATGAACAGATCTACAAAAGGGGTATTGCAGTCTATTATAATATTGTTTTTATAAAAGAGAACTAAAAATCTATAGTATTATGAACAGATCTAGTAAAAATTGTTTTCTCAATCACTTCCTTTTCCTTGCTAAAATTGAAAGATCACTAAAAAGGTGTTAGCTAGACCACAAGGAAATGAAAATTGTTTCCAGAAATAGATCTAAGCAGTTGATCAAATTTACTCCTCGTTACAGGCTTCACAGGGACGCCACTAGAACACTTGTTTTTTGGAATATAAACCCATTTATCTGTCATGTAATACAAGTTTTGTGGGCCGATCTGCTCATTACCTGTCTCTCTTTTCGGTAATTTCTATCGTTTATGTTCATGTGCCGGTGAAGAAAAATTTAACACGTAGGGTTTCTCTCTCTCTCTCTCTCTCTCTCTATATATATATATATATATATATATATATATATATATCCAAAAAAAAAAAAACAGAACCTCAGCAAAGAGATTGACAGAGTCAAGAAAGAGAATGACAGCATGCAGATTGAGCTGAGGTAAAATATCCTCCCTCCCTCTCTCTATGATCCTTGATTTCTCTTTCTGTCTCTCACTCTGATCACGTCAAAATATGTGAGTTTCCAGGCACCTGAAAGGGGAAGACATCTCATCCTTGCACCACACAGAGTTGATGGCCATAGAGGAAGCCCTCGATGCTGGCCTTGCCGCTGTCCGTAAAAAGCAGGCCAGTACAATATATTTTGTAGTAACAAAATGTTTATATTTGTTTGCTAATTAGAAGCGATCCTGACATATATATATATATATAGAAGGATTAATCTTTCTGCATTCCTTTTTTTTTTTAATGTTCATTTTTGGGTTTCCTTTCGGCAGATGGAGTACCACAGCATGTTGGAGCAAAATGTATGTAGATTACAAACTGTTTCTTCATATATATCGTGACTGATAGGATATTATTGCTTCGATTTTGTTGGCCTCTTCTTATCATCTCCGCTTCTTTTTTTTTCCCCAGAATAAAACTAGTGAAAGTCCTGCTTTATGTCTAACTATTTTCCTTCTTGCTGAAAATTTTCAGGAAAAGATGTTGGATGAGGAGTTCAAGCACCTCCAGTTCGTTCTGGTATAATTAGCTATGCACCTTCACTCTGAACTTTATGTGTGCTTGTGTGTTTCATGCATGGAGAATTGGCTATGCCATGCACCATACTAATGCTCAAGAAACAACTAATTGTCTATCCAAAAAGCTAAAAGAAAGCTCCAACAGAAAATCAAGTGCGTACAGTACAACAGTAAGAAGAAAAAAGCAAAAAACAATATCCTCACGGCAGGCAGGCCCTAGCTCTTAATTCATCTTTGTTAATAAAAGTAAATTTTGTTACTGAACCCGAGTATGTATCCTGATACCACAAAGTGAAAAATAAAATAAAATTGTCAAAATCAATCCATATATATCTTGATTAATTGGTTTGAGTCATCCCATCAAACAGTTCAGTAGATCATGACGACCCCGCCCGGTTCTCAATCCTACTGTGAATATATTCCTTATAAGTTTGTCAACACATATTCTCTTTATCTATATGTATTTGCAGCAGCAGCAAGAGATGGCTATGGGAGAGAATGCAGTGGAGATGGAAAATGCTTATCATCAACAAAGGATGAGGGACTATAATTTCCAGGTGCCTTTCGCATTCCGCGTGCAGCCTATCCAGCCAAATTTGCAAGAGAGAATGTAATTAATAGGGTCTTAATTAGTTGGTATCCATAATCCTCATCTTGCTTTCTTAACCAACATTTTCTGCATTCCAGTACTGTTTGTATTAATTACATAAGATCCTAAGCTTGGGTGACGGGCACTTAGACTGTGGAAAACAAGTTATTTGTGAGTGACTGCGTGTGCATTCAAAACCCTATGTTTATTTATACGCCTATCTGCTTTATAAATCAAGACCATGTTTACTCCTCAAACACTTTTTTTTCTTTGTCTAAACGCGGGTATTCGGAAGCCTAGTGAGTCCATACTAATTTGGTTGGGTTGAGCAGAGTTAATCTACGTACTAAAAAATAAAACTTTTCTAATAATAGTGTATTTCATCCACAATACTCAAACTTAAAATCTTATTTAAAAAAATAAGTGTTAAATTACTTGAAACAAACACATTTCACCTGACGTGATTATTAAAAAAAAAGCCTAGAGGGTGTCTACCTAAGGGTCAGGCACGTGTTTTGCCCAGCAAAAATGAAGTCGGCATGTGATTGAAAATCCATCGGGATGGCCTCCCAGCTACCAACGAACCCCCAATTTTGCTTTGACATGGCCAACGTGGGTGTTTTTGTAGTGTTCTTAGTCAAACGATTCTCCAATGACACTTCACCCACCCTCCCATACGAGGTCTATGTTTCACATCGAGGGTCAATAACCAATAACCCAGGGAGACATGTAATTTTCTCTTGATACAACGACGCCTCGCGGTCACCCTCTGTCCATAGGATAATCCTCAACTTGTTGTTTCTTAATTAAATCTCTGGTATGTTAATGAATTATCAATAAGATCTTTTGATTAATCTTGGTTTTAGTTGGTATGATTGTTAAGTAGTCACTTTAAAAATGTTAGTAAATTTATTTTAAAACCATGGTTGATAGGCGCATTTGATGTCGAGTTTACAATGGATTCCATCCTTAAAATCTTATTAGAAATTATTCTTCTATATAAGTTTTTTAACAAGAAATTAATGGTAACATGATCAAAATAAATTGTAAATAAATGAGAAATTAATTTTAAAAAATCCTGATTGAAATATTTATGTGAAGCTTAAAACCTTTTATACCATAAAGAAAAATTATAAGATTATCTTAGAAGTTTATATAGTAGAATGTTGAAGAGTTATAAATGGGCTTAACCAAAGTCGTATGAGTTTAATGAATATGCATGCACTTGGCTTGACTTAGGCCATGAGCCTAGGATATATTTATTTTTTTGTTTATTTATTTTGAATTTAAATTTGAGTTTATTACAAAATAATTCTTTGGTGCATAAATAATTTTTTTTATCATCCCACAACCCATGAATAGAGATTTTGGGTAGTCTTCTTCCTTCTGGATAGTTTATTTTCAAAGAAAAATGTTTGTTAATATTTGAAGGCAAACAATTATAAGGTTTTTTTTTTATGATAGATAATTAAGACAAATAACGGGAATTAATTTTGATAATTATCTAGAATGCATGCTAAGTTTCTTTTTTAATTCTATTTAAAGATCAATTAACTTGGTGAGATATAATTGCATGTTTATCTAAACTAAATGAACTACAAGAAAAGTGCATGTTATATAAACTAAACAATTATTATTTCTAGTCTTATCTATATCTCAAAACAAATAATCCTAAGGCTTTATTATTTTTTTAGTTTATACATCTAATTATCTGCAACAAGGTTTTTTTTAAGCTGTTAAAATAATTAATTTCAAGTTAAGTTTACTTTTAATTTAGTTTGGTAAGTTCAATCAATTTTATTAATCTATACGCATGTTATATTAATTGATATGATGCATGAATATCTTTTGAACTAAAAATTGTTAAATAGTGATTAACATAATATTGCATAATTATAAGACTTTTGTTTATTAGTTTGTTTAGTATCTTGTGGTTGTTTTATATATATATATATATATATATATATATTTGTTTCTACTTAAGAAATGGTTACCACAACTAATGTTGTTTTGACAAATACTACTTTGGTAAGGAGGACTCCGCCATCATATTTCGTAGTGTATTGTGAAAAATCTAAAAAGTTCAATGGATTGAACTTTAAGAGATAATAGCAAAAGATATTATCCGATTTGATTACCTTTAACTTGGCAAAGTTTGTTATTGAAAAAGTGTTAATGTTGTCAAATAAAGAATATGATCCTATAACTATGGTAGTTGTAGATGCATGGAATTGCAATAATTTCTTGTGTACGAATTATATCTTAAATGGATTGGATAATACATTATATGATGCGTATAGTTTAATCAAGAACACATAGATAATATTAGATAAAACTACATATGTTGGCATGAAAAAGTTCGCAATCAATAAATTTATAGGCTTTAAGATGGTCAACTCAAGACTATTATAAGTCAAGTTTAAGACTTTCAGATCATCTTACATGATATTCATGCTAAATATATGACTTTGAGTGAATCCTTCTAAATGGCTATAATTGAAAATTTGTCACTATCTTGGAAAGACTTTAAGAATTACTTTAAGCATGCGTAAGGAAATGGAAGTTGAAGATCTCATTTTGAGGTTAAGAACATAAAAGGATAATAAGTTGTCCAAAAATAAAAATTAACTCTTTTGACATGGCCCGAAGATAAATATTGTGGAACAAGTGGCAAAGACCCATAATAAAACTAAAAGAAAAGGGCGTGCCGTTAAATGGAAAGGGATTGCTAAAAGGTTTAATGGCACATGCTTCATTTGCAATAAAACCAAGCACTAAGTCAATAATTACATAAATAAGGGTCAACAAGGAAACTATAAGAAAAATATTACTCAATCCAACATCACCAAGAGGTTGATTACCTAATAAATAAAGATTCATAAATGAATCTATTTGTTGTTATTTATGATGTCAAATTAATCAACAATTCCAAGTAGTGTGGGTTGATACTTGTGCAATAAGACACATATACGTCGAGAAGATGATGTTTTTCACATATAAAAAAGTGAATGATGAACACTTGTACATGAGAAACTCTTTAACCTCCAACATACTAAGTGTTGGAAAGGTCATATTGAAGATGACTTTTAAAAAGCTTCTTACCCTCAATAATGTGATCCATGTTCCTGATATGAGAAAGAATTTAGTGTTTAGCTTATTGTTGAGCGAATATTATTGTAAGATGGTCTTTGAGTGTGATAAATTTGTAATCTAAAACGAGAATGTTTGTAGGAAAGGAGTATGTTAGTGATACCTTCTCAAAATGAATATAATGATCATTTCAATCAGGGACGACGACGACGACGGTGATGTCTATCATCATCGTCGTCATAATAATAATAATAATAATAATAATAATAATAATAATAATAATAATAATTTTCTATTTTCTTTAGTCTTGTTATATGTGGCATAAAAGGTTAAAATATATAAATTATAATTATATACAAAGGTTAATTAACCTTGAATTATTATCAAGTATGGTTTTTTAGGGGAAAAAAACATAAGCACGAAGTTTGTGTAGAATTAAAATTCACAAAGCATTCTTTTCAAAAAATTGAAAAAAAGTAGTAAACTTCTAGACTTAATTCACTTGGATATCGGCTATTTAAAATTTATGCAAATTAGATATAGAAAAAAGCATTCTGTTAGTTTTATAAATGATTGAATAAGGTGTTGTTTTACCTATTTTCTTAGAAGAAAAAAATGAGGCTCTTGGAATGTTTAAACATTACAAGAATAAATTTAAAAACAAACTTAATAAAAAAAATAATTGTAATAATAAGTGGCATATGTGAATAATACGAAGCTTTTTTTGATGAATTTTGTTTTTAAAATGGTATTACCCACCAAGTCACTACTCTTTATTAACCTCAATGAAATGGCATTACAGAATGTAAAAATAAAAATTTAAAAGAAATAAAGAATATCATGTTGATAAGTTTATAAGCACCTTAGAACTCATAAGGGGAGACAATTATAACTACTAATTATATACTTAATAAATTATCCTATAAAAAATTACAAAATAAACTATATAAATTGTGAAAAAATAGAAGACCTTCCTATAAATATCTCAAAGTATGAGGGTGTCATGAAAAAATGGTTGTACTCTGTCCCAAAAAGGTCAAGACATGACTTAAAACTATGGAATGTGTTTTTATTAGATATGTTTATAACAATAGTGCATATCAATTTCTTGTACACAAGTTAAGTATTAAGGATATTCATCACAATACTATAAATGAATGCTATATTATTTGAAGATGTATTTCTATTAAAAGAAGCATAAGAAAATTATTAAGTTAAGAGAACAATTGGGGTTGACTCAAGTAGTTATCATCATTTGAAAGATGATGAAGTTGAGCCTAGAAGAAGTAAAAAAGAAAAAATAACCAAAATATTTGGTTCTAATTTTCTAGCATACTTGTTAGAAAATGAACTTTGGATATACTTCAAGGCTATGTCATGTCTCGAAGCTTTCTTTTGAAAAAAGGTGGTCAATAGTGGAATAAAATCTATTATGAATTATCATAAATAAAAACTAGTGGGTCTTTCACCTATCAGTAATTTATTAAGTCATTAGTGGATCTTAAAAAAATAAAAGATGAAAGCTGATGAAACCATTGACAAATATACAGCAAAACTTATTGTTAAAGGATTCAAATAATAAGAAAGTATAAAAAAAATCTGACACACATTCACCTATGTCAAAAATAATTTTTATATGAATATTAATAGTCATCACAACTAGTAACAAGCTTGAAATATGTCAAATAGATGTAAGAATAACTTTCTTAAATGATGACCTTAATGATGAGGTTTATATAGAACAACCTGAAGGGTTTGATGTTAATAAGAAATAAAAGAAAGTCTATAAGTTTGTGAAATTATTATATAGTTTGAAACAAGTAATAAATAATGGTATGAAAATTTTGATGAGGTTATTTTATCGAACGAGTTTAAAACTAATTAAGTTGATAGATATGTTTGTGTGAAAAACACAAATAAATATTATGATCAAGTTTACTATGATAATGATAACTAGTAGGTTTGACAAGAAAGACATGAATGTTACAAATATCATACTAAGAATAAAAAATATTAGGACATTTGATGGGTTAATATTGTCTTAATCTCATTATGTTGATAAAATTCTCAATAAATTTTCTAAATATGACAATAGCACAATCAAAACGCCAATGGACATAAGTGTGTTTCTATCTAAAAATAAAGGAAAAGAAATAAATCAATTGAAATACTTTTGAACTATTTAGAGCTTGGTGATGTTATAAATTGCATAATACCTAATATTGCATGCTCATTTAGCAAATTGATTAGATTTATCAATAATTCGAGTATGGATCATTTAAAAGCAATAAATAGAAAACTCAAATATTTAAGGTGCTCTTTGGACCATAGGTTACACTAAAATGGTTATTCGAAGATACTACAACGGTAAAATGGTACGTATAAATTGGATATTAAACACTAAGGATTCAAAATTCACTAATAGATATGTCTTCATACTTGATGGAACATCTATGTCATATAAATCTTCTTAGCAAATGTGTATCATAATATCCATGATGAAATCAGATTTTATTGTTATTAACAAAGTTGGAAAGGAAGCTGGTGACTTCATAATTTTTTAAAGGAGATTCTATGTTAGCAAAAATCAATGTCAGTAACTTGTGTCCATTGCAACAATCAATTTATAATTGGAATGGCACAAAGTAAAATGTATAATGGTAAGTTTAGACATATATGCCATACACTTAATGCCATTAAACACTATCTCAAATGGAATTACTTGCATTGGTTATCCAAAGAAAAATATTATGGATTTGCTAACTAAAAGTTTGCTGATAGAGTTTGTACATAATTCATTAAAGAGAATAGACTTACAACCTTTAAAAATATATATATAAAAAAGTTGATAATTATACCCCTATTTAGTTGATTGAAGATTCCAAGATTTAGGTTCAAAGAAAAAACTAAGTCACACAACATTCTCAAGCACTTGAAAATTAATTAATTTCTTCATTGTTCCAATGATGACAGAGGTGTTAGTTGTTGCATGATGAAGGATAAGTAATGCTCTGAAAGATTTTTGTATCTTTGTATACTAAATAGAGTATAACAAAATATTTTTAATAAAAGATCACCTATATGAGTGAAAAAATATATCTATTTTTTTAAAATTTAAAAAATATAAAATTATCTAAAGCACTCATGATTATAGAGTTACTCGGGTTCAAAATAAACACAATTGTAAGAATCAAATGAAATATTTAGGTAGAGAACTATGAAAGTATTGTTGTCATGGTCTACATAGAAAATTGAATAGTTCATTATATTATGTTCACTATTTAACCAAATAAATTTGATAATATTTTACTAAAAAATGTTCAAAGCCAAAAACTATCTATCATCATATAGTGATCCACTAAATCACTATCTCTCTATAAATCTTAAAGGCCTTTTCAACTAGATAGATAATATTCATTTATATAGGGAATTGTTAGTAAATTTGTTTCAAAATCATGGTTAATTGACAAATTTAAGATTAAATATCAAGTGTTTTCCACCCACTTTTATGGTTAAAACTTTGTTAAAAATTATTCTTCAACATAAGTTCTTTAACAAGAAATATTAATATAATTAAAAAAAATATGGGTGAATGAAAAATTATTCTCATATATTCTTTGGTTAACATGTTTTTGTGAAACTAAACAAGATTGTCTTATATTTTATATAATAGGAAGTTGAAGAGTCATAAATTAGTTTAAGCAAAGTAGTATGAGTTTGTAATAACCCAAATTATATAAACTCAAATTATATGATATATATTCATGGTTACCAACACACACACACACACTAATGAAATTTCGGCAGAGTTTTCTCTGTATTCTTTCAATATCAAGTTATTGAATCAATTATTTCTCAACCTGTAATATCAATCATAATTTTCATCCCATCATTTGGACTTTCAAAACTTAAGCATATATCAATATCTCATTTCTTTTTTTTTTCTACAAAACAATTATTTAAAGCTAACTAATTCATAGCATGCATTGTTTGTGTTTTTGTTTTTACATAATTGTTATCAAATATGCAAACAACCAACCATAATTCAACCTAATAATAACAACATCATAAATTATATCATACATAAGTTAAGTTAAACATTACAATTTTTAAACATGAAAATGCGTTACAACAAAATATTAGTTCTTTCAATTGCATCAATCACTTAACAAAATTATTTATCTATACATCTACTTTTCGATAGGAGGGTATGAAGTACCTAAAAACATGATCACATTAAACATGATTAAAATTGCACATTTCAACAAATAATTGATTAAAGAATAATTATTCATATATATTGAAGTAATTCTCACATCATTGAATGAATTATCATATCCTTAGTAATTTAATAATGTCATAAATTCTTTTCCAAATTAAAAGATAAAATTTAGAAAAAAAATATTAAGAGTGTCTCCAACAAACCCACATATTTAACTTCAATAGAAATCGATTAAATTTTACAATTTATCTATTACACCAAATAATTATCCAATTAACCCGGAAGTTAATTCTCTTAACATGTCCATTCATCATAACATTATTTCTAATAACTAGAAAATATTCTTCTTGACTCGCCCATTGAACATGGCATTTTTTCCAGTAATCAGGAAATAATTCTCTTGACTTGTTCATTCAACAGGGCATTATTCCCAGTAACTAGGAAATAATCTCCTCGACTCACTCATTCAACAGGATATTATTTCGGCTCTCCTTTTTTTTAAAAAAAACTTTATACTAAAATTATAATCTACAAAAATTTCATCTACAATCATTTAAAGTAAGCTATTTAATTACTTTAAGGTGTCAAACACCAAACTAGTGTGTGTTCACGTGAAGAGGACTCTTGTTACTGATTAGGTTCTGTGGCCTTCTGTGTACCAACACAATTTACTATGTCATTATTCATTCATTTGAACCGCTAATATTCTAAAACCAATTACATATTTATTGATTAAATCCAACACCCTTAATTGAGTTTAATTAAACTTTTAATTCGAGGAGGATAAAACCCTTCTTTTGAATTATTTATTTATTTATTACAAAAGTCATTATTCAATTTAACTTATCAACATCAATTATCTTTAATTTAGCAAGATTTCTCAATAATATTATCAAGATTCAATTTTCTAATTTTCTTCTTCTTTTAGTTGAAATTAACCTAAGGAAGAAAGTGAAGATTTTTCTTTTCTCTTTGAAAATTCTTACTCCTTTCATATAATAACACTTATAAACCTATATCTTTCCATATTTTCCAAATAATTGTATTAAAACAATTGAAAAATTACTTATGGATTCATGATCACTCTTCTCAAGATCCTTTAAGCTCCTCACCTGCTCTATCTAATGAATCAAATTTGTAATCTATCTCTGCTTGTCTTTTATCATCATTTTTTAACACCTATTTTCAATTTTGCAATTCATCTCTACATGTTTTCTATCACTAGTTTTTAAATATCTTTTTCTCGAAGGAAAACCTCTTCATCTGCTTATATATAAGCACATCTTATGCTATCTCTTTCAATCATTGTTATTCAAGCACATAGTAAGCAAATAACATTTGAGATCATTAGGCTTTTATACCAGTTGACACAAATAGAAGCAATACAAGAAAACATCAAGCTAGAAAAGGCAAATTGAAGCCAAACAAGGTTGTCACATAGAAGCCTAATTTATAATTTTATTATTGAATATTTCTCTTTTAGCAGTCTTCTATTTAAAAGGTTTATAATTCCTTAGATAAAACTACAACCTAGCCTAAACAAATTAGGTCCTAGAAGTAAAGGAAAGTAATAAGAGTCCTGAACAATGTAGGAAAAATAAAATTATTAAGCATAATATTTAATTTTCTAAACTAATAGAAAAAAATATCTAAGAAAACAAATAACTTTTTTTCTAAAATATCCTTAGGCATCAATTTCTCTAATGTTGTCACTTCACAATTATTTTTTCAAATGCATTTTATTTTCTTAAACCAAACAAACAATGAATATTCAAATAACATAGCTAGAGAGAGTGATTTTTCATACCTATATTCGAAACTTTTAATTAAAAACCCATAAATCTAGACCATAATGTATTTGTTGGGATGAAGTTAAGAAATATATCATAAGCATTTTTTTTTATTAAAAATTCCATAGATTTATCGAGAATTTTTCCATACTTTTTGAAATTCACTCTTAACAACTTCAATTAATTTTTTTACATTAGTAAAAAAGCTAAAAGAGGTAAGACATCTTCCTATAGACTATGAGAGAGACCATTATGGATTCATATATTGATTGATTAATTTATTTATTTATCTTATTTCTCATTTTTTTCCTTAATTCTCTATTCTTTTTATTTAGTCCTCTAACATTGCATTAATTTGAGATTGATCTTGGTGATTTGTCTTTTATACCTGTGTTGGGAATCTCATGGTGTCTGTTGTAACCCATTTTTGGGTCCCCACATAAAAAATAATAAAATACAAAAAAAAAATCAAAAAAATATATTATCAAAAAAATATAGCAGTGAAAAAATGCCAGAGCGCCCTAAAAATGTTCAAAAATTGATTGAGGATATTCAAAAATATAAAAATTAATTTTTGACAGTATATCATTGACTGATGAGAGCCCCGATGATAAAGAAAATTCAATTTCAGGAAGAAAAATGCAAAATTAGAAGTTTATGGACTCAATTAAATTTTATTGAAGGTTTAATTGCATTTATGAAGATTTTAATTGCAAGAAAAATTGATTTTGGAGTTATTGTGGGCTTTAATTGGAAGAAATTAATTTTCTGGGGTCAAATTATAATTTTTGGAAGTTTAATTTGGTCAAATCAGGGGCTTAATTGCATAAATATTGAAGTTTAATGGCCAATTAGGGACTAAATTGAAGAAATCCGAGACCAGGGACTAAAATGCAAAACGCGCGCAAATGGAGGGCCGAAATTTGAATCTGACGCGTTTTGGCGCCTTTTTTCTTTTAAATGAAATGGCGCGTTTTGACAAAAAAAAAACAGAAGCCCAAAACGGTGCCGTTTTGACGGCACTGTAGCTCTTCTTCTTCCCCTGGACACGCGAGGCAGGGGAAGAAGAAGATTTTTTTTTCTTCCCCTTTTCGCCTAATTTCTTTCCTTCTTTTGCTCAAAAAGACGCCGAAACAAGAACACCACTTGCCGACCACTTTCCACGTGTTGGACGGGCGTTGGACTGGCGGCAGCACACCGGCCACCACCATGACATCCCCCCCCCTGTTTTTCGCCTATAAAAACAGGGGAGGAAGAGGAGAAAAAAAAAAAAGAGAGAGGGGAGAGGAACCGAGATAGAAGAGAAGAGAAGAGAGAGGGCAGAGAAGAAGAAGAAGAAGAAGAAGCAGCAGGGAAGAAAACGAAGAAAAACAGAAGAGAGAGAGAGAGAGAGAGAGAGAGAGAACCACCGCCGGCCTCCGCCACCATCGCCACTGTGCCTACGCCGCCAGCAGCACCGCCACGACGTCACCGCAGGTAATCTCTCGCCGCCCTGTCGCCTTCTCCATTTGCTGCCTCCCCCGTTTGCATGCAGAACGTGAATTAATTCACGTTCTGCAGCTGAAGAAGGCTGGTTACTGTGCTTAGGCACAGTAACCAGCCCATTTCGTAATGGGCCGGGTTGGCCCAGCCCACTGATATGGGCCGGACCCGGCCCATTTCATTTTTTTTTTTTGAATTTTTACAATTTTTCCAGCACATGTTTTTTATCAAAAATATTTGTTTCAGCATTTTATAATTTTTCCGTGCAGTTTTTATGTCATTTTGATTAATATCGGGCAGTATTTTTACATCGTAAAAATATAAATCCGGTATTAAAATACCCGGTTTTCGGCAAAAACTTCCAAAAATAAAAAAAATTGAAAAAAAATAAAAAAAATATTTTTGTGCATACGGCCAAGTGTCTCAAATCTAAAATATCATATCGTATTTTTCATATGTCAAAAAAACAATATTTTAGCATGCATTTTGGCTTTAATGTCAAGAGAACATTGGCCAAAATCTCAAAAAACAACAAAATATTTTATTTTGTTTGATTTTAGTATCAAGGATTATGAATTTATACGTAAATCGTATTCCTGATATTAAAAATATATTTTCTTTTGACGATTTCGAATTGTTAGTTTTTTACCCGATAAAGATAAGGATCTCCTTACAGAGGAGGACTTTTCTTAAACCGTAAACGAACCAACAATTCAAAAAAACCACAACATAATTTTAGATTTTATCAGACATTAAAACAATGCAGCCTACCTTAGGTAGGGCGTAGTTGGGGTGCTAATACCTTCCCTTTACGCAACCAGTCTCCGTACCCGATCTCTAAAGAAGACCAGTTAAGGTTCCTAGTAACCAGAATACTAGGTGGTGACTCCCATTCCAATTTTTACTTGTAGAGACAAGAATTCCTTGTCTCTCCCTATTTTTTTTCAGGAATAAATATTCTGATTTTTCCTCGAGGGTGGACGATCGCCGCGCCGCCGCACACGTGCGACAGTGTCAATAAAATTTTCAGTCGTTTGGTTAATGCTTGGTTTGAAAAGAAAATTTCAATTTCATTCATTTAAAAGAACTAAAGCTTCAAGGACTGAATTTAAAGCTTAAACAAATGTTCAGTGTCTTTTTTTGTTGCTAAAACTAAGAAAAAAAATAAAAAAGATCAGAAATCTCTTGTAGATTGTGAGGGATATCACTATTAATTCGCATAATAATTTATCTCTCTTTTTTAATCTTATTTATTTTGTCCCTCAATTCTATTTGCTTTTTATTTGGTCCTTTAACACTGCTTTGATTTAGGATTGATTTGGTGTTTTGTCTTTTATGCCCATGTATAGGGACTTGTGGTGTTAAGGAAATATATTGTCATTTGTTTTTGTAAAATAAAATTTAATTTCATTAATTTAAAAGAATTAGAGTTTAAAGGACCAAATTTAGAGCTTAAATAAATGTCGAATCTCTTTGTTTTTTTTTTTTTAACTGTAGTCAAAGAATGATTTTCTCATTTTGAGGCAAATCTAATGTTCTTTTTATTTTTTTTGGTTACTCAACCTTTTTTTTTAACTTGATAATTTCACATTGTCTTTATTTGAAATTTCACTTGATAGTTTGTTTTGGTTGCTTGGGTAAGGGGCTCTTGCAATATAGTGAGGGGATCTTGGCTCTCGGTTAATGCTCGATTTGTAAAAATAGAATAAAATTATGTTGATGTGAAATAATATCAAAATTAAAACCAAAACTAAAACAAATATGACGGGTTGAAATCAATGGGTATGGCAACTTGGCTAGTGCTTGCATTATATGCACTAGCGTGTGGAGACAAATTGCCATGTTTTGGCAGCGTTTACAGCTTCCTCTACTAATCAAATAATGATTTTCTTAGTGGTGTTAGAAGCAGCACAACAAGGACTTTTGGGAGAGGTGTAACATATTAGTAGGGCTTTGAAGACATTTGTTTCTTCTTCTCTACCTGGGATTCACGTAGCCTACCCAAAATCAAAAGGTATCTTGTCATTTTGTTTTTATATCAAATTTGATCCTCATTCGTTTCATTGCTATTTTTTTTTGCTTCGGGTCCTTTTTAAAATTATTTCTTTTCAACTTTATCATTCAATATTAGATTGGTTATGAATTGATTTTCATGATTTTTTTAAGGGATGATTACGATCTTATGATCGAGGTCAAAAGTTTGAAATGTTAGCCTATATTGACTAAAGTCCCTTTTTATATATTTTTTACACTGATTTTCTTTTTCAATTTCAATATTCAATATTTAGTCTGTTCTGAATTTGAGCTTTGTGATTTCCTTTGTTTTCCTTTCTATAGAGTTATCCAGGTCTTATAATCTAAATTATGAGTTTAGTGGGTTGGCTCGATTTAAATCAGGTCTATATTTTGGGTCGCTTTTGTAAGATTGGATATTTTTTTTTTGTTTTAGTTTTAACAATTAGTTGATTTAAGAATTGAATTTTATAATTTTACCTGTTTGTCTTTTATTAGGTTATCATGTTCAGGGTTTGACAAACTTACCCATGTTTTTACTAGTGTGTTTTTTGATACTTTTTATTAATTTTTTCAGTTTCATCCTTCTATATTTGGATAGTTAGAAATTGGCCATCATATTTTTTATTTGTTTGTGTTTTTTATAGAATTATTATGGCCTCACAATCCATGTTATTTCTTCTAGCACCACCTATTTAGTATATAAACTAATTTTTGATTGGACGCACAAGCACCTCTATATCTATATTTTTTCAAAAACTTTAAAATTTTCAAAGATAAATTTACATGGAACTAAAGTTCTCATATGAAATCGCTCATAGAATTAAATCTTGTTTACTTTGAATGATCATGGTGAAATAAATAACAAAATTTAGAGCTTGTTTGGAGCATGTTTGGCACTATAAAGTGCTCATATTTTTCAAAAATATCCTTTTGTTTTAAATTAATTATTTTTAATATTTTTAAATTATTTTGATATATTAATATTAAAAATAAAATTTAAATAATAATACAAAATATTATTTTAAAAAATAACCAGTAGTCATTACTATTGTAATATACGCACCTAATTAATTCTTACATGGAACTAAATAAAAGGCATATGAATTCATCGATCTAGCAAAATGACAAAAAAGCCACATTCAATGACAAGTGTCGAAAAATCTCCACATAATATCTCATTTGTCACCAAACACAGGCGAGTAGGGCTGAAACGGTTACTGCCAAGCCATTACAAAGCCAAGCCATTATAAAAGAGAGAGAGAAAAAAAGGAAAATCGATCACATTTTTTCCTCTCTCTAAATTTCTCTCTCCGGCTCCCCCATCGCTTTTCCTTCCCGTGCGTCCTATTCCTCCTTTGACAACTCCATTAGCAATTCTCTCTGTTTTTTTCTCTCTCCGAAAAAAAAATATATTTATATTAAATAAAATAAAACAAAAAAACAACCCTTCCCTTTAAGTTCTTCAACGGCCCGATACCTCTCTTCTTCACGCAGAGGTTTTTTTCGCTTCTCTAATAATCCTTGTTTCTGTGCTTCAAAAAAGATATGGATGCTAAATATTTATATATTCGTTAATTGTTTTTTTTTATATATATCCGCATTATCCTTGGGCTTAGTATACAGGCTTTTGCTTTTGCAGAGAAGGTGGATTCTAGGGTTTTTCTCTCCTAGCTTTTGACCAAGGTATTGTTTTGCCGGTTTTTGCGGCTTTTGTTTCGAGGGAGATGGTGAGTGAATGAAACAGAGGCTAGGTTTCTTTTTTTCTTTTTGATTTGGGGGCGATTAGGGTCGTGC
Organism: Populus alba x Populus glandulosa; assembly: GCA_033617975.1. Lineage (NCBI taxonomy): Eukaryota > Viridiplantae > Streptophyta > Magnoliopsida > Malpighiales > Salicaceae > Populus > Populus alba x Populus glandulosa. The sequence continues at coordinate 17,873,547 of CM066147.1, read as the reverse complement.
ATTGTGGTTGGTTGCAATTTGGTGTAATTTTGGTTTATTTTTATTTTTATTGTTGTCTTAGAGATGGGTGCGTCTTAATTGGGTTAAAAGAATTGGTATACTGAGATGGGGGCGTGTGAGAATTCGTTTGAGCCACACGAGCCCTTGACTCTTGCTGCCACCGAGCAGCATTCGTGCTTGGAATTTATCAAGGATTCTGAGCCGCTGCCAGTCTTGGAGACTGCTCACAGTCTAATTGATTCTAATGTGGAACCCTCTAGTGCGACTGATGGGTTTGTGGACTTGTCTCAGAAAGATAATGTTGTTTGTGCCAGCCACTGTGATGTTAAGGCTGTGTCAGCTGATATGGGAATTGGGTTGACGGGTGAGGGGGAGAGTGTGGTTGGTTTGACAGCAGGGACATTATTGGAGGATGAATCTGGGGTTATTGGGGGTTGTTTGGATGGGAGGCAAAGTGGGATAGATGATTGTAATGGGGAAACGGATAGATCCCGGGAAGAAAAAGCAGGGCTTGGAGTCAAGAATGGTGGACCACTAGACTGTGAACGGTCTTTGGAAATGCTGGAGAGAAATTGTGATCAACAGGATGGCCGAGTGGATGATAAGAAAACGGGTGTTCAAGGTGTTACAGAAGAGGAAAGTGATGGTTTAGTTACTGTAGAGGCTGATACTTCCGATGAAGTAGTGCCTTCAACCTCATGTGAAACATCTTTAGAATCGATACTTGCGAATGATATGACTAGAAATTGTGATCAACAAGATGACCAGAATGATCATGAGAGTGGCAGTGTTCAAGGGGTTATGGAAGAGAAAAATGATGGTTTAGCTGCAATAAAGATTGTTGATTCTGATGAAATAGTTCTTTCACTGGGCAGTGAGATGCCAACAGAATTAATGCAAGCAGAGGATTGGAGCAGAAATGGTGATCAACAAGATGACCAGAGGGATGATAAGAATGTCAGTGTTCAAGGGGTCATGGAACAATATAGTAGTGGCTTAGCTCCAATAGAGTTTGATGATATACATGATGAAATAGTGCTTTCATCAGGTCAAGGAATGCCTGCAGAACTACTACCAGAAAAAGGTTTGCCTAGCGACGACAATGAACAGTACAAGCATGATTGTGGTACCTCTCAAGAAGCAGTTATGGAAGAGAAAATTGACAGTTTAACTGGGCTAGAGAATAGCGACCTTCAAGCTGTGATGGAACGGAAAAGTGATGGTTTGGTGGCAAAAAAGACTGCTGATACTTGTGAAAACATATCGCCTTCATTGGGATATGAAATGCCTGCTGAGTGTTTGCCTAGAAATGGTGTTGAGAAGGGCAAGCAGGACAGGAGCACCTCTATGGTGCTGACCATGGAAGAGAGAAACAATGATTTAGCTGGGATAGAGAGTTTTAGTATGGAAGGGTTCATGGAAGAAAAAAGTGATGGTTTAGCTGCAATAGAGACTGCTACTCTTAATGAAATAGGACGTTTGCCAGGCTGTGAAATCCCTGCTGGATTAATTTCAGTGAATGGTTCACCTATAAATGGTGTTGAACTGGACAAGCAGTATGATGGTAAGTCTCCTGCTGTGGTTCCAAAAGAAAGAAGTGTTCTTTTAACTGGGTTAGAGACTGATAATCAAGACCAAATATTGCCTTCACTTAACCATGGAATGCATTTGGAATCAACAACTGTTACATGTCCACCAAGCAAGTGTCTGCAGTCGGATGACCAGAAGGGTGATCAGATCATTAACTGTCTCATTGCAGGAGGGGTTATGGAGGAAAAAAGTGATGCTTTAGATGCGACAGATACTACTACTTCCAATTGGTTGTTGTCATCACAGGGCCTCGAGAGGACCTTGAAATTAATGCCTATGACTGGTTTGCCAGAAGAAAGTGTTCATCATGATGAGCAGAAGCTGATACCAAGTGAACTAGATTCTAAGGCTGTCAATGGTCTAGCTATAGAGAGGGTTCCAGAGCAGGAAAGCGATGCCTCAGCCAGGATAGAAGCTGATATATATGCCCAGGTATCACCACATGGTGCTATTGACTCTAACAGTGCAGATGACTGTTCTGGAGAGACGATCAATGAAGGAAAGAATCATGTCAGCATTGATAGTGTTTCTGAAACCAAGTGTCATGACATTGCATCACCATCTTCAAAAAGGAGCAATGGAGCACGTAAATCAAGCCGGAAGGCCCAGATAAAAAGGGCTGCAAGGAAATCTAGAAATACAACCAAAGTCCGAAACCTTCATCCAGGTATTGAGACTGTCTTCAAAAGTGTGACAAGGAAGCGAAGCTGTTTCTCCAAACCAGCTCGGTCTTCTGCTTGGGGATTGTTGGGGAATATTACACATGCTTTTACAATGATTGATGGTCTCAGATTTGATGAAATTGAGAATAATGGATCACAAAAAGCAAGGGGTGGCCGAGGAAGCAGAAAGCGGAATAATCATGCTGGTGGAAGGTCACAAAGGTCTAGCAAGAAAGGCTGTGCTTCGGCTAGTTGCATTCGTTTGAAAGTTAAAGTGGGAAAAGAAGCTTGTCAAACTGAAGGTAATCCAAAGATTATGATCCCAGAGGTAATTGATACAAAAGCATCTGCTGAACTTGTAAGCAATTATGGGGTTGAGTCATACCAGGAAACCAGTTTTGAAATGTCAAAGTTAGTCCATTATGCTGAAGATAATGTGGCTGAAGAGGGAACTGGGAAACAGCTTCAGTCTTTTGATATTAAGTTGAAAAGGGCAGAGTTACATTGCAATCCTTATGTCATGGATGTAAATCTTGCAAACAAAGACATGGAGGGCATGGCGATTTTTGAAAAGTCACCTGGAGATACTGTGGAAGATTATATTGGGGTTCCTCTCCATACAGAGGTTGAAGCACTGGGAGCAACAACTGAGAAGAGGTATACAGATCCTGGAACTTCACCAGATTCAGAAGTTATCAATTTAGTTGCCGAGGGCCAAGTCGATGCAAGATGTCCAGAAGATTTTCATGATGCTGTTCTGTCTTCTTCTAATTTTGCTACAGATCAAGGGGGTAATGGTAAAAGGAGGGGAAAAAAGAAAGAAAGGCTCCCTCAAGCCGCTAACTGTTCAACTACTGCGGCAAGCTTAAACAAAGTTAAATTGGCAAAGAAACGTGGGGGCAGGCAGAGAAAGGCTGATGGCCTTTCCTCTACCGAGATTCTTACTTCATCCAGCAGTGTGAATGGTTTAATCAACACACCAAGCAGTAAAGAATGTTCCGCAGAACAGGTACCTTTGTCAAGAGAGACTGAACTTGAAGTCTCTGGAGAGGCTTTGAGAGAAGAAATCAGTATGGAAACCAAAATATGTGTTGGTGGACTGGATGCTGAGCTTAGGTCATCAGGATCACAGATTTCAAAGAATCCTCTTCCTTCAACTAAATCCAGGGGAAATGGAGTGAACAAGGGAAGGTCCAAAGTCTCCGACTCTGCAAAAAGCCGGAGGGCAAATGGTTGCAAGGATAGAGGAAATGATAGGAAGTCAGTTAAAAAGAACAAAGCCAAGGGAAAGAGTGTTTGTGATCATGTTTTTTACAAAGTTGATGATGATCCAGAAATAGGTACTGAATTGTTTATATTGCATGATTTGATTTTTTTATGCTTTTGCAGTCATGCCCTCATGGCACTCAATATACGCTTTTGTTATACCAAAGGTCAAGAAGCATTCTGCTCTGACATGAAGTATCGCTGTAATCACACTGCAGATGAAAATGGAAAAATTGATGCTGGCGAGGATACTGCTGCAGAAGAGGTAGCTGATTTGGACATGCTGTCAAGTGGTGTAATGGAGCAAAATTTATCCTCAGATAATGCTTGGGTTCGCTGTGATGATTGTCTTAAATGGCGGCGTATACCAGTTCGACTTGTAGAATCTATTAGTCATACACATTGCCAATGGTACTTTTATCTTTCACATTACTAGTCATTTTATTTATCTTGCAGTTTTTTTTCTTTTTCTGCTGCATGCACACCCCTTTGCATATCTATTCCTTTTATTTGCTTAAGAAAAAAAATATTATGAGCATGAGATTAGGTTCAATAAAGAGGTTAAGAGCTTTTCCAAATTAGCATGAGAATCTTAATCCACAGGAGCCATCAAATCATTCTGAAAAAGAACTAAGTGTATTTAAATGTTCCAGAGCAGAACACCATGCAGAGGGCATGACTACTAGGCGATCCCAAAGACAATTGGTTGAATAATTGAAAAATTCTCTTGTTGACTCTTGCTGATGGTTTTTTTAGCGTTTCTCTTCATTTGAGCTTCAATACAAACACTGTACAAGTTCAAAAATCTTGCCATTTCTATCTCTCTCCTCAAACCTAGAAAACATGTATATACAAAAGCATTTCCATGGTTTTTGGACGTACACATTAATCGCTATTCGCCAGTGATTGCAAAAGTCCTATTCCATGAACTCCTTGGGACAAAGCAGTGCAAAAAAAAAAAAAGAAAGTGGACTGATGTTTTGCCATTACTAGGACACACGATACAGACATTCAGATGCAACTTTTATCAAATTTCATGCTTGCGACATGTATCCTCTGAAGGACAGTTGACCAAAAACGGCTTGACCTAACGGGCTCTTTAGCCTCTCAAATAGGGTTAGTTGTGCAGGTAAGACAGCTTAAAAAAGGACTTCTGAAATTCCTGAGGATATACAAGTATCAAATATCTTGGCTTGAGTCTCAACCATATGTTTCTTACCTGCTTGATTAAGTTTGCTTTGGTCAAGGAGAAAGATGGCCACTCTTTCAATCAATTTATTTCTCCTTTTTGGGCATGAATCAACTACGCAATAATCCCATGGACCTTGTACTCAATCTTGGTCGACTAGGCTAGTAGTCTGTGTGTGCTCCAAACTTTCCTTTCTCAGCTTTCGTTCCAATGAAATTGATATTTGGGTATTGCTTCTTGAGGATGAATGGCTTCCATATTTCTTTTAAGGCCTTGCAACTTACTGAGATGGCAAAAATTAATGATATGTATGGTTTCTCTTATGATTGCAATTTGAAAGCTCCAGTCATCTTGTTTTGGTGTGGGTGTAAGAGGGAGCTGTCTTCCAGCATTACAAACATTTCTGCCAACTCCCTCCTCCTCACTGCTTCCCTCTTCTGCTCCCTCCTTTCTAATTGTTTCCTTCTTCTGTTCCCTCCTTTCTCACTGTCTCCTTTTCGATTCTCTAACGTTGTCAGCTGTTCTTTTTTCTTTTGATTTCTTAGGATCTGCAAGGACAACATGAATAAAGCCTTTGCTGATTGCTCCTTCCCCCAAGAGAAGTCAAATGCAGAAATTAATGCAGAGTTGGGCATATCAGATGTTGATGAGGATGGTTGCGATGCCCCTTCAAATTATATGGAATCGGAATGTAGACAGACATCAGGTATGAAGCATTTGGCAGACATAGAAGAGAAGCAAGATCAAACACAAGCTTGAAGCAGGGCCTGTGCTTTGATTCATAAGGGTTTCACCTTTTCACCTAACATGATATTTTACTTCTTTTATAGTTTCCAAGGAGTATGAATTTACACGCATCACTACCAATCAGTTTCTGCACCGTAGCCGTAAAACTCAAACTATTGATGAGGTCTGAATTTGACTCAATTTTATTTTCGCCTATCAATGTTACAATAATTATGCATTGCTGTGTTCTGAATCACATTAGATTTGGAGAATTGAATCTTTTTGTTAAGTGGTAGCTGGCAGGAAGGACATGTGCTTTATCTTAAGCAGCATGTGTGAACCTAATGTTGAGTTATGGCAAGGCAAACTCTATCTCAGATGGCTATGGGCTTGGTTTCTGGGATGTCTTGATGGCTATCATACATAATGGCTCACATTTAGACCTGGCTGGTTTAGTACTTTAACATGGAAAGTGGTAAAATTAGCAAGAAAATATGTTTATGAACATGGTAGTGTTGGTCCTCATATAGATCTAGATTAGTGTATGTCTCAAGGAATTGTGTTACTCTGGGAAAATTGTCATGAATTAGAAAATATTTTGAAAAATGCCGAGTATGAGAGGGTGCTAGTTTGCTGTTGCAATCTGAATAAAAAATGTGTAAATGTTTTCGTGTCATGCAACATATTTGATCAACGCATGCATTCATTCATGAAGTGTGCTATCCTAGGTCAAAACCACACTCCTTTGAGGATGATTGTTGCTGATGATGATTAATCTTAATCATGGCTTAGGCTATCCACAATCACTAACATGACAATTGTACTATCCTTTTCTCTTAGAAATCTGCTTTATACTTCTAATGCTACAAAGAAACGGTCTTCCTTGATACTTAATTTATTTTCTTATGATGCTGACATCTGTGTGCCTTTGGTTTTGCCCTTGGATGCTGTTGTTGTTCTGTACCTATTTATAATGTGCTAACTTTGCTAGTGCTTCTGCTATTCATGGTGTTTTTTCATCCCTAGTTTTAGTAGGTGTGATTGTGCTGAACTGACTGCATCCATGTATCTTCCTGTGGTTTCCTTCAAGAGTAAATGATATCACTAGTTTTAGGATAAGTGTCAATCCATCGTGTTTTAGATTTTTTTTTTTTGAAGAATAATTGACATGATTCTCTCCCCGCTATAAAGTTGTTTTGTGGTCAGTTTGTATTCTTGTTTGTGATTTGTCTGTCATTGTAATTACTCTCCCTCTCTTTGACACGTACACAATGGCAAACTTAAGGCCAAAAATATTTGGACCCTGGGATCAATCCTTGACTTACATTCTAATATACCCAGTGGGCACAGAATTTTTTTTAAATCTTTAACATGTATTTTTGCTCATATGGTCCCCCCCCCCCCCCCCAATTTCCACCATTTCTGATCTTTAAAATTCTAGTGTGTAAATCGAGATATTTCTTTTTTAACACTCATTATGTTGGTAAAAAGAGAAACTTTTTTGGAAAGTTTGTTGAGGCCATGTCCTCTGTAAATTTTATGTTTTGACAAAATTTTCCATATTTTTTAAACAGATCATGGTTTGTTACTGCAAAGCGCCTGTGGCCGGTCGGTTAGGTTGTGGAGATGAATGCTTGAATCGAATGCTTAATATTGAGTGTGTTCAAGGAACCTGTCCATGTGGGGACCATTGCTCAAATCAACAGGTTGCATAGCTTACCTTTCGCAGATAGTAATAATTATTTCACTTCTCATAATAGTATTTGTTTTTCTAAAAAAATTAGTCTAAGTATCATTTTGCAGTTCCAAAAGCGCAATTATGCCAAAATGACATGGGAGCGATGTGGGAAGAAAGGTTTTGGACTGCGATTGGATGAGGATATATCCAGAGGGCAATTCCTTATTGAATACGTTGGGGAGGTAACTTCTTATAATTTTTTGTAGGCTGCTGATCGAATGTGAACTTTGTCATGAGTTAGGCTTTGAGCCAATGTTGGAAGTCATAGGCGTACTGGGTTTTCTCTGATGCTAGTTAACTTGCATATAATATGTTTGATGCATGATCATATTAGGTGAGTAGTACTAGATCACTTCAAAACTTTCTATGGATGTATACTTTCCTGGCCAACTCTGATATCAGCTTAACTCAATTCACATTTGGAGTTAACTTTATCCAACTAGTGCTCAATAATTAAAGTTAATATGCCCTTTTGTGATAGTTTGATCTCTCTCGCTCTATCCACATGCATACATGGCTATTCCACCAAAAGAAAGATTTAGTTCAAAATGTGCATGCAAATTTCTTTCTATTTTCTTTCCTCCAAATTTCTAATATAGGTTCTCTTTCAGGTGCTTGATGTGCATGCTTACGAAGCAAGGCAAAAAGATTATGCTTCCAAGGGTCACAAACATTTCTACTTCATGACATTGGATGGCAGTGAGGTTTGCTGAAGCTCTTCTTCTCCTTCAATAATATTTCTTTCATTATTTACAAGTTAATTTGCTTTAATCAACACTAAAACACTGGAATTGAAAGCCAATGATCCACGGCATATGCATCTGATTTTGAGGCAGCTTCTAAATGCTGTGATGAAAGTACTGGTGGTAGTTTCTAGGTCTTTAAATCTAACTTGTCACCAGACAGAACTTTTGGCATTATTTAGTATCTACTGCCTTATCAACTTTTCAATTTATATGTTTGGTTAAAATTGCCAAGAGGTATCTAATGCACCTGGGCCCTCTAATTGTGAGATTTGTAGATATTATTTATAAATGTGTTAGGTGTCCTTTGATTGCTGACATCATCGATTGAAAGTTCACTAAAATAGCAATCATTTTATGATTTCAAATATTAACTTCTAGCTTATGCTTGGTACTAATGATGCACCTTTAACTAGATGTACCATATAATTTTCTTGCAATGACTTGTGTTTTATTTTTTGTCTCATTTCTCTATGCTGAATGGATTTATAGTTTTGTTTGATCTCTGCTGTTTTTTTTTTTTTATCTAATTATCTCGCCGCTATTGTTTCATGCTGTTTTGTAATCCACATTTTCCCTCCTTTCAGGTAATTGATGCATGTGCGAAGGGAAATTTGGGGCGTTTCATTAATCATAGTTGTGATCCTAATTGTCGTACTGAAAAGGTGATTAATTTTGATACATGCCTCTCTTCATTTTTTTCTTTTATTTAATGAGATTCTATTTTACACTTTGCTGCACATTGTTATGGTTGGATGATGCACTTTGAATATGCATTCTTGAGCTTTGAGTCATTGATGGAGATTTTTATTTCTTCCATTTCTCATGCACTGTTTCTTCAGGACTATATTCCCAAGTCTACTGCTGAAGTTCTGTTTTTTTTTTTCACTTCTCTCTATTGCACCTCTTTCTCTGGATCTTTTCATCTTTTCCTTATAGCTGGGTTGGCAACAGGCCAAGAAGAGCTTAACTATTTTTTAGTATTTGAAAAATTTTAAGAATTAAAAAATGATTAATGAGTTGACTTTAGTAATGGGGATACATGGCAGCAGCTCACAAAACCTTTTCTTACGAGGCACTTGAATCATGCCAAATAGGATACCTACTAAATTGGAAAAATCGATGTCACAAATACCTACTTCTGTCAGTTTTGAATAAATGTCAGACAATTTGTCTAGTGTAAAATAATGCAATTTCCCACGTTCGGGATGCATAGCACCATCTTACAGAGACATATTTTTGAGGCAATTACAGCATACCAACTGCAATAGCCATTGCCTTTGATTTGATCTATGTGGGACTAATTTATACAAATGTTTAATGCAATTATTCACTTTGGACAAACAAGAAGATGTTTTGATCTTTAGATCCCAGAGTTCCTACTAGCCACCCCCTAATTATCTTGGGTGTAGAAATGGCATCACTTTTCGTAGAGGAGACCTCAGTCTTTGGACCCTCTTTTCACAAGTTATTAATTACTTTTATAGTATAATTTGGTTTCAGAAGGCTGGTAGGAAACCACTGAGAGGGCTATTGGCCATGTTTTGGATACATTTCCATGCTTCTTTTGTGCCCGGACTTCCAAGGCTTAGGCTTTGTGCTATAGACATTTTGTAAATTCACTGCCCCCTTGCACCGTCCATTTGGATTGCAGGATTTCCCACAATATACATTAATATATGTAGAAATCAAATTTTGAATTTCGCTCATTTCTCTAAACTATCCTTTTTTCTGATTGGTTCCATATTATATATGTTTTCCACTCAAAAGAACAAGAAAGAATTTACTTTAAATATTATCTGTGATTGGAGCAATTGGAAAGATTAAGTCAAATTAATTTTGTCGCATTCTTTGTCAACAACGAGGCTTTATTATTATTATTATTATTATTATTATTATTTATCTCTGGGTCTATTTTTATGGGACAATGGAACTAAATTATATTATTTATTTTTAAATGTAAGAGATTATAGTGTTTAGAAACCTTGAACAGAAATCTTTAGAATATTCTTTGTACAACATGTCCTGTTTGTTTGGATCTCAATGGTTTTGGTCCATTTCTTTTTTGTTCAAGGATGTCCCACTTCTGTTTGGGTCCATCTATGTACATAATCTTTATCACACATAGGGCTTATAACTATGTACCGACAGATAAAAATTTGTGACAAAACTATGACCGGCGACATGTTTCTGTTGGTTAATTTCCTTCAAGTACTCGTTGCACTTTGGAGTGACATATAAATGTTCTTATTTGATCTCCTTGTATGATTTATGGAGTAGTGTTTTGGCGTACTCAATGACCTTCTATCCTTGCACAAGTATCCTTTTAATGTTATTATGTATGGTGCCAATTGCGTGACCTTTAAATTCCAAACTTTCAAATCCATTATAACATTCTCAATTAATTTATTTGCTTGACTTTGTAAATTTTTGTTTACAGTGGGTGGTCAATGGAGAAATCTGTATTGGATTATTTGCGTTGAGGGACATTAAGAAGGTATGCTCACACCTTATGTTAAATAATCTTGTGCTTTTCCATCTGAGCCACAGTTGTCATAGTTTTTCCTTTTTTCAATCTCTGGTTACTTTCTACTTACCATAGAAGCACATGGAATCATGGTATTAAACTCTTGATGATCAAGGGGATTTTCTGAAAATTGAAAGTTCGCATATGTGCTTTTATTTTCACTTTTCCTTTCTTATTGTTTTATTTTATTAGTGTATAGGTTTACTTCAGCTGTCCACCACTTGCTCATCTCTGCTAAACATTTAAAGGGATGGAAATGGTTGAGCAGATAATCTATATGAATATTATATTCCATGATTGGCAGGATTGCTACACAAAATTGATTGGTCATTGTGGGAATTTACATATTTATTTTACACTGTAGATTTGTGGGGAGTTCATAAATTGTGGCATTACCAACTTGATTGATCATGTTGTTACCTTTGTGTTTGGCTAATAGAAAGATGTTATATTGGCTCCTTTAATCATTATGAAACAAGCTTCTTCCTTGAAGGGTGAAATTTGTATATTTAAACGCCTCCTCTTCTTTTGTTTCCTTTTGAAGATTAAGCAATGTTCCTAGTTTGTTTCTGCTAAATCACTTGCTTGCAAATCAATTGATTGAAGATTGCCCAGCACAACTAGCCTTCAACAATACAATAGTTTAGCTTAGTATTGGCTCTTAATTAAACAACAGATGAAAAAAAGAAATTCAGTGATGCTTGGTGGAAGTTTCTGAGAAAGCATCAGAGGTTGCAGTGCCTCACTACATGTATACCATAAAAGGCATCATTTGTCGCAGCCACACACACCTGCCTTTTCATTTTCACATACATGCATGATTATCTTATATTTTCATAACCATAGGTTTTTGGCAGGGTGAAGAGGTGACATTTGACTATAACTATGTAAGAGTTGTTGGGGCTGCTGCTAAAAGATGCTATTGTGGCACGCCTCAATGTCGAGGCTATATTGGTGGTGATCCAACTAGCACTGAAGTAGTTGATCAAGTTGATTCGGATGAAGAATTTCCTGAACCTGTAATGCTTGAAGATGGAAGAGTGGGAGGTGGCTTAAAAAATAAAATATCCAAAACCAATTTCTTTGGTTTGTCAAAAGACAGGGAAATAGAATTCAAAACAGCTGTTGGGAACTTGGAGGTTGCAACTGAAATTAAGGATTTGACAAACCAATTAACCCCTGCCATGTCTCTATCACCCAGTGCATCAGAAATGAATGGTTTACCTGGAGATTTTTCTTCTTCCAGTCAACAAGTAGAAACCTCCCCAAAGGCTGAAGATGTAATGACCCAACCCACACCTGCTGTTCAGCAAGAGATTTCCAAGGAAGAGACTATGAACAAATCCTTGTATTCCAGTCAAAAGTTGAGGACCTCTCCAACTTCAACTCCCACCAAAATAGTGTCTGATGATGTTATGATTAACAGGAAGTCTAAGTCTGCCGCAGCTGAAAACAAGAGGGTTTTTGTGAAATCTCGTTTTATTATTAAAACTCCACACCAATCTAGTTTAATCAAGAAAGGAAAGTCTGCTGGTAATCTCATAAACATAAGCAAGGTTCAGACAATGGCCAGCAAACCTCAGTTTCCACTTATCAAACCCAAAAAATTAATAGAGAGTACCTCGAATGGCCATTTTGAAGCAGGTTAGGATCCTCTTACTGATCTTTTTGTCAAGATGGTATTGTCTGCAATACTTAAATGATTAATGCCTTGTAATGTTTTCAGTTCAGGAGAAACTTAATGAGTTGTTGGATTCTGAGGGTGGCATAAGCAAACGGAAAGTAAGTAACTCCTTGAATAGTGTTTTTCAAGTTTTTGGGAGTTTCTTAATTTTGGTTAATAGCCTAAAACACAGTGTAGCCTTCGGAGGTAGCTGATGTTTGCCTTGTGAGCTTTAATAACCCCCCCACCCCCCCTAACTCTTTCCTGTTTTATTCTTTTTAGATTTTTAACTGTTGGCTCTTGCATCTGCCATACTTTTTTGTGTGGCTGTGCATTTTCATTGTGTGATGAAACCATGCTTTTTTTTCATGAGAAAAATGTCTGCTTTTGATTTTCTGTAATAAAGATTCTTCAGTATCCGGATATTTCATTTCTTTATTTACCAAAATTACATGCAATGATGTGGAGTTGTTTCTAAAATTATTGAAAACTTTATCTGTTTTATACATTTCTGCTCAATTGTCCATGTAAATTTTATTTTATTTTTTTGACAGGATGCTCCTAAAGGCTACCTGAAACTTCTCCTCCTTACTGCAGCTTCTGGTGCTATTAGAAGTGGTGAAGCAATTCAGAGGTAATTTACATTGTTTTTATATGTTGTTTCTGATATCTATTGTACATCAAGATCACCACCACCCTGTGCTTTAGGTATCTAATATTCCTTTTCATATGTGAGATGAATCCTGAAAGGGACTCATGCTAGATGATTGTATGAGGTCTTGATTTAATAATTTAGCGTTTTTGTTTTGCAGTAATCGGGAGCTTTCAATGATACTTGATGCACTCTTGAAAACTAGATCACGAGTGGTACTGATGGATATAATTAACAAAAATGGTAGATTTCCCTCTTCCTTTTGCATGGCATACAAACCAATCTTGCGTAGGAATTAGTAAATTTGTTGATGTTGCACCTTTATTTGCTTAAAGAATAACCGGTGGTTGGTTTCTTTCAGGTTTAAGAATGCTTCACAACATAATGAAGCAGTACAGAAGGGACTTTAAAAAGATTCCGATTCTCAGGAAGCTTTTAAAGGTGCACATGTTGGCAGCTCTGTTATATAGACATACCACACCAGGCACCTTTATTATGCGCCCCAACTTGTGTCAAATTTCATATCCTAGTACTCAGTTGTTTTATCTGCAGAAACAGACTCGTAATAATGTTATACATTTTTTTTTCCAGATAGATACTCTTAGTCCTTCATGGTTCAAAATTGCAAAATTGTTAAAAATAGATGCTTTATTAAGCGTGGTGGCTATTGAAGGAGAAACTATAAACTATAATAGTACAAGTTAATGGTATTCCTTTTGAGTTTTGTGGATAAAATCATTTTTTAACCTCTGAACTCTTTCCATAATTTCTCATCTGCTCATCTTCAGAAATATTATTGCAAGTTGATTTATTTCATGTAGACTATCTTGTAGAACATGACAAGCTAAGTTTTCTAGAATTTTGAGACTAAAGCGTGCTATTAACTGACTTTTCTGCAGGTTTTAGAGCACTTGGCAGTCAGGGAGATACTTACATTGGAACATATAAGTGGAGGGCCTCCTTGTCCTGGAATGGAGAGGTTAGATTATTCGTCTAGTTTTGTATTGTCCTACTTTGCTGATGAAATAGGGGTCGTACCTTTCTTTTCTTCAACAAGGAAATGCATGGTGGATAACTAGTGATATATTTAGTTTACTTTACTTTGGGATCATTTGTGTGGTGGTCATAATTCTTCTCTGGTACATTTTAGCTGTAGGAAATCATCATGAGGGGCTGCTGATTCAATTTTGGTGGTCTGTAACTAATTATATATGGAAGTGAAAAGGTTGATAGGATTTTCTTAGGATGGAATGCTGATTTTGTGAATTGAAAATGAACAGAGGAATAATATTGTTTGATGTAGAGTAATGAGAAGATAGGGTAGACTCTTTTGATTCATCAAGGGAATTGACCAACATCTGGAAGCAAATAATAAGTTAGAAAGACAAGCTTATTCTGTGGTTCTTTTCCCGAACAAGTGAGTCTATATAAAATGACTAAAAAAGAGAAGCAACCTTGGGATGAAAGAAGCTTGCATTACCCAGGAAAGAGGCCTGTTATACAATTGAAACTTCATAAGGTTCATCATGGAATAATTGTGCAAAGAATTGAATTGAAATTCTCTGTTTTTCACGAGGAGCCTTCATTTTTATTTTTATGTTTCCTAACTGCTGTAGGAATAGGGAATTTGATACTGATAAGAAAAGATAAGTTGGTGATTACATTTTGACAAAAGACCAGTGCTTCTATCCTAGGACTCGAAACCTCTCTTGTTCATTATCTCTATAATTGCCATCTGATCAGATGAAGGTGAGTTTGATTAGAGTGAGTAATTCATAGGCCTTGTTTTTAAGGTTTATGTTTGGGAGGGTGGACGATAGGTGGAAAGTATTTTTACTTGTTTGGGAGAGGAAAGAAGTAGAGGGGGAGAAATCATGTGGAAAGTGGGTTTTTCTTTTTCCTTTATATTTCTCTTTCCTTTCATTTCCTTTTCTTGTTTTTTATTTTTTTGGGTGCTGGGGGGTTGATTTTAGTTAAAACTTATGTTACTCATCACTGAAATTTATTGTGGTATTAAATTCAAAGGGCATAATTATAATTGCAACACAAATAATATTTTCCTTTGGTTTTGTGTACCAAACAAAGGAAAAAATTCCTTTCCTTTGATTCCATTCATTTTTACTCCTCTCTAACAAATGATGGAAAATACGTTCCTTTCCGATTATTTTCTCCTCTTCTATGTTCATTTCCTCCATTTTCTTTCTTGCCCCATTTTACCCCCAGAGATAGCCTAAAGGATGTCGCCAACTTGCCATGGCTACAGTTAACTTTCTGGTTTCCTGTTTTATCTCTCAAGACAGCCAAATTCTTGCAGCTGTTGACTCATTGCATGCAATATGAAAATGCTGGTTTTTCTTGTCATATTTATTTTACTGGCATGTGTTCCCTGATAAGTTTTATTTATTTATGCAGCTTTACAGAATCCATGTTGTCCCTGACAGAGCACGATGACAAACAGGTCTCGTCTCTGACTCTTTACTTCATAACCTGGTTCTAAATTCACATTTAATACTTGTGTTATGTGCCTCTTCTGTACCAAAATTTACTCTTCAGATTGGGGTGATTTCTTTCAACCCCGCAAGGATACATGGTTTAAGACTGTCTCCAAGCTCTCTCTTGAAAGTTTTCTTCAATTCGATGATAATTGAGCTTTGATTTCTTTTACAAGTATTGGAAATGCCAATGCTGACCTTGTATTTTACCATGCTGAGTAAAAAAAGGTTCCAACAATATGATAAGGCTTAATTTAAAAAAAAAAAACTGTTGTGTGCATTAAATTTTGACTGTGGACAAATACTGCTGGATCAAAACCAAAATAGTAAGGACTGACTTTGGACAAAAGGCTTTTTCTGACTTCATGGTTTTGAAACAAAAGGTTTTTTCTGACTTCATGGTTTTGAATGTTGCTTGCAAATTTTTAGGATGGCTTCTTGCAATTTTTATTGTGAGTCTGTATTAGAGATAAAGCAACGAGTAATGACTAATTGCTGTCCTTGGGTGTGGAATTTGAGCTTTAATGATTGTGGTGCATGTGTGCATAGGTTCATCAAATTGCAAGAAGTTTTCGAGATAGATGGATCCCTAGACATATCAGAAAGCATAGCTATATGGATAGGGATGATGGGAGGATGGAGATTCACAGAGGTTCAAACTGCAATAGGGTTTCAGCTTCTCATAATCATTGGCATGATCAGGGTGTAAGACACACAGAAGCACTTAATGGTGTTGTGGAATCAAACCTTGCAATGACTTCAGGGGGCACTGCTGTCCATGAGGACAGCTCTGTGAATCGTGTAGGCAGCGGTACAAGAACTCGCAAGCGTAAAACTAGATGGGATCAACCCGCTGTGGGAAATATAGCTTCCAGCTCTCTTCAGCATGTTAAACAGAATGTTAATTCTGGGTTGGTACAACAATATGAATCTAACCCAGTACTTGAGTTAAGTAAAGAAGTGCCAGTTCATGTGGACAAGGCAGGTGGAGAGTACAGTTATTGCCCTCATTGTGTTCGCAATTATCGCTGGCAAGATGAATCTAGTAGTGCTGATGACAGAAAGCAGAATATTCACGAGGATTTTCCACCTGGATTCTCATCTCCGATTAACTCTGCTCTTGCATCCAATGCTTCTTCCACCGTTGCTGAACCCCCTCAACAAAATGTTTTCCAATTGAAGTTTCCTGTTGGTATGGTTGTCGGTCTTCCACAGAAGAAATTCAATTCCCGCTTTCCTGTCTCGTATGGAATTCCCTTGTCTGTTATGCAGCAATCAGGATCACCCCTGGCTGAAACTGTAGAGAGTTGGGTTATTGCTCCTGGCATGCCTTTCCATCCTTTTCCACCATTACCACCACTTCCCTCCTGTAAGAAAGGGACTCAACCTTCCTGTGATGTGAGCTCTATGGAGGTTGATGGTGATGCAGATCGAGGGCAACAGGACAGCCATGATCCTACCACTTGTCCAAATGAAAATAGTCCAAGCATGAGTGGTGCTAACCAACCAGATGTGAATAGTCCTGGTCCAAATGACCACCAAACATTTAAACGTGTGAGGGGATTTTCATATGATTTGGGAAGGAGGTACTTTAAGCAACAGAAGTGGAATAAAGTGTCTCCTCCATGGGTTCGGAATAGGAATGGGTGGGGATGTGTAGGAGACAACTCAAGAGGTGGAATGTGCAGCACTGACATGGGAAGTCTAACAAATGAACAGAGGAACTCATACTGTTGACAGGTTGTAAGCTGTAGACTGGAAAAAGCTGGCAAATACTTGATCAGCATGCACAGCGTCTAAATGAGCATTGATTTTTTAGGAAATGCTCTGAAGAGCTACTGATTATTCACCATACTTTTAATGTATTCTCGATTCTTTTTTCGGGTTTTCATTTTCAATGGGAAATTCATTCATTTCAGAATGTCAATCCTCATACTCAGAGTTGTGATGCTATAGCTGGAGGGAAAGCATTCTTCTTATCCGGCAATGTCTTCTGTTGGATGTTGATCCATTTTCTCACACCTCGAAGAGGTAGGTAGTCTTGTTTATCTAAAATTTTCTCCTAGGAGTAATATTGTTTATCATTGGAATTGATAACCAATTTATTGGCATCTTGCATTGGAAAAAAAAATTCGTTGATGATATTGAAGGTGAAAGATGATTGTGTTTCTTTGATGGTTTCTCGATTCATTTAAATTAGTTTTTGTACTTGGCTGGTGCAATTTCTCCATCGATTAGTTTCATGGATTTTGGAGTTTGGGTCTCGAGTTGAACTGTAGTGGCTACAGTCATTCGTTGATTTAATCAAGTCAATGGCTTGCAGTTACAATCAAGTGAATGCCTCGTTATTACAAAAAATAGCAAATTCTAATTGTTCTTGCCTTGACTTTTGTGATTTTGGAAGAACTTTTATGCACGTCAAGTTTCCACAACACATACGTTCACAGCAAAAGATTAGTGGTGTGCAGTGTGAAACTAACTTCTCTGTTAATTCATGCTGGCTGTCCTTGTCTCCTTTTCATCTTATGCATGAACACCGAGCTCGTAATCGTTAACAAATAAAATCTATTATAATATTTTGCCCCCTAGATTGCACTTCTTTATTAGCAGCAGAAAAGGAAAGCATTAATAGCACAATAAGATTGAAGTCTCTTAAAAGATAATATGTTGATCGGGCACAAATGCTTGATTTTTGATGAAAAGGCCTGCTTATGTCGCTTGGTGTGCATATACTTGTAGTATGCTGTGGTTAGCATTTATGGTATGTAGTGATTTATTCTATAAGCTTTCCAGTCTCACCAATTCGTCGGGTGTGATCACCATTTATGGTATTACTGCCATCTGATGTTGGATCTTTATCATGGATTTTGTTGGATCACTAACTAGATTTTATCAACTATGATCCTTGAGATGGTACCAAAACATGGAGAACATGAAATTTGTGTGAAAATGAATTTCCTTTGGCTGGATGTTAGTTTGGGATTTGTCAAGGACAGGCGGCTAGAAAGAACAATTATTTGAAAATTGTATAGTTGCCATGATTGAGATCCTTCATATTTTACTACAAGCAGCTGAATTGGATGACTAGTACATGCAGGAGTAAAATCACCTTGTTTCCTTCGCTTGCTAATAGCCAGTAGGACATTAGGTCGTTCTTGGTCTCTACTGAACTTCTGATTGCCATCCTTCTGCTCCTGTAAAGATTATCTTCCAAAAAATAATCCATACATTTGTCGAGGTCATGGGCGTTAAAAAAAATCCGATTTAATTTAATTATAGGAGCCAAAACTCATGTCCATGTTAATTCTACCAGATTGTCTCGTCAGCTTTCTTGGTCCATCGAGTTGCTTGGGGGTATCAATTTAATGACCATAACATAGCATGATCCTTCCTGTTTCCTAGCCAAAGTGCCTGCCCCCACACGCTTTAAGACCTTGATGAGTCTTCTTTCTTGCACATCCACATGAGAATAAATACTATATATATAAACACATAAAGAAAAAGATTTGAAAATTTGAAAATTTTTTATTTTTTTATTTGAAATTAATATTTTTTTTAATGTTTTTATATCATTTTGATATATTAATATTAAAAATAATTTTTAAAAAAATAAAAAAATATATTATTTTAATATATTTCCAACATATATCCCTTAAATAAGCTATATAAAGTTAATAAAAAAATATAATATAAAAGAAAAAACAAAAACAAAAAAATTAAAGAAGATCGTATTCTATTTGTACTACATCTAGTATATTCATGAAAAATACTTTAAAAATCAATAATAATCACATTCTCAGTATTCATTTCAACCTCATTAACATTCGGATCAAAACAAATTCCCATTTCTATGAAAGAAAACAAAACACATCTTCTATTTCATTTTGCCAAGACAAAAATCTCTTCCTAAGTCACAGACATTACCTTGATATTTACTGCTTCCATTATGTCATTTCCCATCTGTTTTTCTTATTAATACCTCCTCAACAAACTTCTGAAACGAACAAAGCACCAGGTTTTCACTAGTGTTTTGTATCTTCTCCAGCCATTGAAATACTTTCCAATCACCTTTTTATAACTAGGCCTTTGCTGCATCAAAACCCAGTACTCAGCAATATTTGGCCTGCTACTTATGTACTCATCTTCCAGTTTCAAGAGGACTAAGCGAGCCAGCACTGGGATCAGCATTACATCTGCCATTGAGAATTCCTCCCCTGCTAAATATGCTGTTTCTTTTAGCTTGGTCTCAACTTCATCAAGAAGTCTAACAAGATGCTCTTTGCTCCGTTTCAAAACTTCAGGGTTTCCCAGCCTCTCCTCCGTTTCATATGCATCTTTTAGCTTACGGTGGTAAGCACTGGCTAGTTCTGGAGATTCAGCCATCCGAGCTATGATCACTTGTCTAATGAATTTGGAAACAGAGATGCGGTACTTCTCAGGGACGTGGGAAAGTGTGAAGTACTTGGGGTTCCACTCCTGTATCTTGCACATCCATTCAACAGCTTCTCTGCTGCTAAAGGATGAGTCACCACCACCCAAAGAGACGACTACAATTCTTTCGATATACCTACAGAGTAGTGTTCGTCATTTTAACAACTGTCTGAAAATATGGTGTATTTGAAAGAACTTCAAAAAAAAAAAAAACTAGTGGCCTTTTGGTACACTGAAAATGTTGAAAGCCTATTGATATATCATAATACGCGAGTCAACTCAAACTTGATTTCTTAAATTCTTCTGATCATATATGCGTTAGGATGAGAAATAACTAAGGGAAAAAAAGACCTCCATGGATTGTGTCGAATTTGAAATAGCTTCCAAACACAACTCATACACTCGATAGAACAGTGGTAGAAAAGGAATGCGAAGGATGAGACATACTGGATTATTTCAATTGTGTCGAAAATGATGTGAGAACCGTTCTGGAAAACTGGGAGTTTTGCGCTTTGATTTATCCCGAAGAATGAGGCGTCCATGTTCTTGCCCGTTATAGGATTGACATGGTTTGACGTGTAATCAATGCCCTTCTCTTCCAAAGCTAGTCTGACCTTCTGGCTATCCAGGGAGTATGGATGGTGATATAGCTGCATGATTCGATTTACTGGTCGGTTGAAAAGTCGAAAGCTTTCACTTCAGCTTTTATCCTCCAACGATCGTTCAGCAACAGAGAGCTATGCCAAGGTCTGGGCTTGAACTGCATCAAGAGATCAGCTTAACATCATTCACTTTGTGTACTAAAAGAAACTCTAATGGATAAATACCACTCTCATAACCCATTAGAAAACTAAACAACACTCCAGCAATAATATTTTTATCAAGCAATCAAATAACAGGGTTTTTATGACTGTTACATTGGATAATTCTTATGTGAACCCTGTACCATGGGAATTGGATCCGATAAATTCATTCAAAGGAAGTGAACCGAGACTTGTGGAAAAGATGGAGGCTCAACTTAATTGAGACATTTAGTTGCATGTATACAAGCAGAGAGGCATGTAATAAAGAGGAATATCAGTTATTCATTTTCTGAAACCAAACTTTAAATTCAAGAATCAGGGATGTGCTCATATGCACAAGCGCAGGCATCCGTAAATTTCTGAATAAATTGAAAATCATAAATAATCCATGTTCTTCAAGCAACCCAGATATGTATTGTTTACTGTTGATGATTCAAAAGAAGAAGCCATGGCTTGAGTTTCCCACGACAGGGATTACCATAGGAAACCTGTAGAAAAAAGAACGTTTTTGGCCGGATTGATATGCTAAAAACTGTAACTGTCCCCTCCAACCTAACTTAGCACTCGCAGTTTTTCCAACCAAATTCGTCAGCCAGCAAACAACCCATATCAAGTATACCATGCAAAGTCCAAGGAATCGCAGCATAGAGGTTTTACAGTGGAAAAATAATAAAAAAAACAAATTAGAAGAAGAAGGAAACTCAGAGCTCAAATAGCAATAAAGGATGAGTCAAGGCTTATGGCCAAAAAAAGAGAAAAAAAAAACAATTAAAACCAAGAAACTGAAAGAATAGACCTAACAAGAAAGAATTAATGACAAGTGAGAAAGAAAGAAGAAACGGTTGACTGAGACTGACTTACCGAGAAGAGAAGACTGTCAGAGTTATTGGGTTTTTTGAGATTTGCTTGTGTGGTGGTGTGGGCACATGTTGATGTAAGAAGAATCCCTCTCTCTCTCTCTCTCTCTCTCTCTCTCTATCTGTCTCTTTCTCTCTGCTTTCTCAATTTTGGTGGACTAGAAGAATAAAACTAGAACCAAGAAGAAGCTTAAAAGGCTAGAGGGGGAATAAGAAAAGAATATTAACAGCTGCCATTGAGAGAAGATGGCTTGGTGCTTTCCAACTTCCATTCGGTAACCGTCCATAACAGGACCTCTTCCACTCTACTCGCTTGGGAGTTTGCAGAACCACCGGACACGCGCTGGAGCGAGCGAGCCATGTAATTTATAAAAAAAAGCGATGCCATCCTTCATAATGCCATATAAAATACATACAAATAGAACATTCACCGAGTTTCTCCCTGCTTCCTCCATGTGGAATGAGTTCTTGATAAAAGATTTAATCTTGTGTTTATTATTGAATAAAAAATGTTTCTCGTAATAATCATTATTTATTTATGAAATATGAGTCTTTATATCTATCATTTCTCTGTTAATATTTAATATTAATAAATAATTTGTATGTGATAAGCATTCGGCACCTAGTAGATTTTACTAGATTTTTGCTTCTGCTACGATGCGGGTTGAGTTAGATATTTTTTAATGTAAAAATAATATTAAAGTGATGCTAGTAATTTTTTAAAAGGTAAAAAAAAAACATTATGGTCATTTACTCAACTAAATTCAATAAATTTGGCTAATTTAATAAGAAAATTTAAAAAATAATGATAGTAAATAAATCGAACTAAACTAAAAAATTGATAATAATCAACTTAAAAAATAAACGCTTATCAATATTACAAAAATATATGCTCTCAGTATTTTTAAAAGGTTTCAATAATCTTATTTGACAACAAAGTAGAAATTAAATAAGAATATGATAGCTCCATAAAAAAACAAAATAAAAAACATTTGAAGTTTAATTCTCATCAAATCAAATGTTTAAGGAAAAAATTAAAAAAATAGTAAAAAAAAAAACGTGTAATAAAACTCGACCAGAGCTATCTTGCTAAATCCACAACTTGGTTGTGAGATTGAGATAATCTCATAGAAAGCAAATTGAATAAATATACAAAGCTCAATTCTCAAACAACTCAATGTTGAAGAATGAAACTAAAAAAAATTAAATTTATTATAAAAAAAAATCGAGTCAACTTGAGTTAACCTGCCAAGGCAGCAACCCGAGACATGAGATCAAGATAACTCTCATATAAAGAAAATTATAAAAAAATCATGAAGCTCAATCTCCTATTAACTCAATGTTGAATGATAAAATTTAAAAAAATAATTAATTTTTTTAAAAGAAAACATAAAAAAGCATAAGTCAACTTGAGTTAATTTATGAAACTCATGACCTAAATCATGAGGATGAGACTAATATCATAAAAGACAAACCTAGAAAAATCACAAAGTCAAATTCCAAATCTATCAAATGTTGATAGATAAGATTGAAAAAAAGAATTCAACCAAACAAGGATATAAAACAAAACAAATAACAATTTTAAAAAATAAGGATTAAATTTAATATAAAAATAAATTGAAACCAAATGTTAAGGGGTGTGATAAAAAAATCAATTAACAAAAGGATAAAACAAGAAGAAATCAAGATCAAATTTGATATAAAAATTAAATAAAATTAAACACCGAGGGATGAGATTGATAAAAATAATTAAAAAAATAACAATTAAAAAAATAAAAATCAAATCAGTCCTCAATGTTTAATTTATTTAAACTTCAAAGTCAATGATTGAATCTCTAATTATTTTCAATAAAATTAAGTTTTTTTTTTTCAAATTAAAAATTAACTGAGTGACAAAATGGTTCCTCGACACCTTCAGATATCTATAAGCATGCATGAAAAATAAATCACCTTGAACAATCGGAAATCAAATAAAGTTTAAAGGACCAAATAAGAAGATAAAGAAACTAAAGGACCAAAGTGTAAAAATTTCTAGGAGAAAAAAAAAAGAAACACAATTAAAAAAAAAATGATTCTCCTCACAATCTGCAGTTAAAAAAAAAAAAAACTACGCACCCTTAGTTTTTTATAATAAAATAATTGTTTTGACAACAAGTTTTAAAAGATATTGAAAGGTTTACCGGCATAAAATAAAAGAGAATTATCGTGAAGAATGACAAAATGTGATTTTATATTTTAATCGCTTTTTTATTTAAATAATAAGAGAAAATTATTAATAATTTATTTTTTAAAAGGTGAGAAACACTTTTATTATTAATTTTTTATAAATTATATTTTTACATACCCATTGTATTAAATTGGCTGATGATTAATGAAAAATTAAAAACATTATATATTTGCTATTTTGATTTTTTTTTAATACCCATAATTCTTTTATAAATAAAATACTTATCATCTTCATATTTTTCTTATAACAAAATACACTGAAACAATTATATAAATACTAGTAAAAAAATGAAACCAAATTCCATTCCAATGAGCTTAATAATTATAACAAAATAAAATTCTTAATTTTTTTATATGCAGTATTCTATTATATTCCAATAAATACTAAAAATTAAAGATGTTCAATATAAACATAAAAAAGCAAAAAAACTCCAAACTAAATCATCCTCAATTATCTTTTATAAAATAGTACTCATCCATAATAATATATGTTATGAAGCTCGTAACAATCTTTTTTTTTTCTAGGTAAACAACTAAATTATTAGCAAGAAAGTTATCATTCATTTTGGTAATTAGCCTTGTTTTCACAAATTTCTTTTAAGAGAAAGCTTGTTTTGTAGTTGTTATAAATGCATAAAGAGAGATTAGTCAAATTAATCTATCAATTAAATGATAGATTTTTGTTTTTTTATCTTTTAGAAGTTGTCATTGCTCTACACAACTAAAAAATAATAGTAAATTTATGAAATTTTTGTACATTAAACTTATAATGTTGCAATTAAAATCTCAAATAAAATTTTTATTGCTCATCAAAATCTACGGGGTAAGTGTTTTTAGCCAAATTACAAGCATCATCAACATTAAATAAGCTATAACAATCTTGAGTACATAATGTTGAACTTAAGCTAAATAATCATTAGTAAATACCTTTTTCTAGGGTTAGAAATGAAAATTTTAATTTTTATATGAAAAAACATGATATATTTCATTCTATTAATATATTCTATATATACATATAAAAAGAAATCACACAAGTCAATTAATTAGTTTCACATCATATAGCCTTAAAGAAAAAAGAATATTTAACTCATACCATCAAAACTCTAATACAAAAATTACAAAATATAAAATTTGAAACACAAAATGAGAAGTACCTTTAATTATTGTTTGGTTATATTTTTATCAATGAGAAAGTGTTAAAATATTGGATTTTACGAATAACATATATATAGCAGAAGCTATGAAATAAAATTATTTGAAAGTCTATAGGATCTCGTTAGATATATTTAGAATTGTTTAGAAATTTATTCCATGAAGATCTAATATTTTTCAACTTTTAATAATTCTTTAAAAGCTGGGTTGTCTTAAATCACATCTCGTCTAATTGTCCGGCCTCCAATGATAATCCACACAGATTATATGTGAGAAATCTCATAAATTTCTATTTAAGAGAAAGAGATTGTTATACTTAGAATGTTAGCTTTAATTTGTGTTTACGTATATTTTCGTCTAACGGACAACAACTCATAAAAATAAGAGGCATAACTTACTATTTATAAAGAAATCTAAAAAACCTTATAAATTAACAAACTATCAATTTGCTCCTTGAATCATACCCACATATTAATTCAGGATAATTTTAAAAATTAACTCAATCAAATCCTTATTTAATTTTTCTAGGCCTGGAAATATAATTAATGTATTAATTATATTTTAGTCATTAATTTCTAAAATATATTTTAATCAAGTTATATTTAATTAAATCATTTCAGTTCAATTTCTTACTAATGATTCTTAATGTGTTAACCCATTAGGTTCCTAATATATTGACCTAAAAATAAATTTTAATTCTAATTAAATATAATTAAATAATTTAGCTTTTATCAATTAAACAATTAATTATATGAGAGAATATATATATATATATATATATATATATATATATATATATAGAGAGAGAGAGAGAGAGAGAGAGAGAGAGTTACGAGTTTAGATATTATTTTCATTTTATTTAATAATGTTATGGTCTAATTTGTTTTTGAATGAGCATGCATGACGGGCGGAAGAAAAGGTGACAGAGACTTTCGATGACAAGTCGTGGAACATATGGCCACCAACAGCACGTCATGGCTAAAAGTTAAGTGGACTGTGTGGATCGCTTACGTGCAGTTTCCGAGGGTTGCACAAAGAGTTTCGTCATTTTCTTTCTTTATTTATTAATGCCATGACATGGTGGTTTGACCATCGTCCTCCACTAGGCTTAGCTGTAGCCGTTTTCTCCCAATTGTCAAACATTGTTAGGCGAGTTGGAACACAAATTCCAATAACCAGGCTTGCATCATTTTCAAGGGGCGCCGTGTGATTGATCATCATCACATATTCACCATACTAATAGCTCCCTTCCTTCTTCTTCTTTTTTTTTTATTATTATTTTTTTTTCCGTTTTATCATGAGAGAGGCTTAACTTAAAGATGTTGATGCAAATCTTTGGAAGTGCAGCTCTCGTGCGAAGGTCCTTCATAAGAAAAAAAATAGGGTAAGCTAGCATTCAATCGAGATATTGTTTGTAACACAAAACTATTTAACGGAAATTAGAAAAAAAAACATTATTTAACTGGAAATTATGTTGAGAGGTTGTTGTGAAAGAGATGGAACCAGTATGGGTGAGAGGAAGGCTCGAGCCATCAACAATCATTATGTCATCCGAGCCATTACAGGGAGTGTGTAGGGAGAGGTTGGTGAGATCATAGGTAACATGATGAGATGCTCTAATATCCAGAATCCATGTTAAAGAGAGAGATGATTTGGTGGAGGAGTGGAGTTGGTGGTGGTCGGGGAAATAAGAACTAGCCGGAATAAGGGACACCTTTGGCAGCATGGCCTTGAATTCTGCAGATTTAGCAGTATCTCAGGTATGGACGAGAAGGGCGATTGTCAAGAGAAAAAGGTGGTCTACTAGTCGGTGGTGTTGAATACCGATTGACATTGTGATTGAAGGGACGCCATATCTCGGTGGAGGAGTTGTTTCTAGAGCCCCAGTGAGAGTGCCGACTTTATATATTGTGACTGGTTAGATTTGTAGTGGCTGGGAAGGGAGATGATTATGGCTTTGGTAATTTTAAGGATGCTTCAAATTTCAGCAATTTTTTATTTGGATATGTTTGTTTTTGTATTTTAATATTTTAAAAAATAATTAAAATTTATTTATTTTAAATTAATATAATTATAATATTTTTAAATTTTTTTAATGTGTTAATGTCAACAATGTTTTAGTTCTGCATGTTTAGAAAACTCAGTCCGTGATATCGTGACGGGATGTCTTGCGCAAACTGAATCAAAAGAAAAAAGCCCAAATTTAACTCTCTCTCTCTTTAATTTTTATTTTCATATCAGGGAGCCCAAATAAAATCAAGGCCCGGGTGAATTTCTCTTATGGGCCTCGTTTAAGTTGATAAACAGAGAACGAAATGCCCTTAAATGTAAGTAAAAATTACGTGTATAGCAGTACCAGATTCGTTCATCTCCTCTTCCGTTGAGAGCGATACAGCGGCGGAAATGAAACAACAGCTAGCTTAGCAGCAGTCACAGAGCTTTAGCTGTCACGGTAAATCTTATCGTTTTCTAAATTCATTATTACTTACGTTAATTATTGTTTCCTCTCTTAATTGCTTGTTTAAAAATCTTTTCTTACCCATAAAAACATATGCTTACACTCCATTGAATGACAGATGTATCAGATAAAGGAAAAAAAATTAATTACAGTTTTGTGGGTGTTTACTTCAGGTAGATTTTGGGTTTAACAGAGATGAGCAGGATTTATAATAACTCGAATAAATTATATTCGGGATTTAATAAAATGCTAAAGAGAAGATACATGTCAAGTGAAACAAGTGATACAACGAAAACAATATGTAAAATTATGATGTCTTCGTCGGTAGTCACACTTGATACTGCCCTTGATCAAAGTGGGGTTAGGGTTTCAGAACAGATAGTGGAGGATGTCCTTAAGAAGTTTGAAAATGCTGGGATGGTGGCTTATCGATTCTTCGAATGGGCCGAGAAACAACGACATTATAACCATAGTGTTAAGGCTTTCCATACTGTGATTGATTCTCTAGCTAAGATAAGGCAGTATCAGCTAATGTGGGATGTTGTGAAGGTTATGAAGAGTAAGAGAATGGTAAATGTTGAGACCTTTTGTATTATTATGAGAAAGTATGCTAGAGCTCAGAAGGTGGAGGAGGCTGTTTACACGTTTAATATCATGGATAAGTATGACGTGCCTCCAAATTTAGCGGCGTTTAATGGGTTGCTTAGTGCTTTATGTAAGTCTAAGAATGTGAGGAAGGCTCAGGAGATCTTTGACAGTATAAAGGACCGGTTTGTTCCGGACTCAAAAACTTATAGTATATTGCTTGAAGGATGGGGAAAGGATCCAAATCTGCCTAAAGCAAGGGAGATTTTCAGAGAAATGGTCAGCAATGGTTGTAGACCTGATATCGTGACTTATGGTATCATGGTAGATGTGCTTTGCAAGGCTGGGAGGGTTGATGAAGCCCTTGGAATTGTCAGTGAAATGGACTCTACAGTTTGCAAGCCAACTCCTTTCATTTATAGTGTTCTGGTTCATACATACGGAATAGAGAATCGGATTGAGGATGCTGTCAGCACCTTCCTAGAGATGGAAAATAATGGAATCGAGGCTGATGTTGCAGTTTATAATGCTTTGATTGGTGCTTTTTGTAAAGCAAACAGGCTTAAAAACATTTACAGAGTCTTAAATGAGATGGATTGCAAGGGTGTGATGCCCAATTCAAGGACCTTCAATATCATTCTGAGCAGTTTGATTGGCCGTGGAGAGACTGATGAGGCTTATAGGGTATTTCTCAGGATGATCAAGGTATGCGAGCCAGATGCAGATACATATACTATGATGATAAAAATGTTTTGTGAGAGGGATGAGCTAAAAAAGGCACTTAAAGTGTGGAAGTACATGAAGTTGAAGCGGTTTATGCCGAGCATGCACACTTTTCAAGTTCTTATAAATGGACTCTGCGAGAAGGGTGATGTCACTCAGGCTTGTGTCTTATTGGAAGAGATGATAGAAAAGGGAATTCGGCCTTCAGGTGTGACATTTGGGAGGTTAAGACAATTGCTTATAAAAGAAGGAAGAGAAGATGTACTAAAATTTCTTCAGAAGAAAATAAATGTCCTCGTCAATGACCCTTTATGGGAGTGGTGAACCATTTGGGATGAGCTTAAATCTGTTTGTTATGTTTATCCATCAACAATGAGATTCAGAGTTGAAATGCCTGTATACTGCTTGGTATCAAATGCATAGGTCAGTTTTCGCAGATGGGTTTACTCTTTTCCTTTCTTTCTTTTTTCTTTTCTTTTCCTTTTCCTTTTTTTTTTTTTTTTGTGGCAATGCTGCAGTTCTTCATGTTATTAATGTCCTGTTTTTACTTCTTTATTTTTTTTTGCCCCCTAAAATTTTCTGAGTACAACTGAACCTTCTTTAGCGGAACTGGACCAAGTAACAATCAGCAACGCCTGTAAAGAGAGAATGAGAACAAATGCCCGCAGAGGGCTCAATCACTAAAAATTGAGAGAGAGAAGAGGATTGTAACTTCTGCTCAAAAATGGAAACAGTAGAAAGCCATTAGATAGATTGACAATCTTTGTTCTCCATGACTTGGGCAGTTGAGATGAATTTAATGTTTAAACCCAAGTGCCTTAAG
Organism: Populus alba x Populus glandulosa; assembly: GCA_033617975.1. Taxonomy (NCBI): domain Eukaryota; kingdom Viridiplantae; phylum Streptophyta; class Magnoliopsida; order Malpighiales; family Salicaceae; genus Populus; species Populus alba x Populus glandulosa. The sequence continues at coordinate 17,844,241 of CM066147.1, read as the reverse complement.
ATAGAAGGGAATTTTCCTATTAGACAATCTCTGCGTTGAATTTCACATGCATGTACTGCATCCCTATCTATCGGCAGCTCTACTTTAGAACTTTTTTAAAGTTCTTTGGTATTAGTTAATTTCATGCATTTTTTTGGAAGCAGACTATTTATCTAAACAATGTCAAAATGCTCACAATTTGGGACATGCTTAACTAAAGTATAAAAACATTGAGATGGGTCACTGTTGTCCGGCACTTATGGAATGCCTTGAGATTTTTTTAAGGCTTTGGAAAAAGGCATGCCTCTTGGTTAGCATGAATGCTGGAACTAATGTTAAATTATTTTCCATGCATCCATGACCAACAATGTTTTGTTACAACCTGTTTTTTGTCATGTGCACACGCTAGTACAAGTTGTTTAAGATTTATGCTATTGTTTGTTAATGACAGATTGTATGGTTTTGTTTCTGGTGATATGACTATGGGATCAGAACCTATATGATTTTTATTCCATTTGGGCCTAACATGATGTTATTAGTCAGCACTCTGAGCTGCTGAAATTTTAATCGATAGTCTCTAGTAGTTCTCTAAATGTGGCATGACTTTGCAGAGCCAAGGAAGGAAACTGGTGAAATGAAGCAGGTGAGTCAAAAAGTTATACTCTGATCTTCAGTCAAGGAACATGCTGCTGCTGGAAGTTTTGTGAGGAAATCTCTTACGCTGCTGTTTGGAGTGGCAGAAATCAAGCTCAACCCTCGGCCATGACAACTATCAGGAACACAATATGAGATGTTAATTTTTCCTTGATAGAGCGAAGGTATATTGCAACAAGTAATGTAGAACGCACGCTTGAGGTTGGAAAAAAGAAGCATTTCCCCAGTATTTATTTTCCCCCATAAGGGAAAAGGTAAAGGGATCAATAAATGAAACCCCATTCTGTTTTGATATAGAAAAAATAAATGTTTTAATTACATTGGTAGTGATGTAAAATTAAGTAGAATGATAAGGTATTCAAAGATGCAAAAGAGCAGCCACATTTGAAGAGCCTGAGTTGAAAATTCCAAGGTTGGCGGGGATTTATAAACAATGTCCTTGCTAACCTAACCAATGTAGGAAAATCTACATAACTCCCCTGCTTGAGCTGCTGGTTCTTGATCTCTCGGTTGTATACGAACTTTCCTTCCATAAAGGTCTGAATGACTCGTGACCGAGCGGCAATGGCCTTTCTGGTAACCTGGGGATGTCAATGTCGCCCTCTAACATTTTTAGAGCATCGGCAATGGTAGGTCTGAAAGCTACCATAACGTGAGCACAGAGAATGCCGACAAGAACAAATCTCTCCATTATCCCTTTGGGTCCCTGATCCCTTATCGACTCGTCGAGAATTTCCTGTACCTTTCCTGATTTCGCTAGTGTCCATGCCCAATCTGTAATCAAAAGGAATGATGAGTTTGATGTATCAATCACCTTCCTGCCGCTCATGATTTCAAGAATCACAATTCCAAAACTGTAAACATCACTTTTCTCTGTCAGTTGCCCGTATAGAGCATATTCAGGTGCCAGGTAACCGTGTGTGCCGGCTACTCTTGTGGTGAGATGAGACTGGCCATCCAAACTTTGCTTAGCTAATCCGAAATCTGCAACTTTTGCTTTCATTTCCAAGTCTAAGAGTATGTTAGTGGCCTTAATGTCACGGTGATAAATGGCAGGCTTGATACCATAGTGCAAGTAAGCAAGTCCTTTGGCCACGTCCAGAATGATATTCTTACGCTGAGGCCACGTCAATTGCTTCCTGCTATGGTCATTGGATAAATGGTCACCGAGGCTACCATTAGACATGAAATCATAAACAAGGTATCTCCTTTTACCTTTCGAGTTATCACTCGTAACACAGCATCCTCGCAGAGAGAGAAGATTCCTGTGCCTTATTTTGCTTATGATCTCAACCTCATTGGAGAAGTCTTCATCACCCTGTGAATCCAAATCATGCATTTGTTTCACTGCAACCAAGGTGCCATCTGCTAGAGTTCCTTTGTACACAACGCCATAAGCTCCTTGGCCGATGAAATTCCTTTGAGAGAACCCTTGTGTGGCTCGTTCAAGTTCTGATAAATGAAACCATTTTGCACCAGAGTTAGGCAGCATGCTGGCCTTGAAACCGCTGACAAATCTTTCATGTGAAGCACTGACCTTCCTCTTCCTGTCCCATTTTCTATACATGGCGATCAGTCCAAAAGCAAGCAAGACACCAATCAGAGAGCCCAATATCGCAAATACGAGCTTGAGTAATTTATCTTTGCTCTTGGCTGGCTTTTGAGTACCTGAGTTAGCCAGTGGCAAGGCTAGTGTAATATTTTGGTTGGAAAATACGATAAAGCCCTTGGTGGCTTAAAGAGTAAGAATAAATGATTGAAGGGTAGTGTGGTAATTGACCAATAGTTGATAAATATAAATAAGAAGAAAAAAAAAAAAAAGAGGGATCTGAATATTGGAAGAACAAACCGTAAGAGAGAAGGGAGGAAGAAGAAGAAGAAGAGAAAATAAGGGAAAATAAGGGGAAAAGGAGAAAAGAAGTAGAGGAAATAAGTAAAAAGGTAAGATTTATGGTTTTAAGTGTATAATATGTTAAATTTCGGTTTTGATTAATTTTTAGAGTTTTGAAGTTTGTATTTTGAGTTAATTGATGAATTAATTTGAAGGTTAGGAGTTGATTATTATGGGTATTTGATTAATTAGTTGATTTTGAGAGATTGAATTGAAGGATAATGATTTTGAGTTATGATTTTGTTTAAATGGTGAAATTGTGTTAGAAATCAGGGGATAACAGTAGGTGATCTGTTGAAATTCTGAGTTTGAGGTTGAAGATGACGAAAATTCAGTTTGGTCCCTCAATTTGTGGAAATTGCAGTTTAGTCCCCGAACTTTGGAAATTTTACAGATTGGTCCCTGGGGCATAAATTGAGATTCTGAACAGAACTGAGGATGATTTAAGGACAAAATTCCAGTATAATTAATATTTTCAGTTTGGTCCTCCAATTTGACAAATTACGATTTGACCCCTAATATTTTGATAAAATCACATTTTGGACCTTGGGGCATAATTCAAGATTCTGGACAAAGATAAGGACGAATTATGGATAATTTCAGTATGGATATATATATTTACAATTCGGTCCTCAAATTTGGTAAAATTACGTTTTGGTCCCTGTTTTGGAAAATTGTCGTTTTAGTCCCTAAACTCGGGAGATTAAGCCCAGTTTATTTTATGCATTTGTATCTTTTGTTTGATTTGTTTTTGAGTATATTTCATATATTTATTGTAGGTTCTCCTAACGATCCTTAATCGGATTTTCGGGTCTTTTGCCTGACATTCCTTTAGTTCAGTATTTTCCGGGTGAGTGGAATAATCTTTAATATGCATATAATATAAATAAATATGTATGTTGATTATACAATGAGTACGACTAGTAAATTTCTTGAATATTTATATATGTTGCTTTATTTTCCGAGTACTCATTTATTCTTGAATTTGCACTCGCAATCTGATAAAGTAAATTCTATTTGATATGATATACGTTTCTTTGATGATTCTGTGAATATCTATTATGCCTTGATATGGGACTTGTCAGTAACTCCATGCTAACGGAGAATAGTTAGCCTGTGTGCACATAGTATTCTGTTACCTAGCTGGTGAGAGAGGCATCAGCCTGTGGTGATTGATCATCCCACAGTGGTCACCGACGGGTGTCATCTGGTCACCGACGGGTGTCATCTGTTCTCTGACATGTAATCCACTACGTTATGATAATATGCTACGTTATGATAATATGTTTAGTAAGTATATGTATATGTATATGTATATGTATATCAAGATAAATCATCTTGCAAATAATATCTGAAATATATGAAATGTGTATTAAATGTTATTCCCCTCACTGAGTTGGTTGAACTCACCCTCATTCTTAATATTATTTCAGGTTCCTAGTTTCTGGGACTTTGTTGAGTGTTTCCGCTTCTTCAGTTCTTGTCGGTATGCCTTGCTTGTTCGCGAGGCTTTCCTTTCAGTTTGATTTGATGTCTTAGACGCTCCACTGTTACCTTGTTTTAATTAAGTTTGGATTTTGGCAATGTAAATAGTATTATGAATTATTATTTTTGTTTTAATAACTATCTTTCGGTTTCATCAGTATTTGAATAATATACTATTTCTGAATATTATGAGCCGCTGCGTATTTTTGAACAAATTGTTCTTTTGATATGTTTGTTCTGAGGCTTAGCGTAGGTGAGGTGTCCTTTCGACACCGCCCCTACGTTGCCGGTCACGGATCCGGGATTCGGGTCGTGACAAAGGTGGTATCAGAGCATGGTTTTATTAAAACCTCGTAATCTATTTTATTTATTTATTATTCAAAATTTCGTAATAAGTGGAGCATTAGGATCCGTATCGTTTTGTTTGTTGTTTTTTTTGAAATTTTGAATTCTCATCAAGCATGTCTTCGTTCTTGTGATAAATATGCATTTTGTTTTTAGAAATATGCCGAGGGCTAAACATGTAATTAATACCGATGATCAAGAGGACATTCCTATCGCTCAGCTTAGGAAGGAGAGGCGCAAAAAGAGAGTTAGAAACCCTTCGCCTCAACCAATTGAAGCAGAAGTTCAAGATGAGGTTGAATTTGAGGGGGACTATGGTCTGGATGTTGGTAAGAACCAGGAGCAGGAATCCCATGATAGGGTGTCTTATACTGATAGTGCTTTGGATAAAATTGGGCAGGCCATGCAGACCCTGGCTGACCTTTTAACTGAGAAAGAAAAGGAGAAGGATAAGAATGCATCTTCGACTTCCCATACAGTGCATGGGGTGAAAGTGCCATTGGCAGAGTTCCTTAAGTTGGCACCTCCTACCTTTAAGGGTGTCGATAACTCTAAGGATCCACAACAGTTTTTAGATGCAGTGTGGCGCAGGTGTGAGGCCATGGGGTGCACAGATCATCGTGCAGTGACTTTAGCATCTTTTAGGTTAGAAGGCGAGGTGGCTGTGAACTGGTATGAGTCCAAAAGAGGTGAAAGGGCAGATAGTTCTCCACCGATGGAGTGGAAGGAATTTTCTGAGATATTTTTGGAGCGTTTTCTACCTGAAAGTGTGAGGGAAGCTAAATCATACGAGTTTGAGAAGTTGGTTCAGGGTGACTTGACTGTGACAGAGTATGAAGTGGAATTCACACGGTTGTCTAGATTTGCTGGGTATTTGGTACCGACTGAGGAGAGGAAGATCAAGAGGTTTATTCGGGGTCTTAATAACTACCTATTCAAAGCTATTGGGGCTCATGAGTTTAAGACGTACTCAGCCGTAGTGGATCGTGCCCGAGCTATTGAGGCACGAGAGTTAGAGGATGATTTATCAGTGGGTTCAGTCAAGAGGCCCAAGGTGGCAAATCAGTTCTCTTTTCATCAGCGGTCTGATACAGGTCCTAACAGGGGACAGGGAGGCCGGCAGGGCCAATTAAGTCAATCAAGGAATTCATTGTCGAGGTCTACTGTTGGGGGGAACAATAGACATAACATGAGTGGAGCTGGTCCGACTCAGAGTCGAAGTATGGTTCAGTTAACACCACAAGGTTCATATGGGAGGCCTCAATGTCAGTCTTGTGGGTCTAGGCATTATGGCACAGTCTGTTATAGGCAGACAGGAGCTTGTTTCGGTTGTGGGCAGACTGATCACTTATTGAGGGATTGTCCGAACAAGCGGTGGTCCAAGCCTGGTGCTTCTGTATCGGTTATATCTCCTACTCAGACTCAGTCAGCTAGTCATTCTGTACTTCGGGGTGGTCGTGGAGCTGGTGAGCGTGGCCAGCGGGGTCGTGGAGTAGGTGGTAGAGGTTTTGCGCCAACAAGTCAGAGACAAGCACGAGTTTTTGCCATTACTCAGCAGGATGCCCAGGCATCCAATACTGTTGTCTCAGGTACACTTTTGATATGTTCCTTCGAGGCTAGAGTTTTATTTGACACCGGGGCTACTCATTCTTTTGTGTCATCATATTTTGCTTTAAGGTTTACTAAACAACCCATTTTGTTAGAGAGTCCTTTATGTGTGGCTACCCCTTCAGATGAGGTTATGTTTGGGGAATATGTTTATGTTGATTGTGAAGTTGAAGTGCAAGGTAGAAACCTATTAGGTGATTTGGTAATTTTAGAAATAGTAGGTTTTGATGTGATACTAGGTATGGACTGGTTGTCAAGGCATCATGCCTCAGTTGACTATTGGAATAAGACAGTGGTTTTCAAGCCTGATGAGGAGAAAAAGTTTGCTTTTCATGTAGATGGGTTATCATCTCCATCTAGTATTCTCTCGGCCATCACGAGAAGGATGGTACGAAAGGGTATGCAAGGGTTTTTGGCTTATGTGCATGATGTGAATATAGAGGTCTTGGGGATAGAACAAGTTTCGATAGTTAAGGAATTCATCAATGTTTTTCCCGATGACTTACCTGGACTACCTCCCAATAGGGAAATCGAATTCTGTATTGATCTAGATTCAGGAACAAAACCAATCTCTATGGCACCGTACAGGATGGCGCCAGCAGAATTAAAAGAGTTGAAGGAGCAGATTCAAGATTTGTTAGATAAGGGATTTATTCGTCCGAGTGTGTCTCCATGGGGGGCACCTGTTTTATTTGTAAAGAAGAAGGATGGATCGATGAGGATGTGTATAGACTACAGGCAGTTGAACAGGGTCACTATTAAGAATAGATACCCACTCCCTCGCATTGATGACCTTTTTGATCAATTACAAGGAGCTCAATGTTTCTCAAAGATTGATTTACGATCGGGGTATCACCAGTTGAGGATTAGAAATGAGGATATTTCTAAAACTGCCTTTAGGACTCGTTATGGGCATTACGAGTTCTTGGTGTTGTCTTTTGGGTTAAGAAATGCACCTGCGGCTTTTATGGACATGATGAACAGGGTTTTTAGACCGTTTATTGATAAGTTTGTTATTGTGTTCATTGATGACATCTTGGTGTATTCAAAAAGTGAAGAGGAACACGAAGAGCATTTGAGATTGGTGCTTCAAACTCTAAGAGATCATCAGTTGTATGGAAAGTTCTCGAAGAGCGAGTTTTGGCTAGAGAGTGTTGGGTTTTTGGGACATGTGGTGTCCAAGAATGGAATAGAGGTTGATCCACAGAAAGTGGAGGCAGTTAAGCAGTGGCCTAGACCAGTTACGGTATATGAGATTAGAAGCTTCCTGGGTTTAGCAGGATACTACAGGAGATTCGTGGAGAATTTTTCCCGAATTGCTGCTCCGTTGACTAAGTTGACACAGAAAAGTGTCAAGTTTCAATGGTCAGAAGAATGTGAGAAGAGCTTCCTAGAGTTGAAGGAAAGGTTAATTACGGCTCCAATTTTGACAGTACCTTCAGGGTCTGGTGGTTTTACCGTGTACTGTGATGCATCCAGGATTGGTTTGGGTTGTGTTTTGATGCAGAATGGTAATGTGATTGCTTATGCCTCGAGAAAGTTGAAGAAGCATGAGCAAAATTACCCCACACATGATTTGGAGATGGCTGCGGTAGTGTTTGCCCTTAAAATTTGGAGACACTACTTGTATGGGGAGACATGTGAGATATTTTCAGATCATAAGAGTCTTCAATATATTTTTCAGCAGAAGGATCTGAATTTGAGACAAAGAAGATGGATAGAATTGTTAAGTGATTATGATTGCACGATTCAATATCACCCGGGCAAGGCAAATGTTGTTGCTGATGCTTTAAGTCGAAAATCTATGGGTAGTTTGGCTCATATTCAGGAGGTGAGGAGACCCTTGATTAAAGAGTTACACGGATTGTTAGATGAGAGAGTCAGTTTTGAGATTTGTGAATCGGGAGCATTGTTGGCTCACTTTCAGGCTAAGTCAGACTTGGTAGACCGGATTAAAGTAGCTCAGATGAAGGATGAACAACTTTGCAAAATTCGAGATGACTTGGAGTTAGAGAGAGCTCCGGGTTTTGTTATCCACGAAGATGGTGTGTTGAGATTTGGTTCAAGATTGTGTGTGCCTGAGGTGGATGATTTGAAAAGAGATGTGATGATGGAAGCACACCAAACTGCCTATACTATACATCCTGGTTCTAATAAGATGTATAGAGACTTGAAAGAGTGTTATTGGTGGAATGGTATGAAGAGGGACATTGCTGAGTTTGTATCTCGATGCTTGACCTGTCAGAGGGTTAAAGGTGAGCATCAGAAACCACCAGGGCTTTTGCAGCCATTGTTGATTCCTGAATGGAAATGGGAGAGGATCACTATGGACTTTGTGTCAGGCTTGCCTCGGAGTCAGGAGGGTTATGATTCGGTTTGGGTGATAGTTGATCGTTTAACCAAGTCAGCTCATTTCTTGCCAGTAAAGGTGACATATGGGTTTGCAAAACTCGCAGAAATCTATGTTAACGAGATCGTAAGGTTGCATGGTGTGCCCATCTCAATTGTGTCTGATAGAGGTCCACAGTTCACTTCTCGGTTTTGGGTGAAATTTCAGGAAGCTTTGGGGACTAATGTTCAGTTAAGTACTGCTTTTCATCCTCAAACAGATGGACAATCTGAGAGGACTATACAAATTTTGGAGGATATGTTAAGAGCTTGTGTGATTGACTTTGGTGTCGGATGGAGCAAATACTTGTCTTTGGTGGAGTTTGCATATAATAATAGTTATCAAGCGAGCATTGATATGGCTCCATATGAGGCTTTGTATGGCCGGAAGTGTAGATCACCTGTCTGTTGGTATGAGGTTGGAGAGAGGAGATTAATGGGTCCTGAGTTAATACAGATTACTTCGGATAAGATTAAGGTGATTCGAGATAAGCTTCAAACAGCTCAGAGCAGACAAAAGAATTATGCGGATAAGAGGAGGCGTAATCTAGAATTTTCTCGTCCTTCCATTTTTTAACCTTGGTATTGTCCAATCGCATATACCAAGTGAGGGCAGCATCACTCAAGTTGTCTTGGAAGAAATGAATCAGCAATTTCTCGTCATCAACCACCTCAACCATTTTGTTGCAGTATGCTTTGAGATGAGTTATAGGGCATTGAGTTCCCGTATATTTGACAAATTCTGGCACTCTAAACTTTTTGGGAATGACAACGTTGGGCACTAAACACATATTGACAGCTTTCACCAGGTCACACAAATGGTTTCCCTCAATTGCCCTTATCCTCTTTTCTAGGGTGGTCCATTTTTCCAAACCCTCTTTTCTCACCATCTTGCCCTTTTGATATTCTTTCTCTTTTCTAGGATTCATAAGGCTCAAAGAGTGTTTCAGGGTTTCAAAGACTGAAGATCACGATCAATAGTTTGACTTTTGGCATCATTCATATTTTCTTTTGCCGCTCTTCTTTGATTTGCCCCTCTTTTTTCTTTTTCATTGCTTTGCTAGAGCATACTCATTTTATCTTGGTTATCACTTTTTCTTGTGATTTGGGCATGCCCCCTAGCATTTGAGTTTCTTGGACTCTTTTGCCTCTTGGCTTTCTCACGGCTTTATCATCTTTCTTGATCATCGAATTTCACTTGCCACTTACTTTTTTTCTTGTGATGTGGGCATGATCCCTAGCATTTGTGTTTCATGGGCTCTTTTGCCTTTTGGTTTTCTCACGGCTTTATCATCTTTCTTGATCATTGAAATTTCACTTGCCCCCAGTGTAGGGTGTGATCTTAATCGGGATTTTTTATGAAAGAAAAAATTATTCAGGCTCAAAAAGGGATCGCAAAGGATGTATTTATTTCAGAACGTGAAAGGAATAACAAAGATGGCCTTTCCTCATTTCAAGCGCAAGCACCTATGATCAATAAACTTTGACCTCATCTAGTGTGATGGTTTAGTCTTTGCAAAGATGTAATTCATGAGTTATGAGCAACAAGTTCACTACATACCATTATTCATACATTTAAAAACACATGATTCAAGAGTCATAGGGTAAGGGTATTTATTCATTTCTTTTTTCTTTCTTCTTTTTAGAGTTTGGTCACCTTTATGAAGGAGTTGCTTGATTCAATTGTCATTCTACAAGTAGAATGTCAAAAATATCATTTTTGAATAAACATCAAATTATCTTTTGAAATCAAAATGCTAGATCAATTTTTTTCAAAACTCCAATAGGGAAACTGATTTTTGTTAAAAGAGATGAATTGCGTCTATGAGATTGCACAAGGCTTCAAAGATGTGTTTGTGAATCTTTATAAGAAAACTCTCTCAGAAAAAAAATGAATAATGATAATCGTAAACATGATTGAATGACAAACTCATTATTTCATTGAAATTTTGGAAAATAAGTTCAACAAGAAAGAACTTATGACAACATCTTGGGCTGTGAATACTGGCATGATAACATATAAAGGGGCTAAACATTTAGCGATCATTGATTGGAATTTCTGGAATCTTTCAATCATTCATTCTCCTCGACAGGGCATCTTTTCAACAGTCAATTGAAATCAAATGTAGATCATTCTCGACCTAATATCACCATAGCTTTATCTTCAAGATAATTGATTTCTGAGAGTTGGTGTGAAGCAATTAACTATAGGAATGATAAGTGTCTTGGCAACCACCTTCAGTGAAACTGTTCTTCTCAGTCGGGTTAGCAATCTTACCTAACCTGATGGCTTGTTCAATCCTCTCCGCTATAACAACCAAGTCAGTAAAATGTTGTGCAGAGCTTCTAACCAGGTACTCAAAGTATGGAGCTTTAAAGGTGTTGGAAAATAAATTGATCATCTCTTTTTCCAACATGGGAGGATTAACTTGTGCAGCTACCTCACTCCATCTCCGGGCATATTCTCTTATGGACTCCTTGTTGTTCTTCTCCATAGCTTGCAAGCTTAACCGATCAGGGCCCACGTCTATATTAAACTTATATTGCCTCATGAAGGCATCAACTAAGTCCTTCCATTTTTTAACCTTGGTATTGTCCAATCGCATATACCAAGTGAGGGCAGCATCACTCAAGTTGTCTTGGAAGAAATGAATCAACAATTTCTCGTCATCAACCACCTCAACCATTTTGTTGCAGTATGCTTTGAGATGAGTTATAGGGCATTGAGTTCCCGTATATTTGACAAATTCTGGCACTCTAAACTTTTGGGAATGACAACGTTGGGCACTAAACACATATTGACAGCTTTCACCAGGTCACACAAATGGTTTCCCTCAATTGCCCTTATCCTCTTTTCTAGGGTGGTCCATTTTTCCAAACCCTCTTTTCTCATCATCTTGCCCTTTTGATATTCTTTCTCAATAGAATCAATGGTAGATAAAATTCTTGAGGGGTATATTGGCTGGAAATGCATAGCTTGTTGAAATTCAGATGACTCCCTATTTGCCCCCAGATTCTGTGGATCGAAATGAGTTACATGCATATCTTCAGGCTGAGCTATAAGTGTTGTTTTTCTGGATTTATCTCTCAAGGCTTGCTCAAGTAGACTAGTAAGCCTTGTGACTTCTTCCTTAAGATTGTCCACCTCTTTTTGATGTTGGGCTTCCAACTAGGCTCTTTCATCATTTTCCATTTGTTTTTTTTTTTTCGAACGAGTGTTATAAATGAGTTTCAAAGGGGGACCTATATTTCAACCTGCTAAATGTAAATCATGCAATTATGCAAAAATGCTAAAGCAATAATAAAAAATAAAAAATAAATGCGTATGAAATGCGAACTTACCCTTCACGGGGTGACAACCTAATTGAAAGATCCTAATTACTAAGTGCATCAAGGGGTTGGTCATTATCTAGTTTCAAAGGGTCTCTCGCATGCTCAGTGATCGTCCATGAAAGGTCGATATGAGGCTTACAAGTAGTGTGAAGATAGAGGCCCTGAGTAATATCAGTTTGGCATATCAACCACTTCCAAGTAAACAATCAAGCGAGAGTTGGATGGTTTCACGAGTCTTACCCAGGCTAAAGCCATTGGGGTACCGTTACTTTCCCACTTATCCTAGGCTGTAAAGTGTGTGCTCTCAAAGTGATGCATGACAACATAAATAAGGATGCATGCTAAAGCAGTAAATACAGGAAAAATAAACAAATAAACACAACAAAAAACAAATAAAAAAATAGCAATAATAAGACAAAAGACAAAGCTTAATCCTATATCCCCAGTGGAGTCGCCATTCTGTCGCACCCGACATCGCGGCGACCCTAAAAAATAATCCTCTTGAATTATAGAAAAAGAACAGATTTCTGGCATCCGGTTCTTTTAGGGGAAAATGTCTTGTTTGAGGAGTCGCCACCTAGTATTATGGTCACTAGGAACCCTAACTGGTCAACAGAGATTCTATGGCTCGGGATTGGTTACGTAAAAGGGAAGATATTATCACCCCTTAAACGTTCTGCCTAAGGCAGACTGCATTGTTGGTTTTGTCTTAAATTGCTAAATATTTATTAATTTATGCTATGATGATTTGTTTATAATATTCCTGACTCTGGCGCCAGTGAATATTCGAGCTCGAATAATTCCAACTCTGGCGTTGGTAAAAATTCCACCACAAATAATTTCAATTAAAAATTCGACCACGAATAAATCCAACTCTGGCGTCGGTAAATATTCCACCACAAATAATTCCAAATTTAAAAATTCGACCACGAATAAATCCAACTCTGGCGTTGGTAAATATTCCACCACAAATAATTTCAATTAAAAATTCAACCACGAATAAATCCAACTCTGGCGTTGGTAAATATTCGTGGCCCTAAAAAAAAATTAAGACATGCAAAATTTTTGTCTACACTTTTTTTTTTTATTATTATCTATATTTTTTGGGCCGGGCCCAGTTCAGCCCAAAAGGGGCTGGACTGGGCCCAGCCAGCCCGGCCACTGGCCCAAACCAGTGGCCTGGCTTGTTTAATTACACTGCACGCGTGAAGCAATTTCACGCGTGCAGCAACTGTGCGAAGGTAATTGAATTACCTTCGCACAGTTCTTGCATTTGCACAATTCAAATAAGAATGAAGAGAGAATGAGAATGGGTTACCTGCTTCTGGAGATCGTGAGGAGGCTGGCAGCAGAGTGATTTCGCTCTTGACTGTGTATGACTGTCTCCTTTTGTTTTCCTCTTGTTTCGGTGATGATGAAGGTCACGGCTTCTTGCTTGGTTTTTTTTCTTTTTCTGATTTGCAGGGGGAATTGAGGAGATTGTGATGTTAATGTTGGGTTTTCTGGGTTTCTATGCTTGCGTTTTCTCTGTTTTGTTTTTGGCTGTGTATTTTCTTTCTCTCGGTTTTTTGCTGGGTTTTTCTCCTCTGTCCCGCTCTGTCTCTCCCCTGTCTTCGCTGGTTTTTTCCTCCCTCGGTTCTGCCTTTTTTTCTCTGGTTTTCCTTTGGTTTTAGTCTCTCTCCCTGCCGTGCATGGCTTTCTTTCTCTGGTTTTGCTCCTGGGTTTTTGTCTCCGGTCCCTCCCTGTTTCTCTCTTTTCAGTCCCAAAATCCCTTGTTTTCCTCTCTGGTTTTCAGTGTTCTCTCCACTGGTTCCTAGCCTTCTCCCCTGGGTTTCTCCCTTTATTTTCCTCCCTCCTCTGTTTCCTTGAGTAGAAACAGAGGAAACAAAGTCTGGTTTTTTCCGTGTCCTTTCTGGTCTCCCTCTCTGCCTTTTTTTTCTCCCCCTCTTACGCTCTCTCATCTTCTCTGGCTTTATAGCCAGAGAATACCAAGCATCTCCAATGTTGAAACGGCTTCACAGCCATTACTGCCAGAAACGGCTAGGAGGAAGACGAAGAAGGTGATTGACAAAAACGGCACCGTCTGTGTGGTGTGAATATCCATTTTCAATCTGGTCACTGAAGTTCTGAAATCATGTAATCAAGTCCCTGGGTAAATTGTAATTGGACCCCTAAATTTCGGCGCCATTTTCAAAATGGTCCTTGGATTTTGATTTGTGCAATTTGGACCCCAATTAAACTCCAAACTTTGATATTTCTTCAATTAAGTCCCTGATTTCATTAATTTAATTAAATCCAAGTCCAATTAAGTCTCAAAACTAATTAATTCTCTAATTAAACCCTTAATTGGATTAATTAAATCAATTCCAAGCTTAATTAAGTCTCAAAACTTATCAATTCTCCAATTAAATCCTTGATTGGATGAATTAAATCAATTCCAAGCTTAATTAAGTCTCAAAACTTATCAATTCTCCAATTAAACCCTTGATTGGATTAAACAAATTAATTCCAAAGTTTAATTAAATCCCAAAACTTCCAATCATCTTGCCCTTAACCCAAAATTTAATTCATTCTTCATTCATTTCATTTTACTTGTTTTTTCATCGTCATTATTATTTTTTCATCAAAAAATTTTATCCTTTTCAATAAATAAAATAATAATAAAAAATAAAACTAAAATGGTCAAAAAATGGGTTATGACAGTTGCCCCCTCTTTATAATATTTACTATGCAAAGATATTGGAAAATTTCATTTTCTTTTATCTTTGTGTAGTAAATTTATAAAGAAAAGTAGATAGAGGAAGAACCTCCTTTTTTTTTAGTCTTGAAAACTTTGAAAACAGTAGATTGACACACGACCTTTATAGATAGATGTAGAAATCAAGAAACAAGTCATTTGGAAGACGACCCACATTGTTTGTTTTTTGTTTTGTTTTTTTTTGAAAACTTTGAAAACAGTAAATTGACACACAACCTTTACAGAGGGGAAATTAAGAAATTTGGAAGACCCACCTTTTTTTTTTTTTTTAATGGATCAAATTGTTTTGGGCAACCTACCCGATGATAAAAGAAACGCGAAGAATTTCGCGAATGGTCTAATTGTTCAAGGCGACCTGCCCGATGATTGAAAAAAAATACGAGGATAATTTTATTTTAGGATGGTCACATTTTAATGGGTTACCTGCCCAGTTGGTAAATTGTAATGGGTTACCAACCCAGATGGTCACATTGTAATGGGTTACCTGCCCAGTTGGTATATTGTAAAGGGTTACCAACCTAGTTGGTCACATTGTAATGGGTTACCTGCCCAGTTGGTATATTGTGATGGGTTACCACCCAGTTGGTCACATTGTAATGGGTTACCTGCCCAGTTGGTAAATTGTAATGGGTTACCAACCCAGATGGTCACATTGTAATGGGTTACCTGCCCAGTTGGTAAATTGTAATGGGTTACCAACCCAGATGGTCACATTGTAATGGGTTACCTGCCCAGTTGGTATATTGTAATGGGTTACCAACCCAGATGGTCACATTGTAATGGGTTACCTGCCCAGTTGGTAAATTGTAATGGGTTACCAACCCAGATGGTCACATTGTAATGGGTTACCTGCCCAGTTGGTAAATTGTAATGGGTTACCAACCCAGATGGTCACATTGTAATGGGTTACCTGCCCAGTTGGTAAATTGTAATGGGTTACCAACCCAGATGGTCACATTGTAATGGGTTACTTGCCCAGTTGGTATATTGTAATGGGTTACCAACCCAGGTGGTCACATTGTAATGGGTTACCTGCCCAGTTGGTAAATTGTAATGGGTTACCACCCAGTTGGTCACATTGTAATGGGTTACCTGCCCAGTTGGTATATTGTAATGGGTTACCAACCCAGATGGTCACATTGTAATGGGTTACCTGCCCAGTTGGTAAATTGTAATGGGTTACCAACCTAGATGGTCACATTGTAATGGGTTACCTGCCCAATTGGTATATTGTAATGGGTTACCAACCCAGTGAAAAAGATACGATGATTTTTCAGGATGGAAGCTCAAAGGAAATGAGGGCTCGGAGGCACACTCGAAAATAAATAAGGTGAGGGCTCAAAGGCGCGCTCAAAAAGAGGTAGGATAGGAAATGCACTACCTTTGATGGTCAAGGGCTCGAAGGCGCACTCAAAAAGAAATGAGGTGAGGGCTCGAAGGTGCACTCAAAAGGAGGTAGGATAGGAAATGCACTACCTTTGATGGTCGAGGGTTCGAAGGCGCACTCGAAAGGAAATGAGGTGAGGGCTCCAAGGCGCTCTCAAAAGGAGGTAGGATAGGAAATGCACTACCTTTGATGGTCGAGGGCTCGAAGGTGCGCTCGAATGAAGATAAGACGAGGGCTCGAAGGTGCGCTTGAATGGAGGTAGGATAGGAAATGCACTACCTATGATGGTTGATGGCTCGAAGGCGCACTCGAAAAAGGTGGAAAAACACAGAGATTTTTCAGGTGGCCTAATTCTCATGGGCGGCCTGCCCAGGATGAAAAAATTCTCAAAAAATGAAAAATTTTCAAAAACAATTTCAATCTTGGCCATTTCAAGTTGGCCTTCCACTTGATGGATTCCGTTGGAATTTTCTCATATGAAATTTGCAAAACTCATTGTTCAATGTCTCAAAGTTTAGATGATGTGCATGCATCTTTACCTGTTTTGAAATATAGGCCCCCATTTCTTCTTAGTCTTCTTGTTGCTTGACTGATGAGGACTTGCTACCTCTGATTCGGGTCATCTTTGTCACTTGGCTTCTAGCCCACTCGAGTTAGCCCATGTAAATCTATTTCCAGATTTGTTTGCACAACTCAGCCTTTATGGTGCCCATTGTGACCCACTTGCTTGCTAAAGATTTTTTTGACTTGTCAAATAATTTGAGAGGATCATTCATTACTCCTCGTTTCACTACTAGAAACATTCGGTGTCACTTGCTGAAAGGATCAAACTATATTTCATAAACCAAAATGCCCCCTTGTCTTGTTGTAGGAAATGTTCCATCTCCTTTTTCTAGAATTTTTCCTTCTAAGCACAATGTTGCCCCCTTGTATTGGTCATTGCCCCTAAGTGTGCTCTGTCAGCGACTTAGACAAATTATGGTTTTAAGAGGCCATTCTTTCATTTCTCTCCTTTTCAGTTTGGTGAAGGAATATGGATCTAGAATGAATCTTGAAATCTTGATCTTGCATTTTGAAAACAAAAATTATTTTGATGTGAGTCTAAAACAATTTGCTTTTGAAATCTTGCAACTCCTTGGTTATTATTTTTTTTTTCTTTTCTTCTTTTTTTTTGAAAAAGAGATTATTTGCTCTTATGTTTGGCAATGATATCTTCGGTGAAAATACATCATGAGATGACCTTTTTTCAAAGTGAAGGGCTCGAGAAAAAGCTCGAGGTTTTGTTTGAGAAAAATTTGTCTCTTTTTGAACACTCATTTTTATCAGCATGAATAATAATGAATAGCTTATTCTTGAGGTCATGAAACTTATGAAAAAAATATTCTTTGCATTTTGAGAGCATTGTTTATTGTTCTAGGTTGCTTGCTTGCTTGATTAGAAAGGACTTCTACAGGTACGTAACGTAGGCTGTGGTTTTTGGCTATGAAAGAAATGGATTCATAAGGCTCAAAGAGTGTTTCAGGGTTTCAAAGACTGAAGATCACGATCAATAGTTTGACTTTTGGCATCATTCATATTTTCTTTTGCCGCTCTTCTTTGATTTGCCCCTCTTTTTTCTTTTTCATTGCTTTGCTAGAGCATACTCATTTTATCTTGGTTATCACTTTTTCTTGTGATTTGGGCATGCCCCCTAGCATTTGAGTTTCTTGGACTCTTTTGCCTCTTGGCTTTCTCACGGCTTTATCATCTTTCTTGATCATCGAATTTCACTTGCCACTTACTTTTTTTCTTGTGATGTGGGCATGATCCCTAGCATTTGTGTTTCATGGGCTCTTTTGCCTTTTGGTTTTCTCACGGCTTTATCATCTTTCTTGATCATTGAAATTTCACTTGCCCCCAGTGTAGGGTGTGATCTTAATCGGGATTTTTTATGAAAGAAAAAATTATTCAGGCTCAAAAAGGGATCGCAAAGGATGTATTTATTTCAGAACGTGAAAGGAATAACAAAGATGGCCTTTCCTCATTTCAAGCGCAAGCACCTATGATCAATAAACTTTGACCTCATCTAGTGTGATGGTTTAGTCTTTGCAAAGATGTAATTCATGAGTTATGAGCAACAAGTTCACTACATACCATTATTCATACATTTAAAAACACATGATTCAAGAGTCATAGGGTAAGGGTATTTATTCATTTCTTTTTTCTTTCTTCTTTTTAGAGTTTGGTCACCTTTATGAAGGAGTTGCTTGATTCAATTGTCATTCTACAAGTAGAATGTCAAAAATATCATTTTTGAATAAACATCAAATTATCTTTTGAAATCAAAATGCTAGATCAATTTTTTTCAAAACTCCAATAGGGAAACTGATTTTTGTTAAAAGAGATGAATTGCGTCTATGAGATTGCACAAGGCTTCAAAGATGTGTTTGTGAATCTTTATAAGAAAACTCTCTCAGAAAAAAAATGAATAATGATAATCGTAAACATGATTGAATGACAAACTCATTATTTCATTGAAATTTTGGAAAATAAGTTCAACAAGAAAGAACTTATGACAACATCTTGGGCTGTGAATACTGGCATGATAACATATAAAGGGGCTAAACATTTAGCGATCATTGATTGGAATTTCTGGAATCTTTCAATCATTCATTCTCCTCGACAGGGCATCTTTTCAACAGTCAATTGAAATCAAATGTAGATCATTCTCGACCTAATATCACCATAGCTTTATCTTCAAGATAATTGATTTCTGAGAGTTGGTGTGAAGCAATTAACTATAGGAATGATAAGTGTCTTGGCAACCACCTTCAGTGAAACTGTTCTTCTCAGTCGGGTTAGCAATCTTACCTAACCTGATGGCTTGTTCAATCCTCTCCGCTATAACAACCAAGTCAGTAAAATGTTGTGCAGAGCTTCTAACCAGGTACTCAAAGTATGGAGCTTTAAAGGTGTTGGAAAATAAATTGATCATCTCTTTTTCCAACATGGGAGGATTAACTTGTGCAGCTACCTCACTCCATCTCCGGGCATATTCTCTTATGGACTCCTTGTTGTTCTTCTCCATAGCTTGCAAGCTTAACCGATCAGGGCCCACGTCTATATTAAACTTATATTGCCTCATGAAGGCATCAACTAAGTCCTTCCATTTTTTAACCTTGGTATTGTCCAATCGCATATACCAAGTGAGGGCAGCATCACTCAAGTTGTCTTGGAAGAAATGAATCAGCAATTTCTCGTCATCAACCACCTCAACCATTTTGTTGCAGTATGCTTTGAGATGAGTTATAGGGCATTGAGTTCCCGTATATTTGACAAATTCTGGCACTCTAAACTTTTTGGGAATGACAACGTTGGGCACTAAACACATATTGACAGCTTTCACCAGGTCACACAAATGGTTTCCCTCAATTGCCCTTATCCTCTTTTCTAGGGTGGTCCATTTTTCCAAACCCTCTTTTCTCACCATCTTGCCCTTTTGATATTCTTTCTCAATAGAATCAATGGTAGACAAAATTCTTGAGGGGTATATTGGCTGGAAATGCATAGCTTGTTGAAATTCAGATGACTCCCTATTTGCCCCCAGATTCTGTGGATCGAAATGAGTTACATGCATATCTTCAGGCTGAGCTATAAGTGTTGTTTTTCCGGATTTATCTCTCAAGGCTTGCTCAAGTAGACTAGTAAGCCTTGTGACTTCTTCCTTAAGATTGTCCACCTCTTTTTGATGTTGGGCTTCCAACTAGGCTCTTTCATCATTTTCCATTTGTTTTTTTTTTTTCGAACGAGTGTTATAAATGAGTTTCAAAGGGGGACCTATATTTCAACCTGCTAAATGTAAATCATGCAATTATGCAAAAATGCTAAAGCAATAATAAAAAATAAAAAATAAATGCGTATGAAATGCGAACTTACCCTTCACGGGGTGACAACCTAATTGAAAGATCCTAATTACTAAGGGCATCAAGGGGTTGGTCATTATCTAGTTTCAAAGGGTCTCTCGCATGCTCAGTGATCGTCCATGAAAGGTCGATATGAGGCTTACAAGTAGTGTGAAGATAGAGGCCCTGAGTAATATCAGTTTGGCATATCAACCACTTCCAAGTAAACAATCAAGCGAGAGTTGGATGGTTTCACGAGTCTTACCCAGGCTAAAGCCATTGGGGTACCGTTACTTTCCCACTTATCCTAGGCTGTAAAGTGTGTGCTCTCAAAGTGATGCATGACAACATAAATAAAGATGCATGCTAAAGCAGTAAATACAGGAAAAATAAACAAATAAACACAACAAAAAACAAATAAAAAAATAGCAATAATAAGACAAAAGACAAAGCTTAATCCTATATCCCCAGTGGAGTCGCCATTCTGTCGCACCCGACATCGCGGCGACCCTAAAAAATAATCCTCTTGAATTATGGAAAAAGAACAGATTTCTGGCATCCGGTTCTTTTAGGGGAAAATGTCTTGTTTGAGGAGTCGCCACCTAGTATTATGGTCACTAGGAACCCTAACTGGTCAACAGAGATTCTATGGCTTGGGATTGGTTACGTAAAAGGGAAGATATTATCACCCCTTAAACGTTCTGCCTAAGGCAGACTGCATTGTTGGTTTTGTCTTAAATTGCTAAATATTTATTAATTTATGCTATGATGATTTGTTTATAATATTCCTGACTCTGGCGCCAGTGAATATTCGAGCTCGAATAATTCCAACTCTGGCGTTGGTAAAAATTCCACCACAAATAATTTCAATTAAAAATTCGACCACGAATAAATCCAACTCTGGCGTCGGTAAATATTCCACCACAAATAATTCCAAATTTAAAAATTCGACCACGAATAAATCCAACTCTGGCGTTGGTAAATATTCCACCACAAATAATTTCAATTAAAAATTCAACCACGAATAAATCCAACTCTAGCGTTGGTAAATATTCGTGGCCCTAAAAAAAAATTAAGACATGCAAAATTTTTGTCTACACTTTTTTTTATTATTATTATCTATATTTTTTGGGCCGGGCCCAGTTCAGCCCAAAAGGGGCTGGACTGGGCCCAGCCAGCCCGACCACTGGCCCAAACCAGTGGCCTGGCTTGTTTAATTACACTGCACGTGTGAAGCAATTTCACGCGTGCAGCAACTGTGCGAAGGTAATTGAATTACCTTCGCACAGTTCTTGCATTTGCACAATTCAAATAAGAATGAAGAGAGAATGAGAATGGGTTACCTGCTTCTGGAGATCGTGAGGAGGCTGGCAGCAGAGTGATTTCGCTCTTGACTGTGTATGACTGTCTCCTTTTGTTTTCCTCTTGTTTCGGTGATGATGAAGGTCACGGCTTGTTGCTTGGTTTTTTTTCTTTTTCTGATTTGCAGGGGGAATTGAGGAGATTGTGATGTTAATGTTGGGTTTTCTGGGTTTCTATGCTTGCGTTTTCTCTGTTTTGTTTTTGGCTGTGTATTTTCTTTCTCTCGGTTTTTTGCTGGGTTTTTCTCCTCTGTCCCGCTCTGTCTCTCCCCTGTCTTCGCTGGTTTTTTCCTCCCTCGGTTCTGCCTTTTTTTCTCTGGTTTTCCTTTGGTTTTAGTCTCTCTCCCTGCCGTGCATGGCTTTCTTTCTCTGGTTTTGCTCCTGGGTTTTTGTCTCCGGTCCCTCCCTGTTTCTCTCTTTTCAGTCCCAAAATCCCTTGTTTTCCTCTCTGGTTTTCAGTGTTCTCTCCACTGGTTCCTAGCCTTCTCCCCTGGGTTTCTCCCTTTATTTTCCTCCCTCCTCTGTTTCCTTGAGTAGAAACAGAGGAAACAAAGTCTGGTTTTTTCCGTGTCCTTTCCGGTCTCCCTCTCTGCCTTTTTTTTTCTCCCCCTCTTACGCTCTCTCATCTTCTCTGGCTTTATAGCCAGAGAATACCAAGCATCTCCAATGTTGAAACAGCTTCACAGCCATTACTGCCAGAAATGGCTAGGAGGAAGACGAAGAAGGTGATTGACAAAAACGACACCGTCTGTGTGGTGTGAATATCCATTTTCAATCTGGTCACTGAAGTTCTGAAATCATGTAATCAAGTCCCTGGGTAAATTGTAATTGGACCCCTAAATTTCGGCGCCATTTTCAAAATGGTCCTTGGATTTTGATTTGTGCAATTTGGACCCCAATTAAACTCCAAACTTTGATATTTCTTCAATTAAGTCCCTGATTTCATTAATTTAATTAAATCCAAGTCCAATTAAGTCTCAAAACTAATTAATTCTCTAATTAAACCCTTAATTGGATTAATTAAATCAATTCCAAGCTTAATTAAGTCTCAAAACTTATCAATTCTCCAATTAAATCCTTGATTGGATGGATTAAATCAATTCCAAGCTTAATTAAGTCTCAAAACTTATCAATTCTCCAATTAAACCCTTGATTGGATTAAACAAATTAATTCCAAAGTTTAATTAAATCCCAAAACTTCCAATCATCTTGCCCTTAACCCAAAATTTAATTCATTCTTCATTCATTTCATTTTACTTGTTTTTTCATCGTCATTATTATTTTTTCATCAAAAAATTTTATCCTTTTCAATAAATAAAATAATAATAAAAAATAAAACTAAAATGGTCAAAAAATGGGTTATGACAAGAATATTGGCCAAAATTTCAAAAAAAAACAATAAAAATTTTATTTTTTTTGTCTCTTAGTATCCGGGGTATGACTTTACACGTAATGCATATTCTGGATATTTAATTCTTTTTTTTTTACAATAGAACCTGGGGTATGACATTACATGTAATGCGTATTCCAAACAATAAAAAACCACAACACGATTTTAGATTTTATCAGACATTAAAACAATGCAGCCTACCTTAGGTAGGGCGTAGTTGGGGTGCTAATACCTTCCCTTTACGCAACCAGTCTCCGTACCCGATCTCTAAAGACCAGTTAAGGTTCCTAGTATCCAGAATACTAGGTGGCGACTCCCAGTCCATATCTTCACATTTAAGAGACAAGAATTCCTTGTCTCTCCCTATTTTCCAAGAATAAAATATTCCAATTTTTCCTTGAGAGTGGACGATCGTCGCGCCGCCGCACACGTGCGACAGAATGGCGACTCCACTGGGGACTTTGTGGACTAAGCTTTGTTTTGTCTGATGATTGTGTTTTATTGTTGTGGTTTGCATTTTTATTTTTAAATATGCTTTTTCTTTATATATTTGTTCATATTTAGTTGTGCGCTTTAATTTTTGTACATATTTATCTCATGCATCACATAGTTAATTTTTTTTAAAGCACACACAAGCTTCAGGTTAAGGGGGAACTAGCAGCTTACCTTATGACTTTTAGTCAAGGTTTAAGTTTGTGTAAACCCCAACTCTTCGTTGAGTGCTTAGACTGGTAATAGTTGGACACGTGCCATCTCACTGCCTACAAGTCCCCATATTGCCTCCACGAGGGCGATCACTGGGACAACGAGAGTCCTTTTTTAGAGACCAAATACTAAACCTACCTGTTGTCTCACTTAAAAAGATTAGAACCTGCCTTTAGGATATATGCTCCGTATACATTGTTTTGCATCCGAGCAAGCCCTTCTTGAAGCATCTTGAACTCCAGACTTATGGGTGACATAATAACCGTCGCTCAGAAATTTTTCATTGTAGAGTTTGTGCAAGAATCAAGATTCTTGTTTCATTATACAAGAGTTGCAACCATATGTCACCCCTCGAAGGGCGAGTTCGTCATATAGATTACATGTTCATACATTTAACATGCATACATGTCAGATTGAAATATAGGTCCCCAAAAAGTCTACAACACCCGACTTCGAGCAAGAAACATGGAAGATGAAGAGCGTGCTCAACGTGAGGCCTATTTGCACGACGAGTTGGAGTCTCTGAAAATAAGTGTGGCTCACCTCACTAGCTTACTCAAGCAAACACTAAGAAATACCTCTGATGAAGGTCCTTCTAATCAACCGATCACCTTTGCTCCGGCTCCTACTACAGTTCAGCCTGAGGAAAGAATGAGCGAACATGGTCAAGAACCTCAGTAAAATCCAACATTTGTGCAGTCAACGACACCTACACCATCCCCAACAGTCGCGAAGGCATCTGCTAATGAGTCCCACAAGGCTAAGTCATCTGATAGCATTGATCAAGCTAAGATAGAGGCGCTGGAAGCCAGACTCAAAGCCATTGAAGGGATAGACTTATATGACCCGGTACGGGCAGCAGAGATGTGTTTGGTCCCAAATGTGGTTATCCCAAAGAAATTTCGTGTTCCTGAATTCATCAAATACAGTGGAACACAATGCCCCATGACCCATCTTAGGTCCTATTGCAATAAAATGGCTGAGGTAGTACATGATGAAAAACTACTAATGCACTTTTTCCAAGACAGTTTAAGTAGGGCAACTTTGAGTTGGTACATGAGATTGGATAACACAAAAATTCGCAACTGGAAAGATCTTGTGGATGCTTTCGTCAAGCAATACAAGTACAACATGGACATTGCGCCCGACAGAACCAGTTTGTCCAATATAGAGAAAAAGGATAAAGAAAGCATAAGGGAATATGCTCAAAGATGGCGAGAATTAGCTGCTCAAGTACATCCCCCACTTCTGGACAAAGAGATGGTCTCTTTATTTGCCAACACACTCAAAGCACCATATTACGAACATATGATGGGTAGTTCAGCCCAACAATTCACTGATGCTGTGATAGTGTGTGAACGCATAGAGCAAGGTGTCAAGAGTGGTAGAATTGCTGCACCAACCGAGAAAAAAAGCGTCGAAAGAAAAGAGGTTCACCATGTTGAAGATGGCTACATGGGTAAAACAAATACATCCCGAAATTACCATACTCCATCCCAAATTGCCAACATCAAAAAACCTGAACCCCAAAACTTTCAAGCCAAAAGCCAAATTGGAAATTTTCAAAGGGTTCAAGAACAACTACCTCCACTACCGTTACCCCTGAATGAGATGTATCAAAAGCTATTGAGCATCGGGCAAATAGCTCCAGAACCTCTGACACCTCTGCAGCCACCTTATCCTAATTGGTACAAGCCAGAACTCAATTGTGAATACCATGCCGGTATTACTGGGCATAACATCTATACCTGCAACGCCTTCAAGAGAAAGCTTCTGCAATTAATCAAGGCTGGGTGGATAGAATTGGAAGATGCCCCCAATGTGAATACGAACTCGTTGCCTAATCATGCTTGAAGCATATTAGGATGGAATGTTTGGGGAATTGGAAAGCATCAATGGTCCAGCATGAGAGCTTGAATTTTGTAGAACTCAAATTTTGACCGTGGTGTTGTTCCGCATTGTCTTTGAGTCCTCTATGCAGAGCTTTTGAGAGGAGGTTAGCCTTTGAGCAGATTCGCCAAAATAGAGAAATGAAGCCTGCCTTGTTATTGCCTTTTGTTAATGCTTTTGAACAAGACTTTCTCTGTTAATGAGCTTTTCTTGTGAAATAAGATCATGTGTTTTCTTGTGTTCACATCACACTCTTCTTTGTTGTTATTACATGTAAATAGCATTTTGAGCGCAACTTTGCCCACAACACTACAACATGAAGAATCCTTTGGTGTTCCTTTCTTCCAAACCCATACATTAATCTCATATGTTTTCAAGGATATTTTTTTAGGACCTCCAAAGTGAGTACAAAAACAAAAATCGTGTTGATATTTGTCCAAAACAAATGCATTTTGAAAATTCAAGTGATTCCTTAAATAGGTACACATATACCTAGAAAACTTGAAAGAAAAAAAGACAATAAAGACAAACAACACTATGAGGTGACTCAAAAGCTGAGTTTTATTTGACTGAATAAATCACTTTGCATACGCGCATGAAAGCAAGACCTATCGATCCTCACTGCAGTGCATTTGAGATGAGGAAATGCCATCTTTGATAATCCTTTCACAAGACTGAAATATATCCTTTGCAGTCCCATGTTGAGCCTAGTAGCGTTTTTTTGAAATAACCTTGATTAGGATCACAGCCCACACTGGGGGGCAAAATAAGAGAGTTTGTTGTTTTTACCAGCCAGACAAAGCAGTGAAGATGGGTGCTGGAATTGATCATGTAATGTTTCATCTTTCATTATCATCCAAATGAAACAATGAAGATAAATACTGCGTTTGGTTAAAAGATTTGAGCTTCTCATAAAAACAACTAATATGATTGTGCTCAACGAAACAAAAACGAAGAAAAAAAAGAGAAAAGCCCAAACCCGACACTGGGGGGCAAGACAACTCATTTTGAAAAAACAAATCCAAAAGACAAAGGGTCAGGAAACAAGCACAAGTGATCCCTAGTCGTGAAATCCCTTAAATACCTTTTGAGCCTGCAACATATCCTTTTCTTTGTAACCAATAACTAAAGCCTACATTACATACCTGATAAAGCCCTTTCTGATCAAAGGCAAGCAATCTGGATCGGTATGCAGTGCTTTCTCGTGCGAGTCAAATCATTATTAATGCAAATAAAATAAATGCTTTGAATCAATTCGGTTCTCAATAACCCTCAAATTGAAATTTCAACCTTTTTTGACCAACCAGAGGTCACCTTCATCTTTAAACAAAAGCGAAAAGCTTTCATCACTTCAAGAAACCTGTCCATAGGAATCACTTGAATTTTTTAGAACAAGTTCATTTTGAACCAATATCAAAATCATTTTTGTGATTGGAATAACTTGGAAGTTCTAAAAATTTTGCATGAAAACATTCATTGTACAAAAAACCCAAACTTACTTTCACATATCCTCACCCCAAACTAAATCCAAGTTGAACACTTGGGGGACATGATCAAGCTGGGGGGCAATCAAACACACATGGTAGGGCTGTCTCCATGATTCCTTTTCTAAGGAAAATGTCGGGCAAAATTGGCAACTCTTGAGATAAAGGGTGAAGGACAAAGATGTATGATGATGACATCAAACCCTTCCTAGAGGTCAAGATCACAATATGTAACCCGAGTAAGCAAAAGTGGAAAAGCCATCGATGTTTACTACCAACACTACAACTTTTGAGAGAAAACAAAGACACCATGAAGAAATGGGGCCTATATTTCTCAGGTAAGTATACATGCATATCAATCATAATGCATTTGCTTTTCAACATTGACAATCATTGTTTCAACATCAACTTTTGGGTAGTGCGTTTTATAAGCCTACCTCCCTTTGAGCTCTCACCGCCTTTTGAGTGCGCCTTTGAGCCCTCATCCCTTAGGTAGTGCGTTTTCTAACCCTACCTCCCTTTGAGTGCGCCTTTGAGCCCTCACCTCCTTTTGAGTGCGCCTTTGAGCCCTCAACTCCTTTGGTAGTGCGTTTTTCTAACCCTACCTCCATTTTGAGTGCGCCTTTGAGCCCTCAACTCCATCTTGAGTGCGCCTTTGAGCCCTCAACTCCCTTTGAGTGCGCCTTTGAGCCCTCATCCTTTGGTAGTGCGTTTTTCTAACCCTACCTCCATTTTGAGTGCGCCTTTGAGCCCTCAACTCCATCTTGAGTGCGCCTTTGAGCCCTCAACTCCCTTTGAGTGCGCCTTTGAGCCCTCATCCTTTTGGTAGTGCGTTTTCTAACCCTACCTCCTTTTAAGTGCGCCTTTGAGCCCTCATCCCTTGGGTAGTGCGTTTTCTAACCCTACCTCCCTTTGAGTGCGCCTTTGAGCCCTCACCTCCTTTTGAGTGCGCCTTTGAGCCCTCAACTCCTTTGGTAGTGCATTTTTCTAACCCTACCTCTTTTCGAGTGTGCCTTTAAGCCCTCGCCATCCAATTCTTCATATTTTTTCCATCTGGGTAGGTCACCCATTACAATGAGACCACTCTTTACTTTTATGTTTGGGCAGGTCGCCCATGAAAATAGACCAATGTCAGCGTAAGTGTGTGGGTTGGTCGCCCCTGAAAATAGACCACCTTAAGTATGTGTTGGGCAGCTCGCCCGTGAAAATATACCATCTTAAAAAACAAAGGGTTTGAACACACAGGATTTTGGTTCTGGTTATAGGGGATTGCCGAAAGGAATCTCAGTCTATCCCAACCACACACAGTTTTTTTGGTTCTTGTTAAAGAGGATTGCCGAAAGGAATCTCAGTCTATCCCAACCACACACAGGTTTTTGGTTCTGGTTAGAAGGGATTGCCGAAAGGGATCTCAGTCTATCCCAACCACACATAGGATTTTGGTTCTGGTTAGAGGGGATTGCCGAAAGGAATCTCAGTCTATCCCAACCACACACAGGTTTTTTTGGTTCTGGTTAGAGGGGATTGCCGACAGGAATCTCAGTTTAGCCCAACCACATACAGGACTTTGGGTCCGGTTGAAGTTTTAGGTCAATCAAATTTTGAGACGACTAGTTTCGGAAGACCAATTTTATTTTATCTTTACAACACTTACTATGCACAAATCTTTGCTCCGTAAGCATTGTAAAGAGGGGGGCAACTGTTGTAACCTATTTTTGGGTCCCCACATAAAAACTAAAAAAATACAAAAAAAAATCAAAAAAATACATTATAAAAAAATATAAAAATTAATTGAGGATGTTCAAAAATGCTCAAAAATATGATTGAGGATGTTCAAAAATATAAAAATTAATTTTTGACAATATATCATTGACTGATGAGAGCCCCGATGATAAAGAAGATTCAATTTGAGGAAGAAAAATGCAAAATTAGAAGTTTATGGACTCAATTAAATTTTATTGAAGGTTTAATTGAATTTATAGAGATTTTAATTGCAAGAGAAAATTGATTTTGGAGTTAATTTGGGCTTTAATTAGGAGAAATTAATTTTCTAGGGTCAAATTATAATTTTTGGAAGTTAATTTGGTCAAATCAGGGGCTTAATTGCATAAATATTGAGGTTTAATGGCCAATTAGGGACTGAATTGAAGAAATCCGAGACCAAGGACTAAATTGTAAAACGCGCGCAAATAGAGGGCCGAAATTTGAATCTGACGCGTTTTGGCGCCAAATCCATTTAAATGAAACGACGCCGTTTCATGCACTGTTAAAAAAAAAAAAAAAAACCAAACCCAAAACGATGCCGTTTTGAACGGCACCATCATCTTCTTCCCCTGGACACGCAGCGAAGCAGGGGAAGAAGAATTATTTTTTTCTTCTCTTTTCGCCTATTTTCTTTCCCGGCTTTGGCGCAATAAGATGCCCACAATTCACCCACTTGCCTGGCTTTTTATCTGTTGAAAGGTAGTGGAGGGGGCGGCCAACAGTGGCCGCCCCAACACGTTGCCCTCCCCTGTTTTCCTATAAATACAGGGGAGGGCCGAGAGAAAAAAAAAAAAAAAAGAGACCCGAGAGAGGGGGAAGAGAAGAGAAGAGAGAGCAAAGAGAAGGGAGAACACAGAAGAAGAAGAAGAAGGAGCAGCAGAGGAGAGAACAAAAAACACAGAGGAGAGAGAGAAGGAAAACGCAGAGCAACCCCGGCCACCCCACTGTCAGCGCCACTTCTTGTCGCCACCAGCAGCTCCGCCATCGACGACAACCACCACAGGTCAGCCCTCAACCCCTTATCGTCGTTACTGTTCATCATCTTGCATGCAGGACGTGCACTATGCACGTTCTGCAAGCCATGAATTAATTACCCGGTTACTGTGCATGTGCACAGTAACTTGGCAAATTAATTCACTGGTTACTGTGCACACAGTAACCAGCCATTTGGGCCTGGGCTGGGACGTCAGCCAGCCCATGTAAATGGGCCAGGTTTGGCCCAGCCCATGCAATTGGGCCTGATCCGGCCCATTTTAAAAAAGAAAAAATATTATTGTTTTAAAAAATATTTATGATGTTCCCAATTTTTATTTATGTTATTTTTATTAATATCGGATAGTATTTTTATGTCATAAAAATACAAATCGGGTATTAAAATACCCGGTTTTTTTGTCACAAACTTCCAAAAATACAAAAAAAAATTAAAAACACATTTTTGTGCATACGGCCATGTGTCTCAAATCTAAAAAATCATATCGTATTTTTCATATGTCAAAAAACAATATTTAGCATGCATTTTGGCTTTAATAACCAGTTTATTAAAGTCAAGAGAATATTGGCCAAATTTTAAAAAAAACAACAAAAATTTTATTTTTTTTGTCTCTTAGTATCCGGGGTATGACTTTACACGTAATGCATATTCTGGATATTTAATTCTTTTTTTTTTTACAATAGAACCTGGGGTATGACATTACATGTAATGCGTATTCCGAACAATAAAAAACCACAACACGATTTTAGATTTTATCAGACATTAAAACAATGCAGCCTACCTTAGGTAGGACGTAGTTGGGGTGCTAATACCTTCCCTTTACGCAACCAGTCTCCGTACCCGATCTCTAAAGACCAGTTAAGGTTCCTAGTAACCAGAATACTAGGTGGCGACTCCCAGTCCATATCTTCACATTTAAGAGACAAGAATTCCTTGTCCCTCCCTATTTTCCAGGAATAAAATATTCCAATTTTTCCTTGAGAGTGGACGATCGTCGCGCCGCCGCACACGTGCGACAAACCTAAATAAAAATAAATGCAAAATCTTATAAAAATCTAATAGTTAAAAAATAAGATTCAAGATTCAATGGTTAAGAAAGAAATATGATATAAGATGATATGGCAGGAAAGAGAAATGAAGGAAGAAAAAAAGAATAGGTCACCAAAGACACATCGAGCTTCATTTTCAACACACCTAGTACTATTATAAAAATTTTAACGAGATGATTCTAACTACATATTGGAAGAACAAATAAGATTATAATTAACCTTAAACAAAATGCTTAACAAATTATGATCATGTTTGGTGGTCTTTTAAGATATAGTTAAAATCGTTTCATTAAAATCTTTTTAAAGGTACTAAATGTGTTAAAAATAAAGCTTTAGTGTGTTTTTGATGACTTATTTTTTTTATTGATCACTGGATCTTGAATTTTATTTTGCATCCATTAAATTTTCATTAGTTTTTAGATTAATTAATTAAATTAAATTAAGAGTGACATGATTTTTAAACACAACTACTATTCTCGATAATAGTTGTATTCAGATTGTCTTACTTTCCATAGACTTTTATCAAACTACCTTGGAATTCTAAAATATCCCTTATTGATTTAATGTCATCTCAGGCGTTTCATAAACCTCCTATCCGCCACCCCCTCAATTAAACCACCGTAATGTCTTTGGTTTGCATTAAAAATATTGTTGTTGGATTGGTAAAATTATAAAGTATTGCGTATAGGTAATAATAATATATATTTTTTATTTTTTTAAAATTATTTTTGATATCAACGCATCAAAATAATCCAAAAACACAAAAAATATTAATTTGAAACAAAAAAATAAAAAATTTTCAAATTTTTTTAAAAACACTTTTAAAACATAAAAACAAACCGCCTTCGATTGTCATTTACAACTTTATTTAGACGTCCAATTGAAGTGGCTGTAGTCAACTAATGTAGCTTATTAAAATTAAAAAACAAAAATGAATCAAAGGAGCTCTTGATTTTAGTGTTGATCATGAGATAAATTACTATAGATTAACATCAATTATTTGGCTTTTTTTTATTTATTATTTTTTTTAATTTCATCCTCCAACATTATATTTATTAAAAATTAAACTTTAAATTTATTTTCTATGAAGTTATTGTCTTCTCAAAAAAAAAAATCTTGACATTGAAGAGGCACTTAATTTTGCAAAAAAAATAATAATAATAATTTTATTATTTTTAATAGATTGAAAATTAAAAGATCAAAATTTAAAACAAGAAGAAATGACAAACCTTTTGTTTTTTGTTTTTTTTTTAAATATGGTCTTAGTGCTTTTTAGAGAGTCTAGCCTTAGGATTTTTTTTAAAGTTTTTTATTTTAGCGATGAAACATTTTAGTCTGAAAAATTAGTTTGTTCACATTTCAATTTTTAAATTTAAAAAAGAAAAAGAAAAAGAGTTGTTAAAAAACAATGAAGAAGAGATAAATTTATCGATTAGCCACATCCAACAATGAACATGATTCTTTTTAGTGTTATCAAGTTTATTTTTTTGAAAGAAATTTAATAAGAGGGTGTTTTCCTATAAACATGTCGGAAAAAATAGACTGGTATTCGTTTAGCTTTTTTTTATTAATTCAATTGGTTATTTCTTTTAAGAGTGATTTTTTTTTGGGAGGGGGGATTGAGAATGAGTCTATCAAGTTTTTTTTTATAGTATTTTTGAAGTATTTTCAAGTAAAAATAAATTGATATGTAAATTTTTAGGGTTAAGAAACTTAGACCTCATTATTCAATCAGGTGACTTGTTATGGAAAAAAAACATTTAGAGCACATGACTCCTTCGGAAAAATAATAAAAAACAAAGCTAGTAACATGATCCTAGCTTTATTTTTGATGGACTAGGTGTGCTAAGCACCTATGATTTTGTATTTGGCTAGTTTTTTATTTTTTTTAATTGTTTTTTCTTGAATTTAAATTTAATGTATTTTGAATTAATTTATTTAAAATATATTACATGTATATTATTTTATTAAAATTTTAAATTAATTAATAATATATTTCAGAAAATATTTTATTAAATACCATTCAATTTTTTTTTGTTTTTTTTATATAAAAAGTGTAACAATTTTTTAAGAACATCAGTAACATTATTTTTGTACAATCAACCATGATCTTTTTTTTATTAGGTTGTTTTTATTGGAGTGTTAATTTTTATTATCATATAATAAAATAAAAAATGTTATTAAACTTAATCAAGTCCTTGATAGGGATAGTAAGTTTAACAAGTTAGACAAGATTAACCTAAGTCAATTCAAGATACCTTTATATTAATATATAAAAATAGATTTTATCTTGAATTTTCTTAAATCAAACCATATTTTTATCAGTTGTCTAGGTTGTTAAGGACTTATTAAATTATTTAGGTCAAACCTAAATGGTTTAATTTAAAATTTGATTTAGTCAAGAATTTAAGTTGGGGGTTTCAAGATTGATACTCTGGACCCAATCTAATGATACTGCTAAAAAATTTATGTAAGAATATATAAGTATTGTATTTTTTTTATGTTTGTTCATACACTCACATCAAAATTATTATGTTTTTTTTATATAATTAAAACTTGCTTTTGGAACAATGATAGAATCCTAACAAGCAAATATTATGTTGAAAAATTTCGTTAAAAGTTCAACCCGTCAATGAAACAAAGGAGTTTTGGTTTGGGAGATATTTTTTTGTTCTTATATGTGTTGTGATTGCTTTTAATTTTATTACGATAAAAATGGAGTCCTCCAAAAGTCAATAGCCAACGAGAGGCATGGCGGCGACCTGGGAGACGACGGTGGAAGACCAATCTTCGGTTGACGAGGGTGATTGGTTTGATTTATTTTTATATTTTAAAAAATTAAATGAATTCAATTTAATCCATAAACTTTTTAATTAAGGTAGAATTTGATTTAATGAGCTTTTAATCTAAAACGAGCTTTTAGTTTTTTTGTAAGTTTTTTTTCTTAGGTTTGATTTTGGCTTTTTCAGTTTTGATTTTTGAAACTGAAATAATTTTATTTTTTAATTTCCTAACTAAAATTATAAAATAAAATAAAAGCATTAGATTTAATTAATTTTGAATTAATTTTTGATGAATATTTTAAATAATCCAATTAATTTTCTCACCCTCCTAGTGGCTTCGTTTCATTGTCCAAGTTTTTACAAGTGGAGACCATGAGATTTCAACACTTAGCGAACTCATAATTTTGAATTATTTTTTTAATGTTTTTAAGACATTAATATAAAAAATATTTTTTTAATATATTTTTTTATTAAAAATATTTTTAAAAAATATTTTTAATATAACAATTATCTAAATAATAATTATAAAATCACAAAAGAAATCAAAATTCACCGCTTAAAGTTAATGAGGTGATCATAGTTTTTTGTTCTTATAATTGGTAATTCTTAGTCAATTTCTAACTAGTTCAAGACAAATTTCTTATTTATCAATGAATTTTTTTAGTCTCTATATAAATTTCTTGGATTCTATTTATGAAAATAAACTATTCTAAAAATCCAATTGTTAATTTTTTTAATTTTATATTTATTGAAAATTTTGGTCGCATATTTTTTTTTGAATTAAGGTCATTTCCTTCTCTTATTTTATTATATTCATTATTTTATTTTTTCAGAATGGACGAGTTTGGTGTGTTAACAGAACGTTTTGGGTTAAAACCGCAAGGAAAATCGGCTCCAATGTCTGCTTCGAGAGGACCCAATAACGCCCAAACTCGAGATTTCCCTTCTTCAAACCCGAAATCCAACTCATGTTC
The DNA here is from genome assembly GCA_033617975.1 of Populus alba x Populus glandulosa. Taxonomy (NCBI): domain Eukaryota; kingdom Viridiplantae; phylum Streptophyta; class Magnoliopsida; order Malpighiales; family Salicaceae; genus Populus; species Populus alba x Populus glandulosa. The sequence continues at coordinate 17,810,141 of CM066147.1, read as the reverse complement.
TTCTAAATCAACTTACAACTCCAATTCATATAATGGGTCTTTCATGGATGATCACGAAACTCTCTTTAGCAATTCAAAATCCCAGAATTTTGGTTATGATTTTGACATTTTTGGTGGTTTTCAAAAGAATTCAAAACAGACGAGTACTGGGTTTGGTTTCGATTTTGATTCTGTGTTTTCAAGTACTAAAAGTTCGAGTGTGCAATCGTCTTTTGTTGATGATATATTTGGTGGGTTAAATGGGTCTAGTTCATCAGTTAATAGCAATAACAATAACAACAACAATATGAGATGTTAATTTTTGCGAGGGAACATGCTGCTGCTGGAAGTTTCGTGAGGAAAGCTCTTAGGCTGCTGTTTGGAGTGGCAGAAATCAAGCACAACCCTCGGCCATGACAGCTATCAGGAACACAATATGAGATGTTAATTTTTCCTTGATAGAGCGAAGGTATTTTGCAACAAGTAATGTTGAACGCACGCATGAGGTTGGAAAAAAGAAGCATTTCCCCAGTACTCATTTTCCCCCATAAGGGAAAAAGGAAAGGGATCAATAAATGAAACCCCATTCTGTTTTGATATAGAAAAAATAAATGTTTTAATTACATTGGTAGTGATGTAAAAGAGCAGCCACATTTGAAGGGCCTGAGTTGAAAATTCCAAGGTTGGCGGGGATTTATAAACAATGTCCTTGCTGACCTAACCAATGTAGGAAAATCTACATTACTCTCCTGCTTGAGCTGCTGGTTCTTGATATCTCGGTTGTATACGAACTTTCCTTGCATAAATGTCTGAATGACTCGTGACCGAGTGGCAATGGCCTTTCTGGTAATCTGGGGATGTCAATGTCGCCCTCTAACATTCTTAGAGCATCAGCAATGGTAGGTCTGAAAGCTACCATCACGTGAGCACAGAGAATTCCAACAAGAACAAATCTCTCCATTACCCCTTTTGGTCCCTGATCCCTTATCGACTCATCGAGAATTTCTTGAAACTTCCCTGATTTCGCTAGTGTCCATGCCCAATCTGTAATCAAAAGGAATGATGAGTTTGATGTATCAATCACCTTCCTGCCGCTCATGATTTCAAGAATCACAATTCCAAAACTGTAAACATCACTTTTCTCTGTCAGTTGCCCGTATAGAGCATATTCCGGTGCCAGGTAACCATGTGTGCCGGCTACTCTTGTGGTGAGATGAGACTGGCCATCCAAACTTTGCTTAGCTAACCCGAAATCTGCAACTTTTGCTTTCATTTCCAAGTCTATGAGTACGTTAGTGGCCTTGATGTCACGGTGATAAATGGCAGGTTTGATACCATAGTGCAAGTAAGCAAGTCCTTTGGCCACGTCCAGAATGATATTCTTACGCTGAGGCCAAGTTAATTGCTTCCTGCTATGGTCATTGGATAAATGGTCACCGAGGCTACCATTAGACATGAAATCATAAACAAGGTATCTCCTCTTACCTTTCGAGTTATCACTCGTAACACAGCATCCTCGCAGAGAGAGAAGATTCCTGTGCCTTATTTTGCTTATGATCTCAACCTCATTGGAGAAGTCTTCATCACCCTGCGAATCCAAATCATGCATTTGTTTCACTGCAACCAAGGTGCCATCTGCTAGAGTTCCTTTGTACACAGCCCCATAAGCTCCTTGGCCGATGAAATTCCTTTGAGAGAACCCTTGTGTGGCTCGTTCAAGTTCTGATAAATGAAACCATTTTGCACCAGAGTTAGGCAGCATGCTGGCCTTGAAACTGCTGACAAATCTTTCATGTGAAGCACTGACCTTCCTCTTCCTGTCCCATTTTCTATACATGGTGATCAGTCCAAAAGCAAGCAAGACACCAATCAGAGAGCCCAATAGCCCAAATACGAGCTTGAGTAACTTATCTTTGCTCTTGGCTGGCTTTTTAGTACCCGAGTTAGCCAATGGCAAGGCTAGGGTGCAGGCAGCTGTTTTGGCATCCAGGGGACCAAGCTCGCTCACAATCCCAGCAGCATATAAACAAGTATAGTAGAAGCACTTGGAGTTGGTGGTGGCATTTGGGTCTAGACTCGTTAACTGAGAATTTATCTTCTGCCCTGCATCAAGACATGAGCTGCACCTCGTTAGTTCTGAAAGATCGCCTCTGCAAGCCGTGTTTAATGGGGTCATTGGACCAACCTTCTGAATCCAATCCTGTGTAGTAACGATTCCAACACAACTAGAATTGCTACTAACAAATTGACTCGAGTTCTTGAAGCAAGAAGGGACTAATGATGGGTCTATCGACAAGGTGGCAAGTTTGGCTTGAAAATCAGACAAACAAGCAGATGAAGCATTTGAATTAGGAAATTGAAACATGGAGGTCTCTCTCAAGTGTTGGGCAAGTCCCATGCCCAAGACACTGAGAAGAGTCTGGCAGCAATGCTCTAATCCATCAGGTTGACGGCACAGCGATGTGTCCCACGGCACAGTTTGGACGTAGCTGAGATCTACGGGACATGAAGAGGCGGCTGAAACTAGATGAATGGATAAAATGGTGAAGAAGAAGAAGAAGAAGGGGCAGAGAGAGGAAGAGAAGAGCAGGTTGTTTCCCATTTTTGTGTGCGACTTTCAAAACCACCGTTGTTCAATCAATGAATGAATATAGAGTTTGTTATTTGTTGTGCTTTGAACAGAACAATCAATCAATGTTGGCTGGCTGTGGCTGTGGTCGTGGTCAAAACTCACGTTTTGGTTTTGGACACGGAATACACGCACGTGCGGAAACACACAAATATAGGTACTTTATTCTTACTTTTATTACTCGCCAGGTAAGTCAAAGATCTTCTTTTCTTTTCATTTCAAAAATATTTTAAAATAAATCTAAAAAGAATTAAATTTTTTTATTTCAGATTAATTTTTTATATATATTTTCAAATCATTTTGATACAATTTTAAAAATCTAAAAATATTTTGAAACATTGCCAAAAAACAATACTATAAGTTTTAAAACAATAACATAAATTTAAAAAATATTTGAAAAATAGTATAGTTTGAATATAATTGTATTTAAAAACATCACTTTTATATACTAACTTTTGTTTAAAATAACAGGCAAGTTTCAAAATATATTTTTGCAGGCATCTACTTTTTAAAATAACAGTTGTTTAATTATGTTTCAAGATATGTTTTTTTTTTGTTGCAAATTAATTAACCTAAATAAAAATAAATTCAAAATCCTATAAAGATCTAATAGTTAAAAGATAAGATTCAATATTTAATGGTCAACAAAGAAAGATGATATAAGATAATGTTGTAGGAGAGAGAAATGAAAGAAGAAGAAGAAAAAAAGAATAGGTCACCAAAGACATATCGGACTTCATTTTCAACACATCTAGAACCATTATAAAAATTTTAACATGACAATTATTACTACATATTGGAAGAATATCAAATAAGATCATAATTAACATTGAACTAAGTGCTTAATAAATTATGATAATGTTTGGTGGTCTTTTAATATATAATTAAAATTGTTTCATTAAAATCTTTCTAACAGTACTAAATATGTTAAAAATAAAGTTCTAGTGTGTCTCTTATGACCTATTTTTTATTGATCATTTGATCTTGAATTTCATTTTGTATCCATTAAATTTTCATTAGTTTTTAGATTATTTTTTTAATATTAATTAAATAAATAAAAATAAGAGTGACATGATTTTTAAAAACAACTACTATTTTTGATAATAGTTGTATTCAAATTGTCTTACATTCCATAGACTTTTATCAAATTACCTTAGAATTCTAAAATACCTCTTATTGATTTAATTTCATCTCAGACGTCTCATAAACCTCCCGTCCGCCGCCTCCTCAATTAGACCACCGTAATGTCTTTGGTTTGCATTAAAAATATTGTTGTTGGATTGGTAAAATTATAAAGTATTGCATATAGGTAAATTTATTTAGAAAACACAACTGATAACATCCAATTGAAGTGGCTGTAGTCAACTGCATGTAGCTTATTAAAATTAAATTAAAAATGAATTTAAATGAGCTCTTGATTTTACTATTCATCATGAGATAGATTACTATAGATTAATCTATTATTATTATTATTATTAACATCAGTTATTTAGTTTTTATTATTATTATTTTTTAATTTCATCCTTTAAAATTATTTTTATTAAGAATTAAATTTTAAATTTATTTTGATTTATTTTTTATGAAGTTCTTGTCTTCTAAAAAAATCTTGACATTGAAGAAGTGCTTAATTTTGCAAAAAAAAGAAGAAAGAAAACATAATGATTTCATTATTTTTAATAGATTGAAAATTAAAAGATCAAAATTTAAAACAAGAAGAAATGACAACCCTTTTTTTCTCCTTTTTTTTAAAAAAACAAAACACTATAGTCTTAGCGTTTTTTAGAGAGTCTAGCCTTAGGATTTTTTCAAGTTTTTTTTTTTATTTTTAATCTTTTTAGTTTAGCTATTAAATATTTTAATCTAAAAAATTATTTTATTCCCATTTCAATTTTTAAATTTAAAAAAAAAAGAAAAAGAATTGTTAAAAAAACAACGAAGAAGAGATAAATTTATCAGTTAGACACATCCAATAATGAACATGATTTTTTTTTGGTATCAACGAGTTTGTGTTCTTGAGAGAAATTTAATAAGAGGGTGTTTTTCTATAAACATGTTGGAAAAAATAAATTGGGATTCCTTTAGTTTTTTTTTTTTTAATTCAATTGGTTATTTTTTTTAGAGTGATTTTGATGTGGGAGGGGGGGGGGATTGAGAATGAGTCTATTAAGTTTTTCATAGTGTTTTTAAAGTATTTTCAAGTAAAAATAAGTTGGTATTTGGGATTAAGAAACTTAGGCCTCATTATTCAATTAGGTGACTTGTTATGGAAAAAAAAAACATTTAGAGCAGATGACTCCTTTAGAAAAATAAACAAAAACAAAAGCTAGTAACATGATCCTAGCTTTATTTTTGATGGACTAGGTGTGCTAAGCACTTAGGATTGCTTATTCGGCTAGTTTTTTTTTTTTAAAATTATTTTTTCTTGAATTTAAATTTAATGTATTTTGAATTAATTTTTTTAAAATATATTAGATGTATATTATTTTATTAAAATTTTAAATTAATTAATAATATATTTCAAAAATTATTTTATTAAATACCATTCAATTTTTATTTTGTTTTTCTTAAAAAAGAGTGTAATAGTTTTTTAAGAACATCAATAAACATTATTTTTGTACAACCAACCATGATCTTTTTTTTTATCAGGTTGCTTTCATGTGAGTGTTAATTTTTATTATCATTTAATTAAATAAAAATAAAAGTTATTAAACTTAGCTTCGGCTAAAGGCATTCGAGGGGATGACCGGGACAAATGAATGATTAGCTTCGGCTAATAGTATCCGAATGGATGACCGGGACAAACGATTGATTAGCGTCGACAAATGACATCTGAGGGGATGACCGGGACAAATGATTGATTAACTTCAGCTAAAGGCATCCGAATGGATGACCAGGACAACGGTTGATTAACTTTGGTTGATGGCATCCGACGTGGATGACCGTGGTGTGTGAACAGTTAACCTTAGCAAATGATGCCTTAAGAGGATAGCCGAGTTTAAGATTATGGTTGATTGCAAAAACTTGGTGCATCTATATGTACTACAAGTTGATTATACCAAGTACATGAAGAAACTATAAATGTCATGCTTCAAACATGGGATAATGTTAACGCTTCATTAAATTGCCAGATCGTTTAATTATCATTATTATTATTAAGTAATTGCATTCTCTTAAATGTTTTGTATTGCAGCAGGGCCGTCACACCAACGAGGTGCCTAGGAAACCCAATACACGGGGACCTACTTTTACAAGGAATCATGTAGTTGCATTCGAAATCACGATGTATTTTGTATGAATCGATGTACTGAACGTATAACTTTTATTAGATCCTTTTGTTTAAATTCGTGATGACTATTAATAGGATAGGAATGCAAACTAATGTCTATGTATGTATATTTTTAATGCGAACTTCTAATCATGCAAACATAATATTATGTGTTTATGTAAGATTCACTTTTAAATGAAAATGTTGATTATGTTTGTTTCCCGGAAAGTGGTTTTCGGGAAACCACTTTCCAAACTTTCCTGTGTTTGTTTGTCATTAGAAAAGTTGGTCAACGAAAAACACTTTTCGGTTAAAGAAAAATTTGGCTTGGTTTCCAAAAAAGTGTTTTTTCTGGAAAATTTGGACGGAAAACACTTTCCGGAAGTTGTGAAAAATTTAGAAATGTCATATTAGTTGATGAGTATATCAAATTTGGTCCTCAAACTTTTGATTGCTATATATATATATATACATATATATATATATATATATAACACAAATAATAATATTTTTTATATCAATACTTTGAGTTATAATAAAAATAATAATATTTATAACACAAGTAATAATATTTTTGATATGAACACTTTGAATTGTTTGAGAAACAATAATATTTATAACACATTATTATATTAAGAAAACCGACGTGGGGTCGGGCATGGACGCGTCCAGGTCCAACATGGAGTTGGGCGGGGATGCGTCCAGGCCCATCTCCATGTTGGGGGAGGACGCGTTCGGGCTTGAAGTGGGGTTGGGCGGGGACACGTCCAATTCCCACTTCATGTTGGTTAGGGACGCCTCCAGACCCAAAGTGGGGTGGGGATGCTACGCGGCGGGCTAACTATAATTCTGAAAATGATTTTAATCATACTCAAGCTAATAAAGTATCACTGATGTAATTTGGGAGGCAGAAGAAGAGGAAGCTTAAACCGCAAGACTACCAGACATAGAAGACTTGCAGAATAAGAACTTGATATGTTTTAAACTTATTAGCTGTTATCCTAGTTAGCTGTAATGATAGTTCCTAGACAAATTAGGATTAGATTAAATTTACGTATTGAATTATAATTCTTAAACATTATTTAAAAAGGAGAGAACATAACAAGTGACACACATTGTTTTCTTTGAAACCATTCATTCTATATAATAGAATTCAGAGAGATTCCCTTTACAGAGAGATTTTGTACTGTTAATTAACTTTCTTGCTTAATTCAACGAGAGGTTGAATAAGTTGGCTTTTCATCAATTTGGCTTTACATCAATTTGGTATCAGAGCTGTTCATGACCTTAACCCGAAGTGGTAAATCATATACCATGTCAGACAATCATGCTATCAGCAACCCTTCGCATGAACATGGAGAATTCCAGCAACAACTCACCCAAATCACCCATATGCTAGAACAACTTTCTAATCGCATAGATGTCATGGATGAATGACGGGCACGAGAAGGAATAAGATCTCCTAATAGAAGGGGACGTGGCCAACCCCGTGAAGACTTACTAGAAGGTGATCAGAGGATTGAAAGGGAGCACATAGAAACTGAAACTTTCAGGGATCTTGAACCCCGTCACCCTCGTGTTCAACAATACAGGGAGGACTTCCCACGTATCCGTGACATGAGGATAATGGATAATCAACCCATTGACGAACTCACCAAGAGAATTAAAATAGATGTACCAGACTTCTATGGCAAACTAGATCCACACGCTTTTGAAGATTGGCTGACAGCCATTGAGGATTATTTCGACTGGTTTGTCGTCGCTGAAAACCACAAAACCCGATATGTCAGGCTGAAACTGAAGGGACATGCACGAGCCTGGTGGGGAAGTGTGGAAGAGCAACTCAGAAGTACCCAGCGGCCAGCAATTTCAGACTGGGAAGAGATGAAAGAACGACTAAAAGAAAAATACTTACCCATTGATTATGAACAGATGATGTTTGAAGAAATGTTGCAGCTGAGGCAGGGATCTTTAACAATGGACCAATACACAGACCGTTTCCATGAATTAACTACCCGCAGTCGAATTGTTGAGACGGACCAACAAACATTAGCACGATATCGGAATGGATTACGTGGTGACTAATACAAGGAGATGTTGATCGCACGACTAATCAATGTGAATGAGGCATACCAGCTGGCATTACGTCTGGAAAAATAGTTGCAAAGCATGAGTGGGAAGAGACCTATGCTGATGGACTTAAACACTGGACGCACATAAAACTTTCCCATGCAGAAACCACAAACACCAGTGAATAAACCAAGAAGCTCATGGTCGGGAGAACAAACAGGAAGAACACGGGTTGCAACTGAAGGTCCACAGTGTTACAAATGCAAAGGGTTTGGACACTATGTCGTGGTGTGTCCCACCAGGGATAAGAAATTGGCTTTTATATGCGAAAGAGAATTAACAATAATGAATGAGACAGAGGAAGACGAAACAACTAAACTTACACAGGAGGAAGAGGAGGAACAATTGGGCACCTCAGAACTACCAAGCTGTGTTATTCATCGAGTATTAACTGGAAATAAGAAAGAACCCCATACAAAGCAGGAGTGGCTCCGAACCAATATATTCCATGCCCGATTAGAACATGGGGACAGAGCACTGAACGTCATCATTGATAATGGAAGCGGCATGAATGTCATCTCTGAAACAGCGGTAGAACGACTGAAACTGAAGAGTGAAAAACACCCATCTCCTTATCGAATAAGTTGGGTCAATGAAAACAACTTAGTTTCAGTGAAGCATCGATGTCTAGTACAATTCTCGTTGGGACATGAGTATGTAGATGAAGCTTGGTGCGACATCATCCCTATGACTGTTTGCCATATGTTATTGGGACGACCATGTCTTTATGACCGAAAGGTCTCCTACAACGGTTACACCAATACATACTCTTTTCAATATAAGGGCAAGAAGTTGGTGCTTATACCACTACCAATCTCAGACTTTGAAACAACCAGCACAAAAATCCCAGTACTGAACCTGCACCAATTTTCCCAAGCCTTAAGTAGAGATCGCATGCTGTTATGTGTAGTAAGACGAGAAGTTAAACAAACTGATGGCAAAGTCCCTAAAGAGCTGACAACCATAATAGAGAGATTTCGAGATATCATGCTTGATGAAATGCCATACCAGCTGCCACCTATGCGAGACGTCCAACATGCTATTGATCTCATTCAGGGTCATCGTTACCCAATTTGCCTCATTACAGGATGAGTCCTGTAGAGAATGAAGAACTTAATTGACAGGTTCAACAACTGCTGGATAGGGGATTCATTCGGGAAAGCCTTAGCCCTTGCGCCGTCCCAATACTACTCATACCAAAAAAAGATGGAAGTTGGAGGATGTGTGTAGACAGTCAAGCAATCAACAAAATAACAGTAAAATATTGATTCCCAATTCCGCGACTTGACGACATGTTAGACTTATTAAATGGCGCCTTGGTGTTTACAAAGATTGATCTGCGCAGTGGATATCATAAAATTCGTGTCCGCTCGGGTGACGAATGAAAAATGGCATTCAAAACCAAGGATGGCTTATTTGAATGGCTAGTCATGCCCTTCGGACTAACCAACGCACCAAGTACCTTCATGTGCACTATGACTTAAATTCTCAAACCCTTCTTGGGTAAATGTGTTGTTATGTATTTTGATGACATCTTAATCTTCAGTAACTGTTTGTAGGATCACCTAGCTCACATTGAACAGGTCATGACTACATTAAAAGCAGAGCCACTCTATATTAATCACACCAAGTGCTCATTCCTGAAGAAGAAAGTCTATTTCTTAGGCTTCATCATCTCTAACAAAGGCATTGGAGTTGAACCCGCCAAGGTACAAGCCATTCAAAACTGGCCGACACCTAGCACCGTCTTTGAGGTCCGCAACTTTCACGGTCTCGTAACATTTTACCGATGGTTCATTCGACATTTTAGCACTATCATGGCCCCTATAACTGAATGTCTAAAAGGAAAAAGCTTTACCTAGACAGCGACAACCAACAAAGCTTTTGTGGAGGTCAAGGAGAAACTAGGACAGGCACCAGTTCTGAAGCTACCAGACTTTACAAAAATCTTTTAAGTAGCATATGATGCTTCACATGTAGGAATTGGAGGTGTACTAAGTCAGGAAGGCCACCCTATTGCCTTTTTTAGCGAGAAGCTCAATGATACCCGACGGCGGTATTCAACATACGACATGGAGTTTTACGCATTAATTCAAACCATTAAACAGTGGCGTCCATACTTAATCCATAGAGAGTTCATCCTTTATACAGATCATGATTCTTTGAAACATTTGAACTCTCAAAGCAAGCTCAACGCCAGGCATTCACGCTGGATGAATTACTTGCAATAATTTGATTTTGTTATTAGGCACAAGTCTGGGACAGAGAATAAGGTGGCTGATGCATTAAGTCGACATCCACACTTGCTATATATTTCCTCAGCCCAGGCTACTGATCTTGCCGCAGTAACAGACCAATACCCTACTAATGAAGACTTTGGCAACACATGAGAGAAATTACAACTAGAATTACCGTAGATGGGGGTAATTACTCTGTAAGAGATGGGTATCTATTTTATGGCACCAGGCTATGCATTCCAAAGGGGTCCCTCAGGGAGTTTATCATCATAGAACTCCACGGTGGAGGCTTGGCTGGGCATTTTGGCAATGACAAAACTTATGCTATAATCGCCGATCGATTCTACTGGCCTAGGATGCAGAAAGATATGCATAAAATGGTAGATCAGTGTAGGATTTGCCAACTAAACAAAGGAACTAAACAACAAGCTGGACTCTACACACCTCTTCCAGTTCCTGATCAATCATGGCAACACATTAGGATGGATTTCGTCCTGGGCCTACCCCGGACTGCTCGTCAACATGATTCCATCATGGTAGTAGTTGATCGATTCTAAAAAATGGCTCATTTTATCCCCTGCAATAAGACTTTTGACGCCTCTAAAACAACTATGGTTTTTCTACAAGAAGTAGTCCGACTACATGGGGTACCACTCTCTATTGTGTCTGATCGGGACGTCAAATTTGTTAGTTATTTTTGGAAAACCTTATGGACAAAATTAGGGACAAAATTAATGTTTTCTAGTGCATTCCACCCCCAAACCGATGGTCAGACAAAGGTCATCAATCGAAGCCTAGGCAACTTACTACGCTGTCTCACCGCTGATCATACCACCAGTTGGGATACTATACTGCCACAAGCAGAGTTTGCAATCAACAATTCTGTGAATCGGTCTACAGGGCACACACCTTTTGAGGTAGTATATGGCAAGCGTCCTTATACCCCCTAGACCTCCAACCACTACCATCACCTCCTAAACCAAGTGCAGCTGGCCTTGACTTTTCAGAATATATGAAAGATGTCCACATTGAGGTAAGGCGACGATTATCTCTTAGCACAGAATCATATGCAGCCTCTGCTAAAGCTAGACGCAAGGATAGACAATTTAACAATGGTGATATGGTCCTTGTCCGTTTAAAGCCGGAACGTTTCCCTTCAAGAAGTTTCACCAAGTTACATGCACGATGTGCTGGTCCCTTTCAAAGTTAGGGAGCAATGCATATGTCATAGACCTCCCTTCTGACTTCGGTATTTCACCAATTTTTAATATTGAGGACATCACAACATTCAAAGGCGATGTAAATGATGTGGGTGGAAGGTCACAGACAGAGGACATGCCAACCTCTATCCCAAGAATTCCAGCAGCCATCGCTCCTAAAGATGAGATTGCTGCCATCACTGACCACCAATTCATCTCCACACGTCGTGGGGGATACTACAAGTTCCTAGTCCACTAGAAGCACAGATCTACCTCTGACTCAACTTGGATCAAAAGCACTGCACTACAACAACTACATCCTGAATTGTTCACTGCATATGTTAATCATAACTTGCCAGAGTCAAGTTCTTCAAGAGAGCCAGTAAATGATGCAATTCGGGAGGCAGAAGAAGAGGAAGCTTAAACCGCAAGACTACCAGACATAGAAGACTTCTACCAGACATAGAAGACTTGCAAAATAAGGACTTGATATGTTTTAAACTTATTAGTTGTTATCCTAGTTAGCTGTAATGATAGTTCCTAGACAAATTAGGATTAGATTAAATTTACGTATTGAATTATAATTCTTAAACAGTATTTAAAGGGGAGAGAATAGAACAAGTGACACACATTATTTTCTTTGAAACCATTCATTCTATATAATAGAATTCAGAGCGATTCCCTTTACAGAGAGATTCTGTACTGTTAATTAACTTTCTTGCTTAATTCAACGAGAGGTTGTATAAGTTGGCTTTTCATCAATTTGGCTTTACATCAATCACTCAAGCTAACATGAATTATTATTCTTTCAGACACGCATACTTCATGAATACAATAGGAGCGAAGTAGACCCACACCTGCAGCAAGATCTGAAGGACGGGTTACAAGCATCGATGCTGATATGTCCTATCAATTCAACAGGAGGAAAAACCAGTTCCTCTCCCTTCCACTGGACGTTGCTTGTCTTCGATGTGGAAGCCAGGACATGGACATTATACAATTCTTGGCTCAAGGGCAATAGTAACGACACCAACTTTGTGCTGGATGCAAAAATGGTGGTATGTAACTGTCCTTTCCGAAACAAAAAAATCATGTTACTATATAAGGCATACAAAAGCAACATTTGTTTCCTAGCTATTTAAAAGGCATAAAAGTTTTACTATTGACTACATTACAAGAAATAAAATATTGACTAGCTCATACACATGGGAAAATCGAATGCAATAATCATGCAGATGCAGAAACGACATCATACACGTTTCTTTCCTGATAACCATAGCAAGTGTGATCAGACAGACAAAAGTGACAATATCCTACCAGGTTTTGAATTTTGCTTCCCCTAACAGTTTTGGTGTCTTTTTGTTGAGAACTGAGTTTTTTTTTTAATTTTTTTAGGCACAGTCGTGGACACTAAAATCTGCCACCCTACAGAGTTTGACTTCTACCTTAACAGCCACGCTGAAATTCAGGTAAAAGATTCTGCCAACAGCCAACAGCCAACAACCAACACGTTGAAATAAGTGATGAATAAGTGATCTTGCTTAGGATATGACATCCAACTCGATTAAAAAAATAAAATATCAAGAGTTGTTTTTCAGCATCTATACTAGCAGGTAACTAGCAGACATACACACTAGCATGTGTTGGTTGATGATCCTAGAAAAGAGACTAGAGTTCTTCTAAGTTTTGACCTGAAGGAGGTCGGTTATTATCTTGGGTTTGGCTGTGTTAAATCCCAATGTCTTGGGTCTGGAATGCTTGTCGGACCCAATACACTTGGACTTGACTGACTGCAAGTCCAAGTATACTGGGTCCGACATTCATGCGGGACTCACACTGCCTTGGACTTGGCTGACTGCCAAGTCCAAGTATATTGGGTCCAGGACGGTTGTGGGACCTACCATACCTTGGACATGGTCCACTACCAAGTCCCATATGTTTACAAAAAATAAATAACCTAATAAAAAAATCGCTCAGATCATGTTGTAACAGCTCCCTAGGATGGGTCTGGCTATTGAAAAATGGAAAAGCTGCAATGATGGTGATGGGATAAAAGCTGTAGTAAAATGAAAGCAATGATATTTTTGGGTTACTCTAAAATTTTTAGTGAGATGATATTTTTTTTTTCTCATAGTGATTTGTTTTTTTTATCATATCTCTCTTGGAATAAGCTTAAGTTACCAAACCATTTAAATTTCGTGTACTCTTGTGTGATTGAATTTACTTGTCTTTTATATTATTCTCTTGTCAATTAATTTAAAATTTAAGATTTGTTTATTCTACACAAGACATGTAATTGCCCATCAGGCTGTATAGTCCTGGAGCCATACAATTGATGTTATACTCGGTATAAAGGCTGGATAACACGCGATAAACCCCCTCCTCCTCTTGGGACAAGAGGGGTTTTTCATTTACACCCCCGGGATGTGTCATCCAAAAATGGGTACAACTCCAAAATGGGCTATACCCATCTTGAAGTCTGGCTGAGCCAGTATACCTCACCACTACCCATTGTGCCTTCCACTTTTTCAATCGACGGGCCATTCCTATCATGGCAATTTTCATTGGTCCTTTCCATCTATTGACAAAGGAAAAGAAACAAGGGATTGAAGGTCCCCCATCAACACTACTGATCAGGGAAAAACAATATCGAAATACCCTGACCGAAGGATCCTTCTTAAAAATCCTCAAAAACTTTTTATCTAGGCTGCAGGACAGATTCAGACTTCTCCGTTGTTTCTATAATTTGGACTTGAAAAAGGCATTTTTAAATCTTGGACTCCCATGAAAGAAGATCTAAATCTGAGACCTACAGCTCCAGATATGACCCAATTACTGAACAATGTTCAAGTTTGGACTGCACCAACATCTCTTTTCTAAGTTTGGCCCTCTCTTTTTCCTTTCAATTTCAATATTTAAACTCATCAATCAATCCTTTTTATTTATGTGATAGGTCTGCATTTAAGATGAACATTTACCATAAATTAAATGTATCTTATATTATTAGATATGTTATTATAAAACATGTTTTAGTTAAGGAGTTAATGATACTTCAACTGGAAAATGATGATATAAAATCTTGATAAAAATGCACTTTTAAATACTAATCACACCCCCCAACCAGCTTATTACTAGTCCCTAGTATTCAAAACGTTAAAATAGAAAAACAATTTGCAAATTTTACAAAGCAAGGCATTCATCATTCAACATCCATTAATCTATCCAGATAAACAAACTCTCATTAAATTTATATATATGCTCAATACCTCTTAAACAAGATATTAATAAATCTTTCCTTTGTGTTCAATATATCAACACATAGTTATGGGGCTTTACTTGGAAGAAAACAAAATTTTTGTTCTAATGTTTAAGATTAACTTCCTTGGGTTATGATTATTATCTTTTTTTTTCTTCTTTTTTTTAATACACACACACACACATACATACATATAACTTAAAACACAATGCATCTTTAATCCATGTAACGAGCTTTCGGCTAATGACTCCCAGACTGGTTGGTCTTAGGGCATTATGTGTTGAGACACCCTTACGGGCTTAGTAACTCAGGTTGCAGATACTGATACGTAGATTGTGCAATGTTTGATTCCTTTAAGCTTTTCTCCTCAACCCATGTAACAAGCGTTGGGCCAATAGCTCCAAAGTTAGTTGACTTTAGGGTATTAAGTGTTAAAACACCCCTTCAGGCTTAATTGCTTAGGTTTGGGAGGCTACGAAACCAAACTTATCTACGTTTTTATTATTGTCAATTTTTTTGTTTTTTGTTTTTTGAAAATTATATACTATCCATTTCCCTTAGTTGTTACCTTTAAAAAAATATATAAATAATGTAATAATCCAATGTGCAACCCACAATTATATGTTAAAGTGTGTGTGTGAATGAAGGTTTAAGAATACTTGTTAAATGAGTATATGAGCAGAATTAAGTGATAACAATGTGAGAGTTTGTAAACCTGTTCAAGAAATATTCTGATAGACCTTGTTAAGAATGTTTACTAAGATGTGTTTCAAAAGTCACTTTAACAAATTCCTTTACTCTGCTATCTTAGTAACAACAGTTTTTGTAAATGGTTTATGATATAGAAAACACAGTTAGTTAAATTTTGTTTTTTTATATCAACTACTACCCTTTTCCCCCAACCAAAAAAAGACATTGTCCTCAATAACCTAAGGTAGAAAGATAGAGTATAGAAGACATCAATTGAAACAACGAACACTGACAAACCTGAAACACACTTAAACAAATATAAGAAATAACAAAACACAATAATAAAACCAAAAGACACAAAGTTTTTACAAATGAAGGCTCAAATCCAATCTAAGCTTTTTACAGCTTTTCTTAGTTGACCAATTTATGTGACTTATTGAGGGATTAATTACAGGGATGAAAGATTGTAGTTGATTAATCAATTGTTCATCAGTAGCAGCAGAGATTATGATTTGTCGTGCCGAAGATGTTAAAAATTCTTGTTCCATAGCATGATCAAGAAAAGACAACAACTTATCATAAAAACCATTAACATTTAACAAACCTATGGGTTTACGGTGAATGTGCAGTTGGACCCAAGAGAAAATATGAAAGATCTCTTCCAATGTGCCCAGACCACTTGGTAAGGCAATGAAGGCATCAACATGGTTAAACATTGCATTTAGTCGATCAGACATTGTGGGGACTTGTAGTTTCTCTCCAATTGTTTTTCCAATGATGTCCCTTTTTGCTAAAGCTTTAGGGACGACCCTCAAAACTTGACTACTTCCTAAAAATGTAGCTATTGACAATCCCCCCCATTAACTCAAGGCTGCCTCTCCCATACACTAAATGAATCTTTCTTTCAACTAGTACTTGACCAAGATGATTTGCTGATTCTAAAAACTCTATTTCCTTCCCAGGACTAGATCCACCGAAAACACAAATATTTTTTATGTGATGACTTGAGGAACCTGCCATTTCTACACACTTTTATTCAAAATTATAATTTCTTGAATTCAATATATTAAAAAGAAAAGGTAAATCACTGTTGAAAAGGCAATTTTATAAGTTTTTTCAATCTCTTTTTTACGTAGGTACTATATTTTCAATAATAGGTGTAAAATTATAATTTTTTGAATTATAAATAGCTAAAAGGACTCAGTCTTTTACTGTGGATTGCACAGTGCAGTCCACAGTAAAAGTTGAGCTATCATTTTTTTTTCCTTTTTTTTTTTTTTTACTTTTTGCTTTTTTTGTTTAGGTTGTTTTTTTATTCATTTTTTCTTTATTTTTTTTAATTTTTTTTTTGTTAATGTTAAATTTTTTTCTATCTCAAACTTTTATAACATGCATTTCGGGTTTAATGGGTTAACCCAAATTTTTTTTTTTCTGGTTTTTCTTTTTAATTAATTTTTTTGATTAATTTATTTTGTTAAATTAATTATGGGTTAACCTAGTTTCATGGGTTAACCAAATTAATTGTGGGTTAACCCGTCAATTTTTTGTTTCTATGCAGTTATCAAACTTTCATGACGCGAATCCCAGGTTTAACAGATTAACTTGGTTTGAGGGTTAACCCAATTAATTCAGATTTTTTTTTCTTTTTCTTCATTAGTTTTTTTCTTCCTGTTGGTTTTTTTTTTAGTTAATCTATTTAATTATTACACTTTTATAACAGAACCTTGCAGCCAGACCCACATCCAAGGCTATTGGTCTGGTGTTGCAATCATACTCACTTAAACTTGAGTCATGTAAGTTTAATATTATTATTAATATTATAAATATTACTCTTAGGTCAAGCGTTGTAGCTAAACCCAAGGCTTTTGGGTATATCTTTGCAGAAAAACCTAACACTCTTAGATCTTAGCTTTTTTTGATATTTTTTATGCAAGAAAATTTTTTTTTACCTGTGGCGTGTGCCTTTGTTTTTTTTTTTTCTTTTCCTTTTTAAGCCTTTTACCGTGGACTGCACAGTGCAATCTATAGTGAAAAAGTTGATGTTTTTAGTTTTTTTCTTTGTATTTTTTTTTATTTTTAATTATTTTTTTATTTACTTTTTTAATATTCATTTTTTTTCTATTTAATTATCAGAATTTTATGACACGGATCTCAGATTTGATGAGTTAACCCAGTTGATTCATAGTTAATTAAGATTTTTTTTTCTCTTTCTTCATTAGTTTTTTTTCTTCTTATATGTTTTTTTCTTTATTTTTTTCTTTTTAATTAATATTTTTTTATTTAATTTAGTTCATTAATATTTATTTTTTTCTATTTAGTTATCATTTGATGCCTTTAGTATTTTTTTTTTTGCTTTTTTTTTCGTCTTTATACCTTTGACTGTGGACTGCACTGTGCAGTCCACAATGAAAAAGTTGATGCTTTTTGTGTTTTTTTCTTTTTAGTTAATTTTTTTTGTTTAATTTAGTTTGTTAAGGTTAAATTTTTTTATATTTAGTTATCAAACTTTCATGACACGGATTCCGGGTTTGATGGATTAACCTGGTTTCACATGTTAGCCCAATTAATTCTAGGTAACCCATCAATTTTTTTTTCTATTTAATTATCAAACTTTCATGACACGAATCCAAGATTTGACGGGTTAACCCAGTTAATTCAAAAAACATTTCTATTTTTTCGTTAGTTTTTTTCTTCCTGTTGGTTTTTTTTCTTTATTTTTTTTAATTAATCTATTTGATTATCATACTTTTATGACACGACCTTGCAGCCAGACCCATATGCAAGGCTATTGGGTCCGGTGTTGCAGTCAAACTCAGTTAAACTTGGGTCATGCAAGTTTAATGTTATTATTAATATTATAAATATTACTCTTAGGTCAGGTGTTGCAGCCAAACCCAAGACTCTTGAGTATAACTTTACAGAAAGACGTAACATTTTTAGACTTTAGTTTTTTTGATATTTTTTAAGCAAAAATAAATTAACCCGTGGTATCGTGCGAGTCATATAACTAGTACAATATACTAAAAAGAAACGGTAAAACACAATAGAAAAGGAAATTTTATATATTTTTTCAATCTTTTTTTACATAGGTACTATTTTTTAAATAATAGGTGTTGTAAAGGTAGTAAAATTATAATTTTTTGAATACAATTTAGTAAAATTATAACACAGTAGAAAAGCCAATTTTATAAAAATTTTCAATTTGTTTTTACGTAGGGACTTTTTTTTAATAATAGGTGATGTAGAGGTAGTAAAATTATAATTTTTTGAATATAATATACTAAAAATAAACGGTATATTAATTACAATGTAAAAGATTTTAATCCAACTGATAGTGAAACACCAGCTAATTATCTAGTTTTATTACGATAAAAATGGAGTCCTCCAAAATGTAGAGGTACTAAAATTATAATTTTTGAATATAATATACTAAAAATAAACGGTATATTAATTACAATGTAAAAGATTTTAATCCAACTGATAGTGAAACACCAGCTAATTATCTAGTTTTATTACGATAAAAATGGAGTCCTCCAAAAGTCATTAGCCAACGAGAGGCATGGCGGAGACCTGGGAGACGACAGTGGAAGACCAATCTTCGGTTGACGAGGGTGAGTGGTTTGATTTATTTTTATATTTTAAAAAATTAAATAAATTCAATTTAATCCATAAAATTTTCAATTAAGGTAGAATTTGATTTAATGAGCTTTTAATCTAAAACGAGCTTTTAGTTTTTTGCAAGTTTTTTTTTCTTAGGTTTGATTTTGGCTTTTTCAGTTTTGATTTTTGAAACTGAAATAATTTTTATTTTTTAATTTCCTAACTAAAATTATAAAATAAAATAAAAGGCATCAGATTTAATTAATTTTGAATTATTTTTTTCATGAATATTTTAAATAATTCAATTGATTTTCTCACCCTCCTATGGCTTCGTTTCACTGTCCAAGTTTTTACAAGCGAACTTACAATTCTGAAGTTTTAAAGGTGTTTAGTGTTGCAGTAGTTATTTTTTAAAATATTTTTATTTAAAAATATATTAAAATAATAATATTTTCATTTAAGTTTAATGAAATTCCATAAGCTCAAACACAAGCTGATTTATTTTAAAAAACAAATATTAAAAGGAAAAACAAATTTTATCACAAAGTGGCAAATTCTTTTTTTTGCTTAATATAAATTTATTTCTTTAAATAAATTAAATTAGATTTAAGTTTTTTTATATGAGGATATTTTTATTATTTTATATAAAAATATTTAATAAAATAATTTATTGAAAAATAGATTAAAGTATAAAGATAAATGAGAAACAATTTACTGAAAGTATAAAAATAGATTGGAAATCGAACTGTATTGTTTAGAATTTTTATTTTTATTTTTATTTATTTAAAATTATTTTTTAAATATTTTTAGAATTTTAAAATGTTAATATTAAAAATATTTTTTTAATATATCTTCTAACAAAAAAATATTTTAAAAAATAATTCCAATCATAATTCCAAATAATATCTAAATAATAATTATAAAATCACAAGAAAATCAAAATTCACTTATTAAACTTAATGAGGCAATCATAGTTTTTTGTTCTTATAATTGATAATTCTTAGTGAATTTCTAACTAGTTAAAAGACAAATTTCTTATTTATTAATGAATTTTTTTAGTCTCTATATAAATTTCTTGGATTCTATTTATGACAATAAACTTTCCTAAAAATCCAATTGTTATTTTTTTTTAATTTTATATTTATTGAAAATTTTGGTCGCATATTGTTTTTTGAATTAAGGTCATTTCCTTCTCTTATTTTATTATATTCATTAAATTTAAATTGTGAGTATAGATTAAATAAATATAATTTGAAGCATGATAAGAATGGCAACAATTTAATTATTTATTGTTTTTTTATTTAATTCAAACCATTAAATTTAAAAATAATAGAATGATTTAAAAACATGATTAATCATATTTAATGAGAGGATCCAAAATTCCTTTTCGATGAAAAGAAAAGAAAAAAAATCCAATTGAGTGTGTGTATATCAATTATATCAATTTTGTTTTGGAGACATCAGGGAGAGATTTAACAAAATTCAACAGTGATGGGTAAGAAATAAATGATAATAATAAAGAAGATGAAGGATTTATAATAAACTCGGAGTCGTGAAACCCATCACCTAGAAGTCAAAATGGAGCTGCTTCCACATTTCCACCCACCGCCTAGGCAGTTCTCAGAAGCACAGACAGACAGTCACATAATCAGAAAATGTTAGAGAGAGAGAGAGAGAGAGAGGCAGAAGGACCCCTGAAATCTAAAATTTCTCTTACAAATCCCGGAAAATTTTCTCCTCTCTGTTTCTATTTATCACCCAACTCCCGCCATTCTGTCTGCACCACCTGATACCCTCTTTCACCTTTTAATTCTTTCTCTTTTTTTGTTTTTTGTTTTTTTTTCACACAAGAAAAAGAAAAAGGAAAAGAAAAATTCCCCTGTTTCCAAGATCCTCCTTTCCTTTGCTTCAATTCCACTCCAATTTCATCCAATTCTTTGTCTTTTCTTATAGATCAAAAAACCCATTTCTCAGAACTGATTAAAAATAATAGCTCAATTTTTTGTTTTTTTTCAAAATGGACGAGTTTGGTGTGTTAACAGAACGTTTTGGGTTAAAACCGCAAGGAAAATCGGCTCCAATGTCTGCATCGAGAGGACCCAATAACGCCCAAACTCGAGATTTCCCTTCTTCAAACCCGAAATCCAACTCATATTCTTCTAAATCAACTTACAACTCCAATTCATATAATGGGTCTTTCATGGATGATCACGAAACTCTCTTTAGCAATTCAAAATCCCAGAATTTTGGTGATGATTTTGACATTTTTGGTGGTTTTCAAAAGAATTCAAAACAGACGAGTACTGGGTTTGGTTTCGATTATGATTCTGTCTTTACAAGTGCTAAAAGTTCGAGTGCGCAATCGTCTTTTGTTGATGATATATTTGGTGGGTTAAATGGGTCTAGTTCATCAGTTAATAACCATAACAACAACAACAACAACGAGGATGATGACATTTTTGGGGCGTTTACTTCTTCTTCAAAGGCCGCCAAGCAAAGTGCACCAGTCAAAGATTTGTTGGGGGGTTTCGGCACAAAATTGAAGCCTCCGAGCCGTAATGGATCTGTTGGTTTTGATGATTTGATACCTGGGTTTGGTCCCAGCAACTCATCAAGGAAAGAGTATGTGTCTCTTTATGGGGAAACTTGACGCTTTCATTGATTACATGCTTAATTGATGCTTTCATCGATTACTTGCTTAGTTGTTTGGTTAACTAAATGCCAATGCTTTAGTTTATATTTTCTGTTATTGGTTTGTATGTGTAGGGAAATATTTGCATGCTATAATAAAATCTTGTGCTTTATGTATGAATACTGGTGGGCATGACAGGTTATTTTACTGGTCACACATTCTCAAGAAAATGATGAGATGGTAGTTTAATGGCCTAAAAGTTGAGACAGGATGATACACCTCAAAGTGATTCTTGTAATCGAGCATTAGATTTCTTGTTTAGTATGGATTTAGTTAAATTTTTCGAAGCCTTTTATAGTGATTTACCAGTCTATTTATAATCTTTTTTATTGGACCTATATAGTGTTACCCCATTTTCTGTATGATGTAATGGCATGGCCATGAACGTTTCTTGTTATCATACTTTTGGTGCAGAAAAAATATGCATACAATTACACCAGCATTCACTTCATCAGAGGACCCTTTTGCAGTACTTGAACAAACTTCAACCACAACAAAATCGTTTACAGACCCTCTGGAGGAATTTGGTAAGTTTAATCATTCTGGAAGAACAGAACGTGCTGTTTCATCGAATTGTTCCCTACCATTGAGACCCCCTCCAAAACCAGGAAAAGTTTTGAAGACAGGTAAAAATCAGTCTGTGTACTTAAATTGAAACAATAGGTCAACTTGATATCTTTACTTATCTGTTCTCGTAAACTTAATAATGTTACAATGCTCCATGATGCAGGAAAAGTTTCGGATGTTTCTGCCATAGATGAACTGGAAGACTTTGCTATGGGTAGAATGCAAAACAATGCTCGTAGTGTCTCTAATGGTCACCATGCTGGGGAAGTAAAGGAGAACGTGGATGATCTAGAATCATTTTTTGGCAGGGTTTCTCGGTCCAGCAGTGTACCAAAGTCAAGGTCTGGAGTTCCGGTAAGAACTATTGATACCAGAATAAAGGTTTCTGTAACACTAGTAGCTTGTTTTTATTTGACTCTGGATGGACTTGTTAGGACCCTCTATTTGATGCAAAGATAAATGGAAATGGAAATGGAAAGCCTGAATTCCCTTTTAAAAAGGCTTCGAGCCCCTCACCTGGCATAAGGAAGACTTCTTCTACAACAAATGCACTTGGTGACCTTTCTTTGATTTTTGGAGGTAGTTTGTTATTGAAATTAGATTTCAGTGGTTGCAGTAGAAATGTTCTTTTGATGCATTGTTATTTCTGAAATGATGACACCTTTACTCTGCCAAAGATGCCACATTATCTGGAGAATTTGAGGAAGTTGAAGGGGAAAGTGAAGAAAGAAGAAGAGCCAGATGGGATCGTCACCAGAGGACCAGGGATCGTATGGTCTGTTTTCCTTCTTGTCATTTCTCCACTCTTTGTTTCTCAAACACGACCAGAGTTATAATGTTGACTGGATGAACTTATTTTTCTCTTGGATTATAGTAATACTGTGTGTTTGTTTATATAGAGGGTGAAAAGAAATCAGTGGATGTATGAAATAAGAATAGAAAAGGAGTATCTAAGAGCTCTTGTACTTGATGATTAGTGGCTATAATCATAAATTAATGACCTTCATCTTGCACAAAATTCCTTCCAGCAGTGGTGGAAGAAGTGATTTGTCCTTCTCTGGTTTTTGTCAGTAGTTCTCACCCTGGCTTCATCTTGTGCACCTTTTCTTAGTAAGAGCCTGTATAGAGTAATAATGATAACTTGCCATTGAGTCATATCTGTGACTCTTTGCTTGCTGATTTAAAGCACATAACTGATGTTCCTAGTTGACAGCATGAAATTGAATGCATTCTTACTTGTAGATTGAATTTGTATTTGTCACCATAGATGAAGATTTCTACAATTCTGGATTGTTTTATATACAGGAACAAGCAGTTGCTGATATGAACCAGCGTGACCTTCAAACTTTGCATGAGCAAGAGGAGAGGCATGTAAGTAAATTCAGAGTTGCCTTGACTTGCAATGCATTTAGTGGGATCTTTGTGTACTGCCTCTACAAGTTATTGGTTTTTTTGCACCATATGCACAATGTAAGGATGCTTGCGGTGCTTCATTTGGGGTTGAAGAAGAGTTGTAAAGAACTCACTCTATATGCTAATGTGTATGTACATATGGTACATACATAAATGATCATATCTATTCATTTCTTTGTTGCTCTCTCTTTGTGAGGCTGGGATTAACAGGGTGATGGCTATATCTTCCAATATTTATTTTTTTCTTTGCAATGTAACCTCTTAATTTTGAGTAATATTTTGGTGATATTTGATATTAATTTGCAGAGGATAGCTGACAAAATGGATGTTCAGATAAAGCACTGGGCTGCCGGGAAGGAAGGAAATATGCGTGCACTGCTATCATCATTGCAACATGTGAGTTTCACAACAGCCTTTTTAATTTGTAAATCTTTTTGCTTAACTCTTAGCACTTTGCTAGGCAAGAAAGTATTGCATCTATTCTCTTATGTTTGTTACTTTCTATATCTGAACTACTCGTTAGTCTCTGACCAAACTGTGGTCTTGCATCTTAGAAGTGAGAATTTGAAACCAGTCTTCGAAGCAAGCTTCTGGATTGATGATCACAACTGCTGTTTCTGGCTCTGAATGAATGCCGTGAAACATTAATATGTTGATATGCTCCATTAAAATAGTCTTGTGCCTTGCTACAACTTTTTATTTGTTCTGCTTCTGGAAGTGTTGGGTTATCTGTATTTATGATGGTGAAGTTAAAATTATTGTTGGAGTTTTGATGTGATGATAGTGCCTCCACACTCCATGCGTGCCTATTTTTGTGGTACCTTTATAGGCACTGTTATAATGGTGTAAAGTCCATGCTTTTTCACTGCCAACCATACTATCAAGAAAACATTTTGAGGGCCACTGGCAGCATCATTGGACTCGCTAGAACTTGTGTATTTGTTGTGTTATCTGTTTAAGAGGTCGCTTGAAGCGATGGGTTTCAGTTCAAAGGAAAATGAAGTGTCATTATCATGTTTTGAAGCTATTGTTGAATGTTCAATGAATTCTTTTTTTTCCTGTTTGGTTTAATTAAGCATAAAGTAATTACCAACGTGTTTATTTTATATGTGGAATGATGAGCAGGTGCTTTGGCCTGAGTGTGATTGGAAACCAGTTTCACTGACAGATTTGATCACCTCTACCTCAGTGAAAAAAGTCTATAGAAAGGCAACATTATGTGTTCATCCTGACAAGGTTCAACAGAAAGGTGCCACTATTCAACAAAAATATACTTCTGAGAAGGTTTTTGATATCCTCAAGGTACAGCATGAATTTCCTAGTATCAAAATTAGGTACCTACATTGCTGGGTAGTGGATTATTTTCGACTGTGGTTCAATTGCTACATCTAGCCTTTAGTTGCTTTTCTACTTCGTTTCTCATTTGCTGGAGGGTGTCTTTTGCTTTTCATTAAACAGGAAGCTTGGAACAAGTTCAATAAGGAGGAGCTCTCTTGAATGCCTTTGATGATGCGTCCTCTGATTATTTTGAGCACGACTTTGATTTTGAGGTAAATGTTCTTGCACACTGTGTCGATCTTACACCCTTTAGGTGCAATATCTCCATTACATCATGAATCCCGAGTCTCATAACTGAGAGATATGCTAATTGAAGATCACTTATGTTGTATTTGATGGTGTAAATTAACGTTTCTTCTAGAAACATCAGGTTTTACAACATTTATAGAATCCTTCCCCAGGAAAAGTTTCAACTACCATTTGGCAATTGCATTGATGGTGAGAATTTCAATTTGCGCTCATTTTTTATTCTTTATTAGCATTCATTATTTGAGTTATGGGGAAGGCGTGGGGGATTTTCTTCTTTATTGTAATAATGATATTCCATGAACTTGTGAATTTAATCTACTAAACAATCAGAAAGGTGTGGTTGTTTTGCTGTGCGTTTAGCAGGCGCAACTAATTAATGGTTCTTGAGCTACAGAAGCTGATTTTTCAGCACTCGCTGATTTTCAACATCACAGCATTTTTTTCTTACCATAATTATTGCTCTTGAACGCACCCATGTGCTTTCTCAAAATGGGGCGATGGTTTGATTGGTGGGATGTGATGATCCGCGTCAGTGCCATCGATTTGTCAATGCTCTTGCAGTGATACACACATAATTTCATCCTACCAGTGTGAAGTTCTATTCTAAAGTCTTAATGATTTGAATTTGATCCTTACAAACGTTGAAATTGAAGAGGCTAGTTTTGACAGTAGTTGATTCCTCTGCCGGTGAAGTAAAAGAGGGGAAGTTAAGACTTTTTGAAGATCTATGTACCAAAATACGTAAAAAAATAAGACACCGTTGTATGTTTTGGATCGTTTTGATGTGTTGATGTCAAAAATAATTTTTTAAAAATAAAAAAACATTATTGACATGTATTTCGGCATGAAAAGTTATTTAAAAAGTAACTGATATTATTATACCAAACACACTTTAAATATATATTTAAATGCATTTACAAGTGCCTTAAATATGCACTTGTTAAACGCTGCTATATGCCATCAATTACGTGACTCGACTAGCAAGTAGCATGGTGGTAAATACAAGAGGCAATTTTCCATATTATTTTTAGGCTTCTTCTCAGTAGTCTTGGGGCACAGAACATGATTGTTGGTTTCTGTGCTGATTGCAGCGTTCGCTGTGCAAATAGCTATTGAGGCCACTACTCTTTTGAAAAAAGGAGTTTTCAGGCAACATCCGACCAGCGTGTGTAGGTGTTGGGATGGATAAGGTTGCAGAGAAGCTCAAGGAGGAGAATGGTTTGGTGGCCACGAGACCGGCAGAGCAAAGGGTTTTGGCATCATCTGCAGAGGTTGGTAAGTGTTTGGAGGGTAAGGATGGCGGTAGGATGAATTTGCGGAAGTTGGTAAAGGTGGTGTTGGGAGAAGAGAAGGATGTATCCAGAGCCTAATGCATGCTAATGGTATAATGAATCGTGTGATAAACTTTCATACAATAAGATTAAAGGAGCTGTTCTGGAATGCTGTTTAAACAGTGTGTGTGTGGGTGTATATATATATATATATATATGTATATATATATATATATAAATAAAATTGATTTCACCCCCAAGCGTTTGCCAAATGATGTATGTGCATATACACTCTGTGAGTGACCATAACCGAACTTTTTCCAAGCCAAAGAGAAAAGGTTTGGGATGAAAGATACCAGGCATGGAGATTGCTGCCAAAAAAAAGAATGAGTCAATATCGGAAACAAATATTTCATTACAATGCTTCGTCGCAGCATCGGCTATGCCAGCAACGGATGCTATAAAGCAGAGGGTAACATCTTTATGCAAGTCAGATCTACACCCAACTTCTTCTTTTTTCCCTTGCAATTTCATGCATTCTTCCAATTCTACTAGAAGTATTTCTTATGATGTGGTGTTAGATTTGATATTAAGGGTATGTTTTTAGAGAATGTAGTGGATGTTTTTCAAAGAAATTTTTTTCTTGAAATATATCAAAATAATATATTTTTTATTATTAAAATTTATTTTTTGACATATCAAAACAATTTAAAAATGTAAAAAGATATATATTTTAAAAAAAATATTATTGAAGCGCAATGTCAAATAAGACCTAAATCCTTAATGCGAGATAATTAATCCTATGCATCACTTTTTTTTTTTTTTTTAATTCAACCATATGATAAATCAATTTTTTTTCCCGGATAGTTTTAAGGACATTAAACACCAATGGATGCTTTAACCAACGGTGTGACTAAATAACTTAATTGGCAGGTATTGTAACAAATAAAATAAGTAGTTTATAAATCAAAAAGATGCACCTTGTAAGATGTTACTTCTAGGGTGAATGAGATTGTCTATTAAAAAAGTGTTTGGTGTTGCAATTACGAGTGTGGTTAGGTCAAAACGTGGTTTTATAATGTTTGGTTAGATATGAATCATATTTTTTATTCTTATGAATCCTACCAAAAACTAGGATTGAACCTCAGTTTTTGGAAAACAATTTTCATTTGCTTTTTGTGCATTCTCTCCTTTTGAAAGCGTTCTCTCTTGCTTTACCGATAAAAACTGTGTAGAGAAAAAAACTATTGCAAAAAAATACCAAAATAACCCCTGTAGATCTGGAAATCCTGCCATTATTCCCAAAATTTTCAAGCCTTGTTCCCCTCCATTCCCTTTTCTCGTCTTGATATGCAAATCTGGAAATCCTGCCATTATTCCTAATTTTTTCAAGCCTTGTTCCCCTCCGTTCTCTTTTTTCGTCTTGATAGCCTCCTTCTATTTCTCCGAGAGTTACCTTGTTAGACTCGTTTGAAAAGCAATTTTCATTTGCTTTTGGGTTTCTTCTTCATTCGTCTTTGAGACCATTCTCTCTCACCTTCCTCGACAAAAAATAATGCAGACCAAGAAACAATTGAAAAAAAAAAAAACAAAATAACCCGTAGATTTGGAAATCCTGCCATTATCATCTCATTCCCAAAATTTTCCAGCCTTGTTCCCCTCCGTTCCCTTCTCTTGTCTTGATAGCCTCCCTCTATTTCTACGAGAGTTTACTTTGTCATACTCATTCCACTAAAGGTAATGTTCAGTGATTAATTAGCTGATTTATCAAAGCTTTGTATTGTTTTTTTTTTTTTTAAATTGAAATCTTATATCCCTGCACCCCCTTCTTCATTTGTCTTCAAGTGAGATGAAATTCAACGTAGATTTTCATATGATGTTTCTAACATTTATTTTCTTTTTTGATTTTTAGAAAAAACCAGCGGACATGTGTTGGGGAAACTCATACGAGAGAAGAGTAACCATGAGTTTATTCCTTATCTCCATCTTAAAATTTATTTTAATTAACAACAAATTTTAATTTGTGTGATCCGTCATTATTTTTTTTTGTTGTGATTAAATGTCAATGTTGTTAATTAACTTCAAATTATTGCACTCGTATGCAACCTATTCTTGAAAGTAGATTATTTTTATGTATACATTTTTTTCTCTATTGAAAATACTCATGTTTTATGGGTTTTAGTTATTGAAAATAATTAGTATGTTGTTCTTATTTGCCAGCAAATACTATTTAGTTGATATCGGATATCTCAATAAGTATGGGTATTTAGATTCCTATAAAGACAAGAGGTACATTTACAAGAATTTAGGTGTCGTGGACAACCAAATGGTCGGGAAGAAGTGTTTAATCATAAACACCCATCACTATGTAATGTGATAAAGTTTTCTTTTGAGGTATGGAAACAGACGTGAAGAATTTTACAAAACATGCTTGCTTATCCATACAAAACGCAAGTTGAGATTCTAGTTGTATCAATGACATTACATAACTATATTAGAAGGAGATCACAAGATGATGAGGTTTTTGTTGAATATGATCGCAATCCCTATTTAATTCTGGATGACTTTGTAACTGATATTGTAGCCCGCTCAAATGGTCAAGAATCGCAAAGGTTTTCACATATGAATTTTGTACGCAATGAAATAGCAAATAGTTTGACGGGAAAATAAAAGAAAAACATAATGTACAAGGATTATTCATTTCGTTATGTATATATATGTGTGTGTGTGTGTGTGTCCTTTCAAGTAATTTCACAATCAAACCTGATATAAAAAGCATATTAACTAAATACATAAACTACCTTTTGTGTTCAACCTTAATTTCAATCACATTTTTAACTAAACACTTAAATTTTAAAAACAAACTTCAACAAAAGTGATTTTTATGAAACTGTTTTTTTGAAACCATAACCACATAAGCAACCACGATACAAAACATACCTTAAAAGTCAAGAGTTTAAAATAGATTTGTATTATTTTAAAATAGAAAATTGTGTTTATTAAAAAACATTCTTTAAAAAACATTAAATTGATTGAATTAATGGTTAGGATTGTCTTTTTAAATAGATAATTATAAAAAGGTTTTCAACTTTCAATTTTTTTTTGTATCATGTTCTTTTATTTTCTTTCTATCAAATACTCTTAACATTTATTCTTACATAGTTACTTTTATAAGTTTATTTTTCTTTTACTCTCGGTTGTCCTACTAAGAATAAATGACTGAATAGACTTTAAAAATAAAATTGCAAACACAATATAATAGGCAATAAATTTCTTTAAAGGTAGAAGATTGATTTTCATCTCAATTTACATCTTAAAATTTATATTCTATTAACAAAACTATAAGTTGATTCTCTTTTATACATTGATTCATGAGTGTTTTTATACATGTATATAGAAATTAGATTATTGTAAGGAAACAACAATTTTTTTTAAAAAAATTAGGTATTTCTTTTATTTGTACGTGTCTGATATCTTGTTATATATTTTGATGGTTTGACATTTTTTTCCCTCTTTTTTCAACCAATGAACAAAGTTTAGCGTGATAACTCATTATCTCTGTGTTCAACCAAGCTTTGAGCTTAGATATGTATTGGTTTGGCGAACTATCAGACTCATTGTCTCCAAGCTCAACTGAGCACTGACCCCATATTTATATGGGTCAGGCAAACTACAAGACCCATTATTTTTAGGCTCAGCCAATCATTGAGCCCATATATTTGTGGGTTTAGCGAACCATTAAACCCACTATTTTTTGACTTAGCCAAGTGCTAAGCCCAAGCATATATGGGTTGGGAAAATTACCAAACTCACCATCTTCGGGCTCAACTAAGCGCTGATCCTAGACTTGTATGAGTTTGACAAACTACTAGACTTATAGTCAGAGATATTTTACTATGATAAGTTAGATGTATTTTATCCTAAGAAATCAAAGATATTTGGTTGATATGTGAAACTTTCTCTTTTCATAAAGGAGGGGGACTTAAGAAGCTATAAAAGGAACCAATGTAACCTCAACCGGTAAGGTTCAAATTTTTCTCGACTACAAAGGTATATATATATATGGCTCTTTTTTTAAAAAAAGATTGATTTCTCTCTCATATGACATTGACCTAATCATTGGAGAGTTTCCAAACTCGAATGAGGGAACCTTTTGCATGTATTAAGTATAATCCATTAGTTATTTCGCTAAAAAAAATGGATCAGATTGTCAGAACCAAGAGATTAATAATCTTATCCCAGACCTTGACTTGACCTTCAAACCCATGAGATAGAATTATATTTCATTAATGACGCTATCTATGGGGAAATCATAAAAAAAAAAACCCATCGATTTCTCCTTCATGAGCCAAACCATTATCATTCATAATTACCATTGAATTTGGAGCCTCAAAGTCTTTGAAGATTTTTATTAGGTACCAGCGAGATGTTAATTCAAACTGTATAACTTTAGGAGTTATTGCAAACCAATGGCTTTATTGCCATTATTACCCCTAATTACCATCATAATTAGAACTTCAAGGTCTTGAAAAGCTTTCAATGGATACCAACGAAGTGTTGGTTCAATCTGCGCAACTTCAAGAGTTATTGTTAACCAATGACTCATACCAAGTTTGTGGACTTGACAGAGTAGATGATCCCTAAGCAGGGGGGTTACCTTTTCCTTCACTCTTCATATTTTCACAATAATTGAAAGAAATATGTTTAGATAGGAAGAGTTTTTTTTTTATTTTTTATATAACTACACAAAAAACTTTCATTGGAGAAACTCCATTTCCTCTTCTCTTTAGGACCAATACTATAATTGTGACAAAGTTTTTTTACTGGATGGCTGCACCCTAAAGTAGGATAGAAATATATTATGATTAATGACTAAATATACGTTTCTTATATATGAATTATTTTGTTCAAAATAACAAATGCTTTATACTTTCCAAGTCTCAAATCTTTCAAAGATGGGATGAGTTTACTCTTTTTAGTATGATAATACATTTACTTTGAAAGTAATGAACATCTTCTTTGTGCTATGACATTCTTTACCTTAGAAGGGATTAACATATTCTCCCTAGTGTAATCACACTTTTCTTCAAAGATGAGATAGACACTAAATCAACAATGAGGATGGATATAGTCTTCCAAGGGTGTAAACCTCTCAAATCTTCCAAATATAGAATGGATTTACTCTGTCTAATTCGATAGCACATTTACTCTGTAAGTAATGAACATCTTTCCAGTACTACAACACATTTTATCTTGGAAGGGATTAACATGTTATCCTTAGTGCGACCACACTTTTCTTCAAGGATGGGATAAACATTGTATCATCATCGATGATGGATACGGTTTTCTCAGGGCACAAGCCTATTAAATCTTCCAAATATGGGATGCATTTACTCGTCCTAGTGTGATAACACATTTACTTTGAAAGTAATGAACATCTCCCTAATGCTACAACACATTTTACATTGGAATGGATTTGTATGTTCTCTCTAGTGTGATCACACTTTTCTCCAAGGATAGGACAAATATTGGCATCAATAATAAGCAAATGCCTGTAAATGATATCCCTTTTCGGTTCATAGAAAGTAAAACCATCTTAAACTCTCACAAGGTTAGATGATTTGACACCCACCACCAGAAATGATTTTCTAAGTATGAACATTGGACTCATAAATGATTTTCTAAGTATGGATATTGGAATAAAAAATGATCTCTTAAGAATGGGTGTTGGACCCAAAATGATTTTTTAATTATGGGCATTGGACTTAGAAATGATCTCTTAAATATAGGCATTGGATCTAGACAAATACTTTAAGCTCGGGGAAAGCAATATGAAGATAGAAGAATCATATTATAAAAGAAATGATGTACATGAAAGAAGAATGGATATATATATATATATAGGGATCTAAAAATCCAAACCAGGCTCTTCAATTAGATATTTCCCTCACTAGGTTGCAGCGGCCTTGACCGAGAATACGATTGTAACAACCCCAAAATTTTGGCATATATTTTTTTTTTTATAAAAAATCTAACCGATTTTCCCCTGTATTTTTAGGTAACAAGTTATTGACTCTTCATCCACATTTTCCAATTATTAAAATTTCACATTCGACCTATATCATCCAGGACTTTCCCATCTCATCATGATACTATTTCTTAACAATCAATTTCACATATCCCATTGTATACATATAGATGAAGGTGGTAATTCTAGAATAACCTTGGGAGATGCCCAGGGTCATTTTTGGGCCATGTACTCCCCAGGTTGGTGACGGGCCACGAATTCCACGTCTACAACACATGTTATTGGGGACACCATTTTTAAGAGTCTTAGACAATCCCCTCTCTCCTGAAAATCTCTAGAAGGGGTATAAGATGTGACTCCTACAAGAGGATCTTATCTCCTCCTTCCACCTAAAGAAGGCCGCCAATATGGCATCCTCTCTTACCTCGAGTCCCAATCTGAGGGACCCGTGTCCCCTATCACTTTTTTTCAGGTTGTTGAAACTTGAACTCCTCGTTAAGGGATAGAGTGCTTCTCCTTTTAGGAATAGATATGATGTTCTTAGGACCCTATTTTGTTATGATTAAAAGAAAAATAAGAAAAAAAGTTTTGATAAAAGAGATGTTTGAAATAATTTTTTTTCTTTTTTTGGATCAAGAATAAAGGTGGTGAAGAAAATCTTGGGCCCTGCTATGAGAGTAGGTTTTCAAAAAGCATAGAGAATGAAAATAAAAGAAAAGTCACAAGTAAAAATGATTAGGGTTATAAAGAAAAAATCTTTTTACTTCCAACATTATATGGACAACTTTTTATATAATCACAAATCTTTAGAAGTCAATTTAATTACCGTATTTAACACAAGCTCCCGTTTTGTTTTTCAATGTACACCTTCTCCTAGTAAAAACAAGCCACCTAGGCTTAAAAAAACACTGTATAAGACATGTAAAATCTTTTGAACAAGGTAAAATGACTTTCATTTACTGTTGGCAAGATATTTTCAAGATCTTTGTGTAATTGTATGTAATACACAAATATTTGGATGGCTATTAATGGATTAACATTTTTTTCCCCTAAGTCCTCCCTTCCTAACAAATGAACAAAGTTTTGGGTGATAATCCATTATTTCTAGGCCTAGTAAAGTGTTGAGCTAATATATATAAGTGCCGAGTTCATATTTACGTGGGTATGAAAGAATACTTTAAAAACCTGGAATGTTTCCTTGTTGAATTTTCACACTTTTTATTGAAACAACAATCCCTATATTGAAATCACAATTTATTTAAATCCCTTATGATTGTTGCTGGCTTTGCAAACAAAAGAAAATCAATAAAAGTTATGCGTGGCTACTGGGAATTAAAAAAAAGGGTTTTAAAGTTCAGAAAGAGACTCGCAGCCACTGCACCATAGCCATTTTAACACAAGTTGTCATTTATAAATATAATAAAGTATATTTTCTGCATGATAAAGTTTATCATCTATACTTTTTACGGATTTTGTGCTCAGAAAATCATTTATCACTTTTTTTTTATTGTATACACATTAATAATATATATGATTTGTTTTAATTGACTATCACCCAAGTGTACTTTAATTTTCAGATTATATAAATATGATATATTTTCGTAAAGTTAATCTTGTTATTGTACTAATAGATAGCTAAAATTAATGTTAATAGCATTAATACACTGATTATTCCGGTTGTTTTTAAAAATATTTTTTACTTGAAAATACATCAAAATAATAATTTTTATTTTTTAAATTTATTTTTAACAATAACACATTAAAATTATAAAAAAAATAAATTTTAAATAAAAAATTAAAATTTTAACAGATACGCAACTAACCACGATATCGAACCTGCCTGTTTGGGAGTGTGGTTGTAGTTGTGGTTGTAGTTGTGGTTGTTTTTTAAAGTGCTTTTCACTTGAAAATACATTAAAATGATATTTATTTTTATTTTTTTTAAAATTATTTTTGATATCAGCGCATTAAAATAATTTGAAAGTACCAAAAAAATAAGAATTTAAAGTAAAAAAAAAATAAAAAAATATTAAATTTTTTCAAAAATATTTTTGTAACACAAAAATAAATAAGGATGCTGCAGCTTGTTGAGGATTGACATTTGTTTCAAATTATTTGTATAAAATCACATCCTGGTTTTTACTAATTTGTTCGAGGAACTAGCTAGGTATTGCTTCTTCTCCTCCGAATCAATTGTAACCATTGAGCATCCGAAGTAATTTTAAGAACATCGAACACTTATGAAAAAAAAAAAAAAGCACATCTATTGAGGATTAAAGGCATGCAAGTGATCTGATTAACTAGATTTTTTAACCTAGTGGCCATACCTGATAGGTTTTACATCCTATTCAACTGTAGATTTTATAATTTTGCATATTCGAGTTAGTTTAATGTATTTTAACTAATTTTTATTGGATTCTAAAATTAATGATAAGTAATTTTTAAAAAATTTAAATTATTATTAAAAAATAAATTTAAAACCTGATAAATTAAATTATTCCTAGCGTGTTTATAAATAGTAATAGACAACATCAAATCATTTGATCCATGGCTACAAGCGAAAGCCTTGGTAACTCCGACATCCTTTTAGGAAGAATAACCTCATCGAAACTTAAACTCAAAACTTAATATCATGTTTGTTTTTGTATTTTAAAAGTATTTTTGAAAAAAAATAATATTTTAAAAGTGTTTTTGAAAAAAAATGATATTATTTTTTATTTAAATTAATATATTTTTAATATTTTTAGATTATTTTGATACGCTTATGTCAAAATAATTTTTTTAAAATAAAAAAATATTATTTTAATATATTTTCAAATAAAAAATACTTTAAAAAACAATCACGCCAAACTTCCAAGTATAATCATTTAAGCCTCCTTCAATCCCCTTCCTACTGGTTCTTGATTCTCAAAATTCCACCGCAATAAATTGGTGGCAGATTTGCGTTTTGACAGCAAGATTGATTAGAGGCTCAACAACTCATCATTGTTTCTTGAACCCAAACCATGACTTCAATTTGTCAAAAACTGAGTAGGCAATTGGACGGCAAACGTCGAACCACATGCATGCTCCTTGTGCGGTAACACCACAACCGTCAGTTTATGCATTTTGGCCATCAATAAATTCAACTGCATCCTCCAATTACCTCTTCCTCATTGATTTCCAGAGATATATTAAACAATGTTATCTCAGTCAGTGAACAATATTAAATTACTTCTGTAACTTTCACAACAATTTAAATTATTAAATTAAATTAATTATTTAATATAATATCATAACTTTATTAATTAAACAGTTATAAATTTAAATGTGATTATGTTTATTTTTTTTATATAGTTTAACTTTAAATTAATTTTTTTGATAGTGTAGATCATTTTAATATACTCATATTAAAAATAATTTTTAAAAAATAAAAATATTATTTTATTATATTTTCAAACAAAAATACATTTAAAAAAAATATTACATTACTAAACACCTCAACCACCTTCAATCCCCGAAACCACAAGAATCCTTCATTAATGCTCCACTAAAAATGTGTTCATTTATGAGTTTCGCCGTGCAAGCTTGAATTTCATGCTTCGCAAGAGTTTGATCAGCGCATAAACAAAAAATACTCTAAAACTTTCCATAATTCAATTCCCAATCCCACCACAGCTTGGAGAAAAAGAATCTTGAAATCTCCTTAAACCTTGGAAAATCTTCCTCCATTCTCTCCGGTACTAGCTACTAGGAAGTTATTATGATAGAAGAGGAGAATGAACGGCAGGGAAACGGAGTGATAGGTGGTGGTAAACTTCACGATACCTACCCACTAAAAGCACACCAACTTAGACCTTAAGAAAAACTCAGTAAAAATTCCATGCCGGCAAAAAGTTAGACCCCACCACTCAGGAGGGACAATCCAGCGGTGGCGGCGGAGGTGGCAGCCTTGCCCACCGTCTTTAGCGATTTTAAATACCTGTGACAGGCATCATCATTGAAGTCTAGAGCTTGAGTATGACACAGCTAGAAAATATCAGAGATTTTGTATTTCTTTACAAAATAATGAATAAACGAGGTTGATCAAAGTAGTTAATAGCAACTAGTGCAGATGTTCTGCTTTCCTGCTTTCAATTTTCAAATGCTAAAATGGATTCACAGGAGTGTTTCGCTCAATGGTTCTCACATGCTATTCTACATGCGGGAAAATTTTCGAGACCTAGCTGGGGAGTGGAATCTTTTCTTTATTACTACTTTTCTTGATTTAAAGTAAATTAAAAACGAAACATGATATTAAAATTCTACAGAACAATTCTGAAAAATCTCATTTCCCATTGCTTTTTCTTTCTTTTCCTCTGTTTCAATGCCACTATCCCATGCACTTTGTAGATTTTCTCCGAGCTTACATATCTCACAGTACAATTTAGGAAACCATTGCTTTCATGAAAGGAATGACCAATTTAATTTCGAACTCGTGCTTAATGCTCTCACGAGTTGATTGATCCACCCACCATTTGATCACTTGAGTCCTTGACCATGTTCTCGTGATCTATACATGTACAACTTCAAGACAGATTAGATATGATCGGCCATGTTTCAACATCATGAACTGGATTGTCATTATTGTTCTTCCCCCCCTCTGTTTTCGTCGCTATTGATTGGAAATCGCTGCACTCTCAATAGTGCCTATGGAGATCCCCATACATGCCTTATCAAGTAAGAATAAAAATACCATTTCCTATCTTGAGCTGCCCTCTGCTGATTTGAACAGCTGGAATAACAAGTGATCAAAATTGGAGTTGAATTTAGATTCAACAGTTGAAACAATTCGACTAACAAGCAAATACAAGGAACAAAATGAAAAAAGAACTGAACTAACTAGTTAGTTAGGACAGACATCATAAGGGTAATCCTTTGCAGAAATTCTTTCAATTTGCATTGAACAATAGAGAGTTACAGAGCTGGGATAGGTGCCTAGGGACACGTTTACAGTCCACTTACATTGCAGGCATGGTCCCAGCATTTGTTTTTAAACTGCTAAAATAAACAGCAAGAAAGTATATTAAAATGAGATGATCAATCAACATGAGCATAGACTAAAATCCCAAAGTAGGTTGGCTGCTTCTCTTTCTTGTGATATGCTCATCAGTTGTGATACCAACGAGATTCTAGTAACTGGTATGGAAGGGCTTAGTGGTCTTGAAATCCGCAATAACTCCAGCAATAGAGCCAGCGGCAGCAGCTATAGTAATAATGAGGCAAGCAACACTGAGGATTTGGAGGCAAAGCCATCTCGTGCTCCATTTCGGTATCTTCTTTTGTGAAATATACATCTCAACTGGGAAGTAAACGGTCAATGGCCAAAATCCCAAAGCCCCAAGGAGACTAACCACGTCATTAAAGAAGGGAAGGAGCATTGAAATCACAGTAGAAAAAACCACAAAAATTGTTCTCCAAACCATTCTGAAGAGGTTGATATTGAATGGAGGGAGACCAGGAATTGAGATTTTGATATCTTTGGTAACGAAGTCACTATCGGGGAATCTTCGGGCCGCTTCTTTTTCAATAAAGGCAAAGAGGGGTTGGCAGTAAACTTGGTATGCACCTACAAGGTGGATGACAATGGCAGTATTGGCAATGTCAAGTAGCCAATATGGATTGTAGAAGCCAAATCCAGTGAGGAGGTTGGTAGGGGATTGGTCTCCAAAAGAAGCATATCCAAAGCAGCCACAGGACATGTAGAAAAGCGTTGTCACTACAACACTTATGAGAGTTGCTTTCTTCATTGTCTTGGCTTCCGAAGGTGGGGCTTTGACCGAGTCCTGCCATGAAATGGGCCGAACAATTGGTCAGTTTAACTGGAAAATCACAGAACAAATGTGAGAATGTATTCTTAGCACTTATGCTGCAAGAGAATGTAATGTAACATACCTGAATTTCAATGAGAATCATGGAGTAAGAATATGCAAAAGCAATGCTACCAAGTGCTTGGAAGCTCTTCCATATCTTTTGAGTTTGAGTCACCGTGCCAATACTTATTCCGGTTAGGCTTCCCCTGACTCTTTTGTTTTCTATAACTTTACCAATGCCAAGACCTAGACCAATTGTTGAATAAGTGAAGGACATGACTGCAGCGACAAGGGAGAGCCAGTGTAACTGATCAAATCCAGGAATCTGAGACAGAAGGATCTCAGCTATGCCAAACCCTATCATATATGGATTGGCATTCATGCGGCATGGATCTTTTCCACCACTCTGGTGGAAACAATTAGACCTCTTTATTGCCCTGTATTCACAAAGACAAGGACCAATCAGCCCAACGACAAGAAGAGAGCAAAGTTAATTACAAATTCTTGGTTGGAGTAAAACTTACATCATGCTTATAGAAGATGCAATTGTGTAGCCAATGGCAACCCCAAACAGGTTCACATACTGAACAAATCCACATATTTTGACCTTTACACCACCTGTGTGAAAATAAAAATCACCGTGTAAAAAAAAAGATCCATAATGTTTAAAGTTAAAAATGGTCATGCTAATTTCATTAACAATATATGTGTCAGCAAATTTACCAAGGTTGACCCTAACAGCATCCATGTAAGTGTAGTTCCTCTTGCCATTGACAGGATCACCGGTGCGGTAGCAGGCAGAGAGCAGAATGGAAGTATAGTAAGTGACAAAAGAGAACAAAAGCATCACAGCTGGTCCAGCAATCCATCCAAGCTGAGCTATAGCCCAAGCCAAGGATAGAACCCCGGACCCAATAACAGCTGTTATGATGTGAGCACTAGCAGTCCACACATTTCCTGTTTAAACAAACAACACAAGAGAGAATCAGGATAGAAAAAAGACAACCAAAGCAGTGAGCGCTAATATGTTTTTATTTATTTGTGAGAGTTGTCCAGGAAATTCAGAAAAGTGAAGCTCACCAGTTCGTTTGGGACGCCCATCATCATCAAACCACTTGGAGTCCCTTTGTGGATCTGTGCCGACTGAGACACTGAAAGCCTGGGGTGGGAGATGGTTCTTTGTGGCTGTATTCTCACCCATCTTCGCTCACAAAAGATACCAATTAATTACGTGAGTTTTGTTATAAAAGAACCTCTAAAGCGTCTGAGACTATATGGAAGTTTGTGCACTCAACACAGTAACATTAAAGCATGTGGAAAAAGAAGCACAAGTGTCGAAAGAGAGTGATGGGGCTAGCTCCTTCTTTGATAGATCCAGGTACAGTTATAAGTATGGTGTTTAAGTCTCAGAAAACCGAGAATAACAACAGCTGACACATAGGCTCAGCCACACACCTCCCAAGAATCACAAAACCCAAATAGATTCAGAGCCTAGTTTTTATCGGTGCTTCAAAAGGTAGAGACTGGGGGAGTGTGCTTATTTACCAGTATCAGAGGCACTGCTCTTATGAGCTGGAGAATAGAGTGAACTAAATTCAGAGATACACTGGAAGGCAAGGGATGGTGCGGTATTTATAAGAGGTACGAGCGAGCCCAGGAAAAAAAAATAAAAAAAAAATGCACAGGCACGTGGTTTTACCACCAATACTCTGTCTCGGAAACCAAATTCAAGCCGTTCATGCTTGTTCTTGGACTTCTACTTGTAAAATCACGAGGGTACCAGATTTCCAATTTCCATTTTTTTGACTTCGAAACTGTTAGCATTTATAATAAGTAATTACTGTTTCTTTTTTTCCTTTTATGTTTTTTTCTTCTGCACG
Source organism: Populus alba x Populus glandulosa (assembly GCA_033617975.1). Taxonomy (NCBI): domain Eukaryota; kingdom Viridiplantae; phylum Streptophyta; class Magnoliopsida; order Malpighiales; family Salicaceae; genus Populus; species Populus alba x Populus glandulosa. The sequence goes on along the minus strand of CM066147.1, from coordinate 17,769,887 downwards.
TAATTGTTTTCACTATAGTTAAGTCAAATAAAGGCAGTTAAAGACGTTAAGCAATGAAAACATTCTTTAACCGCTTCAGAAGCGATGCTGAGTGCTGCTAATTACGTACCTCCTGTTATTGTGGGTGAAATTAATCAACTTTTGTCTACGCTACGCATGAATTCAGGGCCTCTCTTTTGTTATTTACAAGGGTGTTCCTCGCACTTTTGTTGCAAAATTGCAATCACAAGGGTTACTGTGCTACCTTTTCTTTCAAAAGTGAGATTCTCCGAGTCATCCCTGCCACTGGACATGGCTTTAGTTAACTCGGAGCAAATATATATATATTATTTGTGCTCTTTTTACTCCTTTCACTTTCAATTATCTTTTTCACGCTTCTTCTGTATAGTGAAATGGAGCTATTCTCTCTCTCGGACCAAACTCGGAAATGTGGGGCAACTGGGATCCCCAGAGTTGTAATAAGATGAACAAACCCTATTTCGAATAATGAATTATATGCGACAAGAGAGATAAAGATGAACTCGAAAGTAGTCTTACCTTCATACCCGGTAACCTGCTGTCTTCTCTAGCACCCTGAGCTGCTTCTAATTAAAAGCTTGTGTGTACCTCCCAGTTATTTACCATAAAAGCTCACAGCAAGAGCTAAGAGCAGACACAGGTAGAAGAAGAATTTATGAGGGAGAGGAATTCCTGTGCTGGTGAGCTTCTCTTCTATCAACCCTTATTTATATAGTAATTGAGCCACTTGAAAATATATAATATACATATAATTTCTCTTCGAAAGACCACCTTTGAATGGAGATTCTTGCGTTAAATGCTTCTCTGCCACGATTAATGTTGTTCGAGAATAGGTTCCCTTTTTCTTTCATTTTCCGTTAAGTTGAAAAGAGCATATAAGATCAGAAGATTTGGATTTCATTTTGATGATCATAAGCAAAAACCATGACTAACATTCGCAGGTGGACAAATCAGGCATCTAAATATTCCCGTCTATATATAACTCCCAATGAATGAGGAAATAAATTAAGGTTTTTATACCTAATAATAAATATTATATAAATATCTGAATTTTTTACATGCATGATTATATGGTTTTCTTTTTAAATTTATTTTAATTCAATGTTACTTTTTTTATTTTAAATTATAAATAAATAAATTGTATTTCCTGCCCTACTGTTGGAAAGATGCTAGATGTTCCATTGTGCCGGCGGGTTGCCAATAGTTCAGAGTGTACAATAGATCGAAGGGCTCTAAAAACGTATGACTGTAAAATCACCCTCGAGATGACTGTAAAATTATGGATTTGGATTCTCTCATGGTGACCATGTTTCATATTTAAATCTAATTTTATTTTTACTATACATGAGATCATAATTATTTAATTTAAATTGAATAAAAATACTAATTATATTAATTAATTAACTTAAAAAAAAACAACATTGTCAACAAATTAACGACCGCCCTAGTTATTGCCCCCCGGTACCGAGAGTACTGTAAATAAAAAGATTAACTATCAACTGTCTTAAGGGATACGATTCGTTTTGTCCCTACACGTGGTAGAACCACCAACACAAACGTTGAACACCTCCCCTCTCCGAGTTTTTCATCATGAAAAACAATCCGAACCTTTTCTAGTGCACTGTGTCATCACCTTCAATATGTGTATATGTTCTTCTTGATCCTTTGATATTTTAATCTCAAAAGCTCTGATGTGTTTGCCTGTCGTTGATCAACCGAAGCAACTCTTTGTAGCTAAGTTACCTGTCGTTGTAGTGATCAAATAGATGAAAGCTACAACGAAAACATGAACTTGAAGCTTTAACCACTGCACTATCATGCGTTAGGAATCAGAGAAAAAAAGCTGAATAGGGACTGGACATGACAAATTTGAGTCCAAACTGTACACGGCGTTCCCTAATTAACCGATCGGTATCATCAATCAACGTATATATGCGTCCGCCAAGAACTCGTAATTAGCTTGAATTAAGCATGAGATCATTGGTGACCGCATGCCCACGTCCCTTCTATCATCCTCGAGTCCCTTCTATCATCCTCACGTCCCTTCTATCATCCTCACGTCCTAGTTCTTTCAGAGCAATCTTAAGATTTGCAGCAGAGACTAGCTCGTCCTCTTAACCATGGTGAAACATTTATGTTGCTGATACTCGGGACTCTACACACGCGCGGAGCAAGGTGTGTCTGGGGCTTGAACTTTGGTTAGGTATGGGTTAAGAGAGGAACAAAATTAAACATCAGACCAACCTCGCATCAGCCAGAGAAGACCTTCTAGCACAGCTGAATTGTTTGACCACAAGTTATTCGACTTTGAAGACGGAGAGTGACCGAGCTCTCTTTCTTTCTCCAAAACTACTAGTGCTTGTCCCAATGAAAGCGCTGTCGAAGTACCTACAAATGGGATTTGATAAGATGAGAATAATACTTATCATCATGTCAGAAAGAAAATATTAAAGATGATGGCTTGATCGGTTTCTTTTCGTGGGGAATCGAAAGAGTTTTGTGAGCCAATCCTTGTCAAAGAAAAACAAAAAGGAATTCCAGACGAATGAACCATAGATATATTTTTCTAGAAGATTTACGATGACTTGTATATCTCTCAGTCCTACAAAACATTTTTTAAACTAAAAGAAGTTAGTTTTTATAGGTGTTAGGTCATTAATCAATCTGCCAATTACCCACACACTGTCGTGATCTGTGAAATACCCACCTTTGTTTATTTCCTTCCTTCCACTAGTGTCAAGATTCACGCTTAAAACAATCCATTTGCCTTGTGGGTTCATAAATGATATCGAGGAGAATAGTAAATAATGTTTTTTTAAAGTATTTTTTATTTAAAAATATATTAAAATAATTTTTTTTAAAATTTATTTTTAATATTAGTAAATTAAGATTTAAAAATAAAAAATAATAATTTAAAGTAAAAAAAATATAATTCAAAATTTAATAAAAAACAGGTTGAATTTTAATTCCAAACGGGTACAAAATGTGTATTCATAAAGGTAGAAACACCCTCCCCCACTGTTTAGGCACACAATTGAGAATTTATTAGATGGACAGCAATTCATCTTTCAATTTCTTTTTGTTCCAAAAACCAAATCAAACAAAAATAGGTAGTATTAATTGTTTTGTCTAAAATTGTTTGTATCATGAACTATTTACCATTTCATAGTATTTGAGCTCTTTAATTATTCCTGTTTCTACTAATAATATATGGAATTCGGATTGAAAAAGAAGAAGCAATAATTTATTGAAGTTTGTCTTCAAGAAACCAATGTGCTATGTGTACGCAATCATGCAATTACAATTATTGAAAGTAAATCCCAAATACAAGGTCTCGTTCACCTTTAAAAGCAAAGTTCATGCCCATCCCATCTATAAATTAAACAATGAAACATGTCTGGTAGCTGTAGCCTCACGGGATAAATTCGCAGTCATATAATGCAAATATTCTCATAGAGATAACTAGCTTGTATATATGGTGAACAATTATATCCACTTGTTTTCTTCGCTACTACTAGCACTACACCCAGTGCTAGTCGTAGCGAAGAAAGAGAAGTGATGCGAGGGGCCAAATCTGAAAAATTGAGTAGAAATCGTAGTGGTAAGCCTTTTACTAAATCGTTTGAGAATGCGATGCAAATCATATTTTATAAAAATTTAAAATTTTTAAGTATTATTTTGTTAAAAATAAATTTGATTTTGTATGTTTTCGATTATTTTGATGCATTGATCTTAAAAATAACTTTTTTAAAAATAAAAAAATATTATTTTAATATATTTCGATACGAAAACCACTTTAAAAAATAATTATAACCATGGACTGCTACAAAAATTGAATTTTTGTGACGGGTTTTTGAAAGATATAATGGCATTTGAAGGCAATTGTCAATGTATTTTGCACATATATACAAACTGAAGTGGACCAGCCTTTTGAAAAATTAATGCACAAATGTCGACTCCCAACAACAGCTACAATACTACGATTTTCAGCTTACCAAGAGGCAGAGAAGTGCATTGATGAGAGTTGAGAAATCGTTCCTGCTTTGACCAGGGCTAAAGCGATAGGTACTGGATGCATAAGGGCCCAATGTGCCCTAATATTTTCATTTGGAAAACTGATTATGTTGACCTTAAGAGCTCTCGTGTCTCGAATTATGCTGACCTTTGGAAGGCAAAAGGTGCACCGCTTACATCATATATTGACTCTTCCCACGCTAGAATATTGATCAATGCTTCATAGTTTAATTGGATCTTGGACTCCTAATTTATACGTTACACTAAAATAGAGCTAATCAGTTGCGACGGCAGGTCATGAAATAAAGAATTATCAAGCTCTACTCATCAAGTCTCACGAGCAAAAATACTTGCGTGATGCCATCAGGAAGTGAACAATCTGGAGAATATGTCTACCATAGAAACCAATATCACAATTGTTTCCAATAAAATTAGCAATATTTCAACACGTACGCCACTTTTCGCCATGATACAATCTATAAGATTTTTTTATCAGAAAATCGTGAGATTTATGGATATTTATCATGATATCTTCGGCCTTCATGCTAGAGAAAGAAAGTGTTGTACACGGAGCTCCTAGCAATTTTCCAAATAAAAGAAAGAATATCAGAGATGGTTTTGTTGTTTAGGTTGGTATCAATTAGGCAATTTGTTGACAAATGTTTAAGAACATAAGGAAAGAAAAAGCGGAAAAGGTTGGAAGGAAAAGCGTTACCAACTCTCCATGTGCTTTTTTCTTGTCAAGTTCTATGTTGGGATCTATTATGTTTACATACATGCTAAATATATATTGAACTTTTAATTAACAAGTCTTTTGTTTTCTTCGAGAAGGCAATCAATCGGCAATCTCGACCAAGGCCATATTAAATTGATAAATCATCAACTAGGGATGTGCAATACGTACATGGTCAACATCTAACATGAACCGACAAATTTAAAAATTAATAAAATAGACAATTACATATGTGAATGTCTTTTTGTTGGTTTATCATTAGTGAAATATGTTTATGATCTATAAAAATATAATTTATTTAAGATATAAGCTTATCAAAATCTTATCTCTAATTATCTGATTAAGTTTAGTTAATATAAGAGATAAGTTCAGATAAAAAAAAAAGTTATCTGAATATAACTTTACCAGTATTTTTGTAAAATATGTTAGTAATCTGTTATCAACGTAGCAGACTAGGAAGCTTAAAAATTATGCTTACCCTTATCACATAAGACATGTATATAAGGAATGTTAAGTTTGAAGAAAGGGTGTGCTTTAAAGGAGGGTTTCAAAACGTAAACGCATCAATTACATTGAAGCAACTATGTCAACCAGCTAAGGAGTTTACATAAAGTTTCGCGGCATATACTCTTGACACACGAAGAGTGTGTAGGAAATTCTCGAGGATAATTGATCCTTGAAAAGTTGGAGAGCTTGCAAACTCCTAGGAGGAGTTCTTATGTGAACTATTAACAACTAGAGGTTCCAATAAGAACGACAACAACTTGAAGATCATCAAGTATATTGGCAAGCTACTGTTGTAGGAGACATAACATGATCCACTATCTCTACAAGTAAGGTACTATAGACAAAAGGGTTTATGGTTAGAGATATTCCTCTTGTAATCTTTCAAGCTAGTGAAAAATTATCTATCCTGGGTTTGGCTACACTAGAGAGTTATATATATATATATATATATATATATATATATATATATATACATATAGAAGAGTTCTATAAAATGTTTTCTCTTCGTAACCAAATATCTTTGTGCATTTAAGTGTTTTGTATTTTTTTATTATTATTTATTTGGATACTAATAAGTGTTTGCAAAGTGTTATCGAATCATTTGTTAACATGTAGTAAACAACAAAAATGAACTTTCAAGTGGTATCAAAGCAAGTTCACTCTATAGGAGTAGGATTTATTTTTTTTAATTGAAGATGTCAAAACTGAGTTCACCGCCACAATTCAATGGTGAGAACTATGTCTACCGGAATGTCAGAATAAGAGCCTTTCTCAAATCACTGGATGGAAAAATATGACACTTAGTAGAGTAAGGATGGATAAAATCTGAAACTTTGTTTGTTGAATATGTTACTATTTGTAATTGGAATAACAAAGGCCTGAATACTATATTTAGATTTATTGTATTTAAACGTACAAATGTTTAAATTTGTAATAAATATTTTATTTTTATATTATTTTTCTACTTCTGTTCAATATATCGTTTTTAAAAAATATATTTTTAAAATATTACTGACGAAGTTATCGACGAAACAACTCTATTGATATATTTCTAAAGGGAGTTGGAAAAGAATTACTACAAATATCACTGCTACTGTTAACTAACTGATGGAATTACAAATGGTATTTTGTTGGTGATATGTTATATATTACCGATTGATATACTGATGGACAAATAAAAACACTTATGACATTGCATATATATTTTTTTCGGTGATATGTTAAATTTACCGATGAAAATATCAATGAAATGAAGCAAGTAATTTATTTTTTTTAGCGTGCTTCGTCCGTTTATAAATCCATTGGTATATTTATTATCGATGGATTCAATGAAAGACTGTAAGTTACTGAAGGATTATTTCCATCCATGAGCCCGTCAGTAATATATGTACCAGTAGACTATGAGTGTAAATATCGGAAAAAAATTTCACTGGTAAAACTGTTAAATCTAATAGTGAAATATCTTGTGCATCTAAGTTTTCTGTATTTTTTATTTATTTGGTTACTAATTAGTATTTGCAAAGTGTTACTAGATCATTTGTTAATCGTTAGTAAACAAGAAAAAACAACTTTCAACATACATAATTTACAGAACTTAAGGTCATTTAGCTACCAATTCTCATATTCAATGTTATAAAAACTATCATGAAATCAACTATATCTTGACAGGTATAACTTTTTATACATGTTTGGTGAGAACACAAGGATAAACATTGAATTAGAACCCTTTAAGTTGAAGAGTAGGTTATTATTTAGCTAAAGTGTGATGCTCTTAGATGTTAGGGGAAAATATATTTTATGCTGAAAATTGAACCAATTAGAATCCCCTCGAGCACTTTGAAAGAAATATTTGTACTTCATATTGTATAATGCCACAACTGGCTAATAAATTCATTATGACTGACCCCAAATATAGATCACCTAACTTGAAAATGATTTTTTCCTTGAAAACTATAATAAAACTAAGAAAAAAAAATTTATTTGAGAGGTAGAAAGCAGATGGTAAGTAGATCCTTATACCATGACACCAAAAGAAAAGGAAATGAAATTAGAAGTTGAGCTGCTCGGAGCCGGAGTTGATTCTCTTCACTCCCAAAATTTCAATTTCGAAAAAGAGGAGGGGAGGGGGGACAGACAGGTTGACATCTTTTTACTTTTATTTGTTGAAAAAATGTGTAGCAGTTAACTGTCCATTGTAATTGGTGCTCCGTGGATGGTAAAGACTAAGGGAGGGTTATGCTACGCCGGTCAACTGAGGCTGTTCATAATTATTGCTCCTTTTTTTTGCCGCATCTCATTGACAATGATATTAATGCGGAAAAAATGAAAAAAAATGCAATTCTTTATGTTTTTTTTTCCTCAACTGGTTGGTTGTGACTTCCAAGTTGAACATCGAGAAAAAAACAAGATTAAAAGACGAATCTTTTTTTGACAAAGAAAATGTGTCTTTGTTAATGTTGAATGTTCTAACCGTGACAACTTCGAGTGTTGTGCGGCAGGGGAGGTGAAGGGGGAGGAGACGCGGGGCTGACTCACTTGTGGCCGCGGCGAATCGAGCCCGCTGGTTTGAGAGTGTGGAAGTGGAGGAGACCTATCTGTTCAGATAATTAATGGACTTGTGAACCATGGTCACCGTGCCCGTAATGTTTCTCGAGTCGTCTCTATTTAGGGGCGGTATTTGCTAGCTTGTATTTCCATCGTCCAAAGATAAATTTGACGCCTAAATCTGTCTCTAGAGTTTTTCTTCCATACAATATCTTGTTTAAAGGGAAAACGAAAGAAGTAGCATCCATTCTGATGGCGCGGAGATTTTCATTAAAAAAGGTTTTTTACAGCTGTTTTGGCCAGCCAAAATGACTGCAATTCCAATCCAAATTTCTAACTTTAGTATTGAAATAGCTTTTATGGTTGTGGTTTGAAAAAAATTATTTTATAAAAAATATTTTTGGTTGAGGTTGGTTTGATATTTATACATGTTTGGTTAAAACTGTGGTTGAAATTAAAATTGAACAAAAAATAATTTAATGTGTTTGGTTAATAATGATTTTCAAATTAAAGTTATAAGATAACTAAAAAATATATATATTAATATTGATTATTTTTAATTTAAATATTGTAGATTTAACTAATGTTATTACATCTTGAAATAAATAATACTTTATATAAAATATTTTTTATTGTTCCATTAAACTATCTATAATTCTATATATCACGTACGAAGATTCATCCGACAAAAACTGCAGTTTTCATGATTTTTTGAGTGTGCAACAAAATTAGGTAAAATATCATCAGGAACAAAATTGAGATTACGATCAAATTCTGCAAATGCTACACCATCATGCAATCTCTTTCTAATTTATATAGTGTCATTGAATAATGTTATACACTAATTTTTTTTTTTTAATAAAACACAATTAAAAATTAAAAATAAATTTTTTACTAGATCAAATCCGGTCCAATATATTTAGGTTTGGAGTGGACCCAGTCCGACCATGAACAATGAAGATGTTATGGACTGTGAACTTTACAAGTGAATTAAATTAATTCAATTAATTCATTATGTACTGCTCACTTTTACAAAGTGAACAATGTAGAATATGACTATGCATTGTGGCAAAAGTGAACAGGGCAAAGTGAAATTCACTTTATACTTCTCGCGAAGCAGCTTAGAGCTGCTTTTAATTCACTTGTGTTTTCGACGCAAAATTAATTGGGGTTCACAAATAGTAAATAATATTATCTATTTTACCAAACATATATTTTATGTGATTTACTTCAAAACTAGAAGCAATCACAAAAACAAACGTCCTCCTAAACCGCTGGAATTTTCAATCTGACACCCGATATTAACATGGCATGTTTAATCCTACCCTAACACACATTTATATGCATTTTTTTTAGGTTTCTCCTAGTTGTGCTCTAAAACTTTTCATGAACATGATTTTTTTTAAGTATATATGAGTTTTTTCTATTCAAAATAGACACAATTTTTTTCCACACAGGATACAACAATTATAACATGATATAATAATCAACAACTATGATGGCTGGTTAATAATAACACAACAATTTTTTCACCAATAATATGTTTTCCTTCTCCATGAAGAAATCTTAAGACATAAGTGTATTGATTTTTCTAGTCACAAGGAAAAAAAAAGATATCACATCTTTAGCCACACAAAAATAGTCCATAAGCTACTCATGCAAGAGTGCATGCCACACAAGTTATAGCAATACAAAAGTGAACTGGAACTAGGCCATGTTATTCAGTTTCTATAAATTACACCCATATATGCATTTCCCCTCGTTTTTTTATTTATCTTTCTATTTTTATAGTATTTTATCCTTCTATATTTATTAATTTAAATATCAAAATGTTCTACAGTTTCATGGAGGACTAGTTTTTTTAGGAATAACTCAAGGAATGCAAGAAAAAGGTCTCTATTTACCAACCATTAACACAACCATGGAAAGTACATATTCTGTAAGTTTTTCAAAACTTTATTAGTGATGCATGCCTTCCATGGAAAAAATAACAAAAAAATAGTTTATTCCCTTTTACTCCTCATCAAAAATATCTTTCATGGCCGACAAAACTCTAGGGTATAGGAGAATAATCAATCCCACTATAGGAGTTTAAACTCCTCTAAATCTCTAGCAAGTGTAATTGCTTAACAATGTTATTCTAGCCATAAAAAAACAACTTCACACCTTTTCATTTCATCAATAGAAAATTCAACACACGGTTTCTTTACATGTATTAAATGTATAAAGAGAATTTTAGTTCCACAAAGGGATATAATGAAATGACATGTAAAATATGTACAATACTTCCACTTTTCAAAGAAGTCACTCTCGCTATGAAGAGCAATCCTCCACAAGTTTTGATTAATAATATGCATGACAATCTCTATCAATTCTCTTTTGAATCTTTCTTGCATGTTCTTTGATAAAAAAAAAAAAAAAAAAACTACACGAGAGATAATATTAAAGATTTCATAATCTAATTATAATAATAAATTAAACACTATTTTTATTGGGTAAGAGACGTTTTATTTTATCATAGAGTGTTACGCGCAATTCTTTCCAAAGACTATATCCTATAAAAGCCAATTTACACAACTACTTTTACATATCCCAAAAAGCATATAGAAAACGACTTCATCACATTTTCAATGTCTATCCGGTTGTTTTTTCTTGAGTGGAATAAAGGAGAAAAATGTCCCATCAGTATTTCAATTATAGTTCCCCACTAAACGGTAAATGACAAGGTATATAAAAACATAATTTTAAGATGATAGAACTTGTGATTAAAGAGGTGTATTTCTTTGTTTTAGTTCAAATCTTAAAGCAAATATTTCGAGGGATTTAAGTTATATGCATCAAATTAATATAGAGATTGTCTCTTAAAATCATCCAGGAAAGGATTTAGTTTCAGTCCATGCATAAATTGAACTGGAAAAAAAAAAAAAAAAAGTAAAAATGGGGATGTGTGAACACTGAAGGACGCCGGGCTGCTTTGGCAACTAGCTTTTCATAAACAGGAAAGGACTATCCCTACAAGGCAGAATACCACAAGGAGGTCCTGAGCCTATAACGCATTACGCAACCCACCCAAGCTAGTTGACATGTATTTTGGCAGAACGAGATTCGAAAGGAAATTCAAGAGCATGCGCAGTGAAAAATCAACTATATGTCCAAGACAATGAGCGCGCACAATCATAATTCAAGGGATAAGACATGCTATGGGCTTATCATAGCAATGTGTGGCTAGCTTCATGCCCCCTCGTACCATATGACATGACCTAGTAAAACAATTTAAAATTTGTTAATTTAAAATTAATATTTTTTTATGTTTTCAAATCATTTTAATACACTGATTTTAAAGATGATTTTTAAAAAATAAAAAAAATATTATTTTAATATATTTTTAAATAAAAAATATTTTAAAAAATAACCGCAGTTACACTATCCATAAAATGCCAATATGTGAAATGGGTTGTAAAAATTTGAGTTCCTAATTAACTTATCTCCATTCTTTCTTTCTTTTTTTTAATGAGAAAGATAGGAAAAAGAAGAAGCATAGGAATATTTGTTTTTTTTTTTAAATACTATTCTCCTCGTCTATAGCCCCATAACGTATCCAGAAAGTGGAAAGTCTAGTTTCTTCTAGTTTTAATGAAAAAAGTAAGTATTTTAGTGTATTCGGTAGTTTTTGCGGTTTAAGAAAATAACTTAAAAATATATATAAATTATATTTTTTTTATAACTAATTTTTTTATAAAAAAAATAATTTAGTGGGATAATACATAAATATTGTGATGTCTATCTATTAACTAAACATTTTTCAAATTATTTGAGATAACTTTGAAGGTGGGAAGGTACGGTGGAAGATAGGCAAGTGAAAATATCGAAGAATTTCAAATCTCTCCCTCTCTTATTAGAATCCAAACAAGTTGTGTCCTTCACTTCCAAAAAGTTAGCGAGCGCTTCTTTGCACCTAAAAGATTTAGATGAGACCATTTAAAATATCTAAGATATCGCAACACTTGATAACCAATTGTTTGGTAAGCTTATCAATTTTATTTTATTTTGAAAAATAGTACAGCACTAAAAAAAATATCACCACCCTAAACTAATTTACAAAAATAACATAATTTAAAATGACACATGTTCAATCTATGTCACCTATGAGACATCATTTTCAAGACACACAGGTTGCCGCCCATAGAGAAACAGGTTTAACATGTACATCTTCGAGATACATAGGTTTAAATCCAACTTCGAGGTTTTGCCCGCCATATAATCTTAACTTTCCTTCTACTAATTCCCCTTTATTGACTGCTGAAATTCTACCGATTTAGTAACTGGTCTGGAAGGGTTTGATCGACTTGAGATCACCAACAACTCCAGCAATAGAGCCGGCGGCGGCGGCTATAGTAATAATGAGGCAAGCAATACTTAGGACTTGCAGGCCAAGCCATCTTGTGCTCCACCTTGGTATCCTCCTTTGGGCAATATACATCTCGACGGGGAAGTAAACGGTCAGTGGCCAAAATCCCAAAGCTCCGAGGAGACCGACTATGTCATTAAAGAAGGGAAGTAGCATTGAAATCACGGTGGTAAAGATCACGAAGAGGGTCCTCCAAATCATTCTGAAGAGGTTGATATTGAGGGGGCGCCGGAAACCAGGAACTGCGACTTTTATGTCTTTCGTAATGATTTCACTATCTGGAAACCTTGCAGCTGCTTCTTTTTCGACGAAAGCAAAGAGAGGTTGGCAGAAGACCTGATACGCGCCAACAAGGTGAATTACTATGGCAGCATTGGCAATGTCAAGCAGCCAATATGGGTTGTAAAAGCCGAAACCAGTAAGGAGATTTCCAGGGGACATGTCTCCAAAAGCAGCATAGCCAAAGCAGCCACAGAACATGTAGAAAAGGGTTGTGACTGCAACACTTAATAGAGTTGCCTTCCTCATCGTCTTGGCTTCTGATGGTGGGGATTTGACGGTGTCCTGTTAATTATGATGTAAAACTTGGAGGTTGGTTTAAATTGTAAATGAAAATATCAAATAACGTAATCCTGTTCTTATGCAGCAAGAGAAATGTGTTTGCTACAAAGATATATTAATGTTAGCACCTGAATTTCAATGAGGATCATGGAGTAAGAATAGGCAAAAGCAATGTCACCAAGTGCCTGGAAGCTCCTCCATACTTTTTGGGTTGGGGTCACAGTGCCAATGCCTATTCCAGTTAGACTCCCACTGATTTTCCCATTTTCTAGAACTTTACCAATGCCAAGACCTAGACCAATTGATGAATAAGTGAAGGACATGACCGCAGCGACAAGAGAGAGCCATTGTAACTGATCAAATCCAGGAATCTGAGACAGAAGGATCTCAGCTATGGCAAACCCTATCATATATGGATTGGCATTCATGCGGCATGGATCTTTTCCACCACTATTGTGAAAACAATTCGACCTCTTTATTGCCCTGTTTTGTGGAAAAAGAAAAGGCACCGTAAACCCAGAGAATTCAAAGTATAGATAGGCATGGTCAGCCATAGCAAGTAAGACAAAAAGAAATTCATTTTTTGTTTTACTTGAAAGTGAAAGCTTACATCATGCTTATAGACGATGCAATTGTGTAGCCAACGGCAACTCCAAAAAGATTCAGGTACTGAACAAATCCACATATCTTGACCTTCACACCACCTGACAAGATTAAAAACGAACATATAAATAAGAAATTAGAATGTTAAAAAAGATTCAATCAAGCTAGCTCCATATAGCAGCAGGAATATTTACCAAGATTGGACCGAACAGCATCCATGTAGGTGTAGTTCCTCTTGCCAGTTAAAGGATCACCAGAGCGGTAGCAGACAGAGAGCAGAGAAGAAGTGTAGCAAGTGACTAAAGAAAACAAGAACATGAACGCTGGCCCAGCAATCCATCCAAGCTGTGCTATAGCCCAGGCCAAGGAAAGAACACCAGACCCAATAACAGCTGTTATGATGTGAGCACTTGCAGTCCATACGGTTCCTGTAAGGAAACAGATCAAGATGAACAGAATAATCTTACTTGATCAAGAAATAATAATGTAAAGGAGTTAAAAGGAATTAATCACCAGCTCGCTTTGGACGGCCATCATCATCAATCCACCTGGAGCTTCCTTGTTGATGCATGCCAATGGAGACATCAAAAACATGGTGCTTCGCCGCGCTTGTGTTCTCAGTCTCACCCATCTTTTCTTTAGCAGTAAAAGAGAATTGAAGAAAGAGGAGTAACTAATTGGAAGAGATAGAAGAGGGAGGGTATTTATAGATAAAGATATTTTTATTTTATTCATTATAGAAACTGTTCGTTTGGCTGGATAATAATACTTATTATTAACCATGTAAATTAAAGTTGAACTCAAATTGAATGTAATACATGCCGATGCCATTTTTTATAGTGAAAATAAATAAATAAAAGGCTCGTCACCTTTTCATTTTATTTTTATTTTTATTTTATTTTATTTTAAAAAGCAACCGTTCTTGAGATATAACATTACTCTTTCAGTGTAGGAGTGCAGAGTATTTTTACTTTTTCTTTGTAATTCTTCTTGGATTTGTTTTCTTAAGATTTAATTAACATGTATGTGATTAATTCCTTGCAGAAGAGGATTTTTTTTAATAGCAAATTAATTATTAACCATTGCTTGATATATTACAATGTAAATTCTTCATAAAATAATCATTAAGAGTTAAATCTCACCTACCAGAATATTAATATTAACAATAAAACACACGAGGGAAAGTACTATAGCTGAAGAGTGTCTTCTCTTTTAGTGTGTCACTACAAAAGATTTTATTTTTTCAATAAATTTTTTTTTAATTTTAACTCTTAATATTAAATTTATTTTTTGATTGTATTATATCAATTTCATAATACAAATCATGGGCTTGATGGATTAATCTGACTAGCTTGGGTATTTTTTTTTTTTTGAATTTTATCTTTTAATATAGAGCTAGTTAAAAATTAGACTTTATAATTTATTTTATTTACTTTTTAATAGGTTATGTTAGTTTCATGACTCAGGAATAATATTTAACAGTTAATTCAAGTTGGCTCAAGTTGTTTTTTATTTTTTTTGTAATTGAATATATCTTTTCTGTACCATAATCGTTTCATCTTTTCTATACAAAAATAGTAATCAAAAGATACTTTAATTATTATGCTTTTAGAACTTTAATGAACTCAACATCACGATTAACATGCTATAGTTAAATTAAAATATTTATATTATATATTATGTAAACTTATGTTAACTATCAAAATTAATCGTACTTCATAATTTACTTAATTAGATTTAATTTATTCATTGTTATCATAATATTTAATGTAATGATGATAACACATCTAAGAGTTGAGACACGGCGCAATCTATTTTAAGAATTGATCATTAAAAGACAAAAAATAAAAAAAAACTTGTCACATATTTGACAAAGTGTATCATATTCGTTTATTCCCATGCTTGATGCTTTGGTTCCCAACGACAAGGGAATAGATCGGTCTTCAAGCTAACATATTTGAATGGAATTAATTTATCTAGTCAACTGGGCACCGCTGCTAGCTTTCTAGGATACTTAGTTCAACTCTTACTTTGTGAAGAAAAAAAGAAGATATTATTGAATGTTGATTGTTCCTTCCATAAAAAGCAAGAAGATGAAGAAGAAGAAGAAGCTACGATCGTACGAATATTTTGGTGATGAATAATCAAGTCACGACAAGCTTAATTCCTTGAGAGTAAAAAAAAAAAGCATATTCCTTGCAAAAGATTTAGAGCGTTGTTTGGACGTTGCATAAAAAATAACAATATTAAAAAAAACACAAATCACATGTCCTTCCCATGGTGATTTATAAGTAACAAAAAGATATCCCGTGATTATTTTTCTAGGATAAAGCAATAGAGAAGAAGACAAAATTATATTTGATAATGATGTAGAAGATAAAATGATTGTCTCCGTATCTTGTTAGTTATTATGGATAAAATATAATAAAATATGAAAAACTCTATTTTACTCTCAAATCAAGTTTTAAAACTATGATAATAACAACTTTTATTTTTATATTGACTCAAGTCAACCCTAGTTGACCCTCCTGATCCGTGACTCAGATCTTACCCTAGGTTAACCTCCGAATCAAGTTTTAAAACAATGATAATAATCATTTTTATTTTATATTGACTTGGTTCAACCCGAGTTGACCATTCTGACACGTGACCCGAGACTTACCTCAAGTCAACCCTCGAGTCGAGTTTGAAAACTATGATAATAACCATTTTTTTCCTTATGTTGATCTGGATCAACGATCAACCACACTATTGACCAATGCTTTACCCCAGGTCGACCCCTAAATCAGGTTTTAAAACTATGATAATAACTAGTTTATTCTTACAGTGACCTCCTAGGTGGACCAAGCCCATGACCTGAGCCTCGACAAGTGACTCAAGCCTTGCTCTAGATCAACCCTCGTATTGGGTTTTAAAATTATGATAATAATCATTTTTATTATTACATGTCTTAGTTTTTTACAAGGATAATTTACGAATAAAAAAATAAAAAATTGTCTTTGAAGACATGTCCTCTTTGTATCTCCTGTTTTGGAGAAACTCACTCCAAAATTATTCTAAAGACAGATTTATTTTTATGTTTCTGTCTTTGTTTCTTTAACTAAACATATTTTTGTCTTCACAATCTTCATCTTTTATGTTACAAGATAGTAATCAAATGTTGCCTATAAGCCTCTTATTATTAACCAATTATTTCATAATTGTATCATTTGTTCCAAACAATTATCAAATATATTAAAAGAACATGAAAAAAGAAATAGTGAGCTCAACAATACTCCTCTTGATTCAATTTCACTATTATTCATATGAGAGAAAGTGCTCAAATGATGATATTCTACTCATCAAAAAGGTTAATTTTAATGTCAATGAGTTTTTATTTTCAAGAGAAATTCAATGAAGATGGTGTTGCCCTTTAACCATACTAAAAATATAGATCAAGTCTTTAAAGCTTTTTATTGATACGTCCATTTTATGTTTTTTTAGAGAGCTTAGAAGTTGTTTTATGTTGAAATGAGTTTTTTAATGTTTCTAGGGTAATGTTTTAGGTGTTTTAAGATGAAAACAAGTTTATAAATAAGTTTTTGAAATCTAAAAATTCAAACCTTGACTTTTTTATAAAGAGATGATAAAGAAAATAATTGAAAAATATTGAGGTTAGAGAAAGTGATCTGATGATGATATTCTACCCACTAAAAAGGTTGATTTTAATGTCAATAAATTTGTATTTTCAAGAGAAATTCAATGAAGGTGGTGTTGCCTTTTAATCATATCAAAAACGTAGATCAAGTCTTTAAAGCTTTTTATTGATATGTTTATTTTTTTGTTTTTTAGAGAGCTTAGAAGTTATTTTATGGTCGAAATCAATTTCTTAATGTTTCTAGAGTAATGTTTTAGATGTTTTAAAATGAAAACAAGTTTTTAAACTCTAAAAACTCAAACCTTTATTTTTTTTATGACCATAATCTGGTCCAGAAGAGGATAGATTGTTTCTCACAACAAACAATCTGTCATTTGTTTGAGAAGAAAAAAACCCAGACTTAGCGATTCTCACCAGCTTGGGCTTTAAAACCCGAGCATATCTGGCTTTTTTATCCTTTACGAAGCATGCAGTATTGAACTCTAAAACTTCTTTTTATTTTTAGTTATTTTTAGGTTTTATAAATATGGCAAATTTACTAAAACTTTTTTATGAGTATATAGATACCAAAAGTCCGTGTATAGAGTTTCATCAATGTAGTTCAACCCATCAAAGAGTTATATTCGACATAGCATTTGGTTGTTCTCATAAGATAAAAAAAAAATTAAAATGTGAGGTACAAAAAATGTGTGTGGTTGTGGAGCTTTTTATTGTTTTTAGTTAATTTTTTGTCCTTCTAAAAAGAAAGATAAAGAGGGAAGAAGATAAAAGCAAAATGAAGTTAATTTTTCTTTTTACAAATATCAATTTAAACATTTTATAATTTCCACCTAGATCTAAAGACTAATAATATAAAAGCAAAACTTATAAAAATATATATATATTAGATTTTAACAAACAAGGTGAAGAGGTGGAGATTGAATGATAATGAAAAAAAATATGCATTTGTTATGAAACTATTATCTTGTATTTTAAAGTGTATTGAATTTTAACTTTTCATTGTTGAAAATATTTTATTTGATATATGATTGATTTAATTAATTATTTAATTATTAAATATATTTTAAAAAATAATTTAATGACTAAGTCATAATTCAAATATATTATCTTCTTAGTAATGAATTATTTTTTATGATGATTACACATTTTTATAACATGATTTTGACAAATGAGAAATTATCATAGTAATTTATTTAAAAAAGTAATGCTTATTATAAACTAAAGTAAAAATATTGATATCTATTTTTTTTTTCAAACATTGTAAGGTTAATGGTAATAAATATCAAGGATCAATGTTCGACCTAGAGTTTTAGTTTACCTATTTATTTGGTCTCTATTGTTCTAGAATTTCATATTTTGATCCTAAATTTTATTTTTTTACATTTCAGTCTCTAAATGTTGAGAGATGACAGATAAAGTACATGAAAAATATTGAGGTGAGAGAAAGTGCTTCAATGATGATATTTTGACAACCTAAAAGATTGATCTTTGTGTCAATGAATTTATGTTTTTTAGGAAAATTCGAAGAAAATGGTGTTGTCCTTTAACCATGCCAGAAAAGTAAATCGGGGTATTTAAAGTTTTTTACTCATTTTCTAAATTGTTTTATTTTTTAGAGAGATTAGAGATTGTTTTAGGGTTGAAATGGGTTTTATAAGGTTTTTAGGGTATTTGTTTAGGTGTTTTAAGGTGAAAACATGTTGAAAAATGAGTTTTATGAGATCTTAAAACTTGAACATTGATTATTTATATCCATAAACTAGTGTAAAAGATGATAGATCATTTTTCACAACAGATAACTTGTTACCTGTGTGGGAAAAAAAAAACAAACTAGAATGAACAATGTTCTTTAAAAAAAAGAATTAATTACACATGTGAGCCTCGAATTTTTTATCCTTTATCAAGCATGCAGGATTGACCTTTATATATATATATATATATATATATAACTTTTGATTCATTTCTTAATTTAAATCCTAAGTAATAACCTTTCTCTTATTTTTTTGTCTTTTTTTTGCATTAATTTTTTTATTTTAATTTTAATTAATATCCTCTCGTTTTTTTTTTTTTAAATGATCATGTAACTTTTTTAAAAGTGTGATATTTGACTGGGCTTTTAAAAGCATGATATAATTATATCTTGTCGATATCTTACATTTACCGTACTAATTTTAAAAAATATCATGGGAATAGAAGAAGCACATCATATAGATCAAGAAGATAACGGAAGAATATAGATAGAACTTAGAAGACTGAAAAGACACAACTCACAATAATTAAAATGCATGAAGGAGATTGATTAAACACTCGGGCAATGATTTACGTTGAGCTCATCCTGCCTTGAAATTTCCCATGGAAAAGGACTAAAGTGAACAGAAATGTACCATTGAAGGGCCAAATGTAGTAAAGCTATTTCAGCAAATTAGAAAGAGTATACTGTTAGAACTCGTGTTCTATTTGAAGTAGACGAGTCGAAATGTATAAATTAGTTTGTCAACAAAGGATTATCTCTTGAGTCGATCGCGATGCTTTTTTTTTTCTTCTTTTTTTCTGGGGTCTGCTCGACAGGTATATTGTGTTACTTTTAAGATATTATTGAGATACTTATTCCCCGTATATATCGAGTGCAATCTTCTTCTTTTTTTTTACACCAAGCCTCTTTATCTATATAAAAAAAAAACGTGTATATTTTAAATATTAATCACTAAGTTTCCATAGATGTAAACTGGCAAACACAATCTTTACCTTAAACTATTTGATTATTAAAATTAAATAATAAATAAGAAGTTATTGTTAAAGAATCATCATCTTATTAAGGATTTTAAAATATAATTTATATTATATAAATTCATTTAATCATTTAAATATATAATATTATTTAAAAATCTAAGTTGTTAGATATAATTTATATTATAATTTATTTTATTTTAGTTGTTTAATTAAAATTATTTCTTTGATTGAATCTTACGCATGTATTATCGCATTCATGAAAACCACTTAATTATATGAGCCAATAGCTAAAAATTAAAGATTAGGTGTACATATTAATCTAGAGAAAGAATTCCATTTAGAAAATTTCGAATCTAAAACAAAAAAAAAATCTAAAAAGAAAATTCAAGCCCTTGTCACTATCAATGTAGGATGATAATAATCGTATTATTTTTTTATTATATAAAAATCATCTTATTATTTTTGTATTTTTTAAATTATTTTGATGTATTAATATTAAAAATAATTTTTTAAAATTAAAAAATATTATTTTAATATATCTTTAAATAAAAAAATTAAATTATAATTACTTTTATATTTTTAAACACCGCATGGAAGGAGAGAAAAATGGCAAGGCAGTCCACAATGACTGTCGTATTGCACATTATTAATTTGGGGGTATAAATCTCATATCTTATCTGATTGATACTGAAAGCAATAAAGAAGAAGAGTGCAAGCAAGTTGCAGCCACTTATAATTGGTTACTTTCTTCATTTATTGCTTTCACTGCTGCATAGAAATTGAAAAGATCAGGCAAGGGGGTCCATGAAAGGAAAAATAAACTTTTGAGAATTATTTTATGGACCACCACCGCCACTCCATCCCACTAATCAATTCCTTTTCCCGACGGAGGCCGCCGTGTAGACTCGGTGTTGATTCACCCGTTGGTGCGGCGAATCGGCCTCGTAGATGGACTCGAGAAACATAGCAAGCATCACTCATGTCTCTCTGTATTTATTCTTGTGTGCGCAGTTCTATACGTCGTCTTCCGAATCATAAATAGTGTCCTAACATTATAAGACTTCTTTTCGTATAAGCAGAAAATATAATTGTGAATTTTTTAAAAAATATTTTATTTATAAATATGTTAAAATAATTTTTTATTATTTTTAACATTAGAGTATCAAAATAATTTTAAAATATTTAAAAAATATTAATTTAATATAAAATAAAATATAAATTTTTAAATTTTTTAAAAATATTTTTAAAACACGAAAAATTATTCCATTATCACTAAGACTGTAATTTGTGGAGGTGAGTGGCGGCCACTGCAGCCCAAGAATAAAGAACAAAATCCTGAGAATAGCCTCTAATTGGACCATGTATAATATTTTATGGGCTTATTGCTTTATGTCAATTTTGATTACCATTTTGCAGGCTTGGATATGTATCATTGTTAAACTTCGTGGTAGGTGCATGGATATTCGAAAGGAATTGAGATATAAGTGAAATTCCTAATGATATGCTTTAATTTATCAAAACAAATCCGATGCTCATTCATTGTCTAGGTTTGGTTTGTACCGGCGAAAAAGAATTCTTTTGCTATAAATTATTTTAACAAAAAAAAAAAACAGTTTTGATGATCGAGTCACAAACAATGTCTACAACTCAAATATTGTATTTCAACTCAATCAAGTGTAAACTTTTTGCTTATATTATTTTATTAAAAAAAAATTTAATAGTGCTATGTTCCTAAAAAAATTAGAAAAATGTTTTATAATCGAGTCATAAATAATATCTATGACTTGAATATTACAGATACTCTTGATTATGTGAGTTATTTTTAAATTTTTGTTTTTGCTAAAATCTCTTTTTAATTGCGCTAGGTTACAAAAGACACGAAAAACATCCACGAAAAAGTATTAATTCTCTCTTATTGGAACCTAATGATGATCGACATATAACGAATCTTGAATTCAGCTTGCCACTTTATGGGATACTTAATAATTACCTTTCTAGAACTCGTACAAGTTTTTCACATGCATGCCAACTTTTGAATCAGGAAAGTTAGGCGTGGATTGGTGGGTGAAGATATGTATGAATTTGATCGTTAGAATTAAAATAAAAACAAGAAGCACACTTGCCCCCCCGCCTTCCAAGAAGTTGCAAAAGGGAGCTTTGGTAACTAATCTGATTGCAATGCCACCCTTTCAAAAATCTAAAAAATTGTACCACTCAGCTGCCATCCAGCTGGTAAGCTTATCGTCCATGACTCCATACAAGTGAATCTGTCACCATAGCACCATAGCTTGCATCATCTATTTACATCTAATTACTTAATCAACGCACTAATCTCACTTATGCTACCCGTGGGAGGTGCAAATATTTGATAGGGTAAACTATAACTTGACCCTCTCTGGCTTAGAAATGATCCACTTTGCCCCCTGTAGCATAAAATGTCTATCCTGATGTTTTCAGAGATTTCCAAGATCATTAAATAGATAACACCGTGGGCCTTCGTGTACCTTTTGAATTATGGTTTTTGTTGGATGTTACCACATGCATGCGAATTCAGGAGGAAAGGCAAAGAGAAAAACAGGGAAAAAGTGAGCGAAGAATATGGGAAAATGCAAGGTATTCAGCAGCCAGGAACCATATTCGATCTTTTTAAAAACATTAAAAGTTTATACTAAAATGTTTTCAAACTATGAGGGCGCAAGTGGGACATTTCTAAATCTATAGGGGCTAAAGATAGTTTACCCTACAGATTTTTTATTACAAGTTGCCCACAAGGAACAAAACAATTAAAACATGCAGGAGTTCCAAACAAAACAAGAAACGATTTGAAAGATTGCCATCTGCTTTGAGTGGATGCTGAGATACCCTTTCCGAAGCCATTCCGGATAGGCCTTTTTTTATTTATTTAGAAAGCCCCGAAAGTAGCTATTTTATAGCTGGCACAAAACTAATGTCATGAGTAGCAGTTTGTTCGCAACTAGTATCGCAGCTTATAGAAAAAATCAACCACTAGACTTAGATTATGAGTTGAGTGCAGGTTCGCATGCCAGTTTATAAATAATATATCAGATAATAATATAAATTATATCTTAAGATTTTATTTAATAATTTAAGTTTTAGATTGAATTGATTCTTTGACATGCTATCAGAACTTTGATAGCCAAGTGGTTATTAATTTAAATCTCACTATCTTTATTTATTTGATAAACATTAAATATAAGATAATATGAATTTGTGTAAATTTCAAGTTCAAAGAACTTTTACTTAAAGATGTGTATTAAAAAATAATATAAATTATATCTTGAAACCTCAACTAACAGCTTAAATTTTAAGGTTGAAATAGTTCTTTGACAGGATAGAAAGTGTTAAGATTTTAGCTGTTTGTAATTCAATAAATTCCTATCCGTTAGGAAAACTGTTGGTTTTTTTTATTTATTAGAAAATCCTAGGTTATTAAGTGCTGTTAAATGTGGGTTTAGATGTCGCTTTATTTTCTAGTTTTCGGTTACTTACATTCTGTATTTAGCTGGACTTCATGTCAATGAATGATATTGCATAATTTCCCTTTACTCATTCTGCAAACTTAATTTTACAACGAGACTCGGTCATAGGAACTTGAATGGAGCAGAGAAATCATGCATTTCCTATTTACTCTGCTTTTGTTTCCTTGTTGTGTTGAAAGCAGCTAGAAGCTTGTTGCTGGAAATAAGACTGTTCATAGCTTAATAGATCTAGCGAATGTAGAGCATCAACAAGAACTATAAATTGATGGCCCGTCCTCTGGTATACCACTTACAAACATGTCAACAGCGATGAATGAATGAAGAACATCTGATAGATATTATGGTATACCACTTGTTCAAGTTTAAAACGGGAGAATGTTGATAGCAATTACAGTTTCTTGTAAACCTCCCTATCACGTCTGTGTGTGAGCCGGACAACGAGTGAGTCTCTTTGTTTTCTTTGTTCTAGTGTTTCTTCTTCCAACAGGTCTCCTGCCATAAACAACGTCAAACACACAAGAAAGTGTTAGAATCGATGATGTTGAGAAAACAATTCTGAAAATACAACTCAGAATTTAAAAATAAAGCCCTGCTCCAAGTTCTCATCAGTAAGAAACAAAAGTACTACTGCCGTCCAATTTGTTATCTCCGGCGAGCAAGGAAGTCCTAGGAGGGACAAGCCGATAAATTTGAATATCGCACCAGTCATTGATGTCCTTTAGAAGGGAAGCTGGGTATAAATGTGAAGAACCTAAAGAAAATTTGTTCTTGATATGTCTTATTGAAAAAAAATGCAGATATATAGCAAGAACAGGCTTGAGAATACTACCAAACATGGGAATCATAGTTGTTATTATAGTTGTCACCCATCACAAAAACATGACCTTCAGGCAGGCATATACTGCAAAATCAGTATTAGGGAAAAGCTAAACAAAGAGAATAAAGAGCATCTAATCATAATTGCATTTGCTTGTGATCAAGTGAAATTATTGTGCAATAATATATATTTATGTGGGGGAAATGACTTTTGAAAGAATTGAATTATAATTTAAAATTTTGATTGAAATGTCATTGTAGTGGGAGATTTTGTTAATATGAATGTTATGTAAATTGACTTTAGATGCTTGAATAAAGATTTAAATGACCATGAAGGATTTTAGAGAATTGGAATTAATGATATTGCAATATATGTATATATTCAAAAAAATGAAAATGAAAATTTATTTGGTGACAAATATAAAAAGGAAAATTGATGTTCATGTTAATACAGGAGAGGCTTCGGAAGCTTCGTTGCAGCAAGGAGACACCTGAAATCTTAGATTGCGGGTAAGTGTTCCACACCTTAACATTTTTTTTTGTAAGATTGTCGTTATAATATTTTGGATATGTTATGTTAGTTTATTTTTAATTTGTAAAACATATAGTGGAAGAAAGAAATTTTCTTATGGTGGGATTAATGCCCAGTAAGGAGTAGTGGAAGATTAGTGTCCCATAAGGGACATTGGAATTAATTTTGGTGATGGGATTAATGTTCAATAAGGAGCAGTGGAAATTAGTCCTGATGATGGGATTAATGCCCAGAAAGTGGCAATGGAATTAATTTTGGTAATGAGATTAGTACCTGGTAAATGACAGAAGAAATCAGTCCTGATGAAGAGATTAATGTCCTATAAGGGGAAAATTAATTAGTTCTACCAATGAAAATAAGGTCCGGCAGTGGACATGAAGAATTAATCTTTCCCAGTATTAGGATTAATGTTTAGTACTAAGAAATGGAAATTTGATTTCAAGATGTAGGAGTTTTACTTGCTAATGGATAGAGAATTTAGATTGTTTGTAAGTGGAAATAACATATGCACCTAGACGAACCAAAAATTATCTAGTATTGGATATAGGTTAAAAAGAGCTTAATACGAAAATTATAGTTTAAGAAAGACAATATGTATTAGAAATAATGATAAATAAGAAATACTAACATAGAAAATAAATCGTGCAAGTTAAAAGTTATGAATCTAATCGAATAAATCTTATGATGAATTGTGTTCAAACATATCATTGTATTTATTTTAATTGTTTAGGTAAATTATTGTTACATACTTAATTGTTGCTTGTATATTAATTTACTGGTACCTCTCAGCCTCAAACAGCATAATAATTATCTTTTTATAATTGAATGTCAATCTACCTTAAATTATGTAATTATAAATTTAACTTAATTATGCTAGTGTATGATGTTATACTTCTGCATTTTTTTGGCAATTTACACTAATAATATCAAATTATTTATGATTATAGATTTTGATTTGAATCTTGAATATTATAACTATGTATATACATGATGTGACATTAAAATGAATTATAATAATTGTGATGAGATGTGTTGTGAAATAATAAGTACGGGGTTGTTGAACAATAATTGAGTTTGTTTGATGGGTAAATTGAAGTGTTATAGGTATATTATTAATTTGAGTTTTCTCAGTAAGGAAGAGACTTTGCTAAAATTTTGATTGGTTCTTATAAAGCTATATAAAAAAAAAAGTCACGAAAATGATAATTATTTACAGGAAATAAAGCTTAAAGTGCATAAAAATATTAGAATATTATAGTTGATATCAGAACCCTACCTGACTTAGGACTTAGGTTCAGGAAGTTTAATAAAAATTGATATATGCTAAATTGTTGCAAGATGGTTCTTACGAGATATGGCACGAGTAAAGATCTCTCTCCGGTGAAAATGAGGGATCGGGATATGGACTCGGGTGGGAGTCAGAGGGAGAATCTCCTGGCTTACATTGCATCTTATATGCCACCAGCTTATACCCATAAGGGACGAGATGAGCCAGCTAGACTTTATTTTGGTGTTCTATTTGGGCAAGAGTGGTGTTATTAGTTTTAATTATTTTAAGTAATGCAGAGTTCTGAGACTAGACAAGGTGGCTAAACTTATTGCATTCCTCAGATGGCATGCAACACTTTCTTGATCTATTAAATTAGAATTTCTGCGGACAACATGTATCATTTCAAGAAAGCAATCTGGTTGTGCCTCAAGTTAATTACCTATATAATTTTGGTAAAGTTATTTTTTAATGTTTTCCAGTCGTATTATCAAGTAATATCCTTCTATATCTAAACCATTTTCATTCTAACCAAGAAAGAAATAATAGACCATATCCTGTAAAAACACGGGCATATTGCACAAGTTAATGTTACTGTAAAGCCATTTAATTATGGCTATGATTCCCGAGATTAATATTCTTAAACATGGTGAAATTGTCTTTCATTACAAAACCTTGTTCAAAACTTATACCATCTTGAATGAGAAAAGGAAAGAAGATCATTGGAAGATGATTCACACTCTTCTAATATAGTGGGGGTTGGAGATGTTCTTATTAGATTTACATTTGGAAGTGAAGTCACTCTCAATTATATGTTGCATGCTCCTGAAATTCACAAGAATTTGATTTTTAACAAATTATTAAGTTTAATCAATATGCATGTGATGAAATATTTAAGCTCAATATTGAAAAAAAATGAAATTCCTACGATATATATTGTGTCTTGTGTGAATGTTCAGTATGGTAAATCATGTCATATAAATTCTAAATATGTGAAAAATTCAAGTAATCTTTGCTTAATCCCAAAACTTGAAAATGAATATGAAAAATGTAAATCTTGTAGCATGGATAAAATCTCAAGAAAACCTTTTAAAAATGTTGAGCATAATTTTGGATACATATACATATTGATATTTGTGAATTTGAAAGTATTTGAAAGATTACCTTTTCGAATAGTTATTTCATATATTAGACAAGCTAATAAAAAATAAATTTTATGGGTCAAAATTATTTTATAACAAACTCAAAATCCAGGTCAATAATAAATTGACAAAAAAGCAAATTAAGGTCTAGCTAAGAAAACAAACATGTAACCCAAGCCTTAAAAAACTTTACTCAAAGACTCATCTTTAATTCTTCAACTTCCTACCATATATAAAGTAAAAGAAAATCTCTTTTTTTTTAATAGAATATAAAGTTTTGGATTTCACAAAACTATACCACCTAATGATTCTTCAATATCAATTACACATTCACTCACAATTTGTTTTAATTATGATAATGTTTCATGTTAAAGACATTTTATTAGAAATAATTTCCAATGCTAAAGATGACTAAACCCCACTTTTAATTTAATTTTAATCTTAAATGGAGTCAACTGGTTTTAAACAAATTTTCTAACAGTAAATAGTTGTGCTAAAATCAAATTAAGGTCTAGCTAAGAAAACAAACATGTAACCCAAGCCTTAAAAAACTTTACTCAAAGACTCATCTTTAATTCTTCAACTTCCTACCATATATAAAGTAAAAGAAAATCTCTTTTTTTTTAATAGAATATAAAGTTTTGGATTTCACAAAACTATACCACCTAATGATTCTTCAATATCAATTACACATTCACTCACAATTTGTTTTAATTATGATAATGTTTCATGTTAAAGACATTTTATTAGAAATAATTTCCAATGCTAAAGATGACTAAACCCCACTTTTAATTTAATTTTAATCTTAAATGGAGTCAACTGGTTTTAAACAAATTTTCTAACAGTAAATAGTTGTGCTAAAATCTGGCTATGAATTCATTAACAAGAACTGAAGATATCGTATCATACAGGATTATATGAAAGTTGATCTTTGCCGAAAGAGTAGACTCTAGACAAGCTAAAAAACTACTGACCTCTGCATTTTACAGTTAATAATCATAAAGTGTTGCCTATGGGATTGCATTGCATGGAATCGGAAGAGCCTCCAAAAGCAGTTGATTCACTTGAAGTTAATCCAACAGAGCATTGGAAGAGTAATACAACAGTCTAGCAGCTTAGGTTCTGGAAGAATTCCTCGGGTATGGAAGGTGGGCAGTACTTCTTTGCTACAAATTTGTACTGCGACAAAAGTAATAAACAAAGATTAGATTAGGACGCCTGCACTACAGACCATTCCTCTGTACTAGTGTTCATGCAATGCAGAGAGAGAGAGAGAGAGAGAGAGAGAGATATGGACAGAATGAGAATCTTGCTCACCTTATGCTGACTGTATTTCTCCCTGATTGCGGGTAAAGTAGAATTATGGCTTCCACAACACAGGCGATAGAGATCCTTTACACAGTGACACAAATCAACAGGCTCGTAAAGTGTGTAATGTTGCAATGTGCAATTCTGTTCCAGAAGAAATGGAGTATCAGGTATGATTGCGAGCTTAAAAAAACCCCATAAACTAGAAGTTTCATTATTTTTTAACACGTACCCACGGTCTCTTTGAAGGAAGAAGTATATATTTGGCCAGGAAAATGGCAGAGGCAGCTACCAGCGACGGAGCATAGCAAAGCATAGTATATTCCAGGAGAGATAATTCAGCAATGTAGTTGGCCAAGCATTCCAACTGCATTGATGGAACCTAGCAAATGATGCCACGTACATAACAACCAAAATAAACCAAAGATTTTAGGGATGGAGGTGATGGATATTATAAAAATCAACAATATAATGGCCAGCAAAACAAAAATAGATACCTCATTGATTCCTTGAGCAGCACGAACAAATCGCCTACATGCATGGATGACAAGTCATGAAAACCGTATAGCATACAGGAATAATAGATAGGAGATGATAACCAGAAGTTGGTCATTACCTCAAAAAACATTTAGCTGTTGGGGCTGTCATTTCAAACTTCAAGTAGTTCAAAACAGTTGATTCCATTTCCAGAACCTGAAGCCATTAAAAATACTTAATGCTTGTGCAGGTTAGGAAAAAAAAGTGTAGTGGCAGAATTATCTGTCAGATGCACTTGGGCATATGGACACCAAGAACAATACCTCATCCCTGAAATACGTGTTATCGGTAATGTAGCAAAACTCTTCCACCTGGGGTGCACATATTTCCTCGTATTTCCTGGCAATATCATCATCTTCCTTGTTAATACATGAGATAGTAAAATCTTTGTAAGAAAAAAGAGGTGCCATTTATAGAACAAACAAAGACATCGCAGAAAACTCTTTCTTACGCAGCAACCATCATGCAGGCAATACCAAGCAGCTGCAGTCGTTGCCTGTTCATCACATTTCCAGACAGATATCGATCAATGTAGTTCACGGTCAAATACAGGGTATCTGGTACAAGCCTGTACTCTTCAGCTACCTACATTTTGAATTACAAGTTCATCATTTGATTACTCAAAGTCCATCTGAAGAAAATATCTGTATTCCCATAACCCATCTATCAATCTAAAGAATGGTAACAAAAATTGATCATTCTTCAAATCACGTTGCAAGTTTACACATATGTAATGCAATTCAATGATGTTACCTCCACAAGCCAGTCAACCAGTATTGCACGCATGCTGGCATTTATGTCTTTCTGAATTCTTTCCATGAAGTCTGTGGAGGGTCTTTTCTTCATCTAAAATCCCATGAAATTCAATAAAGAAAAGAATAACGATAAGTCCAGGCACGTACAGGTAGCACTCTGGAAATGCATTGCGCATACCAGGATCAAAACAATACTTGAAGAGGATGACAGATTATACATGGAAGAAAGTAACTCATTTAGCAATGCCACAAGCAGGTACAGCTGTGTACTACAAAGGAGACTCATAATTGGCACATAAGCTTGAATACTCTACCTCAGATGCACGCAAATGCTTGTAAATATCACAGGCAATGGTTGCACAAAGCTGCGGATCCTGGTAATTGTCATCAACATTAACAATTTTATCATCTGTTTCCATATCAGTACGAGTATCTCTGATGCATACATTTTCTGCGCGCATATACAAACTAAGTTAAGAAGTCTAGAAAATAAAACAACACTTACTAAGATATAATAAAGACAACAGAAATGAGAGTGAAAAAAGTTGAAAACCTGCAGTTTCCAAATGATCTGAGATGTACAGATTGCTCAAGGTCTTCTTATTGATAGAATCAATTGCTATTATTTCATTGTTATCTATATATTCAACCTCGGGGCTCTTAAAAGAATCGCAGGTGGACATTGATTCATCCAAAGAAATTGAAAGATCATCAGATTTACTCGGAGAAACATCAATGCTGCATGGAACAGAAACAGCAGCAACAGGAGGGACACTTTCGTCTCTTGCTGAGATAGAGATCACCTTACAAACACCAACAGCACTCGATTTCGCATTTAAGGATGCAGGTAAAGTACTGCTATTAGAAGCAGGAGGTCCCTTCTTCACCTTGGCAATTTTATTTGAGAATGGTGCCTGCATTTATGAAATTCAGTTAGGATCAACTAATTCTCTGAATACTAGAACAAACTCACAAGCTTAATCTGAACATCACAATAGAGGGAGTTAATCAGAACTTGAGAAGTTAATCATAAATCCAGTGTCCATGGTGACTCAACGAAATGCTGCTTTATCAGGAAAATCAGAGCCATCAAGGGATCAAAACTTTCATTGTTGGTAATGCTTTGATCATGCCACCTTGAGGATAACATTATCAAAATCAGATTATAATGCAGTTTCTAAGTACGCAAAAAAGCATTAATTTCAACACTGACGATAACACTGCACTCTATACAGATCATAACACAGAAGCAGATTTTGTCAAGATTCAGATCACCAGAATCTTATGTTACCAAGTATCAAACAGTGACTTTTGGATATCTTTAATGCACCTACAAGTAAGCAAAATATTCTCTCTTTTTCTTGTTAACAAATAATTATGCAATCTTTTAGCATTTACTATCTTTTTTTTTAATAAATTGCAATAAACAAAACCTAAAAATAATCAAAACCTTGCTGGGCTAACAAGAATAAATAAAAAAAGACCCAAGAAAGTCCGCATGCAACAAGAAATACCCAGAAGAAAATGATACAGAAAACCCATTAAATGTTTCTCATAATTTAGAAAGAGAAAAGAAACGAAAACAAGAACTAAAAAAAAAAACCCACCAAAGTAGATGATGGAATTAAGGTTCTTGACCCTTTTTGAGTCACATTCTTTTGATTCGTAATGTCACCAAGAGGGGCTCGTTTCTTGGCCAAATGAGGCGCAACCGCCGTGGCCTTGCCTACATTCTCTGTCGATGAAGAAGACGCGTGTCTTTTTGCAAGAGACGACGACGTTGAAGAGGAAAACGACGAACGGCGTGTCTGCGTCGACATTTTCAACCCCCCTCTCTCTCTTTCTCTTCAATTTTAGTAAAGAAGAAACAGAGAGAGGATTTAAGGTAAAGGCGAGAGTTTTAAAAGGAAACAAAACAATCTTGGAATTTTTGAAAGAAAGCAAAAGGGCTCTGCTTCTCTTATTCGCGCAGAAGGAGAGGTTTTACTTTTACTGTTTAATATTTGTTTCTTACTATTGAGGCGGGGAAGGGCTTGATTTGAATTGCAGAGAGATCCTGACCGTTGATTCGGGCTCGGTATTCGTTGGGAGCGTAGTTTTGTACGGACCACTGTATCTGTATCCTGTTTTTGGAGTGTCACTGACAAACGAGATTCCGCCACGGGGATAGAGATTTTTTATTTTAATGGAGCTTGGCTGATTTGAGTAGATGGTTTTGGATGGAAAGTCACAGGCTGTCTGTCGACTAAGGTTTAAAGTTTTGAATTCGAAATTCAAACGGTCACTAGATCCTTCAAATTTGTCTTCACAACGTAGACAAATTTGTTAATAATTGAGCTGCTCTGCGGAGTCATGTTTTCCCCATTGGAAAGTGAACTTTTAAATGCGAAGTATATAGGGCCAAAGTATATTATAAGTACCGTCCCTATACTACGTAGATTTCATCAATCGAGTCCCCCTACTGTTAATTAAATCTGTTACGTCCCTCTGCTATCTTTTTTGCTTGCAATTAGAATCCTCCATTCCAAAAAGTTGTTGCAAAGATTTGACGATGATCAGCCGGATGTTTGGAGCTCGGGCAAGTTGAATAAAACTCACCTCATCTTCTTTATGAAAAAAATAAAAAATTACAATAAATTAGAGAATTAGCTTTAAATTCTAAGTATTTGTTATTAGTTGTGCATGATAAATACTATAAAAATATGAGTATGAATACTTAGAGAATAAAAATATATATATATATATATATATATATATATGAACCATTACCTAGGTGGTTCAGATGATATATATAGCTTCTAAACTTTGTCATATTGTTTAAATAGATGGGTATGGCATCTTGCAGATCAACTGTACTTGAGCTCAGTACGTAGCTAAACCCAAAGGTGTTGGGTCTTGTATCTTGTCAAATTCACGTGTATTTGGGCTTAGCATGTAGTTGAACCCAATGATGTTAGGTCTGCACCTCTTTAGATCTATATGTTCTTGAGCTTAGTACGTACCTAGATCCACATATATTTAGGCTTAATGCGTTGTTGAACTCAAAAGTGTTGGGCCTAAAAGCTAGTTAGACTCATATCATTTAGGTTTGATGTTTTATCAAGCCTAAGTATGTTGGGCTATTACCCTGTTTGTGGTTTTTTTTAATAGTGAGTGTTTTTAAGAAAACACACACATATGGTTTTTTCAAGATTTTAATACATACCTCTAAAAGGAGTTTAATCGAATTGGAGCTTGCTAGTTTGGATAAGAGATCTACCTTTCTATTCTCTTCTCTTAGAATATGGTCAATTGTGGTTCCTATGCCTTTAAATATTCGTTGGCGCTGCCCTACTATTTGCTAGGAGTTATTGTGGAAATGGAGAGAGGAAACCTTCAAGGATTCTACTAAGGCCAATTTTGCTAGGAAATCTTCATACTCTAATACATTATTGGTAGCTAAAAATTCAATCAAATTCCACACTCAAAGACATATTTATGGAGGTCATAAGTAGCACCACAACACCACTACCTTCAAAATTGGAAGATCAATCTACATATAGTTCCCAAGGTGGAATCAATTGTATGGACTGTGAGGGGGATTATAGTTTCTCTTGAGGGGATCAACTGTTCAGATATTGAAAAATGCTTATCTTGGATATCATTCTCAAGAAAGTATTATATTGTGAGGTCTGTTAAGGCTTGCTCTTTAATAGTTAGTCTTGGTTGAAATAAGAGTTTATATTCCTATAGCTTAATCGATCACATCATTAACTGTCCAAAACTGTATAATTTGTGGAGAGTTTATACCAGAGGCTAATATGTTAATATTATAGCTTGATGAGCTTGGAATTATGATTTTAGTTCTCTAAAGGTGCTCATTAAAGCTAGGGCCATCTTTTCCACTTTTAAATATCTTGTTTCAACATCATTAAGAGTTTAGCAAAAATAGTAGATTGGGCATTGTATGCCTTCCTTTTACTTTACCAATATAAAATTGACTACATGGTTAAAAACCCTAAGATAGAGGAATATGCTCTCGGTTTCTCTTGGTTGTGACAAGATCATAAAAGAGAAGAGATAAGCTTTAAGCTCTTCAAAAGCTTTCTGGCACTCTGATGTCCATTTAAAGTTAGTGATATTTTTCAAAATCTGGAAAAAATGATAGGTTGTATTCTTCTATTTTGGATAAGAATCTATTGAGGGTGGCTAGTCTCCTAGTGAAGTATTGAATATCTTTGACTTTTTGAGGAGGAGTCATATCCAATATTGCTTGAATCTTCTTAGAATGGGTTTTATTCCCTTGTTCCTTACTAGAAAACCTAAAAATCTTTCTTTTCTAATGGCAAACACACACTTGGAAAGATTAAACTTCATTTGACATTTGCCTAAAGTAGAAAAAACCTATTCTAGATCCTTTATATATTGTTTTAAAATCATGTTTTTCACCAATATGTCATCTATATAAGCTTTTATGTTCCTCCTAATTTGGTGTTCGAACACTTTATTGACCATCCGCTAGAAAGTAGCCCCTATATTTTTTAAGTAAAAAAGCATTGCCTTGTAGCAAAAAGTTTCTCTTTATCTTTTGGATACATATGGATTTGATGGCACCCTAAATTAACATCCAAAAATCTTAAGAACTTAAAGCCAGCTTTAGAGTCATAAATTATATCAATCTATGGGAGAGAAAAACTATCATTTGGATAAACCTTGTTTAGGTGAGTGAATTCCACACATATCCTTTATTTTCCATTGCTTTTCTTTACTATAACCATATTAGCCAACCAATCCGGATACATGACCTTGTGAATAAATCCTGCAGTCAATAGTTTATCCATTTCTACAATTATTGTTTGTTATCTCCCCCCTAAAAAAAAAATTCTCTTTTTATATAGGATAGAAAGGAAAGTTAGATTAACTTGAAGTTTATGAGAAGTTATCTCTGGGCTCATCCATGGTATATATGAAGTGCTGAAAGAAAAATTGGCCTAACAAGTAAGAAGAAAGTATGTCAATAGTTTCTATCGAGGCGGTTCCTAGGTGAAGCTTATCTTGGTGATAGCCCCCTCATTTTACCTTAAAGATATTTTTTCTAACTGCTATGTGGTCTCAATTTTGACCTCCACCCTCTCTTTCAAAGACCCATAGTGGTTTAAGACCAAAGTCCTCTTATCTTTCAGATATATAAAGGTACAATGCCTTAAGGCCTCTTGGTTTTCTCTCATGATAGCCACCCTTTTATGAGTAGGTAATTGCAAGGCTAAATACTATATGATTATGACTGTATTGATTATGTGCAAGAGAGGTCTTATTATTATGGTGTTATAGGTCAAAACCATGTTTATCTATAAAAGTTTGCTGAATGATAAGACACCTAAGGTAAGTGCTTATTGTGATTGAGATCTCCAAGACACCCTTCATTGTTCATAACCCTTTAACCTAATTAAAGAGGTTTTTACAAGAGTCATCATTGAGAGATTTATCTCTATCTAGGATATCACATCTGTGGATAGGATGTTAACTTAGCTCCTATCATTTACCAACATCATCTTATAGAGTAAAAGTTATGGGTTTTGTTAATAAGTCATTGTGAAGTCATGTTTTCCATACTTTCTTTATCCATTAGAAATATCTCCCTCAGCTGAAGTGCGTCTTAAAATCATAATGGTCTCATGTAGGACTTGGGCTGGCTAGGCTTTACTCTGTCGCATTTTATATGGGCATGCCCTATAACAAATTGCTTTAGATAAACCTTATCTATCAGCCTCTCAATTTCTTTTTTTTAATATGAAGCAATCTTCTATACCATGTTTTTTATCCTTATGGAATAACCAAAACTTCTTAAAGGCATGTGTGCGCGCGGAAGCAACACCATAGGAAATGGATAACAAACAAAGTCTTTTCTCTTAATGATTATAAAGACTTCTGTAAGGGTGACATTCAAATGAATCATATGTGTTCTATTGGGGTGTTATATGTGATCCTTTACTGGTCTTTTCTGACATTTATTGAAATTATTATCTCTACTATGAGAGTAATTCTCTTTGAAAGGTTTTTTTTATCCTTAATCTTCTAGTAGAAATGGAAACACCCATACCTTAATAAATTGGTTTATTTCACCCGTATATGACTTTTCATGACTTATTTCACCTTCAATAAGATTTTATTTGGTAAAGCATACAAATCATTCAATAAAGAACGTTCTTTCACTCCACTTGTCAAAGCCTCTAAAGCTACTGGTTGAATCAATTCCTCTATCTTAAACATTTCTTCATCGAACCTCTTCAAATATACCTTAATGGACTTCTCTCTTGATTGAATAGAGCCAAAAAGTTCTATAAAGCTTCTCGTAGAGGGTGTAATAGTGCTAAATCATGACATAAGTTTAACATAAAAGTTATAAAAACCAATGATAGAGCCTAGCTTCATGTTGTTATACCTAGCTTGTGTCGACCCTCTTAAGGTCATGAGAAGGATCGTGTACATAATATCATCATCTTGGCTAACCAACTCAATGTTTCTACTTATATTTTGGACATGTTTTCATAGATCCACAAGACTATCATAGTTGTCTAAAAATCATATTGGTAGAGATATACTCTTTAGGGATGAAGGTGAGCAAGACTTGCATAGATAAATATGACCATTTTATCTTAAGAGGGTTACAAACTTTATTTTGGATGTATTTACCTTCAATATTTTTTCTTGATTCTTGTTGAATAGGTTTTGAGAAGCTGGATGATTATGTCATGGAACAATGGGATTGATAGCTAACTTCAATCCCATGATGGCTAGAAGGATCACGTTTAGAATAACCATTAATTATGAGAGCTTCATGTCTACGAGAATGATCTTTATAGAGACTGGGAGATCATTAAAGTGGAAAGCTTTCCAAGTCATTTTGCTCTACCTTCTTTGGATAATACAATTGTCTTCTAAAAGACGAGATTGTTTATGGTTCAACGGTTGGGATTGAGGGAGCTACCTTATGTGTTAGAACTTGTTAGGGTGACAATGCTTGGTATTGCCCTTAGGATGCCAACATGGCTTGGCTAAGGGCTTGCACCTGATTGATGAGTTGTTGAAACTCTAATGCAACAAGCATGACAGTAACTATAAAGAGGCATGTGACATGTTATATCCTAAAGGTATCTTGATTGTCTACCATTAATGGCGATTAAGGATGTCAAAAACAAGTTCAGAAAGAATAGTTTATAACTTTTTGATTAGTTTCTCCAAGACGACACTAATTGATGATGTTTGAAAATCCAATATCCTTAGAAATGAGGGTTTTTTAAGTGTTTGGATAGATGATGATCATACTTTTACATAAATATTCCTTTATGAAGAATTCAAGAAATAGATTATTAGTGATAGAAAACTTGACATTTGCAAAATAGTCCTTTTGGTGGGATTTAATGAGCTTCTAATGATAAAGTTAGTGACAATTGATAAAGGATTTCAATAAATGAAAGAATGAGAATTAAATTATAAGAACAAAAATGTTTATTCTTAGTTATGTATGATAAATGCTCTAAAAATAAAAGTATGAATATTTAGAGAATAGGAAAAGTGTGAACCCTTTAGTTAGATGGTCAAAATGGTATATACAGCCTTTGAACTTTGTCATGTTACTTGAATAGAGGGGTTGAAATGTCATCTCCTCTTGATAGCATTAATGATGGATAAATATCTCATACACAATATTAACAAGAAATGAATATCTCTTACATAATATTAATGTATGATGGAAATATGGTAGGTATTTATGAGACTTTTGTATACCTAGGAATGTAGGGAGATGATCATTCTTGACTTTTAATAATTTATATTAAAAGACATAAGAAAAAACAAACAAATCTTTGTGACAAAAAAAAACCTAAAAATATTATCAACTCCATATGTATTTGGATATGAAATGATTCCTAGCTCAATGATGATGGGTTTGACAACTTAATAGATCCATATATACTTGTGCTCATCCTATAGCTGAACCCAATCTGGTATCTTATGAGACCTATATATATTTGGGCTTAACACATAGTTGAACTTAAAGGTGTTGGATACAATATCTCTTCAGACTTATATGTACTTAGACTCAACGTGTAGTTGAACCCAAGGGTGTTGAGTTTGACATCTTGCCTAATTCACGTGTACTTTGGCTTAGCAAGTAACTAAACCCAAGGATATTTGGTGTGGTATATTGCCAGATCCACATGTATTTGGGTTTAGCGCATAGCTAAACCTAAAGGTGTTGAGTTTAATATATTGCCAAACCTATATATAATTGGGTTTAATGCATAATTGACCCATGGACGTTGGGTCTAACACCTTTTCATACCTTTGGATTTAACAAAACTTAATGGTGTTGGGTCTAGTAACTTGTTAGACCTACATATACTTGGGCTCAGTGTGTAACTAAACTCAATGGTGTTGAGCCTAAAAGGAAGCTAGAACTATGTCATTTGGGCTTGGCATTTTACCAAGCTCAGGTATGTTGGGTTATTACCCTGCTTTTAACCCTTGTAATATTGTTTTTTTAAACAGACATATCATATGTGTGTGTGTGTGTGTATGATATACTGATACATTATAATACAATTTGAATATCGCTAGAAATATTACTATTTGAATTCCCTATCATCTTTCTTATTAGTATCTTCTATAATATTTGGCATTAGATAAAGAAGGAAGATAAGAGAAAGTGAGTATATATATAGGTAGAGTTTAAAGAAAGGCGAGGAAAAAAAATAAAGATTGGGATTCAATTACGACAAGGGATCTTTTTATGGCATATGGACTGTAGATATTCTTGTTATAATCATTGACACATCTTTCCTACCCCATCATTACTAAAGGTGGGTTTTACCATTAAGAGTGTGTATAGTGGTAAAGAGTCAAGTTATCAAAAGATTTAGGTTTTTTCAAGTGAACTGTATATTAGATATATCTGAATGAGATGTAGACCAATTAATAATTTGGCATTTATTTCAAAAAAAAAATTAAATGACATAGTTTAGTAAAAGTTTTAGGAGAATGACATAGTTTAAAAAAAAATATTTGGTAAATAGCATAACTTGAATATAAACCATATTTCTAAATATTTATTTTGCACACAACCGCTAGTTATTTAGTCATGTCATGTTTCAAATTAAATGCATGTCTTTTAAAAATTAATTAACCCAAACAAAAGTCAACCTAAAATTTTATGAAGATCCAATGACTAAAAGATGAGATTCAAGATCCAATGACCAAAAAAGAGAGAAGAGATAAAGTGATGTGGTAAGAGAGAAAAATGAGATAAGAAAAAAGATAAACAAATAATGGGTTATCAAGGACACGTCAGAGATTCATTTTCAACAAACATAATACCATTATAAAGATTTCCATGAGACGATTCTAACTACACTTTGAAATATCATCAAACAAATTATAATTAACTATAAATTAACCATGAACAAACCCCTAACCAATTACGACATTGTTTGGTGGTCTTTATAACAATACTGGGCGTATTGAAAACGAAGTCTTGGTGTATCCCCAATGACCCTTTTTTCCCCCCTCCTTTCTTTCTCATGCTATATCTACTCATAGCTTCTTCTTTTTTTCTTGACCATTGGATCTTCGTAAAATTTTGGGTTGACTTTTGCATATGTTAATTAATTTAAATGAGAGATGAATATTGAAACAATCATTATTTCCAATAACAGTTGTGTTTAAACTGTGCTATTTCTCTAATACTTTTATAATCGATGTTATTTTCATAGAACTTTTATCAAATTATGTTAGAATGGTAAAAGACCTGATTTGTTTTTAAAAAGATGACACAATTTAGTAAAAGTATTTTAGGAGAATGACACTGGTTGAAAAAAATATTTGGAAAATAACACAATTTGAATATAACTACGTTTTTTGAATATTGGTTTTGTACACAACCGCTTCTAGGTTTCATCATAACCTAAAATGCATGTCTTATGCAAATTAATTAACATGTATAAAAATCTACATAAAATTTTATAAAGATCCAATGACCAAAAAAAGAGAAAAGATAAGTTGATAAGGGTAGAAGATATAAATAAAGGAAGAAATAAGGAAAAGAAAGGATGGGTCACTGGACACATATCGGGGTTTTGTTCTTCACATACCTAATACTGTTAAAAATATCTTGAAAAAACTATTTTAACCATACTTTAGTAGACCACCAAACGAGATTGTAATTGGTTAAGGGTTTGTTTGGGGATAAATTAAGATTAATTATAACCTTGTTTAGTGGTTTTTCAATATGTGATTAGAATCATCTAATCGAGATCTTTTAAATGGTACTAGATGTGTGAAAAACAAAGCCCCAATGTGTCTTTAGTGACCCATTCTTTTTTTTTTTTTCTCTTTTGTTTCTTCTTCGTTTCTCTCTCTTACCATATCAACTTGTCTCCTTTTGTATTGGCTATTGGATCTCGAATCTCATATTTTGACCATTAGATCTTCATAAAGTCTTGGGTTGATTTTTGTACACATTGATTAATTTACATGAGACATGCATTTTAACTTTTGACTAAACAAATGATATTCTTAATAATAGTTGTGTACAAAACCAATATTCATAAACGTGATTGTGTTTAAATTGTGTTATTTTCTAAATACTTTTCTAACCCGTGTCATTTTTCTAATTTGTTTTACCAAAATGTGTTAGAATTGTACCTTTTTTCTCTTCCAATATTTTAAATATTTTTAATCCTTTTATTTATTTTGAAAATTCTTATAAATCTTTGTTTTTATTCTTCAATTCACTTATGGAATTTATTCAACTTGAAACCATGCCAAACATCCAAGGTAATTTGAAGATAAAAAAGGAAAACATATATGTTTATCATTCATTATTAGTTTAATATTTATATTTAATTTTCTATTTTATTAAATTTTAAGAGTAAAAATAATAACTAAAGTAAACCTATGATAAAGAAGAGAAAAAAGAACTCAAATGAAGCATCCACTTCAGGGGTTATGTGTGTGTGTCTACTCATAAGCACGCAAAATATTTTAATGATATGTTTGTATTGTGAGAGAAGAAAGCTGAATAAATCAAACAACCATAACCTATCCTCAAGGTGCTAGACTATTTTGACCATGGATAAATAACTGTGTGAATGGTAGCTTTGACAAGGTAATAAAGTTTTTGGCTAGTATGTCATGATTCATTTTCTTTCTTTATTTTGGTCATCTTTATCATTGTGACCACATCGTGCTTTTTTAAAAAATTAAATTTATTTTTTAAAATTTATTTTTTGATATTTTCGAATTATTTTTGAGGTGTTGATATCAAAAATAAAATTTAAAAAAAAAAAAAAATAGTATTTTGATTTATTTTCAAATGAAAAATATTTTGAAAAACAACTACTACCACAAAACCAAACACTACCATATTAATAGTAATTAAATTATATATCACAATTATTAATTATATCAATATCCCTACAATTATTCTTCTATTTAATAGCCAAATAGAATGGTTAATAACAGCTATAATATGTATTAATTAATAGTAGTAAGTAATATCATTTAATATCATAATGATAAAATTAGTTATTTATTATTATTATTATTATTATTATTATTATTATTATTTCATTTAAAAGTAAAAAAGTATTAAAAAATAATAATTATTATATTTGACAAGTTTAAATTGTTTTTGCTCGCACAAGACATGTTAGGTGTTTGAAGCATCACATCTTACTATATTTGTTTTACTCTTATTGTATAGAAGACATGTGAATTATATTAAGATGAACGCGAGGAAGTGACATTATGAATGGAAAGGCAAACGAGAGTAGGAAGTCAGGCATCATCTAAAAGAGAGATAAGGGGAAAAATAAAAATAATAGTTATAAGTCAGGTATCTTACTATTTTTCATTTTATTCCAATAATAATTTTTTAATTATTAAATGAAATATAATAATAATTTTATAAATAACTCAATTTTTCCATTGATTTTTTTTTTGCGCCACGTAAAATTTTATTAAGTTATAAATAGGATCTAAATTATGATTTTTAAAAGAACTAAGGTAAAGAAAAAAAAAAAAGACTAAACTCATAGTAATTTTTCAAAAAAAAGTAAAACAGAAGTAATGTTAACATGACACATGTCAAGTGTGTACAACATAGAAACAAACCACATCAGCATGAAACGTGTCAGGTAAAGAGACATGGCCTCTCATTAAATCCAATTTACTTTTATCGCATGGATAATAAATAGAAAACGCTGCGTTTCATGGTTGTCGACATCACAACCATTGTACAGAACAAACCCACGGCCCAAAGGCCGAAACTCTACTAAAAGCGGGAAAAGTTGGAACACCTCCCTCCCTCCCTCCCTCCCCGCAATTTATCATTCATATCTCACAAACAAACCTAAGACAGAGGCATGGCGCCATTATTGCAGAGCTCACAGCAATGGGTGGAGAAATAGTAACTAAATAAAATATATCTCTTCAATTCCCTCAATTATAGTGTTTACGTTTCTGTTAAAACACTGATTTTTTTATTTGTTATTTTGGGCAGTCGACCAAAGCAGGTAAAGGATGTAGCTCACCAAGATGAGGTTGTTCGCGTCCTCACAAACACTCTCGAGACCGCAAATGTGAGCGAGATGCAGATTCTCACTATCTATTACCCCTTCAATTTTACTGTATATATATGTGTTTTTTTTTTCAGTTGAAACCCTAGCTCTACTACTCTGCTATTTTTTTTTCCTTTTTGCAGTGCCCACACATGCTTTTTTATGGCCCGCCTGGTACCGGAAAAACCACCACTGCCCTGGCCATCGCACACCAGCTCTACGGGTACTGCTAATTTTACAGCAATACTGTGTTTTTTTGTTGGAAAATGTTCTCTGAATTGATGACAATCTCTTACAGGCCTGAACTCTACAAGTCTAGGGTTCTGGAACTAAATGCAAGTGATGACCGTGGAATCAATGTTGTTCGGACTAAGATCAAGGATTTTGCTGCTGTGGCTGTAGGTTCTGGTCAGCGTCAAGGGTGCACACTCTTCTTCTTGCAATAACTTTTGTCTTCAACTTAGAACATGATTGCAACTTGCCCTTCACATTCGCCTTTTATGCTTCCAATACTACAGGGTTTACCCTTGTCCACCTTATAAGATTATCATCCTAGATGAGGCAGATTCGATGACTGAAGATGCTCAGGCATGTTTCTTTCTTCCCTTTATGATTGGTTATTTACAAAAATAATGTGAAATACATGGATGCCATCTCACTTGGAATCTATGCAATACATTACAGAATGCCCTGAGACGTACAATGGAAACTTACTCCAAAGTTACTAGATTCTTCTTCATATGTAATTACATTAGCAGGTGAACCAATTCTACTCTGCTTAGTTTTCATTCAACATCTCATTACACATAATTTGATGATTGTTGGGGATTCTGCGATTAGTAAGATTGTTACTGCACTCTGGGGGCACGATGTACTTGTGAAACATAGTTTTCTGACGTAAATGGCCTCCATCTTGCATCTGTTTTCCTAATAAAACAAGGAGTCATTGTATGGGTTCATCAATGGGGTGATGCTTAGGTGCAATGACGATTCCACTGCAAATTTCTTCTGTGAACTCTATGGCCATTAGTCCTGATCTTTTCTTTTTTTTGGATAGAAAAAAATATTATTGCATGATTTGCACTCATAATTCAGGGGATTGTGTTTTTTGCAGGATCATAGAGCCACTTGCTTCAAGATGTGCAAAATTCAGGTTCAAGCCACTTCCAGAAGAAATCATGAGCAATCGTATATTGCACATCTGTAATGAAGAAGGCCTCACTCTGGACACAGAGGTATGCAAAGCTTGCCACGTTCATTCCTATTTTTTCAGTGGCTTGATTTCCTAGCAAAAACATGTAATGTACCACTGCAGGCTCTCTCAACCTTAAGCTCTGTCTCACAAGGTGATCTTCGCCGGGCTATCACATACTTGCAAGTAAGTGATGCTTTTTTTTCTCCTTTTTTTTTCCCCATCTCATGTCATGACTATCATGCTTATATTCTGTACTCCATTATTATTGTGTTTTGCTCATTGATTTAGTTAACCAAGAGTTATGGTCTTGCTACTTTGTACAAACTAAACTACAAATTCTTTTCATTTCCTCTTGGTCCAGAAGGCATGAAGCAGACTATCCTTGAATCCTTATCACTCGCTGGGACTATTCACATTAAAATATTGATTTCTTATGGCATTTTTTATTCCATGAGATAGAACAGAGCATAATTTAATGTTATTGAGTTTACCATTGCCTTTATGAATATTGCTTCAAATGAGTGACAGTTTTTTGACCTTCATCAAGCATGAAAACTTGTTTCACTAGATTGGATTGTTTTATCGTGCAAACATAATCTCAAAGTCTAGCTTTTGATGATTAGGCCATTTATGATTATATCAGGATCAGAAACATCTATCAGGTTCAAAAAGAAATATACCATATATTAGAATTTCTGATGTAACACAATCGAAGATGAGATTCTCAATAGACCTGCTCAGCCAAGCCCTTTC
The DNA here is from genome assembly GCA_033617975.1 of Populus alba x Populus glandulosa. Lineage (NCBI taxonomy): Eukaryota > Viridiplantae > Streptophyta > Magnoliopsida > Malpighiales > Salicaceae > Populus > Populus alba x Populus glandulosa. The sequence continues at coordinate 17,725,731 of CM066147.1, read as the reverse complement.
ACGGAGAGTGCTTCCATAAAAAAAGCTAGTACTATTAGTAAGCCTTTGGTGTGTGATATTTGAATGATCATCCTAGACAGGGGTCCAAATGTATGTTTTGCAATTTGTTGATCTGTTTTGAATTGAATTTGGACGAGAACAAAATGACGAGAGCTCCTTAGCATAAGAACATGAAATATCATAGATCCTAATTTTGTGACCATTTGTTTTTCTGACTGTTTTGATCATTTTATTTGAAAGTTCCATTTTGAAAGTAGACAATACCCAGTCATTAGCTCATGCATTGTCTTCTGTTCAAGTTTCCCATCTCTCAGTTATAGTTGAACTTCAGCGTATGCTTATTGCAGGGAGCTGCTCGCCTATTTGGATCGTCAATTTCATCCAAAGACCTCATAAGTGTGTCAGGGGTAGGTTATATTAAAAACTTTTTGGGCCTTTTGTTTTGGAAATATATATTCTTGTTATGCATGGTATTCCTTTTGTGCCTGGATTTTCATGGTGTTGTGGTTTATCAGGCCATTCCACGAGAGGTTACTGAGGCAATTTATGCAGCATGCAAAAGTGGTGACTTTGATTTGGCGAACAAGGAAGTAAATAATGTAATTGCAGAAGGATATCCAGTCTCTCAGATGCTTGCTCAGGTTCTGTTTTTTCTATCCTTAACCAACTTTCATTGCCATTGTCCAATTTTCAATTGACAGATAAATGTGCTACTCATATGAGATTTCTTCCAGTTATTTGAGGTGGTGGTTGAAGAAGATGACATATCAGATGAGCAAAAGGCTCGCATATGCAAGTGTTTGGCTATGGCTGATAAGGTTACTTTCTCAGAAGCTCGTTTATTTTTTCACACAAGATTAACTAATAATAACAAAAGCCGAAGAGTACTTGGCAAGAGTGTCTTATATTATAAACCAGTTAGGAACTTGGGTGGTCCAGTATTGCTGCTGATAGAAAATCATAATTTGCTCTTTTTTTAGAAGAAAATGGTTATAATGCTGTATCCAAATTGATCTTGCTGTCACCCCTTCCATTTCACCACCATTGCTGATGATGCATATGAGAGAGAACCACTGAAGTTTGTTTTTCCCCATTACTGAATCTCACTATTTTCACCTTTTTTTATAAGGAGCTTCTTTGACCCATCAATGTCAATGAAGTGTCGCCAAATATTCTTGTTTCTATTTTTATCTCATTTTCCGGGTATAAATTTTTGAAGGCACACGATAACATAGTGGCCCCTATTGAACATAATATTTATATTTTATGCCTTTCTGTATTTGCAGTGTCTTGTTGATGGTGCGGATGAGTATTTGCAGCTGCTGGATGTGGTTAGCAACACAATGCGAGCTCTTTGCAACATGCCACAAGAATTCTCTTATGATACTTAGCTAGATTCAAGCTTGGATTGAGATGCAGCACATGGTGAGATCATGTACGGTATAATGCTCCACTTTTGGAAACTGTTCTGTAAAAGAAATTCTTAACAGAAGAGTTACCTGCAAGATATTTATGCATGTGCTTTTCAATCGTTTTCTTCCTCCCAGTGGGATTGGTGGCTACTTAGAATACTTTCATGTATTTGAACCCTAATTGATTAAAAGATTGAAACAAGTGGTTGCCAATTTTCTCTCTATTTTACATGCCCATTTTTCTTTTCGATCGAGTGCCTGAAACTCGCAACCTTCTGAAGGCATAGAAATCTATCAATGAGAAGCCTATGATTATTTGGTTTAAGAGTTGTTAGTGGAAATACTGCTGAAAGCTGGGACAAAAAGGCGTTCTTATTGGTTACCCTTACCCCCACCTAAGTTTGAAGTTGATATGATTATAGGTCCTCGCGTATTTGAAAGCCCTTTCACGTTTGCATTATGATTTAGCAACACAACTTACAAGTGGCAATTCCACCGTTGCAGGTTTGTCGGGCTGCCGGACAGCCAGAGGCTTCATATGGTGCATGGTCATTTGTAATATTTGATATTCTGAATGGTGCACAAGATCATTACAGTTACTTTTGGAGTCCAAATTCAATACAGCACATGGTAGTAGTAGTTAATTTGCATTAATCAAGGATGCCATGTTTTGTCCTGTGCGGCTTATTTGATGTGACCTAGACTACTGTTTAATTTTTACAAGTAAATCTGCTGAAATGTCCATGATCTCATGCTAGGATTGCTCAGACAACAAAAGCTAAAGGCGTGGAAGACAATATTATGTATTAAAAGTTTAATCTATAGTCTATACGTACCCGGATATCATACACGTGGCAGTTCATGGGATGGTATTTTCTCAAGGATATGGTCGGCTTCTCATGTCTTAATCTCTAAAGTTTGAATTTTTGCAACCTTAGTTTCTGTCGTATTTGATTACTTGAAATTTCTGTCTTTTGATATCTACGTGCATGGACCCATTAACCTCTATACTGGCCCCGCCACCCCGCTTCATGCCTTTAATCCCGCCGAGACCAAACCTTTTCTTCACCTGGCTGTATATAAACCTATATTATCAACAATCTCTGAGGAACACAGGAAGAGAGAATTGTGTCCTTTTTGTTTCTGTGCTTGCTTTCTTCGCTCTCAGTGTTTTTAGTTAATTTTCAGCTGAGATGGCAGTAGAGATAGACGATTCTTTCAGAAAGCCTGGAGCTGTCCCATTTAAATGGGAGATCCGACCTGGTGTCCCTAAGATCCAACGACAGCAAAAACAGCAAAAGAAAGAACTATCACCTCCGACATTGCCATCACCACCTTTCAATCACCGCCGTCCATCACCAACTCCTCAAGTACAAAAGCAAAAGCTTAAGCCTCCACCAGCTAGATCCATTTTTATCCCTTCACCAGAGCCCCGTGCCTACTCATTTCGATCTGCTCCACGTAGCCGCCCCGGGCGCTGGCGGTTTGAGCAACCCACCCATGTCCGACCTGAATGTGTTTCACCTGGGTGTTTCCCATCACCTCTATTAAGGAGAAAAGACAGCAAGAGGAGGACCAGCACCAGCATAGCTAAACCTGCATCCGAGCCCGATTATACCTCCGACCTTGACACGCTGTCTCGGTGGTCCATTTCAAGCAGGAAGTCGTTCTCGTCATTTCGTGACTCTCCAGCGTCGTCGTTTTCATCATATCAGTCGTCACCTCGACCTGTGAGTGATGCTCAGTGGGCTGGGTTTGGACTTTTTTGAAGGAACACATACATGTTGTTTCTTCGGAATGTTTACCAAGTCGATACGTTTTGATTGCTTTACAGTTATGTACTATGCCACATGTGTTGTCACTTTGTTGGATCTACAGCCCAAGATGACCTGTGGATATATATAGTTCTCCTCCCATGGAGTTTAGGAGTTTTGTTTTCTGAGGACTATCGAGTTGCAAGTAGAAATCAAAGCTCGTTCCAAAATCTAAGTCAATGTCGTTATGTAGACGCCATTGTCTTGTTTTTCTATAGATGATAAGGCAATTCAATGAAGAAAAAAGGTTTTATCAAGTGCTCGTTGCTCTTTCTAGTTGTTGTTCTGGTCAATATTCATGAGGACATGATTGATAATTTGATGCCTGAAACTCCAGACATCTGCCTGTCAATTGCATATAACCTGCTCCCGGCATGCCTTTGCTTAATCATCTAGACAAATCAGAACATTTTTGTCTGTCTTCGTAATTTCTGATTCTTCCAACCAACACTCAATTTATTGATATTTTTATCAATCAAAATGTATAAACTGTGTTTTAAATAAATAACTAATGTCAATATAAGCTGCAACCAATCTGTGTTCTATGACCATGAAATTTCAATAAAATTACACCACTATGACAAAAATTAAATGTTGGCTGAGCTCATTGCAATTACAAAATATACTAAAATGGTTGGCTAACATACTGTAGCAATTCAAAATAACTTTTTTTTTTGTTTTCATCCTGAAATTATTTTAACAAAATTTAGCCTCCTATGCCTAATTAATTTCATGAGCAATTTGTCAAAAGTTGTCAAGGAAAAAAAAAATTCAACAATTGAGGATCAAAATATAAAACACTAAGAAAACCATGACCAATCTCAAACTCGAGGGAAATGTTATTTTTCATCCTCATACACAAATCCTGTAGTTTTTTCAATTTCAATTTTGATTCAAAAGTTCATTTTGTTAACTCTTCAGTCCATGAGTTAAAGAGAAGAAAGACAAAGAGGGTGTATAGAAGTGTGGTAGCGGTTGCTTTTCAAAGTGTTTTTCATTCCAAAACGCATTAATTTTTTTTTCAAATCATTTTTAATATCAGCACATTAAAATGATCTGAAAACATAAAAAAAAAACATATTAATTTAAAGCAAAAATAAAAAATAAAAAAATTTCAAAATTTTTCAAAAGCACTTTCCAACCGCAGTGCCAAACACTGCCATTTCCTATGAAAATGATGACGAGAGAGAAAATATTTAGTTTAACTGCTTTTCGACAACAAAACTCATTATTATTGGTGTCAACAGTTCCATTGGACAAGAGGAGTTTGATGGTAACAAGCTTTTCTATAAACATACTTGAAAAAATACACCGGGTTCTGTTTTAATTTTTTTAATTCAATTGCTTTTTATGTTTTGTGTTACTACCTGGTTTAGAAAGGTTTTATGATGTTTATTAGATTTTTTTTGAATGAAAATCTACAAACCCCATCCTCTACATTTCCGGTCACCATAATGGTGGTTGAATTTTGGGTTGGCACCTAGAACACATCATCTGTTTCTTTTCTTTTTCTTTTTTAAAAAGAGTCGACGACACTTAAAAAAGAAAAAAAAAATACATGGCCCATGCATGAGGGCCCGCCTTAAGCCCACATGCTTGGGCTTTTTTTAAGGCCGAAGCACGTTGTGCCACCAAGCTCGCGTACATAGCCTGACCTATATCTCTCTCTCTCTCTCAGTTTTTTATTTTATTTTATCTTTCAACATTAACATTGAGTCTTTGTTGAATTTGTTTATTGACTTATATTTTTTAATTTTATCCTTCAATATTAACATAGATTCTTTTTTTATTCTCTTGTTTTTTTTTTATTTCATCATTCAATATTTGATTGTTTTATAATTGATCTTTTTGAATTTTTATAATAGAATTAAATAAATAAAAATATTATTGAACCTAGTGGAGTCCATGACTCAGGTTATGGAATTGACAAGTTAACTCGGATCAATCCGATATGTCTATGTCTTAATGTTAATAAAAATTATCATTTAAAATTTTTTTTATAGTCAAACCATAATTTTACATATCGTTCAGGTTGATTTAGGACTCACGTGCTTGAGTTTTTTTTTTTGTTATTTGAGTTTTTTTTTAATTTTAGAATTTGCCAAGTTAATTAGATCATGTTAAGATAACTCTCACATGCTTTAATTTGAAACCTGAACTAAGTAAGGAGTTAAATCAAGAGTATTTCAATTTGACCAATCAGGTTTAATGATAATGAAAAACAATCTCGCTACAACTTGAATATTCTTTTTTTACATTCATTTTTTTTTATTCAACATGTAGTGTAACGCAAGAAGTAACCTAGTTATTAAAAAATTAAAAAGCACCAGTCTTTCACTATAGTTTGTGAGGAGAAACATTATTTATTTGAATAATATTTTTATTTTTATCCCTTATATTTTTTATATTTAGGTCCCTTAATTTTTTTTTTTTATTTGATCCTTTAACATTCCTTTGATTTGTGATTGGTCTTGGTGACTTGTTTTCATACCTGCATATAAGGGTCTCGAGGTGTCAAGGAAATGTTTTGTTGCTCAGTTAATACTTGATTTAGCGAAACAAAATTCAATATCATTGATTTAAAATAATTAGAGTTTCGGTGATAAAATTTGAAACTTAAAGAAATGTTCCATCCCCCTTTTTTTTTCCAACGTCAATGACAGATGTGCAAGCTTAGGGGGGAGTTTATCTCTCTTTTTTAATTTTGGTCCCTTAACTTTATTTGTTTTCAATATGATCCCTTCACATTACCTTTATTTGGGATTTGACTAGGTAGTATGTTTTGGCTTCCTTGATATGGGATCTTGTATTATCGATGAAAATATTTTTGATGCTCGGTTTTGCAAAATAAAACATAATTTGGCTGATTTAGAACAATTAAGTATTGAAAGACCAAAATTGAAAGTAAAACAAATATGGGGATTGAGGTAAATGGGCAGGGCAAAAGCAAGTGGGGAAGTTCACCGAGTTTAGGTGGCGCGTGCTGCTTCCCTTGAGGACCAAACGATGACTTTCACTGTGGCTTTGGAAGCAGCACAACGAGCTCTTCTTGTTGTTCCTGATGTTGTCACCTGTAATTGTTTGATAAATGGGTGTCAGCTTACTGCATATCTCACCTTCGCTGCATATCTCACCTTCGCTGCATATCTCATCTTCTGCAGAGTCTTCGTTGTCACACCTTTAGTTGAAACAAATCTTCCAGTCTTTGTATTTGTGTTAAATGCAACCTGTACTTTAGTTACAAAAGAGTTCGTGATTATAAATAAATTATGTTCAGTAAAATTTCTATAGTTTATTATGTTTTAATTCTTTAGATTTAAACTTATCTAGGATAACTCCAGTCAGTTACATAATTCTTTAGATAAAGGAGATAAAGTAGTGTTTGATTTCATCCATAATTAAAAGTTAAGGGATGGCAGTAACCTACGAAAAACTATTCTGCTCTTTGTTCTTTGCCCCGAAGTTCTCTGTTCTTTGTTTTCTGTTTTTCGTTAACTTAACAAGTTAAGTTCTTTATATATCTGTTATCAGCAGAGATAGAGAGCTGGCAGGCATTCAACAGCAACAACTAGTGAATGATACATTGCCTTCATCATTCTTGGTAGCTGAAATCAATCAGACATTCTTGGTAGTGATCCAGAAGGTAGCTAAATCAGAATCCCTATTTCAGTTCCGACCAATTAGTCTCTGCAACGTGAACTTTAAAATCCTGACCAAAGTTATAGTAAATAGACTCAAGCCAATGATCGTTTGCGATGGGATTTCATTAAGGACACGCTGCTAGACGTGAATCTGCCTCCTCAGCTAGTTACGTTAATCATGACCTGCACTGAGAACTCTTCACTCGTGTTTTATGGAATGGGATCCCTTCTGCAGCTTTTAAACCTACAAGAGGTGTTCACCGGAGTGATCCATTATCGCCATATCTTTTTGCCCTGTTCCTAGAGAGGTTGTATCAGCTCATTGTTAAGTCTGTGGAAGCCTTTCAGGGTGGGTAAAGAGGTACAAAAGTTTCGCATTTATGCTTTGCAGAAAACATATATGCTCCTATTTGCAGAGTCTAACGCCAAGCAAACGGAGGCTATTATGAAGTGTTTGGATATCTCTTGTGCTTCATCTGGTCGGCGGGTGAGGTGAGCATTGCTAGTTATTATATACCTTATAATTTGGGTTGCCTCAATTTCTCACTGTAACATAATTTATAAGATGTTAGAAGTGTATTTACGATACGCTTTGAGCACCTTATTGCGTGATGCTATCAAACATCAAATTGTTCACCGCTTAAATTTGCAGTAAGTATGGAAGATCAGACTGCCTTTTCCTTGACGGAGGGAACTCAAGCAAGAACTCAGAATTGGAATTCAGTGATAAACGAAGTCAATTACTTTCAGTTGAGCTGTGATTATCACGATGAAACATTAATCCATGCCCAATGTGTCGAGAAGATATCTAAAATCAATTCACCATTACCTAATATATTATTAATTAATTAATTAATGATGATGACGACGACGAAGATGACGATACATGTAGACAAGAGTAGTTATAAGAGTCATGAATCATCTCTTCTTTCAATGGAAATAGGGAGGCATGAATCATCTCGTCTTTCAATGGAAATAGGGAGGCATGAATCACCTCTTGGTTATCTCAAACATTTAAACATTACCTTGATTATTACAATTTGGTGTGAGGATTTTTGGAAAACGCCTGTCAGAGCAATGCAAAGATTTGTCAAGTATTGCCTGTGGTTGCTAGCAGAGATAGCTGTCATAGCTGCCGATATCCCGAAGGCAAAATTTCTTCGTTACTCTATTACTTTAAATTAATCTTGAGTACTTACCTATGTCCTTGGCTGTTATTGAATGCTGTTTTGATAAGACACGTATACGTCTCATTTTTGTTCTTAATTATTCGTCACTTTCACTGGTTGCAGCACCCTCCTACTCCTTGGCCTGCAGAAATATGGAGTAAGTCAGTAGCTCATTAAAGGGAAAATGAAAATAAAATATAAGAGTGATTTCTGTCCTGCCTTTTATTTTTTACGTAATGTTTGACACCACTGCATACACATGTCAAGCCTTGAGTCTTCGTGAGTTCTTGTCTGGATTTGCGTGTTTGGTTTCAATACATGTGTAAAAGAAAAGAGGGTTTCCGTTGCTTGTGCTTTTCCAGTTTTTAGTTCCTTAATTGTTAATTTGTCAGTCAACTATAAGAGTGGGAAAAATGATGAGAAGAACTCAATGTGAGATTTATAATAAGAAGACAAATCAGAAAGTAGCAGTAGTCAAGATGAGTTCTAATAATATTTTTCTTTTAACATGAAATCACTTTACAATGTTGCTATGAGAAATGAGCATATTGATGATTCTCAACTTTGGCATTTAAGATACGGGCACTTAAATTACAATGGCTTATAGCTTCTAATGAAGAAGAATTTGGTTTCTGGTCTGTCTTCAATCTAGAACCACGTTGGGATTTGTGAAGGATGTGTTTATGAAAAAATACATCTTTTTCTTTTTTTCAAAGACTACTTGGAGAGCCAAAGCACCACTTGAATTAGTCATGCAGATATTTGTGGCCCTACGTGAACTCCATCTCTAAATAATAAGAGATATTTCTTACTCTTTGTTGATGATTACTCTAGAATGATTTGGGATCTATTTTCTTAATAACAAATCATATGCTTTCTCTATCTTTATGCAATTCAAAGCTCTTGTAAAAAAGCAAAGTGGGTGCCAAATGAAGACTCTAATGACAGATCGTGGAGGAGAATTTATTTACAAGCTTTTTCTTGATTATTGCAAAGTGAATGGCATTCAAAGGCAACTTACATTCAGGCATATTTCTCAGCAGAATAGAGTTGCAGAAAAGAAAAATAGAACTATTGAAGAAATGAAAAGACGCATGCTAAAAGGGAAAGGACTTCCTAACAAATTTTGGGCAGAAACTGTTAAGACTGCAGCTTACATTCTTAATAGATTTTCAACAAAGGTAGTTAGAAATCAAACTCCATTTGAAGCCTGGCATAAGAGAAAACCTAATGTCACGACCCGAATCCCGGATCCGTGACCGGCAACGCAGGAGCGGTGCCGAAAGGACACCTCACCTGCGCTAAGCCTCAGAACGGACATATCAAAAGAACAATTTGTTCAAAAATACACAGCGGCTCATAATATACAGAAATATTATATTATTCAAATACTGATGAAACCGAAAGATAATTATTAAAACAAAAATAATAATTCATAATACTCATTACATTGTCAAAATTCAAATTTAATTAAACCAAGGTAACAGTGGAGCGTCTAAGACATCAAATCAAAACTGAAAGGAAAGCCTTGCGAACAAGCAAGGCATACCGACCAGAACTGAAGAAGCGGAAACACTCAACAAAGTTCCAGAAATTAAGAACATGAAATAATATTAAAAATGAGAGGTGAGTTCAACCAACTCAGTGAGGCAATAACATTTAATATACATTTCAGATATTAATAATTTGTAAGATGATTTATCTTAATATACATATACATATACATATACATATACTTACTAAACATATTATCATAACGTAGCATATTATCATAACGTAGTGGATTACATGTCAGAGAACAGATGACACCCGAAGGTGACCAGATGACACCCGAAGGTGACCAGATGACACCCGAAGGTGACCAGATGACACCCGTCGGTGACCACTGTGGGATGATCAATCGCCACAGGCTGATGCCTCTCTCACCAGCTAGGTATACAGAATACTATGTGCACACAGGCTAACTATTCTCCGTTAGCATGGAGTACTGACAAGTCCCATATCAAGGCATAACAGATATTCACATAATCATCAAAGAAACGTATATCATATCAAATAGAATTTACTTTAACAGATTGCGAGTGCAAATTCAAGAATAAATGAGTACTCGGAAAATAAAACAACATATGTAAATATTCAAGAAATTTACTAGTTGTACTCATTGTATAATCAACATACATATTTATTTATATTATATGCATATTAAAGATTATTCCACTCACCCGGAAAATACTGAACTAAAGGAATGTCAGACAAAAGACCCGAAAATCCGATTAAGGATCGTTAGGAGAACCTACAATAAATATATGAAATATACTCAAAAACAAATCAAACAAAAGATACCAATGCATAAAATAAACTGGGCTTAATCTCCCAAGTTTAGGGACTAAAACGACAATTTTCCAAAATAGGGACCAAAACGTAATTTTACCAAATTTTGAGGACCGAACTGTAAATATATAACCATACTGAAATTCTGACCATAATTAATCCTCAATTCTGTCCAGGATATATCATTATGCTCCAAGGACCATTCTGGAACTTTACCAAATTTTTAGGGTCAAATTATACTTTTTGTCAAATTGGAGGACCAAACTGAAAATATTAATTATACTGGAATATTGTCCTTAAATCATCCTCAGTTCTGTTCAGAACCTCAATTTATGCCCCAGGGACCAATCTGTAAAATTTCCAAAGTTCGGGGACTAAACTGCAACTTTCACAAATTGAGGGACCAAACTGAATTTTCGTCATCTTCAACCTCAAACCCAGAATTTCAACAGATCACCTACTGTTATCCCCTGATTTCTAACATAATTTCACCATTTAAATAAAATCATAACTCAAAATCATTATCTTTCAATTCAATCTCTCAAAATCAACTAATTAATCAAATACCCACAATAATCAACTCCTAACCTTCAAATTAATTCATCAATTAACTCAAAATACAAACTTCAAAACTCTCAAAATTAATCAAAACCGAAATTTAACATATTAAACACTTAAAACCATAAATCTTACCTTTTTACTTATTTCCTCTACTTCTTTTCTCCTTTCTTTCCTTCTCTCCTTTCTTTTCTTCTTCTTCCTCTTTTCTTTTCTTCTCTTCTCCCGTAACTCTCTTTCTCTCAAAATCAGATCATTCTTTTTTTTTTTTTTTCTTATATATATTTATCAACTATTGGTCAATTACCACAATACCCCTCAATCATTTACCCTCTCTTTAAGCCTCCAAGGGCTTTATTGTATTTTCCAACCAAAATATTACACCTAATGTCAACCATTTTAAAGTTTTTGAGAGCATTGATTATGCTCTTATTCCTTCTCAAAGCAGAGACAAGTTGACGAGAATGGGGAGAAGCGTATCTTCATTTGCTATAGTGATGAATCCGAAAGCTTTTGACTTTTCAATCCTAAAAAGGATCAGTTACTGCTTTCCAGAGATGTTATCTTTGATGAATCTATTGTTTGGAAATGGAAATCAATCAATCCTGAAACGACAATACTAGATTTACTTTAAGCTTGAAAGCAGCCTAATGCTTGCAATTCTCAAATTAGAATTGGTTCAAGCTCGCAAAATGAAGGAAGCTCATTGAATTCTATTGATGAATCAATATCAAAAACTCCTTCCAAGAGAGTTCGTTCATTAACTGACATTTACAATTCTTATCATGCTACCATCTTTTAGGAGAACCTTAGAATTTTGAAGAAGAAGTAAGAAAAGAAGAATAGAGGAAAGCAATAAATGAAGAAATGACAAGTATCGAAAAGAATCAAATGTGAAAGTTAGTTGATTTGCCAAAAAATAGAAGGTAGTGGGATGAAAATGGGTATTCAAGATCAAATACAATAAAGATGGTAGTATTCAAAAGCACAAGGCTATAATTGTTGCTAAAGGCTACTCTCAATAGCCTAGAGTTGATTTTACAGAAACTTTAGCACCTGTTGCAAGAATGGAAAATGTATTGCCCTAATACTATCAGAATAACTCTTCCCTTATCTGCACAACTTTAGTTGCAAGTGTTTCAGCTTGATGTTAAGTCAGGCATTTCTTAATGGTGAATTGGAAGAAGAGTTTATATTCAGTAGTCTCCGAGATATAAATTAAAAGGAGAAGAAGATAAAGCTTATAGACTTTTTAAGGTTCTTTATGGATTAAAACAGGCTCCATGTTGATGATCTGATTTATGCATGAACAAGTAAGGAGATGGTTGCAGAATTCAAGGCTGGTATGATGAAACAAATTTGAAATGTCAGATCTTGGCTTAATGAGATATTTTCTTGGCATTGAAGCGAAGCAATCTTCAGGAAAAATATTTATTTCACAAGAAAAATATGTTACAGATCTCTTAAAGAAGTTCAACATGACAGAGTGTAAACCAATAGCATCTCCAATGTCAACAAATGAAAATTACATCAGGATGATGGTGTAACTAAGATTGATTCAAAGTATTTTAGAAGCCTCGTTGGATCATTAATCTACCTTACAAATTAAAGACATGATATACTTTTTTCAGTTAGTATTATCTCCAGATTTATGAAAAATCATAGCAGTCTTCATCTTGCAATAGCACAGAGGATCTCGTGATATCTTCAAGGAACCAAGAATCATAGATCCTGTACAAGCAACAAGATGAAAATAGATTGATTGGCTATTCCGATAGTGATTGGGCAAGAAGCTATGGTGATAGGAAGAGTACGACCGATTATGTGTTCTGTCTTGGAACAAATATAATCTCTTAGTTTTCAACGAAACAGAATTCTATAGCTTTATCTTTTGCAAAGGCAGAATACATTGCAGCAAATGAAGTCGTTTGTCAATCAGTATGGTTAAGAAGAATTCTTCGTGATTTGCAGCAAAATGTTCTTGATCCTACCTCTATACTATGTGATAATATGTTAGCAATTGCAATGACTAAGAATCCAGTTTTTCGTGCAAGATCAAAACACATAGAGTTGAAGTGTCATTTCATTAGAGACATAGTCACCAAGAAGGAGATTCAACTGGATTTATTTATGATGAACTTGCAAACTTACTCACCAAAGTTGTTCCATTTGAGAAGTTTCAGCAATTCAAGGAGTTTTTGAAGATTAGAAATTAAGAGGGAGTGTTAAATGTAATTTGTAATTCTCAATGTCTTTTATTGTTAGCTTTTATGGCTCTTGTTCTTATGGTTTTCCCTATTGTGGAAGTCTATGTGTTTCGAGATTTCATTAATTCAGCTCCTGTTATTAAGGCCTTTCTCTCTTCATTTTTTGTAAGCAAGAAAGCAGAACATAAGCACAATAAAAAAATCATGTATTGAGCTGCAGCTCTACCAATTATCACTTCCAATCTTCTTTCTTCTCTGTTTCCGCAATTTATTTCCAGCAAGAACAGACTGCCTTTTCCTTAACGGAGGGAACTCAAGCAAGACCTCAGAATTGGAATTTAGTGATAAACAAAGTCAATTACTTTAATTTGAGCTGTGATTATCACGATGAAACATTAATCCATGCCCAATGAGTGGACAAGATATCTAAAATCAATCCACCATTACCTCATATATTATTACTTAATGAATTGATTGATGATGATGACGACGAAGATGACGATACATGTAGACAAGAGTAGTTATAAGAGGCATGAATCACCTCTTCTTTCAATAGAAATAGGAAGGCATGGATCTCCTCGTCGTTATTAAATGATTAGTGTGTAGTTTTTATTTTAGGAACACACATGCCACAAATCAATGCCTTGTAAGATTGAAGGTGATGCTCGGATAGATAAAATAAAATGTTGGATATGTTGTCATCAGTTTTCATAAAAATAAACATGTCCCTGTTACTGGATTCATGGCCCAATGCGATCATAGTTGAAAGTTTTTGCGTACATACACTGAAAACTCAATAGGATAAAATAAAGATCAAGAATATTTAATACATCATCCTATATTAGCATCAACTAATAATTGACTGCATGTTTATAACCATTTATGCGTCAGCAGAACTTTACAGAGAAGACAACGTAGGATGAGACAAATGGTTGAGAAATAGATAGACTGCTGCTGAAGAACTTTCTTCAAGACAGACAAGCGGCATGCTCCTTAATTACCACTATAAATAGACCACCACAACTTCACTAGATAGCATGCAAGGCATACAAAACACAGGAACCCCGAGACATAGAGATAGAGAGATGGCAGGCATTCAACAGCAACAACTAGTGAATGATACATTACCTGCATCATGGAATGGATCAAGCAACCGAATAGCTTCTGTTGATGTGGAGGGCCATCCAAAACCTTGGGTTGATGATCTTGAGTTGGAAGACCCAAATCATCAGGTCTCTTTCATATATGTTCAGGGAAATTAACGTGTTCATTGAATTCTAATTTTTAGTAAGCTTTTACGTATCAGCATTTGAGCTCTCATTTTGATGACCAGAAACCTGGATGGAGAAAGTTCCTATCATATGTAGGACCTGGTTTCCTTGTTTCATTGGCTTATCTAGACCCTGGCAATTGTAAGTGCATGTACCTCCCTCCATATTCTGTCACTTGTTTACTTACTGTATTTGGGACTATATGACTTATAAACAGTTTTATCATGGCATGTAAACAGTGGAAACTGATCTGCAAGCAGGAGCTAATCACAGATATGAGGTAATTCAAGAGAAAAACAGAAATGAAAAAACAAATTATAATTTTTCGTTAGCAATTAGAAAATCAGCACGCCTGGATAAATTCACTAACCGGCAATCGGTAAAGTTCTAAGTATCTGGTATTTTCAGCTGCTATGGGTGATACTTATCGGATTGATCTTCGCTCTCATCATCCAGTCACTTGCTGCAAACCTTGGTGTCAGCACCGGTAAAACATTCAAACATCACACCTCTTGGTTATCTCAAAAATTGTTTTGTTATTAACCTTGTTCTAACTTCGTATTAACTGGGATTTATCATTTTTTTTCTTATTATTATTGATTATTACAATTTGGTGTGAGGATTCTAGGAAAGCACCTGTCAGAGCTATGCAAAGCAGAGTACCCAAAATATGTCAAGTATTGCCTGTGGTTGCTAGCAGAGATGGCTGTCATAGCTGCCGATATCCCCGAAGGCATAATTTCTTCGTTACTCTATTACTTTAAATTAATCTTGGATACTTATCTGTGTCCTTGGCTGTTATTGAATGCTGTTTTGATAAGACACGTATACGTCTCAGTTTTGTTCTTATTCGTCACTTGGAGACTGTTACAACAAACAAATCAGAGGGAAAAAAGAAATTATAACGTGGGATTTCTAAATTTCTTTACAGTGATTGGGACAGCTTTTGCGCTGAACATATTGTTTCACATCCCGGTATGGGTTGGAGTTCTTTGCACTGGTTGCAGCACCCTCCTACTCCTTGGCCTGCAGAAATATGGAGTAAGTTAGTAGCTCATTAAAGGGAAAATGAAAATAAAATATGAGAGTGATTTCTGTTCTGCCCTTTATTTTTGACGTAATGTTTGACACCACTGCATACACATGTCAAGCCTTGAGTCTTCATGAGTTCTTGTCTGTATTTGCATGTTTGGTTTCAATACACATGTAAAAGAAAAAAGGGTTTCCGTGCTTGTGCTTTTCCGGTTTTTAGTTCCTTAATTGTTATTTTGTCAGTCAACTATTCACACTTAAGCTGGTACTTTGTTCTCTTCTATCCCAAATAAAAACAAAACAAAAAAATATTTATTATACTCTATTTTTCCACTCAGACTCTGTATTACCTTCAATGTTTTAAGAATTAGGATGAAAGGTTGTTCATACAAGTCTTAATTGAATGCATTTTCGTCTGAGAATTCATTTATTTTTTGGTCAGGTGAGGAAGCTGGAACTGTTAATAGCAGTGCTAGTGTTTGTAATGGCAGCATGTTTCTTTGGAGAAATGAGCTATGTAAAACCTCCTGCAACTGATGTGCTTAAGGGCATGTTTATCCCCAAGCTGTCAGGCCAAGGAGCCACCGGCGATGCCATTGCCCTACTCGGTGCCCTTATCATGCCGTAAGATCGATCCTCAAATATGACTCAATTGCTTTAAATTTGTAATACAACGTCCAAGTTTTTCGATCTATTTTGTATACTAAATAACTCACTTGTCTGTTTTCTCTACAGGCACAACCTCTTCCTTCACTCTGCCCTTGTTCTGTCTAGGAAAATGCCAAATTCTGTCCGTGGCATTAATGTAAGCTAAAATAGAGAAACTATATTACCTTGTAGTAACATTTTTCAAGGGCAGCTAAAGCTTGCTCACATGACATTGACATTAAATTAATAAATTCAAGCACCGCATTTTAATTCTTTTTTTCTTCTTCTTCTCAGTTCGCTACACATAATCTTCCTTATGAAAATTGACTTGTATTATTTTGTTTCTTGATTTTACAGGATGCCTGTCGTTATTTTTTGATAGAGAGTGGATTCGCACTGTTTATAGCATTTTTAATCAATCTCGCGGTCATCTCCGTATCTGGGACTGTTTGCTCAGCCCAAAATCTATCATCTGAAAATGCAGATCGATGTGGAGATCTCACCCTTAACTCTGCCTCCTTCCTTCTTCAGGTAGAAACCACCAAAAAAAAGGAAAAAAAAAAAAAGAGTTACTATAATGCATATGTTCAAGGATAAATTGACAATTTGATTTAATTTGTTTTGCAGAATGTGCTGGGAAAATCAAGCTCCAAAATTTATGCAATTGCTTTGTTAGCCTCAGGGCAAAGCTCCACTATCACAGGCACTTATGCAGGACAATTCATCATGCAGGTCTCTGACGATAAGAAGATTAAAACTTTAGCATTTGAACTCAACTATTCATAATTCTTAGGAGATAGTAAATTACTTTCGGGTGGTGTAATTTTCAGGGTTTCTTGGAACTTAAGATGAGAACATGGGTTCGGAACCTGGTGACCAGGTGCATTGCCATTGCTCCTAGTCTTGTTGTCTCGATTATTGGTGGATCATCGGGCGCAGGCCGACTAATCGTCATTGCATCGGTTAGAAAAATTGACGACGCCAAACTAATCATAGTGTTAAGTTATATCCATTTTCATGTGTAACTAACTGTCATAGGTTCTGCAGATGATTCTTTCCTTTGAACTACCATTTGCTCTCATCCCACTTCTTAAATTCAGTAGCAGTGCCACCAAGATGGGACCACACAAGAACTCAATTTATGTATGCTTTTTTCTTCTTCTTGAAATAAATTTAAGACTCGACAGCTGCTTTTTATATACTAATCATTTTCCTTGTTGTGATTACAGATTATAGTAATCTCATGGATTTTGGGTCTGGGAATTATAGGCATCAATATTTATTATCTGAGCACAAGCTTTGTGGGCTGGCTAATTGACAACAATCTACCAAAAGTTGGGAACGTTTTCATTGCAATTATAGTATTTCCTCTGATGGCAATCTATATCCTAGCAGTAATCTATTTAACCTTCAGAAAAGACTCTGTGGTGACGTTTCTGGGGCCAAATAAGAATGATCCACAACAACAAGCTAACATGGAAAACGGACTAACCAAATCTACCGAGGGCCCAGAGATGGATCGAGTGCCATATAGAGAGGATTTAGCTGATATCCCTCTGCCAGAATAGAGGGTTTTCTCTGTTACTGGACAAGACACCACTATCAAATCGAGGTTAAAATGATGTAATATGAAGCCTTTTGGGTCTAGTAGGAGCAGGACTCATCGTCAAGTTTGTTAATTCCGTTTCGATAAGTATTTTGTTTTTTCAATTAGAATATAATGTTTCAGTTTCGAAGTGTTTCGGCGTGCCGTTTCGGGGTTGTACTGTTTATATATATATATATATATATATATATATATATATATATATATTCAACAAACATAATTCAAATTAAAGATAAATTAATTATAAATTATGCAATACAAATACAATGCCAAACAAATATAATTTTAAAATTTAAAATATTTCTAAATAGTTAAGATTAAATAGATCTTTAACTTAAAGTAATTCAACTTAAACAAAATATCAAAATATTATGAAAGTAAAATGTTTTAACAAAAATATTTTAAATATAAAGTTAAGTCAATGTTATCAAGTGGCTAATGGAATATGAAGCATCCCTTGTTTTGCTCAAATTACTACAAAGTATAAACATGAAAAAAAACAACATGAATATAAAGCATATATATTAGTGATAAATCTAATTTTAAAAAATTAATATTATTGTTAATGAAAATAGTAATAATAATTTTCAATATTATTATTAATATCATTGCTATTGAAAATAGTAATGAAAAAGAGCTTTTTATAATCGGGTGGTTTAATTAATGAAATTGAGTAAAGTCCAATTTGATTCAATGGCTTTTCAAGAGCGGAACGGAACATGTGGAATGAAACCGGAACGTTTCGGGCGGAATTTGGTCGAAAAATCCGGAACGGACCGAGATTTTAAATGAGATGAAATTTGTTCCGTTTTGTTCCGTTTTTTAAATTGGTATGTAATGTTTCTGCCATTCCGAGCAAAACGGAATGGAATTGACAACCTTGCTTATCATTTGTAAAGTCTATGAAGTGCTAAAGTTGTAATTTTGGCTTTTATTTCAGTTAAAATCGATCATGGCTATTGCTATTGCCTTGAAAATCGAGGATAAAAGAAACAAAAACCTTTTTAAGGAAGGTAGGTCTTGTCGTGATGATTAAGGAAACACTAAGAAAGACCTTTTTACCACCGTAAGTCGCTGCAAAGTGCAAACATCACTTGAACATGATGGGGCGACTTTTTTGTTGACGAGTTCAATACACGCTCCATCCACTTTATTATTATTTTTATGAATAGAAAAGATGACAGCAAGAATTATATATAAAAATAAATATTAGAACGGGTTATTGATACATATCAAAGAAAAAATCAATAAGTTGAAATAAATGTTATAAGGACATGTTGATGCATATGAAAGAAAATCAAAAAGTTGAGAGATATTAAAATATCTAATCTTAGCCATTCGAATTTTTTGCATTTATGCTTTGCAGAAGACATGCTTTTATGCAAGCAAACGGAGACTATTAATGGAGTGTTTGGATATGTTTTGTGCTTTATCTGGTCAGCGGGTGAGCATTGCTAAGACCAAAGTCTATTTCTCTAAAAACTTCCAGCCAAGTCTAGCAAGATCTATTAGCAATAGCACAAGATTAGATATCTTTCCATGTTAGTTTCACCAACTTCACAACTTAATCTTTAGCTAGCATTAAAAAAGAAATTGCTAGAGAAAAAAAATTAATAATATAAATTAATTTTAAGAGGTTGATCTTAGATTTGCTCTTCATCATGAATTCAAGTTCTCTTAGGGTTATTGAAAATTTATATTATTATTAACTTTATGGTTCGTTGGATTAATCGAGATACATGTAAACTAGCACAAACAACTATCTTAATAAAAAAAATATAAATTAGTTGGAAATAATCTAGTAACTTGTTGTCATGGTATCTTATTTAATGACACTTTTTAAGTTGTCTTAATAAGAAATTGTTAATTTGATTCCACTCCATGATCAGTACTATAAATAAGAGAGCAAATCAATAAAGAATATCCTTGCAAATTAAATTCTGAAGATACTTTCTAGTTTAAGGGAATTGATCATATATAACCAAACCCAAGGAATCCTCCATCTCTAACTGGTAAAGAAAGTGAGTGAGTGAGAGAGAGAGAGATGGCTAGCCTGCAGCAGGAAGAGCAATTGTGCGATTAGATTGCTCAAACATCACCGGGAAAAAACGAGCGTATAGCAGCCCGTCCCCACCTTGCATTGATCATGACCAGCAGGTCCATGTCATTCTCTCATGTTAAGCTCTTTTTTGGGTTTCTCTGCCATCATATTCTTTGGAAGAAAAAACATCGAGCTTTTCCTAGTCTACGTACATGTTTGGCTCTTTTGACGTATATTATATATGGAAACCTGGATGGAGAAAATTACTTCCATACGTAGGACCCAGTTTTCTTGTTTCATTAGCTTATCTTCGTCCTCGAAACTGTAAGCACCTGTCCTTTCTCTTTCGTTCCTCCTATCTCTATCTTTTTTTGACTCGTTAACGTATAATTAATGGTGTCATGTGCACTACTTGCAGTGGAAACAGATTTGCAAGCAGGAGCCAACCATGGATTTATACGATGTGTAAAGAAATACAACCAAAAAAGAAAAGAATAAGTGGTGATCATGTGTAATTTTCAGCTGTTATGGGTTATACTTATTGGTTTGATCTTCGCTCTCGCCATCCGATCTCTTGCTGCAAATCTCGGTACTGTAAGCACCAGTACGTGATTGAATTAAGAAGTGAAGATAATCAACTATAATTTGTTTCCAAACAAGATTTCAAATAATTAAACTCACGTCTAAAATTTATTAAAACTACTAGCAATTATTTTTGTGCTCGGCATTGGATTTTCAGGTAAATACTTGTCTGAATTGTGCAAGGTGGAGTATCCAAAGTTTTGGTTGCAGGCAGAGGTAGCCGTCGTAGCTGCTGATATACCTGGAGGCATGTGTAAATTCGATTACCGTTAAAAATATCACAATTTATACAGTATTGCAATATTTAACCCTTTTTTTTATTTATACTTTCTGCCAGTGATTGGGACTATTATAGAATGTATTTATATAGAAAATATTATAGTCATATTTTTGTGTTGTAATCTTCACCATTATTATTTTATAATGTCCTGCACATATAAATAGAAAAGTTGGTTAATCAGTAAATCAAGTCTCCAAATTATTCTCAACTTGGTATAAGAGCTTTTTGCAATCAAAACTCTTCTTCCCTCTCCTTATGGACTCTGTTGTTGCCGCCACCTTCTCCCCCTACCATACCAATGGTGCAACCCAGTCGGCCAGCCATTCAGAAGCTGGTGTTGATGGTTCTTTTTCCCACCATCAGCAGCCCCAACCTACAGAGTAGAACCATGGTTCCGTCTCCTATGTTTCTGTTGTCCCTCTTCACATTATGGGGACAACAACTTCTTCTATCGTTGCATTATCCAACACTCATCAAGTGGCCTCATTGAAGCTTATGAACACCAACTATCTTTATTGGTGAATGCAGATGAAGTCATATCTTCTTAGTTAAGGTGTTTTCCACTTTGTCGATGGCTTAATATCGTTTCTTCCCTCTCATGTTTTTGATAGTTCTGATTGTTCTTCTTCGGCAATCAACCCCTTTTTTTTTGTTGGACGCAACAGGATTAGCTTATTTTAAGTGCATTACTCTCATCTCTCTCTATTAACGTATTGCATATTGTGGTAGATTATCAGACTTCTTCTTGTGTTTGGCACACTCTTGAGAAAGCGCTTGCTTCTCCATTGAATTCTTGTATTATGCAACTTCATGGGTCTTTTCAAGATCTTCGGCAAGGAGATGCTTCGGTTGCTCCATACATACAGCACTTCAAGTCATTATTTGATGAATTGGATGTTGTTGGCCTGCCCTTTCTTTTAAAGACTTCAACCTCTGTATATTTCATGGTGAGTTTAAAGACTTGGTAACTAGTCTCGTGACCAAGGCAGAACCATTTTCATATGCTAACCTTCACAGCCATTTTCTTACTCGTGAGTTTCTGCATAAGACTTCCCTTTAATCCTTGGTTGTAAATCCACATTTGCTACCCACGCCATCTCTGTTGCCCTCTACTCATCTTACATAGCAGTAGCACAACCCTAATTTTAGCCATAACAGGGTTTGTTATTGCGGCAACTGGCGCTCTAATAGCAATAGGTACAACGGCGAACACAAGTTTGATTTTTATGGTTCTTATTTCTCTGCTCCCATGGATTAGAAGCAGGGTAATTGGCAGCAAACCAGACAGCCTACTGATTCTAGGCAGTGGTTTCCTCATTGGTCCTTTAAACAGAACATCAAGTGTCAGCTATGCTTCTCCTTCAGCCATACAAGCCTACAATGTGCTCAGTTTTGCAGCAGCGGTCACTAGCCCTCTACCCATCTTGTTATTGGTACTATTTATACTCCAACTTGGTTCCCGGACACTGGTGCGAACTAATATGTTATGCTTGATCTTACGACTCTGATCGATTCTGCACCTTATCTTGGTAATGATCACTTGCATGTTGGTGACAATGAGGGTCTTTCTATATCCCATATTGGGCATACCATGTTACGTTTCCCTAAACACACATTTATATTATCTAACGTTCTTCATATTCCTCATTTTACCAAACCATTGTTATATGTTTAAAAAATTTATCGTGATAATAATGTTTATTTTGAATTTCACGCCTCTGTGTTTTATATAAAGGATCTCACCACCAAAGCAGTGCTCTTTTCTAGTCAAAGCAATGATGGTTTCTATGTTCTTCTGCCACCACAATTCCTTAAGCTTATTGGTCTCTTTGCGTCTCTACAATTGTTGATTTGTGGCACTGTCGATTAAGTCATCATACTTCCTATATTTTTAATTTTTTAGTTTCCAAAAATAAAATAATGTGTACTTCGAGACGCTTTCTTGTTCAATGTCAAGCTTGTCTGTTTGGCAAGTCTTCGTGTCTATCATTGCGACCTATGAGCCACAAAACTACTGCCCTACTTGATTTAATATTTAGTGATGTTTGGGGACTCCATAATATATAGGACCTTATCATCCCATAAAAGCCTAATAGATGATAGCACCTTAAAAGGCAAGAGGTCACAGAACCGTTGCTCATTTGACAACCAATAGTCTAACCACAAAGAAGTAATAGACCTATCACTAATACAAAAGACAAACTTCCCTCTTACAAATCTTTGCTAAGAAGAATCTTCATCTATGAACAAAAAAACACTGAAAGAAGTCTGACATGCTAGAAAGATCTACTTTTAAGAAGAACAATATGGACCCATCCCGACTAGACTAATGATCTAGCTAAAAGGAGTCTCCAAACATGCTTGCGAAAAGTTGTTATATTCCAAATGTAAACCTTCATAATTCCTAGACCACATTTCTTAAAGGGATAACAAACATAAGCCCAAATGACCTTACTCTCTGAGTGTGAGAGAGAACAACCTTTCTAAAAGAAGAAAACGAGGATACCCTTAATCCTCTTAACAATAAAGTAAGGAAAAATAAAAATAAAGAACCAATATACCTGGATGGAGAAGAGAACAAATTTAATCAGTTAAAGACGCTTAGCATAAGTAAAAAAAAAAAAAAAAAAAGCTTAAGGTCCACAACTTGATCCTAGAGGAAATCCATTCCACCAAAGGTATACGGTCAATATGTGTCATTTTAGTAGATATCAATGGTACACCCAAATACCTAATTGGTTGGGAACCCTACCTGAAACCCAAAATAGTCTGCAAAGAGGTCTTAATCTCATCATCAACTCTTGATACAAAGGTATAGCTTTTCTTTGGATTTGTAAAAAGTCTTGACAACCCTGTAAAATCATCCAAAACCCTTCTCATAATCCTAATTGAGTCCATATCTACTCGATAAAAAATCATAAGGTCATCTATAAAGCACAAGTGAGTAATGGTAATCCTTTGACACCAGCAATGATATCTAAACCTCAGGTTCTGCAAAGCTTCTCTGAGTATACCTTATAAGTCCTTTATAACCAAAACAAACAAGTAATGAGATAAAAGATCACCCTATCAAAGACCCCTATAAGATGGGAAGAAACCATGACTCTCCCTATTTATGACCCCAAAGAAAAAGGTTGTAGACATGCTTACCTCAATCCATCTAACCATGGCACTAGAGACTTTAATAGCCCTTAAACCTATAAGGATAAATTCTCAACTAACCATATCGAAAGCTTTCCTTATATCTATTTTCAAAGCATATTTAGGCATTAGATTAGCTAAGTGATACTTATGTATGAGCTCTTGAGTCAACAAGATAGTATTCGATATTTGCCTACTTGGAACAAAGGCAGTTTGAGCAAGACCAATAACATCTGGAAAAATACCCTTCAACCTACTTATAATGACTTTAGATATATATTTGTACATCATATTATAACATGAGATAGGTTTAAAGTCATTCATAGTGGTGGGTGACTCAATCTTAGGAACTAAAGCAATCCTAGTAATATTAACACACCTAGGTATAGTATTGGTATCAAATAAGTGTCTCACGGTAGCAATGAAGTCTCTACCAATAATGTCCCAACTTCTCTTAAAGAATAAAGAGGTACAACTATCTAGACTAAGGACCTTATCATCTAGGATGGAAAATAAAACTTCATTGATCTTATCAGTTGTGATGCATAATTCTTAAAGAGAGGTAATGTCAAGAGGAAACCTGCTAAAGTAGAAACTGGAAGTATCCTCTAAAGTGATAATTGAGTGTGTGAAAAGTAGTCCTTGAAAGTAACATATTATTAACTGAACCAAAACTTGTTAATCTTGAACCTGGGACCATATCTCATCAATCAACCAATGGATTTTATTCCTGACTTGTCTGTGAAGGAGTGATCTGTGAAAGAACTTGGTTTTTCTGTCTCCTAAGTTTAACCATTGAATCTGAGATCTGTGTTTATAAAAAGCTTCATCACCCTTATTTAATTGAAAGAATTTCCTAGCAAGCTTTTTATTTGCCCTCTAATACTCATTAAATTAGGAGAATCATCAAGAAGACTCAGTGTTGCAGTCCATTTAGTATTTGTCTTAACTACACGACTAGAGGCTAATATGTAGGCGATGCAAAGTCTTTAACTTAGGCTTTAGCAATCCAAGTTTCTTTGTAAGCTTGTATATAGGGTTACCATCCATAGGAGTCTTTCAAGTATCTTCCACTAAACCCAATAAATCATCTCTATCAACCTATAAATTCATGAACTTAAAGGATGATTTTAACCTGGAAAGAGGACTAATTGAGTGAACAACCATAGCACTATGATCTGAGGAGTCTCTAAGTAAGAATTCAAAACAAATAGTCGGTGAAGTAGATAACCAACATGAATTACCAAAGATCCAATCTAGATTCTGAAGAATAATATCCATGTCATGTTGACCATTGTTCCAAATGTATCTCATTTTTTAATAAGGAACTTTAACCATTTTTGTTGCCTAGACACAACTTCCAAAATCATCTATGTGACTATGCCAAGTAGGATCACCTCCACACTTATCAGTAAAACTCAATATAGCATTAAAGTCTCCTAAAGTAAGCCATGGTATAGACTAAGATGCAATAGCTCAGCACCTCAAAAGGTCTTGATGCCTTAAATGTGTATTGAGGATGGACATAAAAGTGACAACAAAGGAGCGTCCATCAATTAAACTAGATACCTCACAAGTTATCCACTATGGAAAAGAATGCAAGGAAACAACATTATATGCTATCAGATCCCATGCAACTATAATACAATAATTAATATTAACTCAGATATTAGAAAGAAACTTTTATGAAGAAGGATTTATAGATGCCTTAACCCTTCATATGATTAGATGCAATCTTAGTCTCAAGTATGCCTACTAAGCTAAGATTATGATTATTAATTCAATCATTTATTACTTTATGTTTTGATGCGCCATTAAGACCCTGAATATTCAAACTTCCTATATTATACATGGACATGGGAAACAAAATATCAAAAACAAAGGAAAATAATCAAAGGGCCTTAAACTTCTTTTTTTTTTTGTCTTTTTCTTACTTTGCCTAGTTTCACAAGTACTATAAGGATCAAGCTTACTTGTTTCACTTGGTTGATAAGGTGTCGAGATAGAATATGAAAAACTCTATATCAGTGATGAAGTGTTGCTAGTTTCACTATTGTTAGTGAAGGTAGCATGTTTGTTCTCCAAACATATTTTGATTTCAGTGAGTAGGTATTGGTCTTTCAAGAAAGGCAATATGTCATAAATTGAGTCAACTTCTAACCCCCTATCATCATTTAACCTATCCCTCTCAACATCAATAGGTTTGACTATTTCAATAGTGATTCGCAGCTTTAACCGGTCGACCGGTTCCTCTAATGTCTCAATCGGCAAGGATAGTAACTCTCAGGGCCTCTATTGTGTTCAACTAGTTGTTTGGTTCTTGACAAGTCTAAACTACTCGACCAATTCCACCTGATATATCTATCTAGGTTTTGCAACAGTAACAATCGAATGGGATGTAACCCTTTCAACAATAATAATTAGTGAGCTACAAGCTTGTAGAACACCCTCTTTATTTTTTATCTTGAGCATGTCTTCCTCTAATAAGGTTGGGGCCTCAACCAATGCCTTGCATAAGTGACCAAAAACTTTGCAAATCTCACAAGCTCATAGCTTCCATTCATAATCAACTGTAAATGTGATAGGCTTTATTGATAACTTACATTGTAGCTAAAAAACACGGATCATGGGTAGTGAAGTATCCAATTCAACACATACTCTAGGATAGTCAAATTAGGTGCCACTAAGTATTTGTTCGTCGCAAGCCAATAGTCTCCCCACCATACTCGCAGTTATGCTTAGGCATGTCTCGTTCCAAAATGGAAAAGGTAGACCCTGAAGGCAAACCCATACAGGCACCTTTGAAATTTTGTTCTTGTCAAGAACAAAATGTGAGTGTCGTGGTTGAAGGATAAGGAATTTCTCATCAAACATCCATGATCCATTCTCCATAACCGAGTTTGCATCATCATCACTTTTAAAATGAAAAATCAAGAAACCTTGTTATGTTGTAATTACACTCTCAATGTCATAACTCTTCCATACTCGAATAGCAGTAGAATTGGCAACATAGTAAGACATCTTATAACCCGTGAAGAAACCCACCAGACATCGGTTCCATTTCGATGCACTTTCATCAATGACATTATCTGGAATGTC
This sequence comes from Populus alba x Populus glandulosa, assembly GCA_033617975.1. Lineage (NCBI taxonomy): Eukaryota > Viridiplantae > Streptophyta > Magnoliopsida > Malpighiales > Salicaceae > Populus > Populus alba x Populus glandulosa. The sequence goes on along the minus strand of CM066147.1, from coordinate 17,698,899 downwards.
CAAGATGGTGCCAAACTCTTGTTGTGGAAAAAAGGCTATCTTGGCACAGGTTATACAGTTGGAGACCTTCACTCTATCAGCACATAAAGTGTTGAGGGCAGGGTTGTGGGCGGTGGGGTTGTGAGCCAATATGGCAACTTAGGTGAAGGTAAGTTGGGTTTTTTTTAGTGGTTGTTTAAAGGTAGTCTTGGTGTTTAGAGGAGGTTAAAGGATGGTTTTGTTGGTGGCAATGGTGTTTGATGTATTGAGGATGGTATTAGAGGGGTTTTTTTATGGTTGTAGTGAGGTAGGCAATCGATTGTGTAGGTAACTAGTAGATCTTTTTCTGGACCGGATCCTGGGTTACTGGTAATCATGTTTGGGAAGTAAATTCAAAGAGGTAATACTTTTAATACAGTCAAAAGTAGACAAAATCTAATGGTCCAATTTAGGATAAGCAAGTATAGTATAATATATACAAAAAACAGAGTGATCAATTGGTTAGATCAGTCGTGATATACAAAGGAACAATCTGACTTGAAAACTAGTGGCGGCCAATCCAAGACTAGAAAGATTTTTCAAACTTGTTAGAATTTGATCTTTACCATCCAGAACCGAAACAACATCCAAGCAAGCTCTCTTAAAAAAATAAAGCAGATCCAATGGTGAATGAGTGCAAAACAAACCAGTGACTAAGGTTGTTCCGAACTTAATTTTCCTAGAAATATTACTTTAGTAATATCTTTCAAATGATACTAGATAAACAAAATTCATCCGGTCAATTTTTAATATTGGGTGTGGCACTCTACATATCTAAAAATGAGTGGCACTCCACGTATCTATATCTAAAAATGAGTGAAATCTAACAACAACCAAAGTAGTTATGGCTTTGGCAGCTCATTTTTCTCTGATCTCCCTTTCAGACCTTCTCTCTCTCTCTCTTGTGTCAAGGAACCATCTCAACCCACAAGCTTAAGCTATTAGGTGAGATCTCAGGATATGATTTATATTATTCTCTAACATACCCCCTCAAGTGAAAGCCCTTTGGGCTTGAAACTTGCACAGGCCCACATTACATTGTGCTTAATGTTATCAAATAAATAAGGATGGTGAGATTCGAACTCGTAACCGCTTGGTCATTAAAGCTCTGATACCATGTCAAGGAACCATCTCAACCCACAAGCTTAAGCTATTAAGTAAGGTCCCAGGATATGATTTATATTATTCTCTAACATCTTGCACGCTAGTACAGCTTCTAAATCCATATATATTTGGAATAATGCGTCAAAAAACAAAAGACTAAATTTAAAAGTTAAGTTATCAGACAAGGGAACACCGAGGCTTTTTTAATGTCAAAAAAAGTTTGATCTATCAGCGGGGACAATGATTTAGTTATTTACTAATCTGCGAAAGACAACAAAACAAACATATAAATAGCAGTCATACATGCCATTTCCACGACACATTCTATATCTTAGATTATTTGTTCTGAAAATAAGATTTCCTAGTTAATGGATGGCGTTCATAATTCGACATAAATGCTACATCAACTGAGATCTGTTACAAGCCTACAAACTGCACAGAATAATTTATAATCAGATCAAAACTACAAAGCAAGACGGATGAAACGTTCTTGGCTCCTTCAATTTTCATCCTCAAGCCCCAGCTGTAGCACAGATTGAGAGCAAGTAACCAATGTAAGCAACCATAAAACTCCAAGGTTAAATCACTTTCTCTGTTTCAACCTAAACCAGAGCTAGGGCCTGACACAGACCGCAGCATTTGATTGAGGTTAGGCTGTGAATTTCCAGAGGCATTGTACATGACATTTGACGGAGCTGGCGACGATGGCTGTATAGCTGCCACGGGCAGCCTCGGCCCTAATGGAAACATTGGTTGTGGCTGTCCCCGTTGCATATATGACATGTGAGAATGGACTTGTTGATTGTTGTGTGGATGGGCTGGGTTACTGCTGCCATATCCTGAAATGCTTGGTTGCGAAGAAGAGGAAGGCATCACCTGCTGCCTACTGTTGCCAGAATTATTGTTAACCATCGAAGGAGCAACACCTGCTGGGTTCATTTGTGAAGCGACTCCTGTAGGTGTTATCCGGGTAGATAGCATGCGGATTCGCTCAGCAGCAAACCTCTGCCTTGCCTTCTCCACTTGCTCGCACTCTCTCATTAGAAAGGTTTCCACTTCTGCAAATTGCTTCAGCTTAAGCTCCAATCTCTTCAACTGTTACCATATCAACAACTTATTAATTTGTTAATCATATATCATTACATGGTGAAGCCAGACAAAAAGACCATCTTTCCAGCTTCACTATAGACATGCCAGTTGATACAAGGGATAAAAGTATAGTATCTTGCTTGAGAAAATACATGCCACCCAGAAAAGAAAGACGCAATAAAGATTGTCCCAAAGAGGTTCAACAGTGCCCTCTTCACCTTGTATACACAAGCAAGGCATAAACATACAAATACTAAGAAAGAAGTAACATAGAAAATGGAGGTAAAAAGCAAGTAATGTTGGCAACAGTTCTACCTGATGATTTATTATATTAGCAGAAAGCCTCTGAATTTCTCGTTCTTCATGATCGGCAAACAGTTTAGCTTTCGTTGCTGCAGCAGCAAGGCCAGCTTTGGCAGCAGCTTTAACTTTTTCAGCAGACAGAGGAGCAACCTCAGCCCCATTTTGACCCCGTGAGCCATGTTGGCTATCTTCTGAAGTATGATCCACAGAAATATTTTGCTAATCTTAGATGAAGGAGAAGGAAGACAGAAATGTGGGAGAGGGAGATAAGTAAAACCGGGAAGCAACTTATGGCCCACCTTCTAGTTGAATTGAATTTGCAACTTCTCCATGAAAACCACCTTCTCTACCATGTAGTCTCTCTAAACCCAACCTTCACAAGTAAAGGAGAAAATTAATCGAATTCAACGAGGATTGATAACATGAAAGCATAATGCATGCATAAAAGCAATAAAAAATTCCTCTATTGAGTGTTATTTTTGCCAGTGGGAAAGAAGCAAGAAACTTTTATTTGGTTAAAAGCATTGCTACTCAGCAGTTCCTGATACTAGAGGAAGAAAGAACAGAAGAAGGAGATTTGTCATCTGCATTAAAATGCCAAATTCCTGAGAAATCACTTGTATACAGGCACACCATAAGAAATGAAAGTTTATTCATGTTCTTAAGAGAGGCATACACCCACCTATTATCTGCAGACAGCGCTTCCAAAGATGCATGAGCACAGGCTGCAGCAACTCTTGGTCCAACAGCAGAGGCCAGAAAAGCAACCTACAAAATTTTCCACTGGTTAGATGGATCCACAGAATACCCAAGCAAGAAAAAGCTTTTGAAACAAGTTCATTTGTGCTGCGTCATTCCACCATTCACCAATAATTTTGAACCACAATTCACCAACAATAAACCTATATTCCAACATTTATCTCCATTCTCCCATCTTCTTTCCACCAAAGTAATTTGTTCAACCCTTTAAATTCTTAAAGTAACTGCTGACAGAAAAACTGCAACCTGATCCAATTAATTCAAGCTGGTGAAACTTTTGCTCAGAAACATCAATCAACCAATCCAATCCCAATTCAACCAACAAATTGTGCACCCTAGTTCTGTAAGCCCGAACCCCAAGACCCCCATTTTTACCCGCCAATCCAATCATAATTCAACCAACAATAAGGACGTAGCAATCCAGATATACTCCACAACACTGCCAATAACTCATCTTTCCTGCATCTTCACTTTTATTAGATGAAAAAGAAATCTCCAGGTTGGCAGATTTGGGCCAAAGGAAATTGAGGTCAAAGTACAGGGCTAGAGGGATGGAAACAAATGACCACATGAACTTTCTAGGAGAATCAAGGACAGAAAGGAATTAGTGAAAAAAATGGGTGATATTAGAGTCCTGATAGTAGAGGATTCAAATGTGAAAGCCATTCAATAGAAACCAACCTAACAGAAGTAGAGCACTATCGAGGAAAATATTCCAAGCAGGCTAATGATGGAGAAGGTTCATCTTAGAAGGGTTAGTAATGAAGTAAATCAGGGAAAAGAAAAGTTAAATTACTTCCATCAATCCATATGAAAGTATGGTAGAGCTCTAAAATTAATGATCTTATCATATGGGGGGGGGGGGGGGGCACGATTCTATATGATCATTGGAAAAGACATCGTATCAAACATCTAAATAGATGCTGGAAGTGTGGTCATAAACACACTGTTGCAGTGATTAGAACTCAAGCATGATAGGTATCAAATATTGCTCTAAAATCAAGTGGTAAATTTTTCAAGAAACTGAGGGCAAGAGGTATATACGATTCACAGATATATTTACAACACAACTTGGAGTAATTGCCGCAAATTCTTAGTAGTTACTATATAAGCCTGAATGCTTTTTGATTGCAAAAGAATTAAAAGACAATTAATGCAAAAATCAGTTCAAAACAAAAGATGGTGTCGGAGGACTCAATTTCAGCATTTAAGTTTGCTAATGAGTTCAAAATAGGAGTCATATTAGTTCACAAGAGCTTTATGAAGAAAGAGATTCTAGATGCTGTGCTCTGCATATATCCTGAAACTGAAAAGGTACAGAGATTCGATCCACCATGTTGCTAGGTTATTTTTTCCTAATGTTTGCAAGATCTTGCTTAGATTTTTTTTTTCTTTTGTTACTCAACCGCAACACGATAAGTAAACAAAGTAAAAAACACAAAAAACAAACACCAGAATCCACAATGAGCATGCAACAAGGTTAATTATTTAAGGCCTTCAGTGCTACTATTGAAAAATCAACAAATGTGAGAAAAATATATAAAATTAGCAGCTCATTTTAGCATGAATGGCATTGCTAACCAAATTGAGCTGTTTATACTTAATATGCTTTCAGGTAAACATTAATACAGCATATAATAGTGACCTACCAATGCCATAACTGGATTGCCAGAATTCGCAAAAGGGAGCCTGTTTTCAGCATCAGCACCTTGGAGGCAGGATCCTACAGAAAAAAAAAAAGAGAAATGCAGCCACAGAACATTAGAAACACATCACCAATTTTTTGAATTGAGAAAATCATAAGCAATAGAAATAGCTGATAGACCACCATTTGAACTTGAGTGTGGTCTTCTGTTATCCTCTCTATTTGATGGACTGATTGAGTTGGGCATGCTTGGAACTTCAACGTTTTCCAACAGGCCATCCTCCACAGGCAGACGGAGAAAATGAAGGATGCATTGTGCTTTTGACTTGGTGCCAACATGCTCTGCAATTTCATTCCAATTCTCATTGTAAATTTCCATTGCCTCAAGTAGCAGTAATGTTTCCTGATCACTCCAACTTTCCCCATCTATATCACCATAATCTTTTGTTGAATCCACCTTAATAAAATCTAAGCTTGAATGACCAGTCACAAATCTCCCCTCATGGAAGCAGTCAGGGCATAACAGTATATCAACCTGCTACACGAGATGCTGATCAGCCGAGAGTGGATCCAAAAAAAAAAACAAAGAGCTAACTAAAATAAGGATTTAGGTTGACTGAATATTTAAAAAGGCATTTCCAGGTTTTGCCCCTATATGTATATGGATGACTTTTGAGATCTCAAAATTAAGAACCTTGTTAGAATGAGCTCACAGGGAGCAAAGGGGGGAATGAAGTATGGATAGAACAACACAACAGCATCACAATGATATAGAAAGGAAGCAAAAGCAGGGACAGAGGATATGAGGATTTACCTCCTTTTGTGACTGGTAGCACACAGAGGGAAGAAGCTGAGAACAATGATTGCAACGATTTTCAGATAAGCACTCACGAATTCTGTTGTCCAAGTCAGAGAGATCATCATCATGACATGACAATGATGAGTAAACATCAACTGCCTTGAGCCTACATTTGGGCTTGTCAAATTGGATCAAACTATCAAAAGACTTTAAAGCAGCTGATGGCACATGAACCTCACCATTTGGATCCTCCCTTAAATAAGACCCCCCATTCCAATATTCACAACTTGGTGGAGCTGCACAGTAGTTTATAATTCCCCAATGATCAAGAAATCTAAAAATTCGAGTAAAATCTTCATTGTCAATGCCGACTACCAATCCTTGACAATCAGGAACTGTGAGCCTCTTCTCTGGATTCTCCATGTATTTAGCAACAATGCGATTTCTACACTCCCTGTATTTCTCTGGTGTGTGATCTGGAGATTTTCCAGAGAAAAAATGTGGCACCACTTGTCTCTCCAGTCGATTTACCAAGGCCGGTGAAAACCAATCTACTCTCAGAGAATCCCAACAATAAAATGCCAAAATCAATAAAACTATGAATATAGTACAGCTAAAAATGAGTTTGCACAGAAAGAAAAAAAAAAGCAAACATTCACCGAAATATTCAGACAAAAGATATTCAATATTTGTTAAGGCAAGTTATATCTGTGTTAAGGTTCTCTAAATGAGAGCAACAATGTGATAACTAACCTCAATCAAGCAAATCCATAACACATCTCTTGGTGTGAAATTGCTTAACAATTTTTACCCCATACAAACCTCGAAATTATATGCCTTGAGCTGGTAAGGCAACTAGCTAGCTCACTAGATCATGAGATGCTTTGAGCTGGTAAGGCAACTAGCGAGGTTCAGAATCAGGTTCCCATGGCAATTTGGATTAGGATCATTCATTAAGGGTGCAGGGCTCGAAAGTGATAATGCCATTTACTATGAAAAAAATTAAAGGTTTCCAAAAAATAAGAGTTGCCTTTTTGAATTATATCATCAGAATAGGATTCAATAAATACCATTTGCCTCTCTATTTTCCTCTTCATATAATTTTTGATACACGGAAAACCCCCAAGAGAATCAAATCCTTAAATCAGCAAAAAGGCAATGAAATCCCCCAATCACTGTTTCTTTTTCTTTCAATATTCAATACTTTAAAACCAAAAGCCACTCAAAACCTCAAGTTCACTACTGCCACTTAAACCAACTTTCCATAGCTAAAGCAAAAATAAATTCATCTTCCAAATACTCACACAAAGCCCTACCATATCCATCTCAACAATAATAACACAACACCCACTTCAACATTAATATCAACCAAGAGAAAAAAAATTAAAATTCGACAAAAAAGAGAGAAAAAGAGAGAAAAAGAGAGTGATAATTTCAAACCTGAATGCATAGGAACCAAATGAACTCTACTCCAGAACCTCTTCACGACACCCTTTCCATCCATAATCTGCGGCGGCGTCACTACATACCCTGTATTCCCTCCATCACTCCTCTCCAAATCACTCCCATCACAGTCCGCTATCACAGCAGACACCGCCTGCAGCTGCCCGTACGATACATTCTCCAAATTAACCACCAATTGCCCTCTATTAATGCTTTCCCCAGCCAGGCTGGCCCTCTCGGCCGCCACAATCGCCATCACGGAGGCATGAGGGCGGTTCACAGCGAGCCTCGTGACAGGAGGGAAATCGCATAAGCGGACCCCACCATCAATTAAAACCTCGGTCTCTTGAGGGTTTGGATCGGGTCCGCTGGGCTGTTGATTGGGGTTCGGGTCATCAGAATCTTCTCTGTCGATGACGTTGTTATTATTGTCGTCTGCCTCAACGGCGTCGTCTTCTTCTTCGGGTTCTTCTGTTTCTTCTTGGTGGTGGTGCTTTGGAGGTTTTCGTGTAATTTGAGAATCTCCTCGCTTTCGCCTTTTCCATTTGCCTCTACCATCTGTCAAAATCAGACCGAATTAAATAAACAAATAAAATAAAATAAACACTACGATTGATGGTTAGGGAGGGCAATAAATGTTGGAGTTGTGGAGAGGGAGAGGGGGTTTTGTGGGAAAAGAGAAGAGAGTACCTGAGGAAGGGAAAGAAGGAGAAGCTGGCATTGTTGGAGTAGAGGGAAATGCGGAGATTTGTGGGGTCTTCAATTGGTTGAATGGGGAATCAAAGGGAGGGAAATGGTAGAGAGAGAGAGAGAGAGAGAGAGAGTTGGTGTCTCTCTTCTATGTATCTGATTGTGAGCTTTGTGCTGTTGCTTTGTCTGGTCTCTTGCAAAGCCAGGTTTCAATTCGGGGCATCTCTCTCTCTCTCTCTCTCTCCCCCCCTCACTCTCTCTCTCTCTCTCTAAATTGTTTCCTTTGTGTAAAGTATATTTTAGCCCCTATAAATTCGCAAATACTACACTTTGAGTTCTATAGTTTCGAATCTCTTAATATCAACCTCAGTGTTTTCGAGACATTATAATGTGGCTCGTAGCTATTCAAAACACCCCAGAAATATCTATTTTTTCATGATGATTTTTTTTTCTTCTATATCCTTATTTATGTGATAATGTCCTAGAAATATATTAAGAGGATTGAAAATATTATTTAACATTAGTTTTATTTTATTTTCTATTTAGAATATATTTGTGCCTTTAAGTGTTTTTATCATATAAATTTGTATAGCTTATCAATATTCAAATAGTAAAAAAACAAAAACCCGTGAATAAGGTTTATTTTTAATGATTCTCTCTCTCTCACACATGCAGCACACACGCGCACAATTGTATCTTTAACTCTAGCTCTAATTGTAATTATAACTAACATTTAAACTAAGTATGTATTTAGAATTGTTTGATTAAGATTGTCTTTTAAAATATTTTTCATTTAAAAATAAATTAAAATAATATTTTTTTATTTTTATAAATTTATTTTTAATATTACCACATTAAAATAATTCAAAAACACTAAAAAATTTATTTTAAATTTAAAAGGATTTTCAAAAACATGATTGGATCACAGTATTAAATAAAACTTTAAAAATCTACATGATATGGTTATAGTTTTTGTTGTAACTAGTATTGTAAGATATGTTTTTTTATAATGGTGGTTGTAACTATAAAAACATAAATAATACATATTGTTAAAATATCTTTATGTTAGATAAGATTCAAATCCCTCATTTTATAATTTATAATTTTTGGGTTTTAAATGATTTTTAAAATAGTTTTATGAAAACCTTTACCAAAAAAAAAAATCTTAAAAAACTAATGTCCAATGCCTGAAGTAAGAACTTTTGGAAATATTAGAGTTGATGTTGAAGAATTTTAAACTATAAGGATCGAAGTGGAGCATTCGTAAATCTATAAGGGTGAGCATACAATTCACCCTCTTTTTTACATTTTTCTTTCTTTCGTTTTTATTGGTGGGTTATTGTACTATAGCTTGAAGGGAGCCAAAGTATTGCTGTGGGAGCAAGTGTCCATTTCACGACACGCGAAATAGCGCGTGAATTGATACATTTTTGCTGCTGATGGAGAGTGAGTGACACGTGCTCGAAGCTTTTTCTTATTTTTGTCTGAAAGGAAGCGTTTTTTTTTCTCGTATTTGTTTCTCCCTGATTTTTCAGAAAGGGTCAGAGCTAAAAAAAATTTCAGTTTCGTAACCAATTATTGCTATTTAATCAATTTTATCTTAAAGGTGATCATGACTATTAATTATTTTATGTATCATTGATTTTTTAAAATTTTTAATTTAGTTTTTTAATTTTTATTTTTATATTATTTAACTTTTTTAAATCAAGATTAGAACTCAATTATATATATATATATATATATATATATATATATATATATATATATATGTTTAGAAAGAAGAGTTAAATTAAAGAACAAATGACTAGAGTAAAAAATAATACTTGAAATAGATAGCGGTTTTAAAATTTATCTTAAAAGTTTATTTTCTTTTCTTGTTTTTTTTGGCTCTTAGATGATTGGTCCTTTTAATTTTTAAAAATTCAATTTGGGTACAAAACTTAATTTTTTTTATTTTTCAGCTCTTTCTTGGTGAAAAAAAAGAAAAAAAAGTCTCACTAAATTCCAGCATAAAGAAAAAAAGTTATCTTTAATAATGATTTCAAGCACTAAAATAATTGATTTTTGTGTTAAAGATTTCATATGATAAGAAAAGTTTGAACTAAGTGATTTTTTACCTTAAAAAACATATATAAGCTTAGGAAGATTTTTTGTTTCTGGATTTGAGGTGTTTTTTTTTTTGTAAAATATAAATTTTTATTTTTATAATATTTCTAATATGTATAGCCTTACATCGTATTTTTTTTCTTTTATTTTATTCAATAAATTGTATATGTGTGTTGATTTCTATTACAAATTGATTTTAATAAATAAATTCATTAAACATAACTAGGTAAATGATTCGGGTTGTGATATTAAATATTTTGATATATATTTGTCTCTTGATTTTTTCATTTTTTTTATTTATCGTTAGTTTTTTTCTATTGAATTATCCTGATCTCATGACTGAAGACACACAATAAATATATAATTTGGATATATCTCATATCCAAGTCCCAGGTTTCACATGTTAGCTCAATTTTATCCATGACAATATTTTTTTTATTTGTTATTGTTACCTTATTTTTTATTATAGTTAAATCTACAATATTTCAATTAAAAACCTTCAATATTAATATATGTTTTTTTTAGTTATTTTATAACCTTAATTTGAAAAATATTTTTAACAAAATATATTAAACTATTTTTTATTTAACTTCAATTTCAACCTGAATTTTAAACCAAATATATATTTTACCACAAAAAAATTAACTTGTAATAAATCAAACACATCATCAACTCAACTTTAATCCACGAAGTAATCACCTTCTCCTTTACAAAACCAAAAACCCATGCTTTGACTCTCCTTTTATTATTGAAAGAGTTCTAATCCATGTAAACTAAAACAACAACACAACAATTTGAAAAAGGCAAGAGATAAGCGACTATGGAGATTCAAAATCTCAAAGATTAAACAATGGAGTTGCTTCTACCAAACCTTGTGGAGATATCACTAGAATCATGCATGCATGTTTGAAGAAAATGGATATAGTGAAATGTATTGGTAGCAATGTATGGAGATGGAGAAAATCCAATACTCCCATCTCTGGAAAAGATTATTAAACAAGCAAAAAGAAGTTTGAACACTAGTATAAAAACAAGCATGTTTGTAAATAATTGTTTTCAACAAAATATTATTAAAAATCAATATTCTTACGATATCATGGGTAAAGAGTAATTACATAACAATCAAATTGAGGATCGCACTCGCGAGAGAAGATAGCATGATGCGGTCATGAGAGGAGATAGCACTCGCGAGACTTCATACAGGGAGGGAACGAATAGCTGGCCGCAAAATTCCCATCACTAAAAGGGAGTTCATGCACTCCCTCAAATCCTTCCCAACGCCAACAATGAAGCGAGCCAGATCCACGCCGCCACCCGCCACCCCCAAGCCCACCACCAGCAGATCATCACCAGTACCACCTCTACCAACACCACCACAACCCCGCCACTCCTCCAAAAAACACCAAAAAATAATTTTCCAGCCAACAAACTGGGCCCCAGTCAACCTGACCCAGTCAGAACTCTCACTCCCACTCACATTCCCCACCGGCCAAACCTTCCGTTGGAAACAAACCGGCCCCCTCCAATACACAGGCAGTCTCGGTCGTCACTTAATCTCCCTTAAGCACCATCAAAACGGCGACGTTTATTACCAAATCCACCATTCCCCCTCCCAATCCGCTGCCAAATCAGCTCTCCTCAGTTTCCTCAACACCAACATCTCACTAACCGAAATGTGGCACGGGTTCGGGGCCGCTGATTCGCGGTTCGCCGAATTGGCACAGCATTTTAAAGGAGCTAGGGTTTTGAGGCAGGATCCACTTGAGTGCTTGATTCAATTTTTATGCTCTTCGAATAATAACATTTCGAGGATCACTAAAATGGTGGATTTCGTGTCGTCCTTAGGTGATTATTTGGGGAATGTTGAGGGTTTTGAGTTCCACGCGTTTCCTTCCCTGGAAAGATTGGCTTTGGTTACGGAGCAGCAGCTAAGAGAGGCTGGTTTTGGTTATAGGTAGGTATGTTTGTTAAATACTGTGTTATTGTTGATTTTTTTTTTTTGTTAATGCTGTAAATTAATTAGCAGAGCTAAATACGTTACTGGAACGGTGAATGCTTTGCAATCGAAACCGGAAGGAGGTGTGAAATGGCTTGAATCTCTTCGAAAATTACAACTCCAAATGGTGATTGATTCACTTTGCACATTACCTGGAATTGGTTTAAAAGTGGCATCCTGTATTGCTCTGTTTTCTCTCGATCAACATCATGCCATCCCTGTTGATACGCACGTGTGGCGGGTACAATGCTCTGTTGTGTTTTAGTTTATTTGGTAGCTTTGATTCGCTATAGTTTTGATAAGAGAATGCTTGTTTTGGGGTTGACTCGAGTAGATTGCTACGACACACCTTGTACCTGAGCTTGCTGGTGCTAGCCTGACACCTAAGCTCTGCGGCCGTGTGGCAGATGCGTTTGTGACTAAGTACGGGAAATATGCTGGATGGGCGCAGACATTACTTTTCATTGCTGAATTGCCCTCGCAGAAGGCCCTTCTACCATCAGTGACTGTCAATGAAAAGAAATCCTCTAAGAAAAGAGGCAGCAAAGCACAACGTGGTAATTGAAGCTATTACCTAAGCATCCCTGATATTTTAATTTTTGCAGAATCTTTATGCTTTATTCATATGTTTGGCTTTCAAGTCTGCTCCTTCTATTTTTTCTTTTATGTCTTTAGATCCCCTTGATTACATGGATGATTGGTGTAAATTTACAGTTGTCAAGATTGTACCATTCTTCTTTCAAGCTCTGATAGATTGATTGATTTTCGTTTTCCTTATTTTGACATTTTTTTTCTGGATATAAAAAAAGCAAATTTGGAAATAAAGTTGCAATCTGGAGAACATTAAATCATCAATATAAGTTGACTGACACTAAGTTTGCAAGTTAACATATACAAAACCACTTAATCAAGAATTTACTGTATAGCCAAGGAAAGGGGAACTTTTATAGAGAAAAACAAGAGGAACATTTACATGTTCTTCACGTGCTTTATCCACACTGCGTATTAGTTAACATCGGTCTCCCCATAATCCCATCATCTAAACTTTTAGACTTGCAGTGCCCAGACTTGTAGCCCCTCGCAGCCACAGTGCATTCTATCCTCCCATAAAATACAAAAAATAAACCAAAAAGTTTTTAGACCTAGACTAGGATATATGGGTTCTGGAATGAAGATGACACCTTGAGTTCACTCATCTCGCCTAGATATACATCATTTAAAAATTGAATTTAAATTTTCATGGTACCTCTTTGCCCAATATGCTATGAAACTTAAATCATGTGCATTTGGCTTCAACCAGCAGAACTTTAGGAATGCCTGGACATGGGTCGCCACCAAAAAAATGATTTGATTGAGGGATGGAACAGCTTCTCTTCCCTATACAAGCCTGAAAAATAGATAACAGTTTTGATTGGGTTAATCAATTTGCAAGAAAAGATGCGTGGCTTATTCCTGTCATATATATGCATAATTATAGTTCACTGTTAGCTGGGTTTCAGCAAGTGACTGCGATGGCTAGATATATCTCTTAATTGCCACCACCTTTAAAAATTGTTGAAGGTTGGGGGGCTGGGGAGATTTGGAGCAGCTTCAAGTGGTTATTCTAGTAGGGCATATACCATACAGCGTAAAGTAACCATTTCACTTGATTCAATCCTGTCTCTTGTCGTCAACAATATAGAAATTGAAAAAAAAAAAAACTTTGAGCAATCAAACCTTGCTTTAAGTTGTCTGCCATTTTAATATCAGAGAAAGATTCTCATGTTAATATTAAAATGAATTAAATGTCACTTGTAATCCTATAACACCAATGCTTTGCATGGATAAAGAAGAAATTAAGCCAAAATATCTTAACTTTCCTATTTGTCTCTGATTTTCTCTAACTTCATGACAAAGCGAAGCATTAGGAATTTAATTTTAGAAAATTTAAATCACACAAAAGCTTACCTTTTCTACATTGGCTTTAGAACTAGATGAGTGACAGTTTCCAATAGCGTAACTTTCACAATTACCCGAGGGGGTTCCAAAGCTTGCAAAAATGATCCTAGAAATGTTTCTTTTTGGAGGACAACTAAGCTGAACTGCAGACAAGTGTGATTCGGATGCATAGCCACATATTTTTGTAACTGAAACAGTGTCTACTGTAATCCCTGGAGGGTATCCTTTTTCTTCTTCTAGTAGAACTAGCAGGTTGCCAGTTGGTTTGAGGAAAGCTCGAGGGATGTTGTACCTAACATATTAGTTCAGCTATTAGGAAAAGATAGATCAAAGTTGAGTTATCCTCTTAAGAGAACTTCTTTAGAAAGACAAAGCACCAAAGCACCAGTATGTTTTAAAAGCCTTGAAATGAAACATTATTTTTCTATGAATTGAAAAAAAAAGTGCCAAAACCTAAGACATCATAAAGTAATGGTCATTTGATGTTTATTTTGAAAAGGATTATCAGGGTTTTTTCAGAAAAAAATGGTGTTTATGTACGTTCTTCTTTGTTGTAAAAATTGATATTACCATGTTTGTGAAGGACTTCCTTGCGAAGTATGGAATGATACCCAATATCGGCCAATGCTTTGGCCATTAACCCAAGCCTCACCCTTTCCCATGGAACCAAGGTTTAGTGCCACTGGATCATTTCCTGCAGGTGCATCAAAGAGAGTCTGCAAATAATAAATGAGAGAAAAGTCAGTAATATACTGTAGAACTGGCAAACATAATGAGGAACTCCTGTTAGAATTAGATAGTGTTGTATGTTTATGTTGATCATAATGTGCTGAAACAAAAGAGAATTTTTATGATTCATTATATTTTACTCTTGTTCTCAAAGGAAGGATATGGTTTTTAATATAATATGTAGTGACACTGTACTTTCCTTATTTTCTTTCTTGTATCAAAATTAAACACAGAAATTCAACTTAGAGTCAGTTAATGAATTTCCATACCTTGTACCACATGAGTGGTCGATTGGTTCCTAACTTGTTCCACTTAACCTTGTTAGATCCATTCTCCGTGTAAATTTGTAACCTCTCTCCTAACAGCCCAACCTTTGTCAAATATGTTTATAAGATCAGTATAATCTGATTATTTTCAAGGTCTATCATTGAAATTCAGAGGAAATAGGATTTGTGAACCTTCACTCAAGGCATACCTGGTATCCCCATGTGTAAGTTGTGAAATCCTTGTTTTGAATCCTTACTCTACGCAATCCAGCAACCCTGCGCTCGAGATATGCTCCTGAATCCTGTGTTACAAAAAAGCTGACCTGTTAAAGTTATGTTGAAATCAAGTAGCTTCTGCTTGTGCCACATAATTTCAAAAGTCAAAAGCACTCGCAGAAACTGAGTTGAAAAGAATACAGCTTGACTGCTGTTCTGTATTATCTGTGTCATATCAAGGTAGAATTAAATATCAGCATTTTATTGGTGAATCTAAATTTGCTTCATGAATGTTGAATTTGTTTTTATCAAGGTCGAGCAAAAGTTTTCTGCTTGCTGTGTCATTGCTGAGATAAGAAACGAACAAATTATATACATACATGAACACACATGTATTTCCTTAAATATCTATCAAGTAGCCATCATATTCTTGAGTCATTGTATAGAAAAAGAAGAGCATTGAGACTGAAAGTACCGGTAATCCAACTGTTGCACTAAGTAAGGCAACATTATTTGTTCCATTTTTTAGACGAACTGTAGTCTGCAGACTGAAACTTGTATTCTGATGACTTCCGTGACCAAAGCCTACATAGAAAAAGCTTAATTATGTTAAAAACTGATAACTTCTAAAAATAAGCACCACAAGGCTGTGGTGGAGGCTATAGAAACCGGACATTGAAATTGTCTGTCCATCTTGAAATTCCAGATGCCAAGGTTTATGCTGAAAATCCTGCATTATTAGATACTATGTATATTCATTTTTCACTTTTATACATAGGCAAGCCATGTTAGAAGAACTGTCCAGCAAGTAGTCAACTGTTGATAGATGCTTGTGTATTATTAGGTCACTCTTTCATGTTGGTTATCCACTACACGAGCTGTTTCTGGCTCTTTAGTCTACCTATTATCGTGTGTAAAGTGGATTATGGATAGCCAAGAAAAGTAAATAAAAGTGTGCATGTAGAAAAAAAGGTCTGCCTAGAGAGGCATTTCATTTGCAGTTGTTTTAAATTGTTTCTGTAACCTTTAATTTGAAAAAAAAAAGAAAAAAGGCCTCTTGACAACATGGAATAAGATGGATTCTTGTAATAGTGCCATAGATGTTAAAGCGATGCGAAGGAACTAATATGTGTAGCTATAAAATTTTACAACTTTTTTATAAACTTGCTCAGCAGTTGGTCATTTATTCCATCATCTTTAAACAGAGCAGACCAACTTTGCATTCTCTCATTTATGTGTCTAACTAGTCTTAGAAAATATGTGAGACTTGTTTACTTAATTTAACGAAAACAAAAATCGCTGAATTGTATTTATGGGCTATTTTTTACCATACTAAAAAGGATTAAGAGTTCTAGAAGCATACCAGCATGTACTCCATTAACATATGCATGCAAAACGTGTCCATGTGATTGGGCATTAAATACAGACTCTGCATTGGGGAGATTTTGTTGAAACCTGCACTTTTTGTAGCATATGGTAAGCATCTCAGGTCATATGGTTTTTTTCATTTTCATCGAACTACAACCTTGTTAATATTAAATCTTTTCAATGTGCTTTACCTGAAAGTGTACCATAGGTAGTCAGATGTATCTTTTGTTGTACTCATGTGCTCTAACAATCTGTTTGCTCTCAAAGATGTTTTGTCAAATTCTGGGATAGGTTCACCATACTCTTCCCATTTCCCAACCGAGTTGAACTTTTGGTTTGGTTTCATTGATCTTGTAGTATATTGTGCATTTACCTGTCCATGAAAAAGTTTAAAAGAAATAGAATCACATTTTGAGATGCTTAAATCTGTAGTCATTGTGTGCACAATTCATTTCAATGATGTATTTTTCTTGTACTTTTGTTGTGACCTGAATTTGGTTAAGTCAATTAAATGAAAATGCCGAAATATGAAAACCTTTATAACAATCAGAACACGGGGATAAAATATTATGCCCTGATGTTATGAGAGATTGAGTAGAGTGTACAGGTGCCTTACTTTTGCTGTATTAAAGGTCATGGTCTTGCAGTCTGGTAGAATGCTAATAGACTTTTCAGGCAACTTATATGAATTGCTTTGAAAGAGGACTTCTACTTCTTGTTTGCCATCATTGTTCACTAGAAAGGCAGCACATTGTCCTGAATTTCCTTGGAAGACATACGCCTGAATTTTCAGGGTTGAGTGATCAAGAAATAATTTACTCAAATGTTTCTCGAAAGAAATCAAACACAAGTTACCAATCTCCAGGAAAGAAAATGTTCTTAGCTTTCTTACTTGTTGTAGTGGCCCCAAAGACAAAGTTTTATGTGCTCCATGACGTAGCAGCTTTGAACATGACTTTATTGCAGCATGTAATTCCTTCAGGTGACCCCATTTTGGCTGCCTAATTAAACCTGCACCCATCATTAAAACAGATCAGATTGTAATTTGAAAAATACAAATTAATGTCATGGAAAAATCTACAAGACTTACCATACTCATCAAGAGGGGCTTGGTCATAGTAACTTGTTATTGTAAATGCAGAGGCTGTTCTTCCAAAATTGGTTCCTCCATGATACTGTAAGTGTGTTGGGGAAGAAGTTAATAGGTCTGGACAGTATTTGTTATTGTGATTACATTAAATCAAAGAAAAAGTTTGTATGCGGGGTAGTCTTCTGGGCTACCATCTATAGATTTCAAAACATTGAATCATGAATGAAAAAAAGGGAGACACTATACTGTTTTGGTTTAGTCTAGGCTGCAATTATCATACCATGTAATAGTTTACATAACTTCCTGTTTTTGCAATGAATAAAGCAACATGAAATGCTATGTCTTGAGCTGATCTCATGTATGTTTCTTCCCCGTATACCTGATAGCTTCAGACAAACATGAAGGCATTAGTTGTAGTCTCGGTAAATCATTTCATTTGCAAGTTGGCTTGGCAAGCATATTGAGCACATCTTTTTTTGTTTATTTTTATTTTATCGACATTTGAAAGGAAATCAGAAATATACTACTGACTTTTGTTTATGTGATTATGCTTACAGTGTTGCAGGATATATAGATTATATTTAAACTGTGGCAAGGCAGCCCTCTCTATTGCAACAAGTTAATGTTACTTGTCAATGCCATTTAGCTCCCCTTTTGACATAATCCATTTAGAATTCTTTCTAATGTTCAATGTAGAATCTGATTTTGGAAAAAAATAAAAATAAAAAAAATAAAGCATTTCATTAAAAACATACAAACTCGTCCAGTTCTCAGTCCATATTGATGGCTTATTCGGCGAGTTTGGTCCTGCAAATGTTTCTCCACATCGCATTCCATTGCATGAATTGATCTGCAAATTGCACGACTTAGTCTTTAATCACGGAATAACTGCTTATTATAGCACATAATGCAAAATGGAATTTAAAAAACAAATTAAGAGGGTGTTAGAGCAACTAGCAGATTCTTTGACAAACAATTTCAAGGAAGATTTTCTGCTTTTTACCATAAATTTCAGTACATTTTTTAAACTCGTTCATCAATGACTTGGATGTTTACTGAATCTCATGAATTTGCTCTTATAGAGACTTAATGCAGGGCATTTGGAAGCTTGTAACTCTAATTAATCCTTTTCTGTCCTGGTTGGCAGGCCCAAGCAGCACTGAGGAAGGAGGCCAGCAAGCAGATTGAACGTCTTCCAGACCAGAAAATGGTGGATTACCTTTGAAGCAACAGTTGCTAAATGCTAAGCATTGAAGGACGAGGGAACTAACCACTGGGTCAGGAGCATCATCCTGCTTACACATCACCCAGGGCACTCCAGTTTGAAGATTTACGGCCATCAATGCAGCCCAACGAACGTAACTAGGCCCTTTCTCATGAAAAGCTGCTTCAACATTCTTGTACTCATTCTCAACCTGCATGCACACAGACAGATATTAGACCATGATAACGGCCTTAGCAATGATAAAACGCCTCAATTTGCTTCGGTGGACTTAACCTGTGATAGTATGATTGGCCCTCCTTGTGAAGCATATAATTTCTCTGATTTCATCATGTTTACTATTCTCGATACAAACCTTTCCATGTGATACTGCCATTAGCCAAATCAGAATACAAGTTCAATTTTAGCAGTGCACCGTTAAATACATTAATCCAGTGTTGGAACTTGTGGATTTGATGTGACAAGCAGTCGATACCTTGAAAGGTTGGTTATCAGATCGGTAGACCATGCCCGGAATGTCATGCAGCCAAAATGGCAGTCCCCTGCAATTTTTTAAAGTTTTTATTTAAAAATATTCTTCAACGTAAAAATAAATAAAAGGTAGCACATTATTTTTGCTTTTGACAGGAAATAACAGTCGAAGGGGAGTTACCCGTATGTCCATTCGCTCTCAATAAAGGGCCCAATTCTAAGGCAAGCATGGAGGCCTTGAGCTTGGATTTCCTTCAAGAACCTTACTAAGTCCGCTCTTCCACTGAAATAAAACTGCAACGAATAGGGTATGCAATGGTCACTCACCACTACAGTCGATCAAACGAAAACTAAAAGGGGCCTTGCACACGCGCAAATTAAGAGCTACCTGCCCTTGTTGTGGCTCGTGCAGGTTCCAAAACACATAGGTCTGTATAACGTCTATGCCTCCAGCCTTGGCTTTGGATATCAAAGATGACCACATCTGCAAACAGGATCCGATCAGGTATCTTGGGATTTATCATCTTAGAACTGCAGAGAATCCAGCTTTATCTTTTCTTAAGGGAAACGCATCCATGGGAGAAAGGAAGAGAAGAGATTAAGTGCAACGTCCTCGACTTACGGTACGGTAAAGGTGGGAGATAGAGGAATGAAGGGCCACAAAGAAATAGATAAAGGCCATGCTTGTTGAGCTACTATAAGCAAAACAGACTAAAAAGAAGAAGAAAAGAAACAAATGCATCGTAAGTTCATGAACAGAACAGTGAGATACGTACATCAGGAGTGCTGCGAGGATAGTGGATTGAACCAGAAAAGAGAATCTTGTGTTGGCCATTGATGATCAAGGATCTTCCATCGTAGGTTACGTTGCCTCCACGGACAGTGCCCGTCGCTGTCGATAGCAGCAATATTGCAGTAAACCAATAGAGCATGCGCACCATCTTCTAAATATCTAGCTATTACTTTAGTGACCTGAAGCTTCTTCTTGGTGATCACACACCCGAGTCTCCAGCTTCCACCTCTTTATATACAGTACTCTCTCACGAAACTATACTGATATATACTGATCTCAACTGCCTTTGAGATAGCGTAGCCTTAAAAAATGTAACCTACCCCCCCCCCCTCTTCATAACTGCTAGTTTGCTATGGGTCAAAACCAAGGTTATAAATATATAGAAACACTTGTGTTAAAACATTTTTTTTGGAGAATGACGTGCCTTTAGATATTGAAATTACTAATAAGAGATCGGACGTAACTGATAAAAAAGAAAGAGAAAGATTCAAATCATGGAGAGAAAACAGGAAGGAGCAATCCAGAATGTGGACTGTTTAATTGACGATGATGAACGTGGGATGTCGACGATGTCTATGCTTTAACTTGCGTTGACTGCTTCAGAGTTTTCGCAAGGTTCATCCACGAAATAGGAAATAGCAACTAGCCAGTTCAGGCACTGCTTCTCTACCTCTCTCTACATTAATTTTCTTTTCCTTTTTATAAGAGCATATATGGATATTAATAATTGATTAGGATTCTAATGTGGATTTGCTTGGTTTGTTTCCAATTTAATTTGATTTTACTTGTATTAATTATCCATCAACTAATAGGAAATAGCGAATGATTGACGGTCCATTAATTTCATGTATATATATAGAGTACATGTACCACGTCCTCTTGGAGTTTCTATCTTCCTAATATACGAGCAATTACGTACTACGACTGTTCTATTAATAGATCAATGATTATAATTGTGATGAAGTGGAGCAAATTTCGAAAACATCATCCATCTCTTTTGTGTTTTGCATTGTGATCATCCGTCTATCATTTTTTTTTCCTTTTCTTAATAATTATAGCTAAATTATGAAACAAAAGAGATTCCATAGTGTCCACGAATGTGTGTCTACAGCGCTATGGAAACAATATTTCCCTTGCCTTCAGAGTAGTTTTAATTTTAAGACTTTATGCTATCTAAAAAAATGACTAAGAAAACTATATATATCACCTTTCAGATATATTATATATTACTCCATCTGCAAAGTGGAGCATCGACTTTCGAGACTATAATGCATGTGGATGAAGCTACAATATAGTTGACTTGACAAACATCGCAGCTCTCTTAAAGAAGCTGCTCAACAAGATCTGCTTGTCCGATTTAACTAGCATAACAAACAAAAAATTGCCTGATTTCAAGAAAAAATCATGGGACTAGCAGGCCGTACAAACTGTGTTGAAGAAGAATCTAAACCATGGACCGATCAAATTCATATTAATCTATGATTGTCAGCAACATATACTGTAGTCTTCGACTTTAATTACATATTTTCTGACAAGATCTCATGACACGGCACAAAAACCTGCCGGTTTCGAGGCACCAAAATGTGGAGGCAGTAATCATCTCATCCCTGCACATTAATGGAGGCACGCTGACTAATTGAAACATAAATGGCATCGTTTTCAGTAATTTGTTGGACTAGCTCTAGCCCACCAAGAAAACATGCTGCTCATGGACATGAAGCAACCCTGTTGATAGAAACACAAGCAAAGCTTAGACAATTGAACTGAATCGAAGTACAGTTTATAATAAATTATCATTAATTGCGGTTTGGTTTGATGGTGAAAACACTATGTTATTAATCTTTCGACTGTAAATTGAATCACGCCAGAGGGAAAACACCCAAGTGTCCCTCCTCATGTGCACTCAGCATCAATGAGCAAAGGCTTTGCAATGTCTGGACATGGAAGTTCTTGATTGACACAGGAATGGAACATATTCCCTTGCAAGGCCATTAGAGAAAGGGATAGAGATCCCACTATTAGCATTATGGAGACAAACAATATTCCACCTCAAGTG
Source organism: Populus alba x Populus glandulosa (assembly GCA_033617975.1). Lineage (NCBI taxonomy): Eukaryota > Viridiplantae > Streptophyta > Magnoliopsida > Malpighiales > Salicaceae > Populus > Populus alba x Populus glandulosa. The sequence goes on along the minus strand of CM066147.1, from coordinate 17,676,798 downwards.
GAAATATCTAATCTTCCACTTGGCATATAATGAAGGCATTAATGGTGGCATAAATCATGTCATGATTTATGCCCCATGCTCCATACTTAATATATATGTCACACCTGACATCGCGGCTGCCTTAAAAATATCTTGAATCTTTGGAAAGAACGGATTTCTGGTATCATATTCTTTAATGGGGAATGATCTTTGTTTAAGGAGTCGTCACCTAGTATTATGGTCATTAGAAACCCTAACTGGTCAACAAAGATTCTATGGTTCGGGATTGGTTACGTAAAATGGAAGATATTATCACCCCTTAAACGTCCTGCTAGAGGCAGGTTGCATTGCTAGTTTCGTCTAAAATTGCTAAATGTTTATTAGTTTATGCTATGATAATTTGCTTATAATATTCCTGACTCTGGCGGCAGTGAATATTCAACTACGAATATTTCCAACTCTGGCGTTGGTAAATATTACGTAGCTAGAAAATAAATTAAATCAATATTTTTTTATTCCTGACTCTAGCGCCAGTGAATAAATAAATAACAATGAATTTATTTTTATGAATGCACATATATTTTTTATTTTTCTAGCTAAATAAAATAAAATACAAAGAATAAAAATAATATAAATTTAAACGAGTATTTTTATTCCTGACTCTAGTGTCAGTGAATAAACCAATAAATTTACATTATTTTTATTCATGTATAACAATGAATTTATTTTTACGCATGCACATATAGTTTTTATTTTTCTAGCTAAATAAAATAAAATACAACGAATAAAAATAATATAAATTTAAACGAATATTTTTATTCCTGACTCTAGCGTCAGTGAATAAACCAATAAATTTACATTATTTTTATTCATGTATAACAATGAATTTATTTTTACGCATGCACATATATTTTTTATTTTTCTAGCTAAATAAAATAAAATACAACGAATAAAAATAATATAAATTTAAACGAGTATTTTTATTCCTGACTCTAGCGTCAGTGAATAAACCAATAAATTTACATTATTTTTATTCATGTATAACAATGAATTTATTTTTATGCATGCACATATATTTTTTATTTTTCTAGCTAAATAAAATAAAATACAACGAATAAAAATAATATAAATTTAAACCGGTATTTTTATTCCTGACTCTGGCGTCAGTTAATAAACCAATAAATTTACATTATTTTTATTCATGTATAACAATGAATTTATTTTTACGCATGCACATATATTTTTTATTTTTCTAGCTAAATAAAATAAAATACAACGAATAAAAATAATATAAATTTAAACCGGTATTTTTATTCCTGACTCTGGCGTAGTGAATAAACCAATAAATTTATATTATTTTTATTCATGTATACATATTTTTTATTTTTTTATTTTTTCTGTTTTTTATTTTGGGTTGGGCTGGGCCCATATTTTATTTTTTGGGCTAGGCGCAGCGCAGCCCCCATGGGCGAGGCTGGGCCTAGCCAGCCCGGCCTGGTCACTGGCCCAAACCAGTGACCCTGCTGGGCAACATGAAGCACCCGTGAACTAAATCACGCGTGCATTAGCAGATAAAGGAATTAATTGAGAGTGTACAATAGGAAGTGAATTAAAATGAAAAACGGTGAAAGAGAAGCTTACTTACCTGGCTCCGGAGACGGGGTGGATGGTGGCAGCGCCTGCTTTCCTTTGCTTCTGTGCCCGCTGTTCCTTTTTTCTTTTTCCCCCCTACTTTCTTGGTCCTTGTGATGAAGAACTGAAGACGGTGTTGGCTTCTCCCTTCAAATCTGGGTTTGGGTTTTGTCTTGTGTTTTTGCTCTGTTTCCTGCCCTTTTATTTTGTTCTCTTTGCTTATGTTTTGCGGCGTGTTAGTTTGTTTTTGTTCCTTCCCTGCAAGCCTATCTGTTTCTTGGAATTTCCTCTGTTTGCTGCCCTTTTGTTCTCTGTGTCTTCCCCGTCCTCTCTGTTTCTACGGTTCTATGACCTCCACCCTGTTCGTCTTCCCCCTGGTTTCCCCTGTTTTTTTTTCTGCGTTCTGGGTTTTTATTCTCTAGTTTTTATCCCTCTCGGTTTGGCCTGAGTTTTTTTCTGTTTTTTTTTTTCAACCCCCCTCCTTCTCTATTGCTGAGGCTTTTTTCTGGGTTTTGCTTGAGTCTTTGCAGAGCATGAGGATTTTTGCTTGCGTCCGCTCCAACCCCCTCCTGGTTCTGTTTCCTCTGTTTATGCTCCTCCCCCTCGTCTGTTTTCCCGTCTGATCCCTTTTATAGAGAAGCTTGCCCCTCAACCAGTCCTGCCTTTGCAGGACTGTTATGGAATCCACGAACGAGATCGTGGGCAAGAGATATGGTCCATAATCGGATTTGTTGTAGCAGATTTCCCTGTTGACCCGGCTTCATCCGCGCAAAAGTAGGAGACGATGAATTGCTTCCAAAACGGCGTCGTTGTGTCCTTGGGCATGACTGTTTTTCAATTTGGTCCCTAAACAGTTTAAACTTAACAATTGGGATCCTAATCAGAAATAATTGATTTTTAATTTTGCCCCTTTTGGATTAATTTCAATTAAATCTCTAAATTGGCACACTGTTTACAAAAAAATCCTTAATTCCTGGATTATTCAATTTGGTCCTTAATTAATTCTTTCAATTTTGCCCTTTTTGGATAAATTTCAATTAAGTCCCTGAATTTATTTAATTAATTAAATCAAAGTTTAATTAAGTCCACAAACTTATTAATTCTTCTAATTTCATTAATTAAATTGATCCAAATTTTAAATAAATTTCCAAACTTATTAATTCTTCAATTTCTGACCAATTTATTCTCAAATCTGATATTTTTATCCCTAAACTTCAAAATTTGTTGTCTTAACCCCATTGTCAACTATATTTAATTTTTATTATTTGTTCAAAAATTGGGTTATGATAATATATATAAGCTGCGTGGAGTGTGTGTTAGTGAGAAGAAGAGAGGACACGAAATAGAGAGAAATACAGATAGAGAGCTAGTGAGAGTTGAGTTGAGTAGAGAAGAATTTTCTCCTCCTCCTTGTTTTGTTGTTTGTATTGTTTCTAAGCTTGATTAATACAAACCAGTAGCTCCGTGGAGTAGGCAAGTTGCTGAACCATGTAAATTTGTGTGTGTTTGATTACTGGAAACACCCAACACCCACCTTCTCCACAGTAGCCCGAGAACTGGATGAATGGCAACTTCTAATGGCATGGGTTTTACAATTACCATAAGGAGTTCCACAGCTTTAGAAGAGAGAGCACTAGAAATCCTCCTCCTGCGGGGACAACAAACCTGAACTTTAGGCCTCTTACCATATTTCATTTTGTTGTGTTCCTACTGGGGACACTAGAATTACAAGGCATATTACACGAGTTTAAATCATTTTTATTTTTATATTTTAAAAATATTTTTAAAAAATTTAAATTTTATTATATTTTTTTATTTTAAATTAATATTTTTTTTGTGTTTTTAGATCATTTCGATGCACTGATGTCAAAAATAATTTTTAAAAAAATACTATTTTAATATATTTTCGAGTGAAAAGTATTTTGAAAAGTAATCGTAACCATAATCTCAAACACTCTCTAAGAAATGGAGACGACGAAGAATGGCTTGGCCTATCATGGCCTATCATATTTTGGTTGGGAAACTAGGCCCATCCAGATCTATTTTGTTTTATTTTATTTAGTTTATTTATTTAGTCTTTTTTTTTATGGTAGACAATTTTATTTAATAGGTTGAGCCCAATAACTGGTTGTTTAGGGTTTATTATTTATACATAGCTTTGAAGACATTATGTTGTTTTAGATAGGGGTGTTTAAAATAACCGATTAACCGAGAAAACTGATAAAACCAAAGAAAAATTAACCAAAATAACCGAACCGAAATGAAAAACCGATTAAACCAATTTTTAGAACCATAAATGTTAACATGTCCGGTTTGGTTTTGGTTTTGAACCAGAAACCGGACCAACCCGAATCGGACCCATTTAACAATTAACAAAAAATTATAGTATAAATACTTAACTTAACCTATTTGGCTAACCTTTCCTCCCTGTGCATCTCATTCTCATCTCACAAAAAGTCGCCTCCTTACCACGTCCTAAAGAAATTCCCAATCTTCCTCTCAATTAATTCTTAGTCTTCCTTTCCCAGTTTCCTTTCAATCTTCAACTGCACATCAAAATAGTTGCCTTGCTTAACCATCCGCGTTTCAAACTTTCAGGCTTCAACATTTGTCTCCATCTTTCTTCTCTCTTTACTTCTGCACAAATCGTCTTCATTAGAGAAACGACAACAAGGTAAATTGATTGTGCATGTCTAGTGGCCCATTGGTTTTCTATTCTAACATCTAACAGAATAGAACGAGGCTTCTCAGAAGTGTGTCTCCATTGGTATTCTATTCTAACATCTAATTTGATTCGTGCAGCCTTGTTTGACCATCTACGTTTCAGACTTTCAAGCTTCAGCGTTTGTCTCCAACTTTCTTCTCTCTCTCTACTTCTGCACAAACCATCCTTATGTGTACTCAACATCAACAAGCAAAGGCTTTGCAATGCCTAGACATGGAAGTTCTTGATTGACATAGGAATGAAACATATTCCCTTACCTAGACAAGCCTGCACAATAAACGAGAGTGACACGCATGTTGTTTATGCCTCATAATGGATAAAATAGCTAGTCATGATATTGGAAAAAAGACCAATCAACCATGATTTCATTTTAATTGATAAATAACAAGCTAAAAACTAATCAACTTCGTTACAAGGCCATTAGAGAAAGGGATAGAGATCCCACCTTCTCTATAGTAGCCCGATCGAGAACTGGATGAATGGCAACTTCCAATGGTGTGAATTTTACAATTACCATAAGGAGTTCCAAAGCTTGAGAAGAGAACACTAAAAATTCTCTTCCTACGGGGACAATGATCCTGAACTTTAGGCCTCCTACAATTTTGTTTTGTAGTGTTCCTAATGAGTACACTGAATTTACACAACAGATTACACGAGTTTAAGAAATGGAGACAATGAATAATGACCTGACGTGTCATTTTTTAGTTGAGAAACTGAGCCCATCCAGATCTATTTCATTTTATTTCTTTTGGTTTATTTGTTTAGGCTCTTTTTTTTTAATATTAGATAGTTTTATTTAATAGGCTGAGCCTAGTAATTAATTGTTTAGGGTTTATAATTTATACATAGTTTTGAAGACATTATGCAGTTTTGGATGATTTTATAAAAATACCTATTATTTCTTTTAGCCTAGAATAACATGGTTATTGGTGGTCTATTGGACTTGTTTTTGTTAGGAATTAATCTTACTTGCAGGCATGGTTATGCTTTGGCTTGCTTGATTGGAGACTAGGTGTATTTATACACCTAGATTTTGGAATTTCTTTATGGAAAATGAGACGTATATATCATTTGTGGAAAAATTGGTGTTGGTCATTAGTTGTTGAGCTGGTTATCCATGAGAAAAAAAAAATGATGCTTTGCCAATGCTATTGTATAGTTAAAAACCATTGGCTAGCCATGGTTACTTATTGGTTGATGTATCATTGATAAAAACATTGGTGATGAGTTGTGTCATTGGTGCAAAAAATATTATTTGCTCTACATAGAAAAACTCGTGTATGCATATATAAAAGTATGTGTGTTGCTCACATGAACCTAAAAAATGCATAAAAGGATGTCTTGCATGGGATTGGACAAACCAAGTCAACATTGGGTCTGAGGTGGAGTTTCTAGTTGAAATTCTAGCTCTTTGGCCTATCCCAAATTGCTAGAATGCTTATACCATGCCCAAATCCATGGAAAATTATTTTCTTTTATAGAAAAACTTGGGTGTTATTACGTTCCAAAAGGTTTAAGGAAAGTTTAATAAATATGATACCTTTAAGGAAAAAGAGATGCTCTTGTTTTAAACAATAATTACATATCTAACAACTTTGTAAATTGTTATGATTGTGTTATATGAAAACATGAACAATGATTTTGATATTTTCCTCTCAAATAATGATGCAATCATAGAATTGAATAAAATTACATGAAGTATTAGCCATATAGCTGACACCTAAAATAAATATTATTGTTCGACGCTTACCATGTCTGATAGGGATTCTTATCAAACTTAAAAAATGAGACACAATATCTGTTTATGCTTTGGCCATTAACCCAAGCTTCACCCTTGCCCATCAAACTAAGATTCAATACAATCGAATCATTTCCTAGAGGTGTAACAAAAACAATCTACAAAATTGCTATAAATTAGGAATTTGATGAGGACTAAGCATAAATTTGATTTAATTAAGAACTAGCAAGACCAATTAATGTACATTATGCCACGTAAGTGATTTATAAGAGCTTGCATACCGATTCTAGTAATTAAACCTTAGCACTTCCATAGTTTGTATCATGAAGCTGTATATTCTCACCTAACAACCCAATCTTGAGCAAATTATAGTTATATTAATTTTATATTATCCAACAATTCATAGAAGGAATGAATGAAAATGTGAAAAAAAGTGCACCACCCAAGAATAAGAAACCATACATGGAGGAGGAAGGGACTTTTATGTGATGAAGTGGCAAAGGTTTTGACGAAAATTAATGGAAATCAAGTTTCATTCAATAATATATAGGAAATGTAAATCTCAGAAAATAAAAGGAATATAATAATATCAAAAATATTGAAAACAAGAGTAAGCTCATATAGATTGAGATTAACTTAATTCTTAGAAGACAATTAATTACCTTATATCCCCATAAGTTACTGGTGAAATTATAGAGTTCATGTTTGTGTTGTATTATCATGCGACATAGTCCATGAACTCTTCATTCAAGATATGCCCCCTATCCTTAATTCCCATAAATAAAATTGAACTAACATTAGCATTTTATTGATGTAATGAAACATTCTAAGACATCCAGAAGCACAATAACAACAATTTAAGATTGTAATTGATGAAATAAGAATATGGACAAAATGAGAGGGTAAGATAAAGAAGTATTGGCAATCTAGTCACTACACTAAGTAAGGAAACATAATTGATTCCATGTTTTAGAGGAAGTCTCTTCTGCAAGGTGAAACATTTTTTTTTTCATGATTTTCATGGACAGATCTTAAAAAATAAGACTAACACCATTATGTTTATTAAGTTTGATATCATAGAAAGAAATTTATAACAAAAATACTTAGAAATCTCAAAATATTCCAGCTGTCACAGTCTATGTTAGAGTTATTATGTTGTAACTAGTTAAAGTTATTGTTGAAAGCCCTTTGAACCTTGACTTTAGTTAGTTTAATTTATGTTAATTTAATGTAATTAGAGTTAGCTTAATTTGTGATTAAAGTGAACGAGTGTATAAAGATACGATGTGTTGATTTTGTATGTATAAATATAGATTCATTTTATTGTTTGTTGTAGGTTTTTCTATGTTTGTTTCAGTTAAGAAAACTTTGCAATTTAAAATTGAAGTTTTAAGTTAACTAGTTTGAACCCCGAGGTTCTAAGGTCATTATTTGGTTCAAATTCTAAACTTAATCCTAGTTACTCATGTAATTCCAAATTGTATTACAAAGTTACACGAATATTAATATAATTAAATCACTTCATACAAACAATAATTCAACTAAAAAAGTAATCAAATAATTTAAACAACTTAAATATAAAGTAAATTCAATAACTTAGAAAAAAAATACTTAAATTCATAAAGTGATTCATACTCTAATTACATCCATGAATTGAAACTCCTGGATAATAAAATAATTTTTTATTTTTTTTGTTTATGGAATTGAAATTGCAAGCCTACTAACTACAAAGAAAATCACAAGCCTACATGATTATCACCTACAAAGTTATCGCCTATTGTTATATTGCCTACAAAGTTATCACCTATAAGTTTCAAGTTTAGAAAGTCCTAGAACTTGATAAAACTACAATGAAGTGATTTCAGTTTTTATTGAGTTATGTGTTATTTAGTTGCCTTGCCTCTTTTAAATAGAAAAGTTCAAGATAATTTTCAATAATTACACACTTACCTTATTTAAAATAATTTATGTTAACTACCCACTCACCTTATTCGAGGTAGTTACTAGAATTGCGTCTAGCGGAGTTCACCATTAGTATAAAATAAACATTAGAGGAATTTTGTGGAAACATGTTTAAAAATATTAATATACAATGTGCATATTAATGCATGAAAACATGGTTTAAGCATATATAATCTCAGCTTTTAGGTTCAGTTGGTATAAATATAATCATCTTTGTTTACCTGAAAGTGTATCAAATGAATATTTGGTTGCATTCTTGTGCTTTCATAGCATGTTTTCTTTCAATGAAGTTTTATCAAAACTGGAAATGTTGTCGTTATATTTTTTCCAATGTTCTATTAAATCAAACTCTTGCCTTGTTTTGGCCAATCTTGTACGTGCTTACTTGTCCAAAATAGTATAAAAAAAATTATAATAATATAAAAATTAAATATTTATTACAAATTTAAATATTTGTATGTTCAAATACAATAAATCTAAAACAAAGAAGGTGTTATAGGAGTTTAGTCGTTGCCGGGACTATAAAGCCAATAAGAAGAAGCACATGGAATAGTGAAATTATACTGAAAAGTGGGTACTTAAGCATAATTTTCTTTTATTTTTGGGAAGAAAACAATGAATAATAAAATTATAGTCTTTTTGAATTTGGTCCCTAAACCTTTGGAACTTTGCAATGTAACTCCTAATTAGCTTTAATCTTTCAAACTCCTTGCAATTTCACCCTTAGTCTTTTTCAATTGAACCCTTAAATTTCAGTTCTTTAACAAAGTGGTCCTTAGTCTTAGAGTTCTTCATTGTGGTCCTCAATTGAACTTTACACTTCAAGTTTCTTTCAATTAAGCTTCTAATTGCACCAAATTAACCTTTCGAAGTTTTAATTGTGTCCCTAATTTTCCAATCTTTGCGAATTGATCCGAATTAGGCCTCAGAACTTGATTTTTCTTCAATTGAGTCCTCGAATGAATCCTCTCAACCCATTAAAAGTTTAATTAAGTCCTTGAACTTAATCAACTCCTTTAATTTTGGCCACATTGACTTTCAGACTTAATTTTGCTTCAATTAAATCTTTAATTAAGTCGATTAAACCCATTAAAAGTTTAATTAATTCCTTAAACTTGATTAATTCTTCTAATTTTGGTCAAGTTTGGATTTCAACCTCATTTTCTTTCCATTAAGTATTTCTTCAGCTTATCTTGTCAAAATACCTCAATCAGACTATTCTTTTGGCTTTTTTATTTCTTAAAGCTCAAAGGCTTAACTCCTCGTGCCTCGAAAATATTTTTAGATTTTTAATTTTTAATAAAAAATAGATTATTTCATAAAACAATTTTGGAGGATCCAAAATTAGATTATGATATTCTATTTGAAATAACCAAAACTCTCTCACCAAAAACACATTTACTTTCTTTAACATTTCTTCATCAATAATACTTCAACATAACATAAAAATTCCATAATTCCCTACAAAATCACAACGTTTATAATTCAAAGCATAACTAATCTTTCCATTACAAACTAAATACAAGATTTCTATTTCTTTTCAATTCATTCTCTGCATTTCATCACATGCTATAATAGGTATAAACAAAAAACATTCATGCATTGTTTTAATTTTTTTTCCACTTTTTTTCTTTTTGTGGCCAGAACCTCCTCTAGATTTTTTCTTCATTTGTTCACTTTTTCACCCTTCAAGTTTGTTCCCTTATTTGTTTTCAAGTTTGTTTTCTTTTGATTTCTTTTTGTGGCCAGAACCTCCTCTAGATTTTTTCCTATTTGTTTTATTTTAATTAATTTATAAAATTGAAATTGTCTTTCAATTTCACCCTCCTTCATTTTTTTGTTCTTTCATATTGAAGCTATTTTTTTATTTCTGTTTTTTTGTTAACTTTGATAAGTTTTTTTAATTTGAGATTTTTTTTAATTTTTTCTTTCAATATTAAATTGATTGATAATTGAACTTCTTAATTAAACCCGTGTTTGCAGTTTTACGAGTTGTGAATTAAAAAAGTTAACCTGAGTTTAATTTTGGTGTAGCTAAAAAAATTATTGTTAAAAGCAAAACAACACTTAGCTTGGTTCTAAGTTTTATTATTATTATTTTACTCTTTAACGCACAATGTCATTACTATATTGCCTTTAAAATCACAAATTGTAAAACTTAGCTTTAAGGGCTTATTCATGATCTCATATTGATTTTTTTGTTTTAATAACTTGGTGTTGGGGTAATTAGTCTTTTAATTAATATCAATAATATTAAAAGTATATATATATATTATTTTTTTCTTCAATTTCATATTTTAATATTAAATTAGTTGAAAAATAAATATTATAGGTGATTTTTTTCATACTTTGTACATGGTTATAGCAATCTCAAGAAAAATAAATTATCATCTATAAATCTTAATGGACTTATTGAATTAAAAACATAAAAAAATTAATTGTTATTCATAATGTTTTGTAAAATATCCCGTCATCAGATTAGTATTGAAAAATATCCTGACATCTCGATATCTTTTATTTTTTAATATTTAATTAAATAAAAAGTTATTTTTTTAAAAAAACAAGTTATTAAATTTTGTGAGTCAATGATCAAGTTTATAAGTTTGACATGGTAGCTCGGATTGCCTAGTCCCATGAGTTTGGTGTTATATTTTTTTTAATTGAACTCGATTTTGATTATGTAATTTTTATCATGTGTAAAAAAATTATTTTTGAAAACAAACCATGTTATTGAACTTTAAAAATTTTATGTATCTATTTGTGAATATAACAGATTATCCTAGTCTATAAATTTGTCAATTTTAACTCTTTTTTTTTTTTACATTTAATTTTTTTTATTCTACCCAGAAGAGAGGACATACCAATAGACTAACAAGCAACAAGGACACGTGACTAACAAATTTGAATTGTTGGGCTATCACACTGGGAGACAAGGTATCAAAAATACGAGGATGGAGTTTTTTCTAGTTAGGCCTAACGAGACCAACCCATCATAGCCCATTTAGCACAACTCCTTGCCTCTCCCACAAGCCAGCATTCTATATTGAAGTGAACTTCCTCTACAAAAACAGCTAAAGAAATCCTCGAGGGCCTCTTCCATTCTCTTCTCCTGCTATTTACTCTCTCTCTCTCTCTTCATTTTCCGATGTCGGTAAGTTTTTTCTCACCTGTTTCTCTCTCTTCGAAACCCTAATTTTTGCATTTTATTACAATTTTTTCGTTTTAATTTTGTTTGGTTGGCAGATCTTCGAGTACAATGGAAGTGCCATAGTTGCTATGGTGGGAAAGAACTGCTTCGCTATAGCTAGCGATCGCCGACTTGGAGTCAACCTTCAAACAGTCGCCACTGATTTCCAGCGAATCTACAAAATCCACGATAAGGTCTTCGTCGGTCTCTCTGGCCTTGGCACTGACGCCCAAACACTGTACGCCTCGCTAACTCATCAATTATTTATTCCTTAGCCTTTTGAATTTAGTTTGCAAAAAAATTCAAACTTTGTGATATATTATAAAACCTACTGGTAAATTCCTTAGCGTTTTGAATTGTAGAGATTTTTGTAGACTAGGCAATGCTTTGTGATTTACCGCATCAGAGAAAAATAAAAGGATTGATAGTGAGTAAAAAAAAAAATTAAGTATGCTTAATGCTTCAAATCATAGGTGTTTTTGTGATTATTGTGTAGTGATTTGGAGGTTGGACTGATTTTTGGATTTCGTGGGTGTGGGTGTAATAATGTGTAGGTACCAGAGGCTTGTTTTCCGTCACAAACTGTACCAGCTGCGAGAAGAAAGGGACATGAAGCCTGAGACTTTTGCCAGCCTTGTTTCTGCTATACTATATGAGAAAAGGTTTGGATTTGGTTTTAATTAGCAAGAGTGAAGTTCTGTTGGTGTAATAAGTAATAAGAGTATCTTTGGTTGCATATCAAGAACGCTTTGTGATGTTCAAGCATGCAAGTACCATAAAGATTAATGTGATCTTCAATTTGTTTCATTCTGTAGAAATCTAAGGTTCTTTGTGGCGCATTTCTTATAGAGCAGTTATATCAATTGTTACTCTCTCAGGTTTGGTCCGTATTTCTGCCAGCCTGTCATTGCTGGATTGGGTGATGATGACAAGCCATTCATCTGCACAATGGATTTCATTGGGGCCAAGTATGCTATTTTTCTTCCATATTTTTTTTTTGTCTTTTCAAACTTTAGAATCCCTTTTATGGTATTGTCAGCAACTTATAAGTGCTATGGTCCATAGTGAAGGTTGTAGATCATTGATCCTTTATTTGCAGATTGGCAAAACATGAAAAACTATCATGACCATTTCTTCAATTTCTCCTGTTTATTTCAAGGAATTTTATATAATTTCTTCTTGACATGTTGGAAAGTCTATTTTAAGATTAGAAAAATAACTGATGCTAACTTGCTTATTTGCTTGTCTCTCCAGGTTTTTGTTGAAACTATGAAATTTAGGTTATTTTTAGGACATTGGAAATAACCTGTAACTTGTCTTGAAAAGCGCGGTTAAGGATGTTATTGGACTTCTGTTTCAAAGCTGTTTACTTTGGTTGTAGAAATTTATGTGAATGCTGTCTAATTATATGCCATTAATTACACTAGCCTATGTTTTTGACGTCTTTAGTTTGTGGTGTGTTTCCCATATAAGCAATAACCTTGTTAAATAAACCAAAGTGCAATCACCCGTAAATAAATTTATCCTCTTGATGTGGTGCTATCATTTATTTCAGTTGTAATATTTTCGTTCTTTCCCAAATGCAGGGAACTTGCAAAAGATTTTGTTGTTGCTGGCTCAGCCTCTGAGTCACTTTATGGTGCCTGTGAAGCCTTGTTCAAGCCTGACATGGTTAGTTAATTTAATTCCATGCGGTTCAAGGTTGACCTAAAGAGAATGCAGAAAGTGAATGGACATAAGTGTCATATCATTTTGCTGTTTGTGCACAACAATAGCAGTGACAAATTGGTATGCTTGCCGGTTAAAGATATAATCCTGTTTAAGTAAAAACCATAATTCACCTTTTCATGTTCAATGTCTTTTTTCTTGGTCAGTGTAAACACTGAGCTGTCTCATAATTTTCAGTTTATTTTCTTTACAAGTCATTTTCGAACCATGGCATCTTGTGGTCTAAAAGAAAAATTACAAACATAAGCTGGATAGTTGTTATTAATTGCATTGGAAAAAGTACATAGTGCACTTTTGACGTAGGAATGGATAGGCTGCTAGTTTAATGCACAATATTGTTATGTTCCACATCAAGCTGGAACTTTGGCATAGAAGCTATTGATATAATGTTTAGATCTTGTATGCGACTCCCAATGGACATCTATCCCATTTTTTAAGTTCTGGAGCTGGTTACCTCAAATAAGCAAGTGGTGATGTGGTTGGGCATTGCTATTTTGATTGCTGAACGAAAGCCACTTCTTTCTGTCCAGTCATGAAAGTATTTATTAACTGTTATAATTGTTGGCCAGGAACCTGAGGAATTATCTGAAGTTGTATCCCAAGCGTTACTAGCATCAGTAGATCGGGACTGCTTGAGTGGTTGGGGAGGACACATCTATATTGTGTAAGCCTTCCATTAATTTCTGTTTCAATGCCTATTCAAATAGTTTATCAAACTGTACATCTTTGAGGTGGTGTATTGGCTAATGCTTTCTGGCATTGAGTCATTTAACTGGTACGAGTCTTAACAAATTTTATGGTTATGCTGCAGCACCCCTGATGAAATTAGAGAGAAAATCCTAAAGGGAAGGATGGATTGATGGAAGCCCTCCTACATGTCCATGATGCCACCAGTTTTTCTATCTTCCCAAACCATAGACTTGGAGTTTTAATGGAACATTCTGTTTTCTTTGTCAATGGAAGATGTTATCTTGCAGGAATGGTTAAAAAATGTAATTTGGATAAAATTTCGAAGTGCGTTAGCGAAGTTTCACCTTATTGTCAAGTTATGGTGTGTATTGGATGTGGCTTTTATTCTGAAAATTGATACCCTAATCATTGTTTGGCAAAATGGTGCACGCAGCTATCTCCATTCCCAACAATTCTTTAGTCTTCGCTAGTTACTAAAGAGAAATTTTCATCTAATAGACTAATACTAATATAAGACCTCCACCATCTCCTCCAAGCCTCAACAACACCTTCAGTCTTTCACCATCTTCCTCAACCCCCTTGTTGGTTAGATTCTGGTGCCATTAGCCCTCACTTAAAGTTCTCGGTTAGATTCTGCTTGTTCTATTTTTCTGGACTTTGTTGGTTGTTCATCTAATTAACTCAATTTTTTCTTTTTAAGTTTTTGGTTTTAGACAAATCATGTTGTCTAAAGTTATTTTCTGTGTGCGCTCTATTGTCATCATTTACTCTAATTAACTAGGACCTTTTGTTTTTCCCGTGTTTGCACTGCAACAACTATGTTTGAATATTTGCTTACATTTTTCTTCAAAATCTAGCATGGAATGAACCTACAGGCCTTATGTTGCATAGGAGTTTCATTTAATTATATGATCAAGTTTAGAAAGATGTTTTTGAGTTCTTCTATTGTGAGCATGGTTTTGAAACCCGGCCTGACCTGGCGAATTGACTCGAGACCTAGTTGACTCAGGGCTGAAACTGGGATGGGTTTAAGAAAAAACAGGAAAAGGCAAAACTCGGGATGGCACTACTGATCTAACGGGTTGACTCGATCAAAAACTTTGATTGCAACCCGTTGATTTTTTTTTTTACTAAAACGATATTTGTTTTGATTTAAAAAAAAAATTAACCTTGATAACCTAGTCAAAATCTGAAACCCGAGACAGGTTTAAAAACTATGACTGTGAAAATTGAAACCTTAGCTCTTTTTGTATAGCCCTTTCAACCTTAATTTATTGTCGTTGTTTCTATTTTTCTTTGTTGGTATCAAAGCTCAAATATTTCTAATGATTTACTATTGTATAATCATAGCTAGAAAAAATTATAGGACAAGGTGTGTTCATGTATGATGTGGTGAAGAGGTTCCATATGGGGAAAGTTATGTCTTGTAGCATAATATTAGCAAATTAAAAATTGAAGATCTACAAAGACAAGTTGTAAAAATAACCCGTTAACTAGTAAAGAAAGTTTTGTATAAGCAAGTTATAAAATTAACTTATTTATTAGTAAAGAGAAATTTAAAGGATCATGAAGAGAGTGATCACGAATCATAACTAGTTTTGAGAACTCATTTTAGATGCATAAAAAGAAGAGGTTGCTTCTTGATTGTGATGAATATGATATTAAAAATTATCTTTTTTTATGATTCTAGTTTCTTTATAGATTGAAATCAACCATCAAAATTTGATTAGGAAGAAGCTCAAAATGTCATTCAGGTTCATGTTGGAAAAATCCTAGAAATATATAAATTAGAATCTACAAGGTTTTTATCATGAAAGTAAATAATTATTTGATATTCCAAAAGTGTTCTTTGGAGCTAACTTAGAAGATATAGAAATAGTAGAGTTTTTAACCCACACGAAAATCAATAGTAGAGTTGTTAAATAACTTCTATATATTACATTTGCACCAAGAAAAAAAGATAAAAGAGCTAAGTTGTCTACTTAAAATTCTTAAATATGATCGGTTGTAGGCTCAACCTTAGTTGAACATATACAAGGTCGAGGTAAGAATAATTTAAACTTGAGAATGAGTTATTTTCAACATATAAAGACTTATGCAGGAGATTTGTTTAAACACTTGGCTTATAGTAACAAACATAACTTTCAATTTAACTTTTATAATATTGAGCTAAAATTTTGTTTAGAGATTATAAAAGCTCATTTTATTATAGGGTTAAATTATAGTAGCCATATGAGGTTTGTAAGTCTCCCATATTAGGACTAAAATTTACTATTTGTTATTAGTTATAATTTTTTAGTTAATTTAGGATTTTTTTTTCCATCTAGTTTAGAACTCTTTTATTATATTTAGGATGTTTTTTTTTTTGGATTAGTTAATAAGCATAGGAGAGCTATAATATATATACACACACACACACACTATTGATAATAAAATGTAGATTATTTTTTTCTATTATAAGAACTAAGTATCACTTGAATTTCTCAAGTTCTTTTCATATCACTCCTCATGTTAACCTTTCAATCTTAATTTGCTGTTGTTGTTTTTATCTACTTTAATATTAAAATTACCTCTTTCACAATAGATGGCATAGGATTATTTGATGTCTTGATGGCATGTTATTAAGTTTGTTAGGAATATTTTTTTAGTGCATTGTAACGAGTATGCAAATGTAAATAGCAATTACAAATTTTAATTATGTTTTATGGTAATGATAACCTTAAGATATATTAAAAATGTAATTATGTTGTTCTTTGTTAATTGTTAGGAAAGTTTTTGTTTGCTACACCTTTTTTTTTGTCTCAACATGAAATTGCTAATGATAATACATGATGAGATTCAATACTATAAATGCATAGTTTTTAAATCGTGTACCTTTTATGGGATAAATTTAATTATTAATCATGATTATAAAAATTTGTAAGACTATAAAGTGTTGTCCTTCTAACTAATAGTTTCACACCCTTTACCTTTATGACTTGTTCAAAATTTACTCCATGAACACTTTGATTAGACAATAAGTTGGAATATGATACATAATGATCTTTTATTTATATTATCCAACTGCCTAACCAAATAATTATTTTATTCATAGTGAAATCGAGATAATTATACAAGTAACGACTTTTAAAAAATTATTTTAAAACTTGCTTTGCTAGTTAAAGATGCATCTTTTGTTTTAGTTGCTTGAATATCAAGGCACTGAAGTGAGACTTGATGAAAAAGATTGATTATTCTTTGTTTAATTGATGCTACCTTTATGCATTGTTATTATTCTTATATTTTTTTCTTTTATTGATCTAGTTAAACTATTAAAGCTGTATGATATATGTAACAACCCGACTAAAATTTAGTTTGAGTGAAAATTAAATTGTTATGCACCTCGGAAATAAACGTGAGTTAGAATAAATCAAAGAACTTAAAAGATATAAATGAGAGGGATGAAATTGAACAAAGAAAAAGTTGGTAAGACATGAATTAATTGAGAAGGAAAGCATGGGGGCAAAATAGGAAAAATCTAAAAACTATGGGTCAATGTGCAAATGTAGTAAATTAGGCATTTATAATGCCTAATTTTCTTCTCATGGTTGATACATTTCCAGTAAAGAGAGGGGGAGGAAAAAATTGATTTTTTCTTTCAAAATTCTTGCCAAAATCCACTCAAAATTAAAAGAATTATTGTGTGTGAAAGTTAAATAAGAAATCAAAAGGAAGAAATCGAATGTTTTGGGTAGTTTTTGGGATAGATTATAGGTTAGGGTTTTGGAAGAAAATAAGGAAAAAGGAGATTGAAGAGGGCCTTCTTCTTCTTTTTTACATCAAACACATGTAAAATCATCCCATTAAAGTAAAAACTACCTCCAAATAGGTTAATTTCATTGAACTTGTGATTTTTTTCATGAATTGAAATTGTTAGATGCATGTGAGGATGACATTGAATTAAATGTATGATGAATGGTTGTAATTTTGGTTAATTTATATTTGTATGCATGAATTAGGGTTGGGTAAGGATTTAATTTCGATAATGGAAAAAAGATAATAATAATAAAAAAAAACCCTTTTCTAATTGTGTTGAATTTCAGCAAATAGGAAGAAATTGGTAAATTAAGAATTTTTATGAAATTGATTAAGACTATAGGGGATTAGTTGTTAGATAAATATTATTGGATGAAATTAGAACGGAGAAAAGAATTACAATTTCCTTCATTCTCATGTTCTGCCAAGGATATATTAAAATGGGGAGGATTATAAATTTTCTTAACTATTTATTATGGAAAACAATATATGTTTAAACAAATTCAATTGAGCTAGTGGAAGGCTAGATAATGACGATGATGATGATGATGATGATATGTTAATTATATGAAGAAACAAAAAGAGAATGTATACGTTACAAGTAAGAAACCGATTAGACCCATGTAAAAAATAAAAAATAAAATGATTTGTGTTTAAGAATTGTAATGTTTAATTTATTTCTTGTGAATGATGTAGTTTAAAAAGAGAATTCAAAATTAAGTTAGTTTGTAGTTTTGTTTTATACCTATTTAAACTTATTTATCCTTTTTTTTAAAAAATAATGTGTATATATCATGAACTATTTAGTTTTAAACATCCATTCTATAGAATATCATAATGTTAAATCTAAAAAAAATAAGAAGTTAATATTATGATTGAGCTATGAAAGTCCAGTATAATGGGATGACTATTGCAATTGTTGTTTGCAGCTTGAGAGATTATTAATTTAATAATTTGGTATTAAAAATACAATGAAGACTCTGCCGAAATTTCAGTTAAAAAAAACTTGGTAATTGTGAGTGAGTGGGTGTGGGTGTGGGTGTGGGTGTGTATTGTGATATTCTTCTTGAGTCAATATCATACATGAAAATTTTAAATTTTTAATTAATTTGACATTTATTGAAACTTGAATTGCAAATCTATTTGATTTTCAAGACATTAAAAATCAACCTCTATTATTATCTTAAACAACGCTTGTAAAAACAAATTAACATCAAAACATGTTTAAAAAGCCTAACAAAATATTCTAATTTGGTTTTTTAAAATATAAAACCAAACTGAATTTAATAAAACTAATTTGGTTTGGATGGATTATTCAGTTTGGTTTTAATTTTTTTTTTTAATGATTTGAATGAACTTTTTGGCATCAATTGATCCGGTTATATTTTGGATTGGATACAAGGACAAAACGGTCTTAAGAAAGTGTTTTGAAAGACGGTTACAGATGAACGTTCCATGTCTCTTCGTTTACTGATGACCACTTTCATCTCGACACCATCCTTCACAATATTTTTTCGGATGAATATGAAATTTCGGGTTTCGATGCGGCTTCATTGCTCTTCACATCGCTAAAACAAGTGAAGTCTTCGGTTCTTATGCTCTTTTTTTGTTTTCTTTCTTATAACGTTCGTAAGTCGTGAGTTAAATTTTCTGTCACAGTCTACTACTGCCAAACGATTCAGAAGGGTAGTAGTAATTTTTCTCATGTTGTAAATTTCATCGTGGAATCGATTTCTCTGCATAATACTGTTTATCCGAAAGCAAAATCTCGGAATTAAGAGCAAATTTGTAGTTACTACTCCGAGTGTTCTTAAAATGTTGCAAGAGACTAATCCATGTTCTTTAATATTGCAGGAGAGAGCAACAGGAGGAATAAGGAACTTTCGAAAGTCTGCTGTGATCATCACCTATTAGGCGTTGCTTGAATTATTGATCCAAGTGGAAGTGGATATATAGATGGGTAACATAATCACCTCCTTCCTTTCAGGTTTTACTAAAGTCACCGGCGACCTTTTTGGTTCTCCACTCGATTTTCTTGCTGGAAAGTCTTGCAGGTTCGTAAATATTACCGGCTGATCTTTAATTCTTTGCATACATCATCTGCATTTTAGAATAAACCATGGATGCATGTACCTTTCTTTAAGTAGGCTCTGTGAAATTTGTCACTCGAACCAGGTTCATGTGAGCCTATAGATCTTGATATTATTATCGTTGTTATTATGGATCCCTGTAAACAAATAATATGATTGGTTTGGCCTTTATAAACCTGTAAAAAAGTTTCTCAGTTTTTATGCGTCAAGAATAATGGGAATTTGGTTTCAACATCTGTATCTTGTGAATTTTTTTTCCTGATTCCGCTCTTTCAATTCTTCTATTTGTTGTTTGCGCTTAATGATGCAGTTCAGTTTGTGCGTCACCATGGGATTTTTTATGTTACATCGAGAATTTCTGTGTTGCCAATCTACTAAAGATGGTCGCTGTACTAGCTCTGTTATACATTGGTGAGTTTGAATGTATTAATTTAACATTGATTCAGATGACGGTTGATCTTCACAGTTTCACATTTTATTAACTTGCAGTGCTCCCATTCTTCTACCTGCTCTATAGAACTGGCATCTGCGAGTGCGTTGGCCATAGCCTCTGCAAAACGGCTTGGGCATGTTTGGTTGCTTGGCTTTCTTTGTGGGGGTATTGTTGCATTTTCATGAGTGATAAGCTTATGGTGCTCAAAAGGGTAAGGCAAGGCCACAGAAGTGACTCGTCAGAGTTTTGTACAAGTGAAGAAGACTTCGATCATATACCTAGAACCTTGGAAATAAGTGGCTCATTATCTCGTCGAACAAGGGATTACAGGAGAGTTCACTTGAGGAAGTCTTTGAGGCCAAGAAGTCACCGTGTTCGAGTAGGTTTAGGCTCAGATTTTGATTATGGATCTGGAAGAATCCCTAATGTTAAGCTCGGAAAACATTTTAGCACAATTCATAGCATTCGTGTAACTCACACGTCGCAGTTTGTGCGGAAAAGGGCAAGTTTTAGGGGAAGGGCTCATCCAAGACGAAGGCGGTGAACATCTGATATCAAGAACTCAAGGTACGGAGACATGATTGAATATACTTGTGTGAGTAGAAGCTTTTGGGTTCTTCTTCACCGCATGGTATTCATTTCCTGTAACAGCAGTGTCATACGCAGGTTTTGAATGTGGGTTGTCGTAAACAGCCATTTCTATAATTTGGTCACTGTTTATATAAAAGGTCAGCCCTTGAATACATGTTTCTCCTGAACCTTTAATCAATAACTAAGAATCATAGCAAGTTTTTATGTGTTTCTGGTTCATACGAATTTATAACCCACGGATACCTACAGCTGGTTAGATTTTGGAGATTGCCTGGACATACAGCAAGGTCTCTACAAAGCTTAACTGGTTGAACCTTCGAATAGGATATCATATTACTTATGGGAAATGGTTTTCAATTGCTTCAAGCACGTACGAAACCTTCCTTCTCTCAAAAGAAAACACAAAAGCTGGCTGTGTAAAAATGTGAGAGGCAAGAATGGTGCAAACTTTGGTGTCTGAACTTTGAACTTCTAGGAATCTGGAATTTTACATCCAAAAAATGAGAGTTGGTTTTCCATTTCTTTGCATGAAAGCTCCCTTTTGTCTAAAGAAACCTCCTAGTTAATTCCTTCACACTATTCCTTCATGTATCTCTATCCTGACCATATATAGCAGAATCTATATTTCTATCCTTGACTGCAACTATTTCGAGATATCAGCAGGGCTCATTCGATGGAGAACGAAGAGAGAAAACTAGCATCGAGGTGGGTCCCTTGTACCCAGCTCGAACAAGTCGATCCAGATAATGCAATAGCAATAGTTTTGCAAGAACAAGAGAGGGCTTTCACAATTCTCACAACCATCGAAAACGACAGTAATGAGGAAGAAAGTGATGAAGCTTCAAGCACTGACAGCAATGAGGATGGCAACGACTACGAGTTCTTCCAAAGCCTCGAATTCGAATTCGAATCTGAAATGGAGTTCCAGCAGGAAGGACAGGATAGTGACAGCGATGAGGATATGGAAGAGGAAGAAGATGAGATTGACCTGGACGAGCTATCTTACGAAGAGTTGATTGCACTGGGAGAGTTTATAGGGCTGGAGAAGAGAGGACTATCAGTAAATGAAATATCTACTTGCTTGCATCCATGGAAGTATCGATCTTTAGCAAACAAAACTGGAACTGATCGGTGTGTGATTTGTCAGATGGAATACGAAGAAGATGAATCATTGGTAGCTCTTTCTTGTGATCATCCTTATCATTCTGAATGCCTAACCAAGTGGCTTCAAATCAACAAGATTTGCCCCATTTGCAGCACCGAAGTATCATCGCCTAGAAATATTTCTAGGGCAGATTAGTTATTGTCACTCGATATGCATTGTAAAGTTCTCAAGACTCAGTATTAATCTGATTGTAACATTGGTTGTTCTTGAACTCGATTGAAATTGTACATCAATGAATTAAAGCATGCCAAAGGTTCCGAATAAACTTAGCTTATTCGATTAAAAAACTTGAAAAGGCTTCTGTTTTTTCTTCTCGCCATGGGAATCAAATTTGCCTCTCATAAAGGATAGGATGACAACGCGCCGATCAGAGGTGACACATCACTGAACTTCGCGCAGGGAGATCAAGAACATGAGATTCTGAGAGCCGTAGGGGGGGCGGGGGGGTAACAGAGAGTGAAATACGGGTGGGCATCTTCATAATTTTAAACCATGTCTGTGTTGATTGGGTTAAAGCCTAGCCCAGAGTAGTAAGCCCAATTCCGTCCCTTCTATAAAGGCCCAAATCAAAACTCTAATTCCCACTAAAGGATTAAATTTCCCATCGCAGCTACTTTCGGGGGCTATTATGGCTCTTCCTGCCAAAGAGCTTTTTTAATGTTCAAACGCTCTAGATGGAGGGATTGAAAGGGTAACCTCCTTGCAAATTAACCAAATCTCTAAAAGAAAAAATTTTAATTCTTTTTTAATTTTATTTTTTATAATTCAATTTTATCCTTTCCATATTTAATTGATTGGAAATTGATTGAGTCACATTAATTTTGTTTTTTTTTTTTTAAATATTTTTAACAAGTTATTACCATCACATTTTTTAAAAGAAAAATAAGTCTTACTAGCAAATTATTAATTTTTATATATAATTTAAATTATTAATTTTCTTACAATAAAAAACATTGTTGACATTTAACTAAATAAAAAAATAAATAACTCTCCATAACACGAGATCAAATATCTTAATTTGCATTTATCTTTAAACTTTATAATTATTTTTTATTTGCAATATCATCTTTTTTTAATATTTATTTTTTCATATAATTCTTGATTTATTTGATTAAATCACTTATTAATTTTTTTGGTTGATGGGAAGAAATTTTCTTGAAGTTAAAAAAAATAATAATATTTTTGGTATTGTAGGAGTTTTGAAATCATATTTTTTAAAAATATATATTTTTAACTATGATTTTAAAAAAATATGTTTGATTAAAATTATCTTGAGATAGATTTTATATGCAAAATAAATTAAAAAACAGGTTTTTATGAATAAAAAATATATTTTTTAAAATGCAATTATATATGGAATCTAATATAAACAAAAATATTTAATTAATCAAATAATTTTATCTTTATCATTGAAAAAAATAAATACAAATACAATCTCAAACGATATCTAATAAAAGCATAAAACTAGTTATACGAATCCTAATTTGTAGTTAGAAAACACTAAAAAAATAGGAAGGAAAGAAAAATACAAACGAGCTTTTTTTTCCTGAATGAAAGTTTTTCATTGAAAGGGGGAAAAAAAACGGCTAGATCCTTTACAGAGGGAAAACTAAGAAATCAACCACGGTTTCCATTCCCGTTTTCCTTTTCTTTTATAGTTTTTTTTTTCCAATGAAAATTTGGAAAAAGTATTCATTTTTTTTTAAATAAAAAAAATAAGAAATGGATAAAGATTTTAATTATTTTTTATAAAAAACTTAAAACCATAATTCATAAAAGTCATCGTAATATTTTATATATGTGATAATTTAATTATAAAATATTAATTTTATTAAATTAAAAATACAAAATACCATAAAAAAGTTATATTGTTAACTAAACAATCTTTATATTGGATTATAAAAAATTTAATTTATGGTAGTAGCTAAATATGAATATATATATATATATATATATATAATTTTAATATTTAAAATTTCCAAAAAAAGGTTTTTTTATATATAAAAGAAGAAATTTAATTATTCATGTTTTTTTTTCTTTTGAAAAACAATGAAAAGCTTGTAACACCATAAAAAAAATTATATTGTTAACTAAAACATCTTTATATTGGATTATAAAAAAATTAAATTTATGGTAGTAGCTAAATATGAAAAAATATATATATATATATATATAATAATTTTAATATTTAAAATTTCCAAAAAAAGGTTTTTTATATATAAAAGAAAAAATTTAATTATTCATGTTTTGTTTCTTTTGAAAAACAATGAAAAGCTTTTATTAAATTTTAAAAAAAACGTGTTATAAATTTGAAAAAACTAGAAAACTAAATTTTTAGATGAGAACATAATTATTTTAATTGATAGTTTCAATTTTTATTTTTCTAACTCTATTGACCTATAAAAAAAATTGAAATATTATGTTGTTTCTAAACAGCCCCTAAATTTCTAGATTGAACATTTTTTCCAGTATTCGAAGGCCGCCATGAGAAACACACCGCCCCTATGTGGCAGCCCGTCTTCAACATGGCCGAAAAACAAGCTCTTCTGGGCCTTATACAACACCCCAATTAAGCATGCGATGGGAGCTGTAATTTAATGGAGCATGCGGCAAATTCACTTTTGATCCCCTTTTTTGTTTTCCGTTTTAAATGTCTTTTTTAAAAAATAATTTTTTTATTTTTTATAAATTAATATTTTTTTATGTTTTTGGACCATTTTAATATACTGATATCAAAAATAATTTTTTTAAAATAAAAAATATTATTTTAATGTACTTTTTAGAAAACAACAACTTTAAAAAATAACATTTATTATATTCAGAATAGAAAATTTGGTGACAAAGTTTGAAAGTTAACTATTATAGGACTTGAAATGCAATTAACTAATTTCACAATTTCACAATTTAATTAATAGGAATAAATCTCTTCTTACCTCTTTCCTTAAACCAAATTATATTAAGATCCTTAATACAAGCTGATATACACTAGTCTTCTGACACAGCAGCAATATTCTAAGCTTCCTAATGTATTTTTTAAAGAGAAAAAGGAGGGTGACATAAAAGTAAAATTGAAAACATTTTTTTATATACATACAGTATCTTCAAAGTTTCAGAATGTAATAATAATTATTTTTAAAAATATTTTTTTATTTAAAATATATAAAAATAAAATTTTATTATTTTTTAAAAAATTAATTTTTTATTTAGTATATCAAAACAATAAAAAATACTAAACAACCTAACCCTTAGGTGCAAAAGCAACCCAAATAAGATTAATATAAAAATGTGATGGGAAATTGGTAGCATCAATAATACACCTAGCCATGTGCTATATTAAAGTTTTGATCCCAAGCTGTCTGCTATTTTCCCGAGAAAAAAAATGATTTAGACCGTTGATAACATCCCATCACATCCAAAACATATAGAAATGGCATCCCATGATCGAAAGAAAATCACGCATGTCGTGTAAAGTACGCAAAAGAAAACAGCTGAATGAAACTTTTTTTTTTTTTGGGTAAAATAATAAAGTCTGTTATTTAAATAAGGAATACATAATAAACCATGAATACATAGTGTTTTGCAGTTTCATAATAATTGTTTATTAAAATATTTTTATTTATAATTAATTAAAATAATATTTAAAAAAATTAAAAATTATTTTTAACATCAACACATCAAAATAATTTTAAAATATAAAAATTATATTTTAAAATAAAATAAATAAATTTTTATTCATTTAAACCGCATTCCCATAAAAAAATGCCTTAAATACACGTATATGGTACAAAAACGCAAATCATTTGATTTTGATGATGAAACAAAATAAAAATTAAATATTTTACTAAAAAATCCTCACCTGGTCAAAAGTGATTTACATCAAGATGGGGCTAAGAATTGACTGACGTTGAAAGAGTTGTGGTTGATTTTTATTTGGTATTAAAATAATAGTTTTTTATTTTTAAAAAATTATTTTTAATATTAATATATTAAAATAATTTAAAAATATCAAAAAAATATTAATTTAAAATAAATAAAAATTAAAAAAATTAATTTTTTTCAAAAATAATTTTAAAACACAAAAATAAACAAAACCTATTAAAGATAATTTTTAAAATTTTTCTTTTTAATTGACAACTGAAGCTGTTTTTGAAAAATACATTTACTATTTTTTAATTGTGTTTTGACACAGTTATATATCCAGCTTTCTTAATTAGCTTCATAATTTATCTTTAAAAAATGAGAACGGTGAAAAAAACAATTTAGTAAAACTGATTATAATTTATAAATATAATTAAATATTATACTTAAACTAAAATATTGTAATGTACTTAAGCACTAAGAATCCCTGATCAAGTTGAATATTTATTATTATTAAATATCAATTTTTTATTTTTAGAACTTTATTATTTATTTTTTGGTGTAAACATAATGATATTAATAAGCCTCTTATAATCTTACAAACTATACTTTTAAAGGATGTATTTTCTTTAAAAGTCTACAAATCAAAAGAATAAAAAATTTAAAAACTATCAATAATGGACTAGAACTTAAACTCAAGAACAAAGGAGAAAAGAACAAAATAAACTGGATAAAAAATAATAACATCTCCCTTTCAACTTTATTTATATTTATTTTTGGAACCAAAGATGTTATTGTACCAAAATTAATTCTCATTGTATACCTTAATTACCCACCATAAAAAGAATAAAAACCTAATAGTTTTTTTTACCTTAAATACAAGAAGTTGTTCATTTGAAAATAAATTATTTAAAAAGAAAAAGATTATTCAAACTTTTTATTCTTTATAGACTATATAATTATTTTAAAATAAACTCAAATTCAAGTTCAAAATAAGTTAGGTAAAATACAAACCCAAGTCAAAACCTGATCCAAAAGCTTGAGGCTTGGGACCTAGAGCATGAGCCAAGTGAGCAAGCATGAGTGGCTTAAGCCCAAGGGCACTTTGTCTAGGCATATTTATAACTTTATAAGTTTCCATTATATAAACAACAAAATAATCTTGTACTTGTTTTCTATATTGGATAAAGGTTTTTGGATTTCATATAAATATATCAATCAATGATTCTTTTGAGATCAATTTCTCTTTTATCAATTATTTATTTGAATCATATAAATATTTTATTTTAAAAAACTTTTTTTAAATAATTTCCAACAAAGTTTTAACCCTAAAAAAGAATAGAACCACTTTTAATCTTGCCCTTAAATGTGTCCATCAACCATGGCTTCAAATAAATTTTCTAACAATCCCCACGTGATGAAAATTGTCTGGCTAGTATGTAAAGAATCAAGGATTTGTAAGGAGAAAATGATTTGATGGATCATTATATTAGGTTATATATTTTTTGGCTTTGAATCTTCCTTAACGAAATACTATCAGATTTACTTGGTTAAATAGTAACTATGATGTCTTGAATTATTTATCCTTTCTATTTAAAAGACTAGTCAATATTGAAAAAATCATTCTCATTCCACAAAAACATCTTCAACCACCTTATCCCTAATGATACAAACCTAAGCAAAAATATGAATATCATGCTAGTGTCGTTAGGTACAACATTGATAGTTGTTTTACTTTTAAAAGCAAACTCATGCAACTCATTGAAACAAGTTGGATAACATTTGATAATACCCCTATATAAACACCAATCCTCTACCATATCATACTACAAATGAAGAAAATATAAATGTGATTATCAGTGACTCAAATGATGGAAATAAAAAAACAACCTTGAAAGTAACAATAAGTAGACTTGTTTGATATGTTATCTATAGTGAATTATCACCATCAAAGACATAGGTCATGTTGGACCCTCAAAGGTATTATAATAAGTTTCATTACGAGTCCAGGCATGACATAAATGACCATAAGGAATTTTATCATGAGGTTGGAACTTGTTGATTTTGGAAATGTTATATATAAAGTAAGGATGTTATCCATTCAATGAGAGAAAGTGGAACTATATAGATATCAACCAATTGACTATTTAGAGTGATTCTGTTAATACTTATTTATCAAACCAATAATGATTATCATGTTTTACCTAATACTTATGGATACACCTTTCAAAAGAAACAACATTCCCTATCATGTTAACAAGAGTAAGAGCTTGACTATAAACAAAAGGTATTTTATACTAGAGGAGTTTAAAAATTAGTGAAATGTAAAAGGGAAAGCAATTAAAGAGATGGATAATGAAGATGAAGTTAATAAGTATATAAATGATGAAGAGACTAGTGAGTTTCTAAAGCTGATAAAATATAGCAATTATAGTATAATTGATCAATTAAAGAAAACCCCAACATGAATTTTCTTATTCTGACTTATTTTGAGTTCAAAGTTGCATCACAAGGCATTGTAAAAGGTCTTGAATGAATCATATGTTCTATAAAACATCGAATATGATTCCACGAAACACGTAATAGGGAAGATCCAAGCTATAAACTACTTGTATTTTTCTTAAGAAAAGCTAGATCTAGAAAGAACATGAGATAATAAATTGTTGTATGTTATGGTGAAATGTAAAGACTATGTAATGCCAAGTGTTTTTATAAATAATGGTTTAACCCTCAATGTATTACCAAAACACATTATAGACCATTTACTAGTTAATGCGTCATATATGAGGCCTGGCAACATGATGACAAAAGCATATAATGGTTTATCTAGATAGTATTGATATAGAGTTGATCATTTGGCCGCAACTACTTCAAGTTGCATTCCAAGTAATTAACATCCGTTTTATTTTATAATATGTTGTTAAGACAACCCTGGATTCATGCTACAAGTATTATGGAATCAAAATGGAAATCTTCACACCTTTGAGAGTTTATATGATGATTTTGTATTTAAGAATACATTGTTGAGAAAGTTAAAGACTTTAGAAGCTATAAAAATTATTGTTAAGTATGGGTTGCCACTAAGGTATAACCTAAACACATGGTTACCAAAGCAAACCAACTATACGAAGTTGAAATATATTGATCATCGATTTGGATTGGGTTTTAATTTAAGAATAAAAAACCGTATGAGAGTGGTAAAACGAAAGTGTGAAAAGGGAATGGCCCATATTAACGGAAGTGTTCCTAATGATAAGTAGAGTGGCATTCCTCTTATTCGCAACACCTTTCCTTGCCCGGTACGTAAAACTTTTAAACAAGGTGTTTGTCGATCTCCCTTTTCATAACTTGAAAGACAAATAGATTAAAGGTTATGTCATCTATCCCGAGTTAGGTTCAATTGGTCCTTAAATTATGGTTTCTTCACAGTTGGCTATCAATACTTTGAAAGAGGCAGCACCTATTAAACATCTAGAAAGGAAATGTGTCGAGAGGGGGAAGCTAGATAGCTAGGAAGTTGAATAATTTGTTGTATAAGTATTATTGTTATTTTTTTATCTTGATTTTTTTAGCAATCGTAGCTCAAGATGCTCAAAAAGAAATATGTATTTATGATGAGCCTTATTTGTAGTTTTCTCTTTACTTAATAAGATCATGCAATTTCAATCCAATTATGTCTTCTTTTTCTTTTCATTTATTTTCATTTTATTATTTGCTTATTCAGCACACCTTTTGCTTGAAAACTTTTAAAACCAATCTATCCATAAATATGCAAAATCATCATTGCATTTAGCATATTTGGCCTAATTTAAGTGAAAGTATAATTACAATGGATAAAGAAGAGTGGGAGGAGAGTGATGTTGAAGAGTTTCTAGGTTAGTAGAATCATTAAAATATATGATAAAACTACATCATAAAGAGTTGAAATTAGTGAACATAGATACCGATGAGAATAAAAAAGAATAATTCCAAGGTCATGTTGGGTACAATAATATTTTTTAATCAAAGCTTCTCATGGTACTTTTGCACTCTTGATTAAATTGTGCACATCATACAATGTATTATTCAACTCATTTAAGTTATAGTTCTTCTACATGAAATAGTTATGATTCCATATAACTATAACTATCTAACAATTGAATTAGAATAAGTCTCTAACAGCTTTAATGCCTTATTTGACAAGAAGTTATTCAATTTTAAGGTCATTATATAAAACAACATTTTTTCAATATCATCTCTTGACATTCAATCCATTAAAGTTTTTAGGTTTCTCACCATGCACCATAAAAGATAATTGGTAGAATCCTTATTACCAATTTACTACTTGCCAAGGAAAAAGTGGTTATGACAACCAAGTTTCGAGTTGAAGTCGTGATAATTCTATATAAACAATAGACAAATAATTATAGTTAAAACTTTGGCTTTTCATATACAATTATGAAACAAATAATTTAAATATATAGAACAACGATAAAACTAATCAAATTAACAAATACAAGTTTTATAACTAAGACAAATGATTTAATACTTTTTTAATTTTTTGTTTAAAAATGTACATTTTTAATATGTATAATTTCAATGATTTTGTTTAAAATAAATTTGATGATCATGACAAACTACATTAGAGGTTTAACTTTAGCTTATAAAACTATTTTGCATAAAATTAGATGTGTAAACTAAATAAAAGAGAAGTTAAATAAAGCTTTAAGTTTTTTATGCAAAAATTAGAACAGTGATTATAATTATTTAGTATATATTAAATACACTTTTATAAAACAAGGTAAAGAACATAAAGTTACAATAGAATTTAAATTAAAAATCGAGTATGCATTCTAAGCATATAATTGAATATTTAAAGTTATACTTGAATAATCAAATATCCTAACACTTAAATAATTAAATATCTTATCAGAATTTATATATATAGACAATTAGCACAATTAGACTAAAAACAATGTATATGTAAGTTACTTGGTTATTTAAGAACTTGTAACCAAATTCAAATGATAATATGTTGTTAAAGATCAATTATTTATTGTTAAGACTTTATTTCTTCTCTATTGGTACAAACAAAATATATACAGTCAACCTTTCAGAATTTCAACAACAACACTTTCTTTAATTGCACTTTTAAATAAGGTCTACAAGCTCAAGAAAATATTCTCAAATATCTTTATGTTATAACATAACTTAAGCTCTAGCATAGAAGAAAAACAAAAGAAAAACAGAGCTTAAAGCTAAGGAAGGTAAAATGAAAAGCTAAGGTGAATAAGAGTTTGAAAATCTATATAAAACACTCTTCCTTTAGCCATTTTTTGTATAATGGATTTTTTAACACAAAAATAATGATGTAGTGCAAGAATTCATTCTCATTATTTATTAGCCGTAATTATTTGTTCTAAAACAAAACTAACCTGATATTTTTTGGCTTTAAAATCTACATTTCTTATATTAAATAAAAAAAAACTATTTAGGTTAAAGAATAAGATTGTTCAGACACTTTATTCATGGGTTGGACAAACTAACGAACTAGTAAAAAATAATTATTTATGAGATAAAAAATTATTTGTTATGTAAAAAGAAAACTCAGACCCATGCCAAAAACTCGAGACCTGAAATCCAAAAGCTCGGGGCTACAGCTTGTATCGTTGCTCGAGCCAAGATGAGTGAGTGAGTGCACGTGGCTTAAGCCCAAAGCCACTTTGCTTAGGCTCATTTATGACTCTTCAACTTTCAACTATATAAACTACATGAAAATCTTGTTTTTTTTTTTTGGATAAAGGATTTTGGGTTTCACATAAACAAGTCAACAAGGATTCTTTGATATCAATTTCTTATTCAACCACAATTTATTTTAATCATATTAATATTATATGTTAAAAAGCTTTTGTTAAAGAATAATTTTCAACAAAGTTTTAACCCTAAAATAAATGAACCCCACTTTTAATTTGATCTTAAATATATTCATTAACCATATTTTAAACTAATTGTTTTAACATTCCCCCACTCTACAAACTCCTTCTAGCTTAAATTTAAACCCTTATTGATACTTATCAAATGTTATTTTTAAACATCAATACACACCTACTCTTATGACAACAACCTTTTTTTATATAATTTAGAAGTAAAGAAAGACATATATTAGTAGTCTAAAAACAAATATGACAAATATAATATGTATAAATTTGATTGCGAGTAGTGTAAGAAAATAAAGATATTTCATAT